>LR990105.1:11650000-16650000 GCA_905147225.2 Euproctis similis
CGTTTGACAGTGCAGATTTTCGTATACTGCTGGGTATACTTCGCTCTCTTTATATCTCCAACTGCAATTGCTTGATGTCGTATTTATAATTAGTTAGATATGCTGCTTGGACTAACACCACTACGTTCTTTCACCTCTTCTCTCTATTTTTATCACCTCAATCTCTAAAAAATATTACTTCACCTACTACATTTATGCAGATGATAACACACAAACAAACATAACATAACTTCACGCTTTTTTCTACTCGAAGATGTAGGCAGTGGCTGATAAGCCTGGATAAGCCTAGACTCGCCGTTATGTTTACGTTCCAAATGGAATAGGTGGGGAATGTATTGGAATACAGGACGCAAAGTTTTCAGTCATCGATATTTATCACAAATAACGTCCGAAAAGAATTTTAAAAGTCATTGGTGAGCCCACAACTTCTTGAATCCGAAGCGTAGCCCTTATGTACCCAAAGGCGTAGGCAGCGGCTGTTAGGCCTCGACTGTCGAGTCGTAGGTGGGGGAACCTATTGACATATGGTCTAAGATCCGAACCTACATAGACCTTCACCGAGCTGATAATGGAATAAAATTTATTTTATAATAAATTTAGTATATTAAAAAATATATTAAAATAGGGTTGTCAAAAAAAATCCTGGACAGTATATTTTTAATTATTTTTTAAAAAATGATTTTTCATTAAATGTTGCAACATCAAGATAATAAGAAAATTTTATGCTGGACTTAAAGTATTAAACATATAGAATGTGCAGACGTAGGTTTGTCTATAATTTACCTGGTTGCCAGGTATATCGATACTAGTTACTTTCACTTGTTAAGATAATAAAAAAAAATTATATCAGTATAATCGCTGTTTTATTACAGCGATTATACTGAACACGTTGATATAGGGTTGTCTGCAAAAAATTTGGTCCTAATAAGGGTTTGCGAATTTAAAAAATTTTAATTTTAATTTAATAATATACTGTCCAGGATTTTTTTTGACAACCCTATTTTAATATATTTTTTAATATACTAAATTTATTATAAAATAAATTTTATTCTATTATCAGCTCGGTGAAGGTCGATGTAGGTTCGGATCTTCTACTAATACGCCGTGCACAAAATCACAGTTGTCAGTCATCGATATTAATTAATTTCATTTAATTTCCAAAATAATTCAGCGAAATCATTTCGGAAGTTAACCATCTCACGAATTCTAGCTCGACTATTGGACAACCAAGACTGTTAAACTTAGGTACTTAAGATTTAGACCCTTTTTTGGGATTTGAATTTTATGGTTGGAGTTTTCTGGCTACTGCACATTTTATGCTATATTTTTTGCTAGCACTTACAATAGGATAAGGAAAGGGTCGAAAGTGAGATGGGAAGGGGAGGAGGAAAGAGGTTGGGCCTCCATATCTCTCTCATCGAGCGAAACGCGGCAAGAGCCACTCTACTTCGATATTCTGAGTATACAGTATCGAACGAAACTATTAAATATTATTTATGTCTTGAAAAGCGTATTTGGCGCAAGAGTTTCTTGTCCCGTTCATCTCATTATATGTTCGGAATCTGAAACCAGCCCTTCGTAGCGTTTGCGTTCGTGTTTCCTAGTTCCACGGCAGCACTTCCATAAAGGAAGTGCTGCCGTACACGTGTTTCACAGAGTACATTGAAACAATAACTATCTAACTCTATCTAACAATCTTTGTATTTATTGACTATTTATAAGTGTCTATAAAATTAAAGCAAAACTGATTTGATTCAACAAGATGGAAAAGAAATTAAACGATTTTTGAATTGTACAATGTAAGTATATTTTCACTAAGCTAACATATATAGTTAAGTAGCATACAAATAGTAAACAATGACTAGTATGCCTTAAGTAATCTAACTGCATATACATTTCTACATAAAATATCTATTTTAATATGAGAATACTTTTGTTTATTTTTAAATTCATAACGCTAACTGGGTATGGCAGAGTGCGCATGAAAGTAGAATAAACGCGGTCAAAATTGCGGTGGCACTGCATAAAATCTGCGAAGTGACGTTCGTTGATTGTATCGAAAATGAGGTTTCAAGGCAAGAACAAGAAATTGAAATAATGAAAGATTGACAGAGCAGATAGGTATACAGTGAAGAAGCAGATAGATATAGGAATCGAGGAAGACTCACTTTTTCTTGAATAATAAAAAATCGAAGTAATTGGTTACATCACACAACGATCATAAAATCTTACAGATGGATAGAATACATGTGAAGATATAATATGCTAGTTTGCAAGAACCATTAGTAGTATATAGTATTAAAAACAACAATTGTATTTAACAGAAATATTCTAAAACACATGGCACAGATTTAGGAGTTCATTACTTGAATATATAAATGCAAGTTCTACTATAATTAATTGTATTCTTAGGCTTTTTCCAAACTTTTATTCTAGTCACACCTAAAACGTTACAGATAAATGAAATCAAATTTTACCTACACTCACTAAGCAAGGAATCATGACCTTTCTTGTATCAGATCTTATAATCTTATCAGATCTCATTACATTTTAGATAACATATATATGTTCTTACTATTTTTTTATTAATTATCAATTTCACTGATTGTTCTTGGCAAGTCAGCCGATAAATGTAAAACTGTACGGTATAAAAATTTTCACAATAAAGTGTATAAAAACTTCGTTCATTTTGTAGGCGAATTTTCAACTATTTATTGGGGTTATAAAACGGGGACTATTTATTTAAAACAAGTTAATCTATAGTCCCAACACAGCCGTCTTTTGTGCTGTGCTTGGTATGACTGCTTCAGTCCACATACTAATCATACACATATGTTAACTCAAGGGAAAATTGTGCAAACGCATGGAATTCCTATAAGTAATGCAGGCCATATTCTATATACTATATATAACCTATACTAAAACACTTATTTTATAATCACAAAATCATATAATACTGTATAATTATTTATGAATGGTCTGAGCTACACAGCCTTATAATTTAGTAATAAATGCATAATGGAATGTTTGGGGCCGTTCAAGTATTACGTAAGCAGATTTATTACAATTATTTACCCACCCACCCCCCTTGTCAGCAAAAGTAAGCAAAGCTCTTACCCCCTCCCCCCATTATTACGCAATCATTTTTCAAAAAAAATATTTTCAGTAGACCATCTGCACGATTGGTCTAAGGTTTTTTTTGTAAAATTGAATAGCTACTAATGACGTAATCATCATCTGGAATCCCCTACCCCCCATTTCATCAAAAATAAGCAAAGCAAAGATCCCTCCACCCCCCTATAGTGCTTACGTAATACTAGAATGGCCCCCTTGTCATCTATATAATAAATGATTTCAATATTAATAAAATCTCATTAGCTCTTTAAATATTATAAAGAGATAGTATAACCTTAATATTATAAATCTTTAGAGGATTTAATGCCAAAATAAACAATACATAATTTTAGTACATAGCCAACAATGTACTCAGTGTGAACATTTCAATGTACTGGAAGTGATATCCCAAAGTTTAATATTTACATGGAACAAGAATGAATGCTCTAATTAATATCAACGATATTTTACTCTTAGTTAAGATGGGATATGGAATCCATGTCTTTGAGCATCAGTGATGGCAGAATTAAAAAAAACTATTATGACCTCAATTCAATATGTCTAAACAATTAATTTTATTATTTATTTAACAATGCTATAAAATGCAATAAAGAAGCATTTTCTTATGATATTAATATACCAATCATAACATATAACTTCACGCCTTTTTCTACCTGAAGGCACAAAGTTTTCAGTCATCAATATTTATCACACATAACTAACGAAAATAATTTGTGTGAGCTAAAGTTATGTGTGTGTGCCCAGTAAGGCAATAGGTTAGACACCTAGACGTAAACATAACGGCGAGACGAAGCTTAACAGCTGCCTACACCTTCGGGTAGAAAAGGCGTGAAGCTATGTTGTGAACAAAAATGATGAAAAAAAACATCACGTGATTAATGGACTGCTTCTTAGTCATTGGTGTGAGCCAGGATTGGAACCCGCGACTTCTTCATTCAGATGCAGGGTACTCCACCACTGGACCACCGAGACTATACCAATAATAATATAATATGTGTTCTAATGACTACACTGGTATTTCTTTTTATATTCCATTCGTCACTATTGCACACAAGGAAGATATATTTTTATATATTTATACTCAACACTCAATTTATAAATGTAATAGTATTCATGAGATCTTAATTTATACTTCGTGAAATTTCCTGTATACGTCGTGCGTTACATTCTCGGCAGTAAAGATGGTCATCAAGTGGGTAGCATCCTCGACCTTCTTGGCGTGAACACAAAGAGGCGCCACAATCCTCACAAGCGTAACACGTCACGTGGAAGCTCTTGTCTAAAGCTACAATACGCACCGTCTCCTCCGCTCCACCTTCTGGCACAATTGGTTCGCGACAACGTGCACAACGGGGGGCGTATCTGTAACATTATAGAATAATATTTAGTCTGTAGTTTAAAAAAATGATAATTTGCTGTAAACATATCCATGATTAGTCAACAATCAACGTAACAATAATGTAAAATAGACTGTAAAAAAAATGGGTGCGTGTACTTATGTACGCGCGTGAGAAGTTATACTTCTTTGGCATCATTAAAATAAATATATATTTATTATAAACAAAATTTAGAGAATAATAAATATATAAGACATTATTTTGTAAATATTAAATAACCAATAATAAGTATTTAACATTAATAATTTAATAATATTTAGTGTTAGTTATATTAAATAAAAGTATTTTAATTTATATCAATAAATAATACATACGGATAGTTAACCTCAATTATATTGGAGCACTTGAAAAAGTATTTAAGCACAATTTTTTTCACTAATATTCACAAATACTAAGTAATATCAATCAAAATATTCAATTTAAATCACTACTGAATATAATTTATTAGCACATATATAATACGCACTTGTATGAAACTAAAACTTCATACTGTTAATTTTGTGTTACAGATCTTAAAATTTCACTCTCATCATTTTTTTATAACGCGCCTAAAGAAGTATAACTTCAAAAATTGTAATATTAAATAATTTTTTTATCAATTACATCAAATGTTTGTTTCCATAACACATTATATTTTATTATATACATTTATCATGTAACATAATGCACACTGTCAAATACAGTATGATAATGTCAATGCTTACATTAAATATTAGTACCTGGACGACCGAGCTTTGCTCAGTATTTTTTTTTTTTATAAATTGTGTTTTTTGAAAATTATATTTAAGTACGAATTACCTACTTATAAAATAATGAAATATAAATAATATTTTTCGATCTTACCGGCAGAATAATAAAAAAATATGAACTGTGAAACACGATACGATACGACACGATAAAATGAAATTTTCTAAAAATGATTCCTAACTAGATCGATTTATCGCCCCCGAAACCCCCTATATACTAAATTTCATGAAAATTGTTGGAGCCGATTCCGAGATTCCAATTATATATATACAAGAATTGCTCGTTTAAAGATATAGTACCTGGATGACCGAGCTATGCTCGGTATTTTCATTTTTTTTTCATAAATTGTGTTTTTTGAAAATTTATATTAATTACGAATTACATACTAATAAATTAATGAAATATGAATAATATTTTTCGATCTTATCGACAGAATAATAAAAAAATATTAACTGTGAAACACGATACGATACGACACGATAAACACGATAAAATGATATTTTCTAAAAATGATTCCTAGCTAGATCGATTTATCGCCCCCAAAACCCCCTATAAACCATATTTCATGAAAATCGTTGGAGCCGATTCCGAGATTCCAATTATATATATATATATACAAGAATTGCTCGTTTAAAGATATAAGATATATATATATTATTTATATGTGTGTTAGCATTGTTTACTATAAATTCACAAAGTAATTCGTTATTCCCATTTCGTTTTGACCAATTTTAATATTTCATTTTAAAAAGTCTCACTACCCTGACTAACATCCATTTTCGTTTGTATAAACTGTTTAGCTATTTAGAATGCCTTTAAGTTAGTTTTTGATAAATTTGAAAAAAGAATTAACTACATAAAAAACAATCCAAATCCACCCAGATTTTGATTCTAAACTAATTCCTTTCAGGTTGCGTATCAAATTTTTCCACTCATAAAATGTCTAAGAAGAACTAAAAAAATAGAGTTTCTTTGTAAAATTACTTTACTATATTTACCTTTTATGAAAATCTTCAATACAATGAATACGGTTAACTGCATCAACCGTAAAAGGTATACCATCAAGACTCTTTTGACATACAACACATGTGAAGCAACGAGGATGGTATGGCTTGCCAGTTGCTCTCAGAATGCGGTCCAAAATAGGATCACCACACACACAACATTTCTCTAAAGTATCCATATAATCTCTCTCACAAAGAGCCCGGCCCTGTACTGCATAGAAAGGGCGACCCTGTAAAATAAAAAAATGTTATTCAAAAAACCATTTTTTCAGTGATTTTTTTTTTGGCAATAGTTAATAGAATTCAGTTCTTTATTAGGTATACTACATTATTATTGATTTTCTTGGATTATAGATTTTTCAGTGAACTAGATCTAACAGAATTAGAAACAAGAATAGTTACTTGAAGATTTATTCCACACTGCTGACAAGAGAAACATTTGATATGATAAATTCTATCCATGGCCGTACAGCCTGTAGTTTCACCCATGATCTTTTCTCCACACTTATAGCAGTTACCACAAAATAATGCATCTTCAGGCTCTGGGATTGGTTCTACAGTAGGTCCCACATAACCACCATAAAGAGATGTGCCAGACAATTGGCTGCAAGGCCTTGGATTGATTGGCTCGTATAGTGATTCATATGTTGAAGATGTCTGAGATCCACCATATGTCGAAAAATCGTGTGCATTTACGGAAGCGGAAGAGGGAGGATATGCGGAACCTGGTCGTCGTAACTCACTATAATTTGACTGAGCGCCCATGTCACTAATCCTAGAAATTTCTGATCTTGCATCCCTGTCGGCATATACGCTATCAGTACCGAAAGGGCTACGTTGCATCATTACATTTGAATAAACATGGTTAGTGCCTCCTGGTGGCATCAGATTGCTATACAGAAGAACATCACCACTGCGCATTCTAGCAGTATTGTTTCTCACAATGCAACTTTTGACTGGCACTAAATTAGAATATGTGGAACTAGTGCGGCTGCCATATTCCAAACGAGAGGAATACGAGGGCTCGCAAGCAGATTTTACCATACAACTTTGTGGTATTTGAGGTACGGGCGGTTTATTTTTTTTGGGAGGGATCGATGGTTTCTTCTTAGCTGCAATAATATCATCTTGTAGTTTTGCCTCTAGCTCGTTAGCATATATTCTTAGGTCTGCTAGTTGTTTATCTAGCTCCAGCGTATTCATTCTTATCAATGATACACAATTGCTGAATTAATATTATTTAATTCATTCATAAATCACGGTAATAACGTAACACCCTAAAACTGTTTGGGATTTCGAGTATTTTGACGTTATATTTTTTTAAAATGATTTAACGACCTGGTTGCTAAGACCTTTAAGTCGAGTCTTTTTGTTATAAATAACATCTTCATTCTTAACCTATTTTTACGTTACTGCATTGACTTGTATATATGGACGAGACATATTGTTCTATACGTACAACTGCTTATATAAATATTAGGCATTTGGACGACGCACACATAAACATATATCTGTCTCGTTCTTACTCAGCACTGTCACTCGCATGAAAACAGTATTTCAGTGCGTACATAAATTAAATGAATAAGGAAATTAGATTTCTCAATTATACCTACTGACGCTAAAATTCCCGCAAAGTATGGCGGATTTTTGATCAGTTCAGCCAGTAAAATAGTGTTGGGAAATTTTTTACTGTGGATTGTTTTGCAGAGATGTGACTTATTTAAAATACAAATTATCTATTTTGTATTTAAATACCTTTTAGTTGAAAGCATTTTGTATTTTATTTGAAATACCTCTCGAGATGTATTTTGTATTTTTAATAGTCATTTCAAAATGCAAAATACTTTGTGATTAATTTTAGCCAAAAATTACCAATCGAACAAAATGAAAGAAACGAATTACGCATGTACTATAGAAATTCACCGATAGAGGCGCCTAGGACTACCTTTTAGTCCTGGGAATATATGAATACCACCTGGTCTGAAAGGGTTAGGTAGGGACATGTTTTTCATAAGATGCCATTTCTTTTTGTAAGCACAATTGTAATATAGTTTGTTATTTGTTTGCACACTTCCTTCCTTATTTGCATCCCACTGTTGATCTTTAGCAGTCATGTCAGGTGTTAACTGTGCGTCAACTGTATATACTTTTCGCGATACTCAGGAAGCACAGTGATTTGAAGCACAGTAACTTTACACTTTCCCACCTAAAGCCCGGAGGTTACAGAGTTTGTCCTGTTATTTTATTTAAAAATTCTTTAGGTCGTTTTGTTTCCTGGGTGGTCATTTTATAACAAGTTGAACAAGATTTTATCCTTTTATACTCATACCAGATACAATTGTAAGAAATTGCTCACATCATGGTTGCTTACGCTGAATTATGCTGAAACTGAGAACCTTCTCACTATCTAGTTTATATTTGTTGATCAAATTTGTGTTCAAACAATTTACTGCGATCTATTTATTTTTCTATGACATATTATTTGCATGATATATAATTTTATTATTATTATTTTATTGTTTTGTTTTTCTCTTGTTTGTAAACGACTGTTTGTATGATCTTCCAATTTGGGATAGTAGTTTTGTTTAGGGGGCCTGGCATCTGTCTGATAGGAAACTATTTCCTAGTACGGATGCCAGTCTCACACAAAGCTGTATTTGCCATGTTTTTATTGTTTCTTTTTCTATGTCCTTTTCTGTGTGAGAAAAATAAACGTATTATTATTTGTCGTATATATTAAAATTTCATAGGATTTATAGGTAAAATTTAATAGGTGGTCCAGTGGTCGAGCACACCGCTTTTGAATCAAGAAGTTGTTGTGGGTTCAAATCCTGGCTCACACTAATGACTTTTCGAAATGATCGTTGAAAGTTATACATACTTACATAACTTCACGGCACGAGTCTTGCAACTCACTTCCTTGATTTTGTTTTTTTTTCTGATATAAGCAAACGAGCTTGCGGGTCACCTGATGGAAAGCGACTACCACCGCCCATGGATATCTGCAATACCAGGGGTATCACATCAGCGTTTCCGGCCTTTAAGGTGGAAATAGGCTCGTTTCTCGAAGGTGCCTAGGTCGTAGCGGTCCGGAAATACCGTTGCCGGCAACTCGCTCCACAACAGAACAGTGTGTGGCGAGAAGTGCCGGTGGAAATGCACAATTATCATTACAACATTGGCGAGTTGAGCACTGGTGAAAATCATTAGGTGGTAATAATCCGAACAATTCCTCAGAGCACTGCCCGTGGTATATGCAGTAGAAGATGCATAATGATGCAACATCTCTCAGCAACGCCAAGGGGCCATGGTTGTCGGCAAGCCGAACCGCGCGTCGTTGCATGCGTTCAAATGGGGTAAACTGGTACTCATTTTTGGACAGAGGCACCTCGCCCAAAGATGAGAACAGTATTCCACGTGAGATCGGAAATGCGCTTTATATAGCTGCAAGTGATGACCTGACGTGAAATACCGTCCTTTGTCGAGGCCACTTTGGCCTTGCCTTGGTCACTCGACAAGTCGACACCAAGAATTCCGATGTCGGTTGAGGCGGGTAAGGGAGCTACAACAAAGGGTGCCTTTTCAGCGGTAAACGCGCAGACCTGTGTCTTCTTAGGGTTGAATCGGACTAAGTTTAGTCGGCCCCAGTCCGAAATCTCAAGGCAAGGCAGAGTTTCGATTGTAGCCCCAGTTTATTCAGGTACTCATCTGACGTTCTCTCGAGAAATCCGCGGGTGGCCGGTATATATGGCATCCCCCGTACCGCATAGCCCTGTAAAGTATCCGCATAACAATGAAAATTGCTGTAATGCAGCATGTCATTGATATGCAGAAGAAACAGCGTAGGGGATAGCACACAGCCTTGGAGGACTCCAGCACTCACGGATTTTAAGTCGGAATATCGACGACAACGACCTTAATGCGCCGAGTCTCGAGAAAACTGGAGACCCAATCGTATATTTTCTCGGGAAGCCAATAGTCAGCATAACAAGGAAGCTTCGAGAGAAGTGCTTTGTGCCAAACCCGATCGAAGGCCTTCGCTACCTCCAAACTAACGGACAGCGCCTCTCTTTTACTCACAACCACTTCCGCCCACCGATGACTTAAGTAAGCTAAAAGATCACAAGTTGAGCGACTGTGACGGAATCCATACTGGCGGTCACTAATCAGCTGGTGCTCCTCTAGATAATTAAGGAGCTGGCGGTTGATAGTGGTTTCCATGATTTTGGAGAACTGGGAGGTGATTGCGATAGGTTGTTACCAGAAATCAAATTTCTCCGCATCTCGATCTACTGGCAGCGTGCCCAGAAGAGCGACCGCATTGCCACGCCAAATGGCAATGCTAATCCCCTGTGCAAAGAATAGACCCGCCCTCTGGTCAAGAGAGCCCTCGATCAGTCTCTTTGCAAGATCTTTATAGAGTGCACGAGCACTCGGACCCCTTGTTGCTAGAGTCTCAACCCCAAACGCTCAACCACTGGACCACTGAGACTCATTGAAGGTTTGGTCAAAAAGTATTTTATTTTGAAAATACCTATTTTGCATTTTGCATTTGAAATACAAAACGAAAAACTATTTAGTATTTTGCATTTGAAATAGTAATTCGGAAAAGTATTTAGCATTTTGTATTTAAATGCTTTTTTAAAACCATTTTGTACATCTCAGTTGTTTTGTGTGTTGCGTGCGGGTATTTGTAGATATTGTTTGTATAATCAGTGTGTGGGTAAACGCAGATCAAATGTAATATGGCTTGACTGGTGTACTCATTCAATCTCCCCGTAAATAAAATACTTTAACATGGCGCAGCCGGAATAAAACGGTAAAAATAGTTAAATTGAGTGAAAAGAGAAGAAATTAATAAACAAGAAGTGTGCGGCAAGTATCAAAAACTAAGGAAATGGAATCGTTACTTCGGCCGCCATCACCGTTTCGGTTCGAAAATAATCTAGCCAATGTCACATCTGGAAATTTAAGCACAGAATGGGCGAAATGGAAGAAATCTTTTAAAATATATTTTGAAGCATGTGAATTATCAAAGAAAGATAAAAAGGTACAACTGAATATTTTATTACACGTAATTGGGGAGAAGTGCCGGGAGGTATATGACCAGTTTAATGAAGAATTTGAATTCATAGAAGACTTACTTGCAAAATATGATGAAATATTTCTCCCGAAGAAGAATTTCACTATAGAAATCAAATCAAAAAGAGTTAAAATCCGTTGAGCAATATGTTTTTGAATTAAACAAAATGGCGGCCAAATGCGAGTTTATAGATTTGTGCAATGATTTAGTTCGAGATCGTTTAATTTGTGGATTGAAAGATGGAGTTTTACGTGAAAGATTACTCAGAGAGGTGGATTTAACAAAATCTCAACTATTTGCGTAGTCAACTGTAAATAATAATTTGTTTAGTGAAAAGATGAAACGTAAAGGAATTGATATCTCGTCTCAACCTCGACCATTTTTTCGACCAAGAGTATGTATAATTATTTTTTATGAATTAGTTAACTTCTTTATCTTTATAAAGTAGTTAACTTTATTATTTGTTATATTATTTGTACATACAACTATATTATTTGTATTTTTTATAGTAATTGTCAGAAAATTTTATCGAAAAAAATGTTATTAAAAACGTATAATGAAAAGAGTGCTGTAACAAAGCGGCAGTTTTTCTTTCTTTTTTAATTTAGTACCCTTCTTTAATAATTATTGGCGCTTTTTTAAATCCTTCCATTTGCTACTATAGCGCTATCTTATTTTGTTCCCCTTCATTAGACTTTCTAATACACGGAGATGGCCTTCTTAATTTTATAATGGTAACTTAGCTAAATATTGGTCAACATTTTGTTGAGTTGCAACTTTTAACACACTGACTCAACAAAATGTGCATCAAAGTTAAAGTTGTACTATCAAAGGAAGAGTTTGAATCCAGTCCAGTTGTACGGATAAAGAGTACTAGTAAAACAGTACCTATAATAATGTTCAAGTTGAATATTCAGAATTATCATTATCATCATTACATGGTATAAAACAGTCCTTTTCCGCTGTCTGTCCCCTTATATGCGGATATCTTTAAAACTACGCAACGGATTTCTATGCGGTTTTTTTAGTAGCTAGAGGGTGTGAATGGGGTGGTTTTGATCAATTTACATATGATGTTATAAAGAAAAAAATATATAATTATCGAGATTTAGCACTTTAATTGCAAACGCTGGCAGAACCCTAAGTGATAGATCAAAAGAATGTTCTACATTATTAAACACCTTCAGAAGGTCTACAAAAAAGTCCCCGAGGGCATATGTCTATCTCTTAGGTATAACCCACAATGACTATTTTTATTTTTTTACTTTTTACGAGAAATAATGGCTTATTTACGAAGCGATTTTAAACATTTCAGCAATAATTTTCATCCAATTAAGTGTCTTAAATAGATTGTGCATGTAATATAGATGATCCTGGCCATTTATAGCATGCAATTTAAACGAATATTTTCGAAGATATTGCAATATTAATATAGCGGGACATGTAAGTGGGAAATAAATATATCAATAATCTGGTGCAAATATACAAACCATACATTTTTGTTTTAATATTTATATTGTTGTTTTAAATAAATAATACTTTGCTTCATTATATCTCAAATTGATTATTTATTACAGTAAGAAATATTTTACATCACTCATTTATTGCAGATTCGAATATGTCATCTGTAAAAAAGGAGGTAAATATTAATTAATTTCTCGACTACAATTTGTCTAATTTCTTTTGAATGTTTCTTCCGGTACGAACGGTGAAATACAAAGACACCTCAGAATAGTGACGTAAGGGGGCTCGTTTGGTGAGTGTGATATTCGGAGTCCCATTCTCCATAGGATAGGTAAGGACTACTTCTTTCTCTATGGGGAATAGGAAATAATCCCTCCTTTCTCTCTGGGAAATAGGAAATGACCCCTTCTTTCTCTATGGACAATATGGAAGAACTCCCTATCCTATCCATAATTAAAAGGTCGGCAACGCTACTGTCACACTTTTTGTGTTGCAGGTGTCCATAAACGTCACTAGTCACTAACCACCAGGTGAACTGCTTGAGCGTTTGCCCCCTATCACATAAAAAAAAAACTTACCAGGAAGAACGTAACTACCACCATCTGTAACATCCTCCTCTAAACATTCTGGACATACAGTAACATCACATGGATTTCCAGTGGTAGTCGGGAACGCTGGTGCTAATTCTGGTGCCGGTGGCTAAATACAAAATATTAATTGTTGAAACAGTGTTGGTATTTTGTTAGATCGGGATTGCGCCC
This sequence comes from Euproctis similis, assembly GCA_905147225.2. Classification (NCBI taxonomy): domain Eukaryota; kingdom Metazoa; phylum Arthropoda; class Insecta; order Lepidoptera; family Erebidae; genus Euproctis; species Euproctis similis. The sequence continues at coordinate 11,663,592 of LR990105.1, forward strand.
ATATAGGCATTAGACATCGAATCTAAGTAATTCCAACTATTCATTCAGGATTATTTAGTAATTAATTCAGGATTGCTTGATTGATCGCCATGTGTCACCTTTTGCAACGATTCCAACACCGAATTGATATGTGGCTGTAGGTATTATAAATTTTAATAGGACTATAGCAGAACTTCTTTTAATTTAATATTTTTCTATGTTACTAAATAGGTACTGAATTTAAATAAAAGTTTAAGTTTATATTACCTCAAGTCGATATAGGTAGGACAATCGGCAAGGATCCCAGGTAGTACACAACGTAGCGTTATGCATCATATCTTTGCGTGGTTCGTCCCCAAAATAATCGAATGTGATCACAATGTTATTATCTATGGCACATTCTTCTAGGAATTTGTCCACACTTATCTGCAGTTAAATATTTAAAAATAAAAAAGATACTACTTTCTGAATAGATCAGAGTGAAACTCGAGAGTGTAAGTCACTGTAGCCTTTACCAACTTAACCCACCCCTTAAATGTCGGCAAAGCACCTGTAACACTATATGTGTTGCGGGAGTTCTTGGGCGGCGCTGGTCACTCACCATCAGGTGACACGCATGCTCGTTTGCCCTCCAATCCCATAAAAAATGTTTCTCCACCCCTATGTTCATAACGCGAACTAGTGTCCCTAGAGCTCAATGCCTTCTGCATATTTATACAGATAAATAAAATTGCAGAGTCAGAGTATCTACTATCAAATTAATCTTTTATAATTACATTAATGTAGTCGATTTTTTTTTTAAATTTGTCTTGTCTATCAATTTATTCTAGCTAATCTGTGAAACGGCTGGATCAGTTTTGATGATAATTTTATTTATATAATTAAATTACACGCTTAAGTAATCGCGGGTACACTTGCAAAAAAAAATAGTTATTAAACGTTACTTTAGTTTTATTCCCGCAATCGAGAGTGCCGTTTTGGAAGTAGTTGTTATCTCTTTCACCGTTTCCGAGACAAAACATCCAACCTTCACTGAAAGAATACTCGATGGGCGCCACTTCAGCTTCAAGACATGGATCTAAGGCTACAGGTATCGATTGTTTGCCAAAAGTACATTTCCGTTCATGCATGTTCGCCTGTATTCGGTACGCATCTAGATCTGGTTCCGAACCATGTGGACATTTGTAGTAATTACCTGTAAAATGTCTTCTCATGAATAAAATCGATACAGCATATAATTAACTTACCTGGTTATGGTTTAAATAGTTATGTCTACACCAGTCGAGATTCCAAGACTCGTGTTGCATATTTGTTTCTATACAATGTTTTAGACACAATACACACAGCGACATCTCGTTTCTTAGCTAAGCAATTAATTAATTGTTCTTTGACTATTACACAGTGTGTTATATTTAGAACACGTAACAGCGAATTTTAAACTTAATTTATTTATACCTATAATATAGAGTAGAATGCCTAAACGTTGTACAAGCATTTTATGCTGATAAAAAATGTTTTTTTTTTCGGGTGCGAATAGAACCCACCGACTTCTATTCAACTCTGGTGACTTACCATTTTGTATAATGTAGGCAGTTTTCTTATGAGCACTAATAACTGTTCTGACTGTGAGACCGTTACCACCGCTTTTTATGTTCTCCATAAGCACTTCTTGGGCGGCACGTTGTTCACGAGACCATTTAGCAGCCTCTTCGGCCAAAATCTGTCTGCTGACTTTACCTGCCGATTGGGTGGACTGAAAAACGAAAATATTATAGATTTATCAGGATATTCTTGAAAATAATTAGGCTTGAAAAGAGAATTTAGCGTTCTCATGACAGCCCCTAAATTCAGAATCGGGTGGCTCGTCAGGATTTCATCTGTGTTTTCTTGTTCTACGGAGGCGCGTTTATTCTCTGTATTTATCGATAGAGATAGTAATTTATGTGGAAATTCGGCCCGTTTGCTTTAGAGTGCCAAGTGAAGAATTTTAAACAAAAATCCTCCTTTAGGCACATTCGGGTAAAACAGACAGGCGTAGGTAATTTTTTTTAAATTATCATTACATAGTTAGTATAAAACAAAGTCACTTTCGGCTGTCTGTCCCCTTATATGCGCATATCTTTAAATCTACGCAACGGATTTTGATGCGGTTTTTTAATAGTTAGAGGGTATCAACGGGGTGGTTTTGATCTATAATTCATGTATAGTGTAGTAAAAAAAGTAATAATTTTCAAGCTTTAGAACTTTAATCGCAAACGCTGCCTGAACCCTAAGTGATAAATCAAAACAATGTTCTACGTTATTATACACTTTTAAAAGGTCTACAAAAAAGTCCGCGACGGCCTATGTCTATCTCTTAGGGATAAACCACAGTGACCATTTTTATTTTTTTACTGCTTACGAGAAATAATGGTCTATTTACGAAGAGATTTTAAACATTGCAGCATTAATTTTCATCCAATTAAGTGTTTTACATAGATTGTGCATGTAATATAGATGATTCTGGCCCATTACACCATACAATTTAAACGAATATTTTCGAAAATATTGCAGTACTAAAATAGCCGTTGTGACGAGTGCCGATAAATATCCCAAATTGATTTTTTTAATATTCAGATTTTACTCATTTATTACTTTTGACGCGGAAAAAAGTTCGCCGGGTCATCTAGTATAGATATATATATATATATAGAGATTACCTGTGGTGGATTTTCCATAATAACATGAGGTCTTCCGAGTGTGTGTTGCCAGATGAGCTGTGCGGCCATTCTGTACTTGGCACTGTGATGCAATGGTTGTATTTGAAGAATACCATACCAGGCTAATTCTCGGTAAACACTGTCGGGTAGATAACCGGTCTAAAACGAAATTATTTACTGAAAATTGTATTGTATTTATATTTTCGTTCTTTGATATGTAGACATTTGGTTCTACGACCCGACAATAAATACATGCACAGGTTGCAGAACTAATCACTTACGACTGGAACCAATAATAAATCCCAATCCAAATTTTGCTATTTATGATCAATATTCCAATCAAATTACTGCTAGTACCTAAGGGTGCTAATAATCAATCCATGGACTGATTTTGTTTGGGGAATCGATCGACACAAAGATCATTGTCAGATTGGCTTCAATCTTAGATTGGAGATTGATTATTAATTACGGCCGTTATAGCCTACTTGTGCAGCAGACTACTAAAGCTCTTTCATTTTTCCGAGGATATCGAGTAAACTTTAATATTAATACATAATCTTTCCAAAATATGACTAGGCCGTGCATAGGTACCCGTGTGAGTTTTATAAAACTATGTTCAAAATCGCGATCAGTATTTAGATACGTCTATATGACGAGAAAATTTTCAGAAGTCCTAAGGTTTAAATGTAAAGTATCAACCTATATAGAAAAAATAATTAAAATGTCTTTGACACTAACTTGCTGTGTGGCGCCGGCTTAGAATACCGCCACCCCATCTCTTCCCGTGGGTGTCGTAAAAGGCAACTAAGGGAAAGGCTAGCAGAATGGGCAGCAGCATTCTCTCTTAACAAAATACAGCCTACTGCGATCGCCAACCCGCCTGCCAAGCGTGGCGATTATGGCAAAAACCCCCCATGAGTGGACGGACCGGCAGTTGAGGCGCTCTATGGGGGAAGCCTATGTCCAGCAGTCGACGTCAAAAGGCTATTGATGATCCTAATATATTATAGAAACCAACTCACACTTCACCAAACTTTATATAGGGTCCCAGGGTCACGACTAGGTGAAAGTCACGGGATCTTATCATATCAATAAATACTTACAGGCATAAAATCCATGTGCCACTGTAAAATAATTAATACTTTTCATTACAGTGTAACTATTTCACATGAAATTATTATGCAGTAAATTAAATAAAAAGCTTTTGATAACATATAATATACAACGTATTTTTTCTAATTCTCTCTGTTATAGTAACGAACAAGTACAAACCTCTTCTTCTGCCTGTTCAGAGGGCAATCTTATTTCTGTAATAAATAATAGGTGGCTTTAATTTAATATTATGCATTCATTATCAGCTTTTCTAGTGTTACCATAGACAAAAAATAAGAGAGCTAAGATTCGAGGGTAATAATGATGTTTATTAATCGTAGAAATATTAATAGTATATATACATATATATATATATATATATATATATATATAATAGCTTCACGCCTTTTTTTACTCGAAGGTGGAGGCACCGGCTGTTAAGCCTCGACTGACCGAATTTTCACTGTTTCATGTCACCGAGCAGAATGTTGTCAGTCATCGATATTTATTAGATATAACTTCCGAAAAGTCATTGGTGTTAGCCCGAATCGATCCCACGACATCTAAATCAGAAGCGGGCAGTTTGACCACTGGACCACAGAGACATTCAATAAGGTACGATGAGCAAAAGCAGATAAAATAAATGGTTTCTGCATTAACAGATGACCTTACCTACTATAGAATTTCTAAATGTAGATATATTGTTAAAAAGAAATTTACCCTCATCGTCGGATCCTTGCGAGTGGACTGTAACAAACTGTAAATATATTACTAAAATTTATTCTGTATCTAAAACCATTTCAAGCTCTACAATAAAACTTAATGTTTAACACTAACCTGCAGTAATATTGATATAGCTAAACATGGTACCATGTAGCTCGCCATCTCGGCTAAGACAAATTACACAACTAAAAGTATTAAAACGATTTGTTCCTGTACAATTGCTGTAATAAAATCGATTGTTAACGAGCGTCGATAAAAATAATTGGACGTATGAGTTCTAATGAACATCTTGGACATTTCACCCATAACAAAACTCGAATATAGCTAGACAAGGAACCTGTCCTGGAATGTAGAAATGGTGATAGTAAAAAAAGTAATTAAATTAGTGTTGAAATATTGGAAAATCTTTACGAAACTTGAATTCGGAATATTTCCACTTGCTTTAAAACATAAAACTACATAGATTCACGCAGTCCGCTGCATGAATGGGCCGGCTCGATTCAGGCCGGACACTCAAATTATCGACGTAAAGTGGTACATGTCGTGTTTCGTTCGGTAAGATAGATCTTCCTCCCTTCCCATTTCACACCCGTAAATGCCGGCAGCCCAACTGTAATACTATATCTGTTACAGGTGTTCATGGTCAGCGCTGGTTGCTTACCATTAGTTGAGCCACTTGATCGTTTGCCACCTGTTAAATTGCAAAAAAAAGATTTATATCTACATTCGAACATATAACTGAGTTTTTTTTTAGATATTAGGTATCCACATAATAAAGACACCGTGAAATATTTTACAAAAATAATTTAATAGGCAAATTATAATAATAAAATTTTCAAAAAAGTGTCCTGTGTATACAAACTTACTAAATAATTATGTTACTATAATTATTATTTATTTTGTAATTCTATCATATATACCTACATTGCGGAAACAGATAAAAAACATGTTATTGCACCAGCGGTTTAGCGATAAACATAATATCACCTTATTCGCCTTGAAAGCTTAAAAATAACTCTTTTTTTATAATAATTTTGTAACAGAGCGTATTCACGTAAGTTATCTATACCGAAATTTTTAAAGTAAAAGCTTCAGACACTCAGTCTAAATATTGTCTATTATGCAGACTATAGTTTGGTTTCAATTCGATGAATTTCGTAATCTAGTTTTCAGAAAAATAGTGTATCTAACACAACAAGTAATAAAGAAGAAAGTACCTACCTATAATTCCAAGTGATAATTTCCAAAGGGATTCACAAATTTTTAGAAAATATCTTTCTGTAGAACATTTTAATATATTATGCACATTAGTTTTTATAAATTATTCCGTACTCAGTTTGAGAATGTTATCGCTATACTATAAACAAATTTAAGACAGAACTAGTTAATGTAATTCTTGAAAAACCTATTTTATGTATTTTACTTGAAAATGCTGTATAAATCAAAACCAAGTTCTCATAAAAGACTCGTTAAAAATGAAATAATAACACAGTATAGAATGAAAATCCAGTTAAAATATCTAATGCAAAATCAGAAATTGATATAGCGAACAATATTTTTTTCTTGTTGCTTGACTATAAATTATGAAATTTTAATAATTAAAATATATAAAGATATAATTTTGGAATTTTGTGGAACCAGCGTTTTGTCAAATTCGAATTACCCTTACTTATTGCCGTTATAAAAGCAGGCTGGTTAGCCACTTAACTATACATAAATACAAAAATACATTTTATGAACACAATTTTATCGCTAACATTTATTATTGCCAGTTCAGAATTTTATGAAAGAGAAAATCACACTAATATAGTAACTAACACACTTAAACGCCATAGGTATGAGTCCGTATTCGATCCCACGTATTCTCGACCTAGAAGCGGGGCATTCCATTTCGACGCCAGCGAGAAGATTTGTTCTTGCTGGCCAATATTATTAGTTATTTATAATAAAAATGGCATCTTATGATACAATGAACAATACTATAGCAACAAATCTAAAAAAACCTACAATGTTATTATGATCTTTTAATACTATATATAAATATATATTTATTCTATTAAAATACATTCATACAAATTATTTATAGCGTTAATATTTTTCCTTGTTTATTGCCATAACTATTGTAGGTACTTCTTCTTTAACTTTCACGTTGAAATTAAATTAACACCTCGCTTGTAATAAACGGTACGTAATTATTTAACCAAAATCTTGAGCATGACATTTTAGTTGATTTCAACGTAATAATTCTACACGGATAATAATGACTTATTAATAAAGAAATCAATGACACGTTTTTATCACAATTTAATTACATAATAGTTTTATAATGTTGATTTACTTTTAAATTCTTGCACAATATCCACAGAGTAATGGCGCTCTACCCATAGTATGGTTTCGTTGTGTATTAAAAAAAATAAATTACTGCAATTTGTTAGTTTTGAAATACTATACAATAGGATATACTTTATTTTCCAGCATTTAAAGAATACATTACAGTGAATACTACTACATATTTGTATAGCTTTAAACTATTTATTCCCTAAGGTATAGACTGCGGCAATAATAAAACATGGATGTGATATTTTTGACGTGACAACGTCTTTTATTTCGATGGTGCCAGTTGAACGCATGAAAAAACATGACTCGTGTATCTCGCTCTGTACCATATACAATAATGAATTACAAGTAATTTAAATTGTAATTATAATAATTAAAATTCTTTTAAAAACTGAAACCTTTCTATCAATATTTGCTTATGACGTTGTCACGTTCAAATATCGTCAGTAAACCGACTTTACAGACAACCGATTTTTTTATTTGTTACTCCTGTACAAGAGCAGTTTTATGATTACATACTTGAAGGAAAGTATGTCTATTTATTTATATTCTCTTTGGTGAACCGTGACAGCACGTATATTCAAACGATGTGCCGAAAGACTTGAGTGCACAAGTTACAAAATTATTATGTAACAAAAAAAAACAAGGCCCAAACAACTTAATCTAGTGATACACGATTAAAAAATCACCTAAAACAAAAGCAGTAGTGTACATGTACATTTTTTTTGTAATCATCAATATGGCCGCATTTATTTCTTTTAAAAAAGTCTCTTAAAAATTTCACACATGCATATTGTTATGTGATATTGAAAATCCTTATAATAGTTATAAATTTCGACCCTTAAAACCGTCAAGAGTACTTTTTTATTTACTTAAAATATGAATGCAACTGTATACCTAGCAGGTAACTTTCTAAGTGACTGTATACTTGCCATGTGAGTAGGGGCAGGCGTTGTGGGTAATTAGGTAACCAATACTATACAATTATGGCACATAGGTACTTTATTACAGTTTAAAGAAAAATTAAAAAAGTGGTGCTTTAAAATCGGCTGTATTGATTCAAATGTAATTATTTTCAGATAAGGTACTGATTTTTCAATTTAGACAAGTAGTTGCATAAAATCAAGAGTTGGAATAATTAGGATTAAAAACAAGGTACAAGAAATTTTAGAAAAAATAAAAACAAATTGAATGTCACGTTATCGGCTTCCCGCCATTTTATGATATGCATCAAGATATAAACATAACCTAATGTTTTCTCAATGAATTTTATAAATTTTCCAGTATTTCCGTATAGCTAGACAACTAGACGAGAAAACGATAAGTATCTAGGTACTTACTGCCGTGGTGGGAAAATCAAGTGAATAAATGGCACGTTTTATTTTGCTATTCATCATGACAACAAATATTACAGTCAAAATGTATTTATCAATTTTCGATAACTACACTATAAATCTTTTGCCGATAACATAATTGAAAAAAGCCTGCTAAGTATATAGTATAATACTGAAGTGATACCTGGAATTGCTTTTAATACCGGAAAATACCAGTCTTATATTCGTTGTTAGAATATACTAAGAAGGTTACATCTAATGTTGTATTTTTTTTTTTGGAAAAGTCAGAAGATTTTGAAAGGAATGTAAAAAAGGCAGTATAGTAAGATTGGATTGTATGTTTATAGCGTACTAAAAAAAAGATATCATATTGATTACGACTAGTCATAAAAAAGATATTTTGTTATATATATTATTATATACACACATTTTTGGTAATAGCCTATCTGTTCACCAATAATAATCGCGATTACGATCCAATTTTTTACGAAATAATTTCTAGTTATATATTCTGGAGTAGTAATCAAATTAGTAGGTACTGATGCACGATAATATCGAGCACGTTAATTTTAGCATCACCTACACACATAGCTGTGCGGTGTCGTGAAGTGAGGCCTAAATTGGTAAATTACATTGGTGCATCGTCTCGTTGGCTCGCCTACATAATATGTTCCACTTAATTAAGATTGAGTAATGTGGGAGACTGTTTTCTTGTGATTGTGGTTTGAAATTCCCCAAAAACATCTCAAAAATCCTCGCCAGTACTAACTTAACTAGGAAAATTGTAATTCTTCATTTTAAATTTTGACAAGAAAGACATATTCTTATTAAGTAGTTCATTCGTTGTCGAATTTTCTTACACATTTAATTAATTTGTAATTTTATTCACACCCTAATCTTGTCCAATAACCGTCAAACGTGGAGTTAATAGGCGTATTTCATATATATGGCATATCATTGTGCAGAAAAAAAATCATTCCCTCAAAAATATCCATATGGGGATATGTGATGTATGAATATCTATATCAATTCTAGATATCGTATCTATACGAGTATAAAGATAAGACAAAGCAAAACGCGCCGAGAACACAGTAGAAATAAATATATCTTACGATTTTATACTTAAATGCGTACAGTAATGTTTTTAGACTTTTTAGCAAAATTCTTTCACACTTTTTCATCGGTAGACGATGACTTACCATTCTTATTTTACTTATATTTGAAATACTCGATAAACTTTTCTCAAAATACTTCGTATCATACATATTATAATTAAGTAATTCCAATTTCCAGTCAAAACCGTATAAAATACAATGCAAAAATTGGCACCACATATCTAATAAACGTACAAAATTGTAAAAAGCCTATAAAAAGTGCAATATAGCCAAAAAGGAATGGAAGAATCTACCAGTCTCAATCGTAGTTCTTGTGGAGTATCTTCTGGGCGGCTTTGATGAGCGGCGTTAAAGTTCTCAGTTCCATTGCACAGTCTAAAAACGGATGCCGGAGTAGTTCGTCAGCCGCGGCCCTCAAATCTACGTCTACTTGTAGACATTTATCCAAAAAGTCTTGGAAATCCGGTGACAGTTTGTCCCATCTGGGGATTTTTGGACGTCCGACAGCCGCGATCAGATACAGAGCTCTCAACGGGGACTCCTTCATATACGGTGGTTCTCCTTCAATCATTTCAATGGCCATAATACCTAGTGACCAAACGTCAACTTTCTTTCCGTATTGCTTTCTCGTGACTACTTCTGGTGCCATCCAATAAGGAGTACCAACCATTGTTTGCCGTTTCTCATCGCCATCAATATTTGCACAGAAACCGAAATCGGTCACTTTAACAGTTCCATCCATGCCAAGTAGAACGTTGTCTGACTTAATATCTCTATGAATTGTGCCTTTTGAATGCAGGAATGCAATGGCTTGTAACGTTTCACGACACACTGCCGCAATCTGGCCTTCTTTCATCACAACTTCGGTGACAACGTAATTTAAAGAACCACCATCGAGCAATTCCATTGCTACCCAAAGGTGATCGTAACTGAGGAAAGCGTCAAGGAAGTTGACCAGATTCTTGTGATTGAACCCTTTAAGAACATTAATTTCATTTAGGATTAGTTCTTTTTTGCTCTGTTTGGTTAAGTCTATATCTTTGATGGCTACTTTACTATCGTCCTTATTATCTATGGCAACGAATACGACACCTGTGGAAAAAACAAAGATTTGCATAAACATTTTGATCAATTAATTTGAGATAAATTACTAAATAATTTTGTAACATCATTACATAGTATACAACAAAGTCACTTTTCGCTGTCTGTCCCCTTATATAGGTATATCTTTAAAACTACGCAACAGATTTTAACGTTCATCAGTACAACAGTACAGAGATCATTTTCACGAGTAAAGAGTTCCAAACGTTGGGAAATAAATAAACGCGATATAAACCTAAAAGTTGTTTTAATGTCATGAACGTGATTCGCGAAAGTCTTAGAGATAAATATGTAAAACATATTGATATTAAAAAATTGTTGAATTGAGGAGGCTAAGAATACATTATGATTCATCCAAGGCTACGAGAATATGTACAGTAGGTGATTCTTGTTATGTTGAGCTATTAATCAGGCTATTTTAACGTCATTGTTTTTAATCGCTTGTAAGTTCAGAGGAAGGGGTTGGTAGACTCAAATTGTTGTCAAGCTGTAAACCAGCCGAAAATGTTGCAAAATATTAAAAGATAAATAAAGATGATTAACTGTAATTTTTTTAATTATAATTTTAATACTCCATGGTATAAGGCAGTAATGCCATGACGCAACTAATTTTTCGTCACAAATTATATATGTGACGATCCGAAATCTAGCATAGGTATCGGCTCATACATAGTCCATTGAAATATTACAACTTAATTTTTATAAGCCAAAAAAGAGAACATCTCTTTAATATTTTTTTATAGGCTATAACTTTAATTTTAAGTTTAGGATAAAAGTCACCAAGAACGTATTTGTAGGCAAAGCGATTTGCTACAAATTATATCTTCGCAAATTTATTGCATGACTCATAATTTCAGAGATATCGCGGAACAGGTGTTTGCACCCCTTTTTTCAAGATGGCGGTTGGAGGACTGGGCGAAGCGAGTTGGCGACCTCACACACTAAAAATCCCAAAAATCATTCTAATATCATTTAAATATTAAGAAGTAATAAGTACAATTAAAATGGTATGGTAGGCTTTTTTTTTAAATAGAAAAAAAAAACACATATCTGATAATAATAGGTACTGTCCTTTGAGTCCATAGCATCAGTGAACCGGTGAATGAGTCATTTTACGAAATTACACATTTAATCTTTAAGAAATTTTCATATAGATAAGATTAAGCCGGACCTATAGGCTATGATCAATTCATAGTAATGAAATTGTTATGATTTTTACTTATTCGCTCATTCATGAACAATTTCTTATATCTTGCCATCAGTGGCAAGTGCCATGAATATAGTGCAAGGTCAAGCACTACCACCCTCATGCCGGAAAAAGTATGTAACCTTTGATATTTACGATTTGTGAATATGAGATAGGAATATATAGATGTTATAATGAACAAATCCAACTAATATATCTCCGATTAAAAAAAGAAAATTAAATGGTGGAAAGTCTACCACTACTTTTACCTAGGACAAACCATCCGACTAGGTTGAGCCAACTTCGAGAAAGAGGAAAAATGGATGAATTTAATAATTCAACTCAGGCACCGTACGGGAAACAAAGGGAAATCATCTGGTCTAAAATCCCTCAGAGTCTAAAGTCCATGGTCTATGACCAATGTATGTTACCAGAGATGACATATGGTACTGAAACGTGGCCTTTGAATGTTGGCCTCATGACGAAGCTCAGCGGGCTATGCTTGGAATCTCTGTTCGAGACAAAAATCCGCAATACGGAGATAAGCAAGAGATCTGGCGTGACTGACACAGCCCTAAAAGTTAGCATGTTGAAGTGGAGATGGGCAGGCATTGAGTGGCAACCACGAACTGGTCGAGGCAGAATAAGCCGTCCCCACACGAGGTGGGCCGAAGGCCTGGTAAAAACCGCAGAAAGCCATTGGATGTGACTGGCAGAGGACCACCAGTTATGGGGGAACCCTGTGGGTGAGCAATCAACCCTTATAATGGCACAGGCACATTATTTTTTACTGCTTTATGGCCTCCACGCAGACAAAGTAGTGGGCAACAGCTAGTAATTTAATAATAAGAGGAATATAATGATTGTCTATCTAGACTGAAAATTGCAAAATCTGTTTATATTTTTAAAATGAAACTAATATGCTGAAAATAAAAAAAAAAGTTTTTTTTAGGGTTCAAATTAAAGAGTCAGCCTATTATCCATTTTACTGATTTATGTTCCACTGTTTCTCTTAATCTTGATCCATTGATCATCCTTACAAAGATATTTGGTCAAAGTCAGTGAATCCTCTTTAGTTATGGCACATTACATGCAAATAAAAAATGCAGATGTCTTTGGGTATATTTATTTATAACTTAAAGAGTCAGCTTACTATAGACAAACAACATCTATAAGCCACAAAAAGTTGTGTTGTCCTAAGCATTATGGTTCATTATCCTTCAAAGAGGCTAAGTTGTCAATTATCTTATAACTAACTGACCCGGCGAACTTCCACATCAAAAGTAATTATTGCAGCGTTAGCAATTAAATTGCTAAATCTCGGAAATTAACGCTTTTTATATACTACATTATTAATTAAATATAAACACAAACCACCATGTTGACACCTTCTTTCTATAAAAAAAACCCGCATCAAAATCCGTTGCGAAGTTTCAAAGATCTAAGCATATAAGGGGACAGACAGCGACTTTGTTTTATATTATGTAATAATATTTTTAAACAAGGCCACACATCACATTCATTTCTATGTATGTATGTATTTAATAGTCATAAAAACTAGCGATTGGATATTGCAGCTTCCACTTGCCTTAGTATAGAGTGTGTTTGGAGTAAATAATCCACCAAGATTTAATTTTAAAATATTTTAAAAATTTAAATTAAAAGATTTTATTTTAATTTAATTTAATTTTGAGATTTAATAAAATATGGACTTCACTTCCGGTTTTAAGGTGGGTCACTGATTGATGCAATATCTGGTGGGTCATTTGGTGTATAATATATTAATAGACACATATTTTACTACAGGCAGTGACATAAGTAAATGGTATTAATAGTAAGCACAGGATACAGCCCTGTTTAGATGCAGACGGGTGCCTCGGCAAAATTGCAGAATATTTTCTAAGACATTAATAAATAAGTATATAAAAGTCAAGTAAATAATCATAGTGATTTTTTTATAATATTGTATCCCACAGAAATGATTAAATTTGTAATTAAAATCCATCTACTCAAAACACATTTGCTATTATTATTTTGTTTACTTCCTCATTACACAAATATATAAAGTATATTTATGTTCATAAGCATTGCAGAAGGTCTTGTATCTGAACATTGTCCAAAATGTCTTTTCACAAAACATACAATGGGTATTTTTTTTTATCTCAGATTTTTCTCACCATTATGGCCAATTATAGTTTACAGTCTACATTATTTATGTATATTTTATCTTCTAATATACATACTGGTTTATTTTCAAAGGTTAACTACAGATTTATATTGAATTGTAATAATGAGTAAACACTGTGTTGCAATTTTATAGTATTACATTAATATGTCAATACAAATTCATTTGTCATCAATATTTATCAGATTTGTGAATACACAAAAGTCTAATATTATATAACTAAGATATTTATTTATTTAGATATATATAGATTACTGTTTCAATATCTGTTAACAGATTTTCGCGAATCTCATTTATAACATTGAAACTTTTTAATGACTTGTGAAAATGATCTCTGTAAAGAATTCGAAACATCAGGAAATAAATAAAAATAAGTAATAAATAAACGCGAGAAAATCCTAAAAAGTTGTTTTAATGTTATAACATCTTTTTTGGTAACTACTTTATTATTTTGTATAGAATTTGTGATCTTTAAGGTAAAGGCACTAATGGTAGACATTGACCTACGAATAAATGTTTGCATTTTATGGACAATTTAAATAAAATGATTTTAATTTAAATATCATAGAACACCTAGTACTTTCCTATGAATCATTCTGAAAGCGAAGCAGTTTCTGAAAGAAATACCAAAATGACATCAGTCATTGCAAAACATGTCAAAAAGTGAGCACGCGTTTCGCGATTTCTTAGTTTATAGGATAAGGACGGTTGAACATTGAAGTTAAGTTTTAAATATAAAATTATACAAAAATTGCTGATTTCTTGGGAAGTCGTAGTAGCGTAGTAGGAAGCGTGTTTTTCTTGTTTTTGCGAATATTTTTCTAAGAAGTTGAGACATTTAGTTCCAAAAAATAATGAAAATCTAATAGTATAAATAAGCTTAATTTAACACGATTTTGTCCCTTATTCCCAACCAATAGAATACAAAAGAGATATCAACAATTTTGGACAACTTTAACTAACGGTAGACACGGTGTACCGACTGCAACTGTGGCCAATACCTTTGGTGTACCTAGGGTAACTCTGTTAAATAAAGTAAAAGGAAAGAGCAATCAATGGAACGAAAAATGGACAGGACATGCTGCATGTGGCAGATATTGAAGCTATGCTTGTAAAATGGACTAAAACAGTGAGTTTCCAATAGACAAAGAATTTACAATTGTGAAAAAAAATGTTTTATGTAAAGAAAATGAAAGGGTGGCTATAGTCCCGGTACCGTTTGCCAGAGACCCAACAAATTTTTTATCCTCAATTATCACCCTTTTCAACCACTTATCCGGTCTATTTCATTCTATAAAATGGATATGGTAACACATTAACACTGCTGTAACAGAACCTCAAATAATTAAAGTCCTTGATATATCAAAACTGATGATAGTTTGTGACAGAATTAAGTATAAATTTGATAGTGCATTATAGGTTGCTGGTGAATTAATTTTTATGTATGTTATTTAAGTATATTAAGCTTACTGACACCTTCGAACCTCAAATATAATAATTTAATAGTATGTCTACCTTTAGTGCTTATGAGAATATAGAAAAAAACTTTAATATAAATATAAAATATGTTGAAAATAGGAAGTTTTATTACATAATATAATTATCTAAGATACACTGATTTCATATAAAAAAGCTGTGCTAGTGTAGGTGTGATAAATAAATGTTTAGTTTCTTCTAAATATAGTGTTTTTCTTAAAGCATCTAGCATTAGTGCCTTTACTGTATGTCATAAACAGACATTTGTAATTTTATGCTATTTATAAATCTTTATAATCTAGTAATTTCACAACACCAACACATTAGATAGATAAACCCAAAAACACACGAGTTTTACACTTAAGTTATTATTTCAATTTAAAAAAGCTATTCATGAAATATCCATATTGGTTCCATGGAATAAAAATAAAATTCTATTGACTATTAATATTTAATAATTCTTCAGTATGTTAGGAGTTCAATTGTCAATATAAAAAAAAAGTAAACATTACCTGAAGCCCCGGCACCAAGTTGTTTGATTCTTTCAAATCTCATATAAGGGTCATCCTTATTACAGATTTTCTTCAATTCATCATAGATCTCTTCATCAGTAAGTGTTGCATACATTTTCTCCTTCTTTCTCAGTATTGGACTTCCATCTGAATCATTGCCAATAATACTTAAATCTTCCATAACAGCATTTAAATCATTTACAGCATCTTTTTTTTTCAATCCAAATTTTTGTGGTGCAGCTGGCATTGTTTGCCTTTGTAAAAATATATCATTGGCCACTTCTTCCTCACTGCTCTGGCCAATAGAAAGGTCTGAATCCTGACTTTGATGAGCATTTTTGTGATCTAAAAGTTTCTCTATTTCTATATTTTCTTCTGTAATAGCCTCTTGTGTGAGGAATGGTTTGAATGGTTCATCTGCTTTTTCCTTTTTGATTGTATACATGTGAAACTTAACTGCATGTATGGCTGCGTCAGGATTTTCATTTTGTTCAGCAGGGGTAATCTGCGTGTTCAATAATCTCAGCCAAGAGTTTGGTAAGCCCTCTAACATGCCCGTCTCAGAATTCTTACTAACATGTACATGTTGCTTAACATTTGTTGGCATACCAATATCAGTTGCACGTTCCTCCCTCTCCCTGTGATTCTTTTTTGAGAAGAGTTTCCCAAAGACACCACGGCCTGACCGCCCACTCATTTTAGTATGTGATAATGTCTTTTACACAAAAAACTATGCCATATCACTATCCCCCAATTAAATGCCACAAGGCACAAAACTACATTGGTCGATAAACATTCAGCAAAGGCAAAAATATGGATTTATTGTTGTAAAAGGAGTGGCTTTACACGGACGGATCGCAATACAGAGCAAACTGTAATGACAGCCACTTTTTCTTTATTTTATCTATCATCTGTCAAAAACAACTCAAAAATGGTGAATCGATGACTGCTATTTCTTCGCATTAGGAAAGCTAGGTGGGATAACTTTAAAATTTCTCATTTATAGTAAAAATATAGTTTTAATATATCATTTGAACTCAATAATTGAACATAATTATATTCTTATAACCATTCTTAAACCATAAAAAGTCTCTGTATGTATTCTCTGAATTTTCAAGTAAATGTTATGTATAACAACTGCATTTTTGCCCATAGATTATCTATATAAGACTTTATATTTTTATAAATCGATATTTTTGCCAGATTAAAATAATTTATTTAGAACTTAGAAGATACACTACCTACTGTTACACATGCTCATTATTAGCATGAGAGCATGCTAGTATCGAGCAAGTGCTTGATACTTGTGTTTACAGTCCTCGCTATTAATGAGCATGCTTTCATAGGCGCGGGTGGAATGGGGGTGATTTTAGCGCGTGTGATTAAGTTTGCCTAATGAGTATGCTAGTAATATATTTGAAACTAGCATGCACATTGGTAGCACGTGCAAACAGGTCATAAGCATGCTCATAATAAGCATGCTTTTTGAGCGTGCTCTTTATTAGCACGTGTAACAGTACATAAAGCACTAAAAACTGATTTGGGTTTTGAAAGTGTTTCTCGAAATACAAATTAAATTGGCGCCACAATAGCATGAGTGTAGGTTTTAGAGGAGTGCACTAAAAAGTTGTAAAAATGTGATCGAGAATTAATCTAACAAAGAGCTCTTCTGCCTTGATAAAGTGCACGTTTATATTACTCCTAAATTTCCTATTTAATTGGTTGGTAACAAAAAAATATATAATATTAATGAAAGTCTATAAATTTTAATACAGTTTATTAAACTATATTTTAAACAGAGACTTTTTTTTAGAAACCATATACAGACCCATTATACCTATTGATTTTAGCTTTTTAAATTCAGTTTCATGTTACATCATTCATCAGTTACGTTCTTGTTATGATACACTGTAGTGTTACGAATAATAGATTTTGGACCTTCGCGAATGAGAATATTTCTTTAAAATATTAGCGAATGCGAATATTTCTTCTAAGCCTTCTCTAACACGTTACAACGATTCTCAGACCTACAATACATACAAAATTTCATCAAAATCGGTCAAGCCAAGTTTTTTAGTGATTAATATTTTGATATATTTTCATTATTAAAATCGTGTCTTTTTCCTGATGTAACGCTCTCGTGTTATGTGGATATGTTGTGCAACTTTCGGTTTGGAATTTTGGGAGTTCATCGCGGACAAATAACGTGACACGTACTTTGTACATATATTATGTTTTAATACGTTTAATTTTTACATTTTAACATTCTGACACGGAGACATTACTATGGAAGAGATTGAATGGTCGATACGAAGTATGAAAAATGGTAAGCCAGCAGGAATTGATGGATGACGAGGAACGTTTTCCTGACCTTGAGCAATCTTTGCTGGAGGGCCTGGAGGTCGGGTAAGGTTCCCATTGACATGGAAACAAAGAAGTGAGTGAGGCGTGTATGAATCGTCCTTTATAACGCTCTGTTCTCTTTGCCTAGGGCCTTGATTTGCATTTATTTATGTATGTATGTATTTCCAATCTCGTAAACTACATCACTAATACACTGTATGGTATCTGCCCGAGTGTTATTCTGGCGGGTTATTGGTATGTAGATAATTAATAATTACAGACGAATAAATCTAGTATATTTTAATTATGGTCCTTGATAATATTCTTTAATGTTACATACCTGCAACTTGGTTTGGTTGGAGTCTGTTTATTACTAGTCAATTTATTTAACAAAATTAAATTTAGTTTCACTGTTTGTAAGAAAGATTTAGGTAACAATGGTTTATGATCATTACTAATTATAATATTTTCAACACTATACACACAGCACCTTCTAGTTTCAAATTAAGCAACTATATTCTTGTGTTATGGATGCTAGATAAAGGATAATAATACAAATATTTACCTTCGGTTAGAAAAAGGCGTGAAGTTTCACGGTTTCACGCCTTTTTCTACCCGCAGGTGTAGGCAGCCACTGCCTGTGAAGCCTCGATTCGCCGTTATGTTTACGTCCCAAATGGAATAGGTGGCGAACCTATTGCTATACTGGACATAAAGTACTTAGTCATTGATATTTATCACACATACCTTCCGAAAACAATTTCGAAAAGTCATTGGTGTGAGGCGGGATTCGAACCCGCGACATCTGGATTCAGAAGCGGGGTGTTCGACCACTGGACCACCGTTGTGCCCGGTATTTCTTATTCTATCCCTTTTTGTCACACCACACATCCATCTTAACATACGCATTTCTGTTCTGTTCTGGGTGTGGCCAAAATGAACGAACCGAAGTTAAGTATGGAACTAAAGTGTAGGACTTGCCGCCACCTCAAGCTTATAGCTCTTGATAGGATGATTCCCGTTCTAGAGACAGTGGAACCTCGCATATGATTCGGTCCTCCGCACCAGTTTGTCCCGCGGCATTTAGTGTCATCTGCTAAGCCAACACTCCCGTGGTCGCCGCAGGGACTTCGAATGTATGCGCAGGTTTGCCAAATTGGGAGTGGTGATCGCTGCTTGTCGGATCCACGGGGTAAGTCAGGAGGAGGATAGTGCCTCACCAATGTGATGCGCTGTGGTTCCACCGCCTCCCTCGAGGCCGGGAACTCCCAGCCTCGCGGATCATGGTGGGTGACATGAGTGACCTAGTCGGCGTCTCCCTGCACTTTAAAAGAATGGCCCCTAGCATGACGGGTGGTGGGCGCACTACACCGCCTGCTGCCCAACGGAGGACCGGGAGGGGGAGCTCGCCGCTTCTACGGTGGCGGCGTGCTATCTGTGGCCTCCGTTTGGTCTCGCGCGAAGGTCAGACGGCTACTGGGCTCTACTAAGGAGGCTGCAGCGGACATCGGCCATCAGGGTCCACAGTCCAGGGTCGTGCGAGGCTACCAGACGTACTCGTTCGAGGTGGCGGCGGTCCTTCCTTTGAAGTGTACTCAAAATCCAACTACAAGCCGATTACGCGCCACGATTGACAATTGTCGGCCACTATTTACCACTACTCCCTGTACATAATGGCGAGGCCTGCAGTGGTCATATCATATCATTGATCATGTCATCGTCATTGATAATTTTGCAAAATCTAAAGCTAAAAATGTTATTATAACTGTAATTTAATCAGTTGGTAGGCCTGACGACTATTTTTAAATGACTTCCAAAAAAGGAGGAGGTTCTCAATTCGTCTGTATGTTTTTTTTCTTTTTTATGTTTGTTACTTCATAACGTTTGACTTGACGAAGCGATTTAAAAAAATATTTTTTGGTTTGAAAGCTGTGTGGATCTGATGGTGGTATCCAGCAAAAATCGTTTGTGTTCTTGAACTTCTTGAAGTCGGTTTAACGTGTTTCTAAAGTACCTAATTATATTATTATTACCTGCCCTGCAGTGCACAAAAATGAGCTTAGCATTTTATAAACCTAATCAGTTTACATAGGAGTGGGGCCCCATTTTTTAATTTGCCCCAGGGCCCTTGGTTACTTAGCTACGCCACTGCTTCGGGTAACAAAAGTCGTGAAGTTATGTTATGATAAAGAGGGATGATCCCTGTGATATATTGATATTTGCCGTCAGTCAATATTATAGGTCATTTTGTTATTATTCAATAGTTGACCTAGCGAAATTTGTTTTGTCTTAGAATACGAAGAAATAAAAATGGCCATTGCAGGTTATCCCTAAGATAGATATAGACCATCGCGGACTTTTTTGTCGACCTTTTGATGTGTTTTTTTATGAGATAGGAGGGCAAACGAGCAGGCGTGTCAACTGATGGTGAGCAACCAACGCCGCCCTTCATCATCATCATTAGCCTGTTGCAGTCCACTGCTGGACATAGGCCTCTCCCAATGTGCGCCACAACATCCGATTCTCTGCCTTCCGCATCCAGTCTTTTCCAGCAGCCCATCTGAGGTCATCTGACCATCGGGCTGGTGGGCGTCCTACACTACGCTTACCAAGTCGCGGTCTCCACTCTATGACCTTCTTGCTCCATCTACCATCGGTCCTTCGACAGATGTGGCCAGCCCATTGCCACTTCAGCGAGCTTATTCTACAAGGTATGTCGGTTACTCCGGTTCTCTGTCGGTTAAACTCATTCCTGAGTCTATCTTTCAGAGATACTCCGAGCATAGCTCGCTCCATAGCTCGCTGAGCGACTTTAAATTTGTGGACTAGCCCCTCCGTAAGTGTCCACGTTTCGGCACCGTAGGTCATTATTGGTAGGATGCACTGGTCAAAAACTTTGGTCTTCAGGCATTGCGGTATAGGCGAGCCGAAAACTCGACGCAGTTTGCCGAATGCGGCACAACCCAGCTGAATCCTCCTCTCGGCTTCCTTCTCGAAGTTTCGTCTACCTAACTGGATAGTTTGGCCTAGGTTGACATATTTGTTTACGACTTCGAGAATTGACCCATCGACATTTATCGGTCCGGGCACGACATGTTTATTGAACATGACCTTGGTCTTGTCCAAGTTCATGCCCAGACCGACACGTCGAGAGGATTCATCTAGGCTGCGCAGCATTCCGCTTAACTGTTCCAGCGACTCTGCCATTACAACGATGTCATCGGCGAACCGAAGATGCGAGATGTACTCACCATTCCCGTTGATACCCTGTCCAGTCCAGTCCAAGGTCTTCAAGACGTCCCCCAGAGCATTGGTGAAGAGTTTGAGAGATATGACATCTCCCTGTCTTACACCTCGATTCAGCTCGATGGAGTTCGTCACTTGATCCTGGACCTGGACAGCCATCGTGGCGGTGTCTTACAAGCATCTCAACACCTCGATATAACGCCAGTCAATCTGACATCGCTGTAATGCGTCCAGAACTGCCCAAGTTTCGATGGAGTCGAAGGCTTTTTCGTAATCCACGAATGCCATACACAGCGGCTGATTGTACTCTTCGGTCTTCTGTACAATCTGCCGAACAATATGGATGTGGTCCATGGTACGCCGCCCATCATGGACACCAGCAACACATATAGCGTTACTGTTGCGTTGCCGACCTATTAAGCATAGGGTATAGGAAAGGATGGTGGGGGGGGGCATTCATGCAGCGAACTGCTTGGCTCTACCACTGTTAAAATCGAATAGAGGTGAGAGATGTATAATAATGTAAGGCCATTGTTTGGATTGATCACTTCAGCCAGTGTTTGTAATTAAATTCTTAAATCGCGAAAATAATCCCCTTTTCTTTAAGACATTAAATATGTATCTTATATCTTTAAACGAGCAATTCTTGTATATATATATGTACATATATGTATAATTGGAATCTCGGAATCGGCTCCAACGATTTTCATGAAATTTAGTATATAGGGGGTTTCGGGGGCGATAAATCGATCTAGCTAGGAATCATTTTTAGAAAATTTCATTTTATCGTGTTTTATCGATAATCAACTTAAACATCAACTTACTTTTTGGAATTCCTGACATCTATTGGCGAATGCTATAATTATTTTAAATTGTGAGCAACTAACTTGCTTTAACGACAACAACACTAAAGCTATTCCAGCAGATGGCGTTGTTTATAAAAAAAAAGAAAATACCGAGCAAAGCTCGGTCATCCAGATATTTATAGTTACAAGCCACCCCGCTGACACCTTCTAGCTATAAAAATTAACGGCATCAAAATCTGTTGCGTAGTTTCAAAGATAGAAGCATATAAGGGGACAGACACAGGAAAGCGACTATGTTTTATAATAAGTAATGACTATATTTTTCATGATTTTTTATTTCTTGTGTGCAACAAAGTATAGTAATAAATAAAAATAAATAAAAAAATATTGGTATTATTGTTATGGTTTCTTTTCATACTGAAACAAAAAGTTAACATACATACAAAGTCAAAGTCAAAGTGGTTTTATTTTCATAGGTCTTCACAGACACTTAAAAATAGTCAATGTACAAAAATGTTTAAAATTAAAATAATATTTAAAATGCTTAGACACGAGCGCTTGAGGCAAGTGCCTCCATGGAACAAGAAAACACGGAAGCAATCGCTACGAGCGGCCCGATTCCGAGTGTAGGGGCTTTCATGAGAAGAATCGGGCAAGAAACTCACGTGCCAAATACTCTTTTCAAAACCATTTAAAATTGATACAATAGTATTATTATCGCTACTGAAAAAATAATGCATAAAAGGTGTAGCAGCCAGACTACTCGACAATCACAGTTATGATCCAACCAACTTAAAATCATCGTAGTACAAGTAATGAGAGAAATTATATGTTATTAGTCGAGCACAATTGACGCGACATCTTCTATTTAGAATGGTAACGTTGTGGAACAAGTAAGTACAATAATAAAACTTATATATAGCATGTATCAAAACAACATCAATGCAAACTCATAATTAGAAATGTTGATTACTATTAGAAATGTTTGCAGAACGTCTCCACTCCAAAATAAGTGAACAAATTCCAATACGCAAACTACACAATCCGCGTTGAGCAAGCAATTTGACGGTCCCAAGACGACTTGTCCGTCGTCATGAAGTCATTGATGGTGTATTAACCACCAGCAACGAGACGATCCTTCACAGCCCACCTAAACCGATCGAAAGAGAGAGCCAGAATATAATTATAAATTATATTATAGAAGTGTACACCCATTCCCAAAAACGACTTATGTACTTTGTGCAGGCGATGACACTTTACATATACATAACATAACTTCACGCCTTTGTTACCCGAAGGTGTAGGAAGCGGATGTTAAGCCTCGTCTCGCCGTTATGTTTACGTCCCAAATGGAATAGGTGGCGAACCTATTGCCATACCAGGCACAAAGTTTTCAGTCATCGATATTTATCACACATAACTTCCGAAAACAATTTCAAAAAGTCATTGGTATGAGCCAGTGTCGGGAATCAAACCCGGACCTCTGGATCAGAAGCCGTGTGCTCGACCACTGGACCACCGAGACTATAAACTACAAGTTGAGTACAAAATTTTAAGATTATAAGTAAAAAGATTATCCATTTCGGGTTATTTTTAAAAACTAAACATCTTCCATCGTTATTTCTATACTCAGGAGTATGTTTACATCTGCTCTGTAAAAGTCAAAGCTTGCTTCGATGGTTATAGTACACAATAATGTTACTGTAGCTGACTTGGTCCTATTTTAGGTCAATACCATTTGATTTCGCTCATCGCCTGTTGTACCAATGAAAATTTATAGCACTATGTATGAATGCGTCAAGAACACATTATGTTATCTATGTGTATATAAGTATACAAAGTGATTTAAATATTTGCTCTTATTGCACAAAGTGATTAAATGCATACAAATTTACTATGACGACCAAAAAATGTTTATTTCAGAAAACCCTCGTCAACACATTCGTTCATTTTAATATGTTGGAAATCAAACAAACTTTGTACACTTAAGTACTATTTAATTAACTATTTTATTTGATATACAATATATATGTGCACAATGCGCGTGCACACTGTGCGAAGAAAATGTGCAAATATTGATACAAATCTTTCAATATTATATAAAAAATATGCTCTGATGGTTTGGACGTGTAGAAAGATTGGATGACACGAGATTGATTAAACAGATAGGAATACAATGGGAAAGCGGATGGAATCTCTGCTGATGCATTTTGCCAGCCTTGTACAAATCGAGGACAGCCACAATATACCTTCCACTACCAAATAGAACGAATCCTGGAGGAAGGTGATGTCAGCAGCTTTAAAAATCGACGAGCATGTATAAAAAGAGTTACAAAAGTCGAACAATTGAGTGAGAATTGTCTTATGGCAGTCTATTTTCTCTGCTGACCCCATAAAGGATTTGGCGCGAAGTTATGTATGTATGTGTAAAAATCATAATCATGAAAGAGAGACAGAGAGATCTTCTATAGGTCAATAAAGACGATAACCAGGTATAGTTATATATGTCTACGTAACAAGTGTTCTGTATTTATTTAAAGACCATGCATTTAGATATAAATAGTAGCGAATTGTAGGTGTTTATTTAAGGATGTGTTTGTAAGTGTACGTAGATGTGTTTGTAAGTGTAAGTAGATGTGTTTGAGAATATATACTTGCGTTGATAACTTGTGTGTTTGTGTGTGTGTGTGCCGAGTGAGTTAGTGGGAAACACATATGAGACCAGTAAGTGCTTTCAAGATGATATCACAAGTTATAAGTACTATTTGTTGCTGTGAAATATAGCTACATGTGTGTATGTATATATTAAACTGTCTGGATTATATAGAACAGTCTCGGTGGCCGAGTGGTCGAGCAACCGGCTTCTGATACAGAGGTCCGGGTTCGATTCCTGACACTGGCTCACACCAATGACTTTTCGAAATTGTTTTCGGAAGTTACGTGTGATTAATTTGTTGCTTACCATTCGGTGACATGCATGCACGTTTATCCAACTGTCACATAAAAAAAATGATCGGTTTGTTATTTTTGCCCTATTGCAATAGAAGGAGTACTAAATTTTTCCAGTGTAAACCAGTGTGCCAAACTTGTAATTAAACTATTAATCTATTTTGAGAGTGTATTTGAAATAACATTAAAATGGTGTATTTCAGCTGTCGTCAGCCTGTCACTAATGAATTTTTATATCTTGCCAGACGCATTTGAACTTTCATGCCTGCATTCATTTATAGTATGGTATGGTGAGTTTAGTTTTAACTTTAAGGGTTTTCGAAAAATACGACGGAACACATTGGGCAACTTTTTTTAAATCTTTTTTTTTAGTTTGTAAACCTGTCAGCAGTTTTTTGCTATTAGTTAATTTATTTTGAAGTTGAATAGAATAAACAATGAAAGTATAGTATTTTCAGTACAAAATAAAAATGTTTCATTACTGCATGACACTTGCAGCAGCGCGAGCGCGGCGCGTCGTCTGGGCGGTTGCCGGTTCCCGCCCACAGAAACGTCAGTCTCGTCGTCCACTCCGCGCGGTCCGCCTGTCGTTTTCCCACCGCGATACACAAACCTTTCATTATAATTATATGTGTATCTCTCTGTATACATACCGACCAAATAACATTCGCACGTGATACGAATTCTGCGCCGCATTTGTTATTTTTTTATTTTTTCGTTTAAATTTCGAGTGCGTGGAAGCTAAACGTAAACTCGATTTGTTGTATCGATGTTATACATTGCATTTCAAATAACGGGGTGAAATATGTGTATGGTGCTTTTATGTGGATACACTGTGGATTCTTTAAGAAAAGGTATATTTTTAAATCTATTTATGTATAAAATATTCTACACCTAACTTCTAAATAAATGTGATGACATCAGTCAACTCCCGATTCCAGAACGCTTACGTATTGAAGGATGCAATACATATAACTGTATTGCTATTATGGCAAATATAAAACAATACTGGCTCTTCATTTCTCTCTCTGAAGCAATCCAGCTCAAACAAAATTTACAGCAACGTGATGTTACTATTTTATTGTTCTATTTATCATGAGCTTATACAATCAACTGGCTGTGCTGCGCCATGTAAATCATTGTAATTAAGATAGATGTGTTTTAAATAAAGTAACTATTACTATAATTTGAGTAACTATAAGTCTTGTATGTTCTACTTTCCCCCTTCGGTTTACAATGGGGTATAAAGCGCATCTTCCCCGTTGCTTTATTCTACGTATACCGAGAAAGCCTCGTTAAAAACCTTGCACAAATAATATTGTGTAATTATTTACTATCAAGAAACAAATTTACAACATATATAACCGTCCAGTTTATGGGCAGTGGTTGCCGCTTAGGCGGAAGCGTGTGAATAAGTGCTAAAACAATTAAAAAAAAAACTCAATCCACGACATTAATTTAACGAACTTGCATTAAAGGGGTGAAGGTTTATATATTTGATAATAAAGTTACTTTCCGCTATCTGGCCTCTTGTATCTTTGAAGCTACGCAACGAATTTGGATGCGGTTTTTTAAATACATAGAGGGTGTCAACGGGGTGGTTTTTATCTATAATTCATGTATGATGAATATAAGAAAAAGTGATAAATCCATAATTTACTTATTTATTGCTTGACAGTCTCGGTGGCGCAGTGGTCGAGCACACGGCTTCTGATCCAGAGGTCCGGGTTCGATTCCAGACACTGGCTCACACCAATGACTTTTCGAATTTGTTTTCGGAAGTTATGTGTGATAAATATCGATGACTGAAAAACTTTGTGCCCGGTATGGCAGTACGGTTCGCCATCTATTCCATTTGGGACGTAAACATAACGGCGAGACGAGGCTTAACAGCCGCTGCCTACACCTTCCGGTAACAAGGCGTCAAGTTATGTATGCTATGTGTTACTTATTTAATACTGATGCGGAACAATGTTCGCCGGGTCAACTAGTATTTTATAAAGCTTGATATATATATTGATATATATCAAGCTTATACTGGTTAGTATTTAATGAAATATGAACAAACCTACTTCAAGAAATCTACCTAAGTAAAAATATTAGAAAAACACGATCGCGTGACCCCTATCGTTTTGGGTGGCCAACCCTCCTCAAATTTTTATTTTGACTGCTCGCTTAGGGTTATACTAATAACATTGTACTAACACAATAATATTTTATAATGAAGTATAATGAACATCGAGTCTATCAGAATATCGATTTATGATGGTGAAGATTTTTTTTATGGGATAGGCAGGCAAACGAGCAAGCGTGTCACCTGATGGTAAGCGACCTGCGCCGCCCATGGACACCACCAACACATGAGTTACCGTTGCGTTGCCGACCTATAAGGGAGTAGGATAGGAAAGGATGGGGAAGGGGGGTGGGCCTCCGGGTACCTCACTCACCGAACATAATACCCGATAGCAGATAGATTGACTAATCTATCGGCTTTTTGAGGTGGACTTAAAATTATATGGAGTTGATCATCACAGCTAATTGGCTAGTAGGGTAATTTTTATGAATCATTTATTTATAATGTAGTAAAGAAAAAGTGATAATTTGCGACTTTAATTGTAAACGCTGTTTAAATTATTAAGATGCGGAACAGGGTCAGCTAGTTATAGAGCTAATTTCTGAAATGGCTGGACCCATTTTGCGGGACTTTTTTCTTATATAGTGTTGTAATAAGGAGTAACTTAGGCTACATTTAATTTGGAACAAATTTTTTATTATTGCTTTCTTAAAGCGAAACAAACTTCGCCGGGTCAGCTAGTCTTTAATAAATTATATAGTATTATTTATAGGTTAGAATAGATATGAATGAAATAAATAATATTTCATATCTTTATAGCTGTTTAGCTATTTAGTTGCGAATACGTGGTGAGATTGGAGTTGTACTTGCAGTCAATAAACACCACTTACCTATTCCAAGGTTAATGAGATTATTATTCCAAGATAATCAAACATACTTGTGTGGGACGCCCTCGCCGTTTAATATAATGTTTTTTTTTAATATTCTTTAGTAATTAAAAAAATTATCTAATGTCTTACCTCTGAGTAAAATTTATAACTATATCATAACTAGCTGAAATTAATAAATAAACAATAATAGTAGAGAGATGTACATTTGGGGCTATATGTAATTTTGTGTGTTGTTTCATAAAAAAAAAAATAAAGGACAAAAATTTACCGGAAAATAAAAAATATAATTTAGCTACCCTTAACATTTAGGGGGATGAAAAATAGATGTTCTATTGTCAGGCCTGGCCGCTATGCACACATAATCGAGGTCGAGCGGTTTCGGAGGAGTATAAATACAGACACCATGACAGGATAATTTTATATATTAGAATATTAAATACCACCACATGTTTCATGAGATGCAAGAATGTATTTGACAAATATAAACAAATTATAAATATGTATATGAAAAGTTGACATAGTTCATAATTTATCATAGAGCATTTTTGTATAATTTATTGTATGTACATACTATTACATAATAATTATGATTCTGAATAGTATAATTAATCCACGTGAGATATTCAGCAGAAAATAGGAAATGCATAACTACATTTTGCTGTAGACTTCCTCTTAGTCATTCTTAATAATCATACAAGGTAGGCTGAACAGGGTTGTCCGTCATATTACTGAAAATGTGATTGTTCAAATAATACTCAGCATATATTAAAAAAATCCTAAATTTCATATCTGGCTCTTTATAATCTATATTCGTTTAAATTTTTTCGTGACTAGAAGTGATAATAATCCAAAAATGAAGAAGAATGAAGAATTCTTCTCCGTTATTACAATTATTATATAAGCGATAGGTATCGCCCGTTACGACTCGTTACACTGTTTAATCGTTCCGGTGATATTTTTTTATTAATCTTATTTCTTTTTCTTTTCTCTCCGCCATTTCAATAGGTCACATATGGTTACTGCCATATTGGTTTAAAGGTAAATAAAAAAAATTAAATTTGACAACCCTATTTAAGCGATAATAACAATTCTAATAAGAATTTCTTCTTAGCCTACAAAATGCTATTTAATTATCTTTTAACTTGCAGTTTGTCGGCAGCCATTACTTTACTGTTGTGTGGTTATACTAAATGCATATTAATAACGAAAGTAACAACTAACTAACATAAAAACATTATCATTTAGGCCAGTTACATAATACTACTACTTACTAAAAATTATTATTGTTTGTTAGGCAATATGTGGCTGAATATATTTCATCTTCAATAAGTTTTAATCTCATCAGTTCGGACATGTAGAAATAATGTATGATGCAAGTTTGACTGAGCAGATATACAATGCAAAAGCGGATGGATGTAGGAGTCGAGGACGGCCAAGACATACATTCCATGACCAAATAGAACGTGTCCTGGAGAAAGGTGATGTTAGGAGCCTCAAAAATCGACGCGCGTGCATGAAAAGATTTATGAAAGTCAACGAAGCGAGTGAGGCGTGTAAGTATCTTGCCTTATGGCGCTCTGTTCCCTCTGCCAGCCCCGCAAGGGATTTGGCGTGAAGTTATGTATGTATGAATGTATTAGTAGACAAATGATTTTACAAAATGGGACTTCAGTGTTCCAAAGATTATTCAGGACAGAGATTCTTTCAGAGTGCGTCTAAGTGTTACTGGAATTATCTGTATTTCTTTCCTGTTTTGATTAATCTTACAATCAACAATATAAGTTTATCCTGTAGTTTTTTGTCAGTTTGTCCTGTAAATGACAAGTTGTTCATAAGCAACTGTTGATTAAGATTTCGTTGATGACAATAAATTCTACAACTGCGTTAAAGAGGAGCGCGAACTTTACTTTGGCAAAAGAGATCTATAGTTATGCATTCGGATAACAGATTTAAAATGGACAACTTTTATTATATAGAGAGAATATCCAGACTATGTTTAAACATTCATTTTTATTAGACAGATCTTTAGCAGCCGCCAATGTCACATTTTACATAACTTCTTAGAGTTCTGACCTATTTACTATGTTTTAATAGAAGCAATTGGCATATAAGCTTAGTTATTAGATTAATATCTATAGTTATATTAAATGGAATACGTAAAAAATCAATTCAAACATTTAAAAATAGTTGGAATGACCTTGTAGCAACTTCTACGTGAAGCTGAAAGCCCGAATAGTTGAAGATTAATATGATTTCTGATTCTTGGCAAAGTTCCAAATGCTTCAACTGAAAATTATAAAAAGATTTGCAGCACAATTTCGGCGACCGGTGAAGTAAAAAATAGTATTAAAGTCATCCGAAATTGCAGGCAGAAACAGGAAGGAGAACATTTTGTTTGTCATTCTAAGATCATTTTAGTATCAGACCTTAATAATTATTAGGGCGTCTAAAATTATCATCAAATATGTGATATGTCTTTGTAATTAAATTTGGTGCAATTAATTAAATAAAAAATATTATTACATATTTATTTATATGCAGAAATTTAAATTTCACAGTTTCATTAATTGCTAATTATGTTTTATGTAATGTTTGTTTGTTTGTTGTGATATATTTGTGTATATTTGTAAAACTGTGTCACAAACATTTTTTCGCGGACAATACAATACAATAATTGTAATATCTAAAATATTAAAGTAACATAACATAACATAACTTCACGCCTTTTGTTACCCGAAGGTGTAGGCAGCGGCTGTTAAGCCTCGTCTCGCCGTTATGTTTACGTCCCAAATGGAATAGGTGGCGAACCTATTGCCATACCGGGCACAAAGTTTGTCAGTCATCGGTATTTATCACACATAACTTCCGAAAACAATTCCGAAAAGTCATTGGTGTGAGCCAGTGTCTGGAATCGAACCCCGCGCTCGCCCTCTGCGCAACCGAGACACCGAGATATTAAAGTAATCTAGTCAATTAGGTGAGAGGTAAGTTCATTAGTGGAATACGTCACTGACTTATTAAAAACCTATCCTTTAACTCTTATTTTACTTTTATGTACATCATGATCCAAAGGCATGTCAGCAAAGGCCGATCGAGCGGAAACTACTATCATCAAAGTAAAAATGTATTAAAAAATGCCAGATGCAACCGACGGCCGTGTAAAGCGATAATGAGAGTAGAAGAAGCGAAAAATATACGAAATGGAAAGAAGTATTCTCTGCTTACTCCCATGTATACTACAAGCCCATGGACAAAATTTACATGTGAAATACCTCAACGTGAATATCGCTGAGAATAGTGATGGGTGTTTGGAAATTTTAATCCCAATTACACGTAGACAAACGCTCTAGGTAAAAATAATTATGATAGATGCGATAAGAAATATCTAAACAGAACGTAAAATAATGGCATCACAAATTTCTGTTAGTCCTTCATTCAATTGAATGCTTGAATTAAGTTACTTTTTGGCTTTAATGTCGTTGAACTATAAAATACTACGTACTTGGAAGCAAAGAAGGGTAATATAAGTTCAACGACCGAAATATATTATTTCCTTCAAGAGAAAACCTAAATATTTATGTTTGGTGGTCGGTTGCGAGGCAACGAACGCCCGAACCAAGCGATGTTATCAACGAAAATATATCAGTAAACTGTACAAAGTTGATTAAAATTAGTCTTGATTTGCTTCTCGGTTTGGGATCGTGGTGTATTAGTGATTCAACTGACTGCTGAGTAAAAGTCAGCGGGTTCTATTTTCACCAGAGTAAAATTGCATGAATGTTTCTACGATATCTGTTTTTCTACGTACTTTTTTATGGTATAGGCAGGGAAACGAGCAAGCGTGTCACCTGATGGTAAGCGATCTGCGCTGCCCATGGACACCAGCAACACATATAGTGTTGCCATTGGGTTGCCGACCTTTAAGGGAGTAGGATAGGAAAGGATGGCTAAGGAGGGTGGGCCTCCGGGTACCTCTCTCACTGAACGACACGCGGCATGAGCCACTTTACGTCGATCTTCTGAGAGGTCGATGTCGAAATATATTGTTTAAAGTACTACAATAAATATGTTTTATCTTAGTTGCAACTTCCCATCCGTAGTGTAGATACAAATCATACTTTCTTTTAGTGCGATGTGAGGCAGAACACATATCATATATATTTGTGTTGTTTATTCAATACTTAAAAGTCGTAACTGAGGGCGAAGCCGGATTCAATTTTAGTATAATTTATATAATGTAAAAGTTTCAAGCAAATATTATACATTTGGGGTATTTGAAGGTGTTTTAGAGAAACGATATTTTATGAGGCCGGCGTGGTCTCATACGCACTGCAAATAAGTTCAACTATGCCTCTAAAACGCCTCATACGCACCTGCCGAAAGGCTATGAAAATTGGCGCCGCAGTGAAGGTGTTAATTACAACAACATATATTTACAGTTTCCAAAAAATTACAATTGCATCCAATCAAATCTAGACACATTCGGGAAACAATTTGGCTGTTTCAAGTATTGGAAAAACAAAATGTAGACACGTAATCAATCTCGAATGCTGATAGTAGGATATGAAGAGGGGGTAAGGTGTGGCTCTCCAAATACCTCTCTCACCGAATGAAACGCGGTACGCTCGTACCGCGTTTCATTCGGTTTGCACTTTACATCGATTGAATAAGCGTTGGTAGGTATTATTTCACTAGTCAACCAAACACATTCTTGTAGCAAACTGCGTGGCGAAAATAAAACATATTTCAAGTACAGTAGTTTCATTTTACAGTGGTAGAGCCAAGCAGTTGGCTGGATGAATGGGCCGGCTCGACCGGTGAAATACCACCAAGAGTAAAGTATAAGTCGTAAAGTGGCTCATGCCGCGTTTCGTTCGGTGAGAGAGGTACCCGGAGGCCCATCCTCTTTCCCCATCCTTCCCTTTCCCCTATCCCTTAAAGGTCGGCAACGCAACAGTAACACTATATGTGTTGCTGGTGTCCATGGGCGGCGTCGGTTGCTTACCATCAGGTGACACGCATGCTCGTTTGCCCTCCTATCCTATAAAAAAAAGTTATACTAGAGCTCGGTGGTCATCCACCACCGCTCGGGCCAGTTGTGACACACTCATTTTCGACATATATACCTATTTATTTTCTATAATTTCCTGTTCGTTTATTGGAATATATAATGAAAATAAAATTTTCATAGTCTCGTTGGTTCTATGGTCGAGCATACGGTTTCTGAATCTAGAGTTCGCGGTTTCGAATCCTGGCACGCACCAATGACTTTTCGAAATTAATTAATTTCTAAAGTAATGTGTGATAAATATCGATGTCAAAAAGAGAGAAATTAGAAAATGCCCATATTGTTAATTTCACACCTCACCGCTATTGATTAACCACATATTCATGTGACACAAAATAATTGATGTTTAAATTCTTGCCGATCTTGATATCGACAGGTATATGACTATATGTGATTAGGTAGCTTTTATATTAAAATAGTAAACAAAAATAATGAAACGATTTCAAAACACAAGAAATACTATTTAGAGTTTAGTTATACTCTCAAAAGTATTTCTTGTGTTTTGAGAATGTTGCATTGAAAGAGAGACTGTAAAATTAAGGAAGCAGGATGGATGAGGCAAGACTGACTAAGTTTTTTTTTTATGGGATAGGTGGGCAAACGAGCAGGCGTGTCACCTGATGGTAAGCAACCACCGCCGCCCATGGACACCAGCAACACATATAGTCTTACTGTTGCGTTGCCTACCTTTAAGGGATTGGGGATAGGAAAGGATGGGGAAGGGGGGTGGGCCTCCGGGTATCTCTCTCACCGAACGAAACGCGGCATGAGCCACTTTACGTCGGTCTTCTGAGAGGTCGTGGTATTTCACCGGTCGAGCCGGCCCATTCATACAGCGAACTGCTTGGCTCTACCACTGTTAAAAGTAGATATACAGTATCAAAGTGGAAGAACTGTATTCTTCCAGTTTGGTACTGTATATCTGCTTAGTCAGTCTGAGGACGAGAGTTGAGGACGACCACGACATACCTTAAAAACCGACGAGAATGTGTGACAAGAGGTATTAAAGTCGAAGAAGTGAGTGAGGCGCCTAAGTATCGTCCTTCACGAAGCTCTTTTTCTGTGCCTACCGCGAAAGGGACTGGGCGTGAAGTTATGTATGTATGTCATTAACAAAATACTCTAGGAAACAGGTTAAATGTCACTTGAAGATATTACATATCTTAGTCATTTATGTCCCGTTACTTATACAAGATACCACTTATACGTAAGTAGGTATATCTATACTTACGTACTTCCAAACACTTATAAGTCTACAATTGGATTTGCGTGGTCAGCTTAAAGTAACACCAACAGCGAAATTTTTTCTGGGGCATACTAAGTAAGTTAAGTTTCTGAACACCTAATTTACTAACGATTTTTTATCGTTTTAGAGTGTTCGAGCTTGACTGCGGAGTCACTCCAAAGGTTTCTCTTTTTTTTGGAAATTCATCATCATCATCATCAGCCTATTGCAGTCCACTGCTGGACATAGGCCTCTCCCAAAGTGCGCCACAATATCCGATTCTCTGCCTTCCGCATCCAGTCTTTTCCAGCAGCCTTTCTGAGGTCGTCTGACCATCGGGCTGGTGGGCGTCCTACGCTACGTTTACCGAGACGGGGTCTCCACTCTATGATCTTCTTACTCCATCTACCGTCGGTCCTGCGGCAGATATGACCAGCCCATTGCCACTTCAGCGAGCTTATTCTACGAGCTATGTCGGTTACTCTAGTTCTCTGGCGGATATACACATTCCTGAGTTTATCCTTCAGAGTCCCCGAGCATAGCCAGCTCCATAGCTCGCTGAGTGACTTAAAATTTGTCTAGCCCCACCGTTAGTGTCCACGTTTCGGCACCGTAGGTCATCACCGGTAAGACGCACTGGTCAAAGACTTTGGTCTTCAGACATTGCGGTGTAGGCGAGCTGAAGACTCGACGCAGTTTGCCAAATGCAACCCAATCCAGCTGAATCCTCCTTTCGGCCTCCTTCTCGAAGTTTCGTCTACCTAACTGGATAATTTGGCCTAGGTAGACGTATTTGTTTACGACTTTGAGAACTGACCCTTCGACGCTTATCGGTCCGGGCACATGTTCATTGAACATGACCTTGGTCTTGAAAAGTTCATGCCCAAACCGACACGCCGGGAGGGCTCGTCTAGGCTGCGCAGCATTCCGCTTAACTGTTCCAGCGACTCTGCCATCACAACGATGTCATCGGCAAACCGAAGATGTACTCACCATTCACGTTGACACCCTGTCCAGTCCAATCCAGCGTCTTGAAAACGTCCTCCAGAGCATTGGTGAAGAGTTTGGGAGATATAACATCTCCCTGTCTTACACCTCGATTTAGCTCGATGGAATTCGCCATTTGGTCCTGTATCTGGACAGCCATCGTACCGGTGTCGTACAAGCATCACAACACCTCGATATAACGCCAGTCAATCCAACATCGCTGCAGTGCATCCAGAACTGCCCAAGTTTCGATGGAGATCCGTAATGGTTCCGAGATCCGTAATGATAAAATCTATCTCGTTCCTTGTCACAGAATCGGGGCTTCGGCAAGTCCACCTCCTGTGGAGACTCTTCTTGAAGAATGAATTCATCAAGAAAAGCCCTTCAGAGTCCAGGAAGTTGACCAGCATTTGGCCCCTGTGATTTTGGCACCCTAAGCCATATGGACCGATTCTCGTTTCGGCGCGTTCTTGTACTCCCACTTTGGCATTGAAGTCCCCCATAACAACGTTGTAGTGAGCCTTGGCGGTCCCATGTATTGCTTTTGCAATATCCTCGTAAATCGCCACGGCTATCTCGTCAGAGTATGTCGAGGTCGGCGCATATACCCGTATTACCTTCAGGGTGTACCTGTTGGTTGTACCTGTTGGTTTCAGTACAAGGTACGCTAACCTGGTCGACGCACTGCTGATGTCCATAACGCTGCCAACGAGGTCCTTGTGAACGAGAAAACCGACACCCCCCTGGGAGAGCTGGTCACCTTCCCGAAAGTAGAGTAAGTTGCCTGACTGTAGGGTTATCGTGTCCTCCCCCTCTCGCCGGACTTCAGATATCGCTAGAATATGCCAGTTCAAGCAACCCAGCTCTACCTCGAGTTCGGTGAGGTGTTGGTCCAGCCGAAGACTGCGTCCATTATAAGTAGCCACGAGTAGTTGTTTTTGGCAGCCTGCCGTAACCCGGAGATTCTTAGCACCCCCTGTCCCACCGCTGCCTTGGCCGGGAATAGTGGGACTACCGGGAACTGGGGGCCGTAGTAATCGCGCTTTTCTCATGGGAGGTTTTTGCCCATAGTCCCCACGCTGGGCAAACGGGTTGGTGATCGCAGGGGTAAACCTTTTTTTGGATAGGGACGCTGCTGCCCGCCCCTACCACGAACATTTAGGTAAACCAATATTTCGGAATGGTTATACCGCCATTCTTCGGTGTTGTGCTGTGTAAGCTTGTCAGCCATATGTTGCCATACCGGGCACAAAGTTTTTAGTCATCGATATTTATCACACGTAACTTCTGAAAACAATTTAGAAAAGTCATTGGTGTGAGCCCGGCTTCAAATCCACGACTTTTTGATTCAGAAGCGGAGTGCTCGATCAGTCTACCACCGAGAACATTTCATTTTATTTTAAATAAAATATAAAATAGACCTATTGTAACACTTAACATTACTGCAATGTTTAATTTGTAATGCCACTTCGTTAGTTGAACGCAATAAAAAATAACAGGAAATATTTGTTGCATAATTGATATATTAATATATTTTTAAACAGTTTATTATATCAAAATGTCACAATGCCCTTTCGTAGTTTATATTTAAAGACATTACTATACTAATTATTTATAGAAGCGGCGTTGATTTTGAGCACGTTGAGTTAAGAAACTACTAAACCGTTTTGGAAGATTATTTTTTCATCACATAGCACCTTATCATTAGCGTGTACCCTATTGTATCATTAGCTTTATACGCGAGGAATATTTTATACATTTAATAAAATCGTAGGAAAGTTGTGAAAGTGGAAAGTGGATATGATCTACAATTGATACTGAGCCCAAAAATATGGTTTTCAGAATTTTTGTCTGTTTATCTGTTTGTCTGTATGTTTGTTACGGATTAACTCTAAAAGTACCGCATGCTTTTATGTCCAATTTTGCATAAATATAGCCAAGAGGTCGGGTCAACACATAGGATTAATCTTATTAGCGCTATCACTAATTGGGGGTGAGCAACGAAACCTTACGTAGTATATTGCATAGCTTTTATTTAAATGTAATAGTTAGGAGAAAGAAATATAACCTTAGTTGTACGGTCTCATTTCATAGTGATATTTCTGGATATAAATATTTTTTTCTTTTGCATTTGTTGTAATTGTTAGGATAGAATTGCAAAATTTATTGATTAGAATTATAATACTACATTAAGGTTTTTTTCCTTTGCGATATTAGACTGAAAAATGTATTTTTTATGACTGTTACTGCGCAGATTAAAAAGTTTTGGGAGGAACTCAAGTCGTGCTATAAGCTATGAATCTACAACTCTTTAGATTGTGAAGAAGTTTTAAAATTTGCTATTTATAACTAATTCAAATATTGCATATTGAGAATAGATAATGGTCTAAGGGCTAGCAACATTTTTGAGCGACGATTTTACAAAGATTTTACAATGTCGTTGTTTTTCCAACGTTGCTAGTTCTCGTACTATAAGGAACATAAATCTTTGTAGGCACTGTCTTGTATTATACTAGTTGACCTCGTGAACTTTGTTCTGCATCGAAGGTAATTTCTATTGCGTTTACATTTAAAGAAATGAAATGTGGAGAATTATCACTTTTTCGTTACTACATTATACATGAATTATATATACAAACCACCCCGTTGACACCCTCCATCGATTAAACAAAAACTGTGAAAAATCCGTTGCGTAGTTTCAAAGATCTAAGCATATAAGGGGACAGACAGCGGAACTTTTGTTTTCTACTATGTATTAACGGAACTATCAGTAGTGGTATATTGATTTAAATCGTAAACTTCCGGGTATATTTCATGATCTAACGTAGGCAGTGAACATCACTTCTAATTACAAGAGCCATATGTGTTAGGCTTGATAAATAAAATCTTCTAATTTATTAGTTTTCACATGAATCATTCGGGTAATAGCGCATGTTGTGTTTGTGTTCAGTGTAGGTATTTTGGACGTTGCGTAAAATAAAGAAAATATTTGGTCCACACATGCATCGCCGCAAATAATTCGACCTTTTCATTGGGGACGCTTCAAAGATGGTGAAATAAACTCACACCTACACATTCTGAATCGAAGTACATGGCGTCGAATTATTCAATATAATTTATTCACAGTTTATCAATAGTGTTGTGTTGAAATCTTCTCGATGGTATGAAGGTCCAGAATCCCACTTCTGAATCTAGAAATATTAGATTCATATCGTGGTTCACGCCAATGACTTATCTACATTATTTGTAATGAGTGATAATTATTGTTATATCTAGTTGAAGTTAAAGCTGCTGTCTACACGTGCAGCTAGAAAAAAGGCGTGAAGTTATAAAAACTAGTGTAGAAAATTATAGCTGTGGTCATCTTAAAATAACTCGGCAAACATTTGGGTTATGCTTATGATTATAATGGGCACTTAACGAGTCAATGTCAACCCAAATTCTAAAATTATCTAAGCGGGTACTTCTAATAACGGTTTAAGTCAAGTGTCGAGAAAGACAATCTTGTTACGGTTAGTTTATTAATAATTTGTTATAATAATCGTAGAGTCTTGTGTTCCCTGCATGAGTAGGCCGGCTCGATGGATAAAACACTACGACCACTCGAAAAATCTACATAAAATGGGTCAAACTGTTTCTCTCGTCGATAAAGGTATCCTCTTTATCTCCTCTACCTAGTACCTCTTCTCTGCCTATCCATCAACGAAATAGGTATTGATAAATGAATAAGCTGGTCACATGATGTTAAGCGACTAGCGCCTGTGGCCACCAATGTGGTTCAAGAGACTGAAACCTCTTTGATCTACAAAAATAATTGTAAGATGAAACACTTGCTTATTGCGTCTAATATAATTTTTCTAAGAAACAAATCAATTAGCAAAATAATTGCATTGCATATTTTATTAAGCAAACAACTTACTGTATTTTAATTAATGCAATATTTTAAGTTCCATAATACTGAATGCACGTAATTTACATTTTCGGACTATATAATATTATTATTTATATTATGTATATAATATAAATAATAATATTATATATATTATGAATTTTATTTAAGTGTTTATACATATAAAATATTATATAAAATAATAGTATGTAGAGTTTTATATCTGCGTATCAAAACTATATACGTTTATGACGACTGAATACCTCATTGTAACAATTGCAAGCGTCCTTAAGTGGGGCGTTTCCTTATTAAAAAATGGACTCGTTCGTCTGCAAAGTCGCACAATCAGTATTTGAGTTCAAAAACATTTTTGCATGCAACGTACAACAGAGGTCGTTCTTCAAGTTAATTTAAATGATCCACAAATAAGCAAATAAATATCTCTTCTTTATGTTAAATTAGCATTATTTTTTTGCTAGCCCATGGCCACAATCCACGTATATTTTTAATTGACAACTTCTATGTATGTTGAGATAAATTTTTAGCCACCATTGGTGTTGAATTGGTGTTGCTGGGATAGTTATTGAACTATTCCACATTTATCCTATTTTAAGTGGGGTCGGCACATAGATGTCATACTTTCGACCCATCCATGTTGGTCACTAATATAAAAATAGACTGTGTATTTTTAGTAATCAGTATCTCTAGATTTCATATGGTTCAAATAAATGCCACGAATAAAATTGAGTGATTAAATAAATGATTGATTGAAGAACTATACTGTGGTTGCCATTTCATCCTTCTATTGCCAAAATACGCCATAAATATCACTTCAAAAATTAGCAGGCTGAGCCAAATAGCAGCAGCCCACAATTCTATAACTCGCTGTGCAATAGGAACCATACATGAATGGACGTCATAAGTTAAATTATTCAAATTCTATATCTAAGTGGTAGCCCCGCAGCCCACTATGGTAGAGCATGCAGCTTTCGGCATGAATGGGCCGGCTCGCCCAGTAAAGTACCACGACCTCTCAGAATATCAAAGTAATGTGGTTTTATAATATCGGTTTGTTATTTGAGCGAGGTCTCCGCAGGTCCACTCGCTTTCCCCATCCATTCTCTCGCACTTATCATCAGTTGACCCGCTAGCTCGTTTGTCCTCGATTCCATTACAAAATTGCCTTATTGGCAAGCTTGCAGCATTCGGGATATCCTCTGGCCTGATTACATGGATAAGGGACTTCCTGAGTGAACGATCACTCCGTGTTGTAGTCGACGGCTGTACATCAGAGCCTTTGTCTACCAACGCTGGTGTTCCTCAGGGGTCAGTACTATCTGCAACTCTCTTTTTAATACATATCAACGACCTGCTTAAGTCCGGTATTTATGGATATGCGGACGATACCACCATCGTTGATATGTACGAATTGGGAGCTCGGGCCAGTCAGGAGCAGGTACGGATTGAGCGCGAGGCCTTGGTAGAGCGAATGAATCTCACACTCAAGGCAGTCTCCGATTGGGGCGATGCCAATCTTGTGAGCTTCAATGCTTCCAAAACTCAAATGTGTCTTATCACCGCCAAAAGGAGCCCTTTCACCTTGGCTCCTACTTTCCGGGGTGTGGCATTGGAATACTCCGACCGCCTACAGTTATTGGGTGTTGAAATATCTCAGAACCTTAACTTCGGGCGGTTCATCGAGTCCAAAGCAGGGATAGCAGCAAGGAAGCTTGGAATTCTTGCGAAGGTGAAGCAGCATTTCACGCCAGGACAGCTTCTAACACTGTACAAAGCTCAAGTCCGGTCTTGCGTGGAATACTGCAGTCACATTTGGGCTGGTGCTGCCAAATGTCACCTATCGCTGCTGGATTCGATGGAGAGGCGGGCTAAAAGATTAATTGGCGATCCTGTGATGGTCGACAATGATCTGCAAAGCCTCGAGCGTAGGCGGAAGGTAGCCAGCCTCTCGGTGTTCTATAGGCTACACTCTGGTGAGTGTGCGCAAGAGTTACACGACTTGATACCTCCATCCCCATTCTATCGGCGAACCACCCGACGTACTTACCGTCTACACCCGTACGTTGTTGAAATTCCACCTGTACGAACTAAGCGCTTTGGGTCTTCTTTCATCATCCGCACGGCTGGTGAATGGAACAAACTACCTGCTTCGGTGTTCCCCGTTAACTATGACATAGGTCTCTTCAAAAGGAGAGTGAATAGGCTACTAACTGGACAGTGCGCTTCACCATCATCGGCCTCGTCGTCACTTACCATCAGGTGAAACGAGGTCAAGCGCTGCCCAGTAAAATATAAAAAAAAAAAAAAAAAAAAAAAATACCAAGAAAATTAAATGTTCTCAACACTTTCCAACTTATTTTCCTTTGATTATTTAACATTTAATCTCAACGTGTTGTAATATATACGCTGCTCTAATGGTAGATATTACTTGTCCACGTAGTAACCAAGTCTTTGTTTAGTAATTATAATATTTATAAATTCATTATTTTTGTTATAATGACTAAGCCTTAATTAAGTTAGTGGTGGAAGCCATCAATTTCAGGGTCATGCGAACCTCGCCTAATTAGTAGGTACTATGTCACCGATATTCGTGCTGAAGGAGGTATGAGTCCATTAGCGAAATTGTGTCAACGTGTACTAAAAATCTAATTACTTTACATTAATAATTTTTATCTAGTCGAAACCTCATTCAATATTTTTTAAAATTTAATATACATTTATGTAGGTATAAGTTTTACATACGACAATTGTTATCAATCGGTAAAAGAACAGTTTAGTATCTTTGTATACATACAGTTTGTTATATTCTATGTGACAAGTTATTTCGTCAATATTAAAGATTGTCCAAAATATATTTTTTTGGGGGGTTTATTACATTAACTTCGGAACATGTCTGTTATAATCATAATTATATAATCAGTATTATTCATTTATCACTTTAATTGTAAACGCTGGCTATGGCTAACTATTGGAACCCTAAGTGATAGATCAACACAATGTAGTACATACGTTTTAATTATACACATCCAAAAGTTCTACAAAAAAGTCCGCGATGGTGTATGTTTATTTGATCTAATTTACTAAACGCCTGAATCGTTTCCGTTTAGTGCTCGATCGTATTCTGACAGATTGCAAATTACTTTTTAATAGCAGGATTTTTTTTTAAATTCTCAGTGTCCCTTAGGATAACTATCTCCAAGTATTGGCGTTAATCGGCGGTAGTCTTTGCTTTCAAATGTCTTTGGTAAAAGAAATTAAAAGCGACTAAATAACCAAATAGCTTTACGCAACATTACGTTCTTTCAAACAAAACATGTAGGTAATTACAATGCAAATGTTTTGTGCTTTAGTTTACTTAATAACCCTATTGATTACATACCACAAACGTTTAATGATAAAATGGAACATGTCAAAGAGTTTCTATAAAGTTTGGTGGCCATCGGCCTAAATACACAATTTGCCCCAGTTGTGAAATACTACGTAAATACTGTTTCTTGATTTAGGGAAACGTGTTACTAGTTGCTCAATATCTAGAGTCTTGTATAAACAGAATAAGTACTTACCTTTACGGAAATAAAATAAAAAAACAGCTTGTTGTTCTTTTATGCTATTGCAGATTTAGTTTCTGCGTATTTATAACCTGGAAATGTATACAATGATGCGATGACTTCTAATTCACTTTAATGAAGATAATTGGAGCATACGCAAGTCGCATTAGCTGTGGTCTTGTGACCCTTCATATTCTGCACTTCCACGCTTCTTAGGTACTTAACTTAAACAAGGATTTCATTAAATAAATATAAATCTAGTAAATAATCCAGAAATTTATTCATTTTATCATTCATTTATTAACATATTCTTTTTCTTAATCCTATGCTTAAATGAGTTCTTTAAAGTCTTTATAAGAAATAATATAATTATTTCTTAAAAGAATATGTAAAAAACCTATGAATATTTAGGATTATATTCTTTTTATACAAGTAAGTTTGTGTAAAGGACAAATAATAGAAAAATCTATCCTATTTATGTATTTCTAACAGCGTGTCGGCGTTGGCTGTTAAGCCTCGTCTCGCCATTATGTTTACGTCCCAAATGGAATAGGCGGCGAACCTATTACCATTCCGGGCACAAAGTTTTCAGTCATCGATATTTATCACACATAACTTCCGAAAAACAATTTCGAAAAGTCATTGGTGTGAGCCAGTGTCAGGAATCGAACTCGGACCTCTGGATCAGAAGCCTTGTGCTCGACCACTGGGCCACCGAGACTATTATTTTTTTTTTCTTTTTAAATCTGTTTATTTCATAAACTGAAAAGTACTAGTAATACTACGATTTGAATCTGTAGAAAATGTAATGACGAGACACATATTTTCATCTTGACATTGGTCCACGGGGTCTTCTAGTTACTTTTAGGTTATTTACAAGCATTGCATTTGCAATCCCAGCCATGATATGGTTTTTCCAACTTTTTCTAATTCAGTTTAATGTTCTCAATTTCAGAATTGGCAACACAACCCCTGTGCAAAAGAAGATAGCAATTCAACACTCAAGTTTAATTTATTTAATTAATACGACTAAAGTAGTAGAAGGCTATAGACCGCGGACGGTCGAGACATCATACCGAATTGGGATAAACGAAGTCGGGGACGATAAAAATGGCGTCCACCGACACATCGACCACCAGCAGTCAAATATCCGCATTGCCAATAGAGGAACACAAGAGAACCGTCGACGAAGCATTCTTAAACAAGATGAAAGTCCTCGTCGAGAGGTTAAGACTTGAAAACATGACCTTGAAGAAATCACTCGACATCGAGCGGAGCGAAGTACGAGCACTAAAGGCCCGCCAAGAGAGTATCGTAAGAAACATAAAGACTGAATATAAAAAGAAAGAAGAATTCCTAGAAAAACAACTGAGGACACCGAAGTCAGAAAAACACAATGACACAACACAATTAAATGAACACAATTTAGTTCAATTAAAAAAATTAACGATAGAAATTCAGTCTTTAAAATCAGCAAACAAGGGTCTTCAAGATAAACTCAAGGTAATTTACTACTTCATCTTTATTTGACACCTATGCCAAAGAATTTCGCCTATAAAAACTGATGTACTGATTGCTTCTCCGATCAGAAGCACGTAGAACATTTCTCCTATATTAAAGATGCTTAAAGCTCTTCTTTCTTTGCTCTGAGATTCCCTTAATTTCTGATTTACATTGTTTTCTTCTACTCGATTCCAATACTGCAAAATACCACCTTGCGTTAGTTGTTGTAGTATATAATTTATTCTCGGAAGATATGGACTCCCATAACGTAAGC
This sequence comes from Euproctis similis, assembly GCA_905147225.2. Classification (NCBI taxonomy): domain Eukaryota; kingdom Metazoa; phylum Arthropoda; class Insecta; order Lepidoptera; family Erebidae; genus Euproctis; species Euproctis similis. Next base: position 11,708,151 of record LR990105.1, read on the forward strand.
CATATACAATAAAACAGGGTAACGGGCAATCGGGTATAACATAAAAAAGTGGTTTTCCTTTTTCCATATTAGATATCTTTCTAGAAATATAATTTGCATCACTTTTTCTCAACGTAAGTGCGTAATGAAAATTTCTTGTATCGATAACATCTTTTATTTTGTGATCGTTAATTATTTCAATTCGATTTTTGACCTGCGCATAAAACTCTGCTGTGAAACTTTTCTTAACAATATTGATGTCTCGATTGTGAATACCGATGATCAAATCGCTGCCTCCTAACTCAGATATTGAGTTAATATCGGGTTTATAGTGAGGATATGTTATTGCTGTAGTTATGATACCCTGAAAATTTACATTAATTTTAGATATTGAACTTGTAGAGAATATAATGAGATCATAAAATACTTACATCAATTGCACAGTCCACTATAAGAGAATAGACAATAATTAACAGAACCGTGAACCTAAACACTGGCCCCTCAAAAACAAAGTCCACAGTCTGCCTTATAAAGCATTTTATCACATTCATTATTGTCTCTCCTGTTGAATGATTATCTTTAATATTCAGCACCTTCTTTTCAATTTTCCAAAACAAAATCGATATTGTGAGGTAAAAAATGAAAGAGAAAACAAAAAGAAATAGCATATTCAGTGTTATCAGTCGAAAAGTTGTGTTAAATGCTGACTTTGTTCCTGAATTCTTCACTAAGACGCATAAAGCGTCTTGTACGTATGGATATGTGGTATCAATGTATCCGTAGAAAGTATTTTTGAGAATGCGAGAACTCAGTTCTAGTTCTGAGTAATTATCCATGAGATCAGCTGTAACGCCCGTAGCTGTGCCGTTGTCAAGTAAATCACCAACGGTACTCTCATCTCTTGGAGGTAAAGGTACACATGAGGCGTTTATATAACTCATAACAGTTTTAGCAAGATAAGAATCGCAAAGCACTGGTCCAGTTTTATCTGATATATAAATTTTTCTAAAGACACTCAACCGTAATTTGTATCCATGTAAATTGTGATATTGGTTTTGTAGAAGAGTGCTCACATTTCTGAAGTTTGTAATGTCTTTAACTTTTTGTACGAACGGATTGTAACTATACATTCTTAAACGATCTGATTTAAGTATCAGCACAGAGTTAGCAATACTTCTGCTCCACAGCAATTGAAAGTGTGTTTTTAATGTGTTGTAGAAATATTGATCTGATTCTACAGGTTTGCTTATTACAAATATAGCAGCACTCCTTGGTTTAAATATACCAGTGCTTTTGAAAGCATCTACAACATCATCGGTCATTTCTATACCAAGGTTGTCAGAAGTTACTACATAGGTAGTTTTACCGTGTTTATTGTATTTTGGTTTTACAAAACTTTTATTTGTATTCGAGCAGCCGTTCAGTAGCATTACATTATAACCGTTGCCATAAGTTTCGGTGTACTTCAAGATCCTATTCTCGAAGTATGTGAACTTACAGAAGGTGATCGTGTAGTATCTTTGGTGGAATGAATTGCTAATTATGTTGACTACTTCTTCAGCATATAACGCTTTTTCAGCAGTATCATTGTGATATCGAAGCACTTCTTTGTATAATATTTGATTTTGATTTATAGAAATACAAAGTTGGATGATCAAGGGCAAAACTAATATCACCAACATTTTCAGAGAACGTCCTGAACAACCAGTATCTGGACACAAACTGCAGATTTTAATGTGTTACCTTTAGTTTTATATTGTTGCTGTTAAATTGTTATTCGGGAGTGTGTCAGCTTTTATTGTAATGATGTTGTTAAAGACTCTCTTCAATTACTGGGTAAAAAGCAGTTTAAGGTGGAATTGATGTTTTTCTTATTTCATGATGTCAATAAAGGTAAACTCATTAAATATATTTTTCTACCAAGCCTTTTTGTTGTCATTCACTTAGTGAATATTTGTTGTTATACAATTTATCACGTTAGTATAATTATGTAGTTGACAGTTTTGATAGGTTGGATAACGAGGTGCTAGGATAAATTTGATGCCGATTAACGAACTTGATCTACTTTAATTTTGATTATTGTTAAAGTAGTGTATAACACTACTTTCTTGATGATTTAAGTGCTGGCTGGCTGCTGTGGGTTTTATTACTTTTATTAGGCTAATCGTAGCCTAATAAGTAGTAAGGTTTATTTCTTTTAAAATGTAGTAACTTCTCTGGTTGCTACATTTTGGAATAGATAAATCTTGTTGTGACTCCTCTTTATTCAATTTATTGTCTGTATATTGTATTAATTATTGTCTTTTTTACATCTAGGTCGCGCAGGCAGCGGAATGCGCACGCGCAGCGGAGTTGCGCGCGGAGCTGTTGAAGCACGCAGCGTTAGAAACCGCTGCGCGAAGAGATGCGCGAACACAGTGCCATAAACTGGTCAGTATCCATTTTCATTGTTTTTTAAAAATGATGAACCTATGCAGATTCGGTTCTGTATAAAAATAATAACTTCAAATTGGGTATCAGCAATTCAAACTATCCTTTTTTTTTTACAAAAAATGTCAAATTTTAAAACCAACTTGCAAACTTTGGATTGGTATAAAACGAAAACTACAAGCTCTCTTTGTAGCTACTCTCAATAATGTGATGTTTCTAATGACGAAGTCAATATCGAAGAATTTATTTTTTTGGCCTAATAAGGACTTTAACTGAATCAAGTTTGTTATTGTTATATTACTGCACAGACAGACTTAATATAAATCAGAAACTATATTTTGAAATTTGATTGAGGAGGCGTGATAAAAGATGAGCGATGTGTATTAACGAGCTTTGCTATGCGTTTTGTTGTAGGCGTATGCGCTGTATTTACCCTTAGTACTGTATGAAGCAAAAATGAGGTGTTCGTCTAGAACACATTGTATCAATTTTGCAATATTCTTAAAGAGGAATCAGATATTCTAACTGTCAAATGAGATTTTTATGATATAATATTTTGTTATTCAGCTGGAGGAAATCAAATCGAAAGAGAGGGTGATAATACAACTGAAGAGAGAAGTAGCGCGGACGGCAGTCACACAGCAAAATGATCAGGTAACTTTATATCTCATTCTTCTAGGTGTGTTCGTCTTTCAAATGAACACATGTGCATCAGTTTTTTTCTTAATTTCCATAGTTTGTATTATAATCAAATCTATACTTATATTATAAAGCGGAAGAGTTTGTTTGTTTGAACGCGCTAATCTCAGAAACCACCGGTCCGATTTCAAAAATTCTTTCATAGGTATATAGTCCATTTATCGAGAAAGGCTTTAGGCTGTATGATATTTTCAAATTAATTAGGGATCCTTACTATAATTCCAATAATGTCACCCAAGGTGTAAGAAAATGACTCGAAAATAATTCTTACATCGTACTATCGTTACTACACTTAGAACATATATTTGTCTATAAAAAAGTTCACGACGCCATATTATGTCTAACTATTGTAGTTATCTCACAATAAGTGTTTTTTTTATGAGAGAAAGGGGGAAACGAGCGTGCGGGTCACCTGATGGAAAGCGACCACCGCCACCCAAAGACATCATCAACACCAGGGGCGTCGAGTCAGCGTTGCCGGCCTTTAAGTGGGAGTATACTCTTTTCTTGAAGGTCCCTAAGTCGTATCGGTCCGGGAATACCTCTGCCGGCAACTGGTTCCATAGAGGAGACGTGCGCGGCAAAAAATGTTGGCTGAAGCGCACTGTCGTAGATCGCCAACCATTTAGTTTCTGTGCGTGGTAATGTTGGCGCGATGTGCGGTGGCGGAAATCAGCGGGTGGTATTAGTTTGAACAATTCCTGGGAACACTCCCCGTGGTAGATTCGATATAGGACACACAGAGAAGCAATGTCCCTCCGCAGTGCCAGGGAATCAAGCCCGTCGGAAATTGCCTGGTTGTCGACGAGCCGAACCGCTCTTCGTTGAATGCGCTCAAATGGAGCAAGCTGGTACTGGGGTGCTCCTGCCCAAAGATGGGAACAGTACTCCACGTGAGGTCTTACCTGCGCTTTATAAAGTTGCAGTCGATGACCTGACGTGAAGTACCGTCCCGCTCTATTGAGCATACCGAGCTTCTTTGAGGCCAGCTTGGCTTTACCTTCCAGGTGGCCGCAAAACTGGACGTTGCTTGACACGTCGACACCAAGGATTCCTATATGAGCAGACGGTGTCAGGGGAGTGTTCTCGAAACAGGGAGCTACGACAAAGGGTGTCTTTTTAGTGGTAAACGCGCAGACCTGTGTCTTTTTGGGGTTGAATTGGACTAAGTTTAGTCGGCCCCAGTCCGAGACTTGACTAAGCAGAGTTTCAACTTCAGACACAAGTCCGTTCCGATATTCATCGACGTTTTCCCGAGAAATTCGTGGTTAAAAAAGTGTTTTTTTTTTTTAATAATTATAATGATGTCTTTTTAGAAATTCTTTATTTTGTATCTTGGTATTAACTCTCCTGAAAATAAATTACTTCAATAAAAAGATAAATTCAATACCTTTCAATTCGAACATTTAGTTCAAAAGATATCGCAAAATACAAAGTTTAAGTATTTGTTTCATAGGGAAATATTTAGTTACAATACGGATGATGTATCCGACTCGGACAGCTCGGACCGCGACAGCTAGCTGGTAGATTTTTTTTACGTTTGTATCTTGCTAATAGTTCTCAGTTCTGGCTCACACCAATGACTTTTTGAAATTGTTTTCGGAAGTTATGTATGATCGATGAATAAAAACTTTGTGCCTGGTATGGCAATAGGTTCGCCACCTATTTCATTTGGGACGCAAACACAGCGGCGAAACGAAGTTTAACAGCCGCTACCCACACCTTCGAGTAGAAAAGGCGTGAAGTTATGTTATGTTGTTGTTTCTCTCGTTGTCATCATATCGCTCAATACTTTAATTAGAATTTAGAATTTGTAGTATTTAGTCGTATTTTGGGGTATTTTTTTTATAAAAGTTGCTAGCTTTTACCCGCGGCTTCGGTCGCATTGAAGCCATTAAATAAGTATCGAAGATTATTACTATAGAAATGACTCAATATGATAACTCAATTTTATTGCTTAGTTGGAATTATTAATTTTTAAAATTACAACATATAACGTTTAAAAAACTTACAATATTTTTTATTGAAATGCAACAACAATCATATCAGTAAAATATATTTCTCTGTAACAAAAATAAATAATTTTGGACTTGGACCTCAAACAAACAAACTTACATTCACATTTATATGTAGGATAGGTTAGGAATTAGGTTACATTTTTATTGTTTAAGGGGCTAACGAGCAGGCGTGTCACATGATATTTACGAACGCCGCCCATGGCCACCTAAACTCTTGTAGTGCTACAGTTGCCCTTACAATGGGATATGGGTGGGGTCGGGAGTGGACCTCCGAATACCTCTCTCATCGAGCGAAACGCGGCAAAAGCCACTTTACGACGATAATCTGAGAGGTCGTGGTATTTCACCAGTCAAGGCGGCCCATTCGTGCAGCGAACTGCGTGACTCTACCACTGACAAGGTGTGACTGATTTATAATACTTTCTAGATATAAAAATAAACTTTACATTTTTAATAGCGTGATATCTTTTAAAATGTAGTGAATTTATTTCGATAAGATTAATCGCAAAACCGACATCATTTTACTTATAAAAAAAACACTCACTGTGAGTTAGCTACCCCGGTTTGAACATATGGTGTCCCGTTTTTTGTTGAAATCAACAATAGTGACCAAATAAAAAAAGTCGTTTAAGTAGTATTAATAAAAACTAAAGGTTGACAATAAACTTGGGACAAGTTCTTGGCATTGCTAATAAAGCGTTGATTGAAGTTGTAAATATTATTAATGTCTTGGTTGTCAGTACCCGCTAATACAGTAATACTAAGCGAGTGAGGCGTGTAATAATCGTGCCTTATGACACTTTGTTCTCTCTGCATACCGCGTAAGGAATTTGGCGTGAATTTATGAATGTATGTATCCGGAACTACTGGTTTGAATTGAAAAAATATTAGTTTTAGATGGTCCATTTATTGAGGAAAGCTTAAGTTATTAATAAGAGTGGGACTGTAATCTTTTTAGTGATAAATGTATATAATATGGCGGTACGAAGTTCGCGCGGTCTGCTATAGAATTTAAATAGAAATCATAGTAGGTAATTAGATCCAAACTTGTGAAGTATTCTTTATTCGTTAGGGTGAGTATTATTAGAGTTATGTTTTTAGAATCTTTGTAATATTCTAAAAACATATATAGAATAAAAACCATAGAAAACATACATAAAATATTTGTGATATTCTTAAAACATAACTCTCCTTATAGCGTTGTCGGATGAAGCTTCCTAAATATTACGTTGGTATAAAATATGTAAATCGTTTATTCTGTAAATTTTGATTTATTTGTATACACCCACTGCACCATAAGTTATTCACATTCATGCGAGCCCTTGGGCATTTTCTCACGCTTTAGGGAATCTCGCGTGGTTATAATGTAAGGGAGCGTCCACGAATTACGTTAAGCATTTTTGAGAGTTTTTTTTGCCTTCTTTTGTTCAAAATATATGTTTCGTCTATATACGTGTTGGATTTTTGAGATTATCTAGGTAAAAATCTATGGGTAAAATCTCAAAGTCAAACTCAAAATGACATAGTGACACATCAACGCACAGCCCAAACTACTGAACGGGTCAGACTGAAATTTGGCATGCAGGTAGAGTTTATGATGTAGGCAACCGCAAAGAAAGGATTTTGATAAATTCTACCTCCAAGGGGATAAAATAGGGGATGAAACTTTGACAATTTTAAGCTGATCAGACTGAAACTTTGCATGCATAAAACTATTATGATATAGGCGCCTGCAAAGAAAGAATTTTGATAAATTCCATCCTCAAGGGGATAAAATAGGTGATGAAATTTTATCAATTTTAAACCGATCGGGTTGAAACTTTGCATATATTAAGCTACGACCTAGGCATCTGCTAAGCAAGGATTTCGATTAATTCTACCCCCAAGGGGATGAAATAGGGGATGAAAGTTTGTATGAAATATTGTCAACCTTAAGCCGATCGGGCTGTGACTTAGCGTGCATAAAGCTATGAATTATGCATGCGCTAAGTAAAGATTTTGATCAATGCTACCATCAAGGGGATCGGGAAGGATCGGTAAGAATGCATGTATATTGTATAAAGCAATTATGACGAAGGCATCCGCTAAGTAAAGATTTTGATCAATTCTACGCCCAAGGAGATAAAATAGAGGACGATGGAGGATGTAAGTGTATTAGTTTAAACCTATCAGCATCTAATGGAACGAATAAATGAAGACGAACAAAGTAAGCTTTATTTCTAAATGTTTTATTTTTGTTTCCATATTTATTGTAGTTTCAAAAAAATTCGTGATTTGCTTTCACATTTAAAAAACTGAACGTCGTTACCATGTTGAGTTGCCTTATCTCTATAGAGATGTTACTCTAAAATCGGAAGCTAATAAGGAGAATGCATTGGTTACTTGTGAAGAAATACCACTGTCTATTAAAATAAAGATTTGATTAAAGACTCAAAAGAGGACTTTTCATATATCAATTATCATTAATTATTGGACAAGATTCTATTGGCATAGGATTTAATTTAGTATATTTCTTTGTTACGCTCTATAATCTAGCGAACCTGTTTATAGTTCAACATAAAATTATATGTATCTCATATTTAGTAGTAAAATAAAGTGTATATCTTCAAGTATAGTGAGTATTCCATTGCGAAGATTCTATTAACGGTAAGAGAACAATTATCCCTCACTGATAAGACATCCTCCAAATTTATGGCTCCTTAATTAATACTGATCTTATTTATAATACAGTATGTATATTTTATTTATTTTTTACAATTGCACGTACTTAATACCCGATGACAAAGGTAGTGTCTCTGCGTGGGAGATATTTGGTGTCATTTTTTCTACATGTCCGATGGTTCGGACACGTAGAAAGAATGGATGATGCAAGATTGACTAAGCAGATATACAATGCAAAGGCGGATGGATATAGGAGTCGAGGACGGAAAACACACATTGCATGACTGAATATTTTTTTTTTATGTGATAGGAGGGCAAACGAGCAGGCGTGTCACCTGATGGTAAGCAACTAACGCTGCCCATAGACATAAGTAATACATATAGCGTTACTGTTGCGTTGCCGACCTTTAAGGGATAGGGGATAGGAAGTACGCATACAAAAGTAATCAAAACATTTATATTCATTTCCAAACATTTATCTAATATGCATAATTCATGTCGGTTAGATGTCTGTAATATAATAATAGGCATCGTTAATAAATTTCAAGTTTTGTAGTTGTTCTCAGAACTGTGTTCCGTACGTTAGTGGAAATCGTTAAAGTTCAAGAGACAGTGACAAAAATACGTTATGCATACAAATAATGCATAAACTAACTTCTAGAATATATATGTAAGTTAAAGTAATTTATATCTAAAGATCCTGCATGTTATTTTTTAATACCACGAATTATAATTATTTATTTTCTAATTGATATGATAAACTAAATGTTATATGATATGATAAGCTATAAATATCTATATACATATAATAAAATTGTAGGAAAGTTGAAACTGTACATTGATTATTTTTTAAAAAATAGTTGGGACATGATCCACAATCGTTACCGAACCCAAAAATATGTTTTTTTTTAGAATATTTATCTGTTTATCTGTTTGTCTGTATGTTTGTTACGGATAAACCCTAAAAGAATTGCATGCTTTTACGTACAATTTTGCAACACATAGGCTAAATATTATCACTGGTGTGCAATGAACTGAAATATACAGGCAAAGGCACAGGCACAGTATTTTTGATGTTTTATGGCGTCCACGCAGACGAAGTAGAGGGCTAGTACAAACAAAGTCACTTTCTGCTGTCTGTCCCCTTATATGCTTATATCTTTAAAACTATGCAACGGATTTTGATACGGTTTTTTAGTTAGATGGTCTCAACGTGGTAGTTTTGATCTATGTGTAATTCATATATGATGTTCTAAAGAAAAAAAATATTTTTTTACTTTTTACGATAAATAATGGCTTATTTACGAAGCGATTTTAAACATTACAACATTAATTTTCATCCAATTAAGTGTCTTAAATAGATTGCCCATGTAATATAGATAATCCTGGCCCTCTACAGCATGCAATTTAAATGAATATTTTCAAAGATATTGCAGTATTAACATAGCGGGATAGCAGTTAAAGCCAAATAGCACAAATTGAACCTCATGATATATAAAAATTTACTCATTTATTACTATTGTTGCGGAACAAAGTTCGCCGGGTCAGCTAATTATATATTTATATAAATAATTATCAAATTAGCAAAAACATAGTTTCAATATTCTGGTTTGTATATTTGGTTTGTATACGCGTTTGTCGTGTTTAAAAAGATTAAAATTTTAAAAATTGTGAAAGCTTGATATGACTATGAATATTCTGGATACTTTTTACAGAACAGAAAAAGAACTGAACGGATATATGACACACAAATTAAATAAATTGCTGCGACAATTAGTAAGAATTTTAGTTTTGCCTAAAAATTGTTTCTATCATTCACGATCATCATAAAACATCACATCGTAAATATTTTTACAAAGAAATACTTGAGACTGAGATTGTTGGGCAGATAGCATTTCTGGTTTTGAAAAATCCTACGATACGATACGATATACGAGATACGATATACGAGATTTACAGAATAAATTGTAGAAATGGTATTGTACCATTTGAGTTGAGTGAGTTGAGGCTTGGCAACCACTACTTACATCTTCGGGTGAAGCTATAAAAAAAGTGAGATAGACTCCTTTTAAAACCCCCATGACAACGGAGATACGCGATTCTCAGCCTATGTTCAAGCTTCTTGTGCAGTCGTAAAAGTTAACAACTCGATTTACAGTTTAGATACAGAACATTTTGGGTTCCTTGAAACAATCAAAGTGGATGTCGTTCGGTTTTACAACCTGTTCCATAATTTTGCACGCTTCTTATTTTATTTTAACATTGAAAAATAATCGTATTTGTACATGTTTTTTTTACAATAGTAGCGAAATTTTTAATGGAGACAGAATTTATCTAACTAAATACCTACTAAAATTTTATGTACGCAAATGAAATTCTTTATAATTAACATTAGCGCTTTAAGGTCTCGGTGGTCCAGTGGTCGAGCACCCCGCTTCTGAATCAAGAAATCGCCGGTTTGAATCCTGGCTCACACCAATGACTTTTCGAAAGTTATGTGTGATAAATATCGATGACTGAAAACTTTGTGCCCGGTTTGGCATTAGGTTCCCCACCCATTGCATTTGAGACGTAAACATCACGGCGAGTCGCGGTTTAACAGCCACTGCTTATACCTTCAGGTAGAAAAAGGCGTGAAGTTATGTTATGTTATACCCTTCTCGGAGGATATCGCTTTAAAAATCCGAGAACAGTTTCAATTACTATCTCTTCTAATTATTGATTATAGCATACTATCTGTTTTTTCACACTATCACGAGTGATATCATTACGATAGGGAATGTCTGAGAAAGCAGCTTTTAACAGTGGTAGAGCCATGCAGTCCGTTGTATTGACTCGATCTGAAAAGTACCTGTTAGAAAATCGATAATAAGTTGCCCATGCCGAGTTTCGTTCCATTCACTCGCGTTTTTGCTGGCCTCTCCTAGACTATCCTATCTTATAGGTGTCGGTGTTGCAAATGTAAAAAAAAACGCCTAAATAATATTTGTCGCTTAAAATGACGTCAATTACTTAGATCATCCATGAAATATTATTGTCAGTTATTTAGCTTGACTAATTAGTAAGATATTCATTGCCGATGATGTTAGCTGAGATCCAAAGTCTCTGTTAACGTAATCCTTAATCCGTAACGAAAAGCATCTCTCCGTTACGCATTTGATACAGTTAAGATGTACTATTGTCGCGTGAGTTGAGTACGAAATTACAGTTAGGGCAAATGAAACTTCAATTACATGCAATTATATATGTATATATATATGTATGTATTTATATATATAACTTTATGATTATAATCTTTTTTACGAATTTATAACAGTTCAGAGGGAATGAAGTGAGTGACCGTTGAAGTGATCAAATTATTCTTAATTATCATCAACTGATTCTACGCTGAATTGTAATATAACTTGATAGTAAAATACACATAAAATAATATCACGCCTTTTTCTACCCGAAGGTGTTGGCAGCGGCTGTTAAGCCTCGTCTCGCCGTTATGTTAACGTCCCAAATAGAATAGGTGGCGAACTTGTTGCCATACCGGGTACAAAGTTTTCAGTCATCGATATTTATCACACATAACTTCCGAAAATAATTTCGCAGTCATTGGTGTGAGTTAGGATTCAAACCCGCGACTTCTTGATTCAGAAGCGGGGTGCTCGACCACCCAGAGTTTTTATATAACTTGACTTTAGTAAAAAAGTTTACGAGAGATTTATTTTTAAATACTTTTTTCTTTTTTCATTAGATTCACTCGATTTGAATGAAATATTCAATAAACTGAATGAACCCAAGCGGATAGGCGATGTATATAAAACACTTACAAGATATTTGATAATAAATAATCTAGGGGAGTTACTTTATTTTAATTATTTTATCGAGGTAATTATTCTAAATGGCATCTCATGTCTATTGTTTCACATCAAACAAAAATAATTTTCCATATAACGGTAAAAACATGACATCAAGCAAGCTTTCAAGTTTATTTAAATTATTTCAAACAATCATATTAAGTACATATATTTTAAAGAAGTTGAGCAACAAAGTTTCATGAAAAAAAGTTAATTTCATATTAGATGAGCCAGTGTATCAGTGTGACCAGTGATGAACCCATCAAAGTCGTTCTAGCAGTATTAGCGATTACCTGTAATGAACAAAAATAGAAAAACTATTGAAAAAGTATTATTTTGCTACATAACTTCACGCTAAATCCTTAGCAGGGTAGTCAGAGGGAATAGAAACAGGCATAAGACACGATTCTTACACGCCCCACTTGCTGTTGCTTGCTCTCGGAATTTCATGCACGCGGGTCGATTTTTAAGTTTACCTGACGTCACCATCCTCTAAAACTCGTTCTATTTAGTCATGGAAGGTGTGTTGTGGCCGTCCTCGACTGCATCTGCTTTTCATCTGCTTTTGCATTGTATATCTGCTTAGTCAATTTTGCATCATCCATTCTTTTTACATGTCCGAACCATCGGAGCATACCCTTTCTGACTTTTACTCTGATAGTCTTTTTCAATCCATGTTCCTATATTTCAAGTTATATATTTTGAATCTCGTGAACGTTAATATTGAACTACAAGAGGGAGTTATGAGATGGACAAATAAAATGTATGTATGTGTATTCTTGTAATTCTGTGATGGTTTATTTGCATTTTAAATTTGGCTAAAGTTTAGCGTTGCTGGGTTCCCCAGTAAGATTTATATTTTAGGCATTGTCATGAAAAAAAACCCTCTCGTTACCACCAGTATGTTCGCGCATCACAGACCGCCGCGACTTTAGGCATCAACGGACCCATCGGTATTCGCCACTTTGCCACTGTCTGAACTCGGCCAGCCAGCAGACCGATCCGAGTAACGGAGGGGTGCGCACGCGTGTCGGCCATCTTGAATCTCCTGTCATTTGTTATAACCGCGTTCCGTTTGAATAATAACGTTCAATAACCGACTCTGTGTGCATCGTTTCCATTTATTTTTTGGAGTGTTAACCAGTGACAATAGTGTAATAATTGTGTTTATATTTTAAATTATTATTATTGTTTTAATAATAATAATAACTGAGTGACTGTGCAGCGGATAGTCGTGCTCATGATCTAACCTGTGGACTTCGTATTTCGGATTTACTTTCTATCGCTGTAAGTGGCCGTTTTATTATATTTAACTAGTTATAAACTTAGTAGGCAAACGGAGAAAGTTCCATCTTCATATCATATTCAGTTACAGGTTTATGTATATATATATTATTATTGTAATATTGACATAGAAAACTTGACGTTGATCGTGTATATATTTTAAAGTTTTAAATGTTTATTCGCTGTTTAACTATATTGGTCATCGAATATAATGAATAAATTAATCATTGTGATAATGTTTTGATGATTTTCTAAGGATTGTGACTATACACTGACCGTACATAGACTTGAAATAAATAGAAATAAATGATTGTAGAGTTGATTACTCGATATTGAAATATTATTAATGAGAATCGGTTACTTATTCAAATAATTGAAAATTAGTTCTTATCAGCCTATACCTACTTGCTGCGCAGGAAACTAACTGTTGATAGGGTAGGGATACTTACTTAATTTGCTATTGTATATTTAGTTTAAAATATGATGGCTCTATTTATCGCTCTTTATTTATATAAAGACTCATAAGAAGTTATTTCAATAAATATTGTGTGGTTGCATGTACAAAGTACGGACAATGATTTCTAGATTTGTGCTTGACAAAAAAGGCATTTTGAATGTCAATACCAATACCAATGCAATTGTTCAATGGAGCAATGATGATTGTTCAATGCAATCTCATTTAATTGTTCAAAAAATTTTAAAAATAGTCAAATATTTGCGATCTTTATAAAAAAAAATGGAATTTCTTTATGACAACCAACATCCTTTCTAGATGTAGCAAGATTATTATTCATTTTTATCTATAACCTGCTCTTACCAAATTTGCAGTTATTATAAATAAGTGGCCTTATGTTAATATTTCACAATATTTTGATAGATAGTTGATAGTTTTTAAATGTTTACTATTTTAATAAGATAGTACAGTTATCTAAATATCGGAACAAGGTTATAGTTGGCGGTTGTTGTCTTAAAATGATATTCATTATAATATCTCTAGAGCGTGATGCTTCCTTAAACTTGCTCATCATCATCATCATCATCATTAGCCTTCTTGAGGTCCACTGCTGGACATAGGCCTCCCCCATAGAGCGCCGCAACTGCCGGTCCGCTCAATCATGGGGGGTTTTTGCCATAATCGCCACGCTTGGCAGGCGGGTTGGCGATCGCAGTAGGCTGTATTTTCTTGAGAGAGAATGCTGCTGCCCATTCTTCTAGCTTTTCCCTTAGTCGCCTTTTAGGACACCCACGGGAAGAGATAGGGTGGCGGTATTCTAAGCCGGCGCCACACAGCCAAACATAAAAGCCGGCGCCACACATAAAAACTTGCTCTATCATATGCAAAAATAAATTTACCTAGTAGATAAAAGAATTAACAAATTCATTAAGAAATACGCTCTTCTTCTTTATTTAAATGAACTACAATAGTTAATAATACTCATTTTAGTATTAAAAAAAGATAAATTATGTCTGCAGTCGTACCAAATTATTATTAGGTTTGAGTACTGAAGTTTATTAATTTTTATTTTTTTACATGTGTAAAGAGATGGCAACTAACAGGCTGAAAATAATGTTTCCATAACATATGCGTTACGAAAGCGACCAATGCAGTGTATGTTTAAATACTTTTTCTAAATATTTATTTATATTAGATCCCCAATCTCACATACTGTATTAGTGTTATTTTTAAATGCTTAATAACAGTATGTTATTGCTTTAACTTGACAGAACTCGTACTTACTCTGTGTAAGGAAATATTGGCATAAAAGAAAAATCGGGCGCACAAATACGAAAAGAAAAAAAAATGCTATATTTTTTACAGTTATTTTATGGTCATGGTGTGATAGTTATTTACCTTTGTTTGAAGTAAAGTTTTTAATTTTACTAGCACAGTTACATGTCAGGTCTAGTGCTCTGTAATGAGATTATGACTGGGTATTTGCGGGTATTCAGTAAACATATCCTAGTTATGCTTTGACACATACATAAACATAAATAATATATATTTCTGTTTGTATACTAATATAAAACTGGAATTGTTATTAAAAGGTTTAATCAGCACATGGTTGAGACCCAGATAGTGTTAAAAAAAGATTTTAGTGGATTTCACTTAGTATGTATTATTTTTGAGTAATAATTAAAAGTTACATAATTAATAACATATAAAGAAAACCACTTAACAGTGGTAGAGCCAAGCAGTTCTCTGCATGAATGGGCCGGCTCGACCAGTGAAATACCATTACCTCTCAGAAGATCGACGTAAAGTGGCTCATGCCGCGTTTCGTTTGGTGAGAGAGGTACCCGGAGGCCCATCACCCTTCCCCATCCTTTCCTATCCTTCTCCCTTAAGGGTCGGCAACGCAATTGTAACACTATATGTATTGCTGGTGTCCATGGGCGGTGCAGGTTGCTTACCATCAGGTGACACGCTTGCTCGTTTGCCCTCATATCGGGGTCTTTGCCTATAAATTTGATGATACTAAGAGTATTCTACATTGTTTTTAAACACATTTCGTTACACGTTTAGGTTAGAGAGGCAAGATAGGGTATATTAAAGTACATTACAGTAAGTCTCGATGGTCCAGTGATCGAGCACACGGTTTCTGAATCCAGAGGTCGAATCCTGACACACACCAATGACTTCTCGAAATTAATTAATTTCGATAGTTTTGTGTGATAAATATCAATGACTAAAAACTTTGTGCCCGGTATGGCGGTATGGGAATAGTCTCGCCACCTATTCCATTTGGGACGTAAACACAACGGGGAGTCGAAGCTTAACAGCCACTGCCTAGACTATCGGGTAGAAAAGGCGTGAAGTTATGTTTGTTACAGTAAGCAATGTAGACATTTGCTTCGGTTCGATACCTCGCCCACTTGTCAGACAAGATGCATTAAGAACTCTACTTTTAGTGAGCATAGAGCAGCGACTATTTAATTTTAAACTTATACACATTGTACTTATATACAAATTTGTTTATTATATAATCACGTTCTTTAAATATGATCGACAGTAGGTGTGCACAAAAATTCAATTTAATAATCAATCACATAAGGAAATAAATAGAATTGCAGTATCCGTTTATTATTTCTAATTTTGACAATACTTTTCCTAGATTTTTATGCAACATTAAATAGCGTTTGCTTGATAGTCTGTGCTAGGTCTCGAAAAATTATCACTTTTGCTTTACTACATTATACATGAATTACACATAAAAACCACCCCGCTGACACACTCTATCCATTGAAAAAAGTTCATCAAAATCCGTTGCGTAGTTTGCAGAAGTGGACAGACAGCGAAAAGCGACTTTGTTTTATACTATGTGATGACAATGATTATTCCTATTTATGTAACTAGCAGACCGCGCGAACTTCGTACCGCCATATTTTATACATTTTCCACTAAAAACATTATTGCCGCGATCATATTAAGCGTATAAGCATATTAATTATGAGACCGGTGGTTTCTGAGATTAGCGCGTTCAAACAAACAAACAAACAAACTCTTCCGCTTTATAATATAAGTATAGATTCAATCGGATCAAACAAAGAGTTTCCTTCAGTAATTGGTAATGCGGTTTGTGTTATCGTAGTAAAATCCCGTTACTCATACATTAATATTTATTTTACTTACGAGTACATTAACTTCTGCGTCTCAGTTATTATATAATATCTAACTGTTTTTCGCCCATTTGGTTTGGGTTGAAAAAAATAACAACGCCATCAAGGTAATGATGATTTTTACGTTGTTCTTGTGACTTCTGTGGTTATTGCTTGAGATAACAGTAGTATTATACGATGATTTGATAGACAGTGGTAGAGTTACATGCATAAATAGGCCGGCTTAGACAATCGACGTTAAGTGGCTCATTCCGCGTTTATCTCGGTGAGTGAGGTATGGAAGTAACTTTCTTTACTATCCTATCCTAAAGGACAGTAATACAACTGTAACCTGTTCGTGTTGGAGACGTCAACGCCAGTACTAGTCGCTCACCACCAGACACGACATGCTTGTCTGCTTGTCTATTTCTCCCATAAATATTTTAAAATATTTAAATTATTAGGAAAATATTAATAAAATTTTGTCAATAACTAATAACTATTATTTTATAGTTATCACTTTTATGACTATTGTAAGTAATATTAGACTATTTTAAGTATAGTATTTTACACACACACACACAAACAAAAATACATATAAATTCACGTCGAGTTCCTTGTGCGGTTGTTGTTCTCCCTACGGAGGTAGGCAGGGAGAACAGAACAACTTAAAAAAAATAATTTAAGCTCCACCATATAATATAATAATCATTATTCAATCAGTATACAAATAGTTGAATGAAGAAATCAAAATACAACACTCATCGGAATGCATAAACAGTTTAAAACACAATAGCTGATGATATAATCGGGTATTTATTTCTTTCTCTCTAAAAAGATTACATTTATTATCTTTTTAGAAATTTAAATACATTTTTGCAAAGATGTTATAGATATTAAAACAACAAAACACAACTTGACGATTTTTTGAGTATAAAAATTATATATGTTAAATATGGCTACGTGACTTTTTCATAAATGATTTGTTGAGTTGAGAACTGACACCAAAATATGTGAGAATTGATCAATATCTCTACAAGGTTTTTATTAAAATTTATTTGGTGTTAAATATTATATGGTTTTAAGTACATTATTTAGTTAAATATCATACTATTTTGTTAAAATATTATATTGTTTTAAGTATTTGTAGTTACAACTATAGTCGGATTTTTAATTAAACAAAAATCGCTGACGTTTACGGTGTTGTCAGTTTATGATGAAAAAAAATTGTGTTGTAGCAAAGCGAATGAATGAAAAAGCTCGTGATTGAATAAAATTGGCACGATCGTTTAGTTTGGGAATAGTTAGTCTATCGTAGTTCGGAAACTTGTAAGATTGTCCCATTTTCAATAAATCACGTAATTGAAACTATAGATGTACAAAATATAACAATTATAGGTACGTAATAAAAATAAAATAAATAAATATATTTTTTGTTATATTCATCTTGAGATGAAAAATTGTCACTTATGACATTTTTATGAATTAAATTAGTATACAGTTTTTAAAAATTCTGATAATGAAAATTATTTGTTACATAATGTTTTAGAAACTTTGTTATAAAGTATTTAAATTATTGTTGCTGAATCAAATTATTTATTAAATTGAGTAGTATAAGTTTTAGAGTGTTTTTAGTACAATTTGAGATGATTAAATATTTCGCTCATTGTTCATTCGTCTGATTGAATAAGAACTGAATTCATCACTATTACTTTAAATTTGGCAACATTATTTTACAAAGTGACACTAACTACTGTCAGCTAGCTTTGTTTAATTAAAAATACGACTATAGTGAATTTTATTCGAACGATCGAAGCAGGATTCTCGGGAATTGAATTAAAAGTAACTATTTTATTTTATCAATCCAGAAATATTTAAAAATACTACATATATAAATTATTATAAATTTACTGTTACATAGCTAATATAAAAATTAGTAGTAGTAGTTATGAGTGAGTCGCTTCCGTAAGAAAACAATTAAAGTCTTAATAAGAACATTTAACTAACTTAAAATGTGTTTTAGCGAATGGACACTTAGGAAATGTGACGTAATTATTTAGTAGCAGAGGAAATATTCTAAAAATTGAAGCATGTCGTTGAAACCTAAAATGGGGGTAAGAATATATTTGACTGATTTTGAAACTTGTCGATTTCTTCAATTAATATAATGGCAAGAGTCTGTTTATTATCTTTTCATGCTTTAAATGTTGTGCAGAGCTGATTATGTATATCGTAACTACTTTGAATTCCGGGTGAAATTTTTTTCATCACGAAACTTACTTCGGCAGTATCGACTAAATCTTTTCTTCGGATGGAATATAAAACATTATATTATATTAGCTGACCAGGTGAAAATGATCACTTTTTCTTTACTACATTATACACGAATTATACATTCAAACCACCCCGTTGACACCCTCTACCTTTTTTTATGCGATAGGAGGGCAAACGAGCATGCGTGTCACCTGATGGTAAGCAACCAACGCCGCTCATGGACACTAGCAACACATATAGTGTTACTGTTGCGTTGCCGATCTTTAAGGGATAGGGAAGGGTTAGGCCTCCGGGTACCTCTCTTACCGAACGAAACGCGGCATGAGCCACTTTACGTCGATCTAATGAGAGGTCGTGGTATTTTACCGGTCGAGCCGGCCCATTCATGCAGCGAACTGCTTAGCTCTAACACTGTTAAACCTATTAAAAAAACCCATCAAAATCCGTTTTGTAGTGTAAAAGACCTAGGCATATAAGGGGACAGATAGCGGGCAGCCACTTTGTTTTAAAGTATGATATGATGATGATTACACACACACATTATATTTTGTCAAAAATTTAGTCTACAGTGATGTAGACTAAAAATAATCTAGTGAAAGTAGTTGTATCTATATTAGGAAATTATGACATTTTTGTAAGACATAGAGCAACTGATAACACTTGCTATGCTCCAAAGATTACGAAAGACACGTTGGGTAAACACAGTGCTGATAAAAATGCAGTCATGACGTTGATTAAAGAATAAAATATGGTTATATATAGACTGATATGACAGTAGAAAAAATATGTTACATACGCACCATACCGACCGTTATCTTGAAGACGATTTTGAGCTTTATTTATATACATACTACTAAGTGACCCGGTGAACTACGTTCCGCAACAAAAGTAATAAATAAGTAAATTTTGGATATATTACTCTTCCTTTACTACACCATACACGAATTATAGATAAAAACCACCCTGTTGATACCCTCTATATATTAAAAAAAAAACCGCATCAAAATCCGTTGCGTAGTTTCAAACATATACGCATTTAAGTGAACTGACAACGGAAAGCAACTTGATTTAATACTATGTAATGATAAGAAAAAAGGTCTAGGAGTTATCGAAAAACTATCATAAATACTAAATAGTGAATAAATATATATTACAAAAAATACTGCGCTTATAAGCTTAGTTGATTTACGAATAACTCCATGAAAAGTTCAATAATTTTTCATAATTGTAAATGTAAATTAATTTGTGCTTGGATAAACGTTATTATTATTATTTTAATAATTCAATATCCCTCGAGTTTTCATGCAGTTTATTTAATATATATTTATTGCATACAGCATATTTTATGTCTCGGTGGCCCATTGGTCGAGCACACACGGACGGCTTCTGATCCAGAGGTCCGGGTTCGATTCCTGACACTGGCTCTCACACCAATGACTTTTCGAAATTGTTTTCCTAAGTTATGTGTGATAAATATCGATGACTGTAAACTTAGTGCCCGGTATGGCAGTAGGTTGGCCACCTATTCCATTTGGGACGTAAACATAACGGCGAGACGAGGTTCAACAGCCGCTGCCCACTCCTTCGGGTAACAAAAGGCGTGAAGTTATGTTGTGTTATGTGTATTATTTAATATTCATTGGTAACTAACCTTATTGAAGACAAAGCAATATTTTTATACCAAATATTGATTTAGCTTCTGTTATCTTTTATCTTCAATACTCTTGAGACTGTTAACTAGTTATTATAAACCTAATACATAATAATGTATACTTAAAATAGTCTCCAGATTGTGTTTTTGTGTTTAGTAAACATATAGTTTATGCGTTATTACTGGCTCCGGTATCTGTGTGATACACAAAGAGCTAGCAAAAACTGGCCCATTCCGTTCACCGTTTGCACTGTGACCTCGTCTGCAGCAGTTAGTCCGTGGGGAAACTATCGCATTGATCGAACATTATCATATTTGAGTTGTTGTTTCATTGTTTTGATATATAGGAATTATAGTGTATATTGTAAAATTAACAAGTTATTTTAATTGGTATGCAAGTGTAATAGAAAAAAGGTTATTTATTTGTGTTTATCTGCACAGCTTGGGTAATATCTAGGTCAGTTTGTTTCATTTTGAATAAGAAAACATCATATAACTTCGCGTGGTTGAACGAGATAAATACCGATTTTAGATTACCTCCAAGACTCAGAAATAACGCCTTGCTAATAATACATACATACGATTACGCTTTTCCCTCATGGCGATAACAGACACAACTATTTTCCATTTGCTACGATCCTGACACAAATTTCTTGCTTCGTCCACTCTCATAGCCGCTTTCATATATGCTCGTCGGTTGTGGCCACTCTTGACCTGGCCTTTCGTAACATATTATCGATTTCCCTCCATAAATGTTGTTAAAATCATTACAATACATATATAAGATATGCTTATGTAAATGGTGCCTATTTAATAAGCAAATAAGCAAGTCTACCTAAATCGAGATCTGAATCGTTCTTATCAAAATATACTATTGATTTATCTTCCCTATCTTCAGAGGCATCTATTCTTCCCTAGATGGTCTTCAAAAGCAACGACTTTGCTAGCCTTATTACCTTTTCCATCTACGCAGTTTCTCTAACGTTTATCGTGGTGTCACGTTGTATAGTTGTGATAGACTTATTAAGAAAAGTCTGTGGACTGTATTTGTCAATATAATGGAACTTGACGGAATAAAATTATGAAAACATAATTTTACAGTTTACATGAAAAAATGTCTTGAAGAAAATGTCTAGAAGGTCGGCACCACAATTGTAAATGTTCGTTTGCCATCCTATCCACATGATTAACATGACTAAAAGTCTTAAAGACTAAAAGTCATGTTCATCATGAGTACAAGTCATGTTAATCATAATATGTAGATACTAATTTTAGTGTACGTTTTACTCAAGCAAACGAACATTTACAGTTGCGGTGCCGACCTTTAAGGGAGTAGGACAGGAAAGGATGGGGAACCAATGGGTGCCAATTATTATGGGTCCTTAATTAAAAATTGCCTTAACTCATAACTTTTGATAGTATTTTCTCCTGTAATCGATTCTTCCGCTCTGGTAACTTTTATCTGCTTACTCATTAGGTACCTGGAATTTAGCATCAAGATCTGATATTCTGATATTCATATGCGTGGATTTCTCATTCTATGAAATTTGTATATATTTTAATTACCTGCATAAAAAAATGAGAACTGTTAATGTAACATGTAACTGTAAATTTTGAAATCCATCAATGTGCTAAGCCCGAGGAAGGCATCGAAAATATGAGTTTCTCTATATTGAATTGCGTGACAACGAGCCGTTCGACGTAACCACACGCGTCGGTTCGCGGGTACTGTGTAGAAATCAATAGACATGCAATACACAGGTGTAGACCTGGTTGCTAAAAATGTTCAGTTTATAAGGCTAATTTAAAAAAAATAGAGTGAGACAGAAACGTAAGAAAGAAAAAAGACAGAGTGGAGACCGCGTCTTGGTAAACGTAGCGTAATACGCTCACCAGCCCGATGGTCACACGACCTCAGAAAAGGTGCTGGAAAAGACTGGATGCGGAAGGCAGAGAATCGAATGTTGTGGCGCACATTGGGAGAGGCCTATGTCCAGCAGTGGACTGCAATAGGCTGATGAACACAAGTTGCTAAAAGCAGTCTCTCCGCTCTATTCCTCACAAGTTAAGTAGTGTCCGAGCGAAGGTCCATTTTTGGCCGAAGCCGATTAATCGGTAATCTCCACAACCTTCGGCCGAAGCCGAAGCCGAAGGTTTATAAACTATTAGTATAATAATAATTTTCTTCAATATTATCCACAGCTAACGAAGAATGTCGACGTAAAGTTGAGCCGCTTTTCTCTCGGTTATAGAGGTAAACGCATGTCTTTATATAAAATACAATTCTAGGATATGAGAGAATAAGGTTATGTTACTACTCTTCTAGTGGAGCAGAAATATGTACGAAATCTCACCTAAAGTGACAATCATGATGTTTTCGTTAGAAGTACTATGACAAGTTTGTCACTCGATAATCATATTGTCACGTAATTTCGTTTGATAACACGAGACGAACGAAATTGTTATATAAGTAAGTCTGCTTATCATATAATTAGTTTTTGAAAATTTTTGCAACGATTTTATAAGATTTTTCCACTAGTGTGTTTATAACTATTAACTTATAACATACTTCATTTCAAGCCATTTCCCATGTGGGATAGCTAAAGAACAGAGCGCCATAAAGCAAGATTCTTAGATACATTCCTCGCTTCTTCGACTTTAAAATCTTGTCATATACGCTTATCGTTTTTTAAAGCTTTTGACAAGGTTTTACGTAAGGACATATTCAAGGTATTGTTGCCCTATGAAATATAAATGAAACTCGTATTGGAAGATGAGGGCTAATTAATTCATCATAAACACAATAAAAAACTTCCGTGAATAACATTGTCTAAAATTTAGTCATACCTTTTAGACAAGTGAAAGAAATTTTTCTTTTAAAAATAAAATGCTCATAGGAGCTATGGAGCCCACTTTTAAGTACTTTGGTCCGATTTTTGTCTATATCTGTATCACCCACACTAATTTTAAGTGCTATTTTTTATGTTAAATTATTTTTTTGTTTAATTTGTATTTCTTGTTGTTTAACATAAAACACGAATGTTACATTAAATTGTTTATTGTGGGTACTAGTATTTTCCGAAAAACCATATCCGCCGACGCATTTATGTGTGTCTGAATTTGAGCTCGGGACATTTTAGGACGCTAATCATCAGTTCAACTGTTTTTTTTTTCAATATATTACTTAGAATACAAGCAAAGTTTTGACTAATCTTAAGTTTTTTTTATAGAAGTGTAGACAACTGTGCAAACATACAATACATTATAACATTACACAACTGTTACTTCACAGATGAAATATTCGGTGAAAGAGTAATTTACTTTGTTTGATTATTATTATTTATTATTATTAAACATACATTTATATGCATATAAACTAAGTATGAACATCCTAATGGTTGTTTTTACTTACTGAATGTTTAATGCAATTTCCGCAGAGGTTTTAATTGCTCTTTTTGACGTATTATTATTAGCTATTTTTCTGTCTTGTTAGTATTATACTTGTCACTGGTTTTGTATTTATGCCATCTTTAAATGTTGTCAGGGTATAAGTATAATATTGGAAATGGAACGATCACGCGCCCTTTGGCCTAAAGACAATTAATACATATAGTAACAAAGTATTAGTAGTACTTTTCTCGAGTGCATCAGGTTTTTGGGAATCCTCGTATCGAATTTTCTAATATATAACATTATTATGTAAAGAAAATGTAATGACTTTCACTAAAAGAGGATGTTTCAACAAAGTCTCATTATGAACGTGAAGATATTTCGTTACGGCTGCGTACAAAGCAGTATATGTATGTGTGTTAGCACATATGTCGATCGTCTAAGAAAGTTGTGTCTTATTAAGAAACACTTTCAATGTAAGTAATGTAAGCCATAACCTTACACCACACATTTACATTAGTGTATTTTGTTGTTTTAACACTAGATTGTCACGTGATTACAATGGCACAAAATGGCGTCGTTATTATTTGCAGTAATCCTGCAAAGCTTCTATATTTTTACAGCAAAAATTGTGGGATTCTATATATTAGATGTAAAAGACTTAGTTTTTTAGTATAGTACTTACAATATTATTTAATACAATATATCCAAACGGTGTGTTATTTAATATTTTTAATTTTCCCGCTCTGAACACATGGAGATGTTACGATGTTTGTAAAAGTAATAGTAACTGCTTTTAGTTTTTTTTTATCACGTGCAATGAATTCAAGTAGGTTGTTGAACTATTAAGTGTCTAATATTGGGCATTTGGCATATTGCAACTCGGGGAAACTGGCTAAATTACCTCCGATATGTACAAATTTCCGATTTAAGTCACTAAAAGCAAAGCGTACATGTGAATTAAAAGACTTCCCTGTTCGTTAAAATGTTTAATTTATTATTCGTTAGTTGTTATATAAGGACAGTATTTTTTTTCATTTCGTCCGTTGTTCAGTACATTTTGAGAAGGAGGTGCGAGCATTCCGCTTCATAGTCCAGAAATCTATCCACAGGAGGCAGGCAGGAGGTTTCGCCACCAATCAAACATAAAATTAGGCTAGTTTACAATTAGTAAGTGCCCAAGGTTATTAAATATCCAAGAATAAAATGCAAACAGTAAAAAAAGTGGTTCATATTCAGAATTTAATACAGCAACAACGCAGTATGTATTTGGAGGAAAAATACTACAAAATAAGGAGGAAACCTGTGAGTAAAAACAGAAAGATATTATTATTGAATTTTATTGTTAAATGACATAATTTTAAATCTATAGAGAAAGAATATTATTTTATACTGCGCCACAGAAAACAGTGCCACTCTTTCCTGTATAATGTTTCTCTTGTACCTACCATCTAGAGTTTCCGAAAGCTCTCGACAATGAATTTCTGGAAGTATAAAATTGTGCCCGATGTACGCAGGCATGTCGAAGCATAAAAACTGTTGCTGTAGGAAAGTAACAAAAAAACAACAAAAATGAACAAATTCGCCAGTTTAGCACTTAAGTAATATTCTCGTATTCCATGGTTGAACCCACTATTTGGTTCTGTGAACGCGATTAGAGGTTGTCGACTGACGTTAGATCTTTTTTTTAGGTTTTTTTAATTTTTTTGAATAAAATCACGTTCGAATATTGTCGGCGTTTCCTTTATAAGCTATTCATATCAATCGAATAGCTTAAAGTCGTAATCGTCGATTTGAATTTTGATTGAGTTAAAAAAATGTAAATTGGTGTTGATTTGATTTGTGGTGTGCGAAAGTTTGCGGTACACTTTCATGTGGCTATTGACTATTTTAACTATATTAAGAATCGATCGAAGCCTTAAGTGAAATCGTTATCGATTCGATACTTTTACCGGTAGGCCTCCACTATAAATATTTGACCGACAAAATCTTTATTACAAATACGCGGTTAGAAATCTTAATCTTCGTAATGTTGACTTATTTATTCGAATTTGGACAAGCTTCGTGGCGTAGTGACTAATGCCATACACTAGCTTCTCCATGAGGGTCAAGGGTTCAATGCTTACTAATAAACTTTTTATATTTGTGCCATGGACAAGGATGTTAGTAGTACGACGCGACGTCTGCGTGTTTTTAGTTAATTTTATTAATATAAATATATGAAAAAAGTTTGTATTATAAATGTAATATTTATAAACCTGTTTGGAGGCTTATCACCTTTTGTTTATATATATATGTATATTCTTTTTAGCTGATTTAATTTATGTTACATATTTAATATTTAATATACTTAGAGTAATTTTATACCTTTTCGTAGTATTAAACCTACGTATTCAATTAAATTATTATATATTTTCACATCAGGTGCAGTAGTAGTAGTGTATGTAGAAGGCGGTACAACGTAGGCAAGAGATTATGTCTTCTTAATATTAATTTCATCCCATTTAATTTTTTATGTTCCTGGAAAAGATATACATTGAAAAATTAAATTAATAATAGAAACAACTGATGAAATTATCAACTACAGTACAGTACCGTTCCAAGTAATCACTCTAAGATACAAAATACGAAACTGAAGTTGCCGATAGTCGATAAATAGTGAATATATGTAAATTTATTAGATTACAAGAAACGCTTTGCGGTTTCTAGGTTAAGTGGTTAATGGCTTGCGAATAATGATTAATTGTTGTTTTCACATTAACAACGTTTTTTATTTATAAGCACCTGTGCACAGGCGATGTGTGGACTGAACGAAGAACGAATGCAAATTTGAGGCTATTTATTTGTGTTCTTATTCCACGAAGTGGACTTATGGACGTTCGGACTCCTGTGTATCACAGGGGTCCGAAAGTAATGTTCAACAATTGTTCTTCATTGAAGGGAAAAATTGTAGAGGTAGATTGTAGAGGGCGCTATTTTTCAAGAAGTACTCGTTTAAATCCTTGCAGTTAACAACTTTGTTTAATGCTAAACGCGAGTTAATGTAAGTTAGAGAATTTTCGAGATTTAAAATATATGTAGTTGTGATAAGCTTTGTGATGTTCAGAGATAATGACTTGCCATCTGTTAGAAATCTAGATTCTTAAATATCCCGAAGAATTTTTTGGTATGCTCTAACTAAGGCAACTAAACTGATTACCTTTAAGTTTTTTTGCAGATACCGAATTTTTTTTGAACTCAGAGAATAAAATTAGGATATTTTTTATGTTGTCTTTAACTGTACACTGTGCCTCAACCGCCTACATCGAGTACATTTATAGTTAAGGCCTAAAGACTATTTTATGTGCGGGCTAATAAATATTTTTATGATCAACTTAGCAAACCATGAGGACCAATAATTGTCTTAGATAATTATCTAATAACTCGCGAGAAAATAGTCATTATAACCATAGATTAATGCTTTTTTTTATTTGCGTAGATTAAAGTGACAACCATAATGCGCGCTTTCGCCGCTTACTCTGTCAATCAATAGCTGCAATAAAAATAATAAATGAAATTTCATTGTTGATTAAAAGGATTTTAGTGAACCAAATCTTTATTCGTGTTACGTCGTTTTCTTGGTTTGCTTATTTTAATTGATTTTGAAGTTTCCACTAACTTTCGAGGCCTAATAAAGATCCTATTTAATTTACAACTCCGTATTTACACAGGCTAGATGTGATTCAGATTAACAGTTTGACAGATCCAATTTTACAGATTTGTGGTATATACGTCAAGTGACATAATATGACTTATGTTTATTAGTGTTTAAATTATTTACAATTATTAGATAAATTTGAAGGATTGTTAGGCCCTTAATCATTAATATTTGTATTTTTATTTAACAAAATTGGACAGTTAAGCAATATTTTGTATTGCTGCACAGTCTCAGTGGCGCAGTGGTCGAGCACAGCGGCTTCTGATCCAGAGGTCCGGGTTCGATTCCAGACACTGGCTCACACCAATGACTTTTCGAAATTGTTTTCGGAAGTTATCTGTGATACATATCCATGACTGAAAAACATTGTGCCCGGTATGGCAATAGGTTTACCACCTATTCCACTTGGGACGTAAACATAACGGCGAGACGAAGCTTAACAGCCCCTGCCTACACCTTCGGGTAACAAAGGCGTGAAGTTATGTAATATATGTATTGCCATAGAATTAAATTTTGTTTAAAAATAACTTTGTAACGTTCGAAAAATCGGACAGACAAAGTTGATTTGCTAATATGATTCCGTTTTCGGAAAACGGCCACTTTCGTAATCGTAAGGATTATTGATTGAGCAAACAGATCAATTAAATAAAGACTGCGATAATAGGCTCGTTATTATAGAATCTTGATCCGATCTTTCGACATTCCGATGTACGCGCACAAATCCATTTGTTTTAATAGCAACCAGTTGCTTTCACTTTCTTTAAAAAGAAAAAAAAAAGACTGCGTAAAACACAATGTCGTTGAACAATATGGTAGTGATGTGAAATTAACCGTCGAAATTGTTTTGATTGATGGATGAATGTGAAGGTTAATTTAGATAATCGAGTTCTGGCACATCAGATGGTTGGACACGCTCGTTCTTAGTTCAAGACAATTTGCCGCTGTTATTTTCTCGTTATGACTTAACTTTTGAAAGGGGAAAATCGTGTCATATATAGTTGTAAATTTAAACTATTCAAAATACTTATGGTCAAAGCGCATCAGTGATTTTTAAATGACGGTACGTTAGGAATATGATGAGAAATAGCTTCGTAGTCAATCTTTTAGTGTGGCTCTCTAGCTTATACAAAATATCCTCGAGTTGTCTGGTAGAAAAAAAAAGAAAAAGGCGATATCTTATTATTGATTGAAAGAGAAATTAAGAATATATTCAACTAAATAATTGCCTACTTTACACATTTAATTAATAATAAATGGCAATCGCTTAAACGTTAGTTTGACTATGATGCAACAAGTGAAATACTTTAAGTTCAAATGTAACGAAGCATATCGTAATGGAGAAAGTGCACTATTTTGTATCGTAAACATGTAATTTGTATTTTGGTACACATTTAGATTCTCCTCTCATACTCAGTAAAGAAAGGAACAAATTACTGCGACTAATGTCATTTCGAATTGCACGAGTTAAATATTCAAGTGAGTGATTAGGTAACGGCCTGACCGCTGAAACAATGTTGTTTCATAATTGAATAGTAATATGGTTGTGGTTATTACATAAAACCTTTACGAGCGTTTGATAACCCGCAGGAAAATAACAAGGCGATTATCCTTTTTTCATCAATGGCAACCCTAAAGGTTACTGTCAAATGAAATCAAAGGTGACAGCACCAAATGATGAAATGTTTGGTAGTTATACTTCTGAATCACGAAGCAACACCTGCATGGAAAACCCATATGGTGCTGGACTATACGAAATATGAATACAAATGATTCTATACCGATCATTATTCATTTCGCAACATAATGGCATTAGAGATTAATAATTACTGATACTGTACCACGTTCATGGTTGCCATATATAGGGTTGTCAGTTTACAAAAAAACCATTTAATTGATTTTTCCCATTTGTAACCCTGCAGTATAATTTAAAGTATGATTTTTTTATTGGTTAATTAATAATTTAATTTGCTCTCATTCAAGCTTTTTCTAACCAATGTGTTAGTACAGAACCAGTAGCATTTTGACGTGTCATCAACATCACCATCATCATCAGCCTTTTGAGGTCCACTGCTGGACATAGGCCTCCCCCATAGTGCGCCACAACTGCCGTTCCGCTCAATCATGGGGGGTTTTTGCCATAATCGCCACGCTTGGCAGGCGGGTTGGCGATCGCAGTAGGCTGTATTTTCTTGAGAGAGAATGCTGCTGCCCATTTTCTAGCTTTTCCCTTAGTCGCTTTTTACGACACCCACGGGAAGAGATGGGGTGGCGCTATTCTAAGCCGGCTTGGGAGTTACTATGGTTATTTTTTCTTTGGGATTTAATAAACATAATATTATTATCTTAATAATTTCAATAGTTTTGTAACAATTGTTTAGTTATTAGTGAATATACAATGTTTTTGAAAATTATTTTACACAGTCAACGGTTTTATTTACCAGAATTGCATTCAAAAGTAATATGAATGTTTTATTGGTCCGAGTTGTTGTTATTGGTCTAAAATATGATCATCAAAAGTCATAATGAACAAGTATAGTCCATCCTTTGACCCATAGGCACATAGGGTTCATGATATTGCCAAACTAATGTATTTTGTAACAAACACGTTATGCTCTAAGTTATCCAGTGCATTTGAATACAATGACTAGATCCTGTTCAAATTTCCGCTTACGTATGAATAGCCCAAGAAACTTGTTTTACTTGTTTTGGCCTGTTATTTAAGAGCAATCTAGATCGATGGTCAATTGTTCCCATTTACATAACATAAATATAACTTCACGCCATTGTTATCCGAAGGTGTAGGCAGCGGCTGTTAAGCCTCGTCTCGCCGTTATGTTTACGTCCCAAATGGAATAGGTGGCGAACCTATTGCCATACCGGGCACAAAGTTTTCAGTCATCGGTAATTATCACACATAACTTTTCGAAAACAATTTCGAAAAGTCATTGGTGTGAGCCAGTGTCAGGATTCGAACCACGACCTCTGGATTCAGAAACCGTGTGCTTGACCACTAGACCACTAGACTTTTGTTCCCATTTAGTTCATGAAAAAAAAGGTAAATTAAATTATCGATATTTATTTATGCTATAGTACTCGTAATAGTAATATTCGTCTGCAGACTTTAAAATTGGATGTTAATAAAAAAAAAATTACGCGGAGTCCCTACGCGCTACTGAAGTGGAACTTTTGGCTCGACAGGTGAAATACCACGACCTCTCAGAAGACCGACGTAAAGTGGCTCATGCCGCGTTTCGTTCGGTGAGAGAGGTACCCGGAGGCCCACCCCCTTCCCCATCCTTTCCTATCCCTTCCCTTAAAGGTCGGCAACGCAACAGTAACACTCCATGTGCTGCTGGTATCAATGGGCGGCGTTAGTTGTTTACCATCAGGTGACACGCCTCCAAACGAGGAGGCGTGTCCCTCCTATCCCGTAAAAAAAAAAATCTTTTTAACAGACGAATATTTATAACACGCTTAATTTATAAAGAGCACAACTTACATTCCACAGTCGGTAGTTTTACCAATACACGGTAAAACTACTGACTGTGGAATGGAGATTGGCGGGTTCAATCCCCA
Source organism: Euproctis similis (assembly GCA_905147225.2). NCBI lineage: Eukaryota > Metazoa > Arthropoda > Insecta > Lepidoptera > Erebidae > Euproctis > Euproctis similis. The sequence goes on from LR990105.1 coordinate 11,739,252, forward strand.
CTCGAGTATCCCCCTCTTAAGGTCTGGGTAGAATTTGGTGATTATTGTATTTAGGAGGATGTACCATATTCGATGTCGCATTGTTCTTTGATTTAGGTACTCCCCCAAGCTCAAGCCCATTCGATACCCATATTGTAAAATGCATTAAAATACTTATAGCATTGGATTTAGAATGACGTCACATTTTCAAGTTACTATCGAAAAGCCCTTTCATTTGATACCCATATTGTAAAAAAGGATTAAAACTATATTTGAATGAGTGGCAGTGGAGTTTCGCCGGTCGAGCCAGCCCATTCATGCAGCGAACTGCTTGGCTCTACGACTGTTAATAACATTATCCAAATTAGCGTGTATAAAAACTTTAAAATTGAGTTCTAAGATTCAGTACATTATAAATATTTATTACATACTTATTATATACATACTTAGATACTTACATACATTGCAAAATAACAAATATCGATTTAATTATCCTTATAATAACAAATATACGTCTGGCATGTTCGGTAGCCGCTTCGTACCTACTTGTTGTGTTACAAAAAAAATAGAGATTTACAAAAAAAAATACTAGTACAGATAGCACAAAAAGAATTAATTAGAAAGAAATTGCAATAAGGTAAAAATAATTAAGACAAATCAAAATTTAGTTTATGTAATGAAATTAAATACAAATAAATTAAAAAGCACTTATTTTACTAGCTACATATTGCATTTTAATAACTATACTAGTTGTTGCTCGCTATTTCATCTGCGTGGACGCCAAAAAAGCAGGAAGAATACTGTGCCTGTGCCATTATACGGGTTCATCGCTCACCCCCAGTTAGTGATAGCGTGATAATATTTAGCCTGTGTTGACCCGACCCTCTTGGCTATATTTAAGCAAAATTAGACGTAAAAGCATGCAGTACTTTTACAGTTTATCCGTAACAAACATACAGACAAAAATCTAAACACTATATTTTGAGGTTCGGTATCGATTGTAGATCATATCCCAAGAATTATGCAAATGAAATATTCAATGAAACTCAATGAAATATTCAACTTTCCTACAATTTTATTACATGTATAGATTATTTGGCGGCACACTGGAAAGAAATTATTTATTTTACCCATTTCGTTTTTCATACTTCTTAAACGTATTTGTAATCTAATTGTACTTTTGTACATGTACACTAATGGTTCCAATAAGGTAAAAATAATTAAGACAAATTAAAATTTAGTTTATATAATGAAATTAAATACAGTAATAAATACAGAAGTAAAAAAGCCATTATTTTACCTGCGACCTATTGCATTTTAATAACTATATTATTTATTTACTAATTACTAAATGTTTTACAATTCTAATACTAAACTAGTTGTGTTACTCCTGTGTCTGTATGGATACTTTTTATTAAGGTTCCCAAGGTGGGTTTTTCAGTTATAGCGACGTCAAACTAATTATTATTTGTTATTATTATTATTATATAGCATTAAAAAATGCCTTGTTTGTTTATTCCTACTAATATTTGAATTTTTTTTGTTCTTTTTTTTAAGTAGCACATAAATTTAAAAATTAAAAACAATATTTTTTATGCAGTTAGTACTTTTGAGACACGGTGCGATAAAAACAGTGCCGCTACTAGCTACTAGATGTCTATGTACAGTTTTTAATCACGCTATGGAAATTCTCTTCCTTGGTTTATATAAGCCGATTTATGTTTTAGTGTTTTATATTACCTATAATACCCGCGAGGGGGCGTTAAAAGCGTTAAACGCTTTTGCACGAGACATTAGAAGTTCCACTTCAAAAAAATATTATCATTAATATCAGCTCTAATTACTTTGCTGTTTTCGTTTAATTATTTCTATCACACTTTTTAGGATTATTTAATAGAGTAAAAACGACGTGTTCATTTTTTTTGATAATTTGATTGCGTGTATCTGAAATTCTGACGTATTGAAGAGTAAATATTTCGAAATAAATACATTAATTTTAAGGATATTCCAAGCAGTTTAATTTTAATTGACAAATACAATGGCCTGATTGTGTTTGAAACATTCATTAATTTTCTTAAGATTTCGCGAATAAATTTTTTGGGTGTTTCAGTAATCGTTCTGAAGAATCCATGATTACAATAGTGTTATTTATTTTTTTAAATGCACAATAAAAACTAATGAGTAACCGTTTTTCAACACGGAGAAATAAAAAAAAAACAAATGTTGAATGCATCAACGTTTTTTCATATTTCCCATGCTCTCATTCTCAAAGACTAATTGCGTTTCATATTAAAGACATTTTAAGCCTTTGCAAACAAGATATCTTACTGCCTATTACTTTAAAACGCGTGATTGAGCCACGCAGGTCGCTGCTTGAATAGGCTTTTCGACTGGTGAAATACCACGGTTTGTTTTAATATCGACATAGTAGTTGCTCATGCTGAGTTTCTGTCTGTGAGAGAGGTAACCGGAGACTCAAGATAACTTTCCTGTTCCTTATCCCACTTCTGATATCCTTTCAGTGGTATATTAAAGGTCGGCAACGCAACTGTAACATCATCTGTGTAGCTGGTGTCTACGTCAGGTGACCCGCTTGTTGTTGTGACCGCTTGTTGATGTTCCTAATGGAAAGCGACCTCCGGTTGCTGGGTTGCCGGCCTGTAAGATAGGATTAGGAATACGCTCGTTCCTTAAAGGTTCCTTGGTCGTGTCGGTCCTTATTTGTCTCTTATCCCATAAGAAGACTACGAAAAATTAGTACAAAGCTATGCATATTAACAAAATTATTATGATTCCGGGCTGTATGTATAAAATACAATTCATTTTGTCTGTACTTGTTGTTGTTATTATTATTGATTTGTTATTCCCAACAATGAGACGGATGCGTTTCCTGTAGTTGTTGCATCCATTGAAATAATATTTCCACGAATGTATACTATTTGAATATTTAATAGTGATACTAAGAAATTGTATTATAAAACCTTTATATGTAGGTTCTTGTTACATCGTCAATTTTGGCGCGCATTTTAAGTCAATTTTGTAACTATCAAAATAAAACTGAAATTACTTGAAGCCATTTTGTTGTGATTAGTGCGCAATATAACAAACTTTTACATATATTTATATATCTCTATTATATATATACAACAAATAGGTAGTGTTATTACAGTAAAAATAAATATGTGTTTCTATGAAAATATAGACAATCCGACCTACTTGTAACTGACCAACATTCAAGCTTGCATCAAGCCATAACAAACACTTTAGATAGCAAATTTGTTGAGGCTCCGTTATTATAAGCATGTGTTTGTCGTGACCATCATCAGTGGAGAAAGTGCTGCAGGTGGTATTGAGAGGATCGTGACTAAAGTAGGTCTAAATATATTGTACTATGTTTCGGTTTATACTTAGATTTAATATTATTTTGTTCTTCTAGAATAATTGGTTTGTTAAATTTGTCAATTAAAACAACAACGTTTATTAAATTTACATGTATATATGAAGCATAATTTATCACCAATAATTTCTATATAGTAATTGGTTCATTCTAGAGTATTGAACGGATGCCTTCTTAGTAGAAATAATTCCAGGTGATAAACCTCAAGGGACATAATATAAAAGTTAAACCCAATTTATACGTGTGCCGAATTGTGATATTGACCGATGCTGTAAAAAAGGTATTACTGTATTTGATACAAAATAAAAAACGAGTACATTTGTCATACTCTTTCATTATTAATAGGACGTGGGGTGATTGACCGTGGCATACAAAAAACTTACTAAACCACTTCGGAACAAGTTCGATGCTGCAAGCTTCAATAGTGCCAATCTTGCTGCTTGAAATGGTTTTATTTGGACATTTAAATTCCTTCCTATTCAATCATTGTCTATGAATTTGTGGAACTAGACGTACTTATTTTAGTACGTCTCTCAATTTATCTATTTATATATTAGATTTTATACATACTAGATTTGAACCGTCACATTATCTTCTGAATCTTTCAGTTTTTCAATCAATGAATGAATTATTAATATACATAATTTTTTTTTTCAGTGACTATGTATTTCTAAACAAAATTTCAATAAAATCCGTTAAATAGTTTCAAAGATCGGAAGCGAGCGGACGCGACTTTATTTTATAGTGATCCGTGCAAATATTCATGCTTGTAATAAACATTTGTACTCGCGCATCGAACTCGCCTTTTTGTATTGATTCTGATGGCTTGAAATATGCAAGACAAAAGGCCAATGAAAGGTATTCCCATCTTGCTAAATTTAAAATATTTTTGTGACAATATCGCAATATGCCTCACAAAAAATACTATACTACCATTCTTAATAATGGATACTAAAAACCATACCAAAAATTAAGATCTTAAAGCGACTCTCATCTGTATGGCCGTATAGTAATTTCTTCAAAACATTAACAACTTTAAATATGTGTGAATAAATAAATGATTGATTACATATAACATAACATAACTGCACGCCTTTTTCTACCCGAAGGTGTAGGCAATGGCTGCTAAGCCATTTATGATTACGATTGAAAAAATATATTAAAATAAGTCCAATGTTTATAATTACTTATAATAAGTTATTTCATTGTCTGTGGCCGTTATTTCAATGTCAACAAAAGGTTAATGACTCAGAAAATTGATCCAATCTGCGTCCCGCTCCCATGTGCTGAACACCTTTTGTTGTTATCTGGTCATCTTAAGATTGTGATGGTATACTCTGCTCCTTTGTAGTAAGTACTAATTTTATGCTGTTATTCCATATAATGTGGCACGTTTTTAAATCTATTCTTGAAGGTCAGCTATAAAACTGTACCTAACACTAACACTATTTGTGTTACCGATGCCCATGGGCAGCGCCAGACACTACCCACTATATGACCCGCTGGCCAGTCTGTATTCCAGAAAAAGATATAAGAATTAATTATCCTTAAAAACAAAGTTCTTAATAGACTGATCAATACTGAAGTTGTTGAACATGATCACGAAGCATCTTGTATAAGTTGCTGAACAATACGTTCATTTTTGAACACACCAGTGACTGCTGGCTATGATTTATCTAAAATTTATGATCTTTTGTCCATTGTGTCTTGTACGATGACTTTCATGCCTTTAGCTTTCTAAGTCAATGCTTCAAGTGTACAGATGAATCTCGTGTAAGAAGCATCGCCGTGTAAATAATGGGACTTGTCTTATATAAGATTCCGTTATAGCTGCGCGCCCGAGTCCCTTACCATAACGCGGTTATAATAAAAACTGTTTGTGTTGAGGTGTGAAATTATTTGACGGCCTGTTTCAATATTTCTAAACAGGAATACCTGTTGCTATGCGGCAGGTAGAAATCTTAAATGAAACTTCAACCGAAAGTCTCAAGCGACATAAATACAGAAACCTTGTAGGTGATTATGCTTTTGAGTCATTTGTGGTTATGACTTTAAGGATATGGGGTTCGAGTGCTGGTGCACTCTATAAAGATTATGCAAAGAGACTGATCGAGGCCTCTTGCGACCAGAGTGCTGGTCTATCATTCGCACAGAGAATTCTGGGCATGCTGCCAGTAGACCGCGATGCGGAGAAATTAGATTTCAGATAGTCTTTTAATTGCATTGTATTGTAAATAAATTAAAACCTCAAAGTGATCACTAATAGATATTCACAAAATTCAAAAGTACAGTGGTAGAGCTAAGCAGTTCGCTGCATGAATGGGCCGGCTCGACCGATGAAATACCACGACCTCTCAGAAGACCGACGTAAAGTGGCTCATGCCGCATTTCGTTCGGTGAGAGAGGTACCCGGAGGCCCACCCCCTTCCCCATCCTTTTCCTATCCCCTACCCCTTAAAGGTTGGCAACGCAACAGTAACACTATATGTGTTCCTGGTGTCCATGGGCGGCGTTGGTTGCTTATCACCGACCAGGTGACCCGCCTGCTCGTTTGCCCTCCTATCCCATAAAAAAAAAACATATTTAAAGACGTGGAATAAAATAAGTATAATATTATTTCATTACATATATACTTGATTTTTCAGTAAAATATTTTATACTTATGTATTTAACCTAAATATAGGTCCATTTTGTTAATAGTAATCAATCAGAATAACTTTTAATTTCAAAAACAGCGAATCTATAAAATGCTGCTTACACCAGCTAGTATTTAAAGGCTTGATAATGACGATGTATTCAGGTATCACGACGAAACCAGAAGGCACATTAGTATGCGTTTAAAATTTCTAATCATATCCAGTTTCATGATGTTGTATATTGGACGTAATCGTTACGTTCTATGTACGCAACGTAGTTGTGATAATTCATATATAGATGTTGTTTTTGTCATGGTTTTAATTAAAAGCTTGAGAAATTAGACTTGTCAAAATTTATGACGTCATAATTTCTACAAGTGATGATAGAGTAACTTCGAAAAGAGATAATTGCATCATAATTGCGTTGACTTGGATACCACGAAGTATATAATAGATACCCAGGAGTCCGTGCGTAATGTTGTCTGAAAGAATGGTCTCTATTCAGGTGAAAGAACCCTCGCTGGTACAGCGCGGCATCCTTCGAGAAGCACTCGACTTTTCAATTTTTCAAGGCTTGTTTTCGTGGAATAATAATAATCGTACGTACTACATAATCATCATTGCGTCGTGAACTCTAGCGCAACCTGTGGAAGAAAAGAGAACTAAGATACATACATACATAACGTCACGCCAAATCCCTTGCGGGGCAGGCAGAGAGAAACCCCGCAAGGGGTATGAAGTGTAAGAAGTAAGAAGTAGAAGTAGTAAGAAGAAACATAACATAACATAACTTCACGCCTTTTGTTACCCGAAGGTGTAGGCAGCGGCTATTAAGCCTCGTCTCGCCGTTATGTTTACGTCCCAAATGGAATAGGTGGCGAACCTATTGCCATACCGGGCACAAAGTTTGTCAGTCATCGGTATTTATCACACATAACTTCCGAAAACAATTTCGAAAAGTCATTGGTGTGAGCCAGTGTCTGGAATCGAACCCCGGACCTCTGGATCAGAGGCCGTGCGCTCGCCCACTGCGCCACCGAGACTATAATGTGTCATGGAATGTGTGTCTTGGCCGTCCTCGATTTCTACATCCATCCGCTTTTGCGTTGTATATCTGCTTAATCAGTCTTGCGTCATAACAGTGGTAGAGCCAAGCAGTTTACTGCATAAATGGGCCGGCTCGACCGGTGAAATACCACGACCTCTCAGAAGACCGACGTAAAGTGGCTCATGTCGCGTTTCGTTCGGTGAGAGAGGTACCCGGAGGCCCACCCCCTTCCCCATCCTTTCCTATCCCCTTCCCTTAAAGGTCGGCAACGCAACAGTAACACTATATGTGCTGCTGGTGTCCATGAGCGGCGTTAGTTGCTTACCATCAGGTGACACGCCTGCTCGTTTGCCCTCCTGTCCCGTAAAAAAAAAATCCATACTTTTTACATGTACGAACCATCGGAGCATGCCCTTTCTTACTTTTACACCGACACTCGCTTTCAATTCAACTTCCTACCTTATAACCTTGTTTTCGACGCGTTCAGCAAAAGTCACTCCACAGATTTTGCGCCACTCTGCCATACCCAGCTCTCGCTTCCATAAGTTACCGTTAGAACTAAGATCTCAGTTAATTATTTTACATTTGTTCAATAACTTGACTACCACTATGTGCCAACTGGCCACAAAGATTTTACTGCTACTCGAGTAGTCTAAGATCGATACTATATTGCCCCAACCAACTAAGAAAGAAAGTCCGTCAAATATTTTGCAAGAAATACGTCTTCAAATTATCATTCATATTCATGACATCAATTAATAATGTATGCATATATACAGATAGTGTATGCATATATACAAGCAAAAAGACGACAAAATCATGTTACAAAATCAAAAAAGAAACTATAAATATTTTTCAAATTGTCTATTTCATACAAATGTGTGTAAATTTTTCACATAGACTTAAGTAGCGGTATGTCTTATTGGGTAAATAGAGCGTCGAGAACAATGATGCGTGTTCACTGGGCATTTTTTATAATACTAATAAGTAACTGTAAACCGGGCACTTTGATGAGAAAATTTTATCGTAATTATGCTGATTGCTGATATTCATTAATCCTCTAGTTATGTTCTAGTTAACTTATATTATCAATGGGTTATAGGCACCATTAAAGCATTATGGCCTTTGTGGAGTACGCAAAAAAATGCCAAAAGGCACGATCCTTATACTCTTCAATCGCTTCTTTCATAACTCTTGTCATATAAGTTCGTTAATTTTTACGCTAATAAAAAGCTTATTAGCTTCACTTGTATGTTTGTAACCGACTTCTTTGGGCGCGATTTTGACCCACTTTGAACGGCTAGATTTCGTTCAAACTTTGTAGATTTATCGAGAACCGATGACAATAAAAGGTTTTGGTAAAATATTAAAAAAATCAGTTCTGGAACACTTAATTATAAATGTTAGGTATTTATTTCTTCAATACATACATACATACATAACTTCACGCCAAATCCCTTGCGGGGTAGGCAGAGAATAGTTAATAGTTATAAATATTTTATTGACAGATATGAGTAGGGTGATTACCATTTTGATAATATCTTAAAAAGCACCCCACGCTTTTTTTTAAATAATTTTTTTTTATTCACACTATTATTAATTAATATTTAATGAAATTTTTAACACTATTCTTAATTTAAATTTATTAAAACTTATTTTTTATTTTTTAGTCCAGTTTTCTATAAAAAGCGTGTTTTTTAGTTTTTTAACTATTATTTATTTTATGATTCCTAATATCCCCTTCCGCAAGTAAAGTTCAACTTGATCGCGCAAAGAAAGAAATTTTCGATATGAAAGTACCGAAGGTATTATTTTACATGATATTTGTTTGATATATATACATATTATTGATACATTAAGTATTTTACATGATAAAATAGCTTACTGTTAAGTTCTTCTGTACGTATAATTATCTTTTAGGTATACTCTCTTTTCTACTGAGCATTATCACTTAATAAGAAAGTTCTACAAAAGTTCTTTTTTAAATTAAAATCCAAACAAGAAAAATGTACCTGTCGGCAGAACTTATTTTTCTCCATCATGTTATGTTGTCAATCAGGTTCATTTACTATAAGAGTTATATTTTATATAATAACATGTTATTACTGTTAACTTTGTAACTAACTATAAAATAGTCTGTTTTAATGAGTGTTTTTCTCCTCGAAAGCAGTAAGTATGGTTATTAGGTAAGAGTCGAATCCAAGTCATAAGAAGTCGATATGTTTGATAATTTGGAAAGTATTGATGCATTGAAGCATACAAAGCTAATAACTCAAAACAAAGACTAAATACTTTTTTAGAAATTAAGCAATAAATAAGTTTATTTTTAATTCCCAAAAATTACAATTCGGACGGTTCAAGCACAATAAAGAGTATATTTATTTTAGAATTATATAGAAACGTAAAAATATCTGTTGTAAATATGTTGAGTGTTAAAAGCAACGTCTATTATTGTGTAAGAAAAAGTTGTAACTAGTAAATATTACTGCGGAGTCGTTGATGTGTGTTGACTGTTCAAGTTATCGAATACGCGATTCTTCTCAGAACTCTATTCGGAGATGAGGTGCTGACAAACTTTAAGTGTCCAAAGTAAACCTTGATTAGGAAAGTCACACCATATTGAATTAGCATCTTCTTCGAAGATTTACTTTTTCTCAGAAGGTTATAACTTGAAATGTATGATAACAATTTTATTAAACATATTTTTGCGCCTTTTTTGGATTTTCTTTACCACTTCCGGCAAGATTACCGGAAAGTCACTAGTGTGAGGCCGGATTCGATCCCACGACTTTTTCATTCAGAAGCGGTGTGCTCGATCTCCAGATAATGGAGACCCATTTTTTTACACGAGTTTATTGAGTTTTGTATGATTGTTAAGAAAACAAGTGAAACACCAATACGGAATTCATTATTAATATTTTTACTTTAGCGAAAACTCGCATGAAACGCTAAAGTTATGAATAATCAAATGTCCCATTAAAATTTCTCAGCGACCAGTTAATACTCATTAAAACAAAGTACCCCACCCAGGTACCACTTTGAATAACAAAAGTTTTGAACGTAACTATTGTCGGTCACATCCGGTAGGATGCTGCGCCTTAATCTATTGTTCTGTACGAAGGTACTTAGGTACTAATGTGGTGACAGATTCGTTTTATTACATCACAACATACATTTGTCTGTCCAAATAGCCAAGTAAGTACTTAATAAGAGTAATAAAGATAGTAAGAGTAATAAAAGTAAGAAAGAACATGCTCCAGTGGTTCGAACATGTAAAAAGAATGGAGGACGCAAGATTGACTAAGCAGATATACAGTTGAAAAGTGGATTGATGTAGGAGTAGAGGACGCCCACGACAAATTTTCCATGACCAAATAGGACGGGTTTTGGAAAAAGGTGTTGTCAGGAGTCTTAAAAATCGAAGCTCGTGTATGACAAGAGTTATAAAAGTAAAAAAAGCGAGTTAGGCGTGTAAGAATCGTGCCTTATAGCGCTCTGTTCTCTCTACCTACTCTGGAAGGAATTTGACGTGAAGTTATGTATTTAAGAACATAATAAATGAGTGAATTAAAGAAATAACTGAAATTATTTCATAATGATTATTGTAACTTATTTGCTACCATAAGATTTAGGCAGCGGCTGTTACGTCTGGATTCTCCGAATCGTGAAGTCCCAACTGAAATAGAAGCGGAACATGTTTGCATACATCGGACAAGAATTTGTCAGTCATCAACATTTACCACACATAACTTCCGAAAAGTCAAAAATACTAGTTTAAATAAGCATCTGTATACTTGAGGATTTAGTTTCATGGAATTATTTTAATATTACAAACATCTTATATATTTGTATAGAATTTTATTAATTACTACATTTTAAAATCGCTAAAGACGAGTTTAACTGTGAAATACAAGTAAACATTTGGCAGTTTATCGTTGCTTTCGGACTACAAGTACAAATCTCGTTCACCGGGTGTGTACGGACTATGTTAAGTAAACTCTGATCTGGTTAACTAGCTCACATATTAATTTCCTGTCAGGCAACGCCCTGAGCACATATGACACTCCAGCAAAAACCTCGCAGTTGAATTAGAAAGGAACCATTTTCTATATAAGATATCTGATGACGTAAGAATTCTAGTTCATATCAGTACTATAGTTAAGTTTAGTGTTCACACTTCACAGTTGCCTGATTCAGAAAACTATTTATTTATTATATAAACACCTTATTCTTTCCCGGTTATTACACTTATTTTATTGAAAGATTTTTATTAAAGAAACACTGTACTAGTAAGAATGTACTACTAATAAATATTCAGATAAAAATAATCTGAATACATATTTAAAAAAAAAAGAAATGTATCGGTACCGGACATTGCAATGTCCGCAATTTATCAGTTCCGATCTAATTATATTTATTGACTGGTGATCGGCGCTTTAAGCACTTAGCTGCCATAGTATGTTATTAATACTACATTGAAGCTGAGAACATCATATATATTTGAAAGTACTTATCCACATTTAAATTAAAAAAATAAAAACAGTAAAACTAAGTTATTTTATTGCACTAGTTTTTTTATAGCGCTGGAATTTTAAAAGCTTTGAGAGATTTTAAAAAAATGCACACTTCAAAACTGTTTTTCTAATGACATTTTGTAAAGGAACCTATATCAAACAGCGGAACTAAAACACGTTTTTTGGTGCAATTGAATCTTCGCCTTCGTTTGAATCTTAAATCCCGTTGATCCTATCGTCTGAGTTTTGTAATGCATTTGATACAAAATACTTAGCAAATCACCAATATTTAATTTGCTGTTCTAATTATGTTTAGTATTAAGATCGAGTATTCTGTATTTTCTCTTGTACTGTGTTCTATGTAGCCAACAAATAAAATAAGACGAAAGGAGATGGAGTTAAGTTCTCTTAGTTAGTTTGAAGGTAGTTATTGTCTTCTTACGTGAAGCAATATTGTTTATAGCTGTTATCTAATTCAGTAATATTATTGTAACTGGTTTTATTTCCAAGTAAATAACACAAACAATTTTGTGGTATGTAATCTCTCCATAGAAAATGGAGAAAGCTGTTACTATCAGTAGAACTGGCTCGTGGATATATCACTTGTATGTCACTTTATTCGGTGAAATATGGTTTTTTTTGTTGGTAGTACCTACGTGTGTTATAAGCCTTAGAAAGGCACTTATGTCATCCGCTTTCTTTTTCTGATCGATATTTGATTACGGTAATATGTTCACAAAGTGCTTATTGACATTTTTTATTAATATAGAATAATAGAACGCTACCTAAATTTCTGTATGTTATCTGTTGTTTATTGTAACTGGCTATAAATATTCTAAATATTATTTTTAAATATTTAAAAATAGAACACGAGTATGGGTATTCTATTTTTAAATATTTGTACGTCAAATAGTGAGATACAATTTTCAAAGATCGCTATACGTAAGTTTTTATACTTATAACCGTTACACAGAGTCTACGTATCTAAGGTAACATCATTAATGTGCGGAAGTAATTTAACAAATCAATTTAATCAAAACATTTTGTATCATCATTGAGCATAACTCTCACTGTATAGTATTTATTCAATATTGAATCTTATAACGAGCGCATGTGATATTTTTTTCGTTTTTTTTTCTTCTATTACTGAAGCATCGTATCAACTGTGAAAGTTACCGATTGATGATTGATCATTCAATTCAATAACAAATGTAACTGTGATGTGAATGATAAATTGACTTTTTCAAAGATTTTAATTGGAATAAACGTTTTTGTAAACTTAACAATATGTTTTGAAATATCTACAAGTATCAGAAAGGCTTCAACTGAACTTGTTAACATGCCGTCCATCAAACCGTGTATTATTCACCTCTTAGTTCCATCATTAGAAAACTGGACTTTACGGTATTTTTTTACCCAGCAAAAGTTGGTGTGAAGTTATGTGTGTGAAAAGTTTCATATTTAACTGGACATCAAGTCTATGTCGGAGTAGGTAGAACAGGTTGATTATTTTAATACACGGTCCATATACAAGTTATTTATTTCTATTGATTTTCATAAATATTGTAATTCACGTACCTCTGTTAGTAAGGCATTTAATGCCGTCTTCTAGTAGGACACGACTAATATAACAATTTCTTTTCACTTTCTTCAAGTGTATATTTTTAAATTTCATTTTATTTTACAGTCATGTGGCATGTGATACTTTTAGAAGAAATAACTGGCAACGTGAAGTTTTTTTTTCGAACAATTGAAACGTGTGTTTCAGTTAACCAAAAAAAAAGTGTCAATTAACACGAAAGTGTCAAGAAAGTCTCACATGTGTGCACATTGAGTTGAACGGACCGGAACATAGTTATACCATATTATAGCTAAATTGTTAGAGATTCTATCAACACACACGTCACCTATACCGATGTGATGTTAAAAAATTTAATCTTTAATATTTACTTTTAACACTTGAAAATAACACATTATCAAATTAGTATGGATATTGAATTTCATTAGAATCGATGTTCCCAATTTGTATAACATTGGTATTACGGACTAGGCCTACTATGCCAAATTAATTAAATTAATGAGGTCACTTTTCAATCCAATAAAAAAAGTTAAATTGTTATTTAAAAGCATGATAATTTTAGGATGGACTGAAATTAGTCGTTGAAAATACGAATTCGCTAGGCAGCGAACAAGCTGGCTGAAATTAAGAGCTCATAATATGCCCCTTGTACTGTATAAATATATGTTCTGTCTATAGGTTCCTCTATGCGTGTATATAAAATCCTGTAGGCGTTTGTATTTTGGACTGAACAACAAAGTTATCGATGTCAAATAAAGAAGGTTGATAAGTAAAACTTCCAATACCGGTGTACTGTGTTTTATAGGATAGGAGGGCAAATGAGCAGGCGTGTCACCTGATAGTAAGTGAATAGCGCCGCCCATGGACACCTGCAACAGTTGTTACAGTTGCGTTGCCGACAGTTAAGGGGTAGGAAAGGAGGAAAGGAAAGGAAGGGGGAAAAGAAGGTAGGGGAAGGGGGTTGGGCCTCCGGGTACCTCTCTCACCGAGCGATAAGCGGTATGAGCCACTTTATGTCGATTTTCTGAGAGGTAGTATTTCACCGGTCGAGCCGGCCCATTCATGCAGCGAACTGCTTTGCTCTGCCACTGTAAAAATCATTGCAATTAAAACATATTTCGTGTTTGCCTTATTTTGCTCGTAATCTATATATATATAAGAGATTTCCACCTATATATTGACTCATCACGATATCTCTGGAACCATAAGGCGTAGCGACTTGAAATTTGGTAGGATTATTCCTTTCGCCGAGTAGAGGTCAGCTAAGAACGGATTTTACGAAATTCCACCCACAAGGGGGGTTGCGGGGGTGTTAACAATGGAAAATTCCCATTTTTAACCTATAGCTGTTATCGACTTCAAATTTGTCGAAGATATTGCAGTATTAACATAGCGGGGCAACAGTTATTACTTTTGATGCGAAACAGAGTTCGCCGGGTCAGCTAGTTAAATATATTATTATTAACAATGTAAACTTATCACCAACTCCAGAATATTTGAACGTTTAGTGTTTCTTTATTATGGCTTATTTGAAACATTAAACACATTATCTAAATATCTTTGATATAATTATATTGCCAAATGTTTGGATTACCTAATGGTTAATACACATAATTTTAATCTTGGACAAAACCATTATAATTTTAGAACTTGACTTATTAATAAAATACTCTAAGTAACAATTGACTCTACGCTAGATATAATATTATGTTACACCAAGAGTATTTAGCGAAATAGTATCTTTGATTGAACTCGCAAATTTAAAAACTGGTTAGTTAAAACAGTTTTGGGAATTTGAAATGCATTTAAAGAAATGAGTGCGTCATTACTAACTAATGGGTCATGATACATGACCAACATTTACACGATATTTTTGGTTTATGCGCGAAAAAAGCAGTCGTAGAGATTTTTTTATGTAATTTTCTAAGTATTTATGGCGAAATGTTATAAATTATTATTGATCGCAATGGGCCCGTGTCACGTAACATAGGAATATATCCCCAGAGACACTTAAGACAGGCGTGGTATAGAAACAAAAAAAAAAATTAAAATCTAATGCCAGTAAAAAAGTTAGCGTCAAGAAAACGCTACACGTATGAAACAGCAGATGAAAACTGGTTTTGAATAAAGTTTCGAAATTGTATTGTATTGTAATAAAAAATGTTAATACATATTAAGTAGTAGTATTTTGTTCCTATATAACACATTATTATTAATATAATGGGGCACAAATAACCAAGTATCGACGACACCATCTGCCCTCACGCGTCTCAGGTCATGTCGTGGACTCAATCATTACGCCGTGCATGATGGGCACAAGGCATACCCGGCGCCCATTGTCACAAAATATGCACATAATTCTCGGTCAATAATGATAAAGAAAGTTCCATTTTCCCATTTTACAATTGAGGTATTTTAACTTATTGAGGATCTTCAAATGCACACACTTTTTCATTAAGAGCGGGTAGATGTGGCAGCTTGTAGCGACCTGCTTGTTTCGGTGGCGTCTGTCCAACTTGTTGTTTACTATTTAATCACTTAACTTCTTCTACATCACCATGCTGAGTTACAAATGATAAATCTTTTTCATCAAAATGAGACGGCGCTACATTGCCCACATGCCAAGATAGACATTCTGGAATAACTAACTGAGGGTAAAGTTAGAGATAACTTTGACACTGAGGTGACATAAATTGGTCACCAAAACAGTGCAATTTGATGCCGCTACATTTTTTCTTTTTGGGTTTCCTCAAGTAACAGGTCTATATTAATAAGCCGATTTCGCCCGATGTCCCTAAGATGAACATAAACCAAGCCCTTGCTCAAATTCATCCGGATCTATAGGGCAGAGTCATTAGGATTCGTACCACCGCACCGTGAGAATCTGCGGCGAACATTCGAAAGACAGTGGTAGAGCCAAGCAGTCCGCTGCATGAATGGGCCAGCTCGACCGGTGAAATACCACGACCTCTCAGAAGATCGACGTAAAGTGGCTCTTGGCGTGTTTCGTTCAGTGAGAGAGGTACACGGAGGCCCACTCCCTTCCCAATTTTTTCCTATCCTACTCCCTTAAAGGTCGGCAACGCAACGGTAACACTTTATGTATTGCTGGTGTCCATGGGTGGCGCAGGTTGCTTACCATCAGGTGACGCGCTTGCTCGTTTGCCCTCCTATCCCATAAAAAATACCTCATAAATAACCATGTATAACAGCTTGTTTTATTCCGTTTCAACATTTAGGCACCGTAAAAACCTTTAATACAATGCAAATAAAAATTAAATCCTTATGTTATAGCTATAAGTTGCAGGCTAATGTGTCTTTTGGTTAAGACATTAAAGAATAATATTAATCTTTAATTCTTAAATTTTTATGGAGACATTTTTAAATTATAGTAGAAAGTTTTGTACAAAATTATCTGATATCTTTCGTTCTAAGTTCATTGTATGATAAATAACATTTTTTGAAAGCATTTTAAAAATGATTTACCTTTTAGTTATAAGAGAGAATACTATATGAGTCATGTAATACTCTTAATGTATGGAGAACGATAATTTGACTAAATTGTTGGTCTATAGTGACTTCGTATAAAAACAAAATATTTTAATAGAAGACAAACGGTGCACTGTTTATTTCAATTAACTAAATTGTAGGGTGTTGCAATATTAATAATTTTAATATTATTATGATGTTTGTAATATGTTCCTTGTGCTTGTTTCAGGTGAGATTAATTCCAATCAAAATGCGTTGCAACAACGCTGATCAAATTACTTGAGGTATGTAGAATTGAAATATTAAGGTTATTAGTTTAGATGTTATTAATAATTATTAAATTAACACTATGTATTATAAAGAATCTTACAATATTTTTGTATCGTTAAAGATATAAAAAAGCAACTTTGATGACAATAGACCATTATCGGCGTCCTTTTACAACGAGACATTTAGTATTCTACTAAATTACACTGTATATAAACTATGATATCATCATCATCAGCCCAGATCTATCCAACGCTGAACGCAGGCTTCCTTTTTAGCACACCATAACCCCAACATAATGAAATAACCTCGAAAATATATATTAAATTCTGTTAGGTATTTAACTATTTTAGTAGTCGGTACCTACTATTGTCGTTTTTTTTGTACTACATCATCTAAATAACAAAAAAAATCGCATAAAATCACATAATAACAATTAGGATTTGTCATCTACTTCATGAATAGTGGAAATTTTCTTCCGACATTATTAGATAGATACTCTTTTTTTGAAGTCGATTCACAAATTACAATGTGATGTTTCTCGCGCCGTAATTGGTGTGTCAAGGACACCGACTTATTTGTTTGTTTCATGCATGACCCTAGCGAATATAACGTGAAATTAATTTACTATATAGCCTCAAAACTGAAGGTGCGGTTCGCAGTAATTAAAGTCGAAAATAAAATGAAACTTTTTTCTCACGCAAATGTGTTCACCATGTATGTTACTGTGGCCTATATTAAAAAAAAAAGTCATATCTAATCTGGGTCTACCTTAATTTTGTCCAAAACAAAAAAATAGTGAAATGCACTTTACGCCCAGCCGCTTGTGGGATAGGTGGAAAGAGAACTTAAATATAAACATAGCTTCACGGCTTTAAGCCTATTAAGCCTAGTCTCGCCGTTATTTTTACGTCCCAAATGGAATAGGTGGCGAACCTATTGCCATACCGGGTACAAAGTTTTCAATCATCGATTTACATATATCACACATAACTTCCGAAAACAATTTCGAAAAGTTACTTATATATTACAAATCTACGGCACCTTGTCAGTAACATTATGTAAATTTGTTAATAAAATTATTTGTTAAATTATGTTAGTGGGAATTTAAAATTTAACATATTACAGGTTTTACAATTTCGAAATGTATCTAGAATAGGAAATGAGAATAGGTATGTGATTTCCTTCCCATTTCTCATAATATCTTACGGACGTAAAGATCTAATTCTGAATCATTATTATTAATTATGAATGTATTTAAAACATAACGTGTATAAAAATAATTTAAAGAAAAAAACTTTTTTAAAGAAGCTTTTATTTAAACGCTCTAAAAAGAATAAAATAATTTTAACCTTATACATATTAACTATCAACTTATAACCTTATTATATACAATTTATGTGATAATAAAAGCTTGTCGCTATGTTTAATTACCTATCAGTGGCTATCCATAACCATCTAGAAATATTTTTTTAGATCTAATGATTACTGTGACGGATCGCATTATCCAAATATATTTTTTTGGTTTATAACATATATATGGACACCCGAACACATATAGTGGTACAGTTCCGTTGCCGGCCCTTTCCATGGGAAATGGAAGGGGTCGGAATTGGGATGGGAAGAGGAGGGGGGAAGGGTTGGGTTGAACATAGCGACAAGCTTTTATTATCACATAAATTGTATATAATAAGGTTATAAGTTGATAGTTAATATGTATAAGGTTAAAATTATTTTATTCTTTTTAGAGCGTTTAAATAAAAGCTTCTTTAAAAAAGTTTTTTTCTTTAAATTATTTTCAAGTTTTTAGTTATCGATGGGTTAGTTTCTCAGTCTCTTCATCTCATTCAAAGCATCATTGTTACAAGGTCATTTGCCAGTTAATTTCGAACAGTCCAACTCTTCAATGAGGAGACCTCCTAAAGTCTTTTCTCTACTTAGGCTGCGTATGCTTGACCAGCAGCAAACAGTTTCGAGCCTAAGTAAACAAGTTTTTTTGTTACTTATTTGTTGATTTTGCAACTTAATTTTGTTATGTGGGACTGTTGTTTAATAACAAAATATGTTTAACTACTTGTGATGTGTAACGCCATCTGTTGTTTTAATCAGTACCTTATACTTGCTGACCTGAGTGTAACATAGGAGTGTGTTGTAATAAAAGTTATAGTTCGTTCCCACCATCCACTGTGTTTAATTCTAATAATACCTATAACACCATTAAAATCCGTTAGTGTGCATGTTAAAGTTATTAAATCCTGTCCAATTTACGTCGGTATCCTGAAAGGGCATGGCATTACACCGGTCGAACCGGCCCATTCATGCAGCAGATTGCGTGGCTGACCACAATTAAAACACTGTTAACTATTAAAACATAGGTCAACGGAAAGCCTGTGATGAACTACCGCCTCAGCCGTAAAGTGGTCGTAAGGTTCTCAATGTTAGCACTAACTCATTTTGATTATAAATTTGGACGCGCCGCTTAACCTTGTATCTTGACATGGTGATTTGGCATCAGTGACTGAATAGTAAACAACAGATTGACTGACACTGCCCAAACAAGCAGGCCACTAGTATCTAGCCGCTCATATTGAAAACCCTATGATATCTATAATATTTATACACAATCTAATTTGTTTATAACATTAATTAATAACATAACATAGCTCGACTCCTTTTTCTACCCGAAGGTGTAGGCAGCATCTATTAAGCCTCGACTCGCCGCTATGTTTATGTCTCACGATCTATAAGGGAGTAGGATATAGGATATGGAAGTAGGAAGGGATGGGGAAGGGGAGTAGGTCTCCGGGTACCTCTCTCACCCAAAGAAACAAGGCGTGAGCTGGTTGTGGTATTTCACCGGTCGAGCCAGCCCATTCATACAGTGAATTGCTGGGCTCTACCACTGTTGCCATACAGCGAGCACAAAGTGGTCAGTCAAAAATATTTATTACACATGACTTTCGAGAGAAATTTCGAAAGAATTGGTGTGAGGCCAAATTCGAACCCAAGACTTCCTGATTCAGAAGCGGGCTAGTTTACTGAACCACCGAGACATAGTTTTTGAAGTTATCATATAACTCTTTAATGAAAGGGCCATTTGATACGCATATAGTAGAAACGCAAATATTTATTCCACTATATTGGATTTAGAATGACGTCACATTATTTTTCGAGCTACTATTAACAAGCCCTTTCATTTGATACCCATATTGTAGAAATGCATTAAAAAAAACTGTTCCTCTATCTTGGATTATCCGCCATATTGGATTTAGAATGACGTCACATTATTTTTTTAGTTTTCCCAATGAGCCCTTTCATTTGATACCCATATTGTACGAAAGCTTAAAATATATATTCCTTCATCTTGGATATTCCACCATATTGGATTTAGAATGACGTCATATTATATTTTGAGTTACACTCAACAAACCCTTTCATTTGATACCCATATTGCAGAAATGCATTAAAAATATCCATTCCGCCATCTTGGGGCGTCCGCCATATTGAATATAGAATAACGTCA
Source organism: Euproctis similis (assembly GCA_905147225.2). Lineage (NCBI taxonomy): Eukaryota > Metazoa > Arthropoda > Insecta > Lepidoptera > Erebidae > Euproctis > Euproctis similis. Next base: position 11,759,684 of record LR990105.1, read on the forward strand.
TACACTATATCATGCATTGTCATCCAAAGTAAACGTGTATACAAAATTTCAGCTCAATCGGTTGAAGGTATCTACTTCAAAATTGAGTTACAAGATTCCACCGAACATACATACTTACATACATACATACATACATACATACAGTGCAAGGTAAATAAAAGCTTATAATTATCTTAAAAATATTATAAATGCAAAAATTTTGTTTTTTTTTTGTTTCTATTTTATTCAATCGTTGAACAGAATTCGATTACAACTAGGAAATAGACAATGTCTAGGTAGAGAATGTAGTTTAATACCAGTACATATAAAATAACCGTAATATACTTAACTTCACGCCTTTTTCTACCCGAGTGAGTAGGCAGGCCTCTATTCGCCGAATCGTTATGTTGCGTCCCAAATACAAAGGTACAAAGTTGCCAGTAATCGGTATTTATCACACCATTCTGGGAGTACCTCGAGAAATCATTTGTGTGAACCCGGAATCGATCCAACGACTTTTTAATCAGAAGCGCGGAGCTCGACCACTGTACTATCGAGGCATACAAAATACATACATATATAAGTATATAATTTTATACACAAGGATTCCCAGTTAATTCAATCCTACATTATAAATATACAACTCGCAGACGTATCGCTAATGTATACGAAAATGCCAAAGGTTACAGCATGGACAGTGTTCCACAGTAGATAGCTGTACCATTGTTATTTTAAGAATAGTTAAATTAATGTTCACCTTTATAAGTCCCTAGCCTATTATGGTAACTTGATGCAATCTATTGTATCTTTTTATATAAGTAAAACATATAATATAACTTTAAAACTATTCCAAAAATGTGTCCGATGTGGGATAAAGAAGGATACAGGAATATAATACAAATCGTGTCACGATTAACGCTGCCTACACCTTTTGGGTAGTGGTGACTGATGTTAGGAGCCTCAAAAACAGACGCGCGTGCATGAAAAGAGTTATGAATGTCAACGAAGCGAGTGAGACGTGTAAGAATCGTGCCTTATGGCGCTCTGTTCTCTCTGCCTACCCTGTAAGGGATTTGGCGTGAAGTTATGTATGTGTGTATGTATGTATGTATAAAATTAAGTTACCACAAATGAAATTGGTAATAAAACTGCAATATTTTACGAGATTTTAGTCCAATTAGGTTTCCTTTATACGCTGATTTTATGAAGATCTTACTCAATGCTAAAGTTAAATGTCAGTCGTGAATAAAACCTACATGAGAAGCCTTTAACAGATAAAATAATTGACTGCGACCATTTGTATATTTAACTAGAAAATTTGATTTGATTGCAAGATTACTTAAATAAACAATCTTGCTTGTTTAACGATTTATTAAAAACATCCTTGACTCCGATGCAATTGTTCGGCGTTCATCAAAATAATATGTTTGTACTACTTACGTACTTTATATACTAACTACGTACTTATATGTACTAACTAACATAACATAACTTCACGCCTTTTTCTACGCCGTTATGTTTATGTCACAAATGGAATAGGTGGCGAACCTATTGCCATACCGGGCACAAAGGTTTAAGATAGAAGATAAAAGTTCTGCGATATTTCTAATTCAATTTTCTTATTTAATTGAATTAGAAAAAAAATATCGAAATGAAAAACTGATATGGAGAACATTTTAGACCAGAAATATATTCAAAATTTTAATATGAATAGTATACAAAAATACAATGAGTACCAACTGCCTACATTAAATACATTATTAAGATACATTTTATGGCTAAAACTAAGGCGGCGGGTTGTATTAGATGTGAGTCACGCAATATACAAGACCAAACTTGGTAACCGACAACAAAACATAAACATTAAACTTAAGTTATATTAACTGTTACCATACAAAGGAGTAGCAGATTTAATCGTGTTGCCAGCTTCGTGTCTATACAGTATACTGTTCGATCGACTCCTGTGATAAACCCAACGGTCCCTGTTAAGCCACACCTGTTTTTGGACGAGTAAACTAAGATAGTAGAAAATTTCCAGCTTTAAATTCAAAATATTTATAAACAAATATATATATATATATATATATAGACTATAAGAAAATCAAAACACAAAAGGAATGTTCTCGTTAAACATTACAACGTTAAAAAATATTGAATGCACTTTTTTATCTTGGAGCACAAGTTAGGCTTTGTTTCATTAAAATCTGTGAAATAAATTAACGTCATTAGAATTGTGAATTTGCAACAAATTGCTAAGGTTATTAAAAATATTGCTTATTCAATTTTCTTTTTTGAATTTTATGACGTTTTACTATTTATTTCTCTTGAAAAGGTTACTAAAATGGCTTTAGTGTTGTTATATTTTAAGATATTGCCATGGCGCTAGGTACCCAAAACAGGATTTAACACTAAACAAAAGCAATCAAATAGTTTAACCACGTAAATTTTAGATTATTTTTAATTTTAATATTTCATGAAAAGAAACCTAAGAATTAATGTATTGAAGGAACAACGCAGTGAAATATAAATAAGGCTAAACAAAAAAGGATGCTAAAATTTGTAGAGTACAATTCTAATTATCAAACATTAAAAATTGTAACACATATTTTAGATGCCCTAATAAGCAATGGAAAGTGATATGAACCAGAATCGAATCCAGGAATGGTAATGTGGACGACAAATACGTCACAAACTATGAAAGCGGCCGCTTGCCCACATGCATCGTAGCATTTGCAAATGGTTATGGTACATACTCGTATTTCGTAGTCAACAATAACTGAGTTATGTATGGTAGAACTGTGCTATTAGACTACCTTCATTGTCTGATGCGTTGACTGAATATTCAATTAAATTATTGTTTGATATTAGTACGATAGTATGATTAGAAATTTAAGAAATTTGTGCTGTTGTTGACTTTAATGATAAGGGTGTATTAAAACGCAACTTAACGAATTGATTAAATCTTGGACTTTTTCTTGACTGCATGTCTGTATATTAAAGATATAAGAGAAAAACTAATAACAGGGATCATTATTGGAGTAAAATACGTAAAAATCTTTTTTAAAATATTTGCTGGCCTACCATTTTGTTTGTACCTGCAAACTGTCGTATAATAACCTAAAATATAAGAATTTCCTAAACTCCCTTACAAAAATCGGCAATGTCAGCAAGCATGAAACTGATTCTAAAAGGTTTCCATTTCATGATTAAACTTTCCTTGAAGTCACAAATAAATGATTTTTAATTAAACTCCAATATTTGTGTAAAAACTTGTTATTGTTAAAAATATGGAGCAAGAATTAGTTAATTTACTTAATTTAATATTTTTTAAATTTATTTTGGACTGATTACCTTATCTAAACTAATTCTAAGAATACAGTTCGGTTTATTTTATTAATTTATTTTATTTCATTTTTCTCTCGAACATCAACCGGAAATACCGCGACGTTATATAGTATTATCTTGAGGAAGCAAAATATTAATTAGTGAACTCGTTCTAAGACTCTTTGTTTTTGAAAATTTTATGTTTCTCTTACATAACTAGATTCTAGTATCTGTACAAAACAAATATTACGTCTGTAAGCGTGATGCCGCCGTTTTTAGGAATTCTCATAACTCGAAGCTTTCTTTTATTATTTAATACATTTTTTACAAACATTACAAACACATTTTACAAACAATATTTACTTTAGAAATACAACCAATCATATTGTTTTTCAAATATATACATATTTTTTAAAATATTGAACACTGATTTTCTTCAAAACGCTTCAGCAACCATAACTGTCCTAGCATGACGATCACCGTGAGAATTAATTTATACTTCCTAGAGAAAGAAATCAATTTACTTTGTTAAGTATACACTGTGGCCAATCATTAAACAACCAGCTTAGAAAAGAGAAAAAAAAAACATTTTGCTATCGACTTACGCATAGTTGTGTCGCATCTTTTATATATATGCAGGGGATTAAATGCTTTATTGTATACAAATAGAGCATATAAACGATTAGTATCATAGTGCATAATAGGACAATTGATGATGCTATAATGTTTTTTTTTATCTTGTGTAGTCGGTCAAGGCTTATTGTCGAGGTTGGTTGTATCTGCTACCTATTGTTATTGGTATTTGCCGCTCGTGATCGACGATGCATGGAGTGGGACCGAATACTATTCAATTGTTGTGAGAAATTAATGTTGGTGCTATTTGAATCGATACTTGTCAGCGTGGAATGGCAATAACATCACAGTAACATCAGTTTATCGGTTGTCGTGTCTGTGGTCTCTGGAGATCGAGTGCCTCGCTTCTATATGAAGCGGTCAGTCAGTTATCTTTAATAAATATCGATGCGCGTTATTGGTAGATAAAACTACATTAAAGCTTATCGATTTTGAGCTTTATCATGAAACTTAGACTATTGGCTATGAAATGAAAATGTATCAAAATAACTAAAATAATGGCTAAACATAAAAACACGACAGGGTAAAAACAATATTACAGGATTAGAAATAACCTTATAATCAGTACTAATTGGTTTAGTATAGAGCACATGTTAAACAAATAAATATACATGCCAACAAATATCCATTTCAAAAATATTTATTAATCTCTTTTCTATAATATATAGTAGTATAATATATATAGCTGTAATTAATTGTTTAAGTCAAAGTCAAAGTCAAAATAAGCTTTATTTTCATAGGTCTTCACAGACACTTAAAAATAGTCAACAAGTACAATTTTACTTTATTATTTTAATTAAACTACTTAACACGAGCGCTTGAGGAAAGTGCGTCCGTGGAACAAGAAAACACGGACGCAATCGCCACGAGCGGCCCGATTCCGAGTGTAGGGGCTATCATGAGAAGAATCGGGCAAGAAACTCATGTGCCAAATACTCTTTTCAAACTATTAGACATGAATAACAATAATATTAATATCGCTACTGAAAACAAAGCAGTAGACTCGTGCATAAAAGGTGTAACAGCCAGAATACTCGACCATCACAGCAAATTAACATTGATCAACGTCCTAAAAAGAATAACTAAGCAAATATATTAGTCGAGCGCAACTGACGCGACATCTTTTATTTAGAGTGGTAACGTTGTGCAATAAATGAAACTTATATGTACATATATTATAAACAATATCAAAGCAAATTATAAATTAAAAAGTGTATATACATAACTATCAGAAATCATTACGGAACGCCTCCACTCCAGAACATGTGAACAAATTTCAACACGCAAACTACAGAATCCGCGTTGAGCAAGCAACTTGACGGTCCCAAGATGACTTGTCCGTCATGAAGTCATTGATGGTGTAATAAGCACCAGCAATAAGCCGATCCTTCACCGCCCGACTAAACCGATCGAATGACAGAGCCAGGATATGCGCAGGGACTCTATTATAAAATTGTACACCCATTCCCAGAAAAGACTTATGTACTTTGTGCAGGCGATGACACGGCAACACAAGTTTATGCTTGCCTCTGGTATTAAAATTATGAACATCACTATTTTTAGTATATTTATTCAAGTTTTTCCTAACAAACATTATATTGGCATATACAGGGTGCTTCACAGACCCTATTCTAACCACTTATATCTAGAATCTAGACATGCTTTGAAATCTAGATATCCTATAGAAAGTAAAAAAAGGCAAAAAAATATTTTTTTTTACTTTTTTTAAAAAAATTATCCCGCAGAAATATGAACCATGATCACCCTACTTATGACCTACGACAACTGAGTTCATTGTGACTACTCGCCTAAAGTATTTCATTCATTTTTCCATTTCGATCATCAATAGGGTTGTCATCTCTAATTTTTAATAATTATGTGAAGTTACAAAAAAAATTTAAGCTGACTACATTCTGATCTTCTTTCTAATCATTCTTTAAGAAACCACATGGAATTACCATGAAACATAATTAGTAAATAGTTTTCCCTGTCTACACTCTCATGTATTTGAGGCGTGAAGTTACACAAAAAAAGCTATCTGTATTCGGTTCGCATTAAGAAATCTTATAAAATTACTATGAAACATAATCAATAAGTAATTTTCGCTGCCTACACCCGCATGTATTTGGGGCGTGAAGTTACAAAAAAATTTAAGCTGACTACATTCTGATCTGTTTAAGAAATAATATGGAATTACCATGAAACATAATCAGTAAATAGTTTTCCCTGCCTACACTCTCATGTATTTGAGGCGTGAAGTTACACAAAAAAAGGCTATCTGTATTCGGTCCGCAATAAGAAATCATATAAAATTACCATGAAACATAATCAATAAGTAATTTTCGCTGCCTACACCCGCATGTATTTGGGGCGTGAAGTTACAAAAAAATATTAAGCTGACTACATTCTGATCTGTTTAAGAAACCACATGGAATTACCATGAAACATAATCAGTAAATAGTATTCACTGCTTACACTCTCATGTATTTGAGGCGTGAAGTTACACAAAAAAAGCTATCTGTATTCGGTTCGCAATAAGAAATCATATAAAATTACCATGAAACATAATCAATAAGTAATTTTCGCTGCCTACACCCGCATGTATTTGGGGCGTGAAGTTACAAAAAAATATTAAGCTGACTACATTCTGATCTGTTTAAGAAACCACATGGAATTACCATGAAACATAATCAGTAAATAGTTTTCACTGCTTACACTCTCATGTATTTGAGGCGTGAAGTTACACAAAAAAAGCTATCTGTATTCGGTTCGCAATAAGAAATCATATAAAATTACCATGAAACATAATCAGTAAATAGTATTCGCTGCCTACACTCTCATGTATTTGAGGCGTGAAGTTACACAAAAAACTGTGAACCCTACTTAATGATTCATTTGTAGGTCATGTGTATATGTGCTGTGTATATGTGTGCACCTCTTACACGTGCTGTGACCTGTTACACGCGCCCGAAACTTCCTTTGAAAATTGCCGCCTGCCTTTCGGCTCGCACAAAATAACCTTGAACTCATCAGGCGGCATTTATAAAAAGAATTTGTCGGCATTTCTAAATTTACAGTGAAATATTTTGAAATATTAATATGTATTATTTATTATGGGTCCGTATAATTTTAATGTACCAACGCAAATTAATAAAGTATATTATTATTATCATTATGTTGCATAACACGTGAAAGCTTAAAAAGTATTACGTAGGTAAATCCTAGGAGTCTCGGTGGTCCAATGGGAGAGCACAAGGCTTCTGATCCAGAGGTCCGGGTTCGAATCCTGACACTGGCGTGAGCCAGTGTCAGGATTTTAAAAAGTCATTGGTGTGAACCAATGACTTTTTAAAATCGTTTGCGGAAGTTAAGTGTGATAAATAGCGATGTCTGAAAACTTTGTGCCCGGTATGGCAATAGGTTCGCCACCTATTCCATTTGGGACGTAAACATAAGGGCGAGACGGGGCTTAACAGCCGCTGCCTACACCTTCGGGTAAGGCGTGAAGTTATGTTATGTTAAATCCGGTATTCGGTATTGTGTGTATTATTACTTAAAATTTAGAGGTTTTCTAAAATACTATTCCAATTTGCTTTGGATGAGATTTGAGTGAAATTAAAATATCTAGTAGACTCTGTAGTACAGAGACTAGTATTTTTAAAGTTATTATAAAAAAAAAAGTTATCGTATAAAGGTTCCGTATTTTGGTATAACGGTACCCTAAGAAATTAAAAATGGCAGAGACACTAGTATTTAGGAATGTGACACTAAACATAAAGCGATTTTTGATTAAACGATTAATTTATTACAATGAAAAAATCGATTAATTAATAATCATATTTATTTAAGAAAATAATCGATTTATTTAAATTAATGGATTTTTAAATTTTTGGGCAACATGTACAATTAGTTTTAGGGGGTCTTATCAAGAGCGTGCACGTCGCGACCCCTGCCGTCCCAGTGGGACGCAAACTTGACCGAAGCAAACTGAGCCGGACGGGCTGCTCCGGCGTGCCCCGGAAGCGACGGGCACCGATTAGCCCCCGTTGGTGCGGCTGCATGCGCATGCGGCGAAGGAGGCCGCCACTCTTCACGCACCGCCAATCCTGGTGGGACGAGGAGAGGGGAGTGCCGTATAGGCACGTGGAATGTTAGAGGTAGTATGATCAGAAAGATGAATGAGATGATGGATGTAATAAATGAGAGATGCCTGGATGCCTTATGTTTGACGGAGACAAAGCGAAGGGGGAGTGAGACCGAGGACCTCCCCGGTGGCATGGTAGCCCTATGGTTCGGAGTGGACCAGGACGTCCGTGCTAGTGGGGGTGTTGGAGTCATTCTCTCCTCCCACTTTGCTTCCGGAGTGAAAGATTATGAGTTGGTAGGCCCAAGACATCTTTGGGTTCGAATAAAACTGGGGATCACACGAGATTTTTTCTCTCCGCATCGTGGAGAAACAACTGGCTGCCGGAAGGTTTTCTGCGGTTTTGTGTATCTGGAAAAAGCGTTTGTCAGAGTGTTACGAAAGGATCTGTGGGATATACTCCCGGGCTACGGGGTGAGCGGAGCACTGCTGCGCGCTGTGCAGTCCACTTATGAGGACTGCACAGCGTGTGTGCGTGTTGACGGCGGCTTGTCCCCCTGGTTTGACGTCAATATCAGCGTCAGACAGGGTTGCGTGCTGTCCGCTCGACTGTTCATCCTATACCTGGACAGTTGTCTCCAGAGAGTGAGATTGATGGATGTAGTGATGCGAATGGGTGACCTAGTTGTGAGCTGCTTGCTTTACGCAGATGACGCCGTGCTTCTGGCCGAATTGCCGTCGGACCTGCAAACACTAGTCACTACTATGAAAGATGATTGCATGATTAAAGGCTTGCAGTTGAATGCGACGAAAACGAAAGTTATGGTGTTTGAAAGGGAAGAATCCAGAATAGATGCAAGGATAATGATTGATGATGTAGTGCTGGAACAGGTGAATGAAATTGTATATCTTGGATGCGCTTTTAGCAGGGATGGAAGGTACACCACGGATGTAGAAAAACGAGTGGCGATAGGAAATAGCGTAAATGGAGCGTTGGCCAGATTCCTGGGCGCAAAAAACGTCAGCAGAAAAGCCCAGCTAGCAATCCACAATGCAGTCCTGATCCCAACGCTAACTTATGGAAACGAGAGCTGGGTATGGCAGAGTGTGCATGAAAGTAGAATAAACGCGGTAGAAATGAGGGCACTGCGCAAAATCTGCGGAGTGACTCTCGCTGACCGCGTAGGAAACAAGGTTGTAAGGAAGGAAGTTGGTTTGAAAGAGAGTGTCGGTGTAAAAGTAAGAAAGGGCATGGTTAGTTCGATGGTTCGGACATGTAGAAAGGATGGATGATGCAAGACTGACCGATCATTTAACACGATTGACCAGATATACAATGCAAAAGCGGATGGATGTAGGAGTCGAGGACGGCCAAGACACACATTACATGACCAAATAGAACGTGTTCTGGAGGAAGGTGATGTTAGGAGCCTCAAAAACCGACGCGCGTGCTTGAAAAGAGTTATGAAAGTTAACGAAGCGAGTGAGTATCCATGTAATATTTAGTAATTTGGAAATATACAATAAAAGAGAACATATCAACCAAATGTCGGCTGATAAAATTGTATTATTCATCGACTCCATCTAGTGAATATTGGAATAAATAAATCACTAAACTGTTTCAAAGGTATAGAAGGAATGCGGTCATTGATGGCGTTAACAAATAAATAACATTATGGAAAAAGTATTCTTTAGCAGTTTTCGTTCCGGGCCAAACTTAATATCGGGGCGTTGCAGATGAAATAAAGTCGGTAATATGTAATTGAATGATTAATAAAATAATCGGTTATTAATCGATTAGTCATATAAAAATAATTACTAATTATAATAGATTTTTTTACTTTTAGAAGTTGATTTTTAATCGATTATTTCAATAATCAATTATTTTTTCACATCCTTACTAATGTTCGTTAGTGATTATTTTTTTACACGCTCTTCATTATTGTTCGCTTGTTCTATCGGTCAGTATCATATATCCGTGTCAAGTTAGTGAAAGTGCTTTCGTTATTTCGTAATTTTATAATGGCCGAGTATTCAAATGCAGAGTACTATGATATGATTATGTGTGTGGGTGCATCGGAGGGAATCCTTACTGCAGCGCGCGAACTTTATCGACAACGTCACATTGATGGAAGAGAGCTGGAGAATCAGCGAAGACTTCCTTCTTAAGCATGCTTCAGGAGGCTGGTCAACCGTTTGCACTCAAACGGTTCTTTCCACAGTCCAAACTCTGAAGGACGATCGAGTGACCGTGCGGATGCTCGTGTGGAAGTACTAGAAAAGCCTCTGTCGTATTAGGTGTGTCTAGAATGAAAGTATGGAGAACTTTAAAAAAAGATAGTCAGCATCCTTACCATTACCAGCGCACACAACAGCTGACAGAAGCAGATTTTTTATTGAGACTGCGATTCTGTGAGTGGTATCGTAGTCAGGTTACTGCTGGCCCTATGTTTTCGTCTCGTGTTCTATGGTCTGATGAGGCTACCTTTACTCGTTTTGGACTATCCAATAGCCACAACGAGCACTACTGGTCCCATGAAAATCCACATGCTTTTCGTCAAAGCCATTTTCAGCACAGGTGGAAAATTAATGTGTGGGCCGGTATCATCGGTGACAAATTGATAGGCCCTGTATTTTTGCCGGACCGGTTGAACGGTGAAATCTACTTGGAAATGTTGAGGACCACCTTGGAGGAAGAACTTGAAGGCCTTCCTTTGTTAGTTTACCGCGACATGATTTTCCAGCAAGACGGCGCGCCAGCGCATTACACTCGTTCTGTACGCGAATATCTGGACGATCGCTTTCATGCGTGGATTGGACGTTCTGGAACTGTTCCATGGCCACCACGGTCGCCCGATTTAACGCCAATGGACTTTTTTTTGTGGGGATATTTGAAAAGTGTGGTGTATGCTACGCAGTGTGAAACTGTGAATGATATGCGTCAAAAAATTGTGGAAGCTTGTGGTACTCTAACACCGGAGTATCTGAGCCGTGCCACACAATCTGTATCGCGGCGTGTAAACCTGTGTTACGAGAGGAGGACAGCACATTGAACCTTTTTTGTAGTCACACTGAGAAATGGTAAGTGTTCACCATAAATCTTAAACGAAAAATCTGGTTAGATATGTATTAAACTATGAATGAATTTTATTTAATCAGAATGAAATACAAAATTTTTATTTTATATCTCACCATAACTTAGCAATATCGGCTCTACTACTACAGAATAAGGTCTAAATTTTTATATCCGTGGTGTAGGTACACAAGAAATTGTACCATATGTTACGATTTCTTGTGTATATGTGTATGTGATATCAATGAAAGTCTTTATAGTAGGGTGACCATGTCAAATATTATTATTTGCGGACTCAGTAGGAATTTTTTTTTTTTTTTTCAGATCTAAAATTTCGACTTATCACATTTTAAATATAGCCATCCGATAGGCAATTCCATCCTGTATCCACCCATCGCGGCTTGATATACCCATTGTGGGACACGCTGTATAAATTGTGAAACAACTGTTAATATGCCAAATTCCTTAAAACGTTCTCTTAGAGAGACTTTGGCCCCCAAATTATAAATTGCCCGAATAGCTCGTTTCTGAATAACAAAAATCGACTGAATCTCAGCTGCTCTACCCCATAGCAAAATACCATAAGACATAACGCTATGAAAATAACTGAAGTAGACTAATCTGGCGGTTGCAACATCGGAAAGCTGTCGAACTTTTCGAACCGCGTAGGCAGCAGAGCTGAGTTTTCCCACTAAAGATTTTACTTGAGGACCCCATTGAAGCGTATTATCTAGAGTAATACCTAAGAATAAAGTTGACTTCACTGGGTCTAAAATTGTGTTATTCAGAGATATATTTATAGCCGGACCATTAACATTAGGCATAGTAAACCTTATTATTTTAGTTTTATTGGAATTCAGAACTAAATTGTTAGCCGTGAACCATTCATGGGCATGTGTAAGGGAGCTATTCACATCATCAAAAATGCTTTTTTTACGGTCTACCTTGAAGAGGAGTGAAGTGTCATCAGCAAATAGTACAATGTTACAAAATTTCTGAACGCAAAAAGGCAAATCATTAATATGTATAATAAACAGCAACGGACCGAGAATGGAACCCTGGGGAACGCCCATAGACACAGATGATCCAGATGATCTCACTCCGTTTACATCAACAAACTGTAACCTGTTATTCAAGTATGATGCAACCAGCCTAAGTGCAGTGTTCTTAATACCATAGTGACTGAGCTTACGTAAAAGAGTGTGGTGATCCACGCAGTCAAAAGCTTTAGAGAGGTCACAGAATACGCCAATTACGTCCTGCGAGTTCTCCCAACCATCGAAAATATGTTTGATAAGAGCAGCCCCAGCATCGGTTGTAGAGCGACCTTTTGTAAAACCGTATTGTTCTTTGTGAAAAAGATTATTCAAATTAAAATGGCTTAGTATTTGTTGAGAGATAATTTTTTCAAAAATTTTGCTGAGTGCAGGCAAAATAGAAATAGGACGAAAGTTAGCTGGATCGTTCCTACTACCACTTTTAAACAAAGGTATCAATTTGCTGTGTTTCATTAAATTAGGAAACACACCTGCGTCTACACATTTATTGAAAAGCACAGCTAGGTTTGGAGCTATGAGGACAATAATAGAATCTATTAATTTCACGGAAATGCCCCATAAATCAGCCGTTTTTTTGGAATTTAATTGTTTAAACACTTTTATAATATCGTAAGGGTCGACATGTTCAAATTTAAAAGAAACATTGCACTCGGCCACATTTTCCTTAAGCAGAGTTTCAGCTTTGACGGGACACGAATTTAATGTATTAGTAGTAGTAATGGGAATTTTGGCAAAAAAGTCATTAAATGTTTCGACAATAGCATATTTATCTTGGATAATTTTATTATTAATTATAAGTTTAATATTATCATCACGTTCCCTTGTACGACCAGTCTCATTGTTGATAATATTCCAAGTAACTTTAATCTTGTTCTGTGATTCTTGTATCCGCTTACTTAAATATATTGATTTGGCAGATAAGCAGACTTTTTTAAATATTTTAGAGTAATTTCTAACATATCTAATAAAAACGGGATCAAAATTCCACTTCTTTATACTATATAAATCATACAACTTAGTTCTACTTTTGTAAATGCCCTTGGTGGCCCAATCGCAAAATGATAAATTGACATTTTTACTCATAGTTTTGGTTTTAAAAATAGATTTATGTTCCGAGTCAATGGTTTTCAAAAGTGAGTTGTACAGTTCATCTGGATCATTCGACATGTCCGGCGAAGCAACCCTAGCCGCGATAGCGTTTTGAAAATGTTTGATGCCTTTCTGGGTTATGGGTCTACAAGTAAATTTACTAACTAATTTAGGCATATTCATCACAAAAACTGCCTTTTGACCACAATGGTCCGATGGCAACTGACTTAATATTTCTTTTTGCACAAAATTACAATTACAAAAAATATTGTCTAAGCAGGTAGCAGAGTGAGATGTAATTCTTGTGGGTTCTAAGAACAGATGTTGTAGTCCAAATGAGGTAAATAAACTAACAAGCCTACTATTGTTAGTTGAATCTTTTAACAGATTAACATTAAAATCACCACATACAATTACATTCCTACCACTTACAATAAGTTTTTGCATAACATCATCCATAGTGGATTCGAATATATTAAAATCACCCAGTGGCGGCCTATAAACACAAAGCACAATAAATTGCTGAAGCTCAACACAGGACAGTTCAACAGTGCGTTCAATGGAGAGCTTTGTAATGTCTCTCCTGTTTTTAAATCTAATATTATTTGATACAAGGATCATGGCACCACCATGATTGGCTTTTTTCCTACAAAATACACTGCCAACAGAGTAGTGAGCATTATTGAAAGCGAGTTCACAAGTTTTAAGCCAATGTTCAGTCAAACATAATACTTGAACATTGTGCTTTTTACAAAATAGGTCAAGCTCAAGTTCTTTGCCAGATAAACCTTGCATATTTTGATGTACAATAGTGAGCAATGATTTAGGTCTATCCTTTGTCGCTTCTATTAATTTAAACAAATAGAAGTGTCAAGATCCTTACAATTAATAGAATGAGGTACTACTTTACAAGTAGCCCTGTCAGTTTGTATATATAATGCTAGCAGTCTAGCAATTTCTTTCCTGTCAGCAAATGGCAGATACACAGTATCTTTTGTTAACCTAAGATTTGTTTTTACACTATTAATATCAAAAACTGATATTATATCCTTCAAGTAGTGTGATAAATTATATAATAGTAAGTTTAAGTTATAAATGTGCCTATTTTGTCTTGCTGTCAGAACGTAGGAGTATGGCAACGATGAAACAATGAATTTGCAGCCAATACTGTTGTGAAGGACTTCCATTAGCTCAATCAAATTCGTTATATCTTTTTTTGTGACAATAATGCTATTACCATATAGTACAAGCACAGTAGATTCAGCAGTTAGCTTTGTGGATTTTATGTGGTATATAATATTTTCTAATTTCATACTAGGTGAGCAGTGATTGAGAATAGGCTGCTTTAAATTATCACTAATCAGTCTACCAAAGCCTTTTCCCAACTCATCAGAAAACATTAAGACCCCTGAAGACCCATCCATGATAGGTGTTGTCGTTAAACTAGTGCCAGTGAAGCTGGCCGTTTGGAGAGGAAAGTCTAGTTGTAGAGTATGATTGGTCTCTGACTGTGACAATGTTTTATTAGAACAGTTAACTTCATTACACAGTGACAGCACTTTAGCCAACTGCTCATTACCCATCCTAGCTATGTCCTCGTATTTCTCAATATATTCTAAAGTGTCTTGCTCGTACTTCTGGCTTAAGCTAGATAAACAAGTTTCTAAGCTAACTATTTGCCTTTTTAATTCACTAATGAGCTGGTCATACTGAACCCTACTTGATACCAGCTCCTCTTGAGCTATCAGCAACTCTGATTGTAGCTCACAATTTAAATGGTGCAATTTTTTAGTTTTCAGTGACTTTTTAATAGTCAACTCAAGTTTTTTAATTACTTTGCTAATTTTAGTAAACTTTTTAGTCTTTTTCAGACTAGTTTTATATTTTAATTTCAATTTCCTAATTAAATTATTATTTATAGAACTTTTGTCACATAACAATTGTGAGAACTGGTTCTGAGTCTCAATACTATTGGACACCTCAATAAATCTCTCTAATTCTTCAATTCTAGAATAAGCTACATTAAGGTTTTGTTGTAATTCTGCATTGTGACTCAGAGACCTAGTATATATATCATCACACTCATGGGATGATTTTAATTGAGTGTGCTTTTCTTAATTGGTCCAGTGTGTCCATGTGCTCAATGTCTAACTCTACTAATTGGCTCTTAAGCTCTGAAATGTTTTTGTTTAAAGAAATAATTTCACCTTCACAGTCACTACGCTCAATCAGCAATTGAGTGTTATCTTCCTGGTACTTTTTTAGCTCTGACAGAGCTAACTTCAGCTGAGCCTCCAACTTTTTTGCTGCTGCCTTACGGGTTACTGGGTATGATTCCATTTTTAAAGAGTGTGTTATTAAGACCTAAAAAAGTATTTAGAGAGTTAGCCAGGAAAAATAAGGGCAGAAAGTGAAAAGAAAAAAAAAAGTAGGTATCTAGAAATTAATATGGAAATGTATTAAGTGATAATTTAAGCGGGTTTAGATAAGTATAAGTGGAATAACCCAGAGGGGCAACTGAGTACAATTATTTAAAGTACAAATTAACAAATAGACACAACAAGCAATAGTTTAAAATACTAACTATAACTATATAATACTAATCTGTTAGTAGATTATATAAATATATCATAAAACAACAATAATAATATATTACTTAAATACTAGCTACATTAGGGACCTAAACTAGCAGTTTAGTAATAATATGTGCAGTCTTCATGAATAAATTAATCATGAACATCATTCATGAATATCACCCATGAAGTTTGGAAATGTCTGAGGCGAAGCTTATCGTCATCAGTTTTATTTCCACACTTTGTCAAAATAAAATGAGACACAAACTGAGCCAGTGAGTGTGGTGTATCCCTTCCTGAGTATCTGTCAAAATGTCCATTGTGGACACAATGTTAGTCCGCAGAGCGGACTTTGGACATCCGGATCTGAGTTTGAGTATAGATTTACAAAAATTTTAGATTTTAAAGAATCTAAAGGGGATTATATAATACTGTTAGTAGAATTATATTCCCAATTAAATAACTTATTGCGATATAATAAATTCAACTAGAACAATATATATAGACATGTATTTATTTACGTTTTAAAATGAGTCATCAAAAAAAATGTCCAAAAACGACTCTTATTTTCTAATTATAAATAAAATTAAGCCCTTACAAGATTTAGAATCATTTATTTATGGTTCTATTACAATATAAAAACAAAACAGCACACTCGCAGGAACATTTGTTTATACTACTTAAGTTTGTTTACATTACGATAAGAAGGTAACGGCCACTTGAGATGTCGGCCGCGCGCGGCTCAAATTACATTGTTTATATAAACATCTTTATATCGGAACCGGGTCGTGTTTTGTTTATAAAAACTTAAGCATGTGGGCTATGTAGTTAATTTATTGATTTATTGGGTTTAGATAACCGATTTTGAATATAAATTTCTCAAAATTGGCACCAAAACAAATCAAACAAAAAGTAGGGTATCCTTAGAATTAAGATTTTACGAAAAGTGTGCTTATGAGTAGTATATTCAGTCATTATTTATTATTTACATTAGTGTAGCTATTCGTTTAAATGAAAAAAGACACATGTTTAGAAGGTAAATCAAGAAAATCTTATTCTTGAACTTATTAGAACAATTGCCCGATTGTTAACGTATTTTGATGGTCGAAATTTTCGTATTTTCGGTTAACCCACTACTATTTAGTTATTTTACATTAAAGTTCAATATATAATGATGTTATAAAACATAAGGATTGCTTAGTTTTAATAAACTTTCTAGGACAGAAAAATAGGAATCGAACGCAACACCGTAAAATGACCGGGTCGAGGATCTCATGTGTTTTTTTTTATTTAAATGCAAAGAATATTCCCTCATTTGTGTATATAAGTAATTATTGTTTACTCATGCATGATTTTCTGGTGTTAAAAGGCAGTTGGAGCTTAATAACTGAAAGAAAGACACCAAGAAACACGCGCAGACTGGTGCGGGACCGGTACAAAAGTTCCCGCACTTTCAATTAATTTTTGTAAACAAAATTGTACCACAGACACTTATATGTGTATGTGGTAGGGCGGCCCTGTTCATATTAAAGCGATTGAAATTTATGTTTTGGACATCGAAGCCTTTTAAAATCGAAAATACCCCTGAGCGGCAGAGGTTTGCAATTTTTCAATTTTGTCCGCTGAGCGGACTTGCGACAGTATGGACGAAAGATACGATGTCCGCAGAGCGGACATTGGACCTAGGACAGGGTATGTAGCTCACAAGTTACAGCAGAGCTTGTGAGGTTCACTAATGTCCTGTGGAGTGTGGTGTTATTACAGGTTATCTACTAATAAAAAATATAATATACTCCCCGGGACAGAAATAAGTGTGATTGAGAAGTCCATATAAAGTTCCAGTAAGAAGCAAAATTTGAATTTGCATTAATTGTTATACTGATAACGGTCACTTCGTCAATGGTTGATTTACACCGAATACTGGGCACAGTTTTACACAATTTATATTGAAAACGTCAAGAAAACTACTTAAATTAATTATACACTGTAAAGTTTATGATGAAACAATTATGATATTATTTAAATACAAATTTAAAGTAGCGAACACAATTTCACTACATTACTGGCACAGTGTTGCCAGCTGAAAAAGAAAATTGAAATTAGAATTCTGTTCGCCTGCTTAATACTAATAGTTTAATGAAGATATATTCAAATACTAAATTATGTATCTAGGTGAGATCTAATATTAAATATTAATTGCGTGTTGGTGTATTAATTGCGAGTCATAACGTGTCTCATAAATTACTGGCAATGAATAAAAAATTAGCGATGTTATTCGAATTATGAAATTTTATTACTTTTTTTTTATTTAATGTTGTTTGATGAGTGTCGTCATGTTTCCTAATTTTTCTCAATCAATATAATTCTGGTTGCAATACTTTATTAAAAAAGTCAGCATTGGTCGTTTTTAATTATAAATAAAAAAATATGTCTATAGATTATTATTTCATTAGAATGATTATGTATCAATCTATTGACCAGAATTCATAAGTAAATATGTTTAAGAATCATCTTTGATGTTAAGCGAAAGATATTAAGAAACGGTATGCGTTATAAGCGAATAATTATGCCACAATAATTTTACTATACATTTAATAGACAATAATATTAGAAATAACAAATTTAATTTTATCTACTCAAATAAAGTAGGTACTCATGACCTATATACCTCAATATCTATACCTAAGTTTTTAGTCCAAGAAGAAACCAGGATAAGTTAGAGTATTCAGGCATCATCTAATAATTTTAACGTTTGAGTTGTGATTTTGAGGCTTATTAGAACCGAAATAAGACACGAAGCAGAAGCATGACTTTCGTTCTTTAACTAAACTTTTATTTACAAGGATTTCTAAACTTTATTCTAGACAAATATTGAAGTTTAAAATTCATACATACATACATAATTTCACGCCATATCCCTTGCGGGGTAGGCAGAAAGAACAGAGCGCCATAAAGCACGATTCTTACACACCTCATTCGCTTCGTTGACTTTCATAACTCTTTTCATGCACGCGCGTCCATTTTTGAGGCCCCTACCATCATCTTCCTTTAAAATTTTATACGGATTATGAAAATAACACGTCGCTTGACTTCTATTACTTGTACCACCAAATGTTTCGAATAAGTATTGTTTGCACGCAAAAGGTGACTGCATTGTGTTCACACAATCATAATATCTAGTCAGCCTTTTTGTTTGACATCGATACAGGTACGGCTTAGGTGTTGATCGTTGTGAAATATGATTGACTTAATATATGTAGTCAGTTGCAATCCGACAGCAAACAATAGAGATGTTGATTAAACTTTATTTGTCTTGGCCAGTGGGCGGGTAGTTGGGACAGACTTGGTTTCAGAAGGATACTGACAAACTAAATACTTGTATAACTGACTTTTATACTAACTATTAAATAAAAAATAAAATCACTTTTGGTCGAGCACTCCGCTGCAGAACCGAGAAATCGGGGTTTCAATTCCTGACTCACACCAATGACTTTCGAAATTATTTACGGAAGATATGTGTGATAAATATCGATGACTGAAAACTTAGTGCGCGGTATGGCAATAGGTTCGTCTATTGCATTTGGGACGTAAACATAACGGTCAGACGAGGCTTAACAGCCGCTGCCTGCACCTTCGGGTAGAAAAAGGCGTGAAGTTATGTTATGTACTAACTGAGAAATAGCACGAAGTCCCTTGCGGGAGAGACAGAAAAGTCTGTGCGCTATAAGCTTTACATTCGTTTCCCTGACTGAGGAGTTCACACGATTGCTGTCGGCACTTTTAATTTCAATAAATTATAAGCACTGATTGATCAAACCATGAAGTAGCTCTATTAATTAATTAAACATAGATAACATTAAAAGATACCGCTCTTTTGATTAAATACTCAAATATCTATAGAGTTTTGCTCATATACACTGTTACTGTACTAAACGGAAAGTTAAACCTTTTTCTGCCCGAAGGTGTAGGCAGCGGGTGTCAAAGAACCCGACTCGCCGAATCGTTACGTTACGTACTAAATGGAATAGGTGGCGAACCTACGAGTATTGCTCACACAACAAATTTGTGAAAAGAATTTCGAGAATTCATCGATCTGAGTGAGGAATCGAACACGCGTCTTCTGAATCCGAAGCGGGGACCTGGACCACTGGACTACCGAAACATATATACAAACTAGTTACTATTGCGATTTGGTTGGATTTTTTAACTTCAGCCACAGCCTTCAACCTTAATATCATGCCTATATGTCTATTGACCTGCAGTTGATTCTATCACATTACTATTTATTGCATTTATCAGCCCTGCAGCCTTTTTAAAAGCTACATTACGTGGCTATGTACCATAACAAATGATCTTATATCTATTTTAATTCAGCCTACATAATACAATAAAACTTTAAATATTAAATGACACATTGATCATAAATTATCTTCGGAAGACCGTTTGACATTTAAAATAGAATACATGGTGGACAACTTTGATGAATATAAATTACAGTTTTAACTAACAGTAGGTACTCATATACAGCGTGTTTAATTTGTTTGTTTTTTAACTTTTCTACACTCTATATCACATTAAACTGGTAGCATTGTTGGTTTATAACGAAGAAGCAATTTCTAAAAGACAATTTTTCTATGTAGGTACTGACTCTCTATTTGCTTCTTACTAATTACGGTGATTTCTCTAAATAAAAAAACGACCCATTTGATCTAAAGGTACCTTAAACTTTAGCATTTCTATTGCTAAAATTAAATTTAAATTGAAGATATTAGGTATTATAGTGACTGTCTGTCTTTGACTAGATGTATTTTGGGCTAACATTCTCCAATAGCAGTCAGGAGTAATCGGAATGCGGAAGTTAGATAAAAGAAAGTTGCGTCCCAAACAAATATATTCCAATCCGATTCAATATTTAATCAATCAATCACAATATTTAATCAATAAATCAATCAAGTATTTGTAATTGGAAATTAATGTGTACGTTTTTATTTCCGAAACAAAACGCTATTATAAGTATATATATATTTTTTCTCCACATCTGTAATAGAGTTGAAAAATACTTTTTTTTAAGTTACACTAGTGTAGTTATACTACTGTTTTTTAAGTTGATCAATAATTATTCGAATTTTATGAGTAATTTTAAGGAATTCCTAAGGGGTAGTACATAGTACATTCTATATTATTTCCGGGTATGTTAAATTTATTATAGAACTATCATATAATATTAATTTTATCATTACATAGTATAAAACAAAGTCACTTTCCGCTGTATGTCCCCTTATATGCGCATATCTTTAAAACTACGCAATGGATTTTGATGCGTTTTTTTTAATAGTCAACGGGGTGGTTTTGAGCTATTATTTATGTATAGTGTAGTAAAAAAAAGTAATAATTTTCAAGATTTAGCATTTTAATCGCAAACGCTGCCTGAACCCTAAGTGATAATCAAAACAACGTACTACATTATTATACAAATTTAAAAGGTCAACAAAAAAGTCCGCGAGGGTATATCTCTTAGGGATAACCCACAATGATCATTTTTATTTCTTTACTTTTTACGAGAAATAATGACTTATTTACGAAGCAATTTTGAACATTACAGCATTGATTTTCATCCAATTAAGTGTCTTAAATAGATTTTGCATGTAATATAGATGATCCTGGCCCTTTACAGCATGCAATTAAAACGAATATTTTCGAAGATATTGCAGTATTAACATAGCAGGACAGCAGATAATATTTTTGATGCGGAACAAAGTGCCCGGCGCACTTTGTATTAGATTAAATTACTAAGAAAAAAGTTTTATTTTTTATTTAGGAGCAATGTGAATAAACATTTTGAAATTGTTTTTTGTTTTTTAAGTATCGTATTGAGACTGTTTATTACAATTATGAACAATAGTTGATTTAATCATTTCACATACATTCTTTCTTTCCCGAACAATAATAATTTATTATTGCAACATACATAAGGTCAATATTCTTAAGCAAACTCTTAATCATCAAGTTTTGACTTTTATGAGTGCTTATAGTAAATGTATGTGATTACGTTTACTTGAAGTGCTGTCTACTCATTGCCAAAGGTATTGATGGATTTCTTTTCTTTTTAACAGGTTATTAAAAAAACATTGCTCCACAATCGCAAAATTGTTTCATAAGGTTGTAAGGAAGGAAGTTGAATTGAAGAAGGGTGTCGGTGTAAAAGTAAGAAAGGGCATGCTCCGATGGTACGGACATATAGAAGAATTGATGATGCTAGATTGAGCAAGCAGATATACAATGCAAAAGCGGATAGATGAGTCGAGGACAGCCATGACACACTTTCCGTGACCAATAGAACAAGTTCTGGAAGAAGGTGATGTCAGGAGCCTTAAAAATCGACGCGTGTGTATGAAAAGATTTATGAATTTCAAAGAAGCGAGTGAGGCGTGTAAGAATCGTGCCTTATGGCGCTCTGTTATATTTTCTTTCCCCACAAAGATTTTGGCGTGAAGTCATGTATGTATGTAAATACGTTAAGTCATAAACTAAAAGCTATCCTTTAGATCTGTAGCACTCTAAGTGCATTATTTATAAGTTAAAAGCTTACTACTAAACTGACTAAACTTGTAAGGAATTGAAAAGTTTGTATTTAGCATATCTTTCTCAGAGGAGAGACAGGTGAGTCTTTTACATACGGTTTCAATGCAAATAAACTATTATATTCATTTATGCAGGGAATTAAACACATCATTATAAGCTTTTATTTACCTTGCACTGTATGTATGTATGTATGTATGTATGTATGTAAGTATGTATGTTCGGTGGAATCTTGTAACTCAATTTTGAAGTAGATACCTTCAACCGATTGAGCTGAAATTTTGTATACACGTTTACTTTGGATGACAATGCATGATATACTGTATGACATCATTCTATATCCAATATGGCGGATGACCCAAGATGGCGGAATGGATATTTTGAATGCATTTCTGCAATATGGGTATCAAATGAAAGGGTTTATTGAGTGTAACTCAAAATATAATATGACGTCATTCTAAATCCAATATGGTGGAATATCCAAGATACAGGAATATATATTTTAAGCTTTCGTACAATATGGGTATCAAATGAAAGGGCTCATTGGGACCAACTAAAAAAATAATGTGACGTCATTCTAAATCCAATATGGCGGATCATCCAAGATAGAGGAACAGTTTTTTTTAATGCATTTCTACAATATGGGTATCAAATGAAAGGGCTTGTTGATAGTAGCTCGAAAAATAATGTGACGTCATTCTAAATCCAATATGGTGGAATAAATATTTGTGTATCTACTAAATGGGTATCAAATGGTCCTTTCATTAAAGAGTTATATGAGAACTTCAAAAACTATGTCTCGGTGGTTCAGTAAACTAGTCCGCTTCTGAATCAGGAAGTCTTGGGTGCGAATTTGGCCTCACACCAATGACTTTCGAAATTCCTCTCGAAAGTCATGTGTGATAAATATTTTTGACTGACCACTTTATGCTCGCTGTATGGCAACAGTGGTAGAGCCCAGCAATTCACTGTATGAATGGGCTGGCTCGATCGGTGAAATACCACAACCAGCTCACGCCGGGTTTCTTTGGGTGAGAGAGGTACCCGGAGGCCCACTCCCCTTCTCCATCCCTTCCTACTCCCATATCCTACATCCTACTCCCTTAAAGATCGTTGAGACTTAAACGTAGTGGCGAGTTGAGGCTTGACAGATGCTGCCTACACCTTCGGGTAGAAAAAGGAGTCGAGCTATGTTATGTTATTAATTAATGTTATAAACAAATTAGAATGTGTATAAATATTATATATTTGATAAGGTTTTCAATATGAGCGGCTAGATGTTAGTGGCCTGCTTGTTTGGCCGGTGTCAGTCAATCTGTTGTTTACTATTCAGTCACTGATGCCAAATCACCATGTCAAGATACAGGGTTAAGCGGCGCGTCCAAATTTATAATCAAAATGAGTTAGTGCTAACATTGAGAACCTTACGACCACTTTACGGCTGAGGCGGTAGTCCATCACAGTCGACGGCTTTCCGTTGACCTATGTTTTAATAGATAACAGTGTTTTAATTGTGGTCAGCCACGCAATCTGCTGCATGAATGGGCCGGTTCGACCGGTGTAATGCCATGCCCTTTCAGGATACCGACGTAAATTGGACAGGATTTAATAACTTTAACATGATTGCTACACTAACGGATTTTAATGGTGTTATAGGTATTATTAGAATTAAACACAGTGGATGGTGGGAACGAACTATAACTTTTATTACAACTCACTCCTATGTTACACTCAGGTCAGCAAGTATAAAGTACTGATTAAAACAACAGATGGCGTTACACATCACAAGTAGTTGAACATATTTTGTTATTAAACAACAGTCCCACTTAACAAAATTAAGTTGCAAAGTCAACAAATAAGTAACAAAAAAATTGTTTACTTAGGCTCGAAACTCTTTGCTGCTGGTCAAGCATACGCGGCCTTAAGTAGAGAAAAGACTTTAGGAGGTCTCCTCATTGAAGAGTTGGACTGTTCGAAATTAACTGGCAAATGACCTTGTAACAATGATGCTTTGAATGAGATGAAGAGACTGAGAAACTTACCCATCGATAACTAAAAACTTGAAAATAATTTAAAGAAAAAAACTTTTTTAAAGAAGCTTTTATTTAAACGCTCTAAAAAGAATAAAATAATTTTAACCTTATACATTTTAACTATCAACTTATAACCTTATTATATACAATTTATGTGATAATAAAAGCTTGTCGCTATGTTCAACCCAACCCTTCCCCCCTCCTCTTCCTATCCCAATACCGACCCCTTGCATTTCCCATGGAAAGGGCCGGCAACGGAACTGTACCACTATATGTGTTCGGGTGTCCATATATATGTTATAAACCAAAAAAATATATTTGGATAATACGATCCGTCACAGTAATCATTAAATCTAAAAAAATATTTCTAGATGGTTATGGATAGCCACTGATAGGTAATTAAACATAGCGACAAGCTTTTATTATCACATAAATTGTATATAATAAGGTTATAAGTTGATAGTTAAAATGTATAAGGTTAAAATTATTTTATTCTTTTTAGAGCGTTTAAATAAAAGCTTCTTTAAAAAAGTTTTTTTCTTTAAATTATTGAATCATGTGATTCAGTAGTTCTTAGTAACTGTCACTGCTGCAGGGACTGTCAATCCGTACGATTAAAGACAAATGCATAACTGTATTTTTTTTCTTTTATAAATTCCCGCCTTTTTTATTCGAATAGGTAGATAGTGGCTGTTATGCGTCGATTCGTCAGTGTTTTAGGACCCGAATGGAATGATGGCTGAACGTATATACGCACAATGTCGTCAGTCATCGATATTTATCATTTGTAATTTCCGAAAATAATTCAGAGAAGTCATTGGTGTGATTGCGGATTCGATGGCACGACTCTTGAATCAGAATCAGGGTGCTCGATCTTCAAATCAGCGAGATTCAACTTTCAAAAGTTTGAAATAATTGTTCATATTAGAGAAATGGACTTCAACTTATTGCTATATGTTAGTATCTAAAATAAATAACATATATTTATATTAGTGTTTTACTTACTTAATTACTAAACTCCACACTAAGTCCCTTGCCGAGCGACATAAGGCACAATTCTTTCACACCTAACACGCTTTCGAATTTTTCGACGGCTCTTTCGAACTCTTGTCTTACACGTATGTTGACATGCTTTAATATTATCCTATTGAAAGTATCGTTTGCTTACAATAGTCCAGACCACACATCACCAAGGTTAATAATTTATACCACATAATCCAAGAACACTGTCAAGCGCATTCCGCACAGGAATTACTTCCAGTTACTTGTTTAGTTTTAGCTCAAGCTTGTATAATTAAACAAAGCAAATCGTGAGTTAATTAATCGTGGTGATAAATACATATTTATTTTCAAAGAGCGTTAACTAGAAGCTTTGTGTTTTAAATACGAATTTTGTACTTTTTTATGGGATAGGAAGGCAAACAAGCATGCGTGTCACCTGATGGTAACTGACCAGCGCCGCCCATGAACACCTGCAACACATATAGTGTTACAGTTGCATTGCCGACCTTTAAGGGAGTAGGGTAGGAAAGGATGGGGAAGGGGGGTGGGCCTCCGGATACCTCTCACATGAATCCTTATCCTCTGCTGCATGAATTGGCCGAATCGACCGATGAAATAACACGACCTCTCAGAATATCGGCGTAAAGTGGATCTTATCGCGTTTCGCTCGATGAGAGAGGTATCCAGAAGCCCAACCCCTTCCTTGTCTCCCTTCCCTATCCCACTTCCAACCTCATCCCTATCCCATCAACGAAAACATTCCCAACGAGGCTTGACGGCAGGCAGGCGGCCGGTCGTAAAACCACAGCCAAATCTTTTGCCAATAAAGAGAGTTAGAAAGGATGACATGTTGTGTCGACCTCACTTAAAGTGGGATACGGGCAGGAAAATGAATGAATAATATCTTAGAATAAGAAAAAATACGCAAATGAACTTATTTCTCAATGGCTAGTCAGTAGCTACTGTAAGTAAAATTAACAACTAACTCGCGGTCGCGTATCAAACCTGTTGTGCGCTGATCGAATTTCATCGTGAGACACAAAACATGTTTTTATATCAGCGGGATTGCATTCGCAGGGCTTGAAATTATACAACATTCTTACTGTTAAATTATCCCGTATATTAGCTAAGTAACTTTATGGGATAGGGAAGCAAACGAGCAGGGGTGTCACTTGATGGTAAGCAACGAACACCTGCAACACAGAAAGTATAACAGTTGTAATGCCGCTCTTTGAAATGGGATAGGGAAGGGGTTGAAAGTGGAATAGAAAGGGATTGATCCTCCGGATACCTACTTCACCGAGGGAAACACGGCAAGAGAGACTTTAATATAAAAGTGTATGACAAGAATTATACAAGCCAAAGAAGCGAGTGAGTTGTGTAAGAACCATGCCTTATGGCTCTCTGTTCACTCTGCCGCAAGGGTCTAAGCGTGAAGATCGTTAGGTTATGTCGCAAAGGGAATAGGTGGCGAACCTATTGCCATACACCGGACACAAAGTTGTCTGTCAACGACAATTATCACACATAACTTCCGAAAAGAATTTCGAGAAATCATCGGTGTGAATGCAGGACATTTAAATTAGACACGGGGAGCTTATGTGATAAAATTTAGTTTCCCTAGTTCAATTCACGTCCACAATGTCATGATGCCTATAATTAAAAATGTGGCAATTGCGTAGTTAATAAAAAGTATATCCAATAGAATTTCGCACGATTTCTTACTAAAGAGATGTAATTATTATTAGCGCGAAAACAATAAAATTACATATCACATTGTGGTTAATTTTATTACAACATTGAGTAGGCATTTTAATTATGACATTCGCCATTTTTTTAATGTAATTAATACAGCAAGAGGTTTATTTCTTTTGCAGGATACTTTTTTCATTTTTATGTAATTGTGTAACTTTTGTAACTTGTTATATCCATTTAACTACACCTATAATTCATTTTAATCTTCATGCCCAGGTTCTATTATTTCATCGGTTTTTCTTTTTCACACTTTGCTACCATACACTTCTTCCACGCTTCCACCTTTCCTAATCATGTCGTCTTACGCAACTACACGTTCAATCATGATCAGTGTTTTGAGGTCCACTGCGAGACGCAGGCCTCCCCCATAGAACGCCACAACTGACGGTCCTGTGCCACTTGCATCCATTGGTTTCCCGTTTTTACCAGGTCGTCGGTCAACGTAGTTCCACTAGGTAGAAGGTCGGCCAGTTTGTGGTCGCCACGCGAGAACCATTCTATCCTGATGGTAATCGGTTCGTCGAGCGATGTGGCCTGCCCATCTCCACTTCAGCGTGCTAAATTTTTGAGCTATATCGGTCACGCCAGATCTCTTGCGGATTTCCATAATGCGAATTTTGTCTCGCAGAGAGATTCACAGCCCGCTCTATAGCACGCTGAGCGACTTCAAGCTTCGTCATGACGCGCATTTAATCCCTACTATCCCTACTAATATTATAAATGCTAAAGTAACTCTGTCTGTCTGTCTATTACGCTTTCCCGCTTAAACCTCTCAACCGATTTTGTTGAAATTTGGCACAGACAATCTTTAGGCCCTGAGAAAGGACTTCGGTTACCTTTTATTGCGACAAAAAGTGATAAAGAGGTTGAAATAGGGGTTGTAAGTTTGTAGGGGATTTCTTAATTTTGAAAGATAAAACCATGAAACTTTATATTTAAGCACTTGATAAGAAATAATTAAACATTAGTTCAAACGTTTTTGCAATTTCGACCTGTGAGCGGATGAAATAGGGGTTGAAAGTTTGTTATTATTAATTCTAATTGAGGCGAAACGAAGTTCGCTGGGTCAACTAGTAAAGTAAATAATTACCAATACATATGAATTAAGTAAAGGTTTCATTTCAAAAGATCACAACTAAAGTATGACTCCTCATAGCACCGGTGCTAATAAATAAAATACAACAAAAGCTTTCGAATCGGAAGTATAAGATCGTCAACACGTGTTCAATAGGACACATAAATTGTATAACAGTTCTCTTTTTTTATCGAGTTGTATAATTGTGCCTCGAGCCAACAAATATACATAAATATAAATACATTATTATACATGTGCATGAATAAAATATAATGAAGCATTATCGTTCTAAAATACTTGGGGGCATCGGCTGTTAATAGGTATTGTATAACTACAATTAGTTTTATTTATTTTTTTATTAAATCTTTCATTTTTTAGTTTAATATTTGGCACATCAAGTGTATTGTTGCTGATTAGTTTCTTTATATCCAGTTGGATGCCATGAAATAAAAATAAAAAAACTTGAATTTTTAGAATTGTACCTAATTCTTCTAAAAGATACACAACTCTCTTCCGCCAAGCATAAAATCTCGAGATGAATGAAAATGAACAAATAACACTAACATGTATTTAAATAATGCAGCTTGAAAAATACAAATATTTCAAATCAAAAATTAATTTCATAATGGAATAGAAGACGCGTGAGATTATAATAATATTATTGAACTGTACGTTCGTAAGAAGCAATTGTAAGTTGTAAGTGTATAGGTATACGGGTATACCTATCGCGGTCATGTTGTCATTTGCGAGTTCATAGACCGCTCACCGACAAACCGTTGTGTTTTATATATTATATATAGAGTTGCGCAACTTATAACACACCTGATCATATACGTGCGCTCAATTGAATTCGAGGAGAATACTGTTCGAATGAAATAAAATTTGAAATTCGAATTAATGATAAAAAAAACTAAATGCTTTGTGCCTGAAATGAAATTTGCCACTGGATGGTCACATTTTTTTTAATTCCTTTTTTTTCTTTTTCTTGGTTGATTTATCAAACTGGCCAGTTGTTTTTGATTAATATTAATTTTAGGTTAATATTTGTCTGATAAACCGTAATGATATCAGAAAATTATTTTATATTTAAAGTTTAATGTCGTCAAGTTAATTTTAAGCCAAACTAAACCAATCATTATACTGATAAATGCAATAGTTATTATCAACTTGTGTCGTTTTTTTAAAAATAAAATGGAAAGTTTAGTCTCTATATTTGAAAAACTGTCTGATTATTAAACATGTGCAACTGTTCATAATAAATAATACGAGCGTTTAAAACAGTTGCTTCGTTGATCAATAAAGCAATATCTCCTTAAACAATTAATTAAATAACTCTCTTTTTGAGTTGAAAGAAAACTGCTGAGGTAACTAAACCGTCTAGTTTACTGAGTTGAAATGCATCTAGTATATTACGTTTACGTTTAATAATTCCACACCTGTGCCATTTAACAGTTTCGCTTTCCTATAAATTAATAAAAACATTAAGCGTTTAGTGAAAACCCACAATCTTCCTTATATTAAAGCCACAGTACCACAGGTGGCAAATAATACTGGTAGTACATCTGCTAGAGACCTTATTATTTCTATACTTTCACTCTAACATCTATTAAGAAAGAAATATGTTGACATTGTCATATTAAGTGGTGTTATGTTTGAACACCGCCTTGGAATTTTGTTTACCCTTCCCACATATTTAGTCCCTTTCTTTTTGAGTATTATACTGACCTGCAGCTCTGTTGTGCTATTAACAATGTTCATGATTGTCTTTGGCGAAATTCTATGGTTCTTTTAAAATTATTCTGCACATGTCTCTGTTGTGTCCAATAGACTGCGATATTAGTAAATTGTAATAGGTTTTAAATAAATGATGTCTTGCAAGTTTTACTTGGCGGGATTTTATTTTTAAGATTAGTATTTGTAGTTTAATACTCGATACGATTTCCAATTTTTATAAAAATATCACAGGTTGTTTAAGTAAAGAAAAAGTTACAACGAAATGACATGAGACCAAGACTAAAGTTTATCTACCAATTTAAAGAATCAATTTTAATATTGCTAACATAATTTGGTTCATATTTTCGTCAGATATCACAATCAGAACATTCCTAATAATTCCGGGATAAATAACAATCTAATTGGAAAGAAAGAGATACAAATAATATAGACTCAAACATAAAGTGATAAAATTATATGTTACATATTATGTAATTGACTAACATTATTAATTAAGGCTATAAGCAGGTTAATTAAACTAAAGGTAAAATTTCCCGCCATTTTTGTTTTCCCAAAATACAATTCAATTTCGAAAATTAAGAGTCACAATGATTAATTAATATAATATTATCATCAAAGTTACACGGTAGACCTTAAAATATTACACAATAATAGGAAAACGTCTGGTAATGTCATTAGTACATATCTAATACATGCCAATATGAACTTTAGCCTTAATATAAATAATAGCTAAAACAACTTAAACATACGTCATGGTTAAATTAAAGGCAGTCAATTGTCCCATATGAGAGAACAATGAAATCATAGAACATATAACAAGAAATATAATTCCCAGACATTTAATTACTACACAGTAAGTCTTGCAATCCCAACTGTCCTAGAAAGTAAATGACCATAATTACAATGGTACTAGACAATTCGTACAGTAATACTTATATCATATATTGGTACTGTTTTCCACCCACAAATATTGCGACCTCCGCATTTTTCTGCATAATTTTAAATATGATTCTTACCTGTTTCCTGATTACCCGGCTAAGTGGTAGAGCCACGCAGTTCGCTGCATGAATGGGCTAGCTCGACCGGTGAAATACCACGACATATCAGAAGATCGACGTAAAGTGGCTCATGCCGCGTTTCGTTCGGTGAGAGTGGTACCCGGAGGCCCATCCCCCTTCTCCATCCTTCCCTATCACCTATCCCTTAAAGGTCGGCAACGCAACGCAACGGTTGCTGGTGTCCATGGGCGGCGTTGGTTGCTTACCATGACTTATAAAATATTATATATCAATGGCCCATCAGATAAAATGTAGGATGTTGTTCGGGAGTCTGTGTAGCGAACATAGTTTTCTACTAAGATATCGAATATTTATATATATATAAATTTACTAGAAATTACTAACATAACTGGTGTGGTTAAATACCGTTATAGGCAAGTATTCACTTTCCACTAATACATACCGTACCATACCATACATTAGTCATAAATAACAATACATCAATAATACATAACAATACAGTCACATATTAATAGATCGTGATTCTAATTCTAAATCGTTTGAGAACCACTGTCTCTAATGTCTTATATATTCAACGACCGTATTATATCAGTCTGATGTTTTGAATGGATCAATGTTTATTATTCTATTCCTTTTGTCTTGTCTAATAAAATTATTCAAAATTCTTTCTCTTGCCTCCTCTATGAACACGTGTACTTTGTTCATTGATAATATTTATAAATGCATAATATTACTTTTCTCACAACACCATGTTCCTGCCATTACCCCACTCTAAGTGGGGGCGGCACAATCCGTTTTCTTCCTTTTAAAGTATATGGATACTGTAAGTATGGATAAGTATAAGTATGGATAGTTCGAAAGGAAAGTATCATTTTAACAGTGGTATCAAGCAGTTCGCTGCATAAATGGGCCGGCTCGACCGGTGAAAAACCACGACCTCTCAGAAGATCGACGTAAAGTGGCTCATGTCGCGTTTCGTTCGGTGAGAGAGGTACCCAGAGGCTTACCCCCCTTCCCCTTCCCTTCCTATCCTACTTGCTTTAAGATCGGCAACGCTACTGTAACACTATATGTGTTGCAGGTGCCCATGGACGGCGCTGGTTACTTAACATCAGGTGACACGCCTGCTCGTTTGCCCTTCTATCCCATAGAGAAAAAATACTGTTCAAAGATTTGGCTGTGTTTTTATGACCGGCCGCTTGCGTTAACCCTTTTTGGGTATGTTTCCGTTAGCAATAAATTTTATTTTTATTTTAAGTATTTTTTAATTACGAATCAGCACCTCTTACTTGAATAACCTACGGTTTGGCCGTAAATTAAATCACCATCACCTAACTTAGTCCATTAGTTTAAAGTTTAATAGTTCTGAGTTTACAATCGTCAGCCTCATGGAATTATCACAAATAAAGCAGTGAAGCTTAACTATTACTCTAAATATAGATATTAAAATTGTGATAAAAATAGTCATAAACTTGAGACTCAACTATCTAAATTTTATTTATTTATTCAATATAAAAATATTATATATTCAATATAAAATTGATATAACAAGCGTTGACTTCACTTGCAAATAATGCAAATAATTTTGAACGTGACATGAAACTAAAGAGCATTTTAATGCCTTCGTGTACGATTGTTCACATGATGCATACAGAATATATAAGTATGCATTTACTTTGCAATAATAATAATTAAAGTCATACTATGACATACTGTCAGCGATCTATCCATGACGCATGACACGCCGATATATGTATTGTTGTAAAAAACCCCGATATATTAACAGTACATTGATTAGTCATCAATATATTTGTTGATATTCAAAACGACAAATCTCATGAACAGAAAAAGAACAGAAAAAGTAAAGTATTTGAAGCTTGTCCATAGTATTTACAATATGTGGTATTTCGATATGACCGTTACTGTTTTGTTATAGATGGATTGATCGTCAAAGTCACTGTAGTAACCGTGGTCTACTGAATGTCTATATATTTATGTGAATGTAATGGTATGGTAAATATAAATAACTCTTAATGCAACGTAACTAATAATATACAAAAAACTAAGGACCAGAACTTATAAGCTGTTAAGTCTTAACTGTAATCACAAAATGTAATTCCAAATTGGATCAAATATAGTATATAGACATATTGTCATAAGTCGTTAGTATTTTTAATAAAAGATTATTCTCTTATCAAAGTTATTGTAATAGATTCTCTGAATTTTTCAACGAAAAATGTTAGTGAAAAGAAAGAAAATGTTATTTCTGCGAGCTTAGAATAGTAAAATTAACTACTATGGCAGTAGTATAAACAATTCAATAAAATTAATGTAAGTTAAATTATAGTTGAAGAATCGTTTAGCTACTAACACGTTATTTCAGTAAGATTTTTTTTTGTTAAATAAAATAATAAATGGGACTAACGAACTTGTTCTAGTGCGTTCTGCACCAGTTCACCTTTGAAAGTGTAATGGCAACTTAGACGAGAAGTGAAATTGAACAATATTTATACATATGTACTCGTATGTATATCAGAGCGGAAGCGCCGATTGTTTAGTTATGAGTTCAGCAAAAAAAAATGTGGATTTTTTTACAATGTCTCAGCATCATCATCATCAGCCCAGATTTGTCCATTGCTGAACGTAGGCCTCATGTCTATTCAGATGCTTTTTTTCTGGGATAGGGGGCAAACGACCAAGTGTGAACAGTGGTAGAGCCAAGCAGTTCGCTGCGTGAATGGGCCGGCTCAACCGGTGAAATACCACGACCTTTCAGAACATCGACCTAAAGTGGCTCATGTCGCGTTTCGTTCGGTAAGAGAGGTATCCGGAGGCCCACCCCCTTCCCCGTCCTTTCCTATCCCCTATCCCTTAAAGGTTGGCAACGCAACAGTAACACTGTATGTGTTGCTGGTGTCCATGGGCGGCGTTAGTTGCTTACCATCAGGTGACACGCCTGCTCGTTTGCCCTCCTATCCCATAAAAAAAGCGTGTCACCTAATGGTGAGCAACTAATGTCGCCCATGGACACCTGCAACACAGATGGTGTCTCAGTTGCGTTGCTGGACTTAAAGATAGGAAAAGGGATAGGGAATGAGTTCGAGGATGTTGAAGGGTGGGTAAAAAAAAATAAGCCTCCTTATACCTATCTAACCGTTAAAATGTTTGGTGGCGTTTTAAGCTACCGTACGTCGATATTTTGAGAAGTCGAGCTGGCCCATTCATGTACGTGATGTGATGCACTTTACTGAACATTTCATTACAGAACAAGATTCCCAGTTTGTTCATTGAGCAAACTATCTCTTTCTCCTCGCTTTAACTCTAATTGGAACCACTTGTTTCAATTGAGGTTTCCAGAGCGTCCAAGAGGGTCCGGGCTATAATCACAAAACAGGCACATATATTAAGGCATCACTACTTGAATATTCAGATGCAATATGGCAACCGATATTTAGAAAATAGTTAGTGATTATTATTTACGAAGTAATTGGTATTACAGTAGTATGTGTTTAAAATATTTGCTGGCATTTACCTTCTAATCATTCCGACGTGAACCTCCTACTTGGATGATGGTACACTAGTGCTTAGAAAGTGTTTAGTTCTTCTCTAACTGCACTTTAATACTAGTATATGGTTTGCATTATCACAGCTGTTGTTTGGACGGAAGCGTGTAATGACACCATTGTTATAATAATAATTATGATTCTTTATGGATTATTTATTCTTCTTTTAAATCATTATGGATTTTAAGTGTGATATATTTATATGATTGATAAAATTGTACAGTCTATTTCTGGTCACTTATCGGGATCAAATTAATCATTTAAAGTGTCGAGGCATTGGGTAAAAAAAAATGTCTGAAAATTGGTGCGCCGTAATTAACATATTTTTTAACAAGCAAGAGACTTGGCGTGAAGTAAGTAAATAGTTAACAAAATAGTTTCAACAACTTTGAATATTATGAATGCAAACCAAAATCCCTAAAGTGATTCATAGCAAGTATGCAGATGTATATTATGTATAGAAAAAACTGCAGTAGTATTCAGCACAGCGCAACTTATTACGAAATTAAACGAGTAAAGAAAATGACAAACATTACATACACAGATATTTGGGAATAAAGTATGTTTTGTTGGTGTTGCCACATAAACCTTGAAAATTTCGGTCAACTTTTGTCTACATAGGTATACATTGTTCAAATTTCTATTACAAACTTACGAGATATTTCTTAATATGTTTACTTTTGTTTTGCAGCTTCATAAGTATGTGCAGTTTTCAAGAGTTTTACATAACATAACTTCACGCCTTTGTGAGTCAGTGTCAGAATTCGAACCCGCGACTTCCGGATTCAGAAGCGGGGTGTTCGACCAATGGACCGTTATAAAAAAATCTTTGAAAAATAAATAAATAAATATATAATTGTGGTATAGATATTGTGGAAAGATACTGTAAGGCTCTATGAATATAGAGCCTTACATTATCTTTTTATACAAATTTCACAAGTTATCTCACAATTACTCTGATACGAAAGCGAAACTAATTAATTGTTGTGAGTAATTGAGTATTTTCTTTTGAAATTTTATATTTATATATTTAATTAAATGATTCTAATATCAAATTATATACAAGATATTTCTTATTTATCTTAACATTTAATAAAAAAATAAATAAACTAAACTGTAATTAGCCAAATTAAATTTGTTATGTAATTTAGCGCAAAAGAAAATATATGCAAAAAAAAATTTGCATATAACAACATTGGGTTTTGGTTATATAATTTACTAGCATACGTAAGTATGTTTGTTGTATAGATAATTGCACACACTTCGACCAACAATTATATTATTATCGGATGTGTTCTTTTCAGTATTTATTTGGAACAAAACAATACAAGTTATACCTGTTTATGTGGAAACAATACGATTCTTGAGGCACGTTCAAGCTTCAGCTTTCACCTGTCAGCAATTACGAACGGTCAGCAATTGTCCATCTTTTAATAATATGGTGGTATTAAACTGATGTGCGATGAGCTCCTTTTTAAGTGTAATGCAATGAAAGACCTTTATCGTAAATGCCATTACGATAGGTTCCTTTCTTTAAGTGTGCAATGAAAGGCATTGCAAATACAATTACTGTTTTTATTTTATAATTTTGTTCTTTAGTTGAATATATAATATTTTATAGTATATATTATTTACTTAACTATTTAATTTTCCAGAGAAGAGTTGTTTAGATAACTTTCTATGTCTTTTCGAAGTACATTATATTCTTTTACTGCACATATGTAGTGCTTTCTTTGTCCAGAGTTATCAAGAACTACTGCAGTTACGATTGGGTATTAAAGTCACTAAAGTTAGGTACAAAAAAAGAGATACCAAGAGATCCAGCTGATTCCTCTCAAGCATTCTTGCCTCCTTTCAACTGTAAACTATCCAATTTCAATTTTACATGCGATCATTTATATAAACATTATTGGCCACTAACTATCAACTTGTAATTATGATTAATACATTCAGAAATAATATATTATGTTATATGTACATACATATATGATTTATAGCCATATTAATTTACGACGCTCAAATTTTTTGCGCAAGTAATCATATTATTTTTCAATTAGGTTACTGGGTCAAATCAAGATGGTTTGTCGTACACAAAAAATAACACGACATGTAGTATAATATTTCAAAGAATTAAGATCAACGTATAGTCTGCCCGCTCTTTGACGATAAGTCATGAATTTATGTTATATATCAATTCTTAAATTATTTATCAAATTATTAAGTCCAACATAAGGATTGTATTACGTTGGACTTAATAATTTGATCGGTGAGAATATGTTAAATGTATTAAAAAACGTTTTCTGAGTCATATTTCATTGATGTGTAGCATAACATAAAATAACTTCACGCCTTTTTCTACCAGAAGGTGTAGGGAGTGGCTGTTAAGCTTCGACTCGCCGTTATGTTTACGTCCCAAATGGAATAGGTGGCGAATCTATTGCTATACCGGACACAAAGTTTTCAGTCATCGATATTTATCACTATATGGTGTCGATCTTTCGATATTTGTGTGGATAATGAAGTCTTTTAGCGGCTTTTCCGTCAATAGATATAAAAGAAAGTTGATTTGTATTATTTATAATAACTTTATGTAACTTAGTTGAATAACTAAAAGATCGAGTTAAGTTTAAGATGGATTTTGGTACAAAAAGGGAATCGTGGCCCTTATTGCGGATAATTCTGAGTAATCTATTACGTTAATAGTATAAATTATGTTAATAGAATACATTATTTATAAAAACATTCCCAAGAAGGGTTGACGGCAGGTAGGCGGCCGGTCATAAAACTCCAGCCAAAACTTTTGACAACGTGGATGATATATCGAAAAAGAGCAGGAAAACACTGGTAATAGAATAAATTATTAATCGGTAAACTCATAAGAGTCGTATAATTTCATCTAGGCAAACCATCCCAAAGTTATTAAAATAATATATACTAGGCGATAGATCTAAATAATATTACCTATCATTGTTATATCAACACTAGATCTTTTTAAATTTTCAAGCCGTTGCTAGAATGTTACTAAAAGTAAAATTATGAAAAAATATGCTATAATACTTGTACGTCATATAAACATACTAACTCAGTTGGACATGTTACGATTCCTAAAGTTCCCATCACATGTATCGTGATTTTGATGGGTTAGATGCCCACTACATTCTGCTCAACCTTGTTTTCTATTGAAATGTAAACATTATTTTGCATAAATACCAAATAAAATGAACACAAGACTATTATGGACCATTTAGTATGATTTTAAGTTATTTCGATGATTATTGGAGATAATATTACATAACAAACACACCGGAAGATCATCAAGGCCGTATAAAAGAAAGCAGATGCTTTTTATTTATGTTCTTTGCGATTTTATTATAGTCACGAAAGGTAGTTAAATATATGTATCATCAATAGAAATTTATAATATTACATTTTTGATAATTGGAATCTCAATTTAACATTCCGTTACTCCGATATACGTCCGATACTCCGATAGTTGAACATATGATTGATATGGTAAATATTCATTTTAATAGCTATAGAATGATCCTAGTGCAGTAGCCAAATTTATAATCACAATAACTACACAATAGCCTACGCCTTGATCGAAGATAATCAGGGGAAATTATTCGTCATGATTGAAAAGCTAATATCATGATAGCGTAATATTCATGATAATATATTGGCTGGGAAGGTTTTCTTCCAAAATGAGGCGTAGGTATATGCATTTTAATTTCCTATGAATACTTATCTTTTATCGAGTGGGTGCGGTGGCTTTCATCATTTATGTAATAAAAATTACATAATCAGGAAGTAAAAAGAAAATATATACATATATATGCTTTATGACAAATGACAAATAAAGGGCTTGACTTTTGATAACCGGACGCGAGTTCAGCGTACTGTTGTGTAAGTGAGACGTGTTTATTGTTTCGAAATTGTTCGCGATATTTTTTCAACTCGAATAGCCGGAACTATGCGGTTACAAATTATATTTTTATGAGCTATCTATCGTTATAGAACAAAAAGTATCGTTATAGAACACACAGAATTCCGAACGTAATGTATAACTAATGGACTACATTCAGGGTAAAGAGTCCTCGCCGGTAGAAGCGTCATCCTTCGATTTTTCGACTTTTCAGTGCGTGTTTTCGGGTATTAAAAATAATCGTACCTACTAGTGGTAGAGCCAAGCAGTTCTCTGTATGAATGGGCCGGGTCGACCGGGGAAATACCGTCTCAGAAGATCGACGTAAGATATGGTCCCACTTTACGTCGCGTTTCGTTCGGTTAGAGAGGTACCCGGAGGCCCACCTCCCTTCCCCATCCTTTCCTATCCTACCCCCTTAAAGGTCGGCAAGGCAACTGTAACAGTATATGTGTTGCAGATGTCCATATCCCACAAAAAAAACGTAATCAGTAATCTGTCCAGAATTCTAGCGTTGCCAGTGGTAGAAAAAAGAAGGAGCTTTATTAACTGACAAGATTATAGAACAAGAGTTATCTAAGTCAGAGTATTTAGTGAGGTCATGAGGTGTGTAAAAATAATCTCTAATGAAGTTATGATTATATATTCTTTTTGGATATCCATCAAGAGCATGTAATCATATAAACGGCAGCATGCATGTATTTTCGCAAGAATAAACAAATTAAACATTCAGGTTAGTATTAAGAAACACAGGAGATGGTACCACGCAATTAAAATTAATAAATCTTATCGTGTTGTTCTATAATTAATTCACTTTGGCAATGCCTTCTATATAAATAATTGTGATCGCACTAAAACATTTATACATACGAAAGAAAGTGCGATTGCAATTAATTGATATCGTTCGTATAACGCAATGGAAATCCATGTTACATAATGGAACCAATTTTGAATGGATTGCAATTGCTAATTGCAAATCCAAAAACATAGACGTTGATCATAGTTACTTGGATATATTTCTATATTGCGTGCACGGGAGTTGTTAAATTTTTATTTTAATATTATTATTTTTTTACTTTCCAATTGGCAATTCGACCTTAATATAATATCATTCATTTAAAACTTTATTTAATATATGAAATTTGTGAATTAGTTTCGTGTAATTTAGATTGGTATTTAAAATATTATGTATTAGTTATATTTATTATTAGGAAATGGTCGCAATAATTATACAATTGAATTATTTATTACGTTTAGTGTCACATGTATTCTATAAATCAAATGTTGATTAATTTTGATATGTCAGATTTGACGTCAATGAATTAATCTTCATATGCAAATTTGTACTCTTTTTGGCAAAGTTACTTTCATCTGCTCTAATGTATTCGACTAGTTTTTGCTAGCCACTTGGTACACGTAGAGTTGAACTTACAAATTACTATGACGCATCACATAAAAACTACTGCATCATCTATACATTTAAAAAAATCATGGGAGAGTCAAACTGTACTTTGAATTTTTTTTCGATAACCAACCAGAAAACATGGCTTTTAGATTTTTTTGTCTGTTTGTCTGTTACGGATAAACTCTTAAGGTATTGCACGCTTTTATCTCTAATTTCACTTAAATATTTCCAAGAGGTCGGGTCAACACATAGGCTAAATATTATCACTCAATCTTTGTTTGGTGTAAGCAATTGAACCCTTATACACAGGCATCGTATTTTTGCTGCTTTATGGTGTCCACGCAGACGATGTTGCGGGAAACAGCTAGCGTTTAATATTCTTTACACCGAGAAGTGGATAAAGATTTGACTTAAAATGTAGGCGTTATAGAATATCATTAACTCTCATAGAAAAATCAAGGATCGACAAAAATACTTCAAAGATTTCTTTTTGCAGTGTTTTTAAGTAATAAATAATTATTTTGACAAATATGAATATTATGTTGAAGGAATTATCATCACTAAAAAGCATAAGCATCAAGGTTACAAGTAGCTCTCTTAAAAATACAGTAGATAATAATAAAATGTCTCGATGTCTCGATCGAGCACCCCGCTTCTGAATCCAGAGGTCGCGGGTTCGAATCCTAGCACAGACCAATGACTTTTCAAAATTAATTAATTACGAAAGTTATGTGTGATAAATGTCGATGGTTAAAAACTTTGCGCCCGGTATGGCAATAGGTTCGCCATCTATTCCATTTGGGGTGTAAACATAACGGCGAGTCGAGGCTTAACAGCCACTGCCTACACCTTCGGGAAGAAAAAGGCGTGAAGTTATATTATGTTATGTTATAATATTAAATTTGTACTTAAGGTGAAAACCCGATCTTCGCTTTTCCAAAACCGACAATGCGACGGTGAAATTTTAAATTTCTCTAATCCTATTGCACATTTATAAGAATTTTCATATTTTTTTCTGTTTTACATACTTATTCATTATTAATGAATGTCTCTGTAATTAAAATTTGTGACTTATTATCTCAAATTAATTATCATATATATTGAAATAACGTGTTATTGTAAATTTGAGAAAACATTTAGCACCGTATGGTTTTATAGTTTGTTTGTTATGTTTGTGTAAAAAATGCTAGATTATTCTTATGGCCTTCCAGGTGGGTCAAGGATTATAATATTTATTTCCTACTGCTATATGCTATACCTAAAATCGACGGGGTCGTAGCTCAAACAAAGACAACGGTGCTTTTACGATTGCCTTGGATATTGCTTTTAAAGTAAGATATATTACATTATTTACAATAAATAACATTAAAAAACTAGGTGTAACTAAATTTCTCCGCATCTTGATCTACCAGTAGCGTGCTCAGAAGACTGGTCGCCGTCCTTTTAGCGTCCGGATACCTCACTCACCGAACGAAACGCTGGACGAGCCACTTTATAGCCGATATTCCGAGAGGTATTTCACCGGTTGAGCTGTCCCATTTATGTAGCGAACTGTCACTGTTTGTTTTCGTTGGTGTTTTCTCCTCCACCAGGAGGGTATATATCTATGATAATTGTGTAGCAATAGCCTAAACTGTTTGAATAAATAAGACGTTTTTGGGTTAGGTTAGCTAAAATTGATTCCCCTTATCCTAGTCAAAACTGTAAAAGTGAATTGATTTAGGCAGGTGAAAACTTGAAAAGTTATTCAGATTGTTGATTAAATAATTAGTTTCTTCAGATCTCAAAGCTTATCTAAATGCTGTATAAAACAGATAGTGCATATATTTATGTGCACTATCTGTATAGCATTAATATAATTCAAAGGCTAATTGTATATAATTTATAAATACAGCATGATCATTTAGTAAAGTCTGTAATAAAATATTAGTTCACTTAGATCTTTATTATTCAGTCACGTTTTCAAGTCTTTTGTGATATCCTCACTAAATTGGTTGCAATTCTCATAATTGTTGAACCTTAAAGCGCCATCATTTCTATGCACCGCTCACTAGTGATTTTCTTTCTTTTGAATGCAAATTCTTCTGTATGTTTTTTTTTTAAAAAGCGACTTTAGATTTACTTATTTCTCCACATATGATTGTAATTGGAACAAATCGGATTCAACTCTTACATAACTATGTAACACTTGCACAGTATTTTTTTTTATATATATATATATATAATAATATATATTAATATTTGGACATTATATATATACACATACATACATAACTTCACGCTGAATCCCTTCGTGGGTAGGTAGAGAGAACAGAGCGCTATAAGGCAGAATTCTTACACGCCTTCTTACACTAGCTTCTCTGACTTTCATAACTCTTTTGATACACGTGCGTCGATTTTTAAGGCTCCTCGCTTTTTTGTACAAGCAATGTCATGTACTGTCATAAAAAGATGTATTAGGTTATATGCCTAATACATCTTTTTATGACAGTTTGCAATCATTTCCTTGTAATATTTTTTTTATGGGATAGGAGATCAAACGAGCAGGCGTGGTAAGTGACCATGGACACCTGCAACACATATAGTGCTACAGTTGCGTTGCCGAGTTTGCCGACCTTTAAGGGAGTAGGATGGGAAAGGATGGCGAAGGGAGGTGGGCCTACGGGTACCTCTCTCATCGCACGAAACGCGGCATCAGCCACTTTAAGTCGATCTTCTGAGAGGTCGTGGTATTTCACCGGTCGAGCCGGCCCATTCATGCAGCAACCTTCTTAGCTTAGCCACTGTTACGTTAAACTATTAAAGTTCAACTAATATTTGTTTCATTATTCACCGGGCATATAAATCGAAGTGAGCAATTGGCGATGGCAAATCACATTTCAACTTTCACCGACATTACCAAACGTTTTCCTGTTTTTAATTCCACAATTATTTTAAAGTTCATCACAAAGCTTTTGTTCAGATGATTAATTACATATAAGGCTTATAATTTAAGGCATAAGCATACACGTTACATCATAAGTACAGCTGGCCAATGTACATTTAAAACTATTATCCGATGATATTTTTACTGCCGGAACTTCGACCGCGACTTTTAATGAGATAGCATCTCCGTCTGCGGATTCTTACTCGGTCATGATTAGCAACATACCTTCCACGCTGTCATTAATCTTTAGCTGAGCTTTCCATCTGTGTTTACCTTTCTCAATGGAACACTCGTTGACCTTTAATACGAAAGAAATAAGACTTGAAATATATTGTTTTGATGAGAATATACTTTGTATAATACATAGTGTGTGGTCAATGAGTATCTTATTACGTGCCGTTAAAGTAGATATTAGTTTGTCGCTGGAAAATCGATGTGTGAATTGTAATCGTGTAAAGTACTCAGATTAAATATTGGAAACTGGCACAACTTGCTGTAATGTTGTTTTCAAAGATTTTCATTTGACATTTGAAACTAGATTTGCAGAATTGTTGAAGTGAAGTTATTTACAATAATGAATATGCTTTTCTGTATCTAAATTTATTGTCGCTCGTAATACTATTGTGGTTAATTTTTTTGTCACAATTACCTAATTGATACTAACAATTGGATAAAGCAAAATAACGTCACGCCTTTATAATATTATTATTATTATTTATATAATACTTTGAAACTATCACTAATTTTATTTAGATTTAA
This sequence comes from Euproctis similis, assembly GCA_905147225.2. Taxonomy (NCBI): domain Eukaryota; kingdom Metazoa; phylum Arthropoda; class Insecta; order Lepidoptera; family Erebidae; genus Euproctis; species Euproctis similis. The sequence goes on from LR990105.1 coordinate 11,803,272, forward strand.
TTTATTTATAATATAATAAAAAATAATATCTTGGACACAATACACACAGCGCCCTCTAGTTCCAAGCTAAGCAACTAAATGCTTGTGTTATGGATACTAGATAACGGATATTAATACATATATACTTTTCTTTTGTAAATACATACTTATAATACATAGAAAAACACCCAGACACCACACAATTCATGTTTCTCACAAATATTTGTGCTCGGGTGGGAATCGAACCCCCGACCTCATTGCTGCAGCCGGTAGTTTTACCAATGCGCCACGAGGCCCGTCCCGTTATTTAATCTTTATTTTACTTATTTAATATATGCCCAGAATTATATTATATAGTTACTTATTGAATGTTTGCTTTTTACAGGCGCAAAGAATGGACTGCGGAGCAAATGATCTGGGCAGGAAACTGCGAATAGATCAGGTAACATAGCATTTCTCTTAAATAAATAATCGTGATTTAAATTTAATGTGCATGTTTATTATTTTGTGCTGTTATATCGGCCCATTAAAAATATTAATTAAAAAGGCTTGTGTAGTGAATTCTTTAGCCTTAATTCAATTGCCCTTTGCTTATTAGCGAACAAGTAGTTGCACTTTTTTGGAGAATGAAGACTACCTTTTCAAGAGAATAGGTTTTCGAAACCTTTGATGTCCCTTGTGTTGAACGCGTCTATAGGTCACAATAACCGGTTACGATCAGCCGTGCCGTCTGCCTGTTCGTTCAAACGTGTGCATTTTATAAAGAACCGTAATTTTGACATTACAAATAGAGTAACTTCTTTTTTTTTAACAATGACTCATTTGACATGCCAGTGTCATGTATGTCAGCTGTCAAATTACTCTAGTGACGCAACCGGTTCTGCACACCTGTCTGCAAAAAGCGTATTATAACCACTAGCCGTTACTGGGTTAAGTTTTATTACCGGTAATTATAAGTAGAGTTCTTTATATGGACTAATAACTTGACAATTTTAAAATTAACTATTAACTAGCAGACAGACGTTTAAGATTATTAAGTTTTTTATTAGTTCCAATCAGCAGTTATTAGTCAGTCTACTATTGCCACATAATTAGGTAGGTACCTCACAGTTTATATAACAAATAGTTTTATCAAATTTGGCATGCAGACGACGATGAATGAATTGTAGGAAAAAAAAAACTATGAATGAATTATTACCGGTTCACTAGCTGCTTTTTTGTTAACTATATGAAATTCTAGTAAATCTCTATTATTTAAAGTTTAAGTTTATGTATTCTTTTTCTGGAATTGGTGACATATTTTAAATACTATACTTGTATACGAGGTATTTCTTTTCCTTGTTATTTCCATAATGTTTTACTCGTACGTAATTTTTATTATCTCTAATTACTGTTAGTTAATTCCGTTATCTTTTTTTTTATCTATTTCGTATGTAAACTTACTTATTTTGTTTTGGAGAAAATGTCAATGCAATAAAATATTAAAATATGGTTAGTGCATAATAATCTATCAGCTTTGGAAACTACAAATAAAAGTTTTATTATTTCTGTAGAAGACATAAAACACAAAGCCGAATAATTCTCAAAGTAATAAACTATCGATTTATATGTATACTAGCTGTAGCCCGCTACTTCGTCTGCGTGGACGACATAAAGCAGCAAAAATACTGTGCCTGTGCCATTATAATTGCTGACCCTCAATTAGTGATAGCGTAATAATATTTAGCCTATGTGTTGACCCGACCTCTTGGCTATATTTATGCAAAATTGGAAGTAAAAGGATGCAGTAATTTTAGAGTTTAACCTAAATTGTAGATCATGTCCCAAGCATTCTAAAAAAGTGATATTCAATGTACAGTTTCAACTTTACTACAATTTTATTAGATGTATACGATTCGTATCGATATAGCTACTGTTGAATATCGGAGCTGGAGAGGTTTATGTAACGGTCCAGCAGATCGGCCAGCGCGTAAGATGGTGCGATAGCATATAAACTATGTATAGGTAATCGATCTTACCGTTCCTTCGGGCTCTTTCTCGATAATGATTAGACATTAATCGATATTACTTAGGTTAATACTTACAACGTTCGTTTGGAAATCTGATATTAATATGAGTAATTCTGTGAATCAAATTGAATGCTAATGTTACATATGTTGGCAAATTTGAAGTAAATAAAAGAGAAAGATGAACGTAAATATATAACAGTAGCAATATTGTGGAAATGTCATCTATTTTTGTTTTTATCAGGCTAGGTAGCGGCAGTTATGCCTCAACTGGTGGAATTTTGAGATCTCGAATGTAGCACATGTTTTTTTAAATTTCACGAAGTATTTACGCTATTCTACTTGTTTCTTTACTACAAGATGTTTCAAGGGCAAGTTATGTTCAAAATATACGTAAACTAGTTGACCCAGCGAACTTTATTACACCTCAGAAGAAATAATAAATAATAGTTTAAAAAAACTAAAAAACACGCTTTTTATAGAAAACCGAACTAAAAAATAGAAAAATAAAAATATATATATTTTATTTTAAAAAAAGCGTGGGGTGCTTTTTAAGATATTATCGAAATGATAATCACTCTACTCATATCTGTCAATAAAATATTTATAACTATTGACACCAGGCACCCCACGCTTTTTTTAAAATAAAATATATTTTTTTTTATTTTTCTATTTTTTAGTTCGGTTTTCTATAAAAAGCGTGTTTTTTAGTTTTTTTAAACTATTATTTATTTTATATTTTTTAGTTCGGTTTTCTATAACAAGTGCGTTAATAGCGCCATCTGTGACTTATACAAGGAACTCGGAGTCAGTTACAAACAAACATACAAACATACATACCGAAAATAAAAATGGTCATTGTGTCAAAATGACCATTTTCATTTCTTCATAATATACCATGGCGAACTTTTTTGTGGACCTTATGAAGGTGTACATCATTTTGTTTTATCACTTTTGGTTCAGCTAGTTTTTGAAATTAATGTGCTAAATCCCTAAAATTATCAATTTTCCCTTAATATATTATACATGTATTATAGATTCAAACCACCCGGGAGACAACCTGTATCTATTAAAAACAAGCGGATCAAAATCCGTTGCGTAGTTTCAAAGATATAAGCATATAATGGACAGTCAACGGAAAGCGACTTTGTTTTTTACTATTTAATAATGAAGATATGTACTTATTTATATATTCCTCTTACAATAACCTATCTCTAAACATTTTATGATACCCAAACTTACGACTTACACAAGAGTTACGTTCTCGATAACGGCCTCCTTTCTAAAACCAGTGAATTGTCGATGGATCACATAATGCTGCATCAAATTCTAATTGATTTATGTAATGTCATTAGGTATGTTTACTTTTTTACCGATTGCCCCAGAAAGAGGTTGATGTTTTGGGAGTAATTATCATATAGATATCACTACTGCTATAAAAAGTGTAACGAGTTACGTTAGCGATTGATTGGTTTGCGTACATCACTACTGTTCCGTTTTAATATCTTCACGTTTGAATTCTTAAAATTAACTAGCAATGTATTATCTATCGCTATATTCGCTGGTAAATAAAAAAACTGCTGTATCAATTACAATTCAGCCCTATTACCTACTACTAAAACTCTTATTACCTACCTCTTAACCTTATAAGGATGAAACTGGACGCAACGTGTGAAATTGCTTTTTTTTCTTAAGTCGATTTACCTTAAAACAGTTGCAAGCGTTTTCATTTTAAAGGGTAATCAGTTCAAGAGTCAACTTTCACTTTACAGTCATTTCATACACTTGTTGAAAAGAATCTAGACATGCTACATACAATAAAAAAAACTGGCAGCCATGAATTGATTAAATTTGGCGACAAAAAAATCTTTTTTTTTTGTAGCTTCCCGGAAATACAGCCAGTGCTAATTTACTCATAAAATACTTTTTTGTGGGGACTATCAAGGTGGACAGAGAGCCATATGAAGTACGGAACAGTGATTTAACGCCTTGTCGGCAGAAGATCCATCAGAGACACGAGCGCGCCGTTTTAACCGGTGTGGACGAACGGTATTCAAGTATATAAGGCGAAGTACCTGTCTTCAGTTTATTGAAAATAGTAAACATTAAGTACACATTTATTGAAACATCTAAAATAAACGACTAAAAATATTCTGTCAATTATCGATAGTCTTTTTACATCTCCACGAACAAATTTTTAATTGTAGACGATAATCTTAAATTCAGATCATTGTTAGAAATATAAAAATGAATCATATTATCTCTACTCTATAAAGCAATTGCTATACTTTTTATTCTTTTTTTATATGAACACTACAGTTTATACATGCCAAATTTACGCGCTTACCGTCACATAGTTTACTTAAATTTGGTTACCTTATTTATTAACTTAGCGATAACTTATAATTAAAAAAAATATATTTTCTACAAATTTAATTTATCAACATCTTTAATACGAACTTACGGAATTGGATGTAGGAACCGTGTCGGTATACCGACGCAGGCGACATTTTTATAACTCATATACGGTGTTCGTTTCCGATGAGCGAGTGCTTACCCTTAATGACTGTACCTGTTATTTACAGGTAAAACGGGTTTACTATGTGGACTATTGGGTTATGTCCTTTACGACGGTTGATATTGAAATCTTGTAAACATTTTTACAAGAAAAGGAAATTGTACACTTTCCATTCCGCTAATTGTTGGCATGTTTTGAAAATTCACTTGGCTGTATTCGGGTATCAAAAAGGAAAAAATATCAAACAAAGATCGGGGAAAAAATATATTATGTAATAAATGTAGGACATGTGTATATTATCCTGAAATAATTAGGTTTTACTTGAAGAGCTGCGGAGCTTTCAGTTGTAGGTACTTGTTAGCTTGAAAGCCAACTAAAACAGGATTAGTTAAAACCAGCTATAGCTACAGCCACTAGTTGTTCTTTTTTATATATAATATCATAAACACACACACACATATCACATACACATAACATAACTTCACGCCTTTTGTTACTCGAAGGTGTAGGCAGCGGCTGTTAAGCCTCGTCTCGCCGTTATGTTTACGTCCCAAATGGAACAGGTGGCGAACCTGTTGTCATACCGGGCACAAAGTTTCTAGTCAACGATATTTATCTCACTTAACTTCCGAAAACAATTTCGAAAAGTCATTGGTGTGGGCCAATGTCAGGATTCGAACCCGGACCTCTGGATCAGAAGCCGTGTGCTCGTACCACTGGACTACCGAGACTAAATATAATATCCACATTAAATTTTAATGTATATAAAATATGTAAATATATTATTCGGTATAAAACATTTCGCTCCGCTTCCAAAATTTTATCTGACCGGACAGGTCGCATCCGGTCGGAAGATAACGACCTGACCCCAACAATTCTGTCTAAAATCCAACAGGCCGGCCAAAAATCGGACGGTTGAGAACCATATAGGCGACTATCTAAGAATTGGAGCTGGTAACAGTGGACAAATCCCTTAGATGAATTCAGCTATCATAGATCGAAAATCGGGTAAAATTCTTGTTTCCGGATACAAATTTCGCTGCCGCTGTTAGTAAGTTAATCGTATTTATTATTGCTACTATTAATTATGAACTAGCTCAGCTAAGACATATAATATCAAGTTTGTGGCACATAAAATTATTTTGCCTAAGGTTACAGAGACAAGGAAAAAAAACGATAACAAACAATCTAAAATTATTTTCATTCATAGAATTATGTTTAAAATAGTGTTGTTTCATTTCAAACTTTATACTAATAGACACAATATAGTTTTTCGTGTGGAATTAAATTGTTAATATGTATGCATCTCATATTGGCCCGTTGGAGATGCCAGTGGGCCTTTTTTGTTAACTTCATTCCTTAGAACCGGTTTCTCGTCGGGTTCATTCAGTGAATAATGTTTTGTACGTTTTTTTAAATATGCTCTACATGTGAAAAAAAAAGATTCTCGTAAAGTCAAAAGTTATGGTAAATATTTGCCGTACCGTGTTCAATACTGGGAACTTTAGAAGGCAAGGGATTGTTATTGAGTTTTACAAGTATGTACTTGCGTCTACTTAAGGGAGATACTAAAGTTTTTAACACCAAAAAAGTTGAGGTAGGAGAATTTTTTCTGCAACGCACCGAGTTTGTTCCTCCAATTGGTTACAATTTTGTCAGTATTTTGTCACGTATGCCATATGGATTCGAACGCGCTACTTCGATAGGTGTATGTGCCTTATATCACTGCCAGATTACTTGTATTTTATTGTATTATTTTATGGTTTTCTTGCTATTATGAAAATATAATAAATCAAATGTCAGACTTTAAATAGCACTAAAATGTATTTAAAAATAACAAATATCTCTACAAATCTCGAAGAATTGTTTTTGATTACCTGTTTATAAAAATGTTTATATTAATTACAACACCCCATATGTTGGTTCCACTTACTATTTTAATTAGTTTTCAGTTTCTTCAAATTCATCTGATAAGGTCATAATATTTAACCGATTATGAAATGTTAATCAATTTAAAGAGATTATTTCTGTATCATCCTTCGTCAAATTATTTAAATAAGTTTACTCAATATTTCGAAACATATTATCTACGAAACATATTATTTTTTTGCAAGCGAACACGCAAATAATTCTCATGATATTGAATTAATTAAACCGTTTAAATTGTTACTTAAAATACTTTATTATGTAACTATTTCTCATGCTGCATCGGTATCAGGCGTATTTTAGGTACCACTATCATCGGCAGCGAATATTTGAAATTGCACAAAACCTGCGGAGTGACTCTCTTGAAAACAATGTTCTAAGGAAGGAAGTTGGATTGAAAGAGCGTGGCGGTATAAAAGTAAGAAAGGGCATGCTCCGATGGTTCGGACATGTAGAAATAATGGATGTTGCTAGATTGACTAAGGAGGACGGCCACAACACACTTTCCATTGCCAAATAGAACGAGCTCTGGAGGAAGGTGATATGTGGTAAAGGTGTATGAAAAGAGTTATGAAAGTCAAAGAAGCGGGTGAGGAGTGTGAGATTCGTGCCTTATGACGCTCTGTTCTCTCTGCCTACCCCGCGAGGGATTTGGCGTGAAGTTATACATACCTATATTTGAATATCTTGAATATCTCTGGTGGAGGCTATTGTCACACATCAGTCACATTTTGTTACCTGCTCATCAATTACATGTAATATACGAAAAAAGTCATTGATGTGTAATGTCTTCCAGAATATTAGAACCCTTGGTTATAAACATAGCGAATCTTCTTTTGTAGCCTCGAAACTCACACGCAAGAACAAAGCAGAACAAGAAAATAGTTGTATATGACCGGATACAACATATATTGAACTGATAAATATATATCTCGATGATAAAAAGTTTAGTCTCAAATTTAATGAATGATTGAAAAACAAACTAAATACGTATATATAAAAGTGACAAAATAAGCCCCTTAATGAACATTATTTATAATACTTTCATCGATGCATTATTACACTATAACAATAGTAGATACATATCTACCTATTTTTATAGTATGTATATTTATGTGTTTAAAAATAAGTATACAATCAATAAAAAATGATACGTCATTCGGCACAGGTGTCCCACGCCCACACATATGGGCACATTAAAGTAGCCCAACGTGAGCCAACGTCCCACTTTAGTCTACTTTCCCAAAGCCTTCACCAGCGCGGGGGTCACAAGTTTACGTCCTACTCGTAGATATAAGAAGCTTTTTTTATTGTTATTTCTTATGATAGTGTAATTTTTCTCTTTTAAAAAGTCTCGGTGGTCCAGTGGTCAAGTACCCCGCTTCTGAATCCAGAGGTCGCGGGTTCGAATCCAGGCTCACACCAATGACTTATCGAAATTAATTTCGAAACTTATATATGATAAATATCGATGACTAAAAACTTTGTGCCCGGTATGGCATTTCATTAAGTGGCATCGTCTAGATATTTGTATATATCTAGTGACGAGCCTCGTGGTGCATTGGTAAAACTACCGACTGCAGAATCGAGGTTGGCGGGTTCGATCCCCACCCGTGTAATATTTGTGACAAGCATGAATGTTTGTATGGCGTCCGGGTGCTTTTATATGTATTATAAGTATGTATGTACAAAAAAAGTATATATGTATTCATATCCGTTTGGTAGTATCCATAGCAATACATGGTGTGGAAATCTCGGTGCAGGCCCATATGAAATATCTGGGCCTGCACCTAGACAGCAAGTGGTGCTTCGCGGAGCACATGGCAAAGCTCGCCCCGAGGCTGGACAGCGCGGCTGCCGCGTTGGGTGGGCTGTTGCCTAACATATAAAGGCCTGGGTCGCAATGTAGGCGTTTGTACGGTGGTGTGATCCGATCCATGGCACTTTACGGAGCCCCTATCTGGGCGGATAGTCTCTCCGCCCGCAACAACTTGGCCCTCTTAAGAAGGCCACAGAGGGTCATCGCGACGAGAAAAATTAGGGGTTACTGGACCGTGTCATGGACGCCGGCGGCGACGGCGGCCACTGTGTTGGCAGGTGACCCGCCTTGGGAGCTAGAAGCAAAGGTTCTGGCGGGGGTCTACCAGCACTGCGTGCAGTAGCGTGCTCGGGGCGAGCTGCTCAATACTAACGACGTGCGGGCTGCAGCCCGGACGGTTATGCTCCGGCAATGGGAGGAATATCTAAGGGCCCCTGTTGCCGGAGTCGAACTAGTAGCGGCGGTACTCCCTGTCCTGGAGGAATAGCTGAACTGCCGTCACGGTAAACTGACGTTTAGGTTGACGCAGATGCTTACTGGACACGGCTGTTTCGGTAAGTATATGTGTCAAATTGCACAGAGAGAAAGATATCCGAACTGTGTTGAGTGCGGCGCGCCGGAGGACATGGCGCGTCACACACTTCAGGAGTGCGCCGCCTGCCAAGAGAAGAGAGACGACCTGGTTGCAGTGATAGGCGGGGACATGTCGCTGCCGGCAGTCATCAATGCCATGGTCGGCAGTGGCAGGTGCTGGCAAGCAGTGGCTGATTTTAGCGAGGCCGTAATCGCGCTGAAGGAGGCCGCGGAGCGGGAGCGCGAGAGCGCTGCCGACGCGGACCCGCTCCGTCGAGCGAGGCCAGGGAGGAGGCGACGCAACTATGCTCGCCACCTCCCCCCGGCTTGAAATGGAGAGTCCGGTTTCTTACACACTTGTCCTGTGCGGTTGGCCGGGTCCGAAGTGGAGCGAACAGTCTAGGTTGTAGCCCGACTCGTGCCCAGGTCGTCGCCTGTGCGGCCCCCGTTTGTGCTCGCGCGCTATGGGGCTGGTCGGGGCAGAATGCTAATCACGGTCCCCTGGCGCCCCACTAATGATGGAAGGTGCGCCGCAGAAGTTTAGTGGGTATTCCGGCATCACTGTGCCGGTGAGTCCCACATAACCCTGCCCACGCCGGCGGCGTTGTCAATCCCGTTGGCGTCGGCAGGGTGTGTGTAAAAGCATTCCTCTGCGAAAAAAAAAGGTAGTATCCATAGCACAAGCATCTAGTTGCTTAGTTTGGAATTAGAGGGCGCTGTGTGTATTGTGTCCAATATATTATTATTATATAGCTTATAAGCTTGAAGATATTTACTACTAAATTTAAAAAACTATATTTACTCCCAAATGAAGAATTACATACATACATACATACATAATTTCACGCCAAATCCCTTGCGGGGTAGGCGGAGAGAACAGAGCGCCATAGGGCACGATTCTTACACGCCTCACTCGCTTCGTTGACTTTCATAACTCGTTTCATGCATGCGCGTCGGTTTTTGAGGCTCTTAACATCACCTTCCTCCAGAACACGTTCTATTTGGTCATGGAATGTGTGTCTTGGTCGTCCTCAACTCCTACATCCATCCGCTTTTGCATTGTATATCTGCTTAGTCAGTCTTGCATCAACCATTCTTTCTACATGTCCGAACCATCGGAGCATGCCCTTTCTTACTTTTACACCGACTCTCTCTTTCAAAGAATGAATGAAGAATTAAGTAATTAAATAGGGTTAAATTATAAATACTAATACATTTTGCATATAAGAAAGATATAAGTACCTACAGATGTTTATTTTGGTAATTCTACATTAAACATAAAAGTAGCCCATGCTATCGCCATTTGTAAAAGCCGCATGAACAGAATGACGTTATAATAATGTCAAAGGTTGTGGAAGCGACCCACAGTTAATTAAACTTTATATGACGAGCATAAGCGTACTTTATTTATCTAAGTATGCTTTATCATTATTCTCTTAATTACATCATTACATAGCATAAAACAAAGTCACTTAAATGCTTACTGCATTGGAACTACGCAACGGATTTTGATGCCGTTTTTTAGTTGATAGATAGTTACAATGGGGTGGTTTGTGTGTATAATTTAGTAAAGAAAAAATGATAACTTTCGAGATCTTACACTTTAATTGTAAACGGTATAAAAATTAATTTTTGACGCGGCACAAACTTCGCTGGATCAGCTAGTAGTTTATAAATTCCTCTTAAATTAGTACTTGTCTTAGCTAAATAAAATAAATAATTAAATTTAATCATCTCTGTTTATCGGGATTGAATCTAGGACCTTCCATTAAGAAGTCTTCTAAGCCTAAACTAGGTAATCGTTATAGCTTCTTCTAATAAGCGAAAGATGAAACTTTGACCTCGCTTCACCTGATGGTAAGTGACGACGTCGTCTTTTGATGGTAAAACTACCACTATTCAGTTTAGTGCCTAAGTAAAGTGTCTAGTGCTTAAAACCAGTAAAACCGAACTAAACTAGGGCACTATTTGTTAAAATCAATTTATGCAGGAGTCGTTAAAGTGTGTTATATTGGATTATACAGATAGAATTAAAAGGCCATGGGAAGTGGAACAAATGAACGGACAAACAAATAGCCGACGGCTTGTGACAGCCGCAGAAGCAGTATGTCCTTGTACACATAGTATCTAGTAATGTATAAAGAGCAAATTGTCCGTCTGTATAACAAAGGTCCAATCTAATCCACTAATCCGAATTAGTTAGTAAAGAGATACCGCGTATGGAAATATCTGATTTCATAAGTATTTGTCGTCTATAGAATTATTTCAAAAGAGAGACGTAAAGAAAACCAAATGCAAGTTAAAACAATTAAATATTTCATCAAACCATATCGACGATTCATTGCCACCGTACTATCAAGATAGAGATGACAGTGACTTATAGGTTTAAATGTCATTCGATACTTTGAAAAATAAATAACATAAACCTTTTAAAAAGTACTCATTGGAATAGCTTAAGTATAGGCTTTTGCCCTTATTAACAGCGAAAGTACTCAGTTATCAATATAGCAGTTCGAAGAAGAAGAAGAATGCTTGAAGAAGCCCCAAAACCTCACTTGCCTAGGGGAATCCAACACCATCAAAAAAGTATTGTCTTGTTTTTTTGTGAGGCTGGGGTAACTGCTAGTACGGGCTGTTCAGTGTTAATCGAGATAACTCTTGCTATGCTCTACCCGCTACCATCATTACAAAAGTACAATAAACTTAGTGAAAGTTTTAGACAAATTCCAACCGCAGATAAATACGAATCACTTCATTGAGAGGTTGATTGTCCAAATGACCTCACGTACAAGCGTTATTTAAGATGAAAAACTCATTGATTATTCGCTAAGCAGACTGTAGAACTTATTTAATCCCTAAAGAAATCTTACAAAGTCATCGCCAGAAAGGCAGATAGCTACTTAAGTATGATTGTTTCATGTCATTTAATTGAATCAATCAAAGTTCCGATAATTTTAGGGGAACTCGCTAATGAGCAGATGTTCGTAAATAGTAGGTAACTGCGCTGAACTTTCTACTTTCGCTGATTTAATGTAGCAAGTGAAATTAAAAGCTATTGTTTAATCATGTTATTGTTGTGCTTTTGAAACTTATTTTATTGAGGCGGAATCAATTTGTTTGTTTACAAGTGCTAGGAACTACGAATCAGATTTCATTTTAAAAAACCTTAAACTATTTGCATTGTCAGGATTAGAAGAACATTTGCCCGGTTGAGCTATCTTAATGTCTATACGAACGCGAGAAAGAACAGTTTTTAATTAATTTACCTAAGTTAAACTTCAAGCTTGATTGAAATTTCCTCAACAACATTAACTATAGATCGATTTATTAGTACTTACTGGATGAATAGCTAATTCACATTCATAGTGAACCTGTTGTATGTACAATTATTTAAAAGTTCTCGCTTACAAGTCAAGAAAGTTTGATGTAAAAGTTGCAGTTGTAGGTATTAATTTAAGTGTTTAATTGCGCTTTCTTATTTACTAGAAGTGCTCAATAATAAGTACTTAATGCACCTAGTATTTAGTAGCTAGTTACTTTTAAAATTTTATAAAACGAAATAAGTAGTTTGTAACATAGATAGGTTTTTTCAAGTTAGTTTATATGGCAATCTGTCTATATTCACATCATCATCCCATGTAACTCATTTTAAAGGCATTTTAAATATAGCGGTGGAATATATTTACTATATTACAGATTTATTTCCAGGATGTTCTAAAAGCTCTTCTAGTAATAAATAGTTTCAGCGCCTTCCATAAAAAGACGCGCTTTATTGACGCACTTATTTACACTTTGCTATTAAAAAACAAACAGGCGCTAGATACTTACAAATTTCAATGTGGTCTGTTCTACGAAGGTAGAGTTCGCGTGAGTTTAGCATTTACGAATATTAATTACTTATATTTATTGCCTACACTATATCGTAATTAGGTCGCTAGGTCATATGACAACCAACAAATTAATTTGGCAACACTATAAGGCAAGATTCTTACACGCCTCGACGTTGAGTTTCTTCTCTTCTCTTCATCTTCATACACGCGCGTCGACTTTTGAGGCTCCTAATAACACCTTCCTCCAGAACACATTCTATTTGGTCATGGAGTGTTTGTCTTGGCTGTCCTCGACTCCTACATCCCTCTGATTAATTTATAATTGAACTAGACGACCCGGCGAACTTTGTTCCGCATCAAAAGTATTATCTGCTGTCTCGCTATGTTAATACTGCAATATCTTCGAAAATATTTGTTTAAATTGCATGCTGTAAAGGGCCAAGATCATCTATATTACATGCACAATCTATTTAGGACACTAATTGGATGAAAATTAATACTGTAATGGTTAAAATCGCTTCATATAAATAGGTCATTATTTCTCGTAAAAAAGAAAGGTCATTGTGGGTTATCCCTAAGAGATTAGACATAGGCGCTCGCGGACTTTTTTGTAGACCTTTTAAAGGTATATAATAATGTAGTACGTTGTTTTGATTTATCACTTAGGGTTCAAGCAGCGTTTGTGATTAAAGTTCTAAATTTTGAAAATTATCACTTTTTTACTACACTATACATGAATTACAGATCAAAACCACCCCGTTGACACCCTCTAACTATTAAAAAAAAACCGCATCAAAATCCGTTGCGTAGTTTTAAAGATATGCGCATATAAGGGGACACACAGCGGAAAGTGACTTTGTTTTATACTATGTAATGATTTACTACTACTATCAACTATATTAAGCTGTTGGTTTTAATTTACATACATACATAACTTCACGCCGAATCCTTTGTGGGGTAGGCAGAGAGAACGGAGCGCCATAAGTCACGATTCTTACACACCTTACTGGCTTCGTTGACTTTCATAACTCTTTTCATTCTTTTCTTCTTTTTTCTTTTTTTCCTTTTCTTTTCATGATTTTAATTTCATAAATTAATTATTGTTTTGTTAGATATCATTAGATTAATAGCAGTTAAACTACTAACATGTACTGACGAACTATAGGCAGCATGAACCACTTTTCATTTCGTTGTGTCGCAAGATGTCGGTCACGAACTGTGGCGGGACGCACAGATGTCAGCCGCGGGCGGTCATAGACAATCGCTGATGATATGAGGACCTGTTTTGAAGGATTTAGATAACAACATTATTCGTTGTAATAATATAGTAGTAGTTATGATTGATGATAATGGTAGGTATCGCAAGGCTAAATATCTCAAAATGACCGGTGTGTGACTTAAATTGTTAGTTTGTACATAAGTAGGTCACTCGAGGGGAACTTTGTATCATTATTTCAATCATGTATCAAATCTTACATATCTAATCATATAACTTTAAATAAACAATATTAAATACGAATTATGTATAAAGAATATACCTGTATTATTTGAGTTGTGATACTAATAGTATATCAAAATATTTATAAATGAAAGTCAATGTTTAGTCTCGGTGGTACGGTGTTCGAGATCCCCGCTTTTCTCGGAATTCTTTTCGGAAATTATGTGTGATAAACATCGATGACTGACAACTTTGTGCCCGGTATGACAATAGGTTCTACCGCCTATTCAATTTTGGACGTGTCGTAACGATTCGGCGAGTCGAGGTTTAACAGCCACTGCTTACACCTTCGGGTAGCAAGAGGCTTTAAGTTAAGTTATTTAGAAAAACAGCGTAATCTAAATGAAATTGATACTAAACTTTTTTTGGACTAAACTAAACAAGCTCTAGGCCAGGACCAACTTACTAGCTAAGACACCGCCTACCTGGTGCTATTCGTGTAATCAATGAACACACAAGAGTAGATGTACTGAATGATCCCTCTAGTGAAGTCGCGAAGGTTACATTGTACGTAGCAACCTATGTATAACTAGGCACTAGGCGTTATTTTTTTAATTTATTATATAAAAATTTATAAAATGTTTCTCTGTTCTGTAGGTGTAGTTATTATAATATTAGTTAAGAAGGCTACTCTATCGCTTTAGGTTTGTCACCTGTAATGATAGTTTATGGATGTAAATAAATAAATAAAATAAGTAATAAAATAAAATAAATAAAACAAATAAAATAAATAAACATGGTTAGCTTCCATTCTGGGATTACTTGGCTTTCTATGATGTTGATTTTACGTCCTTGGTACCTTGGTACTTTACTAAAATTACTAGAATGATTTACAAATCAGGATTAAATTACATCGGTTACAGGATTTTCAATTTTATTAGCGAAATGTCATAAATTTATAATGTTTTATCTTGAATTTCAACTGATATTTAATCTCGCTTTTATAGCATACCTACTAGTTGACCCGGCGAACTTTGTTCCGCAACAATAGTAATAAATAAATAAATTTTGGATTTTTGGATTTCTCACTATACTACATTATACATGACTTATAGTTAAAATCCACTCCGTTGATACTCACTATCTTTAAAAAACTCGCATCATAATAAAGATATAAGCATATAAGTGGACAGACAGTGTAAAGTAATTATCTATAAACCTATTGAAACATCAAAACACGTAGGTACAATAATGATATTGAATTTGATTGGTTAATATTAGGTACATGCATACATAACTTAACGCCAAATCCCTTGCGGGGTAGGCAGAGTGAACAGAGCGCCATAAGGCACGTTGCTTACACGCCTCACTCACTTCGTTGAGTATCAAAACTCTTTTCATGCACTTGCGTGGATTTTTGAGGCTCCTGACAACACCTTCCTCTAGAACACGTTCTATTTGGTCATGAAATGTGTGTCAGCGTCCTCGAATCCTACATCCATCTGCTTTTGCCTTGTATACGGGCTTAGTCAATCATGCAAATGTTAATATTGGGTTGGCGGAATTTCAAATAATCTTCCACAACTATTTCAGATTGGCGAATGAATGTCAGCTACAGTTAAGTTAGTTACGTTTTATCCCGTAAACGAACTCGTAGGGAAATAAACAACCAGTATAAATTAGAATTAGAGATACTGTTACATTCTCAGGTAAGTTAATTTATAACTTTATCCAGTGTGATCTATCTAGGGACCACACTGGACGTAACCTTCGTCACCGGACGTGGCGATGTGATAGCAATATTAACATAAATTGTACCCTACACTACTCTACAGATTCTTAAAGTTATGAATCACAACAATTGAATGTATAGAATACTACAGAATGATTGAATATCCTGTTTAATAATATCTTGGACACAATACACACAGCGCCCTCTAGTTCCAGACTAAGCAACTGAATACTTGTGCTACGGATACTAGATAACGGACATTAATACATATATACTTTATTCTTTGTAACTAGGTACATACTTTTATTATATAGAAGAATACCCTGACGCCATATAAACATTCCTGCTTGTCAAAAATATTTGTACTCGGGTGGGAATCAAATCCCTAACTTCGATTCTACAGTCGGTAGTAGTAGGTCGGTGGTAGTAGCACCATGAGGCTCGTCATGCGTTATTGCCCAGAATCTATACATATAAATAAAATTGGAGTGTATGTTTGTAATATTGAAATAGGTAACCGCTTTTTACTGCATGCATAATGAAATTATATACGGTAAATACACCAAAATAACACTTTTCTCAATTTTATCCGTCTGTCTGTTTGCTCCGGCTATTGTCTGAAATGGCTTTTTTATGGGATAGGAGAGAAAATGAGCAAATGGGTCACGGGTGGTCATGGGTGGTAAGCAACTACTTACCGCCCTTGAACACCGTGGTGTGTTGCCGCGTTTTAGGGGAGTGGGAGTGGTAAGGAAGTGAAAAAGGGATCGTGCCTCTCACCGAACAAAACGCGGTACGAGCCACTTCACGCGAATATTCCGAGAGGTCGTAATACATTACGACAATACAATACAATGTATTTCACTGTTCAAGACGGCTCATTTATGCTGCGAACTACCAGATTCTACCACTGTTAAATATGGCTGGACCAATATTTAGATTTATTGGCAGTTGACTGATGAAATAAGTAGTAACTTTAGGCATTTTTATTTTGGAATTATAGTTATTTGCTCATTTAATGCTTTTGAGGCGAAACAAGGTTCCTGTAAATATTATATGTAATATTTTTTCGAATTTTCATTTTCAATTCTTTATTTTAAATTATACTACTGTTTTGTTTAAAATTTAAAATATGGAGTGTAAGCTCGATATGAATCATGAACATTTTTTTTTCATTTTGTTACAGGGAAAAGATAAGAGCAATCGGGAAGATCTGAAAACAGATATACAACACAGAAAGGAAACATTTTATAGGGTTAGTATTTTTAATACTTACATTTTTCTTAATATAAATTTACCGAAGTGAAACAGAAGTGTTCTAATATTATCTAATATATAAAATTCTCGAGTCTAGATGTGCGTAATTGAACTCCTCCGAAACGGCTTGACCGATTCTCATGAAATTTTGTGTGCATATCGGGTAGGTCTGAGAATAGGACATCTATTTTTCCTCCCCCTAAATCACAAGGGTAGCCCACCCCTCAATATTTTTTTTAATTTTTCGACATTTTTCTGTTTCTTATTTTTTTTTTATAAAACGGGATACAAAAATACATACAACCCTAAAATTTCAACCCCCTACGATCAACCCTTATTTTTTAAATTTTATTTTTTGGCAAGACAACGTTTGCGGGGTCAGCTAGTAATAATATATATTAATAATAACGACGTTCAAAATATTGATTACGTGTTTGGAAAAATAACACTTGCAATGCAAATTGCAAGATTGACTAAGCAGATATACAATGCATAAGGATGGATGTAGGAGTCGAGGACGGCCACGATCCACCTTCCATGACTAACATGAACGAGTTTTGAAAAAGGAGTTAGGAGCCATAAAAATCGAGGCGTGTGTATGAAAAGTGTTATGAAAGTCAATTAAGCGAGTAAGAAGTACGGTGTAAGAGTCATTCCTATTGGTACTTTGTTCTCTCTGCCTACCCCGCGAGAGATTTGGCGTGATGTTATGTATGTGTATGTAAAACTTCAAAGGTATTATGTTTAATGTGTGATTTACTAATGTTGTTAATTTATTTCAGGAGGCTCCGTCGGACGAGGACTCAGCTGTGTCCTCCGCGCCTGCCTCTCTCTCACCACAACCGCTGAACGACATGTGGGTAAGTGCACATTGTGGTCTTCCTCGTGTATCAATTTTAAAATCCTGGTATATCACCGGTCAACCACCACCACAGTTGCATTTATAGCGATATTTTTCAAAAATTACTTGACGTGTCTTTACATGTTTGTAATAATATACAAATGGGTCAGTAATATTTACAATTATATAATTTATACACGTTTCATTTGCGTGACGGCAGACTCTACTACTTACTTTACGTTGTATGATTCTGTCACTCACTGTCCATCACCCGGAAGGCATCATAGTTACATAGTTATTACAGCGACTAGTTTGTTGGCAGTTCACTTCAACATTCGTAAATCAATTTAGCTCAATTCAGCTTAATTTAAAATCCATATTTGCATTCTATGTCAATATTCTCTTTAATTATGTTAACCATTCTTTACAATATTCAATTATACTAAAATAAGATTTAGTTATATCTTCAATGAAGGCTTAATCAAATTATGAATACCGAATGGATAAATGTTCAGTAGTGTGATTGAATTTCGCAAATAAAATATCTGAGGTAAAATTATGTCTTTAATTTTAGTTCGATTTTTATATAAATCGATGAAAACAGTGTTAAAGACTTAGCTGTAATTTTCATGTGATGTACTGATAAAAAAATCTAAGTAGGTACCTACTGTTGTTTTGTAATAAAGACCCCCACATATTAATTATGTCCCATACTTTCAATATACAGACTACAGACATAGTCTCGTTACAAATTTTATTAATAAGTATCTAGATTACATAAAAGTATAGACAACCTACAAAGATTTATGTTGGACAGTAATGCATAAAGACTGTTGCAATGTTATAACAAATTTGCAATCAACTACATTGTATACTAAAATAGTAAAGTCTAAAATGTGGTATGGTTAAATCTGTTGTACCTATAGCAAATTTGTTGGCTTTTTTTTTGCAATTATTGTTAATTTATACTTCAAATTTAGTTGTTGATTAAATAAGGTTTTATTTTAGTGTCTGATTTAAAGTCAATAAAAGCTCTTATTGGCTTTAAAAGGGACAAAAAAGATACATCGTTCGTAGTTTTAAAAATGTTACAACCTGATTGATCTTTCCTTCGCTTCTATTTAACTTTAATTGATAAGTTATCAAAATAACTGTTCCTTATATGTATAAGGCTCACACTACTTTTTATTTATACATACTAAATATTAAAAATAGCTTGGTGATGATAGTTGATTATCTGGTGGTAAGTAAACAATATCCAAATGAAGATTAGATATTTCGGAAATCAAATCTTCTTGATTGTCTGCAGAGATTTTTTAAAATCCCGACATTCCGGTATAATTTTTAGCAATTTACTCGTATATTTTCGTCTGAATCCGGGTGCTCGCCGAAACCCAAGAAAAGGGCAAGCACACACATGAAAAGGGATCGAAAAATTGAACAGATATCCTATTCAGCATGCATGTCAGGTAATGTCATATACTAACGTACTTATAATGAATACAACAGATATTTACAATTTACTTTTTGTATAGTACTTACCTTGAAATTGTTACACGATCATAGCGCGTGCGTCACGTTAAAGACCGTGTGCCTTCCGGAGGCGCCTATATCTTCGAATACTTCGCATTATATTAAAATGAACGCCTTCAGCCTTGATGTTAAGATCTTCTCTAAGCCCAGCCTAATGTCAAATTGTATTGCAATATAAACATTTTGTCACCTAGTAAACTATTGGTGTAGTTGCGTCACGACATTGTGTTACGTTCATATGTAGGGTGAATATGATTTATGCTAGGTGTGTGCATTATTGTTTATTTGGTCGCAAAGATTTTTGTTTAACGGTAAACATAACCCTTGTAACTACAATAAGTAATAAGCTGATCTAGTTCGGTCGTAATACCTATTGCCAAAGTCATTAGTTAAATGGTTTTGAGTGTTTTTCTTTTAATTGTAGATGTAACTTTCGGGATAAGGAAAGCGTTTTTTTTATGGGATAGGAGGGCAAACTAGCAGGCGTGTCACGTGATGGTAAGCAACCAACGCCGCCCATGGACACCAGCAACACATAAAGTGTTACTGTTGCGTAGCCGACCTTCAAGGGATAGGGGATTGGAAAGGATGGGGAAGGAGGGTGGGCCTCCAGGTACCTCTCTCACCGAATGAAACGCGGCATGAGCCACTTTACGTCGGTCTTCTGAGAGGTCGTGGTATTTCACCGGTCGAGCCGGCCCATCCATGCAGCGAACTGCTTGGCTCTACCACTGTTTGGCTTTTTTTGCAAATATGTGTATTTTGGATCCTGTTTGTTAGCAGCAGGGCGTTGAGTATGACATGTTTGTCATATATCTACTTAAACTAATGCCAACCTACGGTTTTTATCTATATATCTAAATTCTTGTACCTTCTGTTAATTAATAACAGAAACATAACATAACTTCACGCCTTTTGCTACCCGAAGGTGTAGGCAGCGGCTGTTAAGCCTCGTCTCGCCGTTATGTTTACGTCCCAAATGGAATAGGTGGCGAAAATATTGCCATACCGGGCACAAAGTTTTTCAGTCATCGTTATTATATGTTATCGTTATATCACACATAATTTCCGAAAACAATTTCGAAAAGTCATTGGTGTGAGCCAGTATCTGGAATCGAACCCTGACCTCTGGATCAGAAGCCGTGTGCTCGACGACTGAGCTACCAAGACAGTCAAAAAAGATACATAAAGATACATAATTTTCTGTTACCTATTAATTAACAGAAGGAACAAAAAAGTAGATAAGTAGAAATTTAAATTATAAACTTTATATCAAATTATAACTAAATAAAATTTAACAGTGGTAGAGCCAAGCAGTTCGCTGCATGAATGGGCCGGCTCGACCGGTGAAATACCACGACCTCTCAGAAGACCGACGTAAAGTGGCTCATGCCGCGCTTCGTTCGGTGAGAGAGGTACCCGGAGGCCCACCCCCCTTCCCCATCCTTTCCTATCCCCTATCCCTTAAAGGTCGGCAACGCATCAGTAATACTATATGTGTTGCTGGTGTCCATGGGCGGCGTTGGTTGCTTACCATCAGGTGACACGAATGCTCGTTTGCCCTCCTATCCCATAAAAAAAAGAAAAATTTTACATAAAATTTGGACAATTTACAATGAAATCTGAAAAATGTGGTTTGGAATTTAGTGATACGTAATGATTAAACAAAAATAATGATAGCGCCAGTATTACTAAAATATATGTATTTCAATAACTACAGTAAATCATTCACAAACAGTGTATAATAAAACATATTACATAAAAAAATACTAATCGCAACAAATTTAATGTTTCATTATTTTAATAATAGTTTTAAACTGCGGTCTTACTTCTAACATTAAGTGATTTGTATCATTGTTTTAAAAAATAGATTAACCCACAAGTTACGCCTTTTTGAGTAACGTTGAGCAAGTTTTGTTGGTGTGTAGGTGTAGCACGTGTAACAGTTAAACCTAATTTGTCAAGCACAAAAACACGACCGCTCCTATTTAGGTAAGACGATAATATCAGGCCAGTTGATATTGTAAAACGTAACGTTAATGAACATAAAAGATTTAAATCTTATATGATTCATAGGTTTCATAAATTCTTATAATTTATTAGTATAATAATAGTATTAAAATATGACATTATAGATTAACAGTCTCGATGGCGCAGTGGGCGAGCACACGGCCTCTGATCCAGAGGTCCGGGGTTCGATTCCAGACACTGGCTCACACCAATGACTTTTCGAAATTGTTTTCGGAAGTTATGTGTGATAAATACCGATGACTGACAAACTTTGTGCCCGGTATGGCAATGGGTTGGCCACCTATTCCATTTGGGACGTAAACATAACGGCGAGACGAGGCTTAACAGCCGCTGCCTACACCTTCGGGTAACAAAAGGCGTGAAGTTATGTTATGTTATGTTAAAATATGAATATTTATCATTAGGCACGTTAAAAATTAATGAGACAAATTCAACAACATTATTTAATATTTACTCAATAAATAATTTACATAGAATGAGACTGGCAATTCTGAAAGTAATAAACCATATATATACAAGTATTATGTGTTTTGAATTCTACATCTTTTTGAAAAAATACAGAGCCCGTTTCCACCCGTACAAAGCTTACCGTCCTAGCTACTCCGTAGAAGTTCTTTGAGATTTTATGCACATTCAACAGTACTAACAGTACTAATATTAAGTACCTAACATTTTTAACTTTATTTACTTTATTAAGAATATACTACAAATAGGATTTCGCGTATGTTTAAGTTTTTTTATATTCCCGTTCTAAGCGAAACCGAAAAGTCTCATGGAAAAATTAATATCGTATCGTACTTGCATTTTAAAGGCCGGCAACGTTGACGTGAAGCCAAGGGCGTCACGTCAGCGTTGCCGGACGGCAGATATCCATGGGTGGCGGCAGTGGCTTTCCATCAGGTGATGATTTTCAGCTTACTGTTTTCTAAGCTTCTTTACAGTCATCGCAGAAAAGTCAGTACGATGTTGATACTATACTTTCATATTATGGGTAAATAGATAAATCATGTGGGACATTCCTACGTACAATAGAACTTATGGTCAATATATTATTTGTTCCAGTCATGTGGCCAATGCCGTTCGTCGGCGGAGCGCGCGTCGGCGGCGGCGCGCGAGTGCACGCGGCTCGCGGACGCGCTGCGAGACGCGCGCGATCAACTCGAGCTGATGGAGTTCAGACTACTCGAGTTAGAAGACGCACACCCCGATAAGGTACAACCCTATACTACACAGATAACATACATTTTAATATTGATTCCAATAATCGAGTGTATATAAAATCACTTAAAAAAAACATCCAAATCTATTTAAACTCAATTTAACATTTAACAGAACTCAAATTCTTTGTTATTTCATGTCTTTGTTAAA
The DNA here is from genome assembly GCA_905147225.2 of Euproctis similis. NCBI lineage: Eukaryota > Metazoa > Arthropoda > Insecta > Lepidoptera > Erebidae > Euproctis > Euproctis similis. The sequence continues at coordinate 11,826,123 of LR990105.1, forward strand.
GTATTTTTAATAAATACTATTTTTTTTTAAATTTTATTTACTAACAACAAAACAGTGAATTAGTTTCTCAGTGCCACTGTGTCCGTTTACAAAAGTTTTGTCAGTTTTTATCGTATCAGTGACTTGGAGTGTTTTTAATTAAATATTAGTGAGTTAATATAATCGTTATTCGATGTCTAGTATGTTCAATTTGTGAGTGGTCGTTCGTAGTACATTTGGATAGTTTGGTGAACTTCATACGTTAGTTTTATCATTCAAATGGAAATAAGTGAGAATAATTTGGAAAATAATACGAAAAACCCTTCATCAAATATTTGAGTTAAACCTATTTTTTTTTCATTACAATATAAAGTACCAAATTTATTTTATAGTTTCAAATGAAAAAAACATATATCACTGTAAGTACCTACAAGTTATTTAATGTTGTCAAATCTTCGCACTTACAAAAGTGAAGAAGCTAAAAACTATCATTTGACCATTGTTTTTAGTAAACAATTCGGTTTTTTAAAAGTGATTTAACTAATAAACAAATATATATTGAAGTGTTTCGTCTTGGCCTATGTATGAAAAATAAAAATTTAAGTTAAAATTGTTAATTATTTACGTACATAATTTTAATCTGTCTCGGTGGCGCAGTGGTCGAGCACAAGGCTTCTGATCCAGAGGTCCGGGTTCCAGACACTGGCTCACACCAATGACTTTTCGAAATTGTTTTCGGAAGTTATGTGTGATAAATATCGATGACTGACAAACTTTGTGCCCGGTATGGCAATAGGTTCGCCACCTATTCCACTTGGGACGGAAACATAACGGCGAGACGTGGCTTAACAGCCGCTGCCTACGACTTCGGGTAACAAAAGGCGTGAAGTTATGTGTTATAATTTTATAAAGATACAAAAATATATTATAAATAAACAATTACTGTAAAAATACAATTTCATTTCCCGCAGTAATGTTTCATGTTGAGGTCATGACAAGGATGATTTTGTTTTGTAATCGGAATTGTGTATATATAAGTAGTTAAATATATCTACTTATAGTTATAAAAATAAATAAAGGTGTGATAAGGTTACGAGTTTTTGCAACTTCTTGAATATTTCAAAATATTCATATGGGCGTCCTGTCACCTGCGATATAGTTACTGAGCTGTTCTATAACTTATAGGATTTGACAGATATAGGGTTAACTAACGGGCTACATACATAGCTTCACTCCAAATCCCTTGCGGGGTTGGCAGAGAGAACAGAGCGCCATAAGGCACGATTCTTACACGTCTCACTCGCTTCGTTGACTTTCATAACTCTTTTCATGCACGCTCGTTGATTTTTGCAGCTCCTAACATCACTTTCCTCTAGAACACGTTCTATTTGGTCATGGATTGTGTGTCTTGGCCGTTCTCGACTCCTAGATCCATTCGCTTTTGCACTGTATATCTGGTTAGTCAATCTTGCAAAATTCCACACCTGATGGATCGAGCATCCTACAGGCTATCAGATCTACATTGCAAAATAGTAAGGACCAAGAGTCCAGACAAATATCGGACATTACATCCGTGACATCCGGGGTAAAAGACCGTATTTTATACTCAGTCCTTTTTGCCTATCCCTAAAAGGACTCGATTTAATATTATATGTATGTATCTATAAAATGCATTAGCATTACGAACCTTAGTATTTTTTCTAACCGACATAGCTCAATGGCCCTGACCAGCTTCACATAGCCGTTCCTTTGAAATTACGCGGTTAACAGTCTTTGTTTTAATTGGTACTCGTATTGAGTAATTTATAGTATAATATTATTATTATTAGTATACATAACTAGGCATGTTTTATATACGTTTTATAACAATGTTGTTATTATTAATATTATATATAAAAACGTGAAAGGAAATCTTTGTACCTATATATCCTTTTTAAAATCAACTAACTTTCAACTGAGAACTGACAAAATTTTCCATAGAACGTGGAAGTATTCTGTAGTTCTGCTGAAATAAAAAATAAATAAGATTGAATCACTGCTGTTTGCTGGCCAGCAATAAGTGATCTGCAGCGGTAGAGCCACGCAGCCCACTGCATGAATGTTCCGGCTCGATCGGTGAAATACCACGGCCTCTCAAAATATCGAGGTAAAGTGGCACATGCCGTGTTTCGTTCGGTGAGAGACCTATGCAGAAGCCCGCCCCATACCTTTCGTCTCCAATCCCGTCGGGTCGTAAGGGTCGGGAACTCAACTGTAACACTATATGTGTTCAGGTATCTATGGGCGGCGTTTGTTGCTTGCCATCGCATGACAGGCCTGCTCGTTTGCCCCACTATGCCATAAAAAAGCGATTACTAGCAATCGGATTGAGCAACTAAATTGAAAATTCTTTAACCACTAATTAGAAACAAATTCCCAAGACAATTTCAATGATTTGCGATTCTTATTGTTCACTTTTACACTCACAGATCTGTCGCAATTGGCTATTGTACTCAACTAAGGCATATGTTCTACAGATATAGTCGCCTTAGAAGGTTACATTATTCCTTCATTTGTGGGAAATTTGAAAATTTCAGCTTATACAGCTTTGTAAAATAGTACCTACTTATTTATAAAGTTCCGTTTCTTTCGTTATTCGTTCACAATTATAAGTAAGCGATGAAAATTGTATTGATAATTATTAACGGATGACTTATATCTTTATGGTGACCGGACAGGACATTACTGTTTATAGAAGGCTTCGTCGATTACCTCACTATATTAGTCATAGTGTTTGAACAGACTGATAATATAATACTTTATGAATAGCCAGGTAGCTGTTCGCATATATTTTTCTTTGCTTACTTAGGAAATAAAGAATATTTTCGGTTGTGTATTTTAAATAAAAAAAGGTATATGTCACATTTTCTCTTATTTGTAGTAATAATTACTGGAACCAATATTAAAGGTAATGCGATAGTTCTTACGTGAATGAAGTACATATACTTATATATTTATAAGAAGTACATAATATTATAGTCAAAAATATAAATAAAAATGTGAATTTTGTTTCTATTGCTTCAATAAACAATTATTATGTTAATTAAGTCTCGGTGGTCCAGTGGTCGAGCACACGGCTTCTTAATCCAGAGGTCGCGGGTTCGAATCCTGGCTCACACCAATGACTTTTCGAAATTAATTTCGAAAGTTATGTGTGATAAATATCGATGACTAAAAACTTTGTGCCCAGTATTGCAATAGGTTCACCACCCATTCCACTTGGGACGTAAACATTACGGCGAGTTGAGGCTTAACAGCCACTGCGAAAAATGCGGGTCGAAAAAGGCGTGAAGTTATGTTAAGTTCATATTTATATTGTTAAGTAGTGTTCAAGCTTCAAGGTTTCAAATCTTCTATTCCTAAATAAATGTATAAAAAATGGCTATATCATGAAATTATCCTATTGTCTATTGATTATCAATGCCTGTCTACTGTTTGTTGAGTACTGAGTTTGATGACCCAATCACGGATTTAAAAGTTGTACCTATTGTAAATACCTATATGATATTTGGGTTCTTTTGGTTTATTTGCTGCTTTAGCTTGCAGGACTTTAGCTTTGGATGATCATGATTAGTAATGATAATGATAATGATTTTTTTGGACGCAATTTAAATAGTATCGTCTAGTTACAAACTAAAATGTGTCTAACAATATATATTTTCTGTAAATATATACTTACAATATATACAAAAATCTTTAAAGTCCACATAGATCACACAAATGTTTCTACTCTGGATTGAAAATGACGACATTTATTCAGAAGCTGTTACTTCTAGTGTTGAGTAATGTATGAAAAAAAATGTGTGTATGGTTAACTTTACTCCAACGTTACGCGAGAGAGTAACATACTAGAGATTTAAAAAAAAAAACAAAAATACTATAAAAAATATTACTCTTCCTTCTTTTTTAAATTCCTTTAAAAATGTATTAGGTCTATAAGTCAGTATCTTAATATAGCAAGAAGGAAGTGCACTGACCATCAATGTACCTACTTGTACTTGTTTACATCCGTATCTGTACAGCGTTTTTTTTTCTTATCTACATAGGTTTTATTTAAACTATATCATAAATTTCATAAAAAAAAAAAACAAAAAAATATGTATAAAATAAGGTTACGAGATATTTTTTCAAGTTTGTAATTTTATTCTTTTTCTAGAAAAAATGATGCCATGTCATAATTACCTACTAATATTCGTAAATAAACGTATAAAGGCGAGCAAAGTAACTCTATCTGTATGTTATCTCTTCACAATTAAACCACTGAGATGATTTAGATTTAATTTCAGAGATACCTTAGCTGTAGGTCAATTATCATTATTTTTTTTTATCACGGAAATAATTCTTTTAAAATATTAAAATATATAATAAACATATTTACAACTCAATACATAGCGCATTCTGGTTGTCCTTGTTAAATAATTACGTTTAATAATACAAATATATCAAATGAACATTACATAAATATGTAAATAATTAAAAATTTACATTTATATTAAAAAATATATGTTATAAAATCGAAAAAGATCTTAATTGAAATTAAAAATAAATGTAAATAGCAGCCTGTAACACCATAATGCTGTGTTATCAAAATCGATACAACTTAATTAGAACAACTCAATTAGAAAATTTATGAACGATGCTGTAAATCAGCTTCGTTCATAAATTTTTAGTCACATACATAAAAAACATAACTTCACGCCTTTTTCTACCCGAAGGATGCAGGCAGCGGTTGTTAAGCCTCGTCTCGCTGTTATGTTTACCTCTTAAATGGAATAGGTGGCGAACCTATTGCCATACCGGGCGCAAAGTTGTCAGTCATCGATATTTGTCACACATAACTACCGCAAATTATTTCGAAAAGTCATTGGTGTGAGCCAAGATTCTAACCAGCGACTTGAACAACTAACTCTTGAACACTTGAACGATGAACTCATGCTAAGCTAAACAACTAACAGCATATTCAAATAATACGACAAAATTTAATGTCTCGATGTTAAGTACTTCGACGTATTGAGTTGCAGGATCAATTCCAGTATAAAATACTGATTCATGTTGGTATTATACTGCAACTTGGTTGCAATAGTACTGGTTATCTAGGTTAGTGGATACGGTCTGGCAATCAAATGTCCCATCAATATATATCAACACGTATTTATGCTTGGTGAACATGTCTTGTTAGTCTTAGTTATATCTCTCCAACTGACTTCTAACATTTATGAAATGATTTTACAATCTCCTCGAAAGCAGCTTTCGCAACAAATGAGGATTAAACATGAAACTATAATTACACAAATGTGTGTCAAAAGATGGATTTTAATGCTAAAAGAAAAGCAATTAAAAACATTAATTGTATACCCGTATTAGAGTCGACCTAATTGAGTTGCATAGATTTTGTTAAATACTTGACTTGCATTATGATTCTTCCTAGTGATAATATTTGACTATATAAAGTAAGATGAGTCCTGACGCCATAGTTAGTTATTCCAATAGTAAAAAGATTATAGAAACAAGAGAATCTGCCCCGTAACTTTAACATTATTAGTTATTAAGTTTCTCTATACAAAAATATTAACAACAATTAGTATGCTCTGATCAGTTTTTACCAATACAGTCTATTAACTTGTTGTACTAACTAATAACACTATAGTGCAATTAAAACAAGTTTTAAGTAGGTATTATTATAATGAAAAAAATAATAATTGTTTCTTTTTACGAACACGTGAATTAGGAACCGTTTACTTGCTCTCATTGTCAGACAAGGACTTAACTAAATTTGTACACGCTTGTTTACAAGTCCAGTTAATTTTCAAGTATCTTTTTATTTCAGGGTGCTAGGGACAACCTAACAGATTCGGACTCGGGTTGCGTGTCCCCAGGCTCCCGTATCAAAGACTCCGCGTCGCCTGAACTCAAGCGAATGGATTCCGGATACAAATCTCCTCATGCGCCAAGCAGTCCATGCAATCCTCGTAGGCACTTGGGCACTCCGCATGATGACTTTAAGGAAGACTTTGCTAGGGCTCAAGTGCTTGCCGATATACTGGACAAAAACTCGGAGGCAACCAGTGATTCTCTCAAAAGCAACCCAGTCAAGGAGCATTTGGAACAGATGATATTAAATGCAGCGTCAGCGGAAGATAGGGCCTGTTTAGAGCAAGTGCTTATGCTACTGTACAACCTTCAAACATTAAGCAGTTCTGTTAGCGAAGATGAATCCTATCAGGTTCGTAAACAGATTTTAAAAATTATAATCTTAGTTAAAAAAACATCTGCTGTCACTGTCAATATGGCATTTCATTAACATTCTGGGTCCTAATCAATTTAAATTTTTACCGTATTTTCAGGCAAAACCGAGACGAATAAGTGACCTGAGATTAAAACAGGAAATCGATATCAACCATAAAACTCATAAGGCTATTGCAACAGTCACACCTTATCAACAGAAAGGGTACAAATGTGAGTCACTAGAAAGTCTCTGTAGCGAAGACAGAAAGCCTAATAATATTTTGCAGGAGAGTGGCATATTTGAAGGCGTTGAAACAGAAACAAAGAGTACACAGACAGACGTAAACGATAGTTTTGAATGTGGTGGTGAACTTAACACTGAAATACAACGACTGAATAGTATAAGAGAGAAACTAGAGAGACAAGGAGTTAGAAATAGGACTTTAAGTACGAAGGAAGACGGAGACGGATTAGAGTGTAGATGTGTGAAATTGGGAAAGAAACACAAACAGTATTACGAAAGGAGGCTTAAGTTTTTGGAGGGTAAAATCTCGATATACGAGGCTGCACAGGACGTTAAAGAGGCTAAGCTTGCACAAAGATTACAGAAAGAGTTCCTCCTTGAAAATAGAATACAGGTAAATAAGGCAATAATAATCTGATTAATAGGGTTTCTACCTTTAATTGATTTGTTAATAAGTTAACATTTGCCTTTCAGGATCTTGAATCGCAACTTTCCGAGCTACAAGAGAAGTATGAGAGATTAGAAGAAGATTGCTGCGAATTAGAGGAAATCGAGAATGACACCCGCTTACATTGGCAACAGTAAGCTTTCTATTTTATTTAAATATTTTGTAGCGAAGATATTTTTTTTTTTATATGAAACCTAATAATTATGTTTAAGTCCTAGTTTGTTATACAAAATGGCGATTGGCCTAAATTCGAAAATTTAAAATTATCTTATCCGAGTGTGTTCCTCCATTAACATATTCATCCTACTGAGTCAGAAAGACTATGGTAACAAATTAGTATTTAGTATTTATTTTTGACTTTAAAAAACATACAACTCTATGGCGTCAATATAAAATCCTATACTTGAAATTAATTAATAGAAATGAAATCATCATATACTAAGAATATTTGTTTTCGAGTATCACATTCGAAAACTTGGCTCATTTATTTTATTTCTTTCTAGGCTTGAGATGGATTATGAGCTCTGTTCAGCACAATTAAGAGATATGACGGAACAGAGAGAATGTTCACGGGCACAGGCCGAGCGTCTTATGGGCGAACTACAAAATAGGGAAACTCTTTTGAGGGCTCGAGAGGTAAGAGGGATTTTATTTTGTAATCAAAAATCTGCGGAATCTCGAAATCAGCGAGAGCTGACCGCGTCTAAAATAGGGTTGTAAGGGAAGAAGTTGCATAGAAGGAGAGTGTCGGTGTAAAAGTAAGAAAGGGCATGCTCCGATGGTTCGGACTTCGGACAAGTAGAAATAATGGATGATACAAGATTTACCGAATCACATCAATAACTTTTCGAAGTTCTTTTCGGAAGTTATGTGTGAAAAATATCGATGACTGAAAAACTTTGTGCCCGGTATGGCAATAGGTTCGGCACCTATTCTATTTGGGACGTAAACATAACGGTGAGACAAGGCTTAACAGCCGCTGCAGTTATGTTATGTTATAAGATTGACTAAGCAGATATAGGTACTTACAATGCGAAAGCGAATGGATGTAGGATTAGAGGACAGTCAAGACACACAATCTATGGCCAAATAGAATGAGTTTTGGAGGTGATGTTAGGAGCCTTAAAAATCGACGCGCGTGCATGAAAAGAGTTATGAAAGTCAAAGAATCGAGTGAGCCGTGTAAGAATTGTGCCTTATTGCGCTCTGTTCTCTATGCTTACCCCATAAGGGCATGCCAAACCCCTTATGGGGTAAGCAGAGAGAACAGAGCCAATGCCAAATCCCTACCCGAAAAGTGTCCCGACGTGAATTTGAAACAACATCGAAATAGCAGAACTTTCTTTAGTTATTCGTTCCAATAGACTGACGCCCGAATACTGAACCGCCACTCAAATCTGACAATCAATAAAGTGCTACTTACTGGCTCAGATTTCATGCATGTCTAATGTGAAAGTTACTTAAACGCTTAAGCGTTTAAGTAAATATATAAGCGCTACTTAAGTAGCGCTTATATATTTGAGTGGCGGTTCAGTATTCGGGCTCTAGTGATGATAACGTTTTCAACTGATTCCATCAGTTTATTGATTTATATCTAAGAAAATTATGATACCAATTTGTAAGTTTGATTTTTTCAGAACGAACTATTGACACGGTTACATAAGTTGGAAAAGGCTGTACCTGCGTTGATCGCGTGGAATGTGGTGCAAGTTATTGGCGCTGAATTATCATGCGGTGGCAAGGTAATTTCAATATGTGAAAGTAGATAGTTAATCTCTTCATCTCTATTACTCAATTCTTATACGACCGACGTAATGGATATTTGTAATCTACGTGTATATACCCTACCATGAATACACCTCTGATTTATTTTTATTCCTTCACGCCCTTACTACCTTCATATGATTTTGTTTCAAACTTTACCACTTAATATTTAAAGTTCCAGCCAAATAATTTGCTTAGTTTTTTTAACTGGCTGCTGAAGTTGGAGTGAATTCCGACCTACTTATAATTACATTTGAATGCAGTCATTTTAAATATTACAGCGAGCATTAATCAACCGAATGGGTGGTTACGGCCAGGACACACGGAACGTTATCAATCAGATTAAAAAAGACAAGTACCAAAGTGAGAAGTGTGGCGCGCTGGTCGCATGGAACGACATCAGAGTTAAGAATACACCGACGGTTCAAGAGTTACAGCAGCAAATTATCCAGTGAGTTTTGTTATTGTTTATTCCATTCCCAACCGGTGTTTCTGATAATGCCATTAAAAAAATAATTGCGTTCATATTTTAAGACCTAGATCATCGTGCTCCCTCTGCAACAGAAATTATACTGCTTTTTTATGGTATAGGAGGGCAAACGAGCAAGTGGGACACCTGATGGTAAGCGACTACTCACCGCCCATAAACACCGTGGTGCGTGGTCGTCCGAAGGGAAAGAAAGGGGAAAAGGGATCGGGCCTCCGGATACCTCTCTCACCGATCGAAACTCGGCACGAGCCACTCCGAGAGGTCGTGGCATTTTACCGGTCGAGCCGGAACATTCACGAAGCGAACTGCAAGATTACTACTGTTGAAATGAAAAGAATTAGATTAATGTAATACTGTAGGCATAACATAAATATTATTAATTCTCTTAAAGCAACTTAATGTATAGGTTGTGAAAGATTGACAAAGGTGTCATCGGGATAAAACTTTTAGAATCTCTGATCTTGAGTGATTGTTTAATGTCACAGATTAATATCCGATAAGAAGCTGGTGGAATCTCAAACAGCTGATGTAATTAATGCTATGAAAAAGAAAATAAAAGTGTTAGAAGAAGAACTAGAAACAGCAAAGCGGCAACTTGCTGCTACAGTCAGCGGGACCGAATACAAAAAGGAAAAAATTGAAGAGAAGATCACTCATCTAGAGTCTATGTTAAAAGGAGAGAAGGAACATGAAAAGGTTGTTATTTTTTTACTTTCTCTAAGATACTTATTGCGGTCATTGTGGCCCCATCTGTATCGTCATTACCTCATTCTTATGACGCTGGAGACGGGACCACAATGACTGCAATTTTAATTTGCTCATGCTCTACATACTTCATAATTACATAACTTCATGCCAAGTAAGGGATTTGTCATGAATCGGGGTAGGCATAGAGAGTAGAGCGTCAAAAGATACGATTCCTACAAACCTCACTCGCTCCTGTGACTTTCATAAAACTTCTCATACGTGCACGCCGGTTTTTAAGGCTTCTGAACGTCATCTTCTAAGGTTCCTCAATAAGCTAATTAAATAAAAAAGTAGCATGGTAAACTTTTTGGTCATCAGAGATACTTCTCGTTATAAAAATGTAACTTTAAAACGCAATGAAAAATGAGCCAAGTTATTGATAATTAACTAAATTTACATACATGCAATGGCGGTGATTACGAAGACCGTTGTAACAATTTGCATACAACCATTAAACATGCGGTAACACATTAAATCTTTGACCATGATGAATACCTTGATTTAAATGATAAGGATATAATGTTTGTATGCAAATCATAACAGCATAGCTTTCTTTTAAATTTGTTTTTTTTTAATGCTATTACAAAACTACATTATAAGAAAGCAATCGATATCTGACAAAAACAAATCCCGACTTCCTTATTTTCAGGCATTGAAATAATTTGACTAAAGTGATTTTATATCCATATTTAGTAATCTACTTAAATAATATTGAATTAAAAAGATTATTATTAGTTTTCATGGTCATTATTTTAATATTGTTATAGGAACCAGCTGACCCCGTAATGGGATCAAAAATTCGAGCTCTCTTAATAAGCGAACAAGAACTAAAGAATAGAGTATTAGAGTTGGAAAAAAGAGAGGCGGCATACCTAGAAATGTTGACGCAGGCAGACGACATGTGGGCTGAAATGGAAGGCGGGTACAAAAAGAAAATTCAAGAATCTCAGGCTACAGAGACGCAGCTGAAAGGAAAGGTAAGAGGATTATCAAAAATCTACCCAACAATGTTACTGTAGTAAAAAAGAAGTTACTTAAATCGTTATAATACGTCATAAATTTGAAATATTCACACATTTTGACAATATCAATTCCACCAATTCATCCATCTTGGTTAAGCAGTAGTAAGTAGTGTATAAAAATTTCCTACGTAATTTCTATTAAATTTATCTTTTTACTACAGATCAATAAACTTGAGAATGAGCGTGACCAATGGAAGAAGATATTTGAGCCAATGAAACAGAAGCTGAAGGATGTGGAAGAATTAGAATCAGGGATGCGTATTGCTCTTGAAAAAGCTGAAAGAGACGCCGCTACACTCAAAACAGAAAATGTCAGTCTTACCGCTATGTGGAAAAAGACAGAAGCTGAGTGTAAAAAATCCGAGGCCACCGTTAAAGCTTTAGACACTAAGTTTAAGGTATGTTTTCTTCGCAACGTTTTAAAAAACTAGAATCTACGTAACTAATTGTGTGTTCCTTCCCTTAACTGAGCTATTATGATTTTTATGAAAAATATTATTAATTACTAACCACTTCCGTAAACTGCGAGTAAACGTTAATATAAAGAACTGTAGTTCATATGTATACTACCCTATTATATATATTTTATTGAACAGAAATTAAGTAAGTCCTAGAGGCTCGGGGAACTCTAGATTATAAACTTTTAAAACTGTTGTTTCTATCGGATAACAGAGAGAAGTTGAGCAACTGCGTAGAATGAACAAGAGCTTAGACGAAGATTTGAAAGTTCATAAGGAATCGGCGAAACAGATGGAGAGAGGACACCTAGGAGACTTAGAATCCATTAAAAAAGAACTAAATAGAGCCTGCAAAAACAACCTTGATTTGGAAGTGACTAACAGTGAATTGAAGGAAGAGGTATGTCAAAAAATATAGGGAGAGCTTAAACATGTAGTTTTCATATCAAATGGGTTTTTCAGAATACTAATATTTTTGATCGTTAGTTAATATTTTAGCTTGGGTAGATTATAATTATATTTATATGTTAAGGTTGCATGTTAGTTGCTTTTATTATTGCACTAGTTAATGCTTTCGATGTTTTACTGCTTGTTTAATAATCAAAATGCATGTGTGCTTAAACACTTATTGTTTTCTTTATAAGCGCTCGGTTCACGAACAATGCACGGTGCGTGTTGTGGTTATGTGTAAATATGCATGGAAGCTTGGAAGAAGTTTTAAGAAGAAATGTGTTCTCAGGTCGAATCTCTGGAAAAGCAGTTAGCCTTGACACAAAAAGCATTAACGCAATGCAAGAGGAAATGTGACGAGAAAATAAAGACTTTAAGTCATGAACTATCAATAAAAACTGAAGAACTTGAAGAGTTGAGAAGCGAAACTATGAGACAGTCGTTCCATGCGTCTCGAGTAGAATTAAAGCCAGATAGAACTGAATATATAGACGAAGGCTATTCTGTTTACACTGCTGTACCAAAGAAGACTGATTACGCAAGAATGCATCACAGTATGAGTTATTTGACATCCGAATCGCGTTGCTCTTGTCCTTCAATGCGGAGTCAACTAGTTGGACAACTTATCGAAGATTTATTTGAGAGAGTTCACAATACGGTTGATGATGACTTGAATAGATTGTGCAATGAGATCAATCTGAGTAACAGTAGAGATGTGACTGTAGAAACCAAAGCGAAAATTACAAATTACCTCTTAATGGCTATATCTAAGGAGCTAGTTAGGTCAATCGGAGATGCTGATGCTAAGACGGATACAGAGGTGAGTAGGGGAATGCTTTATTTGTTAACATATTTAATACAAATATACATTGTGACTAAAGTTATAATAATTTGAAGCATTAATACTTACTTGTCATAGTCTTACTAATTATTCTGATATTATCATTCTAATGATGGTCGTGGTTAATTTCGTGATAACGAGGTATACTTTCAATATAACCATATAAAAATGAAAAAATATCTTTAAAAATATAAAACGGCTCCACCTTATTTTTTCGGTTAAAAGCCCCTTGAAACACATGAAGGTGCAGAAAAACTGCATTCTTCTTATAGAGAAACTCAAATACCGGAAATTATTCAATCATAAACTTGAAACCGTGTAAGACTTTTGATTCGGCCGAGCACTGATTCGTGGTAGCTGTATAGTTACTCGAATTCGACTATTGTGATTGCAGCACTAGTCTTGGAAGTGCCATAATTGTTTGCAGTATTATATTATAAAAGATCAATGTAATCAGCTGTTTTGATGACTCAGGAGTGGCAACGCGCAGCGTCATCTATGTCATTCAATGTACCATCTTACTGCGGCGAAGCGATGAACACTATGGGCAACGAGCGTGTAGTAGCTGGGGCAGCACGTCTTGCCTCGGTAACGTGCGCATGCGCTGCGGCACGCCTCGCAGCCGCGCGGCCAGACCTCTCGCATGCAGTCAAAATGTGTCAGGAGGTACGTTTGCTCTAAACACGTCAAACCACATCAGATAACGTCCATTAACCACGTCAGGCAAATAAACTAAAAAATCTCAAATTAATGTCGAACGAATGAGTGATTCATTCGTTCGACATTAATTTGAGATTTTTTAAAGTTAAAGCAGTGGTCAACTGTTTATATACATGTTGATATTTTTTATGTTTTGCAGGAAGTTCTAGATCATGGGGATGTTAAAATCATGGAGGAGCAGCTAGCGAATGCAATTGAAAGTATTGTTGTAAGTAGCTATTTAACTTTTTGACTTTTATGTAACTTTTATGACTGATTCGCCTGATGTCACATTGCGGACTTTTTATGTGACTAGTTGATGAGCAATTTTCTATTAGTAGGTCCTTAATTAAATTAATTGTTTACTTAATGAGGTACTTTCGCCTCATTAACAGTTGTTCATCTCAGCATGCGTCTTGTAGGATTATGTTTCATTTTTATTTTCTTTCATTTTGGAACGGACCGTCATTTAGTCGTTGTAGCTCCTTTTTGGTCCCCTGATCCTTATTCGCCCAGTACAGTACAGCTTTGTACTGTTTTCTACAATTCTGCGATATCATATTCATCAAAATATTTTATGAATTCGGTTTTAATATAATTGGTTCCACGTTTGTTTCAGAATTGTCCATCTTGTGCGTTGGGTACAAATGCGATAGTTTGGAGCACGGACGTCTAATCATGTTGTCACGTGTGTATTTATGTGAGTTGCTTATTACTTGTGTATTCAATCTTAGAAGTAATCAATATTAAAAAAAAATCGCGTGGAGTCCCTCCGCACTATAGAGTGAAACTTTGTAACAAACATACATTTATAACACGCTTAATTTAAAAAGAGCACATCTTACTTACATTACGAAGGCCCACGTGGTGCATTGGTAAAACTACCGACTGTGGAAAGGAGATTGGCGGGTTCGATCCCCACTCGCGTATAAATCTTAATACCCATATTAAGATAGAATAGAATGGGTAGAATAGAATAGACGATGCATGAATGGACCGGCTCGACCGGTGAACTTTATTTATTTAATACCACGATTCAATACACACCAATGAAATACCACGACCTCAGAATATCGACGTAAAGTTGCTCGTGCCGCTTTTCGTTCGGTGAGAGAGGTATCCAGAGGCCCGAGCCCCTTTCCCTCCTACTCTCTTAAAGGACGACAACGCACCACGGTGTTCATGGGCGGTGTCAAGTTGCTTACCATCAGGTGACCCACTTACTCGTTTGCCCTCCTATCCCATAAAAAAGAAACAATTGAATTGTTATTATCATTTTCGAGTGGAAAATTATCCAAATCTCAATTTTTTACCATGGGGTAACCTACCGAGACTATTAATATTAAAATATTATAGGTACTATCAGAGATGTGAGTTATTTGAAATAGTTTTATTTAAAATACAAATACAAAATGCAAAATACCTATTTTGTATTTAAATACCCTTTAGTTGAAAGCATTTTGTATTTTATTTGAAATACCTCTCGTGATGTATTTTGTATTTTTAATAGTCATTTCAAAATGCAAAATACTTTGTGATAAATTTTAGCATAAAATTACCAACCGAACAAAATGAAAGAAAAGAATGACGCATGAACTGTCGAATTTGTGATCCCAACGCTAACTTATGTAAGTGAGAGCTGGGTATGGCAGGGTGTGCATGAAAGTAGGATAAACGCGGTTGAAATGAGGGCATTGCGCAAAATCTGCGGAGTGACCCTCGCTGACCGCGTGGAAAACGAGGTTATAAGGAAGGAAGTCGGATTGAAAGAGAGTGTCGGTGTAAAAGTAAGAAAGGGCATGCTCCGATGGTTTGGACATGTAGAAAGGATGGATGATGCAAGATTGACTAAGCAGATATACAATGCAAAAGCGGATGGATGTAGGAGTCGAGGACGGCTTAGACACACATTCCATGACCAAAAAGAACGTGTTCTGGAGGAAGGCGATGTTAGGAGCGATGAAAGTCAACGAAGTGAGTGAGGTGTGTAAGAATCGTGCCCTATTCCGTTCCATTCCCTCTGCCTACCCCGCAAGGGATTTGGCGTGAAGTTATGTATGTATGTACTCCCCGTGGTATATGCAGTAGAGGATGCATAAAGATGCAACATCTCTCCGCAACGCCAGGGGCCAAGCCGATCTGAAAGAGCTTGGTTGTGGGCAAGGCGAACCGCGCGTCGTTGGATGCGTTCAAATGGGGGTAAGCTGGTACTCATCTTTGAGCAGAGGCACCCCGCCCAAAGATGAGAACAGTATTCCACGTGAGGTCGGAAATGCGCTTTATATAGCTGCAAGCGATGACCTGACGTGAAATACCGTCCATTTTCGAAGCTAATTTGGCTTTGCCCTCCAGATAACCGCGAAACTGAACGTCACTCGACAAGTCGACCCCAAGAAATCAAAAAGTCAAATTTGACCTAGAGAGAACTCTCAGTACTAAGCTTGGTGGAAAAAAGATCCAACCTAGCTTGTAGTTCCATTGTGAAAGTGAAGCTGTAGCAAAAAAATGCAGAACGGCGTCGCGGCGCTATATTAAGCGTCGCGGAGCTGTGTTAGGCGTCGCGGCGCCGCCCTATGGAACGTCGCGGCGCTGTATTAGGCGTCGCGGCGCCCTATATTGAGCGTCGCGGCGGTGTGTTAGGCGTCGCGGCGCTATATTGAGCGTAGCGGCGCTGTGCTAGGCGTCGCATCCCCCGCATCCCCCGTACCGCATAGCCCCGTACCGTAACCGCATAACAATGAAGATTGGTGTAATGCAGCATATGCAGAAGAAACAGCACAGGGGATAGCACACCCCCCACCCTGGAGTACTCCAGCACTCATGGATAAGTCGGAGCCTGACCCGTCGACAACGACCTTAATGCGCCGAGCCGCGAGAAAACTGGAGACCCAATCGCATAATTACTCGGCTTCGAGAGAAGTGCTTTGTGCCAAACCCGATCGAAGGCCTTCTCTACCTAAAAAATAACAGTCAGCGCCACTCTTTTACTCTCAAGCGGTTCCGCCCACCGATGACTTGAGTATGCTAGAAGATCATAAGCTGAGCGACCGTGACGGAATCCGTACTGGCGGTCACTAATCAGCTGGTTCTCCTCTAGGATAATTAAGGAGCTGGCGGTTGATAGTGGTTTCCAAGACCTTGGTGAACTGGGAGGTGATTGCGATAGATCTGTAGTTGGACGGATCTGAGCGGTTACCAGAAATCAAATTTTTCCGCATCTCCATCTACTGGCAGCGTGCCCATAAGACCGACTGCATTGCCACGTCAAATGGCAATGCTAATCCCCTGTGCGAAGAAGAGACCTGGCCCCTGGTCGAGAGAGCCCTCGATCAGTCTCTTTGCAAGATCTTTAGGTATAGAGTGCACGAGCACTCGGAGTCCATGTTCCTAGAGTCTCTACCCCAAACGCTCAACCGCTGGACCACTGAGACCTATTGAAGATTTGGTCAAAAAGTATTTTATTTTGAAAAAAGTATTTTAAAAATACCTATTTTGCCTTTTTGCATTTGAAATACAAAACGAAAAACTATTTAGTATTTTGCATTTGAAATAGTAAATCTCAAAAGTATTTTGCATGTAAAATGTATAATGTTCAACACATTATACATTTTCAAAGCTCAAAGTGATTATTAGTTTTACTTGTGATGTAACAATACCATCAGGTTACACCAACTCAAAGTCAAAACTTCAAGTGCCTCAGATCTGTTTGTTGTATTAGTCTGTTAGGAACTTAGTTATCATTCCCATTTTTAATCGTACCCAGAGATGTACAAAATGGTTTTAAAAAAGCATTTAAATACGAAATGCAAAATACTTTTGAGATTTACTATTTCAAATGCAAAATACTAAATAGTTTTTCGTTTTGTATTTCAAATGTAAATTATAAAAGGCATGGCACTTCAAATAGATTGTGATTAACAGACATAAAATAGAATGGTCAACATTATCATAATGGTGTCTGTAGCGATATATATTCCAAATAGCTCTGGTTCAGCCATCATTTCTAAGTTCTTGTAACTTGTAATTGACAAAACTAATTATGAATTAGTTAACTACATATATTTATTAGACTTGAACGACCAAGACTCATGAATAATATCCAAAAATTTGAAAGGTAGATTAATCATAATCTAACCAGAGATATTTGGAATATATATCTAAACAGATATCATTATGATAATGTTGACCATACTCCAACATTTCAACATATTATGTTGAACATTTTTAATAAAAGCACATAAAAACAAATAGAGTGGAGTACCTACTCAATACCTACTGTCAGTGTTACGATTGTCACGTATGTTTACTAATAATATGTTTTTACGTTTTCGGTCATAGAGGTCGCAATACGTATATATACGTATGTTTATATATGATTGGTATTCCAAATCAATTATAGTACCTCCACTTGCCACTAGATGTCTCTGTACTATTAAAATTCAAGCTTAATAAATTGAAAAGTTAGCTTCATATATACTTCGCTGTTTTAAAGTACTATTGCATATTAATAATATATTGCCCCGCGAGGGCCGCAGGGGGGCGTTAAAAGCGTTAAATGCTCTTGCAAGAGACAATAGAAGTTTCACTTAAAAAAAAAACCTATTATTTAATATTTTATTTTCTTATTTTTCAGATGTAAAACCTCCACCGACCTCACACAGGTGCCTTCATTAGTTAAGCCATTAGCCACTACATCATATACGAATTGTAAATATATAAATAATACTCCATATTTTATTGATTACTAATATAAGCGAACAGTATCGACGAACAACGTGTAACTACATTCGAAATAAGAATCTTTTTGTGCATAGATTCCCGATGATATTTTTATTTTATTTTTTTCATTTTATTCGTATGAGTGCCAATCGTATTTTTTTTGTTTTTAACTTGCGTGCAATAAAACAGTTAATATAATAAATTATTTGATCGCCTTTAAATAAAATTATAATTATTTAATGAAATGTTAAACATAATAATACTTTAATAATTTGACTTTAATTTGGAATGAAAGATACAGAACTCGCAAGAATGCTTGAATTTTCTTACTGAATTAATATTTTGTAAGTAGAATTAACGTTTAAGAATACTACATAATAAGTACATATGCATTGCGAGAGCAAAAAATCACCTAATGATTTTATAGTCTGTTCCTCTATATTAAATTATTCAAAATAGTTTAATTGCAAGCAAGTATTATGTGTGTGTAAATATTAATGTTAGCGCAGAAACAATCGACTTTATTATTTTTAACGATTACAGTCAGACAGCATTAGAATCTTGTATCTTTCTATAATTTGTGTATTAAAATTGTTTTTATTTACATGATGATCCAAGTAAAATAGTTATTGAAATACTTACTGTGGTTTCATTTCAAACTGTTATTGTGTTTAGATATTGTATATACCATTTAGCTACCAGATGGTATCGGAAAGACGTGTCCGAATATCACTTTTAATAAATGTATTCAAATCTTTTTAAATATCAAGTTTCAAATGTATTAATTTGTTTCCTTTTTCTACTTTCGCATCTATTCACTCCCGTTGTTGTAATTATGTGTTGTCTACATTTTATTCGTGTTTGCTATTGCCGGGAATAGTCTCGTACAGCGAACACATTTTGGTCAGTCATTGACAATTATTTTAAACATATTAGTTTATAAAAAATTCGTAATTCTGTATTTATTAGTGCTGATATATTTAGAAGCATAGAGAGTAGAAATCCAAGTTGAATAAAATATAGTTATGTAAATATTTATTTTTTCTGTATGTAAAAACTACTATTCCTAAAATTGGACTATGGATAGAAGTAGAGTGTATCAAACATTTTGAAAAAGAAGATTATGTCATATTGTACAACCATCTCTACTGTCACTAAAGTCAAAACAGCGTTTACAAACTATATTTAAAAAAAATGTAGCCGAAAAACCAGAATCTATCTAATGAAAAAATATAAAGCTAAAATGTTTAAGTAATTTAAGTAATTTGATGATAAATCCGCACTACTGCTCTACTTAGTCATACTTCTGGTGGTGACGAGTTTAAAAGGTGCTCTAGGAGTTCAAAGCGTAAAAAGGCTGCTTCACAGCAAATAGGACCCTGTCATTTAGGGATCAGTTTTTTTTATTCTCAAATTTATCCAATGTATTTGATTTTTTCTTTTCAGAAATTTCATTACCATCTGAATACCTAGATATTATTTTCTGATATAACAACGACAATGTTTTCTACAGTTTTCAGCCAAGTCAGACAAGTGTTGCACCCGACCTTCAAAGGTAAAGAAACATCAGTGTTCAGCCACAAAAGGTGGACCTCATAATGGATGCTAGTTTAAATAATACTGAACAGCTATGTTGCTTGAAGAGAGAACAGATTTTATCTAGAGTCTGCTCTTGCTCGAATTGTGATTCCCCTTTATGCTACGGAAGGAAACAGCTAGCTAGTTGCGTTTGTGATGACTGCAAAAAATGTATTACTCACTTAAAGTACAGCAAACAAGAAGGGGATCTAAAAAAAGCAGTGAAAAATGATTATTTTGACTTAATCAATAGTGTTTATCTTAATACACCTATATACGCCAAATATCAAAGAACGGGTGTTGAAGAAGATTTCAGAGACTATGTTAATTTCGAATTAGAAAGGAAACGAGTTATAGAGGCAAACACGCCAACTAGGTTTTTACCAGAAAGTAAGCATTCAGAATTAGCTTTTCAACAGGAACGAATTAACATAATTTCAGACAATGATTGCAACGAAGCCGAACCGTTTAGATTAAATGTAAATAATTACAAAGCTAAGGAGATAAAAGATGAAAAGGCTTTAGAGCATGTCAACTCACAGATTGCGTTACTAGTAGATAAGGTCCTTACAAAGCTACACGAAGCGTGTTTCTGTAATTGTAAATGTAATACACGTAATTGTAAAAAATGTAGACATAAAAATGCTGAATTTGAAAATTGTCCGCAAATTCAGAGTCTTACACTCACGCCCGAATACCAGAACTTTAATCCAAGAACAGATAATGTTAGTACAGAAGTAATGGACTTACCGCGGCCTAGTGTATCTACTATTAGTATCACATCAGAGCAATCTAATGAGACAACCTCAAAATATGATGTTTTCAAAAGACTCAAAGAAGTATACAAAGCGTGCAGTTGTAAAGTTTGCGAATGTATTCCTACAAAACTATTAAAAAGCGAGATTTGTGACTGCAAACCCTGTGAATGCAGAGAATGTAAACGTTTTTCAGTTCAGTTGAAAACAGATCAAGTTACTAGAAAGTCATTATGCAATTTTTATGGTAAAAACGTATCATGCAATCCCGAACGAAACAATAATTTTGTAGGATCATGTGATTGTAAGCCGTGTGAATGTATTAACTGTAAACAAGTACTTCCACAGATCCAAGACTTATTTGGACAGATTCGACAGAATTCATCATGTCAATGTTCTCCGTGTAATTGTAAAGATTGTTTGCGCGGATATAATGATAGATCCATGAATTTCGTGCATAAAATACCCAAGACTACGAGTAGGAAACCGGACTATCACTATGGAATGTGTCCTACAGAAAGTTACAAGGAGGACTTGGACTCATGCAAGTGTTACAGCAAACATATAGCTAAAAAGCCATTTAAGATCACAAAACAAATTAATGATAGTAGAGAAACCAAAATTATCAAAGACGCTTACCATTACGACAATTATAGTAATGAAAGCGAAAAACATAAAATTTTAAATATGTTGGTTGGATTTCCATCCAATTTGAACTCGGCAGTTAGTAATACTTCATCTTCCAGATATGAAGAAATGAATTGGTTAACATCTGTTGGTCATGAAGTTGCAATGAAGCCATCGGAATATTATTCATGTGAAGAAAGTATATTTAAAAATAGTATTGATGATAAACCCCCTGAATATTGCGTATTATCAAACCAAGGCTCAAAATCTCAGGTTGATTCAAACGAATTAACTTGCGAATTTGAAGCAGAGTGTGAGTGCAGTTGTGACAATTTTTGCTTATATAACGGGTCAACTTATAATATGTCTTACTATAATCGTTTTAGTTATCGGAAAAACGAAAAAAAACTCTGCGCACAAGAATTAAGCCCATAACTTTTTAGTAAAACAAATTTAAACATTGGACAAGTTCTTCGAGGAGATGCCATGTACTTCAATATCTACCAACGAAGTTCCACTATAATCCTGAATAAGATTACCCAAATAAATTTAAAGTTTCCTATCCTTTATCTACCTACATAAATCAGTATTTTTTCCTTTTTTTTCATCATCATACCTACTGCAAAGTGTGGTGTAAACGAAAATGATGGTGTTGTAAGGGCAGGAATCCAGATCGGATGCAAGGATAGTAGTTGATGAATTATATACCTTGTCTATGGGATAGGAGTGCATGCATGCCCTCCACGAGCATATGCTCGTGTGTCACCTGATGGTAAGTGACCAGCGCCGCCCATGGACACCTGCAACACTTATAGTGTTACAGTTGCGTTGCTGACTTTTAAGGGAGTGGGATGGGGAAGGGAAGTGGGCCCTTTGGATAATTCTCTTGCCGAACGAAACGTGACATGAGCCACTTTACGTCGATCTTTTAAATGGTCGTGGTATTTCACCCGTCGAGCCGGCCCATTCATGCGTGGCTCTTCCACTGTTGAAGGTGTTGTTGTTGTAAGTATTTACAACTTATATAACTTTGTATACGAATTAGGAGCTTTGGGTTTCTTTTTGAAAACTTACGCGATATATATTTGAGCACAGGCTTGACGTAGAAGCATAGATATAAGAATAAATACAGTCTATGTTATATCTTTGCGTAGAAGTGATTCGAGCCATGGAATAATCATAGAGTTGTGGGGTTGACACGTGTCAATTACTAAAAAAGTCATGAAAAATTAGCTAAATACACAAACAAATGGAGTTTTGGCGGGACTGTGGAAGAGACATGTCCGCTATTTGCATTATTTTCTCAGATTTGTGTTTCAATGGATATTATTGAATAAAATTCGTGGCGTTTCATTGAATAAGTGTTCGTATATGAGTGCAAATGTGGGAAATGGTGTAGATAAGGTGTTTAGTGTGTTCTTCTACATTGTCGTCAGGACTCCCTCGGAACATCATGCATAAAGTGCCACGACTTTATGGATGATTAGGTTAGGTTAGGTTAAGCTTTAGGGTTAGGCTAGGTTAGGTTAAGATTAGTTTAGATAGATAGATAGATAGATAATTCTTTATTTACACCATATAAATTACAAAACAAAAAAACATACATTATTGACAAGATTATGTACTTAAAGGTATAAATGGCGGCCTTATCGCTAACAGCAATTTCTTCCAGTTTAGGTTAAGAATGATGCTGTTAATTATAAAATAAGACTCGACTTAAAGGTCCTAGCAACCAGGTCGTTAAATTATATAGAAAAAAAAACACAAACAAATCATAATTCGTAAGAAAATCTCAGCGTGTTTTATATACATTGAAAATTTGAAACATAAAAATTTAATTAAACTAATTGAAATGAATAAGAACACTCGTAAACGAAAACGCATGGAAAATATGCTGAAGATCAGGATACCGGCGGTTAGTGAACCTGAGCCCAGGAGAATATCACAAATTAGAATCGCTAAAGAAATAGAGAAGGAAATGAGAAATAGAAGCTGCTATGTCCGTCCGAAACAAAATGACTTCGGACAGTACACTAATGCATCGACAACTAACAACGCGAATGTTTACATTTGTGTTCCATCAGGTGACCAGGTAGCTAAATTTCACAATTTTTCTGCATATCATTACATAATATTTAACAAAGTCGCCTTCCGCTGTCTACATACATACACAACTTCACGCCGAATCTCTTGCGGAAAACAGAGCGCCATAAGACACGATTTTTACACGTCTCACTCGCTTCTTTGACTTTCATGACTCTTCATACACGCGCGTCGATTTTTGAGGTTCCTAACATCACCTTCCTCCAGAACACGTTCTATTTGGTAGTGGAAGGTGTATCGTGGCCGTTGTCGACTCCTACATCCATCCGCTATTGCAATGTATATCTGCTTAGTCAATCTTGCATTATGCATTATTTCTACAAGTCCGAACCATCAAAACATACTTTTACACATGCACTACCTTTTTTACTTTTACACCGACACTCTTTAATCTAACTTCCTTCTTTACAACCTAGGTTTCGACCTGGACCCTAATATGTTTAGATCTTTGCAAATACCCAACGGATTTTGATGGTGTTTTTAATAGATATTGGTGCCAACAAGGTGGTTTGTACCTAAGTATAATTCATGTATAGGTACTGTAGTAAAAAAAGTGATAATTTTCAAGATTTTGTAGTATACTTTTTAAACGCTGGCTGAACTCTTTCGATATAGATCAAAACAATTGGTATAAGAGCTAGCAACGTTATTTTTTTCACTCTCTGAACGTAACACAGGCAGTGGCTAACGGTACTGGTTGCGTTCGTTTCTACGCAGCTTAATTGTACACGTAAAATATCCAGTTTTCAAATCATTTTAAGAAGATTTTTGTTTGTTACATTATGTTTATTGAAGTTTTTGCAACACATATTAATTCCTTGTTTTCCTAACGTTGCTAGCTCTCGTACTAAATGTACCTTTTTTTTTTACGCGAGGAAATGCTTTATGCACACCCCACGCCTGGGGACGGCAGGGGGTAGTGTGGGACTCCCAAACCAGTAAACTGCAATCCGATCCTACGGGTAACCCACTAAAACCTCGCGGTGGCCTTCCTCCGGCGTTGAGTTGGCCCAGGACAGTGCATCAGTCCTCTGGTCCACCCCGCCGTCGCCCCCCCTCTGTCACAAGGGGGAGCTCATCCTCGGGGAGCCTCGGTGAAATTTCGCTGGGTAACTGGTTGGTAGATAAATGAACCACAAGTGTCTCCACAGAATTTGCAGTCAATTGAGGAACAAAATAGCGTTGATCCGGTGGTATCAAATACTGTGTATCAACATTTAGATGCAAGAGAAACTCTCCATCATAATAGACATAATATGAATAATTATTCACAATACGATTCTGCTGATTCAAAGTTATTGGCAGATTACGAAAACACAAATTGGCAGAACATTAACAGCGTACAAGACATAGAAGAATTTATACAGGAAACCACAACAGGTTGGTTCTTATATTAAATATATTTTAAAGATGATTCAATAAAAATCGGTTGTGTGTAAAGTAGGCTTACTAACGATAGTGGAACGTGACGACGTTATAAGAAAATACTGATGGAATGGTTTCATTTTTCAAATGATATTTTAATTAATTTACGACAATAATCAAAGAGATCAACTTATTTAAAATACTGGCGTTTCTAAATGGAACGCCTCAGAGCAAGGTAACGCCGCATGTTCACGTTTTTTCGTGAGTGCAGCCGGCTCCATCGAATTATAAGACGTCAAAAATATTTTGTGTAACGTTTTCAGCCGACCATGTCAAAGTTTCGTCATGTTCTTTGTCGAAATACGTTCATATCCCCGAAGCTCCAAAGATAAAGATAATCGCTGAGAAGTTCTCCAAATCCAAGCGGAACAATATCGAATTGAGGAGATTGGATGAGAAAGTGGTGTGTTTAGAATATGACGTTTACAATCAGGTTGAGATAAATGATGGAACGAAACCCGTTCAGAGAATGCGAGCATACTTTTCTATAAAGCCTAGTTATGAAAATAATGAAGGTAAAAAACTATCATTTATAGTTGTGATTTAATCCATATAATTTTCTGTACCTCCCATGGTGAGATTTTATTCAACCCATCTATCAGCCAATCTCAGATTTTTCAAGATGGGGTGGTGGTTTCAGGATGTGGATTTTTCTTACGTAAACACGGCTATTATTGTAAAAAGAGAAAAATCTTAATTACTTTATTTCGAACGAAGTAGTAAAAGCCTTAATGCGTATTACGATTAAGCTTAAGATGAAACCTTTATGACAGTGAATGAATGAACCATGTCTGATAATTGAAAAACCACCATCTTCTACTGACAAGTACAAAGATAATTTATAGATAGATATTTATTAGAGGAAATGAGGTTGACGGAGAACTTCGAGGCCAAACACAAACTCTTTTGCAGAGAAGTTAGAAAGTCTCGGGGTTCTTCGTCAACATCCAGAAAGAACAAAATTATGTCTAAGGCTGGTGACATTCTTGCAAACCCAAACGATGTATTGGGTCGGTGGAGTGAGTATTTTGGGGAAATGTACGAGTATGTTCCGGACGTGGGCGCCGCGAATGAGTCTACGACTGACGCCGCTGCGCCAACATCTGACGAGGACATTACTATGGAAGAGATTGAATGGTCGATACGAAGTATGAAAATGGTAAGGCAGCTGGAATTGGTATGATGTTTGCTGACGGGGTGAGCGGCGCACTGCTGCGCGCTGTGCAGTCCACTTATGAGGGCTGCACAGCGTGTGTGCGTGTTGACGGCGGCTTGTCGCCCTGGTTTGACGTCAATATCGGCGTCAGACAGGGTTGCGTGCTGTCCGCTCGGCTTTTCATCCTGTACCTGGACAGTTGTCTCCAGAGAGTGAGATCGACGAATGTAGGGATGCGAATGGGTGACCTAGTTGTGAGCTGCTTGCTTTACGCAGTTGACGCCGTGCTCTTAGCCGAATCGCCGTCTGATCTGCAAACACTAGTCAGTATTATGAAAGATGATTGTTTGATGAAAGTCTTACAATTGAATGTGATGAAAACGAAATTTATGGTGTTTGAAAGGGAGGAATCCAGAACGGATGCAAGGATAATGGTTGACGATGTAGTGCTGGAACGGGTGAATGAAATTGTATATCTTGGATGCGCTTTTAGCAGGGATGGAAGGTACACCGCTGATGTAGAAAGAAGAGTAGCGTTAGGAAATAAAGTAAATGCGCCGTTGGGCAGATTCCTGGACGAAAAAGATATTAGCAGAAAAGCCCAGCTAGCAATTCACAATGCAATACTGACCCCAACGCTAACTTATGGAAACGAGAGCTAGCTATGGCAGAGCGTGCATGAAAGTAGGATAAACGCGGTCGAAATGACGGCATTGCGCAAAATCTGCGGAGTAATCCTCGCTGACAGCGTGGAAAACAAGGTTATAAGGAAGGAAGTCGGATTGAAAGAGTGTCGTTGTAAAAGTAAGATGATGGATGGATGGATGATGCAAGATTGACTAAGCAGATATACAATGCAAAAGCGGATGGATGTAGGAGTCGAGGACGGCCTAGACACACATTCCATGACCAAATAGAACGTGTTCTGGAGGAAGGTGATGTTAGGAGCCTCAAAAATCGACGCGCTGCATGAAAAGAGTTATGAAAGTCAACGAAGCGAGAGAGGTGTGTAAGAATCGTGCCCTATGGCGCTCCGTTCTCTCTGCCTACCCAGCAAGGGATTTGGCGTGAAGTTATGTATTTTTATAGTTATACAATAGCTTAAAGCTCGTCAAGCTTTTTTCCAGAGACTGCACTGTATTCCTCTTGAACCTTGAACGACCTTACCTTGGACACCTTGGTCCATCTTAGGCTGCGATTACGTTTTCCATCGTTACCTATACAATATAAATCGTCCGTGAACTTCTGAGATCTCCTATCTAACAATCCTCCCATGGACATCTGCAACACATTGTTACTGTTGCGTTGCCGGCCTCTAAGGAAGTAGGATGCTAAAGGAAGGGGAGTGAGCTTCGGGATACCTCTCTCACCGAACGAAACACGGCATGAGCCACTTAAACGATATTCTGTGGGGCCGTGGTATTTTATCCGTCGAGCCGGCCCATTCATGCAGCGAACTGCGTAGCTCTACGACTGCAAGATGATGGAGAGTAGGCTTCTGTAAACACATTTATGTAATACGGCGATTTGAAAGATACATTTTAAATTGCAGAACCACATAATGAATTCCCTTTAGATGTAAAACAAGAGTTCAATTTGGGTGATGATTTGTCCAGTCTGACGGAACACGAAATTGAAATAATCGACGACAAGATAGAGGAGAACATATCCTATTTGAATGATTTGAAGCGTATTTTGAAGCAAAAGCAATCCTTTGATACGAAGAAGAAAAGGAGTTCTTTAGATTTAAAATATTTGTATGAGATGGCGAAAAGAGAATCTCCTTGCATGAACGATAGTGGTATTCTTTCTAAAGCGGAATTGCAAGAGATAAAAGGCTTGATACTTGGTCAGACTAGATCTAGTGTCAATGGCATATCTAGAAGAAAGATAAAAAGTGAAGAAGGCGCTGATTTGAGTGTAGGAGTTTTATCAGGTGCCATTATTGCAGAGCTTTTGCGTGATGATGCGAAGATTGACGAAAATAAATAGTTTTTGACATTTAATCCAAAATATCCCAATTCTGGTTGGTATTTAGATTTATCTGCATTCTATGAACTATTTTGCATATGGTGTCAAATGCGGAACATGAATTATATTTTTTATCACACCGCCCTCTAGTTTTCGAAGTTATGGATATTAATACTTTTTTATACTTATAATGAAAAGAAAATATTTCAACCTCAACTCCATATACCATGCTAGGTACTGACTATTGCTTCATTGATTGTGGGTTTGAGTCACTAAAGTTTTTTCACAATATGTAAAATTAAAACTGCTATTTACTGTCATTAAGCGTGTTTGAAATTATACAAGAATAAAAAGATATGTTATATTTTATGTACACACATACATATTAGACAATTTGTCTACTAAGTATTGTATAATACAAGGGCAGATGATCTGCAGTAATTTAATATATTTACTTAGCAATATCAGATCTAATGCTATATACAATCAAATGGTCTCAGTGATGTTGACCATTTTCAGATGTTTCTGGGTTAAAAGTTGGATCCAGTCCGAGTTTCTTCATTTCAACCGCCATTTCGAATAAGTAGTCGTAACATTCTGTCCTAGAAACAAAAATAAAGTAATACCATAGTTATTGTGGCATAGTGTAATGTAGCGTACTTTCGTAGTTGATGGGAGAAATAGTTAATTGAAATATTAAACTATTATAATTGACATTGGTAATGGATTTGATAATGGATGAAGGAATTAAATAAGAGTTCTTATAGTTGACAAACGACAAGACTCACATAGTCTTAGCTTGCTGCCAAGTATCACCCCAAACATATACTCCGTGTCTACGCACCAGCACGGCACTAGTACCAGGGTACTGCCGTAATGCTTCACCAAGGCTGCCCGCCAAGTCTTTCTCGAATGGAGTATTGTCTATAATAGGAACCACAAGCTTCTCATCATAGCGCAGATACCGACCAAGTTTAGCGTCTTTTATACCCTGAAAATCAAATATATTTTATTTTATTTTTGGTTTATTAAACTTAGATGGTTTGACACTATTATTATTAGGAAAGCATATTTTCGGCACTCGAAAAAATAATCCTGCATCTGGGGAAATTGGATGAGAATGAACTTTTATAAAAATAGTATCCAGTGTCATTTTTTATTTTTATGGAATAGGAGTACAGACTATAGTAAGCGGATCATCTGGCGGTTAGCAACTACTCCTACTCACGGACACATGCTCATAGACTCCTAACATCCTAACACGGATGTTACAGTTGCATTAGCGGAAGGGAGTCAGATGGAGAAGAAGGGAAAGGGGTTGTGCCTTGGGATACCTCTCTCACCGTATGAAAAATGGCATGAGCCACTTTACCTAGATATTCTGAAAGGCCCTGGTATTTCACTACTTGAGCCAAAACTAGAAAATATTTGAAATTCAAAAATTAGGTGTACCTTGATCATTTCTTGGTGTGTGATAACAAACTCTTTGTCATAGAGTAATGTACATCTAACAGCATGTGGGGAGTGTGTATGTATTACGGCGCCCGCATTTCGCTCACGATACGCGAGCATAAACAGTGGTGTACATTGACTTTTCTTTAACCTGAAATGAAATGATTTTAATTAATAATATAAAAGAGAAAACCAGTAATATAAAAAGATTAAATCATTCAATCATTACTATCAGCCTACCCTGCCAGGGACTTGGCATGAAGTTATATATATATATATATATATATGTGTGTATGTATAACTGTATGAAATTGCCAATCTTGTCAGAATTATTACTCTTCCTTGGTCCAGTTATCTAAAGTAAACCTTTACAATAGCAAATCTAATATACACATACTTTTTCTCAGCCGGTGGCAGTTCCAAATCTTCATCATTGATGGTCTGCACAAACAAGTCGTCTGGTTTCATACACTCTTTCTGTACTCCTGATGGGGCAATGTAGATTTTATCACTGTTAAGCAAAAATTTATTAATTTAAAGTGACATACAAATATAAGTTACTTGTATTAAAATTAAATCAATATTTTTTAACTTCACATTTAATTATTTTTTGATAGATGACATTTATTTAGTTAGGCAAAAGCTGTTATCTTGTTCTATTGGGTAGGTAAGCATACCTTTTATTGAAACAATGATAAAAGAGGGGTAGATGGTTCAAGAAACTGGTGTGGTGGTTTGCTTCTGTAGATCCTACATGTGAAAGGAATTTAACTAAAAGCACAAAGTAGTGTGCACCAGTCACATATTGGAAGTATAAGGCAATAAACCTTGTTTATCACATTAAAGGAAACACTACAAATAAAAGATGCAATAACTCCTTGTTGGCAGCGCTGAACAAAAAAAACTAGGTATTTAAATCTTGCCATACCCATCCTTTATAGAAATGCCACCACCAGTGCCAGTCACCCATCCAAGATGATAAAACTGCTTGCATAGTTCTGGTATGAGGTTTCTTGGATGCTCCTTTAAGAATCGATATAAGAAAATGGAATGACAATTAGGTAGGTATAATAACAATATTATATAAATGAAGTAAATAGCCATATTATCAATAATCCTACGTAACAAACAATGAATCGTTTTGTCCTAACTAGCTCAAGGTATTTAAGATTGAAACGTTATAATGAGAATATCAATTAAAAATATTGTTCTATATTAAACAACAAGCATAAATCACAGGGTAATTGCTAATTGAGGAGCAATCAGTGATATGTAATTTAGTTAGTTCTTTCCTATATTAAATTTATTACCTACATTTAAGAAATTCACATTCCTTATTATTGATCTATACTGTAGTTTTCTTATTTGTCTCCTCATCCTAACATTTCAATTGAATATCCTAAGCTAGACTCATTATTACAACAATAACAAAAGCTATGATTTGAATGGAATTTGCTTTACCTAACTTTGCTATACCTATGATTTTGTTAATAGAAATGAATATAGATGATATTTTTAGTGTACATTAAATAAATACCAATTGAATTTCAGACTCCGACATTTCAACACTTAATTTCTTTCTTTCTGTGGTTTCGTCTATTCAATAGATACCTAGCGTACAAAGTTAATGAAAGTTATGTTCAATTCAACGTTATCAGTTCCACACACTGATCACATGTTTCGTATTTCAACAATGTAATATGAATAAAAATAAATGAAGATATCGATTAATTACCTACAACTACAAAGTACAAATTAAGTAGCTAGTGTCAAAGAGAATATATATAAATAAAAACATTATAAACTGTAGCCGGAGTACTCCGTTCTACTCTGTCAATTCGTCTCATATATTCGTATAAAAAATTCATTTTGACAGTTCGAGAAAATTAAATATCTTTAATTATGTATCTAATATAAGTTTAATATTTTTGGTTTTTTAATTAGTATATTGAATTAAAATGGTACGTACTTTATACGCACGGCCTACTTTCCTACTTGTACTACATATTTTGAAGTGGAACTTCTTATGCGACGTGCAATCGTTTAATTATCGTATTCACTGCCGCCTCGCGGGTAAAATAGGTAGGTAATATTTATCAGTAGAGTTTATACTGGTCTATATAAACCACCTCAAAAAAACTGCATAGCTTGATTCAGAAACTCGCATCCTGTCTCTAAAGTACTAACTGCACAAAAAAATATTGTTGTAATTTTTGCTATAATAGCTACGTAAAAAAAAAATTGTACGTGGAGTCCCTCCGCGCTAAAGAAGTGAAACTTAGTAACATACATACAAGCACGTCGTACTTACGTAAGATGTTTTCAACGGGTCAGGTAATGCGTTGGTAAAACTATCGACTATGGAACCGATATTGACGGGTTCGATCCCCACCCAAGTACTTAGTCATGCCATAAATATTGTAACAAAGAAAAAAAATTTCTTTTAATTGCAAATAACATTTATTACTTTTACAGTGTGTTACTTTAATACATAAATATAAAAAGCTTATTCGAAGTGGTCTTCATTGGCTGCAATACAGGCCTTTAAACGTTGAGGCCAGTTATCAATAGAAACACGCACTCTTTCCATGGGAGAATTCTTCACTGCCAATCGTATGGATTGTTTTAGGGACTCTAAATTATTATGACGTTTAGAGCAAGCCGTACTCTCTAAAACTGACCACAAATCATAATCCAGTGGATTAAGATCGGGACTAGACGACGGCCAGTCTTCAGCTCTAATGAAGTCCGAAACGTTCGCTTCCAACCAAGATTGCGTGGACCGAGCTTTATGACCCGGTGCCGAGTCTTGCTGGAAGGACCATACTTCGTTATTGAACATGGTGTTGTTAAGGGGCTTGACTACCTTTTCAAGAATGGTATCTTGATACACTTGTGCCGATGTTTTGATACCTTTTTCACAAAAATATGGCTCAGTCACTCCTTCGTAGCTAACACCCCACCAAACCATCACTGAAGTCGGATAATGCCCACGTTGCACTCTGTCAACTAATTGGAAAGCTTCCTTAGAGCTTTGAGCATAAATACGGTCATTTTGTTTGTTAAAATGTTGCTCAATTGTAAAAACTTTTTCATCCGTAAACAATATTTTTCTGTGAACTCCCTTTGCGTACCGCTTCAGTAGTTGTTTAGATTTTAACACCCTATTCTTTTTTAAATTATCAGTTAGTAAATGACCAGTGCGCCTCTTATAGGCTGCAAGTCCTAAGTCATCTTTTAAAATACGCGACATTGTTCTAGGTGCTATCTTCATCTCCCGAGATAAAATCTTTTGCTTGCGGACAGGATTTCTTCGAATTCTTTCCCTTACTGCTTTGACCACCATTTTCGTACGAACACTAAGTGGACGGCCAGGTCTTTTTCTGTCACAAACAGAGGAGGTCTCATTGTACCTATTAATAGACCGGTATACAAACATTTGACTAATACCAAGTGTATGGAGAGTTTTAAAAATTACATTTGGCTTCATACCTACTTTGTGTAATGCAATCACAGCGATTCGGTTCTCTTTATGACCCCACTCTATTTTAATATCGCAAAATATTGTACAATGTACTGGCGCCAAAACGAGAAAACACAATGAACAATCGTATAAAAATGACAGATTCCAAATTCAAATGTAATATTTTTATATTTTTAGTTGTAACAGTATTTATGGCCAGACTAAGTATAAATGTTTATCTGGGTTTAGTTTGAATCTGGTAGAATATTAAAGAATAGGTAGAATATTAACAATGTGTATTTCGCAATAAGGGATTGAGAATGACGTCACATTATTTTTCGAGCTACTATTAAAAACGCTTTCATTAGATACTCATATTGTTGAAAAGTATTAACATATCTCCGGATGACAGGTAGTAGTGTTTCACTGGTCGAACCGACCCATTCATGCAGTGAACAGCGTAGCTCTACCACTATTAGTATTATCATCCAAACATATATTGTATATAAAATTTCAGCTCATCGGTTGAAAATATAACGAAACTTAACGCCTTTTTCTACCGGAAGGACTCGCTGTTATTTTTACGTCCCAAATGGAATAGGTGGCGAACCTACTGCCTGTACACCGGGCGCAGAGATTTCAGCCATCGATATTTATCACACATAACTTATAAAAATAATTTCGAAAGGTCATTAGTGTGAGCCAGGATTCGAACCCACAACTTCTTGATTTAGAAGCAGGGTGCTCGGTCCCTGGACCACCGAGACACACTTATAATGTTTGTTAGAAAAAAATTAAATAAATGAACATGACTGACAAGTCATCTTGCGATCGTCAAGTTGCTTGCTCAACGCGGATTGTGTAGTTTGCGTGTTGGAATTTGTTCACTTATTTTGAAGAGGCCTTCTGTAATAATTTCTGATAGTTGTATGTACTTTTCTAATTTAAATTTGCCTTGATAGTATTTATAATATATGTACATATAAGTTTTATTTGTCACACAACGTTACCACTCTAAATAAAAGATGTCGCGTCAGTTGCTCTCGACTAATATATTTGCAGAGAATTTCTCTTTAGGACGTTGATATTAATTTGCTTGGGCCATAACTGTGATGGTCGAGTATTTCCGGCTGCTACACCTTTTATGCAAGAGTCTAGGTACTGCTTTGTTTTCAGTAGCGATATTAATATTATTGTTATTTATGTTTAATAGTTGAAAAAGAGTATCTGGCACATGAGTTTCTTGCCCGAATCTTTTTATGATAGCCCCTACACTCGAAATCGGGCCGCTCGTGGCGATTGCGTCTGTGTTTTCTTGTTCCACGGAGGCACTTTCCTCAAACGCTCGTGTTAAGTAATTCATTTGAAATAATAAGTTAAATTCTACTTGTTGACTATTTTAAGTGTCTGTGAAGACCTATGAAAATAAAACTTATTTTGACTTTGACTTTAACCGAGACCAGCAAGATCATTAGTATCTAGTATCTACTTCAAAATTGAGTTCTATGATTCACTCGAACATATACGGCGCAGGACGCCACGTAGCGGTATTTGATGTCAACTATATTTAATAATAACCCTATAAAACTTGATAAGGTATATTGATTTATTAAGTATACATGTTAATATTTATGTCAATATATTACTAAAACCATAATATATTACTATTAGTTATGTAAAATGCGCGAAATTTAAAATTATGTGATTAAACCATTCAATGTATGTAATTATAGTAACTGTTTTGATGATATTTCCTTTTATTGTTTACATGTTTAAGTCAATACTGATGCTGCATGAATATTCATAATACTTATGTCCATAATTAAATTCTTAATACTATATAATATCGACTCGTTCTATGTAATATTTATAAAATAAGAGAACTTAATTTTAAAACATCCTAGTAGCGCCATCCGCCGAAGGATAGTGGAATATTTGATTATTAAAACGAGGGGTGAAAGGCTATTTGCATTAAGCGACATTTTGGGCGATATTGAGTTATATACATATTTGGAATCAGCAAATTTTTCTGCGTCGACTGATACAAGTTTCATTTAAATCGGAGCACTTTTTTGGCGCTTAAAACATCCCTGTTTTTGGGAAGTTTCCATAGTAGCAGTGTTTTAAGCGACATGGATTTTGCATTTTTTTTACATTAGTTACTTGAGCCATACACTCATATTAAAAACTGAGACATAAAATAATTAGCCTTTCCCAGGTAAATAAGTCAATAAGGCTTAAAACATTTTTCCTGTTTCTAAAATTTACTAGGAAGTGATTTGAATCATTTGCATTTCCACCAATTATACCGTGTAATGTCGCTTAAACCATTTAGCCTTCATCCAAATAAGACACGGAACGTCGCTTAAGTTCTTTCAGCTGCACCTATTTACTAATGTATTTTGAAGGACAGAAGCCAGAGGCTTGTAAAGAATTGAAAGATCATTTAGATGAAAAGGAGGCATAAGTATGATGAAATTCTAATTGAGACTGTTCTAAGTTATAATTATTATACTGAACAAACACTTTAACTGATGTTGTGTTAGTTATTTAATATTTTAATAAAAGAACTTGAGATTTTTGGCGATTGGGCTATATCCAGGTTGTTTTAACAGCCATTTATAGCCTTATATGTTAAAAAATGGAACACCAAACGTTATATTTTCAATTGTATATGTTAAATAAATAAATTAGCCTCCTACTCATTTTAGTCTAAAGTGGTAGTTGACATAAATAGCTTGCTACTAATAATTTCGGGTCGTGTCATTTCATTCTTATAGGCTTACTCCGAAAACATAATGCATTGTCGCTTATTTGTTTTTTCCTGAAGCTAATTGTAGTTTTAAAGTCACTTAAATCATTTTTCCATTCCCTGAAAAATAAGGGCTTAGGGCATTTTGTATTAAGCGACACGTATTTTTGTGATTACAGGTCGGTTTTATTTAAAATTAGCATCAGCATCTAGATATTTTTAATTGAATTTTAACAAAGCTTACCCCGTTCAAATAGCTCAAGACGTTTTTAAGTTATGATTTTTTTTTCAAAATTTCAAACTTTACATGGCTCTCCTGTAAAGTTGCAAAAATGTCGCTTAAAACAAATAGCCTTTCACCCCTCGAAAATAATTACAAACTATTTCGTACTAATACTGGTGTCATAATTAACTAAAATTTTTATTTTGAATATTAACCTGTTTTTCAAGCATTATTGTTTAGTTGATCCGTTTTTATGTGAAAAGTTGTAGTTACTAAATTTTAGTCAAAACGTTGGAATAATGGTGAAATTATTCATTTGTTAGGAACTATTTCATTAAATTATACTTTACAGTATCTCTCGGTCATGTCTGCGATACATACTTACACAGATATATTGCAAAATAAATATTACTGAGTTTATTATCAATTAAGAGTAGTATAGTACCAGCGCCCACTATTAGATGTCTGTACAGACAGTTTTAAAAGTCGCTATACTTTTTTCGACTTTGGTTTATATAGTCCAGTTTTTTATCTTACCTTCATATTTTAGGCCACTATAGGCCGCAAGGGGGCGTTAATAGCGAATATGAAGCATTGCCCATTAAAATATAGTGAGGCTCATTCAAATTTTCTAATAGTTTTATAAACCATGTTTTAAATTTTTAAATTCATTTCCTCGTGGTACTCCGTTGTTTTCACTGACTTAAAAGCCCACAGGCAATTCCGCACAAAACCTGTAGCTGTGCCAGCGTGGCAAATGATTAAACGCTGGCCCTGAGTGGCCCTTTCCTTCAGGAGTTTTTGCGCTGGATTTGGCTGTGTCATCCGTCCATGCCTTACCTACAGTATGATTGGCGTTCAGCCATGTCTCATCAAGGTATACTACCTTCTCCCAGTTATTAATTTGTTTGATTTTGCGAAGAAAATCGCATCGTAGTAAAGCTATGTCAGTACACTCCATTAATATTTTTCTCTTGTCACATTTTTTATAGCGGAATGCACTTAATTAAAAAAATACGGTAGGTCTTTTTTTTATTTTTTTTTTATTTTTTTTTATGGGATAAGAGGGCAAACGAGCAGGCGGGTCACCTGGTGGTAAGCAACCAACGCCGCCCATGGACACCAGCAACACATATAGTGTTACTGTTGCGTTGCCAACCTTAAAGGGGTAGGGGATAGGAAAGGATGGGGAAGGGGGTGGGCCTCCAGGTACCTCTCTCACCGAACGAAACGCGGCATGAGCCACTTTACGTCGGTCTTCTGAGAGGTCGTGGTATTTCACCGGTCGAGCCGGCCCATTCCTGCAGCGAACTGCTTGGCTCTATCACTATTAAAAGGTCTGTGGCCTCCTTTTAAATATTTTTCCATGAAGCTGGCAATTATGAAGTCTTTAAAATTCAATTCAAAAAGAATTCTAAACTCTTTAAATTATGCAATTTGAATAAAAATTAAAGTATTGTAAAATGAAATAGTTTCGCATCACTAATACAACTGTCAGTTGAAAAGCCATAGGGATCATCATTCGGCGTGCGAACTATACGTAATGTTATTTTTGGATATTTTAGTTTCACGTCGCTATAACCAAAATGTCTTTACCTAAACTGGATATATTGCTTATTAAGCTACATACAAACAAGGAATAACTCAAATTAACTTAATCAGTATTATTATAGTAATAGGTACATGTTTGGTAAAATACATTTAGTAATGAGTACAATGTGTAACAGGTCAAATAAAAGCTTTTTTATTTCTATTTTTATCACTGTTTTACATTTCATTAAAAGAACAAAATTTTGATTTGTCTTTTTTTACTGTGTAGGGGCGCGTCATGTTATCGTAGACGACCTCTAGATACTCAGTACAGTTATTTTCAATTTGCAATGTATGTATGCAAGTATGTAACTATATATGTTCTTGAATCTTAGTAGATTAATCTTGAATAAAGTATATGACGATACGTCAATCGTTTGAGCTGTAATTTTTTTGTTAACAGTGGTAGAGCAACGCAGTCCACTACATGATTAAACCAGCTTGACTGGTTAAATACCAGGGCCTCTTATAAAGATAGTTTTAATGTTTTTCTAAAATATGGGTAGGTATCAAATGAAAGGAGTTTCTGATAGTTACTCAAAAAATAATGTGATGTCATTCTATATCCAATATGGCGGAATAAGTATTTTTAATGCTTTTCTACATTAAGGGTCTTCAATTCTATCAAATAATAAAGCGACGTTGAATATAGCAATGTCGAGTATATGTTACAAAGTTTCACTTTTTTTGTGCGGAGAGACTCCACACACTTTTTTTATAATAATCAAATCAGTCTAAACCGGTATTACCTATAATTTATCAAAATAAATTCTTAAAGGTTTGCTTAAATGCATCTTTTATGAAACCTGAATGACAAAAGTCAGAGTGGATCTTGAATTATTAATATCTTAATCTAAGTAATTGTTAAGATAGTAAAAATACTTTTTACATAACATAACATAGCTTAGCGTAACTTTACGCCTTTATCTACCTGAAGGTGTAGGCAGCGGCTGATAAACCTCGTCTCGCCGTTATGCTTACATCCCAATTGGAATAGGTGGTGAACCGATTGCCATACCGGGCACAAAGTTTTCAGTTATCGATATTTATCATGCATAACTTCCGACAACGATTTCGAAAAGCCATTGGCGTGAGCCAGGATTGGAACCCGCGACTTCTTGATTCAGAAGCGAGGTGCTAAACTATTGGATCACCGAGACCTTTAAACGAAATAAATCTAAAAACCTAAACTAAACAGAGACTTTTTAGACTAAAGTAAAAAAAAACTGTTAGATAGTTTCGGAGTTCCCGATTATTCCGTTGGATTGGATGATGTCTATTTATTCTTCGAAAAAGGAGCTAAAAATGAAGCTGGTCTCAGGTTGGTACATAGGCGTCTAGCGTCACGCCACAGTAGTGGGGGTGTATTGCAGTATCTGCAATACACAGAGAGAGTCGCAGTTGTTCTAAAGGCTTTTACGAAAGCGTAAGGAAATGGGAGTGCCTCGGGATATCCCTCTTACCAAACTAGCCGTACTTACTTAATAGAAAATCATATTGAAGATTATACAGTAGTTTTTACGTGATGCGTAAACAAACAAATATAGATAGATCTGAAAACTGTTGTATCGACTTACACTGCTTTGATGGCTACGTAAAAAAGGCGAGGCGACTTAATTCTTAGGCAATTACCGTTCAGCTCCGTAAATGGGGCACTGTCACCTACAGGTTGACTCAGATACTCACCGGGCACGGGTGCTTCGGTGAGTATCTGAATCGAATAAAACGTGAAGAGACGGCGAGATGCCACCATTGCGCATCCGGCCTGGACTCGGCCCAGCACACGCTGGAGGTCTGCCCGGCGTGGGCGGCTGAGCGCAGAGTCCTGGTCGACGGGATCGGGCGAGACTTGTCCCCGCCGGCGTTGGTCGCGGCAATGTTGGCGGGCGAGGAGGAGTGGAGGGCTGTGGTCTCCTTCTGCGAAGCTGTGATGCTCCAGAAGGAGGCCGCCGAGCGGGGTCGGGAGAGAGCCGATCCCGCTCGAAGGCGGCGGCGGCGAGCTCAGTGATCGCTGCCGCCGACGGGCCGCGAGGGCGCACACCCCGCGGGTGCGCCCGGGTCGCGGTCCGGGAAGGATGACCCCCCGATGCGGCCGGGGAGGGTCGTCGGGGGCGCCGCCGGCCGCGCGCCTCTTTACAGCGCGCGGTCGGGGCCGCCCAGCCCGGGGGAGCTTCCCGAAGCTCCCCGAGGATGAGCCCCCCCCTCGTGACAGAGGGGGGGCGACGGCGGGGTGGACCAGAGGGCCGATGCACTGTCCTGGGCCACCCCAACGCCGGAGGAAGGCCGCCGCGAGGTTTTAGTGGGTAACCCTAGGATTGGATTGCAGTTTACTGTTTTGGGAGTCCCACACTACCCCCTGCCGGTAGACGGGGGGTGTGCATAAAGCATTTCCTCGCGTAAAAAAAAAAAAAAAAAAAAAAAGGCAATTACCGTTCAATCTATGTTCCTACTTACCCGCCTATTCGGAACTTTAAAAGCTATGATGTTTCTGGCATGATAGAATAGCATTTTTAAATTCCTTTCCTCCAATATGTTAGTCATAATAATTATGTCAAAATCAGCAACTATCATTAAAAACTAGAAATACAAAATTAAAATCAATGTAACCATATACAATGAATTTCAAGAAATAAAAATAAAATTCAAGACAAGTTGAGCTCATGATTCGATATTTTTTCTGAACGTTATAATACAGTGATCCTTATATATATACATTAAGTTTTATTTTTAAATTCCACAGAATACTCAATAGCCTTCTAAGACATTTTCTTTAAATTTTGCAACATTTTACTATGAAACGTAAGTAACATTTAAAAATACATGTGGATAACGTGAAGCTTTGTAATTATTATAAAACGAAATTTGCAAGTAATGTACACGGTAGTGTTGTTTTAAACAGACAACAGATATTCCTAGCTTTAGTTGAGTTTGAGATGTAAAGGGTACTTATAACAATTTGTGTAGAAATATTTGAAGACTCAACTTGGAAAGTACTTTCACATTTTGAAAATAACCAAGAAAAATCGTAGTTTCGTTTGCAAGTGAAATTTGAAATCAGTTTAGACGCAAATGTTTCCTTGTCTTACAAAAGTGTATGAGGAATCTCGCCCTTAAAAGCTAATTTAGTCGTACTGCGTAGCTACCTTGGGCGATTTCCTGTGCTGTCCCATTGTAAACTTTATGGAAGTTTAGTTCCTAGAATAAAACCGTTAATGATACTAGCTATATTTTCAATTTAGACAATGC
Source organism: Euproctis similis (assembly GCA_905147225.2). NCBI lineage: Eukaryota > Metazoa > Arthropoda > Insecta > Lepidoptera > Erebidae > Euproctis > Euproctis similis. Next base: position 11,866,589 of record LR990105.1, read on the forward strand.
CTGAGGTGCCAGAATGTCAGAATCGACGTTATCAAGTATTAGATCAGCTGGTCAGGGATTTAAACTCTCAATTGTCCAGCCAGAACTCGATAACGGGACGACCAAGTAATAGTAGCGATGTCGGCATTAAGCTTATGTGCGACTTTTGGAATATGCTCAAAGAAAATCCAGACTGCAATCTCACGGTTGGATGTTTTTTTACTCACCAAAACATCTAGAAACAATGTCTTGCCAATATCAGTGTATGAATGGACCCTTTATCATTACCGAGACCGAATTAAAATTTAAAAACAAAACTTCACGCCTTTTCTACCCGAAGGTGTAGGCAGCGCCTGTTAAAGCCTCGACTCGCCGTATCATTAAGTTACCTACGAAATGGTATGGGTAGCGAACCTCTTGCCATTACCCCATTAATAAAGTTGTCAGTCATCTATATTTATCACACATAACTTACGAAAAGTATGCCGAGAAATGATTGGTATATACTATGAAACAAAATGGGTGAGAGAACTCTATCTACTTCCTCTGGCATAATAGGGGTTCAGATAAAGAAATCGTCAATTGAGCAGAATTTAAAAGACATTTACTAAAGCTAAGCTGGCTAATATTACCTAAATATAGAATTTTATTGATCTATTATTTTCTTTACAGCATGAAGTTCAGAATAGAATGGGCATCAGTTCAGGAATAGGCTCGACTCGTAGTGCTTTTAACACCCAACGCTATATGACCTATATCACTGGTAAAAATAATGATAAAAGAAAGGTTCATTTAAACAGGTATTGTATTTCTCACTCACTACTAACATTTTATAATATTTCCATTATTTATCTATTCTATTTGGCACTTACCATAAAGATTCAAGAAGTTCAAGAGATAGTTTCCAAGAAATACCTACAAGTATGTCTTTTAACGTTTAGCAGTCCATGCTGTGGAGGATCAAAATCAGACTCGAAGCGTCCATCTCGGAATGTGTCACTATGTCCAAGTGTCGAAGTGATGCCTCTAAGTAAAGCACTTTGCAGTCTAAAGGAGGTTAGTCAAATTTAAGAACTACGCGGGAATTATTTGAAATATTGTACGGACATGCCTAAGTCTTTATTTATGGGATAGGAGGGCAGAAGAGCAGGCGTGTCACCCGATGGTAAGTGACCAGCGCCGCCTATGGACACCTGAAACACATAGTAGTGTAACTACACTACTATGTGTTTCAACGCAACTGCGTTGCTCTCCTTTAAATGAGTAGGATAAGAAAGGATGGAGAACGGGGATGGGTACCTCTCTCACCAAACGAAACGAACCGAACTCTCTCTAAATTCGGTACCTATGTAATAAGAACTAAATAATACAGGCATTTTGTACTTATAATACATATCGCAGATTTTTATTACTATATTTTTATCATAATTATTAATAGGCAGCGTCAGTGGACAAGAACTGTCTGACGAAGATTAAGGAGTTAAAAGAAGCACAGTCGGAATTAACAAAACAGATTCAAGCGCTAGAAGAAAGAGCAAAAAATCGAGCCCAGAAGTTAAAGCAAGCAGATTGTATGTGGCAGTGTATGGAAGAGGAGTATAAGAAGAAAGTAGAAATTTCAAATGAAAAACAGAGAACGTTATTGACAGAGGTAAAGATTATCATTAATATTACATAAATGATCATTATTATTACAGTGTAAAATAAAAGCCCTTTCCACTGTCTGTCCTCTTAAATGCTGATAAAATGCTTAAATGCTGATATTTGAAACTACGCAACAGATTTCGATGCGGGTTTTTTTAATAGATAGAGGGTGTAAAGAGGGAGCAAATAAAAAGTAATAATTTGCGAGGCTTAGTAATTTAATTGCAAATGCTGGCTGACACCCTACCCGATAGATCAAAACAATGTACAACATAATTAAACACGAAAAGGTCTACAAAAAAGTCCGCGATGGTATATGTCTATCTCTTAGGTATAAGCCACAATGACCATTTTTATTTCTTTTCGGAGGCGAACAAAGCTTGCTGTATGTATATGTAGATACATGTATTATGTTATCTATTTTAGCTTAAAGAAGTTGAAGATAATGGATATAAGTGGCGAAAAAATAAAAAAGATTTAGAATTTCAACTTCAATACTTAAATAAAGTCAAGAAAGAAGCACTAGAAAAAATAAGCCAGAAAAAGAACGATTTGAAGATGTTAGAAGTAGAAGTAATTAATCTACAAAAAAGAATATTAGCCAATAAAAACGACAAGGAAGGAATAAAAAAAGGAATGTGTAGTAAGAAGGAGGCATCCAATGTGAGAAATTTCAAAAATATAAATATCAAAATTATAACATTTATTTTTATTTTCACTATACCCTTTTTAATATTTTTAGGCTAGAATGGCTAAGATAGCTGAAAATATTAGTAAAGTACAAAAATTGACTCAAGCAGAGAAAACTCATAGGCAGAAAAAAGAAGAGGAAGGAATACAATTTGTGAAAACGGCAAGAGAGGATTTACAACAACTTTGTAAAGTTTTATTACAAAAGAAACTTGAAAATGAAGACCTTAGAGCCGAGGTATTATCTAGTTTTAGTTTGATAGGTTTTTCCTTCCTCGATTAAATGTCCATGTGATAATGGGTATGGAAGGGAGGATCATGTCTATTGTTAATTAAATATAAATACTCGTACATAACTTTTAAAACCCTTATGGGGTAGCCAGGGAGAAAAGAACGCCTTGGGGCATGATTCTTACACACCTCGCTTCTTTGTGTTTTATAACTTTTGTCATACTATCGTAGGTTTTTGAGGGTCTTGACATCACCTTCGCAAGGACTTGGTCAATATGGTGATGGAAAGCGTGTCGTGACCGTACTTGACTCCTTCCGATTTTACTGTATATTTGCTTAGTCACTCTTGCATCATCCATTCTTTCTACATACCCGAACCATAGGAGCATGCGCTTTCTTATTTTTGCACCGACAGAGAGTGTTAGTTTAGTGTTAGTGGTAGAGCCAAGCAGTTCGCTGCATGAATGGGCCAGCTCGACCGGTGAAATACCACGACCTCTCAGAAGATCGACGTAAAGCGGCTCATGCCGCGTTTCGTTCGGTTAGAGAGGTACCTGGAGGCCCACCCCCTTTCCCCATCCTTTCCTTTCCCCTATCCCCTAAGGTCGGCAACGCAACAGCAACACTATATGTGGTGCTGGTGTCCATGGGCGGCGTGGGTTGCTTACCATCAGGTGACACGCCTGCTCGTTTCCCCTCCTATCCCATAAAAAAAACAACCTTATGTTCGACGCAACAACGAGCATATATCCCTACGCCCTTAGCAACTGAATGTGTAAAGAGGGAGATTGAAACCTTGTTACGCCTATTTAATTATCTGTTCCCATGGAATAGGTGGCAAAACCAATAACCGGGAATGAATTAGTAAGTCAATGATATGATATTCTATGTAGCAACGGGCTGCGTTGCAGAGCCCGAACAGCACCTTTCATTAAAATGCCATTCGGGCTTTGGTGACGAAGTCACCAGAGACCTACTCTTCACATACCCTTACGTATCATTCATTATTATTACTCAACTAGAGCCATGTACCAAGTCATTGTCATATACCCGGTTTTAAACTTAAGTCCATAAAAAAAATGTTTTTTTTTTTTTTACTTCTGGTAAGTTCCAGAAACTGCTTTCCAAATCTATTTTATACAGTTCTAAAAACGTATAATTATTATCTTCATCTCCTATTATGTGTCCATAAATATAAGTGGTGTTTATTGTAAAATTTCAGAAAACGGCTCTACTTGACGAGATCCGTTTATTGGATACTAGCTTTAGCACTTGCAAAGATAGATGTAAATTCAAAGAGCAATCAATCGATGAAGAAAATCAGAAATTATCGAAAGAAATAGACACATTTAAAGTAAAATGTATTAAATGTCATGCATGTATTGATACGAGTGATGCACGGAGACTATGTACAGATTGTCCTAGATGTTTGTCAGAAAGGGATTGTCTTTTAGACAATGACACCTGCAAGCGAGATCCCACTATGGACTGTGTGTGTTCAAGTATTAAACATAAATTCTTGGATAATGTATTTGATAATATGTATACTGTGTTGGAGAGAGAATCTAAAACAAACCCTGGTAAAGCAATAGCAGATGCTGTGCTTAATAACTTAAAAAGAAGTAGAAATGGAAAGTTGTCTCAGGATGTCAGGCAAATTTTGCAAAATTTTGTTCTGAGTACAGTGAAGAAAAATTTGAATTTAACTATTGTTGGTGGCGCAGTAAAAACTCGGTGCGAGGTAACAAGGAATATAGTTACTGCTTGTTGTATATACGCTTCCTCTAATATTTTCTTCTATTCTTTGATATTTGTTTATTAATTTCAGATGGATTCCGATACATATAACCAACTGATGCTTTGTCTCAAAGAAATTAAAGTAGTCAAACCCGATAAAGAAGACAAGGGCACAGCGCCAAGAAAGGTACGATGTCGTTTCATAATACTTTTGTTCTTTCTAAAATGTTGTTGTCTTGTGTATATAATCTGTAAATCCATAACATAACATAACTGCACGCCTTTTTCTACCCGAAGGTGTAGGCAGGGGCTTGTTAAGCCTCGTCTCGCCGTTATGTTTACGTCCCAAATGGAATAGGTGGCGAACCTATTGCCATACCGGGCACAAAGTTGTCAGTCATCGATATTTATCACACGTAACTTCCGAAAATTTCGAAAAGTCATTGGTGTGTGCCAGGATTTGAACCCGTTATTCTTGAATCAGAAGCGGGGTGCTAGCCACTGCGCCACCGAGACTAATACATTAAAATATTACTAAATTAAAATAAATTTTAGTTCGTATTTTATACGCGACCATAGTTCTCATAGTTCACGCGACAATTCGTTTTCGGGATCTTTTATTAAAGATGACATTTTTTATTGGTTACATTTGTCCGTGGCTATGATCCAAGAATATTGCAAAATTACATTGTGCAATAATGTGTAACATTGTACATAATATGACTGTTGTAGAAGAAACTTACCCGCATCAGACAATTTAACTTGCTATTTGACCCGAGATTGTGTTAGTGAAAATGTTTTTGGATTTGGATTTAGTTGTAGCTATCGCTGTACCAAAGAGTTTCAGAAATTTTGTTTGCTGAATATCAATGATGGATAAATCAGGGATCGATATACGGAAATAGGCTCCGTCACATTACATGGAACCTACACCTTCTGCTATTACATTCGTGATGTTTTTATTGTTATAGCTATTGCCCCTTAAAATGTATGTAGAACTAACTGTATTAACTCATAAGATGTCCACTTTATAAAAAAAGATCTGACTAACTGAAATGACTTTGGGGTCTCTCTACGTTTCAAGATTTTTAATTACGCCTTGCAAACTGTAATGACGCTGTTAAATGACTTGCCTTTGAACTTTCAATCTGCTTCTCGCCGTTTTTACGACTCTCGCGTACATCTCGCGTAAAACTTATTTTATCGACTTTAATTTCCCTGAACAGAAATGAAACGATTTAAATTACCCACAGTTTTATTGAGGCGTTTATACTGCCTCTTTGTTTTCGTGACTAAATACTAAATTCGCAATACTAAAAGCTTGATATTTGAATTACACGAGAACTTATAGAACTGCAAATATTAGTGATTAGTAGGACGTACAAGAAAACTGCAACCTTTTTGTTGTTTTGCTTTTATAAAAGATAAAGTCAAAGTCAAAATAACTTTATTTTTATAGGTCTTCACAGACACTTAAAATAGTCAACAAGTACAGATAACATTATGATTTAAAATTTAATAAAAAAAAATAAAAAAACGAGCGCTTGTGGATAGTGCCACCGTGGAACAAAAAAAGACACGGACGCAATCGCCACGAGCGGCCCGATTCCGAGTGTAGGGGCTATCATGAGAAGAATCGGGCAAGAAACTCATGTGCCAAATACTCTTTTCAAACCATTTGAAATAAATAACAATATTATTATTACTACTAAAACAAATCAGTAGGTTGGTGAATAAAAGGTGTAGCAAACAGAATACTCGACAATCACAATTAAGATCCAACCTAATTAAAATCAACGTTCTACAAGTTAACTAAGAAATTCTATGCGATCACAGTAGTCAAGCACAACTGACGCGACACCTTTTAATTAGAGTGGTAACGTTGTGCAAAAATTGTGGCGAATAATAAAAAATAAAAAAAATTAAGTTTCTATTATATATGTGAACACCATATCAAGGCAAATTTACAGTTAAAAAGCTATCAGAAATTATTACAGAACGCCTCCACTCCGAAAAAGTGAACAAATTCCAATACACAAACTACAAAATCCGCGTTGAGCAAGCAATTTGACGGTCCCACTCCGACTTGTCAGTCATGAAGTCGTTGATGGTGTAGTATGCACCACCAATGAGACGACCCTTCACAGCCCTTCACAGATAAATTAATTTACTCAAAATTTCTTTCTTCTTCAGAAAATGGATTTATCTGAAATATCACTTTTACAAGCCTGTACATTCCAGCTTTTTAATCTTATACCTGTCCTACCTAGTTCAAAATTACAAGATGCTGTTTTCATTTCAGGAGCCGTGTGCCCGTTGGCTTGGTACCAATGAATGTAACTGTCCCAAGGGCCCTAAATACTGTATATGCACGACAAAGGCTCCACCTCCACCGAACGACCCTAAACCGTGTCCACAAGATAAAGAAGACATGGTATATATCGTATTTAAAGCTAAGTTATTATTATGAGATATACCTATGGAGCACAATTTTGCTTTCCATTGATATATATATATATATATCATAACTTTCGAAAATATGTTTGAAAAATCCTTTAGTGTGTACCCGGATTCGAAGTCGGGACATCTCGATCAGATATCAGAGTACCAAACTACTAACCTATCGAAAGGTTGCTTCAATTACAAAACTCAAATTTAGAAATATATAATTATATCTAAGACTTTCGCGAATCACGTTCATGACATTAAAACAACTTTTAGGATTATATCGCGTTTATTTATTACTAATTTTATTTATTTCCCGACGTTTCGAACTCTTTACAGAGAAATACTCGTGAAAATGATCTCTGTAAAGAGACTATAAGTGTTGCTGGTGTCAGATTGATCTGAAAATATCGATTAAAGCAGATTGATGCAATTTTTTTTTATAAATTTAAAAAATAATGATATGTAAACTTTTTATGATATTTTCAGGGACCGACTAAGGAGTGTCCATACAATGCGCCAAAGCCATGTGGTCCCGATTGCGGAAAACAAGGGAAGCCACCTCGAGATGCGTCACCACGGGATGTGGCCGCTTGGCGACCCGATCCGTGCTCTGGTAAAAGCTGTCCTAGTTATAAGAACATGCGGGCAGCACAATGTCTTCTCGGAGACCAACCACTTAGAACATTAGTATCAAAACGTAATCATTATAGTGAAGACAATATTGAAAATACAGTAAGTATACAAATATATTTTAAAATGACAGATTAATAACCTTTGTTTTTTGCAGTTGTTTTATATTTATTAGCGACTAGCATTGCCCATGCATAACTGAAATACAGTCACAATTGCTAGTCTTTATGTTCGTATGTGGAGGGTATATGGAGAGTTGAGGAAAAGGAGGGTTGTACCTCTGGATACCTCTGTCACCGAATGAAACCGGACTTGTGCCACTATACTTAGATTTTCTGAGTGATCGTGGTATGTCGAGTGTCCTGTCGAGTCGGTCAATTTAAAAAACTGCGTGGTTGTTAAAATTGTCACAGTGATGGTTAAAGTTGTCATGTTCTTCGCGAAACGAACAACATTTTCCTGTTTTACTCTCAGTGCGTGCCAAGTTTGATTATATTAGATATTTGAAATAACATAAAACATACTTTAAGTCTCGGTGGCCTAGTGGTCGTGCCCTGGATCAGAAGCCCTGAGCTTCTGATCCAGAGGTCCGGGTTCGATTCCTAACACTGGCTCACACTAATGACTTTTCGAAATTGTTTTCGTAAGTTAAAACTTTGTGCCCGGTGTGGCAATAGGTTCGCCACCTATTCCATTTGGGACGTAAACATAACGGCGAAACGAGGCTTAACAGCCGCTGCCTACACCTTCGGGTAACAAAAGGCGTGAAGTTATGTTATGTTATGTTTTGTTATAAAACATACTTATAAATCAATATTTTCAGGCAACTTGCTCTTGCAACGGTGCATCTTTACAACGGTGTCCACATCATAGCGGTACGTGCTACGTTTTAAACTAATTAATATTTAAATTTAATTTCAATGATATTTTTACGTGGGAGTACCATATAAATATCTAATAGGTTTTTTTTTACTATTTTAGATTCTAAAAGCCAACCTCGCCAAATAATTATTGATGAAGTTATAGGAGGATACAATGACTTGAGTATTTTTGAGAAAAATAGTGGCACTGTGATATCGGACTATTCGCCAAGTACTAGCCATAGATATGAATTTACAATTTAACCGACTGAATATTATATATGTAGATAAAATAATTGTTATTATGATTCAAGGTTTTGCAGTGTAACTATTGAAGTAAATATAACAAGGTTTACATGGTAGTTTCATTTATTTTTATCTGGAATAAATATCGCCATTTTACATATTATAAGGAATTTAAGTTATTTCGTCTTGAGTTGGAAGATGATTGTTTATTGTATTGATTATTTTGGTAGTTTAATGAATTAAGCATATTGAGTTTTTCTGTGTCGGTTTTGTATGTTATAAGCGTTTCGAAGTGACAACTTTCAGAGGTGTTTTGGCAGTTAATTTTAAAAATTGACTACCAAAACGGCTATTATAAAAATCGTGCTCGATGTGCTAAAAGTCCACTATTTTTTTTATTGTGAAATATGATTGTTATCCCAGCTGTTTAGAAAAAAAAGTAGGCATGAAATTTCTATCATCTTTCAATATTAAATTGGTCACATCAAAACTTATACTATTCGGGAATCCGTTCCACGAATCAAGTTGTAAGAAGATTTTTAGAATAGGTAGTTAGTTGTATTTGTTAAAGTTTTTAATTACAGATTGGAATAGCCTGTTATATTTTCAGTGCCTCGATTGGGGTGGCTTTTTGAAATAAGAAGTAGCCCTGTATTCGAAATACTGGTGAGTTTTTGACTTAGTTCATATATTGTTATAGTTCTTATCGCAATATTAATTAATGTAAAAATAAAATATCTGCAAAACAGTTAACAAAAAGATATTGATTTATTCAGATGACGTAATCATCCTTTTTTAATTTTTAATAGTTAAATTTGTAAATGGTAGTATATTATTGCAACAAAATTTTCTATTTTTGTCCTTAATTAAAGGACAAAAAATTATTTGTTGGTACTCCCACGTAATATTTATAATTTTATTATATTTATTTTATATCATTTTATATATTTTTCAGGTGTTTCATCATTTATAAAATCGCAGTGGGGCATTCACGAAACTATGCACGAGCTTGCTGATGATAGATCATGGGCTGTAGAACCATCTTTTCCTTTTCCTAATAAATCTGAATGTTTTGATAAAAACCATTTAAACCCTGAGATTAGGTTAAATCCAAAGACTGTTGGAAAAAAATTAAAAGTGCCCGATGAAACTAAAATTCAAGTGACTACATTAAATAAAACTAGTTCAGACAATGTAACTCTTAAAACAACTGTACGAATGGATTACTTAGTTGATAAACAGCAAAATGACCCAGCTTGCGGGTTGTCAAAAAATTCAAACAGTAAAACTGTTCAATATCCCCCAAAAAAAGAGAATCTCAACGTCTCAGAGAAACCTAATATTTTTCTTAATGGTACTAAACTGGGAGACCAAAAAAAGTATAACAAGAATTGTAAAGCTACATTGCCCAAAAGTATTGAAAAATATTATAATAGTGAAAAAAATAAAGACGATGATGAAATAATCTTGGAACCACGCAAAATAATTTTAGAACACTGTGAAGATATTTGCAACGTGTTCAAAGGTATTAAAAAAGGCCAAAATCGGGATAAACTAAACAAAAATAATGCTAGAGTACTCAAAAAATCCGATCGAGGCAATGATTTTAAAAATTCTAGATATTTGAAACCACGAAAAAGGAATCCAACCAATTCTTCCTATTTCAATAGCCACATAGAGATAGAAAACATACAAAGGAAAATTCTAAATAAAAGTCTGGGATTCAAACAAGGTGGTAGTTGTGACATACCAGAGCGTTGTAAAACTGGAGTCAAAAAAACTAAATGTTCTTTTACTGATGAACATTTTTTGAAGAAAAATTTCACTAGTATAGCAATTACGGCGGATGAAAAACAATGTATAGAATTAAAAAAGTCTTCGATTTCAAATTTAATATCTAATAAAGCTACAAATCAAGCTAACACAAATGAAGGACTAATGTGTGATTATTACCAAGAATTATCGAATTTATATAAACAAGGAAACATTAATATCTCATTACAGTTCCGAAATGAAGGAGACTTTTCTAATAAAACTATTGCTATTATTACTCGTGTGCCGTCTGGAACTATAGGCATAGAATTGACAAATCTAGACTATTTTCCTAAAGATAATATAGAATTGGATTATCTAGTGAATGTTACAAAGAATCCATCAAATACACATCTAATTGATATTGATCAAAATAACATAAAACATAATGCTATAATTAAATCCTTTTTATCTGGAAAAATTATGCTTGTCCCAATAATTACAAAAAAGAAAGGCAACGAGTTAAATTCGTTAAAAGATATATTTAGTAAAATAAACGTTGCTTACAAAAATACAATAGTAGAATTGTCGACACTTTTAAAATCAACACCTTCCAAAAATTACATATTTGTATTGAATAAAGACATAAAGAGTCACGAAAATACCGTGCAAACAAGTGTGAATGCTACAAGAGAAAAATGTTTCATATTATTCGATATGGGGTTTTCTTCTTGTTTCATAAATCTTAATGACCATGATAATATTGCTTCAGAAAAACTTAATGCTTTACTTTTTAAAACGAGTTCCGGAGACTTGAAAGTGCTTTTACATGGGCCTATATTCGACGAAATAGATATGCTGACATCGGAACGCAGTTCTGAATTCTCAACTCAAGTATTCGAAGAATTACTATCTAGATTAAACATTGAATCAAATTCACTATTAGACATACAAAACTTAAAGAAATCAAAAATATTTGAACAAAAAGCTAACAGTGACACAAAGTTGCATCAACTTAAGAAGATTAATTTAAAAATAAGAGAAAATATCTTAGACAAACCCACGTCTCTTTTGAGAAGAATAGAATCCGGACAGTATGCTATAACAATGGATAAGGAGTTTAAAAAGTCTCTTATAACCAATGTTAGAAATCATGTAGCTTACGGTTCAAGAGAACATTTTCCGATAGTTAAAACGAATTCTGGTAAAAAATGCATGTTTGTAAATGATTATGATAGAGAAAATGGTTATTGTATGAAAATCACTGTATCAGGGAATATTTTTATTGCATTAGATGCTGAAAATATTAAAGATACGATCGAAGCTACCAATAAGGAGGATAGGTTCCATAAAATAAATTTCAACAAAAAAAGTAGTAAAGAGATACAAACTGAAAACTTTGATTGTAATATAATTTCCGAAGTGTTAAGTGATATAGAAAGCTCGACATATTCTCAAGAAGATAAACTCACAATTAAAGTTATCAAGCCTGTTACTGAAAGTTACACTTCGAAGAAAGTAATAAGCAACGCAGAGCACGTTTGCTATATGACTAATACTGTTTGTTCTTCTCTTAAGAAAAACAGTCGCATTTCAATTAAGATACATAGGACCACTGGATTATGCAATGAAGAAATCCAAGAGAATTTATCACGATCAGAAATCATGTCTCCATTTATTGTTTCAGGCCAGTCAAAATACAATCATGAGCAATTGGATTACTTAAGTTACTTACCACCTCAACTACCGTCCTTTCTAAAGAATTTTGTTAGTCAGTAATTTAACAACTATTTTTCGTTCCAGAGTATAACAATATAAAAAAATATCTTCTGTAGTATTTATTATTTCGATAATTTCCTGGTACTACTTTAATACAACCAAATTATGTGGGATGCTTAGGTACTCTTTTTATTTCGCAAATATGTGCAAAGTTTATTGGTATGTATTTTTTGATGTGTTAGGAATTAGATTTAGATTTTGATGGTTGATAAGTGCAAAAAATTAAACAGCATTTTAACATTACTAATACAGCTAGATAATTAAGAGACGCAGCAGAATATTATTAATACGGCTATATAATTGAAATATGCACTTATTAATTATTATTTATTGCGATCAGAAAAACATTTAACGGAACGAAGAACGGCATTTAAGTGGCATTGGGTTAAATTGACACCCCCTTTTTATCTCTAGCTGTTGGCAAAGATATTTTATGTGGCTGGTTAAAGGAGGGATGTCATTGTGAGTGTCAATGTGCTCAGTGGTAAGGTTTACCGAAAGGTATGGTGGCTGGCATGGCATCCGTAACATTAGGTTGTTTTAAATTCGAATCTGTACTGCTTAAATCTTAGGTTAATATACCAAGTAAACGTATGTTTTCAAGCGCATTTTTTTAAAACAAAACATCGATATAAATTATTTCTAAAGTAATATAATTACATACTACTACTGTCCCTATGTATCGAACGCTTTACAACCTCCCAACTATTACCCGTGGATATATAGGCCCGGGTTGGAAGCGAATGGGATTCTAAAAGGTTGGCAAAGTGATGCCTCAGGCGTTGCGGTCGTCTCGTTAGTTTCACTTATATTTTCGAATACTTTCTGCCAAAATGTTTAGGGGTAATAGAATCTCAGATAAAAACAAATCCATTACCCTTTTTTATGAGATAGGAAGGCAAACGTGCATGCGTATCACCTGATGGTAAGTGACCAGCGCCGCTCATGGACACTTGTAACACGTATAGTGTTACAGTTACGTTGCCGACCTATAAGGGAGTAGGATGGGAAAGGAGGTGGGCTTCCGGGTACCTCTCTCACCGAAAGAAAGGCGGCATGAGCCACTTTTCTTTCGATCTTCTGAGAGGTTGTGGTATTTCACCGGGCGAGCCGGCTCATTCATACAGCGAACTGCTCTACCACTTACCTTTAAACCTTATGTTATTAAGTAATAAAATATATTTACAAAATGTTTGAGCTTTATGATTAGACTAGCTGACCCGGCGAACTTTGTTCCTCATCAAAAGTAATAAATGCTGTTCCGCTGTGTTAATACTGCAATATCTTCGAAAATATTCCTTTAAAATGCATGCTGTAAAGGGCCAGGATCATCTATAATACATGCAAAATCTATTTAAGGCACTTAATTGGATGAAAATTAATGCTATAATGTTTAAAATCGCTTCGTAAATAGGCCATTACTTCTCGTAAAAAGTAAAAAAATAAAAATGGTCACTGTGGGTTATCCCTAAGAGATAGACATATGCCCTCGTGGACTTTTTGTAGACCTTTTAAAGGTGTATAATAATGTACATTTACATTGTTTTGATTTATCACGTGGGGTTCAGGCAGCGTTTGCGATTAAAGTTCAAAATCTTGAAAATTATCACTTTTTTTTTTACTACACTATACAATACATGAATTATAGATCAAAACCACCCCGTTAACACCCTCTAACTATTAAAAAAACCGCATCAAAATCCGTTGCGTAGTTTTAAAGATATGCGCATATAAGGGGACAGACAGCGGAAAGTGACTTTGTTTTATACTATGTAATGATGATTTACTGAATAATATTCCAGAATAATATTCCTCCACAATATCTTTAAACAATTGTCTCTTTATCTCTTTCTTAAAGCTCAGTAAATGGTCCGATCTATTGCGAACTTAAAAGGTTTCTATTTCATGTTTTAAATCTGAGACTTTTCTATAAATGTATATACTTAGTCTGGCCATAAATACTGTTAGAACTAAAAATAAAAAAATATTATTATTAAAGTCATTTATTAACTGATAATTTAAAAAAGAATAGGGTGTTAAAATCTAAACAACTACTGAAGCGGTACGCAAAGGGAGGTCACAGAAAAATATTGTTTACGGATGAAAAAGTTTTTACAATTGAGCAACATTTTAACAAACAAAATGACCGTATTTATGCTCAAAGCTCTAAGGAAGCTTCCCAATTAGTTGACAGAGTGCAACGTGGGCATTTTCCGACTTCAGTGATGGTTTGGTGGGGTGTTAGCTACGAAGGAGTGACTGAGCCATATTTTTGTGAAAAAGGTATTAAAACATCGGCACAAGTGTATCAAGATACCATTCTTGAAAAGGTAGTCAAGCCCCTTAACAACACCATGTTCAATAACGAAGTATGGTCCTTCCAGCAAGACTCTGCACCGGGTCATAAAGCTCAGTCGACGCAATCTTGGTTGGAAGCGTACGTTTCGGACTTCATTAGAGCTGAAGACTGGCCGTCGTCTAGTCTCGATCTTAATCCACTGGATTATGATTTGTGGTCAGTTTTAGAGAGTACGGCTTGCTCTAAACGTCATAATAATTTAGAGTCCCTAAAACAATCCATACGATTGGCAGTGAAGAATTTTCCCATGGAAAGAGTGCGTGTTGAGATTGAGATTGATAACTGGCCTCAACGTTTAAAGGCCTGTATTGCAGCCAATGGAGACCACTTCGAATAAGCTTTTTATATTTTATATCGTTTTATATTTATGTATTAAAGTAACACACTGTAAAAGTAATAAATGTTATTTGCAATTAAAAGAATTTTTTTTTCTTTGTTACAATATTTATGGCATGACTTAAGTATATAAACACACCTGTATTATTGGATGACTTTGAAAGTTAATAAAATTTATCAAATAAATATTAGTAACTTCTGCATTCAAATAAGGAGATAATAAAACTTAGAGATATATTATAATAGCATATTATATACAGATTATAAAACAGATTGAAAATTCATAAAAACATGTAAATTTGAATTAAGATTATTCATGATTAATAAATTCTATACTAAAACTAAGAAATATATTGAATACTAGCAGACCGCACGTACGCGTACTTCGTACCGCTATATTGTATGTAGCTTCCCGCCTCACGGTGTTACTCGCGTACAAACAAAATGTCGATGACGACGATGATTACATATAGCCTATGTTATTCTGTGATAATGTAGCTTTGTAAAGAAAAAAGAATTATTAAAATTGGTCCAGTAATTTTTGAGTTTATTCGTTACATACAAAAATACAAATCTTTCCTCTTTATAATATTAGTGTAGATATCGAATGGATCAAAAACATTCTTAATTACCAACAACAAAACTGATAGCGAACAGTCTGCCGCTACAGCCGTTTCGGCCGCATTTTTTTGTTCTTGCCTGTTTCGGAATGTTTTTGTGATCAACACTAGCAGATTGATTTATGGTTTGCTGATCTACTTTAAATATTTTCGGTAAAGTTATCCAATATTTTTGAAGCAATAAGCCAGGATTGTGTCCGTTTTAATTTTATCAATGACGTTTTCTGCAATACATACGGAAATCAAAACAAATAAAAAACATTAGAGACATCATTACATATGATATTTTGTACAATAATTTCTTTATTATACATATTATTATTTCATATTCGGACAAACATACTGTAATTTTTGTGATATGTGCACTGAGCCTGATGAATTGTAGCATAGATACAATCTAGTCCATATTTATTTGTAATTCGTTTTAATTTTTAAAAAGTCCTTATAAAAGAACTAAACAACAATATTTCTAACATCGTTATTGTAATTTTTGTAAAAAATAAAATAAAAATAAAAATTTTTCATTTTAGAGACATATAAAACCTTTCCTCAAAAAGTGTACCATGTTTGTGTATATTCCGCATTCACATTTCAAAGGCGAAAATCTCATACTTGCGATGTTTTTTTTTTCATCAAACTACTAGTTTTACTGTCAAGCACATCGTATCCGCCCGACCTTTCTTTTATTCCGTTCCGGTCTTGTTCCATTCAGTTTTATGTGGTTCCTATGCGGAACTACAAAATTCCGGGTATCCCTCACTCTGCCGGGGTCGAGTGTTCAAATTTTACAGCTCATTTTAACAATACGATCGAGTGGCTTCACACATTTGTATGCTATTCTTTTGTCAAGTGAAAAATTGCGAACAGAATGAACTATGACTGAAATAACACTGACTTAATAATGTTCGTATCAGTTTACCGTTTATGTGGAATTGAAGATATATTGTTTTTTTTTTGCGTTTATAAGATATCTACTTACTTACAATTTTATTCATTTTATATTCTACGGTGTACTGAGATAGGAATCACAGTTAAAATGGGATAGGGCAGAGGTCGGGAGTGGGATGGGGAGGAGAGACGGGTGGGGGTGGGCCTACGGATATCTCTCCCACCGAACGAATCGCGGCATGAGCTATTTTGTGGCGATATTCTGAGAGACCGCGCTATTTCGCCGGTCGAGCCGGTCCATGCATGCAGGGAACCGTTTGGCTTACCGCTGTATTTTAAAACAGGGCGCCAATAAACTAAGTATTTTTATTATATAAGTAGCAGACCGCGCGAACTTCGTACTGCTATATTTTATACATTTTCCACTCAAAAGATTATTGCCGCAATCATATTAGTACCCCAAAGCTTTCCTCATAAATGGACTATCTAACGCTAATATTTATTTCAATTCAAGTTCTTGATACATACATACATAACTTCAGGCCAGATCCCTTGCGGGGTAGACAGAGAGAACAAAGTGCCATAAGGCAAGATTATTACACGTGTCACTCGCTTAGCTAGTATGTATTAGCGTACTGACAATCAAGACATTGATATTATTTACAACTTCAAAGAAAGCTTTATTAGCAATGCCACTTATGAACAATGAATATAGCAATGAACTTGTCCCAAGTTTTTGCTCAACCTTTAGTTTTTTTTAATACAACATAAACAACTTTTTTTATATGGTCACTATTGTTGACTTCAACGAAAAAAACGGGCCACCATATGTTCAAACCGGGGTAGCTAACTCACAGTGAGTGTTTTTTTTTATAAGTCAAATGATGTCGGTCTAGCGATTAAGCTTATCGAAATAAATTTACTATATTTTAAAAGATATCACGATCTTAACAATGTAAAGTTTATTACATATATCTAGAATGTATTATAAATCAGTCACATCAGTCACACCTTGTCAGTGGTAAAGTCACGCAGTGTTCGCTGCATGAATGGGCCGGCTCGACCCGTGGAATACCACGACCTCTCAGATTATCGCTGAAAAGTGGCCTTAGCCGCGTTTCACTCGCTGAGAGAGGTGTTCGGAGGCCCAATCCCTTTTCCCCTCCCCTACCGAAACCCACTCCCGACCCCACCCATATCCCATTGTAAGCGCCGGCAACGCAACTGTAACACTGCATGTGGTGAGGTGGCCGTGGGCGGCGTTTGTAACTATTATAAGCCTGCTCGTTTGCCCCTTATCCAATAAAAATGTAACTTAATTCCTATCCCATCCTACTTCTAATATATAAAATTCTCGTGTCACAATTTTACCATACTCCTTCGAAACGGCTTGACCGATTCTCATGAAATTTTGTATGCATATCGGGTAAATCTGAGAATTTTCAACCCCCTACGATCAACCCCTATTTTTTAAATTTAAGTTTTTGGCAAGACAATGTTTGCCGGGTCAGCTAGTAATATATAAATGTGAATGTAAGTTTGTTTGCGTGCTTTCACGCGATAACTGCTCAATCGATCATCATGAAACTTTGTACACATATTCTTTAAAGTAATTTACGTATATTTGAACCCGAAGGAAAAACTTATAAAATAGTCTACAACAATATCCTACATACTCTTATAAAATTGTTACAGTCCAAAATTATTTATTTTTGTTACAGAGAAATATATTTTACCTAAAAAAAATGTTGTTAGTTTTTTAAACGTCATTGTAAGTAGTAATTTTAAAACCTAATAATTCCAGCCAAGCAATAAAACAGAGTTATCATATTGGTTAAGTTCTATAGTAATGATCTTTGATATCTATATAATGGATTTAATGCGAGTGAAGCCGCGGGTAAAAGCTAGTAACTTTTATAAATAAAAATACCATAAAATACGATTAAATACTACAAATTTTAAACATAACATAACATAACTTCACACCTTTTGTTACCCGAAGGTGTAGGCAGCGGCTGTTAAGCCTCGTCTTGCCGTTATGTTTACGTCCCAAATGGATTAGGTGGCGAACCTGTTGCCATCCCGGGCACAAAGTTTGTCAGTCATCGAGGCCGTGCGCTCACCCACTGCGCCACCGAGACTTTATTAAATTTTAAATTCTAATTAAAGTATTAAGCGATATGATGACAAAGAGAGAAACAACAACAAAATACACATAGCTTCAGAAAACAATTTCAAAAAGTTATTGCTGTGAGCCAGAACTCGAACCCGCGACTACTTTATACAGAAGTGGGGTTCTCGACAACTGGACCACCGGTACCTTTTAGCAAGAAACAAACGTAAAAAAATCTACCTGCTAGCTGTCGCGGTTCGAGCTGTCCGAGTCGGATACATCATCAGTGTAACTAAATATTTCCCTATGAAATGAATACTTACATTTTGTATTTTGCGATATCTTTGGAATTAAATGTCCAAATTGAATTATTCAAACAGTTCTAGGAAGGTATTGAATCTGTCTTTGTATTGAAGTAATTTATTTTCAGGAAAATTAAATTCAAGGTACAAAATAAAGCATGTTTATAACGAAATCAATTTAATTATTTTAAAAAACTCAAAAAACACTTATTGTGAGATAACTACAATAGTTAGACATAGGCCGTCGCGGACTTTTTTATAGACAAATTTATGTTCTGTAAAAGTGTAGTACATTGTTTTATTCTAGAATCAATAGTTTTCGCAGCGTTCACGATGTAAGAATTATTTTCGAGTCATTTTCTTACACCTTGGGTTACATTATTGGACTTATAGTAAGGATCCCTAATTAATTTGAAAATATAATATAGCCTAAAGCCTTCCTCGATAAATGGACTATATACCACTGAAAGAATTTTTAAAATCGGACTGGTGGTTTCTGAGATTAGCGCGTTCAAACAAACAAACAAACAAACAAACTCTTCCGCTTTATAATATAAGTATAGATATTGGACGAACCATTTCTATTATATTTATTTAATTAACTCTGATTCAATTAGTATCATTAATGTAGAATGGTATTTGGGTATATGACTAAACTTCATATTCTGGATAAATATTGTATCATATTATTTTTTCCTATTAAATATTTAAATATTAACATTACTTAGAGTTTGTTACCCCATAAAAACAAATTTCTAATAGAGTTTCTAACAATTTATAGGCTTCGCTTCCGAAAGCAGTAAATTTGCTTTTGGTTATAAATCTGTAGTTGCTCAGTTAGAATTAATATCGGAAATATAAGTGTTGCCTAAAATCGGGTACAGTTAAGTATTGGTCAGTCAATTAAGTCGCTGAACGTCCTAGTGATATAACAGGTGAAAATACTGAACGTGGAACGTCCTGAGCTCAAACCTTAGTATACATCAATGACTTTTCCGAAAATAAGTCAAATTATCGGTGAGTAAACGGAATATGTCCGACCCGTGGCAATGGTCTCAAGATCCGTAATGCTTTTCAATGAAAGTGGGTAGATATTGGCGGCCTTCAGAGTCTGTCTAATCATGGTCTAATCTGTTGTTTACTCTTTAGTCATTGATGCCTAATCACCATGAAAAGTCGAGCCGTTGAGCAGTACGTCCAAATAATAAATACTTTCTCATTAAAATGAGTTTTCTTTAATCGTTAGTGCTAACATTACGAGCATTCCGCGCATTTTACGGCTGACGTGGTGGCGGTGGTGGTGGTTTGTAATGACCATAGACATCGCCGTTTGATTGCTGACACGGCTTCAGAGTATAACACTGCCTATAATACATCCTTGTTAACGGGTATGGAGATATAATAGTACATCAAGTAGATATATAAGATTAATAAAAAATAACCCAATGAAGCCATATACTACAAGGCTTTCTGTACAAAAAACTAATAATATTTGTTTGGTATCAAGATTACGTCTCATTTCTAACTTGGTATTTATATCCAATTTTGGTTCAGAGACTACGTATAATAAATTGTTATGAGGAATGACTATGACATTGAGGGAATATTAATCCAGTAGAAAATATCTACTTGGATATTGGTTTTCCACGAGCATTATTAATAGTGATCACGTAGTATATTTGGCTTTGAATTGAAGTGGTTTTTGTTTCTCCTAAAATTGATATCTAACGAATACAAATAACTGAGCTCTTAGACTATTTTAATTAGAATTGCATCATCAGTACAACATAGTTTTTTTTTATTAAAGAAATTATGAATTATAAAATGCAAGTATTTCAAAAATTTCATGGTTCGCAGTTGTTCATTGTCTTGTAAAATACAAGAAAATGAACAACCTTGGAAATAACTGTGCCCTCGCTAGTTCGTAAACTTGAAAACTGGGCATTGCAAGGATCTCTATTTTTATTTTAAAAAACTCTTCTTTCTTAAAGGAATATTTACTGGTTATAGAAATACTTAAAATATATAATAATTAATATTAAAAAATGCTATTGAGATTTATTTTTAAGAAGAAATAATTAATTTCATTATTTACAATTTATGCAAACAATACAAAGACTACCTGAAATCAAATTTCTCCGCAAATCGGTCTTCTAGCAGCGTGTCCAAAAGAGTGGCCGCATTGTCACGCTGAGATTGCGAGAGTCCTGACGCGATATTATCATTATATTTCTTCAGCTGAGGGGTGAACTTAATATAACTGATAAAAATATATAAGGACATCCATAAGTTGTCTCAAGTAGCCTGGAGGTTGGACACGGGATTATCAAGAAACATGCAGATATATAGGCCAAAATCACAACGTTAGGTGGGTATGTAATAAAATTTTGAGTTGGTGATAAAGAATTTGCTGCCTCCATAGATATAAGAATAATAGATCGGCATAATAGTCACCTTATAATAGTAACTTATCAATGTGTGCGTAAAAAGTGCTTCCAAGTGTCAACTTTTACATAATTTTTGTATATGTACCTATATCCCACTAAATATAACCTAAACTAAATATAACCCACTAAATATAAAGAATTTGCTGCATCTTTTAAGGCATAGATTTTATCACAGACTGTAGTAGACGGCACATGTCAGTAAAAATGTACTACTAATCATCACTGACAGCGCCACCGCGAGTAAGCGATTCTCAGGATGTAAATGTAAATTATTTTATACTATATATAATCTATGCCTTAAAAGATGCAGCAAATTCTTTTAAAATAATGAAAAAGTTTACACGCACAGATTATTGTTAACACTACCACGCGCCAGCCTATCGGACACTTACTGTACCTAAAATAGCGGACGATAGGACGCGATTTGCGTGCTACACTACTATCGCATGCTCTAACGTATAACTCTCGGGTTATATTTAGTGGGAAACACTAAAAGCGGATGAGAGATCGGAACGACTTCGGATAAAGCTGGGCTGGGAGACATATCTTAGTATGCTACTGGATATAGGTTACTTCATAACATGCAAGAACAACTGGTTTTGAGTTGGGTTAAAATTAATTGATCCCGCGCAAACATAGGTCATAGTTATATTATATTATCTACACTTACCGATTAATTTTCGGTATCAAATTAGCGTCCACTTTCTCAAAAACATGGCAAAGTATATTTTTCGGAAACTAGTGACGCGACGGCTGTTTTTTTTTTACTATTTTCTCAAAGTTGAAAATATATACTGTATTTACCTTATTTAGTATTCTATAAAAGTTCTATATTAAGAATCCGTACACATAGAAAAAGACAATAATCGAAGGAATTTGTATTTCCATAAAATTTCAGTTGAATTTACCCTCGACGGATCCATTATAAGTTGATTTGTATTCAATCGGCGTGTATTCAAATCAGTTATTGTATTCTTTGTGTGAAAGGGGACTTGGCGACATCTTCACACCATAGAGTTAGTTGTATCATAGAGGTAACTCCACACTAACTAGAATGAATTTTTTATAAAAGAAATAGATACACATAGCTTAAACTTTATTTATTTTCCTATTTTTTCAATATTTAACACACATACATAGATAGCTTCACGCCTTTTTCTACCCGAAGGTGTAGGCAGTGGCTGATAAGCCTCGACTCGCCGTTATGTTTACGTCCCAAATGGATGGCGAACCTATTGCTATACTGAGCACAAAGTTTTCAGTCATCGATATGTATCATACATAACTTTCGAAATTAATTTCGAGAAGTCATTGATGTAAACCAGGATTCGAATCCGTGACCTTTCGATCCAGAAGCGGGGTGCTCGATCACTGGACCATAGAGACTTAAATATTTGATTTATTAGAACTAAGAATGAAAATGCCTTTGCATTTGTCTTATCCAATTTGACTTCTATCGATAATATAATCTTATTTAAGCCCCCAACTCTTGAGTTTCTTGAAACTTGAATATTCCAAGATTTGGAAATTGTGTGGAACCCTATTGAATGTTGCCTATATACTTAGAGCATATTTATGGAGTTACTGAATTATGGGTATATCAAGGACCAATATTTATATATATATATACTATCTTATATGCTGTTCTTTTATTGGAGTCATTTACCAGTTTGCTTGTTACGTCAATTATCAACTACCAGCACAAACAAAATGTTACACAGCCGAAGTCGCAAATTTAGTAATAAAGGAGACTGAGACACTTTAGACCAATCCACAAAGTAAGTTCACATTATTTTACACCTTAAAGCACTATCAGATTTACGAATAATTTCAAGAATCAATACGATGGTTATAATAAGTTTAGCTCAATAAAGAAATTGACTCATCAAGGCAACAAAAACGTTTTTATACTCTCATAGTGCAATATTTTTCTTCAATACTATCATAGCTACCTGTTTACAACATACAATAGTAGATTACGAGTGCTGACAGAGCCAGATATCAATCACCACTGAACGGGCTGAGTATCAATCACGTGGCTCTTCGCCCGCTTTTTAATCTAGTGGAAAATTGAACGGGCCCTCTAGGGTTAATCTTATTGTTTTTCTATCGGTTATCCTGAAATCTAGTCGAAGTTTTTTTTATTACAATACTGTGATAGGTATATAATCACGGCTTTTTCTACCCGAAGGTGTAGACAGCGGCTGTTAAGCCTCGTTTCGCCGTTATGTTTACGTCCCAAATGAAATAGGCGGTGCACCTATTGCAGTACCGGGCACAAAGTTTTCAGTCATCGATATTTATCACACATAACTTCCGAAAATAATTTCGAAAAGTCATTGGTGTGAGCTAAGATACGAAACCGCGACATCTTGATACAGAATCGGTGCTCGACTACCGGACCTGGAATACTGGAGTCCTCTGTATATATAACTGTTTTCTTTTTATAAAACAAAATATACGTGAATAATTTCCCCACTCTCCACTCCTTCGCTCCAAGAATTTTAAAATATCTATAAGCTGTTGACACATAGTAAATCTTATTAATCAATGATTCCACAACTTACATACGAAGCGTCTGGCGGTCTGACGTTATATTAAATGCCACCATACCATGCGGTTTTTTCCTGCTTTCTAGTCCTAGTTTAAAAAAACATACATAACAAATAGTTATCAACAAATAATCAACACAGCGCCCTCTACTTCCAAACTAAGCAACTAAATGCTTGTGCTATGTATGGATACTAGATAACGGATATTTAAGCTTATATATTTTTTTAGCAACTGATTAACATACATCAGATATGTACAAATTTTTTAATAATTTTAACTTCTACCGATGATTGTAAGTCTTACACTCAAGGAACTGAAATGGCAGTCCAATTAATTCATTCCCACTATACCCGAAGGTGTAGACAGTGGCAATGTTTTTTTGTTCTAATATACATGAACTCTAAAAAGATTGTAACAAAAGAATATTATCATCAAAAAACGTTGTGAAGGATATAAAAACCTTTGTTAACTATATCCTTTTCTTGGCTTTATAAGCAAAGGTTTGAACGTTCATATTCGCACGTTTTCGTTATGATAAACCTTACTTCCAAATATGCTGATAATGATGTCTCCAATTTGGTCTATAATAGTATTTATATTATAAAGGTCTATGCTATGTAATGCACTTTATTTAAGCAGTTTTAAATAATACTCTAATAAAGTATCATATAGTGGAGAAGATTTTCTTCCTTAATCCTAACTTATTACTTATTGTTTTACAACCTGATATACCTAAAGTAGGTAAAAGGTATGTAACACTGAGAACTGAAATGATGCCTGCAGCTTGGTCCACGCAAAAACATTCCCAGTTTTCCGTCTTAAAAATATAAATAGATCATCAAGATAAACACGGTTTTAGAGAATTTTAAGTTTTTGAGCTAGTTAACGAGAAATAAATAATAACTCGTTACTTCGGAATATAGTTACTACTATTTAATAATTGAATTATTGAAATCAGTCCACCACTTTTACAGTTTATAAATTACAAACAAACAATTCTATCCTTTTAATAATATTAGTATAGATTGATTGTAGACACGGGTGTGAGCGACTTATTTTCCTCGTATGTTCTTAATAAGCAAAAATAAATGATCTCGTATGGTTTCTTAGGGCAAGACAACGTAATGTAGCAAGGAAAGGTTCGTATTTAGTATGTAACTCGCGATGAGACACTCAATTGATGTTTCCGACTCAGTGAACAAGATACTGATATAGAGAGGTGGAAATATTTGTTGGTTATTTAGACCGAAGTTCGTTATCACAGGTTGTAGTGCAAATTTACGGTAGTGACGACTATCCAGATAAAAAAGATTTTAATAAATTTGCATTTTGCATTGGTAAAACTACCGACTGCAGAATGGAGATTGGCGGGTTCCCACCCGAGTAGAAATATTTCTGATAAGCATGAATGTTTATATGGCGTCTGGGTGTTTTTATATGGATAGTTCTAAGTATGTATTTACAAGAAAACATTATATATTATATATATATATAAATATCCGTTATCTAGTATCCATAGCACAATCATTTAATTGCTTAGTTTAGAACTAGAGGGCGCTGTGTGTATTGTGTCCAAGGTGGTAGAGCCAAGCAGTACGCTGCATGAATGGGCCGCCGACACGTCCGGTAAAATACCACGACCTCTCAGAAGATCGACGTGAAGTGGCTCATACCGCGTTTCGTTCGGTGAGAGAGGTACCCGGAGGCCCACCCCCCTTCCCTATCCTTTCCTATCCCTACTCTCTTAAAGGTCGGCAACGCAACGGTAACACTATATGTGTTACTGGTGTTCATGGGCGGCGCAAGTTGTTACCATCAGGTGACACGCTTGCTCGTTTGCCCTCCTATCCCATAAAAAAAATCTACCAACACAATATTTCTTGTGAGTAGATTTAAAGAAGAATAATTGCGCTGTGGGTCTTCATAATCTTATGAAGTTACTCTACGAATAAGTCAATTGCTTTTTTCGTCTTAATAACTCATACGTTGAAATTTAAGAAAGAATCTTACAAGGATGTCTCTTCACTTCTTAAGGTACATATTTGCTCATGAAAAATCCGAAAAGTATAATCAATAGTCATGATTAGTCCTGTTCAAATGTGTAAATATCCAAATGTCTTCCTAAATAGGAGAAGAAGAAGAATTAGGGAAGAACTTAATATATTGCATTCGCTCGTGTAAAGAGTGGGTTACTACAGCACTATATGCGTACTCAAACGTTATAGTAATCGAATCACATACTCCTTGATTTTGAGAACATCACAAACGGAATACTAATGAATTAGAGTCGATTCGACCCTGGGCATTGAGATTTCACTGCTTTCCTTCAGGGCATCGTTCAATGCAACGCTATCATCATTTATTTTGGTAACATGTGTGCTAGTTGTTCTTCTTTTATACTAATATTTGTAGATGTCTACTTAGGTTAGTTAAACGAAACGTTGTTTTTTTGTACCTTCACGTACAAAAAAAACTGTTTTTTACACCTTTTATTCTACTCCAAAGTGTATGCTTTCGAAAAGATTTCTGAGAAATTGGTGTGAACCCGGAATCGTACCCACGATTTCTTAATCAGAAGCAGTAAGCTCGACTACTGGACCACCAAGACAAAACAAAATGTCAGAAACAACTTGAAAACTATATTTTTTATTCATCACATAGTGTGCTCAAAATTATTTTGGTTACATTTTGATTTATTAAGATTAAATTAGAATGTAAGAAAAACATAATGATACCTAATATTGTTGCCTCTGTAGAGTATAGCACGCGTACAGGTCAGGCATCTATTTAATATTTTATATTGCAATCGTGCTATCCAGCGAAGTGCGCAGTTTTATTGACACGCTCAGGCCTCTATAAAGCGCCATCACTTTATGGTACAGCTCCACTTAATATTTTTCTACGTTTCTATGATTAAAATTAATTATTCACTAAATGTACTTGTATTGTCGAAGGAATAGCTTCAAGATTAATAGCAGATTTGTTATATTGGTATTTATTTAAACAAAGCTATAACATATTTTCCGATTTATATCTCATGATGTTTGGATTTTTTTCAAAATCTGGTTCAAATGAATAGAACATTGTACATAATGAGTTCTTAAACTTATACTTAATAACTTATTACACATATTGATTAAAGATTCAAACACAATTCAAAGACAAACCAATTCAGGAAATACCATTATTTATTGTCAAAACATCTTAATAAAATTTCACTAGAAATAGTCCGTATGATCGCAAGAGTTAACGTTTCCACAACGTTTTCTGTCAGTTAGATCAGGACAATCACGACCACCTTTAGTCTTCTGCCTCACAATGCTTCTGTGACGATATTCGAAGCCAACACCACATGACAATGAGCAGGGTGACCACTCGCTCCATTCTGAGACGAGACAATCATTTGCTGTAAAAAAGGGATAATAAGTAGTTATAACTATCCGTTTACGCTGGGAATGGGAATTTCCTGGGGACCTATTGCCATACCGGGCACAATGTTTTCAGTCATCGATATTTATTAAACATAACTTCCGAAAACAATTTCGGAAAGTCATTGGTTTGAGCCAGTGTCAGGAATCCAATCCGGACCTCTGGATCAGAAGCTGTTTGCTCGACCACTGGGCCACCGAGACTTAATAATCCGTCCGAAAGTAATGTTTATCTTATAACTGAAGCGAGAATTAATCTAAGCAATAAGCCTACAGGTTGGACATCTAAAAATATATATATACACACAAACATACATAGGTCCAACTCATTTGCGCAGTAGAGTAAAAAAATAGCTACGTTGACCCCGAATTAATTTTTATGCCATTTGTAATTAAAGGGAGAATAAAAATACGTACATAAACTCACGCCTGTACCCCATAGGGGTAGGCAGAGACTTTGGCTTTCCGCAAGCTACGATCCTGACACACCTCTTTCGCGTCATCCACAGACATACATCTCAGCATGCATTCGCGTCGCGAGTAAAAAGATACTAAAAATCATTAACATGTTAAAACAATACCAATAAAGATTAAGTATTGTCTATAGAAATCATTCTAGAGAGTGCTCACGCTGAATTCTATTAATGGCATGATGTAAGCGGGATCGGAAATGTCTCGGTAGGTGTTTGTGAAGACCTAGTTGTTTGCCCTGAGCAACCGCCAATACCACATCGTCCATATTTCTAAGTACACCATCGAACTGTTTCTCTGTGGTTCTGTAAAAAAATATAATATATATAATTTGAAACACAGTTTTGGGCAAAGTCAAGTCTATCATTGATGAGATATTATGTTCTAGAACAATCAAAGCAACTAGAAATCAATGATAAAGATATCTATGACACAATTTTATTTGAAAATAAATAAATTAATATAAATATATATTCTGCGATTTTGATAACAAGTATTAATTAATATTGTTATACTTATTTAAAGGAAATAGAAAATTATGTGACGGCTTGAACCATTGCTAAACGTAAGCGACAGCGAAATACGTTCCCGTCTTGTAAAAATATTGTAAACATCAATATAAATAATATTGTTCTGAACAATTACTAAGTAGAGTTGCATAAAAATTCATGGTTGATATCGCGCTGTAATTTATATTATTACCACTTAATAAGCATTCTTAGCTAACCTAAAATAATATCTTATAAATTTATAAAGATAAATAAATAGAAATGTACGCTGCAAGACAGTGAAAACTTCTAATAATATCCATCCAGCAAGATACATCTGCTAGACCCTTCACAGTGGAGGCACACAAAAGAGTTATTGTGTTTGTTTTTATTAGCCTTTTCACAGATTTATGTTTCTATATAAAACTCCGGGTGTACACTTTAAACGCAACTGGTCTACAACATAAGAAAAAGGTTGAGTTTTTACTTAACTTTTTATATAAAAAAATATGTGCTTTCTTTTTTATATCATAATATAACATAACTTCAGGCCTTTTTTACGCGAAGGTGTAGGCAGCGGCTGTGAAGCCTCGTCTCGCCGTCATGTCTACGTCCCAAATGGAATAAGTGGCGAACCTATTGCCATACCGGGCACAACATTTTTCAGTCATCGATATTTGTCACACATAACTTCCGAAAACAATTTCGAGAAGTCATTGGTGTGAGCCAGTGTCTGGAATCGAACCCGGACCTCTGGATCAGAAGCCATAATTATAACTTAATAATAACTTAATAAAGCCAGAATTATAACTTAAAATCACCAAAATTTCATATTATATTACATTTACTTACAAAATTAAGGAAGGGGGATTGGTAACGACTTGAACATAGTTATCTGGTGACTTAGAATTTTGAATCTCAACGGGATCCTCTTCTAAGTCTATTAATTTGTCTTTGTAGCTTTTTGTGCTTTCTGGAGTTTGATCTTCATTACTTTCAGTATTATCATTGTAAGTGACGGTTTTTTTAAGTAGATTCTTATAATCAGCTTTCTGTTTAAGCATATAAACTAACTCCTTGCGAGCGAGATCATTCAGTTCCTTTGTTGAATATTCTTTAACCTAAAATAAAAATAAATACTGTACCTAGTCCGGCAAAGTAAACCAAATCGTCATATGAAATAAAAAAAAACACGTTTTTAATAGAAATATCATAATCATGGATTTTTTTGCAATACACACATACACCCACAAATAACAATATTTTTATTAATAATAAATGACAAACCTTGGTCAGCTCGAGTTTGGCAATGGTAGGTAGTTCTTTCAAATTCGGATAATAAAACCCAGCAGCTGGGTGATCTGGATATTTTGGTTTGTGTTTAGTGACACGTTCTGGTGGCGAAGTCTCCCATCGTGGTGCTGTGAACGTTAAGCCACTTGCAATACCTGCATCCAGGAGTTCGAGCTGCAAACAAATCATCATCATCATTTGCCTTTTGAGGTCCACTGCTGGACAGGCCTCCCCCATAGATCGCCCGGACTGCCGGCCCGTTCACTCATGGGGGATTTTTGCCATAATCGCCACGCTTGGCAGGCGGGTTGGCGATCGCAGTAGGCTGTATTTTATTGAGAGAGAATGCTGTTGCCCATTCTTCCAGCCTTTTCCCTTAGTCGCCTTTTACGACACCCACGGGAAGAGATGGGGTGGCGGTATTCTAAGCCGGCGCCACACAGCAAACAAATACTTATAGACTATATAACTAGCAGCTACATAACAGCTATATAACTAGCATAAAGCAAATAGATATTATAAAAAAATAGATCATAAATTGAAAACTTACATCTAGCGTCATTTGATCCACCCAAGAGGAATCCACGCAGAGATTAACACTATCAATACCAACAAACCAATCAGGAGAAGGAATCATGCGACACAATAGTGAAATCTGTCAAACATATAATAAATAAGTAAAAAATTCGTTTCTTGTTGTAGGAAATTGATAATAGAAATATAACATAAATAAAAAGTTAATGATTAGAAATTTCAACAAAACATTATTTAAAAGTTATTAATACTAGAGGTAGATAATAAATACAGATATTTTGTGTATAAAATGATACAGTGTTGCTGTATGTTCTCTTGGAGCTCCAAAACAATTATATCGAATTATTAGTGTTTTTAATAGATTGCCTATACAGATAACACGACGTTAAAGAAGGGAAAACTAAAAGAAATAGTACCCAATTAGTAAGAATAATTTGAAATGTATTGTGATAATATTGTTGAACTGATTAGAGAATTGAGTTTTTAGGATGTGATTTTTGAAATTGGATTGAATTCTTTTTATCTTATTTTATTACACGAAACTGTATTTTGCGTTCAGTAGGCACATTTTGCGTTGACAAAAATATAAGTTCATTATGGAGTATTTTACTTACGTAACTATGTTTCCCGTCAACAAATACCACATTTTCTATTTGTCCTGTACCACTCCCAATAGCTGGTGCTGAAAACTGGTCGTACACTTGAGCATTTTCTTCACCTTCATTGATTAGATTGTCAATTTTACCATATTGAGAGAAGACATGTACTGATGAT
This sequence comes from Euproctis similis, assembly GCA_905147225.2. Classification (NCBI taxonomy): domain Eukaryota; kingdom Metazoa; phylum Arthropoda; class Insecta; order Lepidoptera; family Erebidae; genus Euproctis; species Euproctis similis. Next base: position 11,897,191 of record LR990105.1, read on the forward strand.
CGAGCTACTTCTCCCACTCGATAAAGTTTGTACGACGCGTTGTGCGCTTGACCTGAAAATTATCATAAATAACAAATAATTATATAATCTTTCTGAAATAGACGGTGAGGATGAACAACATCAGATTAACATTACTAAGAATGTATTACAAAAATATATGCGACTAGTTTTATGGTCAAAATAAGCAACAAATTAAAAACTTTTAGGCTTTCGCGTTGCATATTACTCAAATATAATGACCTAATGTCTGCTCGTGACCACGGCCAGTGAAACCTGGCTGAAACATCAAGCTAATAAAGGTAAGTCATTGTTAACCTAAAATAAGTGTCTCGTTAATTCCCGTTCATTATATTTGAGTAAGCAACAAAATTGCCACAACTAAGACATTTTTTATGAAACATGTAACTGCAGAACAGTATATATAATTTTACGAGTCTAATTTTCATTTTGACCATTTGATGAAAAACATCAAAATTTATGCAGTGTTTTATATTATCTTGTAACTTATATCTCATTCTTAGAAGAAATAACATACCAGTAACTATTTTTATAAAGCAGTTCATTAACGTTCATACATTTGTATATGAAAAAGTCAACAATTTCAATTTGTTACGTTAGATTCTAAGATTTTAGTTTTATACATTATTTATTATCTCGTCTCATTACCACATACTAAGTGATACTCAAAGTAATCCATGCAGTTACTAATATCGAAAAGTTAGATATTCATTAGGTTTACACTGCAAGATCCGACATGTTTGGATTAAATGGGATTCGTTATAGTTCTGCGTAGAGACTTTATTAATAAACGTAATATTCAGCTTACAACTTGTCATTTCAGCGGTAATAACTACTATAAAATGAACGATTCGACGCAATAATGAATGCTGCTGATATGCATTGCAAAAGCGATAGGCTAACTAACTACAAATATAATATATGTTTAGGAAAAATAAAAATCCAAATTCATTCGTCAAAACTTCGTCGTACAACATAATTCTACGAAAAGTTTCAATTCTAATACTGAAAATACTTGCTATTAATAATCATAATCAGATTTCAATGTTAGAGTGACAATGTATCGTTAGGTGACTTCGGTGTCTTATATTTTCGGCGAATAAAATGGCTATTGACTATATTATTATGTTTTGCCATAGGTTCTTGTGAATAGTTGTGAGAATTATAACAATTCTCTATAATTTGGCATGAAAAAAAAGAAAAAAATAGTAAATAGATGTATTAGGGTACCTATTGAATCCGAATATGAAATAAAAACAAAATCAAGATATATTCACCGGGGATGGAGATATGATCTTATTTACATTTATGTGGAAATTTTAATAATATTAAGATATCAAAGAATAGTACCGAGACTTTCTATCTAGCTTTTATCGAAGCATTTTATAGGCTATTTGCACGAGACTAAGTCAAGTGAGATATGCAAATAGAGCAATTTTCTAAGCCTCGTTTTATATTTGTTTTATTATAACGACGTGATAGAGATCGTTTGACATTGCTTGAGATTGATGTAACTGGTAGTACCTACTTCATTGGTATAATTATATTAGAGCATGTAGATAAGATTTTACGGCAGTAGATAGGTATAATGGTTAATAAAATGGCCAAAAGTATTTCTTAATTTGTAAAAAAAAAACTCTGTACAAGTCTTTCCTGGTCAAGGATGGTACTTAGATAATGTTCCTGATTTTATTCAATAAGTCAAAAACACAATACTTAGTATTATTATGAGGAGAAATAAATTTATCTGCCGTAAGCTTTGGTCAGACCCAAACCTTTATGATTAAAAGAAATATCTTATAAACATGAGCTTGTTGAAGAAGACTAAAAAAAGACGATTAGACAGATTTATTACAACTAGTTTCATGTGAAAATATTCTTGGCAGTGACTTAAGAACCTCTAGGATGTCGTTAGTACTATTATGTACTAACTAACTCGAATTATCAAAATACCTTTAATTTTCACATTAATGAAATAAAAAGTAAATACATAAATGTTGTGCGTATTAATTAGGTTTTTTATGGGATAAGAGGGCAAACGAGCGAGTGGGTCACCTGATGGTAAGCATCTGCTCACCGCTCATGAACACCGTGGTGCCTTGCCGTCTTTTAAAGGAGTAGGAGGGGAAAGGGTGTTTGGCTTCGGGATCCCTCTCTCACGGAACGAAACGCGGCACAAGCCCCTTCACGCCGATATTCATAAAGGTCGTGTTATTACACCGTTCGAGCTGGCCATTGATGCAGCAAACTACAAGACTCTACCTCCACTGAAGGTTGTTGAAATTTTAATAAAGATGTTATTTATGCCGAAATTATATGGGTTAAATTATGTTGACTGTAATTGAACAATGATTTTCTTTTGTTAAATGTGCAGTCCAATGTGCTGAAGTTCTAAAGTCAACCTCCCTTATTATAATCTCAAGTTTACTGGTAACTCGCTTAAACTGCTCAAAGCGCTTAACTTATCTTTAAGTGCAAAAGTTTTTATAACTTCTTGCACTTGCTTTGCTGATAGTGAATTTTATTCTTAGTTATAAAATTTTATGAATTTCTAGTTTCGTTTTAATTTCTTCTAGTATATTAAATAATGTACTTATTTTGGTCTGCGATAGCTGTAGTAGCTGTGTAGCTCTCTATTTGATTGCTTAAAATATAATCGTTCAACATCTTCAAAAAAAAAAAACAAGTGAAAAAATCCCTTTTAGCGCCCCTTTTACCAGTGGCCTATCGAACAAACAGAGGCACAAAATGTAATTTTCGTGCACCAATTTTCGGACATATTCACATCGGCTCCTTTTGATTGAATCTAGACAAAAGAATTACATTGAGTCGAAAAAAGGACAAAAATGCTTCTTAAATTCGGTGTACAGAATAATATATATATTGGATATAATTTAATATTAGCCAAATAGTGTTGTGGAAAGAATTTTATATGCTTTTTGGTTTTGACAGATTTTTTAGTCCAAATCTGGTTATATTTTTTATTACTTAGTTAAGTTTTATCATTTAATTTTAATTACCATACACTATAAATACGGTTGCTGTGTGGCGCCGGCTTAGAATACCGCCACCCCATCTCTTCCCGTGGGTGTCGTAAAAGGCGACTAAGGGAAAAGCTGGAAGAATGGGCAGCAGCATTCTCTCTCAAGAAAATACAGCCTCCTGCGATCGCCAACCCGCCTGCCAAGCGTGGCGATTATGGCAAAAACCCCCCATGATTGAGCGGACCGGCAGTTGTGGCGCTCTATGGGGGAGGCCTATGTCCAGCAGTGGATCTCAAAAGGCTAATGATGATGATGAATGATGATAAAAACGGTAAAGTGTAAATTGGACAATGTGTAAAGAAGGTTCGAAATAAATAACTTCCGTTGTATGATATTAAATATTTTTTGACGATGTTTAAATCTATGCTTGTGATTCGTTAGTTCAGCGGTATGAAATGGTATAACATTAAATCAAAGATCTGCCTGATCTGATCTTCTGATCCAAAATTGTACTGAATGGTGTATAAAATTAATTTAGCTGTAGGTTTTTAAGGTCATGTAGCAAGCTCTTATGAAAATAACCTAATAAGCTGAGAGGATAAGTTTATCTACTTACCTCAAAAACCACATATTAAAGGGTTAAATAGAACAAAATACAAAAATAAAAACACAATAAATGCTTAGAAACCTGAATGAAAAGTATTTTTTTTATCAGATAAGATCGTCTCTCTTTTGTGTTGAGACGGAACGTAGCAAATAAATAGGGCGTTATCTGAGAAGAGCAAAACCACAAAACGTCACTTAAATGTTCCAGATAAACGGGAACATATTTTCAGTTTTAGTATTATCCCTTGTTTTTCTTTGAGCCTAGTTTGGTAAGATTTAATTATATTTTCTGCTGTATCTGTGTAAAAGTGAACGAATCTAGAATAGATATCTTTATTACGCTTCGTCTGTGTTTGTTGGTTTGTTTTCGACGTCTTTTTCTTGTTTGGAGGCCGTCATCAGAATGCTGACAAGGGAAACAAGAGCTATTTCAATTTCTAACTTAACTAATTTGTTTTTATTGAACTGAAACTGAATGGCATGCGTTATAAGAACGGCAAACCTTAATAAAATTAAAATAAAGGTAGAATGTAAAATATAAGAAGTCGCTATAAAATTATGCAGTTGCAAAGACTTACCAAAAACTTGCGACCATTGCGCTTTTGGACGATTCCGAGGGTAGTCTTTTGGAAATCTCTCTTCGCTCCATAACATATTCAATGACACTTTATACACAGCCACACCATCTATGTCACATCCTGTTACAAGTAAACAAGACAATGATTGTAGTGCAATCGAAATAGCAATAAGTCTATAAAAAACTTCCATCTTTGGTAGATATCGTTTTAAAAACACAGTTTTTTTTATAATGTTATATGAATATTTGAACTTAATTTAAAATCACACTTTTCACATGCGTGTGACTGTTTCGAAGAGAAGCGGTGGACTTTTCTATTTTGGAATCCACGTTGCTCCTTGGACAGAAATAAACACATCAGTGAAGTTGTACGCATGAGACGATGTCTTATGCATCTGGTTTATTTATATATCATCATATAAATATAATATTTGATATGAATTAAGCAATCACAATTATCCTATTATGCCGGTACCATTATATTTCTTTAAACTAATAACTGAAATATAAAAGAGTAAATACAATAATTACATATGACCAAAAAATCTGACACTTAATTTTGTTGCTGTGGGAATCTCATAGAAATAACATAGTCTATCTACCGAGTCGTTTAATTTATAGTGCGGGCCACAATTTATAGAAAAAACAATCATTTTATTTTCTTATATCTTTACAGATACATAAAAATAGTCAATTAATACAAATATATACATATATATATTATAAACGTATATCACATAAACTTATTAGGGAGGGAAACTTATTGCAGAGTAGGCAGAGAGAATAGATAAAAAGATACATAAAAATATTCTAAAACATATTGTCGCTTCTTCAAGTGGAAGATTATAAAATAAGCTAAAAGTTCCCATACATATCATTAAAATAATTGATATCTAATACTTAGACACATCTAACAGCGTGGCTACAGTTTACAAAGTTTATTAAGAGAAAGCCTGCTGTCTGAACATGTTTGTTTAACTTGTTATTTTGTTTGTCAGTTTGTTTGAGATCCACAGCAGACATTTGTACGCAGCACACTAGTAGCTACTAGTTAGCTATTTACAACAGTTGGCGCTACCAATATGAGTACGGAGTGCGTTTTTAAGAAGTGATTTTGTATGACGATTGATTGTGTAATATATTTGATGCCCGTTAATCTGCATACGTAATGAGCAAAATAAAGAGTGTTGTGATATTATGAAGGTTGCGGGATCGAATCCAGCAAAACTTTTGGAAATGAGGAATGACTCAAAGAATGGAGTTCTTTCCGCGGACACCTCAAGGAACCTAGCGTGAAGTGAGACCTAACGTAAAGCCAAGCAAACAAATTCATTTTTTTTTATGGAACAGGAGGGCAGACGAGCAAGCGTGTCAGCTGACGGTAAGTGACCAGCGCCGCCCATAGACACCTGCAAAACGTATAATGTTACAGTTGCGATGCCGATCATTAAGGAAGTAGAATAGGAAAGGGATGGGGAAGGGGTAGTGGGCCTCCGGGTACCTCTCTCATCGAACGAAACGCGGCATGTGCCACTTTACGTCGATCTTCTGAGAGGTCGTGGTATTTCACCGGTCGAGCCGGCCCATTCATGAAGCGAACTGCGAACTACTGTTAAAAATTCCTGTTGATTTTGTCCTCTATTACGACATGTGATTAGTAGGTATTTCTATAAAATTTATTTAAGGTTAGATCGATAAGACCATTTTTACAGTTTTCACTAACAACAAACAAGTCGTCAAAGGTTGTGTATTTTTGGGAGACATAGACACAGAAATATTGCATCAATAAAATAGAAAAGGTAAACTCAATCCGCTTCCGATTTTTATTTATATAAAGTGATGGCTCATACCAACTTCATCGGAATAATAAAAACTTGTAAACGATGCGCTTGAAAGTTTTATTAGCAGTAGTTTGTGAAGTATTCTAGAATTTAATCTAAATAAAATTTACCTTTTATTGGAGATTCCATTCAACTCTGGCTGTATATACGCTCATTTTTCATTTCTTCATTAGGTTCATTTAATTTTTTTTTATGGGATAGGCGGGCAAACGAGTAGACGTGTCACCTGATGGTAAGCAAACAACGCCGCCCATGGACACCAGCAATACATATAATGTTACAGTTGCGTTGCCAATCTTGAAGGGATAGGGGATAGGGAAGGATGGGTAAGGGGGGTGGTCGTCCGGTTACCTCTCTCACCAAACGAAACGCGGCATGAGCCACTTTACGTCGATCTTCTGAGAGGTCGTGGTATTTCTTCGGTCGAGCCGGCCCATTCATGGAGTGAACTGCTTGGCTCTACGACTTTTAAGTAATTTCAAAATGGTGTTTTCAATTCGCCTTATTAATTTCCTTTATTGTAGCAGTGTTGACATAGAATGCCAACAGATGTCAACTAAAGAAATAATTCTAAAAAAGAGTTAATTTAAGTGGCAAATCTTTAATTTCAGTCAACATTTATTATTTCAGGGAACTCCCAAAAAATCAACCTCAAATATTTAATTAAATTTTCATGTTACTTGATGTTCTCTTACGCATATGTTCCAAAAAAGGTTAAACTTTATTTTTCTTCTTAAATATATATAAATATACTATAAAATATGTAATACTTAGTCTGGCCATAAATAAATACTGTTACAACTAAAAATAAAAAAAATATTACATTTGAATTTGGAATCTGTCATTTTTATACGATTGTTCATTGTGTTTTCTCGTTTTGGCGCCAATACGAGTACATTGTACAATATTTTGGGATATTAAAATGGAGTGGGGTGATAAAGAGAACCGAATCGCTGTGATTGCATTACACAAAGTAGGTATAATGCAATTTTTAAAACTCTCCATACACTTGGTATTAGCCAAATGTTTGTGTACCGGGCTATTAATAGGTACAATGAGACTTCCTCTGTTTGTGACAGAAAAAGACCTGGCCGTCCACGTAGTGTTCGTACGAAAAAGGTGGTCAAAGCAGTAAGGGAAAGAATTCGAAGAAATCCTGTCCGCAAGCAAAAGATTTCATCTCGGGAGATGAAGATAGCACCTAGAACAATGTCGCGTATTTTAAAAGATGACTTAGGACTTGCAGCCTATAAGAGGCGCACTGGTCATTTATTAACTGATAATTTAAAAAAGAATAGGGTGTTAAAATCTAAACAACTACTGAAGGGGTACGCAAAGGGAGGTCACAGAAAAATATTGTTTACGGATGAAAAAGTTTTTACAATTGAGCAACATTTTAACAAACAAAATGACCGTATTTATGCTCAAAGCTCTAAGGAAGCTTCCCAATTAGTTGACAGAGTGCAACGTGGGCATTATCCGACTTCAGTGATGGTTTGGTGGGGTGTTAGCTACGAAGGAGTGACTGAGCCATATTTTTGTGAAAAAGGTATCAAAACATCGGCACAAGTGTATCAAGATACCATTCTTGAAAAGGTAGTCAAGCCCCTTAACAACACCATGTTCAATAACGAAGTATGGTCCTTTCAGCAAGACTCGGCACCGGGTCATAAAGCTCAGTCGACGCAATCTTGGTTGGAAGCGAACGTTTCGGACTTCATAATGCTGAAACATCATCGCGTCGCCCTCATTTATGTAGATCAAAGCTATAGATGAAATATAATTTGTAGACATTTTTATTCACACACTTTATGTCGAACACTCAACATTCTACAGTCGGTTTTAAATGGCCTAGTGGTTACTTCAAGTAACTAATTTTATTTTAAATGTAAAAAGGTATGCGATGTTTGTTACTAAACCCGACCCAACATAAGTACCTTATGAGCACATTGTGCCAAAGATCTTTATTTCTTAAAAAAATAATGTAAAGATTGTTAGATTTGTAGAGTGTTTAAGCTATGAAGACATTACCATTGAAAGCTACAGGAATAATTATCTCATGTAATCGAAGACTTAGCTTATGGAGATAAAGAGCAAATAAAAATGTACAATGAGTTTTGATAGGCAAATTTAAATAAAAAAATAATGAATAATATTAGACACAATACACACAGCAGCCTCTAGTTTCAAACTAAGCAAAATATATAAATATAAATGCTTGTGCTATGGATACTAGATAACAGATATTATTAATATATACCTTTCTTTTATAAATAAATACTTATAATACATAAATAAATATCCAGTCGCCAAACAAACATTCATGCTTGTCACAAAAATTTGTACTCGGGTGCCAATCGAACCCGCCAACTTTGATTCTGCAGTAGCTTTACAAATTTACCAATGCACAGGGCTCGTCTCGTAATATTTATTAGCCATAAAACAATAATTCATTAGCAGTACATTATGCAGCAGTATATTATTAAAACAATGGCCAAATACCCAAATACATACCACAAATCTTCAGTGAAATGAATTAGATACATGGATAGATTTGTCTATCGAGATATTTCTTGCAAAATTGTTCGCTCTCAAAATTGAAATAGACAATGAGGAGTTCCGACTTCCAACTCTTCCTATATTAATAAAGTTTGAAGGTGCTCTACAGAAATGTTATGGTTCCTTTCGGGTTTTCTGTTCAGCTATCTCGAATTTACTGTTCAGTGAATAAATTTATAGAATTTATACTTATTTTGTTTTGAACACGAATATAATAATATATTCATGTTGAATTTAAAATAAAAAATGTGTAAAATGTGTAAAATTAAAAAATCGAACTTAATTTATTTTAATGTCAATACAATATTTCTGTGTTAGTTTTTTTATGTTACGTTAAATTTACAAAAAAGGAAGTCGAAAGGAAATCCCTTAAAAAAACACATTACTCAATGGTCTGGGTGTTAAGCAACCCGCTTCTGAATCAAGAAGTCGTGAGATCGAATCCAAGGTCACACCAATAACTTGCCAGGAATTCATTTCGAAAGTTATGTGTATCGATGCCTGACGACAGTGTGCCCAGTGTATGGTAATAATTTTCACCTATTCTATATGGGAAGAAAAAAATTGCAAGTCTTGGCGAAAAGTCCCTGCTTTCACCTTTGGGTATAAAAATAGGTGTGAAGTTATAAACGGAAGAGGTAAAATCAAGGCGCTTCTTGCGTTAAAATTAATACTAATATACGAGTACAATTCAATTAAAAGAACTGCAACAATTCCAGTTGCAGTTTCAATCAAATAAATTGAACTCGATCTCTGATTGATATTAGACCAGAAGTTCTCTCTTAGTTTGCCGAACGCTGCCCAACCGAGTTGGATCCGTCGATTTACCTCCTTTTCGAAGTTAGCTCTACCTATTTTTTTCTAACGCGAAAAAATGCATACCCCCAACTGGGTACGACAGGGGTAGTGTGGGACTCCCAAAGCAGTAAACTGCAATTCAATGCTAGGGCTACCCACTAAAACCGCTTTTAGAAGTTCAGTAGGAATTCCCGGCACCTTTCCGTACCTTAGCTGCTTGAGAGCCATTACGATCTCATACAGGAAGACGTGCGGGATGTTATCGCTGTAGTGCCGAATTAGCCTGGTTCTGGGATCCCGAGCCAAGACGACTTCTGAACCTCGCCCAGAATCTCATACCTAGATGAAACAATTGTTGCCGTTATTGTTCTTCAATTTGGTCTATTGACTCTGCCCATTAGACAGATATTATCTATCGTGGTTACTTATTTGAAAAAATATCCCGATCAAAAACGGTATATTTCCGAAAACTGTATAGAGATATGAATATAGAACTTGTACAAAGGCCAATTAAATTTTATAATTCCAATTTAAGAAAGAAAATTCCAGATGACGACACAGATATAAAATAGGCTAAAAAAATGCGTAGGCCTTTGCAAAATACACCAATAACAAGACAACGTTCTCGGACAATTGTCGAGTTTGGTCGATAGAAGCTACAGTATCACAACATATTGCAAACATTAACTAAGCCGTGAAGGAAGTGGGGTTCGTGTACAATAATATGTTGGGTCGGGTTTAGCCTTAGTTTCCTAAACCTTAGCGGAAATTACACGAACCCGGCTCGTTGGTTTTGTTATGTTTCGTTTGACTCTGTTTACATAAACAATGTATTACACTAGTTTCTATACGCGGCTTTGCCCCGCAGAAAAGTAAAAGATCATCCACGTTTGAGGTTACAAGGTTTTGATGGGCCTCGTACTGGTGAGAATAAGTGACTGTGAGAGATCGGCGGTATCAAATTCCATCCGAGTGCATATATTTATGGCAAACGTAGATGTTTGTCAGGCATAATAATATGTGTTTTCTATATATTTTAAACTAGCTGACTCGGCGAACATAGCTTCGCATCAAAAGAAACTTCTATGGCGTTCACAATTAAAGTGCTAAATCTCGAAAATTATCACTGTTTTTACTTCATGTAGTAAGAAAATGTGATAACTTACGATATTAATTGTAAGCAATGTAAAAAATACTTTTGCCGCGGAACAAAGTTCGTCGGGTCAGCAAGTAATATACATCTATCTACACATACTTCCCACCTAATATTGGCGAGAATAATACATGGTAACATCCTACACATAAACACATTATTCAGCTACCTAATGTCTGCCATTTAAGACTATTTCGCTTCAAAAATACGATTATCGATCTTACAGTAATCGTATATTATCCCTATTTTCCTTGAGTAGAATGGCGATAACAGTTTTGTAATTGATTACTGGATATTTTCTTAGTAAAAAAAACATCCGAAAACTAGACTGTTAGCAATAGTTCAAGTAGACACTGGCAGAGACTTATGTACTTAGGAAATTGTGATAGTTAGATATTAACACAAGTGACAATAAAACATACCTTAAAGATAATAATATTAACTAGTTAAAAATCGGGCGCAATGTTTGTAAAACATTGATATCTATCAAACATTTATGTCTCGGTGGCCCAGTGGTCGAGCATACGGCTTCTGATCCTGAGGTTCGGGTTCGGTTCCTGACACTGGCTCACACCAATGAAATTTCGAAATTATTTTCGAAAGTTATGTGTGATAAATATCGATGACTGAAAACTTCGTGCCCGCTATGGCAATAGGTTCCACCTATTCCATTTGGGACGTAAACATAACGGCGAGACGAAACTTAACAGCCGCTAACTACACCTTCGGGTAACAAAAGGCGTGAAGTTGTTTTATGTTATAATTATCTATCACACATAACTTACGAAAAGTCAAGTCAAATGTAAGCCAGGATTTGATCCTGTGACTATTTGATTCAGAAGGCCTCCAGACCACCGAGACTTTAACGCGCATATACTTGGAATTATTATTATAACCTTATTATTATTGTACGCTATATATACTTGTAATTACATATCATCATCATTACATAGCATATAACAAAGTTGCTTTCCGCTATCTGTCCCCTTATATGCTTAGATTTTAGAAACTACGTAACGAAATTGAGTTTTTTTTAATAGATAAAGGGTATCAACGGGGTGGTTTTGTATGTATTATTTATTTATACTGAAGCAAATAAAAGATACAATTTTCGATATTTTTTTTAATTGCAAACGCTAAGTGAACCCTAAGTGATAGATCAAAACAATGTGCTACATTACTATACCTCTTCATAAGATCTACAAAAAATCCGATGGCATATGTCTATCTCTTAAGGATAACCCACAATGACCATTTTTATTTCTCTTCTCTTATTTCGAAACAAAGTTTGCTGGGTCAGCTACAAAGAATAGAATAAACTTTATTGTACGCCACAAACAGAGAGAAAATAACAGAGATTAAAAGTTAAAACACAGGCAGGTACAATGGATCGCTAATAGCGATCTCTTACAGACCACCTTTGGATGGATTTTTCAGATAGATAAATGGGGGCTGGTGTGTACTATTTATATTTAATGCTTTAGAATACATTGCAATATACATAAATACAACAAACAAAAAATTTTTGAAATCCGTCTATAATTGACAAAGATATCGGTGAACATACATAAAAAAAATATACTTACAGACGAACTGAGAACTTCCCCTTTTTTTCGAAGTCGGTTACAATAAAAGTAAAAAGAGTTAAGCTTAAGGTATTTAGATAATATTCTTTTACTATTACCTTGAATAGAGTCAAGGTTTGAGCACGTCTAATCTTTATATACTTATATATTCATTCCTTAAAACAGTAGCATGAACAGTCAAGGATTTGGCATTTAATCTAGAAGGATGCTTCGATATATTTATTAACAGGCACTTAGATTTCCTAGGGAACCCCAATTGTACATCGCAGAGGAACTAGAATTGCTCCTTGAGATAGGAAGGCGTGGAAGCGTCGAAAATATGTTGTACAGCAGCGAGAGGGAAATATAAAATATTTATTATAAGTAGATCCAGTTCCCAAAGTACTTCACATAGAGTAAATACCATTATTAATTCCCGTTAACATAATATAATGCTGTCAACTTTTAAAATACGAATAATATACCGAAAATTTACTTGAAAAGTTACAAACAATTGGTGCTTAATTACAAAAATTAATTGACCGGCCGGTACGGTTAAACAATAGTATTGTAAACATGAGTAAATTGGCAATTAAGGGGCTCTTTGTCAATTTGTTTACAGTAGGTACTGCGTACCAGGTTTCATATTAATTTGTACCGTTAATGTGGGAGAATATTATCATTATTTATAACTTAGATGTGGACTGGATGTATATTCTGGTTGTAATAATAATTTATCTAATTTATTCAATTATCTATATTTATTTATATTATAGCATTTAACTGTAATATAGACGCGCTGTTTGCTGCTGTATGGATACCATCAACCAGTGATATACCATGACCTGTCATTAATTCAATTATTTTCTTGTCAAATGAGGTTGTATATTTCGCGTAATCGCAAATTTTGTACATGTTGGACGAACTCCAAACTACATGTGGAAAAAACAGCCGTTCTACAGTACAATTTATTGCTAAACTAGAAACATTCATGTAAGTTGATGAAAACAAAAAAAAACTTGTGTAGTTACCTACTAAAAGCTGACATAATATAACTTTTCTATGTAAGATAAAAATAAGTGACATCATCTGAAATTATGTATCTGATTGGTTCTAGTGAGAACCTTTAAAAGGAGTTGCGAGTACGAATACAATACAATTATCGAGTAATCTAATAGTAACATAGCACACACATATACATTACATAACTTCACGCCTTTTTTTACCCGAAGGTGTAGGCAGCAGCTGTTAATGTTCGCCGTTATGTTTACGTCCCAAATGGTATACGTGGCGAACCTATTGCCATACCAGGTCAACAACAAAGTTTTTAGTCATCGATATTTATCACACATAACTTGTGAAAATAATTTCAAAATGTGACTGGTGTGACCCAGGATTCGAACCCGAGACTTTCAGATTCAGAAGCGGCGTGCTCTACCTCTGCGCCACCGCAAACTTCGTCTAATAGTACTGTGAAATAAATAATAATAATGATGTACTAAAGGACTCTATCCTTGCAATGACTTCTTAAAAAGCTAATTAATTTAAACGATAGGATTGTCGCTGATCGTACAAGTTAAGGAACATTTTGGTATGGAATCAATCGCCAGTATCTAAGAATTGGTCATCAGGTATAATGTACACGTACCCGATGACAGCTGTACAATTTAATAATACCCTTTTGTAAATATTTTCTACATAACAAATTAAGTAATATCTACTAACCTACGGATCTAGTATTAAATTATTTCATAGATATGGCTGAGGTTTAAACAATGACTAGAATTTCAACAAAAAATTCAAAAGAATTTGCAACATATATGATTTGTTGTTGAGTTTCGATTTTGAAATATTGCGATATTCACTATGATTTGATATCATTATTTTTTAATGGGACAGAGTGCAAACGAGCAAGCAGTGGTGAGCGAATAGGATGTTGACGTCTGCGACATTGAGTAGGTCAGAGTTACATTGTCGGTTTTAGGATGGCCACTTTATATCGTTTTTTTTTCAAGTAGCCCTGGCATTTCACGGTACAGTAGAATTCATGCAGCAAACAGCGTGGCTATCCCGCTGTTAAAAACCTTTAAAATCATGAAAACGAGCTGAAAGCACAGCAACAACAACACAACAAGATTAGTTTTGTTTCGAACATATAAAAAAAGCCTACATTGTAAGTAAGCAAAGTGTTACAACACAACGATCATGTTTTACATTCCTAATAAATGTTGATGTTGGTTTCTTGTAACATCTGCTTGTAAAGTTGTTACCCATAAATCTTCAGGGACCACACCCTCGAGACGTTTTTGACCTACACAATATCGTAAAATATTACTTACAAGAAAGGATACCACTGTTTCAAAGTTATCGGGTATCCGTAAATGTTTATTTATTGTACACTTGCTTATAACAGCATAACCTTATACCCCATAGAGTGATAGAGATCACTAGGCTTATTACATTTGAGTTCAATAAAACATTGAAGGTTTATTTTCGGATTGATTGAATGGGGAGTGTTTTATTTTATTAATATAATTTTTACAGAAAGATTCATAAGAAAATATATAAAATTTTATCGTCGTTAGGCGTCGCTTCGTAATAATAATATCTTGATAATATCTTGGACACAAATCACACAGCGCCCTCCAGTTCCAAACTAAGCAACTAAATGCTTGTGCTATGGATACTAGATAACGGATACTAATACATATTATACTTTTTTTTTGTAATACATACTTATAATACATAGAAAAACACCCAGACGCCGCAGAATTATTCATGTTTGTCACAAATATTTGTGCTCGGGTGGGAATCGAACCCCCGACCTCGGTGCTGCAGCCGGTAGTTTTACCAATGCGCCACGAGGCCCGTCAAATAAAAACTATTATAGTCAATTATTAGATATAAATTATTATATAGTGTAATAAATTACCTTGTTTTTTTCTATGATTTAATGTTATGAGATAAAATCCTGTTACATCATTACATAGTTAAAGTAAAATTAAAGTATTCATGACATAGTTAAGAAAAGTTGCATTCCGCTGTCTGTCCCCTTATATGCTTAGTTTTGAAACTACGCAACGGATTTTGATGCGGTTTTTTTAATAGATAGAGGGTCTCAACGGGGTAGTTTGTGTGTATGATTTAGTAAAGAAAGAGTGATAGTTTTTGAGATTTACCACCTTAATTATAAACGCTGTAAAAACTTTTAATGCAATAAAAAGTGGCCGGTTCAGCTAGTGTGATATAAATAACTGTGCGTGAATGTACTCAAGATATTATTATTAATTGTGTCAAAATTCTATGAAATCTGCATTTATAAGGTTGTTTCAGCTATTGTAGAAACCAAAAAGCTCAAAAATAAATTTTGGTCCGCAACTGGCCATATCCCTTTGTTGCCACTAACGACACTCACGGGAACAAATACTCTAGAAGGGTACCACACACTTTACGTGACCCTTACTACGTTTTATATCAAATATATTGAATGGATTGAAAGGAATTGATTAACAAAAAAACGAAAAACTATGTAGCGACGCCATAGCGTTCTATTTTTTTTTATGAAATAGGTGCCAAACGAGCAAGCGGTTACCCGGTGATAAAGGACTAGCAGCGATCTCGGACACCTGCAACACACATAGTGTTATAGTAGCGTTGCCATTCTTTACGGTAACGGGATGGTAAGGGATGGGCTAAGGCAGGCCTGCGAATACTTCTCGCATAGAGTAGCAGCATGAGCCACTATACATCCTTATTCTGAGAGGTTATGGTATTTGACCACTGATAGACAGAAGTTTCAGTTTAGTTTTCACACACATGTATTAAATTTTTATGTATCTTTTGTATTTTCGATACGGTTGTTATAGTATTTTTTTACTGCAATGGCTCACACGTGTTGTGGATGTATCTCTTTTTTATTTTGTCAGTGAGTCGCGACATTTTGTTGATATTGAACGTAAAAAAGTTATACCTTAAATTTGGCCACTTTGTAGCTGATATTAAAAATTAAAAGAGATATTTTTTTTTCATAATATTTACGTAGACGAGTTTGTACAACGGAATATTGGAAATATCCAATATTTTGTTGAATACCTCGTCCACATAAAAAATATCTATCTAGCGGTAAAATTTGTTTGGTTTACGAAATTTAGACTGTTATGAAGAAAACATGAATAATACCTCTAAAAATCAGAGAGTTTTGTACTATTTATTATATAATATCATTCGCCTCGTCATGATGTGAATTCAGAGTTTCAGCTAATAGAACTGATAGAAGTTTTAATAGTTACAACACTATAGAACTCTTGTAGGTTGTCTATTGCACAAATAAATAAAATTAAAGTCTCGGTGGTCCAGTAGTCGTGCACACGGCTTTTGATCCAGAGGTCCGGGTTCGAATCCTGACATTGGCTCACACCAATGACTTTTTGAAATTATTTTCGTAAGTTAAGTGTGATAAATATCGAGGACTGAAAACTTTGTGCGCAGTATGGCAATAAGTTCGCCACCTAATCTATTTGGGACGTAAACATAACGGCGAGACGAGGGTTAACAGCCGCTGCGTACACCTTCGGGTAACAAAGGCGTGAAGTCCGAGGGGAAACAAAGTTCGCCAGGTAAGCTAGTATTAAATAAAACATAGATAGTAAGACATTCTAAGACGCCTCTTTTTGTTTATATACTGTTGGTTTTTATTTGCACATAGATGTCTTTAATTTTTACCTTTTATTTTTGAGTGCAATAAGATTACTGTACTGAATAGCATGTCTTCATCGATGGTTTTGAAATTTAGGTTAGAAATAGTGAGGTTTCCTAAACAGCTGTACTTGGATTACCCCGTTATAAATTACAGCTTAAACTCTAAATCTATGCATATAAAAATTGCAATGGGGTCATGTTGCGTTTTGCATGTCACGCACATTTGATTTAACTGAAAATAAAAATAGAATTTCTGTCTGTATGTCTGCTTACATGTACGTTCTAATGTCTATACTTGTATAATAGATAGTTACGGATCTAACATAAAATATAGACGCCCTTTTCCCTGTGTAATATTTTTTCTTCCTTACTTTGGGATTCTATAGTTGGAAATCACATATTTTCCGAAATAACATATTTTCATACAGTGTTCAGATTAATCTTTTCTTAAAAAATAAATTCATTCATAACTTCACACTAAATCCCTTGGGGATAGGCAGAGAGATCAGAACGTCATAAGGCACGATTCTTTCACGCCTTACTCGCTTACTTGACTTTCATAACCCTTTTCATGCACGCGCGTCGATATTTGAGGCCGCTATTACATTACCTCCCTCCAGAACACGTTCTATTTGGTCATGGAATGTGTGTCTTGGCCGTCCTCGACTCCTACATCCATCCGCTTTTGCATTGTATATCTGCTTAGTCAATCTAGCATCATCCATTATTTCTACATGTCCGAACCATCGTAGCATGCCCTTTCTTACTTTTATACCGACACTCACTTTCAATCCACAGTTTGTTTTATTACAATTTCATGACCGTGAAAAAAAGGTTTTCATCGTGTGAATGGAAATATATATGTCAGGAAATACATTTTAATAAGTATTTATAAAAAAATATAAGGGAGAGATGACATAAGTGTCGTAGACAGATGTTGAACGGATATTCAAAACTGTTCACTTTATTGGTCTCGTGTCTATCATCGCAGGTGACACTGACTGGCGTCGCAAGTAAATATGCCCTGATCCCGCTTAATAAAAGGAAAACTTCCACTTGATTTTTCAAAGAAAATATTTCGTTTAAATGTACTTTTCTTACAAATGTGCCTCGACTATTACCTATATAAAAGGTTGCGGCATTGATGTGAGGCCTGTAAGTATTTTTTTATAAAATATCTTACATACAAATAAATACTAATTACACCTCATCATGTATTCACGTCGGGTTCGGATGAGATGTATGAGGCGAAAGAAATGTGTCGGGACTGTGGCAGTCGGACAGTGACTGCCTGCCCCTATGGGATACAGGTGTATGTTTATGTATGTAGTCAATAATAATAAAGACAATATTTTTAATACAATTTTCCCTGTTTATTTGGAATACATTTTATCCCTTATAAGTAATCATAAAATAGTGTTTTATTTTTTTGGTTAAGAATTTTATTTTAAGTTAAATTATGAATTTATGGCATATTACTGTAAAGTGACGAAAACTTAACTTACACAACTTTTACAAAATAGATAGGAGATTTGAATATAAAAAAAATAACAGAATAATATTAGACTACGTGTACTATGTGATAAGAGTCAAAATACCTGTACAGAATCAAATACAGGAAGGTTCCAAATTTCTTTTAATTACATGAAGACTTGTATGTGTGAGCGTTGTATTTATGTACCAACGTATCGCGCAAAGGAGCTTTGCCGGTGTACAAAGTTTATTGAGTGAAAACCCGACGCCTGAACATGTTTATTTTACTAGTTAATTTGTGTTTGTCAATTTGTAGTGAGACTTACAAGCTAAGAGCGGAAGTTGACAGTAGCCCAAGTTAGTTATAGCCCAAGAGAAAGTGCAGCCAGATGTAGGATTCCTCTTTGACAAATTGTTGACAAAATATTAGTCCTATAATATGTATGAAGTAATAACTGTCATAATTATACTGCTACGTCAGCAATTAATATTTTTGCAGCGTATGAAAAGATATTTATGAATAAGAACATATATTATATCTTTGGCACGCGTAAAATTACGGCTTTTGGCTTTAGATAAGATAGGTTTAGATATTATGTTATGCTATTTATAAGAGTTGTCTAGATTTAGACATTTAAGTAAGTCTAGACACAGTTCCATAATATCAAATATTACTTGATATTTTAGTATTTATAACGCTTCTATAATTTTCATATAAAATAATTCATATTTGTCGAATTTACAATGACACAATGAAAATACAATTTCTCGAAATATAAACTTTATTTGAACATACAGAAGGCTTGAGCCAACTATATCGAAAATAATAAAAACTTGTGCAAATTATGTGCTTCAAAGTTTTCCTATTGGGAATCAGTCCTTTTGCAAAGTAGTTCTAGTATTCAACTGAAATAAAACTTTCCTTGTATTGAGATTCCATTCACTTTTAGCGATTGTTCTATACCCCACTTTTATTTGCTGCTGAGATAGAACTTCTTTAATGAATGATACACCCATAATCTTATGTTACAGGGTTCATTTTTCTTCGATGTCTGTTTTCAGAGAAGCGCATGGAAGAATTTGTTGCTATTCAAAAGGATGTACAATAATGCTGAAACGAAGTTGTGCCCAGTTGAGTTAATAGAAGATATATTCAGGTGCCTGCGATTGAAATTGTGTTTAAATTATTGTTTATTTTCTGCACTGTATTCACATTTTGTTTTCAAACAAATTCTTGTTGAACATAGTCTAACAGTGTTACCAATATTTGTTTATAGAGTACTTATACATCGTCAGCTTTTTAAAATTCTTGTATAGAAATATTGCACCTTCTCTTTATAACATGGAAATGTTAAGAAGTTTTAGTATTTTCTTATTCTCTTGTTTGAAGAAGACAGCTATAATCATGTGCAGATTGTTTGAGCACCGCCTTATGCAGTTGATAACTTAAGCGGTGTACTTTAAAACAGTACAAAAAGAGTTATCTAAGATAAGTTGCGAAAGTTTATCTTTGAAATTAATAAGTAATTAAGTAAGTTTAATTTTTATCTACAAATACCTACCAGAGGGACAAAATAGATTTTGTAATTGCTAGAAATCAATACGGCTACAACATTAATAGGAAATGAATGGCCTTAAAAACTTACAATACCTAGTACCCAACTTAACATTAGTACCTATAATGTACATATAGTGTAGTCTGCAACCTTACGTGGGCGACTAACACCGTTTCCTCCATACAATAATTTTTTTTTAAGTTTTTAGCTTTTAAAATTGGCGTAGACGATTAATTTTGACTGCAAAATTCTAATATTAAAAAAGTTTGAAGGTTCTCCACATTTCTGCATTACTATTGAATTGGTTAAATAAAAGAAAATGTATTCAACATATTATTGTGTGTCATGGAAATAAAAGTGATACAACAGTAGTACACGCAGTAATACGCCAAGTGGTAAACGACTGAATGAGCCGACTGGACCGGTGAAATATTACGATCTCTCAGAAGACCGACGTAAAGTGGCTCATGCCGCGTTTCGTTCGGTGACAAAGGTTTTTTTTTATGGGATAGGAGGGCAAACGAGCAGGCGTGTCACCTGATGGTAAGCAACCAACGCCGCCCATGGACACCAGCAACACATATAGTGTTACTGTTGCGTTGCCGACCTTTAAGGGATAGGGGATAGGAAAGGACGGGGAAGGGGGGTGGGCCTCCGGGTACCTCTCTCACCGAACGAAACGCGGCATGAGCCACTTTACGTCGGTCTTCTGAGAGGTCGTGGTATTTCACCGGTCGAGCCGGCCCATTCATGCAGCGAACTGCTTGGCTCTACCACTGTTAAAAATCCGGAGGTATCCGGAGGCCCACCCCCTTCCCCATCCTTTCCTATCCTGCTCTCCTAAAGGTTAGCACCGCAACTGTAACAGATGCAACTGTGTATTGTGTGCTTTAACTGTGTTGCAGGTGTCCATGGGCGGCGTTGGTCACTTACCCATCTATATATATATCACCATCCATAAACATCTGCAACATAGATGAAATCAATACTGCGCTTCCGACTTTTAAAATTGTGAGCCTTGTATTATATCTTTCCCGTGAAACGAAATGTTTTCAATTAATATCGTAGTATAAACCTTTGTGATTTAGAAGTTGGAATATATTCAGCCTAAAATATTTGGTGAAATTCTAATAGATTAAAGCAAACGGCGCCTCAACACGCAATAATACTACATTATTAAGTTTTTGGCGTATTTTCATCCGTCGCGAAATCGAAAGAAAATTACACTATAACATTCTAGTTATAGTTGGTTATACATTCTGGTTGTCTAAGTCTTGTGATCGTGGGTTCAGTGCCCAGCAGAGGGCAATTGTCGGCATTCACATTTCAAATTATTAAAGTTGTAGAAAAATGCAAAAACAGCAACTGAGACGAATTGAAATACTCACGTAAATATTAATATTTATAAATTGTCATAATACGGCTTTTTATTGTAATCTATTTATAAAACCAGTGCTTGTCTTCCCCCAGGCTTACTACGAAAGTTTTTGATGGAAATAAATATGACACTGGTCTAATCCATCAAGTTGAGCGAACGTGTCGAGGATTAACCAGTAATGGACATCAAATATTTACACAGGGGATATGATGTGCTCATACTGTACTATGATCTGTGGCAAGATTAAAAAATATTTCGTTTAGAAATAGTGGACTCAGCATCGACCAATTTGAATTTGGTAAAACTTAAAAAAAATCAATTTCTGTAGTAAAGTTAAAGTTAGTGTTGTATTATAGGTGAAACTATGTTAAATACTATTGCAGTAGATTTTACTTGATGCAACTAGGTAGAGACAAACTGAAAACTGCAGTTTTAGTTTCCACAGTTTTTATAACAACTGCCTGTATATGGTAATAGCATAACTGCCCCTAACTACACTTGTGAATATAATAAGCGTCAAGATACAGATGCGTAAAAAGCAAAAAGAAGACACCATTAATATTCACCAACTTAAAACCGTAATACGAAATCAAAGACTGCGGCTTGATCGATCTATTAATCAGTTCACCCCAAACATAGCCTCTAAGCGAAGGTATTAGGAGATTACTGGACTATCTTCGGCCACATTACACGATAGTTAAGGATTTGGTGACAAACTTTCACCTCGAAGTTGTATCGTTAAACACAGAGTTGTGCGAGGGACGAAGTGATCAACGTGTACAATATTTTGGATGTGTATCGGTATCACACAGGTAGGTACGCGGGTTTAGTACTCCGTAAAGAGTCAGAATTAATTCAAATTCAAATTCAAAATATCTTTATTCCATAGACTTTACAAAGTACTTAGAATCGTCACATAAAAAAACACGGAGCTTAGATTCCCTTTCATCACACTGTCTTGAATGTGAAAGCGAATCTAAGTGCCAGTTCCGGCGTCAAGGCTTCTTGAGAAGAACTGGCAAGAAACTCAAGGCCGACTCTTTTCAAATATCCAGTTTAACAAATAGTGATAAGTACAATCAATACAACACAAAAGGAGCAGTTCAATTCCAAACTTTTTTATCGTTTATATAGTCTGCGATACAATAATAAGCCCTTTGATATAATCTACTTTTAATATAATTTTTAAATTTCCCCATGGATAATTCAATCGCGTCGTTTGGGAGTTTATTGTAAAAGCGTATACATTGACCTGGGAACGAGTTAGAGATTTTATGGAGCCTAGTAGTGGGCACAGCGAGTTTGTTTTTATTTCTTAAATTTAGTTTATGAACATCACAGTTTTTCTTAAATTTACTTTTATATTTATGAACATAAATAAGATTTTCATAAATATATTGTGAATAAAATGTCATAATTCTTATTTCTTTGAATTTATTTCTTAGTGTATCCCTGGGACTCATCATATAGATAGCACGAACGGCTCGTTTCTGGAGCACAAAAACTGAATCTGCATCCGCGGCACTACCCCAAAGCAATAAGCCGTACGACATAATGCTGTGGAAATAGCTAAAATAAACTAAACGCGCAGTATCAACATCGGTTAGCTGACGTATTTTCCTTACAGCGTAAGCTGCTGAGCTTAGTCTGCCTGACAACGTTTCTATATGTGGGCCCCATTGTAATTTGGAATCTAATGTTATACCAAGGAAGACAACCTTATTGACCAATTCCAATCTCTCATTGTCCATCACTACACTGGTTTTTACTTGTTTAGCATTTTTTGTAAAAAATTTAACATATTTGGTTTTATTACTATTTAGAAGCAAATTATTAGCACTAAACCAGTAGATGTCTATATAAGTTTGTCTTGGTAAATAGAAGTTCGTGAGGTATGTGTGTTCCCTTTTATTTAATCCTTGATGCCACGTACTAGAAAAACTACTGTGAAAATTTAAAATCACTATAGGCATCACACTTGTAATATTTAATGTGACGTAACATAAATTCACCTCAAATCCCTTGCGGGGTAATCAGAGAGGCCTTAAGGTACAGGGGGCCTATTATGAGCTCTTAATTCCAGTCAGTTTACGCGCTGCCTAGCGAATTAGTATTTCCAACGACTAATTTCAGCTAGTCTAGACAACTTATGACTGACTAAATGGAATTAGTCGTTGATAAATCGAATTTAGAGTGAATTTGACAATGACTACTCGTCACTGACTAGCTGAAATTAGTCGTTGAAAATACGAATTTGCCGGGCAGCGCGTAAGCTGGCTGGAATTAAGAGTTCATAATACGCCAACAGTTCTCGCACGCTTCACTCGCTTCTTTCAATTTCATAACTCTTTTCCTATACGCGCGTCGATTTTTAAGGCTCCTAAATATTTGTATTAACTTTTTTGTCAACCATACGCTTATTTGGTACCGCTATATTATTTATTTTTATCATTAAAAGGACTAGTCTAGTCTTCTTCATCTACTGAGCATAGCGTAAATATAAAGCATATAGCCTACATTGATAAATGAAGTACCCAACACAAAAATATTGTTTCAATATGAACCAGTAGTTCTAGAGATTAGGGCGTTCAAAAAAACAACATATAACATAACAGCCCTTTGTTACCCGATGGTGTAGGCAGCGGCTGTTAAGCCTCGTCTCGCCGTTATGTTTACGTCCCAAATGGAATAGGTGGCGAACCTATTGCCATACCGGGCACAATGTTTTCAGTCATCGATATTTATCACCCATAACTTCTGAAAACAATTTTGAAAAGTCATTAGTGTGAGCCAGTTCCAGTTCGTCAGGAATCGAATCCGGACATCTGGATCTGAAGCCGTGTGCTCGACCACTGGACCACGGAGACATTTACTCAAACAAACTCTTCAAATTACTAACTCTTTAGATAATATATACATACGAGCAAAACATAGTACGGTATTTCATTCAATATTTACTGAGGTAATTGTTGAACGTGAACATTAGTAGTTGTATGTTTAAAATACAATGTTTTAGTTGGCTAATCTGACCCGAGAGGATTTTACAAATGTCGAGGTTTACACAACGTTCTGTTAGCTATTCTGTTCGTATGAGGCAATGTTACTAATGATAATGATTGTTGTTTTGCTGATTTGTTGCGACATTGATGATATTATAGATTAAACCATCGTTCTAAGTATTAATATAAAATATATAAAATGAATATATGAAATATGAATATATGAAATATATGAAAAATTAAAAGCAAAAATGCTGATAATGAGGCTAGAAGTTGATATATGAAATTTTTCAGCAAAAGTTATTTTTCTTCTTTATAGAGCGCTTAAATAAAAGCGTTTTTAAAAGGGCTTCATGTGTCTAATTTATTTGTATTTTTAGTTGGCTAAATTACTCAGACTGTTCATCTTATTCAATGCATAATTGTTGTAAATTAGTTTACCGCATAATTTGAACAGTCCAGCTCTTCATTCAAAAAGGAGAGCTTCTAATTCTACCTTTGCCTGGATCTCTCTTTTCCATTTACTCGCAATGAATGTTTTATGGAAATGCATTAGAAATATATATTTCGCCATAGTGGATGGTCCACCATATTGGATTTAAAATGACGTCATATTATATTTCAAGTTATTGTCAAAAAATCCTTTAATATGATTACTATAATGTAGAATTGCAAATATTTAATCCTCAATATTGGTTTTTGAATGACGTCATATTATCCTTTAAGTTACTCTCAATGAGCTCTTTTATTTGATACCCATATTGTACAGATAGTTAAAATGTGTACTCCCCTATCTTAGATGACTTATTGGATGGGCATATTGGATTTAGAATGACGTCACATTATTTTTTTCTTTTGATATCCAAATTGTAGAAATGCATTAAGAATATCAATTCCGCCATCTTGGATGGTCCGCTTTATTGGATTGAGAAAGATTCCACACATCTTGCCGTGCATGGTCATCCAAAGTAAACGTGGATACAAAATTAAACTCCAGATCAAGGTTGAAGATATTATCTACTTCAAAATTGAGTTCCAAGATTCTACCCGAACATATACTTACATAAATACCTCGTACAGTGCAAGTTAGATATTAAATATGGAAGATTTTTATATAGGAAAACTGTGTTTAAAAATTATTATGTAAAAATATAATCGGTACAAGGGGAGTCCTTTATATAAATGAGTGGTGGCGTTTAAATATATCGCTATAAAAATAGCTGGCCCGATTGAAAGAGGTTTTATGTTGGAACGAATGGAAAACAATTATCACTGCTAATTTAAAAAAAAATAGTTTTGCGTGTAAGCACCTGTCTTAGGTTATAAAAAAAGGAAAAAAATATTGAATGAAAAAGCTAGTTTGATGTAATTGTATTTATTATTGAGCGTAATACAAACATAACATAACTTCACGCATTTTTCTACCCGAAGGTGTAGGCAGCGGCTGTTAAGCCTTGTCTCGCCGTTATGTTTACGTCCCAAAATGGAATAGGTGGCGAACCTATTGCCATACCGGGCACAAAGTTGTCAGTCATCGATATTTATCACACGTAACTTCCGAAAGTTTCGAAAAGTCATTGGTGTGTGCCAGGATTTGAACCAGCTACTTCTTGAATCAGAAGAGGGGTGCTAGCCACTGCGCCACCGAGACTGCTAGCGTAATACAACGTACTATTTATTACTAGATCTAATTAATTAAAAGAAGAAATTATTATATAAGTATATTTGTAAATAAACAAGACAGCAATATTATGAACAGCTAATAATTTTTGAATTAAACTGTAAAAGTTGTCTCGTAGTTAAATTATTTACAAATTTAACCAACGTCCAAGCCCGAGGGTCAGTCAGTCGAGATGAGTTTAGTCTCAAGATTCTTGGACAAAGTTTTAACTGAATTTTAAACTACTTACAGCACATTCGATTTATGGCTGCCTTAACTTGGCACTTAACTCTCGCATAGTTTTGCTAAACTGTGTCTAAATCTCAACTTGTCTTGAATTATGATACAACCTAATGCTGTGTTGCATTTTAGACTTAAATTATTTATGGGCGTTATACTATGAGAAAGCAAAAAAAAAAAAATAACTGTGATTATAGCATCGAATGAATATTCTTTACTGAGAAGTAATCGAATAATAATTGAAAAGTTTTTTGCTGTAATCATTTAACTTGTTGACAAGATAGGTGGTGAAATGGTGAATGGACTGATCACTATTGCATATTAGGATTCCTGTAATACTCAGTCGAGGCGTCTCAAAGGCCTAGCTTAGCATAGTGACTTTTTTATGGTATATTGATCGCGATATGCTATTAATGGTATACGAAAATTTACATTTCACGTGCCTATACGGCACTCTCCACTCCTCGTCCCGCCAAGTTTGGCCCTGCGTGAAGGGTGGCGGCCCTCTTCGCCGCATGCGCATGCAGCCGCACCGACGGGGTCTAATCGGTGCCCGACGCTTTCGGGGCACGCCCTAGCAGCCCGTCCGGCTGAACCTGTTTCGGCCAAGATAACAATTCACAATGCAATACTGATCCCAACGCTAACTTATGGAAGCGAGAGCTGGGTATGGTAGAGTGTGCATGAAAGTAGGATACACGCGGTCGAAATGAGGGCATTGCCCAAAATCTGCGATGTGACCCTCGCTGACCGCGTGGAAAATAAGGTTAGAAGGAAGGAAGTCGGATTGAAAGAGAGTGAAGAGAGTGTCGGTGTAAAAGTAAGAAAGGGCATGCTCCAATGGTTCGGACATGTAGAAAGGATGGATGATGCAAGATTGACTAAGCAGATATACAATGCAAAAGCGGATGGATGTAGGAGTCGAGGACGGCCTAGACACACATTCCATGACCAAATAGAACGTGTTCTGGAGGAAGGTGATGTTAGGAGCCTCAAAAATTGACGCGCGTGCATGAAAAGAGTTATGAAAGTCAACGAAGCGAGTGAGGTGTGTAAGAATCGTGCCCTATGGCGCTCCGCTCTCTCTGCCTACCCCGCAAGGGATTTGGCGTGAAGTTATGTATATATATAATTACATCACCAAATAGAACGTGTTCTGGAGGAAGGTGATGTTAGGAGCCTCAAAAACCGACGCGCGTGCATTAAAAGCGTTATGAAAGTCAACGAAGCGAGTGAGGCGTGTAAGAATCGTGCTTTATGGCGCTCTGTTCTCTCTGCCTACCACGCAAGGGATTTGGCGTGAAGTTATGTATGTATGTATGTACGAAGATTTACTAACACGTTAGCAAAACTCTGGTTCTTCAACTTAAGTTCACGCCCTTCTCTACCCGAAGGTGTAGGAAGCGGCTGTTAAGCCTCGACTCGTTGAATCGTTGCTACGTCCCAAAATAGATTACGTAATGGAACCTATTGCCATACACCTGGCACAAAGTCAGTCATCGATATTAGTACACACATAAGTTTCAATTTTCGAGAAAACGTGTGAGCCAGGAATCGACTCGACCACTGGACCACCCAGACTGTTACTACCGACCTTCTAGTAAAGAGGCCATATAAATACGCGAAATTAAATGCATTAAAATATTTTAAATCTTATAATGTTCAAAATCAACTGCACACTAACGTGAATATTATGTTCTTTGTCTCAAACTAACTTTAGTCCGTATTATATTCTGTACAAATAACACGTGAAAACAGAATATTTTGTAGAAAGCCGCAGTTCCCCTGGCAACGGTTTAGCACTTTATGTTAGCAAAATGCATTGCTTAACTTATACAAGAGTTTGGTGTAAGAAAGGATAAACGTGGATGTGGCATTTGAAATTCATTTTGCTGCCCTTATCCCAATCTACGTAGGGTTGGCACAACTTGTCACCCTTTTGAAATGTTATGTAGGTTTTATGATTGGTAGCCTATCTGACGCCCTCAACCCTCAACCTTAGACTCCTTGGGAATGTGTTTTTTGCTGGTTTATCCTCCGTTAAGTGTTAAATGAAGCAATATTAGATGTTGGCCCCTAATTTTTAATTGCGGTGCTCGTCCATTATCTTGTTAATCCTGGGGGCATATTATGAGCTCTTAATTCCAGCCAGCTTGCTCACTGCCTAGCAAATTCGTATTTCTAACGACTAATTTCAGCTAGTTTACTACTCTTTTAACTACTCATGAGTGACTAAATGGAATTAGTCGTTTATAAATCTAATTTAGAATGAAATTGACAGTGACTACTCGTCACCGACTAGCTGAAGTTAGTCGTTGATAATACAAATTCGCTAGGCATCGAACAAGCTTGCTGGTATTAAGAGCTCATAATATGCCCCCTGGTCGCCAGGTTGCAATGTGTCGTTCCTAACAATGAAGAATAGATAATTATACCGGTAAATTTGAAATCATATGAGGAAGATAGAGATAACCATTTACAATAGATATAAATAACTGTGTGGTTGACTGTAAGAAAATGCCTCAAGGCATTAAGTCCGCCTATGTACTTGATTATTGTGCATTAAGTTTAAATAAATAAATAACTTCAAATATAGAACACCACTCTTGCTTAATCCTCATCATCATGAGCCTATTGCAGTCCACTGCTGGACGTAGGCCTCTCCCAATGTGCGCCACAACATACGATTCTCTGCCTTCCGCATCCAGCCTTTTCCAGCAGCCTTTCTGAGGTCGTCTGACCATCGGGCTGGTGGGCGTCCTACGATACGTTTAACAAGATGCGGTCTCCACTCTATGACCTTCTTAATCCATCTACCGTCGGTCCTTCGGCAGATATGACCAGCCCATTGCCATTTCAGCGAGCTCATTCTACGAGCTATGTCGGCTACTCCAGTTATCTGGCGGATATACACATTCCTGAGTTTATCTTTCAGAGATACCCCGAGCATAGCCCGCTCCATAGCTCACTGAGCGACTTTAAATTTGTGGACTAGCCCCACCGTGAGTGTCCACGTTTCGGCACCGTAGGTCATCACCGGTAAGACACACTGGTCAAAGACTTTTATAGATCTTCACAGACACTTAAAAATAGTCAACAAGTACAGTTATCATATTATTTAAAATTAAATACAAACACGAGCGCTTGTGGAAAGTGCCACAAGCACAAACAACAAAAAAGGACACGGACGCAATCGCCACGAGCGGCAAGATTCCGAGTGTAGGGGCTATCATGAGAAGAATCGGGCAAGAAATTCATGTGCCAAATACTCTTTTCAAACCATTTGTAATAAATTACAATATTATTGTAACTACTGAAATAAAGCAGTAGGTTAGTGAATAAAAGGTGTAGCAACCAGAATACCCGAGAGTCACAATTAAGCTCCAACCAAATTAAAATCAACGTCCTACATGTTAACTAAGAAATTCTATGCTATCATAGTAGTCGAGCACAACTGACGCGACATCTTTTAATTAGAGTGGTAACATTGTGCAACAATTGTGGCGAATAATAAAATTTAAGTATCATATATTGAACACAATATCAAAGTAAATTTAAAATTAAAAAGCTATCAGAAACTATTACAGAACACCTCCACTCCAAAAAAGTGAACAAATTCCAATACACAAACTACAAAATCCGCGTTGAGCAAGCAATTTGACGGTCACACTCCGACTTGTCAGTCATGAAGTCGTTGATGATGTACTATGCACCACCAATGAGACGACACTTCACAGCCCGCCTAAAGCGATCATAAGACAAATCCAGAATATGCGCAGGTATCCTATTATAAAACTGTACACCCATTCCCAAAAAAGACTTGTGTACCTTGTGCAGGCGATGATACGGTAACTGGAGCTTATGCTTTCCTCTAGTATTAAAATTGTGTATATCTGGACAGCCATCGTGGCGGTGTCATACAAGCATCTCAATACCTTGACATACGCCAGTCAATCCGACATCGCTGAATTGCATCCAGAACTGCCCAAGTTTCGATGGAGTCGAAGGCTGTATCGTAGTCTACGAATGCCATACACAGCGGCTGATTGTACCCTTCGGTATTCTGTACAATCTGCCGAACAGTATGGATGTGGTCCACGGTACTAAAGCCTTTTCAAAACCCGGCCTGCTCTGGAGGCTGGAATTCGTCGAGTCTTTCAGCGAGACGATTCATGACGACCCTCGAGAACAACTTGTAGATATGGCGCAGGAGTGAGATGGGTCTGTAATTCTTCAGTAAGGTTTTATCACCTTTTTTGAAGAACAGCACCACCGCACCCCTTCTCCAAGCCTGTGGTGTTATGCCCTGGTGTATGACGGAATTAAATAGACGTGCTAATTCCTTTAGGATAGGACTCCCGCCGGCTCTGTAGTAATTCCGTCATCACCGGGTGCCTTGTTGTTATGGAGTTGCCCGAAAGCCGCTTAATAGTATAGGATAAATATTTTCTATGAAATAACAAAGATATTTTTTTAAGAATCATATAGGTAGCAAAATCTTGAAATATTTTGAACATATTGCTCGTAACGAATAGGTACTCCGTGGAACGACTCGTTGTCCAGGGACATGTGGAGGGCAAGCGATCACGAGGTCGATCACCTGCGCGCTGGACGGATCTAATTAGGGCCTTTACACAATCACAGTCTTCCCGAAATACTGCGGACCGAAACAAATGAAGGCGCATCGCAGGGGCTGCCTTATCCGGTATTTGTGGATCATCCGCAGCCACGATCACTCCAGGTAGCAATGAAAGCTGTCAAAGCTCGCTTAAATTTTTTTTAAAGTTTTTTAGAGCTACAAATAATAATAATAAATCTTTATTATCTTTGAATCATAAGTTTTGTCGAAAGTCAAATTTGGGACTTGACTTTTGATGACTAATGACTTTTAGGATACCTTTTTTAGAGTTTTGTGAGATGTGTATCGATGATTTATAATATTGTTTTCGCTGTAAAAATACTAACAATGCACTCACGTAATGTTATTTAAAATAACAATACCTTCTCCAAGTAATATTAGTGTAGTGCTTTTAAAGAAATTTACGGTCTATAGAACGTTAGATATTTTTAAGGTTGCACACTTGGCTGGTTATCCAAGGGTTCACTAGTTGGGGTTGGAGTGGAAACTATCGTACGGCACATATATACAGCCACGCCGCGAATATATTTGAAGTCATGTACAATGTAATAAGTATCTACTATGTAAAATAGAAGCCTTAAATATTTAAAGCTAGGAGATTACATAAAATAGCTATGTTATTTTTGATAAGTTGCATATAATTTTAAACATTGATTTTAAAACTAGATATTGTCTGTATGCATTATAAATGATGTTGTCTAATTGATGGCCATAGCTTAGTTCTGAAGTAATACAATCCTAACAAAACTAGTCACACTAAAATCTATATCTATTATAGGTATTGTAAACATAACATAACTTCGCGCCTTTGTTACCCAAAGGTGTAGGCAGCGGCTGTTGAGCCTCGTCTCGCCGTTATGTTTACGTCCCAAATGGAATAGATGGCGAACCTATTGGCATACCGGGCAAAAAGTTTTCAATCATCGATATTTATCACACATATCTAACTTCCGAAAACAATTTCGAAAAGTCATTGGTGTGAGCCAGTGTCAGGAACCAGCGACTTCCGGATTCAGAAGCGGGTCGCTCGAACACTGGACCACCATCTTATACATAGGTATTGTATTAAGATTTATTTTAAAATATTTATTCTCACAAATAAGGATTAGTCTAGAATAGTAGAATTAGCATAGTATATAAAATATAACATAACATCACGCCTTTGTTACCCGAAGGTGTAGGCAGCGGCTGTTAAGCCTCGTCTTGCCGGTATGTATGACGGAAAATGAAACATAGATGCTATATTCATGTATTTAACGTGGAGATTACTTGATTCCATGCAATTGGTGGTAAAGCTCAGTACATCTATAATTGCTGTAGTTTCGAAAAAGATTTTCAAATAACCATTGGTATGTACCGTAATACAAATTAGGGGTCCCTGAAAAAGAATTCAGTGTGTAAAACCACTAAATATCCATAACTACTATTAAAGTTCATTATCTTATTTAAATATAAATGTACTAATATTATTTACTAGTATCAGTATTATATACCCAATTATGATTGCGCATCGCATCCATACATAAATTGAAGATATTATGATCTCATTTGCAGGCAATTACAACGCATCGGGGGCGTGTAACGAATCTGCCATATGGTACCGTCATATACAATGTTTTACATGCAAAAATTAACTTAAAGTATTTTTTATAGGATAGGAGGGCAGACGAGCAGGCGTGTCACCTGATGGTAAGTGATCCACGCCGCCCGTGGACACCGGCAACACATATAGTGTTACAGTTGCGTTGCCGACCTGTAAGTGAGTAGGATAGGAAGGCCTCCGGATACCTCTCTTACCGAACGAACCGCGGTATTTCACCGGCCGAGCCTGCCCATTCATGCAGCGAACTGCTTGGCTCTACCACTGTTGCAAATTAATTATGTCAGACATAATTATGTTTAATTTTGCGTCTTAACAATCTTACTTATCATAAAAGAAATTAGCGATTGTTGGGACACGATTCTTATCAAACGAACAATTAAAGAAAAAGTTTCTTTCTTTCAGGTGCTCACAGAATTTAATCGTATTCTTCTGAAAATTAAATTACTTACATAACTACAGAATAATAAGAATAATAATTACATTATTTCTTTGTGATGTTATCTTAAAAATATATTTCAGGATATGAAACCGAAAAGTGTGTGCCTTCACAAATCTAAAAAGGATTTTTTAACATAGCACAGTTATATCAGTCGGATAGCGCTAAAGGGTTGTGCCGTTGCATTAATTGTAAAATTTGGGCAACTTACAAACACGCCTCGTTGGGATCGATTCAATATGACATAACAATAGCCATTTGGTTACCAAGCTTAGCTACATAAACTGGTGTTTTGGAATTAGTCCAAAAATATTTTGTAAATACATAAGTGCTTTTAATAACATAAATACATTCAAACGCATTACAACAAACAAACATACATTCAAACATCGTTGTTCATAACATAAAATCTGTCCCGGGACAGCCTCTATTTTACAGTTCGTACGGTTATCTGATCAGGACGTAAGTGAGTATGTATCTTCACGCCTTTTTCTACCCGAAAGCGTAGGCAGCGGCTGTTAGTTAATGCCTCGAGTGGAATAGGCGAAGCTATTGCCATTATATAGCGCATATTTATCACACAAAACTTCCTGAAACTGTCTCTTTACGTGATTAGAATCGTCATTAGTATGTAAATAATAGTAGTAGTAAGGGTAATTGCGTAATAATTTAGGATACTTCTATAAATGATTGGTCAAAAGCGAGCAAAATTCAATACCTGAGATATTACAGAAAACATCCCCATTAATTAATTATAAGTAAAAAAAAACATAATTATTAACCAAAAAGAACGTGTTCTGGAGGAAGGTGATGTTAGGAGCCTCAAAAATCGACGCGCGTGCATGAAAAGAGTTATGAAAGTCAACGAAGCGAGTGTGATATGTCTATAATTATTAAACCTGAAAATTGTACCTCTTTAATATGGATTTCAAGATTAGCTTAAATTAAAAGTCACTTGCCGCTTTTATAAAAGTGATTTTATTTTTTATTTATATAATGATTATTTTGATATATTAATACGTGTCTTGAATTTCTTCGTAATATGAGAGTTAGACAGAGACGCGAGAGTTCACTGAATCTTTTAGCTGACCGCTTTCAGGTTATTGCTCTTTGTGTGGACTCGCAAACATGTGATGTGTGGACTATTAATTTCGTAAAATACCCAGAGGGATTATGAATAAATATTATTACGTTTATAAGGTATATATTTTTTTAATTAGTTACATCCGATTTTCCAAAGTTAACATTCATTTGCCTAATATGATCACATCTCAACTAAATATAAGTTCGTCTACATTGTACTTGCTGACACTCGTAATTTATCAGAAAGTTATCACTTCTAATGTAGATATCGAACAAAGTTAAATACAAATAAGGAAAACAAAGTTTTTTCCGGGTCAGTTTGAAGTTGCAAAAAGCTTTCAGTATTGTCTGTTAATGAACTAACAAATGGCTTCGCGATACACAGTGACTTAATCAAACCGCATTGAGATAAGGCAAACAAAAGACCCTGGTAAAAGTATGTGGGTGATAAACTTTTAGCGATTTAATAAGGACGATAAAGTTTTAACAGAATAATGTTGTGCATGTTTTTCGAGTCTTCAAGTTCATACATACACAACTTCACGCCAATTCCCTTGCGGGGTAGGCAGAGAGAACAGAGCGCCTTAAGGCACGATTCTTTCACACCTCACTCGCTTCGTTGACTTTCATATCTCTTTTCATGCACGCGCGTCGATTTTTGAGGCTCCTAACATCACTTTCCTCCAGAATACGTTCTATTTGGCCAGGGAATGATTGTCTTGACCGTTTTCGACTCCTACATCCATCCCCTTTTGCATTGTATATCTGCTTAGTCAGTCTTGCATCATCCATTCTTTCTATATCTTCAAGTGTTTCATGTTAAATGATTATAAACATTAAAACTTACCTATCAATATAAACACAAACGACTTTACTCAAAGAAGCTGAGACGTAGAATACTCCGATATTCTTCTTTACGCAATGTTTTTTTACTATATTTTATTTGTTTTTCTTTAGTAGTACCTATACTTATAATAATATGTATTACAATATGCATATATTCAAGTAGCGCAATTGCGAAATTCCAAATTCAAATTCCAATTTTTTTTTAGTCTATGGTTGAATCAAACTCATACAACATTAATATTAAATATTGCCGCGTAGAAAATAAAATTGAGCCATACCACAATACCACGAACTGCCGTTATAAAAAATGACAGGATAAAATGATTTATGGGATAACTAGATAAGGAGGGTGGCAAGTTTCAAATTGCTTCAAACAGATAAGACAATAACAATAATACATTTGTTACTTTTGTCAATTGGTTTGGACATTGCTTCGCGCAAAAACGTTGAGTTGTCAAGACTGCCACTGTTACTAATAGCCGGTAGGGAAACGAATTATCCCTTAGTAGATGAGTAAATAATATTCTGTGGTAAGTCGTTATTATTGCATAGTATACTACTCTGTGTAAAAAGTATCGGGCATATGTCAATAAACAGACCCGCGTAAAAGAGGTCGTTCTAATTTCTTTACTGCATGTTGGTAGCACTGTACTGATTTAGCGTGCAAAATTTGAAAGGGATCTGTCATTTAATTTGTTTAAAACTAAACTTTTTGTTGGTCATAGTTTTGAGTCCTCGGCGATTTTTACAATGGAAAATATTGTTGAACAAAGAGTGTGCCTTAAACTTTGTGTTTCGAATGATATTTCATGTAGTGAATCAATAAAAATGTTGCGAAGTACCTACGGCGAATCATGTATATCGAAAACAAGGGCTTATGAATGGTATAAGGCTTTTAAAGAAGGCCGAGAAGTAGTAGTAGACTTGCCTCGTTCTGGTAGACCTTCAACCGCTACGACCAAAGAAAACATCGACAGAATCAAGAAGCTAGTGCTCGAAAATCGACGTATGAGTCTGAGAGAGTTGGCTAGTGAGGTGAACATATCTTTTAAGTCCGTCCACAATATTCTCATTGACATTTTAGGCATGAAACGCGTCGCCGCTCGGCTAGTTCCAAAAGAGCTCAATTTTGTTCAAAAAGGGCAGCGAAAGCATGTCGCTGAAGACATGGTTTCCCGAGCTTCTACGGATCCGACCTTTATGAAACGTATAATAACTGGCGACGAGACATGGGTTTATGAGTATGACATGCAAACAAGCCAACAGTCTTCAGAATGGCGTCTCGAAAACGAGCCGAAATCCAAAAAACCGCGGCAAAGTCGCACCAAAATCAAGGTGATGCTGACAGTTTTTTTTGACTACCGTGGTGTGGTTCACTCCGAATTCCTTCCAGAGGGAGAAACAGTGAATAAAGAATATTATTTAGGCGTCATGAAGCGTTTGCGTGAGAGTATCCGCCGAATACGTCCAGATTTGTGGCGACACAACTCATGGATGCTGCACCATTATAATGCACCATCACACACAGCCATTATAGTGAAAGAGTTTTTAGCGAAAAATTCAACAAACGTTCTCGACCAAGCACCCTATTCACCTGATATGGCTCCGTCTGACTTTTTTTTATTTCCCAAGTTAAAATTACCACTTCGAGGAAAACGTTTTGAGTCAATAGAAGCCATAAAAGAAAATTCGCTGAATGAGCTAAAGGCCATACCGCAAATAGCCTATGAAAAATGTATGGAAGACTGGGTGAAGCGGTGGAGATGTTGTATTGCAAGCGATGGGGCCTACTTTGAAGGCGATAAAATAAATTTAGATGAATAATTTGTATTTTTTGTTTTATTGACAAATTCCCGATACTTAGTACACAGAAGGTATAACAAAGTCGCTTTCCGCATCTGTCCCCTTAAATGCTAATAAATATGCTTAAAAACTACGCAACGGAATTTGATGCGGTTTTCTAATAGAAGGAGGGTGTCAATGAGGTGGTTTGCATATATTTAATTTAGTAAATAAAAGTGTTATTTTTCGAACTTTTTAGACTGTATATTTGTATGCGTAACACATAAATCTGAGGCATCATCTTTAACTATTATTTTATAAAGACGCATGGCTAGAAGTTACATAAAAAAACATTAAAGAAATAACTGCCATTTATAATTACAAAATTATTTTTACATATGAAATATCTAAATGTTTCAAGCGAGGGTAAGCTTGATTGTTGGTGTAGTGATGAAGACTATCCCTACTATATGACGATATTTAAACTATACGTACTCTATGGGTAAAATTTTATTAACGATCATAAATGTATATCAAATAGAGTCATTTTCTGGTAAAAATTCTATATATTGGATTCCTAATATTCTAATCATGACTTATTTAGTTCCTGTCTTAATCAGTACCATTTTAAATCACGAATTTAAAATCTTATATATGGCAAAACTTTGCTGGAATAAGATTCATATAAAAAATTTAGTAAGTAAAAATTGAGTTAAGCTATATTATTGACAGTGAATTTTGGAAATAGAAATTCACTGGTGAATGATAAGTACGAAAAAAGGCTAAAAGAAACTTGTTACCAGTGAGTGGGATAATTTCCTTGAGGCGTCCGTCATTTGCGCCTGACAGCGGATGATTTGCAAGAAATACCCCCAATGATTGCGTAGCTTCTAGCTTATATTATTTTATACGAGACTGATTGATTGCATACCTAGCATTAAAATAATGAAAAACCTAAACCTTCTTGTAATTTACACCATTTTTTTCTAACCGAAGATGTAGTCAGCAATTTTTACGTCAGTAATGGAATAGTTGGCTGAACCTATTGCAATACATCACGCCTAATATGGTGAGTCATCGATATTTATCACACATCAATTCCAGGATTTAGTAATCAGATTTACTCGATATCCAGACTATAAACATGTATACGTATTTTTTTAGTTTATTTAGCGAAATTGTTCTGTTATAAATAATTGGCATAAATTTTACAAAAGTGTAATGAAATGTGTTTCAGAGTTGTCCATTGACTTTTCCAAAGATATGTACGCTAATACATGTCACATAACTTCACGCCAAATCCCTTGCGGGGTAGGCAGAGAGAACGGAGCGCCATAAGGCACGATTCTTACACACCTCACTCGCTTCGTTGACTTTCGCTAATAAATTTCTTATAATGTGTATTTTAGGTTACATTGATACTGATAGATCGTCAGGTCCATTTTTATATAAAAAAGGAAACTCTAATACTGGAGCTATCAATCATGAACAAAGTTGTTGGCGACAACACTGAGTACATGCTAGTTATATATAGAACACTCTGTCCCTGATCTAGATTATAATTCTGTTATAGGTAGCCCATGTTTCATATTGATTGGTTAGAAACATTATCTATACCTGAATATCTTAACATTGGTAGAGCCAAACAGTTCGCTGCATGAATAGGCCGTCTCGATCGATCTAATACAAAGGCCTTTCAGAATATCGACGTAAAGTGGCTAATGCCTCGTTCGGTGCTCTCACTCTCGGTGGGTATAATGGGGTATAATATCCGGGATATACTTTACCTACTTTACTTAAATTTCTTCAAAGTATTATGTAACTAAATAATATGTTTTACATGTTATGTATATATAATGATAAGTAAATGTCCAGTATATACTCGTATATGTAAATACTTGTGAGATGCATTGCAAGCTGCATGCGGGGAAGTGCTTTACGAAATTGAATAAATCTTGGTAAGTTGTCTGAGAAGAGGTAACGATACTTTGTTTGTGAAGTCATGAATACTGCTTGCGGATACATAATAATATTTTTATAAAGAATTTTTCAGAAAGCAAACGTACATTTTTTTATGGTTATACTAGCTAACCCGGCGAACTTTGTTCCGCATCAAAAGTAATAAATGAGTAAATTTTGGATATCATGAGGTTCAATTTGTGCTATTATCGGCTTTAACACAGCAATATCTTTGAAAATATTTGTTTAAATTGCATGCTGTAAAGGGCCAGGATCATTTATATTACATTGCACAATCTATTTAAGACAATTGGATGAAAATTAATGCTGTAATGTTTAAAATCGCTTAAATAAGTGATTATTTCTCGTAAAAAGTAAAAAAATAACAATGGTCATTGTGGGTTACCCCTAAGAGATAGATATATGCCTTTGCGGACTTTTTTGTAGACTTTCTGAAGGTGCATAATAATGTAGAACTTTATTTTGATCTATCACTTTTTAGATTTAGCACTTTTATTGCAAACGCTGGCAGAATCCGTGTTTGCAATAAAAGTGCTAAATTCAAATTTTTGCAACATTTTATTCAAATTATAGATCAAAACCACCTCATTGACGCCCTCTAATTATTAAAAAAACCCCATCAAAGTCTGTTTAAAAATATATGCATATAAGGGGACACACAACGGAAAGTGACTTTGTTTTATATTATGTAATGATTATGTAGTAGTTCTAAACTAGAAATAGTACTGCTGAACATAAGGCCACTAAGACTTGTGATGCAGCCACAGGAACATATGGGGTAAAACCATTGTATAAAGAACTCCATTTAGGTACTCCCATAACAAAACAGGTGATGTCGAAAAGTCTACTATTTTGTTTTTCTGAAGTAAAAAATAAGCTAGAAGTAATTAAATAATTGTAAAAATGATTGCTGTCATCGCAAAATAATATGACCAGAAATAGGAATGTTAGTCATTGTACTGATAAGCCGAGATTCAAAGATTTAATTAAAAGATAATATAGCGAAACAAAGTAGATCGAGCCAGTTAGTGAATAACAAAGAGAAATTTACCCGAACACAATCATTGCACGGATCACCTGATTAATATCCGCCATTTTGTAGTATTAGCGCTAAGTACCCGGTCCTATGTATGGCTTGCTAGCAGTGAATTAATTAATTTTACTCAAATTGTTGCCAGAAGCTTTTAATTTTTTTTTAATTCTTTTAAAATCTTTGCAACAATTATAGATTGAGGGTATAGATATAACATAACACATAACATAACATAACTTCACGCCTTTTGTTACCCGAAGGTGTAGGCAGCGGCTGTTAAGCCTCGTCTCGCCGTTATGTTTACGTCCCAAATGGAAAAGGTGGCGAACCTATTGCCATACCGGGCACAAAGTTTGTCAGTCATCGATATTTATCACACATAACTTCCGAAAACAATTTCGAAAAGTCATTGGTGTGAGCCAGTGTCTGGAATCGAACCCCGGACCTCTGGATCAGAGGCCGTGCGCTCGCCCACTGCGCCACCATATGTCGTTTGTACTCGCTTATGTCCATGGATTTATTTATAATTTTCATCTAGTTCTATTCAACCAGAAATTTAAAACATCCTAACATATATGTATATATATATATCTAAGTACGATAGATAAGTATTTAGAATAAAATAATCTATATTAATTATATTTTATTCTAGCCTTCTGACAAAATGTATTTATTTTATTGCGTCAGAAAAAGTTAGAATTAGATACTTAAGTGTACAATGTGTAGGGTCTAGCAATTCAGAACCTCCACCTCGTGGAATATATGCGTGTAGTGTCTCGTGCCGCATTTGGTTTCTTTCCCCTCCAACTCTTTTTTTTTTATTTTTTTTTATGGGACAGGAGGGCAAACGAGCAGGCGTGTCACCTGATGGTAAGCAACCAACGCCGCCCATGGACACCAGCAACACATATAGTGTTACTGTTGCGTTGCCGACCTTTAAGGGATAGGGGATAGGAAAGGACGGGAAGGGGGGTGGGCCTCCGGGTACCTCTCTCACCGAACGAAACGCGGCATGAGCCACTTTACGTCGGTCTTCTGAGAGGTCGTGGTATTTCACCGGTCGAGCCGGCCCATTCATGCAGCGAACTGCTTGGCTCTACCGCTATTAAAACTCTCTTAAAGAATGGCAATGCACCACGGTGTTCATGGAATGCGATGAGAAGCTACTTACAATTAGATGACCCGCTTGCTCGTTTGTCCTCCTATCCCATAATAAAATATGTCAATAAGATATAGACGATTAGGACATCAACATTTATCCAAGCTTTGAGCAGTTTATCCGATGACATCGTCCAGTAGGTAATCCACCATCAGTAGAGAATGCACCATCATAGAGCGTTTGTAAATATTAGATATCTTTTAGTTTTACGGCTCTGGATAGGAGTCCTTTTGAGAAAAATAACACTCTTTTTGTTGGCAGATTGTTGAAAGTGTATGTCCAACCATAAAATTTACAAAAGTCGTATAATTACTTAGCTAAAAATAGAGGTAAATGTTTAGGTAATTTTAATAGTTCTAAGACGGAAAACTTTATTTATTAAAAACTGTTACTTTTTACGATTTTTTGATGAGATGAGATGATACTATAATAGACCAAGAGGTTTTTATTTTAATTTGGTGAGTGTTTATTCTTACATAACCTCTAAAAGATGGCGGTACGTTGTCTGTGTACACAGTTCGCTGCATGAGTGGTCTAACTCGACCGGTAAAATACCACGATCGCTAAGAATATAGACGTAAAGTGGCTCAGGCTTCCTTCGATGTTTTGTTGGATTTTCATTTCATTCGATGAGAGAGGTATTCGGACGCGCACCTTTTCCCACCTATCCTCCTAATTCAATACCTAAAAGGACGGCAACGTAACTGTAATACTATTGGTGATGAATGGATCTATGGGTAGCGCTTGTCAATTCCCACCAGCTGATTCGCTCTCGAACTCTTTAACTTAACGATTATGACTTTATATGGCATTATACAGGATAATCCAAACTACTCATTTATGGACGTGTCGTGAGATTCTTAAGATAAAAATATAGTTTGTAAATTTATTTATTTACTTACATAATTTATGTAAAGTTTTCTAAGTAAACATCATTTACCTTAGTTAAATATTATAATGTTATAATTTAGACTTTCTATTCTAATTAAGTGGTTAGTGCGACCTTGCATATATAGTAGGAATAATAACTTATTGTAAGCCGGTACAAGATGTAGGCAGTTGCGATAATGTTTTATTGTTTTAAATAATTAAACAATACCTTAACATGATATATATATATATTTTAAATCTACGTCTAGATATTACAAAGCCAGCTAATAAATTTAATATTACTCAAGTAAGATATTTTCGAGAGATATCTACGTTAAAAAAAAATCAATGTACTACTATAGCGCGTTCATATTGTGATGGAACCTTGTCACAATAATAGCTGCGTGACGTCACTCGCTTCAAAAAACGCACGACTTTTAATCACATTCTCACATATTTTAAC
Source organism: Euproctis similis (assembly GCA_905147225.2). NCBI lineage: Eukaryota > Metazoa > Arthropoda > Insecta > Lepidoptera > Erebidae > Euproctis > Euproctis similis. The sequence continues at coordinate 11,939,190 of LR990105.1, forward strand.
GAGTAAGTATGATGTTTAACAATAAATAAATCACAAAAGTTATATATTTATTATAGACTAGCTGTGCCCGCGACTTCGTACGCGTGGAATTTGTGATCAGATAGCTATATTTTTACATAGACAGTTGAGAAGTAATTACCTCTAAAATGAAATTGTAACTGGTAGGATAAGTACAGATTGCGGTAGCAATGGTTGTTGCCCGCATTGTTTATTTTCATTTTAACAGGAATTTTTGTAGTATAGCTGTAGCCCGCGACGTCATCTGCCTGAACGCTATACAGCACCAAAAATACCTACGATTATACCTTTTAAAATAACATTTATTTACCCGTTACTTCTTTACATTTCATAAATACAGAAAGTACAGTAACAGAGGGAGACTGTCTTTTGTAAAATTGTTGAACTTCAAAAGTGCTGATTTTCAGTCTGCTTTGAATAAATGACTTTATGGTGATTCTGCTGAATTAAGTAATAAGTTGCGACTGAAGCAAATGTAGAAAATAATGAATAAGAAAATATAAATATAGAAAAGGATAAAAATATATACTTATAAAACTTCTCTATAAACAACATTGCTGGTTTGGCTCTCCGCAGCCAAAATGTAAAGAGAGTCAGGACTGGTGACGCGGGAGCAAGCGACGTACAGCTGCCCGTGTGAGAAGCAGCTCGTCCTGAGGTCGACACCCGCTGCTCTCAGTGTCTGCCCCTGCGACTTATTGATGGTCATCGCGAAGCAAACACTCACGGGGAACTGTACGCGCTTGAACTGGAACGGGAAGTTATGAGGTATGAGGGGAATGCGTGGTACAAATACTGCCTCGCCTACGCCACAACCCGTAAGAATTTCCGCCTCAATGCTGTGTCTGTGGAGCGAGATGACTTTAAGGCGGGTCCCGTTACACAACTTCGGAGGAGATAGGTTCCGAAGAAGCATAATCGGGACACCGACTTTCAGCTTGATAGTATGCGCTGGAAGTCCACTTGCTGACAGAGAGTTCAGAAATTCCACGGGATAATGTGTGGCATCATCTTGCTCGATGACAGTGTTTATAGAGGTGTAAACCACTTCATTCCCCTCAATTTTCGAGAGAATGCATTCGTTGATTGCTTCAGCCTGACCATTTTTGGGCGTCAAAATTGCCCGCTCACATACCCAAGAATTCTGCTGGTGCGGTATATGACTGATGTCCCCGTACACACAGCGAATGAGTTCTTCTAAGCTGGATACGACTCTACCGAGAGACTCTGGAAGCACCACCTGCCCACCTCTCTCCTCTGGTAGAGTGCCTTCGCCAAGACTTAGAAGAACATCGGAGAATTCTTGAGCACGTGCATTGCCGCCGAGCCGAGCTCTCATATTAATGGTCAAGCGCAGCGTACGAACTCGTGACCACAGCGAAGATCGTTTCAACGAAGCATTCACCTCGTCAGCCCTCGATCCCCGCGTCACCACGGGAAGCGTTTGTCGGAAATCGCCACTGAATAGAACTGTGACACCACCCATCAAGTGTTCGTTCCTGCGGATGTCCTGCAGGGTTCTGTCCACGGCCTCAACTGCTTTTCTATTGGCCATCGTACACTCATCCGCGATCTAATTCGACGCCAACGCCATCTAGTTAGCGAATAGGAAACATTTTTTTTTAATGGTGTAAAATTATAAAATTACGAAGCAATCATTACACCAATAAATACCGAACAAAAATATTAACAGTTTTTAGCATATACAAATACATTTTTTTAATTGTCTTGCTCATCTCTGAAAAGAATTAACGATACAATTTTAAAGAAGAAAATGCACAACTCCATCTATGACTCTTAAAAACATCTATTGACCGCAAGCGCATGATGAAATTTCAATTATTTATATTCAAAAAGTGTTTAAACATGTAATTCGACTTGATGTTTTTAAAATCTCAAAGATTTATTTATATCTAAAACCAAAAAGTGCTTACACGTGTAATTCAACTTAATGTTTTCTGTTTTGTAAATCTCATAGATGGCACTGTTTTAAAATTGTCTGTTATGTTTAACGGCATAAGTTAATTAAAATGTGAAGCTAACTTATATTATATTATTATTATTATTATATGTATAGATTAAAGCATGGTTATTAACATAATAACACCATAACAACATACAAATATGCGTCGTTAGATTACACGTTGCTACAGAATACATTGAAGAAATAAAGGTTCACTGCTCGTTCCTCGTAGGTGATAGCGTGATAATATGTAGCCTATATGTTGACCCGACTTCTTAATAATTTTCGTGCCAAATTTGAAGTAAATCCATGCAGTACTTTTTGAGTTTATCCCGGACATACATACAGACAAACAGACAAACAGACAAACAGACAAACAGACAAACAGACAAAAATTCTAAAAAGTATATTTTTGGCTTCGGTATCGATTGCAGATCACACACCAAGTATTCTTTTTAAAAAATATTCAATGTACAGTTTTGACTTTTCTACAATTTTATTATATGTATAGATAGTTATAAATTTATTTCTAAGACTTTCGCGAATCTCACTCATTGATTAAAACAACTTTTAGGATTATATCGCGTTTATTTACCACTTAATCATATTTATTTCCCGACGTTTCGAACTCTTTACAGAGATCATTTTTACGAGTGATGAACAAAAAGATGGTAGTTGTTCAAAAGCTATTTTCATTGATACAGAGAGCACCCACTTTTTGGAAATAAAAATCAAAAAGTTGATGTTAAAAATATGATTTTTACTATTGGTAACCCACATCAGACCATGAAAACAAAAGTTAAATACTTATTTATAAGATGTATTCATATTTTTTGTTTGTAAAGATCCTTTGTTGTATGATTTAATAAGTAAAAGATCAGATAATAGTTATACTTTGATCTCAACCAACTTAGAAAAATAAGATAATTTTCTAATAACATAATAATAACAACTTTTACTTATTAAATCATACAACAAAGGATCTTCAAAACGTTGCAAACGGTACTGACACTGACTATTGCACTACGTCATCATCGCCAAGACGGGGGGCAAAATCCTTCAAAAAAGTATGCCGAGTATCTACCCAATTTTATTTGGGGATACAACACTTGATAGAGTTGCGACCGCATGAATCTTTACGTTCACGAAGTAAAATCGATTTCAGAGTTTTAAATGGGTTAACTTTGTGATATGTGAATTCCTAGATGGCGATCCTAAAAGTTTACACCATTCTCTGCACGAGAGGATGTTAAATTGTCTGGGTGTTTTATCATGCATACTGATATCATAAAGAAGAAATATTTGTTTGCTTGTTCCACTTTATTCAGATGCACCGGAGGCTATTTTTGAAACTTCTTTTAGTCATTATTTTTGTGTGTTTTATTTCTATTTATTTTTGTCGTGCCAACAAAGCTCAGCATTGGACTATTACTTCTCACAATCCTTATTGCTTATTAAAATAATTAAGGCACTAAATATTTTTAGGACTATTGTTAGTTCTAGAAACAATTACGGCATTCACTATTGTAATGTAAATAAAGCACACAGACAAATTTTGGATACATAATAGTTTGTAGCTTCACAAATTAAGTCCCTCAATCAATCAAACCTCTTTCACTTCCCCGTCGGTATTGTATTTTGTATTAAAGGTATCGCCTTTTGAAACAATTTTAGTTTCAAAAGATATTTTTGAGTCAATGCCCCTGTTTGGCACCCATACGTAAAGACATGACAAGATGCTAGAATTAAACGCTTTTTCTTTGCTGTCATACGGCTCTTCTTTCTGTTTCTATGCCTGGCCGGTCTTTAAAAGATATATTATGAATTGCTATATTATATTGATTTGTATGTATTATTTTTAACACATTCAATATGTTCGTTGTCTACTTTTGTTAATATTTCTTACCTCGGTGGTCCAGTGGTCAAGCACACTGCTTTTGATACAGACATCCGGTTTCAATTCCTGACACTGGCTCACACCAATGACTATTCGAATTTGTTTTCGGAAGTTATGTGTGATAAATATCGATGACTGAATACTTTGTGCCCGGTATGGCAATAGGTTCGCTACACCTTCGGGTAACAAAAGGCGTGAAGTTATGTTTTATGTTTGTTGTTATTATCTGTTTTTCCTTATTTATTTTGATTTATTTATAGTAAGACCAACTACACTGCTGGTCTCCGTTAGCAGTGGTAGCAAATGTTGAACGGTATTCGCGTTGTAAGTTATAAGAATTTGGGCATCGGGGAAGTGGCTAAGTTGTCTGCTATTAATATTAATGCCAAAATTGTCCCACTCAAGATCTCTTAATGTTTTATAAGAATTTTCGAAGACATGCACGCTATCAAATAGCCGTTGAAAAATGTCCAGAATACGGTAAAACTTTGTGTTTCACATTTGTGGACTATATTAAAGTCTATCTAGAATATAACCCATGTTAAATAAATGAAACAATTTATCGCTCATTACTTCTTACTTAGGTAGCGGTTGCCCTGCGGTCCCTATTGGCCCAGTACCCGGGTATAAATTCCACCCAGTATAAAATATTCTTACCGCTATTTTGGACAACTTTGTGTGTTTTCTATGGTTAAATTTTCCAACCGCAGCCCAGGTGGTAACTAGATATTTACATTTTCAGTAATGCTTAAAAGGGTTTTGCCTAATTTTGATTTTTTTTTTAAATAAAAACTTATTATATTCAAACATAGAACACGTTTAAGTGAAGCCTACCTAAATTGCGTTTATACAACTACTCTATCTATCCTTGGGGACACGCAACAACTTGAGTACCTATACGAATCTTCCATCGGTACTCTCAAGTATTTGCTGTTTGCTTTACTCGAATGATATACAAATCGATGCAGTGTATGAGCGAAAAGCATTATACAACCAAGCGCTGTAAATAATTTTTTTGAGTTTTTAAGTTAAATAAAAGCTGCACGTCGCGATCCCTGCCGTCCCAGTGGGACGCAATCTTGACCAAAGCAAACTCAGCTGGACGGGCTGCTAGGGCGTGCCCCGTAAGCGACGGGCACCGATTAGCCCCCGTCGGTGCGGCTGCATGCGCATGCGGCGAAGGGGGCCGCCACCCTTCACGCAGCGCCAATCCTGGCGGGACGAGGAGAGGGGAGTGCCGTATAGGCACGTGGAATGTTAGAGGTAGCATGGCAAGAAAGATGAATGAGATGATGGATGTATTAAATGAGAGATGCCTGGATGCCTTATGTTTGACGGAGACAAAGCGGAGGGGGAGGGAGACCGAGGACCTCCCCGGTGGCATGGTAGCCCTATGGTCCGGAGTGGACCCGGACGTCCGTGCCAGTGGGGGTGTTGGAGTCGTTCTCTCCTCCCGCTTTGCTTCCGGAGTGAAAGATTATGAGTTGGTAAGCCCAAGACATCTTTGGGTTCGAATAAAACTGGGGATCACGCGAGTTTTCATGGTCGCAGCTTATGCTCCCGTTAGCTCCGCGGATCCCCGCGAACTCGAGGAGTTTTGGGAAACTGTTAGGGATATTCTGGATCTAGCTGAGGGAAATGAAAGGATAATTCTGTGTGGTGATCTTAATGGGTGGGTCGGAACCAAGCGAGACGGCCTGGAGGCTGTCCTTGGTCCGAATGGTGACAAGAGAGTGAATGATGCTGGTAAGCCGATATTGGACGTATGCCTGGAACGGAACCTCCTTGTGTCTAACACATTATTCCGTCATAAAGATATTCACACGTATACGTGGAGACGGAATGAGCAAAAGAGTATGATAGATTTGATTTTGATAGATAGTCGTCTCCGAAATACTCTAAGGGATACAAGAGCCTACAGAGGCCCCACTCTTGATACGGACCACTACCTGGTGGTAAGCCGATTCGTGGGTCTTTTCAAGAAGTGGAGACACTGGCGAGTTCGTACCCATTTCGGAGAGCTTGAAAGGACAAAATGTGAGAAATTAGAAGATGAAAGTGTACGGAGTATGTATGTAGGCCTAGTCAGTAAAAGACTCAATGAGACGAGTCTTTCTGACCTAGGTGTTGAAGAATGCTGGGAAAGAATGAAAGAAAGTATAGTGAATAGTGCAAAAGAAGTATGTGGTAGTGCAAAGAGGCATAAGATTCTGAGAGGTGACGCCTGGTGGGACGCGGATGTGAAATCCAGCGTCGAAAGAAAGAAAAAAGCATGGTTGGATTATGTCTCAAGTGCGAACCAGAATGATAGTATGACAGAGAAAAAGTATGAGAGCTACCGCCGCTGCAGGAATGTTACCAAAGCCTTAGTGAAAGAGAAGCGTGAAAGACTTGTTGCGAATGAGGAAGTGAGGTTGACGGAGAACTTCGAGGCGAATAACAAACTCTTTTGGAGGGAAGTTAGAAAGTCTCGGGGTTCTTCGTCAACATCCAGAATGGACAAAATTATGTCTAAGTTTGGTGACATTCTTGCAAACCCAAGCGATGTATTGGGCAGGTGGAGTGAGTATTTTGGGGAAATGTACGAGTATGTTCCGGATGTGGGCGCCGCGAGTGAGCCTACGGCTGACACCGCTGCGCCAACATCTGATGAGGACATTACTATGGAAGAGATTGAATGGTCGATACGAAGTATGAAAAATGGTAAGGCAGCTGGAATTGATATGATGTCTGCTGAAATGATCAAACACGGTGGAACCTGTGTCCGGGACGCTTTCCTGACCTTGAGCAATCTGTGCTGGAGGTCGGGTAAGGTTCCCATGGACTGGAGGCGCGCTGTCATCGTGCCCTTGTATAAAGGTAAGGGATCACGTATGCAGTGCGCCAGTTACAGGGCCATCAGTTTGATCAGTTTAGCAGCAAAAGTGTATGGGAAAATTATTGAAAGGAGAATGAGGGTGATATCTGATGGAGTGTTGTGGGAGGCTCAGGGTGGTTTCAGAAGCGGACGAGGGTGCATGGATCAGATTTTTTCTCTCCGCAACATCGTGGAGAAACAACTGGCTGTTAACCGGAAGGTTTTCTGCGGTTTTGTGGATCTGGAAAAAGCGTTTGACAGAGTGTTACGAAAGGATCTGTGGGATATACTCCCGGGCTATGGGGTGAGCGGAGCACTGCTGCGCGCTGTGCAGTCCACTTATGAGGGCTGCACAGCGTGTGTGCGTGTTGACGGCGGCTTGTCCCCCTGGTTTGACGTCAATATCGGCGTCAGACAGGGTTGCGTGCTGTCCGCTCGACTGTTCATCCTGTACCTGGACAGTTGTCTCCAGAGAATGAGATCGATGGATGTAGGGATGCGAATGGGTGAACTAGTCGTGAGCTGCCTGCTTTACGCAGATGACGCCGTGCTTCTAGCCGAATCGCCGTCAGACCTGCAAACACTAGTCACTACTATGAAAGATGATTGCATGATCAAAGGCTTGCAGTTGAATGCGACGAAAACGAAAGTTATGGTGTTTGAAAGGGAGGATTCCAGAACAGATGCAAGGATAATGGTTGATGATGTAGTGCTGGAACAGGTGAATGAAATTGTATATCTTGGATGCGCTTTTAGCAGAGATGGAAGGTACACCGCGGATGTAGAAAGACGAGTGGCGATAGGAAATAGCGTAAACGGAGTGTTGGGCAGATTCCTGGGCGCAAAAAATATTAGCAGAAAGGCCCAGTTAGCAATCCACAATGCAGTCCTGATCCCAACACTAACTTATGGAAGCGAGAGCTGGGTATGGCAGAGTGTGCATGAAAGTAGAATAAACGCGGTAGAAATGAGGGCTCTACGCAAAATCTGCGGAGTGACTCTCGCTGACCGCGTAGAAAACAAGGTTGTAAGGAAGGAAGTTGGTTTGAAAGAGAGTGTCGGTGTAAAAGTAAGAAAGGGCATGCTCCGATGGTTCGGACATGTAGAAAGAATGGTTGACGCAAGACTGACTAAGCAGATATACAATGCAAAAGCGGACGGATGTAGGAGTCGAGGACGGCCAAGACACACATTCCAAGACCAAATAGAACGTGTTCTGGAGGAAGGTGATGTTAAGAGCCTCAAAAACCGACGCGCGTGCATGAAAAGAGTTATGAAAGTCAACGAAGCGAGTGAGGCGTGTAAGAATCGTGCCCTATGGCGCTCTGTTCTCTCTGCCTACCCCGCAAGGGATTTGGCGTGAAGTTATGTATGTATGTATGTATGTATGTAAAAGCTGGTTATGCTCTTCTGAAGAACCATTTCCCATTAGTTTAGATAGTATTTTTTTTTAAACTACGATGTTTCTTCCAGAGCTAACAATTGTTGTAGTTTAAAAACATAATATTAAGTTTAGAATAAAATGGAATTTTCATCAATCTTATCTGAAGCTTTATTCTCATGGATCCTGATGAAATAGCAACACAAACAGTATGACTTGCTTATTTTCATCTCGTGCTTGCCGTAAAATAAGATCTTGGGAGAGGATATTTGTTGAAGTAGAAAATTCAACAGACGGAGTTAATGTTTGAGATTGGTTTTATATTTTGTAAATATATATATACGAGTGTGTTAAATTAAATCGAAATAAAATGTTTGTAATAGTTGTTGTAAATCACATTTCAAATCTGCTCAGCTTTAATGGAAATGGTTATGGCGAAGATGGAAAAGAAATCAAGTTATTCGTATATGCCCAGCACAACTTTATTCTAAAATTGTACTCATTATGTTAAATCTAACATAAAAAATCTTCGTTTCCGTCGGCTAGATCGATCTTGATGAAATTTCATGTGATTTTTTCATGATAGAATAGGTGAGCAAACTGACGCCCATGGACACCTGTAACACAGATAGTGTTACAGTTGCATTACCGGCCTTTAAGGAAGTAGGGTGGAAAGGGGATGGGCCTCTGGATGCATAGAATGAAACGTGGCATGAGCTACTTTACGTTAATACTAGCAGACCGCGCGAAGTTCGTACCGCCATATTTTATACATTTTCCACTAAAAAGATTATTGCGATCATATTAATACCCCCAAAGCTTTCCTCATAAATGGACTATCTAACACATTTTTTTTTCAATTCAAGTTCCTGACATACATACATAACTTCACGCCAGATCCCTTGCGGGGTAGGTAGAGAGTAACGCCATAAGTCACGATTATTACACAACTTACGTGCTTACCTGTTGATATTAGCGACTAAAAACCTAGATATGATGAAAATAATAGCAGTTAAATAATAAGCAGTTGGCTGCATGAATGGGCCGGCTCAACCGGTGAAATACCACCACCTCTCAGAAGATCGACGTAGTAAGTGACTCATGCCGCGTTTCGTTCAGTGAGAGAAGTACCCGGAGGTCCACCTCCCTTCCCCATCCTTCTCCCTTAAAGATCGGCAACGCAACAGTAACATTATAAGTGTTGCCGGTGTACATGGGCAGCGCAGGTTGACACGCTTGCTCCTTTGCCCTCCTATCCAATAAAAAAATATTATCAACTTCAATCAATAGCAATACCAGGGCCTTTGTCAAAAGTTTTTTGTCAATCTTTATTTTTTTTTGAAGTGAAACTTCTAATGTCTCGTGCAAGAGCGTTTAACGCATTTAACGCCCCCTTGCGGCCCTCGCGGGGAAAAAATATTATAATAACACTTTAAAACATCGAAGTATATATGAAGCCAATTTTCAATTTGTTAAGCTTGAATTTTAATAGTACACAGCCATCTAGTGGCAAGTGGAGGTACTAATTGATTTGGAATGTCAATCATATATAAACCCTACGGTAGTGAAACCATAGCGCGATTTAATACGTTGGCGTATTGCGACCTCTATGACCGAAAACGTAAAAACACCATATTGGTAAATTATCGTGACAGTTAGGTACTCTGCTCTATTTGTTAGTTTTTAATAAATATATTCAACTATATACTCCAACTGTAAAGTGTGTGTAAAGTGGTTTTGGAGTACTTTGTTCTGTGGTAAAGCTTATGAACGTAATAGTGCATAACGAGTGACGATGAATTAATTTTACTCCGTGGAAGACAATACGACAAAGAACTTTTGCATAAACCAAAATTAGTCGTGATTTGAACAAATATATTACTTGTTACTTCACGTACTTACGAATATTTTGGTAATTATAAACTTATAAATTGTATTTTCTTTTTTAATTCATCACATTTAAAATATTGCAAAGCATACCTAAACAACATTAGCTATTTACAGTTTTCTTTACAAATGACATAAAACTATGCTATTTAGTAACATAATAGTAGTAACATATAGTCAACATTATCATAATGGTGTCTGTATAGATATATATTCCAAATAGCTCTGGTAAGATTATGATTAATCTACCTTTCAATTTATGTGATTATTAGTTTTACTAGTGATGTAATAATACCATTAGGTTACACCAACTCAAAGTTAAATTAAAATACTAGTTAGGAACTTAGTTATCATTTGAACTTAGTTATCATTCCAATTTTTAATAGTACCTATAATATTTTAATATTAATAGTCTCGGTGGTCGTGGGATCGATTCCGAGTCAATGATTTCTCTAATTACTTGATATTAGGTAAGTAACCGATGGTAAAAATTTGAGATTTGGATAATTCTCCACTCGAAAATGATAATATCAATTCAATTCTTAGTTTTTTATGGGATAGAAGGGCAAACGAGTAAGTGGGTCACCTGATGGTAAGCAACTTGACGCCGCCCATGAACACCGTGGTGCGTTGCCCTCCTTTAAGAGAGTAGGAGGGAAAGGGGCTCGGGCCTTTGGATACCTCCCTCACCGGACGAAAAGCAGCACGAGCAACTTTACGTCAATATTGTTATTCGAACCGCATGGATCGAATTTTTCATTTTGCAATGTATTATGTAGGTATATATTATGAATGTAATAAATATGTATTACGTAGTTCTTGATCTTACGACTCATTTTTGAAGTTTTTAAAAACGCTAAGGATGATATTATTAACAGTCGAGGAGCCAAGCAGTCCACTGCATGAATGGGCTGGCTAGCCCGGGAAATACCACTAGCTCTCATTCACAGATAGTTTTAATGCTTTTTTGGGTATCAAATAAAAGGGCTTTTCGATAGTATCTTGAAAAATGTGACGTCATTCTAAATCCAATATTGCGGAATAAGTATTTTAATGCATTTTTACAATATGGGTATCAAATGGGCTTGAGCTTGGGGGAGTACCTAAATCAAAGAACAATGCGACGTTGAATATGGCGTATCCTCTTAAATAGAGGAGTAATTACCAAATTCTACTAAGACTCATATTAAGATTTATACTCGAGTGGGGATTGAATCCGCCAATCTCCGTTCTGCATTCGATTTTACCAATGCACCACGAGGCCCGTCGTAATGTAAGTAAGATGTGCTCAAAGTTTCACTTCCATAGCGCGGCGGGACTCCACGCGAATTTTTTTTAATACTGCTTGAACCTTTTTTTTTAATTGGTCATTGTCATCGATTTAAAAAAAACCTGGTGTCCACATGTTCTTACCAGTATGTGTACGTACCAGTGAGTGTTTTTTTTATAATTTCAATGATGTCAATTTGACACCTTGGTATTACTCTTATCAAAATAAATTCACTAAATTTGAAAAGAGATCACGATATTAAAAATGTAAATATAGATGGGCAACTGTATGTGGTATGCAGACGTGGAACAAACCCGCAAAGTCTTTATATTTTAGAAAAAGACGCCAAGATTCTGGTGCGATCAAGATATGCCTATCTTGCGCTTCGTCCATTTATATGAAGTTGCAATATTGTAAAGAATTATAGATAATATTATAGTATCTGCGTGAGGAACTAACTGTAAACTAACTCTAGCTTTGACCCTTGACTTTGGTCACTTAAGTATGAAAATATTTTTAAATATTTTAATACTCGCGTTGCATATTACATAAATATAATGAACGGAAAATAACGCGACACATTTTGGTAAACAAATTATCTGTCTGCTTGATACTACGGCCAGTGCAACCAGGCTGAAACGTCAAGCTAATATCAAGCTAATAATAAAAGTAGCTAAGTATTTGTTTACCTAAACGTGTCGCGTTATTTACCGTTTATTATTCTTAAATAGATCAAATTCTAATCTATTTGAAAATATAATATAGCCTAAAGCCTTCCTCAATAAATGGACTATACGCCAGTGAACGAATTTTTTAAATCGTTCCGCTGGTTTCTGAGATTAGCGCGTTCAAACAAACAAACAAACAAACTCTTCCGCTTTATAATATAAGTATAGACTCTGAGTGGCCGTGGTATATCACTGGTCTAGCCAGGACATTTGTGCAACGAACTGTGTGGTTCTACAACTGGAATGAGTTGTATGTTCAGCAGGTTTTAGAATTTATATTGTAATCAATTTTTGTACCCTTATACGATATATGTCAAGACATTATTTTTTTATATAAGATTAGCTAGACTCGGATCGGCCTTATTTTTAAAACAAATATGCAAGCGAGAGTTTACAGTGTACATCATGTACTTTAATTTTGCAGATTTTAATGAGTAAACTTGATCAGATTCCTGTAACTAACTGTTTTAAAATTACTTTATCAGGATTTGGCAAAAACTCAGTAAAATAATCGTAACTTGGTAGTAAAGTATTCACAGTCGTAAACTACGTTCCATCACCTCAACTAAAAGGCTTTGCCATTTTCTGTACAGAAAACAAAATCCCAGTTCGATGAGAAAACAAAGGACGAAATGTTGAACTTCCTCAAATGTAACCTTAATAACATTTTCGTGTCTCGTCTCTATTCCGTACCTGGAATTTCATTCGACTAAAAGCGAAGGCAATGTAAAATTACTTCGTAGGTATGTCTAAGTTTGTACCTTATGGGTAATGAGCTGTCATTACGTAACTAAAAATCCTATTTAGACATGAGTCGGTACCAACATATTCTTACATTAGGGAGAAAGACACGTTGTATTTTATTTTTTCTGTGGATGATATTATATTTTGAATTCGGATTAAAACATTTTAAATTTAAATTAATATGGGACTAAGTCAGACTAGAGTTTAGGAAAAATCATACACGTTATAACAAACACAAATCAATTGAAGTTTTTGGACACAGAAATTTCATATCTAAAAATGGGTGGATATTTGTATGCAGAACGATATACGAGACAGGACGCGCGTGTTTAAGATTTACGACCTTTGCAGGACACACTAGGACAGCGGACAGCGTCCGGACAAGTCTGGGAAGATTAATGCTCACCGTGGAGGTCACTGATGACTTTAATGGACATTTGTAAAAGTATATTTTAATATGTGTAGGTACGAAAAATGTAAATGCAGGAAGAAAAAATTATAATTTTTTATAACTTTACTCACGTGGTCGTCTCGGTGGTCCAGTGGTCGAGCACACGGCTTCTGATCCAGACGTCCAGGTTCGAGTCCTGACACTGGCTCACACCAATGAACTTTCGAAATTATTTTCGGAAGTTAAGTGTAATAAATATCGATGACTGAAATCTTTGTGCCCGGTATGGTAATAGGTTCGCCACATATTCCATTTGGGACGTAAACTTAACGGCGAGACGAGGCTTAACAGCCGCTGCCTACACCTTCGGGTAACAAAGGCGTGAAGTTATTTTATGTTACGTTTACGTTTTTGCATCGAGTGGATGAGGAGGAGGCAAAGTCAACTCGCCAAATTTTTATTTCCCAAATGGGCGATTTAATTGGGGCACAATGGCATCACGGGTTTAAGCAGAGATTTGAAATCATGAGTTTTTCATTTAGAAGTGGGTTGCTAGATCTCTTGGCTATCGAGACGAGAAAATATTATTATTTTATTGAAATCAATACAATTCTGAAATTAATAATCTTTATAATTTCATAAAGCGAGCTCATACTCTTTCTTACGTAATTTTTGCCAGGTTGTGTGCGTAGGGAATGTCAGATGACAGTTCTAACTACCGTGTACTGGTAATAAGTACATCTCAGAATGAGAGCTCGCCTTTTATTGTAGTAAGGTAGAATGTTAGGTTCTAGGTTAGGTATAGGTTCTTATTTAAGAGATAAAATATCTATATACATACATGACTTTACCCCAATTCCCTTACGGAATAGGCAGAAAGCACATAACGCCAAAACGCACGACTTTTACGAGCCTCACTCGCTCCTTTGACTTTCATAACTCATGTCATACATATAACTTTAGGCTTTTTTCTGCCAGAAGGTGTAAGCAGTAGCTGTAAAGCTTCGACTCGCTGAATCACTACGTCCCAAATGGTACCTATGGTCTTAAAGTTGTCAGTCAACTCAAAAACTTGAAGCTCAACCACTGAGCCACTGATAAACCCGTGATAAACTAATATCTTGTAAATCGTTGAAATTTTACATTTTGATGATTCCAGAATACTATTTGTACATAGAGATTTTCATTCTTAATAAAGCTATATATAATCAAACATAACTTAACATAACTTCACGCCTTTTTCTAACCCAAGCCGTAAGCAGTGGCTGTTAAGCCTCGTCTCGCTGTTATTATTACGTCCCAAAGAGAATAGGTGGCAAACCTATTACCATATCGGGCACAAAGTTTTCAGTCATCGATATTTATCACACATAGGTATTAACATACTCATCGTAAAGTGACCAATCCTGTTTCATTGTCGATAAGAATATTGAAAGTTATATTACAAAAATTTCCTCATTAAATACATCACAGAATTTCCTACGCCGTGGTGTATTGATTTTTCGTTTTTTTTTTCGTTAGAATAGCTGCCGATTTGGTTTGTTCCAAACTTTTGCAATTTAAGGAATATTTATTGATGTAATTATGTGATTTAATGGTTAGAGACTGGCGCTTATTTTAGATATTCCAGATATTTTTCTATATCGAATAAGCCATTGTTTTAATGGTTTGGTTTGTTAATACTTTAGTTAAATTAATAATAATTCAGAGAAAGAAGCAATTTGTCAATTTTTCACTATTTAATTAATAAAATTCAGCGTACAGCCAATAGAAATGATAATATAGATAGAAATGACAGATTTTTTCATACAAAATAAAACAAGTTGAGTAATTTCCTTCGTCTTGAAACCATTCTTTAAACTTAACGTAAAACAATAAAGAAAAGTAGATTTTATTTCAGAGCAACTTAATTTTGGACAGAGGAGCTATACAAACAACAAGGTGCTTCGGGGCAGATTGCATGTTCTGACCAATACGGCATTGCAACGTGTCTGTCGACGTCTCCTACGGAATTGGGAACGATATCTGATTAAATTTACGAACTACTAGTTTATATTATGAACTTTTCTTTTTGTCCAATTTATTCTAAATACCTTTTAGGTATTATTATTTTTAATTTATTCATTCATAAAATTTTGGGTGACAATGCATTTTCAACTTTCTCCAAAATTTGCCAAGGAGACGTATGAATGTTTAAAAAAGTATACAAAAAAAAGTCAAACAGAAACCAAATCAAACATCGGAGTTTTGGCGGGAATGTAGAGGAGTGCGTGCCCGTTCTTTGCATTATTTTCTAAAATTTGTGTCTCAATGGGTCTTATTGGATAAAATTCGTGGCGTTTTATTGAATAAGTGTTCGTAAGTTCGTATATGAGTGCAAATTTGGAAAATGGTGTAAATATCGTGTGTAGCGTGCTCTTCTGCATTGTCGTCAGGGCTCCCTTGGTACATGGCCGTGGCGCTCCATGGATGATTAGTTTAGGTTAGTTTAGGTTAGATTAAGCTAGATTGAGTTAGTTTAAGTTTAATAATTTCAAAAATGTATTACGTCAGACTAGGCTCTATGGTCTAAAGACTTTTGCCTTTAATAAAAAAAAACAAATCCAACATCCAATTTCACTTACTTGCTTTTTATTTTACTAGAGTGGAGGCACCGTACAATCTATTATTCGATAACTGGTATTTTAACCAATACACCAGTAGGCCAATAAAATACGCAGTATCTGAACAATTATACTAGTAAGATTGTGTTCCCGGACAATTGCCATAAGTGGATATACAAAAGTAAGTCTGTAGTAGTGAGGGTATCACAACATATTGCAAACATTAGCTGAAGCTAAGGGTGAAATAGGGTATGTGTACAATAATATGTCGGTGTGGATCGGGCTCAGCTAGCTACAGTTTCGTAACTTAACTTGTGCGGAAATTACAAGAATCTAGTTCGTTAATTTTGACATGTTTTCGTCGGGTCTGTACGCAATAGGAATACAAATTCAGCGGGCACACGTAGTTGTTTGTTAATTTTTTTTGTCTGTTTTTTATTATAATATCATGTATAATAACTAGATACATTATATTTATTTATAATTTTATTATATTTATATTAGATAAATAATAATAATAAATAATTTTGATCACAAATAAAAATGTTAAAGGATTTTAATACCTAATAAACTAGTGTTTTCTCCGGAAATATTTAATACTGTACATTGGCAAGTGAATAGGCATGATGACAAATTTTGAAAAACTGTTAAATAATGATCAAAAATATATATTAATTACGAAAAATACAATATTTCTGCTGAAAATTTAGGTTTACTATTCAAAAATTTGTTTTTAATTCATAAATTTGAAATTCGTACCAAAACGCTTCAAAGTGTCATGGCGTCGCTTGTGACGTCACGTCTGAGTACAAGCAAAGAGTATATAAATAAGAGTCGGCACTCCATACATTGTCCTGAGCTAGTAACTAGCTAGCCTAAGAATTCATGTCGAGAGAGTGATTCGACGTTTACGTGAATTCAGTATGCTAAAGCCACATGCATGTGTGAATCTTAATCTGGTAAAAGTACTAGATGATGTTATTACCATTGCCTGCGGATTGATTAACTTGCAAGATTCTTTAATTAAAAATACATAAGTATGACCTAGTCTTTAAATATCTTTATTTTCTAAACATGTACATATTTACTTACCTATATTATGTTTGTTATATAATTATGTATAATGTTTGTTTATCTCAGTTGTGTGATATACAATGTCAAATATGTTCCTGGTTTTTTATAATTATTACAGCTATAAAATGTACTACAATTTTTTTTGTATTGTAGTGAGTGCAATAATGATGGGACCAAAGATGAAGTTGTTCCTAAAAAAAATAAAACAAAATCTTTGAATCAAAAACTTGCTTTTTATTTATTTACACTTTTATACAATACTGGATATACATTATCTTTCCACAAAGGAACTATAACCTTAAGAAAATCTGATACATATTTTTCATCATACATAATGTTCATTATATCTACTTTCTTGTTAACGCTATAGTTGCAATCAGCTACACAGAAGTAGCCTTTTTTAAGACCTGTCAGTAACATTTGAAGTTGCATTTGCACATAAAACTTCTGGGTTGGTTTCCCATTATATACATAATTTTTCACTGGTTTCTCACTCATAGGACACTTAATTTCAATAATACTATCTTCACATATCCCATCAGGTGAGCCTGCCAACATAGGATAGTTTTTAGATAGCATTAAACCACATATTTTAATTTTTTTTTCCCAATTTGGCACAACAGTTTTTCTCACATCATTCTCCAATATTCTACCATGTTTCATGCCTGGCGTGTCGGGAATTTTTCCACCCATTATTACTGCCATCAGAGTGCCATCACTGGTTTTACATCTACTAAACTCATAAGCTCTTGAAGCGGTCACTCTACCATACCTTAATTCATACCTTAATTCATACCAAATCCTGCTTTTATGTTGCTCCCTTATTCGACATTATTGATGTCATCATCAGACAATATCACTTTTCCTAAAAATGTATCACAAGATCTTTCATTATATTTTAGCACCAAGTTGTCCATTGAAAGACTTTGTAGTCTGTCCAAAACAATCATTTTGGTATTTCATAAGTTCACACTTGTTAAGCCTTCTTCTCTTCCCTTCCACTAAAAATTCTTCAAATACTGCAGTATTTGACGGTAAGTTAGGGCTGCCCTTAGACAACTCCTTAACAGTTATGTATTTAAGGGTACTCCCAACCCGGGAAAGCTTGGATTTTTTCCAGTAGCATGCTATGGATGTACAAGATGGTTCCTCACTCCTACGATGAACCCACATTAAGAATGCCATGGCATGTTTGCAACCTCCTTGAGAAGACACACAATCATGACACTCTACTGACTTCACTGTTTCTTCCTGCTCGTCGACTACCAAAGACACTCCATACAACTTTCCATGTACTTTATGTTCTGGGCAGATTTTTGCTTTTGTTTGCACACGTTTCCTTCACGTTTGACCTGGACATAGGATACGGCATCATCACCATAAGACGCCCTGGCAGACCTGAAATAAACAAAGCAATTACATAAATACAGAAAGAAATATGTAACATAAACATAACCTCAAAATGTAACATTGGAGCTTAAACTGATAGGTATACTGAATAGGTACAAAAGCTATGGTCTTATTTTTAACTATTTAAATAACTAGGTAATGAACTGTTTAATAGAAGGTACTTACTGGGAAGCCTTAATATTTCTAAATTCTGCTGAACAAAAGTCATTGTTTGATCGCAGAAACTCTCCTAGTATTAGTACGTCGATCCTCGGTAAATTTGCGCTGGAAGCCTTTAGAAATCCTTGTTCCATGACTGAGTGTAATATCAAATAGATTTACACAAAACAAATTTAAGTAGCAAACAAAACTAAAACGGCGTTTTTAGTGGTAAAATTTTGCGAGAGTCGTAATTATCTACTGAATTACGAATAAACAATTTGACCAAAGAGTATATAAATGAATGAATTTGACAACAACTCATACGTGACGTCTCGCGCTCTGATTGGCGTTCAATATTACATGGCGGATTGCCGTATTTAGTGATTTTATTTTATCAATAAAAAAATAATCTCGCTTTTAAATTAAAAAAGAATCAATGTTTTATAATAAACTACTTATGTTTATTATCTATACAAAATATTTCAATAAAATTTACTAGCTGTCATCATGCCTAATAGGCATGATGACAGTACCGAGTACCGAGTTATTGTTTGTGCTAGTGTTCTAACCCGGCATCTCCTAAACATTCACCTTGAGGTAAACTAATTCTATTCAGTCAATTTACTTCACCTGCTTCCCGCAACACATAAAGTATATTTTTTATTTTCCCCGTCATCAGAATAATTTCCGATTTAAGAAACATGAAACGATAAGTACCGGATGCTTGCAAGACATCTTTAATATTACGGCAACTAATTTCCTAATGAAAATGAATGGAAGTTATTAGTTATTACATCTACTAGATCCATTTTACGTAACTTCGCTTTAGATACATACATAGATAGCACTTATTATTAGAGTATTTCTCTAGAAATTAATCAATTTAACACAGTTTTTATGTGCTACAATAATGTAATATATGTATTAATTTTAGTTACCTTTTTTTTTGGATGTAGAATGGATGGATGTAGAAGTCCAGGACAGCCAAGACAAATATGATCAAATAGAACATGTGCTGAAGGAAAGTGATGTTAGGAGCCTCAAAACTCGACGGGCGTGCATGAAGAGTATGAAAATCAACGAAGCGAGTGCGGCGTGTAAAAATTCGTGCCTTGTGGCGCCCTGATCTCTCTGCCTACTCCGCAAGGGATTTGGCGTGAAGTTTGCATGTTTTAGTGAAATCAGGGTTTTAGATACGGGGTTAAAAATAGTACTTTGATAGAGGTAATATACACTACATTATGTTACCTTCTTTATTCAAATTAAAAATAATTTTGGACATAAAATATTTTCGCAAAGTTGTTGTTGAATGTAGAGAAAATGTGCAAATGGCGCCGTAACACGCAACACAGCCATTAACATATAACATTCTTCGTATTTCTATTTGTCACGAAATAAAGGATTTTTAAGATTCTACATATTTTACAGTTGAAACAAAAATACCACGTAATAAAACATTCAATGTGAATTGTTGTCGCACTTCAAAAAAGTTATCACGTGTCATGTAAAACCAAGATTTTAATACTGCACTCTAAGTATACAATCACTGTCATTGCAAGCTTTGCATCTTAGTCAAAATATTTGTTTTACTACTTCTTTGTTACATTTACTTGGCCAACGGTTCATCGGTTTCGGTGGGCTAGTAGTCGAGCAGCCTGCGGGAAGTAGCGGGTTCGAATCTTGGCTGGCACCAATGAATTTGCTAAAGTTATGTGTGATAAATATCGATGACTGAAAACTTTGTGGTCGGTATGGCAACAGGTTCGTCGCCACTTTACAGCCGCTGCACCTTCGGATAGAAAAAAAGCGTGAAGTTATGTTGTTGATATAAAATTTTTAAAATTTTCCCAGAAGCTTACAATCTAGGCGATGTAAGTTTGTGTGAAAGTTGTGAAAATTAAAGAGTAACAACGACTAAAGTTATTAAAGTTAACGATTGCTCTTTATTGTTAATTTTTGTATATATGGATAAAGAACAGTTTTGAGCGATTCATAATCGATTAAGAATTAGACGATTAGGCGTTAATGTATCATATTGAGATTAGTTATTGATTAATTCATCTTTAATACAAGGATTTAATACTACCAATCTGTTTTATTCTAAGTTCTCTATTTTAACACCTATATATTTTTAAAATAAACATCAAAACTATATTTTTATAATACAATACTTTCTTTAGAACAAATCTAAAACTAATTTTCGTGATTGTATGATTAAAAGTACTTAGTTTTACGATGATGATGTCTGGTTAATCCATCAACTTGAACGTTGCCAAGATTAAGCAGTAATGGACGTTAAATATTTGCTCTTGTGAAACGTGCCCGTTCAGTCTGTGCAAGGATCAAAATATTTTTCTTTTACTTTAACCGAACACCGTCTTGGTTTTTGGATCTTCTTCATTGTCATGTCTCGTTGCGATTATAATATTCTAGCAGTATTATTATCAAAAAGTAAGCTGACAGAATATTAATCCAAAGCTTGATATCGTAAGTATCTCCGTCCGGATTGAACGGAGTCTTTAAAATAACCGATGTCATTTATACGTTAAACAAAGTAATTAATAAAGTATACTTCTAAGAAAATTTAAAATATATTTACGATTAATATAGTACCGCTAATCGATTCTACCCAAACATAGCTTCAAAGTGATGTCATCAGGAGATTAGTGAAGTATCTTCGACAACATTACACGATAGTTATGGACTTCATCACTAACTTTCACCTACCTATAAATAATGTCGTTATCCTCTAAGTTGCTTCAAATGATTTCATAAGGGATGTCTAGGGAAGGGGTAGCTTAGATTGTTTTAAAATTGTGACCAATGCAAGACAATACTGCATACGATTTTATTCCATAATAGCTTCACGCAAGTCCCTTGCGGCGTACGCCGAGAGAATAGAGCGAACTAATGCACAATTCTTACACACCTACTCGCTTCTTTCACTTATATAACTCTTGTCATACATGCACGTCGGTTTTCATGGCTCCTCACATCATCTTCCGCAACGAAACTTTCAATTTATTCATGGACAGTGTGTATTGAAATTTTTCACTGTATATCTGCTTAGTCAATCTTACATCATCCATTTTTTTTATTTGTCCAAACCATTGGAGCTTAATTTGTTATGTAAATTTAATGTTAAAATATCATATGACATAATAGAAAAATGTCAGTCCAGTGGTCGAGCACGCTGTTTCTAAATCAAGAGGTCACGGGTTCAAATCCAGCCAAATCAATGAGTTTTCGAAATTCGTTTCGAAAGTTATGTGTGAAAAATATTGATGACATGATGGCAATACGTTCACCGCCACATATTCCATTTGGGACGTTAATATAACGGCGAGTCGAGGCTTAACAGCCACTTCCTACACCTTCGGGTAGAAAAAGGCGTGAAATTATGTTGTAATAGAAAAACCAAAAGAAAGTGTAAAAAACTATCTTTGCAATGGAACAAAGATAAATCACAATCTAAGGATACTTTTTAAAAAGTTTAGCAAAGAAGCAGTGAAATGTTATAACAGGCATGTTTAACATTCCCAATAAAGCGTTAGTGTATGTTAGAGTACCATCTGTTTTGTAAAGTTCTAACTCGTAAATCTTATGGGACACACCCTCGGGACGTTTTTTGACCTTACACAATATCGCAAAGTATTACTTACAAGGATGGATACTTGTGCGTGAAATTTATCGGGTTTTTCCTAAATGTTTATTTATTGTTACACGTTTAACAACGCTCGGTTATACCCTATAGACTAATAGAGGTTTAGGTTATGTGTGAAATAAAACAACGAGGTTTATTTTCGTGTACCGACTTCGTAAAGTAACCGATTTCTGAACATATGTAGGAAGTATAAATGTTTATATGATGACCGAAAATTTTAATATCAATAATAATCTGTTTAATGATCTGATAATCTGAATGCCAATTTGTGTAATATATTCAAAATATAATTATTCTCATTAGGAGCACTATATATTGTAAAGTTTAAAAACATATACGTTTAAACTTTTGCATGCCAAAAATTTGCCAAACAAAGCTGTAGCAAGCAAGTCAAGGGACTATGCTGTTTTTTAAATAGTTTTAATTGTTTTTTTTTTTAATATTTTTTGGAAATAGTAGATTTTTTATAACTTACCTACATTGCAATCAATCAAATTACGGAACATAGATAGATTTTAACCACATAGATTTGAATTAGTTTTAATTGAAAATTAGATCAAACATATCTGAAAATAATAACGCTTGGCTTACGTTAGATATATTAGCTTGCACAGGACGATGCTTCCCAACTCGCTGAATTCCGCCATATTGGATTGGCCAGGGACAAAACTCGCTGACGTAGCGATGCCACCGTTTCGAACCAACTTTTACGCAGGAATATCGGATTGGATTTATACGTTTTGTTTGGTTCGGTACAGTTGTCAATATTTTTTTTTTAACTCCAATTCGCAAACACGTGCTGCGGTGATCGAATCTATTAGTTCTATTTTATCCGTGAAATTGCAAAGTTCTGTGGATGACAAAGAGAACAGTGGTTCCATAAAAAGCCCAAGTTAGAATCTGACCTCTTTGTGTTACATTTTATTAAATTGGTTATTTTATTTTGGTTTCTCTCTTCTCATTATACAAAAAAAGAGTTAATAAATTAATGGAATTACTAAATTAGTCTCGGTGGCGCAGTGGTCGAGCACACGGCTTCTGATTCAGAGGTCCGGGTTCGATTCCAGACACTGGCTCACACCAATAACTTTTCGAAATTGTTTTCGGAATTTATGTGTGATAAATTTCGATGACTGAAAAACTATAAACCCGGTATGGCAATAGGTTCGCCACCTATTCCATTTGGGACGTAACCATAACGGCGAGGCGAGGCTTAAGAGCCGCTGCCTACACCTTCGGGTAACAAAAGGCGTGAAGTTATATATATATATAATAAATTAATAAAACGCAGTATTAAAATAATATTTTAGAAATAATAAAAGTCCGAAAGTCATCTCAGTAAACTGCAAATGGTATTATTTCTCTTGTATTTAATCATGAATGTGATCGAAGAAGAACACCGTCACAGACAAATCACGGCACGCCTGTAAACTGATGGTAAGTGTTTGGCTAAAGAAGCAGTCTTACGACTAGTCTGAGCTTTTACTTTCAAAACATCACACACACACCCACACACACACACACACACACACACACACACACACACACGCCCACACCCACGCCCACGCACACGCCCACGCACACGCACACGCACACGCACACGCACACGCACACGCACACGCACACGCACACGCACACGCAGACGCAGACGCACACGCACACGCACACGCACACGCACACGCACACGCACCCGCACACGCACACGCACACGCACACGCACACGCACACGCACACGCACACGCACACGCACACACAAGGGAAAGCCAAAATTTGGTTCTAAAATACTCCCATTGTATTCATTATTCAATGTTTTAAATGGCTGTGTTAAATGTAATAAAATATTATACTATATCACCGGAAGGATATAGATAAAAGAAGAGGATAGTGATAATGAACTATATAGTGTTTTATTTCATTTTAAAGTGTTCGTGCTAGAAAAAATAGAAGACGTCAGCAATATAAGCCAAGAAGTATAAAAGATCACCTACCTTGATATAAAAACTCAATATGCATGACATAATAATTTCAAACTTTTTGCAGACAAAATTTTCCACGATATTACCCACAGCAATAATATTTCACCTGTAACATCACAAAGTTCGCTTCACTGCTTGTCATGATGACGTTTACTCTGTAATTCGATATGGCGCCCACCGGGGTGTCATGGCCGTGGGCGAGACATAACCTCAAAATCGCATCAACTCACATTTGATTACTGGAAAATTAACCTGACGTAGATGTTACACGCCTGTGGTGTTTTGGCCGGAGATGTTAATAACTCAGTAGTTTTAGTACTTACTAGAGTATTTATTACGAATATTATAAATAATCCACCACGTGTTAGTCACATAACATTTTTTGCAATTTATTTCAAAATAAAATACAATAAAATATAAAATTAAATCGTCAATCGTTTTGCGCGATCGGAGGGATCCAGGACCGCGCTTCTGAAACAGGAAGTTGCGAGATCAATGACTATATAAAATATCGATAACTATGCCTGATATAATTATGGGAATATTTGTGAGGTAAAATTACCATTCGAGGCGTAACAGCCGCAGCCTAAATATTTGACTGGACAAAAGTGTGAAGATAGAATAAATCAAAAGATTTCAGTTTCATTCATCATTTTCCTGCCCTTGTCCCACTCTAAGTGGGGTCGGCACAGCATGTTATCCTTTTCCATTCTCTTCTATTACTCGTCCTGTTCACACTTACTCCCTTTATACTCATATCAACTTTTACACAGTCCATCCATCTCTTTTTCGGCCTTCCTCTACTAATGTGTCCATCCACAGTCATTCCCATCGCTCTCCTTGTGAGCGATGGGAATGACTGTGGATGGACTCAAAGATTTCAGTTTAACACTCGTAAATATGTGCTACAAAAATTTTACCTGATTACGCCAATAGCTACAACACTATGTCAGGAAGACAAACAACTAATCAACTGGCCAATAAAATACTATGTTTCTGGTAATCCCCGGAGTACGAGCGGGGCTCGGTGCGGTCCACAAATTGGCTCTCGTTAACATTTAGACGCGATTTCCGAATTTGTTGGCCCTTTAACGAAAGCTCGACCTCGGAAAGTTTAGCAAGCGTACCTACCTAACTAGCTACCTACAAAATGACCAGACATGCCTCAATTAGTGGACGACGTCGATGTTCGAAGATTCTTATCGATCTTTGGACGTGCAATTACTTTAATTGGTGCGATACTTATCACAATTGACAATAGTATTGTCGTTACTCTCTCTAGAGATGATTGGACTTTCTGCCGTTTACAAAAACCTATACATTAGATATATCTTTTAATATTTCAAAGAAACTATTCACTTTGTGAAAATATATATCCTAAGATTACAGACAACTTCAGGCCCGGTATTTGTAAAGTTGACAGAAATATATGGTTAAAGATTGCGTTAGCAAAGTTTATTGGTTGATGAATTAACGATTGATTCTGTAAATATATACTACTGGAAAAAAATAAGGGATCAAAAAAAAATTCCATATTTTTCGGTAGTTTTCAACAGGCCGTAACTTTGAGAGACATGGTCGTACAGGAAATAAAAAAAAAGGAAATTGTAGCTCCAAGTGTCTAATTTTTGGATTAGAACTTCAAAATTTTGTAGCCTCCGCGGTTTCTGAGTAATCGTAGAAAAACCAGCAGCAAAAAAATTCTCAAAATTTTTTTAGTTTTCTTTTTAGTCTACGGGCGTGGATAAAATTTTTTTAGCTTAACCACCATAAGGATCGGATACTTTGTTCAGTTAGCTTTAATTTCTTTTTTTAAACACCCTGATACGTCTACTCCTCGCTGAGATATCGGTCTTCAAATGGAAAAGGATCTTTTTGTCTTTGATTATCGATATCTCAGCAACCAATGATCGCACAGAAAGTTAGAGGTGGGTTTCAAGAACTTAAATGAATTTCCCTTAACAGCTGTTCATTGTTTTTTCGAAAAAAAATTTTTTCGTTCTGTCACATGAATTTGAAAATGCAACAAAAAAAGGGCTTTTGGTGGTTTTTTGGAAAATCAAGCGCTGGATCGAAAATATTGAGGAAAACGCTAATGTTAAGTGTGCCTTTTACAGTTCAATATGTCCAAAAAAACCCTACAAAGAATCAAATTAATCCAGCCAGCCGTTTTATTGTTTCACTTGATCGAATTTTTGAAAAAATTAAAGGATCACGTTTTTTGCTCTGAAAAGCTCATAATTTTTAAAAATGAGAAAAAACAATTGTTTTTTTCGAGCTTTTTCCACATTATCGTTTCAGATGGTGCTTTTTCGAAAAAACAATGGACAGCTGTTAAGGGAAATTCATTTAAGTTCTTGAAACCCACCTCTAACTTTCTGTGCGATCATTGGTTGCTGATATATCGATAATCAAAGACAAAAAGATCCTTTTCCATTTGAAGACCGATATCTCAGCGAGGAGTGGACGTATCAGGGTGTTTAAAAAAAGAAATTAAAGCTAACTGAACAAAGTATCCGATCCTTATGGTGGTTAAGCTAAAAAAATTTTTTCCACGCCCGTAGACCAAAAAAAAAACTAAAAAATTTTTGAGAATTTTTATGCTGCTGGTTTTTCTACGATTACTCAGAAACCGCGGAGGTTACAAAATTTTGAAGTTCTAATCCAAAAACTAGACACTTGGAGCTACAATTTCCTTTTTTTTATTTCCTGTACGACCATTTCTCTCAAAGTTACGGCCTGTTGAAAACTATCGAAAAATTTGGAATTTTTTTTGATCCCTTAATTTTTTCCAGTAGTGTATTAAAAAAAATACATATAACTATTTTATAGTAAATTTAGATTTTCAGATTTTAATTTGTTCATCTAAATGCATTAGAATCCATCTGATTACGAATATAATTATTATTATTATACCGCCTAGAGTGTCCAGTATTATAGTGAATTCAGGATATTGGTGAAATTGCCGCGATTCTGTTGCGCCTCAGGGACATTTAATGAAGCAAAAATTTATGGTATTCTAGCCATACATGGTAAGTCATTTTTATCAATGCGGTTATTATAGATAATTAGAATTATATTATAATATATAATAACTATATATATATATATATTATTATAATAAGAATAGATAATTTATTATTGCAAGAGAAACTTGTTAATATATTATATTGTACAATTACAATATTATTAATAATATGTATTTTTATCTAAAAGATTGGAGGAATTGAAGTGAGAAGTTCCACTTCAATTATAATAATGATAAATGTAAATTGCAGGCGTTTAACGTGTTAAACGCTTTCATGCCACTCAGAAAAAAACGTTTGAATTTAAATCGTACAGTTAAAAAAAAATGTAAATGAATAATATATGGCTAAAAATAAATTGTCCGATTGACCTGCTTGAAATTGTCTGCTGTTCTAGCAACCATAGCAAACATAACATAACTTCACGCCTTTTGTTACCCGAAGGTGTAGGCAGCGGCTGTTAAGCCTCGTCTCGCTGTTATGTTACGTCCCAAATGGAATAGGTGGCGAACCTATTGCCATACCGGGCACAAAGTTTTTCAGTCATCGATATTTATCACACGTAACTTCCGAAAACAATTTCGAAAAGTCATTGGTGTGAGCCAGTGTCTGGAATCGAATCCGGACCTCTGGATCAGAAGCCGTGTGCTCGACCACTGCGCCACCGAGACTTATTATAACATACATAATTTCACGCCAAATCCCTTGTGGGGTAGGCAGCATGATTCTTACACGCCTCACTCGCTTCTTTTACTTTCATAACACTTTTCATACAAGCGCGTCGAGTTTTAAAGCTCCTGACCTTTTTGTAGAAATCGTTCTATTTGCTCACGGAAGTTGTGTTGTAGCCATCCTAGACTCCTACATCCATCCAATTTTGCATTGTATATCTCCTTAGTCAATGTTGCAATCCATTCTTTCTACATGTCCGAACCATCGGATCATGCTCTTTCTTACTTATTATTAAATATACAATATTTTAAAATACAAAACAATTGCCATCAATATTGAGAGATAATATAAATGAATTCAGAAAAGTAATGAGTCACGACCGAATGGAATAGTTGCCTTGAAATGTCCGTCATTTTGCGGGTGACCGCGGATGATGTGCGAGAAATTCTCTCATTGGTCACGTATCAGAATCCTGAGATATTTTGGGTAAATTCATTTTATCTGCTTGTAGGATAAATAAATATAAAGGCTAAAAGAATAACACAAACAATATAGATTAAACAATAGTCTTTATAGGTCTACAAAAAAAGTCGTCACGTAATGGTGTATGTCTATCTCTTAGAGATAACCTACAATGACCATTTTTATTTCTTTTCAGGCGAATCAAGGATTAAATATTTAATAAAATATTTATAGATTATATATTTATATTAGATATTCAATAAGATATTTTAAAAACATAATTGTTATTAAACAATATAAAATCAATTGTTCTTGATTGAAATACGCGACCTGCGAATGATTACTTTTAGGAAAATTACATTTTTCCGAACAGAGGAAAAGGGAAACAATTAATATTTTCTTTGTATGATACTTTGCATCTATTTCCTGTTTATTATTTTTGTAGCCTATTTGAGAACAATAATACCTCTAGTTATTTCTCCCTTAGGTTTTTTAATCACTACAAAGTGTAAAACATAGTCGCTTTCTCCGTCTCTATATCCCTTTGTTTCTTTAAAACAACAGAAACACGGAAACAAGCAATGAAAAATAATGAGATTTTTTTAAGATTTGAGATATGTACATATCGACGCCCCTAAGCAATCACCCAGTAATAGCACATTACTGGATTTTTTAAATTATCAAATTTGACAAATTTGTTAATTACAAAAATATGACCAATGACAGTTTTATTACGTGGCATGTTTATTGCGTTTTTATGCTACAAAAAATAAAAAAATTACACTAAATACACCGTATTTATATATACGGTATACGGTATATACGGTAAACTTTCATTTAATATATTTAACATGGCATAATAATAACTCACTGAAAATATAGCTAAAAACCACACAACATTATCTCCTGAATAAACAGTGTTTTGCGATTACCGGTAAACCATGGTTTATACTTCATCGACGTCGTATAAACCATCCCGTATTAACAGGAGATTTTTTGCTGTATAATATTTCACTACGAAATAATTTTATGGAATATCAGTTCATCGAATCGCATAAAAAATATGTAGCAGAAAATATCGCATAAACGCTCTCGTAAATTACGTAATTAACGGAGTCTGCGTTAGAAAAATGCGTAATCGAAACACCGTATATCCCCCTATATTGAATGTACATGTCGATCCAACGTTGTGGAACTTGCATGTATCCACGTTTATCCTCGTTTCGGTCAGTTGATCCGCGCAGATCAGCACCGGTAATCCACCATTAGTGGCCGGATTACGGTACGTACCGCCTATCTTATTATGTATTTGTAAATATAAGTGGGCTGATATAAGTGAGATTATACGTGAGAGAGTTTTTTTTTCTGTATCTTTGGTGAATTATTGTAGTAGTTGTTATATACTAACTGCTCGCAATATCGTCAGCGCGTAAACTTACTCGTAGATCGTTAAGGTAATCCAAATTTTAATATATTTTTGAATAGATAAATTTTGTTTCAGAAGTGAGATCCTTGACCACTAGATTACCGAAAGAACAAATCTATGCTTATGTAATAAAGAGGAATCAATCAATCAACGTATTTTTGAATAGACAAATTGATTTGTCAACGTATTTTTGAATAGACAAATTGATTTGTCTACGTATTTTTGAATAGACAAATTGATTGATTGAGTGTCTAGTGGTCAAGCATCTCGCTTCTGAAACAAAAAGTCTTGATTTCCAAAAATTTCCGTTTAAAAAATTGTGCCCAATATATCACACTATACTATATAATATATCACACTTCACTCATACTATAACGGATGACGTGAAACAGTCGCTGACGTGAAGACGTGAAACAACACTTTCGTAATGAATCGTATTATATCTAGTTTTATTAAGTTTTAATAGGAATTGAAATGCAAATATACCACATATGTTTGCCATAGTCTGCCTCTTGTATTGAAATTATCACAATATTTTCCTTTGTGTCAGTTTTAAACTTAGACTTTTGTAAATGTTCCAGTATGTGGTGGAAAATGCTCGAAGCCACGCTTTATGTCGCAACGCTGAAAGGAATGCCGCGTCATAGTGTGTACGGTTAGTTGAGGTCGTAGCTTAGCGGATAGGCATAGCGAGTAATATCAAAATAACAACAATTTATTCTTGAACTATTCATGAATATGTAAAACATCTGCTAAAAACAATATCCAGTAGCAATAGTATTCCAGTATTTTTACATTTATTTTTAATGAATCACTTCCCGATAGTTAAAAATCTATTGTAGTATAGCATCATTATCATCTTTTTGTCTTGTTCCTATCATTGAGGTCAGTTCAACAAGTTGTTTTTTTCATTTGATTCTTCCACACTAATAACTATCTTCCTCTTCTCTTACTTATTTTCATTATTTAGATTCATCATTCTACTCGCGTTTTGATATCCGCTCACTAGCATCCATAGCACAAGCATTTACTTGCATAGTTTGGAACTAAAAGGCGTTGTGTTTATTGTATACAAGATATTAATATTATTACAGTATAATAATAACAGGAGCAAAAACTCTCTGCCACACATCACTGAGACCGATACTCTAAAATCTTATGCATATCATAGTGCAAGCGGAGTGTCGCATTGAAACAGAGCCGTTTAGTTTGTAAGCACGCCACGGCCTCCACACTAATGCATACGAACATGGTAGCCACGATTTTAGTTCGATCTTGTGCACAAGTGCCCTCTTTTGAGTG
Source organism: Euproctis similis (assembly GCA_905147225.2). Taxonomy (NCBI): domain Eukaryota; kingdom Metazoa; phylum Arthropoda; class Insecta; order Lepidoptera; family Erebidae; genus Euproctis; species Euproctis similis. Next base: position 11,970,082 of record LR990105.1, read on the forward strand.
GCTTTCTTTTCATATTTGGCAACATGTCAATCAAAATTGTTCTTTCTTTATGAATAACTTATCGCCAGCACCTTTACTATTCAACAAGAAAATATTATTATAACATCAATATGTATAAAATGTGTGGAAAAAAACTCATCCAATATTTTGAGAGTATCATCGTAATTACATACACACAATACATACTACGAGTACATAGATCAAATAAATAAGTGATTGCCAATATTTTTATTACTACCTTCATATAGGAGGATACAGATGGTTGTTTCAGACCAACACAAAAACATTTCATCAGCTCAAACCTTTAGAAATTGTGTTTGTACAGCTCCCTTCGGCATCCTTGGGGACCAACGCTAGAGGTCTCCCCACAACGGAACCCTCAAGTATTTGCTATTCGCTTTACACAAACGACATACGAATAGATTCGGAAAGCCTGTCAGAAAAGAGAAGCGCTTTAAGTGAAAATTTTGCATCTTTTTAAGTATAATAAATATAAAACTCTTTTATATTTTAAATTTAAAAAATATATATGCCCTATATATATGCCCAATATATATGCCCTATATTTATACAGATAGAAGGATTATATACAAAAGCTTTCACCGGAGTTGTTTTTCCAACATATTGTTCAATTTCAAAGACACTGTACAGTTGCAATCATTGCTGTCGTTGAGAATTGGAGAAAGTTTCAACTTAAATTGAAGATCACTATCGCATGGACTGGAAACAGAGCTTTGTCTCACTCAAGAGTCAGAATACTTTTTTTAGAATCATATGAAATATCTTAGTATTTTAATCGTGTAAGATTGAACATATAACATTTATTATCTTTAACATAACATAACTTCACGCCTTTTTCTACCCGAAGGTGTAGGCAGCGGCTGTTAAGCCTCGTCTCGCCGTTATGTTTACGTCCCAAATGAGATAGGTGGCGAACCTATCGCCATACCGAGCACAAAGTTGTCAGTCATCGATATTTATCACACGTAACTTCCGAAAATTTCGAAAAGTCATTGGTGTGTGCGAGGATTTGAACCCACTACTTCTTGAATCAGAAGCGGGGTGCTAGCCACTGCGCCACCGAGACTGTTTCTAATCTTATCTTTAAAAAAAATAATAATACATATAACATTTATAATAAATAACATTCGTATGTCTCGGTGGAACAGTGGTCGAGCACCCTGCTTCTGAATCCAGAGGTCGCGGGTTCGAATCCTCACATTGGCTCACACCTATGACTTTAGAAATTAATTTCGTAAGTTATGTGTAATAAATATCGATGACTCGAAATTTTGTGCCCGGTATGGCAATAGGTTCGCCACCTTTTCCGTTTGGGACATAAACAAAACGTAAACCTTCGGGTAGAAAAAGGCGTGAAGTTATGTTGGTTATAACATTTATATATGTGAATTTACAATTTTAATTCTGTAATCATTATAGTTTACACGGTTTTTTTTGCAAATTTTCGTAAAGGTTTTTTAATTGTGTAAAGTGATGTAAGATTTGTAATGAGACAACATGTTACAATAATATCCAATCAAAATTGCTCGTTGATTTTCTGAATATAATGTACTACATTAATTTTATTTAAAAACATCAATTAATTATTCATACATATTTACTATATTTAATAACACACTTTTCATTTTACTCGTTAATTTTGATCTAAGCGCGATGGTACCAATAAGTGCCAAGTTTATAAAATATACTTAAAGAAATATGCTGCCAATTTAAGAGCCCCTTGTGAAAAATTGGCATTTCCATCAAAACGTCATCGCTTGCAAAAGGGGAGGCAGGGGAGATAATTAACAATTAGTTAATGGAATGGCAGGAATGTTTGCACAGTACTCGTGGTCGCTTAGAAGCAGGATGCAAGAGACGAGAAATGGAAGGGCCCATATTGATGTCTTAAAATGGATTAGACACCGAGCGAAGCGAATTTATCTATTAGGGGAAACATTCTCAAATATTTTTTATGGTATCACTTTAAAAGAGCTGCAAATAAAAAAAAGTAATTTTACAAGTTTGAGTTTTATTGCAACTTGACTCTAGATCTTGGCAAAATACAGACAGGCAGCCTCACAACCAATGGCTATTTTGTTTGGCGAACAAAGGAAACGCTGCTAAAGTATAAAAAGGCATTATGGTAAAAGAACAAAATTCTTAGTAATGGGTTTTTTAACAAAATCAATTCCATATTGTTCATAGATTTATTTATTTCTTTTTATATTTATATTTTGACAGCTATATTTTCTTCCATTTTAATCAGAAAGTAACTTAAACAGTATCAGCTGGTTATATTCATGTCATGCAGATCGTAAAACAGCATTAAAGCGAGAGTAATTGATGAACTAGAAGATAGGTGATAGGGTTGATTTAAGAGAATGACTGCTGCCGAATACATTTTATTTCAAGTTAAGAGATTTTGTCCAAGGTTTTCCAAGTAAAAAAGCTAAAATAAGAATAGAATGTTTTATTTCTATTATTGAACTTCATCATAGAATTAATCTAATTTTAAAGAACAACTTAATTTTGCTAGCACAACACTTTAAAATATTAATATTTTTACAAGTACTTTCATATTTTTACTAGTGTTTACAAAAATGCATTACTTTATTTTTAATTACATAGAGTATTTAATTGCTATGTAATTTATATACTTGTATAACTTGTACTCTAGTATTTATATACTTGCTTAAATAAAATCCAACTAATTTTGGAATTGATTAGGCCAAGTTATAAATACATTTTAGGTGTCTCGGTCTCGGTTCTGAATTAAGAAGTCATGGGTATTTTCAGAAGGTATGTGTAATAAATATTGATGACTAACAATTTTGTACCCGACGTATCGCAATAGATTCCGCCATCGATTGCATTTGGACTTAAAAAGTCTTAACAACCACTATATACAGATAAAGGCATGAAGTTGTAAAGAATAAAAACACAAAAATAATACATTCTTTATTCAGAACCTTCCATATAACGTGATATAAATCTGAGTAATTAACATACAAAACATTCAATTTAACAAATAAACTATATTAAATGAAGTTAATTTTCATTGTAACGTTAGTAATAAATATGTGGTTAGCAGAGTTTCATTAAATATATTGCAGTGTAATGTGTTTTTGTCGAAACCTTGCAAATAATATTTAATTAACCACTGGAGAGTGAACTGCGCATTTGTTGTTAAATAAAATTTCAAATAAAATCGTGAAATGAAAAGTTATGTACTAAGAAAAGTTTTATAACTAATCTATATGATCAAATATCTATGACTAAAAACTTTGTGGCCGGCATAGCAATAGGTTTGCCACCTATTCCATCTGTGACGTAAATATAACGGCGAGACGAGGCTTAACAGCCGCTGCCTACACATTCGCGGAGAAAAAGGCGTGAAGTTATGTTATATATGATATATTATATGATCCAAGAAAGCTATGAGCCTCTTATGCTAAGCAGTCCTTCAAGGCGATCCACTTGGTCATTTCTCCTCTTTTCCATATAATAGGATGTAATATACTTTTACTAAAAAAGAGCAATAAGATCGCTCTTTTTTAGTAAAGCTGTAATACAGCACTGCGTACAGCTGCAATGCGAGCGAAGCCGCGAGTAAAATCTTGCAATATTATTAAATTTGTCAGGTTGTTTCAACTCTACTATTTTCCTTTTCAAATCGTGCTCAGCTTGCGACAGATTTTTGCATATAAATTACAAATTAAGTGGTCGCCAGACAAAGTTACTGACTTCTAACTATGAAAATGTTGTGTTCTGTGAATTTGCTTATTTAATTGGTTTTCTTTGTACTTGAAATATAAAAAAAACTACTAATGAGTTAATTTAAATAATTGTTAATATAAACAATATATATAACCGCTTGACCTCATTAAATTTAATCAGTGTAGATTGAATGGATCTGCATGTATTTTAGGTAAGAAATAGAGCATGACCTTAATACTTCAGGTTATAGGTATTAACAACGTCTTAACTTACCAAATAACATATTTAGTGCGATGAAATGTATTTTTCAGATATTGATAAAAACATTAATAGACCCCAAAAACATGTCCAATATAAAGTCTTTAATTATGTCACTTTCTATAGATCAAATCCTGCTTTGATACAGAGTTCTTACATAACTTAAATACAGGCGACCTTTAAAACCTTACGTTACGTTTTTATTTGTAATAATAGGTTGGGGAAAAAGTATTTTCGTATTTTTGTATGAAAAGTCAAGACATTTTTTTCAAAGTTTATTTACATTTATTTACAATATATATGTACCGTTTTGTTGAATAACTTTCTGCCATTTTGTGGGCAGAGACATTATCCCGTTACTGTAGAAACTTTGGGACTTCTGATCAAAAAAACGGGACAAATAGTTTTGGCAGTCCTCTCTTGAGGTCAACCTTACAGAACCTAAAGAATTCTGAAGAGACCGAAACAGGTGAAAATCTGAAGGCGCAAGGTCAGGGCTATATGGTGGATGCACTAGGACCTCCCAGTCGAACTCTCTTAATTTTTGCTGAGTGGCTAAAGATGTGTGTGGTCTAGCGTTATCGTGATGAAAGACCACACCCTTCCTGTTGATCAATTCCGGCCGTTTTCTCTCGACTGCTTCCTTTAATCTCATCAGTTGCTGGCAGTAAAGATCAGAATCGATGGTTTTGCCGGACGGTAAAAGCTCATAATGAACAATGCCCTTCCAATCCCACCATACACACAGCATCACCTTATTTCGTGTTAGGCCAGGTTTGGCCACAGTCTGTGAAGCCTGGCCAACTTTCGACCACGACCTTTTTCGCACGTTATTGTCGTACGTGATCCACTTTTCATCGCCAGTTATCAATCTCTTCAAAAACGGCTCGGTTTCATTACGTCTCAATAATGAATCGCAAATGAGTACACGGTTCATTAAGTTTCTTTGAGTGAGCTCGTGTGGCACCCAAATATCGAGCTTTTTTGTATAACCAGCTTTCTTCAAATGGGTCAAAACTGTTTTGTGGTCAATTCCCAGTTCTTCAGCTACATCGTAACTACTAATATGCCGATCTTGCTCCACTCTTTCAAAAATGGCGTCCATTTTATTCGTAACAGGGCGACCAGAGCGAGGTGCATCTTTAACATCAAAATTTCCGGACTGAAAACGTTTGAACCAAATTTGTGCTACTCTTACTGACACTGCATCAGGTCCATAAACATCACAAATTTTTTTCACTGCTTGAGTTGCATTTTTGCCTTTTTTATAATAAAATTTTAAAATGTATCGAATTTCTTCATTAGATTCACTCATTTTTACGGAGAGAAAAACAAATGAAAAATAGCGGGAAACAACTTTTTTTTATTTTTTTCTTTTCTTTATAATGTAACCTTTTTAATGTTACCAAAACCAGCCAGACACAAATAGTACAGTCAAAGAAATTTTATAATAAGTTTATACCTACGTTATGCGAAAAGACTTTTTCCCCGACCTAATAAGTCATTAAATTTATAAATCCTAGAGAATACAAATTCAGAGTGACGAAATGTAAAAGTTACATAATTTATAATATATACATATAATATTATAAAAATTACCAGGCTACACTTACGTTAGTACAAATTAAATTAAAGCTGCTTTTTTGTAAGGATAGAAATGTCTCATGAAAGGTAACAATTAAAAGTTCAACTCGATAGCTTAGAAGATAAATTCACTGAGCTTACAGTGCAAATGGTCAGTGGATATAAATTTTGATCCACCTTATTATTAGTTTACTTTTCGGAAGTTACATAAAATATTTTTTTTGTGAAAACATTAGATTATAACTAAACGGCTTGTAACTAATTCCACCGCAAAAGAAAGATTAATTTCTAAATATGTGAGATATTTCAAAAAGACTCATGACTAGGCTCACATTCAAAAACATTTTTCTATTTGAAACAAAACGGTCATCCGCTTACAAAATGGCTGCGCGTCACGCTGACGTATGAATAGCTTAGCATAGATTTATAAGTCAGTCTCAGCTGATTTAAAGTTCCGCATAAACTGTCCCCAGTTTAGTGAGTGTGATTCTGCATATAAAACAATGTATGTGTTTTCATTTCTTTTGAAACATATTTGTTAAAAAATACGAGGAAAGCTCTATGTTCCAAGTACATACTAATATATCTGCTTATTCATAATAATACTGGCGACTTAGATAGTAAAAAAAAGTTAAACGACATGTTATTAAATGTCTAGATACATTTTAATGAGCAATTGTCGACGTTTAGAATATTTTTCAGCCTCCACATCTTCAAGAGTATTTATAAAACACTTTTGTGGGTGTCGAATAATATCATTAATGTCCCAATAAAATTCCTATCAATTTTTACCTCAATTCCAATAAAAAAAGAAAGAAAAGACAAAATGTCGAACCTACTTAAATGTAACCTTAATAACGTTTTCGTGTCTCATCTCTATTCCGTACCTCGAATTTCATTCGACTAAAAGCAAAGGCAGTGTAAAATTACGTACTGTCTTTAAGTTTATATGAGGCATTAATCTTATGAATCTAAAAATACAGACAAATCCGTATTCTTTAAACAATAATACCACTGATTTAAGAAAGATAGATAATTCAATATTTGTCAATATTTAACCTATTTACTTTATAAAAAAAATATTAGGAAGTCTCGGTGGCCCAGTTGTCGAGCTGCCCGTTTCCGATTCAGAAGTCGTGGGATCGATTCTGGATTCATACCAATGATTTCTCGGAATTCTTTTAGGAAACTATGTGTGACTGACAACTTTGTGCCCGGTGTATGGCAATAAGATCGCCATTTGGGATGTAACATGATGATCCGGCGAAGCTAGGCTTAACAGCCGTTGCCTACACCTTTGTGTAGAGCAAACGCGTGGAGTTCTCTAACGCAAAGGATTTGGCGTGAAGCTATGTACGTATGTACGTATTTCGTTGTTGTTTTGAAATAATTTTCTCAATTTTGCTGTAATATGTGAGATAGTGAAATGGTAGTAAGAATTAGGATGAGATCTCTTTGTCCTCTAAAGTTACACTATAAACTACACATTTTGCATCAACATTGTTTCATCTCATTTGTATAGTACTTAAGCCTAAGCTAATGGCTTTCCCGGCGAGCCATTAGTGTTAGACAGTGTAAATGATTAATCAGTAGGTATTTGTCTCCTGCAGTAATTGAATTTCAACAATGAAAAGTGTTTAAATGTAAGTGGAGTGTACGGAAAATAAACATTTATTTAATTATCTTATACTTTTATGTTTGGTACATATTTGTAATATAAATTTAGCAAAAAGGGCGAATATAAAAGTTAATTCAATAAATGTATATAAAATATTTCCACATTTTACCTACCTTTTTTTTTTTTTACGCGAGGAAATGCTTTATGCTCACCCCCCGCCTGGGGGGGTGTGCATAAAGGGGGCTAGTGTAAGTATTTAGGGGTAGTGTGGGGCTCCCAAAACAGTACACTGCAATCCAATCCTAGGGTTACCCACTAAAACCTCGCGGCGGCCTTCCTCCGGCGTTGGGGTGGTCCAGGATTCGCATAAACCCCTCTGGTCCACCCACATTTTACCTACCTAATTAAATATATTTCATTGTAAAATGTGAAAACATTGAATTATATCATTTATGTGATAAAATAATAATAGGCAGAGTGGAATTTTAGGAACAAAATTAATTATATATTAATTATTGAAAAAAATAATGTAATTAACTATAAAACAAACTTGCATTTTAAACTTTAACATCAGATAATTAAAGTCATTTATTTGTGATTTCTATAAACCCCGCAGCACTGGGTGAATATTTGTGTGCGCAACGAAATACGGCCAGGACGCGGGTGTCAAAGATTTACGTCCACCCCAAAGACAGTGCAGGACAGCGTTCGGACAAGCCCGGTAAGATTAATAGTATGTTGCGAGGTATCTGACCAGTCTCGACTTTTAATAAGGGTTGGTGAAACCCTATTTCGATAGTACTGTGGTTTGAACTTGAGAATCAACGCATTGAAACCAAAGTGCCAATAAAATTTCATTTCATTTCATTTCATTTCATTTCATATAATTTCAAACCTAACTCTTTACAAAATTTAAATAAAGAACATATTTTTTATAAGTATAACATAACATAACTTCACGCCTTTTGTTACCCGAAGGTGTAGGCAGCGGCTGTTAAGCCTCGTCTCGCCGTTATGTTTACGTCCCAAATGGAATAGGTGGCGAACCTATTGCCATGCCGGGCACAAAGTTTTCAGTCATCGATATTTATCAAACTTAACTTCCGAAAACAATCTCGAAAAGTCATTGGTGTGAGCCAGTATCAGGATTTGAACCTGGACCTCTGGATCAGAAGCCGTGTTCTCTCACTGGACCACCGAGACATCGTTTTATAAGTATATGGGAGCAAAAGAGGGTGCGGGTACTTGATTGAAAGCTACTACCGTCGCCAATGGGTATCCGCAATTCCAGGGGTCGTCACATCGGTGTTGAAGGCTTTTGAGATAAAATAACGCTCGTTTCTTGAAGGTTAGCTTGCTTAGCAAGTTTAGCAGAGCTTAGAATTGTGACGGCTGAAACGCGCAGTCGTTGATTACTAACCATTCAGCTGATGCGGATGTTAGCATTGGCGCGACATGCGATTGTGAAAATCAGCAGGTCGTATAAGTCTGAACAATTCCTCAGAGCACTCCCAATGGTATTAGCGGTACATGATGCATCTTACCAGTACCTTTAAAACTCGTGATAAATAATGTTTACTTTAAACAGTGATATAGCCTAGCAGCTCAGTGCTGACTGACAAATGACTGAGCGGCTCAAATGCTACAACTTCTTAAAATATCGACCCAAAGCCGTGTTTTGATCGCTGGCCGATATATCCAAAAGTCACTATATATATCACCCCTCCTCATTCCACTTCTAACTGTAACACTATCTGAGTTATAGCCCGATTGGTCCTTTGCTTCCAATTTCATAAAAAAGAACGATGCGATTGACAGTGAAATAAATAAAAATGTATAAACAATTTTGGAATACTATAATACATATATCATAAGAATAGCCAAAATTTGTGCTCGACAAAATCTCGCTGCGCCAAAAGATTAATTTGTCCATTTACCATAAAGACTGTCTGGGCCAGATGATTCTTAAATTTAGAGTTTTGCATAATGCCGCTCAAGCCTTTTTGTAAGAAAATGAGCATAATAATAATATTACATTGTCCGTTTGTAGGTTACTGAAATATGTCTATGTGGTTTTTCATAATTAAAACTGTTGCGGTGACCAAAAATTAAAATTTGCCAATTCCAAAAACATTACAATAATATTATTAATTATGATACTACAAATATATATTTGTTTACATCGTGCCTTTTTCGTAGGGGCAGCATAATAATAAGCACCGAACTGCCAAATTTTACGTCTTAAATAGAATATGGACGGTGGATTTTATTGCCATACACCGGACACAACCGTGTCAGTCATCCATATTTATTACACGTAACTTTCGAGAAGTTATTTGTGTAAGACCGGACTTGATCCCTTGACATCTTGATTCAGAAGCGTGGTGCGCGACCTCCAGACCACCGAGAGATATCTTATTTAAATACACGTAGGGATTGGTAAATCTATTAATGGGATTATAAGATTTTGTAGACATAGGTAGTAGGTATTATTAAGAACACGCTTAATCATCAATATAGTGATCACATACATTCAATTATTGGATGAGATACATATATAAATAGATTTTTTTATGGGATAGGAAGGTAAACGAGCAGGCGTGTCACCTGATGGTAAGCAACCAACGCCGTCCATAAACACCAGCAACCTATACAGTGTTACTATTGTGTTGCCGACCTTTAAGGGACAGGGGATAGTGGATAGGAAGGGATGGGGAAGGGGGGTGGGCCTCCGGGTACCTCTCTCACCGAACGAAACGCGGCATAAGCCACTTTACGTCGATCTTCTGAGAGGTCGTGGTATTTCACCGGTTGAGCCGGCCCATTCATGCAGCGAGCTGCTTGGCTCTACCACTGTCAAAATACATATAAATATAGGTTTAAAGCTGTTACACTATTCGTGTAAACATATAAAATAAACAGTTTAAGCCTCCGTGACTTCGTGCGATATACAAATCATACTGCCTTATGTCACGATAGATATCGATTAGTATTAATATCTTATCTTATACCTTTTACGAGCAATTCTTGTATATGTATATTATACAAGAATTGCTCGTATATATATAATTGGAATCTCGTAATCGCCTCCAACGATTGTCATGAAATTTAGTATACCTACAGGGGGTTTCGGGGGCGATTAATCGATCTATCTAGGATTCATTTTTATAAAATTTTATTTGTCAGGTATAATTGAATATACGTCTGATGCTGCTGTGCTGATGAAGATGCCACAGAACTCCTTAATGGTTAGGAGTTGGGAGACAGTACCGCAGTTAGTCGATGGAAACTGTTTAGTGGTGTATAGGACTAACGTGTTGCTTGGGAAATAAGCTTAAATCCATATCTGATACTGCTGTGCTAATGATGAAGCTACGGAACTCTTAAACGGTTAGGAGTTAGGACATAATACTGTAAAATACTTTAAAGGCTACGATTGGTCTTTATTCGGGCTGCAGTGTTATTATCTACCCATGATAATAACAAAAATATAAATACTTAACAAGTATTATCAAACACTTTAATAACAATTATAGTTCCCTAGAAATATCAACCATTTAACAAACGGACTTATGAAAACGAACTAACTTCTATTGAAGTTCACAACTCATTAATACCACTAAAACTCATGAAAAAATTACTTAAAAAAAAAGTTAAACCGACTTCTAGAAACGTAAAACACAAAATCTTTAAGTAAATGAAAACAGTACCTTCATAACTAAAAAGCGATAAATAACGAAACTTACTCATTTGTATACTTAATACAATATACAAAGTGTAATGCTTTTAGAAAGTAATCTTTAACTATTATAATATTTTATAAATGTCACTTATTTTTGGAGTCGGTACAAGCCCAGGTAACGTAGTCTGTTGTATTGCAATTGAAAATGATCTCTGTAAAGAGTTCGAAACGTCGGGAAATAAATATAAATAAATAAACGCGATATAATCCTGAAAGTTGTTTTAATTAAATATAATTTGCAAAAACCACAATTTATAAAAAAAAAATACCGAGCAAAGCTCGGTCATCCAGGTACTATTTATATTTGTACAAACATGTGATGACTAAACTTGAAATGGTGTTTCTGCAAGTTCTAATTTCTGCGTAAATTTTTGCTAATTTGGTCAATTGAATATAAATATAAGACACTTCCTAAAAGTTTTCACTATACAAGAGTTCTAATTTTTCCTGATATGTCACGAACTGCAACGACTGCAATGTTACGAATTTAAAGTCTTTACCTTAAATAAATAATAGTTTAAAAAAACTAAAAAACACGCTTTTTATTGAAAACCGAACTAAAAAATAGAAAAATAAAAAAAAAAACTTTATTTTAAAAAAAGCGTGGGGTGCTTTTTAAGATATTATCGAAATGATAATCACTCTACTCATATCTGTCAATAAAATATTTATAACTATTGACACCATGCACCCTACGCTTTTTTTAAAATAAAGTATTTTTTTTTTTTTTTTTCTATTTTTTAGTTCGGTTTTCAATAAAAAGCGTGTTTTTTAGTTTTTTAAACTATTATTTATTTTAAATTTTTTAGTTCGGTTTTGTATGACAGCGCGTTTCTTAGTTTCGAATTTGAGGAATAGCGCCATCTGTGACTTATATAAGGAACTCGTTTCAAGTTGATAACGTAAACTTTCCGCTGATTGCCACTAGATGGTGCGATTTGTGAACTTTCTTAGTTCACAAATCGCACCATCTATCGTTCAAAAGCGTGGGGTGCATGGTGTCAATAGTTATAAATATTTTATTGACAGATATGAGTAGAGTGATTATCATTTCGATAATATCTTAAAAAGCACCCCACGTTTTTTTAATTTATATTCATTGAAATTTTTAACACTATTTTCTTAATTTAAATTCATTAAAATTTATTTTCTATTTTATAGTTCGGTTTTATAGTCTAGAACTTTCATAGTTCACAAATCGCACCATCTAGTGGCAATCAGCGGAAACTAAAAAAGAAGTCGGTTACAAACAAACCTACAAACATACAAACATACAAACATACATACAGGTGAAGCTAATAAAAAGCTAATAAAAAGAATTGTCATACATTTGAAATCGTTGTTTTTTTTAAACGTCAACCGACTGCAAATTTATTACATGACCGCGCAATTTGCCAGACTAAAAAAATGAATTTGAAATTAATTCTTCGGATGTCTTGATTCTTAGATAATTGTGGATACTTACTGAAGGTTCTAGAACAATTTTCGTTCTTATGATAACTGCAAGTATATGTATGAATAATAGCAACGTCATGATGATTATGAGAATAAATTAAAAATAATTGTGCTCCTTAATATAGAATAATGTTTAATGAATTTTTTTTATACATACATACATACATAACTTCACGCCTTTTGTTACCCGAAGGTGTAGGCAGCGGCTGTTAAGCCTCGTCTCGCCGTTATGGTTACGTCTCAAATGGAATAGGTGTCGAACCTATTGCTATAAAGGGCACAAAGTTTTTAGTCGTCGATATTTAATCACACATAACTTTCGAAATTAATATCGTAGTCATTGGTGTGAGCCAGGATTCTGCCTACACCTTCGGATAGAAAAAGACGTGAAGTTATGTAATTAAACTTGTATTAAACATTACATTCGAGACAGTAACTCTTAGTACCTACGGAGTGAAAGTGAAGGGCTGCATGATGACTAGCATTAAGTGGGAATCTGCCGACGACGGCTGATGCAAATTTTTGAAATGCCAGCGACTAAATTGAGTTAGAGTTGGAATTTCAAATTTTCCACACTCACTTAATAAGCAAACTTTAGTAATACATGTTAGTTATAGCTGTTTACAGTTATTTCAAGTGACAATGTCAATCGTCAAAAGGATTTTGAAATTTAGAAGTAAGCAGTCGTTGATAAAACTGATATACTTCTATTTGGCTTTGGAGCTGACTTCAATTAAATTATAGAAAGCCTGTAATCTAATTGAATCGCTTGGTTAGAGAAAAGTAAATAATTACAAGACAAGGAAAATGCGAACCAAAACCTTCTCAAAAAAGAATCGAAATATATATATTATTATTTATGAATTATAATGAATCATAATTGTCGAAGGAATTCGAAAGAATTTTATTAAACTCTAATTAAAATCAGCGGCTTTTGATTTGCAGATTCTGATTTCGGGTACATACTAATGTCTGGAAATCTTTATTCTTATATAATCGAACCCTATATATGACGATAAGGTCCGCTAGTTATTGTATAGGCGAGTTAAGATAATTTGGACGCTGCCTTCACCTGTATTATGGGCGTAAATTTACATGAGATTTTTTTTTTCTTTTGTATATTGTAGTATAAAATTCACTTTAACACCAGTTTATTTTGAAATATCTAACAAAAAAGTACTAATATTTATTTAATTGGTTGGTATTAGGGGGGTGCCGTTAATTTGGGACGTATTCGTATATCGTATTCACAAATTAATTTTACTTTAAATGTAGCTTCACCAAATAATTCTTGGGTGGTTTTGAAACTAATAAACTATTGAATTACATAAATTAATTTTCAAATGTCATAATGATTAGGTACATAGTATATAACAAAGTCGCTTTCCGCTGTCTGTCCTGCTATTTGCTTAGATCTTTGAAACTACGCAATGTATTTTGATGCGGTCTTTTTTAATACATAGAAGGTGTTAACGGGATGGTTTTCGGGGTAGTTCAAGTATTATGTAGTAAAAAAAGTAAGAATTTTCGCGATTTAGCACTTTAATTGCAAATGCTTGCTGAACCCTAAGTGATAAATTAAAACAATGTACTATATTATTATACACCTTCAACATGTCTACAAAAAAGTCCGCGATAGCAAATGACATCACACAATGGCCACTTTTTTATTTCTTTTCGGACGTAAACCAAAGATCGCTGGTTCAACTAGTTAAATTATATTATTGAAATGAAGACAATCGAAAGACAAAGAAAACTGAAGTGCATTTTTTAGACCATTGTAATGTATAGTACAGACGAGCTTTACAAACAACAAGGTGCTTCGGGGCAGATTGCATATTCTGACCAATACGGCACTGCAACGTGTCTGTCGACGTCTCCTACGGAATTGGCATCATTATCAGATTAGATGTGATGTACGACGAGTATATGAACTATTGTACTTGTCTGTGCCGAATTTACCTTAAAACGACTATGTTTGGAATGATTTCCACGATGTAATATTAGTTTTTTACATATATTTCATGTGTTAAATAGAATTCTAATCAAGCAAAACTATTAAATGGGCATTCATTAAAGGTAGGTAAAATCAATGTAGGTTAACGTAAATTTAATTAAAAACTAATGAAATAAATGAAAGCTAAGAGGAATACCAATAATCAATCTTACTACTCTTATATAATATCAATAATGTGAGAATGAGAGATAATTGGATATATGCAAATTATAATCCGATGCACACAAAAACAGTGCTACATGAAGGAACGGCTGAGCAGATGTGGCAGGCAAACGAGCGAGCGTGTCACCTGATGGTAAGCGACCTGTGCCGCACATGGACACCAGCTACACATTTAGTATTACCATTACGTTGCCTTTAAGGGAGTAGGATAGGAAAGGATGGGGAAGGAGGGTGGGCCTCCGTATAACTCTCTCATCGAACGTAACACGGCATGAGCCACCTTACGTCGATCTTCTGAGAGGTCATGGTATTTAACCGGTCGAGCCGGCCCATTCATGCAGCGAACTCTACCACTGTTGAAATTTAAGTCCAAGTTTATGAGAACTTCCATTTCTTATATAAATTTAAGGTTATGAAATCTTCTTTGCAAGAGAATATTTTAAATAATTTAGTTAAATTATATTTTTAAACCGTTTAAGCTAGCTTCAATAGGGCCATTGTTCTTGTTAAGAATATTATCTTTTTAATACTTATATCATTTTGTATCTATATGTCAAAAATAGAGCAAAAGTGTTTGTGAGCCTTTCACAACCTGACCCGACCGCTGGATGACCACCGTGCTATAGTATTAGCTTCCAAATAATGCGACAAACATGTAACTATAACGTAACATAATTTCACGCCTTTTACTTCTCAAAGGTGTAGGCAGCGGCTGTTAAACCTCGTCTCGCCGTTATGTTTGCGTCCCAAATGTAATAGGTGGCGAACCTATTGCCATACTGGGCACAAAAATTTCAGTAATCGATATTATTCACACATAACTTCCGAAAAAGACTTCGAAAACTCATTGGTGTGAGCCAGTGTGAGGATTCGAACCGTGACCTCTAGATTCAGAAGTGAGGTACTCGACTACTGCACCAGCAAGACCTTATTTTGGTTAACTATTAGCAGCATCATTATTGTAAATTATGGTAGTGTGCACTATTATGACACAGGTAGTTACTGTCGCGTCTCAACGACAATACTCTACGAGTATTACTAAAACACGTCCAAAGAGAGGAACTTCGGTCTGATTTGGTGGCTGTATATCCGTCTACCTTGCCACAATCACCAGAAGTGCATCTCCACACAACTATCCCTCCCTCCTGAGTACTACTAATACTACCCGTATTTAAAAGGGTTATGAAACCAAACGTAGTTCACGAATACTCCAAAGATGTCGCCACTGTGTTCACTCTCCCACATATATAATAAAATTATTATTAACAATCAACCTGTTGAGTTTTAGCATAGCAAAGCTTCAGTAACATCAACAATTTTATGTAGAGCTTAAGGATTTTATTGTTCACAAAAACACAAAAAAAAAATCAACATGAAAGGAACTAAAATATATTTTCAGTACACAAAGATTCATTCATTTTATTATATCATGAATAAAAGACACAAAAGCGTGGTACTTTCAAGAGGAAACGACAAAAACTTTTCATTTTACTTTTAAGTTGATTTCGTTTGATGATAAAGATTTTTCTATGTTACAGAGAAGTTGAGAAATAGAATTTAGAGAGTGATCAAAATATTAAATGTTTTTGCAGCATTTTGATGGAAGCAGAACTACTATGCTTTTAATAGTATTAATACCACAACTTCTTAGAAAATTGATGTGAATTAGCTCATGCTGCGTTTTATTTTGCCTCTCTTCTTTTCTGCAACCTTCTTCTCATCCCATTTCTGAGTATCCAAAGGCAGCACTAATGGCTTACCTAATAACCCGTTAGCTTGTTCCGATCTCTCATAAACATCTCACGGGAATCGGGTATTCTTCTATGATAAGTCTAGACCATACGAGTATATTATTATTGACGACATTTTATGTTTCTATAAAGGTTTACCTTGATCTGTTTGGATGTTCTCGGAGCTGAACGCCATCATGCCGCTTAGGAAGAGCAGAAAAATCAAAGACAATTTCCATCATTGGAAGTGAAGACACGTGGAGGTAGTCTCCACATGTCTCAATGGTATCAATATTTCTGACTTAGTTTTTAACATTCCATTTCTAATATCTTTATCCTATAACAAATAGTGTATGTTTTTTTTTTTTTTTTTTTATTCATTTTACTTACTTATGAACTTACTTAAATCTATTCATAAGAGAAGAACAAGTTTTATCTTCTGTTTTTCTGTTGTTGTCTGTAAACTATGAACAAAATACACTATAATAGACTATATATTGTCACATGGTAAACCGAACGGTGAACAATCCGTAAAAATTTACATTGTCACTCAACGTGACAATATATGATAAATATGATCTAAGTAAAGAATAATATAAATAGAATCGTAAATATATTTTAAGACGTATCTTTTAATTTCAACTTTTATTAATATAAGATGTAGTGGGTTATTTCCAACGAGGAAGTCAATATTTCTAGTTTGCAAAGACTACGTATTTACCTCGCTAGGAACTCTTTGTAGTGGTCTTTTGAAATTCATTTAATGTAAGTAATAACATTATTATTATAGATTTATGTACATAAAAAAGATATATTCATTCATATTTACTTTTAATAAAAATGCTGTATAAAACCTGATCCATAGAATATTGTCCTTATATTATACATATATATATAACTTCACATCTTTTTCTACCCGAAGGTGTAGGCTGGTGGCTCTTAAGCCTCCACTCGCTGTTATGTTTACGCCACAAATGGATTTGGTGGGGAACCTATTGCAAAATTTCCAGTTGTCGATATTTATCGAAACATAACTTTCGAAAATAATTTCGAAAAGTCATTGTTGTGAGCCAAGATTCAAACTCGCGTCCTCTTGATTGAGAAGTAGGGTACGGACGCTGGACCACCGAGATTAAATCGTAACCTTTATATTATTTAAATCATTCTTACTCCTAAAATTGAAATACTCACTAATTATACACAAATTTTACGTACAAACACTTGTTACAACTCAACAAACGAATACAATTGCGTCAAAAGATTCAACCAAAAAGCAAGTCGACGTTGGAAATTTTGTTTGTGTATTTTAACATGCAAACTACGCGGTCTATATACTCGACATAATAAATGCACAATGTATGAACGGAGACAAAAGCCACGTGAGAATATGTAGCAATTGTTCCCTAATACAATGAGCGCTTACTTCCAACCAACGTGGCTTGAATAACTACAGAATCGTCCAAACTATCATATACGATATGCATATGTTTTAACTAACATTCATAATTAATAAATGTCTGTATGGTTTATCATATGTTTTTTATGAGATAAGGGAGCAACGAGCAGGTGTGTCACCTTAGTGTAAGCAACTAATGCAGCCCATTGACACTTGCAATACAAATAGTGTTAGAGCTGTGTTCCCGGCGTTTAAAGGAGTATGGGAACGGAGAGGGAAGGTGGATGTTCCTGTGGATATCTCTCTCCCCGATCGAAACACGGTATGATTTTCTGAGAGGGGGTGGTATTTCATCTGTGAAATACAGCAAACTGCGTGGCAGTTCATCCACTCATGATTATTATATAAAGTTACTGAATATGTTAAGCCTCGCTTAATTTTAACTTTCATTAATACAGTTTACAGTATTGTTTAAAATCTCAAGAGGGTAGCGGCAAGTTTAAGACCATTATAATAAGTGAAATAACCCCTTGTGATCTCTTTTGCAATAATATTATTACGAGATACGGATAAAAGGGCGGAAACAGGCAAGCTGATGGATAGCAACCTGCGTTGACCAGGGACGTTTACATCACTGTTGCTTTACCGCTCTATAAGGCGAGTTATTGAGATTTTCTGGAAGTTTGAAGTATTTTGACTAACGCGTTCATACTTCGAACAGTGTAGATCTTCTACTGTTGATATATTAATATGACTTTCAAACCTTAATAATTGAAGTAAATTGCTGGAAAATTATTATCTTACTAGTATCTCGTATATCGCTAATTCAAAGTAATAAGGAAGAGTGAGGAACTATTATAACTTATAAAGGTTGCTAAGCAACTACTAATTGAATGAACCAAGAATTTCCATATTTCCCGTATCTCTGTAGCTATTAAGTTCAATTAACTTATGACATGTTATATAACATAACTTAACGACTTTGTTTACACGAAGGTGTAGGCAGCGGCTGTTAATCATCGTCTCGCCGTTATGTTTACGTGCCAAATGGAATAGGTGGTGAACCTATTGCCATACCGGCACAAAGTTAGTTTTTAATCATCGATACGTATCACACATAACCTCTGAAAAGAACTTCGAAAAGTCATTGGTGTAAGCCAGTGTGAGGATTCGAACCCGCGACCTCTAAATTAGTTTAGATTCAGAAGCGGGCTGCTTGACCACCCCAAGTTTCTATAATGATTCTTATCACATTTTCATCATATCATCATATCATAGAACAACAAGACATAACATACTTTTTTGAATAACTTTTTTTTCTATATTTTCTATCCGTAGGTGTCCGCAGCGGCTGTTAAGCCGATAAGCTGTTATACAGCCTCAACTTGCCGAAACGTTATGTTACACGTACTAAATGAAATAGGTGGCGGAAATCTATTGCCATACAATGGGAATAAAGTCATCGTTATTTATCAAGCATAACTTCCAAAAGAATTCCGAGAAATCATTAGTGTAAATCTAGAATCGAACCCGACGACTTATCAATCAGAGGCGGGGAGCTCGACCACTGGACCACTGAGACTCTTTATATCTAAAGGTTTAGGTAAGAGATATTTTGAGCAGCAGGTCCAGCCTCGCTGGAATAAAATTAACATGACATATTAGATCACATAACATTGATTAAAGATCTACCGTATTATAAATGTGTTTCAGTAGAATGACAGCAAATTTTTGGACTAGAAGAATAATATTTTAATCATTACATAGTATAAAACAAAGTCACTTTCCGCTGTCTGTCCCCTTATATGCGTATATCTTTAAAACTACGCAACGGATTTTAATGCGGTTTTTTTTTTAATAGTTAGAGGGTGTCAACGGGGTAGTTTTGATCTAAAATTCATGTATAGTGTAGTAAAAAGAAGTGATAATTTTCAAGATTTAGATCTTTAATAGCAAACGCTGCCTGAACCCTAAATGATAAAACAAAATAATGTGTTACATTTTTATACATATGCTTCGTAAAAAAGGGCTTATTTACGAAGCGATTTGAAACATTACAGCATTAATTTTCATCCAGTTAAGTGTATTAAATAGATTGTGCATTTAATATAGATCAATTTTGCCCTTTACAGTATGTCATTTAAACTAATATTTACGAAGATATTACAGTATTAACATAGCAGAACATAGTAGTTGCGTTGCGCGCCAAAACGCGTGCCGATAAATAGCACAAATTGAAATTTTTAATGTCCAAATTTACTTTTGATGCGGAACAAAGTTCGCCGGGTCAGCTAGTACTATATATAACATAACATTACTTCACACCTTTTTCTACACGAAGAGATAGGCAGCGGCAGCCAAAGCAGCTTCAGCTGACTCGCCAGATGATTACGGTACGTCCCAAAATGAATTGGTGGTTATCGATATTTATTTATTTAATCTTCATGTACAGTATTTGATATATCAGGTGTTAAACTATTACAAAAAAACACTTTAAACTATAATAAAATTACTTACGATGATATTGTGTCCAATATTATCTCTCATATTACGGAATCATACTTTTGTAGTAAAAGTATGATTCCGTAATATGTATCAGCAAATACGGCCACTGTTATAAAAACGTGAAAAATCCATTAGCGTTCCAGACATGATATTACTATTAAACAATCGTTGTGTATAAAATGAAAAATATTATATTTAATGTCTTACCGTTATCGTAATCAAATAACAAACTCCTGTATTCATAAACATAATAATTTTGAAATTTGTTGGTACCTTTTGTCGGTGAGTATTCGTATTCAGCAAGAGATTTCCCCGAGGAATAACGTCCGGTCCTCTCGCTCTACTACAAACTGCTACAACTTGTCGGCATCTAGCTATATTGGGAGGAGGAACTTAATTTTATGCTGAAAATTTTAGACTTGATGTAATTTTCATTCTACCTATGTCGTTAATGTCTGATGAGGGTGAAAATATAAATACATACAATAACTTCACGCCCGATCTGTTGTAGGGTGGCCAGAGAGAACAAAGCGCCTTATGACACGATTCTTGTACTCCCCACTCGCTGCTTTGACTTTCATATTTCTTTTCATACACGCAGCTTTAAAGCTCCTAACATTGGCTTCCTCCAGAACTCGTTCTATTTGGTTGTGGATGGTGTGTGGAGGCCGTTCTTGACACCTATATCCATTTGCTTTTACATTGTATATCTGCTTAGTCAATCTTGCATCGTCTATTATTTCTACATGTCCGAACTATCGAAGCATGGCCTTATTTACTTTAAAGAGTGTCGATCTCTCTTTCATATCAACTTCCAAAACTTATATGAATTAATAACTGACCTGGTAAACTTTGTTTCGCCTCGGAAGCAATAAATAAAAAAAATCTAAAAACGCGCAACCTAAATTACTCCTTACTACACCAACTACCTGCTAATAAAAGTCCCGACAAAATCAATCTAGCAATTTCAGATATGAGCCGCAACTAACAGACAGACAGATTAAAACGGTAAAAATGCTATTTTGGTGTAGTAGCGTATTCAGTCACGGTGGTCCAGTGGGAGCGCACACGGCTTCTGATCCAGCGGTCTGGGTTCGAATCCTGACACTGGCTCACACCAATGACTTTTCGAAATTGTTTTCGGAAGTTAAGTGTGATAAATATCGATGACTGAAAACTTTGTGCCCGGTATGGCAATAGGTTCGCCACCTATTCCATTTGGGACGTAAACATAACGACGAGACGAGGCTTAAGAGCCGCTGCCTACACCTTCGGGTAACAAAGGCGTGAAGTAATATATATATTCATATGAATGTAATTGAAAGTACTTATTTCAATATTATAAACAGCAACTTTAAATTTATTTATATGTAAAGATAATATTAATGAATTTATTAATTAGTTATATATTAATGCAAATAACAAATACAGAAACCTTGTAGGTGATTATGTTTTTGAGCCGTTTGGGGTTATGACTCTGGGAACATGGGGTCCGAAATCTTGCAAAGAGACTGATCGAGGCCTCAAGGAGACAAGAGGGCTAGTATATTCTTCACACAGTGAATTAGCATTCAGCGTGGCAATGCGGCCAGTCTTCTGGGCACGCTCCCAGTAGACCGAGATGCGGAGATATTTGATTTCGGGTAGTCTTTTAATTGTATATATATTGTAAATAATGTAATATATATATTTCTTCTTACTAATGTTAATTAATATAAATAAATTATAATGCATTGTTCGAATATCATCTTCTACATACACAAACAATAAACTAAAAGCATTGATTACATGCCAAACTGGAATTTAAATTCTTTTGTGTTTACAAAAATATAAGGCAATATAGCGATTTTTATATAACTATAGCGAAATACAATGGTTGAATGATCCTATTATACTCAACATGCATGATGCGGTCATTGTGTACGTAACATTGATTTATTGAAAAAAGTCATTAGCGTGGCTTTTTGTGAGCATCGAGAGTATAATAAAAACCTTTTTAGTTGTATTTTGAGTGAGAAGCAGAAGTTTTAACTTTGATATTTGGTGGGATTTGAGCTTAGCAGAGTTATAAGTGAAAAATGAAAAAAAATCCCCATTTATTTTGAGAGGACTCTACTGAATAATGAATAGGTGGTTACAGATGATGCCAAAAATTCATTAATTGTCCCAATTATGAGGAGATATATTAAGTAAATATCGATTTTCTAAGTAAATAATCTGCATTAGACGTTCAGATGCGATCTAAATCTCAAAGAGTTAACTTAAAACTCGCTCACCGTACGCCCAATCTTAAGTACTGCTAAGTTAAATCGGCCTTTGATGCAATTATTAGTGCCTTTTTTCCTTAAATTCTGATCCATTTACGTATCTATAGATACATACATACATACATAACTTCACGCCAAATCCCTTGCGGGGTAGGCAGAGAGAACAGAGCGCCATGAAAGAACGTATCTATAGATATAGTAATTAAAGTATAGTAATACAGTCTTGGTGGTCCAGTGGTCAAGTGCCCCGGTTTTCATAGGAAGAAGAAGTCGCGGGTTCAAATTCTAGCTCTCACCAATTATTTTGAACTTCTTAGTGGAAGTTACGTTTGATAAATATTGATCACATATTAATGATAAATACTTGGGGTAGCAACGGCGTGAAGTTATGTTATGTAATACTAAAAATACACATATACAAGTATATTTATATATTTTGGGGTAGAAATAAACGTTTCTATAAATGTACTTAATTAATTTGAGATAAGATGGTGATGCTTCATAAAATAAAACTGTTATAAACATTTTAATTACTTTAGGGTCAGGAAAAAGGGGTAAAAATTAACATTTAAAGGACCAAAATATCACACAGCCCATTTCGTTACCGTTTTTGGCCGTAGAGTTTTGACGCGTACAATAAAAACCGAAAAGGTTTATGGTTTGGATATATTAATATGTATGAATTTGTGAGTTAACGCCTACGTAAATATGTTTTGTCAAAACGCGAGATAAATAAAATGATATATTGCACTCGTTTTGCTGGTCTGAATGTTAAATATTCTAGCATCTGAATTAAAAGAAGTCTCGATTACGAATCTTGGCTTACACCAATGATTTTTTTTAAATTCTCGTAAGAAATTATTTATGCTAAAATTACAAAGAGAAATGATTTGTATTTATGTATGTAACGAATAAACTCAAAATTTACTGGACCGATTTTAAAAATTCTTTCACCATTGGAAAGCTGTATTCACCCAGAGTGACTTAAGCTTATATTTAATTATGATTATCATCGCCATTTTGTTTGTCTATGAGGCAGAAAGCTAGTATGTTAATAATGTCGATGACTTGTAAAATCATGCATAAGGCAACAGTTTCGGCTACCAATTATTCCATTTCGACCGAATTCGGCAATCGAGACGTAACCGCCGCTGCCTAAGCGTTCGGGTGTAAAAAGGTGTGAAGTTACAAAAGATAATGTTGTAGGTACAATGTTCGATACTAAATATCTTTTTTTCTTCTATATTTAAAAATCCTTAATTCATACATTTCTGACACTCAATTGGAATATCAAATGGATTTTAATACATTTTTGTAAATTTAAATTGTCCTATACAATTTTAATAACCATTTTAACAATGTTACAAATTTTGAAAAGTATATTTCTGCTTATATTCACTTCGTGTGAATAAAATTGTAGTGAATCTCAATAAAAATGTATTATAACAAGGTATTATTGCAACAAAGGTATAACAAAAATAACATCAAATAAACTAGCAGAAGAACAGTAAAATGACCTGTTTCATATCAATCATTAGGTATTAAATAAAATTATATATTTTAATTATTACATTATAGATTTTTTTTATGGGATAGGAGGGCAAACGAGCAGGCTTGTCACCTGATGGTAAGCAACCAACGCCGCCCATGGACACCAGCAACACATATAGTGTTACTGTTGCGTTGCAGACCTTTAAGGGATAGGGGAAAGGAAAGGATGAGGAAAGGGGGGTGCGCCTCCGGGTACCTCTCTTACCGAACGAAACGCGGCATGAGCCACTTTACGTCGCTCTTCTGAGAGGTCGTGGTATTTTTCCGGTCGAGCCGGCCCATTCATGCAGCGAACTGCTTGGCTCTACCACTGTTATTTTTTTAGGAAAATCATTAAATGGATTTTGATATTTTTTCTTCCTAAAAAAATTACAACAAGAAAAGTACTTAATTAAATGTAAGTATTGATTCAATCCTTTAATATCAACACGTGCTGTGTAAGCATGGCCACTTGATACGCCAAATTAATTTTATAACAATGTTATTTTCAAACACTGTTCACGATATTGTAAGTCATATAATATTTTTAACAGTGGTAGAGCCAATTGGTTAGCTTCCGGCAAGTGTAGTACTAGCAAAAATTCTAACTGGAAACCTCTGAATTAGAGCTCGTAGAGCTAAATCATTAGTGACTAGAGTAACCAATTCATATCAACATTTAAATCTTTTTATTATAATTAACATTTTTTTATGGGATAGGAGGGCAAACGAGCAGGCTGACACGCCTGCTCGTTTGCCCTCCTATCCCATGGTAAGCAACCAACGCCGCCCATGGACACCAGCAACCCATATATATAGTGTCACTGTTGCGTTGCCAACCTTTAAGGGATACGGGATAGGCAAGGATGGGGAAGGGGGTGGGCCTCCGGGAACCTCTCACCGTACCAAATGCGGCATGAGCCACTTTACGTCGGTCTTCTGAGAGGTCGTGGTATTTCACCGGTCGAGCCGGCCCATTCACGCAGCGAATTGCTTGGCTCTACCACTGTTAATATAATGTAACACAATGCTAAGTGAATAGATGTAGGAGTCGAGGACGGCCAAGACATACATTCCATGACCAAATAGAACGTGTTCTGGAGGAAGGCGATGTTAGGAGCCTCAAAAATCGACGCGCGTGCTAAAAAGAGTTATGAAAGTCAACGAAGCGAGTGAGGCGGTAAGAATCGCGTCATAAGGCGCTCTGTTCTCTCTGCCTACCCTGCAAGGGATTTGGCGTATGTATGTTTTATGTTACACAAGTAACATTGTAACATAAATTTAAGATATGATATTATAATAGTTATAATTAGCAAATCTATGATTGTTGGTAACAGACGGGCAGCTCATAAATTTAGCGTAATTACTTTTATATACGTAATTTATTCTCAGACTCTTTGTAATATATTCATTCGACGTGTTATGAATTAATTGTGTCTTTGGAAAAGTACTTTTTATATATCTTTACTCTTACGTTCATATTCTCTATAAATATGTACGAGTATATATACTTATTGAAGTAAAACTTCTAATGTCTCGTGCAAGAGCGTTTAACGCTTTTAACGCCCCCTTGCGGCCCTCGCGGGGCAATATATATTAATATTTAGTACTACTTTAAAACATCGAGTATATATGAAGCTAACTTTTCAATTTGTTAAGCTTGAATTATAATAGTACACAGACATCTAGTGGCAAGTGGAGGTACTAATTGATTTGGAATGTCAATCATATATAAACCCTACGGTAGTGAAACCATAGCGCGATTTAATAAGTTGACGTATGCGAAGCGCGACCTCTATGACCGAAAACGTAAAAACATATTATTAGTAAATAATCGTGACAGTTCGGTACTCTGCTCTATTTGTTTGTTTTTATTAAATATATTCAACTATATACTCCAACTGTAAAGTGTAAATTGGTTTAGGAGTACTTTGTTCTGTAGTAAAGCTTATGAACGTAAAAAAATAGTGCATAACGAGTGACGATGAATTAATTTTACTCTGTGAAAGACAATACGACAAAGAGCTTTTGCTTAAACCAAAATTAGTCGAGATTTGAACAAATATATTACTTGTTACTGGATGTACTTACGAATATTTTGGTAATTATAAACTTATAAACTGTATTTTCTTTTTTTAATTCATCACATTTAAAATATTGCAAAGCATACCTAAACAACATTAGCTATTTACAGTTTTCTTTATATATTACATAAAACTATGTTATTTATCAAGTAACTTGATGTATAATTTTCATTTATAATTTTTAAGAGAATTAATTTTCAAGTATAATATATTTCAAGGATAATTTAATGATAAACTGACTTCAATCATCACTCATGGTTTATACTCATGGTTAACTAATCTTATAAAAAGAAACATTTATAAGTTCAGATTATGGGTAATAATAGATAATAATAGTCTGTTTCTGGTCCTCGGTGAAATAATTTCTATATTATGAAATACAAAGATACTGCTATCTACCCATCCAATTTTTACATATACATGAGCCTTGGTTGTTCAAGTGTAATAAATAAATATAGTTAATTCATAACTAGTTTGGCAATTACAAGTTACAAGATCTTAGAAATAAGCGCTGAACCAGAGTTATTTGGAATAAAATAAGTTCAGAATAAGGGTATAATAATAGTCTGTTTATGGTCCTCGGTCAAATAATCTCTATATTATGAAATAAAAAAATATCAAATATTTTTATATTTGATATATATATATTATCTTTAATATAATTCCTTTGAACTTTGAAAATGTATAATGTGTTAAAATGTAAATTATAAAAGGCATGGCACTTCAAATAGATAGTGATTAACAGACATGTCTGTGACGTGTCCGTATGATATATATTCCAAATAGATATTTGGATTAAATATCTATACAGACACCATTATGATAATGTTGATCATTCTATTTTATGTCTGTTAATCACATTCTATTTGAAGTGCCATGCCTTTTATAATTTACATTTCAACACATTATACATTTTCAAAGTTCAAAGTGATTATTAGTTTTACTAGTGATGTAATAATACCATTAGGTTACACCACTTACTTACTAGTTAGGAACTTAGTTATCATTTGAACTTAGTTATCATTCCAATTTTTAATAGTACCTATAATATTTTAATATTAATAGTCTCGCTGGTCGTGGGATCGATTCCAAGCCAATGATTTCTCTGAATTACTTGATATTAGGTAGGTAACCCATGGTAAACATTTGAGATTTGGATGATTCTCCACGCGAAAATGATAATAACAATTCAATTCTTAGTTTTTTATGGGAAAGGAGGGCAAACGAGTAAGTGGGTCACCTGATGGTAAGCAATTTGACACCGCCCATGAACACTGTGGTGCGTTGCGCTCCTTTAAGAGAGTAGGAGGGAAAGGGGCTCGGACCTTTGGATACCTCCCTCACCGAACGAAAAGCGGCACGAGCAACTTTACGTCGATATTCTTATTCGAACCGCATGGATCGAATTTTTCATTTTGCAGTGTAGTATGTAGGTATATATTATGAATGTAATAAATATTACTTATTATGTATTACGTAGTTCTTGATCTTACAACTCATTTTTTAAGTTTTTAAACACGAGGAGCCAAGCAGTCCGCTGCATAAATGGGCTGGCTCGCCCGGGAAATACCAATAGCTCTCATTCACAGATAGTTTTAATGCTTTTTTGTGTATCAAATAAAAGGGCTTTTCGATAGTATGTTGAAAAATGTGACGTCATCCTAAATCCAATATTGCGGAATAAGTATTTTAATGCATTTTTACAATATGGGTTGAATGGGCTTGAGCTTGGGGGAGTACCTAAATCAAAGAACAATACGACGTTGATTATGGGGTATGTTCTTAAATAGAGGAGTAATTACCAAATTCTACTCAGACCCATATTAAGATTTATACTCCAGTGGGGATTGAATCCGCCAATCTCCGTTCTACATTCGATTTTACCAATGCACCACGAGGCCCGTCGTAATGTAAGTAAGATGTGCTCTTTTTAAATTAAGCGTGTTATAAATGTATGTTTGTTACAAAGTTTTACTTCCATAGCGCGGAGAGACTCCACGCGAATTTTTTTTTATTTATATGGAGAGACGTAATTAGAACTAATAATATTTAACCTAAATTGTAATATATTTCTAAATATTTCTTTTCTTTCTATACTACAAATATACTCTGCCTATACCAATATTTATTATAATTTCAAATTTAACAATGCTTAACATTTTTAAGAGCCTTTGAATACGCTATGTACACAATAGGAGTACAAAGATAATATAACATATACTCAAAGGTGCAGGCAGCGGCTGTTTAGCATCGTCTCGCCCTTATGTTTACCGGGCACAAAGTGAGTGTATATATAGGAAGTTATATATAAATACATGTATAGCCTCCAAAAATAATTTCAAAAAATTCAATGATGTGAGCCAGGATTCGAACCCGAGACCTCTTCATACAGAAGCGGGGTGCTCGACCATGAAAATATATTTAAAAAAATAGAACAAGAGTAAAATATAAACTACTAGAATATGATAACATCAATTTCTTCATTGCCTCCATAACTTGGATGTCAATCAAAACTTCTCAAACTAAAACTATCTTGACCAACAACTTAACCCTATCGATCGAGGGACCATCTCAAGCTCCTTATAAGTTATTCGGAGCGACTCATCGGAGATAACTGGGCAGTTACTGTCCGTTCTACCATTCATGGTTTATTTATGCAGCATGATAGCATAGCGAATCAAGTAGAGGTGGCATCGACTTTGTTGTCGCTTTTCATATTGGACAGTAGCCATTTTGAAAGTTGACCGAGCGTTGACATTTCATGTAAGGAATTATCAAAATGGCGTAGATACAGTTATTAACAACCTTTTTAGCGATGGTATGTTATCATATATGATGTACAAATTGTTGTTGTTGAGGACTAAAATTGGTCTAAACATGTCATTATATTTTATAGCTGCAACTAGAAACGCGACTTATGACTTTTTATCGGACTTTTGATCAAAATACAAATCCCCTTTAAGTTAGTATCCTAGTGTCCTGTACTGATGTTGAAGTCATACTTCAACATCATACAGATCGCCCGATGAAGAACTTATTTATACATTTCAAAACGATATAAAGGAAAGAAGAACAAACGTGTTATGATTGTCTTTAAGTACATTATCCAGAAACAGTTTATAACAATCCAGTCAGTTCGTTAGTATCTAAAAGGTATATTTATAACCTAATTAACCTATCTGACGCGTTGAGAACATTCGTAATATTTCCTCTTCATATAATGAAACAGGAAAAATGAATAAATATAACTCAAAATGTTTGCGTAACGTTACGAGTTATGTTCCAATGAACATAACATCGT
Organism: Euproctis similis; assembly: GCA_905147225.2. Lineage (NCBI taxonomy): Eukaryota > Metazoa > Arthropoda > Insecta > Lepidoptera > Erebidae > Euproctis > Euproctis similis. The sequence goes on from LR990105.1 coordinate 11,999,451, forward strand.
ATTTCAACCGTTTTCATCAAATGGAAATCACAAGACTAACTCTTATTCGAAATGGAAGTAAGTTTTAAATTTGGAATTTATGACAAACATAAACTAATAAATATTATGACCGTCAAACTAATTCTAAATTTGAAAATTGTATTCAAATTGATATCTTCCTGTCGTATTTGTAATAAAATAATGATGAAAATAAAATCATCATTATTATTATCATTATCAATCAATCATTTCTAATGTCTGATAATGATATATCTATATGATAATATTGTCAATAAATTCACACAGGAATACTTTACAGTTTCTGAACAAAGTAATCATTAATATTTACTACGGCAAAATAAAAATTATTGTTAAAATTTTCTGTTTCGAAGAAATCGAAATATAAATAAAATGAAAATGAATAATTGTATCAAACTAAAACTTTTTAGGCCAAACTGCTATAAGCCCATTCCAGTAACTTTTATACTTTTTTATTTATTGAAACGTTAAATGTGATACACGTATTCTTTACACTGTAGTCTTAAGATATTAGTCCTTAAAACTAGAAAAGCTTACTCGAGCTTTCTGTTACCCCATTACCAGTAGCCCAAATAAACATCTAATTCTTTCCTGCGCACCTCTGCATGCACATCCATCTCATTCGCACAAATGATCCCGTCTCCTTCTAGCACGATTCGGGCTTGAGGCACTTCCCTCTGAGCTCCTAGTTTTGTCCGCGGGCTCGCGGAGTACGACTGTGTTGCCCACTCGGTCTCCCGCCGATACGATACAGGCGTGTTTTTTCCGTGTTATTAAAGAAAAATTTATGAAAACTCCAATTTAATACCACCATATACAAACAGTCGAGTGTTTTTATAAAATCTCATGTGGTATAAAGATTTAGAGTGTAAAATGTAACCGTTGATAACACGGTGAGTGCATCGTTTCAGTGCCAATTTCAGGTAGATACCGCGCCACTGAAAAATTTTCTTTCACAATATTAAAAAAAAAATCATTAGAGTTATATTTATTTCTATTGTATTTTTATCTAGATTTCTTTTTTAATTTTTCGTTTTATTTGTTGTGGCGGTAATTTTGTAATTATTTGTGATTATTTTTAGTAAATATTATCTGTAGTAGTTAATTAATAACCTTCAAGACTTGAATGATTTTCATCATCAGAATTCCGACTATGTTTCGACCGATATTACGTTATTATGGTTTATCAATGGAAATAGATTTTTTTAAATATAATTTATTAATTAAAATATGCATCTAATTAAGACTAGATTTGAGCATTTCATTAGCCGGCAACTCTATTAACATCTATTAACATTAACATTAACATGTTTTACATTCAGTTATATTACGAATTCATTTAAAGAATTATCTCGCTTTTTAATACTAATAATTATTTATGTAAATAGCTGACACGTTTTTTTTCTTTTTAAATATACATTGGGAACTCACTCGGTCCAGTATCTAGCAGTGACAGCTGATATACTGAAATAGAAGAGTAGGTTCTATTCTTATTTCAGCCCAAGCTTTTTCAATAAACGAATATATGTTATTATATTGTATATGTAATTTTATTGTTATTGCTAGTTTCTAAATTAAAGCTTCAAACATACTCAGCTAATTTATCACTTGCCCTAACATATCTTAAACTTAGACAGTATTTTGAGAAATTACATTATTTAAAATAACCGAAAATTACACAAAGTCCATAATATATTCTCTTTGTAGTTCAAAGGGAATTAAATATAATCATGTTAATCTAAGATGTTCAAGAATTTGTTCATGCCTCCAAAAGGAAACCTCCAAAAGACTGCCTAATATTGTTAATATATAATGCAGACATAAATAATATAGTCTCGGTGTTTCAGTGGTGGATCACCGCGCTTCTAAATCGCGGATGTCGCGGGTTCGAATCCTAGCTCACAAGAATGAAATTTCTAAATTAATTTTGAATGTTATGTGTGATACCTATCGGTGACTAAAATCTTTGTGTCCGGTATGGCAATAAGTTCGCCACCTATTCCATTTGGGACATAAACATAACGGCGAGTCGAGGGTTAACAGCCACTGCCTACACCTTCGGGTAGAAAAAGGCGTGAAGTTCTATTATGTTATATATGTTACATAAATTATAAATATTATCATTACGTTCGAAAACAAGCTTTGATTAACTCGTAGTATTTGACTCTTGCTTTGTCTGTGGTTAGTTTAAGTTCTAATATATTCTTAACTCGTATTTAATTTATCATATTGAACATTTTTTAAGTGGAAACAAACAAATCTCATAAATTTTGTTATTCCTATTCTTGTTATCGACACAATATTAAGTATACTGCAAACTTATATAAATGTCATTCTGACGGAAAGCCGCATCAAAGGCTTAACTTGTCAACAACTGTTTGTCATAAATATTATATTATATCTTCAAAATATGGATACATTTATGTAACATTTCAATGGTAGTAGTCTCGGTGGGCCAGTAGTCTTGCACCCCGTTTCTGTATCAAGAAATCGTGCGTTCGATCCCGGTCTCACACCAATGACTTTTCGAAGTTATATGGCAATAGGTTCGCCAACTATTCCATCCAGCATTCGATACGTAAACATAACAACGAGTCGAAGCTTAACAGCCGCTGCCGACACAGTCGTGTAGAAAAAGGCGTGAAGTTTAGTCGAACCACTAGTTTTTGCCTAAGGTTTCGCATGTAAGTGCTTTATGCAACTTACGACGGCCATTTTTCATAATTAGCTATCCGGTTCTTAGAACATTAATTTTAATTTCATTCTTTCGGCGAGATACTCTCGAGAGCAATGAATCCGGGTCACTTAAAGAATGTTAAAAATCTCGGAAACTAAAAATGATAGGTTAATGCAATCAATTGTATTTAATAGACAATGTAATACTCCTTAAATGAAAGTAAAAAAAATATGAGTCACCATACATTTTATTAACACAAAATTACATTACAGTATATTTAAAGCGGGTAGTTGTGAGTGTGCAAGCAAAAATTTGTGCTCCCAATTTTATAATTAATAAACAACAGTTTTTCTCATTTAGTTACATATTAAATGTTATAAATATACTCCTTTAAGTGTACTGCCTGCCGGTGAATGTTAATTCCAGTTTCATACTAGTGCAAGTCAACTTTTTTTTTTGTTTTTAAAATTTCTATAATAACTGTCATTTACAAAATGGAATCTCAACTGCAATGTTCAATTGATAATTTGAGCAAAATGTTTAATAATAGAATGTTACAATTTGAAGCAGAATTACAACACAGTGTGCCAACCAACCTCACTAGCCTAACTGCTGAGTTCACAACTTTCCGTGGTTTTATCAAAGAAACCTTGGAGTGTCTGCAACAGCAAGTCCGGCTGTTAGCACAAAGTGTGGACCAGTTGGAAACACAAAATAGGCGTAAAATTGTGTTACTACATGGCATTGCAGAAGATAAGGGTGAAGAATTGGCACATGTTGTAGCAGAAGTAGTAAAAAATGATTTAAAAATTGAGGGCTTCAATGAAGATGAAATTAAGCGTTGTCATCGTATGGGCAGACCGACAGCCCAAAATAAACATCGCCCAGTTCTACTTAAACTTAAACAAACATCAGTTCGAGACAAAATCTGGTTTTCCAAAACAAAGCTTAAGGGTACAGGCATCACTGTAAGTGAATTTCTAACCAAACCTCGTCACACCATTTTTATGGCAGCTCGGGAGAAGCTAGGCATCAATAGGTGTTGGACTAAAGCAGGTCGTATCTATGTTACTGGCACTAATGGAATACGTCAACGAGTGGACTCGCTAGATACGTTGCATACCATCGTCTTACAAAACAGTGACATAGCTTCACAACACCCTGAACAGAGTTCTAAGAACCCAGTCCGTATCACAAAACAAAAAAGAAACGTAACCCAGAAAAAGTAAGGTGCCTGTGATACCTACCGAATAAACTAACACATTACTTACTTCTGGAGGATGATATCTTTCGGCATTTACCTAGTTTATAGCATAGTAATAAATTCGTTTATGTAAAATTTCTGTGTCATTCAATCACAATTTCATGTATTGTAGGTGTTAATTGATTACATTATTTACAATATATACAATTAAAAAACTACCTGCAATCAAATTTCTGATTCAAATTTCAAATTGTTTTTACTATATACCAAGTCTTGTGTCTTGTCACTTTGACAGTTAGTTGTCAACAAAGTGCGTTCGTAAACCTGCATGCGACTTTGTCAATGATGTCACATGAGAATACGTTCAAACACTTTATAAAATGTATGACTGTTTTTTTTTAAGTATATCTTGAATTTTTTTTCTTTCTAATTGTGTGATTTGTTTCTTTTGTTTTTTTTGTCCATAAGGCAAAGTTGTATAAATTTAAAAGATATTCATCTTCCAATATTTATTATGTTGACTTTTTTCCTACATATACAATATAATAATATATTTTATTTTAGTTTGGCATTCAGCTGGCGGGTGGACATTTATCTTTGGAGTTAGATAAAACCACAGAGTATTTTTTTTTTACTTTATATATCATATATTTATAATTTATTTTTAGTTTCTACTATTAATATCTATTCATCTATTTATTATATTACCACATATTTATTTATATCTATATATATCTTATTTTTGTATCGATTAACTTATGATTGATAATAGTGACGATGATTTTTGTTCATTAAATAGTGCCAATAATAGCGACGACGATTTCTGTTCACTAAACAGTGCTAGTGATAGCTTTGTTAGTATCCCTTCTCTGAACGATACACTTGAGTCACAGTTTGCTGGCGTTCCGAGTAACTTTAATGTTGTTCATATAAATGCTCAGAGTATTCCTGCCCATTTCACTGATATGCTGGTATGTTTTGACTGTAAGAATATCCATGCTATCCTGGTTTCAGAGTCATGGCCGAAACCATGTCTGCCTTCTACCTCATACAGCCTGCCCGGTTTTACTCTCGTCAGAAATGACCGTACCGTGGGTCGAGGTGGTGGAGTTGCCATCTACATTCGTTCACATATTCCTTACACTATCATAGATGTCTCCCCACAGCCGCCTCTGCCTAATGCCGGAGAATACCTATTTTTGGAAGTAGAACTTCGTCATAGCAAAATTTTGCTTGGGGTCTACTATTGTCCTTCTCTTCACATAAATTACTTTTCATCCTTCGAACAACTTCTACTAACTCTTACTCCCTCTTACAGTCAAACTATTATTATGGGTGACTTTAACACCTGTTTATTAAAAAATGATTCTCGCTCGTCCTCTCTTCTCTCAATCTCTAAGTCAATTAACCTCAAAATTCTTCCTCTTAATGCTACTCATCATCCTCCTAACCATACTCCTTCTCTACTAGATCTTATTTTTGTCTCATCTTCAGAACGAGCTGCTCTGCATGGTCAATGTCCAGCAGACAACTTTTCATCTCATGACCTCATTTTCCTTTCCTACAAAACTCGCCCTCCCAAAGCAAAGTCAAGAATTCTTGTGCAGCGCTGTTTTCGTGATATGAATCAGGACTCCCTGCAGCTGGATGCGAAATCCGCAGACTGGGGTCAAATTTATTCCTCAACATCAATCGACGGTAAGGTGAAGCTCTTTACAGATATGATTAACAGCATTTATGATAAACATGCACCTATAAAACAGATTAAAGTGCGTCATTTTCCATCCCCGTGGCTCACTGAGGAAATTAAACAGTTAATTAAGAAAAAAGCTGCTGCCAAAACCAAATTAAAAATGAAACCAACGGATGCAAGTCGAGAAAGATATGTGAAAATTAGAAATCACTGCAACAAGGTGTGTAGGAATGCACAACGCCAACATATTCATAAGTCCGTACAAAATGGTGACCCTGCAAAGGTTTGGAAGTTTCTAAAATCCTTAGGAGTTGGTAAACAGCGTCAAACTACAAATCCTTCTGCTTTAGACATTAATGCTCTCAATATTCACTTCTGCTCTTCGTCTAATTTCGACAAGACAACTAAAGCCAACACATTAAAATTTCTTTCTACACTACCAACTCCTGATTACCCTCCGTTTTTCTTCCGTCAATTTACTACTAGTGATGTTAAGAATAGTATCCTCTCTATTGCCTCCAATGCCATTGGGACTGATAAGATTAGCCGTAATATGTTACTTCCCATCATTGATGAAGTCCTACCCGTGATTTCTCACATCCTTAATCATTCCGTTTCCAGTGGTGTCTTTCCATCAGCATGGAAAGATGCCCAAGTAATTCCACTACCAAAAGTCCCGAAACCTACATCCTTCTCTGAATATCGCCCCATATCCATTCTTCCTTTCCTTTCTAAAGTACTTGAACGCCTAATCCATGACCAATTAATTAAATTTCTCAATTCCAACAACTTGCTTAACCCACTTCAATCCGGTTTCCGTCCCGGTCATAGTACCACTACCACCCTTGTCAATATTACGGATGATTTAAGGTCTGGCATGGAAAATGGAAAGCTAACAGTTCTTTGCCTTCTAGATTTCAGCAATGCCTTTAACACTGTTGACTTCGATGTGTTACTTTCCATATTGGGCTCTCTCAACATATCTCCTGGAGTAATTGACTGGTTTCGTAGTTACCTGTTCGGTCGCCGACAGCGAATCCGATTGGATGACATATATTCTCCTTGGTCGAATATCGCTGTCGGTGTCCCTCAGGGTGGCGTTTTATCCCCTTTGCTGTTTTCTCTATTCATAGACTCCATCTCTAACAAATTACTTTCTTCCTACCACCTTTATGCAGACGATTTACAAATATATACTCAAGAAGCAGTTATGAATCTTCCAAAAGCCATATCTTTAATAAACGAAGACTTGTCAAAAATACAAAAATGGGCCCATAGATATGGAATCATGGTAAACCCGAGTAAGACTCAAGTGATTTTAATCGGAGGTTCACGACAACTAGCCAAGCTTGACCTGACATCTTTACCTAATGTATCATTTAATGGCACCACTATCCCTTACAGGGAAAGGGTAAAAAACCTAGGAGTATACTTAGACAGTACTCTTTCGTGGTCGGCACAAGTTGAGAATGTGAGTGGCAAATTGTTTCGCTCTGCTGGATCCCTGAGAAGGCTCCGCAACCTTCTACCAGTTAACACCAAGACCGCGCTTGCACAATCTCTTCTTCTTCCTATTCTTGACTATGCTGATACCAGCTATCTTGATCTAAATGAAAACCAACTTGATAAACTTGAGCGTCTCCAGAATATTTGTATTAGGTTTATATTTGGTTTACGCAAATATGACCACATCACAGAATTCCGTACTAAGCTCAAGTGGTTGCCCATTCGCCTTCGAAGGAATACTCATATTCTTTGTCTTCTGTACAACATTCTCTTCAATCCTGCTACTCCTCACTATCTCAAACAACGTGTTACGTTCCTCCATGACACACATACAAGAAACTTGAGATCGTCAGTAACCTTGACTCTGGAAGTTCCAGCGCACTCAACAAATTTCCTCGACAAGTCGTTCTCCGTCAAAGCGGCGCGCTTATGGAATGAATTGCCATTGACAATTCGACACGCAAAGACACTGGCAACTTTCAAGAAACATCTTAAAGAGCACTACTTATCATTGTAATTGACTCTATATATAGATATTTATTGTATTTATGTGTATGTATTTATATATATATATATATTTATTTATTGTGTTTATGTGTATATATGTATATTATTTTATATATATGGGTATGTATGTATTTATGTGGGTATTAATGTATATGTATGTATCTAACTTGGTTGATAATATACACATATTTAAACAAACAACTGTACACCGCATATTTATTCTCCGAATTTATTTTTCCATGCTAAGGTTGTCTGGAAGAGATCGCAGAATGCGATAAGACCGCCGATTGTATTTGATCTACTATGTACTAAATCACTATAATGTATTTTATAAACTGTGTACAATAAAGAGATATTCTATTCTATTCTATTCTATTCTATTACATAAAGAAAAAATCTGCTGATCTCTCCTTAAAACAAAAATAGGAAACATGAAATTTTTGAACTTTATTACGATTTTCTTGAATTTTAATACTTCGTATTGCCTCCTCGTGCTTCCATTACTGCGTTTACGCGGTTTGGCATGCTGTACACCAAGTTCCTTATACGATTTTGGGGAATATTCTCCCATTCCTCTGTGAGAGCAATTTTGAGCTCACGAAGCGTGATTGGGGGAGGGTTTCGTTGTTTTACGCATCTGCCTAGCTCGTCCCAAGCATGCTCGATCGGGTTGATATCCGGGCTGCGCGCTGGCCACTCCATACGAGTAATGTTCATCTCTTGAAGGTAGTCATTCACAATCCTACCTGTATGAGGTCGGGCATTGTCATGCATAAATATAGCATCCTCACCTAAATTGACCATAAATGGACCAACGTGATCATTGAGGATTTCTTCCACATATCTTACGCTAGTTAAAGAGCCGTTTTCTATGATCACCAGCTCTGTGCGACTTTCAGAAGAAATTCCGGCCCACACAAGTACAGACCCACCACCGTAGGCTACTTTTTCCTCGATGCATGCTTGCTTGAATCTTTCCCCTGGTCTTCGATACACTCTGTGTCTTCCATCGTGCTTGTAGAGCATAAATTTTGATTCGTCGGAGAACATAACTTTTGACCAATCTTCAATACTCCAATTTACGTGGCTCTGGGCATATCTTAGTCTTGAAATACGATGCCCACGCTCCAGTTTAGGGCCGTTTGCAGGTCTAAGGGGTTTTAAGTTAGATTCAGCAAGCCGACGTCTTACTGTCCATGCACTTGGGTTACTTCCTCCGAGGCGTCGAAACTGATTGGTGAGTTCAGTTCCTGTGAGAAAGCGATTTCGAAGCATGGTGTTCACCAAGTATCGGTCTTCTCGTGCTGTGGTATACCTGGTTCTGCCCGTTCCTGGTCTGCGTAGGTTAGAACCAGTTTCTTCGTAACGTCGGAGAACTCTTTGTACTGTTGACAGCGACACACCAACAGTCCTGGCTGTATCGCGCTGACTCCGGCCGGTTTCCAGCATTGTAAGTATTCTGGTGCATTCTTCAGGCGTAAGCGACATAATTTCAGCTTGAATAATGAATATAGAGCACTATCAACATGGTTTATGTACCCACATAAATGACAGATTACAAACAAAAGCAAAACCAAATGCTGTAATTTCGTAGTTCCATCTTCGAAAGTGGCCCTTTTTCAAATTTGATTTTTTTATGATATAACTTTACAATAACTAAGAAGTTTTAATACCTTCATTTAAGGAGTATTACATTGTCTATTAAATACAATTTATTGCATTAACCTAGCATTTTTAGTTTCCGAGATTTTTAGGATTCTTTAAGTGACCCGGATTCATTGCTCTCGAGTGTAGTAATTAATTTTATAGTTTTGGACTATCAATGTATACATATATATATATATATATATATATATATATATATATTCTAATTTTAGTGTTATTTTAAAAAATATTGATTTCTTTAGAGCACTTAATAATATAAATATTTTTTATAAATTATTATTATTTATACAAAAGTGGTGTATTTTCTTTTCCTCTCTTCCTCTTCTCTTTCTTTCACTTTTTCTTATTTCGCTTATAAAGTGACCGAGATCTAATATAATTTTCACTGAGACATTTCAAATAAGATTATACTCACACAAACCCATAAAATTCGTAAGATGTACAATACCATAGACAAACAAAAGTACACGCGGCAAACTCCACCTTGTACACACACTGTATACGTCTACACGGGAAAGGTTTCTAATAAAACCACCCTGTATCTATGTAGGTCGATGGATAATAAAAGAATATTGTATTGACATATAGATAACATAGACATTCGTAGCAATATAAAAAAAAAAACACATTACTTATTAAATGTAACACCGCTTGTATTTATATTCGTAGCACTACACCTAAATCTACAAATTTCCGTAGCACTTGTTTATTCTACATTGCTACGCCGTAGCGCGCCGGAATCTATTATTATTATAGGTCCCTACTACCCTTCTTGTATTGTGTCATATCTCATCCGTACTGGGGTTTATTTTGTTTATATAAGGCTCTCCGTGTGAGAGTAGATTGTTATTGATGATATCAAGAATTCTGGTTATAACCTTATGTATGTAGGTACCTGTGTAATTGGCAACGTGTTGTAAGTGTTATAACACTACCTAAATGTATGATATATTATTCATTTTATATGTAATGAAGTATGTATATATGTATGTAATGTACTAATGAATTAATTGTTTCAATAATGTAGTACGTTTTGAATAAATCGTTACTGAATATTTGATTTTAAATGCTTCAGTTTAGGAATGTTTCTTTTTACGCATAATAAAGCCGGTCTACCTCATCTTTTTTTAATCAATATATTATGTAGTTGCAAATAAATCATTAAAATGAGCAAATTATGCCTTGTAAAGGTGGATGAAATAGATATTTCAATAGAGAAAAAATATTTTCAATTGAATTGAATTAATCTTGTCGGAACAATTTTTAATGGGTTATATGAAAACAAAGCATTATTCAATATTGAAAATAATAGCAGTCAAGTTGGTCAGAAAAAATATGTCTTGTATTGTCATTTTCTGTTCTCGTTCTGGTAAACAGAAATCCAAAACCCAGATAGATAAGACTAATCAGATCTTGGTACAGCGATTCCACTACAATATTACTCGATATTCGAATAATATACTAGATGAATGCTGAACGCAATCGAATAGCCGCAAAGGAATCAGGAAACCTACCATCACAAAACACACCCGATGCACTACAAAGGTTTCTTCACAGAGTTGCGAAATGAGTCATTATATTGCACCCTTACACTGTGGTGCGCTGATCTGGAGTATATAACCCAAAGTGTGCATATATAAAACACCTTGTTAAATTATCCTTGAATAAAATAACCTTTGCTTTATCGGTACATTTAATAATTGAACGGGCCGGCTCGACCGCTGAAGTACCACGATCTCTCGGAATATCGACGTATAGTAGCTCATGCTGCGTTTTGCTCGTGAGAGAAGTATCCCAAGGCCCAACTTTTTCAGTTGTAGGTATCCATGGGTGGCTTTCGTTGCAGGTATCCATGGGCCGCTTTTGTTGCTTACCATCCGGCGACACGCCTGTTCGTTTGCTCCCCTATCCTATAAAAAAATCTGCTTTTACATCTGACGTACATATTCCTTCTCTCCCGCTCCACGGCCAAGCTAAAATTCAGTAAAAGGCTCAGTCAGAATATGACCATGATACCGGACCTATATATTTTCACAGAAATGGTAATATCAATAATGATTTAATGATATATTCTAGAAAAGGTCCCCGTGCTTAACCACCTGGCCGTTGAAACCTAAACATACTTCACTTTCTAAATACATTCAATTCTCCTCTTTGAATACCACTCAACGCAAATATAATTTCTCCTAAGTGTGTAAAGCACTGTATATTTAATATACAAACAAAAATTGTTATTATATTTCCACAACATGTCACCAACATATCTGTTGTCATTTGTATTAAACGTTCTGTTACGTTTGTGGTTGTGGCTGACATTTTGTGTTATGTGAAGCATTGTGAAATGGTTTTTGTTTGCTATAATCAATTTTTAACATTTCACTTATTATTATTATTCCTTTAGTTGTAGACACGTAGTTAGCAGCAAAAATGCGTCGTGGTGAAATACCACGACCACTCAGAATGTCTGCGTAAAGTCGCTAAACCCGCGTTTCGCTCGGTGAAACTGCTGGGATGGGTTCCCACTTCAACCTTTTTTATATCGCTGAAAGTAAAATAAAATATTTGTCTGCCTGTCTTATGCCTGCCTGTCGTATGTACTCATAAAATGAAATAATTACTGGGTAGACTTTGTCAAAGTTACGTAAAGGTATTACCTGAGGTCTAACATATAAAAGTATTTTAGTTCACAACGAATATAATTAAAGGTAATATATTTTAAGGTGTCGATGGTCTAGTCGCCAAAGACCCGGCTTCTGAATCAAAGGTTCAAATCCTGGCTTAAACCAATGACTTTCTGAAATTATTTTTGGAAGTTATGTGTCATATCGCTGACTGAAAACTTCGTGCCCGGTATGGCAATAGCTTCGCCACCTATTCCACTTGGGACCTAAACATAACGGCGAGACGGGGCTTAAAAGCCGCTTCCTACACCTTCGGGAAGAAAAAAAAAAGTAAAAGTGTGTGTCCGCTCCGACGCACGACTGGAGTTTACTCCTCAAGAACGATTATAAAATAAAATAATAAATATTTACTGTCTACAAATATGAACACATTTCTTCGTAATAGAGAATGGCGTATGGCTATAAAGAGTGTTTCTATAAAGAGCTCAGGACATTGTATGGAGTGCCGACTCTTATTTATATGCTCTGTGACTATAAAGAGCTCAGGACATTGTATGGAGTGCCGACTCTTATTATTATATATTGTAAATCGATTCTTAAGGAGTAAACTCCAATAATAAATATATACTAATATATACTATGTACTAACATATTATATTAGAAACAAATAGAAATTAGTTAACAACGCCATCTGCTGGAATTAGTTAACAACGCCATCTGCTGGAATAGCTTTAGTGTTGTTGTCGTTAAAGCAAGTTAAGTGCTCACAATTTAAAATAATTCACATTCGCCAATAGATGTCAGGAATTCCAATAAAAAAGTAAGTTGATGTTTAAGTTAATTATCGATAAAACACGATAAAATGAAATTTTCTAAAAATGATTCCTAGCTAGATCGATTTATAGCCCCCGAAACCCCCTATATACTAAATTTCATGAAAATCGTTGGAGCCGATTCCGAGATTCACACACTTTTTATTAGGAGTACGATGTTGGCGATGCTACTGTGGCGCCCCTCGTTTCATTACCAAAGATCGAAAAATATTATTGATATTTCATTATTTTATTACTATGTAATTCGTACTTAAATATAATTTTCAAAAAACACAATTTATAAAAACACAATTTATAAATAATATAATTTTTTTTTTTCTCCGCCTGCAATACGTACTTACGTATATGTATGTATGTAAAAAACAAACAAACAAACAAACCCGATCCTAGAAAATGTGTCGAAATTGGTAAAGAGGACGGTAATTAGACGATTATACATACGGCCCTCGTGGTGCATCGGTAAACCGCACTACCGATAACACAAGGTCGGGGCGGGTTCGATCCCTCGTCTGGGGGTGTTTTTTTCTACATGTTTTTACGGTATTTATTTACAAAAATAAATATTTACTGTCTACAAATATGAACACATTTCTTCGTAATAGAGAATGGCGTATCGCTATAAAGAGTGTTTCTATAAAGAGCTCAGGACATTGTATGGAGTGCCGACTCTTATTTATATGCTCTGTGACTATAAAGAGCTCAGGACATTGTATGGAGTGCCGACTCTTATTTATATGCTCTGTGACTATAAAGAGCTCAGGACATTGTATGGAGTGCCGACTCTTATTTATATGCTCTGTGACTGCATAACGCATTTCGTGTGACACTCACGTGACTAGTACGATTTTGGTCCCCATAATTTTCATACCCCGGGCCTATATATGTAAATCGATTCTTAAGGAGTAAACTCCAAAAAGCGTGAATTTATGTTATATTATAATTTATTCCAGAACTAAAATAAATTTATTTACTAAAATTAAATGCTGAACACATGCCCCTTGCCGTTTTCACAACTTAATCGAGTTCAGACGGAAGCGATGAAGAACCTTTGTTTCATTAAAATCTGATGTCTTTGCTATATCCTTTTTGTTGAGTTATGGTCATTAAAATGACTGCACTAGCGAACTAACTTTGACTACCATAAATTAAAGGGGTAAAAAGTTTGCAGAGTCAGAAGAATTATGTACTATTCTAGTACATAATTCTTCTTTGTACAGTCACTATATCAAAGTTTGGTGTCAATAAAGTCTAATAATTAAGTAGTGTATTATTACTACTAAAACGGGTACTAAAAGTAAAACTGATGATATCTATACTTATATTATAAAGCGGAAGAGTTTGTTTGTTTGTTTGTTTGTTTGAACGCGCTAATCTCCGAAACCACCGGTCCGATTTTAAAAATTCTTTCAGTGGTATGTAGTCCATTTATCGAGGAAGGCTTTAGGCTATATTATATTTTCAAATTAATTAGGGATCCTTACTATAAGTCCAGTAATGTAACCCAAGGTGTAAGAAAATGACTCGAAAATAATTCTTACATCGTGAACGCTGCGAAAACTATAGATTCTAGAACAAAAAAATGTACTACACTTTTATAGAACATAAATTTGTCTATAAAAAAGTCCGCGATGCCATATGTCTAACTATTATAGTTATCTCACAATAAGTATTTTTTGAATATTTTAAAATAATTAAATTGATGTCGTTATAAAAATGGTTTATTTTGTACCTTGGTATTAATTCTCCTTAAAATAAATTACTTCAATAAAAAGATAGTTTCAATACCTTTCTAGAACTTTTTGAATAATTCAATTCGGACATTTAATTCAAAAGATATCGCCAAATACAAAATGTAAGTATTCATTTCATAGGGAAATATTTAGTTACACTACGGAAGATGTATCCGACTCGGACAGCTCGGACCGCGACAGCTATCAGGTAGATTTTTTTTACGTTCGTTTCTTGCTAAAAGGTATCGGTGGTCCAATTGTCGAGAACCCCATTTCTGAATAAAGTAGTCGCGGGTTCGAATTCTGGCTCACACCAATGACTTTTTGAAATTGTTTTCGGAAGTTATATGTATTTAGATATCAATGACTATAAACTTTGTGAATGGTATGGCAATAAGTTCGCCACCTATTCCATTTGGGATGAAAACATAGTGGCGAAACGAGATTTGACAGCCGCTGCCTACATCTTCGAGTAGAAAAGGCGTGAAGTTATGTTGTGTTGTTGTTTCTCTCTTTGTCATCATATCGCTCAATACTTTAATTAGAATTTAAAATTTGTAGTATTTAATCCTATTTTGTGGTATTTTTATTTATAAAAGTTACTAGCTTTTACCCGCGGCTTCGCTCGCATTAAATCCATTAAATAGGTATCAAAGATCATTACTATAGAAGTTAATCAATATGATAACTCTGTTTTATTGCTTAGCTGGAATTATTAATTTTTAAAATTATTACATACAACGACGTTTAAAAAACTAACAACATTTTGACTGATTTATAATACATTCTAGATATATGTAATAAACTTTACATTTTTAAGATCGTGATATCTTTTAAAATGTAGTAAATTTATTTCGATAAGCTTAATCGCAAAACAAACAGACATCATTTGACTTATAAAAAAAAACATTCACTGTGAGTTAGCTACCCCGGTTTGAACATATGGTGTCCCGTTTTTTTCATTGAAGTCAACATTAGTGACCAAATAAAAAGAGTGTTTTATGTAGTATTAAAAAAAACTAAAGGTTGAAAAAAAACTTGGGACAAGTTCATTGCTATATTCATTGTTTATAAGTGGCATTGCTAATAAAGCTTTCTTTGAAGTTGTAAATATTATCAATGTCTTGATTGTCAGTACGCTAATAGATACTAGCTAAGCGAGTGAGGCCGTACGGCCGAATCGTGCCTTATGGCACTTTGTTCTCTCTGCCTACGCCGTAAGGAATTTGGCGAGAATTTATGTATGTATGTATCAGGAACTACTGGTTTGGATTGAAAAAAATATTAGTTTTAGAGAGCCCATTTATTGAGAAAAGTTTAAGTTATTAATAAGAGTGGGACAATAAATTTTAGTTATAAATGTATATAATATGGCGGTGCATAGTTCGCGCGGTCTGCTAAATGATGATGATTTTCGAGTCTAATAAGACACGTAAATTAGATTATTATATATTTTTGGATTATTTGTTTACCTAAACGTGTGGCGTTATTTCCCGTTCATTATATTTATGTAATATGCATACGCGATAGCCTAAAAGTTGCATTTTTTTATGAGATAGAAGGGCAAACGAGCAGCCATGTCACCTGATGGTAAGCAATCAACGCCGCCCATGTACACCAGCAACACATATAATGTTACTGTTACGTTGCCGACATTTAAGGGATAGGGGAAAGGAAAGGATGGGGAAAGGGGGGTGGGCCTCCGGGTACCTCTTTCACCGAACGAAACGCGACATGAGCCACTTTACGTCGATCTTCGGAGAGGTCGTGGTATTTCACCGGTCGAGCCGGCCCATACACGCAGCGAACTGCTTGGTTCTACCACTGTCTATCTAAGAGTACATAATTCCTTTAATGTGATCTAAATATCTAAAACGAACGTACTATTTAAAAATATTTTATCTATGTATCCAAAGTCCTGGGTCAAAGTTAGCGTTAGTTCACAGTTACTTCTCTAAGCAGATATGATAATATGTATTATTTTTAATCCTTTACAATATTGCAACTTCATATAAATGGACGAAGCGCAAGATATACCCACACACCTCGACTTGGCGTATTTTGCTAAAATATAAAGACTTTACGGTCTTCATCATACCACATAGAGTTGCCCATCTATTAGTATTTTTAATATCGTGATCTCTTTTAAAATGTAGTGAATTTATTTTGATAAGAGTAATACCAAGATGCCAAATCGACACCATTTAAATTATAAAAAACACATGCTGGTTAAAACATGTGGTCTTTTTTTGTAGAAAGACAATGACCAAAGAAAAAAAAAAGGTTGTTCAAGTAGTATTAAAAAAAAAACTAAAAGTTGACAAAAAGCTTCGGACTACTACTACTATTACTATTACTTATAGTGTTGATTGAAATTGATAATATTATCACCATAATATATCTTGGTTGTTAGTCGCTAATATCAACAGCTAAGCGAGTGAGGTGTGTAATAATCGTACCTTATGGCCCTTTGTTCTCTCTACCTACCCCGCAAGGGATCTGGCCTGAAGTTATGTATGCATGTATCAAGAACTTGAATTGAAATAAATATTAGTGTTAGATAGTCCATTTATGATGAAAGCTTTGGGGTATTAATATGATTGCGGCAATAATCTTTTTAGTGGAAAATGTATAAAATATGGCGGTACGAAGTTCGCGCGGTCTGCTAGTATCTAATATTTTAAATTGTCGTGTCGCACTGTCGGTTGCCATACTCCTTAAAAATGGCTCCGCCAACTTTAATAAAATTTTGTTTGCATTTCGCGTAGACGAGAGATTCAGTCAATATCTATTTTTCATTCTATTTTATTTAAAGGTCTTAGATATTGACTGAATCTCTCGTCTACGTGAAATGCAAACAAAACCAAAAAAAAAAATATAAATAACAAAGTATTTTTCATTCTATTTTATTTAAAGGTCTTACTTTTTTATTTATATATTTTTTTGGTTATTGTTTCTTTATTTTCGACAATCATTCCCTATTTTTGGCCAGGTTTTTTTTTTGTAAAACAGCGTCAACCGGCTCATTAAGTAGATACGTAATTATCTAATCACAAATAATTTAATTTCATTAAAAAATATATAGCAAACTCAAAGCGAAGGCGGCTTTGTCGGAATTTTAATCTAAATGAAAGAAAATTGAAACAATTACTTGAATTGTCCGGAAACGTGCAATTTGTCGGAATGTTTGTACTTATGAGAATTTCTTCTACATTTTTTAAAATCTATTGAAATCTAAAGTAACGGTTATTTTGAATCTTTCAAATGATACTCTATAAGGCTACATTCCAATGGTATGGTCATGTAGAAATAATGATGCAATATTGACTAAGCAGGTATACAATGCAAAATCAGATGGATGTAGGAGTTGAGGACAACCACACCTTCCATAACCAAAGGGAACGAGTCTTAAAGATAGTGATGTTAGGAGCCTTAAAAATCAACGAGCGTGTATGAAAAAAGTTATGGAAGACAAAGAAGCGAGTGAGGCATGTAAGAATCGAGCCTTATGGCGTTCTGTTCTCTCTACCTACTTCGCAAAGGACTTAGCTTGAAGTTATGTTTGTTATATATAATTTTTTATCTTGAAAAGTGTATATAAAGTGAAATTTAAACTTTATATTTTACTGTAAAATTATGTTCCATTGCTGATGTGATAATATTAAACTGGATATGTAAAAATCACACTTAATTAAACATATCTATATCGATTATTTAAGAAGATAATTTACATAAAAAAATGAAAATGAATATAATCAATCAATACTTATTCTTATTCATATTTATAACATTTAGTAAAATACAATAATAGCAACGTTTGCCTCGAAAGATGTGAATGTGGACATATTTCTCTCTGAGATTTAGATATTTTTTTATTCAGTCAGTTAAGATTATAAAATCACTAAATCCCGCTACACTTACACAGATAGATACAAATGAAGGTTCTCTCTCTGGAGGTTTTATGCACGTCACGCTCCTCTCGCGCTTTATAGCTCTTCGAGTTGAAAATTGAAAGTGACTTCAGCTGTAAAACGTACGAAAAGTGAGGCAAACGGGAAAAGAAATCAATTTTAGATGTCAGCGCTTGCAGCGCGTTCGCCACTTTTCACTAGATGAAAGAATGATAGGTGAAATTCTCTTTGATATAGACGTTATTATATTAAGATACGAAGTATAACATAACTTCACGCCTTTTTCTAGCCCAAGGTGTAGGCTGCGATTGTTAAGCCTCGTCGTAAATGGAATAGGTGGCGAACTTATTGCCATACCGGGTACAAAATTTTCAGTCATCGATATTTTTCACACATAACTTCCGAAAATAACTTCGAAAAGTCATTGGTGTAAGCCAGTGTGAGAAGCGGGGTGCTCGACCACTGGACCACCGAGACCTATAAATATTAATTTATATAATTACCGATATCTTTTATATTTATTTAAAAATATAAGACATAAATACTTTATAATAAAAAAAAACGACAAGCGTGTATAACAAGAGTTATAAAAGTCGAAGAAGAGGCGTGTAAGAATGATGATACCTCATGACGCTTTGTTATCGCTTTCTACACCACATGAGACTAGTCAAATAACTTCACGCCTTTGTTACCTGAAGGTGTAGGCAACGGCTTTTAAGCCTCGTCTCGTCGTTACGTTTACGTCCCAAATAGAATAGGTGACGAACAAAGTTTTCAGTCATCGATATTTATCACACTTAACTTCCGAAAACAATTTCGAATAGTCATTGGTCGGATCGAATCGGATCAGCAGCCATATGTTCGACCGCTGGTCCACCGAAACCAAGAGACTAGTCGTGAAGTTATATTATTACAATATGAATTAGTAAACTCGATATCTTAAGCTGGTGCTTAGTGGATATTAAGTTCTATTAGTTAATAGCTGCAATAGCATTATATTAAAAAACACTTCAATAATATATCTTAGATCTTTTTGTCCGTATTCGAAATTGTACAAATCATTTTATGGTATTCAGTTATACCTGCCTATCATGACAGTGACTTACCGTGAAGTTGTGTGTGTATGTTTATGTATATGTGAGCTCCGTAGGATAGCGACATCTATCTATTTATCTAATGCCAACAAGCCTCGCTGCATGACGTCAACCTGTCTTGGGGACTTATTGCTTCTTTTTATATAAAATTATATGTATTGAACAATTCGTATATCTTTATAGACGGTTGTATAGTTTGTTTGTATAGTCTATCTGAACTTGTGCAAATATATTTAATGTGAGAAACCCAGTTTTCCCAGTTAAGCAACTCACTGCTTGTGTTATGAAAAATAGATAGCGGGGTATTTATACGTTTACACCTTTTTGGAGAAACGCGGGCAACAAATATAAAGATAAGGATATTATTGGAAAGGAAATATTTAAACACGAGCGTTTGAGGCTAGTGGAACTACCGTGGAATAAAAATACACGGGCGTAATCGCCACGAGCAACCTGATTCCAAGAGTAGAGGTATCACGAGAAGAGCCGGGCAAGAAAGATGCTACTCCAAATATCCCAGCATAACATAAATATTTGTACTCTGCTGGGGATCGAAACAGCCAAACTCAACTCTGTCGTCGGTAATTTTTACTAGTGCTCAAACATTGTGGATGAACTTATTGATATTAATAGACACAACTAGAATTTATGCAAACATTCACGGACATATCATGCAAATGTTTGCAAACAGAACGAACATATGCCTCGCGCCCTCTGATATGAAGTGGAAGTAGTCAGCTAGTACTACTAGTAGTATATCAGAACTAAAATTATATTAACTTAGAAACTATATGAAATACAATATATTATTATAAACTGTATGTATCTAATGTATGGCAATAGGTTTCGTCACCTATTCCATTTGGGTTGTAAAAATTCGCCAGGTCTATGTTTGATAGCCGCTGCCTACTACGCTTCCGATAGTAAACTGTGTAAAGTGAAAAATGAAAGCTATTTAAAAGTCTTAGAAAGATATTTGTACATGAATGGTAATCCAAACATCTTCAAAGTTTCATCACGGAAATATCCTATGAAAATCGTTGATTAGTTTTCATTATCTCTCATCTTCTTTTGTTGGGGCAAATGATATTACAATTAACAAATATTGCCTATGTTGTAAGGTAAACCTTTAGCTACACATCAAACATTATCATATTAAAGATGGTGCAAAAGTGTTGACGGTTCAGGCACACAAACAGTTAGATAGATATAATTATAAGAACGATGGTTTTGGCTTTTGTTAATCCAATACAAACCCCTCATATTAGTTTTTCTCTAATATTTTTAACGGCGACGTGGAGTAGGATGTCCCCCATTAGGTGGACCGACGATTTAGTCAAGAGTGCTGGCAGCCACTGGATGCGAATGGCGCAGGACCGAGAGCTAAGGCGTTTTATGGGGAAGGCCGACGTCCAACAGTGGACATCGAAAGGCTGATGATGATGATCTTTAATAAAGTCCTAGCTATGTTACAATTATAATAATAATAATATCTTGGACACAATACACACAGCGCCCTCTATTTCCAAACTAAGCAACTAAATGCTTGTGTTATGGATACTAGATAACGGATATTAATACATATATACTTTTCTTTTGTAAATACATACTGGGTGGTAAATAAATACGTCTGGGTGTTTTTCTATGTATTATACATAGAAAAACACCCAGACACCACACAAATATTTGTGCTCGGGTGGGAATCGAACCCCCGACCTCACTGCTGCAACCGGTTGTTTTTACCAATGCGCCACGAGGCCCGTCATCATATATTAAAAGTACCGATAGATTAATATCACAGTTAATAAAATTATTGAATCATAAACTAATAATGAACTATCTGACATCTAAACATCGCATATAGTTAAATAACATAACATAACATAATTTCACCCCTTTTGTTACCGTGTTGTGTAGGCAGCGGCTGTTAAGCCTCGTCTCGCCGTTATGTTTACGTCCCAAATGGAAAAGGTGGCGAACCTATTGCCATACCGGGCCCAAAGTTTTTCAGTCATCGATATTTATCACACATAACTTCCGAAAACAATTTCGAAAAGTCATTGGTGTGAGCCAGTATCAGGAATCGAACCCGGATCTCTGGATCAGAAGCCGTGTGCTCGACCACTGGGCCACCGAGAAAAATCTATTTTATAAATGTTTATTTATAAGAAATCAAGTTATATATAAGAATCTTACCTGAACATTGGCTAAGTCCCGTACGCAAGATTATCCGTCGAATGTAATAGACTACGTGACTACAAGATTGATGACCGAACCTCTTAACTAAATCTCAGCCAGGTATTCGTACCAGAATATCTTGAATTTTTACCTGAACTCGGTCGAGCAGTTTTATTTCGTATAAATAAAAGAAACCCTTTAAGTTCGGCCGTATTTAATAGATGGTTAGAAATAGGATATTGAATTCTTATCGGTGAATTAATGGATAAAATTTTCGGGGAATATTCAATTTGTTGAGTTAACGTTTCATTGATTTAAATTAATTATAACCCAGAAATTTGATTTGCCAAATAAAACAGTCTCTGTCAGCTTAGATTACGTGCGTGATTAATATTTATTAAACAAACAATTAACCAAACAAAATTATCATCTATTATTTAAAAGATTAAAGAGTAATTAACATATTCAAATTAAGACCTTTCTCTTCAAGACCAAAACAATAAAAGTTGAAGAAAAAACCTAAACGAAACTAGTACGTAGAGTCTCTCTGCACCAAAAACAACTTTGTAATTCTTTATCTCTAAATTTAAAAAGAAAAAATATTACCCGACTAAATTATGTATGTATTAAATCAAACTAAAAACACAAACAAAGTAAATTATAATACAGAAATCTGCCAGTAAATCTAACGCTACAGCTTAAATTAAAGCTAAAGAAATTTTCCAAGTTAGTTATATTGATCGATTTATATCCTACTATATAGTTCCTATTATGACCGCATGAAGGCGTTGTAAGCGTTAAACGCTTGCAAGGGAGATTAGAAGTTCCACTTTAATATAGTAATAACTAACAGAATAACCGTCATATCTATAAACTAAAACAGGAGTATCGATAAACGATATATTCAAATTAAGTTAAATTCAGTCAATCATAAGTGAGGTTATGCTTCAAAAAGCAGCACATTTCTATGTTTATTTCAGTGAATTCACCATTTCACTGGCGCAATAACTCGGGGACCGTTGAATGCAAATGGTTGATGCTTAACCGCCCGGATCTGTACCTATGTTAATGTCGACATCAAATATTAAACGTGTTCTTGAGCTATAAGTTTCAAAATTCAACTGACTGTTCATTAATCAATATCAAGTTTTGTATATTTTTATTTAAAAGTATTTGGTAAAGTCTAATGTTGAATGTAAAGTAATTACTTATTATAAAAAGGGAAAAGTGTTTTTCATTTTGAATTATAGAATAAACACTAACTATCAAACATATCATCCATAAATATATTCGAATAGTTATTGGATAAGGATATCGAGACTTCTTAATTAGCAATGGGATTCTGAACATTAGGGTTCAGAATACCATTGCCAAGGATTGTGAATATAAAATCTTATGATTTCTTAGTGTTTTACTATTATTATTATTATTGCTTGAAAATCCCATTATCATGATCGTTATGACGAATTCGCATACTTGAAATTAAGCCAATAAACTTCACAGAGTAAATAACTAAAATAAAATCTATTTAGTTATTTTGATCGCAATGGGGACGACCTATGTATGAATGGGTGAATAGTATATGTGATGGTTAGTTGGTGTGGTACCGGCCCTCATCTGCGAGGAAAAAGGAGACACATGTAGCAAGCAAATCATTTTAGCGGGCGCAGGCCACACATTGTTCCGGTCATTGTAGTGTCTAGTTTGTACATTTTTGCCGCCCAAATAACAAAAGGATACATGCGTTTTTTCCTAAACCAAAAAAAAACAAAATCTATCTTCATCAAAACTCATTTAACCAAACACACACTGGCACAAAATAGTCATCAGATTTAAGCTGTTCACTGAATGAAAGAAAAAAAAAATATTTCGTCACACACTAACATTTAACTATAGTTATAAAGATCTAAAAGTAATGTTATTATATTATATGTCACACATTATCTGTTTTAGATGGGGAAAGCACGCTTACAGGCGAGTGATGTCGCTCGATATTTGTGTTTCACCCAAAATAGACTTGAAATAGGTCATCGAACGTTGTCAAGCGTCGACCGCCGGACAGTGTGACCGAGATAAATTCATCACTTCAAATAAATAATTTGATATAACAGTACCTTTATTAAGTAAGCCACCGGCTTCTAGGTAGGAATATTTGTATTCTATTTTAAGATTTCGCCCGTTCACAGAATTAAAATTAAAATCTCGTTGAAAAAACACATAGAAACTCAAGTATATAATTATTTCATAAAATAGATACCTAAACTTTTTTTGGTTTAGAAATTGGAGTGAAGTTATGTATGTATCACTAATATAACTAACCTACATTCTATAATTAGACAAATCAAATCTGTATACGCAACATCACGCCTTTAGTTGATTTATGCCTAGGGCACGCGAACGTTCTTTATTTCCTTAGAAAAAACGTTCTGTCCAATTGAACTACAAATTAAAGCTATACAGATTAACATTTTCAGTAAATCAAATATTTACTGAAAATGAAATCTGAAATAAAAAATCTTCTTATTTCGATTTTTTATTTCAGATTTCATTTTCAGTATAAAATTATTACTTACCATACTACTCCGAAACTGCTTGACCGATTGTCATGAAATTTTGTATGCAGATTGGGTAGGTATGAGAATCAGACAACATCTATTTTTCATCCCCCTAAATTTTAAGGGTAGCGCATCCCTATTTGTTTATAATTTTTAGTTCTTTTATTTTTTTATACCACCCTAAATTTACATGTCACTACGATCAACCCCCATTTTTTATTTGACGATCAAAAACATTTGCAAGGTCAGTTAGTATTTTTATATAAATTAGGTGCCAATGATCTTCATGATGATAACATATTCACATGTATTTACAACATACAATTATTTACAACAGAGAAAAATAAAATGTAACCTCTCTTTTTGAAAATATTTTTCGACAAAGAGAATGTGGTGTTTGCTTTTCATGCTTCAAAGATCTGAGTAAGGAAACATATTGACTCCTCCTTCCCCTGTATTTTTCTACCTACAGGTGTTAAGTGATGGTGATGTGTTTTTAACGAAATATATTATATTGATTTCTAACGTATATATAGGTCATATTAATATATTCCTGTTAAAAATTATATATAACATATAAATTAATAACTATAATATAATAATTAATATAACATATATTTAATTTATATATATATATTAATTAAATAGATACTTATAGTACAATACCTTTACTTCTAATAACTATATAATACATTATTAGAAATAATTATAACTTACACACAAGCTTACAATTACAAACATAGCACTATATATTTTTTAATTTGTAAGGCAAAGTTCTGCAAAAAAACATCATCATGAATTCGTCCATACAATTTCTTGTTATTTTTTTACCTAACTACAATAATAACAACATTAATATTAAATATAAAATTTGAAATTGAACTTATGGTCATGGCGATCCAGTGGTCGAGTACCTCGCTTCTAAATGAAGAAGTTGCGGGTTCAAATCCTGGCTCACACCAATGAGTTTCCGAAAGTTATTTATGATAAATGTCAATGACGAAAAAACGTTGTAATAATAATAATAATATTAATATCTTTATTTATCCACATCTCACAAGTTACGTGTAACATAAAAATAAGTAATTAAGTTGTTGCCTTGCGAGTGTCTGGAGTCTGTAATAGGTTGAAACCTATCCCACAGAAATCCAGGCTCCCTCTACAAATGAGTGATAGACCTAATCCTAAGGTTTTAGTATCAGTGCGTTCCAATTTTGTGCAGCCAAATGTTCTCATTTTTTTCTTTTTTTATTTAAAATTCACTTTAATAAATAAAAAGTAAATAAACAATATTAGAAAGTCAACTATATAACGTCAGAATCCCATGCCTAAGGTTCTCATGCAGTGCGTGCTTACTTATGTGCTGGTATATTGTACCTATATCATGGTTATTTTTGGTTCGGTGGTGAGAGGTTTTGGTGTGTAAGCGCACAAGTGGGTGCATGTGCGCGAATAGATGTTGGCCTTTGGAAAAGAGAATAAGCTAAAGACAAGTTACACAGGAATCGTTAAAAGGGTCTCTATGTCATCATAGGTCTTATTTTTAAGCCAGTCAATAATGATTTTTTTAAATTTATAGCGGGATAAGGTTTTAACATTTTCATTGCTAGGCCTTAATAGGCAGTTATAAGTGCGTGGCGCGACGAAGTTGAATTGCCGTTGGGCCATCGAAGTCTTTGTACTGGGCACTGGGCAACGAGAGTATCTAGCGTTTGTCTGAGGAAGTTTTGGTACTTCAATGCAGTGGTACCTTGAGAGGACTCGCAACAGAAATAATTTTCTTACAGATATTAATCCCGACACCTGATATAGCTCCGTGGTAGGAAACCGAAAAGGCAAGCCGAGAAGAACCTTTATAACCGCTCTCTGGGTATCCGGTATGGCAATAGGTTCGCCACCTATTCCATATAATACATTAACATAACGCCGAGACGAGGCTTAACAGCCGACACCTTCGGGTAGTAAAAGGTATGAAATTATATTATTAAACTATGTTTTTTGGAATATCAAATTAATAACAGTGGTAGAGCCAAGCAGTTCGCTGCATGAATGGGCCGGCTCGACCGGTGAAATAGCACGACCTCTCAGAAGACCGTCGTAAAGTGGCTCATGCCGCGTTTCGTTCGGTAAGAGAGGTACCCGGAGGCCCATTCCCCCCTTCCCCATCCTTTCCTCTCCCCTATTCCTTAAAGGTCGGCAACGCAACAGTAACACTTTATGTGTTGCTGGTGTCCATGGGCGGCGTTGGTTGCTTACCATCAGGTGACACGCCTGCTCGTTTGCCCTCCTATCCCATAAAAAAAAAAGATTTTTACTATGTAGTTTCATCTGAAGTCGTTAGACTTAAAGCTAATAATAAAATTGTTATTCTGCCATATGTCTAACTCCATACGTGTATTACATAACATAACATAACTTCACGCCTTTGTTACCCGAAGGTGGAGGCAGCGGCTGTTAAGCCTCGTCTCGCCGTTATGTTTACGTCCCAAATGGAATAAATAGGTGGCGAACCTATTGCCATACCGGGCATAAAGTTTTCATTCATCGATATTTATCACACTTAGCTTCCAAAAACAATTCCGCAGTAATTGGTGTGAGCCAGTGTCAGGATTCGAACCCGGACCTCTGGATCAGAAGCCGTGTGCTCGACCACTGAGTCACCGAGACATTACTTTATTATATATTACGTGTATTAGCTAAAAATATGACGTTTTATTGTAAATATACAATACCCATAACAGTCCCCCCTCAAAGAACATTTGTTATTTAAAGGAAAAACTGTTCGCGGGCACATCGATTTTCCTACTCAACGTTCCGTTCAACGGAGTAGGTACGGTTCAACTGGTGTTATAATTTATTCATAAGCACTTTATCACTGAACGAATAACTCTAACACGTGGCTTATATCTTTTAGTTAGATATTACTAGACATGCAAACATGTTGTTGATTTTTTAGTAGTAAAAATGAACTATTGTCGGCTTACTTATCTATAAATAATTACTGTAAATAACTATTTAAAAAAAAATAGAAGTTTTACTTTTGTCTAATGCGTTTTATAACTCGTACCCCAAAGTATAAATACAAGATGTCCAAACGTAATGTTGAACAAATAGTCTCCATTTAGAGAAAATAATTTTCACCGGCAGAGGTCGCTACAAGAAGTACTCGTTTAAATCATTACGCCTGGATGTTTTGTTGCTGTTGACAACTTCAGCAACTGACAACACTAACAACTTATATACTTTAAAATTATCTTTGAATTACGAATTAAGTCACGGTCACGAAACACTTGCACTCACAATGTATACGATTGTTGTGACTGTGAGTGTTTTTGTAGATTTGAGTTAGCCATGTAGAAATAGATTGCCGATGAGTTTTTGAAAAACTTATTATTATATATTTAAATGTGATAATAATGTATACTCTTACAGTACGTTATCAAATTGTAGTATTTTGATCAATACAAAATAGTATAGTGCTGTAGTAGTGCCTCATTAAATTCTACTGGATAAACCAGGCAAAGGAGGTCAATTCAAACTGGCAACTCGTTATAGACGGTCCAATTCCAACTCACGCAAACAGCCGCTTCTCATTCTCCTTGAATATTCAACGTTAGTTATACTGAGCCGGTGAATTAAATAGGGTTGTGCGTTTTTTTAAAAAAAAAGAACTAAAATTTTACACTGATACCAAAGTTCGTGTTATTTTTCATTACAAAATTTGGAATGGTTAATAGAAACAGCGATATCAAGCGTCGTTCTCAGTCGAAAATAGTGCAGCTGTTATGTATTTTTAATAGATGGAATCAATAACTATTTAAATAACAAAAACGTTTAAACAAAATCCGGTTCAAAAAACTAAAGGGTATACTTAGTATGCCAGAGTTATTAGAATACCTAATCCTTTTTATAGGTGTAGTAAACCACTAAAGAGGTTGACCTCAAGCGTTGCCAACTGGCACGTCATAGGTTATCGAATTATTATCGATGACGGGGCAGATTTTGTCGGACGAATGGCAATATACCCCCATACCTGATTTTTGCCACATATATCAGCTTATTGTTTCCCTACAATATATAATATTCTTTCTCTACTGTATAGGTTTTATATGTTATAGAGTGATTAATAATAAATAATATTCGGTATAATCTTAATTGATCTTTAGGATCATTTCTTTGATAGTTAACTTAAAACATTATCTGTGATATTAAATTGCCTGAAAATGGTTATTTTTTACAAGTTAGCTTGGAATCTAAGCAGAGAAGAGAGAGAAAGATTTTAAATCTGTCATTATCTTCGTTTTTTAATGTAATTATGTGAGTGCCTTACTACAAATTTCTAAACTATCTGGATGAATTTAACTGTCAATCGCCTAGTTTATTTTATCTTATACCGGTCTCTAAAGCCGGTTGGATTGGAAAATTGAGCAGTTATTTACGAACACACAATTGCCTTAAAGATTGTTACGTGTGGATGTCTATTCTAGTTCACACGCATGTACACAAACATACACGCAAATTTAATCTCGAGATATCTTGTACCAAGTCTTCAAATAAACTTATTGTTTATAACTACATATTCTTAATTATTAATAATATTAATATCTTGGACCCAATACACACAGCATCCTCTACTTCCAAGCTAAGAACCTAAATGCTTGTGTTATGGTTATTAGATCACGGATATTAATACATATATAATTTTCTTTTGTAAATACATACAAAGCGATCAAAACATTCATGCTTGTCATAAATAATTGTACTAAGGTCTTTTGAAGTACTAATGCACCCCGTCGTATTATTTTCGAGTTAATTTATATTTCATTTGGACTTAATTTAAATATCTACTATTACAGAAACAATATTGACAAACCAAATTACATTTAGTAAATTATTCATTGGGCAACGCGGCTCAACTACCCACTGCCTCGGCCCGTTGGGAAATCAAATTATTATCCTCTGATAAACATGACAGCGCATCTACCATTGCCAGGTGGTTATTCAGACCTTGTGATAGGTAAATTTGATCGGAGATATCGGTCTGACAGCAACACTCGTGAATTGGGAAATCAAAAAATCCCATCAATAATAATAATACAGCCTTTGGGAGAATTGATTTATCATTGTTCTTCTATATTGTATTTTGTAAGTAGACGTGTCTACAATATAAATTACTTAACGTAACCTCTAAAGATATCAACTATTCATGCGTACTACTATTTGAAATTTAGTCAAATTAAATTAAAGATAAAGAATTTTGAAGGCTTTTTGGATGGCCAGATCCTATAGTAATTGGCACAAGGCATTTGTATTTTTTATTTTAATTTTTATAGTACGATATCAGTAGTCAAATATCAGTAGCATTTGTAGTATTCAATGATTAGTGTTCAAGCGTGTCGAGCACGTAAGTCTAATGCTTTCAAACTAGAATTAAGCAGTTAGCCGATGATTATAAGAAGAAGGGATGCACAGTTGTGTGGAGACGCACTTCTGGTGACTGAACGAAGTTCCTCTCTTTGGAAGTGCAATGT
Source organism: Euproctis similis (assembly GCA_905147225.2). NCBI lineage: Eukaryota > Metazoa > Arthropoda > Insecta > Lepidoptera > Erebidae > Euproctis > Euproctis similis. Next base: position 12,029,174 of record LR990105.1, read on the forward strand.
GAATAGAGTATTGTAATTGATCCACGACATTTACTTACTAGTGTCATAGTGCCCACTGCGATATTTCACAATAATAATTCTGCTGATAGTTACAGATTGGTCACAGATTATTTGGAAGCTATACTACAGCACGGTGGTCAGCCACCAGTGCTCGGGCTAGTTGTGGCACATTCCCACACTAGAGCTCTATTTCCGACATTAAATTTATTATTAAATTAATTTGTATATTCCAAATGTTTTTAAGAAGTTTTATCCTGTACAAACTTTTCTTTATCGACTCTAACAATTAACATTTTAAGTAGACCGTGAGTTGACTTGTTCGAGTTAACAACTCAACAGTTTTCGAACGCTGTGAATTATTAAAACTTCATTAGAAACAGGATGGTAACCAAATTTGTAGCATAACTTTGCTACTACTTTTGTTTTATCCGTTAATGGTAACCAACTCCGAGTGGAATTTCGTTTCACTTACTCCAAGGTTTTTAGAATGTTTACATTTTTAATGTTCCTTAAATACGAATGTAGATAAAATACGAAATTTCACGCAATTGATCTAGAACCATTGATATTGTTAATTATTTTATTTTATTAACAAAAATTGTCATTTTGTAAAGATTAAATAAATAATGTCAGAATTGGTTATAAAAATGTTATACATTTCTTCTCTATATATGCGTACACGAAAAGAGTTATGAAAGTCAACAAAGCGAGTGAGGTGTGTAAGAATCGTCCCTTATGACGCTCAGTTCTCTCTGCCTACCCCGCAAGGGATGTAGGGTAAAGTTATGTATGTATGTATATTTCTTTCGATAAAAACGATTACTATTACTAGCGAAGTATAGCTCAAAAATTAAGAAGTTTTTAGGATTAATTCCTGGCATACCATTGATTTTGCGGAACTGTTTAGGGAAAATATATATGATAAATACCAATTACTGACAACGTTGTGCCGGTTATATTAAAACTTGACCAGTCCTTGCGTAATAATCACTGCCTACACATTCCGATAGAAAAGGTTTGCAATGATTTGCTGTATATGTCACAACCGTAGTCTATTTAATTAAATATATGTACTATTGGATCGGTCCATAAAATAAGGAAAGTAAATAAGTTCAAGCCTAAGTGCTACATGAATGAACACTCTCATAGTATTCAAAATTAGAATAAGAGTACATAAGAGTAGATAAGAGTAGATAAGAGTACATAAGAGTATATAAGAGTATATAAGAGTACATAAGACTACATAAGAGTACATAACAGTACATAAGACTACATAAGAGTACATAACAGTACATAACAGTACATCTTACACAAAAGTACATGCAATTTTATTATTTCCAATTGATAATTACTTCTGATATTGGTCTATACGAATATAATGTTTCATAATAATATGTATAATTTCTCTCAGCAACAAAGTTCAATGAACCCGTATCGTAACAAAGTATCAACTTTGAAAAACTCCAATAATAAAGAGGATCCGACATAAAACAATAACATAATCGAGTTACTTGTCTCCACGGGACTGTGTGCTGAAAAACAACAGAAGGGGGAGTTGGGTACAACTTCGACAAGAGTTCTGGAGGGGAGGGTGCGGTGAAATGGGATAACAACTAACTGGGAGCTACCTCTAAAACAACGCTATACGAGATGGAACACAGTTATTAGATGTAATTAATACAATTACAGTGTAAGGTTTCTTTTTTGTCAATTACGAATGGCGTTGATTTTGCTACAAGTTTTGCAAGAACTCAATTGAGTAATGTTTATTTTTAAAAAGCTGTGCAACAGTTATCCTATTATGGTAATTACTAATTAGCAGTATTAAAATAAACTTCGTATTGTATGTAAATGTAGAAAAAAGTGATTAATATTCCATCGTTAAATAATTTATGATAGACATTTTCAGTGACTTCTCAGAAATATCATCCAAATATTTTGTAAAGCCGACCGAAAAATTCCAAGAAAGTGCTTTGTCACCATTAGCAACAAACTGATTACTTAACGAAGCTCCTTAAAAAAACAACCTTCGACAAGTAAACGAGTCGGAAAGCGAGCGTGAAAACTCTTTGTCACGTTAAAGCGTCATGCTAAAATAGAAGAAAAGGGGAAGAGATGTTTCGCAACGCTTTTGTAAGTTTCTACCACAAAGTCATAACTACTTATTGTCTCAGAAACATCTTAGGACGCAAATTTTGTAAGTTACCCCGCAAAATTTTTAAGTTTTACGAACAATCGTGAAAGCTCCAAGTTTAGAACCCCGGAGGCATGCCGCTTTAGACTTTTCTTAATAACATCAAGCCTAAATACGGAACTAAATGGATTCTCGGCTAAATTGATATTGGATAGTATACTATAAATTTATCAATGAATCCTTTTACTAGAGAGTTCGAGGGTTCGAATTTGCATCAATATTAGTGCCGAATAACTAGTCCCTATAAACTAACCTAGTACCTAGTAGAATAACTACAATAACTATACTCTTCGAAATTATGTTTGCAGCAACTACCACTAACAACGGAGTACTTTTCCTGGCTGCTAGTACCAAATTACTCATGTGTGTCACACTCTCTTTATGACTGTTTGCGCTAAATGGATTTAAGATTTTTGATATATGAGTTCTTATTCTTTCTTAGATACATATATTATACCACAATTTAACGTTTAAAGTTAATAATATTTTCGTACAATACAAAGATGTGCTTTATTATTATTTTATATTTACATTTATTTATTTATTTTTGCTGTGTGGCGCCGGCTTAGAATACCGCCACCCCATCTCTTCTCGTGGGTGTCGTAAAAGGGGACTAAGGGAAAAGCTAGAAGAATGGGCAGCAGCATTCTCTCTCAAGACATTACAGCCTACTGCGATCGGCAACCCGCCTGCCAAGCGTGGCGATTATGGCAAAAACCCCCCATGATTGCGCGGACCGGCAGTTGTGGCGCTCTATGGGGGAGGCCTATGTCCAGCAGTGGACCTCAAAAGGGCTTATGATGATGATGATGATTCTTTATGTATAAACATTAGTACACAAGGTGGACTTAGTGCCAGACGTAATACCATAAGAAGGAATTCTCTGCCAGTCGACCTTTGGGTTATACTTTTTTTATTATTATTTGATATACAAACTGTGGTTTAGTCCTCATTTCTTACAATGTACCATGAGTGATAGGTAATGTATCAGAAAAAAATATTTAATTTTATATTGTAATACGAGGATACAGAGAAATATTCCAAATCAGATAAACTATAATAACATAATTTGGAACTTTTTCAAGTTAAATTCTCAACAAATACGCCAACTAAAATATATAACAGTCTAATGATAACAAATCCCTCATTAAATCGATTACGAAAACCACCATCGATAAATTATAAACATAAAATTCCCCCCAGGCCGTTAAACAGTTCAGAACTTTAATCGAATTCAATAAAAACAGCCTATATTTTAAAACTACCCATCGAATTTATTCGTATCACGTAACTTAATTCTTTGCAAAACGCTGGTGATTTCTAAATTTAAATCTATAAAGTACATTAAACCTTAATGCTTTGCAAAGTACTGGACATTTCAAAATGTAAAACAATAAAAAAACTTGTATAAAATCTTAATTCTTTCATTGAAATCATTTCTAAATTTAAACCTAAAAATATATATTTATATATTAAATTGCTGGCCAGTTTTAAACTATGAAATAGATCAAACCTTAAGTTTTCGCAAATAGCTGGAAAATTCTAAATTTAAATCTATACAAAATACCTCGAATGCTAATTTATTACGTGTTAAATGTTTTCGGGTCGCTATATTGCCAGTCTTGCCCTGAGTTCAACACGGTTAAGTACAGTATTTTAGAAATAACGTATCATATTAGGTACTAGATTTCGTTGTAAATTATCGGACGGTAACATATAATAACATAACCTCACGCCTTCTTCTACCCGAAGGTGTAGGCAGCGGCTATTAAGCCTCGTTTAGTCGTTATGTTTGCGTCTCAAGTAAAATAGATGGCAAACCTATTGCCATACCGGGCACACAGGTATTAGGTATTATACAGGTATTATATTATATTAAGACGAGTATATTATGAAAAGAAAAATCTACTACTTATCAAAATAAAACCTGTCAGTCACTGATTTTATTTATGGGTTAGGAGAGCATACGAGCGAGCGCGTCACCTGATAATAAGAGACTTCTAATGCCGTCGCCGTCTCTTAGCCGAACGTAAAATGATGCGTGAGCCACTTTATGACAATATTCTGAGAGGTCATGATATTTCACCTATGCCTTCGCCTGCTTATGCAGCCAACTCCTTTTTCTACCACTGCTAGTCAACTAGGGTGACAAAGAAAAGTAATTCTTTGAAAAGATGTTGGAGTTTACTCCTTAAGAATCGATTTACATATATAGGCCCGGGGTATGAAAATTATGGGGACCAAAATCGTACTAGAGAGTATAGCATGTCACACGAAATGCGTTATGCGCTATAGTCACAGAGCATATAAATAAGAGTCGGCACTCCATACAATGTCCTGAGCTCTTTATAGAAACACTCTTTATAGCGATACGCCATTCTCTATTACGAAGAAATGTGTTCATATTTGTACATACATACATACATACATAAGCTCACGCCTGTATCCCATGGGGGTAGGCAGAGACTTTGGCTTTCCACAAGCTACGATCCTGACACACATCTTTCGCCTCATCCACAGTCATACATCTCGTCATGCATTTACGTCGGTTTCGGGTGCTACGCATTTTGCCTTTTTTAAACAGACCACTTATTTGGTCGTGGTAGCTCCGTCTTGGTCTCCCGATCCCGACCCTGCCACTCACATTCGCTTCGTATACTCTTTTAGTCATTCGGCTTTCATCCATTCTTGCAATATGACCAAACCATCTTAACATACTTCTCTCCACTTTGGTCACCACATCATCCTTCAACTTGCATTTCTCCCTTATCACGCTATTTTTTATTCGATCCGCAATGGTGACTCCACACATACTTCTCAGAGAACGCATTTCCACTGCATTCACCTTACTTTCATGCTTCGTCTGCCACACCCAACACTCACTCCCGTACGTCAGAGTTGGTACCAACACACCATTGTGAATCGTCAAGCGTGCCTTTTCAGACACAGCCTGACTACGCATCAAGGCATGCAGTGCACCATTAACTCTGTTACCCGCAGTCACTCTCCTTTCAATATCTTCCTCACATTTTCCGTCTCTTGTAAACATACTTCCCAAATATACAAACTCATTCACTTGCTCCAATTTCTCGCCATCCAATATAATATCACACAGTGTGACCTCTTTCTCTCTCTCCACAACCATAGCTTTCGTCTTGCTTACATTTATTTTCATACCTCTTTCTCTAAACCCTTCATTCACCAAGATTAGCATGTCTTGTAACTCCGACGCCGACGAAGCAAGTAATACCTGGTCATCGGCGTACAGTAGGCACTTGACACGCACCTCTTCCATGCTTAAACCACATTCAGTCTCTTTCAGATTTGTCAGACAACTATCCATATAGAGATTGAAGAGCCACGGTGACGCAACACATCCCTGTCGAACACCTTTATAGATGTTAAACCAGTCTGAGTGCGCCCCATTCACCCTGATGCAGGCTCTAGAATTCTCATATAGAGAATTTAAAGCCCGCACCAGGCGCTCGTCAACCCCATATGTATTCGACAGCGTTGACCATAATTCATTCCTGGGTACACGATCATAGGCCTTCTCCAGATCTACAAAAGCACAAAATACTTTTTTGGACTTGGCTAAATGTTTTTCACAGATGGTCCGCAGAGAGAAGATCTGATCGATGCACCCCCTTCCTCTCCTAAATCCCGCTTGTACATCCCACAATTTCTCATCTGTTACATTCGTCACTCTTTCAATAAGAATCTTCGCATACAATTTACCTACAACACTGAGAAGACTAATGCCTCGGTAGTTTTTGCAGTCCTGCCGCGACCCCTTCCCCTTGTGCAAGGGCACAATGACTGCTTTGGTCCAGTCGTCCGGAACACAGCCATCACGCCAACACACATTGAAAAGTAGTCGCAGCAATCTTACAACAACCCCTTTGCCACTTTTCAGCATCTCGGTAGTTATCCTGTCATACCCTGCAGACTTACCCAATTTCGTACTTTTTATTGCATTCACTATTTCATCTTCCGTAATTTCTTGAACTGCATCGTTTTGTGAGTGAGTGGGAGTTGGAATGTTCACCGGCTCATTATTGTGAAGATGTCCCTCACTACACTCAAAGAGTTCTTCGAAGTAACTTTTCCAACGATGCAGAACATCCCTTTCAATACTCAACAATCGTCCATCTTTCGCTCTTATAACGTCCAACTCAGATGACCTTGAACCGCCGCAACTCAATCTAACCTGCTTCCAAAACAGTTTTAAATTGGCCCTGAAATTCTCAGACATCTTTCTGTCAAACTTCTCTTTCATACACTTCTTCTTTTCCTGTACCACAATTTTAGCTTTCTTCTTTGCTTCCACATACACACTTTTTGCATTTCTTACCTGGTATACGTTCTCTGTATGACTTTCATTACCTTTCGCTTTGATGGCTAGTCCATCTAACCACGCCTTTTTCTTACATTCCACTACTTTCTTAACCTCTGCATCCCACCAGCATTCATCCAAAGACCTTCCTTTCTTTCTTTTAGTCTCTCCACATACTTTGGCAGCTGCTCCAACCATACTACTTTTGACAACCTCCCATATATCATTCATTCCACCCGCATATGATACATCCCATACGTGCTTTGTCCTTTCTACCATTTCCCTCAAATATTCCGCTTGCACGTCTATGTCACTCAGTTTTTCAACTTTTATTCGACCAAGACTCGTTGTCGGCTTTTTGTTCCAGTGACGCCAGGCTTTAAACACATCCCTAATTCGACTTACCACCAAATAGTGATCTGTTCCCACACTGACGCCACGATAGCTCCTGGTATCTACGACTTTACTTTTGAGCCTATGGTCTACAATCACAAAATCGATCATACTCCTACTTTCATTCCTCTCCCATGTATACTTATGGATATCCTTGTGGTTGAACAGAGTATTCGTAACCACAAGGTCCTTTTCCACACACACTTGTAGCAAACTGGAGCCACTCTCGTTTATTCTTTCATCACCATACTTTCCTAAAACTCTTTCAAAACCCTCTCTTTCCACTCCAACCCAGCTATTACAATCTCCTATTACCATAATCCTCTCATTATTCTCGCATTTACTTAACAACAATCTCACACTATCCCAGAACTCCTCCTTCTCCGACACTGGGCGCCCGGTATCCGGTGCGTAAACAGCTACCAGAAATACACGAAGCAGACCCAGCTTTAGTCGGATCCACAAAAGTCTAGGACTAACACACTCAAAATCTTTCATACAATTCTTCAGACGCTCCGACAGGACAACCCCAACACCTTGGCACGCGCGTTCTCCTTCTGGAACTCCCGACCATAGCGCCGTTAGATCACCGTGTTGAGAAATGCCCATGCCTTTCCTTTTAGTCTCACTTACTACCATCAGATCTATACGTCTTTCTTTCACTATCTGACATAATTCATTCATCTTATCACTCATTCCTCCCTGCACATTCAGCGTAGCTATGCGGCACTCCGCGGCCCGCTTTTCGCCCCGTGGAATACCTTGGCGTGATATGTGGCGAGCATTATCGCCGCCTTCGGTATATTTTTCTTTAGCTGCCATTTAGTTCCCACGAGTAGCTAGGGAAATGAAGTGTCACCACAATGCAGAGCCCCGCATGCAACGGGAAGGTTAAATAGTATCTGGGGGCACCACTTCCAGATATCCGGCACGCTAGCATGCAGACTCGCCCCTGCACATGCATCCTTTGGCACGGCAGACCAATGGATTGGCGGAAAAGGAGAGGGAGAGGGTGAACATAAGGACTATTATAGATAAGTTAGGATATCAAGGTTGGGATACTGCTGTTACGGAAGGACTGGGATGTAGCAGCAGCAGCTCGAGGAGGTTGGGGTCGCACACCCAAATCTCACCAATAGACGTCGGACAGACTTCTACCAGCAAAGACCTCTGACCTAATATTTGTAGACCTGTTCATATTTGTAGACAGTAAATATTTATTATTTTATTTTATAATCGTTCTTGAGGAGTAAACTCCAGTCGTGCGTCGGAGCGGACACACACACTTTCACTTTTTTTGTTTCCATTATTTTATAAAAATAATGAAATATTTAAAAAAGATATTATTTAATATACCTCTAGCGTCCGCCTTGGTTTGACCTCAAACCTCATAACAAACCACCAAAATAAAAAAAAGCCAGCTGACGTGTCATGATTTGATATATTGGCAAAAAGAGGCGGAAACCCTTCACGGACAAGGGCCCGAGGGCCAACCGCTGGATATTTACGAGGGTTAATATATTGAAAAAATTATTGGGTAACCGACTTTCTTAAGCTTGCTATTGCTTTTCGGAAGATTACATTTCATATTATATCAATTATATTAATATTATTACGGTGGGCGTGTAATATTTTGAAGCAGTAAATAATATATTTAAAAATTATATCTGCAAAACAGGCAAAATCATCAAAACCTACATGGATTACAGTTAAAAAAATATATATACAAATGGGAAAAGAACATTTAATAGATTAAATGAATCTAACAAATAACTTAAAAGAATTAAGATCGGATAATGAATAGTATAAAAATATTTAATTTAAAAAGTAACGCAAAGTCTTAAGTTTTACTTTCAATCAAGCTATTCATCTAAAATAATGTAGTCTATCTACAAATAACTTTGTTGAAAGACATGTATTAATAGAATAATACTATAACTATAGTATTCTAAAATACAGAATTGAAAGCGAGAACGATAAGAATGAGTAGACGGCGAGTGATTAAAACAGTTTTTGTGACTGCTTTTTTGTTAAGATGTCGTAAACCGATCTACGGATTTTATTGATAGTTTATTACACTTGCGAAGAAGGAACGGCATTTAGGTTTGTTCTGGAAGTGCGTGTTTTTATATATTACTAGGTGACCCAGCGAACTTTGTTCCGTATCAAAACTATGTTTACACCGTTTACAATTAAAGTGATAAATCTCGAAAATTATCACTTATTCCTAACTATAGTATATATCTATTATCTATTCTGTGCCAGCTTTACTGATAAAAAGAACTGATTCAAAGACCATATGTTTTTTTAATGTTAATAGTAATTAACATTATATTTCTGGTGAAAATCACTAATCTTAGAATTCAAAACAACATTTCGATACCCTAATTCGCAAACCTAATAACTCTACTTTTTTTTCGAAAATGGCATTTTGATACCGGCAGAAACTAGACATTATCTAGATTCTATCGGTATCAAAATTTTCATTTTCGAAAAAAAGTGGAGTTAGTAGGTTTGCAAATTAAGGTATCGATTTCTTAGTCTTGGAATACCACTTACAAACATTCCTGAAAAATCTTCCGTCGCAAAAATATTATTAATCTTTAAGTCTGTCTATTTATATTGAATAAATATATCACGTAAAACTTACTTAATTTGTTTTACCTTCTCTATTTAAGTAACAGTATTAATAGATGATGTAATAAAATTAATAAACTAAGGATTAGTACCATGGTTTATATTATCCACTTGATCTAAAATCATAGGTATGTTAACAATCTTTGTAACTATGCCATATAAATTAAACAAAAATCTAAAAGAAATATAAGAACTACAGCTTCTTGTTTTTATTTTGTGAATTCTCGTCCAATCCCACTTAGTCTCACCGATATTTCACCTCAAAGGATACCAAAATAGACGGGTCATTCACCTGCCCTCCCTTTTACTAAATTACTTTCCTTTATTGGTGTCATAAATTTATACAAACAGCTACCACCATTCTTGGTTTATATACAAACACAGACTATTTTTGTGATTGATGTTATGCAAAAAAAACGTAACTAGCAAATTTTGTTTTAACACTCGTATACCAAATCAAACGGAATAAGGTTTTTTTTTTATAAAACAGTGGTAGTGTTGTTGTAACTTATTCATAAAACTTCATTCTCTGCATGAATGGGCAGGCTCAACCAGTGAAATACCATCGTCTTGGCAGCGTGACCAGAAGACAGGTCGTATAGCCACGCTGAATGGCAATGCTAATCCTCTGTGCGAAGAATAGACCACCCCTTTGGTCGCAAGAGGTCTCGATCAGTCTCTTTGCAAGATCTTTATAGAGTGCACGAGCACCCAGACCCAGACCCAGAGAGTAACAACCCCAAACGGCTCAAAAACATATTCACCTACAAGGTTTCTGTATTTGTGCCGCTTAGGATTTTCTGCTGAAGTAACAGCAGCACCACACACCCCTACCGTGTACTGCGTACTGACGTAAATAGCGTCCCACACCAAAGGCCTGCCCATCTTCCACGGCAAAAGAGACATCCCGTCCGATCTCTTGCCATCACCGCGCACCAAACTGTTCGGTTCTAGAATGGCTGGCTCAAAAAATTGGTTTAATTGATTTAATTCTCTTAGGCTATTCAAATATAGATATAGTCGAAATTGACTACGGTCGTTCCCTCAATAGCCCAACCTGCCGTGTGCGACAGTAGTTGCTAACACGTGAGGACCGGTTGTTAGCCACAAACGACCAACCTTTGATTGCAGGGATTCCGGTCTGATTTTAGGAGTTTCATAATAATTCGAACTTTATTATTTGTATGACCGTTAAATTAATTATAATTTATATCTATTTATTATATATTTTTTAACTACTTAAAACTCTAATTTGATTTATTGGTATAGATTACAAATATACTTTAGTTACGTAACATTTTTTTTCTTATTTCAGGTGCAAAAGGACATGTTGTGACGTCGATAAATTATGTCCTAGTGAGGAGCATCTGTCGATATCATCATGCGGTTGTTGCTAGTGTTGTTACTCGCGCTTGCCGCGGCGACAGCGGACACGGATGTGTGTAATCCGGACAAAATGACCGTTTACCGGATGGTTCTGCACACATACTGGATGAGGGAGAAATTCCCCAAACATTACCCGGATTGGAGACCGCCGGCGCAGTGGTCGAAAGTATATGGTAAGCTTATTGTTTCTAATGTATACTTATTGGGGGAAATAATATTTTTATTGTTTATTGTAATAGAATAAAAAACTTAGGTACAACTTTACATTAGGTACATTTTTTTCTATAAATCACGATTTTTGTGTGCAAGTTTTGATTAATAAAAAAGTCTGTTAAGGAGGTCGTTTAAGCAATAATAAATAAAAAAAACAATTTAGAACAACTATCAAATGAGTCTACAAGGTGTCTGGACAAAAACAATAAATCATTTACTCTAGAGCATAAATAAAAATTTAGATAGCGTGCTTTTGTGTTGTTGTTGGATAGTTTTATTTATTTTTTGTTATCCTATGTAATAAAACGAGAAGACGGTTTGAATAACCTCTTTACTTTATTATGAAGCTCAAACTCCACAACAATAAATGTAGTTTTGTTGCGGCTGTTCACTGTAAAGTTGTGGCTCCGAGTTTATTCATAAATCAAGTCAACAGACTGTTATAAATAAAGAGTTTTTTATTACTAGTTAAAAGAAACAAAACTAAAATAAGTGCTATAGTTGAAAACAAATGCTAAAAACAAATTTTAAAAATTGGTGTCCATTGTTTTATTTAAATATTATAATAGCGCTTTTACTTTCAGAATAGATTTTAGAACATTTAATAACCAGATTAAACTAGATTTAGGCGATATATCGTTATTTAGGAACTATAAAATTATGTATTTATTTCTCAGATTTTCGCGAATATCATTCATAACATTAAAACAACTTCTTAGGATTTTATCGCGTTTAGTTATTACTTATTTTATTTATTTCCCGACGTTTCGAACTCTTTACAAAGATCATTTTCAAGAGTGATGTACAAAGAGATGGTAGTCGTTTAAAAGCTATTTTCATTGAAAATAGCTTTTAAAAAAATAAGTAAGTTTTGATAAAATCTGTCATTTTAACAAGTGACAGTATCAGTATATTTTTTTCTTTAAACGAATTACAAAGACGACGATTATATTAAAGATTGTGTGCTTCTAAGCGCGAGTCTACGCACCGGCAGAGAGGGTGGCAAGGTAATTGCGGAGCCAGACAAATAAAACTCAATTTAGCCATCTTAGAAAATAAGTTGGAGTGGCAACTGCAACGAAGAACACATTTATTTATTTATTTATTTTATTAGTTACAAGATACATAGTATACATGAGGTTATTGTTCACTGTCCTACAAAACTGCACAAACAATTTGTGTGTGGCATCCTTATTTGACTTTAAACCCATTATTCATTGATTTTAAACAAATTATAGACAATTTCATTATCAATTCATTAAATGCTTTATAAATAACAAAAACAATAATAACAACGATAATAATTATGTACATATATATATATATATATATATATATATATATCAGCGTCTTAACAAATATAAACAATACTTATCTATGGCTTATATATTGGTCTAGATTGTCACACCTAAATGTGGCAACGTAAAAATCACTCAATCACTAGATTTTACGTATTTTTTTTACCGAGCGGTCTCGGACATTTTCTAGTGACAATAACAATTAAAAAAAAAACTCAAATAAATCTATCAGCACGGTCAATGGAAAGCTTTCATTCGTAATTTAGCACATTGTCCAATTATATTCGTGCAATCAACTGTCAAAAGTGGAAAAAATAAAAATAATTTTAGTCCATAATATATATTTTTTTTCGTTCAAAAGGTCTTTGCAAAGTTCTCGTGCCAGCCAAACAAATTCACGCCTTTGTGTGAATCTGGCAGTAATAGCCGGGGAGTGTATAAATTATAATAATATATTCATACAACATCCTTAGTCAACTTAACTGGTTACAGTAATGGGTAAAGTTTTCAAATTGCCACGACGCAGAGGTGAACATGTTTTTGGAAATATTCCCAACAATGTTCAGTGGAATTATAATGATGCTATGCATTATAAAAGCGCGATGATGGATGTGTGCGTTTGCTTTTTTATTAAATATTTATTCGTAATAGCGACATGTTTTTATCTAAACTGGTAGAACGACATAATGATATTCGTGTCTCATTATTAAATAAAACGAGACCAAATAGAACGTGTTCTGGAGGAAGGTGATGTTAGGAGCCTCAAAAATCGACGCGTGTGTATGAAAAGAGCTTTTTTTTACGCGAGGAAATGCTTTCCCCCCGCCGGGGACGGCAGGGGGTAGTGTGGGACTCCCAAAACAGTAAACTGCAATCCAATCCTAGGGTTACCCACTAAAACCTCGCGGCGACCTTGCTCCGGCGTTGGGGTGGCCCAGGACAGTGCATCGGCCGTCTGGTCCACCCCGCCGTCGCCCCATATACCTACATACCTACTCATCCAATTTACACAATTAAAGAACTAGCTGAAATCAAATTTCTCGCACCTCGGTCTACTGGCAGCGTGTCCAGAAGACTGGCCGTATTGACTCGCTAATCCTCTGTGCGAAGAACAGACCAGCCCTGTGGTCGTGAGAGGCCTTGATCAGTCTTTTTGCAAGATCTTTATAGTTTATCTTTATTTTTCTTTTTTGTTTCTTTTTTTATCCAATTAAAGGTAGTTTCATATATTATTTTCTTTACTCGGACACAAATACACAATAGATTATAATTTTATTTTTTTTATGTTTAACAAGCAACCTCTATGGTATTTTACTCAAAAATATTAGTGGCTTTTAGTGCACCAAATTACAATTTTGTGGATGGGAGTATTAGGATAAATAAGCTCACTAATATCTAAGGCATAGCAGAACTGAAAATATTAATAGGTGCAATGAAAATCAATTATGAAATCCAGTTAGCTTGAGGCTTGAATTTAGTTACAACTGCTTGGGATCTGTTTTCTTTTGGGTGACAGTGCTAAGGTTACTTATAAAAAAAACTCTTATTTATAACGAATCGATAGAAAAAATATACACATGAATAAATATGTATAGTTTTACTACACCATAATTTAGGGGATTTTAATCATATAAAAACTAAATTTAATAATAAAGTTTATTATTTGGACGTGCTGCTCAACCGTGTACATGGTGATTTGGAATTAAGGAGTGAACAGTAAACAACAGATTAGACAGAACGCCAACATCTAGTCGCTAATATTAAGGATTCATATATTTTGAAAACCACGTTATTATACACAAACAATTAATAACCTAAAACAGTCAAGTACATTGTAATAATAATAAAATAACTTAATTTTAGAATCTGGACTAATTACATTTGCAGTTGCATTTTATTGTTTCAATGAACCGGCAAGTTCCGAGAAATAAAGTGACCAACCGCGAATACAAAAAAACAAATGATATCACTACTAATGATTCATATCATTGATACTGCAGTAAGACTTCAATAATAAATTTATCGTTACCTACATAAGTCAAACAACAATAATAATCACAGTTGTGAAATTTGTAGAGCCATCCAGTCCGTGGCTTGAATGAGCAGGCTCGACCGGTGAAATACCACGACCACTCAGAATATCCAAATAAAGTGACCATGAGAAAGGTGTCCGGAGGTATTCATTCCCTTCCTATTTTACTCCCTTACGGGCCAGTAACGCAACTGTAACACTATCTATGTTGCCAGTGTCTATGGGCTACGCTAGTCACTTTCTACCAGGTAAACCGCTTGATCGTTTGCCTGATGATTCTATAAAAAGGACTCAATAAACAAAACTCCACGTCTTTTTCTACCCGTAGCTGGAGGCAGCTGCTGTTGAGAAAGAGATTAAAGAAAGAAAAAAGTACATCATCAATAAAAGCAAAAAAAAAATCATTTTGTTGATTCACTATCTAATAGCTAGGTATAATATAATAGTACTGTTAATAGTAATAGTATATATAGTGAAGTATATTTGCATTCGATCTCATTAGTTAATCCTTAATTTCTCGGAAGCCTAGTCAATGTATCAGACAGCTTTTAATGTTAATCTCTATGTAGTTATAGCAAATGAATAGAAAATTTGTTTAATTGCTATATAACTATATATTAATAATTTATGGGTACATATTTATTTCTCAGATTTTCGCGAATCACATTCGTAACATTAAAACAACTTTTTAGGATTATATAGCGTTTATTTATTACTTATTTTTAAATTTAAATAAAAGTAAGTAATAAATAAACGCGATATAATCCTAAAAATTTGTTTTAATGTTATGAATTTATGGGTATTTATCGGGCATAGTGAATATTTTTTTTAAAGTCAATAACTTATACTATCCCATACATTGAGAAAAATGTTTACCTCTGTGCCACTATCTAAGCCCGAGCCTTCTGCGTATATACCCCGTGTCTAATGACCAAGCCCACATAACAAAGTAAATATATTTATAGTATAGTGGTAGAGCCAAGCAGTTCGCTGTATGAATGGGCCGGGTCAACCGGTGAAATACCACGACCTCTCAGAAGATCGTCGCAAAGCGGCTCATGCCGCGTTTCGTTCGGTGAAAGAGATACCCGGAAGCCCATCCCCCTTCCCCATCCTTCCCTATCCCCTATCCCTTAAAGATGGCAACGCAACAGTAACACTATATGTGTTGCTGGTGTCCATGGGCGGCGTCGGTTGCTTACCATCAGGTGACACGCATGCTCGTTTGCCCTACTATCCTATAAAAAAAAAATTTGCTATTAGCTATTCAAAAGGTTTAAGGTATTATTGGTGTCCTTTGATCGCAATGTCAATCTGTAAATACAAACTTATATTTCATAGACTTGGCACTTAATTGTGCACATTTACTATAGCTTAAATAAAAAAAAGGTGAATCATTTTTTAAGACTAATAAAAGTGACCTTTTTCTTAGAAGTTTCGAGTACAACTGAATTTCAATTCGATATATGATGAAGTATTACATTTCATGTTATGTGTATTTTTTATACAATCAAACCAATTCGGTAGTTGGAAATACCATGAACTCTCAGAATATCGACGTAAGGTGGCTCATGCCACGTTTGGTAAGAGATGTATCCGGAGAACCAACTGCTTCACCTCTACCATTCCCATGCTATACTTCCGACCCTTTCCATATCCCATTGTAAAAGCCATCAATGCAACACTATCTATGTACAAGTGTCCATGGGCAGCGTTTGATTCCATCGGGTGATATGGCTGCTCGTTTGCCCCCGTATACCATAAAATAAATTTTATAAGTCGAATTATATTTGTGTGAGAATCGTGACTTATGGCATTCTCTTCTCTCTGCCTACCCCGCAAGGTACTTGACGTATATTTATTTGTTTGACATCTTTTTTTTATGGGATAGGAGGGCAAACGAGCATGCGTGTAAGGCCTGATGGTAAGCAACGAACGCCGCCCATGGACACCAGCAATACATATAGTGTTACTGTTGCGTTGCCGACCTTTAAGGGATAGGGGATAGGAAAGGATGGGGAAGAGGGGTGGGCCTCCGGGTACCTCTCTCACCAAACGAAACGCGGCATGAGCCACTTTACGTCGGTCTTCTGAGAGGTCGTGGTATTTCACCGGCCGAGCCGGCCCATTCATGCAGCGAACTGCTTGGCTCTACCACTGACTAATATTATTTGACAAATATTATTAGGATTAAAGCGACCTGGAGTTTTTTTACAATAGCGTAGTAAACAACGTGTTGCTAATACTAAAAATAACAAGTATGAATCATTGTGGCGCTCTCAGTACACAAGTAGATACTTGCAAGCTTGGCAGGTTCTCATATAATTTGGATATGATCTAATACTTATAAGACATCGTTATTCCATACCTACATATTTATTATTAATTGTACACGAATCTTGTCACGACAGTATCTCATTTCCCGCGATAATTCTCAAAAATATTCTTACACGCCATCTAGCGGTTTGAAACTGAAGTAAATATTGGACTGAATTGAGTTGGAAAGTACTATATTTATTTATCTTGCAATATAAACAGCATGTTTCGAGTATATCTTACGCCGGTAGGTTTAAAAATATTTTGCTCTTAAATAGTCACACTCACTTCACGATCTTTACAATCGTTAATCAACTCAACTCGCTAACCTAACACATCAAGCACAGTTTTGTCGTTCGTTATTGTTTAACATACACAGATTCCGAAAACTTTTTGGTGTGCCGGAACCCCATTCCACTAATTCAGAAGCCGACAGCAGTACCTCCTGCTCACTGAATTTTGTTATAAGTCTTTTAATAATAATAATATTATAATTACATAAAGAGCTTTTGATCACAAGAATTACTTAATGCAGCCTTGCTTCGTGTTCGTTCGCTGATAATGCGCTTAGCCTTTAGTCAGTGGACTGGAAAATGATAAGCGTCGTTTATGGGCTGTAGAACGCTTATATATAAGTATGTGATATTAAAAGGACACGTCTGAACCGTACTTAATAATATTTCAGCAGTTAACCCTTTTTAAAGGGTAACACTGTTTTTGGACGTGCCCCTACCTTCCAATAAACGTGTTACCGACGCCGGGGGTATAGATAGATCCTGAACGGATAAACAATGTGAGAGAAAAAGACAGTCAGAGATTTTCATAAATAGCAAAACAAGAAAGTAGAAATTGACATATTTTAAAACCGTTTTTTTTTGCGTGATTGGAGAAATTGCAGATGTTAAGATCATATCTATTGAAGCGGACCGTGTATCCTCTTGTGTATCTCCACAATAATTAAAAAAAAAAACAAATACTACAATCATTGCAATAACATTTTACGTTGTAACACTGGTAGAGCCAAGCAGCTCACTAAAGGAATGGGCCTGCTCCGCCGGTGAAAATCTACTTGAAGTACATGTAGCGTTTCTTTTGGTGAGAGAGGTCTCCGGAAGCCCACACTCCTTCCCTAATTTCGGCATATACCACTCCTATAAAGGTAACGAAACTGTAACACTATCAGATTTGCAGGTGTCTATGGGCGGCGGTAATTGCTTATCATCGGGTGGCCAGCTTGCTCGTTTGCCCCCTATTCCATAAAAAATAAGGCTTTATACTATAGATGAAACAAACATGAAAAAATATGTATTTAAGAATATTAGTTTGGTGATTTTAATTCTATCCGGTGAACTTTGTTCCGCATCTAAACTAATTTTTGCAGCATGTACAATTGAAGAGCTAAATCTTGATAATTATTTGTACATGAATTGTACAACAAACCACGCCATTGACAACCTCTATCCATTAAAAAAAACGCATCAAAGTCTGTTGCGTAGTTTCAAAGATCTAATCATACATATATAAATATATATATATGTACTATGTAATGATATAATAATCCTAAAAAGAAAACAATGATTATCTAATTTTAAATGTAATTATTTATATATTTGCCTCACAAAAGGTGAATCCGTATCATAAAAGTGAATAACTAGATAATCGTACTGATTTATATAATGTGATTATGCAGGCGTATCGTTGATTAGCGATTGTCTAATTTAGCCTAAACTGAATCAAAGCCAACCAAATTGAATGAGAATTGTGAATTACTACAATTAAGCGGACTAAATCATGACCGTAATTAATTTTTTATTAAGCTCGTTTCAGGTTTAATTAAGTAGACAAATAAAATAATAAATACTTTTCTCGTAGAACTTACAAATGCGTCGAAAACTAACGGAATTCAGTCAAACATTACGCTGCATGAATGGGCCGGCTCAACTGGACTAAATTAGCTCAAGTCGCTTTTTTGACATTGATAGAGATACCCAGGAGCCTTTATTCTCCTCGGTTGGGGATAGCCCCAACCTATGCCTCTCCGTTTCTCAACTTAAAAGCTGGCAACGCAACAGTGACCCCTTCTCTTCTGCAGATGTACATGGTCATTTACCACTAAGTGGCTTATTTGCCTCCCTTTCCCCCAAAAAACGTACCATAGTGAGATTTATTTCTAGTATTATATTGTCTCTCTGAAACGATATATTAAAAACTAAATTTTTAAAAATGTAATAATAGAAATACCTTAAATAATGTAAGAAAAAAAGCAAAATCATTAGTTTACGAGCAAGGTAGGTCTGCCCTTAATGGGTGTTGTTAAGTCAATATTATTTGTCCCGCAGAATGTGTAAACATGACGTATATTTGTATAGCTAAATAATGAACTATTGTGAACAGCCTCGATGAATATTTACACTGTGGCATATTAATATATATACGTGGTATGCTAATGTTGCCAGTTTTAGTATTGTATTTTTTTTAGTTACTCAGATAATATTTGATGAACAATTAATAAATATTTAAATTTTTCTATTTTAATAATATAACATAATAATAATATCTCGGACACATTACACACAGCGCCCTCTACTTCCAAGCTAAGCTTGTGCTATTATGCACACTAAATACTATAGCACTAAATGCTTGTGTTATTGGTATTAGATAACGGATATTAATACATATATAATTTTCTTTTGTATACATAGAAAAACACCCAGACGCCACACAAATATTCATGTTTCTCACAAATATTTGTACTCGGGTGAGAATCCAACTCCGACCTCATTGCTGCAGGCAGTAGTTTTACCAATGCGCCATGAGGCTCGTCAATTTAATATTGGAGATGATACTGGCTCGAGAGAGTAAATTTACGAGTCCATAACAATATCAAAATTAACCTTTTTCTGATCTGGAAGACAAAAAACTCACTGCAGAATAAAGAAGTCTTTGTTTCAAATCCTGCTTTATGTATCGCAAATATAGATGACTTACAAAATGGTGCTTGATCCGTCACCTTATTCTACTTACGAAGTAATTATCTCTGCCTATACTTTCGGATAGAAACATGTGTAAAGTTAAAAAAAGAACTAAATGCACCAATAAAATATATATTAACTCTACACCACTTAATATTCTAAACACCTTCCAGTGCAATAAACGGACAAATTGAAATTTAATTCTGCGCTACAAAATTTAACTGTTATCGAATTGGATAGAATTGTATTTGAGCAAAAAGGTTTTATATATATATTAGGGTGCTTTTTTTTTTGGAACTATTTTTTTTTTTCGGCCCCATAGTGAAATTTTGTTGGAAGTTCCATAAAAAAAATTCCCTGAAAGTTTGAGCCCTTAATATTAATATTAAGTACTAGACCAAGGCGTGTAAAGATTTCCCATATAAAATACACGTAAATCTTGATTTTTTTTCTTTTAAATTTTATAACTCAGAGGCATTTAATGGGATTATCTCGCCCATGAATAGGTCTTTCTCAGAATTGAACGCTCTACAAAAGTCTCCATTACAGTTAAGTCATAACTTTCACCTACGGGGTAGTACGGGCCCCTAAACCTAATTTTTCCATAAAATTTGCGTTTTTTTGGATTTATCTCGTATAAAACACTAGCTACAGAAAAAGTGTAAATGACAAACTTGTAGGAAATTTAATTTCCTACAAAAAAGTCTTTGGCATCAAATCGTGAATATTGATACTTTTTGAGATACAGACATTTTGAGTAGAAGTGGTATAAAATTCTCAAGTTACCACCACATACACATATGTACATACCACTTCTACTCAAAATGTCTGTATCTCAAAAAGTATCAATATTCACGATTTGATGCCAAAGACTTTTTTGTAGGAAATTAAATTTCCTACAAGTTTGTCATTTACACTTTTTCTGTAGCTAGTGTTTTATACGAGATAAATCCAAAAAAACGCAAATTTTATGGAAAAATTAGGTTTAGGGGCCCGTACTACCCCGTAGGTGAAAGTTATGACTTAACTGTAATGGAGACTTTTGTAGAGCGTTCAATTCTGAGAAAGACCTATTCATGGGCGAGATAATCCCATTAAATGCCTCTGAGTTATAAAATTTAGAAGAAAAAAAATCAAGATTTACGTGTATTTTATATAGGAAATCTTTACACGCCTTGGTCTAGTACTTAATATTAATATTAAGGGCTCAAACTTTCAGGGAATTTTTTTTATGGTACTTC
This sequence comes from Euproctis similis, assembly GCA_905147225.2. Classification (NCBI taxonomy): domain Eukaryota; kingdom Metazoa; phylum Arthropoda; class Insecta; order Lepidoptera; family Erebidae; genus Euproctis; species Euproctis similis. The sequence continues at coordinate 12,050,192 of LR990105.1, forward strand.
CAACAAAATTTCACTATGGGGCCGAAAAAAAAAAAATAGTTCCAAAAAAAAAAGCACCCTAATATATATATATATATATATATATATATATATATATATATATATATATATATATATATATATATAAGCTGAAAGTGCGATCAGGATAAGGGCCTTCACTTTACCCAAATAAGTGTGTGTGTGCACGTAAAATGAGACTTGGGATAATAAGGTGCTGATTTCATGTTACGAATATATTTGATTCTCTGGCAGACTGTAAGGACACAATAGGTTGTTACGATAGAAAAAAATGTAGTTTATTTAAAAAAAATACCTAAAATGTTACTTCGCGCCTTTTTCTTTTCAAAGTAGGCAGCAGCTGTTTAAGCCTCGACTCGCACTCCAAAAATAAGTCCGAGATATTATTGGTGTGTACCCAGAATCGACTTTTGAATTGTGCTATTTATCAGCACGCGTCTTAGCTGGTTCACAAATTCACAAATTGGACTTCATAATATCGATTTATCACTTTTCATTTACATTAATATAGTACTAAATATCAAGAGTATTGAAAATGGAATGAAAAGAAAATATAAGGCTGATCTCTCGGTGATCTGAAGGTTGAGCATCCCGTTTCTGAATGACAAATGTCCTCGAATCGTTTTTTTTATGGGATAGGAGGGCAAACGAGCAGGCGTGTCACCTGGTGGTAAGCAACCAACGCCGCCCATGGACACCAGCAACACATATAGTGTTACTGTTGCGTTGCCGGCGTTTAAGGGATAGGGGATAGGAAAGGACGGGGAAGGGGGGTGGGCCTCCGGGTACCTCTCTCACCGAACAAAACGCGGCATGAGCCACTTTACGTCGGTCTTCTGAGAGGTCGTGGTATTTCACCGGTCGAGCCGGCCCATTCGTGCAGCGAACTGCTTGGCTAATTTAATTTTTTGAATTCGGGCTAACTTAATTTTCAAAAGTCAAACATTATAAATATCTATGACAACGCTGTGCCTTATGTATGGTAACTACTTTCTGGACCTATTCCATTAGGACTTTAAAGTCACAGAGTCGAGAAAGTAACAACTCCTTCCTACCTGTACCTTTGGAAAAATTGGATTTTTTTTGTAAATTCTAAATTCACACACGAAACTTGCATGCAATAATAATAATGTATACGTGCACTGATTTATCAAACGGTCGCTCATGCCAACTGGCAAAACAGTTCACTACTCTTGTATGAATCACTATGTTACGAATATTTACGAACCTGTCCCATAGTAGACAGAATTGGCTCGGCTAATTTAAAACTTCGAATATGATAGCACGCGTCTGTCGTGTCTCACACAATAATATATAAAAATATCAGGTCCCGGTGTGCAAAATCTGAGGAGTGACCCTCGCGGACCGCGTTGAAAACAAGGTTGTAAGGAATGAAGTCGGATTGAAAGAGAGTGTCGGTGTAAAAGTAAAAAAAAGGGCATGCTCCGATGGTTCGGACATGTAGAAAGGATGGATGATGTAAGATTGACTAAGCAGATATACAATGCAAAAGCGGATGGATGTAGAAAAAATATTCCTTTTTTACTACATTACATACACATTACATACATACAAACCACGCCGTCAACGGTTGTTAACACCCTCTACGTTTTAAGAAAACACATCAAAATCTGTTGCGTAGTTTCAAAGATTTTAGCATATAAGGGGATAGACAGCGGATAGCGACTTTATACTATGTAACTAATTGACCAGTGCCATTTTTACTAAAACTTAATTGAATCAGATGTGTACGTACAAGCCAAATATTAAAAAAAATATGGTGAAATATAAAGAAAAAAATTAGCAAAACTGTTTATGTATCAAAATGTTTATTTTATGAAATGACACCGATCTCGAATGTAGCGTAAATACTCCAAATAAATGGAATTTCAGATTGCTTTAAAGCATTTCATTTAATTTTGTATGTAAAGATAAATATTTTATTTCATTGGCCAAGTATCCAATGTGATTTGTTTACCGAATAAAACGAAAGTGGGCAGATTTTCTTCTATTCTTCTTCACTGCTGAAGGCCTATTATGAACAAATTCTAGTCTGCTTACGCGCTGCCTTGTAAATTAGTTTTTCCAACGACTGATTCCAGCTAGTCTAGACTACTCATCATTGACTAGCTGGAATTCGTCGTTGAAGAATCGAATTTGCAGTGAATTTGACAGTGACTACTTGTCACCAATTACCTAAATTTAGTCGTTGAATATACGATTTTGCAAGGCAGCGCGCAAGCTGGCTAGAATCAAGAGTTCATAATTCGCATGTTGTTATAAGTTTAGTGCAATAACACGAAGAGAATTATATTTATTTTAATAATTAAGAATGGTCTATTCATTAATTAGGGTACCTACTTTCTAAAAATCCCTTGAGCATGGGGAAAATATTTTTTTTCCTCGTAGGTCTCAAATTGTACTATTAATTTAATCTATTGTTTACTATGGCGACCGAGTGAAAATTTGTTGTCTTGCGGAAAAGCAGTGCATATGTTTTAAGGTAGATCTCACATCAATGAAAATTACTGTGTAAACGGTGCAGATGTTTTACACCATACAAATATTTATGGTTTTGATTTGTATAAAAACGCAAAGGATTCCAAAATGACATGACCCAAAACTTAAACCGCAGACTTGGTGCAGAAACGAAGGACGCTCGACCCTCAGATTAATTAAACGATTAACATATTTATATTAAATAAAATTAACAAATCACCTCGAAACCGCTCTCTAAAATGTTAATATTTTAAACCTAAATAAATTTTAAATTAATTATTCTGAAAAAAAAGAGAGAGAACCAACTGGTGTAAACTTTCCGAAAATAAGCGAAGATTGTAAAAACTCTGAATAATATTTAACATTTCTTTTTTTTTACAAGGAAACTGTTTGTGAAGTAATTTGTTATCCTTTTTGTACCGTACTCAGTTTAACTGAGATTTAATAAAAGTTCATTAAGTACAGTGTACCGTAAAATATAGGCTATTGTAAATATTTACCGGAATACTTTTTTTATTTTTTATAAGATTAGTTCACGCTTGAATTTTTATATTTCTTTTGAAATTCTCGACGACTTTTTTGTAGCTTTTATTATACACCAAAGGGCTTTATGCAATTTTGGTGAAAGTAGGCTTGATTTTTGCTATATTTTCAACAATCATATTTTAGTTATTTTGACGAAGATCTTGTGGAATTATAAACCAAAACCAGTGTAAGAAAATAAAGTATCAGTTTTATAATATTTATGATTATCGTCAACATATTAACATATCGTGGCCCTTACACTTTAGAGGACTTTTAAGCCTATCACAATATAATATTTTCCTGTTATCTACTTAAGTTCTTAAATATATTTTCTGACATAGTTTTTTTTTCTTAGGTGTATCACACAATCGCTCACACGTTCTGTTCCGGCTGGGACGTCGTGTTTCGGCTTCCGTCCGGCAATTCGCAGAAACTGGTCGATCAGATGCGCTCAGTTCTGCGCCTGGAACTTTCGACGTGTTCGGTGCTCCACCTATTTCTCAAGGTGCTGGCAGAACTGAAGCGGAGTTTTTTGTTGACGGCAATCATTCACGAGTAAGTATATTTATCCAGCACAAGAAACTACTGTGACATTCGGATGTGGACCTATATATGTGTGCAATATATATTTATTTACAATAAATAGATAAGTATATTCGACATAATAATTTTCAAAATATTAAATCAAAAATAAATTCACAAATATGTTTAAACAATGTTTAAACTCGCAGTTATCGCAAAGAGTTGTATTAATTGTAGTATACATATCACCATCCACTGTTTGATAAGCAGGTACTATCAAACAGTGGCTGGTGGTTGTAAAATTACCCTCCAAATCTTTTCTCTGTATTTAAAAATCTTATCATTAATCTGCCGAACGAGAAAGAAACTAATGTCACGGCTGAGAAGACACGCATAGATTTGGTTGTTACTTAACTAAAGTTATTCCTGAAAGCCACTTAACTTTCCTCAAGGGAATGTGTTAGACTCTTACAGTCGTACGTAAGATCGAATTAAGGAAAGAGATTTAGATTTATTTATTACAAGTTTTTCTTTATGCTACAAAAATACTTAGTGAGAATTATATAAGATTAAGAATAGGGTTCAATAGTAATTTTTGTCTGAAGTCATTTGATCGATTTTGGAACTGTACAAATAACTTTTCGAAAGCTGTGTGTGGAAGATATTTATGACTGACAACTTTGAGTCCGATATATATGGCAATAGGTTTCACGGAATAGACTATTTGGGACGTAAAAATTCAGCGAGTCGAGGTATTAAAGTCGCTGCAAACGGGAAAAATATAGCAAAATACTTTTTTTTTCTTTTAAAATCAACAAAACATTTTTTTACTGCGGAAAATTTCAAGTGTAATTAATCCTTACAGTCGCTTTCTTGCTACTCAATTTTGTCCATTGTTTTAGTAAAACTATACTGAATGCGTTTGTAGACAAACAATACGCAAAATATCGTATTTCATCACTAATTGATACTCTCAGTACAAACAACAATTACGGCCACGAAAAAATATATTAAAGGAAACGTGAATTCGAAATAAGCAATGTAGAGTTTTATCGAATCGAGAATCGTATTCATTTTATTGCTGTATATCCAAAGTAATTTCGGTCATTTAACGATTTTTCAACACGTATAATCGATTATCGCATCGTATATGTAATAATATTTTATCCATTCAATATCGTTATACGACTGCAAGTTGGATAATTTATTGGAGCGTGTGATGGCGTTTTTCAATTTATTGAGTCGAATTACAGATGATAGGCACTCAGATAATTCATCATTATTACATATGAAAAGAATGTGTATATGTTGCTTAACATATTAAAATGAAAAAAAAAACAATGACATCTGTTATTGTATTTTTTTTTCAAATAATGCTACAGTAAAAGCAGTGCCTGTCCAAATGGGGCGAATGAAAAAAATCTTAATATAGTTCTTTTTTTTTCGTTCGCTCTCGAGAGTAGAAGTAAGGAGAACCATATCAGTGTACTTATTATAAATTGTACATTAAAAGAGACCATATTACAGGCAGTATAGTAGAAAGTGGAAGGTTGTTAAAAAGAGCGTTACCAATTATTAGAGTATTACTAAATTAAAAAAGGAAATAATAACTTCCGCTATGTTACCACACTTTTTGCAATAGGTGTTTTCAATAATATTCTTTTCGATAATTTTTTCTTACAATTGTTATACAAAATTGTTATAGTTAATTTCTGTGTCTTTAAATAGTTAATAAAAATTGATAAGACATACTGTTGGTCGAAAAAAGATGGAGGTTGAGACGTATCAATTCCTTTCCTTTTCAATTTTCTTCCACTTTACAACTGAACAAATTATTATTTACTAAATTACAGTTAAATAGTCAAGTTTTAAATACTGCATATTTTTTAGCAACAGAAGTCAAGAAAAATATTACATTTTTCAACTCAGCACACTTCACTCTGCTTATAACTGCTACATTTATGTCATTTCCACTATCTACACTAGCGTTATCTAAATGAGTGTTCTAAGGATAATTTGCTGTTTATACGTGGCTAGTGGCTCTTTGGACTAATCCACCATACAAGATGGTTCTCCTTACTAATACCCTCCATAGTTCGCCCAAACTAACACGGATCAATCAAAAATGTAGGTAGGCCAAAAAAACATGTGGTAAAAAATAAACAAACAGTACGAACACCAATACTTTATATATTTATTTAATTACAGTGATATACGATATATATATTAGTCTCGGTGGTCTAGTGGTAGAGCACACGGTTTCTGAATCCAGAGGTCGTGGTTCGAATCCTGACACTGGCTCACTCCAAAGACTTTTCGAAATAGTTTTCGGAAAGTTATGTGTGATAAATATCGATGACTGAAAACTTTGTGCCCGGTATGGCAATAGGTTCGCCACCTATTCCATTTGGGACGTAAAAACGGCGAGACGAGGCTTAACCGCCGCTGCCCACACCTTCGGGTAACAATGGCATGAAGTTATGTATGTTAAGTATATATGTACAGTGATGTACCTATCTGTGGTTAATAATTTATCGAATCGATAATAATATTTTATTTACTTAATATTTAATATCGTTAAAAGGTTATAGTTATGTATTTCATCATATTGAATGGATACTGGTTTAATATAAAATCTATTATGTTAAAATATTAATGAGCGATCATGTGGTCATACTTCATCTATACTTCTATACTTATATTATAAAGCGAAAGAGTTTGTTTGTTTGAACGCGCTAATCTCAGAAACCACTGTTCCGATTTCAAAAATTCTTTCAGTGGTATCTAGTCCATTTATCGAGAAAGACTTTAAGCTACATATATTATATTTTCAAATTAATTAGGAATCCTTTCTATAAGTCCAATAATGTAACCCAAGGTGTAAGAAAATGACTCGAAAATAATTCTTACATCGCGAACGCTGCTAAAACTATTGATTCTAGAACAAACCAAAGTTCGCGACGCCATATGTCTAACTATTGTAGTTATCTCACAATAAGTGTTTTTTATGATGCCATTTTAGAAATTCATTATTTTGTATCTTGGTATTAACTCTCCTGAAAATAAATTACTTCAATAAAAAGATATATTCAATACCTTTCTAGAACTTTTTGAATGATTCAAATCGGACATTCAATTCAAAAGATATCGCAAAATACAAAATGTAAGTATTCGTTTCATAGGGAAATATTTAGTTACAGTACGGATGAAGTAACCGACTCGGACAGGTCGGACCGCGACAGGTAGCAGGTAGATTTTTTTTACGTTTGTTTCTTGCTAAAAGGTCTAGGTGGTCCAGTGGTCGGGAACCCCACTTCTGAATCAAGAGGTCGCGGGTTCGAATTGCTGGCTCACTCCAATGACTTTTTGAAATTATTTAATCGTACTTTGGGGTATTTTTATTTTTATTTATAAAAGTTACTTGCTTTTACCAGCGTCTTCGCTCGCATTGAAGCCATTAAATAAGTAACAAAGATCATTACTATAGAAATGAATCAATATGATAACTTTATTTTAGTGCTTAGCTGGAATTATCAATTTTTTAAATTACAACATACAATGACGTTTAAAAAACTTACATTTTTTTTTTATTAAAATGCAACAACAAAGGGTAAAATATATTTCACTGTAACAAAAATAAATAATTTTGGACTTTAACAATTTTATGAGAGTATTAATGTAGGATATTTTTGTAGACTATAATATAAGTTTTTCCTTCGGGTGCAAATATATATGTAAATTAAAGAAAGAAAGAAGAAAAAAATATCCTATGTTACTTCTAATACCTCCAAGAATATGTGTACAAAATTTCATGATGATCGGTTGAGTAGTTATCGCGTGAAAGCGCAACAAACAAACTTACATTCACATTTATATATTAGTATATATAATAAATATAATATAATATAAAGTATATATATATAGGAAGTAGGAAGTAGGATAGGATACTTCCTATATAACTTTTTCCTATCTTATCCTACTTCCTACTGGAAGTAGGATAAGATAGGAAAAAGTTACATTTTTATTGTATAAGGGGCAAACGAGCAGGCGTGTCACCTGATATGTAGTTACAAACGCCGCCCACCTGGCCCACCATGGACACCTGAACACACGTAGTGTTACAGTTGCGTTGCCGGTCCTTACAATGGGATATGGGTGCGGTCGGGAATAGTTGAGGGAAAGGGATTGGGCCTCCGAATACCTCTCTCATCAAGCGCAACGCGGCAAAAGCCACTTTAGGACGATATTCGGAGAGGTCGTGGTTATTACACCGGTCTAGCCGGCCCAATCGTGCAGCGAACTGCGTGACTCTACCACTGACAAGGTGTGACTGATGTGACTGATTTATAATACTTTCTAGATATTATAAACTTTACATTTTTAATATCGTGATAGCTTTTAAAATGTAGTGAATTTATTTCGATAAGATTGATCGCAAAACCGATATCATTTTACTTATAAAAAAAACACTCACTGTGAGTTAGCTACCCCAGTTTGAACAAAATGGTGTCCCGTTTTTTTCGTTAAAGTCTACAATAGTGACCAAATAAAAAAAGTCGTTTATGTAGTATTAAACAAAACTAAAGGTTGACAAAAAACTTGGGACAAGTTCTTGGCTTTGCTATTAATTTAAAGCGTTGATTGAAGTTATAAATATTATCAATGTCTTGGTTGTCAGTATCCGCTAATAGGTATATACTAGCTAAGCGAGTGAGGCGTGTAATAATCGTGCCTTATGGCATTTTGTTCTCTTATCGTACCCCGTAAGGAATTTGGCGTCAATTTATGTATATATGTATCAGGAACTTCTGATTTGAATTGAAAAAATATTAGTTTTAGATAGTTCATTTATTGAGGAAAGCTTATTTTATTAATAAGAGTGGGACAATAATCTTTTTAGTGATAAATGCATATAATATGGCGGTACGAATTTCGCGCGGTCTGCTAGTTAAGATATAATTATAAAACGGGATATATGAGTATATAGTGAATGATTAAAATAAATTTTGAATTTAATTTTATAGTGGTAGTGCAAAGCAGTTCGCTGCATGAATGGGCCGGCTCGACCGGTGAAATACCACGACCTCTCAGAAGATCGACGTAAAGTGGCTCATGCTGCGTTTCGTTCGGTGAGAGAGGTACCCGGAGGCCCACCCCTTCCGCACCCTTCCCTGCCCCTTAAAGGTCGGCAACGCAACAGTAACATTATATGTGTTGCTGGTGTCCATGGGCGGCGTTGGTTGCTTACCATCAGGTGAAACGCGTGCTCTTTTGCCATCATATCCCATAAAAAAATATCTTGCGTAGGTTAAAAGTAGTTTCATTATTTATTGTATAATAAATTGTGAATGTGTTGTCCTGTCGGAGCGTCTGAAGAATTGTATGAAAGATTTTGAGTGTGTTAGTCCTAGACTTTTGTGGATCCGACTAAAGCTGGGTCTGCTTCGTGTATTTCTGGTAGCTGTTTACGCACCGGATACCGGGCGCCCAGTGTCGGAGAAGGAGGAGTTCTGGGATAGTGTGAGATTGTTGTTAAGTAAATGCGAGAATAATGAGAGGATTATGGTAATAGGAGATTGTAATAGCTGGGTTGGAGTGGAAAGAGAGGGTTTTGAAAGAGTTTTAGGAAAGTATGGTGATGAAAGAATAAACGAGAGTGGCTCCAGTTTGCTACAAGTGTGTGTGGAAAAGGACCTTGTGGTCACGAATACTCTGTTCAACCACAAGGATATCCATAAGTATACATGGGAGAGGAATGAAAGTAGGAGTATGATCGATTTTGTGATTGTAGACCATAGGCTCAAAAGTAAAGTCGTAGATACCAGGAGCTATCGTGGCGTCAGTGTGGGAACAGATCACTATTTGGTGGTAAGTCGAATTAGGGATGTGTTTAAAGCCTGGCGTCACTGGAACAAAAAGCCGACAACGAGTCTTGGTCGAATAAAAGTTGAAAAACTGAGTGACATAGACGTGCAAGCGGAATATTTGAGGGAAATGGTAGAAAGGACAAAGCACGTATGGGATGTATCATATGCGGGTGGAATGAATGATATATGGGAGGTTGTAAAAAGTAGTATGGTTGGAGCAGCTGCCAAAGTGTGTGGAGAGACTAAAAGAAAGAAAGGAAGGTCTTTGGATGAATGCTGGTGGGATGCAGAGGTTAAGAAAGTAGTGGAATGTAAGAAAAAGGCGTGGTTGGATGGACTAGCCATCAAAGCGAAAGGTAATGAAAGTCATACAGAGAACGTATACCAGGTAAGAAATGCAAAAAGTGTGTATGTGGAAGCAAAGAAGAAAGCTAAAATTGTGGTACAGGAAAAGAAGAAGTGTATGAAAGAGAAGTTTGACAGAAAGATGTCTGAGAACTTCAGGACCAATTTAAAACTGTTTTGGAAGCAGGTTAGATTGAGTCGCGGCGGTTCAAGGTCATCTGAGTTGGACGTTATAAGAGAGAAAGATGGACGATTGTTGAGTATTGAAAGAGATGTTCTGCATCGTTGGAAAAGTTACTTCGAAGAACTTTTTGAGTGTAGTGAGGGACATCTACACAATAATGAGCCGGTGAACCTTCCAACTCCCACTCACTCACAAAACGATGCAGTTCAAGAAATTACGGAAGATGAAATAGTGAATGCAATAAAAAGTACGAAATTGGGTAAGTCTGCAGGGTATGACAGGATAACTACCGAGATGCTGAAAAGTGGCAAAGGGGTTGTTGTAAGATTGCTGCGACTACTTTTCAATGTGTGTTGGCGTGATGGCTGTGTTCCGGACGACTGGACCAAAGCAGTCATTGTGCCCTTGCACAAGGGGAAGGGGTCGCGGCAGGACTGCAAAAACTACCGAGGCATTAGTCTTCTCAGTGTTGTAGGTAAATTGTATGCGAAGATTCTTATTGAAAGAGTGACGAATGTAACAGATGAGAAATTGTGGGATGTACAAGCGGGATTTAGGAGAGGAAGGGGGTGCATCGATCAGATCTTCTCTCTGCGGACCATCTGTGAAAAACATTTAGCCAAGTCCAAAAAAGTATTTTGTGCTTTTGTAGATCTGGAGAAGGCCTATGATCGTGTACCCAGGAATGAATTATGGTCAACGCTGTCGAATACATATGGGGTTGACGAGCGCCTGGTGCGGGCTTTATATTCTCTATATGAGAATTCTAGAGCCTGCATCAGGGTGAATGGGGCGCACTCAGACTGGTTTAACATCTATAAAGGTGTTCGACAGGGATGTGTTGCGTCACCATGGCTCTTCAATCTCTATATGGATAGTTGTCTGACAAATCTGAAAGAGACTGAATGTGGTTTAAGCATGGAAGAGGTGCGTGTCAAGTGCCTACTGTACGCCGATGACCAGGTATTACTTGCTTCGTCGGCGTCGGAGTTACAAGACATGCTAATCTTGGTGAATGAAGGGTTTAGAGAAAGAGGTATGAAAATAAATGTAAGCAAGACGAAAGCTATGGTTGTGGAGAGAGAGAAAGAGGTCACACTGTGTGATATGATATTGGATGGCGAGAAATTGGAGCAAGTGAATGAGTTTGTATATTTGGGAAGTATGTTTACAAGAGACGGAAAATGTGAGGAAGATATTGAAAGGAGAGTGACTGCGGGTAACAGAGTTAATGGTGCACTGCATGCCTTGATGCGTAGTCAGGCTGTGTCTGAAAAGGCACGCTTGACGATTCACAATGGTGTGTTGGTACCAACTCTGACGTACGGGAGTGAATGTTGGGTGTGGCAGACGAAGCATGAAAGTAAGGTGAATGCAGTGGAAATGCGTTCTCTGAGAAGTATGTGTGGAGTCACCATTGCGGATCGAATAAAAAATAGCGTGATAAGGGAGAAATGCAAGTTGAAGGATGATGTGGTGACCAAAGTGGAGAGAAGTATGTTAAGATGGTTTGGTCATATTGCAAGAATGGATGAAAGCCGAATGACTAAAAGAGTATACGAAGCGAATGTGAGTGGCAGGGTCGGGATCGGGAGACCAAGACGGAGCTACCACGACCAAATAAGTGGTCTGTTTAAAAAAGGCAAAATGCGTAGCACCCGAAACCGACGTAAATGCATGACGAGATGTATGACTGTGGATGAGGCGAAAGATGTGTGTCAGGATCGTAGCTTGTGGAAAGCCAAAGTCTCTGCCTACCCCCATGGGATACAGGCGTGAGCTTATGTATGTATGTATTGTATAATATAAATGATCTTTGATACATATTTAATGGCTTCAATGCGAGCGAAGCCGCGGGTAAAAGTTAGTATGTTATATGTGTGTGGTAGGTTTCCGAGCGTGTGTGCTTCTGTGCGTAGGTTGGTTAAACATTTTATGTTTTATTTTATGGTGGTTGATTGGGTTTTAGATTGGCGGTGCGCTAACATATATGTTTGAGATTTTAGCGTATCACGTTTATTAGTTCTTCAGTGCTGTCATAGTCCAAGTGTTGCAGATAAGAGAATAATGCCTGCTTGCATTTCTTCCTAGGAAGGTGATATATATCCAATAAAGCATTTAATTTATTATACAAATAGCTACTCAGAAAAAGGTTACTGATGACGGATGAAATATGTTATTTTATAGTGGACACAAAAAGACTATCCAACCTGACTGTCGCTGTTTATTAGTGAAATTAAAATAGAACTTCAAATATCCTGGACAATGACAATATGTCTAAACTTCAGTTGTTTTTAAGTCGTCTCCATCGCCTAGAAGCTTAGGATTTTGACTTCTGATTGTGACTTCCCGACTTTGAGTGTTCATCAAAATTGTGCCCTTAAGCTCCGTTAACTGTGGTGGGATTCAAGATGAATTCTACAGATGTATCGAGCTAGAATTGATACTGCCGATCTCTTTAAGTATTGACAGCGTCAAGATATGTAAGACTTTTAAACTCTTTTCCGAAAATAACACAGAGCCACGTTTAAGAAGATCTACTGGAAAGTGGAAACCATTGTTACATTAAAAACAAAAATCATCTAACTACAAAAGGTTGATTTTTAATTTTGTGAAATATTTTACGCAATAACATTGTAGACTTACCTACAGTCATTTATAATTTTGGTTCTTCCGAACGTCGTGTCACGATTTTGCAAAAATGGCTATTAAATTTCCTTCTAAAATCGCGCGAAAACATATCTCATTCTAATTATAACGCAAAAATGTGCTATTATAAATGTAAATGTGTATTTTCATATGAATTTAGTGAAATAATAATTAAGAAAATGAATTACGACCCATAAGTACCTACGTGAGATGATTACGTCACGTCACTGGTGCCTCGTTCACAACGCGCCAGTACTCCAGTACTTAAACGAGTTTAATTGTTGAAAAGTTATTACGTACAAGATCTAAGATCTGTGATTGCTTGTTACATTGTATATTATATTATTTTATTATAGTTAATGCAATTTAGTACTACACTAAACTTGGTATTATAGATATTAACTATGTAATTACACGGCTGTTTACTGCAACATACATATCTGTTAAGCAGCCAGTTAAAGGCGTAGGATTCAATGTTCTGGAATGATACACCTTATTAAACTGTTTATAATGCTTCGTGCTTTGTGTATGCTTGAAGAAGCTTTAGATATTTCTGTAATATATCGTACAAATATTCTAAAATTTTATAACCGAATTTATTTGCAATCCTACGTCATATATTTTATTGAAATCATCATCATCCTACGTCATATATGTATATAAAAAAGTGGAAAGGTAGTAAATATCTATACTTCTATACTTATAAAGCGGAAGAGTTTGTTTGTTTGTTTGAACGCGCTAATCTCAGAAACCACAGGTCCGATTTCAAACATTCTTTCAGTGGTATATAGTCCATTTATCGAGAAAGGTTTAAGGCTATATTATATTCTCAAATAAATTAGGGATCCTTACTATAAGTCTAATAATGTAACCTAAGGTGTAAGAAAATGACTCGAAAAAAAATCTTACGCCGCGAACGCTGCGAAAACTATTGTTTCTAGAACAAAATAATGTACTAGACTTTTACAGAACATATAAATGTCTACAAAAAAGGTCGCGAGGCCATATGTCTAACTATTGTAGTTATCTCACATTATGTGGTTTTTTTTTAATTTTTTAAAATAATTATAATGATGGCGTACCTTGGTATTAACTCTCTTCAAAATAAATAAATTAATAAAAGGATATATTCAATACCAAACACCTGAACACATATAGTGTTACAGTTGCTTTGCTGGCCCTTGCAATAGTATATGGGTGTGGCCAAGAGTGGGGAAGGGGAGGGGAAAGGGATTGGGCTTCCGGAATCTTCTCTCACCGAGCGAAAAACTGAGCTGAGAGGTCGGGGTATTTCACCGGTCAAGCCGGCCCATTCGTGCAGCGAACTGCGTGACTCTACCACTTACAAGGTGTGACTGACGTTATGTATATTGATTGTACTTTCTAGATATAATAAAATTTACATTCTTAATATATTTTTAATAATTAGTTATATCTCATAAATTGAAGTGAATTTATTTCGATAAGATTAATCGCAAAATTGACATCATTTTACGTGAAAAATAAACACTCACTGTGAGTTAGCTACCCTGATTTGAACATATGGTGTCCCGTTTTTTTTTTGTTCAAATCAACAACAGTCAACAAATAAAAAAAGTTGTCATTATAAAAAACTAAATGTTGACAAAAAACTTCGGACAAGTCCCTGGCGTTGCTATTAATATCATAAATCTTCGATTGAAGTTGTAAATATTACTAATGTCTTGGTTGTTAGTACCCGCTAATATCAACAGCTAAGCGAATGAGGCGTGTAATAACCGTGCTTTATGGCACTTTGTTTGCTCTGCCTACCCCGCAAGTAATTCGGCGTGAAATTATGTATATATGAATCAGGAACTATTGGTTTGAATTGAAAAAATATTAGTTTTAGATAGCCCATTTATTGAGGAAAGCTTTAGGTTATAAATATGAGTGGGACAATAATCTTTTCAGTGAAAAATGTATAAAATATGGCGATACGAAGTTCGCGCGGTCTGTTAGTACTAGATATCTTTCTCACCAAACGTGCGAGATTTGAGTCACTTAACGACGATTTTATTATTATTATTTCATACTATAAAACAAAGTCGCTTTCCGCTGTCTGCCCCTTTATATGCTTAGTTCTTTATCTTTACAGTCTCGGTGGCGCAGTTGTTGAGTACACGGCTTCTGATCCAGAGGTCCGGGGTTCGATTCCAGACACTGGCTCACACCAATGACTTTTCGAAATGGTTTTCGGAAGTTATGTGTGATAAATATCGATGACTGAAAAACTTTGTGCCCGGTATGGCAATAGGTTCGCCACCTATTCCATTTGGGACGTAAACATAACGGCGAGCCGAGGCTTAATAGCCGCTGCCTACATCTTCGGGTAACAAAAGGCGTGAAGTTATGTTATGTTCTTTATCTTAGAAGTACGCAACGGATTTTGATATTTTTTTTTAATTGATAAAGGGCAGCGACAGTGTGGTTCATATGTATAATTCATGTATAATTTAGTAAAAACTGAACCCTAAAAGATGATTCAAAACAATGTACTACATTATTATATATCTTCAATATGTCTGCTTATAAGTCTGCATTGGTGTATGGCTATCTCTTAGGGATAACCCATAATGACCATTTCTATTTCTTCTTATTGCTTCTGAGGCGAAACAAATTTCGCTGGGTCAACTACTATTTAATAAAAAAAAAATGCCAAAGAATTAAACTTGCCCAAAATTTTACCACTGGAATGGACCAAGAACGACAACAGTCACGTACATTAAGCGTAGTTATTAATTAAAATTACGCCGGTCTTTAAAAACGGCAAGGTCCGTTACAACTTAATAAGTGTCTTTAAATTTTATGAGAGCGTTACGTAAATATTGACCCAGATATTTTATATAAAACGTTTTACATTGTATTTTCCTCGTCGGTGTTTGTAAATGCTGAAAGGTAGATTCATTAAAACACTGAACAGTAAACGTTTATTTATATTTCCAATTTTATTAAAGCTGTTCCATTTTGTCTGTTTCAATTTCAGTTTGTTTTCTTTGCAAATTTACTGCTGTTTTTTTAAAGTGTATTTTTTTGGAATTTTTAACGCTTTTAATACCGTAAATGCCGGTTTTATCGAATGAAATATTCCGAATAAAATTAATGAAATTTAATCGTATTAATTTTATTAATAATAAACAATTTTGTTAGTCTATCTGTATGTTATTTATCTTATCCCATAGATTAATTCCCGGAATTAGTTCTGGTACTTCGTGCACATTATGGATAAAATTGCATGTCCACACTATAATATCTTGACACAAATACATAAAATCACTGTAGCTACTAACTATGATTATAAGTTAGCAGACATATACGACCGACCGACCGACGACCCTCGTGGTGCATATGTAAAGCTACCAACTAGAGTACAAATTTTTCTGACAAGCATGGATGTTTGTATGGCGTCTGGGTTTTTTTTCTGTTCATAATGTTTTGTTAATGTATTAACAAAAAAAAAACAAAGTAAAACAATGAATTCATATCCGTTATCAAGTAGGTAACCATAGCACAAGCATTTAGTTTCTTAGTTTGAAACTAGGGGGTGCTGTGTGTATTGTGTTCAAAATATTATTATGTACGTTATAATTAGTTAACTCACTTTAAATAATAAGTGTGAAATATCGTGACAGGTATCAGTAATGGCGCGCATGATCCCGTCTCCTGATTGGTTCATCGGAGTGGATAGCTTCGATCTCTGCGTTGATGGCAATTGGCTTGACAGCATTACCATTGAAGTGAGTTGAAACTGCATAAATACTAACAACAGAATTACGAGTTCAAATTTGTTTAGAAGTCAAATTTACATTTACGATTTGTGAGAACAGCTCACAAAATGTTTCCTCACAATTCTGTATTATTTTATCAGGTGGATCCTTTAGATGCTGGTACAGACAATGGATTCACATTCACGGCACCGAATTGGCCGACAGCACCCCAAGGAATAGCATATCGCATCACTTCGAAGTACCCGTCACATCCTGCTGGCTCGTTCTTTTATCCACATTTAAGAAGATTACCGCCGATTGCCACGTTCCAATTTATAAAGGTATTTAAAACACAAGTTCAATTAATTTATATTAGATTTACTTTAACTATATTGTATCCAATTATTTCTATTTCCAATCTAAGCATTTACTGTGTTACTCGGAGTCTTTTTCTGGGATACAGGGATGATCTTGTTTTGTAAAATGCCTAATTCATCTTAGGTTGATTCATATTTAATTTTATCGATTATTTAATAATCTTTGTAATAAGAGTGATGGTATTTACTTGCACTAACTACTTTCTCACGATTTATCTATTTTAACGCTCGTCTCTAAAAAAATGTTTGGCTCACTTGCAAAATCGTGTTTTGTCCCTTACATTATTTAATACTTCTGGGTTTAGATATCATCTGAAACTTTTGGTATAATATTAAAACTCGTCCCCATAAGTTAAGTAATTTAGTCTTACAAAAATATATATAAGAACTAACAATTGAAGCTTGGGTAAGAATGCAAAATAGCCACCTCAATAATGTTCCAACAATAACAATATATGCTACTACATGTGTGATATTAACATTCATAACTTCTCGTTTGTGAAGCAACCACGGTAGCTCCATTAGTGTATAGTATTATATGGCTGGCTATAACTAAAATTACTCGTAAGTTTATGTTGCATAAATTTATGACATTTATTGTAAACTTTCATCTCCCTATTTGTGGTTTCAGTCGTCTCATTATCTTTGGGTATTCTTGGCATATTGATTTTACAACTTGTATCTTATTTTATTCTTACATTAATTATAGGTATATACCTCATTATTAAATAATTTTATTGAGTACTTGATTTGAACTATTGCAATCTAATAAATTTTTCAAACAGTTACGTGAATATGAATTGACCGAAGTCTTCCACCGCAGCAGTGATGACAGAAAATATGACGTTCTTCAGTTGGACAAAATGAATACCAACAATATAGATGTTTTAGACGGTAACAGGGCTCTGTCAATAGCTGAAGAGGCGGAAAGAGCTGAGCAAGCACCAAGAATATATTCCGAAGGATCTTTAACTACGCCTGATGGAGCATATTCTTATTATTCATTGTAAGTAAGACTTCAGTGTATAATGGCTCAGTAAATATATGACAAAAACTAAACTTTTCAGATTAATGAATTTTAACAATAGTATTTTAGTTCAATTGATATTGAACGTTGAAATTTTATAAAACTCTTGAGACTCTTTTCATAATACTCTTAGTTAAATTTACGGTGACAATATAAAACAAATGATCTTCTAAATGAAAAGAGGAATGTTGAAATAAAAATGAAAATTATCAGATAGGTGGGCAAACGAGCAAGCGTGTCCCTCGATGGCAAGCAACCAACGCCTCCCATTGACACCAGCAACACATAAAGTGTTACTATTGCGTGGCCGAACTTTAAGGGAGTAGGATAGGAAAGGGTGGGGAAGGGAGGGGGTGGGCCTCCGAGTCGAGCCGGCCCATTCATACAGCGAACTGCTTGCCTCTACCACGGTCAAAACAACTACCATGGTAGCTTGAGGACAAGTGACATATTTTATCATCAATAAATTAACTTACTTTATTGTATTCAAATATTATACACTAACTTGTTGAGGAAACCGTATAATTAATGTAAACAAAAATAAATTAAAACAAAATAGGTACTATTTTAACCTAATCAGTAATACAATTGACCAACTGTTGGGAAGAATTAAGAATAAAATTATTTATTTTTGTAGGTCGACAGTAAATTAATTGGATTTATTGTTATAGGATAAATACCACGTCAAGCACTACGGAAGAGCCTCGTTCAGCAAATGAGCTTCCAACTTCAGCTCCCTCTGCTAGCGAACGATCGGCTCTTCGCAGTTTGGCAAGACGATACAGAGCGAGACGACGACGTAAGTTCCGTGGCGATAGCACTGACCCTGCTGAGAGAAGGAAGCGAAAAAGAGCAAGTAAGTAAATCCTTTGAAAAAACATATACTCCTTTTTTACACATGTTGATATAGTTTAGTAATAATAAGTTGTTTGAGTTGATTGTTTTATCTTATTATTTAGTATTCTGTTTAATTTCTAATTTCCAAATCTAAGCCTGTATTTGAAGTAGGTGAATAGCTATCTTAATATAAAGTACAAAGGTCATAATAATAGGTTGGGGAAAAAGTATTTTCGTATTTTTGTATGAAAAGTCAAGACATTTTTTTTAAAGTTTATTTACATTTATTTACAATATATATGTACCGTTTTGTTGAATAACTTTCTGCCATTTTGTGGGCAGAGACATTATCCCGTTACTGTAGAAACTTTGGGACTTCTGATAAAAAAAACGGGACAAATAGTTTTGGCAGTCCTCTCTTGAGGTCAACCTTACAGAACCTAAAGAATTCTGAAGAGACCGAAACAGGTGAAAATCTGAAGGCGCAAGGTCAGGGCTATATGGTGGATGCACTAGGACCTCCCAGTCGAACTCTCTTAATTTTTGCTGAGTGGCTAAAGATGTGTGTGGTCTAGCGTTATCGTGATGAAAGACCACACCCTTCCTGTTGATCAATTCCGGCCGTTTTCTCTCGACTGCTTCCTTTAATCTCACCAGTTGCTGGCAGTAAAGATCAGAATCGATGGTTTTGCCGGACGGTAAAAGCTCATAATGAACAATGCCCTTCCAATCCCACCATACACACAGCATCACCTTATTTCGTGTTAGGCCAGGTTTGGCCACAGTCTGTGAAGCCTGGCCAATTTTCGACCACAACCTTTTTCGCACGTTCTTGTCGTACGTGATCCACTTTTCTTCGCCAGTTCTCAATCTCTTCAAAAACGGCTCGGTTTCATTACGTCTCAATAATGAATCGCAAATGAGTACACGGTTCATTAAGTTTCTTTGAGTGAGCTCGTGTGGCACCCAAATATCGAGCTTTTTTGTATAACCAGCTTTCTTCAAATGGGTCAAAACTGTTTTGTGGTCAATTCCCAGTTCTTCAGCTACATCGTAACTACTAATATGCCGATCTTGCTCCACTCTTTCAAAAATGGCGTCCATTTTATTCGTAACAGGGTGACCAGAGCGAGGTGCATCTTTAACATCAAAATTTCCGGACTGAAAACGTTTGAACCAAATTTGTGCTACTCTTACTGACACTGCATCAGGTCCATAAACATCACAATTTTTTTTCACTGCTTGAGTTGCATTTTTGCCTTTTTTATAATAAAATTTTAAAATGTATCGAATTTCTTCATTAGATTCACTCATTTTTACGGAGAGAAAAACAAATGAAAAATAGCGGGAAACAACTTTTTTTTATTTTTTTCTTTTCTTTATAATGTAACCTTTTTAATGTTACCAAAACCAGCCAGACACAAATAGTACAGTCAAAGAAATTTTATAATATGTTTATACCTACGTTATGCGAAAATACTTTTTCCCCGACCTATTATAATACGACGTAATCAAAATACGCACGCAAAATATTTAAACTTAATCATAAATTTGGAGAATTTGTCAGATTCATTGTGCAGTTCTTTAATTAGTGGATTAATCGTAGGACTGCTAGATTGTCGGGTGTCAGAATGGGGCGAATGGAGTCCCTGTCACAGTGATGGCGGTTGTGTCGGCTCAGCAATACGTACACGAAGAATTATACGGCGTCAGCGGCCTGGTGGTGCGCCGTGTCCCCCCACAGCACTGTCGCGGTGGTGCGCCACCAACTGCACGGCACAACCACTCCATGAAGACTGGCGGAACAATCTTACGTAGTCAGTTTATTTCGAACTTTTATCTTTTATTTAATTCTATATTGAAAGTAATTATCACTAACTTTTAGATAGTGTATATTTACTTGTCACTATTTCAACAGTTATTAATTTATTGCTATTTAAATTTTAGTTTTATCCAGAGTAATATAACTACAAACTGGTCAAGAAATAATATTTACCCCTTGAGCGGTAATGTTTATTTGTAGTAATTCTGAGGAATCATGATGACAAATGATGGTAAATACTATATCTCCAGAACAGAACTTCCTCTTTGCTGGTTTGCATGGTTAACTAAAGGTCTAAATTTCTAATCAAAATCAATCAATTTATAACTTTTAACTGAAATCAAAATTACGTTAAGTTACGACTGTGTTTTTTAATAGCTCTCACGTAAATAGGTGTAACAGCAAAATCTCCATCCATTCATATGTTTAGATACATATCTTGCTAATTTAGTGTTACTTAGTCTTAGAAAGACAATATGTGTATATTAGGCATAACAATTTTATTGCCTAATACATATAATTTCTTTAAAATTATATCTGTAAAACCTTCAGTTTGCGTTACGAATGAATTTCCACTCAATAAGCAGTTAATATATTTTGTGGGTGCCTTTTTAGGTTTTATATTTTTTTCTTTGATAAATGATAATCTAAACAACATATTGATATATATCAATATGTTGTTTAATTTAATTCTTCTGTATTTATGTTTTTAAGATTATTTCTAACTTTTTTGTCTGTCCGTCCAAATATATTATGAGTTGTTTTCTTTTTAATTTTCAACACTAAATTATTTTATGCATTATGTCTCTTTGTATGTAAAATGGGATGTAAAAATAATAAAAGAAGAAAAAAAATGTAAAAATAAAGATAGCTAACGACGACTGTCAATGTTGGGAATAGATAATAATAAGAGTTGGATTCTTTATTGCTGTACCTAAAGAATGCTTCATACGGTTCTGTTCTTCGGTCAATTAAATAAGGTTTAGAAGTAAGAGAACTTATTTGGTAGTTTTTTTTTTTTGTTGGAAGAAGAAATTTTTCTTATCCTATAATCCTTTCAAAAATAGTTAGAAATATGCTTTTTACAATACAAATATTACATTATTGTATTCATCAAATATATGCTCTAGTACAAAATCATGTCGTGGCTTATAACTTTACTATATAGATATTATATGAACAATTTTATTTTCTATTTTCAAACTCGTAACGGCTATTAGGTACCTACATTTGTTATTAAAGCCTTAACACTATTTCGGAATATAATAGTTAATGTAAGTAATACATATCGTTTATTATTGTGACAGTAATTCAATAAAAATAAATGTAGCTTTTATTTAATGCGACAAGTATCCAAAGATGCAACATTTATGTTTCTTAAATATAAATGTATAAATATATGTAGCGCTAAATGTTAATATTTAGACTTCTTTCTTCATCAAATGAAAGTAATAAATTATTAGTATTATTTAATAAATTAGATCATTTCCATGATTTGAGCAATTGCTCGCATAACATCTTATATAATTTTATCAATATTTGACTAGTTGTTTTTATATGATTTTATATTTTGGTTTAAAAGAAATAAATTACTTTAACGATCTTAAACCAAATCGAAAGAAGTCTTTATATTTAATTACTATGTATGAGTATTTAAATATAAGTATGTACCGAAAATAAGTTATAGATAGGAAAATCGGAAGCCTTCTGTGAGACTATGAATTTTAGTTAAAATATATTGATTAAAACTTTAAGTAAATATACCAGTGCTTAGTAGTTGTTGTGTAGTGCCATTTTTAAAAGCACATCTAAATGGATTTTAAACAGAATCGCTGCATTTATAAATAAAATAAATGTAAAAAAATCTTAAAAACACACATATTTCAAGTGATTCCAATACAAATCAAAGAATAGAAAGAGATATTTTTTGTTACAAAATTAAGCCTTGAACTTTGAGCTGGTTAGCGCTACAATTATTAAGTGTTGGGTGAAACAAATTTCTTAGTTGTTTACCCGTTTACAAGTTTTTCTCATAAAAAACTTTCATTTATAAGATGGAATTAAAAGCAGATCCAGTAGACGGCAGTAGATTTTAATGTAACTCCAAAAACATAGTTGTTTATGTTATGATTTAATAAATCACAGACACTTTCAGTCTTTTGGAGATGAATGGCATTCTTTCATCAGAGACCATAATTATTCTAATATGTAATAATTTGATTAGAATACCAAAGATTTAGTATATATTCTACCTACCCATTTCATTGTAAACCATTTTAGAGATCAGTTCTCACAAATAAAATTTTCGAAATATGTGTAGATTTTTTTATCAGTTGAAAACTAATTTTTCTTTATATTTTTCCTATAAAATTATTACCAAGTCATTAAACTATGTCTTGAGATATTAATAGAGAAAGTTAATATAGTGTCAATAAAGCAAGAAAGTGTATAATTATCTACTGTTAACAAATGCAAAGATAGTAGGAACAATTAGAAACTAATTGAATAAACTCTATTCATAAAATTCATTAATTAATTTTTAATGAACAGTATCAAACAGGTAACGAGAAATCTAAAAAAAAAATACTTTTTAACATTATGCACCTGCTTGTAACATGTTTTTTTTTTTTCAAAATGAAATCTACACATATTCTTAAACATCTAATTTCTATATTGTGTGAATCAATCTTGTAGTATATAAAAATTATATAATAATAATAATCTAATATAATTGTCGTCATACATCTAGATAATAAAAATATTAAAATAGTTTAAATGTAAAATAGAGCCAAAAACAAAATTAAGCTGAAGTGTTAATCGTAAAACAAATACTTAATGGAGTATCGTGTATTTTTTACAATGTAAATTATTCTGATTTAATTAATAAAACATCTTAACTAAAAGTGCACCCTTGTTTTAATGATTAAAATCCAATCTCATAGGAATTGTTCATTCCTTTGCGAAACTGTATGTGCCTTAAACGAATCTTGAGAAAACTTGGTACGCACTACCTGCCAAGTTTTCCCAAGATCGTTTAACAATTCTCACATCACGACGACTCGCTTTTCTCTGTCTGTCCCGTTTAATATGCTTAGATCATTGGAACAACGCAATGGACGAACAGGGTGATTTTTGTGTTCATGGATAATGTAATAAGAAAAAGAGATAATTTGCGAAATTAAGCGCTTTAATTGTGAACACGGTAAAAATTACTTTTGATGCGGAACCAAGTTCTCCAGGTCACCTAGTTGTAATATAAGATAGAAATGAATACGCTGCCAGGGCGTACAAATATCAGGGTGTAGAAGGTAAGTTTTTATATCCAGATTGCTCACCTTCTAAGCATGGATACGGTATAAAAAGCCAAAAAGTTTGTGATGAATGAGAGTCTCGCTAAGGCGTTGTAATTATGTTCGGCGTTATATATTTTAACCTTTGACGGGCCTCGTGGCGCATTGATAAAACTACCGGCTGGAGCAATGATGTCGGGGGTTCGATTCCCACCCGAGCACAAATATTTGTGTGGTGTCTGGGTGTTTTTCTATGTATTGTATATATGTATTAATATCCGTTACCTAGTATCCATAGCACAAGCATTTAGTTGCATAGCTTGGAACTGGAGGGTGATGTGTGTATTGTGTCCAAGATATTATATTATTATATTTATGAAGTTCAAAAACGAAAATAGTATTGCAATTCCGAAATGATTTTTGTACTTAGTGAGTACTCTCATTAGTGATAGGTACTCTCATTTAGTTTCAATCAACACAAATAAATTTTCAGAATAATAATTTTAGTTGTTTATGACATTAAAACTCTTTACAGAGAGTCGTGAAAAAACTCTGTAAAGAGTTCGAAACGTCAGAAAATAAATAAAATTAGTAATAAATAAACGCGATATAATCCTAAAAGTTGTTTTAATGTCATGAACGTGATTCGCGAAAGTCTTAGAGATAAATTTAGTTGTTTATTTATTGTTTTTGAGTAGATTTTCAGAAGTAATGATTACATAGTTTATTATTATGCGTATATGTGTATCTTAAACACTACGCAACGAATTTGAGGTATCAACGGGGTGATGTGTATGTATAATTCATGTATAATTTTGCAAAGAAAAAATCGGTTGAATGTAAAGTCGGTTTCACAGAAATAGATCAAGATAGAACGGCGAATAGGCGTGGCAAGCGTGCCAAAACCATGCACTATATTGCATGCTTTTCGAAACTCGCTCTCATTACGCAACGAGCGTTCCTGCCATGCGTTCAGGACGTAAAAAAATAGATAAACGTCACATATATGCCTTATTATGGTGTGGTAAATTGTAAAAACAAAAGTAGTGAATCAAATATGAAAAAAGGAAATTTTTCGTATGATCAGTAAGTACAGAAAATCAGTAGAAAGTATTTTTTTGAGATTATAAATTATTGTTTTACTTTTACTATGTTCAATAATTACGGTCACAATTTGTATATTTTTTCGTTATGATGAATATCCATTGCTGTCCGCATTCAACGCTCGTATAGACAATCATTGCGCGTATAAATTATACGCGTAATGTACGTCGAATCGAACGAAATACACAATACACCTGCCAGTTGATCGCTGTGTCTGTTAATCGCTGTGATTGGTCTTCGAATGTTAGAGATGGGCACTCCATGTATCGTTGAGTCTTAGGACTAATCGATAAATTAATTCAATAATAATTTGAGTATCAGCTCATGTCTTGCTTTGTCCCTACTTTATTCTAACACCACAAATTTCAACCAAAGTGCTTCGTAATTACATTGGCAGCAGTTTATTTGACAGTATAAGTTTTCACCAATTTGACCAATCGCCGATGGAAAATAATCTCGTTCTTCTCAAACGGGCAGTAACCGTATATGTAGACGTTCGGCTTCGTTATTTAACCAGGACTGTGAGGCCAACCCTTACAAAAAGGCAAATATTTAATAAATATGTATAGTTTCAAGGACAGTAAAATATTTATAATTAAATTTTATATACTGTTGGAAAAATATGTTTTAGGTTTTAATATGTCGGATTAAAGTATTTAACATGTTTTACTTTCTATGATTATCGTTACACAAAATCAATAAAGTTGGTAAAATATAAAAATAATAAAATTAACACGTTGCCGATATTAACATCGATGTGTAATAATCTATGTGTGTGATAATCTAATGTGTGTCTCCTAACTAGTCGCCCCGCTCACAATGAAAATGACGTCACGCTGTGGGCGTGGTTTTTCAAAAAAAGTGACACGCTCGAAATGTATGGAAATATGACATCGCCGCCGTTCTATCTTGATCCTTGATAGTTGAACTGTCATAAGAAAATACTAATTAATTTTTCAAAAGAAATTTGTTGCAATATAAATTACTTGTAACTTATTATTGTAAAGCAGTTGTCCACGCGGACACATCGCTCATCAATTAGGAGAGAGAAAGGTGCACTTCAAGCCTGTGATCGAGGTAACGCCGCAGGAGTCGTGCGTGCGTACGTCAAATCAAAAATGACAATTTTCGAGAAAAAACACTTTAACTGCAAACACTGGCTAAAGCTTAGTGTTGAATCAAAACAATGTACTATAATATTATTCACCTTCAAAATGTCAACAATACGGTCCGCGATGGTGGCTCTTAGGGATAACCCACAATGACCATTTCTATTTCTTCTTATTACTTCTGATGTGAAACATAGTTCGCTGGGTCAATAGTATAATATAATACGGATATATTATTTTATTAAGGTACATATATTTCTGTAATAGAATTGTAAAAACACTGTAAATCTGACTAGCAATACAAAAAAAGAAAATTTAAAATTATTTTAAAATCTACTGCAACAATGTCTTTCGTTATTGTTTAAATTATCGCCCGGAGAATTTCCGACTTTTGTATCGAAAGTACATTTAAATTATTTTGAGTAAATTAATTTATTTAAAACAAAATGATAAATAGACTCCCACTCAATATGTTGAAAATATATTTTCAGCATTTTGGTATTATAATTAGTAAAAGTAATATTTACGAAACCTATTTGTTAAACTACACAAAGTTTGTTTCAATATTCATTTAAAGTTATATTTTAAATTCAGACGAAAAATTCTTTTCACTGTGCAAAAAGTATACCAAACGCTTTTTTACTGTTATCGTTCTGACTGTTACAAAAATACGCAATACCTAATCCCTCTGAGTGGGGGGACCTATTAAAAGTTGGAAGGTTAATGTTGTGTTAGAATGGGGTAATTATCCTTCACAAATAAAAAATATACTTTTTTCAAGCGTCAGTTTAATTTTATAAGGATGAGAGAGCAAATTGAACTTATTCACGTAGAGTTGGAAGCTTTAAAACGTCCATTATATTATATTATTATATTCTAGTGACTTAATAGTAAAAAATATGTAGCTTCATGCTAAGTTCCTTATATGGTAAGAAAAGAGAACATTGCGCCTCACTCGCTTCTTTAACTTTCTTAACTCTAGTCATCCTAACTCTTATCGGTTTTTAATGGTCCTGACATCACCTTAAACAAGAATGAATAAAAATCGTTTTTATTAGCTTTTTATTAGCTTCACCTGTATGTATGTTTGTAGGTTTGTAGGTTTGTAGGTTTGTTTGTCCGACCGACTTCTCCGACTTCCGACTTCTTTTTTAGTTTCCGCTGATTGCCACTAGATGGTGCGATTTGTGAACTATGAAAGTTCTAGACTAGAAAACCGAACTAAAAAATAGAAAATAAATTTTAATGAATTTAAATTAACAAAATAGTGTTAAAAATTTCAATGAATATAAATTTAAAAAAGCGTGGGGTGCTTTTTAAGATATTATCGAAATGATAATCACTCTACTCATATCTGTCAATAAAATATTTATAACTATTGACACCATGCACCCCACGCTTTTTTGAACGATAGATGGTGCGATTTGTGAACTATGAAAGTTCACAAATCGCACCATCTAGTGGCAATCAGCGGAAAGTTTACGTTATCAACTTGAAACGAGTTCCTTATATAAGTCACAGATGGCGCTATTCCTCAAATTCGAAACTAAGAAACGCGCTGTCATACAAAACCGAACTAAAAAATTTAAAATAAATAATAGTTTAAAAAAACTAAAAAACACGCTTTTTATTGAAAACCGAACTAAAAAATAGAAAAATAAAAAAAAAATACTTTATTTTAAAAAAAGCGTGGGGTGCATGGTGTCAATAGTTATAAATATTTTATTGACAGATATGAGTAGAGTGATTATCATTTCGATAATATCTTAAAAAGCACCCCACGCTTTTTTTAAAATAAAGTATTTTTTTTTTATTTTTCTATTTTTTAGTTCGGTTTTCAATAAAAAGCGTGTTTTTTAGTTTTTTTAAACTATTATTTATTAAAGGTAATAATGGGTAATGTAATATATGTGTAATAATGGCATGTAAAGGTAAACTTAGTATATTACTATAAACGAGCACTTATTACAGAAAAATTAAATTAAGTACAAATGGAAATTAATCCATTTCATATACTGCAAATAAATAACAATTAAGTCCTAATGTTTACGTCCCAAATGGAATAGGTGGCGAACCTATTGCCATACCGGGCACAAAGTTTTCAGTCATCGATATTTATCACATATAACTTCTTCACTTTTTAGTCTCGGTGGCGCAGTGGTCGAACGGCTTCTGATCCAGAGGTCCGGGTTTGATTCCTGACACTGGCTCACACCAATGACTTTTCGAAATTGTTTTCGGAAGTTATGTGTGATAAATATCGATGACTGAAAAACTTTGTGCCCGGTATGGCAATAGGTTCGCCACCTATTCCATTTGGGACGTAAACATAACGGCGAGACGAGGCTTAACAGCCGCTGCCTACACCTTCGGGTAACAAAAGGCGTGAAGTTATGTTATGGTTAGGAAATCAAGGCTTCATTCGTTCATTAAATCAATTTACACTGATCATTCCAACAAGCAATATTATTCATATTATTATTTTCATGTAGTTCCTAAAACCTACTTAATTGCAAAAAGTCGATATATTTTCCACTTACGACCTTAGTAATTACACTAATGATAGCAAAACGTTTTAGTGAGAAATGATGAAGCCGAAAATAATAAACTTTCATTTTGATAGGACAGTTCATGCGGAAACCTGAATAATGGTTGGGTCACTTCTATGAAAACTGTTTTTGATAGAATATTGAATAGACAAACCTACATGTTTTAAGCACAAAAGAGTATTATTTCTATACAATAATTAAATTTTATGAAATTAATAATTCTTTGAATATGAATTAGTAAGATAACTCATATTATATTAAAAATAAAATTTGCACCGCCCATGAACACCTTCACTGTGACAGTGACTGTAACACTGATAGTGTTACAGTCACGTTGCCGACATTTAAAAGTGTAGCATTTTGGCATAGATTATTATATTGGCAAGCAGGAGAAGAAGAAGAAGGGCCTCCAGGTACTTCTTTCACCGACCGACACGCGGCAGGAGACACTTTACGTCAATATTCTGAGAGCCATGGTACCGGTGGTAAACCCATTGATTTAGGGAACTGCGTGGCTGTTTAAGTACTAAGGTATAAAAAATTCAACATTCCTGTCTACGTCATCTAATATATGCTGGATACAAAAGTTAATAAGCTTTTTTTTTTAAAATAATTTCAATTAATATTTTTAACGCTTTTCCATGTTTCACTTACTTTTACAACTAAACAGAATGTAATAATGTATATGTCGCCGCGGGTTTAATTTAAGTTATAACAAAACACTATGTATTAGATTTCAGTACTTTTCAATTTCTTCTAACCATTTACCAATCAATTGTTAATGGATGACACTTTGACTTAGTTTTTAGTTTACCGAGTAATAACTGGTTTAAATATTTGAAACAATGTAATAACATTGTTTCAAATATTTAACTACCCACAAAAACATTGTAAAATGTATGCACGATTATAAGTAATAACATGGCTACAATATTTAAGTATTTATCAGTTTTTGTAATCATCTAGCAATCAATTCAGTGTGGATGGTATTCTGACTCAGTTGTTTTTAGTTTAGCGAATTATTTCAGTGTTATTTCAAATATTAAACTACGCACAAAAAGATTATAGAAATTAGTAGGGATGTGTGCACTCGTCTATTTAAAGCCGAACGCAACAGCGCTCGGGTTCACTTGACATCGAGCGCTGAAACGGTAAGGTCTTTCCGATTACGTAATATTATTTAATTTGATAATTGTTTTCATTTTTAGGATAATTCATTATTTTATTTCTATCATTAAATTGTCCAACTGTTTAATTGGTTGGTTGTAAAATTACGTTTATTAAAAACCATCTCTTGTAATATCGTTGTTATTTAAAATGAATATGAATAAAAGTGACATGACTGATGGCTCCCAAGGGGTCAGCAGTCATGGTCTGTTTAAAAACCCAACTACCGAATCTAATCCGACATCAGAAGTGGGATCGCTCCAGCGATCCCCCTCTGCCGGTCATAGTATTCCAGAGCCTGACTTTATTCTACCACCCTCTTATGAGGGTACTTCAGCAACAACTATGTCTCAACAAAACGGACAAACAGATTTTACATTACCATCATCTAGTAACGTCATACCCTCAGAGTTCTTTATGCAGATGATGACTATGATGCAGAGTATGAGCAACCGTCTTCTAGAGAAACCATCAGAAAGAGTAAGGATTACGGACATATTTTTACCATCGTTTGACCCAGATGGCAACGTCGGTGTCCGAGAGTGGTGTAATCACATCTCCACGGCTGTAAGTACATACCAACTTACCGACTACGATATCCGGATGAAAGTAAGTAGCTTACTCAAGGGCCGTGCTCGATTGTGGGCTGACAACTGGCTAGTGACTACTTCTACTTGGGAAGAACTTCGTGAAACCATAATTACTACTTTCGAACCAGAAAATCGGTACTCTCGTGATATCCTTAAATTCAGGGAACATATTTACAACCCTAACAAGGATATATCGGAGTTCCTATCCCAGGGTTGGTTGTTATGGAGGCGTATTACCAAAGATAAACTGGACAACAACGACGCAGTGGAGGCCGTCATTGGAATGGTAAGTGATGAACGTTTAAGAATAGAATTAATGAATGTTAGAGCAAAAACTGTACCTGAACTGATTTCGGTTGCATCTTCCATCAGAACTAAGCGCCCTAACGCGCCTCCCACAAATTTGAATACGCCTCCCCAGAAGCGTACTAGATTCTCTCAAAATCATGGCGACATTCCTCGCTGTACTTTTTGTAATAAATTAGGTCATGTTTGGCAAAACTGCCGCAATAGAGGCACATCAAGCTATCAACGAGTTACTCCAAATGCCGAAACAGTCAGTACTGCTCCGTCTGCCGCCGTCAGTGTAAATAAGTATTGCTCATTCTGTGCTAAGCCTGGTCATACATTTGATACTTGCTTTCGTAGAGAAAAACAGGTTACATCGAACGTCAACTCCATAGGCAGCAGTAATAAAGGTAAGTTGAATACCATGCTCATGCGTGTTGGAAACTTGGAGATTAATACAGTCTTTGATAGCGGTGCTGAATGCTCGGTAATGCGAGAAACTGTCGCTGATAAAATTCCTGGACGAAGACAACAGGTAGTAAACTATTTACGTGGATTAGGTCCGGTACCTGTGATATCTACAGTTACACTAAAGACGATATGTATTATCAATTCTATTAATGTAGAAATACTTTTCCATATACTTCCAGACTGTGAAATGACGACAAATGTCCTGATTGGATCAGACCTACTGAACAGCTCCGGACTAAGTGTAATTATAACTCGTAATACAGCCACATTGGTATTCCAACCACGTATCATGCATATTCAATCTAACAGCCCTATTTTCAGTAATTTAAACCATGACTTATCAGACCAATCTGAGATTGACCAGCTGCTATTACTTTTGAACCGATATTCTCATCTCTTCACTAGTGGTTTCGCTACGACCCGTGTTAACACGGGACAACTTGAAATTCGATTGAAAAATCCTGATAAATATGTCGAACGTAAGCCATACCGGTTAACCCCCGTTGAGCGGCAAAAAGTTAAATCTATTGTTTCAGAATTAATTGACAACAACATAGTTAGAGAAAGTAGATCCCCTTACTCTAGTCCGATTATTCTAGTAAAAAAGAAAAACGGCGACGATCGGATGTGTGTAGATTACCGGGAGTTAAACTCCAACACTATTCGTGATCACTATCCGTTACCCCTTATAGGAGATCAAATAGATCAATTAGCAGGTGGTAGATACTTCCATACGCTCGATATGGCATCTGGGTTCCACCAAATACCCATTTCCCCCGAATCCATAGAGAAAACTGCGTTTATCACACCCGACGGTTTGTACGAATATCTAACCATGCCATTTGGCCTCTGTAATGCACCTTCAGTATATTAACGATGTATAAATCGTGCACTAGGACCACTTCTGAATCCTGGTAGTGCCGATAATGACACGGACAGTATTGCACAAGTGTACATTGATGATGTCGTTAGTAAGAGCTGTAACTTCTCCTTAGGTCTATCATATCTAGAACGGATTTTCATTGCATTAAGAGATTCAGGATTTTCAATCAATATTGAGAAATGTTCGTTTTTTAAGCGCTCCATTGAGTACCTCGGAAATGTAATAGAAGATGGTAGAGTTCATCCTAGTCCCAAAAAGATTGAGGCTCTTCTAAAAGCTCCCGTTCCAACCACTGTCAAACAAGTTCGGCAGTTTAATGGCCTCGCAGGCTATTTTCGTAGATTTATTCCGGACTTTGCGCGCATAATGGTTCCCTTGTATGATCTAACTAAGCAAGGAGTTAAATGGAACTGGACAAATCATCATGAAGAGGTACGTCAAAAGGTCATCCATCATTTAACTTCTGGTCCTGTACTAACGATTTTTAGGGAAGGTGAATCCATAGAACTTCACACCGACGCCAGCTGTCTTGGATTTGGAGCGGTTCTTATACAAGTGATCAACAATCGACAACACGTGGTGGCTTACTTCAGTATGCGGACAACTGACATCGAAAGCAGATACCACTCTTACGAACTCGAAACACTGGCGGTTGTGAGAGCAATTAAACACTTCCGACATTACCTCTACGGTCGCAAGTTCAAATTAATTACAGATTGTAATGCCTTAAAAGCTTCAGAGCACAAAAGAGATCTTCTACCAAGAATACATAGATGGTGGGCTTACCTACAAAATTTCGAGTTTGAAATTGAATATAGGAAAGGCGAACGAATGCAACATGCTGACTTCTTCAGCCGAAATCCGAACTCCCTTACAGTGAATGTGATGACAAGGAATTTAGATTGGCTCATTGTGGAACAACGTAGAGACCCTCAGCTAAGACCGATCATAGATGCCTTACACAAAGGTGAAGAAGTATCTGGATATTTTCTCGAAGACAATGCTCTCAAGCATGAAAGGGTAGATCAGGTATTAGGCACACAAAAACTTATTATGGTGCCTAAGTCTTTTCAGTGGAGCCTAATAAATACCTTTCATTCCGCCCTTAAGCACACAGGCTGGGAGAAAACTCTTGGTAAAATAAGAGAAACTTATTACTTCGATAAAATGAGCACTGTTATCCGAGATTTCGTCGATAATTGTGTGGTATGCAGGACATCTAAGCAATCTTCTGGAGCAACGCAAGTTCAGTTACATCCTATACCGAAGCCAACAGTCCCGTTCGAGGTTATCCACATGGATGTTACCGGGAAGCTGGGGACATCACAAGATCAAGAATATGTCGTGGTCACAATCGACGCGTACACTAAGTACGTTTTGCTTCATTATGCTAACGACAAAAGCCAGCATAGCACCTTAGGAGCTCTGAAACGAATGATACACCTATTCGGAGCACCAAAGATAATAGTCGTGGATAACGGACGAGAATTCCTTGGAGAGTACAAGAATTATTGTGTTAAGTATGGCATTGAAATACATTCAATTGCCGCCGGTGTCAGTCGAGCTAACGGACAAGTGGAACGCATGATGACCACATTAAAAAATGGTCTAACAATGATTAAACATTTCGAAATAATAGAATGGCATACTGCTCTAGAAAGTCTACAGTTGGCATTTAATTGCACTGTGCATAAAACAACTGGAATCGCTCCACTCACACTATTGACACGACGTCAGAACTGCGTACCACCGGAACTACTGAACTTAGTAGACTTTGACAATCAAACAATTAACTTTGAGTCTGTCCAAAGGCACATTCAACACAGGATGGTCGAGGCTGCGAGTAAAGACAAAGAAAGATTTGAGAGAGGAAAAGCGAAGATACAGAGGTTCCAAAGAGGAGATTTTGTTCTAATCAAGAATAATCCAAGGAATCAAACCTCACTCGATCCCAAGTTCAGCATGCCTTATGAAATCCATAAAGTACTCGATAATGACCGTTACCTTGTCAAGAAAGTTATTAACCACCACGGACGTTCTCGGAAAGTTGCACATGACCAACTACGCCGAGCCCCACAGCAAGGTGGCAGTACCGAGAGGCTGATGTCCGTGTCGCCCCCTAATGAACCGAAATCTCTACGGGAAGAAGCCCAACAAATTGATGAAGAAGCTGGACCATCCAATTACAGCACTGAAACATCAATGCGCCCAGCGGATACTGACGAATCTTCTCTGGATGGTTAGTCGTCTCTAGCTGCTGGAATAAACCATCATAATCTTGGTTAGCTCTTTTCAAACTTACATAATGTGTGCTATTAGCTAAGTTTAAATAGATACAGCGTAGGAATCTATTACGGTGTAATTTTCTGTGTTACAGTGTACATTTATTTACAGTGCAAAAAAAAAAAAAAAAGTAAACATAATATTTCAACAAATGCTTTATAAACTCAAATGCTTTATAAAGTCAAAATGTGTTAAGATGCTATTGGCGTGCGGATCCGACCCATAACCGATATACAAAAAAAAATGTTGTTGGCAATGTGGAATTGTCATACAACCGATATAAAATAAAAGAAAAAAAAATGTTGTTGGCAATGTGGAATTGTCATACAACCGATATAAAATAAAAAAAAAATAAAAAAATGTTGTTGGCAATGTGGAATTGTCATACAACCGATACAGAAAAAAAAATGTTGTTGGCAATGTGGAATTGTCCATACAACCGAATAATATAAAAAAAAAAAAAAAAAAAAAAAAAAAAAAAAAAATGTTATGAGTGTTCGAGTGATGCCCCAAAGCCAATTACAAATATTAGTATTTTGATTACCGACACATACACTGTACGCATATGTTATCTGTAATGCAGGGATAGTGATCCGATATAAAGCAACTTTAAATTACAATTAATTATTGTGAATAATAAAATCTAAGTTTACTGTGGAAGTACCTTATGTAATTTATGCCGATTAATATTTTAGTTATGGTATGGGAAAACTTAAAATTAATTCATATTATGTATTGTAAATAAGACGGCGCAGAGCACGCACCGCGTATCAGTATGGCCGTGTCGCCGCGGGTTTAATTTAAGTTATAACAAAACACTATGTATTAGATTTCAGTACTTTTCAATTTCTTCTAACCATTTACCAATCAATTGTTAATGGATGACACTTTGACTTAGTTTTTAGTTTACCGAGTAATAACTGGTTTAAATATTTGAAACAATGTAATAAC
Source organism: Euproctis similis (assembly GCA_905147225.2). Lineage (NCBI taxonomy): Eukaryota > Metazoa > Arthropoda > Insecta > Lepidoptera > Erebidae > Euproctis > Euproctis similis. The sequence continues at coordinate 12,085,274 of LR990105.1, forward strand.
ATTGTTTCAAATATTTAACTACCCACAAAAACATTGTAAAATGTATGCACGATTATAAGTAATAACATGGCTACAATATTTAAGTATTTATCAGTTTTTGTAATCATCTAGCAATCAATTCAGTGTGGATGGTATTCTGACTCAGTTGTTTTTAGTTTAGCGAATTATTTCAGTGTTATTTCAAATATTAAACTACGCACAAAAAGATTATAGAAATTAGTAGGGATGTGTGCACTCGTCTATTTAAAGCCGAACGCAACAGCGCTCGGGTTCACTTGACATCGAGCGCTGAAACGGTAAGGTCTTTCCGATTACGTAATATTATTTAATTTGATAATTGTTTTCATTTTTAGGATAATTCATTATTTTATTTCTATCATTAAATTGTCCAACTGTTTAATTGGTTGGTTGTAAAATTACGTTTATTAAAAACCATCTCTTGTAATATCGTTGTTATTTAAAATGAATATGAATAAAAGTGACATGACTGATGGCTCCCAAGGGGTCAGCAGTCATGGTCTGTTTAAAAACCCAACTACCGAATCTAATCCGACATATATATTATAGAGTCAATTCTTCGTTTGTAGTGGAAAATCTCACACTCAACAATTAGGTAAGCAGTTATAATAATTAAACTGCTGTAATATCAGAACTTATACATACACATATTTAATCTAAATAAATTACTTATTAATTAAATGATCTACTGATACTAAATGCAATTGGACTTGTCATTAGTTCACTAACTCACTTTTGGTTTCATTTAAAGCGATAAAAGATTTATTCAAATGAACATTATAAAAATTAAGGGGCTAGGGCTAAAATTTATTTGCGCTAAAATATGAGTATATTTTATCTCAATATTATACTCTTTGCGAATACGAATATCTATCGGATTTGATTCGACTTTAAATTTTGTCGAAACAAAAGTTATTACTTTAACTACTTTTCTACAATTTCGCAAAGTCATTGTCAGGAATCGAACCGGGACCTCTGGATCACAAGCCGCGTGCTCGACCACTGGGCCACCGAGGTTAAAAAGTGATGAAGTTATTTGCGATAAATATCGATGACTGAAAACTCTGTCCCCGGTATGGCAATAGGTTAGCCACCTATTCCATTTGGGACGTAAACATAACGGCGAGACGAGGCTTAACAGCCGCTGCCTACACCTTCGGGTAACAAAAGACGTAAAGTTATGATATGTTATGCTACTTTACTACCACTCATTTTATTACTGTCCTGTTTCTAATCGTGAATGTTAGTTACTGTTATTAATAGTTAACAAAAAATATTACCTAAATCAACGATGATCACAATTGGACCTCTCAACTTTTAAGAGCGGTAGTGTTACTGAATGAATCTGGCTCAACCGGTAAAATACCACCACCTGCCAGAAAATCGACGTCAAGTAGCTAATGATGTATTTCGTTTAGTGAGAGAGGTATCCGAAGCTCCACTTGACCGCCCTCCCCAACCCTAGAATAGCTGGGAGGCTAGTATTGTAGATGTCTATGGGCGCAAATAGCCTAACATCAGGTTACCCATTTTCTCTTTTGTTCTTCAAAAAAATAAGTGAAGTCCAAATCGATTCGAAAACCCACGGTATAGGTACGCCCTCTCTAATAGTACCTATACCAATACAAGTTCGTTACGCAGATAGAATCTTTAATTTCCCACGTTAGCCCCGATGTCAAGAGTTTTACAAAAGACCACCTGAATCAAGGGCCATTTCGATTCTTCATTATTTTTATCCACTTATATTTATTACTAGCAGACCGCGCGAACTTCGTACCGCCATATTTTATGCATTTTCCACTAAAAAGATTATTGCCGCGATCATATTAATACCCCAAAGCTTTCCTCATAAATGGACTATCTACCACTATTTTTTTTTTCAATTCAAGCTCCTGATACATACAACACGCCAGATCCCTTGCGGGTAGGTAGAGAGTACAAAACGCCATAAGGCACGATCATTACACACCTTGCTTAATTGTTGATATTAGCGACTAACAACCTAGGTATGATGAAAATAATAGAAGTTAAAATAATAAGCAGTTAGCTGCATGAATGGGCCGGCTCAACCGGTGAAAAACCAACTCCTCTCAGAAGATCGACGTAAAGTGGCTCATGCCGCGTTTCGTTCGGTGAGAGAGGTACGCGGAGGTCTACCTCCCATCCCCATCCTTTTTCCTTAAAGGTCGGCAACTCAACGGTAACATTATAGGTGTTGCCGGTGTCCATGGGCGGTGCAGGTTGCTTACCATCAGGTGACACGCTTGCTTCTTTGCTCTCGTATGCCATAAAAAATATGATTAACTTCAATCAATAGCAATACCAGGGACTTTGTCAGAAGTTTTTTGTCAATCTTTAGTTTTTTTTATACTACATGAACCTTTTTTTTTATTGGTCATTGTCGTCGGCTTAAAAAAAAACCTGGTCACCACATGTTCTTACCAGTATGGCTAACTCATAGTTAGTGTTTTTATTTTAATAATTTAAATGATGTCGATTTGGCACCTTGGTATTATTACCTTTATCAAAATAAATTCGCTAAGTTTTAAAACAGATCACGATATTAAAAATGTAAATATAGATGGGCAACTCTATGTGGTATATAGTCGTGCAGCAAACCCGCAGTCTTTATATTTTAGCAAAAGACGCCAAGATCGAGGTGCGCATTTCTTGCGCTTCGTCTATTTACATGAAGTTGCAATATTGTAAAGAATTATAGATAATATTATAATATCTGCGTGAAGCTTTGACCCATGACTTTGGTTACTTAAGTATATGAAAATATTTTTAAATATTTTAATATTCGCTTTGCATATTACATACATATAATGATCAGAAAATAACGCGCCACATTTAAGTAAACAAATTATCTGTCTGGTTGTGACTACGGCCAGTGCAACCAGGCCGAACGTCAAGCTAATAATAAAAGTAAGTATTTGTTTACCTAAACATGTCGCATTATTTCCCGTTTAATAAACTCTTAAATAGATCAAATTCGAATCTGTGTCTGAATAGACAAAGGGTCACAGATGTTACATGTTCACATCACCTATTAATTATTACAAAATAAAAATATATATACCCCAAAAGACGATTAAATACTACAATCTCATTAGGACAAAAAGACACAAAAAAAATGTCTAAAAAAATTTTAAAAAAAATTACCTGCCAGCTATGAACGGCGCTCATAGCCGAGTCGGGCGGGACTCCCGATCATTTATATGTGCGCGGAATATTTGCCTAAGAAACGAATACTTACATTTTGTATTTTGCGAAATCTTTTGAATTAAATGTCCGAATTGAATCATTCAAAAAGTTCTAGAAAGGTATTGAATCTATCTTTAAATTGAAGTAATTTATTTTGAGTAGAGTTAATACCAAGGTACAAAATAAAGAGCTTTAAAAACGACCTCATTATAATTATTTTTAAAAATACAAAAAAACACTTATTGTGCGATAACTACAATAGTTAGACATATAGCGTCGCGGACTTTTTTGTCGACAATTACACGTTCTATGAAAGTGTAGTACATTGTTTTGTTCTATAATCAATAGTTTTTGCAGCGTTCGCGATGTAAGACTTTTTTCGGGTCTTTTTCTTACACCTTGGGTTACATTATTGGACTTATAGTAAGGATCCCTAATTTATTTGAAAATATAATATAGCCTAAAGCCTTCCTCGATAAATGGACTATACACCAGTGAAAGAATTTTTGAAATTGGACCGGTGGTTTCTGAGATTAGCGCGTTCAAACAAACAAACAAACAAAAAAACTCTTCCGCTTTATAATATAAGTATAGATTAAAGAGTTTTATAATAGTAGCTTCACGCAATTGATACCCGCAGTTAAGTGATAGTAAATAATTAGGTATTTAAAAAAATATTATTTAGTCCCAAACTAATCAATTGCAGTTTTATTGCTTTTTTAATCTATTTTATTTTTATGGGTCACTGGGCAAATAGGTCGTTTTGGTACTAAGCAACTTGCACAGTCAATGAAAATCTGTAACAACAAGAGGGTCACAGTTGTGTTGTCGACTCATGAGGGATAAGGAGGTCCATGAGAATGCAACAAGGAAGCTGTTCACTTCCCGGTACCTCGCCTACCAAAGAGGTTGGTCTCTGTGAGGATCTAGCACATTCCTGCATTGAACTACGTGACTGTATATCAATTGTTATTCAAATTTATTTGATTTGTATTTAAGCGTTCTGCAGTGGTAGATCCACGCAGCTTTCTGCATGTGTGGGCCGGCTCGACCGGTGAAATACCACGATCTCTCAGAAGATCGACGTAAAGTGGACCATGCCGCGTTCTTTCAGTGAAAGAGGTACCCGGAGGCCCATCCCCCTTCCTCATCCTTCCCTATCCCCTATCCCTTAAAGATGGCAACGCAACAGTAACAGTAAAGTGACCTTTTTCTTAGAAGTTTCGAGTACAACTGAATTTCAATTCGATATAATATGATGAAGTATTACATTTTCATGTTATGTGTTTTTTTTTATACAATCAAACCAATCCAAATCCAAATCTTTCCTCATTCTTTCCTATCCTACTCCCTTAAAGGTCGGCAACTCAACGGTCACACTACATGTGTTGCTAGTGTCCATGGGCGGCGTTTGTTCCTCACCATTAAGTGACACGCCTGCTCGTTTGCCCCCCCTATACTACATAAAAACAAAACAGATAGACATTTATTTTAATCACCCATATTAGTAGCAGATTGAACCCAAACCGCCTTTATCCAGCACCCGTTGCTCCGTGAGCTCCTTCAATCAAAAATTGTGTCATTTACTTCATCATAACATTTGGTTTCAACGATAGGTTGGAAAATCACGACGACGTACTCATGAAAAAAGTTATATTAAAAAGAATATGTAAGCATTTGCCCGTTCAAGTTTTAAAATTTCTCGGCGATCAAAAGTTGTCCAACATTGAATGCAAAAATAAGGGGGCGATAGAGGACCGGAAATCGCTTCCTGTGCCCGATCAAAAGTTATTCATGGCTTGGCCGCTGTAACGTAAACTTCCACTGCGGAGATACATGACCAAACTTCTCAGAATTTGTGGGTGTGGGGTGGCAAGGCTTTTTTGAAGTTAAAATAATTTAAAATGATCGGTATTTTTATTATTATTTCAATCAGATAACAGTGAAAATATTTTATATGTGTAATATATTTCAGTGACAGAACCACGCAGTTCGCTGCATGAATGGGCTGGCTCAATCCGTGAAATATTAAGACCTCTCAAAATATCGACGTAAAGTAACTCAATCCGCTTTTCGTTCGGTTAGAGAGACCTACCACTTTCCTCTCCTAAAAAAACGTGAAGTTGCTGTTACAAATATTTTGTTGTTTTGCCCATCTTTGATTATGTTGATCTCGCCGAATACCAATTAGATAAACATAAGCGTCTTCAAATTTTTGCATATGATTTATATTTGGTCTACGCAAATATGATCCTGTTTCACAATTCCAAAAACAACTCAAGTGCTCGTATCCTTTCAGTTTTATATAAAATACTGTTCTACCCTTCAACTCCTTCCTATCTCAAAGTAGGTTTTCATTACTTACATGACACTCATTAACAGATTGACTAAAAAAACACAAATGACTTTTCGTTTCCACTAAAACACAACAATATTTTTATTCATCACATCACATCTATGAGTGTTTTTCAAAGTGAATTATATGACATTAAAACAACTTTTAGGATTATATCGCGTTTATTTATTACTAATTTTATTTATTTCCCGACGTTTCGAACTCATAGATACAGAGATACTCATAGATACTCATACAGAGATCATTTTCACGAGTGATGAACAAAAAGATGGTATTTGTCGTATAACGTCGGGAAATAAATAAAATTAGTAATAAATAAACGCGATATAATCCTAAAAGTTGTTTTAATGTCATGAACGTGATTCGCGAAAGTCTAAGAGATAAATATATATAAAAAAAAGTGAATATATATATACGACACATGATCAAATTATGTTTATATTTAGATCCTAAGGTATACGTGGTAAACATAACATTGCCCTTTTCTACCCGAAGGGGTACGCAGTGGATGTTAAGCCTCGAGTCTTAACATCGCTGCTTCTCTGAATCGTCGGTCACAGATATGTTTCACACATAAGTTTCGAAAAGAATTTCTAGACATCATTAGTGTGAGCCCAAAATCGACTCACGACTTCTGAAAGAGAAAAAAGGGGAGCTCGACCATTCGACCACCGAATGGTAACATACAAACATACATATTAAAAAAAACTGATACCCTAATAACCATGCAAGTTTTTCTTCAATACCTATCTCAAATGTACATGCATAGCGCTTTTAAAGTTTTATCATAGTTTTAATGTCCCTTTTTGTTTAATAAACCCAAAACTATATGAGAATGATTAATTATCCATGGCTAATATTCACTGGTCCGTGGTTAAATGTAATTTGCGCTACCAAATTCATATAAATTTTTTTGTAGGAATTTATGACTTGAGTTATATTTATGGTTTCATCAAAAGGCCGACTCGGTCGGTCAAATACCTCGCAGAATATCCACGTAAAGTGGCTAATACCGCATTTCGTTCGTTATGATATCTATCTATCTAGATTCGAAGGCCCTTTTCACCTCTCCCGGTTATCTTACCTCAACCAAAAGTAAAACATAATCACCAGTATTTTGATAAATATTTTATATTTATATATTCATACATATTTTTTTCGTTTACACAAAGAATATTATAATCTTATCTATTTCATTTCAACTCAATATCTATTAGAGGCACCAGAATATCAATTTTTATACCCTTTTTACAGATCACCATAAAAATTGGTTTTGTATCAAGCTAAGTCAAAGCGAAACGTGACTAGATTTCGTTAGTGTATATCAAAATAAAATTGTGTAATTTATTTATATTAACATAACTTCACGCCTTTTTCTATCCGAAGGTGTAGGCAGGGGCTGTTAAGCCTCGACTCGCCGTTATGTTTACGTCCCAAATTAACGTACCTATATTTATAACACATTACTTTTGAAAATAATCTCGAAAAGTCATTTGTGTGTGCCAGCATTCGAACCCGCCTTCGGTTGGTTCAGAAGCAGGGTGCCCGAACTGCTCACTGGATCACCGTGACTGTAAATATGCCTTATAATGATATAAAAGTACTATGTACTATTGATTGTTAGTAAGTTAACCTTCATCTATAATATATTATATAATTCATGTTTATTAATTTTCTAAAAAGTAATATTATATTCTGTTTAAAATTTTAATTTACATTGATTTCAGTTTTTTTTACCTTGTTTGATAATACAAAAGTACAAAAGAAAAAATGCACAGATATGTGTATTGTTGAATCACTAATGGCATCCGCATCCCGACTATTTCATTTTACTTTACTTGTAGAATTCTGTTTTAATAACAAACCCCACAGTAAAATATATCCCTTAATCTAAATCAATTAAATTGAAACGGTATCAGCCAATTAGAGATACCGGTCTTAAATAAATCTGTCTGTCCGATTTCGCTCAAATTGATGAGCACCCTACTAAAAGAACGTCTCAATGTTAGTTTAGTACTATTATTGATTGGAATTAATTAAGATAGGAAAGATACGAATGAAGACGATCGCTATCTTATTCGTCGAAGGATATACAATTAGAGACAGGATGAAAAGTAGACAATAGGAATAATCATGTTATCCGGTGAGTTCAACAAAGACGCTTATTACAGGTTGTATAAATTTTGTAGTCACCATACTTACAATTCATTCAATATTAAAAACGAGTTTTATTTTATCTTTATTATTATATGAATTTATCTACCAGAAAGTGTAGGCAGCGGCTGTAAAACTGCAACTCTGCAGTATAGGTGAGTATAGGTAGCGGGACCTATTCCCTTACACAGGGCACAATTTTTTAAGCTGTTAATATGTTTCCTAAAGTATGAGCCAGTTCGAACTCGATACGTTTTGGTACGGAAACAGATTGCTAGATAGACCTACAGACCAAGGACACTAATATAATGTGTTTAATTTTATAAATCTCGGGACTAAGTTACAACTTATTAGGATATAGGTTGTAACTTAGTCCCGAGATGCTTTAGGAAGCATATAAAGAAACAACTTATTTTGTAGTATATAGGGAAAATAAACAAATATTTCAAACAAACCTTGTTTGGATAGACAATATATAATTATACAGGAAATAAAGTTAAAGGAAGTTTCATACGACATGTCTCAATTCAGATAAGGAACTCAAATCCGCTTATAAATACTTAGAGGCTGTCATCTGCATATGTTCCGTATGAGAGTGAACAAAAGTTGACGTGGAATATAACTTTGTACGCTAACTTAAAATTATAACTATTGCTTCGAGCGTTTTATTTATTTATCTTAATTGGTTGGTTGGTTGAAATGAAATGAGATAAAAAATAAAAAATATAAGAGTATAGTGGAGAGCCATTAGATTTTTACCTCGGAATCCAGGGCCAGTCAATGAATCTTCATACAAATTTCTGAAACGTATTTCTAAAAGCGTATAGTATTCTATAATGTAAAAACAGATCGCAAAAGTAAATAATTATCGACATTTAAACAAAATATGAAACAGTGGTAGAGTGCTGCAGTTCACTGCATGAATGGGCTGGCTCGACCGGTGAAATACCACGACCTCTTGGAATATCGACGTGAAGTGGATCGTGCCGCGTTTCGTTCGGTGAAAGAAGTTTTTCCTTCCTTTCCCCTCGTACTCCCTTAAAGGACGGCAACACTTGCTCGTTTCTCCTCCTATCCCATAGAAAAAAAATATTTAAAAATATAACGACGTAGGTATACGTTGAGTGTTCAATAATATATGGAACAGAGTAGGGTGATAGGGCATAGGGGTGTTATCTACGCGCAATTTGAGGGGAGCTACCTAATGCAATATTATTGCGGAAGGGAGCAATAGCGTAGAAATGTCTGCTATGAATTATGAGACCAGCGAATATGGAGCTTGTCGAACAAATATGCCTCAGCTTAGACTACATACATTTGGCAAACATTATTATTTCAATGTTATCAAATGATATCTACGTTATTTTCATTATATTATATTTGGTTAGTATTGAATTAACATAACATAACATAACTTAACGCCTTTTGTTACCCGAAGGTGTAGGCAGCGGCGCCTCGTTTCGCCGTTAAGTTTACGTCCCAAATGGAATAGTGGCGAACCTATTGCCATAACGGGCACAAAGTTTACAGTCATCGATATTTATCACACATAACTTCTGAAAACAATTTCGAAAAATCATTGGTGTGAGCTAGTGTCTGGAATCGACCCCGGACATCTGGATCAGAAGCCCTGTGCTCGACCACTGCGCCACCGAGACCTTTACTTAACTTGAATTAACTGTTCAGAAATTCACTTTAAAGGTGTTTTTTATGTACATTTGTAAGTATTGATTGTTTCCTTATTAATATGTTAAATTTGATCAATTGTCTGTGAAATTTTTCATTTAATATAATATGATTTTGAAATAATTTTGAAAAAAATACATAGGTAACAAATTAGGCGTATGTGCTATTTCTCGCATGTCTTGATAGAAATGTTTTCTCAATTGTATCTTTGCTCTTTTCATAAGGGATTTCTTCCCTGAGCGATAACTTTCTGTTCTGTTCTGTTTTTTTATAGCTTCACACCTATTGCTACGCGAAGGTGTAGGCAGCGGCTGTTAAACCTCCGTTTGGAGAATATTTACGTCTCAAATGGAATAGGTTGGGATTATTGGGGCTCAATGTTGACAATCATCGATATTTATCACACAAAGCTATTTAAAGAATTTCGAGAAATCATTGATTGAGCCCGCAATAGATTCCAAGACTTCATTGATTCAGAAGCGGGGAGCAACTCGTCCACTGAGTTACAGAGACTTTGTATATTGGTATATTTTCTTGCAAATTTTCTTGCAAATCTTTCATATTTATATACCTTTATTACGCGAAGGTCCATTGTCGGTATATTCATACGTTCTACGTAATTGGGTCACTGTTGTGCTCTAGAGGCTGATTAATTTTAGAGAAGCCCCTTATCAAATGTAAGATGGGTTTGTCAAGATAGGAGAAGACAGATAGATGGATGACAGAAAATGATGGGTTTATATTATAGTGAATTGATGTGTGTAATATGATCTTCAAACAAAACCTTTTCTTTCTGAATTCCAATGCGCTAGTTGTCAGTTTTTTAATAAGACTTCGAAGGCAGACTATTGTATTCAACTCAAACAATAGGTATTTAATTTCTTGGATAACTAGGAAATTTGTGTTTGAAAATATGTAAATTATTTGCAGTTGGTATGTGAAATGTGTCAGTACTTTTTTAATAAATCATGGCAGTAGTTTGGGGGTTTTAGATATCGCAAATAAATCATAAAAAGTCTTTTATAATAATCTATTTGAGTGTCTTTTTTTGTAACCTAAATAAATCGTCGCTTTCCTATTGTGGCAATCGTATAAGTATTGTTTTACTTTAAGACGCTTTAAACAACTAATCCGATTTGATAAATTCGTATTAAGTTAGAATTCATTACCAGAGAAAGTACAAAGACATTTTATTATGTATTAGAAGGTACAATTATCTCATATAGTAACATTACTATACGGGATAAATAAAAGAAAATCAAATGTCAACTTTATATCGAACTAAGGATGTATCAGATAATTTTTGGACCGCGGAAATGGATTTGATAGGACAGTAAAAGCGAAAAGTTAACAGCGTAAAAGTACTAAGAACACTAACTAACTCTCCTCGAATATGAAATTTAATTTGCTGGCTTTAAAAGAACAAATAGAGTGGAGTACCTACTCAATACCTACTGTCAGTGTTACGATTGTCACAAATGTTTACTAATAATATGTTTTTACGTTTTCGGTCATAGAGGTCGCAATACGCCAATTTGTTAAATCGCGCTATGGTTTCACTTCCGTAGAGTTTAATATGATTTATATTCCAAATCAATTATAGTACATCCATCTGCTACTAAATGTCTGTGTACTATTAAAATTCGAGCTTAACAAATTGACAAGTTAGCTTCATATATACTTCGATTTTTAAACTACCATTAAATATTAATATATAATACTCCGCGAGGGGCGTTAAAAGCGTTAAATGCTCTTGCAAGAGACATTAAAAGTTACACTTCAATAATAAAAAAGAAGAAAAAACTTATTACAAACCAAAGATCATACGATCATAAATGGAAAGGACAGGTGATTGTACACATCATCTTAAATAAACAATAATAAATTATTACTGTATATACACTATACAGCACAGTTCTGTTACAAACGTACTTTTATACTCGAGGAAATCATAAACAAGGCTCAGTCATTCTAGCCCACAAATCAAAAGCGGCTTACATACCTTTAAACAAACATTAACTTATTTTGCACCCGTAAAATAATATTTTCTACCTTATAGTCTTTAAAATAAAACATAAATTTATTTATTAAATATCTATATGTAACTTTGTCTTTCTGTTTTAAGATTTACCTACGAGGGTATGACACATAGCTCATATTTATTGGGTTTTGTTTTCATATTTGATGCATGTAAAATGTTTACATTTGCAAATCAACGTCGTAAAATACTATTATATAGGAAGTTTAATTAACAAAGTTATATTTAATAGCTAAGTTAATATAACTTGGCAAGTTGTAACTTTGGAACGGTTTGCGGTAAATGTTTTATATGAAAATTTAATATCTGTTTTGTAAGATGTTATATTTATCTCTTACTAGCTGACCCGGCGAACTTTGTTCCGCATCAAAAGTAATAACTGCTGACCCGATATGTTAATATTGCAATTTCTTCGAAAATATTTGTTTAAATTGCATGCTGTAAAGGGCCAGGATCATCTATATTACATTCACAATCTATTTAAGATACTTAATTGGATGAAAATTAATACTGTAATGTTTAAAATCGCTCCGTAAATAGGCCATTATTTCTCGTAAAAAGTAAAAAAAATAAAAATGACCATTGTGGGTTAACCCTAAGAGATAGATATATACCCTCGGGGACTTTTTTGTAGACCCTTTAAAGTTGTATAATAACGTAGTACGTTGTTTTGATTTATCACTTAGGGTTCAGGCAGCGTTTGCGATTAAAGTTCAAAATCTTGAAAATTATCACTTTTTTTTTACTACACTATACATGAATTATAGATCAAAACCACTCCGTTGACACCCTCTAACTATTAAAGAAAACCGCATCAAAATCCGTTGCGTAGTTTTAAAGATATGCGCATATAAGGGGACAGGCAGCGAAAAGTGACTTTGTTTTAAACTATGTAATGAAGGTAATGAATGCACTGTTGTGTTATACTGGTGAGTATATTTTTCAAATTGCTACTTAACACAAGAAAAATTGGTACACAAACACATTTTATATCTGATAGTAACTGCTTGCTTGTTTTTGAACACGTGAAACACCCAGTTTAACTGTGGTAGATATTTGCAGTTCGCTACATGAATGAGCCGGCTCGACCGGTGAAATATCACGACCTCTCGGAATATCGGCGTGAATTGGCACGTGCCGCGTTTCGTTCGGTGAGAAACGTATCCGGAGGCCCGATCCCCTTTCCCCTTCCTTTCCCCTCCTATTCCCTTAAAGGACGACAAAGCGGTGTTTATGAGCAGTGAGAAGTTACTTAACATCAGGTGAACCACGTTTGCCCTCCTATGTTATAAAAAAACCCGTATGAAACAGTATAGTACAGGTTCGTGGATAGTTGGTCCTCAGCCATTGATACAGTGATTTCTTATATGGCAGTGTAATCGTTCCAACACAACTCTGTTTACAATAGACACGTAACGAATATAATTAATGAAGAACCATTAATTACACGTACAGATATGAATGACTCGAACTAGATGTGTACCATTTGACACTCAATCAGCAATTTTCTGCATTACAGCTTCATATACAGCTATAACTTAAATGTATTTTTTTAACGAACATAGGCAGATATTACTTCTTTGGTGCATAAATAAAAGTTTCAAAAGAAATACATCATGTGTACATGATTCAATAACATTTCACTCAAGCGAGGGTTGCACCCGCGATTCTGTCGTCTTAAATATGATTTATGGGATCTAAGTGAAAGATGAACAAAATTGAGTCTTTGAATGCTGATTAAACAGGGTCTTTACTCTACTATTTTATCCAGTTTATTACGAATAATATTTATTAACGGTCTAGGTGGCGCATTGGCTAGCACCCCGCTTCTGAAGTAGTCGGTTCAAATCCTGGCACACACACCAATGACTTTTCGAAATTTTCGGAAGTTACGTGTGATAAATATCGATTACTGACAACTTTGTGCTCGGTACGGCAATGGGTTCGCCACCTATTCCATTTGGAACGTAAACATAACGGCGAGACGAAGCTTAACAGCCGCTGCCTACACCTTCGGTTAGAAAAAGGCGTGAAGTTATGTATGTATATTACGAATAATTATAATTGCTGTTTCAATTAATTAAAAAGTTGCCAATTGTTTTTAGCTTCATTAGGATTATAAGTATATATTTGAATATTTACAATAACTCATAAAATATTCCATTCCCGAAATATATTTTTGCTCTAGTTACAAGTATTGTTGGAACGCTATATTTCAAAAACTCCATTTTTACTATCTTCTCACTATAAATAATGAACGCATTTATTTTGCGATTCGATTTCCCGCCGTTTTAAATGTATCTAGATGTGTTCAATTGTGAACAATTCTGCACACTTGCCTAAAGATTCTTTTACGTATTTTAAACAAAAATGGAAGCTGGAAATCATAAAGAAGTAAAATAATTTAAATAAACTCAATAAAATCCATAAATAATTTCGCTCACAAAGGCAGGGCATAGCTGCATTATAACATAATATATTCGTAAAAAATCTCACTCCTCTGATTTTCGGAACGAAATTTTTTTCTCGACGAAGCTATCTACGCCTCACCCCATAAGTAACTTCGTTACAAAAATCTGAAAAATCTTTGTCGTGAGCCGGAATTTTAATTCGGAACCGAACAAGAAATCACCGCCTTTTTTAGATAGGTTTTAATATTAGATAAATATTAAAAAAAATGACTTAATTGTAGCGCGGTTTAAAAGGCCATGGCCTAATTCCAGTGAACATGATTTGAGCTGTCTTAAAGGTCTGGAGGTCAAGTAGCCTGCTTCTGAATAAAAAATCGTAGCTTCAAATCCGGGCTCATACAAATATGTACTTTTTTCGGAAGTTACTTATGTTGTGTGTAGATAAATATCGATGACTGACATCATTGTTTTTAGTATTAGTAATAGGTTCCGCCATTCAATTCGGGACATAAAAAACTTTGAGACGAGGCTTAACAGCCGCAGTCTACACTTTCGAGCAGAAAAAAATCAGTTTTTTTAAGTTTTTTACACGTTCTCATATTGCAAGGATATAGTTAAGCCATAGGACAGAAATTTTAGTGCAAACTTTGTTATATTCAAGCGTAATGAAAGCGACTGCGAAAGCGCTAGTTTCCAACATTGCAACCGCAAACGTTTGGTTATGTTCCTTGATGAATGGAATCTGTGTTGAACAGACCGTGACTACGTAAATCCAAAAAGCTTTTAATTTATTCGTATTCAACTACCAAAGAGATGTCATCTATACAGGCAACGTGAAAAGAGTTCATTATCATTTCTATTCACAGTAAACACCTGACATTTACCAAAAAGGTACTTTGAATAAAGGACCGTATAAAGCAACACATAGAGTTACATTTCGTAAGTCATAGTTAATGATGAAGGCTTGTTTTAGTGACGGTTTGCCAGAATAAAAAAAACTTTGAAGTGTACTTGAAATCAATGGGGATTTGTGTGTCCGTTTTGTTTTTCATGTAATGATAATCACCAAATTTATCAACAGGTAAGGATTTACTGTTAAATTTGGTTGGCCTATTTGAAATAAGTGAGTAATTATACTGAATACATTACTTAATAGTATACTTTACAGCTAGCAAAGGACTATGAGCTATTTCAGTCAACATCCCGGTAGTTTTTATAAGTACCGTCAGCTCAGAGAAACTGGTGGTTGTGCTGGACTTACTAATCCCCTACCAGGCTTCAAATAGGTCGGTATAGCGGATCCTCCTCTCCACTCATGGTGGGGTGGGTCGCAGAAACACATTCACACCCTACCGTATCAACGGACTGAAACTTGTAAGTTTTAAATGTACAAAACTTTGACTAATTTTATTCAGGGCTATTCCAGCGTGTCAAGACACAAATACCGCTGAATATATCTTCGAGTATTAAACGCATGATGTTACTGATTATGATAACATATAACTATGCTTTAAAATTATTTCAATTCATTTTCTTTACAACCTATATAGGTCTTTAACCTAATGAACAATGACTACAAACTTCTTTTATAAAAGGAATACTATACAAAACCATAAATCGATTATTATGAAAACAAAAAATAGAGTTCAATGAACCATTAAATATTGTATAATTCAAACATTACAGTGGGGTTAATGTTTCAGGTAAAGGGTGCGAGAGAGGACCCATAATGAAGGGAATTGTTTGATATTGTACCGAGAACTCGGTTAGAGCCGACATAAACAAAATCGATATTACTCATTAAAAAGCTTCTCTGCCAATGGGAATATACAGGTGTACTGTTGCAGTGAGAATATAATTATTAATTAATAGACCTATGGTCGGAAACTCCACTTACTTTGACGACACCTTTGCGTAATCACATCATCCATGTATAGAAATTTATAATATTTTTGATTGAAACTAGGCACATGGGTTTCATGGCTCATACATTACGGTAATAATTGATTGGTGTATATTTCGCACAGATAATTAGCGTTGATATGCAGCGAGGCAATCCTACTAGTTCTGTTAAGTTACTGCTAATGTTGCCAGTAAATGGTATACAGATAAATGAAATGATGACTTCTATATACTTATAGTTACTGAGCTAAGAAGTCGTTGGATCGCATTCGTGAGTCCTAATGCGATCCAATTATTTTCGGAAGTTATGTGTGACAAATATCGATGAGTGACAACATTGTGCCCGGTGTAAGCATTTCTGTCCTTCCAAAGGTTGCCTGGAAGAGATTGCTCTTGGCAATAAGGCCGCTTTGTGTACTTTTAGATTTAAGACTTGGTTTATGCACTTTGTTTATTCCAGATGAAATTTAATGTCTATTCTTTAATGTTATCCATCTATTTATCCATGGCAATAGGTTCCGCCACCTATTCCAACTGAGACGTTGACATTTGGTTGGTTGGTTGACACTTAACAGCCGTTGCCTACACCTTCAGATAAAAATGCGTGAAGTTATAAAAATGTATAATAATTTTACTTTGTTGAAAATAAAAATATATAGTTGGTACATGTGTTAAGTAACTATATGCTGAACTCAAACATCGATTCTATAAATTTTCCCTCACAAGTCAGCACACAGACAGATGGCAATCGATAACGTTGGATTCGGAGTCATGTTCCCGTAAATAACGGTAATTGTACTGTACATGGCAAAATGGCCACCATTCGTGCTTCGCCACGTCAAGCCCTTTCTAACAGTGTGGTGTTGGTTACATACGACAAGTACACGATTAATATACAGGAGAATAAAATTACTTAAAGTCTGTGGTTCTTTTTTTATACTATGCGTTAAACTTCTATGTTATGAGAAGTTTTAAAAGAAATACTCGTAATCTTAAAAAATCTATTCAATATCAACTATAGTCGGTTTCAATTTGAGGCAAAGTGTCGTAATATAAAGCGGGTAGCAGCTAATTCAATAAGCTTACATATTTTGAAGTATTGATATTTTGATTAAAATAATTATTAATATGAATTCGTAATTGATTACAGATTGAAGCAAATAATAGACATACATTTTATTTATGGGATAGAAGGGCAAACGAGCAAACGGGTCACCTAGAAACTAGCGCCGTCGATGGGTACTTGCAACACAGATAGAGTTAAAGTTACATTGCCGGCCTTCAAAGGAGTAGGATTGAAAAAGAAGGGAAAAAGATAGGCCTCTGGATGCCTTTCTCACCGAACAAAAAGCGTGGTCTTCTTTACGTTAATATTATACGAGCCAGTCCATTTATACAACGAATTGCTTGACTCTATCACACTTAAATATGTAATATTATGCTCCGAAATATTCTTGGTGCTCCAGTGGTCGAGCAGCACGCTTCTAAATCCAGAGGTCGCGGGTTGGTGTGAGCCAATGTGAGGATTCACATTGGCTCACACTAATGACTTTTCGAAATTATTTTTGGAAGTTATGAGTGATAAATATCGATGACTAAAAACTTTGTGCCCGGAATGGCAATAAATTTGCCAACACATTTGGGACGTAAACATAAGGGAAAATGGAGGCTTAACAGCCACTGCCTGCACCTTCGGGTAGAAAAAGGCGTCAAGTTATGTATGCATGTAAATATAGATACATTCTAAGCTCGAAAGTTCGTCCTAAAATATTCACGTTATCTGGTTTCAAATCGGAGCTCGGTGACTGATGACTTGCAACACACACCGCTCTCTGATAGATATTCTAATCGCAACTCGGCTAGTACGGGAGCTTGTGTTCAAACGTATATTTAGTCAAGAATTTGTTCGTGTTTGTAATAATAATATTTGGTCATTTCGTTCTATTCTTAGATATATTATAAAATACGTTATTAATGAATCCGCTTATTTTTACTGTATTCTGTGAGATGTCGATAAAGACCAAAAATAAATTTTACTATTTAGTAGTTTTGGTAACAGTTTATCAACTAATCCATTATAGGTTAGTACCATGTCCAATTACAATAGGTGGTTAATCCAATATACAAAATACAATATTTATTAATAATAATAATAAATGAATAAAGCTAGATTTACTTTAATTACTATTTCCAATAAAAAAACGAATATTATACAGCTCCTGGACTACATATAACCAAATAGATATAAGACGCTCTCTTCAACGAAATATAGGCGGGGGGAGAATTCAACGAACTAAGAAACACCCAAATGCTCATTTATCCGAGAGTGATAAATAGACGTGTATGAATTTCGTGCCACCGCCCACCCCCGTCTCCCCTAGCGATAATGAATATATAATGAACAAATCTTTACCTGACTAAATGAAACCGAGTGTAGATAAAATGTGTTGGTTGGAGGCTTTGTGGGCGACAAAATAATTGTAATAAATTCGATTGACGATTAAATTTGAGTCGATTGACGTATTTGATGATTTCATTATGAAATGTTTTATTGGAATAGGCGTTCATATAAAATATTGACCGCGACGTTTTTTTCTATCGTCTATCCTACCTTTAGGGGATGGACGTGAAAATTTATTTTCGTCGCTGGCTCGCTCTGCATATCAATTAGATAAAAAAATTAAGTAAAAAATCCCAAATGTAGAGTTTTTTTATTTGATAGCAGGGCAAACGAGCAGGCGTGTCACCTGATGGTAAGTGACCAGCGCTGCCCATGGTCACCTGCAACACAGTGTTGCAGTTGCGTTGCCGACCTTAAAGGAGTGGGATGGAGTAGGATGGAGTAGGATGGAGGAAGGGATAGGGAAACGGGGTGGGCCTTCGGGTACCTCTCTCATCGAACGAAACGCGGCATGAGCCACTTTACGTCGATCTTCTGGGAGGTCGTGGTATTTCACCCGGCGAGCCAGCCCATTCATGCAGTAAACTGCTTGGCTCTACCGCTGTTAAGTGCATCACTACTAATCTATCTCTGGTCCTACTTTACTCTATTATTCATTGCATAGTATAAATTCAAGTCGTTTTCCGCTGACTGTTCTCTTATATGCCTAAATCTTTGAGACTACTCAAAGGTTTTTGATGTGGTTTATTTGAATAGCTAGAAGGTATCTACGGTTTGTATAATTCATGTATAATGTAGAAAAAACAGTAATATAAACGCCGTAATTAATTGTAAACGTTGTAGAAAATACTTTTGATGCGGAACAAATTTCGCCGGGTCAGATAATTTAATTGTAAATAACAAACAATACAGCAAGCAACTGTTAGTATATAAATGTGTACAAATATAAAAATGTATATAAATAATAATGAAAATGATATCATTAATTAAAATATAAGTAAATGTTGCACCAAAATCAATTTTAAATTTCATTCCATTTTCTTTTTGTGGACCGAAATTATTAAAATTCAATGAACAATACGTGAATCTCTCTAGTGAGGTATATCAAGGCAGGAAATGAACATCGAGGTCACATTCGAATTGTGGTGGAACTTTCACGGTGACAGTTATTAAGCAGCTGTTTTTGAACAGTGATGTTGCATGGTAAAAATATCGATACCAAATATAAATTTAAGAAAACATTCAGCATAAATAACGCATAAAAATAATAGACAATATTAGTTTAACTATTTATTAAAGTGAAACTTTTATTACATCGTCTCAAACTTTTTCGTCTGCGTGTTGCATGTCGCGTGACGGTGACGTGATGGCGCTCGTCAGAGCGCCTTTCACGTCTATTATCGTTTATTTATATTAATTAATTACCCAAATATACACTTTATTTTTGTAAATAAATACCGTAAAAACATGTAGAAAAAACATGTAGAAAAACACCCCCAGACGAGGGATCGAACCCGCCCCGACCTTGTGTTATCGGTAGTGCGGTTTACCGATGCACCACGAGGGCCGTATGTATAATCGTCTAATTACCGTCCTCTTTACCAATTTCGACACATTTTCTAGGATCGGGTTTGTTTGTTTGTTTGTTTTTTACATACATACATATACGTACGTACGTATTGCAGGCGGAGAAAAAAAAAATTATATTATTTATAAATTGTGTTTTTATAAATTGTGTTTTTTGAAAATTATATTTAAGTACGAATTACATACTATTTGAAAATTATATTTAAGTACGAATTACATACTAATAAAATAATGAAATATCAATAATATTTTTCGATCTTACCGACAGAATAATAAATATATACTAATATATACTATGTACTAACATATTATATTAGAAACATATACTTAATTTTTTGCAGTGATAAACTGTAATAAAAGCAAAGCAAACACACATTGACTTCGTGTTAGTTAACAACGCCATCTGCTGGAATAGAAATTTCATGAAAATCGTTGGAGCCGATTCCGAGATTCCAATTTTATATATATATACAAGAATTGCTCGTTTAAAGATATAAGATAAGATAGTGCTCTTTATATATGTATTTGTCACATTTTCATAATAAATCGAAATATCATATTTACTGGAGGAAAAAATATCGTTTTGTTTTGTAAAGATCCTTTGTTGTAATGTTGTTAACGTTTAATAGGTGTCGCGTTATCCCTAGTGCCGTAGCTGGAATACTTGTCGATTCGGGCGACATCTATCGATATAATACGATATTACGGCAGAATCATCAATAGTAGCAACCTAGTAGCGCCATCTAGGAATTATTGTCGTGACCACGTAAAATAAAAAACATTTATTAAACCCTATTAACAAATACAAGATGGCAAGTAAATTAAAATCGTAACCAATATTTTATGGTAACTAAAATACGTGAACAGTGACTTACATTCGATTTTCGAAAAAAATAATATTTCGAAAATTTTTAGTTAAATGTCTATAATGTGAAAAAAAGTTTCACTTTTACGGTGGTTTCATAAAACCACACAAGTTTTTTTTAAATACAAAATATTTTCATTTTGTATTTAAAAAAAAATGCTTAAAAAATTAATGCTTACAAACTATAGTTATGTAAAAACAGGTGCAAGTACTGTTTCTACATTTAATAATAATAATATTTTGGACACAATACACACAGCGCCCTCTAGTTCCAAGCTAAGCAACTAAATGCTTGTGTTATGGATACTAGATAACGGATATTAATACATATATACTTTTCTTTTGTAAATACATACTTATAATACATAGAAAAACACCCAGACGCCACACAAATATTCATGTTTGTCACAAATATTTATGCTCGGGCGGGAATCGAACCCCCGACCTCATTGCTCCAGCCGGTAGTTTTTACCAATGCGCCACGGGGCCCGTTTATTTAAGCATCTATAAATTTAGCCACTATGACCAGTTAGCCACTTAGTAAGATCTACATTAATCTGTAAGATACAATTCTTTTAGAGTCTTTGCCTAATAAATTTTCATTTCATTTTTTCATTTCATTTGCCTTTAGAGGTCAGCTGGACAGGCCTCCCCCATAGAGCGCCACAACTGCCGGTCCGTTCACTCATGGGGGGTTTTTGCATAATCGCCACGCTTGGCAGGCGGGTTGGCGATCGCAGTAGGCTGTATTTTGTTGAGAGAGAATGCTGCTGCCCATTCTTCCAGCCTTTTCCCTTAGTCGCCTTTTACGACATCCACGGGAAGAGATGGGGTGGCGGTATTCTAAGCCGGCGCCACACAGCAAGCCTAATAAATAATAAGTTATATTTAACTGATATATTTTCCAGTAAGAGGAAATCGTTTTAGAGTCTTTGAGTAGATAATAATAAAATATGTTTAATTTATAGTCTCTGATAGTCGATAGTCACTCTGAGGCTCCCTCAAGCATGAGTCCCTAGATAGGGTGGCGACGGCAAAGTTGTCTAGTGTGCAGCAGCCATCTTGGGCCACCCGCATGGCGGAGGTAGGTCGCCGCGGGGTTTTGATGGGTAGCCCTGGAAATAGTAAAACAGTGCATGGAAGTCCCTCAGTACCTGTCGCCATCCGTCTCAACAAACAAAACGCGATATAAGCCACTTTACGTTGATTTTATGAGAGGCCGTGGTATTTCGCCGTCGACTCGGCTCAATCATACAGCGAACTGCATGACTCTACCATTGTTAAAATGGTTATGCTTGTAGACCTTTTTGTCAGACCATTACAAATTTTTGAATTCACGAAATTTGAATATTATCACAAGTTACTATGCAGTAGATTTTCTTCAATCTGGTTTACATGGAAATCTTAGTTTGATATTTATTGTTTGTTCTGAAAAAATATCGATATTAAAATAAATGTTAATTTATCATGAGTTACCATCACTTATTTGGCAACAAATGCGCTCATTAAGCGCCGACAGTTGCACAGTGACGTGGATGTTCCTCTTTACATGTCAGTATGTTATTTTTTTTAAATAATATTTATAAATATCAAATTTTGGCTTCATATATATTCAACTTATAATTGCTTGATGAACATGGTCTTGTGGTCGAATTTGATTTAAATATTTCAATAATTCTACCCAAAAATTCATCCCGTGACTTCGAAGAAACGCTTTTGTAAGATATTTTATGAAATACCTTCTTTAATACGTATTAAACTTATTAGTTTAATATTAAACTACACAATAAGAAAATGCTTATTTTAATAAAATATTTGGATTTTATTAAAATAAGCATTTTCTTATTGTGTTCTTATTGTGCCACAGATACAAGCAACCAAATTCATCAAGAAATTTGTGGAAGAATAATATATTAGATACTACGACAATACTATTTAATTAAATACTCCGAAGACTTAGCCCAAATTTACTAGAATTGTTTTCATGTTACCCTCAAAATAATTAATATGTACCTACATACCTATGTTTCGTATATTCATTCAATATCAAGAGATGGCGGGCACAATGCGTTTCATGTTCAGAATTGGCTTGCATTAATATAACTAGGCGTCCCACTTTAAATCCCTTTTTACAATGAGACGACGTCACAGAAATCCGTCGACGGCTTCCTCTCCGGTGGGTACTTCATTAGTTAATTGACTAACAACTGTGACTGGCATGTGCCTATTAAGGTAATTGAATGCTGAGTTACGACACAGAGTAAAATTGTACGTAAGTAATAATGAAAATTTCGGAATTATTCGGTGAATTTTCGTGTGATATTAACAAGATTTGATTTTTATTGAGTTAATTTATGTATATCTAAGCCAGTCGATGTCGTTACTTATTTGAGGAGGGAGCGTCGAGCGTTAATTTTGAAGCGCTCGGCTTGGATTTTTTTTTATATGTACGTGTCTGCCTTTCACAATTTGTGCAAATGTAATTGTGGGAGATATAAAAATAAAATATTATATTGCCACTGTTTTGGTAAAGCGAAGTTAAGATTCCAGATGTTCTCGTTAAATCTTCTCTTATTAGGTTTGACTTGATGCGGAACAATTATTCCTATACTGGCTGACAAATATGTGAGTAGTAACAAAATTGCATTCAATGCATCCCATTAAATTTCTCCCCAACTAATTTTGGGACTCATTAATTGGTCCCATTGTGTCAAGGTATTAATTCTGATGCAGTATTATGGTCGTGCAATAGCTGTTACTTCTAGAAACTGTTCTTTGATTACATTTATTTATTGTAGTAACCTGCATTACTAGCCTGATATGCAATTTACACGTTAATGTTAAACAGAGATTTTTTTATAGTGTTTCTGAATTCTTTTACAGAAAAAGATATCAACATAGGTAGAGCCAAGCAGTTCGCTGCATGAATGGGCTGGATCGACCGGTGAAATACCACGACCTCTCAGAAGATCGGCGTAAAGTGGCTCATGCCGCATTTCGTTCGGTGAGAGACGTATCCGGAGGCCTACCCCCCTTCCCCATCCTTTCCTATCCTACTCCCTTAAAGGTCGGCAACGCAACTGTAACACTATATGTGTTGCAGGTGTCCATGGGCGGTGCTGGTTACTTTGTCACGTTGAGTGACAAGGTAAATTTTTATCATAATAAATTTAGGCTTCAAAGACACGGTTTCCAGGTCATAAATAAAAATACAACTGTAGGTAGTATACGAAAGTTAATAATAATTTGATATTAACTATTAATGCAGGTAGTTAATTATTTAATATGTGAGACTGGCCAGACATTTTAGAATTAGACAGGATATTCGGCCATTTCATTTGAAACTGTTATCAAGAAAGGAGCCAGACAGCCAGAAAATTCATTAACCTTCAAATACATTTTTGATCTTATTGGTGAGTGTTTTAACCAATTCATTTCACCCTAATAGCTAAGATATTATTGCCTGCAGTGCCGTGAGCTTGATGTGCCTAATTTCTTAAAATTATTTCATCAAAGTTTTAAAGTTCAAGTTTTATCAAAATTATCAAAGTTTACTATTACATGTTAAGACTCTGTTAATAGCAGCATATTATTTTTGTATATATTACAGTAATTGCTTATATAAATTATTCTGTACAATCTAGATAATTTTACAAATCAAGTAGGTAGTAGTAACCTACCTACACTATTAATTATGTTGCATAATAGATTGCTACAACTCTTTTCCAAATTAATATTATTGTTTTTAAGGTAGGGTTATATGCTTGATCCACCCTGGGCATTTTCCAAATTACTGGCATGTGACACCACTGTCTACCCATTCTGAGAAATGGGGGTCAGTGGTGGCACTGATTGTCGATGCCAGTGAATGGGGATGCTCAGGGGCTGTTACTGGTTGTCTTCCAGACTGGCTGCCCTCTATCTTCGCCTTCATCTCAACACTACACCTCAAATCTTCACCCTCAACTCTACTTTCACATCTCGATTTCTTCTCAACTTTTCCTGTCGGCCATCTGACAGTGCAAGGCAGCCCAACAACATCGGGGAGGAGACTTCTGTGGAGCACCAGGACACCCCTGCAGTGAGCCTTCGCGGGTCACTCGGCATCAGGTTGTACCTGCTCCCTTTCTAAGAATTTTGGTAACCACAAATTGAGGAGCAACTCGTTGTTAAAATAAAAACTATTAATTGACGAGTGAATTTTTATTTATATACCCCGACCGCGTTACATTGGCTCTCCGGCGGGGAATCGAACCCCGGTCTCCCGCGTGACAGGCGGGGATACTGACCACTATACTACCGACTTTATTGCAGATTAATCAAATTATTAACTTTCAAAATTTTAACTGCATAAGGTAGGGACTCGCACATAGTTTTTGAATTAGTGGTTGATTCTCCATTTTATGGGGCAACCGTTTAGGGTTTGTTTGCCTCGCCGGGCATGTACGGCGTAGACTGCTAGTCAGTTTAGTAGTGAATTGTTTCCCGATTATACTGGGCAATCACTTAGGGGATTTTAGGGTTTTTTGATTCGAAGCTAGTTGTGACCTCTCTATTTTATGTAGTGTCTTGTGTATAGGATGCTTTAGGATAATTTCCCCTTTGAGTGTTCCTGATCTTAGTTAGGGAAACACTCATAGTGTAAAAGATCAGTCATAGTCGTGAATTTTGAATATGATCTGTATATGTAAGTTTTTTTTGAAAGAATGATGGATGAATGTGTATGGAGTTATTGTCCGGGGCATGTTATTAATTTAGACAAAACTATATTTGGCCTTATTTTACTACTATTTTTTTTTCTTTTTCTTTTTCTTTCCCGGATTTTTCTTCCTTCCGGAGGAAAAATCCTCCCATTGGAGGGGGGTACTGTCACGTTGAGTGACAAGGTAAATTTTTATCATAATAAATTTAGGCTTCAAAGACACGGTTTCCAGGTCATAAATAAAAATACAACTGTAGGTAGTATACGAAAGTTAATAATAATTTGATATTAACTATTAATGCAGGTAGTTAATTATTTAATATGTGAGACTGGCCAGACATTTTAGAATTAGACAGGATATTCGGCCATTTCATTTGAAACTGTTATCAAGAAAGGAGCCAGACAGCCAGAAAATTAATTAACCTTCAAATACATTTTTGATCTTATTGGTGAGTGTTTTAACCAATTCATTTCACCCTAATAGCTAAGATATTATTGCCTGCAGTGCCGTGAGTTTGATGTGCCTAATTTCTTAAAATTATTTCATCAAAGTTTTAAAGTTCAAGTTTTATCAAAATTATCAAAGTTTACTATTACATGTTAAGACTCTGTTAATAGCAGCATATTATTTTTGTATATATTACAGTAATTGCTTATATAAATTATTCTGTACAATCTAGATAATTTTACAAATCAAGTAGGTAGTAGTAACCTACCTACACTATTAATTATGTTGCATAATAGATTGCTACAACTCTTTTCCAAATTAATATTATTGTTTTTAAGGTAGGGTTATATGCTTGATCCACCCTGGGCATTTTCCAAATTACTGGCATGTGACACCACTGTCTACCCATTCTGAGAAATGGGGGTCAGTGGTGGCACTGATTGTCGATGCCAGTGAATGGGGATGCTCAGGGGCTGTTACTGGTTGTCTTCCAGACTGGCTGCCCTCTATCTTCGCCTTCATCTCAACACTACACCTCAAATCTTCACCCTCAACTCTACTTTCACATCTCGATTTCTTCTCAACTTTTCCTGTCGGCCATCTGACAGTGCAAGGCAGCCCAACAACATCGGGGAGGAGACTTCTGTGGAGCACCAGGACACCCCTGCAGTGAGCCTTCGCGGGTCACTCGGCATCAGGTTGTACCTGCTCCCTTTCTAAGAATTTTGGTAACCACAAATTGAGGAGCAACTCGTTGTTAAAATAAAAACTATTAATTGACGAGTGAATTTTTATTTATATACCCCGACCGCGTTACAACTTACCATCAGATGGCACGTCTGCTCGTTTGCCCACCTATCCCATAAAAAAAGAATCTCTTATTGAAACAATGTTATAACTTTTACGTAAGTCTGTACTTACAAATTATAAATATCGAGATCCTTATTATCAAGAGATCAATAAAAATAAAACGATATCTTTTTAAAATCGCGTCTTTTTTAAAATATCTTAACATAAATTAAATTTTAATTTCAATGTGTTCGCTGTTTTCGTCGATATATTTCTTGTTATATTACATAATTTATTAACAATAGGCTATTATTATACTTCGTTAGCTGAAAGAAAATAATTTTAGACGGAAAATGGTTCTTCAAAATTAATAATGAAAGTAATCAAAACTGGAGGTAAAATGAAATTAAAATTAATTAACGCGATTTTTTTGTTCGTTGCTTATAATATTTGAGCTCCGGTGGAATCGTTAAAATTAATAATAATAATAATAATTTTATTTATTCAGTAATTATTAACAGAATTCATAATAATTTAATTAATGCTCCGACTCTTGAACTAGTGCTACCTGTGTTTCAAGAGACGGTCATTCCATTGTAAACATTTTAAAAATATAGCATTTCTTATCCATTACATATAATTCAAAGTCATTACTTATATATTTGATTGGTGTATTGATAGATTGAGATATGTTAGTGTAATGTACAAAACATTAACATAAACAAAACATTACTTATCAATATATTGACAAATATTACTTCGAGTTGATTATATTTATATACAATAAGAGAAATCAGGAAAATAATTTTACGCAATATAATCGAGTTAGTTTGTTAGTATCTAAATCACAATTGGTGCGCGGGTAGCAGATTAAAGTTAATGAAGTGTGTGTGTGTGTGTGTGTGCGTGTTTGTGTGTGTGTTTGTGTGCGTGTGTGTATGTGCGTGTGTTTGTGTATGTATTTGTCTCTGAGTGTGTTGTAAATATATTAATTTGTATATAATTTTTTTGCTTGTGTTCCCTGTAGAATAGACTCTGTTTCGGTGTAATCGAATTTTTTTAACCAGTCATTAATAATCTCTTTTAATTTATGATTATTTACATTTTTAATTTTATGTGCAAAATTCAAAGAATTGTATAGTGTTGGTGCCATATAGTCATAATGTCTTTTGGCTTGAGCGCAGTGTGGGGGTGGCACAGGACACTTTTGAATTCTTTTATGAGTGTCTGGCAAACTGGGTACTGTGACCCTGTGGTATCTACTCACACAACGGAAAATGAATAATTTGCGAACGCTAAGTGTTTGTGCCTTTTCATAGACTTGCGTAGTGGGGTGTCTAAATTTTAAGGATAATAGTACTTTTAGTATTGCACGCTGAGCTCTTTCAACATCTAAAAGATGTGTTTTACAGGCACCTCCCCAGGAACACAAACAGTAGTTTATAATAGACTGGCAAAGTGATCGATAAACACTCATCGATGTTTTCACTTCCACCACCTGACGAAGAGTTTTAAAAACATAGATTAGCTTTCTGATTCTTTTTGTAATCATTTCTATGTGTGATTTCCATTGCAAGTTTTCATCAATAATAACTCCAAGATACCTTGCATTCTGGACTCTCCTAAGCTGAGAACAATTGCAATTATCGAAATCTACATGATCTGCATTACAAGTGTACTTATGTAGTGTAAGCTTAAGGTCACCGATTGGAGCAGACATTTTGGTTTTACTGAAACAAATATAGTTAGTCTTAGATGTGTTAAGGGTAAGTAAACTATTTTCTAGCCATCTTGTTATTGGTTTCATTCCAATCTCCGCAATATATTTTACTTTATCCCATGTTTTGTCATGGAATACTATTGTTGTGTCATCTGCATACATAATAATGCTAGCTCCTTTTACATCTAGGTTACATAGTTCGTTGATGTAACACAAAAATAATGTTGGGCCAAGAGTACTTCCCTGCGGTACTCCGAAACTGCATTCCTTATATGAACCAGTTAATCCATTGACCCTTACACACTGGTTTCTTCCAGATAGATAACTCCGAAACCACGAATGGGCAACTCCACGGATGCCTAAGCCCTCAAGCCTGGTTAGTAAGATAGGTATAGACACGGTGCCAAACGCTTTCTGCAAATCAATAAAGACACCGATGCATTTGTTCCCTTGATCCAAACATTTAACCACTTTCGAGGTGAGTTTTATTATAGAATCTTCAGTTGATCGACCACGTCTAAATCCAAATTGATTACAAGACAGTAGATTATTGTTTTCCAAATAATCCACCAACCTCTTGTTAATCACCTTTTCCAGAATTTTGGATAGTGCGCTTAGGAGTGAGATCGGCCGATAGTTGCTTGGCAGAGTTTTATCACCAGTTTTGTGTATGGGTACAACTAGGGCTTTTTTAAATTCTCTGGGAAATACTCCCGCCCCAACACTCAGATTACACAGGTGGGTAATTGGTTCCGATAATTGTTGGCAGAATATTTTTAATATTTTATTAGAAATTCCATCTGACCCAGGCGAGCTGTCCGTTTTGAGGCCGAGAATGGCTTCACTGACCTCTGAGCATGTCACTGGTGTTAGAAACAATGATGCACCTGGTCCATTTAAATGATAAGATTTTTCGGCCAAAGAGTGTTCTGTTTCATTTCTATTATCAAGAATATTATTTGCTAATTTCTGCCCGATTGTGGTAAAATAAATGTTAACATTATCTAAGGAAATTTCAGGTGTTTCTTCCGTTGTAATTAATTCTACAGCATTCATTTTATTCTTCCTAAGGTTGCACAATTCTTTTATGTTTTCCCATGTTTTTTTAATGTCCTTCTGATTTTTATTAAATTGATTTTTATGTATTCATGTTTTAAGTTTTTTATGATTCTATTACAGAGATTTCTATATTTAAGATATTCTTCTTTCAGATTATCACCGCTACTAGATTTTTTCATTTTTTGATGCAGTTTATTACGATGTCGTATAGAAATTAAGGTACCCTTAGTTATCCATGGTTTCAGTTTTCTTTCCCTGTTTGGAACAGATTTTTCCTTGCTGCTGGATTTAATACAATTGCGTATGTTCCCAATTAACCATTCTGCGGCTTCATCAACATCGACGGCACTGTAGTAGAAATTAATCGGTAGTAATCAAATCAATAAGTACCAAACTCCCCGACGGATTCTTTTGTTGCTGATTGGTATTATTCTTATGATAGTGCTACCTACACGAATTGCAATTTCATTTATTATTTTCACTACTTCATAACTTCACGCGTTTCTACCCGAAGGTTTAGGCAGCGGCTGTTAAGCCTCGTCTCGCCGTTATGTTTACGTCCCGTCCCGTCCGTAGAATAGATGGCGAACCTATTGCCACACCAGGCGCAAAGTATTATGTTATCGATATTTATCAGACATAACTACCGAAAATGAAAACTCATGGTATGAGCCAAGATTGGAACCCGCGACTTTTTGATTCAGAAGCGGGATGCTCGATCTCTAGACCACCGAAACGTTAAATCTTATTTTTTAAATATTACATTTAATATTAAAAAGATAATTACGCCAAAAGTAAAATCTATATTTTATTGTATTTTGAACGACTTTTTATTGTTTATTAATTGTAAATAATATAATTATTGTTATGAAAGCCGTTTTCATCATTCTCCAATGGGCAGTAGTATTAAAAAAATATACTTTTTGCAGTAACAAAATGTTGTATTATGGTTTTTACTTCTATTTGTACCAGTCCCGTCGCTTTTCATCGTTTATAGGAACGTTAGTACGTATGCAGAAGTGTTATGTGCTGGCGTTGAACATAGCAACCTGGCAAACAGGATCGATGGGAAACTGGAGAAGCACTACAAGGACAATCAACTATTAGAACAAATTAAAACTATTAGGAGAGAGAGTCGAAGGAAAATTCGATGGCAAAATCATCTACTGCTGCATTTTACTCCTGGTGGTGAATAAACCGCCAACGAAAATATTCCCAAGGAGGATTGAAGTAAGGCAAGCAGTTGGTCATAAAACTACTGCCAAATCTTATGACACGATGGATAGTTCGAAAGGATGACATGTTGAGCCGACCCCACTAGGAGTGGGAAAAGGCCAGGCAAATGATAAGTACTTAAATGTTGACTAGTATATAGAGCATTAAGCCCACGTTTGTATGTTTATCGTAAAAATAAAATAAACTTGACCTGTACTTTAAAGAAAAAATACTAATTTAAACGAGGTAATACTAATGAACACTCCCGCTAATTAAAAAATCGCGAAGGAATCCCATCGAATAATAACGGATTGATTCTACTTAAGTCCATAATCTAATAAAAATAGCCGATACTTTACTGTTACCAGAGCAGACAGCTGTTTGACAACGTGACAAAGCCCACGGATTAGCACTACATCAAGTACAATGGCCGCAGTGTTCATTAATAGCATTGATCTGACACATACATTCGGATACCATATAATACACTTCTTTAGTTGTATATAGATGGTTTTATATTGCAATCCAAATGCATTATAAATTTCTCCTCGTGGACAACGCAACTGTTACACTATCTGGTGTAACAATTGCGATGAATCACACCAGCGCTAGGTCACTAGAATTTGGATAACAGCTTGTTGGAAAAAAAAATCATCAATTTAAGAGGCAGTTCAAAATGCTTTTGAAGAATTTAGTACCTCCCGTCCAGTTGATTTCTTTAAGCTGGGCATCAATAATGCATGGGTGATTTCTTCGAATAATACAAATAAAAAAAAATACGTATAAAAATATCGTTTAAATTTTTTGATACAAAGGTAAAGGTTGTTGTTCTGTTTGCACCATTAGTTTGTATTGTACTGTTTGTATGAGCCATTTGAAAATTTTCATTTCTATGTCTATGTTCTGTATTAGTATGTTTATAAGATGATAAAGACGTATTATTCAAAAATTCATAAAAAAATATTTATTTGTTCTTTTATCCAGTAAAGATAAACATTGTAAAGTTTCATGTTCCTCACCGTTCAAAAAGAATATATAATAATAGAACATAGAATAAGCTAGAACATATAATAATATTGAATCTTATTCAGCAATTGCTGCATACACTTTTTCTTACATTTTTTTCACTAGTATGAAGTGCTTCGGTGAAATGTTATAATTTTATTGTATAATTAATTCCACGCTAATCAGGCTTCGCGCTGTCCGAGGTGCTAACGTAACACGAAACGTAATTATGAATAAGGCCGGATGATGAAATGTAATTATGTTGAAACAGAAAAAAATATGAATAAAATATATATGAATGCTATTTTCCCCTGCTTATAAGTTATAGAAGCATATGCTTGAAAAAAAGAATTACTTACACCTAACTAAAAGTACTGTTGGAGTTGATTTATGCAAAGATTTAGAGTAAATTATATCTTATTTTAATAAATATTGGTGACTGACAACATACTGCCCGGTGTATGGCAATATTTTCCGCCATCTATTCTATTTGGGACGTAAAATTGTTAGCATTTCGGGTTTAATGGACACCGGCAACACTGTCTTTATAAGATACTAGCTGACCCGGCGAACTCTGTTTCGCATCAAAAGTAATAACTGCTGCCCCGCTATGTTAATACTGCAATATCTTCGACAAATTTGAAGTCGATAGCAGCTATAGGTTAAAAATGGGAATTTTCCATTGTTAACCCCCCCGCAACCCCCCTTGTGGGTGGAATTTCGTAAAATCCGTTCTTAGCTGACCTCTACTCGGCGAAAGGAATAATCCTACCAAATTTCAAGTCGCTACGCCTTATGGTTCCAGAGATATCGTGATGAGTCAATATATAGGTGGAAATCTCTTATATATATATAGATAAAAAAATTATATTATTAGTAATATTACATTTAACAGAATATCAGACTGTGTATTTGCTGGCTATTTTCAAAATATTTTCATTTAAGTTATTTCTGATATACGTAAATTCACTTTTTTCCTACCCGAAGGTCTACACCTTCAGCGGCTGTTAAACTCTCTACTGGCCGAAATGTAACGTTACTCTTGATGTGTTTGAAAATAAATCATCATTTCGAACGAATTGAATATATTATTGTTTATGCGTATTACAGCTCGTCATAAAACTATATATTTTATTGAACATCTGATATTTTATGTCATCTCTTCCCAACCTCTCAATATCAGACATCAGTTCGATATTTAGGTCAGTAAACTTACTGCATACTAAATAAGAATTATATTAATAATAGTCACGTATACCAGTGGAGATATTGCATTAAAATGGCATGGGAAGGAAGCAAATACAGAGAAGATGACAGAAACAAAAGTACAAAAGTAATTCCGAATTCCTGAATGGTATTATTGTCAAAAATTCCAATCCAAATCTATACAATTGCATTTCAAGAAATGTTATTCTAAACACCTAAGAAGAA
This sequence comes from Euproctis similis, assembly GCA_905147225.2. Classification (NCBI taxonomy): domain Eukaryota; kingdom Metazoa; phylum Arthropoda; class Insecta; order Lepidoptera; family Erebidae; genus Euproctis; species Euproctis similis. The sequence continues at coordinate 12,118,268 of LR990105.1, forward strand.
CTTATAAATTAAATTAAAATTAAATACTTTCAATCCTTTGATAGATTAATCAAACCAAGAATAAATTTTTGAAGGTTTTATTGAGCCTAAATAATAGAACTTACATAAAAAATGTAACAAATAATTGTTAAAATAATATTCACTTATAAGGACAGATTTTCTTCGTGCATTTCATCGGTAATATTGAGTGATATTTTTAAAGCTATTTTTGCCTACTATTGTTAACCAACACTTATTAATAATATCTAAAATATAATCCTACTACTATTTTTTTATGGGATAGGAGGACAAACGAGCAGGCGTGTCACCTGATGGTAAGCAACCAACGCCGCCCATGGACACCAGCAACACGTATAGTGCCACTGTTGCGTTGCCGACCTTTAAGGCATAGGGGATAGGGAAGGATGGGGAATGGGTGGGCCTCCGGGTACCTGTCTCACCGAACGAAACCGCGGCATAAACCACTTTACGTCGATCTTCTGAGATCCTACTACTAAAATATTCGGCGTAGTTGAAAAACAACTAATACTTTAGAAATAGCTTTTAACAAATTCAAGAATTAAATTTTGAAAGAGTCATCACTACATGACTTTCAGTTGTTTTAAAGATATCAAGTCACATTTTATATTTTTTCCCATAAAAAAGAAACTTCAATATGGGCAGTAAAGGACTCAACGTAGTTCCATGTCTAAGTATTTACACCACTACACTTGAGTCCCCTTACGTACGATTAACACAAGAGGTGCTCTGGAGCTCTCACAAAGCCATTTGTTGTGTTCTTTATCTTACTTTCAGCCGCTAAGCAGTACTTAGTCACGACTCGTGTCATATAAAGACATACAGTACTGCTATGGTCTATACTTTTCATATCACATCATTCAAAGCAGATGTTCTAAAAGATTGAGTATTTCACTCGTTTTGCGATGGATTCTGATGGTAGGTAATGAAACGATTTTATTATTTTATTGACTATTAAGATATTTGCAAAATATCTTGAACTCGGCTGTTTTATTTTTATGTAATTAGGGATCCGCACAAACTAACCTTTGGTTTATTTTATCGAAGTAGCTCAAAGTTTTATAAAAGTCTCTTGTGTTGACTACAAGACCTACTTTACGAAAGTATTTAACATCTTTTAAAGTTACCAAACACAATAACGGTGTTCCATAAAAGTAGTATAAGCCTTAATAAATCTCCGTCTCCAGTTTTGTTTAAGAACACGCAAATCTGCCTCCACGTTAGCCAAATATGATATGGTATATGGTTTAGTTTAGATTTTAGTTGTTTGTTTTTGGGGGTTAGGAGTGCAAAAGAGCCAGCATGTCACCTGATGGTAAGTGATCAGCGCCGCACATGGACACCTGCAACACATACAGTATTATAGTTGCGTTGCCGACCTTTAAGCGAGTAGGATAAGAAAAGATGGGGAAGAGGGGTGGGCCTCAGGGTACCTCTCTCACCGAATGAAACGCGGCATGAGCCACTTTACGTCAATCTTCTGAGAGGTCGGGGTATTCCATCGGTTGAGCCGGCCCATTCATGCAGCGAACTGCTTGGCTCTACCACTGTAAAAACTGTTGTCTTCAAATTTGTGTGCAAAAATGAGAAGAATCCAAGTTGTTTTTCAAATAATAATAATAATATCTTGGACACAAATCACACAGCGCCCTCTAGTTCCAAGCTAAGCAACTAAATGCTTGTGTTATGGATACTAGACAACGGATAATAATACATATATACTTTTCTTTTGTAAATACATACTTATAATACATAGAAAAACACCCAGACGCCACACAAATATTCATGTTTGTCACAAATATTTGTGGCTCGGGTGGGAATCGAACCCCCGACCTCGTTGCTGCAGCCGGTAGTTTTTTACCAATGTGCCACGAGGCTCGTCATATTAAAAATCACTTGTGGCGTAACGTAAACATTTCAAAGGTTCTATTTCTGACAGCTTCGTGGTTGACCTAAATACAGTGTTCACAAAGCGTCGGATGCCATCTTTCTCAGTGCATAATGTATTGCCGCGTGGCTCGTTAATTGCTTACAGGAACGGAACAAATAGGTCCGGGGCCCGCCCTTTCATACAGCCACCGGTCTAATTGGGCCCCATTGAAGGCCCACGTGACCGCATCGCGTGACACGTTGGTAATTTTTATGGTTTCCACCCTAATTTGTTTTCATTAGAAATCTTTTGTTCTCTTATTTACCAACCTAAAATAACATTTGTAATAAAACGTTTAATGTCAATTTCAATATTTTTCGGTTCGAACTTGAACTCCTCCGAAACGGCTCGACCGATTCTCATGAAATTTTGTATGCACATCGGGTAAGTCTGAGAATAGGACAACATCTATTTTTCATCCCCCTAAATCACAAGGGTGCCCACCCCTCAATATATTTTTTTTTAATTTTTCGATATATTTCTGTTTTGTATTTTTTTTATGAAACGAGATACAAAAATACATACAATCCTAAATTTTCAATCCCCTACGATCAACCCCTATTTTTTTAATTTTATTTTTCGGCAAGACAACGTTTGCCGGGTCAGCTAGTAATGTATAACGCTGTGAATGTACCAGTGCAGTCTTAGTCTTGTTAATTATTTACAGCAGGTTTTAAAATAATTTACCGAGTATATAATAAGCATCCCGCTTCGGAATCAAGAGGTCGCGGGTTCGAATCCTGGCTCACACTAATGTCTGTTCGAAATTCTTTTCGAAAGTTATGTGTGACACATATCGATGACTGAAAACTCTGTACCTAATTTGCGAGAAAAGGCCGTGAAGATATGTTATATTAAAATATCTATATACATAAATATGGCAACAAGATAAAAAAAATATGAAACAACTATCCAATAAAAACACTGTTTACTTTTTAAGTTCACTAAACAAGAGTATTTTATAGACCATCTCAAATAGTTTCCTTTCAAAAAAATTCTTATAATATTAGTTTCAATACTCTAGACGTGTTCACTTAGATTCATTTACTTAATATATCTCAAAAATGTATATACAGTTCTTTTCAGAGAGCAATGTTGAAAAGAGTATAATAAATGGGTTTTTTAAGTGAGGTAAATTTTCTAACAACACACAAGTGTTGTCAGAAAATTTGTATATGCATAAAATATAAAACGGTCTCGCTGGCGCAGTGGTTGAACACACGGCTTCTGATCCAGAGGTCCGGGTTCGATTCCAGACACTGGCTCACACCAATGACTTTTCTAAATTGTTTTCGGAATTTACGTGTGATAAATATCGATGACTGAAAAACTTTGTGTCCGGTATGGCAATAGGTTCGCCACCTTGTTTTTTTTTTTTTTTTTTTTTTTTTACGCGAGGAAATGCTTTATGCACACCCCCCGCCTGGGGACGGCAAGGGGTAGTGTGGGACTCCCAAAACAGTAAACTGAAATCCGATCCTAGGGTTACCCACTAAAACCTCGCGGCGGCCCTCCTCCGGCGTTGGGGTGGTCCAGGATTCGGATAAACCCCTCTGGTCCACCCCGCCGTCGCCCCCCCTCCGTCACGAGGGGGTGCTCATCCTCGGGGAGCCTCGGCGAGGCTCCCCCGGGCGGGGCGGCTCGGACCGCGCGCTGTAAAGAGGCGCGCGGCCGGCGGCGCCCCCGACGACCCTCCCTGGCCGCACCTGGGGGTCATCCATCCCGGGCCGCGACCCGGGCGCACCCGCGGGGTGTGCGCCCTCGCGGCCCGTCGACGGCGGCGATCACTGAGCTCGCCGCCAACTCCATTTGGGACGTAACATAACGGCGAGACGAGGCTTAACAGCCGCTGCCTACACCTTCGGGTAACAAAAGGCGTGAAGTTATGTTATGTTATGTTATAAAACTTAATGCTTTTAACATATAGTAAAGATTTTTCGTTGTTCTATTTAAATTTTAGTGTTCAAAAACTGTTTAATATGGCGTTAACAACACGGTCTGTTGCTCAAGTTTCTAATGAAACAATGTTTATGTTATTACGATCCTGCTGCATAAAGCTGAACACGTAGAGTTTCAAAATAAGATTTTTAAGTTTCCACTGCAGTTCTTCCTCTGGCAGATATGTTTGGTGGTTTTTATCAATTTAACTTATAATTTTTTTGTTATATATAATAACTTCTTTTTCATACCCGATAGTGGTGTATGCAGCAGCTGCAGTTGAGCAACGACTCGCTGAATTTTTATATCAAAAATCGAATAGGTAGCAGATCCTACTGCCATAACCGGGTATCATTGTGCCCATCCGCTGTCAGTCATCGATATTTATGATATAATTTCCAAAAATAATTCCGAAAAGTCATTGGTGTGAAACCGGCATCTTTGTCACGATATCTTGATTTAAAAGCGCGAGCTCGATCGCTCGACCACCTACTGTTTCAAATGTTCAGTAAGTGACGTGGTCTCAAATTACTAAATAAGACTAATAAGGCTAAATAAATCTAAATTAGTTGGTTAATATTATCGAAACGAACCATTCCTTGAAGTCTCTTTTCTCTTTATCTTACGGTATTCATGTACCAAAAAAAATCATTAGCGATGCACCCCGAGTAGTAGATGCGTACTATATGTTCATTATCAAATTAGAGTTGTAAGGGAGACGTGATCGTGAATTTTACACGAGATTGTGCAATCAGTGGAGTGCATTAGTGGCTCCATCTCCATTCAAAGTTATGAACTATTCTCACTGTGAAGTTGGAGCTATTATATTAATATCAAAATGGTTTTCAATTGTTACATTATCAAATTATAACGGTCAAAATTAAAGAAAATTTGTTGGCAAACGTTTTAAATAATTTTTTTGGTGTTTTATAAAACTGGAGGACAAAGATCATATTAAATTTGAATGATGTTACAATTATGCAAAATTACTTGCGGATAAAAGTTAAAAGAAATACACATACTACAAATATATTAGGATATAGGTACTCGAGAAAATACTAAAGATTTTTCAAAGAACTAAATAAAAAATAGAAGGCGCTTCAAATTTGACTGGCTTTTTCTTTGGACCTCAAATTGTAATGAAGATGCGGTGAAATCAATTGAAATGATCAAAGATTCGTTCGTACTTAATTAGTAATTGAGTTTCATGTTTCCATTTAAATAGATTACAACGTTTTGTTAATTTCTTTGCTCAGAGATTTTAACGATTTTGTTAATTTATAAATACGTTTGTGGTATTCGCTTCATTAGCCAAAGCAAGTATGACGTCATTTTATTGCTTGCTTTATTCAATTATACTAATATGCTTTTCCAGATTATACGTATAGTATTATAAATTTTACAACGGGTACCGGGCATAAACCAATGATTTCTCGGAATTCGGAATTCTCGGAAGTAATGTGTGATAAATATTCAAAGTTCAAAGTCAACGAAACGAGTGAGGCGTGTAAGAATCGTGCCTTATGGCGCTCTGTTCTCTCTGCCTACCCAGCAAAAGGATTTGGCGTGAAGTTATGTATGTATGTATGTAAATATTTAAACATGCTATTATCTTAGATAAAGACAAAACTTATCATTGACCAAAATATATAGCAAGAAGATCGCAATTTAACACAGTGCGTGAAGTGAAGATCTCAGAATTTGACTGATTTAATCAACGCAGTAACTCATCGCAAGGTAGGGGGGTATACCAACTTTCTTGAGATTCCTTATGTGCAGGGTTGGCACAATCTTATTATTTAAGTGAAAAATACTAATAAATTTATAAAAGGCCATTACTGAAAGTACGGTTCGTACACATATTTATTTCATTATACAAATAAATAGTGAAATTTTAATACCCAACAATGCTTTTTTATTATAATTGGCGTTTTGTTATGTGGTCAATAAACATTAAAGTACAACAATAGCCAATGTTATGCGAATATTGTTTTCTAAATAATACCTTTTTGATCTATTTAATATATTGTAAAGGTAAAGTGCCTTACAAATTCAGCGCTATGGCGCTACATATCTATACTTATATTATAAAGCGGAAGAGTTTGTTTGTTTGTTTGTTTGTTTGAACGCGCTAATCTCAGAAACCACCAGTCCGATTTTAAAAATTCTTTCAGTGGTATATAGTCCATTTATCGAGGAAGGCTTTAGGCTATATTATATTTTCAAATTAATTAGGGATCCTTACTATAAGTCGAATAATGTAACCCAAGGTGTAAGAAAATGACTCGAAAATAATTCTTACATCGTGAACGCTGCGAAAACTATTGATTCTAGAATAAAACAATGTACTACACTTTTACAGAACATAAATTTGTCTATAAAAAAGTCCGCGATGGCATATGTCTAACTATTGTAGTTATCTCACAATAAGTGTTTTTTGAGTTTTTTAAAATGATTAAATTGATGTCGTTATAAAAATGCTTTATTTTGTACCTTGAATTTAACTTTCCTGAAAATAAATTACTTCAATAAAAATACAGATTCAATACCTTTCTAGAACTATTTGAATAATTCAATTCGGACATTTAATTCCAAAGATATCGCAAAATACAAAATGTAAGTATTCATTTCATAGGGAAATATTTAGTTACACTGATGATGTATCCGACTCGGACAGCTCGGACCGCGACAGCTAGCAGGTAGATTTTTTTACGTTTGTTTCTTGCTAAAAGGTACCGGTGGTCCAGTTGTCGAGAACCCCACTTCTGTATAAAGTAGTCGCGGGTTCGAGTTCTGGCTCACAGCAATGACTTTTTGAAATTGTTTTCTGAAGTTATGTGTATTTAGATATCGATGACTATAAACTTTGTGCCTGGTATGGCAGTAAGTTTGCCACCTATTCCATTTGGGATGAAAACATAGTGGTGAAACGAGGTTTAACAGCCGCTGCCTACACCTTCGAGTAGAAAAGGCGTGAAGTTATGTTTTGTTGTTGTTTCTCTCTTTGTCATCATATCGCTCAATACTTTAATCAGAATTTAAAATTTAAAAAAGTCTCGGTGGCGCAGTGGGCGAGCGCACGGCCTCTGATCCAGAGGTCCGGGGTTCGATTCCAGACACTGGCTCACACCAATGACTTTTCGAAATTGTTTTCGGAAGTTATGTGTGATATAAATATCGATGACTGACAAACTTTGTGCCCGGTATGGCAATAGGTTCGCCACCTATTCCATTTAGGGACGTAAACATAATGGCGAGACGAGTCTTAACAGCCGCTGCCAAAACCTTCGGGTAACAAAAGGCGTGAAGTTATGTTTAGTTTAAAATTTGTAGTATTTAATCGTATTTTGTGGTATTTTTATTTTTAAAAGTTACTAGCTTTTACCCGCGGCTTCGCTCGCATTAAATCCATTAAATAGATATCAAAAATCATTACTATAGAAGTTAACCAATATGATCACTCTGTTTTATTGCTTGGCTGGAATTATTAGGTGTTAAAATTACTACTTACAATGACGTTTAAAAAACTAACAACATTTTTTTAAGGTAAAATATATAATACACGGTAATACAAAAATAAAATAATTTTGGACTGTAACAATTTTATAAGAGTAAGTAGGATATTGTTGTAGACTATTTTATAAGTTTTTCCTTCGGGTTCAAAAATATGTAAATTACTATAAAGAATATGTGTACAAAGTTTCATGGTGATCGATTGAGTAGTTATCGCGTGAAAGCACGCAAACAAACTTACATTCACATTTATATTTTACTAGCTGACCCGGCAAACGTTGTCTTACCAAAAAATTAAATTTAAAAAATAGGGGTTGATCGTAGGGGGTTGAAAATTCTCAGACTTACCCGATATGCATACAAAATTTCATGAGAATCGGTCAAGCCGTTTCGAAGGAGCATGGGAAAATTGTGACACGAGAATTTTATATATTAGAAGTAGGATAGGATAGGAATTAGGTTACATTTTTATTGTATAAGGGGCAAACGAGCGGGCTTATGATAGTTACAAACGCCGCCCATGGCCACCTCATCACATGCAGTGTTACAGTTGCGTTGCCGGCGCTTACAATGGGATATGGGTGGGGTCGGGAGTGGGTTTCGGTAGGGGAGGGGAAAAGGGATTGGGCCTCCGAACACCTCTCTCAGCGAGTGAAACGCGGCTAAGGCCACTTTTCAGCGATAATCTGAGAGGTCGTGGTATTCCACGGGTCGAGCCGGCCCATTCATGCAGCGAACACTGCGTGACTTTACCACTGACAAGGTGTGACTGATGTGACTGATTTATAATACATTCTAGATATATGTAATAAACTTTACATTTTTAAGATCGTGATATCTTTTAAAATGTAGTAAATTTATATCGATAAGCTTAATCGCTAAACCGACATCATTTGACTTATAAAAAAAAACACTCACTGTGAGTTAGCTACCCCGGTTTGAACATATGGTGGCCCGTTTTTTTCGTTGAAGTCAACAATAGTGACCATATAAAAAAAGTTGTTTATGTTGTATTAAAAAAAACTAAAGGTTGAGCAAAAACTTGGGACAAGTTCATTGCTATATTCATTGTTTATAAGTGGCATTGCTAATAAAGCTTTCTTTGAAGTTGTAAATAATATCAATGTCTTGGTTGTCAGTACGCTAATACATACTAGCTAAGCGAGTGACACGTGTAATAATCGTGCCTTATGGCACTTTGTTCTCTCTGCCTACCCCGCAAGAGATCTGGCCTGAAGTTATGTATGTATGTATCAAGAACTTGAATTGAAATAAATATTAGTGTTAGATAGTCCATTTATGATGAAAGCTTTGGGGTATTAATATGATTGCGGCAATAATCTTTTGAGTGGAAAACGTATAAAATATGGCGGTACGAAGTTCGCGCGGTCTGCTAGTATTTTATATATGGCGATTCCGGCGAACTTCTTACCGCTACGATTATTATAACTGGGATAGATCGAAAGGATGACATGTTATGCTGATCCTGAACCACCAAACAAAATATTTCCCAAGGAGGGTTGACCCGTCATTAAACCACAGCCGAATTTTTTTACAACATGGAGAGTTCTGAAGGATGACATGTTGTACCGATACCAGTAGGATAAGGGCAGGAAAATGATGATAAATAAATATAACTTGATTAATGACACATTTTAGTTTTGCCTCTCTAATGACGACATTTTCTTTACAGTCATCAAAGTTCGATCAAATTGTATTCATGAAATATTTGGGAATTTATAGACACAAAAATAGTCTTTTCCAGGTGACCTCGGGCCGCGCAAGTTGCTTATCATCACATAACCGTCTTGCTGGTTGGCCCTTGTCACATTAAAAAAGAATTATAAATATTCTTTAAGTCTCGGTGGTCCAGTGGTCGATCACCAATGACTTTTCGAAATTAATTTCGAAAGTTACGGGATAAATATCGATGACAGAAAACTTTGTGCTCGGTATGGCAATAGGTTTTCCGCCTATTCCATTTGAGACGTAAACATAACGGCAAGTCGAGGCTTAACAGGCACTGCCTACACTTTCGGGTAGAAAAGGGCGTGAAGTTATGTTATGTTATAAATGAATTTACGAAGGCAAGAATACTGCCAATATGTCTTCAGGTGTAAACCGATAGCCCTAACGTCGAAAAATAATTACATTTGCCTACGCTTCAGGAAAACGTGCAAACGTTTTCTCTAATTCCGAGTCACTTCTCCGGGTGGACTATTTAAATAACCTAAAATTAATTCCGACGTATCAAAATAAATTCATTGCTAAAAAGTTTTTTATAATATCTTAATATCTAAAGTTGGAAGCGACGTCAATTCATTATGTTGTTTGAATTATTTAGTCCTAGGGAAGGATACCTATACGTATGGAACGCATAGGCTATAAGTCAAAATAGAGTTCACCCAGATATTTTGACTCAGACGACTAACTAATCCGTGGATAAAGTTCTTGATTTAATCAAAATAAGCCTGAGATTAATTGCCATTCGACATTTGGGATTACATTTCAAGTAAATTCCTATTTATTTTTTTATTCGAAATACCAATAATATTATCTTCTAGTTAACTATTTCGTCTATATTGCAGCTGCAGTTATCAGAGATCAGCGCTAGTTGCTTACCACCAGATGGCCTGCTAGCCCTTTATTCCATAAAATTTAAGATTTTATTAACAACTAGCTGACCCGGCGAACTTTGTTCCGCATCAAAAGTAATAAATTAGTAAACTTTGGATATCATGAGGTTCAATTGGTGCTATTTATCGCCTTAAACTGCTGTCCCGCTATGTTAATACTGCAATATCTTCGAAATTATTCGTTTAAATTGCATGGTGTAAAGGGCTAGGATCATCTATATTACATGCACAATTTATTTAAGATACTTAATTGGCTGAAAATTAATGTTGTAATGTTTAAAAGCGCTTCATAAATAAGCTATTATTTCTCGTAAAAAATAAAACAATAAAAATGATCATTGTGGGTTATCCCTAAGAGATAGACACATGCCCCCGCGGACTTTTTTGTAGACCTTATGAAGGTGTTTAATAATGTCGAAAATTGTTTTGATTTATCACTTAGGGTTCAGCCAACGTTTGCAATTAAAGTGCTAAAACATGAAAATTATTACTTTTTCTTTACAACATCATTTATGAATTATAAATCAAAACCACCCCGTTGACACCCTCTAACTATTAAAAATAACCGCATCAAAATCCGTTGCGTAGTTTTAAAGATATACGCATATAAGGGGACAGACAGCGGAAAGTGACTTTGTTTTATACTATGTAATGATTATAAAATTTATATAAAATAACTTTGACTATTTATTTCTGAGATTTTCGCGAATCACATTCATAACATTAAAACAACTTTTTAGTATTATTTCGCGTTCATTTACTACTTATTTTTATTTATTTCCCGACGTTTCAAATTCTTTACCTCTGTAAAGAATTTGAAACGTCGAATTGAATTTGAAAATGATCTCTATCATTTTCACGAGTGATGAACAAAAAGATGGCAGTCGTTCAAAAGCTATGTTCAATGAAAATAGCTTTGAACGACTACCATCTTTTTAGGATTAAAATAGCTTTTGAACGACTACTTTTTAGGATTATATCGCGTTTATTTAGAACTTTTTTTTATTAATTTCCAGACGTTTCGAACTCTTTACAGAAGGTCATGTTCACGAGTGATGAACAAAGAGATGGTAGTCGTTCAAAAGCTATTTTCATTGAAAATAGCTTATGAACTATCTGTAAAGACATCTCTTTTCATCTGTAAAGAGTTTGAAACGTCGGGAAATAAATAAAAATAAGTTCTAAATAAACGCGATATAATCCTAAAAAGTTGTTTTAATATTATAACTTTTACTAATTTGAAAGAACTATAAACATTCCAATTGAATAATTAAAGCTGACATTTTTAATGTCAAAGATTTATTTCTGGTTCTAAAACAAATTATACATTTATACGTTATTTTACGTTTTCACTCAACTCTTAAGCATATTTATAAGAAAAAATATCCTCATACATTGTTAATTAAACTAACTTCAATACCACTCAGGTAAAAATGTTTCAGTTTCCCGATTTTTTATAAACAATCAAACAAAATCACGGCATTTATAATTTCTTCCACCTTCACTATTCGAATTTATTAATATAAGTTATTATTAAAAATTTAAAACATCCCAGTTATTTTATTAGAGCGAGTGGGATAATACTGTATATTATATCACATTGATATGGAAATATCCTAATATCTATAACCAATATCGTATCTCATCAGATATCAACGATCTTGTTCGCCCCTTGATACAAATTGAATCTATATCCGTCCATGTTACATAAACCAATTTATTTCTAAACACGTAACGTTATATCCAAATTTGATATTAAATATAATCGGATATTGACAGGCGCTGACATAGTTTTAATGTGTTCACGTTTTGATATATTTGAATATTCTGGGGTTTATTAAACTAGATTAAGTCTTTGAGTAACGCCTCTTTCCTTATTGACTTGTATTTTATTGTTGTGACAATTACATAAGTCTCGATGGTGGTCGAACACCCCGCTTCTGAATCAAGAAGTCACAGGGTCGAATCCTGGTTTTACACCAGTAACTTTTCAAAAGTTCAAAAGACCGAAAACTGTGCTCGGTATGGCAATAGTCTCGCCATCTATTCCATTTATGACGTAAACATAACGGCGAGTGTAGGCTTAACAGCCATTGCCTACACCTCCGGGTAGAATAAGGCGTGAAGTTAAGTTATATTAAGTTTAACAATATTATCAATAAAGTTTGAGAGTTAATCCTAAGTAATGTTGATTATAGTGCAGTGGCCAAGCTTACCGCTTTCTATCTATTCCAGGTTCACCCAATAACTTCTCAGATTTTTTTAAAAGTTGAGGGTAATATAATATATATCGATGACTGACAACATTGTGTCCGTGGTATAGCTATAGGTTCCGCCACCTATTCCATTTGGGACGCGTCAATTCGGCAAGTCGAATAGTCTGTCTTATATACAAAATATGTATAAAATAAAAAAATTCTAATTCATTATAAATTGTTTAATTTCATACATTTTTGATTCCATATTAACTTCAATTGTTAGCATTCACAATTATAGTAAGAACATAGACAAATTCTTCTTCACGTATTAATGTATATTGTGTTTAGTAAATATTTACTTCACTAATAAATTCATAGGCTAAAGCCACTATGTAATACATACTCAAGTAACTGCCTAAGTCTAGTTAAACTTAGCAAACAGGATAAGCATATACATATATTATATACCTCCCTTTATACCACAGGGAAATCTTGTGTCCTAGTCTGTTATGAATACACTAAAACATCTTCATCTTCTATCTATTTGGTAAATCTTACAGTATACTATATAATGAAATATATCTAAACAAACATTAAAAATGTAAACTTCTTTAGCATCTGTTACAAAGCAGTAGTTTGATCCTTGCGCAAGGAGATGTCAGGAGCTTTTAAACCCGACGAGTAAGGTATACGTAAAAGTGTAATGGAAGTCGATGAAACGCGTAAAGAGTTTAATATTCGTGCCGGTCTCTGTTCACTCTGCCTATTCCACAAAGGACTTGGCGTGAAATTATGTATATATATATGTATGTACAATCTTTTTCAACGATTGTAAGTATCGCTGAAATAATTCATAGCAATAGTTCACATACAAATAATGCGTTCCAACTGTTGCCAACAAAAATTATACACTAATAAACCACGTACAGGAACAATTCGTTCAGTGCATTTGTTGATACCACAAGTGATGTGAGCTATGTGAAAATTTACTGCATTCGAGCAAAATGAACAAACAAATTTGAACGATAAAATAGTTTCACGCTCTAAACGAAAAGTACCTACCTACCTACCTACTCGCTGTATAACGAAACATGTATTGTAATAAAAGTAAAAACAAAACTCACACAGTATCAAAAGTAAAACAATTAAGTTTGTGTTTAATTGCTACTTATAGCTATTTGTCGTTCGTATATGATTCATAATAGAATATCTTTAGGCATATATGTAAATACATATTGAATGATTGATTATTTCTGGATAATATAGCCACTGTACAAACAACCATCTTAAGACAATATTATTACGAGTACGTACGTATATTGTTGTACTCGAAAGGAAATCAAATCTGCTAACCTCTTCTTAGGGACTAGTAGTTCCTAATAGCCAGTATTCCAACAGAACATATACCTATTCATTAATTACCTTTTATTTCCAGCACAATATATTCCTGTATATAAATTCAAATAAAAAGTTATTTTTATGACTGTAAAAGGTCATTGGTGCGAGCCACGATTCGAACCCACGACTTTATTTCCGAAGCAGTGCGCCAATGCTAAAGGTCTCATTAATAAAAACAAATCATTTACAGATAATAAGAAATAATGCTGAATAATTTCATAAACAATAAACTTCAAGTTTCTTGGGATCCTTCAAATCTTTACAAAACGTCCCGTACAAATATCAAAGGGCTCTTTGACAAATATCATCCCCAAGTGAAGCGTCTAATGAACAAATGTTTTACTCAACAATCAATGTAAGAGGACGAGGGGTATTTTTTAACATAAAAAAATGCTGGAAACCGACTCTAGAGGGCGTTTTTTTATTATTTACCTCAAAAGTAATGGCAGACAAAGTTTGCTCCCCTACAGCCATCCTTTGAGCTTTATGGAGTTGTTTAAAAAAATACTTTTTTTAATTTAATAACAATATTTTATAATCTCCCAGAACATTGTTAGAAACATCTACTTTAAGTTTTGTGGAAATGACATTAAAATATTGAAATATTTGACTCGAAATACCGAAATATATACCGAATATCGAAATTCATTACTGAAGAATGACTGTAAAGAAAAAACTAACCCTCTAACTGAAACAATAAAAGTAAATTCTTACACTCATTATTTAAGACACAAGGTTCTATTACACAGCAAAATCTAGAAGATTTTAATCTAAACCATTCCACTAAATCGGATTAAATTAATTATATAGGTACCAAGTAATGAAACACAAATACTTTGAATACGCTTTCCAAATTTATATGTTACCAAAAGTTGATTAAATGGCATTACTAACCAAAGTGTGAGCCAGCCATTTGAAATTTGCTCAAATAACTTACCCATACCTTTTGCATACATGTGTATAATTAATTCTAAATTAATTCTAGTCAACAGTCTAGACGCAATACATTTCTAAATAACCTTGAAATTACACTATGACCTATTTATAACCCAAAACTTACATTTGTTGCTCTAAAACAAATACTTTAATAATATTTGTTCAAAGAGGTTGTACATCTAATTTTGCACGGTTGCTTATTGTGTTTATTTTCACGGTAAGAACATTACAATTATTATTAATATTGTATTACAAATTAAACAATTAACAACAGATGTAACCTACACAGGTCATTCCAAAGTTAAGTTACAATTAAAAGTTAATTACTCAAAGATGACATAAATACTTATCAAAAAAAATATTATTATCACATGACGACGACATACTTGTTTTTGTATTCGATATAATAGCTTAATTGAAGATTCAGACACAGCTGTATCCATTGATAATATAATCAAATAACTATTACTAAATTTTACCATTTAGGGCTAAGCCAAATTACCTACTATTCATCTTAGTTGTTCGCAGTGAAATGCATTTATTTATATCCTGCATCGCCACGGACGGCTCCGTGATTCGGGACTTGTGGGACTCGCTGACATCTTTGAGTAGTTGGTGCCAAAATACCTACTAAATTACCGGCACCATTCTCCGTCTTTATTGGAGCTCCGATGCCAGGTTCTACGCTGACGTCCCGACAAAGCCTTAAAGCGCAGGGGTGACGAGCAACTATACTTCATCTCTATCAACCGCCACAATCAAAGTTACTCAATAATTAATTATTGCAATTTCTCAAGTGTCAACAAAAGGTATACTACGGTATTCTTATATCAAACTAGCTGACCCGGCAAACGTTGTCTTGCCGAAAAATAAAATTTTAAAAATAGTGGTTGATCCCTACGATCAACCACTATTTTTAAAATTTTATTTAAAAAAAATAGGGGTTGATCGTAGGGGGTTCAAAATTTAGGGTTGTATGTATTTTTGTATCCCGTTTTATAAAAAAAAAATAAGAAACAGAAATATATCAAAAAATTAAAAAAAATACGTTGAGGGGTGGGCTACCCTTGTGATTTAGGGGGATGAAAAATAGATGTTGTCCTATTCTCATACTTACCCGATATGCACACAAAATTTCATGAGAATCGGTCAAGCCGTTTCGGAGGAGTATGGGAACGAAAACTGTGACACGAGAATTTTATATATTAGATGTTGTAGTACCAAATATAACGTCATTTTTGAAGTAATAGTTGAAATAGTAGCTATCGTGTAAAGTGTCGTCAGCTCTTTTATTGGAGCGGAAGAAAAGTTCTGAAACAAACGCGACCGCACGTAAACATCCACTCGGGTGGTTTATTGATGTTGGTGACCGCAGTTTGATTTTACAACCCAAAAAACCGGTTCCCCCTTTGTTTGAAGCAATGTATGTGGATATTTCAAGTCCCCATTCTTATTGAGGTATGGAGTTTTCACGTCATGGTCGCAGTATAATAAAATATTAGAATCAAAATGTCAATTTATTGTTTTGTCTACGTGCTGTTCTGGCTATATTATTTATTAGTCTGAGATTTTATTTTTGTGATATCATCGAGGAAAATATACAGTATCACATATTATCGCCTTGCTTATATGTGTATCTACAACATACATATTTACATACATACATAACATAACATAACTTCACGCCTTTTGTTACCCGAAGGTGTAGGCAGCGGCTGTTAAGCCTCGTCTCGCCGTTATGTTTACGTCCCAAATGGAATAGGTGGCGAACCTATTGCCATACCGGGCACAAAGTTTGTCAGTCATCGATATTTATCACACATAACTTCCGAAAACAATTTCGAAAAGTCATTGGTGTGAGCCAGTGTCTGGAATCGAACCCCGGACCTCTGGATCAGAGGCCGTGCGCTCGCCCACTGCGCCACCGAGACTAAATATAATACATACATAACTTTAGGCCAAATCCCTTGCGAGGTAGGCAGAAAGAACACAGCGCCATAAGGCACGATTCTTACACACCTCACTTGCTTCGTTGACTTTCATATCTCTTTTCATGCACGCGTGTCAATTTTGGAGGCTCTGAACTGCTGCTGAACTCTGACCTCTGTAAAGAGTTCGAAACGTCGGGAAATAAATAGAAAATAAGTTCTAAATAAACGCGATATAATCCATAAAAAGTTGTTTCAATGTTATCACACGAAAATCTTAGAAGGTTTCAGTTTCGATAACTTGTAATTATCTAAATTCAAGTATATTATGAATTGTATAACGTTTCAAAAAACAATAGAGATTAATATCGTTCAAAGGAAAGCAACCCAACTTAGTTACCAGAACCTCGAAGAAAACCGCATAGTTTTGTGGCAGTGCAATAGCTCTGGCAGGCATCAATGAGGAATGACGTTTTTGTTCACGAAATACCAATGTTCTTTTAAATACTAACGTGGTGAATCCTAACAGTCTTCGTGGAGAAGTGGTTTGAAACTTCGCTTCTGATTGACAGTGACATTCTCTAGATCAATTACAATCCTGGACAGGTAGATGATCTTTTAGAAAAAAGAAATAAGATATGTCTTTTTTTATGGGATAGGAGGGAAAACAAGCAAGCCTGTCACCTGATGGTAAGCAATCTGCGCCGCCCATGGACATCAACGCAACGGTAACAAATATAGTGTTACCGTTGCGTTGCTGACCCTTAAAGGAGTAGGATAGGAATGAATGGGGAAGGGGATGGGCCTCCGGGTACCTCTCTCACCGAAAGAAACGCGGCATGAGCCACTTTACGTAGATCTTCTGAGAGGTCGTGGTATTTCACCGGTCGAGCCGCCCCATTCATACAGCGAACTGCTCGGCTCTACCACTGTTAAATTCATGCATAATAAAAGCACTGCTTATTGCATGCATAATATAATAAAGAAAAAGTTATCATTTTCGAGATTTAGTACAAACGCTGGCTGAAAAGCATAAGTAATAGATCAAAACAATGTACTACAATATTATACACCTTTAGAAGCTCTATAAAAAATCCCCGATGGTGTATGTCTATCTCTTAGGGATAATCCACAATGACCATTTTTATTTCTTTATCTATTACTTTCGATGCGGAACAAAGTTCGGCGGGTCAGCTAGTGCTAGGTATAGTGCCAGGCTAGATCAGCTTTCATTATATGGCGCCTAAAAATTGTGCGTATTCAGGCGTAATTACCAGTCTTAGCCTTTGAGTATTGATTATACAAAGATACATTATTACATTGAAATCGATACAACCTATCATCCCTATGGATCACTATAGTCCCTATGAGTGCTTTGATATTACAGACGCGTCATTCAGAAATTTAACCTAAGTCTCATCAAGCCTATCGCTTCATAAATAAATATGATAGCTAACTTTTGGTACTTTCAATACTTTTTTAAAATATCCTTTGAGTTAGAGTTACGAGTGGGTATAATAAGTAGGTCGGGGAAAAAGTCTTTTCGCATAACGTAGGTATAAACTTATTATAAAATTTCTTTGACTGTACTATTTGTGTCTGGCTGGTTTTGGTAACATTAAAAAGGTTACATTATAAAGAAAAGAAAAAAATAAAAAAAAGTTGTTTCCCGCTATTTTTCATTTGTTTTTCTCTCCGTAAAAATGAGTGAATCTAATGAAGAAATTCGATACATTTTAAAATTTTATTATAAAAAAGGCAAAAATGCAACTCAAGCAGTGAAAAAAATTTGTGATGTTTATGGACCTGATGCAGTGTCAGTAAGAGTAGCACAAATTTGGTTCAAACGTTTTCAGTCCGGAAATTTTGATGTTAAAGATGCACCTCGCTCTGGTCGCCCTGTTACGAATAAAATGGACGCCATTTTTGAAAGAGTGGAGCAAGATCGGCATATTAGTAGTTACGATGTAGCTGAAGAACTGGGAATTGACCACAAAACAGTTTTGACCCATTTGAAGAAAGCTGGTTATACAAAAAAGCTCGATATTTGGGTGCCACACGAGCTCACTCAAAGAAACTTAATGAACCGTGTACTCATTTGCGATTCATTATTGAGACGTAATGAAACCGAGCCGTTTTTGAAGAGATTGATAACTGGCGATGAAAAGCGGATCACGTACGACAAGAACGTGCGAAAAAGGTCGTGGTCGAAAGTTGGCCAGGCTTCACAGACTGTGGCCAAACCTGGCCTAACACGAAATAAGGTGATGCTGTGTGTATGGTGGGATTGGAAGGGCATTGTTCATTATGAGCTTTTACCGTCCGGCAAAACCATCGATTCTGATCTTTACTGCCAGCAACTGATGAGATTAAAGGAAGCAGTCGAGAGAAAACGGCCGGAATTGATCAACAGGAAGGGTGTGGTCTTTCATCACGATAACGCTAGACCACACACATTTTTAGCCACTCAGCAAAAATTAAGAGAGTTCGACTGGGAGGTCCTAGTGCATCCACCATATAGCCCTGACCTTGCGCCTTCAGATTTTCACCTGTTTCGGTCTCTTCAGAATTCTTTAGGTTCTGTAAGGTTGACCTCAAGAGAGGACTGCCAAAACTATTTGTCCCGTTTTTTTGATCAGAAGTCCCAAAGTTTCTATAGTAACGGGATAATGTCTCTGCCCACAAAATGGCAGAAAGTTATTCAACAAAACGGTACATATATATTGTAAATAAATGTAAATAAACTTTGAAAAAAAATGTCTTGACTTTTCATACAAAAATACGAAAATACTTTTTCCCCAACCTATTATATTTGCATTCATTGCACGCCGTTAGTATGAGCCCCGTGTGACACTCAATTTGCATGCATATCCAATTCTGTAGCAAGTCAATGGGTACATAAGAGTAGTATCTATCTATATTTTTTTATACTTTCACGCTTTTTATACCTAAAGGCCCTTGGCAGCATATCATAGGTAAATGCGGCAGTCATGTCAACATTGATCACACAAACTATATTTTTTATACACTGACCTAACACAAAAAATTAATTACAACTACATTCAAAAACATACGGATAACAAATTGATTAAACCAGCTGTGTTTACAGTAAAAAAAAGAAAAAACACATTTATACCCTGAAATTTTGCACAACACGTGAATATTGTAGGGAGGAGAGCATACGGCCCTAATTTTGTACGGCAGAGCAGGCTTCATTTAGGAGGCATTGTGTTCCCCGGGATTATATCCCTCGTTCACAATAGACGATTCCTCTTCGTAATGAGTGGAATTATGAGTTTTTTGTGTTCGAATAATTTCTGTGCCGTATTTAGGGAGATTTTTAAGCTACAGATTGTGATCGATCGCCGGATTAAAATTCCATAGGTTTTATATCTGATATTATCGGAAAATTGAGGAGTATATTTTGTAATAGTAATTGATTTTGTATACTAATAGTACAAATATGAAATATTTATTTGTTTATTTTAAAATATAATATTTGAATATATAAAATGATTATGCAATTGGTTCATAACTAAATCATCCATTAGCTTCCCATTATCCGTCAATCTCACTTTATGAATATTTTTTTGTATTATTTCATTGAATGAAATATTATAATGAATAAAAGAAGAATAAAGTGCAAATGGTCGGTACAAACATAAACCTATTAAAACCGAATAAAACTCATCAAAGAGCCCTCATTCTACTCGTAACAGAGAGATTGAAAGATGTCCACCAACTTGGTGGAACTTTGTCATTTCTTTCATGCAAAATTACATTTGGGAAGCCCTCTTACGAATAAGAAATTTTTAGGGCGAAATCACACTGAGCGTTGAGAATATTAAAAAAGTTTCCGACGTCAAACTTGGATTGTCTTTTTTTTTCAAAGGCTGTTTACTTCTTGAGTCGAGAGATTTTATTTACTTAGTTTTTTGTTCTGAATTAGTTTGATTTCGTCGCATAGTTTACGGAAATATTGTATATAAGTTAACAATAACTTGCTCGAATTGTAGGTACAATTGTGAATGTTGCGATGTTGAACCTAGGAACGCTCATATTTCATAACACAAATTTATCTAAAATACTATTTCAGACATATTTATTTTTTTATTAAAACACAGTTATTAAGTACAAATACACATATCTAACTCGTTGATTCACAGATGGACGTGAATTCATTATAAAATCTAGATTTGTTACGGTTCCAATACTTTTATACCAAAAACAACTGGGTCTAAAACTTTCAAAAGCAATCGCTCAACATTATACTTTAACAATGCGTTTAGGGAGATCACTTAATTTCTTTTTTTAAAAATTAGTTAGTTTAGTTAGAAAAACTAGTAAATATATAAGGAATTAGGTAAAAACAATCACAGAAATAGTCGTGGACTGTTAATTAATCTGCGAAGTTGAAACAGAATTAAAAATCCACTCCACACAAATTTGAATCTTTGGCAAACGCCATGCCAAAAGTACGAATGCCACAAGTTTTCGTACAAAACACTGGATAAAGTATCCGTACTGGAAATATATATTAAATAATTTTATTTTCATCGTCATATATAAATAGTCTGTAATGTTTTGGTCTGAATTACTTGAATAATATATAAAGTCTGTATGTGTAAATTAATTTAGGTAGTTTCCCCATGTACTTACCCAATTTTTTTTTTATTTTAAAGTATATCAAAATTTTAAAAGTTTTTAATCCAATTCTAGAGTAAGTATAGTAAGTATAGAATCTGATTGCTGATCTCTTTTACCTACTGAAGTAAACAGACAGATTCAGACAGTTAATAGGTTTTATCAATATCATTATTAACTTAAATTAACCATAACATTTAGGTATATTCAAATAAATAGAAAATAGATTTGTTATAGAATAGATATGATATGATCATATTATATGATATGTATAGATTATGAATAAATTTTGCTTGTACTTTATCATTGAAATTTCACTATGACTAAGGAAGAAGAAATAAAAGGTTTATTTTTATTTTTATTTATTTATGTGTGATCATTACAGTTTTCTTTATATCCTTGTTCACACCGTCGTGATCGATGTCCACAAATTAGCCACGACACTCGGCCGCATTGAGACCGTCGATTTTTCACCCTCAAGTTTTAAAAGGTTCTGCCTTGGTGGGCATTTATCATGCCTGTTATGTGTTACTGTCAAAATGATGTATTTAACTCGTGTAGGTTGAAAAGTTCGCTTCAAAAAGTTTCGCATTGACAAAAAAGATAAAAATATAAATATGAATTGGCACATTAAACTTCAAATATAGCAATAATTCAAATATTTCTGATTCCTAGAATGAAAAAGCAAAGAACTTGTCTAAAAAGATTTCAAGGCACAATCTTTAACTTAGTTGACAATGACTTATACAGGCGAGTATCAGACATTTTAACACCATCTAGCGGGTATGATAAACTAAAACTAACAACATATAGTATTACTGTTGGACAGCCGACCTTTAAGGGAGTAGGATAGGAAAGGATGGGGAAGGGGGGTGGGCCTCCGGGTACCTCTATCACCGAACGAAACGCGGTATGAGCCACTTTAGGTCGATCTTCTGAGAGGTCGTGGGTGGTGGTGATGGGTGCATGAATGGGCCGGCTAGACTCTACCACTGTGTGCCGCACAATTTTTAAACAATAACTTGTATAACAAAGCCTCAAATAACTCTCCCAAAGCAGGTATGAGAAGGTTAAGGTTAAGTTATGGCTTATAACTTGTGGCAAAGTTTTTAAAATATGAATGTCTATTTAATATTATTATAATATACATTTATTATAATAGGTACTTGATAATTAAAATCTGCGCAACGCTCGAGTTGTTGAGTTAAGCTCGGCTTGAACATTAACTTACAAACTTAATGTTGAATCATTGTATTTATGTAGTGTAAATAATAAATAAATATTAATAATATTGTTATATTTGCTTGGCTTGTGAACTACGATCATTACTTCACTTGTTATATTCTAGACCTTGAGAAATGTGACAAATGTATTTACGTATTGATTTTTATATGTTTTTTGAGGTAAGCTTCTCACTAAGAGCTTTGAGTTAAAACATACATAACTTCCCGCCAAGGCCATTACTGGGTAGACAGAGAGAACAGAGCGCCATTACGCAAGATTTTTACTCATTTGCTTCTTTGATTTTCATAAATCTTGTCATACATTCTCATCAGTTTTAAGGCTGCCGACAATACCTTCCTCCAGGATACATTCTATTTTGACATGCAAGATTGACTAAGCAGATATACGAATGGATAAAATCAAATGGAATGGGAATGGATGTAAGAGTCGAGGACGGCCACAACACACATTCCATGACCAAATAGAATATTTAATTAATAAGCATTTTGGTAAACGTTAAAGTAAATGTAAAAGTGGTCGCATTTTTTGCGTTCGCAGAAATATCCTAATTTATAGTAAGCACTGACATAAATAAATATAAAAACCATAATTATGACAGAGTGTTCTGATATGACGGTTCTCGCGCTACAGGAAAATACGTTTTCATTATCAAGTCTCTAGAGACATTAGAAGCTTACACACCGACGAAATAAAAGTAAAATAGGTCACGAAATGATGAGAAAAATATATGCAAACTGTAATTTCCTTTTTAATCCACATGTAGGTACTTCGAAGCTTTTAACAGACTTTTAGAATTGGGTTATGTATCCATTCGATTGCTCATAATTTTTTTCTGTCCTTAAGGAGTCAGCAGAATATTATGTTGAACTATCCAAACTGTTGTCAAAAGGTTTGGCTATGGTTTTATGACCGGCCTCCTGCCAGACGTCAAACCTTCTTGAGAATGTTTTCGTTGGTGGTTTTTACCCCACCAAGGGGGAAATGCAGTAATAAATTATGTTGGCCTCTAATTTTTCTTAGCCAGCTTCTGTCAATTTTCCTGTGTACTGTTATTTTAAAATGAAGAACCTACGTAAATAATTTTTAATCTTTTTCAAAAGTAATATCTGACTTTGTGATTTTTTTCTGGGTTCCATACATTCTTCTGCTAGAATAGTGTGAAACGAGTAAGCAGGTGAGCAGATCTGGTTGTTATTTGTTCAGCAATTCTCGCTCTCACATTCCACACGATCTGTACCATTCCGGTTTTTGTAGAGTGTAGCGTCGAGCATGTTTCTCTAACTGTGCATTTTTCCATTTTTTAGAATATGTTGCTATATTACAATTTTAGTAATTGTAATTTAGTAGTTCTTAAGGAATATCAGTTATATACCAAAGTTAATTACAGCTTACATAATTTTCCTATGTTATTATTCCTGTTCCCAAATCATCTACCATCTCAAGTAACTCGTAATAATAACTGAACAAAGAAAAACTACTAGTACATTGCCATGTCTCGGAAGTGCAGTGACGAGCACCCCACTTTTGATTCAAGAAGTAGTGGGTTCAAATCCTGGCACTGGCACACACCAATGACTTTTCGAAATTCTTTTCGAAAGTTATGTGTGATAAATATCGATGACTGAAAACTTTGTGCCTGGTATGGCAATAGGTTCGCCACCTATTCCATTTGGGACGTAAACATAACGGCCAGACGAGGCTTAACAGCCACTGCCTACACCTTCGGGTAACAAAAGGCGTGAAGTTAAACATAACTTCACGCCTTTTGTTACCCATAACAATGTTATGTTACATAGTTTATTATTAAGAAAAATATATATCTGAAAATAATGTAACTTTCAGGTATATGATGAAACTTCTTGTTCAGTCGAGTAAAAAAGGAACATGTAATAGTACATACCGCAAATTTCATATTCTCGTATCAATATTTTATTACAATATTCAGTGTATATTTTGCCTAGATATACTGAGAAATAATACATGTAGGTAAGACTTTTTTCGTTACAAAGTTTGGTGTATTTGCTGATTGAACTACATACAATCTATTTTGCTGAAAGGTTTCGATCAAACGCTTCACGGATTTAGGCTACCGTAAAAAGATAAGAAAACAATAAATCCAATGTACTCATCACATGATCTGGTCTAACTTAAATAGTAATCACTAAGGCATTAGATGACTTGCACAGAAATGAAAATAATCTTGTTTATTAAAATTATTTTATTTATCGCAAACGTTTACGGTTAGTAATAATAAGACACACATTCCATGACCAAATATAACGTGGTCTGGAGAAAAGTGATGTTAGGAGCCTCAAAAATCGTCGCGCGTGCTTAAAAACAGTTATTATAGTCAAAGAAGCGAGTGAGGCGTGTAAGTATCGTGGCTTATGGTGCTGTGTTCTCTGTGCCTACCCCGCAAGAGATTTGGCGTGAAATTATGTAACATACATATTAAGACAAAATATATAAAATAAATTCAGTAAACATACATACATTGTATGTTTACTGTTAATTTATTTTATACATTTTGTCTTAATATCTCGATAAAGATACGTACAATAGAAACCCACACCGGTTCAAGAGGCGCCAGGAAAAAATGTAACTTGTGAAATATTGTAAAATAATAGTATATGATGGTAGGTATGATTCACTGCCGTACTGCGTCCGTTTCCCCTATTGGGTGGGAAACCCTTAAAAATCAATGACCGTGTCAGTTGGCGCGTGTGTAAACAATCAACAAAGTGGATGAACATTGGGAATATTAACAAGATGTCGGGCTGATAATTTTAGACACTGTTTCTAACCTAGCCAAAAAATGTATATGCCACCAAATATTTTCAAATTTTAATGTTAAGTCACGCACAAATTTGCTGACACTTAGAGCGTCTGACAATAAATAAAAATATCGTTGAATTTAAATTGAATTTTGAATTGAATTATTTTTGATATTTTCACACCTCTTTCTACACAAAGGTGTAGAAAGGCAGCTGCTGGTAAGCCTCGACTCGTCGAATTTTCACGTGTTATTACCATACCTTGAGCATGTCAGACTATTTTCATGATACACAAGTTCCAAAAAGAATACTGAAAAATCATTGGTATGAACCCTAGTAGCGGCGAATTTGACGAGATTTGACTGTGATAATATTTCAAAAATCACATCTACTGATGATCTCAAACGTCTTTTATCTGTGTTATACAGACATAAGAAAACTTTTATGGGATGTTATTGAATTTTAAATAATATCATACAAAATCAAATCAAATCAAAACTCATTTATTCAGTTTAGGTCTTGTACAGACACATATGAAGGTCACTTTTTTTTTACTTCCGCCCATTCGATTACTCTCGCACTGAGAAGAATTGGCAAGAAACTCAGGGAGGTTTTTTTTTATTATTATTATTTATTCAACAGTACTATGCACTAACAATCTAAATGAATAGAAAATACAGAGAGCAAAATGAGGTCCCTCACGTCAAACTTAGGTAACACTAACACAGTACTTTAATAATACAAAAGACAATGAGTGTACTATCAAAGGCGGATAAAGAACCACCTGAAGTTATTGTGTGTGTGTTAAACTTTACATATTTAATTTTGTACCGTAAAGCAAAATTGAATACATAATTGGCGTAGAATAAGTTATTTTGTTGAAATTCAAAAGTATCTTGTAACATAAGGACACATATCTCAAACTTCGCATGACTTATGATAAATGTATAGAGAAGTGAAGAAAGTTACATTCTCAGGTTCGTGGGAGAACAAATCGGTCCGGTCGATGGCATCCACACTACTAACGATATTTAAACTTACGAACATAGTGAGTTACTAATAACTCATGTGTTCTTGCAAAGTAGGCGTATATTTAATCGTAAATACTTAAATATAAAAAGATTAATTAGTTAGAAGATACAAAGTTACCGTTTAACTAGTGGATCGTAATAATATTTCTACTACCAGTCGAGAATACAAATTGTATGAAACGAAATATCACACTGTGACCCAGATTAAGTACTGAAAATGTAAGGACTGTTAACTAGCGTGTGAATTTTGATTTTCATATTAAGATTTATTTTAGAAGAAATTTAATGAAATGTGACTGTACAGAATAATGCTACCCCATCCCTTTGTGTATCGTAAGATAAGCTTGGTTCTCATGCAAACCATTACTTACATAGCAAGTGTTGATTATCTAGTGGTTCAATATTCCTACTTCCCGTTATAGATCCGAGGTACTAAACCCACACAAATGTCGACCGACAAATTTCATAATATATATGGCAAAAGATTTTGTAACCTTATATAGGTTATGGTATTACATTTCCAAACTAAAAATTCTAATGTAAAACGTGAAGTGATAAAGAGTCTTCAGCATGAACTGCCTTAAAGCTCCTTTTTGTGCTAATATCTGGAACCTTATCCAGTCGCTCTCGATTCTTTCTTATTTTCTCGCTTGTTCAACTTTTCTAGTTATTTCTTAAGCTTGTGCAATTACACGAAGAAAATTTTACTCTCTTGAATTTTTACAAATCTTATTACGTACCTACTTGATTGTATAATCTTATTTATACTCAGATTTAGTTGTATTTTTTAAATTAAGATTAAAATCTTGAACATATTGTTAGTTTTATTATAGTTGTTGGTGTTGACATAGTTAAAGTTACCAAATTGAACTTATTAAAGAAAGTGACACCAAGATCATTAATAACCTACCAGGACAGGAGAGTTACGAATTATGGAACAAAACTCATGATTTGTCTATAATAGTCTTACTTCGGAAATTTTAATCAAACCCCGAGAGTATTTAGTTTAGTGGGGTCCTAAATCATATAGGCATAAATAAGAATTGCAATCTTTTACCACAAGAGAGTAGTAGAAGATTATGTTACTGTCGTTTTGTTTCTAACAGTGGTAGCCACGCAGCACGCTACATATGAATGGGCCGGCACAAGTCCTCCCCTTCTCTTACCATCCCACTTAAAGGCAGGCAATGCACACTATCTGTGTAGTAGGTGACCATAGGAGGTGCTAGTCTAACCATAAAAGAAAGATCTTGTTTTATTGCAGGAATAGATAATAATTAATCAAAGTAAATTAAAATGAAAACAAAACTTATTTTATTCTGAAAATATGAAATACGTTTCTGTCGAAACCGAACGTCAATATAATTATGTATTCACTTTAGGCAACAAATTAAAACTTACGTTAAAGGAAATTAAAATCTACCATCGTAAGGCGTAAGTTTATAAATAAATTCTGGTTTTTTTTTTTTAGATTCGCTAATATCAACTAAAATAACACTGTGTGAGAGTTCTGTAGGTATACTGTATATATAATATATGTCGGAAATAGAGCTCAAATTTGTCTGCGAGTGTGTCATAACTGGCCTGTGCGGTGATGGATGACCACCGTGCTGTAGTATGGCTTCCAAATAATGGGACAAATCTGTAACTATAAACCGATTTACTATTGTAAAATATCGCAGTGTATACTGTTACAACAACGGTAGGCACTGTCTCGTCTCACCAACAATACTCTACTATCAATGCAGGTCCAAAGAGAAAAACTTCGGTCTGCTAGGGTTGCTGCCCCTCCACCTCCACACAACTGCGAATACCACCCACTTGTAATCGTCGGTTAACCGAGTAATACTAGTTTGAAACGTTGCGTGCATACCAATCACTTTGTACTACCCATGCAACCCGTATTATAATGACTTATGGAACCAAAAGTAGTTCACAAATACTCCAAAGATGGCGCCACTGTGTTCTCGCTCCGACATTTATATATTTTATCTCAATAGACTAGGAGTTTACCTCGCGAATTTGTGTTTAAGAGTTGAAATGCAAATAACACATAAAACTTTTAAAAAATCTTTTGGGAAATAATGTGAGATATATTTAAATGAGGAAAAAGCTGTACCTGGAGTAAGCCATCTAGACGACACACGAGGGCTGCTTGCAACTTCGACTAGGGTGATAATCTATACATATAATAAAATTGTAGGAAAGTTGAAACTGTACATTGAATATTTATTTTTTTAGAATACTTTGGACATGATCTACAATCGATACCGCACCCAAAAATATGTTTTTTTAGAATTTTTGTCTGTTTGTCTGTATATTTGTTACAGAAAAACTCTAAAAGTACTGCATACTTTTACGTCATATTTTGCATTTATATAGCCAAGAGGTCGGCTCAACACATAAGCTAAATATTATCACGCTATCACTAATTGGGGGTGTGCAATGACCCCTTTTAATGACACAGACACAGAATTTTTGCTGCTTTGTAGCGTTGACGCAGACAAGTAAATAATAATAATAATAATAGTTATGCGTCGAAACTATTTAATAATTGGCCATTTACTGACTTATTTTGCACACATATAGTCAAAGATGTCACCATCATTTCGAAACTATTTAATAATTGGCCATTTACTGATTTATTTTGCACATATATAGTCAAAGATGTCACCATCATTTCATTACATAGTATAAGTCAAGTCAAAGTCACTTTCCACTGTCCGTCCCCTTATATACTTAGATAAATATTTCTTTACTTATAAAGCCAAACAAAGTCCGCTAAGTCAACTATCATTTAAAAAATTGTTTTTATTTTATTTTAATTTATTTAAGGATTTTAATGCGAGAAAAGGTGACAGTACGAGCCAGTTTAATTTTAGAAATACGTACACACCGTACTAACAGTTATCATCGCCTAAAGTCTATTTTATAAACACAGCCGACTTATCACTGACAAGTCTCAGATAGACAACACGCCCGTAAGGCTCACAGTCAATCTGACGTCAGATTATGGGTGTGATGTGGATGTGTGACGTCACAAACATATCGTTCCGTTCGTAGATAGGATGAACACATGAGCCACATATACAAGTTACCTACATTTCAAAGTAAATTTTCGTTTAATAAATAGCCTCATTCATGCTTGATGCGATAGTAACAATATTGTTTTTACTTTTCTCGGTCGAATTCATCCTGAATTTGTGTTATTATATTACTAATCTCACCACACTGTTTAATTGAATGATTGTATCATTCAATTAAACAGTATGGTGTATAATGTATTTATATTCGTATCAGTTAGATAAACAGCTGTTATTTTCAAAGTGTAAGTGGTATTCACATTTGGAACTAGTGGTAGCTTTAATTTAATTTTTTTTTTCAATCTATGGATTTAAAAGATCCCCTATGGATTTCAAAGATCCGATATCCTTTATTATGTTGTGTAATATTATTATTTTTTCTTCTCAAAAAATCATTTTAGATTTTATTGCAATTTTCGGCAGAAAAATAATAACATATTTATATAATATTAATATTGCGATATATTGCTAACGATGGCTGGTAACATAATTGTATTATAGATACACATCGTGCTCGTATGATATTTTTTTCATACAGATACAAATTATATTTATTTTTTCTTCGTTATGGCACAAAATGAGATGGAATGAATATCAGAGCGCATTGCTACATGACGTGGGTAATGACGTGAAATATCTGTAGTTCACGCACCAACTGCGAAGGATTACCTTAGCAGGGAATCACTATCAGACAGGCAGGTATTAGGCCTTATTTCAAACATATTATACAAACTGACATTAGTTACGAGGAGCGGTCTTTTGTTCTTTTTTTTATTGGATAGGATGTCAAACGAGCAGGCGTGTCACCTGATGGTAAGTGACCAACGGCGCCCAACCTGCAACACATATACTGTCATAAATGCGTTGCCAAACTTTAAGAGAGTAGGATGGGAAAGGATGGGGAAGGGAGGTGGGCCTCCGGGTACCCCTCTCACCGAACGAAACGCGGCATGTGCCAGTTTACGTCGGTCTTCTGAGAGGTCGTGGTATTTCACCTGTCGAGCCGGCCCATTCGTGCAGCAATCTGTTTGGCTTTACCTTGGCTTTGGTGTTTGCTTTTTTTTCGGCTGGCAACACTCTGCCAGTATAGTAGTGAAATTGTGTTCTCTACTTAAATTTTGTTTTTTTTTAACATTTATCATGTTTAAAACATTATTTTAATTGTGTATAGTTAGTTTATCTAGTTTTTAGTCGCCATATATATAAATTTTTAACAAACTGTGCTAGTATCGGTGTTATTTTTTGTCGTTGTTGAAGTGGCCGTTTACATTAAACCAGATTTTGAAAATTCAAATTTTAGAATCTGTTTCTGGTTTTTTTTTGGACCATCTGGACTTCTTCTTCTTACCATTCAGTCCCGGGGAGTATCTAAACATTTGTTATTACTAGATAGCCTTACAATCATCACACTCCACAGGACATTACTTACCCTCACAAGTCTCAGTTTGTGAGCAACGTGCACCACTCACTGGCCCAGTTTATGTCTCTTTTTATTTGACAAAGTGTGGAAATAAAATTGATGACGAAACGTTCGCCTCAGTCAATTTCCTAACTACATATAAACTACACAAACAATCCATTTTTTTTTTGCAATTTCATTATTTTGTACCTAACCCTAAATCTAAATTTTCTTAGATTAAATTTGTAGCTCTGATTAAAGTTTAGCTGACAGATCCATGATCTGTTCTTTTGTGTCTATTCATAGCTTTATATTATATAATTAACATAGTATCATTCAGCTATAAAGTATACTGAATTTATATAACAATATTAATTAATAACATAAAGGTCTTTCTTTATCTTATTACTGTAATTTCTGAATTATCTTTTGCTTTTATTTGAACAACTTTCCATTCTGTTTTCCAGTAAATTAATAACTACCTCCATTTTTTTTCTCCTTCTGTTTTTCCCAACTAACTCACTCACTGTTTTTTTTCCAGGCCTTATATATATATAATTACTAGAAATTCTATGTCCTAAAAATGGCATCATACCCGATCACACGCAGGGCAGCTGTAAAGGAGATGGAATCCCAGCTGAAGTTGGCTTTGCTAGAACTGAAAAAATATAAGGATGACAATTCCCAATTGCTAATTGAGCGCAGTGAATGTGAAGGTGAAATTATTGTTTTAAATAATAAAATTGCAGAGCTTAAAAACCAATTAGTGGAGTTAGACATTCAACACACGGACACACTGGACCAATTAACAAAACTACACTCTGATTTGAGGTCATCCAATGACTGTGATGAAGTATATGTTAGGACTCTGAGTCACAATGCTGAATTGCAACAAAACCTCAATATTGCTTATTCCAAAATTGAAGAATTAGAAAGATTTTTTGAGGTGTCCAACAGCATTGAGATTCAGAACCAGTTCTCACGGTTGCTGGCTGACAAAACTCCAAATGTTTTAAATAAGAGGTCAATCAGAAAATTAACGTCAAAATACAGAATTAGTCTGAAAAAGACTAAAAGATACATTAAAATTAAGAAAATAGTTAGGAAACTTCAGATGACTGTTAAAAGGTCATTCAAGACAAAGAAATTGTCCCTTTTAAATTGTGAGTTACAATCAGAGTTGCTCATAGCTCAAGAGGAGCTGGTATCATGTAGGGTTCAGTATGACCAGCATAGTAATGAATTAAAAAGACAAATTGTTAATTTAGAAACATCTTTGTTTAGCTTAAGCCAGAAATTTGAGCTAGAGACTTCAGAATATATTAAAAAATATGAAGACATTGCTAGGATAGGTAATGAGCAGTTGGCCAAGGTGCTGGCAATGTGTAATGAAAATGATAACACTAACTGCCCTAATAAGACATTGACATGGTCTGAGACAAATAATTCACTAAGTTCTAACCAGTCTCTCTACACTGCCGGCCTTACCGGCTCTAGCTCAACAGTAAATCCACAAATCTTTGCCAATTCAGACAAGTCTTCAGAGGTATTGATGTTCTCTGATCTGATGGGAAAAGGCTTTAGTGAATTAATTAGCCATAATATGAAACAGCCTATTCTCAATTATTGTTCGCCTGGTATCAAGTTAGATAGAATTATACATAAGCTGAAATCCACAAAGTTAACAGCTCAATCAACTGTGCTCGTGTTTTATGGCAATAGTACTTCAGTCACAAAAAAGGATATAACTAATTTGATAGAAACTCTTGAAGTCCTTCACAGTAACATTAGCTGTAGGTTCATTGTCTCTGCATTACCTTATTCATATGCTCTTACTGCAAGACAGAATAGACACATATATAACTTAAACCTATTATTGTATAATAGTACATATTATTTGAAAAACAAAATATCACTTTTTGATATTAATAGTTTTGAGACCTGCTTTAGGTTGACAAAAGATACTATGTATCTGTCACATACTGACAAGAAAAAAATTGCTAGATTACTAGCATTTAATATACAAAGTGACTGGGGTACTAGTGAAGTAACTCAAACAATTAGCTGTAAGGATTATGACGCTTCTATTTCTTTAAATTAATAGAAGAGACAAAGGATAAACCTAAATCATTGCTCACAATTGTACATCAAAATATGCAAGGTTTATCTGGCAAAGAACTTGAGCTTGACCTTTTTTGTGAAAAGCACAATGTTCAAGTATTATGTGTGACTGAACATTGGCTTAAAACTTGTGAACTTGCTTCCAATAATGCTTGCTACTCTGTTGGCAGTGTTTTTTGTAGAAAAAAAGCCAATCATGGTGGTGCCATGATCTTTGTGTCAAATAATATTAAATTTAAAAATAGGAGAGACATTACAAATCTCTCAATTGAACGCACTGTTGAACTGTCCTGCGTTGAGCTTGAGCAATTTATTGTGTTGTGTGTATATAGGCCGCCATCGGGTGATTTTAATATATTTGAATCCACCATGGATGATGTTTTGCAAAAACTTATTGGAAGTGGTAGGAATGTAATTGTATGTGGTGATTTTAATATTAATCTGTTACAAGATTCAAGTAACAATACTAGGCTTGTTAGTTTATTTACCTCATTTGGACTACATTACCTGTTTTCAGAACCCACAAGAATTACATCTCACTCTGCTACCTGTTTGGACAATATTTTTTGTAATTGTCATTTTGTCCATAAAGAAATCATAAGCCACTTGCCATCGGACCATTGCGGTCAGAAGGCAGTTTTTATGATGCACAGGCCTAAATTAGTTAGTAAAGTTACATGTAGACCTATAACCCAGAAAGGTATCAAACAATTTCGTAATGCTATAGCGGCTAGGGTGACTGCGCCGGACATGTCGAGTGACCCAGATGAACTTTATTACTCACTCTTAAAAACTATAGACTCACAACATAAAACTATTTTTAAAGTTAAAACTTTCAGAAAAAATATAAATTTAACGTTTTGCGATTGGGCTACCAACGGCATTTATATAAGTAGACGTAAAATGTACGATTTGTATAGTTTAAGGAAATGGAATTTTGATCCGGATTTTTTAATATATGTTAAAAACTATTCTAAAATATTTAAGAAGGTTTGCTTTGCTGCTAAATCAAATTATTTAAGTAGGCAGATCCAACAATCTCGGGATAAAATCAAAGCAACTTGGAATATCATTAACAATGAGACAGGTCGTACAAAGAGACATGACGATAATATTCAACTTGTTATTAATAATAAAATTATTAAAGAGAAATGTGCCGTTGCCGATGCATTTAGTGACTTTTTTGCCAAAATTCCGAGTACTACAACGTCTGCGTTAAATTCATGTCCTCTTCAGGCTGAAACTCTGCTTAGGGATAGTGTGCGCGAGTGCAACGTTTCTTTTAAATTTGATCATGTCGACTCTTACGAAATTATAAAAGTGTTCAAATTATTAAATTCTAAAAAAACTGCTGATCTATGGGGCATTTCCGTTAAATTGATAGATTCTATTATTGCCGTCATAGCTCCAAGCCTGGCTGTGCTTTTTAATAAATGTGTAGATGCGGGTGTGTTTCCTAACTTAATGAA
The DNA here is from genome assembly GCA_905147225.2 of Euproctis similis. NCBI lineage: Eukaryota > Metazoa > Arthropoda > Insecta > Lepidoptera > Erebidae > Euproctis > Euproctis similis. Next base: position 12,152,529 of record LR990105.1, read on the forward strand.
ACACAGCAAATTGATACCCTTATTTAAAAATGGATGTAAAAATGATCCAACCAACTTTCGTCCTATTTCAATTCTACCTGCACTTAGCAAAATTTTTGAGAAAATTATCTCGCGACAATTACTAGACCATTTCAATTTAAATAATCTTTTCCACAAAGAGCAATATGGTTTCACTAAAGGTCGTTCCACGACTGATGCTGGGGCTGCTCTTATAAAACATATTTTCGATGCTTGGGAGAGCTCGCAAGATGCAATTGGTGTATTCTGTGATCTCTCCAAAGCTTTTGATTGCGTGGAGCATAGCACACTTTTACGTAAGCTTAGTCATTATGGCATTAATAACGCGGCACTTAGGCTAATTGCATCCTACTTAAGTGACAGGTTACAGTTTGTTGATATAAGTGGAGTGAGATCATCTGGATCATCGGTGACTATGGGCGTTCCCCAGGGTTCGATACTTGGCCCCTTATTATTTAATATCCATATTAATGACTTGCCCTTTTGCGTACAGAAGTTTTGTAACGTTGTACTATTTGCCGATGACACATCACTTCTCTTCAAGGTAGACCGTAAAAAGAGTATATTTGATGATGTGAATCGTTCTCTCACACAAGTTCATGAATGGTTCACGGCTAATAATTTAGTTCTAAATGCGAATAAAACTAAAATAATAAAGTTCACTATGCCTAGTGTAAAAGGTCCGGATATAAGTATAGCTCTCAATAATAAAATTCTTGACCCAGTGAAGTCTACTGTATTCTTGGGTATTACCTTAGATAATACGCTACACGTCCACAAATAAAGTCTTTAGCGGGAAAACTTAGCTCTGCTGCTTACGCGGTTCGAAAAGTTCGACAGCTTACCGATATCGTAACCGCCAGAATAGTTTATTTTAGTTATTTTCATAGCGTTATGTCATATGGTATATTGCTATGGGGCAGAGCAGCTGAGATTCAGTCCATTTTCGTTATTCAGAAACGAGCAATACGGGCAATTTATAATTTGGGTGCTAGGGTCTCCCTCAGAGAACGTTTTAAGGAAATTGGCATTTTAACGGTTGTCTCCCAGTTTATATATGATAGCATCATGTTTGTGAGGAGAAACTTAGATAAATATACAAAACATAGCGATGTACACAATTTTAATACTAGAGGCAAGCATAAGCTTGAATTACCGTATCATCGCCTGCACAAGGTACACAAGTCTTTTTTGGGAATGGGTGTACAGTTTTATAATAGGATACCTGCGCATATTCTGGATTTGTCTTATGATCGCTTTAGGCGGGCTGTGAAGGGTCGTCTCATTGGTGGTGCATACTACACCATCAACGACTTCATGACTGACAAGTCGGAGTGGGACCGTCAAATTGCTTGCTCAACGCGGTTTTTGTAGTTTGTGTGTTGGAATTTGTTCACTTATCGGAGTGGAGGCGTTCTGTAATAATTTCTGATAGCTTTTTAATTGTAAATTTGCCTTGATATGGTGTTCACATATATAATAGAAACTTAATTTTTATTTTTTTTTATTTTTCGCCACAATTTTTGCACAACGTTACCACTCTAATTAAAAGGTGTCGCGTCAGTTGTGCTCGACTACTGTGATCGCATAGAATTTCTTAGTTAACTTGTAGAACGTTGATTTTAATTTGGTTGGATCTTAATTGTGATTGTCGAGTATTCTGTTTGCTACACCTTTTATTCACCAACCTACTGATTTGTTTTCAGTAGTAATAATAATATTGTTATTTATTGCAAATGGTTTGAAAAGAGTATTTGGCACATGAGTTTCTTGCCCGATTCTTCTCATGGTAGCCCCTACACTCGGAATCGGGCCGCTCGTGGCGATTGTGTCCGTGTCTTTTTTTGTTCCACGGAGGCACTTTCCACAAGCGCTCGTGTTTGTTTTTTTTTTATTAAATTTTAAATCATAATGTTATCTGTACTTGTTGACTATTTTTAAGTGTCTGTGAAGACCTATAAAAATAAAGTTATTTTGACTTTGACTTTGACTTTGACTTTGCTGATCATATTCTCCAGTTAATGATGTATGCTGCAGTAGTTAGGAATTAATGAAACCAGAAATAAATAGTAGGTACTCAGGTACTCAGTGGTAGAGCGAAGCAGTTCGCTGCATGAATGGGCCGGCTCGACCAGTGAAATACCACGACCTCTCAGAAAATCGACGTAAAGTGGCTCATGCCGCGTTTCGTTCGGTGAGAGAGGTACCCGGAGGCCCACCCCCCTTTCCCCATCCTTTCCTTTCCCCTATCCCTTAAAGGTCGGCAACGCAACAGTAACACTATAGGTGTTGCTGGTGCTGTGTGGCGCCGGCTTAGAATACCGCCACCCCATCTCTCCCGTGGGTGTCGTAAAAGGCGACTAAAGGAAAAGCTAGAAGAATGGGCAGCAGCATTCTCTCTGAAGAAAATACAGCCTACTGCGATCGCCAACCCGCCTGCCAAGCGTGGCGATTATGGCAAAAACCCCCCATGATTGAGCGGACCGGCAGTTGTGGCGCTCTATGGGGGAAGCCTATGTCCAGCAGTGGACCTCAAAAAAAGGCTAATGATGATGATGACTCAGGTACAATTACAAAATTAAAACTTACTTTTATAGCAAAATTCGAAGAATGTCATGTCTGCACATGAGCTATGGAGTCCTTGATAATACTTTTTAGAATTATCGTCTGACTGTCTATCTATATGTTTCTACTTGCATTACGTAACAAACTTAAAATAAAATAAGTTAGATGATGATGGTGCGAAGTCTTTGTTTTGAACATGTGGGCTGGCTTGGAAGATTACGATCAGATATAATAATTCATCCAAACAGTGTTATAACTAATAAAAAAAAAATTGCTTCTTCACAAAATTTAGCCTACGCAAAATTCAAAAAGAATAACATTGCTTCTTCATGCTATTTTACCTACACAAAATTCAAAAAAAGCCTTCCCTCAGAAAAATTATTAGATGGTCGAAATGGTTTCAATTAGGCAGAGATTTGAATTGGTGAATGATTTTTAATAATAATAATAATGTTTAGGACAAGACACACAATGACCTTTACTTTTCCAAGCTAAGCAACTGCTTGTTTGTGATGTCGAAACTAGACAATGGACACGAATCCAATTCGAATTCATTTCACAAGCTTCTTGATACCTTTAGCATTGTTTTTAAATTTTATAAAAACACTGTGCTACTTACTAGATTTTTTATGTAACTTAAAAACGACTGTTCAGTATACAGGATTTTTTTATGGGATAGGACGGCAAATGAGCAAGTGGGTCACCTGATGGTAAGTAAGTTAACTTCTTACCGCCCATGTACACCGGAATAAGCCACTACACGCTTTTATTCCCCAAGCCCATTAATTCAGCGAAATGTAAGACTCTACCACTGTTCAAGGATATATAGAAACAGACCATACTACTATATATACTATAGTACTTATTTAATTAAACTAAATGATATATAAAAAAAGATCAAAATTATTCATGTCATTCAATGATGTCGGAAAAATATTGTATATTTTAGTCGCAATCTTCCTTTTCTTTTTCCTTTTTCTCCTTTTTCTCCTCTTTTTTCTTTTTCAAATCACACGGAGAAGGCTTGTCACATGAAGGAATTTTACCACATTTATCTGTATCTAAGGGAAATCCAGCTAGAACAAATAAGGAGATTGTTAACATTATTATTTATTTATTTATTATATATTATTATATGATTATTATTTATACATAATTACCAAAATTAAATCGAGAACTGGTTGGGTATTTTGACCTGGATTTAATTTCTTAAACAATTTAAAATGCTCTAGTGTAGGTACTATTAAATAATGTCGTATTTAGAATACGAATAGTGAATGTACGGTATGTAACTTGAACGGTTAAAAGTAATAGGTATTATACTTACAAATGCATATTATTATTATTTTTAATACTAACTTGGTCAAACATTTAAATAGGAAGTTCTCCACTTGTACAGTCCAGATTTAATTTCATAAAATATTTAAACTTTGAACTACAACGTCATTCTAACATTGAGCAAAAGATTTTTTTTAATATAGTACACAAATAAAATTCTGCTTTTAATTAGTCCGAAACAGTTTTGACTAAAAAACTGTTTCGGACTAATTAAAAGCAGAATTTTATTTTGACACTGTGATACGAAAAAAAAAATGCGTGGAGTCCCGCCGCGCGTTGGAAGTGTAACTTGGTGTTGTAGAAAGGAAAATAAAAAGAAGGTTAGAAATTGATTCAGAAATAGAGAAAAATAATCACTGCATGAATAGGCCGGTTCGACAGGTGAAATACCACGACCTCTCAGAAGATTGACGTAAACTGGCTCATGCCGCGTTTCGATCGGTGAGAGAGGTACCCGGAAGCCTACTCTCCTTCCCCATCCTTTCATATCCTACTCCCTTAGGTTTGCCTTTTATCCCATAAAAAATACCAAAAATTAACTATAGTAAGATACCAAAAAAATCCGAGAAATCATTGATGTGAGCCCGGAATCAATCCCAGGACTCCAGAATCGGAGAGCTCGAGTACTTAACTGGACCACCGAGACTATCAATACTTATTACTAATATATTAAAAATGGGACTGATTATAAGAAATGGCAATAAAGTTCCTATCTAATATTTTATTTAAATTTGTGTATAAGAATGCATCATACTAATGAAAATTATTTGAACCGAGGATCATTAACAGATTATTATATAAAAGTTTTTTATAAGGTTACTTAACCATCACTATAAATGTGTATCATGTCTTGATTAAAGTTTATTAAATTATAAAGTTTTATTCAACTCGGCCACAGAGGTCACTATTCGTCAATTTTAAATCGCGCTATGGTTTCACTCCATGGAGTTTATATAAGTATTTAAGAACGTATTTACAGGTTTTGGTAAAATATTAAAAAAATCTGTTCTACAACATTTAATTATAAATGTTAGGTATTTATTTCTTCAATGGATTTTAGAAATAAAAAAATACGTTCAATCAAATACAGTTTTAAAGGAATGTAGTTCACACTAAAGGCCGCGTTTCAAGTGTCAATTATGGTACCTCCATACATCTAGTGGCGGGTGGAGGGTACTATGATTGATTTTAAAAATCAATTACAGTACCTAAACCTAAACTGATGTCTGTGTAGTAATGAAATTCGTTTGCAATCGTTTGCCCAGTATGGCCACCTATTCCATTTGGGACGTAAACATAACGGCGAGTGGAGACTTAAAAGCCACTGCCTAGACCTTCGGGAAGAAAAGGCGTGAAGTTATGTTACTATATGTGCGCGCAATACATATTTGCCTAAAAATCGAATACTTATATCGTGGATATTGCGATATCTTTTGAATGAAATGTCCGAATTAAATAATTCAAAAAGTTCCAGGAAGCTATTGAATTTATCTTGAATTGTAAATAATTTATTTTAATCAGAATTAACACCAAAGTACAAAATAAAGGGCTTTTAAAACATCATCATTCAAATTATTTAAAAAAATTAAATAAACACTTATTGTGAGATAACTACAATAGTTAGACACATGGTGTCTGGACCATTTCTGTGGACAACTATATATTCTGCAAAGTTGTAGTACATTTTTTTGCTCTACAATCAATACTTTTTGCAGCGTACACAATGTAAACATTTTTTTAGGTGATTTTTTTTACACTTTGGGTTACATTATCGGACTTTTAGTAAAGATCTCTAATTGTTTAGAAAATATAATATAACCTAAATCCTTCCTCTATAAATGGACTATCCACCACTGAAAGAATATTTAAAATAGAACCAACGGTTTCTGAGATTAGCGCGTTGAATGAAACAAACTATTATGCTTTATAAGTATTAAATGAGTGGTATAGTGCCACCACTAGCTACTAGATGTCTATGTACAGATAAAAATTGGGCTTAAGCAATTCTCTTCCTGGATTTATATATACACTGGTTCAAATTCGGCCTTTTTATTATTATATAATAAGTTTTGTGGCCGCAAGAGGGCGTTAAAAGCGTTAAACGGTTGCACGAGACATTAGAAGTTACACTTCAATAAAGTGGAAACGTGAATAACTTGACTGGCTGACTCGACTTTTTTATATTCCCATAACATAACTTTTTTCTATCTTTTACGCTTATTTTTTTTTACCCGATGCTTTAGACAGTGGCTGTTATGCCTCGACTCATCGCTATGTTTACATCCCAAATGGAATACCTATTGCCATACCGGGCACAAAGTTTTCAGTGATCGATATTTATCACACATAACATAACATAACTTCACGCCTTTTGTTACCCGAAGGTGTAGGCAGCGGCTGGTAAGCCTCGTCTCACCGTTGTTTACGTCCCAAATGGAATGGGTGGCGAACCTATTGCCATACCGGGCACAAAGTTTTTCAGTCATCGATATTTATCATACATAACTTCCGAAAACAATTTCGGAAAGTCATTGGTGTGAGCCATTGTCTGGAATCGAACCCGGACCTCTGAATCAGAAGCCGTGTGCTCGACCACTGCGCCACCGAGACTTTCGCACATAACTTTCGAAATTAATTTCGAAAAATCGTTGCGTCATGATTCGAACCCGCGACTTCAGCAGCGGACTGCTCGAGCACGGGACCATCGAGACTATGGATTAAATTATATTATAATTAAATAATAGTGCAATATACTTACGTATAAAAGCTGCCTCAGTTTGACTGTAAGACAAAATTTGAATCTGAAACAAACAAGTTGTAGGTATTATGATTTTTAAGAATATATATATGTATTTATTTCTAAGACTTTCGCGAATCTCACTCATAAATAAATATAAATAAATAAGAAATAAACGCGATATAATCCTAAAAGTTGTTTTGATGAATATATATATATATATATGTGTATCTACTTGTCCTATGCATAGTTACTAGTTTTATTATCTATGGAGCGACATAATTTAAACTTGCAGCAGCAATCAGAAGTTCTCTTACATAAAAAATAAATTAAAAATAAATTGATGTTATAAACACCGTCACATCATGTCATCAAACTAAATATGACCGTTTTAAATTGTTTGAAACGAGGCAGGTTTCAAACAATTTAAAATGGGCATTATTTTAAAACGGCTAACTTAAAATTGATGAAAAAATAAGAACCGAACAGGCGTTTTACGTGGCCAGGGATAGATACAAAACCAAAATACTTATTAAGTTTTAATAATTTTAAATGTCTCTGTGGTCCAGTGGACCGGCACCGCGCTTCTGCATCAAGAATTCGCGAGTTCGAATCCTGAACCAATGATTTTTCGAAACTCTTTTGGGAATTTATGTGTGATAAATATTGATGACTGAAAACCTTGTGCCCGGTATGGCAATAGGTTCGCTAACTATTCCATTTAGGACGTAAACATAACAGGGTTTCAGGCTTAACAGCCACTGCCTACATCTTCAGTTAGACAAAGGCGTGAAGTTTTGTTATGTTAATAAATTTAAAGTATATACTTACCGCAAATATCACAAAAACTAATAGTATGGTGAACTTCATATTGCCTTCTGATATTGCCTTTCCGCTACAAATAAATGCAATTAAATGATTCACATATAGTATTTACTTGTCTTTTATATGTTTGAAACGTTACGCGTTGATTTTTTTATTATTTTTTATTATTGACACAATTGTTGTTTAGTCTAGTACGCTACTTAAAGTTTTGTCACGACTTAATATTTTTATTGTTACACAAATAAATGGGTATAAGACCCCTAACTTTGTACACGTAAAAAACCCAATTAATTTATTTATTAAAACTGCAGTAAAATACTTGGCCATCTTGTATATACCAATGTAAAATCCTCGTATCTCCACTGATAGATCACATAAAAAAAAAGAGAATCGGTAAAGCCGTATCATAGGAGCATGGTAACTAACACTGGAGATAAACGAGCAGACGTGTCACCTGATGGTAAGCAACCAATGCCGCCCAAGGACACCAGCAACACCTATAGTTTTACTGTTGCGTTGCCGACCTTAAAAGGAGTAGAATAGGGACGGATTTTTCTCCGGGTACCTCTCTCACTAAACGAATTGCGGCATGAGCCACTTTACGTCGATCTTCTGAGAGGTCGTGGTATTTCACCGGTCGAGCTGGCCCATTCATATTGGGTAAGTCTAAGAATCGAACAATATTTTCACCTCCCTAAATGTTAAGGGTAAGTCCACCCCTACTAATTTGTTTGTTTGAATTTTTAGATTTTTTAACAAATTTTTTTTATGAATCTGCAAAAACAAATAAATAAACCTTTATTTTTAATCTCGCTACGATCAACCCCTATTTTTTATTTAATCAGCATAACATAATGAGCATAACATAACAGCATTTACTGCTTTTGCTACCCATGGTAGAGGAAAAACCACCAACGAACATATTTCCAAGAATGGTGACGTCAGCCAGGCAGCTGATCGTAAAACCACAGTTAAAAGTTTTGACAACATGGATAGTCTGAAAGGATGACATTATGTGCCTTATGTGCCTTATGTGACATTAATGACTTTTGGAAATTGTTTTCGGAAATTAAGTGTGACAAATATCGATGACTGAAAACCTTCTGCTCGGTATGGAAATAGGTCCGCCACTTATTCCATTTGTGACGTAAACATAACGGCGAAACGAGGCTTACCAGCCGCTACCTACACCTTCAGGTAATAAAGGCGTGAAGTTATGTTATATGTTATGTTATTATTATTTTAATATGTCTCGCGTGTATGAAAAGAGTAATGAAAGTCAACGAAGCGAGTGAGGTGTGTAAAAATCGTGCCTTATGGCGCTCCGTTCTCTCTGCCTACCCCGCAAGGGATTTGGCGTGAAGTTATATTTGTATTACTATTTAATTCAAATATTTATCCAATTAACTCTCTTATAACCACAATCTCTAAGCTGTACAAATAAAGAATTATCTGTCTAATTGGTATTGGCAGGTGTCTCGTGGCGGCCGTCGGCTTCTACATTTATACATTTTTGTATTGTATATCTGCTTATTCAGTCTTGCATCCTGTATCCTATCTACATTTCTGAACCATCGTACATACCTTTTCTTACTTTTACACCGACATTCGCTTCCAATCTAAGCTGGCCTTTTCATCTGTCATTTTAATCATACAAGTTGCATCGTTGAATCCAAAAGGAACATAACATAACTTTACGCCTTTTTCTACCAGAAGGTGTCGGCCAAAAATGTGTCCCAAATGGAATAGGTGGCGAACACATTGCCATACCGGGCACAAAGGTTTTTAGTCATCGATATTTATCACACATAACTTTCGAAATTAATTTCGAAAAGTCATTGGTGTATGCCAGGATTTGAACCCGCGACCTGTGGATTCAGAAGCCGAGTGCTTGACCACTGGCCCACCGAGACTATAGATCAAAAAGGAAATTACAATATAACATCGCACCAAGTGTCTAGCAGGGCAGATAGGAATTAAATAAATTAAATAAAAAACCTTTATTGTTGTTCTTAGTTTAAATTACAAAGTTATAAATGTCCCTAACTCATTATATTTATTTATGTTAATATATATATATTTAGCGACTATTCAGTTTTTAATAAAAAAAACTACAAAAATAGATTAATCACAAATTATATTTTCAATGAAAAAATTAAAGTCCTATCAAGCCCGATGCCGTCCGAGAAGTAAGTGAGCTCTGCCCGACCATCCACCGACGTGAGCTATCCCCACTCACTACCATTCTCGATCGTATGATCTAGCTCAACAGGTCACGTGGTGTTGAAATTGCACCCGGAGACTAGAAAAGGCGATAATTATATATATATTTATTTATCTAACAGGCTAACGGAATTTATTCTACAACTTGTCTTCCGAAAAAGGCCTCCTCTAAAGATGTCCATTCTGTCCTATTCCTTGCAGTTTGAATCCATTTTGGACCCGGTATTTTCCTGATGTTATCCTCCCATCTCATAGTTTGTCTACCTCTGTTTCTTCATCCGTCTATTGGATACTACTCTGTTACTAGTCTCGTCCATTTTTCTTTCTTCTCTCTTGCCATATGACCTGTCCACCTCCACTTTAGTTGTTCGTAAGTTGCATATGCATTCTTGAATTTTGTTTTACTTCTAATGTCTTTTAGTTTCACTCGGTCTTTCCTTTTAACTCCTGTTGTACTTATTTCTATGCTATTTTACATGAGTATATAAGTCATTAGAAATCGACTCTCGTGCTGACTCGATGACGTCCAGCCTCCCAAATAAGCCAGATTCAGAAGGGGCTTCAGTACCATAGACCACATCCACACTTTACGCCAGATCATAGAGGAGACCGAGGAATATAATCGACCTCTATGCTAGGCGTTTGTGGACTATGAGAAAGCCTTCGATTCTGTCGAGACTTGGTCTCTCTACCGTCTCTTCAGCGGTGCCAAATCGACTATCGAAATGCTGAAGTACTAGCGCCAGCATATCAGTTTGAATCCACGATGGGAGTACATAGGCTATTCCGTGGCAGAAGGGTGTCAGACAAGGAGACGTTATATCTCCGAAGCTCTACATTAGAAGATTCATGGTAGATTGACCGGGCTAGGCATCAACATTAACAGAGAATAGATCACCCACCTTCGCTTTGACTTTCACCTTCGCTTTGACGAGCCTCGTGGCGCATTGGTAAAAAACTACCGGCTGCAGCAACGAGGTCGGGGGTTCGATTCCCACCCGAGCACAAATATTTGTGACAAACATGAATATTTGTGTGGCGTCTGGGTGATTTTCTATGTATTATAAGTATTTATTTACAAAAGAAAAGTATATATGTATTATTATCCGTTGTCTAGTATCCATAACACAAGCATTTAGTTGCTTAGCTTGGAATTAGAGGGCGCTGTGTGATTTGTGTCCAAGATATTATTATTATTATCTTCTTTATTTATTATTCACACTTTATAATTACATTTTTAAATATAAATATAAAAAATACATTTAAAAATATAAAAATAAGTGAAACCCACTGGCATCGGGTACAGGGACCAAGCTACCAGTGGTCAGGGCCCCAAAGAGAGGAACTTCCTCACGATACGTGCCGTGCCTATTAGTACCGCTTTCTGCATCAAGCCTTTGATCCAGCTGCCTAACGAGAGCCTCTCTAGATGTTGGTCGAGGCTCTTGGCAATAAGTCCATTTACTGAAATGACTATCGGAACAATAATCGTTGAATCAACATCCCACATGCCAGAAATCTCGTGAGCAAGGTCCAAATATTTCAATTGTTTATCTTTTTCAGCTTTCACGAGATTTTCGTCATGGGGGATGGTGACATCAACGATCACTGCTCGGCGCTCTAATCGGTCTACTATCACTATATCAGGCCTGTTGGCAACAACAGTCCTGTCAGTAACAATAGACCGACCCCACTATAACGGTAATATGACCATTTTCGTGAACTGGGTCGGGCATATACCTATAGTACGGGACCCGCCTTTCCACGAGGTTATATTTTAGAGCAATTTTTTGATGGATTATCCTGGCTACTTGGTTGTGCCTATGCAAATACTCGCCGTTAGCTAGACGACTGCAACCGGAGACAATATGTCTAATCGATTCACCGGGACAGTGACATGCCCGACAAATGTCAACTGTGCCATCTTTCAGAACATATTTCCGATAGTTGTTGGTCATCATAACTACGTCCATAATTGCAAATACAAAACCTTCGGTTTCCCCAAAAAGATCACCGAAACGTAACCAGGATACAGATGTTAATGTATCCATATCGGGCCCATGTAAGCCCCGATAATAACGTCCATGTAACTCTTTACTGCTCCATACTTCCAAGCGATCAGTGGTGTTCAAAACTACAGGTTTGCGCCAGTTCTCTTTAGCCAACGCGGAGTAAATCCGTAATCAACCCTGACCACATCCCGGATCACATCCACATCAGCAAGAAGCAGGAACTGTCTGAGGCTGCACACCTCACGGTTGTGAAGAGATTTGATGTTTAAAAAACCTCTACCTCCACACCTCCGCGGAATATACAACCTCATCACAGAAGAACGTGGATGATGCATCCGAGATGCAGTCAAAAGTGTACGAACCTTTCTATCCAGGGCATCTAATTCAGTCTGAGTCCATTTGAGTATACCGAAAGAATACATTAAGACAGGCATGACCCAACTATTAAATGCACGAACTTTGTTACCGCCAGATAGTAAGCTATTTAGAACTTTCTTTAGGCGGCCAAAGAAACGTTCTCGCATTAGTTGTTTCATGCTCACCTCTTTAATGCATAAAGCTTGCGATATACCCAAATACTTATAGGTTTCGGTTACAGAGAGAGACCGAAATCGTGTGGAATCTGAAAGTGATATGCCTTCAGATTCCACGATCACACCTCGCTTTACATGCATGACCGCACATTTGTCTACCCCAAACCCCATATGAATAGAGCTACTAAAAGTTTGAGTTACCCGTAATAACTCCACTAATTGGGATCTGTTCGAGGCAAACAACTTTAAGTCATCCATATAAAGCAGGTGCGACAGACCCCGACTCCCTCTCCGCAACCGATAGCCTAGACCTGAATTCTCCAGCAAAGTGCTAAGAGGATTCAGTGCCAGGCAAAACCATAACGGACTCAGGCTGTCTCCCCAGGGATATACCCCGTTGGATCTTCAAAGGCACGCCGCCGTCTCGGCTCTGCCGACATCCCGGATATGAAAGCACTGTTTTCCATTGCCTCATACATGTCCCTAAGAAGGTGCGCAATGTTCTGTCAACCTTATACAGCTCGAGCACCCTCATCAGCCACGTATGAGGCACAGAATCGAACGCCTTCTTGTAATCTATCCAGGCTGTCGCCAGATCTCCAGACGGCGACGTACCTGTTGGTTAGTGGTCATATCAATGAGGAGAAGCTCTTTAGTACCACGGCCTCCTTTTCTACAACCATTCTGCGAAGTAGACATAACCGAATTCATTTCAATGTGTTGAGTAATTTTTGATCGCAGAATGGATGTAAGAAGCTTATATATTGATGATAAACATGTTATGGGTCTATAATTACTGGGCTCCGTAGTACTACCTGTCTTATGGAGCAAATATGTATTGCCAGTCGTCAAGAACTCTGGCAACGTCCCCTTCTCTATGACCTCTTGGAACTGTGTAGCTATACGAGCATGTGAACTTCGTAGCCATTTTAACCAAAAATTGTGCAGTCCGTCCGGTCCAGGAGATTTCCAGTTGGATAACGAACGGACCGCACATGTGACATCGTTTTCTGCAATTTTAATAGATGCCATACGAGTAATATTTTCACATGCCCGCTCAACATCACAGATCCAGGCACCCTCAGAGTGAACTACTGGTGCTGACCAGATGCTACTCCAAAAGTTCTTTGTGGTTATAGCATCTGGTAATGGTCCAACATCTGTAGCCTGAAGAGGACGTTCCCAGTCTCTATATACTAGCTTTTGATCTCTTTGGAACATGCGATTCACAGCATATCGTTCATATCGTTTTTTTATATCTACGTATACGGTTTGCCCACGCACAGACCTTCTGCTTCAGGTAATCGATGCGTTCTGTAATTTGGGCCATATATTCTTCGGGTCTATAAGTAGTCCCTAAGAACGCCCGCTTCACAAAACGCATCACCCGCGGACGCGTATTACCAGACCTGAAGCAGATAAGCTTGCCAATGAGTACTCTAGCATCAGCGACACGACTTTCAATTCTCTGTTGCCAGCTTGGCTTATTAGGTTTGGGTCCACTATCATTGTGTGAAATATTTATTCCTGCTACACGACAAGCCGTTAGTGCAGTACAATAGAGAATTGAATGTGTATCGCTCAGATTATTACTGTTGTCTAAATAACTATTTAAAATCGAGTCTAGAGCACTCACAAGCGCTATGTTTTTTCTATTTGTGGGCAAACGCGGTAGTGGAGGCCTAATATTATGGGGCATGAACATATACTCACGAATCACACCTTCCAAAGATTTTTTTAACTCCTCATTATTATACTGGGAATCCGCATCAATAATCCTGTCATCTACCTCTATGCCTCGATTTGATGAAGTAGGCTTCCTAGTATTTGTTATCGTGTTGATAAGTTGAGAAGCAGATGTATCAGAACTTGATTGTACGGTTTCAGAGCGTAGCCGCTCAAGTATAACGTCATCCAACAAACGAGAGCGTTGGATGACCCTCACCTGATCCGACAATCTTTGTGCCGAGACGTTGACAGCCGGCTCAAGATCCCGAAACAGAAGCAACATGCGGCTACGATATGCTGTAAAGTTAGTTCCCCCCTTTGTAGCCCTAAAATATGCCCGCATGACGTTCTCATTGATGGTTTGGGTCCATTTCATGCGGTGCACTTCACCACCGGCAGCGGGGATACTGTTAGAGACCAGTGGGCCTCGGGGTCCCAAGCTAGACGGCGGCCGGCCTCTCCTCTTCCGACGATCTGGTGCTGGTGATGCCAGGGGAGAGAAATATTCATCACTTGAGGATGAGCTCGACGCTTCCACAGGGGCCAATGACATAGGTATGGGTTCCGGCAATTGTGAGGCGGAGCGGAGCGATGAATCCGGGGTTGGTCTTAGTGCGTTTGCTAATCTGGCTTTAGCCCTTGTTAACATCTTGATATTTCAATTCAATGTTAGTTTAATCCAATCCAATATAATATCAATTTTTCGTAATTTTGACATGACGCTGTCACTATTATATTCTGCATTTCTTCTTGAATATCTTTCATAATTTGGCTTTACTGATTTTCTTTTTGAATAATATATTGCTTCTTTTTGTATAATTAATGCATAAAACTATTATAAAAATATAATTTCAATTAATAAATTAATAAATTCAGGAGAATTGAAAATATGACGTTTTGTGGTAAAGGGTTGCCAGTAGTATTTATTATTATTATTATTACCTTCGATTTGCCGATGATATCGTAGTCATGGCAGAACTGGAGAACCTTAGTGCAATGCTCGAGGACCTTAAAAACCCAACAAAGGGGTCTACGTATGAACATGGACAAGACCAATGGCCATATCATTCAAGTACCGGTAACTGTTGGCGATACGATCTTCAAAGTTGTCGATCACTATGTTTACCTAGGACAAACTATTCAACTAGGTAGAGCCAACTTCAAGAAAGAGGTTAACCAACTGATCCAACTCGGCTGGGCAGCGTTCGGGAAGCTTAGGGATATCATCTAGTCCAAAATACCTCAGTGCCTACTAGCCAAGGTTTATGACCAGTGTGTGTTGCCAGTGATGACGTACCGAATAGAGACGTTTTTTTTAATGGGATAGGCAGGCAAACGAGCAAGCGTGTCACCTGATGGTAAGCTACCTGCGTGGCACATGGACACCAGCAACACATATAGTGTTACCCTTGCGTTGCCGACCTGCGTGGTCTTTAAATGCTGGCCTCATCAGGAAGCTCATGGTCGTTCAGCGTGCTATGGAGCAGACCAGGGCTGATGATGATGATATTTATGCCGATAAATTTCAGGGCTGATATTCTTCAGAGAGAGAGAGAATCAGATCAATATTTTTAATCATCATTACTGTATCATTCATTCATTTTGATGAAGGGCTTTAGAACAAATATTAACAACAGCGTCCATTTTTTTAACATTTTTCTTTAAGCTGTTAGAAACACATTTCAAAAATTTGGATGAATATTAATTGACTGGCCCTGGATCCCGGCTCTCCACTAATAAGAAACCTGATTTTTGTAAATAGTATTTAAAATAAATATTTTTGCATCATATTAAAACACGCTTGTTATAAAATAAGCAACTGAAAAACCAAAATTAAATTAACCAAAATTATCTACAGCTGGGTATTGAGGTGGACAATTTTTAATAAAACCAGAAGGTAATGATTAAATTTTTATTGTCTTAGATTGGCAAATAAACTTTAACAACTTAATTGTTGAAGTAAAAACACGCCAATTAAAATTAATTTAAATAAATAAATAGTTGTGATGGTCTGCTGTTCATTATTGCAAGAGAGCGCCCACTGTGAAAAAAAATACAGCTTGAAATTTTATACACTTACACATATACACACACTCACACACAAGTTTGTCATGTTTATTCAATTGATTTTATTTATTACTTATGTCAAAGAAGCTTTATTTTCATAGGTCTCCGCAGACCCTTAAAAATAGACAATGTGCTAAAGTTTCATTTATTATTAAAAAGAAAATCCTTAAACACGTCCGCTTGAGGAAAGTACCTTCGTGGAACAAGAAAACACGGACGTAATCCCCACGAGCGGAATCCGAGTGAGGGGTATCATGAGAAGAATCGGACAAGAAACTCATGTGCCAAATGTTATTTTCATATCATTTAAAATTAATAACAATAATTTTAACATCGCTACTGAAAATATAGCAGTTTTTTAACTCTGTACTTTTAACTACCCAACTAACTATGCCCCCGCCATATATGTTTGTCATATAATTTGAAAAGTTTTATCAGATTTATAAATGTATCACAAATATTTCGAAATGGTTTACTTCTGTAACTTGTTGAATTAATTAATTGTAACTCACAGGTGCATGCTAATCCACCCAAATCAATCAAAGCTCCAGGTTTGCAGTTCCGATCAGTGCAACCTGATGTTCCACAAGGAGCCTTGGGAGGAGTTGTATCACAAGGCTGGGATGGAGGGTCACCACCAGCCGATTCTGAAATTACAAATGTATGAAATATTTGTAAACTTAGATTAATTCGATTTAAGAGTACATCTTTGTACTTTGTGTCTTTGTGTATCAGACAGACAGAATAATTGTCAAGTTTTCGATGAATGTTAGTTTTGGTTTGGACAATATCTATAATATATATATTAATCAATATCACCTAATACCGACAAAAATCTACATTCCCGATATTTAATAGGAAATGTGCATATATTGATTATATATATTTAAACGTAAATAATGAATAAATCCTTTATAAATAAATTACTAAAAACAAAAAAATATTACATATAATATATATAAGCATATTTTTCTGCGCAAGTGAAAATATATGAAATTTTAAAAGTCTTTCAAAGGTAAACAATTGAAAGTCTTAGTTTTAGAAGACTCAGGGATGGTTATTAAGATAACTGAATTGTGGCATAGCTTAGCAGTAATCAAATACAGATCAAAACAAATAAGAAAAACGTGATAATCAGTTGGGATCACATTACCATACGGCGTGCCATAATTCTTGTACAAATATTTAAACCAAATGAGAATTTACTGTTGGCAATACATACCATTAGCATTTGCTTGGTTCAGCAACAAAACCTGAAATTATGAAAAGATAAATTTAAAAACAGCTAACAGCCTCGGTGGACCTTTTGAATCCAAAAGTCGTGGGATCAATTCCAGACTCGCACCAATCTTTTTTCGGAACGGCCACAACTTCTCCATTTGTAAATCACATTCTCACAATCTTAGCCTCTTTCCAGCACCTAGGCGAAGGCAAGTTGCGACACTACAAGTCGTATTATCTAATAATGTTCCTATATTGGGCGATGACAGTGCCTTAAGCCAAACACCGGACTCCCCCTTACAGTCAGCAGACGAGAATGCTCAGCACCACCTACAAAACCACTAATAAGTGATTCTTTTAAGATGGCGCAGAGCGGGTCGATCCACTGTCTCTGAGAAAGCGAGTTGGTCGATAAATTATAGTTTGGGCAAGCATTTACTGCGGCAGTCAGAATTACCCAGTTAATTCTTCTATGCTATGGGACTGAAGACAGAAAAGCTGTTTTTTTTTATGGGATAGGAGAGCAAACGAGCAGGCGTGTCACCTGATGGATCTTCTGAGAGGTCGTGGTATTTCACCGGTCGAGCCGGCCCATTCATGCAGCGAACTGCTTGGCTCTACCACTGTTAAAGCTGGTAAGCTTACATACGATATTTTATGAATATCTAGAAACTCTAAACGAACTGGTCGGGATTCTTGTAGCCATGCCCGGTCGTTGAGCTATATGTTAAGAATTTTATTTCACTCTAATTGTAACTCACCGAACACAGCAGAAAAACATAAAAAATGTGAAATTTCATTTTGATTTTATTTTTATTATCAGCTTTCAATGTACTGACTACAAATCGCATATAGCAACAATAATTATACTCGTATATATAGTATTCTTATATATAATCAATAGCTATGAATGCACCTACATGTTGTTACGTTGCAAATATTATTTATTTGTACAGCTGCCAACAACAAGAGGTGAAAACAAATTTATTTTTATCGATAAGTAATAATAATATAATAATTTATAGGTTTCAATTAAAATGTGATTTATTATTTTATTTATACGGTTCTTCTTTGATTGTGATACATTTAATTTATAATTGTATTCACGTCACAATGTATTTAATAATTCTTTTATTTTGCAGCTGCGAAGAATGTATATCATAATACACATTATTTGTAGCTGTTAAGTTACGCACTTAATACAATATTGTCATTTGAGTTTAAACTAAAACAACAACAATAATCATTTGTTCTTATAACAAGCTTTTGTTCTTTTATTTTCCAACGAAATTAATATTCTATTTTTATAATCCGCTTAAGAAAATCCGATCATCTTTGGAATGCTTATGGGAATGGATTACTGTGGAGTACTTGCTATTCAGTACTAAGAGTATATTATATGTAGTATAATATGTATTTTCAGTGATGCCGGCGCGACTAGTGAAATACCAGGACCTCTCAGAATATCGGCGTAAAGTGGCTTTTGCCGCGTTTCGCTCGATGACAGAGCGGTGAGAGGTATCCGGAGGCCCAATCCCTTTCCCCCTCCCCTTCCCATCCCACTCCCGACCCAGTCCGTATCCTATTGTAAGGGCCGGCAAGGCAACTGTAACACTATATGTGTTACGGTGTCCATGTTGTTTTCTAGTCTCATTGTTAGGAAACCGTTGCTAAATAAATGTACGTTTTGTTAGTGTTGTCTTTCTACATATAACTGCAGCTTACCATCTCCGTGTTGATAACCGTTATTATTATAAACTCTACATAAGCAGCAAGATTGTATGAATGGATGCTACAATCGGGACTCGTGGTACATTAATAAAAAACCCACTGTAAAATCGAGGTAATTCAATCACTACCCGAGTACAAAAATTTAAGAAAAGCATAAATTTTTGTATGGTGTCTGAGTGTTTTTTTTTAATTATTATAAGTATGTGCTTACAAAAGAAAAGTATACAAGTATTAATATCCGTTATCTGATTTCCATAACACAAACATTTAGTTGCTTAGCTTGGAACTAGCGAGCTATGTATTGTAACCAAAAACCTAATTAAGCTAAAGAGCATATTCTATTGCAAATAAAACAGTTGTTGAAAAATGACTACATGTTACGATAGAGTCATGAACATCTTGTTCTGAAATCATATACCCAACGGTACATGCAATCTCAGCAATTGCACTACTCCCCTATGAAGCCCGGTAAGACGATACATGAACGACTTAATAACCAGTTGTGGCTGAGTAACTGGATACACGAATACGATACTGCATTTTAAAAGGGAGAGCATCTCTTGATTTTTTTAAGGAGCAGTTTTCAGTTCCATAAAGTGGGTCATTTTTTTGTAATTTCACGCCTTCTCCTTAAAAGTGTAGTCGGTTTTTACGCGTTGACTTGCTGATTTTTAGTACGTTTTTATTATCTACACCTATTTATATGTGAATATGTATGTAATCAAACTCTCATAGAGTTGCTCGATTTTCTGCTACTTTTAACGGTCCAATTTTGTTTAAGCTTTACACATCTGTCAGACGCTGATGACAATGCAATAATTAAATTATCTTGCCAAAACATCGGATTATCGATACAATTTCATTCACCTGTTCCAGCACTACATTGTCAACAATTATTCTTGAATCCGTTATGGATTCCTCTCTTTCAAACTATAATTAATACATAATAAAAGTTATAATATCGGTACTTTTTACACATTTTTATGTATGTACATTGTTATATATATGCTGTTACGAAAGAATTTAGTAGAAAGTCTCTATTTACGTAAAGTGGCTCATGCCGCGTTTCGTTCGGTGAGAGAGGTCCACCCCCCTTCCCCGTCCTTTCCTATCCCTTTCTTATCCCTTAAAGGTCGGCAACGCTACAGTAACACTATATGTGTTGCTGGTGTCCATGGGCGGTGTTGATTGCTTACCATCAGGTGACACGCCTGCTCGTTTGCCTTTCTATCCCATAAAAAAAAAGAAAAAGAAAATTGCAAGAATTTTTTGATATATACAACACCTTGTCGTCTTATCTTATATTTTATCTTAACAAATAGTTCTTCAAAAATAAGATATGACTACAACCGGTAATTTCGGTCGACATATTCCTGCTTCTGTGAATAGTATAATAGCAAAGGTGCTTGATGTACGATGTGCCGGATATAATACGGCGAACGAGTTGAGGTATAAGTGACGCGGACCATGCCTTGGAGTATTAACATAAATTCTATAACTTCACGCCTTTTTTCTACCCGAAGGTGAAGGCAGTGGCTGTTAAGCCTCGACTCGCCAAATCATTATATTACACGTCCCAAACAGATCATGTGACGAACCTATTGCCAAACACCGGGTACAAAGATGTCAATCATCGATATTTTTCACACATAACATCCGAGAAATAATTCCGAGAGCTCATTGGTGTAAGCCCGGAATCGAACGCACAACTTCAGAATCAGAAGCGGGGAGCTCGACCACTGGATCACTGAGACATAAAAACTTGGATTGTAAAATAATAATAAAAATGTCTTGAAAATACACTCGTCTCCATCTATTTTTTTAAATTCAACAACTAAAAACTTGTTTTATAGAAACTGGACATCTGATATCGATACATTTTATTTATAAATACAAAGATAAAAAATATATGAAGCCGCACAGACGTCATACAAACATTCATAATCATCATAGATACTTATGATATTTATAGACTCAGGTGGGGATCGAACTCGCCGACCTCTATTTAACAGTCGGTCTTACCAATGCACCGAGGTCTGTCAAAAGAGTTTACTTATTAAAAATTCAATGATCTCTAATAGCTTAAATTGACCTTGCGTCATAATGCTTAACAAATGACAGTGGTACAGTCTATCTACAGTGGTAGAGTCATGCAATTTGATGCATGAATGGCTCAATCGGTGAACTACTACGACTGTCAGAATATCTACGAAAAGTGGCTGTTGCCGCATTTCGCACGGGGGGCTGGCTATCCCCTGGGTATCCATGGGCGGCGTTTGTAGCTCACCATCAGGTGTCACGCCTGCCCGTTTGCTCCATATACCATAAAAAATATGAAAAATGACTTCCAATAATTATGCATTAATACGACCTTCACTAGACAAGTAACATTTCTGCGCTATTTTTACAACTGCATTATATTCAAACCACTTGTAATAACAACGCAGGGAGTAAGTAATGCAATATAAAAATACTAATAAACAAGCACCACAGATGGCTTCGTTCCTTCATTTGTACTAAATTTACATACCACGTAAATAGGCAGTTATGAATTATCTCATCCCATCAATCTGTCACCCAAACTTAAATTATTATTGTTTCAATTAATAATAAATAAATAAAATACAGATTAAATAAACGATATTGTAATTTATTTTGAAGACATTACATGTAACAAAATTTGAGAACAGCATTTTAAAATAACCACGAGACGTGTCATATTTAATAATAATATAATATCTTGGGCACAATACACACAGCGCCCTCTAGTTCCAAGTTAAGCAACCAAATGCTTGTGTTATGGATACTAGAAAAGGGATACTAATACATATATAATTTTCTTTTGTAAATACATACTTATAATACATAGAGAAAAACACAAACATTTAATGATGATTAATTTAAACTTCTTACAAAACTATAATAATTTCCGCTAACTGCTTCATTTTGCACGTAAACATTTGGCGAATTCAAAGCAAACAGCCGCTGCCTCTACATTTAGGTAGAAATAGGCGTGAAGTTGCAAAAAAGACAAGTTTAATATGGCAAATATTTGATACAAGGATGCCGCGGTCAGTGACTGGTCACTGGTCACTGGTCGATGTGCTTTGATGTACTTAAGTATTTCCGACGTATGCAGTGTAACAAGCGATAAATTATCGGACTATTTCGTAAGTGAGAGAAATAATGTCGAGTAAGTAAGGGCAGAGGATATTATATTTACGATCACGATAGGATACTTTTGGAAGTTATGCGTAGTATGATTTATATTACTCAAAATAGAACAACCTTTTCTGGTAGTAACAATATCCAAAAAATGTGCGTGGAGTCCCTCCGAGCTAAAGAAATGAAACTTGGTAACATACATATATTTATAACACACTAAATCTAAACAGAACACATCCGAGAGGAAAAATCTTTACTTGAATTTCGGTATTTTTTTTATTTTATTTTTTAAGCTTAGTAGTCTGTATTCACAAAACGATGTGTATTATAGGTATATATATTAAGAATAACAATTCCCCTATTTTGAACGATCCGCCATATTGGATTTAGAATGACGTCACATAATTTTTTGAGTTACTCTCAGCAAACCCTTTTATTTTTTATCCATATTTTAGAAATGCATTAAACATATCTATTCCGCCTTTAATTATTGGATGTAGCATGACGTCACATTATTTTTCGAGTTACTATCAACAAAGCCTTTTATTTGATACCCATATTGTAGAAATGCTTAAAAATATATTTTTTGTCATATTGGATTCAGAATGACGTCAACATATTTTTTGAGTTACTATCAAAAACCCTTTCATTTCATACTCATATTGTAAAATATAACGATATATTAAAGATAGCTATCACTACAGACAACGATAATAGAGTTACTTACTTATTAACGCACATAAAACTTTACAAATCTGAAACAGCATTATTACAAATACAGAAATAATAAAATATAATAATAATAGCTTGGACACAAATCACACAGCGCCCTCTAGCTCCAAGCTAAGCAAATAAATGCTTGTGTTATGGATACTAGATAACGGATACTAATACATATATACTTTTCTTTAATAAATACATACTTATAATACATAGAAAAACACCCAGACGCCGCACAAATATTCATGTTTGTCACAAATATTTGTGCTCGGGTGGGAATCGAACCCCCGACCTCAGTGCTGCAGCAATGGCTGCAGCCGGCAGTTTTACCAATGCACCACGAGGCCACGAAATATATACTTAAATTTACTAATAACTTGAGAATATTTCACGTGAGTTTCAAAGCTAATATTACAGAATACTACGCTATGTCGGCACGATTTCAAATTACACCCACCCATTAATAAGTACCCCTCGCATAAGTTAAACCGTGCGACCAACTAATTGTTTCATTGCGATGATTAGACGACAAATGCGTTCAAGATTAATGCCAGTTTTTGCTATTGCAGCCAATTAGAACAAGTGACGGAGCAAGCGGACAGACATTTTTTAATGTCTCATTCAATAAATATGTACATCCTTGCACAAGTAATATAATATATGTAATCATTCTTACACAATTATGAAATTTACCTATCAAGCAATTAATTATTAAATTTATCTATCAAGCATGTTTGATAGGAATAATACGACGACGAATTAAATAAAATTGAAATCATAGTTTTGGTGAAATATAATTTAGTTTCACTTACTACTTAATCATAATCATAACATAGTATAAAATAAAGTCGCTTTCCGCAGTCTGTCCCCTTATATGCTTATATCTTTAAGACTACCTACTCAACGGATTTTGATGCGGCTTTTTTAATAGACAGAGAGTGTCCACGGTGTGATTTCCATCTATAATTCATGTATGATATGGTAATGAAAAAGTGAAAAAAAAAAAATATTTAAATATTTGTGATAAACATGAATATTTGTGCGGCGTCTGGATGTTTTTCTATGTATTATAAGTATGTATTTACACAAGAAAAGTATATATGTATTAGTATCCGTCATCTAGTATCCATAGCACAAGCATTTAGTTGCTTAGCTTCGAGCTGGAGGGCGCTGTGTGATTTGTGTCCAAGATATTATTATTATTTTCTTTATTTATTATTCACACTTTATAAATATATTTTTAAATATAAATATAAAAATACATTTAAAAATATAAAAATAAGTGAAACCCACTGGCATCGGGTACAGGGACCAAGCTACCAGTGGTCAGGGCCCCAAAGAGAGGAACTCCCTCACGATACGTGCCGTGCCTAGTAGTACCGCTTTCTGCATCAAGCTGCCTAACGAGAGCCTCTCTAGATGTTGGCCGAGGCTCTTGGCAATAAGTCCATTTACCACTTGACAGTCGGTGGTCAAATTTTTGACCATTTTTTACCAAATTTTTATTCTATGTGCGAAAAATTTCAGTTAGATTTATGTTAAACACATATTGCCGTACTTATTTATTCAGGTTTTTATTAAATAAAAATAGTAGTTTAGTAGATAAATGAGAAAATATTACGACTTACCTGATTTCGTACTGCTTCAACTTTAAAATTTTCTTACAAATAAACTACAAAAACTGCTTACTAATGAATTATATTGATTTATACACGATTATATCTACTTTCTCATAAAAAATAACTATCATATGTTACAATAAACTAGAATATACTGTACTGTTTTGAAATTGACCCCTAAATACGCCCCGAAACGGGCCTCTTTTCAAACGCCGATTACATTTTAATTTGTACCATAGAGTTGTTTATAGTATATGCTGGACGGGAGCTTATTATATTCTTAATCGATGTAACCGAACTCCACCGAACATAAAATCGATAACAACCCGAGCCAAGTGTTTATTTATCACAAGTGTTTTCAAGTGCTTACGTGTCCATAATGGACATACCGGCGTATAAGTACCTACCATGCGTGTGTCCATAATGGACGTCCCGACTGTAGAGGGGTTTACTGAAATGACTATCGCAACAAGATATGATATATTTTTATTTTATTATTATTATTATATGATATATCAAGCGAATACGATATTAAACAAATTAAGAAATGAAAGACAAATATTACAATGTTTTTTCTTCATTCTTTATTTTAAACGAACATAAATTTCCCTTAAAAATAAGTGTGTATAATAAATAATATTTGTTTAATATTATCCTAAACAGCAGAAGCGATTGGAATGATTTATTTGTGTGTATTCATTCGATGATGGTTTAGATTCACAAATAAGTTTGGCAGTTTACTTGCAGTATAGATAATTAACCTACAGCCCGACTGTAGCGTCATCTGTCAGTGATGATGACAAAAAATTTACATCAAAACGGAACATTATTTATGCTTGCCACAACATTATTTTCTTTAAAAATATATTTGCTTTGATCTAAGAAAAGTATCATTATAAACAATTAACTATTTTTTTATTAAAATTAATCGCAAAGTCAACATCGTTTATAAAAAGTAGTTATGCCACCTTAGTGTTGAAACACAAACTAGGCTTCACAGGATGATTCGACGTAATACAATCTCAGTAATACGATATTTTACGGTAACTTTTGCCCGTGGCAGTTGAGGGGTTGCATCATTTTTGCAATTTATTTCTTGGGTAAAGTAATAAGTTTATATTATATTTATCTCTTAGACTTTCGCGAATCACATTCATAACACTAAAACAACTTTTTAAGATTGTATCGCCTTTATTTAGGATTTTATTTATTTCCTGACGTTGCAAATTCTTTACAGAGATCGTTTTCACGAGTGATGAACAAAAAGATTTTTGTTCATCAGTCGAGTTCAAATACAATCCTAAAACGTTGTTTTAAGTTTAAATAAATTTTATATATAAATAATTTGACGGGCCTCGTGGCGTATTGGTAAATCTACCGGCTGCAGCAATGAGGTTGGGGGATCAATTCCCACCCGAGCACAAATATTTGTGACAAACATGAATATTTGTGTGGTGTCTGGGTGTTTTTCTATGTATTATAAGTATGTATTTACAAAAGAAAAGTATATATGTATTAATATCCGTTATCTAGTATCCATAACACAAGCATTTATTTGCTTAGCTTGGAGCTAGAGGGCGCTGTGTGTGTATTGTGTCCAAGATATTATTATTATTAATTTAAAAGCCTATTATTTAAATGAAGAGTTCAAATAATTCGTTGAACAGGTCCAATAGGGAAAATGTCATATAACTGTACTAAGACTTCATCAGTCTAGGGATAGACATAAAGGAAGAACCTAATAAAATACAATTCTGGTACAGCTAAGTCGCTGGTTAATTCTTATCTTATGAATCATGCGAAAAACCACCCCCTTATTGATGAAGCTTAGATAGATACCTAATACATGTTTAATCATAATACAATATAGCTGTATTTTATATCGGTTTTTATTTAGGTGGGTCCAATTGTTTCTTTTTTTTAAGATACGAGTACAAGATACAAAAATACATTCAACCCTAAATTTTCATCTCTCTACGCTGAACCCCCGTTTTTGTTTGTCTGATGTTTTTGGCAGCTTTGTTTTGTTTTTATTTTTGCAAAACAACGTTTGATGGGTCAGCTAGTAGATAGGTATAGAATATCTCCCATCAACACGGAGTTACTTAAATCAATACTTTCCTCACGTTAGAAATTAAATTTAATTAAGAATCATAAATAATATCTTGGACACAATACACACAGCGCCCTCTAGTTTCAAGCTAAGCAACTAAATGCATGTGTAATGGAAACTAGATAACAGATATTAATATATGCATACTTTTTTTTTAAATACGTACTTATAATACATAAGGAAAGACCCAGACGCCACTTCATACATTCAAGCTTGTCTTAGATATTTGCACTTGGGTAGGGAGCCAACCCGCGAAACTCGATTCCGCCGTCGGCACCAATGCATCACGAGGCCCGTTAATCTGACTTTTATCAACTCAAAAGTCTTATCTTAAATTAAGCATTATATATCTGTCTATATCAGCGTATCAGTTTACTTCAGAGTAATATTCAAAGAAGAAGTATCTATTATGAAGATTACTTTAGCTGGAATTACTCTACGAGTTTCGTATAACAAAGGGGTTAATTTAACTTCAGATACAAAGAGGACCTGTATTATCTTTCATGCTGTCAATCTTGCATTATGGAAATCAGATAACGGATATGTACGTCTTCGTAAATATTCACTTACGTCGAGCTGATATTAGGAAATTTTAAGCCAATAGGCGAAAGACACGTAAGACATGAATAACTTCACGCCAAAACCCTTGCAGGTAGGCAGAGAGAACAGAGCACGAGCAAAGCACGATTCTTACACACCTCACACGCTTCTGACTTTTTTAACTCTTTTCGTGCATGCGCGTCGATTTTTGAGGCTCCTAAAGTTACCTTCCTCCAGAACGCGTTCTATTTGGTCATGGAATGTGTGTCTTGGCTGTTCTCAACTCCTAAATCCATCCGCTTTTGCATTGTATATCTGCTTAGTCAATGTTCCTCATCATCATCTATAGTTTCTCTATGTCTGAACCATCGGAGCATGCCCTTTCTTACTTTTACACCGACACTCTCTTTCAACCAGACATCCTTCCTTACAACCTTGTTTTCGACGCGGTCAGCGAGGGTCAATCCGCAGATTTTGGGCAGTGCGTTAATTTCGACCGCGTTTATACACTTCCGTGCACACTCTCTCACGCTCTCGCTTCCATAAGTTAGCGTTGGGATCAGTAACAGCTGATATTAATAAGTTTTATACCAATAGGCGAAAGACATACACACGTCAGACATACATAAGTTCACGCCAATTCCTTTGCGGGTAGGCAGAGAGAATAGAGCGTTATAAGGCCCGTTTCTTACACGCCTCACACGCTTCTGACTTTCATAACTCTTTTCATGCACGCGCGTCATTTTTTAATACTGCTGACATCACCTTCCGCTAGAACTCATTCTATTTAGTCAAGGTGTGTCGTGGC
Organism: Euproctis similis; assembly: GCA_905147225.2. Lineage (NCBI taxonomy): Eukaryota > Metazoa > Arthropoda > Insecta > Lepidoptera > Erebidae > Euproctis > Euproctis similis. The sequence goes on from LR990105.1 coordinate 12,180,492, forward strand.
CGCGCTTTCTTTTGCATTGTATATCTGCTTAAAATAGGCAATCTTGCGTCGTCCCTTCTTTCTACATTTCCAAACCATCGGGGCACGTCCTTTCTTACTTTTACACCGATACTCCCTTTCAATCCAACCTCCTTCCTTGCCACTTTGTCACGCAGTCAGCGTGAGTCACTTCCAAATTTTGCACAATGCCCTCATTTTGACCGCGTTCATCCTACTTTCATGCACACTCTAACATACCCAACAACCAACCAAGTCTCGCTTCCATAAAATAGCGTTGGGATCATTATCTACCCCACCGTGCGAAAGACATTGCTTATAAAATTGATGATAAAACTATGTAAATGGCTGGAATAGAAATAAATAATTATTAAGTATGTGAATATAAGGATTCGACTAAAAAAAACTTAGGTGATTACACTATTTCAATTCTAGAATCCTCGTATAAAACTTTGTTCCGGAACATAAGTAATAAATAAATAAATTTTGGATCTCGTTCTTTTTCTTTACTATATAATTTTTTTTTTGGTAAGCAACCAACGCCGCCCATGGACACCAGCAACATATACAGTGTTACTGTTGCGTTGTCGATCTTTTAGGGATAGGGGATAGGAAAGGATGGGGTAGAGGGGTGGGCCTGCGGGTACCTCTCTCACCGAACGAAACGCGGCATGAGCCACTTTACGTCGGTCTTCTGAGAGGCCGTGGTATTTCACCGGTCGAGCCGGCCCATTCATGCAGCGAACTGCTTGGCTCTACCACTGTTAAATCATCATGTCAGAGCCAATAATAATAATGGTTTATCACTACGCTTCGAGACACATAGAATACCGGAGTTATCGTCAGCAGTCCTATTTCTAGAAAGTCGTTTGTTTGGTTAAATTTAATATAATTAAAGCTGCTATTAGACAATAAAAATTAGATGAACATTAGTAGTATATAAATGTGTTACATCACCTTTCCAATCTCTTTGATTCACGCACAAAAGGAAAATATTAATAAAACCTGTATCTATATATCAAGAAAACGGACAGACTCTGAAAGGGGAATCAACATTGAAGCAGGTACATATATAACAAACATCACACAAAAATGTTTTTCATATAACGTTATAATACAATTCTATGAGAATGGGGCACACTGAGAATGAGACATTAGCTGATAGCAATACCTTGATAGACCAGTACCAATATTTCTCTACAAACAAGCTAATACAGCCCGTGGTCCAGTGGTCGAGCGCCTGAATCAAGAAGTCGTGGGTTCGAATCCGGGCCCACCGTCAATAACTTTGCGATGTTTTTTTTCGGATTTGATACATATCGATGGTTGACAATATTTTGCTCTGTGAAAGGCAATAGTTTATACTACCCATTCCAATTTGGACGTAAAATTCAGCGAGTCCAGGTTTTATAGCCACTGCCTACACTTTCGGGTAGAAAAAGGAGTGAAGTTATGTGTGTATGGGTATTGGGTATGTTTTAAGATGATATGAATAAGAGTAATATAGCGCAAGACGTGATATCAAACTCCTTTTCGAGATGAGTTGCGCGGTGAACAATTTCATTCATATGTCAGTCATTCGAATACCACAATCTCATTCGTTCATTCTATTAATCGTTGTCTTTTTATTCGCAATAAGCTTTAAGGCTTTTTCAATTTTGATGTTCAGATTGAAGTAATTACTTAAATCTATATTATTGATATCATGGGCTGGATATCATGAGTTATTAATGAGCTGTAGAACTATAATCTCCGTATTGTGGTGCAAAGGCTCTATCTATAGTATCTATACTATCTATCCATCTATACTATCTATCTATACTAATCTTAATACATACATAACACATGCATATTTCTTCCCTAAACACCGAAACTTTTGGATGAATTGTTTTTACCGCCTTTTAGAGATCTAAATATGGCTAGATTTTTTTAAATATTGTCTGCAAAAAATCTACTATAATTAGAGTTTCCCCGTTGTAAGTTACTGTCTACAGCATCTAGAATTAAATATAGAGTTAAATAAACTATCTACTTTAACTTATTTAAATAATCATTTCACATTCATTGTATTACAATCTTTATAGCGAATATATATTAATATATAAGACAAACGCATAATATCTCTTGTTTTGATTTCATCATATAAGGAAAAGAGATAAATTGATCACTTCTACGGCGTATTATCTCAGTCAGGTAGACGGAGCCTAACCAAATAGGAAGTTACCTTTATTATTGAGAAAATAATGTATTATCTTCGTTATGAAAATATTCTTTAACGTTAAATTTTCCGATGGATATAAAAGTAACTCTCTTTGTATTCATACATTTATGTCTAAGTGATATTACACGTCAGCAATAGTATATAACCACTGTACGCACAGTATGCGGCAGGGGTCGGTGTGCAGCGACATACCGTTGTCGCTGACACAAATAAAGATGACATGATCGTAATTACGTCTTTCATTTATCGCCCACTCATCTACCCATCACTGAAGAACATCCGTCTCACGATAAGTAGAGTCACCTGTAACAACCTACCGTTACATATGTAAGATATCATTTTAGATTGAAAGTATGTGTTTTCTTTTGTAGTTTCACTTCTTTCATGCCCAAAAGTGTAAGCGGTGATAATTTTGCCTTGAAATGCCGAATAGCTGATTGAAACTAAAGATGGGACTATTTTTTAAGCTACAGTTAGTTATTACAGGAAAATTTTGTAGTATTATTTACGCATTCCATGGGATTTATTAATACACACAAATTCATCAATAGAAAACTGTTCACCTAAGTTAATTGAAAATTTTGATCATATTATAAAAAAATCTAATCTCAAGGAGTTGTTAAAGATCTTGATTAAAAGTTATTATAATATATATTTATAAAATAGAGATTAAAGTTAGTAAAAATCTTATACATGAGGTTGAAAATTTTTTGAAAAATAACGGCCATTTTGGATATTCTATATTAAGAACTAATCTTACCATTTAAGGTAATCTTTTACTTTGTACGAAATAAATATTGCTGTAAGTTACCTCCCAATATATAATTGATAATGAACTAAAACAGTTATATGATTAACATAAATACTTACATAACTTTACACAAAGTCCTTTGCAGGTAAGCAGATAGAACATAGCACCATAATGTACACTTTTACGCACTTCACTCGCTTCTTGGACTTTTATAACTCTTGTCATACACGCTTCTCAGTATTAAAGGCTCTTGACATCACCTTCCTGACGCAAAACGGGAGAATGTAGGAAACATTCTCCCGTTTTTGAACTGTATATGTACTTAGTTTTACTTGCATAAATACGTAACTTCACGCCGAATCCCATATATCCAATCCAATAAGGCATAATTCTTGCACAACTCACTCGCTTTATTGACTTTCACAACTCTTTTCATGAACGCGCGTTGATTTTTGAGGCTTCTAACATAACCTTCCTCCCGATCACGTTCTATTTGGTAATGGAATGTGTGTCTTGGCCGTCCTCGTTCTGTCCTTCCTTTCATCCTTTTGAGTCCCGCTTTGGCGTTTTTTACTTGCATTATCCATTATTTCCACATGTCCGCACCACCCCTTCCATTTAATTATCGTTTTAAATGACTTTTGTTCTCTTTTTTTCATATTTCGCAATTATAACATTCATATCAAAATTCATAGTCAATTAAAAGCGTCATTCACGTTGTCTATTATGTTGTGGCAATAAACGAAAACTGTCATAACATGAAACGTTCGTGTTATTAAAAATTCCATCACCGTCAACTGCCTGTGGCGCAGTTTGGGGGTGACCCCTCTCTCCAGTTAATCAGTACATATATACATATATCTATATTATGATGAGTTGTCATCACATACGCAAGGAGTGAGATCATTTTCGCTTAATCAAATATGGAATAGATTTTTTTTAACATCAATTCAAAGTTTTTTTTTCAGTAGAGGGCCGATGTCATTTTTTCGCGAAGACATCACTTCTAGATGTAATTCTATTCGTGCGGTAAAACTAGATCGTTATCGGCAGCCACCTGTCGCAGATAGGCCCGGACATATCGGACTGCCAGTTCGGGATCCGGCAATCCGGCAGGGGCGCTCGACCACCGACGCGGTGTCGCCTTCGGGACCCTTCCCTGGTCGGCTATCAGGGAGGCCCTTGTATACCACGAGGTGCCTCCCTACCTAAGGTCGGTCATCGGGCTAGGGCCCCTTCTGTGGAACCTTGCCTACGACCCGGTCTTCCGCACCAGTCTGCCCCGTGGCGTGAGTGTCGTCTACGCAGACGACACTCTGGTGATCGCCACGGGGCCCGACTTCGAGCGTACGCTCAGGTTCGCCGAGCTGGGGATGGCAATCGTCGTCAGACGGAGGTGGCACCTCACAAGAGTCAGGCGCTGTGGTTCTACCGGCTCACTCGTGGCCGGGAACCACGGGACTCGCGGATCCAGGTGGGTGACACAGCTGTCCCGGTGGGGCGGTACATAAAGTACCTCGGCCTCACCCTGGATAGCCGCTAGAGCTTCGAGGAGCACTTCGTCAGGATGGTCCCCCGAGCGCGACGGGTGGCAGGCGCGTTGCACCGCCTGCTGCCCAATCTCGAGGGACCGGGAGAGGGAGTTCGCCGCCTCTACGGTGGCGACGTGCGATCCGTGGCCTTGTACGGGGCCCCCGTTTGGTCGAGGGACCTCATAGGGGCCTCCCGCTCTAGAGCTCTGCTGAGGAGCCCGGAGTCGTACGGGGCTACCGTACGATATCGTACGAGGCGGTGACGGTCCGCGCGCGTGCTCCGCCCTTCATTATCCTGGCCGAGATGTACGCAGCCGCGTATGATCTCGGCCGGGGAGGGGGGATCCAGACGCGCGGAGGTACGAAGTGCGGAGGCGGGAGGCCTTCCGGTGGGTCCTAGTAGACTGGCGCGACGCGCTGGTCCTCCAGGGCTGTGCGCGTCAGCGTGCCGTCAGTGCCGTCCTGCCCCACCTCGAGGCCTGCGTGCTCCGTAAATGGGGCACTGTCACCTACTGGTTGACTTAGATACTCACCGGGCACGGGTGCTTCATTAAATATCTGAGTCGAATAAAACGCGAAGAGACGGCGAGATGCCACATTGCGTATCCGACCTGGACTCGGCCCAGCACACGCTGGAGGTCTGCCCGGCCTGGGCGGCCGAACGCCGAGTCCTGGTCGACGGGATCGGGCGAGACTTGTCCCCGCCGGCATTGGTCACGGCAATGCTGGCGGGAGAGGAGTGGAGGGTCGTGGTCTCCTTCTGCGAAGCAGTCATGTTCCAGAAGGAGGCCGCCGAGCGGGATCGGGAGAGATCTGATCCCGCTCGAAGGCGGCGGTGGCGAGCGCAGTGATCGCCGCCGCCGACGGGCCGCGAGGGCGCACACCCCGCGGGTGCGCCCGGATCGCGGCCCAGGAAGGATGACCCCCCGGTGCGGCCGGGGAGGGTCGGCGGGGGCGCCGCCGGCCTCGCGCCACTTTACAGCCCGGGGTCGGAGCTGCCCCGCCCGGGGGAGCCTCACCGAGGCTCCCCGAGGATGAGCACTCGTGACAGAGGGGGGGCGACGGCGGGGTGGACCAGAGGGCTGAAGCACTGTCCTGGGCCACCCTAACGCCGGAGGAAGGCTGCCGTGAGGTTTTAGTGGGTAACCCTAGGATCGGATTGCAGTTTACTGTTTTGGGAGTCCTGTTTTGCTGTTGGCATCTGTCTTGCAGATGTACATGAGCGGCGTCAGTCACGTACCATCATATAATCGACCTACTCGTTTATACATATCACATTAAAAACTGAAACTTGTACTTATTCATTTCAATACTTCAGCATGATAGCATGGATTTTCCAAAATCTTCAATGTAGAGACACCGCCATGTTACTACTTATGCGCCGTCCATTATATCAATATATTTTAGACAGAGGATAATAGTGATTGCAAGAGAATTCAAAGTATCGATAATTTATTAAAAATCTTGGTTTAAAAAGCCATAAGTCGATAAATTAAAATTTAACTATCTTTTTTTTAGGTATATCTTGTCCTATTTCCTCGCGTAAAAAAGGTATATCTTGTCAATGAAATATGACGTATGGGCGCCTATTTTTGTTCGGAATTTTCAGTAAAATTACTAAAGTTTTAGCCACGAATTTTCGTGAGCTGTCCAAATTTGTTTTCACCTCTTGTTGTTGGCAGCTGTACAAATAAATAATATTTGTAACGTAACAACATGTAGGCCCATTCATAGCTATTGCTTATATATAAGAATACTATATATACGAGTATAATTATTATTGCCGTATGTGATTTGTAGCCGGTACATTGTAAGCTGAAAATAAAAATAAAATCAAAATGAAATTTCTCATCTCTTACGTTTTTCTGCTGTGTTCGGTGAGTAACAATTAGAGTGAAATAAAATTCTTAACATATAGCTCAACGACCGGGCACAAGAATCCCCAGTTCGTTTAGAGTTTCTAGGTATTCATAAAATATCGTATGTAAGCTTACCAGCTTTAACAGTGGTAGAGCCAAGCAGTTCGCTGCATGAATGGGCCGGCTCGACCGGTGAAATACCACGACCTCTCAGAAGATCCATCAGGTGACACGCCTGCTCGTTTGCCCTCCTATCCCATAAAAAAACAGCTTTTCTGTCTTCAGTCCCATAGCACAGCAGAATTAACTGGGTAATTCTGACTGCCGTAGTAAATGCCTGGCTTGCCCAAACTATAATTTACCGACCAACTCGCTTTCTTAGAGACAGTGGATCGACCCGCTCTGCGCCACCTTAAAATAATCACTTATTAGTGGTTTTGTAGGTGGTGCTGAGCATTCTCGTCTGCTGACTGTAAGGGGGAGTCCGGTGTTTGGCTTAAGGCACTGTCATCGCCCAACATAGGAACATTATTAGATAATACCACTTGTCGTGTCGTAACTTGCCTTCGCTTAGGTGTTGGAAAGAGGCTAAGATTGTGAGAATGTGATTTACAAATGGAAAAGTTGTGGCCCAGTGCTCGCTGTACACCAACGACCAGGAGTTACTTGTTGTGGCGTCATCAAAGTAGAGTTTCAAGACTCAGTGAATATAAGTTTAAGAGATTGGAACATAAAAATGTATGTGATCCAGGTGGAAGTTATGGTCATGAAGAGAAAGAAAAAAGAGAGAAAGTGGTTACACTGTGACACGTAAATGGATATTTACAAAAGATAAAAAAATGCAGGAAATACTCAAAAGAGAGTACTTGGTTTTATTAATTTTGACTCCCTCTAAATGTTTTTTAAGAGGTTCTTTTTATTAGCTTTTTATTAGCTTCACCTGTATGTATGTTTGTATGTTTGTATGTTTGTATATTTGTATGTTTGTATGTTTGTAGGTTTGTTTGAACCGACTTCTTTTTTAGTTTCCGCTGATTGCCACTAGATGGTGCGATTTGTGAACTATGTAAATAATAGTTTAAAAAAACTAAAAAACACGCTTTTTATAGAAAACCGAACTAAAAAATAGAAAATAAATTTTAATGAATTTAAATTAAGAAAATAGTTGTTTCTAAGATTTTCGCGAATCTCACTCATTGATTAAAACAACTTTAGGATTATATCTACTTCTAACTTTTAGGATATTATCGAAATGATAATCACTCTACTCATATCTGTCAATAAAATATTTATAACTATTGACACCATGCACCCCACGCTTTTTTGAACGATAGATGGTGCGATTTGTGTGAACTATGAAAGTTCATAAATCGCACCATCTAGTGGCAATCAGCGGAAAGTTTACGTTATCAACTTGAAACGAGTTCCTTATAAAAGTCACAGATGGCGCTATTCCTCAAATTCGAAACTAAGAAACGCGCTTGTTTTAGAAACCCGAACTAAAAAATATAAAATAAATAATAGTTTAAAAAAACTAAAAAACACGCTTTTTATAGAAAACCGAACTAAAAAACAGAAAAATAAAAAAAAAAATTTTATTTTAAAAAAAGCGTGGGGTGCATGGTGTCAATAGTTATAAATATTTTATTGACAGATATGAGTAGAGTGATTATCATTTCGATAATATCTTAAAAAGCACCCCACGCTTTTTTTAAAATAAAATATTTTTTTTTATTTTTCTGTTTTTTAGTTCGGTTTTCTATAAAAAGCGTGTTTTTTAGATTTTTTAAAATATTATTTATTAAATTTATAACCAACATTTACATAACATAACTTCACGCCTTTTTCTACACGAAGGTTTGGGCAGCTGTTGTTGAGCCTCAACTGGCTGTTTTTTTTTCCAAATGGTGGAGAGCCTATTGTCATATACCGGGTGAAAATGTGGCGAGTCATTGATATTTATCATACTTAATAACACATACATGAGTTTCGAAAATAATTCCGAAAAAAGATTGGTGCGAGTCTGGAATTGATCCCACGACTTCTGGATTCAAAAGGTCCACCGAGACTGTTAGCTGTTTTTAAATTTATCTTTTTATAATTTCAGGTTTTGTTGCTGAACCAAGCAAATGCTAATGGTATGTATTGCCAACAGTAAATTCTCATTTGGTTTAAATATTTGTACAAGAATTATGACACGCCGTATGGTAATGTGATCCCAATTGATTATCACGTTTTTCTTATTTGTTTTGATCTGTATTTGATTACTGCTAAGCTATGCCACAATTCAGTTATCTTAATAACCGTCCCTGAGTCTTCTAAAACTAAGACTTTCAATTTGAAAGACTTAAAATTTCATATATTTTCACTTACTTGTGCAGAAAAATATGCTTAAATATATTTTAAGTAATATTTTTTTTTGTTTTTAGTAATTTATTTATAAAGGATTTATTCATTATTTACGTTTAAATATATATAATCAATTTATGCACATTTCCAGTTAAATATCGGGAATGTAGATTTTTGTCCGTTGTGTTATGCCCGATTCTTCTCATGAAAGCCCCTACACTCGGAATCGGGCCGCTCGTGGCGATTGCTTCCGTGTTTTTTGTTCCACGGAGGCACTTGCGTCAAGCGCTCGTGTCTTAGCTTTTTAAATATTATTTTAATTTTAAACGTTTTTGTACATTGACTATTTTTAAGTGTCTGTGAGGATCTATGAAAATAAAACCACTTTGACTTTGACTTTGTCGGTATTAGGTGATATTGATTAGTATATAGATATTGTCCATACCAAAAGTGACATTCATCGAAAACTTGACAATTATTCTGTCTGTCTGATACACAAAGACACAAAGTACAAAGATGTACTCTTAAATCGAATTAATCTAAGTTTACAAATATTTCATACATTTGTAATTTCAGAATCGACTGGTGGTGACCCTCCATCCCAGCCTCGTGACACAACTCCTCCCAAGGCTCCTTGTGGAACAGCAGGTTGCAATGATCGGTACTGCAAAGGTGGAGCTTTGATTAATTTGAATGGATTGCCATGCGTCTGTGAGTTACAATTAATTAATTCAACAAGTTACAGAAGTGAACCATTTCGAAATATTTGTGATACATTTATAAATCTGATAAAACTTTTCAAATTATATGACAAACATATATGGCGGGGGCATAGTTAGTTGGTTAGTTAAAAGTACAGAGTTAAAAACTGCTATATTTTCAGTAGCGATGTTAAAATTATTGTTATTAATAATAATTTTAAATGACATGAAAATAACATTTGGCACATGAGTTTCTTGCTCCACGGAGGTACTTTCCTCAAGCGGACGTGTTTAAGGATTTTCTTTTTAATAATAAATGAAACTTTAGCACATTGTCTATTTTTAAGGGTCTGCGGAGACCTATGAAAATAAAGCTTCTTTGAGATAAGTAATAAATAAAATCAATTGAATAAACATGACAAACTTGTGTGTGAGTGTGTGTATATGTGTAAGTGTATAAAATTTCAAGCTGTATTTTTTTTTCACAGTGGACGCTCTCGTGCAATAACCAACATCAGACCATCAAACTATTTGTTTATCAAAATTAATTTTAATTGTCGTGTTTTTACTTTAATAATAAATTTGTTAAAGTTTATTTGCCAATCTAAGACAGTAAAAATGTAATCATTACCTTCTGGTTTTATTAAAAATTGTCCACCTCATAATCTTGGTTAATTTAATTTTGGTTTTTCAGTTGCTTATTTTATAACAAGCGCGTTTTAATATAATGCAAAAATAGGTATTTTAAATACTATTTACAAAAATCAGGTTTCTTATTAGTGGAGAGCCGGGATCCAGGGCCAGTCAATTAATATTTATCCAATTTTTGAAATGTGTTTCTAACAGCTTAAAGAAAAATGTAAAAAAAAATGGACGCTGTTGTTAATATTTGTTTTAAAGCCCTTCATCAAAATGAATGAATGATACAGTAATGATGATTAAAAGTATTGATCTGATTCTCTCTCTCTCTCTGAAGAATATCAGCCTTGAAATATCTCGGCATAAATATCATCATCATCAGACCTGGTCTGCTCCATAGCACGCTGAACGACCATGAGCTTCCTGATGAGGCCAGCATTTAAAGACCACGTAGGTCGGCAACGCAAGGGTAACACTATATGTGCTGCTGATGTCCATGTGCCACGCAGGTAGCTTACCATCAGGTGACACGCTTGATAGTTTGCCTGCCTATCCCATTAAAAAAAATGTCTCTATTCGGTACGTCATCACTGGCAACACACACTGGTCATAAACCTTGGCTAGTAGGCACTGAGGTATTTTGGACTAGATGATATTCCTAAGCTTCCCGAACGCTGCCCAGCCGAGTTGGATCAGTTGGTTAACCTCTTTCTTGAAGTTGACTCTACCTAGTTGAATAGTTTGTCCTAGGTAAACATAGTGATCGACAACTTTGAGGATCGTATCGCCAACAGTTACCGGTACTTGAATGACATGGCCACTGGTCTTGTCCATGTTCATACGTAGATCCCTTTGTTGGGTTTTTAAGGTCCTCGAGCATTGCACTAAGGTTCTCCAGTTCTGCCATGACTACGATATCATCGGCAAATCAAAGGTGGGTGATCTATTCGCTGTTAATGTTGATGCCTAGCCCGGTCAATCTAGCTTGAAGACGTCGTCTAATGCAGAGTTTCGGAGATATAACGTCTCCTTGTCTGACACCCTTCTGCAGCGGAATAGCCTATACTAAGCACTTCAGCACTTCGATAGTCAATTTGGCACCGCTGAAGAGACGGTAGAGAGACCAAGTCTCGACAGAATCGAAGGCTTTCTCATACATAGGTCCACAAACGCCTAGCATAGAGGTCGATTATATTCCTCGGTCTCCTCTATGATCTGGCGTAAAGTGTGGATGTGGTCTATGGTACTGAAGCCCCTTCTGAATCTGGCTTATTCGGGAGGCTGGACGTCATCGAGTCAGCACGAGAGTCGATTTCTAATGACTTATATACTCATGTAAAATAGCATAAAAAGAAGTACAACAGGAGTTAAAAGGAAAGACCGAGTGAAACTAAAAGACATTAGAAGTAAAACAAAATTCAAGAATGCATATGCAACTTACGAACAACTAAAGTGGAGGTGGACAGGTCATATGACAAGAGAGAAGAAAGAAAAATGAACGAGACTAGTAACAGAGTAGTATCCAATAGACGGATGAAGAAACAGAGGTAGACAAACTAAGAGATGGGAGGATAACATCAGGAAAATACCGGGTCCAACATGGATTCGAACTGCAAGGAATAGGACAGAATGGACATCTTTAGAGGAGGCCTTTTTCGGAAGACCAGTTGTAGAATAAATTCCGTTAGCCTGTTAGATAAATAAATATATATATATATATATATATATATTAACATAAATAAATATAATGAGTTAGGGACATTATAATTTTGTAATTTAAACTAAGAACAACAATAAAGTTTTTTATTTAATTTATTTAATTCCTATCTGCCCTGCTAGACACTTGGTGCTATGTTATATTGTAATTTCCTTTTTGATTTATAGTCTCAGTGGTCCAGTGGTCGAGCACTCGGCTTCTGAATCCACAGGTCGCGGGTTCAAATCCTGGCATACACCAATGACTTTTCGAAATTAATTTCGAAAGTTATGTGTGATAAATATCGATGACTAAAAACCTTTGTGCCCGTTATGGCAATAGGTACGCCACCTATTCCATTTGGGACACATTTTTGGCCGACACCTTCTGGTAGAAAAAGGCGTAAAGTTATGTTATGTTCCTTTTAGATTCAACGATGCATCTTGTATGATTACAATGACAGATGAAAAGGCCAGCTTAGATTGGAAGCGAATGTCGGTGTAAAAGTAAGAAAAGGTATGTACGATGGTTCGGAAATGTAGATAGGATACAGGATGCAAGACTGATTAAGCAGATATACAATGCAAAAATGTATAAATGTAGAAGCCGACCAATACCAATTAGACAGAAAATTATTTATTTGTTCAGCTTATAGATTGTGGTTATAAGAGAGTTAATTGGAAAAATATTTGAATTAAATAGTAATGCATACATAACGTCACGCCAAATCCCTTGCGGGGTAGGCAGAGAGAACGGAGCGCCATAAGGCACGATTTTTACACACCTCACTCGCTTCGTTGACTTTCATTACTCTTTTCATACACGCGAGACATATTAAAATAATAATAACATAACATATAACATAACTTCACGCCTTTATTACCTGAAGGTGTAGGTAGCGGCTGTAAGCCTCGTCTCGCCGTTATGTTTACGTCACAAATGGAATAGGTGGCGGACCTATTTCCACACCGAGCAGAAGGTTTTCAGTCATCGATATTTGTCACACTTAATTTACGAAAACAATTTCCAAAAGTCATTAAAGTCACATAAGGCACATAATGTCATCCTTTCAAATTATCCATGTTGTCAAAACTTTTAACTGTGGTTTTACGATCAGCTGCCTGTCTGACGTCACCATTCTTGGAAATATGTTCGTTGGTGGTTTTTCCTCAACCAGGGGTATAGTGCAGCAAAAGCAGTAAATGCTGTTATGGTATGCTCATTATGTTATGCCGTTTAAATAAAAAATAGGGGTTGATCGTAGCGAGATTCTTTTGCAGATTCATAAAAAAAATTGATTAAAAAATCTAAAAATTCAACCAAACAAATTAGTAGGGGTGGACTACCCTTAACATTTAGGGAAGAGGAAATAGATATTGTTCGATTCTCAGACTTACTCAATATGAATGGGCCAGCTCGACCGGTAAATACCACGACCTCTCAGAAGATCGACGTAAAGTGGCTCATGCCGCATTTCGTTTGGTGAGAGAAGTACCCGGAGAAAAATCCGTCCCTATTCTACTCCTTTTGAGGTCGGCAACGCAAAAGTAAAACTATAGGTGTTGCCGGTGTCCTTGGGCGGCATTGGTTGCTTATCATCAGGTGACACGCCTGCTCGTTTATCTCTAGTGTTAGTTACCATGCTCCTACGATACGGCTTTACCGATTCTCTTTTTTTTTATGTGATCTCCTATCACTGGAGATACGAGGATTTTACATTGGTATATACAAGATGGCCAAGTATTTTACTGCAGTTTTAATAAATAAATTAATTGGGCTTTTTACGTGTACAAAGTTAGGGGTCTTATACGCATTTATTTGTGTAACAATAAAAATATTAAGTCGTGACAAAACTTTAAGTAGCATACAAGACTAAACAACAATTGTTTCAATAATAAAAAAAAATGGATGCGTGTACTTATGTACGCGCGTCAGAAGTTATACTTCTTTGGCATCATTAAAATATATATATATATATAATTATTAAAAACAAAATTTAGAGAATAATAAATATATAAGACATTATTTTGTAAATATTAAATAACCAATAATAAGTAGATAATAATAATAATACATTAATAATTTAATAATATTTAGTGTTATTTATATTAAATAAAAGTATTTTAATTTATATCAATAAATAATACATACGGATAGTTAACCTCAATTATATTGGAGCACTTGAAAAAGTATATAAGCACAATTTTTTTCACTAATATTCACAAATAGTAAGTAATATCAATCAAAATATTCAATTTAAATCACTACTGAATGAATATTATTTATTATACTGTTAATTTTGTGTCACAGATGCGCGCGCATCTTAAAATTTCACTCTCATCATTTTTTCATAACGCGCCTAAAGAAGTATAACTTCAATAAATCAACGCGTAACGTTTCAAACATATAAAAGACAAGTAAATACTATATGTGAATCATTTAATTGCATTTATTTGTAGCAGAAAGGCAATATCAGAAGGCAATATGAAGTTCACCATACTATTAGTTTTTGTGATATTTGCGGTAAGTATATACTTTAAATTTATTAACATAACAAAACTTCACGCCTTTGTCTAACTGAAGATGTAGGCAGTGGCTGTTAAGCCTGAAACCCTGTTAAGTTTACGTCTTAAATGGAATAGTTAGCGAACCTATTGCCATACCGGGCACAAGGTTTTCAGTCATCAATATTTATCACACATAAATTCCCAAAAGAGTTTCGAAAAATCATTGGTTCAGGATTCGAACTCGCGAATTCTTGATGCAGAAGCGCGGTGCCGGTCCACTGGACCACAGAGACATTTAAAATTATTAAAACTTAATAAGTATTTTATGCAAACATTTTGGTTTTGTATCTATCCCTGGCCACGTAAAACGCCTGTTCTTAATGTTCTTATTGTTTCATCAATTTTAAATTAGCCGTTTTGAAATAATGACCATCTTAAATTGTTTGAAACCTGCCTCGTTTCAAACAATTTAAAACGGTCATATTTAGTTTGATGACATGATGTGACGGTGTTTATAACATCAATTTATTTTTAATTTATTTTTTTATGTAAGAGAACTTCTGATTACTGCTGCAAGTTTCAATTATGTCGCTCCATAGATAATAAAACTAGTAACTATGCATAGGACAAGTAGATACACATATATATATTTATAAAAATCATAATACCTACAACTTGTTTGTTTCAGATTCAAATTTTGTCTTACAGTCAAACTGAGGCAGGTTTTATACGTAAGTATATTCCACTATTATTTAATTATAATATTATTTAATTCATAGTCTCGATGGTCCAGTGCTCGAGCAGTCCGCTGTTGAAGTCGCGGGTTCGAGTCATGATCCAACGATTTGTCGAAATTAATTTCGAAAGTTATGTGTGAAAGTCTCGGTGGCGCAGTGGTCGAGCACACGGCTTCTGATTCAGAGGTCCGGGTTCGATTCCAGACAATGGCTCACACCAATGACTTTCCGAAATTGTTTTCGGAAGTTATGTGTGATAAATATCGATGACTGAAAAACTTTGTGCCCGGTATGGCAATAGGTTCGCCACCTATTCCATTTGGGACGTAAACATAACGGCGAGACGAGGCTTAACAGCCGCTGCCTACACCTTCGGGTAACAAAAGGCGTGAAGTTATGTTATGTTATGTTTACAATATTATATGTTTACAGTGTACAATATTTTAAAAAATTTTTTGCTCAATGTTAGAATGACGTTGTAGTTCAAAGTTTAAATATTGTATGAGATTAAATCTGGACTGAACAAGTGGAGAACTTCCTATTTAAATGTTAGACCAAGTTAGTATTAAAAATAATAATAATATGCATTTGTAAGTATAATACAATTGTACCTATTTCTTTTAACCGTTCAAGTTACATACCGTACATTCACTATTCGTATTCTAAATACGGCATTATTTAATAGTACCTACACTAGAGCATTTTAAATTGTTTAAGAAATTAAATCCAGGTCAAAATACCCAACCAGTTCTCGATTTAATTTTGGTAATTATGTATAAATAATAATCATATAATAATATATAATAAATAAATAAATAATAATGTTAACAATCTCCATATTTGTTCTAGCTGGATTTCCCTTAGATACAGATAAATGTGGTAAAATTCCTTCATGTGACAAGCCTTCTCCATGTGATTTGAAAAAGAATAAAGAGGAGAAAAAGGAGAAAAAGGAAAAAGAAAAGGAAGATTGCGACTAGAACATACAATATTTTTCCGACATCATTGAATGACATGAATAGTTTTGATCTTTTTTTATATATTATTTAGTTTAATTAAATAAGTACTATAGTATATAGTAGTATGGTCTGTTTCTATATATCCTTGAACAGTGGTAGAGTCTTACATTTCGCTGAATGAATGGGCTTGGAGAATAAAAGCGTGTAGTGGCTTATTCCGGTGTACATGGGCGGTAAGAAGTTAACTTACTTACCATCAGGTGACCCACTTGCTCATTTGCCGTCCTATCCCATAAAAAAATCCTGTATACTGAACAGTCGTTTTTAAGTTACATAAAATATCTAGTAAGTAGCACAGTGTTTTTATAAAATTTAAAAACAATGTTACGCCCAAAGGTATCAAGAAGCTTGTGAAATGGATTCGAATTCCTTTGCAGGTAAGCAGATAGAACAGAGCACCATAATGTACACTCTTACGCAATTCACTCGCTTCTTTGACTTTTATAACTCTTGTCATACACGCCTCTCAGTATTAAAGGCTCTTGACATCACCTTCCTGACGCATTCCAACATTCTCCCGTTTTTGAACTGTATATGTACTTAGTTTTACCTGCATACATACGTAACTTCACACCGAATTCCATATATCCAATCTAATCCAATAAGGCATGATTCTTGCACACCTCACTCGCTTTATTGACTTTCACAACTCTTTTCATGAACGCGCGTTGATTTTTGAGGCTTCTAACATAACCTTCCTCCCGATCACGTTCTATTTGGTAATGGAATGTGTGTCTTGGCCGTCCTCGTTCCGTCCTTCGTTCCATCCTTCCTTTCATCCTTTTGAGTCCCGCTTTGGCGTTTTTTACTTGCATTATCCATTATTTCCACATGTCCGAACCACCCCTTCCATATCATTATCATTTTAAATGACTTTTGTTCTCTTTTTTTCATATTTCGCAAAGATAACATTCATATCAAAATTCATAGTCAATTAAAAGCGTCATTCACGTTGTCTATTATGTTGTGGCAATAAACGAAAACTGTCATAACATGAAACGTTCGTGTTATTAAAAATTCCATCACCGTCAACTGCCTGTGGCGCAGTTTGGGGGTGACCCCTCTCTCCAGTTAATCAGTACATATATACATATATCTATATTATGATGAGTTGTCATCACATACGCAAGGAGTGAGATCATTTTCGCTTAATCAAATATGGAATAGATTTTTTTTAACATCAAAAGTTTTTTTTTTCAGTAGAGGGCCGATGTCATTTTTTCGCGAAGACATCACTTCTAGATGTAATTCTATTCGTGCGGTAAAACTAGATCGCTATCGGCAGCCACCTGTCGCAGATGGGCCCGGACATATCGGACTGCCAGTTCGGGATCCGGCAATCCGGCAGGGGCGCTCGACCACCGACGCGGTGTCGCCTTCGGGACCCTTCCCTGGTCGGCTATCAGGGAGGCCCTTGTATACCACGAGGTGCCTCCCTACCTAAGGTCGGTCATCGGGCTAGGGCCCCTTCTGTGGAACCTTGCCTACGACCCGGTCTTCCGCACCAGTCTGCCCCGTGGCGTGAGTGTCGTCTACGCAGACGACACTCTGGTGATCGCCACGGGGCCCGACTTCGAGCGTACGCTCAGGTTCGCCGAGCTGGGGATGGCAATCGTCGTCAGACGGAGGTGGCACCTCACAAGAGTCAGGCGCTGTGGTTCCACCGGCTCACTCGTGGCCGGGAACCACCGGACTCGCGGATCCAGGTGGGTGACACAGCTGTCCCGGTGGGGCGGTACATAAAGTACCTCGGCCTCACCCTGGATAGCCGCTAGAGCTTCGAGGAGCACTTCGTCAGGATGGTCCCCCGAGCGCGACGGGTGGCAGGCGCGTTGCACCGCCTGCTGCCCAATCTCGAGGGACCGGGAGAGGGAGTTCGCCGCCTCTACGGTGGCGACGTGCGATCCGTGGCCTTGTACGGGGCCCCCGTTTGGTCGAGAGACCTCATAGGGGCCTCCCGCTCTAGAGCTCTGCTGAGGAGCCCGGAGTCGTACGGGGCTACCGTACGATATCGTACGAGGCGGTGACGGTCCGCGCGCGTGCTCCGCCCTTCATTATCCTGGCCGAGATGTACGCAGCCGCGTATGATCTCGGCCGGGGAGGGGGGATCCAGTAGCGCGGAGGTACGAAGTGCGGAGGCGGGAGGCCTTCCGGTGGGTCCTAGTAGAGTAGTGGTCCTCCAGGGCTGTGCGCGTCAGCGTGCCGTCGGTGCCGTCCTGCCCCACCTCGAGGCCTGCGTGCTCCGTAAATGGGGCACTTTCACCTACTGGTTGACTTAGATACTCACCGGGCACGGGTGCTTCATTAAATATCTGAGTCGAATAAAACGCGAAGAGACGGCGAGATGCCACATTGCGTATCCGACCTGGACTCGGCCCAGCACACGCTGGAGGTCTGCCCGGCCTGGGCGGCCGAACGCCGAGTCCAGGTCGACGGGATCGGGCGAGACTTGTCCCCGCCGGCATTGGTCACGGCAATGCTGGCGGGAGAGGAGTGGAGGGTCGTGGTCTCCTTCTGCGAAGCAGTCATGTTCCAGAAGGAGGCCGCCGAGCGGGATCGGGAGAGATCTGATCCCGCTCGAAGGCGGCGGTGGCGAGCGCAGTGATCGCCGCCGCCGACGGGCCGCGAGGGCGCACACCCCGCGGGTGCGCCCGGATCGCGGCCCAGGAAGGATGACCCCCCGGTGCGGCCGGGGAGGGTCGGCGGGGGCGCCGCCGGCCTCGCGCCACTTTACAGCCCGGGGTCGGAGCTGCCCCGCCCGGGGGAGCCTCACCGAGGCTCCCCGAGGATGAGCACTCGTGACAGAGGGGGGGCGACGGCGGGGTGGACCAGAGGGCTGAAGCACTGTCCTGGGCCACCCTAACGCCGGAGGAAGGCTGCCGTGAGGTTTTAGTGGGTAACCCTAGGATCGGATTGCAGTTTACTGTTTTGGGAGTCCTGTTTTGCTGTTGGCATCTGTCTTGCAGATGTACATGAGCGGCGTCAGTCACGTACCATCATATAATCGACCTACTCGTTTATACATATCACATTAAAAACTGAAACTTGTACTTATTCATTTCAATACTTCAGCATGATAGCATGGATTTTCCAAAATCTTCAATGTAGAGACACCGCCATGTTACTACTTATGCGCCGTCCATTATATCAATATATTTTAGACAGAGGATAATAGTGATTGCAAGAGAATTCAAAGTATCGATAATTTATTAAAAATCTTGGTTTAAAAAGCCATAAGTCGATAAATTAAAATTTAACTATCATTTTTTTAGGTATATCTTGTCCTATTTCCTCGCGTAAAAAAGGTATATCTTGTCAATGAAATATGACGTATGGGCGCCTATTTTTGTTCGGAATTTTCAGTAAAATTACTAAAGTTTTAGCCACGAATTTTCGTGAGCTGTCCAAATTTGTTTTCACCTCTTGTTGTTGGCAGCTGTACAAATAAATAATATTTGTAACGTAACAACATGTAGGCCCATTCATAGCTATTGCTTATATATAAGAATACTATATATACGAGTATAATTATTATTGCCGTATGTGATTTGTAGCCGGTACATTGTAAGCTGAAAATAAAAATAAAATCAAAATGAAATTTCTCATCTCTTACGTTTTTCTGCTGTGTTCGGTGAGTAACAATTAGAGTGAAATAAAATTCTTAACATATAGCTCAACGACCGGGCACAAGAATCCCCAGTTCGTTTAGAGTTTCTAGGTATTCATAAAATATCGTATGTAAGCTTACCAGCTTTAACAGTGGTAGAGCCAAGCAGTTCGCTGCATGAATGGGCCGGCTCGACCGGTGAAATACCACGACCTCTCAGAAGATCCATCAGGTGACACGCCTGCTCGTTTGCCCTCCTATCCCATAAAAAAACAGCTTTTCTGTCTTCAGTCCCATAGCACAGCAGAATTAACTGGGTAATTCTGACTGCCGTAGTAAATGCCTGGCTTGCCCAAACTATAATTTACCGACCAACTCGCTTTCTTAGAGACAGTGGATCGACCCGCTCTGCGCCACCTTAAAATAATCACTTATTAGTGGTTTTGTAGGTGGTGCTGAGCATTCTCGTCTGCTGACTGTAAGGGGGAGTCCGGTGTTTGGCTTAAGGCACTGTCATCGCCCAACATAGGAACATTATTAGATAATACCACTTGTCGTGTCGCAACTTGCCTTCGCTTAGGTGTTGGAAAGAGGCTAAGATTGTGAGAATGTGATTTACAAATGGAAAAGTTGTGACCCAGTGCTCGCTGTACACCAACGACCAGGAGTTACTTGTTGTGGCGTCATCAAAGTAGAGTTTCAAGACTCAGTGAATATAAGTTTAAGAGATTGGAACATAAAAATGTATGTGATCCAGGTGGAAGTTATGGTCATGAAGAGAAAGAAAAAAAAAGAGAGAAAGTGGTTACACTGTGACACGTAAATGGATATTTACAAAAGATAAAAAAATGCAGGAAATACTCAAAAGAGAGTACTTGGTTTTATTAATTTTGACTCCCTCTAAATGTTTTTTAAGAGGTTCTTTTTAAATTTATAACCAACATTTACATAACATAACTTCACGCCTTTTTCTACACGAAGGTTTGGGCAGCTGTTGTTGAGCCTCAACTGGCTGTTTTTTTTTCCAAATGGTGGTCATTGATATTTATCATACTTAATAACACATACATGAGTTTCGAAAATAATTCCGAAAAAAGATTGGTGCGAGTCTGGAATTGATCCCACGACTTCTGGATTCAAAAGGTCCACCGAGACTGTTAGCTGTTTTTAAATTTATCTTTTTATAATTTCAGGTTTTGTTGCTGAACCAAGCAAATGCTAATGGTATGTATTGCCAACAGTAAATTCTCATTTGGTTTAAATATTTGTACAAGAATTATGACACGCCGTATGGTAATGTGATCCCAATTGATTATCACGTTTTTCTTATTTGTTTTGATCTGTATTTGATTACTGCTAAGCTATGCCACAATTCAGTTATCTTAATAACCGTCCCTGAGTCTTCTAAAACTAAGACTTTCAATTTGAAAGACTTTTAAAATTTCATATATTTTCACTTACTTGTGCAGAAAAATATGCTTAAATATATTATATTTTAAGTAATATTTTTTTTTTGTTTTTAGTAATTTATTTATAAAGGATGTATTCATTATTTACGTTTAAATATATATAATCAATTTATGCACATTTCCAATTAAATATCGGGAATGTAGATTTTTGTTCGTTGTGTTATGCCCGATTCTTCTCATGAAAGCCCCTACACTCGGAATCGGGCCGCTCGTGGCGATTGCTTCCGTGTTTTTTGTTCCACGGAGGCACTTGCTTCAAGCGCTCGTCTTAGCTTTTTAAATATTATTTTAATTTTAAACGTTTTTGTACATTGACTATTTTTAAGTGTCTGTGAGGATCTATGAAAATAAAACCACTTTGACTTTGACTTTGACTTTGTCGGTATTAGGTGATATTGATTAGTATATAGATATTGTCCATACCAAAAGTGACATTCATCGAAAACTTGACAATTATTCTGTCTGTCTGATACACAAAGACACAAAGTACAAAGATGTACTCTTAAATCGAATTAATCTAAGTTTACAAATATTTCATACATTTGTAATTTCAGAATCGACTGGTGGTGACCCTCCATCCCAGCCTCGTGACACAACTCCTCCCAGGGCTCCTTGTGGAACAGCAGGTTGCAATGATCGGTACTGCAAAGGTGGAGCTTTGATTAATTTGAATGGATTGCCATGCGTCTGTGAGTTACAATTAATTAATTCAACAAGTTACAGAAGTAAACCATTTCGAAATATTTGTGATACATTTATAAATCTGATAAAACTTTTCAAATTATATGACAAACATATATGGCGGGGGCATAGTTAGTTGGTTAGTTAAAAGTACAGGGTTAAAAAACTGCTATATTTTCAGTAGCGATGTTAAAAATATTGTTATTAATTTTAAATGATATGAAAATAACATTTGGCACATGAGTTTCTTGCTCCACGGAGGTACTTTCCTCAAGCGGACGTGTTTAAGGATTTTCTTTTTAATAATAAATGAAACTTTAGCACATTGTCTATTTTTAAGGGTCTGCGGAGACCTATGAAAATAAAGCTTCTTTGAGATAAGTAATAAATAAAATCAATTGAATAAACATGACAAACTTGTGTGTGAGTGTGTGTATATGTGTAAGTGTATAAAATTTCAAGCTGTATTTTTTTTTCACAGTGGACGCTCTCGTGCAATAATCAACATCAGACCATCAAACTATTTGTTTATCTAAATTAATTTTAATTGTCGTGTTTTTACTTTAATAATTAATTTGTTAAAGTTTATTTGCCAATCTAAGACAGTAAAAATGTAATCATTACCTTCTGGTTTTATTAAAAATTGTCCACCTCATTATCTTGGTTAATTTAATGTTGGTTTTTCAGTTGCTTATTTTATAACAAGCGTGTTTTAATATGATGCAAAAATATGTATTTTAAATACTATTTACAAAAATCAGGTTTCTTATTAGTGGAGAGCCGGGATCCAGGGCCAGTCAATTAATATTTATCCAATTTTTGAAATGTGTTTCTAACAGCTTAAAGAAAAATGTAAAAAAAAATGGACGCTGTTGTTCATATTTGTTTTAAAGCCCTTCATCAAAATGAATGAATGATACAGTAATGATGATTAAAAATATTGATCTGATTCTCTCTCTCTCTGAAGAATATCAGCCCTGAAATTTCTCGGCATAAATATCATCATCATCAGCCCTGGTCTGCTCCATAGCACGCTGAACGACCATGAGCTTCCTGATGAGGCCAGCATTTAAAGACCACGCAGGTCGGCAACGCAAGGGTAACACTATATGTGTTGCTGGTGTCCATGTGCCACGCAGGTAGCTTACCATCAGGTGACACGCTTGCTCGTTTGCCTGCCTATCCCATTAAAAAAAACGTCTCTATTCGGTACGTCATCACTGGCAACACACACTGGTCATAAACCTTGGCTAGTAGGCACTGAGGTATTTTGGACTAGATGATATCCCTAAGCTTACCGAACGCTGCCCAGCCAAGTTGGATCAGTTGGTTAACCTCTTTCTTGAAGTTGACTCTACCTAGTTGAATAGTTTGTCCTAGGTAAACATAGTGATCGACAACTTTGAGGATCGTATCGCCAACAGTTACCGGTACTTGAATGACATGGCCATTGCTCTTGTCCATGTTCATGTTTGTTGGGTTTTTAAGGTCCTCGAGCATTGCACTAAGGTTCTCCAGTTCTGCCATGACTACGATATCATCGGCAAATCAAAGGTTGATGCCTAGCCCGGTCAATCTAGCTTGAAGACGTCTTCTAATGCAGAGCTTCGGAGATATAACGTCTCCTTGTCTGACACCCTTCTGCAGTGGAATAGCCTATGTACTCCCATCGTGGATTCAACTGATATGCTGGCGCTAAGCACTTCAGCACTTCGATAGTCGATTTGGCACCGCTGAAGAGACGGTAGAGAGACCAAGTCTCGACAGAATCGAAGGCTTTCTCATAGTCCACAAACGCCTAGCATAGAGGTCGATTATATTCCTCGGTCTCCTCTATGATCTGGCGTAAAGTGTGGATGTGGTCTATGGTACTGAAGCCCCTTCTGAATCTGGCTTATTCGGGAGGCTGGACGTCATCGAGTCAGCACGAGAGTCGATTTCTAATGACTTATATACTCATGTAAAATAGCATAGAAAGAAGTACAACAGGAGTTAAAAGGAAAGACCGAGTGAAACTAAAAGACATTAGAAGTAAAACAAAATTCAAGAATGCATATGCAACTTACGAACAACTAAAGTGGAGGTGGACAGGTCATATGGCAAGAGAGAAGAAAGAAAAATGGACGAGACTAGTAACAGAGTAGTATCCAATAGACGGATGAAGAAACAGAGGTAGACAAACTAAGAGATGGGAGAATAACATCAGGAAAATACCGGGTCCAACATGGATTCGAACTGCAAGGAATAGGACACAATGGACATCTTTAGAGGAGGCCTTTTTCGGAAGACAAGTTGTAGAATAAATTCCGTTAGCCTGTTAGATAAATAAATATATATATATATATATTTTAACATAAATAAATATAATGAGTTAGGGACATCATAATTTTGTAATTTAAACTAAGAACAATAATAAAGGTTTTTTTATTTAATTTATTTAATTCCTATCTGCCCTGCTAGACACTTGGTGCGATGTTATATTGTAATTTCCTTTTTGATTTATAGTCTCGGTGGTCCAGTGGTCGAGCACTCGGCTTCTGAATCCACAGGTCGCGGGTTCAAATCCTGGCATACACCAATGACTTTTCGAAATTAATTTCGAAAGTTATGTGTGATAAATATCGATGACTAAAAACCTTTGTGCCCGGTAAGGCAATAGGTTCGCCACCTATTCCATTTGGGACACATTTTTGGCCGACACCTTCTGGTAGAAAAAGGCGTAAAGTTATGTTATGTTCCTTTTGGATTCAACGATGCAACTTGTATGATTAAAATGACAGATGAAAAGGCCAGCTTAGATTGGAAGCGAATGTCGGTGTAAAAGTAAGAAAAGGTATGTACGATGGTTCGGAAATGTATATAGGATACAGGATGCAAGACTGATTAAGCAGATATACAATGCAAAATGTATAAATGTAGAAGCCGACGGCCGCCACGAGACACCTGCCAATACCAATTAGACAGATAATTCTTGATTTGTACAGCTTATAGATTGTGGTTATAAGAGAGTTAATTGGACAAATATTTGAATTAAATAGTAATACATACATAACTTCACGCCAAATCCCTTGCGGGGTAGGCAGAGAGAATGGAGCGCCATAAGGCACGATTTTTACACACCTCACTCGCTTCGTTGACTTTCATTACTCTTTTCATACACGCGAGACATATTAAAATAATAATAACATAACATATAACATAACTTCACGCCTTTATTACCTGAAGGTGTAGGTAGCGGCTGGTAAGCCTCGTCTCGCCGTTATGTTTACGTCACAAATGGAATAGGTGGCGGACCTATTTCCATACCGAGCAGAAGGTTTTCAGTCATCGATATTTGTCACACTTAATTTACGAAAACAATTTCCAAAAGTCATTAATGTCACATAAGGCACATAAGGCACATAATGTCATCCTTTCAGACTATCCATGTTGTCAAAACATTTAACTGTGGTTTTACGATCAGCTGTCTGTCTGACGTCACCATTCTTGGAAATATGTTCGTTGGTGGTTTTTCCTCTACCAGGGGTATAGTGCAGCAAAACTACCCTTAACATTTAGGGAGGTGGAAATAGATATTGTTCGATTCTCAGACTTACTCAATATGAATGGGCCAGCTCGACCGGTAAATACCACGACCTCTCAGAAGATCGACGTAAAGTGGCTCATGCCGCATTTCGTTTGGTGAGAGAGGTACCCGGAGAAAAATCCGTCCCTATTCTACTCCTTTTAAGGTCGGCAACGCAAAAGTAAAACTATAGGTGTTGCTGGTGTCCTTGGGCGGCATTGGTTGCTTACCATCAGGTGACACGCCTGCTCGTTTATCTCTAGTGTTAGTTACCATGCTCCTACGATACGGCTTTACCGATTCTCTTTTTTTATGTGATCTCCTATCACTGGAGATACGAGGATTTTACATTGGTATATACAAGATGGCCAAGTATTTTACTGCAGTTTTAATAAATTAATTAATTGGGCTTTTTACGTGTACAAAGTTAGGGGTCTTATACGCATTTATTTGTGTAACAATAAAAATATTAAGTCGTGACAAAACTTTAAGTAGCGTACAAGACTAAACAACAATTGTTTCAATAATAAAAAAAAATGGATGCGTGTACTTATGTACGCGCGTCAGAAGTTATACTTCTTTGGCATCATTAAAATATATATATATATATAATTATTAAAAACAAAATTTAGAGAATAATAAATATATAAGACATTATTTTGTAAATATTAAATAACCAATAATAAGTATTTAACATTAATAATTTAATAATATTTAGTGTTATTTATATTAAATAAAAGTATTTTAATTTATATCAATAAATAATACATACGGATAGTTAACCTCAATTATATTGGAGCACATGAAAAAGTATATAAGCACAATTTTTTTCACTAATATTCACAAATAGTAAGTAATATCAATCAAAATATTCAATTTAAATCACTACTGAATGAATATTATTTATTATACTGTTAATTTTGTGTCACAGATGCGCGCGCATCTTAAAATTTCACTCTCATCATTTTTTCATAACGCGCCTAAAGAAGTATAACTTCAATAAATCAACGCGTAACGTTTCAAACATATAAAAGACAAGTAAATACTATATGTGAATCATTTAATTGCATTTATTTGTAGCAGAAAGGCAATATCAGAAGGCAATATGAAGTTCACCATACTATTAGTTTTTGTGATATTTGCGGTAAGTATATACTTTAAATTTATTAACATAACAAAACTTCACGCCTTTGTCTAACTGAAGATGTAGGCAGTGGCTGTTAAGCCTGAAACCCTGTTAAGTTTACGTCTTAAATGGAATAGTTAGCGAACCTATTGCCATACCGGGCACAAGGTTTTCAGTCATCAATATTTATCACACATAAATTCCCAAAAGAGTTTCGAAAAATCATTGGTTCAGGATTCGAACTCGCGAATTCTTGATGCAGAAGCGCGGTGCCGGTCCACTGGACCACAGAGACATTTAAAATTATTAAAACTTAATAAGTATTTTATTCAAACATTTTGGTTTTGTATCTATCCCTGGCCACGTAAAACGCCTGTTCTTAATGTTCTTATTGTTTCATCAATTTTAAATTAGCCGTTTTGAAATAATGACCATTTTAAATTGTTTGAAACCTGCCTCGTTTCAAACAATTTAAATTTAGTTCATATTTAGTTTGATGACATGATGTGACGGTGTTTATAACATCAATTTATTTTTAATTTATTTTTTTATGCAAGAGAACTTCTGATTAGTGTTGCAAGTTTAAATTATGTCGCTCCATAGATAATAAAACTAGTAGCTATGAATAGGACAAATATATAATATATATATATATATATATATATATTCTTAAAAATCATAATACCTACAACTTGCTTGTTTCAGATTCAATTAATTCATAGTCTCGATGGTCCAGTGCTCGAGCAGTCCGCTGTTGAAGTCGCGGGTTCGAATCATGATCCAACGATTTTTCGAAATTAATTTCGAAAGTTATGTGTGAACGTCTCGGTGGCGCAGTGGTGGAGCACACGGCTTCTGATTCAGAGGTCCGGGTTCGATTCCAGACAATGGCTCACACCAATGACTTTCCGAAATTGTTTTCGGAAGTTATGTGTGATAAATATCGATGACTGAAAAACTTTGTGCCCGGTATGGCAATAGGTTCGCCACCTATTCCATTTGGGACGTAAACATAACGGCGAGACGAGGCTTAACAGCCGCTGCCTACACCTTCGGGTAACAAAAGGCGTGAAGTTATGTTATGTTTACAATATTATATGTTTACAGTGTACAATATTTAAAAAAATTTTTTGCTCAATGTTAGAATGACGTTGTAGTTCAAAGTTTAAATATTTTATGAGATTAAATCTGAACTGTACAAGTGGAGAACTTCCTATTTAAATGTTTGACCAAGTTAGTATTAAAAATAATAATAATATGCATTTGTAAGTATAATACCTATTTATTTTTACCGTTCAAGTTACATACCGTACATTCACTATTCGTATTCTAAATACGACATTATTTAATAGTACCTACACTAAAGCATTTTAAATTGTTTAAGAAATTAAATCCAGGTCAAAATACCCAACCAGTTCTCGATTTAATTTTGGTAATTATGTATAAATAATAATCATATAATAATATATAATAAATAAATAAATAATAATGTTAACAATCTCCATATTTGTTCTAGCTGGATTTCCCTTAGATACAGATAAATGTGGTAAAATTCCTTCATGTGACAAGCCTTCTCCATGTGATTTGAAAAAGAATAAAGAGGAGAAAAAGGAGAAAAAGGAAAAAGAAAAGGAAGATTGCGACTAGAACATACAATATTTTTCCGACATCATTGAATGACATGAATAGTTTTGATCTTTTTTTATATATCATTTAGTTTAATTAAATAAGTACTATAGTATATAGTAGTATGGTCTGTTTCTATATATCCTTGAACAGTGGTAGAGTCTTACATTTCGCTGAATGAATGGGCTTGGAGAATAAAAGCGTGTAGTGGCTTATTCCGGTGTACATAGGCGGTAAGAAGTTAACTTACTTACCATCAGGTGACCCACTTGCTCATTTGCCGTCCTATCCCATAAAAAAATCCTGTATACTGAACAGTCGTTTTTAAGTTACATAAAATATCTAGTAAGTAGCACAGTGTTTTTATAAAATTTAAAAACAATGTTACGCCCAAAGGTATCAAGAAGCTTGTGAAATGGATTCGAATTCCTTTGCAGGTAAGCAGATAGAACAGAGCACCATAATGTACACTCTTACGCAATTCACTCGCTTCTTTGACTTTTATAACTCTTGTCATACACGCCTCTCAGTATTAAAGGCTCTTGACATCACCTTCCTGACGCATTCCAACATTCTCCCGTTTTTGAACTGTATATGTACTTAGTTTTACCTGCATACATACGTAACTTCACACCGAATTCCATATATCCAATCTAATCCAATAAGGCATGATTCTTGCACACCTCACTCGCTTTATTGACTTTCACAACTCTTTTCATGAACGCGCGTTGATTTTTGAGGCTTCTAACATAACCTTCCTCCCGATCACGTTCTATTTGGTAATGGAATGTGTGTCTTGGCCGTCCTCGTTCCGTCCTTCGTTCCATCCTTCCTTTCATCCTTTTGAGTCCCGCTTTGGCGTTTTTTACTTGCATTATCCATTATTTCCACATGTCCGAACCACCCCTTCCATATCATTATCATTTTAAATGACTTTTGTTCTCTTTTTTTCATATTTCGCAAAGATAACATTCATATTAAAATTCATAGTCAATTAAAAGCGTCATTCACGTTGTCTGTTATGTTGTGGCAATAAACGAAAACTGTCATAACCTGAAACGTTCGTGTTATTAAAAATTCCATCACCGTCAACTGCCTGTGGCGCCGTTTGGGGGTGACCCCTCTTTCCAGTTAATCAGTACATATATACCTATATCTATATTATGATGAGTTGTCATCACATACGCAAGGAGTGAGATCATTTTCGCTTAATCAAATATGGAATAGATTTTTTTGGATTTTGGATGGATTAGATCTTGGGAGAGAGCTGATCCCGCTCGAAGGCGGCGGTGGCGAGCGCAGTGATCGCCGCCGCCGACGGGCCGCGAGGGCGCACACCCCGCGGGTGCGCCCGGATCGGGGCCCAGGAAGGATGACCCCCGGTGCGGCCGGGGAGGGTCGGCGGGGGCGCCGCCGGCCGCGCGCGGAGGAGCCTCACCGAGGCTCCCCGAGGATGAGCCTCGTGACAGAGGGGGGGCGACGGCGGGGTGGACCAGAGGGGTAGCCCCTGCTGTTCGCATCTGTCTTGCAGATGTACATGAGCGGCGTCAGTCACGTACCATCATATAATCGACCTACTCGTTTATACATATCACATTAAAAACTGAAACTTGTACTTATTCATTTCAATACTTCAGCATGATAGCATGGATTTTCCAAAATCTTCAATGTAGAGACACCGCCATGTTACTACTTATGCGCCCTCCATTATATCAATATATTTTAGACAGAGGATAATAGTGATTGCAAAAGAATTCAAAGTATCGATAATTTATTAAAAACCTTGGTTTAAAAAGTCATATGTCGATAAATTAAAATATAGCTATCATTTTTTCACGTATATCTTGTCCTATTTCCTCGCGTAAAAAAAGGTATATCTTGTCAATGAAATATGACGTATGGGCGCCTATTTTTGTTCGGAATTTTGCAGTAAAATTACTAAAGTTTTGGCCACGAATTTTCGTGAGCTGTCCATAATATAATAATATATTTGACGGAGCATAGTTATAATTATAGACTATTCATATATATTTGATAAATAAGTTTCATCAAACGCTCAAAGTAAGTAAATTAAGACGTTTAATAAAGTTATTGTATTATATTTTAAATTGAAAGAAAACTAGTCCTTCAAATAATTAAGACTTGCTTAAAGTTATATTATTATCTTTAAAATATAACTTCAAGCTAATTTTATATGTATATTATTAAGTAGGTTTTAATGAAAGTTTAACTGAATGGAAGATTAAAGAGGTTATTTAATTAATTAAGCATTCGGAATAATAAGGCTCTGACTTGAAAGTTTAATAAACAATTAACTTAATTTTATCTAATTCATTTGTTGAAAATATTTGTTCATAGAATTTTGTTGTTCGAAGCCAAAAGTAAATAAGTATATTGTTTATTATAAACCAAAGTTATTGAATGTTGTCCATTTGGCTTTTTAGAGTATTATAAAATATCACTTAAGCTATTAAGCTTAAGTGATATTTTCGTAAATTAAAAACAAATAATAACCTTCATACAAACTTCAATGATAAACACAGTTCACTGAGTTTCACTGAGTAATGATACACACAATTCACTGTATGAATGGGCTAGCTGAACCACGACCTCTCAGAATATCGTCGTAAAGTGACTCATGCCGGATGCCTAACCCTTTCCCTTCCCACTTTCCATTCCACTTCCAACCCTTTCCCTATCCGATTTTTAAAGACCAACAGCACTACTGTGACTCCATCTGAGTTGCACGTATCCATGAGCGGCATTTTTTATGGTTGCTTACCATTAGGTTACCCACCTAATAGTAAGCAACCATAAAAAAAGATAAATCCTATGCCATAAAAAATATAAATAAATACATGATACTGTTACTGTTAGCTGACTCCGCGAAATGTCATTATTATACACGCTAATTAAAGCTAAGATTACAGCGTTCAATTAAACAAAGAGACAAAACTTTATAATATGAGAATAAACAGAAATATAAAATATATTGTAAAATAACATAACTTCACGCCTATTTCTATCTGAAGTTGTAGACGGTGGCTGTTAAGCCTCGACTTGCCGTTGTGTTTAGGGAGGTAGGGGAGGGATGGGCACTTTTTTACTATTTATTGCATAAAAAAATAGATTTTATAGATAATCAACTTATATTGCCATTTTTTGTTGCACCACATATTTGGCTAGATATAATTGAAAAGCTTTCTTAAAAATTACAATCAGTCTCAACATTATGCGATATTTAATAAACTAAGTCAAAAGTGCCCAATGCTCCCTATGGGAGGGAGGCTTGGGCATACCCGTGGGAGGCTTGGGCAGGGCCTATAAATCAGTTTATATCCCATAATGGAATTCAAAAATTAGTTAACAAAAAGGACTATTACTAAACTATATCAATAACAGAAACCAAGGATAAAAGTTAAGAAATAAAAAAAACATCTTAAACAGTATCTTAAATTATTGGAGATTGGGTATAACCCTTTAAGGACTAAGTCTCGGTAGCGCAGTGCCGAGCAACCCGCTTCTGATTCAAGAAATAGTGGGTTCAAATCCTGCCTCACACCAATGACTTTTTTTATGGGATAGGAGGGCAAACGAGCAGGCGTGTCACATGATGTTAAGCAACCAACGCCGCCCATGGACACCAGCAACACATATAGTGTTACTGTGTTACCTTCAAGGGATAGGGGATAGAAAAGGATGGGGAAGGGGATAGGAAAGGATGGGGAAGGCGAGTGGACCTCCGGGTACCTCTCTCACCGAACGAAACGGGACATGAGCCACTTGACGTCGGTCTTCTGAGAGGTCGTGGTATTTCACCGATCGAGCTGGCCCATTCAGCTATTGCAGCTTGGCTCTACCACCTACACATGACTTTTCACTACCACTTTTCGTAATTTTCGGAAGTTATGTGTGATAGTTTACATATTTATTTCTAAGACTTTCGCGAATCTCACCCATTGATCAAAACAGGTCCATTAAAACCAGGATCAAAGAACACATAGCGGATGTGAAGCACAACCGCTACAATAAGTCTGCTGTTTGTGAACACTGTAGGGAGGGCTCAAAACACTACATCAGGTTTGACAAACCACAAATCCTCGCCAAAGAACAACATTATCGTCCCAGGATGATACGCGAGGCTATTGAAATCAAAAAACATCCAAAGAATTTCAATAGAGAAGATGGCTGTAAACTATCACGTAGCTGGAACCCAGTCATAAGCCTCATCAAACCTAGCCCACAATCAAACAGCTCAAGACAGCGAGATACTATTAGTATAGTTTGCAGGTCAGACCTACATCAGGAACCAAAATAATGTAGAATTTTGAGTAGTGCACTATATAAGCAAAACAAAATAATTTTAATTTAATTTTTATTAACCTAGAAACCAAGTCCCTTTCTTTTTTTTTCTCAAAAACTTTATAAATAATAGCAATATCAATAGCCCGTTCAAAATGAAATAATAATCAGTTTTGCAGAACAGCCGCTGAGTTTTCTTGCTGGGTCTTTCTCAGGACTGGCCGCGTTTTTGACCCAGTGGTAGATTTTTTAATAATCACTTTACCTTTTAATTTAAAATCAATGAATATTTAATAATAGTTATACTTTAATCTCAACCAACTTAGAAAATAAGATAATTTGTAATAATTTAATAATAACAACTTTTACTTATTAAATCATACAACAAAGGATCTTTAGAAGCAGGATATATTAATGCATCTTATAAATAAGTATTTAACTTTTGTTCTCATGGTCTGATGTGGGTTACCAATAGTAAAAATCATATTTTTGACATCAACTTTTTGATTTTTATTTCCAAAAAGTGGGTGCTCTCTGTAACAATGAAAATAGCTTTTGAACAACTAGCATCTTTTTGTTCATCACTCGTGAAAATGATCTCTGTAAAGAGTTCGAAACGTCGGGAAGTGAATATAAATAAATAATTACTAAGTCTTAGAGTATAAATTATGTATGATAAATATCGATGACTGACAACCTTGTGCCGGGTATGGCAATAGGTTCGCCACCTATTCCATTTGGGACGTAAACATAACGGAGAAACGAGGCTTAACAGCCGCAGCCGCTGCCTACTTCTTCGGGTAAAACTGGCGTGAAGTTATTTTACGTTAATTAAAAATAAACCAATTGTTAACAATTTTCCTATACTGAACATAGTAAGTGGGAGCATTGGGCATGCCCAAACCTCCCCATCATCCAAATGCCCATTGCTCCCTCTGTATACATTTTCCACTTAAGTTTCCGGTATTTTAATGAATCTTCATATGTAAGCTTAACTTTCAGTTAAATATATAGTTTAGTAAATATACAATAGATAAATAATGAAAAATACACATACCTTTTATTAGTTTTATCTTTATTACGATCCGAAACCACAACAAAATATTTACTTTTACTAGCCCAAAATCTTTAAACGTGTTTGTCTTTGATAACTTACAGAAATTACATATACCCTATGGATTAACAGTGTTTCCAGTTGGTAAAGAAAACTAACAATTCAAGAAAAATATTAAATCTATGATCAAATCAGAATAACGGGGGGGCCCATGTCTCCCTACTGCCCATGCCTCCCCTACCCCCCCCCCCCCCCCCCCTACGTTCCAAATGGAATACATACACACATAAACACATAACCTCACGTCTTTTGTTACCCGAAGGTGTAGGCAGCGGCTGTTACGCCTCGTCACGCCGTTATGTTCACATCCCACCTATTGCCATTACGGGAACAAAGTTTTTCAGTCATCGATATTTATCACACACAACTTCGAAAAACAATTTCGAAAAGTCATTGGTGTGAGCCAGTGTCAGGAATCGAACCCAGGCCGGGTTCGATTCGGCACTCCTGACACTGGTTCGATTCTGGATCAGAAGCCGTGTGCTCGACCACTGGGTCACCGAGACCAAATGGAATAGGTGGCGAACTATTGTCATACCGGGCATAAAGTTTGTTTATATTGAGTATATGAAGTTATATAGTAGAGAATCTATATTGTAAATTTCAAGAGACTGTTTTATTTTGTACGTAAAAATAAACACCAGCTTCTATGATGGATACAAAACATCTCAATAATTGATCAATAAAAAAATAATTTAGAAGAGTGCTTGTGCCCGAAAGTAGATAGAAATATTACATTTTGTACTTAAACTATATTATTCTTGACTCTAAAGAAGTAGGTTAGTTTTAACAGTCACGGTGAATCAGTGATCGAGAACTCCGCTTCTGATTTAGAAGTCTTGGGATCGATTCCGTGCTCACACCAATGACTTCTTGAAATCCTTTTCGAATGTTATGTGTGGTAAATATGGACTGTTAATTTTGTGTTTTGTCACCTATTCTATTTGTAAAGTAACAACGAATCGGCGAGTCGAGGTTTAAGAGCCGGTGACCTACACCTTGAGGTAGAAAAAGTTATATTTATGTGGATGTTTATAAAGAAGTAAAATTTGTAATATTAGTCTGTGATGTGAGATCAATCTATAATTGGACCTTGCCAAAGTTGCTGAACGATGTTCACCAAAATCGACACAACTAAAATCGAAAATAAAAAAAGCATAACATATTTAAATGTTACGAATATTGAATTTATATTAAAAATGTGTTGTTAATTTTTTTTTTCTTATGAAAATTATAATTTTAAAAATCCTTTTCAAAAACAAATGCAGTTTAAAACATGAAGTCGGTATATTTTAAAAATATGTAGCCAGGGTTAAACTTAATTTGTTACTGTGATCCAATTTCCGCCAGGAACGGTACCCCTACTACTCTGCCCCTGATTATTGGAAAGATACACATCACCATTTTTCTTCAAATATACATTTAGTCGACACTGTGAAAATTTATTTTAAAATAATTCTCACTTCAAACACTCAGTACAAATTGTTGAAATTTTGCTATAGAGTATAGACCGGAACGATTCATTAGTATGTAAAGGCTATATTTTAGACTCTAGTAGGTAGACTCTTACGATGCTATGACATATAAAATTAATTACTTATATTCTAACTAGATGAAATCTTATTGTTTTGTTAAGACAATAAAAAAAATCTTGACTTTTATTTTATGACTTGACTATTAAAAATTGTGCCTTGTGGGACTCTATAGTGTCTGCCTACCCCGCGATGGATCTGGCGTGAAGTTATGTATGTGTATTTACTAATATACCCGTGCAAAGCATATGTCCGGACCACTGCCTATTTCTTATGATTGCTTTATGCAACATTATATCTTAATGACACCACCATATAGTTCTAAGGTTATGTTTTTTTTTATGGGATAGGAGGTCAAACGAGCAGGCGTGTCACCTGATGGTAAGCAACCAACGCCGCCCATGGACACCAGCAACACATATAGTGTTACTGTTGTGTTGCCAACCTTTAAGGGATAGGGGATAGGAAAGGATGGGGAAGGGGGGTGGGCCTCCGGATACCTCTCTTACCGAACGAAACGCGGCATGAGCCACTTTACGTCGGTCTTCTGAGAGGTCGTGGTAATGTAATTTAATCAGTCAGTACCTACAATCTTTAGTAAGTTGCTATCATTAAATATTTCATTGAAAAATACTAGAAAAAATCGAGATCGGTGAAATCGATTCCAGGAAAGAATAAATTTTATGCATTATCTTGCATTTGTAGTAAAAATTATAATATTTTTACTACAAATGCAAGATAATGCATAAAATTTATGCTTTCCTGGAATCGATTTCACCGATCTCGGCTGAGCACTCACTGTACTATCGCCATTAGTTAACCTATAATAACCATAAATACAAATCCTCATTTTTATTTACGGTTAAACAAATTAAATAAACGTTGTTTTTTTTTTCTATTTCACACTGGAAAGTAATTTTAGTAAGGGTGGCGCGATCAATGGTGTGTAAACGTTTATTTGAAAGCATCAGAAAAATGTAATGCCTCTTTTTTATGAACACGTAAGTATAGTTCCCCCCTTTTCGTTTGAAAGTTTGTGTAAACAACAATTTGCGTGCGTGTTACGACATCAACAATTTGTTTACATACAATTTGTTACATATAAACTTTAATATTTATGGCAATTTAGGTGCATCATCGTCAGTATAAAACAAAGTCGCTTTTCGCTGTCTGCCCCATTATATGCCTAGATCTTTGAAACTGCTCAACGGATTTTAAGGTGTTTTTTTAATAGATTTAAGGTGTCACCAGGGTGGTTTTTATGTATACTTCGTGTTTGGTGTAGTAAAGAAAAACTGATCATTTTCGAGATTCATACAACTTGATAGTGTTTTAGTGTTTGACGGAAGAGGGAATTTGATAAGACCTGTTAAAATCAAAGAACCATCCATCGAATTTTATTCGCAATAATTAATTTATTGTATAAATCAACAGTCACATAAGGTTGAAAGTTCATTAACATTTGTTCTAGTTCTTAAACTATGTTTACAGTCACAGATTGTCCCATAAAGCCGGACTATTGGTCTTAAGGGGCCAACGCCATGCTTATCTACCTATAAATCGTACCGAATAATTGACAGCTTCGGATTAACTATCGTGTTTATAGTGATTTATCGCTTATGACCTCCCTGCCAACTGCAATTTGGACACGTGTAAGGTGATACGGTAATGGAGCAGTAATAATGACTATCTATCTGGTAATTAACGGATATATTCCTTGTGTTTTGATACACAATATATTGCTATAGATTGGTCGTTGATAGAACGGAAAATTTAAATTGTTTACAAATTCAAAATGAAAATTTAAAACAATTGTTTGAGTTGCTATGTATATGTATGTATGCTTTGTTTTGTCTCTAATAAATATCGAAAACGACACTAAACATGGAGTAATTCTGTTGGTAAAATATTTTTGTTACGCTAAGTTCGTTCGCTGAGAGTGATGTTCTTTCCACCCGTCCCGTATCCAACTTATGTTAACTAAAAGGCCGGTAACTTAACTGAAACACTATCTATGTTTCAGGTTTCCATGGGTGGAGCTAGTCACTTTCCATCAAGGGATTCGCTTGCTCGTTTGGCCCTTATCCCATAAAAAATACTGACATGAATTTTCGTTTATAACATTGAAACGAATTTTATGGATTATATCGCGTTTTATTTAGAACTTATATTCTATTTATTTCCCGACGAGATGAGGCTTATCTGCCGCTGCCTACACCTTCGGGTAACAAAAGGCGTAAAGTTATGTTAAGCTATTTCCCGACGAATTCTATTTGTCTCGGTGGTCCAGCGGTCGAGCTGAGGCTTCTGATCTAGAGGTCCGGGTTCGAACCTGAAAGTGGCTCACATCAATGACTTTTCGAAATTGTTTTCGGAAGTTAAGTGTTAACGGCTTGTTAAAGGCTAAAGAGCCGCTGCCTACACCTTCGGGTAGAAAAAGGCGTGAAGTTATGTTATGTTAAAATAAAACAATTTTTGGGCTGCTTTACTGCTTCGTTTTGCGTCTAATAAATATCGAAAACGACACTAAACATAGAGTAATTCTGTATAATATCTCTTTGTTACGCTAAATTCTTTCGCTAACAGTGGTGTTCTTTCTAACCTTCCCCTATCCAACTTATGTTAACTAAAAGGCCGGTAACTCAACTGTAAAACTATCTGTGTTTCAGGTGTATATGGGCGGCGCTAGTCACTTTTTACCAGTTGATTCGCATGCTCGTTTGGCCTCTATCCCATAAAAAAATTCTCACATCAATTTTCATTTAGGCATATGTACTTAATAGTAATAGTTTTGCAAAAAATGATAAGTTTTTGTTATGATATAACAACATCTAAGTCTATTTCAAATATGCACCCTCAGATTAGTCAGGTTTGTTTAATAAAACTCAATACAATTTTCGATCCGCAAGTGAACAACCATCTTATGACTAAAGAAACTTAACAAATACTCGTTCACAATATAAGAAGCCGGCATAAACAGGAAGGCTTCTACTTTCACAAAGAATTGAGGGAGACATTCGCATTGAACAAACTTCCACGCTGTGGCCTCGCCCAATGTATTTTGAAGCTCTTTATGAAAGTTTTCTACAGAATGCCCAACTACCGATGCTCGATGTTGTTATTAAAACGCAGCTTCAGTTATAAAAGTGGGCGGGCCAAGCTGCCATAGTGTTAGAGCCAAGCAGTTCGCTGCATGAATGAGCCGGCTCGACCAGTGCAATACGACCGACGTCAGAAGATCGACGTAAAATTGCTCGTGCCGCGTTTCGTTCGGTGAGAGAGGTACCCGGAGGCCCACCCCCCTTCCCCATCCTTTTCTATCCTACTGATTTAAAGGTCGGCAACGCAACTGTAACACTATACGTTTCCCCACCTATCCCATAAAAAATAGGAACCGTAACAAGATTAAATTTTTTCTAATGTTATTAATATTTAAAATTTCACATTATTAAGTTTCTATTGGTATAATATTATTTTGTAATATAAATTCAAGCCTTTTTTAACCGAAGGTATAGGTAGCGGCTTTCCGACTATCGGCTATTTATAATCCCGACTCGCCGAACCTGTTGAAATTTACGGCACCATTTTATATGTTTCTGTAATACATTTCTGGCTAACTTTAAATGAAATAATATTATTTAATAGTGTAACGTACTGATCGTAAAATTTTGATTTAGTATCCATTAGGTTTCATAACCGATCATAAATGATTTCTCGATCATATTAAGAGTTTAAGTAGGTGCTCTTATAGTAGGGGCTGTGGCAGGGATTTGTCCAAAAATGAAGGATGCTATACTGTACAATTCGGCATATTAAAAAGTTTGTCCGTGCGTCCCCTTTTGCTATGTACGCAAGTTTATTTACCTTTTCCCTTTACCGCGTCCTGTTCCACGATTTATTTACACAAATTGGGGTTAAAACTTTTCTATACAAATGTGAGAAAAATAAAATAGTATAGTATAGTATATATTTATTTTCAGAATATATTTATTTATGGTGATACATGTATTTTGCACTATTGTTATAGATACAGATTATATGTACAACACTATAACAGTAATAATAAAGGCTTTTTTGGAAATAATACACACAGCGCTATCTTGTCTCCTAACTAATAAGTTAGGAGACAAGATAGCGCTGTGTCAATACTAGCGCTTGTGTTAAAGAACTTGACAACGTATAATAAAACATAATGTGTCATATTTAATAAAGCGTAAACGTGTTACCTGGTGGTGAGCAACAGACGCCGCCCATGGACATCTGAACACATATAGTTGCGTTACCGGCCCTTGCGATGAGATATGGTAGGGGTCGGAAGTGGGATGGGAAGTGGAAAGGGGTTAGGCCTTTGGATAC
Source organism: Euproctis similis (assembly GCA_905147225.2). NCBI lineage: Eukaryota > Metazoa > Arthropoda > Insecta > Lepidoptera > Erebidae > Euproctis > Euproctis similis. The sequence goes on from LR990105.1 coordinate 12,219,878, forward strand.
CTCTCACACCGAGGCACACCGCGGCAAGAGCCACTCGTTACGTCGATATTCTGAGAGGTCGTGGTATTTCACAGGTCGAGCCAGCCCATTCATGCAGCTAGCTGTGTGGCTCTACCCCTGTATAATATTGTTGGCTATAAATAAATATAAATGTAACAGTTATTGAGTCACATCAAATGAACGATGTCTTTGTAAATGTATAAACCTACTTACACATAATACTTGTAATATCCAATACACGTAAGAGTCTCTTGAGAACGGCAATCGAATATCACCGAGACAGTAACGCCCTGAGGAAATTAAAGATTCTATCCGTATCTAGCTTAATCCCACTGAAATAGTAAGCCGGCAAAATTGCAAATTAAAAGGAATATATTACTTTTTATGAATTTTAAACTTTACCCCTATCGTTTTAGCGTTCGTTTTCGTTTGTGATATTAAAAAGTGATAATAAATAAAAAGGTGGATATCGTAACAAAGGTTCTGTATAAGTTCAATTAATTAAAAGACACCTACATGGATAGTGTAGGTGACCGGTGCGTGGAGTGGCAGACGTTAGGAATACTTCAATTAAAATACTATTTTCTCTTTTAAAAATCACACCGTTGTTCTGAGACCTTGCTTGCATGTAGGTGAGGTACGAACTGAACATATGCGCGCGGGGCGCGGGACCTTACGTGAGCAAGATATCAAAACAACGACGGTATTATCGTTTATTATAATATCATAATACAGGTACATATGCATCACATTAATAGGTACAGGTAGGTAGGCTTATTTTATTTACATCAATTTATTAAAGGTAAGTGGGTAGACCGGCGAGACTCAACAATCGTTTAACTTACAATCAGTTTTATTTAAGTTGTAGGTTTGCACGTTTTGTCGCACTGATCTACGAAACTGCTAATTTATTTTTGATAATTCACCATACACTACACTGTTCACACACACACTCGTTTTACGTCCTTTACAATCTCCCCCCAGTGTCGCTTCTGAGACACTAATCCTTCGTTGGGAGAAGTGCTAAACGAGTGGTCGGTCTCACCAATAGACCTGTCTTGGTTTTTACTTGGGCTGTGCGTACCCGACCATCCTTTCCTGGGTATACGTTCTCCACCACGCCTCTTGGCCAGCTGTTACGAGGTAAGTTGGGGTCCACAATAATGACTACGTCTCCGGGGCTCAGGTTGTCACCCTCTCGGCACCACTTTTGCCGCGGTATAAGTGTTGGCAGCACTTCCTTTACCCATCGCTGCCAAAACATATCTGTCAAGCGTTGAGCTGTTCTCCACATCTTTCTCAGGTGCAGGTCTTCGTTATTAAATTTTCCAGGCACGGGTAAATTCGAAGAGGTACCTAGCAAGAAATGGTTTGGAGTAAGTGCTTCCATATGCTGGGGATCCACCGACACGTGAGTCAAGGGTCTGCTGTTAACTATATTTTCTATTTCAGCTAGTAAAGTCGCCAGAGTCTCCTCACGTGGCGCTCGTTCCTTTAGTACTACCTTTAAAGCAGTCTTAACGCTTCTAATTAGTCGTTCCCATGCTCCGCCCTTATGAGGGCTGCTTGGTGAGTTAAACAACCACGTGACTCCATTATTTGTCATCTCGGTTTTGATCTGAAGTTGGTTTAATTCTAGGAACGACTGTCTCAATTCTTTTTCAGCTCCACGCAGGTTCGTGCCGTTATCTGAGTACATATACTGTGGCCAGCCTCGTCGCGATGCCATTCTCCTGAGTGCCATAATGAATGAGTCAGTAGTCAACGTCGGCACCATTTCAATGTGTACTGCTCTCACTGTCATGCATGTAAACAGCACGCCGTATCGTTTGTCTTTCCGACGGCCGACCGTGACTTCCATGGGGCCGAATAGGTCCACCCCACAGTGAGTGAAGGGCCGTGCACCGTGCGCCAATCTTCCTTCGGGTAAGTCCGCCATACGTGGTGTAGACGGTACGACTGTTCTTATACGGCAGTAGGAACACTTGGCGGCGACCGCACGAACTGTCGGTCTGAGGCGCAGTATCCAGTATTTTTGTCGCAGTTCATTCACTATGGTTTCTCTGTATGCGTGCGAAAATCTCTCATGGAAGCTTTTAGTAATAAGCCTGGCCACAGGATGTCGCCCATCTAATATTATGGGGTTCTTCGTCTCGTCTGTGACGTCACGGGCAGCTCCTATTCTTCCTCCGACGCGCAGTAAGCCCAATTTATCCAGGTAAGGCGTAAGTGTTCGCAATCTACTATTGGTTTGAATATTTTTATTATTCTTTAATAAATGTATTTCTTCCGCGAACGATTGTCTTTGCGAGTGACGTAACAGCAATGTCTCGGCTTTATTTAACATTTCTATGTTTATTTCCGAATTATATGTTTTTCTGCATTTTTCAATAAAGAGTAACACCGCAGCGGTACTTCTCAATAATCTGTTCCACGAAGAGAATCTGTCTATATCTGGCACAGGCAAGATGTTTTCGGAATTATCGTGTATGTGATACAATCTTATTTTTTCCTCATTAGTATCTATATTTTCTTTTACAGGAAGTGGCGTGAACCAGCTATCGAACTCACTATACAAAAACCTCGGGCCTTGAAACCATTCACAGTTGTTATTCAATTCGTAGCTCATGTTCTTTGTAGCTACATCAGCTATGTTTCGATCTGTGGAAACGTAATGCCACTCGTTCGCGTCAGTCAATTCATCCATTTCGCCGAGCCTATTTGCTACGAATACGTTGTAGTTTCGATCTTTATTTTGAATCCAATGTAGTACAGTCGTGGAATCGCTCCAAAAATACCGCTTCATAGGCTTTAGAGTATGCTCCAGCTGTATAGTGGTTGCAAGGCGGCATGCGAGCACAGCGGCTTGGAGTTCTAATCGCGGGATCGTCACGTGTTTTATCGGCGCCACTCGGCATTTAGATGCGATGAATGACACGCACACTTCTTTATTCACACAAACACGCCAGTAGGCGACTGCTGCGTATGCGGCGGGCGACGCGTCACAGAACACATGAAGTTCTAGTGTCTCGCTCGCTCGCGCCCTGAAATTACTGTTTACGTAATTACTGTGCGCGCGAAAATACCATCTTGGTATTCTTAATTCTTTAATTTGTTTTAGTTGGGTTACCCAATCTCTAAATATATGGAAATGTGTAGACTCCATCGTTTCATCCCATCTTAAATTTGTTTTCCATAAATTCTGCATTAATATTTTCGCCTTTATTGTGAAAGGTGATATCAGGCCATATACATCAAATATAGACATTACTATCCGCAACAGTTCGCGTTTTGTCGGTTTCGTTTCACCAGAAAGCAGCTCGGGAGGGATATGAGGAAGTAGCAAATTGAACCCGAACGTATCGGTCTTCGGATACCACAGGAGACCCAGCGTGCGCTCGCCTTTATTGTCTTCTTCGATTTTGAACTGCACGGCTGTGGCGCAACTACCTCCGGTCTCGCTTTCGCACACTCGTGCCTCGTTCGATGTCCAATTGCGAATTTCAAATCCTCCCTGTTGGTGAATGTAGGAGACCTGCCTTTTTAGTTTAATCGCCTCTTCATGATTTTCAAAACAGGCGATGTAATCATCCATAAAATGGTTTTTTATGATGGCATTCACGGCCTCCGGCATCCTTTTCTCGAATCGACGCGCGTTCTTATTCTTTATGTGTTGCGCAATAAATGGCGAACAATTAGCTCCAAATATAAGTGAGGTCATGGCGTACTTTTGAAGTGAAACTTCTAATGTCTCGTGCAAGCGCGTTTAACGCATTTAACGCCCCCTTGCGGCCCTCGCGGGGTATTATATATTAATATACAACAAAACTCTAAAACAGCGAAGTATATATGAAGCTAACTTTTCGATTTGTTAATCTTGATTATTATTAGTACACAGACATCTAGTGGCAAGTGGAGGTACTATAATTGATTTGGAATATCAATCATATATAAACCCTACGGTAGTGAAACCATAGCGCGATTTAAGTTGGCGTATTGCGACCTCTATTACCGAAAAGGTAAAAACATTCCTCGGGGATAGTGCAAATCCGCGGACTAGCATTGGATAATTCCGTGTATGTGAAAATTGAAGCCAATGAAAGTTTTCGCGAGCAAATCTCGAAAAATTTTGATAGGCTGCCACCGCCTTGACACGAGTTCACTTCGACCATTATGAAGCCAATCAAAATGAGCTTGATCATAGAACTAATTAGTGGTGACCATTTTGAAAAAACATCGATGTTTTTATAGAGTTGATGCATTGTAACTGTACATCGATGTCATTCGATTTATCGGATAAAAACCGGATATTTCTCATTTAAGGCATTTATTTTTTTAATAAAATAAAAAAGCCATATATGAGAAAAATCTTTATTATTACTTGTCCATCGTGACAGATAGTCCAGTCGATTGTAGCAACAAAAATAATTAGGTATAGTCACAGTCAAAATAACTTTATTTTTATAGGTCTTCACAGACACTTAAAAATAGTCAACAAGTACAGTTAACATGTTATTTAAAATTTAATACAATCACGAGCGCTTGTGGAAAGTGCCTACGTGGAACAAAAAAGAACACAGACGCAATCGCCACGAGCGGCCCGATTCCGAGTGTGGGAGCTATCATGAAAATATATTATTATAAAATAAATAATATACTCAAGCAAAAACATCAATTAGTACGACTTAGGTAGTCGTAATAATTGATGATTTTGATGAAATATGCTGTTTCATTTGATACTTCAAAAAGTTTCTAGAAGTGATTGATCGATGTTTTATAAAGAAATATCGATACATCGAGTATATAGACGGCTTTTCAAAACATCGGATGGATTCGATGAATTTCGATGTATTGCATTGTAAACTAGTCGTGGGTCGTAACGTCTTTTGCGCGTAATCGTTATACGCAGTTTCGTATATATGAATAACTAGTTTCAAAACCGATTATTTTTGTATCAAGTTATTTTTGTATACTGACAGTAGGTAATGTGGTTATGTGTTACTTTGTAATAAGTTATGATTACGAATATGCAATAGTTTAAATATATTGCAATGTGTATTCATTGTTATTTTGTTTGAGTACATATTTCCAGACATGTTTTTCTGCAAGACAGAAAGCAGGCGTATTTAAAAGTTCATTTGATTTTATATACAATTTCTGTTAGACAATAGTAGAGCTAAGCAGTTCGCTGCATGAATGGGCCGGCTCGACCGGTGAAATACTACGACATCTCAGAAGATCGACGTAAAGTGGCTCATGCCACGTTTTGTTCGGTGAGAGAGGTACCCGAAGGCTCACCCCCTTCCCATATAGGGGATACATATTATGTGTTGCTAGTGTCTATGGGTGGTTGGTTGGTTGCTTACCGTCAAGTGACACGCCTGCTCGTTTGCCCTCCTATCCCATAAAAAAAATACAAATATTTATGCAGTTTTGTTAAAATATTTACACTTTGAATATATATTAAATTTATTGTATTAAATTCTATTTATATTTATGAAATAAAAAAAACATCTTAACCCTTTTTGAAATTATTCTCTTTCCAATTGCTTACAAATTTACATGGGCATTAGAAATTAAAACAGACATAACAATTATCACTTTAACGTTACGCGAGTCGTCTAAGAATAACTAATAATAGTATAATAATAATCTTGGTTGAACGAAACACGTACACGACGTAGTTACAGTAGTAAGCACTTACGCGTGCACCGGCCGTTGTGTGTACTGTGTGAGTGTAACCGCGTATTTAAAATAAGCGTTACATATTATGCGCTTACGCGTGCACCGGGCGTTATATGTACTGTGTGAGTGGAACCGCGTATTTAAAATAAGCGTTACGTAGTAAGCGCTTACGCGTGCACCGGCCGTTGTGTGTACTGTGTGAGTGGAACCGCGTATTTAAAATAAGCGTTACATTCGTGTCTACGAAACTACGTATACGGTTATAAGCCGCGTAATAGGTTACTGAAACCGCTTACGATAAATAACGCTCATGCCTATTGTAAACATTGATGTTTTCGATGCATTGATGTACATCGAATATCCCTAGAACTAATAGAGATAATATGTTATAAGCTTTTTCTGTAAAACTGGACGATTGCAGATCTATACGCGTTCTTTACGTATGGTAGATTCGCGAATTTGCACTATCCCCGACGAATTATTAGTAAACATTCGCGACAATCGTAACACTGAGTACACTGACAGTAGGTATTGAGTAGGTACTCCAATCTATTTGTTTTTATGTGCTTTTATTAAAAATGTTCAACCTAATATGTTGAATTGTTGGAATATATTATACTCCAACTGTAAAGTGTAAAACCGATGAACGAACGTAAAAACGACGTTATTGTGACGATAAATTAATTTTACTCCCTGAAAGACAACAAAGCTTGTGCTTATACTAGAATTAGTAGTGATTTGAACAAATATATTACTTGCTACTGGTTATACTTACGAATATTTTGGTAATTATAAACTTATAAATTCTATTTTCTTTTTTAATCATATTTAAAATCTTGCAAAGCATACCTACAACCTACAACCATACAACGTTAGCTATTTACAGTTTTATCTAAAGGCATACAAGAACATAAATATTTTGTTTAGAAGGAATATAACATAAAAATATGTTATTTATCAAGTAACTTAATGTAGGTATAATGTTCATTTATCATTTTCAAGACTAATCATTTTCCAGTATACTAATTAATTTCAATGATAACATAATGACAAACTGACTGCAATCATGATATGATAAACATTTATATTTCATGGTTAAATAATCTTCTAAAAAGAAGCATTTATAAGTTCAGATTATGGTTATAAATAATAGTCTGTTTCTGGTCCTCCGTGAAATAATCTCTATATTATGAAATACAAAGATAATTGAGTCTTGGTTGTACAAGTCTAATAAATATATGTAGTTAATTAATAATTAGTTTGGCAATTCCAAGTTACAAGATCATAGAAATGAACGCTGAACCAGAGATATTTGGAATAAATTAAGTTCAGAATATCTGTTATCCGGTCTGTTTCTGGTCCTCGGTGAAATAATCTCTATGTTATGAAATACAAAAATATCAAATATTATTATATATTACTTTATTATCTTTATATTTGGAATATATATCTATATAGACACCATTATGATAATGTTGACTATTCTATGTCTGTTAATCACAATCTATTTGAAGTGCCATGCCGTTTAAAATTTACATTTCAACACATTATACATTTTCAAAGTGCAAAGTGATTATTAGTTTTACTTGTGATGTAACAATACCATCAGTTTACACCAACTCAAAGTCAAAATTTCAAGTGCCTCAGATCAGTCTGTTGTATTCTTAAACACAAAGTTAAGTTAAAATACTAGTTAGGAACTTAGTTATCGCTTAAACTTAGCTATCATTCCCATTTTTAATAGTACCTATAATATTTTAATATTAATAGTCTCAGTGGTCCAGTAGTTGAGCTCCAGTGATTTCTCTGAATTACTTGATATTAGGTAGGCACCCCATGGTAAAAAATTGAGATTTGGATAATTCTCCACTCGAAAATGATAGTAATATTTCGATTGTTTCTTTTTTATGGGATAGGAGAGCAAACGAGTAAGTGGGTCACCTGATGGTAAGCAACTTGACACCGCCCGTGAACACCGTGGTGCGTTGTCCTCCTTTAAGAGAGTCTGGATACCTCTCTCACCGAACGAAAAGCGGCACAACCAATTTTACGTCGATATTCTGAGGTCGTGGTATTTCTTTGGTGTGAATTGAATCGTGGTGTTAAATAAATAAATTTCATCGGTCGAGCCGGTCCATTCATGCAGCGAACCGCATAGATCAATGTTTTTTTTTCTTTTGCAATGTAGTATATAGGCTGCTTTGTGCTTGTTTGTATTGCTTGCTGTGTGGCGCCAGCTTAGAATACCGCCACCCCATCTCTTCCCGTGGGTGTCGTAAAAGGCGACTAAGGGAAAAGGCTGGAAAAATGGGCAGCAGCATTCTCTCTCAACACAATGCAGCCTACTGCGATCGCCAACCCGCCTGCCAAGTGTGGCGATTATGGCAAAACTCCCCATGAGTGAACGGACTGACAGTTGTGGCGCTCTATGGGGGAGGCCTGTCCAGCAGTGGACCTCAAAAAAAAAGGCTAATGGTGATGATATAGGTATATATTATGAATGTAATAAATATGTATTACGTAGTTCTTCATCTTAGGACTCAATTTTGACGTGTTTAAACCCGCTAGGGATGATATTAATAACAGTCGTGGAGCCAACCAGTCCGCTGCATGAATGGGCTGGCTCGCCCGGGAAACACCACTAGCTCTCATTCACAGATAATTTTATAGCTTTTTTGGGTCTCAAATAAAAGGGCTTTTCGATAGTATCTTGAAAAATGTGACGTCATTCTAAATCCAATATTGCGGAATAAGTATTTTAATGCATTTTTACAATATGGGTATCAAATTGGCTTGAGCTTTGGTGAGTACCTAAATCAAAGAATAATGCGACGTTGAATATGGCAGGTCCTCTTACATAGAGGAGTAATTACCAAATTGGACCCAGACCCGTATTAAGATTTATACTCGAGTGGGGATCGAACCCGTCAATCTCCGTTCCACAGTCGGTAGTTTTACCAATGCACCTCGAGGCCCGTCGTAATGTACTCGTAAGTAAGATGTGCTCTTTTTAAATTAAGCGTGTTATAAACGTATGTTTGTAACAAGTTTCACTTCTATAGCGCGGAGGGACTCCACGCGAATTTTTTTAATATCCTCGCTATTATTATTTCGCCATAAAAATCTTAGTGAGTGTTGATCACTAGGTCGTATTTTAATACGAAGGAACATATCTTTTATATCGCCGGTAAGCCCGACGGGCCCTTCTCGGAACCGCAACATAATGCCTAATAATGATTCCAACAAGTTGGGTCCGGGTAGTAAATAATCATTTAATGATTGTCCGGATGAGCAGGCGGCCGCGTCGAACACCAGGCGTAACTTCCCTTTATTTGGATTGTCCACTCCGAAGTGAGGTAAGTACCATATTTTTGAATGTATCTTCTTATCCTCTTCAGGCTCCAATATACGGGCATAATCATTTAAAAACAAATGATGTACTCTTTCTTTGTACCTCGCAGCGTAACCTTCGTCGGTATTTATCTTCCTTTCTATAGTTTTCAGACGTTTGTAAGCGTTACAGTAAGAATCAATTTTTATATCTGTGTTTTCGCTTTTCCAGGGCAAGCCAACCTCCCAGCTCCCGTGTATGAATTTTGCCGAATTATCCACCATTTGCATGGCCCTGAGATCACTCTTATTTACACGGGGCTTGAGGCACACTCCTATACTTTCTAACATAAATGACTTCCGCACCATATTATGTAGACGCTCGTCATTCTCACCGTCCGTGTGTATCACACGCTGCGAGCATTCACACTCGCACGCTTGTGTGCACTGCGACGCGTCGGCCGGAGGTACGCATGCACTTGTGTGCGTAGTCGCCAATGGTTTAGTGGTGGCGGCGGCACATATGCAAGTGTGGCAGGTTTTCTTATTTTCTACTAACATTGCGTACTCTGACGATCTAGAAGGGGGTTGTCCTGGGCAAACTCCGTGCACACACCAACCCAGTGGTGTTAGGGTAGCACACGGTTGGTTTTTCTTGCCTAAAATTACTTTCTTAGGTGCAATGATGTGATAATTATCTTGCCCAATCAATACTTCCGGTCTTGCACTGAAAGATGACGAAGAAATGCCGCTTAATTGAGATAAGTGAGTATTGTTCTTGAAGTCGCGTTCGCTCAAAGTTTGTGCTGGTAGATCTAGTTCGTTTATTATTTTTGCACTTAACTTATATAATTTATTGTCATTTATGCTTGAAATTTCACAACATAAATTTTCGCTTTCACACATTAGTTCAGTGTCCCACGCGCCGCGAATGCACAGTTTTTGTTTATGTCCTTTAAGGTCTATTTGTTTTGCTAGATCAGCTGATATTAACGACACGCTCGCACCGTCATCGAGCAGCGCGTACGTACTAATGCTGCCGCGCGGTCCGTGAATGTTTATTGGCACTATTTTTAATAACACACGATTTTTATTGTTTATATACACATTATTAACGGATACACTGTTAGCTGAAGGCTCGCTGATTGTCTTAACGTCACTTGATGGAGATTTATTTTCGATATCACGTGTTGGACTCGTGATTTTTCTGCGACGCCAATGTAAGAGATGATGATGTGGAAGATTACAGTCGTCTATACTGCACTCGGGTGCAGGACATACATCCCTACTGTGTGACGAGTCCAAACATTTGTGGCATAGGCGGTTCACGCGTACGAAGCGCCATCTGTCTCTCGTTTGAGCGCGTTTAAAGCGAGGGCATTTTGTCAATTTGTGTTTATTGATTCTACAGAATTTGCAGTTCGGTAACTCCTCCTTTTCTTGCCGCGGAGCTCCTTCGCTGACCATCAAGGCATGGTGTCGACGATCTTCATAGTTTCTCCTATAATCTGCTTGGTAATTTATGTGGGATATTCCTGCCGTGGATATTTTGTTGGCTTCCTCATACAAAAAATCAGCCAAGGTTTCCAATTTTGCCGTATCCATGCTATAGTTGCAGTTGTGGTAATCTGCCCATTTGGTTAGCAGAGGACTTGGCAACTTTGACAGGACCAAAGTGACTAATTCAGGACTTCGCAGGTAGTCGGTTTGGTTCACCGCTTTTACTGTCGCAACAACGTTTTTTATTTTGATAGAAAACGGCACGATGTCACGGTGATAGCTATGGGGTAGTGCTGGTATTTTCTTCAGCTGCTGCATGACCTTGTGTGTTATTGTTTCGGGTCTACCGAAACGGAGCTTTAACGCTTCCATCACGTCGTCTGGTGACGTGTTTCCCATGAGCAGCGCTGATACTGTCTCCTTGGCCTCCCCACGGAGAGATTTCCTCAATCTCCACATATTCTCGGCGTCGCTGTATCTGCAAACTCTTGTGGACTCTTCATATGCCTGTTCGTATGCAAGCCACTCGAGAGTGTCTCCATCAAAGGATGGTAAGTCTTTTGATGTCGCAATACGAGACATAAGTCTAGAGTTCTGGTCGTTTGTTAGGTGTACCGCGCTGACTAATTGTTTCACTTCATTACGGGTAGTTTCATTTTCTAAGTGGGTAGTTTCGTTTCCGAAGTAGGTAGGTTGATTTTCTGAGCGAATAATTTTCTTTTCTACGTGGGTAGTATTTTTTCTGTAACTTGCTTCTGAAATATGACTACCCTCGAGCCACTGCTGTACCTTTTCTACTGGTGCAATCTCTTCCTGGTGGCAGAAGCTTCGTTGGCTGCCAGATTGAGAGCTCAGGGCGGCCAGATCGGCTGCCAATTTCAAGTCTACTAGCCTTTTTTTTCTTTCTTCTGATCTCTTTCTTTCTTCCGCTTCCCTTTCTCTGGCCTTCTCGGCTTCTCTTTCTTCTATCTCCGCTTTTGCCTTGGCTGCTTCATATTCGAGCATCATTTTTTGTGCCTTTATGGATCCCGACGACGACTTGTAACTTATGTGGCTTACGGGGTTCTCTTTGATGGCGCTCACTTTCAAGTGGTCTGTTCCCGCCCGCTCTGGTAGATTGATTTTCTCATCCTTTTCTTTGCATTTTTCGGAGTTCGCAGTCTCTTGCATCTCTTTCTTCTGCACACGTCGTGTGCGAATGGTTGCTTCGAAAGGATGGCTCGAATGAGGTGGTGAGTTGAACATTTTCCCTCTGTCTAGCGTACTTAGGGTTCCACGTGGTAAAAATCCGGCTGAAGGACCAGCTTTGTAGGTGACCGGTGCGTGGAGTGGCAGACGTTAGGAATACTTCAATTAAAATACTATTTTCTCTTTTAAAAATCACACCGTTGTTCTGAGACCTTGCTTGCATGTAGGTGAGGTACGAACTGAACATATGCGCGCGGGGCGCGGGACCTTACGTGAGCAAGATATCAAAACAACGACGGTATTATCGTTTATTATAATATCATAATACAGGTACATATGCATCACATTAATAGGTACAGGTAGGTAGGCTTATTTTATTTACATCAATTTATTAAAGGTAAGTGGGTAGACCGGCGAGACTCAACAATCGTTTAACTTACAATCAGTTTTATTTAAGTTGTAGGTTTGCACGTTTTGTCGCACTGATCTACGAAACTGCTAATTTATTTTTGATAATTCACCATACACTACACTGTTCACACACACACTCGTTTCACGTCCTTTACAGATAGCTTAATCAAGAAGTCCATTTTGATATAGGTGCTTGACCATAATTCGATTACTAAAATTGTTCACTTCAATAGTCTAAAAGTCAAGCACTCATCTGTTTTCAAACTCCCGGCTTCCTATCTTGTTAATATTCATTAAATATTTCAAGTTCTTTGCATACATTGTAAAAGTGGTATGATGTAGGAGTCGAGGACGGCCACGACACACTTTACATGACCAGATTGAACGTGTCCTTGCGGAAGATGATGTCACGAGTCTAAAAACCGACAAAGGTGCATGATAAGAGTTATGAAAGTCATAGAAGCGTGTGGGTTATTTAAGAATCTTGCCTAATGGCGCTCCGTTCTCTCTCTTAGACCAAAGTTAGGCTGTGGCTTATTTATAAAAAGTTATTTTTAAAGAAATAAACGATATTTGATGTATGACGCTGTTATTATAAAAACCGAAATACCGTTGATAGGGTATTGTTATTTTTTAGTCTAAGAAAGAATTAAATTTTGGTATAAAAGCTACCAAAAATCTTAACTATTTGTTAAGATTTTTGGTAGCTTTTATACCAAAATTTTATAGTTTCTTCTTTTGTAACGCATAAAAAACATAACTAGTTTTCACAACATACAGAAAGTTTCCAATGAATGTTAAGACGTATCACCATAATACTTGGAGCAAAAAATCGATTTCCTTTTGTTCATCGTTTTCACTCGATTCGTAATAATAGAGCAATCGTCGGAAAGAAATAATCGGACCACTTATATTAAGTGATATTAGAATAGAACATTAATGGCTTAGAATAGTACCACTTTTCTCAACTCCTGAGTATTGTAAGAAGTGAACTAGTGGTAAGGGTGAACTTTCTGATTTTCCGACCAGGTTTGGAACCTCCATTACCCGCCTCAGCCGTTACTTCTAACAGTGGTAGAGCCAAGCAGTTCGCGGCATGAACACATGAACTCTCAGAAGATCGACGTAAAGCGGCTCATACCGCGTTTCGTTCGGTGAGAGAGGTACCCGCAGGCTCACCCCTCTTCCTCATCCTTCCCTATCCCCAATCCCTTAAAGGTCAGCTACCCAACAGTAACACTATATATGTTGCTGGTGTCCATGAGCGACGTTGGTTAACACGCCTGCTAGTTTGCCCTCCTATCCCATAAAAAAAAAATATTTGACTTTCTACGATCACGGCATCTTTTGGAATAAAAAAACATTGAATAAAAAAAAACATTAAATTAAAAAACATTGTTAAAAAAGTGTTTGGATAATTATTATTGTACTTAAATTTATCATGCTGTGTTATCTAACTCAAAATCATAAATTTCATTTGTAAAAAATCCTTGTCTTGCTACGGCCTATATATGTTTCATGAAAACGATAAATCCAGTTGGGAATCTCAATTTATATATTCTATTTAAACAACTAAGCAAATAATTGGATTTAAAGCGCCTTCGAGAGTTGTCAAATGCTATAATTTATTTTTCAAATTAAAACTTAATTTAAATTCAGAGTACTGTAACATTTTCTTTAGCACGTACTTGGAATTGAATTAAGTTCTGTGACAGTTAAAATTTCAAGTTTTTATTATTCGAATAACGAAAACAGTGAAACATCTACAAATTGGATTTTAATTATTTAAAATCATTGACAAGTTCTGTGAATAAATTGTTTATTTATAGAGTCTGTCTGGAAAAAAAGACATAGCATTTTGTGCATATGTATCTTTATATCATAAATGATACTTTTTATATCATAAATGATATTGAAATGGTATTTGAGGCCTGAAGCTGCAGTGATGGACAATCTGGCCGTATAAGGGCCGTTTTTTATGGGATAGTAGATAGAGGGCAAACGAGCAAGTGGGTCACCTGATGGGAAGTAGCTTCTCACCGCCCATAATCACCGTGGTACGTTGCCGTCCTTTAAGAGGTAGGAGGTGAAAGGAAGGGGAAAGGGGATTGGGCTTCCGGATACCTCTCTCACCGAACGAAACGCGGTAAGCCACTTCACGGCGATATTCCGAGAGGTCGTGCTATTTCACCGTTCGAGACGGCCCATTCATGCAGCGAATTACAAGACTCGGAACTTATTGCCATACATCGAGCACTAGCACTAGTAGGATTTCTAATCATTGATATTTATAACACATATCTTAGATTGATATGTCAAGTCGGGTAAAGAAGATAAAGCCTTTATTTAGTAAAATCTCTATTCACATTCACGGGAAGAGAAGGGGCGGCATTATAGTCAACAGTGGTGCCAGATGCCAAACAGTAATTATACCAGAATGATAATTAGATATCGCAAATTGAAAAACAACATTATCATTTATTTAATTGTTTAAATTAACTTAATATATAATTATGTGAATAGACTAGTGATGTAGCATACCATTTCCGATCGCGTCTCGCGATTAAACAGTCGATATAGCAAAATTGACTTTCCAGAAATCAGTTTCAGAAGTAATTGTAATAAATATTGACGACTGGCAAAACTGTGCCTGATATACACCACTTCCAAATCTATTCTGACAAATGAAAGAATAACCGTGACGAGACTGCCTGAACTGTAGGTAATTAAGAACAAAAAGTTACAAAAAAGAAAAATACACACATATAAAATGATGTTTTATAATGATATTGTTATAATGCTCGTTAAAAACAAGAAATCTATGCGATAGTACTGATAACATGGTAGCATCCTTCGAACTTGCAAGTTATATGATCACCCCTCTGTACTTTATCAGCTGAGAAAACTTTTGTTTTTAACAGCAATTAGGTGTAACATTAACCACCCCTAAACTTCCTGTTTCAAGTGTAAGGCTAGGGACACATTGAGTGTTTGCTTATTTTTCCAAGAACACAATATTTACTTACCTCACATTCAACACACACGAAAATCTTTTCAGAAATTTTAACATAATTCAGTTATGTTTATATACCCAGACTACATCAATGTCAAGATAAAGATGTTTTATATTACCTAAATTAAAAGGCAAAATAGTCTTAATTATTTTAGTCTGCAGTTAATATTTTTGTTTTTTTTTGTTATTAAATTAGATAATGTTTTACAAACTATAGACTATTTTTGCGGGAAAGAGTAAGTAACAAAGCTTCATACTTACAAACTTTCGCGTCTATAATATTAGTAGGATTATATTAACAAAACGAATTATAACTAAATGTTTACTTTATTAATGTTTTTACCACTAGTGTTGCTGTTGTGTTTCCGCTTTAAACTGCGTCACGAAAACAGAAAACGGGCGCCAGTTACATGATACTTTACACTGATAATATACATAACAATTGTAGATTTTATGACTCCGTTATTAAGTCGTGTTATGAACCACACTGCGGAACACAGTGCCGTATATTACTACCCGCATCTCCGCCCGCTACTCGAGGACAAAGGATTTAGGCACTCACGTAGAAACTAGGACATTTCAAATTTTTTGACATGACGTGCTGAACGTCAGTTGGAAATGCTTTTTCAATAACATCAAACTAACTTCTTCGATCTAAATAATCAAAGAAGTTAGTTTGGTTAGTTAGAATGTTAAAAAGAAATACATACATACATACATAACTTCACGCCAAATCCCTTGCGGGGTAGGCAGAGAGAACAGAGCGCCATAGGGCACGATTCTTACACGCCTCACTCGCTTCGTTGACTTTCATAACTCTTTTCATGCACGCGCGTCAGTTTTTGAGGCTCTTAACATCACCTTCCTCCAGAACACATTCTATTTGGTCATGGAATGTGTGTCTTGGCCGTCCTCCACTCCTACATCCATCCGCTTTTGCATTGTATATCTGCTTAGTCAGTCTTGCATCAACCATTCGTTCTACATGTCCGAACCATCGGAGCATGCCCTTTCTTACTTTTACACCGACACTCTCTTTCAAACCAACTTCCTTCCTTACAACCTTGTTTTCTACGCGGTCAGCGAGAGTCACTCCGCAGATTTTGCATAGTGCCCTCATTTCTACCGCGTTTATTCTACTTTCATGCACACTCTGCCATACCCAGCTCTCGCTTCCATAAGTTAGCGTTGGGATCAGGACTGCATTGTGGATTGCTAGCTGGGCTTTTCTGCTAATGATTTTTGCGCCCTTTTTCTTTTTTTAAAAAGAAATAATCTGTAAAAAATAATTTGCACAACTCGGAATTATGAACTTGTTTTAAAATGTTATAGTAAATTTTCGTAATTGTCACGGTTAAAATAAAATATTTTGCTGCAATCTCGACCTAGTGTGTATCGTGTTCTCGTCTCTAACGACGTTAGATTTATCTAAAAGCTATAATACACAAACAATGAGGCTAAGCGAAGGTTTATGACATCGTATATCCTCTTAGGATATCCTAATGTCGTGTACTTTAGTACGACGTAGGTATTCTAAAAGCGTAAATATAATAACAAAATTTTATACAACGGTATCGTATTATTCTTTTTAAGTACAAATTATTATTCTTATTTTAATGTTAGTAAATTATTATCCCGTGAGAATTTCGGTACATAATTTAGCCGAATCAGGACACTTCGAAAAAAAAAATCTCTATTCAGCGTTTAGGTCTTCGCGAAAAAATAGGCTTTTCTTCGCTTAATACACTCCGCAAAATATACATGCATCTGAAACTTAACTTGAAAACTATGTGTATTCTGTCGAAAACTTTACAGCCTTTAAAATATAATAATAATATCTTAGACATAATACACACTGCGCCCTCTAGTTCCAAGTTAAGCAACTAAATGCCAGCGTTATGGAAACTAGACAACGGATATTAATACTTAATAATATAGACTTTTCTTTAAAGTTATGTTAATTATAAATAGTCTAGAAATAAACTGTCATAAGAAACAAGTTAAGTGTGATAAATATCGATCACTAAAAACTTTGTGTCCGGTATGGCAATAGGTTCGCCACTATACCATTTGGAACGTAAAGTTAACGGCGAGTCGAGGCTTAACAGCCACTGCCTATAGCTTCGGGTAGAAAAGGCGTGAAACTATGTTAATTATAAATAGTCTAGAAATAACCTGTTATAAGAAACAGCTGTAGTATAAAATAACAATGTAAAACCTGAAAAATAATGTATCAAAAGTTTTTCACTCCATTCAATCTTCCTGTAATATGATGCTTCCATTCTAGTGCATTCCTTCCCTTGTATTACAACTTTATAAAAGGAGTTGTTGATCTCTGCACCAAATTTTATGTTACATTTTATGGTTTCAGCCAAGGTTTACTGCTTTCATATTCTTTGTTACATTTTGTTAATGTATCTTCCAATATTTTTCAATTATTAAGATTATAGAATATTTACTTTTTAGTTTAAGTTATAGTTATAATATAGTCTCGGTGTTACAGTGGTCGAGCTCCCTGCTTCTGATTCAGTGGTCTTTGATTCAATTCCGGTTTTACACTAATGATTTCTCGAAATAATTTTGGGAGTTACGTGTGATAAATTTCGATGACTGACAGCATCGTGCCCGGTGTATGGCAATAAGTACGGCCACATATTACATTTCGGTCTTGAGTTGTGGCTTAACATCCGCTGCCTACACCTTCAGGTGGAAAAAGGCATGAAGTTATGTACGTTATCATTACTAGTACATAAAAAATACATCAATACGTTGAATTTATATGATATTTAATTACATGACAATACATTTCATCAGTATACGGTACTCATAAAATTCATCTCATTTCCCTCCATCAACTTCGTTTATCTGCGATGGGCGTGATAAATTTATGTTTTCACGGTTTTGGTTCTTTATAGTATCATCATAATATATTTTTTTCATGGGCTTAATGAGCATTTGTTGGGTATAAAGTGCAAAGATTATTTATGGTATACCTTTCAAATGTCCTTAAAACTTTTTTAACTTAGCATTCCAGATTTAAAGTAAAAAAAAATAAAGTAACTGCTAATATGTAATGACGCCGTTTACCAATCATAAATAGATTTATAGTTGACACCAGTATTTGAAATGTGAATAACGTAATCGTACTCGTACGTAATCGTACTCTAATGAAAAATGTAGAAAGAAGAATTTCTATTCCTCTTAAGGAAACACCATAAATGGATAAGTTGGGCAAATTTCTGGGCGTAAGAGTAGCATATGAGTAGCTATACGAGCTAGACTATAGCTCGCTAATAGAATATGGTACAGATCTCAACGCTAATTTGCAAAAGCGAGAGTTGGATATGGCAGATTGCGCATGAAAGTAGAATAAATGCAGTCGAATTGTGGACCATGCTCAAAATTTACCCATCGCATCAAAAACAGAAGTATGCGTTACTTATTTTTGATGCGATGGGTAAATTTAGTTAGATTGAAAGAGTGTGTCGGTATTAAATTAAGAAAGGGCATGTATACTGAACCACCGCAGTTCGGGCATGTAAAATGAATGAATGATGCGAGATGGACTAAGCAGGTATACAGAGAAAAAGCCGAAGGGTGTAGGAGTCAAGGACGGCCTTTTGGTAGCTGGTGCCAGGAGATTTTAAAACGGACGAGCAAGTCTGATAAGAATTATTAATATGGAAGAAGCGAGTGAGATATATACGAATAGTGCCTTATGGCGCTCTGCTCTTTTTGTCCACACTGCAAGGGATTTGGCGTGAAGTCATAAATGTAGTTAATACGCTGATAATAGCTGTCAGATACTTATTCCAATATCGGCGCAAAATATCTAGAGGCTGTTATTAATAATCTAATTAATATTTTATGTAAACAGTATAATTACTACCTTTCCATTAAATAGTTGCGCATAGAAGTTGCTAATTACCAAACTTTGAGTTCCCCTGAGATTACTTTGCGAAACAATTTCTTTTCATAACAACTCGAGAAGAATCTTCAAACCTTCGACCAGTAAGAACGGGAATTAAGGTGTGTACAGACGTATAGTAGGTATAATATAAATTTGTGTTATCATCATCATCAGCCCAGATTTGTCCACTGATGAACGTAGGCCTCCCCCTTAGCACGACAAAAACTCCCAGTCCTGTGCCAGCTGCATCCAACGACTGCAAGTTTTTTATATTTAGTCGTCTGTCCATTAATTTTAACCAAACTTAAAAGTGTCAAAAGCACAGAATATTCTAAATTGATTTGTTAAGTATTTCAGGATCAATGTTAATAGTGGTAGAGCCATGAAGTTGACTATCGTAATAGCGACTTAGCCTGGCGAAGACTACGAAGTATCTGGAGGCCCCAGCCCTCCCCCCTACTCTCCTTATCCCCGTTACGACCTCCTTCCTTATGCCGTCATAAAGGCTGGCAACGCCACTCTAACACTATATATGTTACAGATCTCCATGGGCCGTGCTACTTGCTTACCATCAGTTCGCCAGGATCAGGTTACTTTTTTGCTCCCCGCAGTTTAAAAATGTTATTATAACCTTCAAAATTTGCCACAAATTTCATAGTACATATAGCAGCAAAGTATAAACCCTGTCTGTATTACGGGTATTGATTTGAGCTCAACATTTCACAAATTTTGAATTTCAAATACGTCACACCGTGCAGAATTCAATCGACATCTGAATGTCTGAGTGCCCAAATTATTTTCCATTTAATTACGATTTGTTTTCGTCAAATTTAATCTCAGCCTTTCAACTACGTCATTTGTGAGTCAAAATTGGGAATTGCGAGTTGTTTGTTTAGTGGATTTTTCATTTTGTTTCGTTCAGAAATTACTGTTTATTTCTTCAATTCATTCGTGTTAACAGTTTGTTTTGTATTTATTTTGAATATACATAATTCGTGAAAAGTAATTACTTCGCATGAACAAATAATATGACATGGCACTACATATAATTGGTTAGCCAGTCAGAATAGTAAATCAAAAATCTATTTATCTTTTGTATCGAAATTCTTAAATCTTATTATTAAAAATAAAATACTTCTAATAGAAAATTAAAATTGATTTTTGGTTAGAACAGAAAGACAAGCTCATCTCATTTTCTTCAAGAACTTGTATATGATGAAACGAAAATGTTAAAAAAACCCATAATATATATTAAAAACCAAGTTAAAAGAAAATACATCATTATTTTTTCGCGTGTTTCTTGAAAAATATTTAAAGCAAATAATCGCTGCGACTGACATATACTTGGAACGTCTCGTACAATACCATCTAATAAAGTTACATTCCTCTGATCCAGCAATTTAATCAGATAGAGTATTCGTCTTCTAAAATAAACTAGCTCTCTCATCAAATTTTGCATTGAAAATATATATTCATTTCGTGTATTACTTATTTGTGGTCGACATTTAACCATAATTAATTAAGAAATAAGTTTGAATATTATGAATGTTATATTGTAACAATACTAAACTTCTATAATTGCAGGTATAATACTAAAATTAATTTAATTTCTTTTTGTTAATGTCGAAAACGTCAAATGATTTTGACTTGGATTGGATTATTGGATTGGAAAAAAATAATTTAATTTAATTGTTTTATTGCCATAAAATTCTTAAGATACTGTTTAGACTTTTTAATAGTTTATAATAAATGAATAAATTGCCACTGACACTTGTGCCATTAACACTTCAATAATCTCTTAGGGTACTGGTGCCGTACTGAGAAAAAAGGTACCATTAAATACGACTTTTACACAGTTCACTCGCTTTTCAATTTGGTCATGGGGAGTATTTCATGGGCGTGCTTTCATAAACACTCTGCCAAACCCAACTATCATAATAAATTAGCGTTGGAATCAATGCCGCATTGTGAATTGGTGTGTTTGTGAAGTCCTGCATGAATGGGCCGGCTCGACCAGTGAAATACCATGACCTCTCGTAATATCGGCATGAAGTGGCTCGTGCCGCGTTACGTTCGGTGAGAGAGGTGTCGGGAGGCCCGATCCCATTTCCCCTTTCTTTCCTCTTCTACTCCCTTAAAGGATGGCAACTCGCCACGGTGTTTATGAGCGGTGAGTAATAACTTGCCATCAGGAGACCCACTTGCTCGTTTACCTTCCTTACCTGTAAAAAAAGAACGGGAAATAAAATAATTTTAAATTAATTTTGATTGTAAATAACTTCAAATATAGTTTTTTTTTGTAATCTTCGGCAGCCCTACAGCCCTACCGGCTGTGCACCTTGCGGCCCTGTTAGAATTTAATTAAACATTTTTAGCGTTGATTAAACATTGAAGGCCTCCTAATAAACAAGAAGCCGTATGATTGGCGTGTTTTCCTTGTTCCACTAAGCAACAACTTAATCCTCCCCCGTTGAGCCTTTGTCTGCGGAGTAATGAATTTGCAGTTTTAAATCTTTACTCACTAATAGATTCCTGTTTATAAAACAATATTATTACCGGCAAAATGTCTACTTGACAAATTAAACATACATAACTTCACGCCTTCATCTACCCGAAGTGTCGGTAAATCCCAAATGGAAAAGGTGGCGAACCTATTGCCATACCGGGCACAAAGTTTTTAGTCATCGATATTTATCACACATAACTACCAAATTAATTTCTAAGTCTTTGGTGACTCGGGGTGCGTGACAACTGGACCACCAAGACTATAAACATTAATTGAAACATTAACATAAACATAACATAACTTCACGCCTTTTGTTACCCGAAGGTGTAGGCAGCAGCTGTTAAGCCTCGTCTCGCCGTTATGTTTTCGTCCCAAATGGAATAGGTGGCGAACCTATTGCCATACCGGGCACAAAGTTTATCAGTCATCGATATTTATCACACATAAGTTCCGAAAACAATTTCGAAAAGTCATTGGTGTGAGCCAGTGTCTGGAATCGAACCCGGACCTCTGGATCAGAAGCCGTGTGCTCGACCACTGCGCCACCGAGACCGACAATTAACAATTACAAACAAATTAAATAGAACATAATTACTCCATTATATTACTCCAAATTGTAATTACAAGTATATAGTTTAATTTTAAAATAATCATTTTGCATTTGATCAAATCTTTCGACAAATTGTAAACAAAAAGGCTTAAGTAACAACAATAATAAATTAGCCGTAATCTCCTAATTAACAGTACACTTCTTTGTATTACAAAGTGTTATCTCATTTAAATACCCTGTTAATCTTTATAATCTAGTTATAGATTTTCTTATAGAATTAGCTACCGGATTTTAAGCTACTAACCCTGGATAAGCTATAAAGCTATACCTGTAATTTGTAGCACTGGTGATGTGGTACAAATAAAAAAAACAATACAATCTTTAGACTTACCATAAGACAAATGAATTAGAGATTTACTTAACTTTAGATTTTATTATATGTTAATTCAATTTGCTATCATATTACATGTTATTGAAGTTATTTCTTGTTGCGTTATTTCATTTGTAACTTAAATTAAGAATACATTTAAGTATGTTTTAAAATTCTTACAAAGGTTAAATATTGAAAATATATTTATTTAATTATGTTACACAACGCATAATTTAAATTATGTAATATTTGCTTTTTTTATGGGATAGGAGGGCAAACGAGCAGGCGTGTCACCTAATGGTAAGTAACCAGCGCCGCCCATGGATACCTGCAACATATATATTATTACAGTTACGTTGCCGACCTTTAATGGAGTAGGATAAGAAAAGATGGGGAAGGGGGGCGGGCCTCCAGGTACATCTCTCACCGAACGGAACGCGGACGGAATACGTGGATCTTCTGAGAGGTCGTGGTATTTCATGGTCGAGCCGGTCCATTCCTGCAGCAAACTGCTTGGCCGTACTACTGTTAATTGCTTACAGATAAAACTAATCTAACTAATCTCTAAGATAGATTTTTTCCATAGTGCCTATATAGCACTTACTATAGAAATTAACTAATTATATATTTACTAGGTATATAATAATTTTATAGTATAGAGCTCAAACATCCATTTTAATCAAACAAATATTTGTTTTAAGGAGGGAAACGACATCCCACAATTCTGCGCAAAAGTTTCCACACCTCGGGTTCCGTCGAGGCACTGTCCGCTCGGCTTTTTCAAATCGCACCAAATTTTAAGGGGCGATGCATAATTAAACAGGTGTGATACGATTACAACGAGTGACCCAAACGAACTTTATATTTACCTTGCGCCTGGAAAAACCAGAAAATCCTACTGAAGGCTTAATAAGTAGACCGTATTTCGTTGAGGTCAAGCCGGATAATGGGTAAAGTGAAGGAAAGGATAAATTTCTTTTAGATCACGGTAAGGTTACCTATTTTCTGTTCAGTAAACAATAATATAAATGTATTTCTTATAACTAATGAATTTCGTCACATTTATAACAATATTTCATCTATTAGAATTGATTTTTTTTAAAGGCTAAGTGAAACTTCTAATACATCACCTCTAACTTTTTCATCCGTTTAACGCATGTCGCGTGACTGTATGTCGTACTTTAAAACTTCTAAGTTAAAGTAAAATAACTAGTTAGGGAGACTTATTTATCATTTCCTATGATCATTGCCACTTTCCAAGTATAACATTATGATTGCTGATGGGACTTTATTTCGTAATTAAAAATCATAATTAAAGAATAGTCTTGGTGGCCCAGTGGTCAAGCACACGGCTTCTGATCCAGAGGTCCGGGTTCGATTACTGACACTGGCTCACACCAATGACTTTTCGAAATTGTTTTCGGAAGTTATGTGTGATAAATATCGATGACTGAAAACTTTGTGCCCGGTATGGCAATAGGTGCGCCACCTATTCCATTTGGGACGTAAACATAACGGCGAGACGAGGCTTATCAGCCGCTGCCTACACCTTCGGGTAACAAAAGGCATGAAGTTATGTTTAAAAATTTTGTTTCATAAAACCACACAATATTTTCTGTTCATATGAGAACACGATTTACGTAATCTGAAAAAAAATATATAAATACAAGTTCGTAACACGTTTAAAGGTATGTACTAGTTACCTACAAACTCCATACGCATAAGGTAAGCGAAGATCAATCGAATTTAGATTGAAAGCACTCAAATTATAAGTGCTACCGATTTAGGAATCAAAAGAGAACGTATATTGCGTAATTTTCATGAGAGTTGTATACGTGGAATAAATATCATAATCACGCTCAGGTAAAACTCTTCAAAGGTATTGAGATGTTAAGCCTTATACGTAAGTATTACATTAGAGTACCATCAAAATGTGTATATACACTTGATATCTTTTTAGCTTTGATAGCTTTAGCTTTGATATCTTAGGAAAGTTATTATTGTATATACATATAAATATTTATATTTCGAGAATCAGAAGAGATTATAACCAAAGCGTCCCAATATCGCTTTTCCATTTAATATGATGTTTCTATATCAATTGATAATATTTTTTTGGACGCCAAGATGATACCGCGCCATCTAGTTACCAAGTTAGGTGACTACAACTTGTATTAGGGAATCAAATATTGGATACAATGAGGGTACATAATAAAGACTATTTATAAAAATATGCCATAGACGAAATCTAGACGCCATACAAAACGTCCACCTACTAATACTCCACGTCGACGGGTTTGATCCACAGCAAACACTGAATTAAATCTCGCCTATGAAACATGAAACAGAGTTAATAATAATATAATATATAAGTTTTAACATAAACACATAATTACTTACATTACATAAATTTCATTTTAAATATATGTTACACTTATCGCTGAGAATTTCATCGATTTTCTAATTATTTCAAAAACTATTTGAGTCTAATTAAAAAGTAAAACATATAATTAAACAACCTGTACTTGTTTAATAATCGCTTGTAACTATTTTATCTTTTTAACCCATCCCAGTGCCCAATTTAAGGTGCGCTTATATTTTACGTGACAAACCTATATTTAACAAGTGAAGGTAGATGTTATAATTTTGTCTTAAACTAGACGCCTTTGCAGTTATTCTAATAATAGTTTACATTGATTGTGTTCATTTGTTACATTGTTATAAATATTCGAGTTTTGTGAATTTCAACCAGCATGAGTTCCCGCAAAAAGTAAGTAATAACTTCATATTTTATTTTTTATAATTATAGTGCACTAATGTTTTTAGTGGGTTATTTGATACACTATTAGGTAATAATAAGAACATAATTATATTTTGTCTTTTTAAATGACTTTTACAAGGTTATATTGGGTGCCCCATTTGAGGTGCAATGGGAAAAGGAGGCACCATGCTAGTTTGTTTGTTGTATTGTTATATTTTTTTTGTTTGAACGTAGTTTTTTATGTATTTAGTTAATATTTGTTTTTTTTATTACAGTTTGAACGTTCATGAAATTATGTCGGCCTTGGAAGACGATAACCTTCCAATTTCTGCTGACATTTTTACCACGCCAGGTGAAAATGACGTTGAATGATGAAGATAGTGGAAACGAGGATGCAGTAGAGATTAGTAATCTTGGGCGTCGTCAATTGTTAGCTGAAGCAGAGGTTCGATGTACGGTTTCATCATTAGAAGAAATTCAGGTAAATGTGGAGGGTATTTATCAGGAAGAAGAGGAGGCGCAGCCAACCACATCTCAAGCCATTGAGCAACCTGCAAAAAATGTTAAGACTATGGTTACGAGGAAGTGGAGGCACACAGATATATCATAAAAACTTGTAAAAGAAACCATTACACCCGAGTTTGTTTTAAATAAAGATAACTCTTTAGAGTTTTTTTAGATGTTTTTTGATGGTCATCAAAATCATCCGGTATTGGCAAATGATGATGTTCCCGATAAATGTGTGCGCAAATAACGCATACCAGTTGTACCGACTATCACCAGCAGGTCAAGCTAAATATTCTCACGATTTTGTATCATTTACAAGATACATGGTACAAACTTATTTGATTCTTGGCAAAGCATCGTCATCTCTCCCAAAACGGTTTGGAAATAAGGCACCTATACCAATGAAGAAAAATCTGCCTGATTCGATAAGATTAGATGGAAAGGATCACTACATAATCAAAAACGAAACCCAAATTCGATGTCGTCAATGCCACAAGAAGAGTTTTGGTGCAGCAAATGTGGGGAGGGTTTGATTCAACATTGCTCTCAATGTTTTCATACAGAAAAATATTTTTTTTCTGTTATTATTCGCATTATTTTTTCATTGTTTAGGGGTTATATATAATTTGTTTTATTATTGCCTATTTTCTTTTCATTTTTTAAATAAAATAGATCCAACATAACATCGTGTGTATTATTTCTCTAAACTTAATGCATAGGCATATTTTCCCAACGCCCCATTAAGGTGCGGTCCTGAAATTCAGCTTCTAAAACACTTAAAAAAATTAAATGCTCATTTTTATGTAATGTTAGAGCTGCTTTTTAGATATACACAATGAAAACAATTTTTTTCTAAAAATTTAGTACCTTGGGAAAATATAACATAACTTCACGCCTTTTGTTACCCGAAGGTGTAGGGAGCGGCTGTTAAGCCTCTTTTCCCCGTTATGTTTACGTCCCAAATTGCCATACCGGGCACAAAGTTTTCAGTCATCGATATTTATCACACTTAACTTCCGAAAATAATTTCGTAAAGTCATTGGTGTGAGCCAGTGTCAGGATTCGAACTCGGACCTCTGGATTAAAAGCCGGGCTGGGCCACCGAGACATTTTTAAGTTTGTATTTTTTAATTAAGTTATCTAAATAGCCACTTTTAAACTAATTCTCAAACAGCCGAACTTAAAACTTCCATAAATAGCCAATCTGCTGTTCCAATCAGTTTCTACCTCGTATTAATCGTTGGTTATCAGTCTTTGGACTTGATTAGATCACTGGGTTGCAGCCGAACTAACGTTGAAAAACCAAAACGTCTCAAAATCCATTCCAGAGCACGCCACCTACGACGTTCTTGTTTATAACATAGTTCTTTCGCAACGAAAGCACGTTTTGAATGAAAAGGATACAAATTCCTTTGAATTCGAAGGTTTATAAGCTCTTTTTGAATGGATTGTATAAACTTATTAATGATCCCAGTGAAACTGCTTGGCAACTCGTTACTAGGGCAATAAATAACTTAGTGAATTCTAGGATAATTTTTATTCATTGTGAAGATATCATTATTTTGATTCCCCACTTCGGAGTTTGTAATATATTTATATATACTTACTATATTTCTCAATGTTTTATTTAGTTTTGTAACGCGGTAAGCGTGCCGATGACCGCTTTCTCGCTCACACACTGTCTACCCGTCTCTTTTCACGGCTATATAAACGGGTCCCGCGCGGAGCGCATTGCACTTGCTAGGGTGCGCACTTGAGCGATAGCCACATATGCAGTCCTCAAGTACGCCTGGCCAAGGAGCACGATAGCCACATACGCAGTCTACTCCAAAGCCTATGTTAGATCCGCAAGGAGCGCGACGGCCATATATGCGGTCACTCTGAGCGAAGTATTATTATTATTGTCGATCACCTAGTTTATGTATGTTACTTACGAATGCTTTGTAAAAAAACCTTATTGTTCTAATATATGATATCAGAGTCACTCATTCTTTTAATCAGCCACCCTACAAAGTGGCGCCCAACGTGGGGCAAAGCAGCCACCCTACACAGTGACGTCCAGCGGTAGAAAAGCAACCAACCTACACAGTGGCGTCCAGCGGTAGAAAATCAGCCACCCTACATAGTGGCGCCCAACGGTAGAAAAGTAGCCACCCTACACAGTGACGTCCAGCGGTAGAAAAGCAACCACCCTACACAGTGGCGTCCAGCGGTAGAAAATCAGCCACCCTAGAAAGTGGCGCCCAACGTTATAAAATTAATAGTAAGGTCATAGCTGAAACGAAGAAACATGACCTTGAATCTGCCAGCGGAACAATTTGCAACATTACTAAGCTAAAACAGTACTTACCTACAAACTAAGAGACAATCGAACCAAATACATGGTTAGACCACAGCAGAAAAACAGTGAACTTTGGTATGCAAAACCTCAGGAAACAGCTTCCAACTATTAAGAGAAGCTATCACCACTGCACCCGTTCTTAGACAAGTAAACACAGAACTACCATATGTCATCAAAACGGATACAAGCCATCACACAATTGGAGCGGCTTCAATGCAGGGGGAGGAACCAAATAAACATCCTGTTGAATATGCAAGTCAGCCCTAGCAATTAGCCAGAATCATTACCTGCAATTAGATTTGCTAGAAAGAGCACTCGAGCGATAGCCACATATGCAGTCCTCAAGTACGCCTGGCCAAGGAGCACGATAGCCACATATGCAGTCTACTCTAAAGCCAATGTTAGATCCGCTAGGAGTGCGACGGCCATATATGCCCGTCACTCTGAGCGAAGTATCATTATTTAATAATTAATTAAACGATATAAATAAGTAATGTAATTACTTTAGTGAAGTAGTACAATCAGAGAATGTTGAACCAGAAATTACACCACACTTAAGAGGATTAACAAGAGTACTACAGATAGCAAAATATAATGAAGAAATTACGCAAGACAAATAGAGAAAGACCTAATCAAAAGCGTCGTCCAGACCCTGGGTATAAACGAGAAGATCTAATTCTTGTAGAAACCCACCCAATAAGCAACCAAGATAAAGACTTTTCAGCAAAACTCGCACCCCGCCGAGATGGACCATATGTAATAAATAAGAAATTAGGAAGTACAATTTATGAAATCGCTAGCATAAATGATCCAGACAAAGTTATAGGAAGATATCACACGTCTGCAATTAAGAAGTACGAGCAAAGGGACGATGAATTACCAAGTCCCATGATCCCTATACGCCAAAGAGGAAGACCCAAGAAGAATTCTTCTGCTTGATGCTGGTACTCATACGAGACGTTTATTGAGTACCAGAGGGGGAGAATGTAACGCGGTAAGCGTGCCGATGACCGCTTTCTCGCTCACACACTGTCTACCCGTCTCTTTTCACGGCTATATAAACGGGTCCCGCGCGGAGCGCATTGCACTTGCTAGGGTGCGCACTTGAGCGATAGCCACATATGCAGTCCTCAAGTACGCCTGGCCAAGGAGCACGATAGCCACATACGCAGTCTACTCCAAAGCCTATGTTAGATCCGCAAGGAGCGCGACGGCCATATATGCGGTCACTCTGAGCGAAGTATTATTATTATTGTCGATCACCTAGTTTATGTATGTTACTTACGAATGCTTTGTAAAAAAACCTTATTGTTCTAATATATGATATCAGAGTCACTCATTCTTTTAATCAGCCACCCTACAGTTTTTAATTTAATATTATCATGGTACAGATGGATAATATTTCTCTGCTAACACATACTTTCCACTTATTATTTGCACTAGTAAATTTGAAATAATGACAATTATTAAGTAATTATTTAAATTACATAATAATTGTCATTATTTCATATTTAAGTTATAGAGAATTTAATTGATGTTGATATGTTATACATTTATTATCTAATATATAAAATTCTTGTGTCACGGGGTGCGTAATTGAACTCCTCCGAAACGGCTTGACCGATTCTCATGAAATTTTGTGTGCATATCGGGTAGGTCTGAGAATAGGACAACATTTATTTTTCATCCCCCTAAATCACAAGGGTAGCCCACCCCTCAATATTTTTTTTTAATTTTTCGATATAATTCTGTTTCTTATTTTTTTATATAACGGGATACAAAAATACATACAACCCTAAATTTTCAACTCCCCACGATCAACCCCTATTTTTTAAATTTAATTTTTCGGCAAGACAACGTTTGCCGGGTCAGCTAGTTACGTTATATACCTTCTGTGTACTAAGTATCGGGAATTTGTCAATAAAACAAAAAATACAAATTATTCATCTAAATTTATTTTATCGCCTTCAAAGTAGGCCCCATCGCTTGCAATACAACATCTCCACCGCTTCACCCAGTCTTCCATACATTTTTCATAGGCCTTTAGCTCATTCAGCGAATTTTCTTTTATGGCTTCTATTGACTCAAAACGTTTTCCTCGAAGTGGTAATTTTAACTTGGGAAATAAAAAAAAGTCAGACGGAGCCATATCAGGTGAATAGGGTGCTTGGTCGAGAACGTTTGTTGAATTTTTCGCTAAAAACTCTTTCACTATAATGGCTGTGTGTGATGGTGCATTATCATGGTGCATGCAGCATCCATGAGTTGTGTCGCCACAAATCTGGACGTTTTCGGCGGATACTCTCACGCAAAGGCTTCATGACGCCTAAATAATATTTTTTATTCACTGTTTCTCCCGCTGGAAGGAATTCGGAGTGAACCACACCACGGTAGTCAAAAAAAACTGTCAGCATCACCTTGATTTTGGTGCGACTTTGCCGCGGTTTTTTGGGTTTCGGTTCGTTTTCGAGACGCCATTCTGAAGACTACCCGAGGTACCCGGAAGCCCACCCCCTTCCCCATTCCAACTAGTCACTTACTATCAGGTAACACGCTTGTCCGTTTGCCCTCCTATCCCATAAAAAAAGCTATACCTATAAATTCTAAAGTACAAATATATAAATACTTTTTGATACACATCAACAAATGTCGCCTGGGCGCCAATAAAGTATGCAATGTTATTAAATATACCCCCAAAATGTATTCCATCACAAAGTTATGGGGATATAATACTAACATGGATTATGCATTACATATAATGTGCTTTTAATGTGTTGTAACGTGAACGTTTGTAAAACCCCTCTGTTTGATAATGGAAGATGACAAATTTAAGGGGTTCCGTATGTTTTGATTGATGTAATCAAACGGAATTGTTAGGTTTTTTTTATTCTATTTTTATTTACACGTTTAAATCTCGGTGGTTCAGAGATCGAGCACTCGGCTTCTGTTGTAGTCCGGGTTTGAACCCTCACATTGGCTCACACCAATGACTTTTCGAAATTATTTTCGGAAGTTATGTATAATATATATCTATGACTGAGAATTTTGTGCTCGGTATGGCAATAGGTTCCCAACCTATTCCATTTAGGACGTAAACATAACGGCGAGACGAGGCTTAACAGCCGCTTATTTAAATATGTTTTTTTCTTGTGATATGAAGTAAATGAGCAAGCGAGTCATCCGTGAGTGACCAGCGATGCTCATGGACACCTGCAACATAGATAGTGTTACAGTTGCGCTGTCGGCGTTTAAGATAGGATAGTATGGGAAGAGAGGAGAAATAGTTGGGCCGGATTGCTGTCTTACTCAACGAAAGACAGTGTGAGCCAGTTATTGAGCCGCCCTATTCACACAGCAAACTGCATGGCTCTATCCCTTTTTAGGCGAATCTACAATCAACAGTTAATATTATTATATTCATTAGTTCTTTAGAAAATTAGGCTTAAGCATTATGATGGCATAATAAGATAAAATGATTACGTGTCTTCTAAAAGACTTAACAATGGCTACTCTGTAGTATCTTATTAATAATTTCAAAGTAACAGTTAAAAACAAGTAATAAAGATATTGAAATTACCTGTACACCGAAAGGTTCTTACAAATAACTAAAACACAATACAAAGAAAACTTTTGTTAAGCAATTGGTCAAGTGTGAAGTAGGGTGGAACGAAGATCTCGAAGGAGGATTTATGTCAAATTCAAAGGAGGTTTTATGTGCCCTTAATGCTCGCAAATGTATGAAGGTTTGGCGCAAATTTATTGAGTCATCGATTACTTCTTTGTTATTTAATTGTAAAATTCTTATATAAAAATATATTTATTTAATCTTAATGTACAAGATTTGGTACACAAGGTGGACTTAATGCCATGAGGCATTCTCTGCCAGTCAACCTTTGGGTTAAACAGACAGCCTGCGAAGAATTAGTACAGAAAATATTCAAATGAACATTTAAAATAATCTTTTTACAATTGAAATACAATAAGTGGGTAATACCCGCAATTCATGAAAAAATATATACATACACGTACATACAATAATAGATACATACATATGGGCACATACATACATCAAATACACTTAAAAATACATTAGATACTAGTTTGGACATAATATTAGATATTAATGCTATTAATTAGATATACATATATAAAATACAAACGCACAATAACTTATATGAATACCATATATAATATACAAATTGCTAAGGTGGGATAATGTATGCCCAAGATCAACAATTGCAACCTGCCACGCTGTTTTGGATCTTCGTTTCGTTTACTATAATAACACAATTTAAAGTTTTGCATAATTAAATTACAGGTCATGTTAATAATTATCAACGAAACCATTATTCTAAAAAAAAGTCCGACGAAAAAACAGATTTTTTTTAAACCAGTCACTTTTTATAGAAAAAAAAAAATATTTTTTTTACTTTTACTATATCATAAGCTGATCAGAACGATGAACGTACTTCAGGCACCACCCGAAATGATACTTTAGGACCGGTGTTCAAAATGTACTACTTATGAAGAAAGGACATCGCAATGTGACAATAAAGTCCCTGGGGCCACAGGAACGTTCCAATGAACACCGCCGCTCTCAGCCGACGGTACACGGTTTCTCACTTTACTTGTCGTAAACATGTCTTGTGTTAACACGCCTAATGCTATAGTTAGCCCCTGAAATTGTTATCATACCTATCATTTTGTTTTGTTTTTTTTCAAACTTCTATAGTTTCGTGTGAACCTAATCATGACTTACAAAAAAAACACGAAACTGTAACTGTAATATCACTAAATCCTAAATAATCCACAAAACATGAAACTATACAGACAGTACTAGACCATATTTTATGCGTTATACTTTTAAGGTCTTTGTAGAGTTCCATATGGAGAAAAAAAACTAAATGTCATCCATTATCTGTCAGAGTCACCGGCCGGTTATGTAAGAACAACAAAAGAATATTCCATAATTCACTTCTGTAAAGTGAAACGAGTCGAATAAATATTTCTCACTAAATGTCAGCGAAATAAAAAGCCCACTCCCCAGTGGACGTTTTCTGTATATTTACGGAAAAAATATATCTCCGCTGTTTGATTCCACAGCATAATCTATAGTTGTTTAATTTGATGATGGATGGATTTATTATGACGAATCGTAAATATTTCGACAATTTCGCTGTTGTCTTCTTTTCATTTAATTTTCAGATATAGGTTGATGGTTGGATTGTATAAAAAATACACATTTTTATGGGATGCGAGGGCAAACGAGCGGGTGTGTCACCTGATGATGATGGTTAGCGCTATCACTATTCAATTAGATTAGTGTTATTGACTCATGGAATTATCACCTAAATATTCAATTTGTATTTAGTATGTTATGTTATCTCGTTTTGCACGCAATCCAATAGTTTATTACTATGGAGTACGCGGAGACTTCTTTTACATATGTGTATCGGTATGAAATGAGCGTTTTTTTGTGAAAATAAAATATTAATTTTGATTAGATAAAAAAAAAAATATTCAAAATATTGTCCATCACTTTCTACACATTTTGTAACACTTTTTGGTAATTTGTGGATACCATGCCAATAGAAATGTTCTTTTTTTTTACTATTATAAGCTCTTTATTTACAATAATAAGAACAAATAAATTTATTACATTATTTACAATATATACAATTAAAAAACTACCTGAAATCAAATTTCTCCGCATCTCGGTCTACTGGCAGCGTGCCCAGAAGACTGGCCCCATTGCCACGCTGAATGGCAATGCTAATCCTCTGTGCGAAGAATAAACCAGCCCTCTGGTCGCGAGAGGCTTCGATCAGCCTCTTTGCAAGATCTTTGTAAACTGCACGAGCACTCGGACCCCATGTCCCCAAAGTCTCAACCCCAAACGGCTCAAATACATAGTCACCTACAAGGTTTCTGTATTTGTGCCGCTTGAGATTTTCTGCCGAAGCAGCAGCAGCACCGGCCACCTCTACCGTGCTTGGAAGATGTGATGGCGCAAGGGTTCGACGCAAGTAGCGTCCCACACCAAAGGCCTACCCATCCTCTAAGGCAAAAGAGACATCCCGTCCGGTCTCTTGCCATCATCGCGCACCAAAGCGTTTGGTTCCAGAACGGCTGGTACACCGGCGGTGGCAAGAGCACGACGGATAATGTCATTGATGTTGGCGTGACGGGAAATGCGGCCGGCGCTCCTGGCGCATGAGAGGCCATGATGTCCCTTGCTGTCGACAACCTCTCCGCAGCGACATAAATGCGAAGAAACACAGGGAGCACCTAAACGAAGACAAGCTGCGATACGGAAAGTCGTATTATCTAATAATGTTCCTATATTGGGCGATGGCAGTGCTCTAAGCCAAACACCGGACTCCCACTCTCCCACAGCCCGCAAACGAGCGCGCTCAACATCTCCTATAGAACCACTAATAAGTGATTCTTTTGAGATGGCGCAGAGCGGGTCATCCCACTGTCTCGGGGAAAATGGGTTGGTCGGTAAATTTGAGTTAGGACAGGCCTGTTTCCAGGCATTCACTGCGTCAGTCTTGCATAACACTTCAGAATTAACCAGTGTATGAGTGAGAATTTTCCTGGTTAATTCTTCTGTGCTATGGACTGAAGACAGAAAAGCCGGTAAACTCACATCGGAAATTTTTCGAATACCTAAACCCCCTAAACGAACTGGTAGGGATGCCTGTTGCCATGCCCGGTCGTTTAACGATACATTAAGAATTTTACTGCGAGTGGTTTTTACAATATCATCTAT
This sequence comes from Euproctis similis, assembly GCA_905147225.2. Lineage (NCBI taxonomy): Eukaryota > Metazoa > Arthropoda > Insecta > Lepidoptera > Erebidae > Euproctis > Euproctis similis. Next base: position 12,254,725 of record LR990105.1, read on the forward strand.
TTTTTCTAAAAGTGCCGGATGTTTAAAAAATTGTGATTCTTCTTTTGAAGCAAACCAATCAGACACCCAATTCTCCACTTCCGCGTAGGAATCGAACCGCTGCTCAGCCAATGCGTGTCCCATCGATGAAAATAAATGGTAATCGGATGGAGCGAAGTCTGGTGAATACTGTATCCTCAACCGATTTTGCTTTGTGTGCAGGTGCATTGTCGTGTAACAAAATTACTTTGCCGTGTCTTCTGGCCCATTCTGGTCGTTTTTCGATCAATGCGTTGTTCAAATCGATCATTTTTTGTTTGTAGCGACTAGTATTAACAGTTTTACCAGGTTTTAGGAGTTCATAATACACCACACCCTTCTGATCCCACCAAACACAGAGCATTGCCTTCTTCCCGAAACGATCTGGTTTTGCAGTCGATGCTGATGGTTGTCCCGGATTAACCCATGATTTTCTCCGTTTAGGATTCTTAAAACAAATCCATTTTTCATCGCCAGTGATAATTCGATGCAAAACTGATTTTCTTTCGTGTCTTTGAAGCAAAATTTCACAAGTATTTTTCCGGTTTTTTGTCTTTCATTCAATTCATGTGGCACCCATTTTCCACACTTTTGAATTTTTCCCATAGCTTTCAAACGGTCTGAAATTCTTTGTTGTGCAACATTTAACGTAGCTGCCATTTGCTTCTGACTCAAAGTATCATCTTCATCCAATATGGCTTGCAGTTTGGCGTCTTTGAATTTTTTTGGTGGTCTTCCACGTTTTTCACATCATTTCTTACATCAAAATCATTACATTTGAATCGTTGAAACCATCTCTTGCATGTTGCTTCTAATAGAGCATGATCACCATATGCTTCGACAAGCATTCAATGTGATTCTGCAGCATTTTTTTTCAAATGGAAACAAAAAATTAATGCTTTCCACAAATCATCAGTTTCCGGCACAAAATTTGTCATTTTTAACACAATAAAAAAATATGATGTTGTTTGTTTACTAACTGTTAGGTTAATTGAATGTTTGACAGTTGTCATGGCAACCAAACAGAAAAAATATTAAGGCTTATTCACAACAAATAACCCCTACCAACACATTTGTATCTTAACGCTCATTTCATACCGGTACACCGGTATACTACTATACTAGAGTGTCTCGGTGGCGCAGTGGTCGAGCACACGGAGAGGATCTTCTGATCTTCTGATCCAGAGGTCCGGGTTCGATTCCTGACACTGGCTCACACCAATGACTTTTCGAAATTGTTTTCGGAAGTTATGTGTGATAAATATCGATGACTGAAAACTTTGTGCCCGGTATAGCAATAGGTTCGCCACCTATTCCATTTGGGACGTAAACATAACGGCGTGACGAGGCTTAACAGCCGCTGCCTACACCTTCTGGTAACAAAGGCGTGAAGTTATATTATGTTATGTTACTAGAGTATACATTATAATGTATAATATTACCCAGTACCAAAAGTGAACGGATGAAGTCTTACCCTCGTTTGGAATGGAAAATGCTTTGTTTAAAAACCACGTTTTCCAATAAATTGTAGCATGTCATAACACTGTCGTCACGTATACTCTTTGTGAAGGTTAAAAGAGTTATCCCGAATGTTACTGTGAGTGTATTTTATTAGGAGTATCTCGATGAGTCTGCAGGTATAACATGGCCAGTAATAATAGGTATTTAACTTGGCAAATTATTTAGTGTCAGTCACCGATATTAATATTTGTAAGCCCTTATCCGACCACTTAACAACTTCTTCTTCACTTAACAACTTAACTGTTTTTTTTTTCTGAAAAATATCTACATAATCTTTAAGTAAAACAACTACAACATGGCATCATGGAAGCTTTACAAATCTTAACAAGAATTAGACAACAAGATCGCAGACACTTTAATTCAGGAATGTATTGTAAAAACTTGAATCTTTGCTTGTATGGATGGTTGAAATAATTTATTTTATAATATCCACAAAGTCTCGGTGGTCTACTGGTGAAGCACCTCGCTTCTGAACCAAGAAGTCGCGGGTTCAAATCATGGCTTACACCAAAGACTTTTCGAAATTAGTTTCGGAAGTTAGTTTAAATCAATGGCTGAAAACTTTGTGCCTGGTATAGCCTTCTGGTAGAAAAATGCGTGAAGTTATTTTAAGTTATTTTATATTACATTACTTTTTGTCTAGTTGTTTCAATAATTGTAACTGTCCCTACATTATCGGGTATTTCTCTCAAGCGTGCGTATTAATATTTAATTTAATAGTTAAGTTATTTCTGATTTGTCTTTTGATCATTTTAAGTATCTAAAAGAGAAGCTCCAAAATTTAAATTTCATTTCGATTATGGTTTATAGTTGAATTACTCCATTGGTATTGCAAGTAGCGATTATTGACGCCTGAAAACCTGGACAATAGCAACAAACTCGATTTCAACGCGTGTCTGCAACACGTATATACGTTATGCCCGTTACGGGTGCGACAAATAAGTGTTGGAAATTGGCTCGTGCGACCGTTCGCTCAAATTTACGACTTAATATAATGTAGCTTTACTAGAATATACCCCGAAAATTTCCTCCTTTTATATGTCCATAGGAATGTGAAATAATGTGAAAGCTGGCTCGAAGATTATATTTAAGTTCTTTTTCTGTAAACCTAAAGATATCTAATATAATTAAAAAAAACTCAAAAACCAACGCGTGTGGATGTAAAGAGTTATGAAAGTCAACGAAGCGAGTGAGGTGTGTAAGAATCGCGCCTTATGGCGCTCCGTTCTCTCTGCCTACCTCTCAAGGGATATTATGTATGTATGTATGTATATCTAATATAATAATTAATTCTCGTTTCGCGGTGTTTGTGATTGAACTCCTCCGAAACCGATCTTGGACCGATTTTCATGATATTTTGTGTGCATATTGGGTAGGTCAACATCTATCTTTCATTTTCCTAAATTTTAAAGGTAGTCTACTAAGCCTAATTGTTTTGTAATATACTATTAGAAAATACATACAACCCTGAATTTTAACCCTCTACTATCAACCCCTATTTCTTTTGGCAAGGCAACGTTTGCTGGTGCAGCTAGTTATTCTTTAAAGAGCCTTAAGTTATATATTTCAGTATTCTTCACAAGTAATATTTGAAAAGTATTGCTCAGCTAGATACTGCCCGCGTCATCGCCCACGTCAATTACCGTTCATGTAACACGTTATACAGAACAATCACGGACCACAAATAGACTATATATTTGTAGTCTATGATTTAACTTATACATACATTAGAAGTTTTGCTACAGACATACACACAACGATTTGAAACTTATAACTCCCCTTTTTGGTAGTAGGTTAAAAGGCAACCCAGAGAAGATTTAGACGTACACTTAGGCATTCATTAAATCAATTGTGTCAATTGATTTTTTACTTCATAGCGTTACAAATTTGTGAGAATCTGTGATCATTATCGCTTCTTTCTTATACCATTTAAAAAAAATAGAGCGTGAAAATCGCTAGAACAATATTTAATTCACTCATCCCAGGTATCGCAATAAAATCTGTTGAACGAAAGTGTCGTAAAGCTCTTTGTCCCGATATTCGCAAGGAGAAAATCATTATGAGTAATGAAACATCCAAGTGAGCCATTGCATCGATATTACAATCGATTCTATTTAATATGTTTAAATTTATTTCATTTGAAAAGATTTCACATTACCTAATAACAATAACTTGTAAATATTCATGTTAAGATACTAGCATTCTTATTTTAGTTCAGAAAAAGTATTCCGGTGCATAATACAAAAGGTCATGATATGACTAGATCTTGGCCTGCAATTTTTAAATGCATCAAAATATAATAATACTTGACTATAAACAGTCAAGTCACATAAAATAGAAATTATAAGAATAAATAACAATGCAAAAGAATATTAAATCTACGTTCACGCCCTTAATACCCGATGGTTATTATACATTCACACCCTTAAACATTCACACGCCACACAAGTGTGTGTGTGTGTGTGTGTGTGTGTGTGATCTATTGCCATATATAGATCAGAGTTTTGGGTCATGAAAGAGTAGGATGAAAAATGAACACAGGTTACGGAGATGTGAATGTTGAGATGGATGTATAGAGTGACGGAAATCGATAAGATAAGGAATGAATACGTAAGAGGAAGCTAGAAAGTTGTGCCAATAACTAAGAAGTTATGAGGAAATCACCTGGAGTGGAATGGGCATGTTTAACGAGGGGCCAAGATACACATTCCGCTAAAACTATGATGAATCTGAATGTGGAATGAAACATGGGAAGAGGAAGACCGAAGAAAACATGGATAGACTGTATGAAGGTTGATATGATTAGGAAGGGTGTTGCTGTGGAAGAAGCGAATGTTAGAGAAGCGTGAAAAAAGAAAACTTGATGGGAACATAGCAGGAAGATGATGACGCCAAATAAATTATTATTTTGTCCCACAAAATAGATCTTGTGTCTGTTTTGAACTCGGAATCAGATATAGGAGTGTTGAACTACTTGATCATGAATAAGACAAGAGAAATATAACAATTAAGAAACAGTAGTTAAATTTTATAGTCAAGATATTTTGTTTATTCTCTGACAAAGCCCGACACAAAACTGACATATAAACGCTTTATTTTATCAAAACAAAGCACAATTGTGACTGAACTTAATTAATTACATTGAGTTGTCAACCGTTGAATCTTCGGATGCGTCCTCATAAATTTCATTGTTATCCAGACTTGACTAAAAATAGACAAGATTAATTATATATTTATTTTTTCTATTCTATCTATATAGTTTTGAATATGACAGAGTGGTTGTCCTTATATCGAATAGAAAATTTGACTAGAATATTTTGACAAAAAATTTCTACATATTTACATTTGACGGAAAAATTTTGGATCCCTGTTTACGAAAATTCAGCGGTCGGGGGAATATGAAATTTCTCAGGCGTATGGTTTATACAGAGAAGAAGTGACGAATTTTTAAGTTTTGTTTTTAAATTATAAGTAAAAATACATTATTTTCAATTAATAATACGTTACAAACCATAACATTGGTTCCGTGTACGCATGATTCAAGATATTCTTATGTTTATTTGGAATTGTCCTTAATCTTTCTAAATGTCCGGTATAAAATTATGTATAATAAATTAATTTATGACAATTTGTAAATTAGTCCTTGACAATAAATCCTTAATAATGTATAAAAACTTTAAATTAAATGTCTCTTACATATTGTTTACACTAGTTTATATAATTTGTAATCTAGAGACGTTAAATGCAAATTTTATTTATATATGACAGTCTAAGAATACTACTACCTTTAAAGGGTGGTACGTTACTTTTTAGGGCTAGACGATGATTCGCTATGTAAGTAAGGGCTGCAGATATAGAAATTCATAACAGTATCAGGACTCCAATGGTTCTGAACACCCTTTGTAGTTTCCTTCTGAGGTTTTCTTGGTTTCATCATCATCATCATCATCATTAGCCTTTTTGAGGTCCACTGCTGGACATAGGCCTCCCCCATAGAGCGCCACAAATGCCGGTCCGCTCAATCATGGGGGGTTTTTGCCATAATCGCCACGCTTGGCAGGCGGGTTGGCAAACGCAGTAGGCTGTATTTTCTTGAGAGAGAATGCTGCTAGTCGCCTTTTACGGCACCCAAGGGAAGAGATGGGGTGGCGGTATTCTAAGCCGGCGGTTTAAATCAATACAATTTATTTATCATATCGAGTATGACTATTAATATACTGGTATTACATAACTTCACGTCTTTTCTACACGAACGTGTTGGCAGCGGCTGTTAAGCCTCGTCTCGCCGTTATGTTTACGTCCAAAATGGAATAGGTGGCGAACCTATTGCCGTACCGGGCGGAAAGGACCACTGAGACTGTCTGGTACTAAGTTAATAAGGGTGTATAGTTCTAGCTGAATATTATAAACGTAATAAATAATGATGATGGATCTTGTGGTATATTACCGAATGCCAAGTAGAGCTGATCCTCTTGGAACCCTGCCCAGAAACAAGTGTGACAAACTGGTACTGCATCGTGTATCTGACCTATACACAACCGTACAGGTCCACCTGCTACTCTATGGATGTAAATATTTGATACTCAGAATTCGAAGCGACTTAAGATGACAAGTACAAAGCAAACTTGTTGTTTGATGATACAAGCTGTGAGATTTTCCTCTAAGTCCCTTTCCTCAAACATTATAATCTCTCTACAAGGTAAGATTTAGTATTGACTCACCCTTGTGTTTGGTACAAAATAATGCTTACAGTTTTAAAAATTGTTATAAAAGGAAGGCGTTTATTTTCCGATTCCGAATAAAACGACGATTTTTTCAAAAGTCAAGGGTGCTATTAATACTTCGTGGAATTATTTTTACATTTAGGACATGTCTATCTGTGCTAAGCTCTGTAGAGGACGTAAATTACGTGAATAGCGACGTGCCGCGTAGCATTCATTCACAGCGAAAAGGTGCTTATGGAAGCATCTACGTATTTTTTTCTTAAATATTGTTATAATGTTTGTAATTCTCGAAGAAAATGCTTCAAAAGGATGTTTAAGATGAACGGATAAATCACAAGTTTATTAGGAAGATGTTATTCGAAAAAATATGTGTGTTTATTAAAAATTATAGTGAGAATTTTTTCTTTAACATGCCTTGGGTATGGATTTATTTAGAAAAAGAAATTACTGGCCAGTAATAGTATTAGAAACAGGTTTTTTTTGGAACAAATTCAAACTGGCTGGAAAAAAGAACAAAAACTGCTCTAGTTGAATAAATAATGAATAAATACTCATTGATGTGGCAGAAAAACTGCCTGTTAAGATCATATCATTCCACTCCAATTCAGTTCGCATTCGTATGGTTCATAAAGTTCCAGACGTTCAAAGCGTATTTTAGATCCACACGAATGCACTCTGAAAATTTCTTGTTCAGAGCACATTTAAAGACGGGGTCGAAGACTTTTTTTCCAGAAAATATTCACGTTACATAAGTAAAATTATCGATTCTACAACTATTTTATGTAACTTTACGAATTGTATAACAACAGCTTCTTTCTTTGGTAATCGCTAATCTCAAGAACTATTTTTTCTTTCCTAGATTTGTTTTTTTAAATATACTTCTATGATTTCAGATTCTTGCTTCTTGAAACTAATAACTTAATTCTTGTTGCATATGGGTTAGAGATAATTAGAATAGTAAATTATTGTTAAGCCTTCTAAACATTCCCCACTCTCAAGTCATTCTGCACAAACCCTGATGAGTCAGTAAAAAACGTAACTTTACGCCTTGGCTGTTACGTCCCGACTTGCCGAATTTCCATATCGCAAATGGAATAGGTGGTGAAACCTATTACCATACATCGAGCACAATGTTATTAGTCATCGATATTGTTCAGAAAATAATTCACGACTTGGTGCTCGACCACTGGACCACCGAGACTGTTAATAGGAAATTTAAATAATTTTTAGTTTTTATAAATTTTAATTTGATTGTATATTTTTGATCATAATTGTATGGATGTAACAAAGAAAAATTGAAAATTAAAAATATAATTCGATAGGAGACAAAAATTGTCTTAAACCTGTTTCTCTGTAAACAATTTTCTTGACTTGACAGTTGTGGTTATCATTCCAGTTATTGTCAGTGTAATTGAGCTAGTTCTCGTTACATTAATATTAACTTATATCTGTAATCTACAAATCAAACTTTGACGGTTGACATGTGGAGTATTAACGAGAATGCACACATACAAAAACAGGACAGTAATATGTATTCGTTACTCTATGGTATATAATTAGCTTGATCGCCATGAAATTTTATAGGCATATCGGGTAGGTCTGAGCATCAGAGAATATCTATTTTTCATCCCCCTAAATATTAAGTTTCACCCCTAAATTTTTAGGCACTTTTCTTAAGAAACCGCGTATAATAATACATACAACCCAAAATTTTCACCCGTCTACGATCAACCCCTAATTTTTATTTGTTTTATCATAATCTTAATTTTTTTGGTAAGACAATGTTTGCTGTGAGTCAGTTAATTATTATAATATGTAATTTTTAGTCAATCTACTTAGTTATAACAAATTTCTACAAAGTACCAAATCTTTCCACTTTACCGAACAGCGCTTTCTAAACAGACCGCTAATCTTTTCGGCATTCCTCTTTGTCTCCAAAGTAATATTTTAATTAAGGCCCCGTCTGCGATCCGAGAAGGCAATTAAAACTTAAGGCACGCCACTGACATTTGTTTTCTGTGACTTAATGTAATCCGGATGCACACTTAGCTGTCATAATGGTCTTAACATATTTAATTCTTTTATTTATTGTCCACAGTTTCTTTGTCGCCTAATTGTGATGCTTCTACGGGGAATACACTATTTGTATCTATCGAAGATTGTGTATAACTTTTAATTTCTTAAAACATAGCATAACTTCACGCCTTTTTCCACCCAAAGGTATAGGCATGGGCTGTTAAGCCTTGACTCGCCATTATGTTTACGTCCCAAATGGAATAGGTGCGAACCTATTGCCATACCGGGCACAAAATTTTTAGCCATCGGTATTTATCACACATAACTTACAAAATTAATTAATTTCGAAAAGTTATTGATGTGTGCCAGGATTCGAACTCGCGATCTCTGGATTCAAAAGTCATGTGCTGGACCACCGAGACTGTATAAATTAATTGCTATTAATTTTTTTTATATTGTATTGATCATACAAATTAAGTAGAAATTTAGCTTGTTAAGACTTATACACCCGTGATAATTTTTGTTTGAATACTTATTGTATAATCTGTTTGCATACCGATAAATATGAAAAAGCATTTTAGTAACGACTTCCCCAAGTGAAAAGTGTAGTGTCATTTCGAAAGACAAGACCTGTGATTGATTCCGGGCTGACATCAACTCATCATTTTCCTGCTTAAATCCCACTAAGTGAACTCGGCACAGCATGTAATCCTTTGGAACTGTCCATGTTGTGAAAAGTTTTGACTGCGGTTTTATGACCGGCCTCCTGCCTGAATTCCACCCTCCTTGGGAATGTTTATCCCCCACCAGGAGGAAAAGTATGTATGCAGAATGTTAGGTTTCCAGGCTGATCATTACTGATTAACATTTTTTTGGAATTCCGTCATTTTGGACATAAAAATTCAGCGAGTCGAAGCTTAGCAACCGCCACCTACCGACACCATCGGCTAAAAAGGCGGTACATTATAAAAAAAAGTGTGTCCTTGATTTAATTGGCCGAGGTTTTAAAGGTACAGATCTACTATTCGCTCTAATAATTTATTCCGAAATATCCACCTGAAATTTCGTCCGTAACAATCTCATTGATATATTTGTATTGGACCAAGAATATGTTTGCTTTTCTAGGGCAACTTCACCAAGTTGTAAATGGTGTTTTTTTCCTGGGAATAAGTTACCTTACACGAACCTTTTTTTTATTTGCTACGAAATATGTTGATTTCCTTATCGTTGACCCAAATAATTCCTTCACTGCCATGTTGAAACTTGGAATTGAATCGAATTGGTTCGAACCCTCGCGTGACAATTTTAACACAGTATCCCAGTTGCTTAAAATTTGTAACAAATTTGCCGGCGAAGTTTACGGCTTTAATTCTTAAGAAAAAAAAAAATTTGTGTCACGTGTTCAATAAATTTATCTTAAATCATGAAATAAATTTTGTGCTTAATTTATTACTTTCGGCACCTTAATAAACAAAAGTTATCGTCGGTCGTTCGGTCGTTATATTACCAAATTAAATGCAATTTGATTGCAGGACCAATTTTTCAGACGTAGGCCATATCGGGTAAATTTGATAAGAAGATTAACTGCAGCAGTCTTTTTCAGAAGAAAAGTTACCCCACGTATTCAGGCATAATCAAAATTAATTATCATAAATTCAAAAAAGAAATTGACGCGCGTTCATGATAAGAGCTATGAATGTCAAAGAAGCGAAAGAGTTCTTTATCTTGAACAAATATAACATTTTTTTCTAAATGTAGCAAAGTATGTCCTTAACATATTACTGAATATTTATCATACAATAAAAACCAATAGACTACAACTCAACATATCGATCATTCAATCATTCCAAATATTAGTAATAATTTAAAAAATATCTGAAATTATCTCGGTTCAATATAATTTTGTATCTGTATCAAATATTTATACTGCATTAAATGGTCTTATATTGTTTACTTCAGATGGTTACGTCACTGAGTCTTAGTAAATAAAACCTGTACCTGCAAATCAATATATTTTTGACACTATACACACATAATATAATGTACATACAAATATCAAAATCAAAATCAAAATCAAAATCAAAATCTCATTTATTCAGTTTAGGTCATTAAAGACACTTATGAACGTCAATAATTTCAATCCGCCAATTCGATTACTCACGTCCTGAGAAGAATTGGCAAGAAACTCAGGGGAGTCTTTTTTTTTTTTCTTTTTACTTAATTTACAGTAATGTTTAGTTAGCAGATTAACAATATTTTGCTACAGCAAATACAAACAATATAACACAAGAGAAGCAATTCAATTCCAAACGGTTTTATCATTGATATAATCTGCGATACAGTAATAAGCCCTTGAATATAGTCTACTTTTAACATATTTCTTAAATTTACATAACGATAATTCAACCGCGTCGTTTGGAAGCTTATTATAAAAGCGTACACATTGACCTGGAAACGCGTTAGAAATTTTATGGAGCCTAGTAGTGGACACAGCAAGTATACTTAATATCAATTATACTTAAGTAGAATCAAACAATAATATTAATCACATTGCCAATATGCAAAAAAAACTAAACTAACAAAGTCTGGGACATAGAGTAGCCAGCAAAAACTCTAATTTGGCGGGCGCCCAGCTCACTAATATATATTATCACACTTTATGTGTCTGGCTACACTGTGGAAATTTAGTCTTCTGTTTAATTCATACGCCCTAGAGATAAATTAAGTGAATATAGTTACAATCTAAGCATTTTTTTGCAACCTCGTCGGTTGTTAATGAGTTTTTATTCCCTAATATTTCGTAATTGTATTCTTTTTTAACCGACTTCGAAAAAAGGAGGAGGTTCTCAAATCGTCTGTATGTATATATTTTTTATGTGTATATTCCGATATTTTCGTCAATTAAGGACCGATTTCAACAATTTTTTTCGTTGTAAAGTGTTTACTTCCGAGATAGTTTTTACCAGGTCGGGATCTGATGATGACGACCAGTAGAAATCGAAGGCATCCACCAAAAGTTGTATGCGAGTATGGTGTTTTTGTTACGTAATAGTGATGTCTTAGGGATATTCTTTATGGTTCCAACATTTGATGCTGCTGTGCTGATAAAGAAGCCACGAAAACTCCTCAACGGTTAGTTTGAAGACAGCACTGCAATTGGTCCATAGAAACTACTTGGTATTATGCAGGGCTAGCGTGTTGCTGGTGAAGTATGCCGGAATATACACCTTATGCTGCTATGCTGATGAAGAAGCCACAGAACTCCTTAACGGTTAGGAGTTGGGAGACAGTACTGCAGTTAGGCCATGGAAACTGTTTAATAGTATATATAAGGACTAACGTGTTGCTTGGGAGGTATGCTTGAATCAACGTCTAATACTGCTGTGATGATGATTGGGCTACAGAACTTTTGTACGGTCAGGAGTTAGGACACAATTCTGTAAAATTTTGTTTTTCCTGCAATAGTTTCCAGACTACGATTGGCCTTCATTTGGGCTGTAGTGTTATTGGGTCTACCCATGATAATTACAAAAATAAAAATACTTAGCAAGTATTATCATACTCTTTTGACTAAGTACATATTTATGACAATTATAGCTCCCTAAAAACAACAACTATTTAACAAACGGACTTGTAATTAGTGAAAATATATTTACTAAACTGAAAGCCATGTAAATGAACTATTTATAAAACTATTTATATTTGAGTTTACAACTCATTAATATCACTAAAACTCGTGAAAAACTACTTATAGATTGTGTGATTTACGTTTCTAGAAGTCGGTTTAACTTTTTATTTAAAGTAATTTTTTTAATTACCTTTTAATCAGACAGCCTAGTGGTTACTTTTTTAATAATGTATTAGTCACTTTTAAAACAAAATTATGTACATATACTTATTGTTATATCAATATAATGCATTTGTGGAATATGGTAAAATTTGGGGAAAATTAAAATACTAAGTAATGGTGCCAACGTAATTCAAATACATAACTTATTATTTTATTTATGATCAAAAAGAAGAAAAATTCATTTGATATTTAGTTGCGTTTGCTTTTTATGTAATATTCTATCGTTTAATATTATCACAAACTTAATTAACGGTATGATAACGGTCTTTTGTTAATGAAAGTACGTAAATATGCGGTATAAGCGAAAAATCCCAATCGACACCATCAGCATTTAATAAAAAGTACAGTCTCCCACATAATGTAACGTAACACAGACATTCAGATATAATTGGCAGAAGCAGTCGGTAGAACACGTTGGAACCACGCCAGAACACATGCACTTTATTACTAATTGCAACCTCCTGTATGTTTGGTAATTATTATGAATGATGATTATGAAATTATGAAACATAATCATTTAAAATTCGAACAGAATTATAATTTAAAATTAGAATACGACATTTAAAAATTGGAACTTTTTTGAAATTTGGCTCAAATTTCAATTAGGCTGATAATGGCTATATGCCAATGCCTCAATAAATTAAAAAAAAAAACAGAATAAAATAAACTGTTATAATTATTGCGAACTAAGCAGATAGTTTCACCCGTGGTACATGATATGAGAATGTCAACTGCAAACTTCCCGATACCAATATAGATTGTTTATCTTCAGTACACAGCAATATCGTTCTGAATATTGTAACATACTGCATCGATGTGCCTCTAATTTATCCAAGTTTCTAGTGAGGCAAGTTTCAAGCCATAAACATTGCAAGAACAGGTTGCAACGTGTTCAAACAGGCAAACTTAAAGCGTAAAGTTTATAGTATTTATACTGTACTGCATAAAATACAACTTGTAAGTAATGCTCAAAGTTGTTTTTCAAACTCTATGAAGCGATATTTTTTCTTTTACAATACACGTCAGCTAATGGAAAACAGCGGAAAATCTGTTTATAAAAATGGACTTCATTTTCCAGGAGTTATAATATTTCCCAAACATAATCTCGTATAATCCAATATATAAAATTCGTCTAATATTTAAAATTCTCGTGTTTGTAATTCTACTCCTATGAAATGGCTCCACCGATTTTCATGAAATTTTGTGTGCATATCGGGTAGGTTTATAATAGGAATAGGACAACATCTATTTTTGATCCTATTTTACATATATTTTACCCCTAAATATTATTTTTAATCTTTCAATATTTTTTTTAAAATTTATTTTAAATTTATTTTAAATTTATTATAAAATCCCAGATTTTCACGTTTCTACGTTTATTGTTTTGTAAATTTTTGGTAAGACAACGTTTGCTGGGTTAGCTAGTAGAATATAAATTCATCAGGAAATGCTGTTGGGCAATTGGTAAAGATCAACTCAAAGAAGATGATTATATTATCATTAACGGTAGAGCCACGCAGTTTTTTGCGTCAATGGGGCTGCTTGACTGGTGAAATACCACGACCTCTGAGAATATCGATGTAAAGTAGTTCATACCACGTTTCTCTTGGTGAGATGTATATGAAGGGCTAACCCCTCCCATTCTTCCCTAGCCTTACCTACCCACTTCCGACCCTTTCACAGTCCATTTTAACCAGTAAGGTAACTGTAACATTATCTGCGTTACAGGTATCCATCAGATGACAAGCCTCTCACACTTATTCTATTATCTACTGTTATATATCATTAAGTTATCTGATATAAATATCTATTAAAAAAGTTAACTTCCAATAATAAATCAAAAAGTCATTTTAACAAGCGTCATGGTGCATTGGTAAAACTGCTGACTGTGAAATCGACGTTCAGCGAGTTCGATCCCCACCCGAGTACAATTATTCATGACGGACATGTAAATGTTTGTATGGTTCTTCTTCTAGCTGGAAACTAAAAAGCATTGTTTATATTTTATCCATACGTTATGATTATGGTGAATCAGGATTATTTCAAGAAATTAGAACTTAAATACATACATATTAAGATGTATATAAATGTTATACGCATGCCAACAAGGCCAGAGTAAATTTATTTCTAAGGAGATAAGAGCACATCAAAGCTATCTCCACCAAATATGTACTTATAAAGCTTAGTCCACCGTCTACAACATAATCCCCGCGACATTCACGTACAGAGGCAAGCAACAATATCACACGGAGGGGGTAGAACGTAAATTGTCCATGAAACATCAACAACCCCTACTACGATCGATGCATACATAGAGTAGTGTAACGGTAGAGATATAATGTACTAAATGACTAACATTACACTGTAAGTACATACATACATAAATAACTTCACCCCAAATCCCTTGCGGGGTAGGCAGAGAGAACAGAGCGCAGGGCACGATTCTTACACGCCTCACTCGCTTCGTTGACTTTCATAACTCTTTTCATGCACGCGCGTCGGTTTTTGAGGCTCTTAACATCACCTTTCTCCAGAACACGTTCTATTTGATCATGGAATGTGTGTCTTGGCGGTCCTCGTCTCCTACATCCATCCGCTTGTGCATTGTATATCTGCTTAGTCAGTCATGTTAGACATGTAGAAAGAATGGTAGATGCAACTACCATTCTTTCTACATGTCCGAACCATCGGAGCATGCCCTTTCTTACTTTTACACCGACACTCTCTTTCAAACCAACTTCCTTCCTTACAACCTTATTTTCTACGCGGTCAGCGAGAGTCACTCCGCAGATTTTGCGTAGTGCCCTCATTTATTCTACTTTCATGCACACTCTGCCATACCTAGCTCTCGCTTCCATAAGTAAGTATTTATGGGCTCTTTCGCGTTGCATATTACAGAAATATAATGAACGGGAATTAAATACGACATTATTTTCCTTGTGTGGTCACAAGGAGACTGGTGCGTATGGTGCTTTATTCTCTTTACCTACCTCACAAGAGAGTTGGCGTGAAGTTACTATATACTATATATACTAATATACTATATATTAATATTTTACTAATACCATTTATCAAATAAGTACCTAACAATCGAGCTCTATCGAATTTTAAGAGGTATAAATAAATCGATATCAAAACAAAACATCAGTCTAACATTTATGAACAGAAAAAAATATCTTCATAAACATTTTCACTTTACCGTTTCGCAGATGTAGCCAAGAAATATGTATAAAAAAATCTGCCAAAAATGTTTTTGAATCATATTACATATCCACAAGGGTTTCACCATAAAATATGTAAATAATAAAAGCAACCAAATAATCCCGTGGATCCCTCATAGTGGTCTGTGCTATAACATCTTATTTTACTATAAGCTCCTCGTAACGGTGCTGCACCAGTCTCCTTGTGTGGTCACAAGGAGACTGGTGCAGCACCGTTACGACTCCGTCGATGGGGCAAATGGCAAAATGGCCGAAACGTTAAGCTAATCAAGGTACATAATGTTTACCTAAACGTGTCGCGTTTAATTCCCGTTTCTTTATAGTTGAATAAAATTACACTTCTCTTTTTTCTAATGACTCTTTACTATTAAAAGCAAATAAATGTAATGAGAATAGTTTTGTGAAATCCTTAAAACAGAAAAGGACTGCTATTTTACTAATGGTGGTAGACAAACAAACGGCTCGAATGTGTATAAATGGTAAACTATTGAAAGTACTTTCTCAAAATAACGGCGGAAATCATATATACTAAATACATAGACGAGATTTCATCAGAGAATCAGAGAAAGAGAGAGCTTAAATATTGTAGTATGGTAGTTATGCATTATATACTTTTTTGCTTCATAAAGATACTTATGGCAAAAATTTAGCTGGCAATCTGAGAATCAAAGTCTCATCACAATCCTAAGCTAGCTTTATTATAAGGACGAAAGGTCTTATATTCTTTTTAAAATAATAAATATAAATACACATATTCGTCTAACTACTCTGTGCAACGCTTGGACAATGTAATATCGGATATTGTTGCAACTGTTCTCTTGATTACTTACACGAATAGCCAGTATATACCTGTGCCTTCACGGGAACAGTAATTACATACAAAGCTGGTTACATTAGTGTTGCAATAAATTAATATATATATATAAACAGGTTATGGGCACAGCAATCTTTTACGTTATTAGTTAGTTTTTTCGTTACTTATAAACAAAATTATAACAAAGCGGTGCTTGTTCTTGGAAAATATTGGAGAAAAAAAAATTGATTGCTTATACTCGCTTCAACACAAAAACTACGGCATAGTTCTTAATATGATGTTCATCAAGTTGGGTATAGCAGGGTGTGCATGAAAATTGCATAAACACGATCGAAATAAGGGCACTGAGTAAAAGTTGTGGCAGGTAAGGCAGGCATTCGAAATGACATAGGGTGTCGGTGTTTAAACAGGGATACAGAGCAAATGGATGTCAATGACACATTTTCCATGACCAAACGCCCTAGCGGAATGTCGAAGTGACGAGACACTTCGACTCTGTAAGAAAACCGTATGGTGCTTTATTCTCTTTACCTACCTCACAAGAGAGTTGGCGTGAAGTTACTATATACTATATATACTAATATACTAGTTACTATATATTAATATTTTACTAATACCATTTATCAAATAAGTACCTAACAATCGAGCTCTATCGAATTTTAAGAGGTATAAATAAATCGATATCAAAACAAAACATCAGTCTAACATTTATGAACAGAAAAAAATATCTTCATAAACATTTTCACTTTACCGTTTCGCAGATGTAGCCAAGAAATATGTATAAAAAAATCTGCCAAAAATGTTTTTGAATCATATTACATATCCACAAGGGTTTCACCATAAAATATGTAAATATTAAAAGCAACCAAATAATCCCGTGGATCCCTCATAGTGGTCTGTGCTATAACATCTTATTTTACTATAAGCTCCTCATAGAAAGGCTTCCAGATAAAATATTCAAATGGCAAAGATTTCGTCTGAGGAGAAAAAAAAAGTTTAAATATTTACCTAGTCTGATTTTGTTAGAGTGTTTCTCTCGTCTGGATTTTTGAATTCGTTTTTATTGTATATAATATACCATACTGTATAAACACATTAGGAGAATGTTTTAAATAAAACTAAAACTTAAGACAATCAATGGTAGAGCCACGCAGTTCCACCACAACCTTTCAAAATATCGACGTGAAGTGGCTCAGGTCGCGTTTAATTGGTGAGAGAGGTATCCGGAGGCCTACCTCCCATCCCTCTCTTTTCCCATCCAACTCCTTTGTTGGAGATATATTAGTGTTATCCCATAAGAAAAAAATATTTCCATGTTTAGTATTTCAATGTTTCAGAAAAAAAACAATTCCATATATTTCCACAAATGTGATAAAAATTGTAGGCTTTATTTGTTCTAGACTTATCTAATCATACCATTAGTAACATCAGATGTAATTAGTAGCCAAGTCACTGCTCACAAATAGTAAAACAAAAAAAATATTAACAATATATTTCTTCAAACAAAGAAAGCTCTATAATTTACGTTTTTTCTATATAAAATATATAAATATATAGATATAACTATAAATGAACGACCACAGAGGCATCCAAATAGCTTTCTTACGAACACTCAGCCCCGAAAAATCTGTATATGATTTACCGTCGTACTCTCTTTTGAGAATGCCATAAAACAGGCCCCTGTCATCGGCAGGCGACGAAATCGACTGGCAACGCTTTACAAATATTTGGCTGGCCGAGTGGTCCACTTGTTCCTCTAAATTTATCGTTTAAGCTCTTTGACACTTTGTGATGATAAACATATAAAGGTATCGCGGTTTTGTGATGATTTAATGCAGACGAAAGGTGACGTAAAATGTGACCTTTAAGCATTCTTAAGCGTGTTTAGGGATATTTTGGGCTAGCGTTTAAGTCGTCAAAAATCACCTTGAAAGTTTTCGGTTGATAGTTAAGCACTTTTGATAGAGAGGTAACGAGTTCGATTTCGGATGTTGGCTTTTCGTAGATTATACCTGATAAATAAGTGGCAAAATAGTGCCGGCTCTGGCCTTAGCCATCAATACTAATTAATCCAGAGTATCGACAAAAATAGAAAATAATGCCTATGCAAAAAAGCGTAGTAAGGAAGGAGTAAGAGATTACACCACGCTGTTGGTACCGGAGGCACGTACTATATTGGATAAACGTCAAATTTGACGTATAGCTGCGTACACTGCCGTGTCTGCCATAATAGAACACAATGTGTGTAATCAACTTTAAAAAAAAAGAAATGGTGATGATGAAAATGTAAGGGTTGACACACACTTGAAAATTACAAATTACATCATCGAGTTACATTTTAATTGTTAACCGCCGGATATCGATTTTCTGCCTTAGTAGAAGGTGGAATGAGTCTTATTTGAGGTTAGTACGATCCTCCATTATGCTTGTCGTAGGACGGTGACGGGTTACTAAGAGATTTAACCCGATGAGGACCATCTTCCGGAGTTCTTCCGGACTCTAGTTGGACTCTAGTTTTGTTTTTTAATCTATGTATATTTTTCTTTGTATATTATATGTATCGACATGTGTTAATATCCGTTGTCTAGTTGTATAAAGGAAGTGTTAGTTGCTACTCAACTGATGCATACTACTGTTTTTATTGTATCCAACAAATATATTATTGTATCCAACAAATATAACAGCAATAAAAACAACAAGGTCGCATTGACAAATATAGACAAATAAAGGCAATTTTTGCGTATAATTGTGGTATGTAAAATTAATTTAAAATATAACATTAAGACATTTGCTGTATGTCCATTATTTTATATGTTACGAATGTAGTCTTTACTATTCATACTAATATTATAAAGATGAAACAGTTTTTTATCATTGAAATTCTCTCTCCATTATAAAAGGAACTTTTTTTAAAAAAAAACCTATATATAATATCTCACTTATTTTTATATCGGGAACTATGGGGTCTAAGGTGTGGCCTGAAGCTAACGTTTAATAATTTTCTATCAACTGTCAGTTATTACGTGTTTTGCCCCCGATGTCTATTTTTCTCTTGCAGAGCTAACTTAAATATATATAAGAAAACAAATTGATGTCAATTAGTCTGAATTCACATAATGTTTGGGGTAAAGGACTGTAAATAACATCGATAATTCTCAGTAAAATTAAATGTTGATTTATGCATGCATACATGCTACACTCCTGGTTACTATTGTACTATTGATACTAGACTTTTTTTTATACATGTATAGCTTCACGCCTTTTTCTCCCGTAGGTATAGACAGCGGCTGTTAAGCCTCATCTCGCCGTTATGTTTACGTCCCAAACGGAATAGGTGGCGAACCTATTGCCATACCGGGCACAAAGTTTTTCAGTCATCGATATTTATCACACTTAACTTTCGAAAAGTCATTGGTGTGCGCCAGTGTCAAGATTCGAACCCGGACCTCTGGATCAGAAGCCGTGTGCTCTCCCACTGGGCCACCTTGACTTAAACCGGTTCTTCTTACCTTTGTATATTACTTTTAGTGGCCGCAACTGCCCAGAGGGGGCATTAAAAGCGTTCAATGAGCGCAAGAGAGATTAGAAGTCTTACTTCAAATATTCAACGGTTCAATAATATTCCTTAATTAAATTTATAACAACAGATGGTGTATAGTTTTGAATTAAGAATTATAAATATGCCAAGTTCTTTAGTCGATTAAAACAATATTAAAACTATTTGGTTCTTCATTGTAAAAGAAAAGTTAAAAAATATTTCACCCACTGCTTTCAGCGTAAAGTAATTTACTACACTGGAGAGCATTGTAGTGTCAGCGAAATGGGTCAGTATTTTACGTTCTTAGTATTACAGCAAAACTTGAAATTCGCGTTTTAATTTGTGCAAAACATTCGCACGGCTCTCGGGTATAAAATTTAAATTTAAATTCTATGTTAATGTTTTGTTTTATCGTTTGTCGCCGCGGAATTTTAAAACATGTTTATATTAGAATGAATGCAATTTTGCTTTTGTGTCTTCATACTCTTATTATGCATAATAAGGTTATGAAGGCAATTATGCTTGGAGGGAATGAAGGCAACAATGACAAATCACATATTAGTCTCAAATGCCTTATTGGATTACCTTACTGCCTATTATCGTACATAGGACAAAATATGTCTATGACTCATATCATACTAACTAACACAAACTCGGATACAATCTTCGGACCTCTGAATTTAATAGTTACAATGTCAGCCAAGAGTGTCACTTAGCCTACAAGACGACTTGCAGCTTTGGTCAATAAAAACACAAGTTGATTAATAAAAATGTCTCGTTTTCAAACAATATTTATCTTTTTTTAGATAGGGGGTAAAATATATGGGGGATATTCAAAGGAGTAAAATAATAAATTGGTCCAATTACAAAATCAAGATTAAGTAACTTAATATCTTCTGCCCCCGGCTTCTCCTGTGTTTCAAGTAACAAGACAAAATTATATGCAAACGAGTTCAAGGAATTACGCTTAATCGAATAAAAAGATTGCAACAATATTCTAATAATTCACTGTTGATATATTAGATAAATATTACAAAACAAATAAACACTGATATTCAAACTATATTACATACAAAGTTTAAATACCTTCGAACCTTAAAACTGCAGTAAAAAAAAATTATATACACTGTGTAGAGGAGAATTAATTTTAATATAATTACAATACAATTTTTTTTATATGTTCAACAATTCGACGATAAATCGATTCGACGATTCACCCTATAATATGGCATATAGACACCATATTATAGGATGAATCGTTTTGATCTAGTACATGCAAGTTTTGCAAATTGAGAATCTCGAACATGCAACATATAAATGGCTGATCATGTGATAGGAATTAATTAAACTATAAACTAACTATAATAATTATAACTATAATAATTATTCTCTTATTTAACAGTTCTGGTAAGAATAGCTATAAAATAAATATTTAAATTTAGTAATGCTGTTGCGTTTCATGATTTTGATAATTAAAAAACAGGCCTTTCATGTTGTATGTTAGGTGTAATTTTTACTCTAAAATACTTGAGACACGCAATAATTTCATTTTGGGTAATACGACAGCATTACCCAATAAAGTCTAGTCTCTTTGATGATCTGAAATTTGCTATTCAAAAATTATACTGCACGCCGATTCTGAACTATTTCGATGAGATACAAATTCACTAACAATGCAGTAATATAGTATCATGGAACACTTCTGATGATGCAGTCAGGGGTGGATGAACATTGTCATAGGAACTCCTAAATTCATAAAACCCTACGTAAACTTTCACACCCACTTGGTAGAGCCAAGTAGTTTACTGCATAAATGGGCCGGCTAGAGAGGTGAAATACCATGACCTTTCAGAAGATGGACGTAAAGTGGCTTATGCCACGTTTCGTTCGTTGAGTGAGGTACCCGGAGGCCCACCTCCCTTCCCAATCCTTTCCCATCTTACTCCCTGAAAGGTCGGCAACGCAGCTGAACACTATATGTGTTGCAGATGTTCATGGGCAGCGCTGATCACTTACCTTCAGATGACACGCATGCTCGTTTGCACTCCTATCCCATAAAAACACACCCATTTTCTTCACAGTGGAATTGAATGGATACGTTACTTGATTACTACAACACTATTTGAATGTGTTTTGACCAGCTCCAGATAAAAAAAAATCATTACAAATGATGAAAGCTCTAAGCGAACCAAAAATAAATATTATAAGTTCTTATATATATTTTCTTTTTTACAAATCGGTTTTAATTATTCTTCGTCTCATTAATTACGGGCAAGATTGAGCTGAAACCACTACGTATTAGAAATGTAAAATAGACGGTGAAATGAGTTTAGGGCGCCACGAGATCCATCTACTTCTTACAGTACATTGAACTTTAATGATCTAAAATACTGGATAGGGAATAAGGGAATATACTCATCATCTTGCTTCCCTTATCCCTCTCTAAGTGAGGTCGGCACAACCTGTCATCCTTTTCAACTATCAATTTTGTCAAAAATTTTGGCTGTGGTTTTAAGACCGACTGCTTGTCTGACGTCAAGCCTCCGGCGAAGGGAATGTTTTCGTTAATGGCTTATGCCACCAGGAGTAAAATGTAGCAATAGATGATGTATATATATATATATATATATAAATATTTAAGGAAATAACGTATAAATTATTTCTATATTTATATTATATCTGTACCCCTGTCGATATGGTCGATTTAACTGTTTTTTAAGGAGCGTATTCCATACATTTGGCATGATTTTGTCATTGTATTTATCACTGATAATGTGCGAAAGTTAAAATGCAATGAATTCTCAAAGAAAAAATTACACGGACTAATTTTTTTTATAATTAAATGATCATTATTTATATCATCGTAAAATATCTGCTAAGACAGAAATTTAATCTTACGACATATTACATTAGGCTATTTGATAGCCTAGTTTTAAAACTTGAACTAGAACTAGATTTTTTTCAAAGACCTACTGCATCTGTGTATATGTATTTTTTATCATTTTTTTTCTATATAAGTATACATTCTAGTAACTATGAGTCCATGTTTGAGAAATATTTATTAGCCCAGTAAAAATCCAGGCTAGAGAGGTGAAATACCATGACCTTTCAGAAGATGGACGTAAAGTGGCTTATGCCGCGTTTCGTTCGTTGAGTGAGGTACCCGGAGGCCCACCTCCCTTCCCAATCCTTTCCCATCTTACTCCCTGAAAGGTCGGCAACGCAGCTGAACACTATATGTGTTGCAGATGTTCATGGGCAGCGCTGATCACTTACCTTCAGATGACACGCATGCTCGTTTGCACTCCTATCCCATAAAAACACACCCATTTTCTTCACAGTGGAATTGAATGGATACGTTACTTGATTACTACAACACTATTTGAATGTGTTTTGACCAGCTCCAGATAAAAAAAAATCATTACAAATGATGAAAGCTCTAAGCGAACCAAAAATATAATGTGCGAAAGTTAAAATGCAATGAATTCTCAAAGAAAAAATTACACGGACTAATTTTTTTATAATTAAATGATCATTATTTATATCATCGTAAAATATCTGCTAAGACAGAAATTTAATCTTACGACATATTACATTAGGCTATTTGATAGCCTAGTTTTAAAACTTGAACTAGAACTAGATTTTTTTCAAAGACCTACTGCATCTGTGTATATGTATTTTTTATCATTTTTTTTCTATATAAGTATACATTCTAGTAACTATGAGTCCATGTTTGAGAAATATTTATTAGCCCAGTAAAAATCTTATTCTGTATTTGTAGTGAAGTGTGAATTTCTATTGGCTTTCAGTGAATCTATTGTTATCGATTAAAACCACTTTTAGGATTCTATCGCGTTTATTTATTACTTATTTTTATTTATTTCCCGACGTTTCGAACTCTTTACACTTTTTAGTAAATACATCTTTTAAATAAATATTTAATTTTTTGTTTCATGGTCTGATGACGGTTACCAATAGTAAAAATCATATTTTGAACGTCAACTTTTTGATTTTTATTTCCAAAAATTGAGTGGTCTCTGTATCAATGAAAATAGCTTTTGAACGACTACCATCTTTTTGTTCATCACTCGTGAAATTGATTTCTGTAAAGAGTTCGAAACGTCGGGAAATAAATAAAAATAAGTAATAAATAAACGCGACATAATCCTAAAAGTTGTTTTAATCTATGGGTGAGATTCGCGAAAGTCTGAGAAATAAATATGAATCTATTGTTATCAACAAAATTTATTAATTACTATCGCACCCAAACCACTATTTTACTTTCACCCAGATTGATATTTAACGACGTTCTATAATAACTTGAAAGATTAACTAGCGTGTGTATTTGATAGGATCATTGTGGTGCATTGGTAAAACTACCGACTTCTATTTAGGGGTTGATTCGATTCCCAGCCAAGTATTGATATTTATGATTATCAAAGATATTATTTAAAAAATAAATAATATTATATATCGATGCCTGAAAACAATGTGCCCGGTATGGCAATAAACATAATGGCGAGACGAGGCTTAACAGCCGCTGACTACAACTTCGTGTAGAAAAGGCGTGAAGTTATGTTATGTTAAATAATATAATAATTATATTTTAATATCGCTGTGTGGCGCCGGCTTAGAATACCGCCCCATCTCTTCCCGTGGGTGTCGTAAAAGGCGATTAAGGGAAAAGCTAGAAGAATGGGCAGCAGCATTCTCTCTCATGAAAATACAGCCTACTGCGATCGCCAACCCGCCTGCCAAGCGTAGCGATTATGGCAAAAACCCCCCATGATTGAGCGGACCGGCAATTGTGGCGCTCTATGGTGGAGGCCTATGTCCAGCAGTGGACCTCAAAAGGCTAATGATGAATGATGATAATTTTAATATCTGTTGTGTTTTTTTACCAAATTCAATTTCCATAGAATTGGCTGTTGGCGCTGTGAGTATATTACGTCCAAAGCCTTATTCAATAACGTATGCTTGTAGTATAAGAAAATCTAATTTCCCACCCTCGGGTAATAACTATGTGAGTTCAAATCTCGTAATCAACATCATTCGGAATACATAGCTTCTATAAAATGAATTAAGTTTTAATTTGAATTGTAATTAAATATATAATACATATATTAAAAAATAAAAGCATTTATTAGTAGATCACTCCTATTACTACTGATTGCTTTATGTAAATATGAATAGGTACAAATTCAGTAGTTAATGCTTTATATAGCCTAAATTGCTGCTGATGAAATGATACTACATGCTATTAGCATAAGCCTTTTTTTACGTATATCGATTATATTATAATTGGGGTACTCTCTGATCTCAAATTTCACAGAAAAACTACCCAATACGGAACTAGCGATTGTCATCGAAATCCCGAGTAAAGATTCTACTTCAAAAAAATTATTTTACCACAGTAAAAATTCCTACCAAATTCAACTTTATCAGTTAAGAATTAAAGTTTCTTTTTACAAACGACATATTATTTACGAGATATTTGTTAGACTGAAAACGTCAACAATAGAGATTCCTTACATGGCGGGCTATTGTCATATTGTCCCCTTTGCCCGCCTTTATATATTAAAAATTCCTACCATTACTTTCAGCTTATATAGTGATATTAAAAAACTAAAATTCGCTGTTGAAAAAATTACTCAGTTCATTTTATCGTTAAGTTCTGTATGAAGATAATGGTTACTGAAACATGACTTCATTATGTTACTATGTATGTTAGCTAAAAACTAATGGAGCTGATTAAGACCCAATAAAATAAATACAAATAGTATTGAATCAGTTTATCCAATTAGTTGACTCTCTACTCCACGAGCTGAGTCTACTTTGAACAGTTAATAGCCTAAAGACAATGTGGATAAATAGTCTGGAATTTTGAAACCAATGGAATGATTTTGATACTTCAGGCAAGTATATATGTTTAAATGCAAAACGAGTGTCAAGAAAATTCATCTGTGATACAATAACCTGAAAACTTGGACCGTGTACCCGTCTGAGTAACTTTTGCTTTACCTTTTGAAATGATATGTCCAATTGTGTGTCTCAAAGTGCATTTTTAGAGTCAAAAGCTTCAGAAAAGAACTGTTATTTTATGATGTTTTATATAAATAGTTGTCAGGGAAGCGGTTGGAAGCAGTTTAATATAAAACCGTACGATCGGCCGCCTATCCCGTAGACATAAAATAGTCGGGTATATATGGTATATGGTATAAAATGTCGACAGCGGTGCGCTCGGGAAATATAAATAACGACCGCTATTGACCCGGCCTTGTATAGGGCGCACTTACACCGTACACATACTTGGTCGGGAATATATCACTTTATCAACACTAGCATGGGTGTGAGATTGATTGCAAAACCAAGACATTGTTTTATTTATGGGAAGGGGAGCAACTGAGCAAGCGTGTCACCTGGTAGACTAATGCCTTCCATAGACATCTACAAGAGTGTAACAACTGCACCGTTGCATTGCCGACCTGTAAGATGCAACAAGGAAGAAAGACGGATGAGAATTATTCTCTCACCAAATAAATCGCGGCATGAGTCACCTTACTTCGGTTCTACGACAGGTGGCTCTACCACTGTTTCGGATGGAACATTCCGTATATTGATAGAAGGCTATATATCATCACATTAGTTGCTAGCTAAGAGAGCTAAGCAGTAATACATATCAGCAAATTGGGCAAAAGTTATTCATTACAATACTTTATATAATATATTAAATTTATAATAATAAATTGGAAAACAATGTTTTGCATCTCTAAATGTGGCCTTCAATAATAAAAAAACCTATTATACAAATATTATCGATAACCTTATGTTTAATACTCATCATCAAACTCATCAATGTATTTCTGCGTATATTTATTTTTACAATATCGCATATGATATCGATTTTTCAATTGATGATTATTTTTTTCTTTCCAGGATAATAACAGGTTATGTAAAGTAAATCAGTTTGCGGGCACAAATTGAATGATCCACATATAAAATAGAAATCTTTAGGTTTTTTGTATTTACAATTTTTGTAGAGTGGTAGAGCCACGCATTTCGCAACATGAATGTGTCGGCTCGACTAGTGAAATTGACGTAAACATTTCAGAATATTGACGTAAAGTGGCTCATGTCGCGATTCCTTCGGTGACAGAGGTATCCAGTAGCCCACCCCTATATATATTAAAGGCCGGTAAAATAACTGTAACACTGTGATGCAGGTGTCCAAGGGAAAAAAAAATTAAAGGAAGTATTCTATTTTCCAACTGTCGACAGTGTAAACGTACTCCTATAGCAAGAGGGACCATGTTCAAACGATCTACATTCCGCATGTACATAGGAATACGCACTAACTTTCAGTTTTACTGATGCATACCTTCATTCACTCACTGAATGAAATACTTATCTATTGAATGCAGCTTCCAATTCGGAACCCTTTTAGGGACTTTACAATAGGGTACTCCTAAAACTTTTTACTTTTTTTTTTCAATATTTCATGTTGGAATGTTCGTGTCAAAGTAATGGGAGAGTAGCTGGTCATTTTTTTGTACAGAAATATGTGGGAATATTGTGATATAAAAGGGGTAATATCCATCTATAGAAAAGACAGTTTAATTACAATATCATTATAAGCAGGATATATGAATGCATCTTATAAATAAGTATTTAACTTTTGTTCTCATGGTCTGATGTGGGTTACCAATAGTAAAAATCATATTTTTAACATCAACTTTTTGACTTTTATTTCCAAAAAGTGGGTGCTCTCTGTATCAATGAGGGTAGCTTTTGAACAACTGCCATCTTTTTGTTCATTACTCGTGAAAATGATCTCTGTAAAGAGTTCGAAACGTCGGGAAATAAATGTAAATAGGTGATGGATAAACGTGATATAATCCTAAAAGTTGTTTTAATCAATCAGAGATATTAGTTGCATTAATTACAAAAATTAAAACAGAACCATTAAAATTGCAATGATTTGATTATTTTACAGAATAAATGAAATGAAATGAAATTGGATAACGTACCAACGTAGCACCGTACTTTTTTATAAGTTTGAACATGAAGTTGAAGTTGAAAGACCCTGGGTCTTTTCAAAGAGAAGTCCCCACCTCAAGCTATTAGGCTATTGAGACGGTACATAAATTTCTATTAGCAGTAAATGCATATTTTAATAAAATCATTGACTTAAAATATGACCAATATTCTTAGTAGACGCCATAAAACTTACTTTTATGGTCTCTTGGGGAGATTACTCCGCTTTCAAAGCTTTTATTATGACTTGAAAGCGGAAGTCTATTGAATAGATTTCTTATATAAAAGTATTTTTAAATACACAACGATTTATTGTCTTAATACATCAGTATTGAAAGGTCAAACAATACAGTGAACTGATTGACTTTATATATTATTTATTTAATTTTGATTGACAAGTCGTGGGTTCAATCCCGAGCAATGATTTCTCGGAACTCTTTTAGGAAGTTATGTGTGTTAATTATCGATGACTAACAACTTTGTGCCCGGTGTAATTTCAATAGGTTCGCCACCTATTCAATTTAGTCGTAAAGTAACGATTCAGCGAGTCGAGGCGTTAACAGGTGACACGCCGGCTTGTTTGTCCTCGAATCCCATTAAAAAAAATCATTAAGGAACGTAAATCCACTTTCTATGGTTTAACAATTTTCTGGGTTTGCTAGCGCAGTATTTTTTCTTTATGAAATAGGTTAACATCTGCAACACCGATAGTGTTACATTTGCTTTGCCAGCCTTAAAAAAATTAAAATGGGATAGGAAAGGTGTCAGTAGAATGGGTAAAAGAGAGAGGAAGGAGTTGGGATTTCGGATACCTCTCTCACCGAGCTGAGAAACCGCGGTATTTCACCGGTCGAGTCGGCCCATTTAAAGAGCGAACTGGGTGACTCTACCACTGACAAAAATCCCGGATTAATTATTTAAATTATTATGAAAATGAAAAATATTTATTTGATTATAGAATAAAATAGACACAGAGTGGTAGATTCCCTGTCAGCTGAGCTAGCCGTGGCTAAATACTATGAAAAGATTTTTAATTATATCGCACTGGACTAATTGTTTGTATTTAGCTAGTTAATGGTACCATAAAACTGCCGAAGACAAAAGCTATTAAGAATCTTAGTGTCCGCATTTGAGGGGGTTGGCCGTTTTATGACGACCACTGTACGGTGCGGTATCTTAATAAAATGCCGGGTAATGCGCCAAATCGACTTAATAGCTTTAATTTTTAGTTGATTTAAAATTTTAAAACAACTACGTTAAAATAAAACATTAGATGATGAGACCGATATTTTATCTATACTATACACGATCAGAAGCCTCGCTAGTTCAGCACTTCGCTTCTGTATCAGAGTTCGAATTCGTGAGTTGATAATGGTGAAATAATGAAGAGAGGTAATCGGAAGGGGGTTAAGAGTAAGGTAATAGGTTGGGCGTCCGGATACCTCTCTAATCAAACGAAACGCAGCATCAGCCACTTTACATCGATATTCTGAGAGGTGATATTTCACGGGCCGACCCTGCCCATTCATGCAGTGACCTGCGTGGCTCTACCACTGTCAATTATGTGTCTGGGCATATTTACGTGTACATCTACAGATATTAAGGTCAAAAGTAACTTCGACCCATCCAATCAATATCCACTGAACCTGTTAAACATAATATTATTAAAGTTCATTTCGCACCATCTATCAGCTCAATTGCCCAAGTTATTATAATTATTACACAAAAATAGTTAATATATAATATCATTAATCCAATAATAAAAAATCGAATTTATATGTTCTATATAATATTGTTAGTTATTTAATTATGTAACAATTTCTAACAAAGTTAGATTAAGTGCTTACATAAATACTAACTCACTAGTTTTCGAAGAGCGTGAACTAGTTTCTTCTCTGGAGACTGTGATATATATATATCGGTACTCTTATTAAAATATAATCGTATTCGCAAACAGGCTGACAAAAGACTTGGAACAAAGGCTGTAGTCACATTAAATCAAAATTGCATAGAAGCATTATTCATTAAAGAACAAAGAACACAAAACATTCACTAAGCCGCTTATTTGTTTTTCTATAAAATGTATGACGGGGGACAGGAATTTAATAAAAACACTCAACAAGTAGCCCTATAATCTCTGTTATATGTATTAATTGTTGGAGAGGGCGGGGGGTATATTAAAATTTGAGTTTTCACTTTACGTAGGTACATTTGAATTTTTATATTATTATAATTTTTAAACAAGAAAAAGGTCGTGTGTTTGTGAAAAATGCGCGAAAGACTAATGTTTAGAGTGCCCTAAGTTTCTTCTGGCATATATTATAAAATGTGTTACTTTTTTTACTTTTTAATAGTGTCCGACCGAAGGTCTATTTTTGGCCGTAGCTGAAGCCGAAGCCGATTAATCGGCAATCTCCACAACCTTCAGCCGAAGCCGAAGGTTATAAACTATTAGT
Organism: Euproctis similis; assembly: GCA_905147225.2. NCBI lineage: Eukaryota > Metazoa > Arthropoda > Insecta > Lepidoptera > Erebidae > Euproctis > Euproctis similis. The sequence continues at coordinate 12,284,917 of LR990105.1, forward strand.
AATTTAATAATTTTCTTAAATATTATCCACAGCTTTTATAGAATATCGGCGTAAAGTGGCTCTTGCCGCTTTTTTCTCGGTGATAGAAGTATCCGCATTGAACTAAGTGCAGTCCGGTCCCTCAGTCACTCACTCTTTCGTAGCAGTTCGTTTAATTCCGACTGTTTTCGAACCTTCGGCGGGACCGAAGTTCTCGCCGAAGATGGATTTATGGCCGAAGGTGGCTGAAGCCGAAGCCGAAGCTTCGGTCGGACACTACTTTTTAAAAATTATGAATTAGTTTTTTTAGAATGTTATTAGAATAACAGAATGAATGCTGGATGGATGAAATGGCGACAGGTCTCAGGAACAGGACCCACGGATGCCCCTTAAATCAAAGGGGAAAATTTACAAATCAATTATCAGACCTGTCGTACTGTATGGATCTGAATGCTGGCCAATGAAAGAAGTAGATGAAAGGAGAGTACATGCAACAGTAATGCATATGTTAAAATGGATGTGTGGTGTGACCAAAATGGATAGAATAAGAAATTAGTATATAAGAGGAAGCATGAAAGTAGCACCAATTACGGAAAAAAATTAGAAGTGGTAGATTGGCATGGTATGGACACATAATGAGAAGGGACGAAAGTCATGTCACAAGGAAAGCGATGGGAATGACTGTGGATGAACATATTAGTAGAGGAAGGCCGAAAAGAGATGAATGGACTGTGTAAAAGTTGATATGAGTATGAAGGCAGTAACTGTGAACACGACGACTGATAGAAGAGAATGGAAAAGGATGATATGTTGTGCCGACCCCACTTAGAGTGGGACGAGGGCAGGAAAATGATGATTATTCATACTGGCGCTAGTTTTTATGCTATGTCTGTATCTGCAACACATCCTTAGCATTGTTTGTTCATCAAAATATATAGTTGCATATTTATATATTTATCCGGCTTTTACTTTTAAGTTGCACAGTCAGTTATCGCAACGTTTAAATAAAACCACAAGTCCGTGTGGAATATAATGTTGCTTGTACGTTTATACCGACAATGTTGCTAACCCTCCCAAGACGCGCAACCCTCAATCATCAAAACTATGTGGGGCCACTACTACGAGAATATTTTCTTTTCTTTTATATAAAGTCACTTTCTGACTTTCAGATGTTAATATTTTTGAAGTGTAACTTCTAATGGCTCGTGCAACCGTTTAACGCTTTTAACGCCCCCTTGCGGCCGCTGAATATATTATATATTAGTATGAATGGCGAAACTGAACCGGTCTATATATAAATCCACGAAGCAAATTGGTTAAGCCTGATTATTCGCAGTATATAGACATCTAGTAGCGCATAGTGGTACTATTAGCGCATAATTGATAGGTATAAATTATTAGTGGAATAGTACCACCATCCGCTGCTAGATGCTGCCACAGTCGCAGCTCCAACCACTAAGATGATAAAAGCTATTATATTGTGAAAATATTTATGATTACATTATAGCTAAAGTCATTAAAAAACAAAAAATCCTTTCGACTTTAAACCGGCGAATAGTTTATATTCGCCGAATTAAGAACGAACATTATTTTGTACAATAATAGACATGTAGTAGCGGGTGGTGTTAATTATATTGCAAATATAATTAACTCAGTTATGTTTGATCCTAGTAACTATCCTAGTACTAGTACTATCCGTTTCCATAGCAATATTAAAGATAAAAATTAATTTAAAATGTGCTAAAATATAATAATATCTGTTTTCAAAGACATCGTTCAAACATACCTTGCAATCAGAAAAGCAAGTAGTCAATATTTTTTATATTGTGATGTTTCTAGAAGCTACATGTTGCCACACCCGCTGCTACCACGATTAAGATAAAGTAAAAGTTATTATATTGTGAAAATATATATGATTACATTAAACATCATATTACAAAAGTCACCGAAATTAAACTTTAAGTTTTATTTAATAAAGTTTCAAATATTGACGCAGGGCGCTATCTAGCGGCAACTGTAGTCAACTATAGCCGTTTATCATTTTAGGTAATTGATTTATTATACATAATTACATGTTGATATTTATGTGAATATATTACTAAAATCTAATATGAACATCGGTGAAGTAATTTTCAAGTTATATAGTCACTGTTTTGATGATAATTCCACAGCACACGGTTTATTTAATAGATACTTCACTCGCTTCGATGTAGTACCACTGGTTTTCAGTAGATGTCCTTGCTATTAATACTTTTTATCTAATTTTCTTTTCTAAAAATATACTTAAAACACATAGAAAAGAACCTAGACACCATACAAACAGTAATAATTATCATAAATATTTGTTTGATAGAACCGACCTTAATTTCGCAGACGGTTTTTTTTAGTGAATGCACTCCTATGCGCGTCGTAATGTAAGTCAGATAAATTCTTTTTAAATAGTTATTAATAAAAATGAGTTTAATGTACATTTATTTGTGGAGCTTGTAAAAAAATAATAAAAAATATAGGCACATAGGCATTTGTGCCTGTTTCCGAATATGTATGTAATTCAATTTAAAAAAAAATGTTAGTTGTTTCTTTTGACGGCAGAACATTACAAAACGAGAGGAAAAGAGAAAGAATGATAAAGGTTAGGAAAGAGGAAAGAGAGAGAGTGGGTCAATATCACTCAAAAAATATTGTTTTTTGTGATTTTTCCCGAAGCGAAGTTAGCAGTGTGTAATTAGTTTGTTTACGTGTTTAAAATATTTATATCATCGCATTTTTTTTTTTAAATTTAATTTATCACTTATAATTTAATAGTGCAGTGATTTTATTTTCGAATTTAGTGGATAAGATTTATAAATAATGAGTGATAACAATCCAAGAGATAATGCGACGGATTTAAAGTTACAATGCCAAGGTGAAGGTATATTTGATTGTTTTTTAATTTGAAAATATTTAATGACGCATTCACCTACATCTACAAAGTACAAATAAGCAGAGATCTGACTTATTTGAAATATTTCTATTTAAAATACAAATACAAAATACCCATTTTGTATTTAAATACCTTTTTGTTGAAAGCATTTTTTATTTTATTTGAAATACCTCTCGAGAGGTATTTTGTATTTTGAATAGTCATTTCAAAATACAAAATATTTTGTGATTAATTTTAGCTAAATTCATTCATAAGATGCCATTTCTTTTTGTAAGTACAAATTTAGTATAGTTTGTTATTTATCGTATGTACTAAAATTTTAAAGTTTTTATAGGTTATTATAATTTTATAGGTAAAATTTAATAGGTGGTCCAGTGGTCGAGCACCCCGCTTTTAAATCAAGAAGTTGTTGTGGGTTCAAATCCTGGCTCACACTAATGACTTTTCGAAATGATTTTTGAAAGTTATATATACACTAGTTGACCCGGCGGACTTCAGTCCGCATCAAAAGAAATAAATTAGTAATACTTGGATCTTAAAAAGTTCAATTTGTGCTATTTATCGGCACGCATTTTGGCGCGCAAACGCAACTGCTATGTACCGCTATGTTAATACTGTAATATCTTCGTAAATATTAGTTTAAATTACATGCTGTAAATGGCTATATTAATCTATATTAAAATCACACAATCACAATCTATTTAAGACACTTAATTGGATGAAAATTAATGCTGTAATGTTTAAAATTGCTTCGTAAATAAGCCATTATTTCTCGTAAAAAGTAAAAAAATAATTATGGTAATTGTGGGTTATCCCTAAGATATAGACATATGCCCTCGCGGACTTTTTTATATACCTTTTAAAGGTGTATAATAATGTAGTACATTGTTTTGATTTATCACTTAGGGTTCAGGCAGCGTTTTCGATTAAAGTTTTAAATCTTGAAAATTATCCTTTTTTTTCACTACACTATTCATGAATTATAGATCAAAACCACCCCGTTTACACCCTCTAACTATTAAAAAAAACCGCATCAAAATCCGTTGCGTAGTTTCAAAGATTTAAGCATACAAATAGGGGATAGGGATAGAGAAAGCGACTTTGTTTTATACTATGTAGTGATACATAACCTCATGCCAAATCGATTGCGAAGTAGGCAGAGAGAACAGAGCACATAAGGCACGACTCTTGCACGCCTATTATACGCACGCTTATTTGATCTTAATTGTTTTTTTAATGATATAAGGAGGCAAAGGAGCTTGCGGGTCACCTGATGGAAAGGCGGTCCTGAAATACCTTTGCCGGCAACTCGTTCCACAACGGAACAGTGCGTGGAGAGAAGTGCCAAGGGGCTAAGCCGATCTGACAGAGTTTGGTTGACTCATCTTTTGACAGAGGCACCCCGCCCAAAGATGAGAACAGTATTCCATGTGAGGTCGGAAATGCGCTTGACGTGAAATACCGTCCTTTTTCTGAGCTGATTTCGCCTTGCCCTCCAGATAACCGCGAAACTGAACAAGTCAACCCCAAGAATTCCGATATCGGTTAAGGCGGGTAACCGAGTACCCTCAAAAAAGGGGGGCAACAAAATGTGCCTTTTCAGCGGGAAACGCGCAGACCTGTGTCTTCTTAGGGTGGAATTAGCTAAGTTGAGTCGGCCTTAGTCCGAAATCTGACTACCCAGAGTTTCGATTGTAGACACAGTTTATTCCGGTACAAATCGACGTTTTCCCGAGAAATCCGCGAGTGGAGTGGCGTACCGTATCCGCATTACAATGAAGATTGCTGTAATGCAGCATGTCATTGATATGCGGAAGAAACAGCGTAGGGGATAGCACTCAGCCCTGGGGGACTCCAGCACTCACGGATTTTAAGTCGGAGCATGACTCGTCGACAACGACCTTAATGCGGCGAGCCGCATGAAAGCTGGAGACCCAATCGCATGATTTCGAATCCGCTTCTCGATCTACTGGCAGAGTGGCCAAAAGACCGACCGCATTGCCACGTCAATGCTAATCCCCTGTGCGAAGAATGGACCAGCCCCCTGGTTGACAGAGCCCTCGATCAGTTTCTTTGCAAGATCTTTATAGAGTGTACTGGGAACCCATGTTCCTAGATTCTCAACCGCAAACGCTCAACCACTGGACCACTGAGACTCATTGAAGATTTTGTCGTGAAAAAAGTACATATAATATTATGTCAAACAATAAAATTATTGTTATGCTACAATAATTTTATTGTGTTATTTCTTTTCTGATATGCAGTTCTCGAATTGTAGAATAAGTATTAAAAAAGAATGAATATACTTTTAGTAGGTACGAAGATCCCAGAGTCAGCTAGTTATTAAGATAAATACATTTTTAAGGGCGAGACGATGAGGCAAGCATTTCCACTGGAGGTCCCAGGAGTAAATGCAATTTTTTTTTACAATACGAAGTTACACTTCTTTCGCGCGGAGGGACTCCACGTACGTTTTTTTTATTTGTTTGACTTCCAACAAAAGAAGTGTTTCTCAAATGGGTTAAATTTTTTTTTTTATTTGTAGTCACTCTTTACAGCGTATTGCCAAAACTTGGGCACTTATGTGTATTGTAAGGGATACGTTACAGGGCTAACTTCCGAAACCTTTCTAAGAAGTGTATATAAGTATATGGTGTCCCTGAATTCAATAGTCTTTGTCCTAAACCTACTAGATTATTACAAAAACAACTAGAACACACGTTAATAAACATACAGACAAAATTTACATTAGTGCCGTCTAGGCTCATATTAATCCTTTATTCAATACAAAACGACAGACATAGTTTTAACTCATGATCATAAGACTTGTCACAGTCAATAGGTACTCCTTATTTTATATAAAATAAAGAAATACATAATTTCTTGGACACAACACACAGCGCCCTCTAGTTCCAAACTAAGCAACTAAATGCTTGTGCTATGGATACCAGATAACTTACATTAATACATATATACTTTTCTTTTGTAAATGCATACATAAAATACATAGAAAAAGACCCAGACGCCACACAAACATTTATCCTTGTCACAAATATTTGTACTCGGGTGGGAATCGAACCCGCCATACTCGATTCTGCATTCGGTAGCTGCATGCATCGCGGGGCTTTCTATTAAATATGTTGTAAATGTTTATCTTTTACATTTTAATAATATTTCCAAATGAAAATTGTTACCTTACTTAATTACCTATATTCCTCTTAAACAAAAGTTTTTGATAGAGACAGAATATTTTGGTAGGGGCAATGTCAAAAGCAGAAGAGGCCTAATTGTGCGTCTAAAAAATGTACTCGGGGTCGGACATACCTACTGTGTGTGGTGTGCCGCAAGTCCCTTTGATGTGCCGCGGACAACGACCCCAACTGAGAGGCTTTTATGCTGGTAGCCATATTTTTATATTTCGCTGTATAATCATGTCTGCAGTTTATAACCGTATGGGTGAAAAAAATTGCTTTAGGGTACATAACTATACGCATAGTAGCTTGCAGGTTAAACAGAATTAATGCACTGATTTGGATTTAAAAATACATTTAGATATTACAGGAACCGTTAAGCAGTTTACTGCTTGAATGGGCCGCCTCGACCGGTGAAATACCACGACCTCTTAGAAGATCGACGTAAAGTTTGCCCTCCTATCCCATAAAAACAAATTAATAATAATGTGGGCACGAAACACACAGCGCACAAGCATTTAGTTACTTAGTTAGTAACTAAATGCTTCTGTTATCGATACTAGACAACGGATATACACTTATACTTTTTTTTGTAAATACATACGAACATAATACATAAAAAAACACCCAGCTGCCATACAAACATTCGTTGCTTATCGTAAATATTTTTGCTCGGATGGGGATCGAACCCGGCGACCTTGATTCCTCAGTCGGTCGTTTTACTAAAACTCCACGAGGCACGTGTGTATAAACAAAATTAAAGTGTGTTTAGTTGATAAGATTCTATATCTTTACACCTATAATATGTGAAGGTGTAGGTATTCTTACCCCATCCAGAAGATTAGTCCCCTAGTTTATATATCAGGTCCATTGTCATAGGTCAAAATAATACAGTCAAGTCAGTTAAATATTATTGCATATAAAACCACAGGATATTTATAAAAAAAACGTCTCTAAAAATCCGAGCTAGAAGACATATATGCAGAGAAAATTATAGTATGTATGAATTCAGGTAATAAGTAGTTAACGCACAAACAAATCTACATAGTTGTGAAATTCAGAAAAGATAAAAAAGATAGACATCATTTAAAACACAGTGTGGTCATTGCCCCTAACGTCAATCAACATCTCAATGCGACAGGCCAATAAATTTTAACTCTATGTTAAACGCAATAATGTCTAATTTTCCTTGTCAGTTTATACTGACAAGGATAATTACTTTTACAATTGTCAATTAAGTTCCCCGTCTACTTAATTTTGTCGTTATTAACATTATAATCACGAAAAAATATAAATCCAGAAAAGAACGAGACTGAAATGTTAGTCGAACACTCTAACAGAATTTTTTTTCAGGTACTATTAATTAATACGTATTAAATAGTACTTCTTAATAATCCCCAAATATATGAAAACGAAAGCTTCAGTAGCGATACTATTTCTACGTCAAGTAATACGCGACACCAAATTTTACAACCCCAAAATGCGTACAAATAAAACAATATATATATATATATATATATATATATATATATATATATAAAATCCGTAAATACGCGGATCTGTGGGGGGAAACGGGAGAAAACGTATGATAACAATTTCCAATTTCAAACACTCCCAAACCAACGGCTCAAGTTCTCATGCCTCCATAAGTAGGCTTTTGCCCCATGCTCTGTATTGAAAAAATTTACTATAAATATACAGGTTGAATTCCAAATCGCCTATTCCTTCGTAATATTGTCACCTAATATTCAATGCCTATAATTTCAGATTATTTTACCTTTTATCGTGTTTTGACTGAAGGCATAGATAGAAGGCGAACTTATTGTGACTACAGTGGTAGAGCCACACATTTCACTGCATGAATGGGCCGGCTCGACCGGTGACATACTACGGCCATTCAGAAGTGAAGTGAAATGAAGTGGAAGTGAAGGTATTCGGGAAAAATAACTGTGACTAATTAAACACAAATACATAGCTACATGATGCTCGTTAAGATACGCCGTGTAGGTAGCGGCACGACTTCGTCTTGCCGAATTTTGACGTCTCGAATGCATTCGGTGGTGGAATCTATTGGTGCATACATTGAGTAAAATGTTGTCAATCATCAATATATTATAGATATTACACATAACTTAAAAAAATATTAGTTTTTAGGCAATGGATTCTTTGTCTTCTTGGTTTAAAAGATGCACCTGGAGCTCCATAAGACGATTCTGTTATAATCTAAATATTGTAACACAAACAACATATAATTTATCAACCTGTATATAAGAATCATTTCGATGTATCGAGCTTTTGACTTTTCGATTTTTATTTGCAAAATTCGTGTACTATTTCACATTATTATAGAAGACTAATCGTTTGCTGCCTATTATGAGTAGGTACCTTAAACGCCTTCCCTTAAATTATATGAAGATAAATATTAATAACTGACAACAATATACCTGATGTAGTAATAGGCTCCGCACTGGAACAAAAAAATCGACATTTCTAGAATGAATTAGCGCTGTCTACGTCATTGCATCGAGGGCGAAAAAAATGTGTTTGAAATTTATTCTATCAAACATATGTTCTAGTATAGTTATAATGAAGTTGTTCCGGTTGTTTAGTCGACTTGAATATGACTCCTACATGCCTACAGAACCGATATCAATAAAATCCAGCGCCCAATCAAACAGATATTTTACCAGAACATAAATCTCACTAAATAACACTATAGAATGTGCTTAATTTATTATTACAACTTTACGCAATCATTTTACCTATTGTATATAGATATATATTCTAAATAAAAACACTTTTACACCTTAAATCCGGAAACAAATTAAAATTTTCCAAGCGATCAAATTATAAAGCGGTGTATTTGGAACGTTCAGAGCAAAACAAAAGATTCCGGTGCCTTTATCAGGCAGATATAGGCACCCTCCTTGTTTCAAGGGATTCCGCTAAGCTGCCTTAAGCATCGTACGTCCAATCTAAGGAGATCTTCGCAGGGAGTACGAAAGCTAAATTTTGGATGTAAGCGAATGGAAATATAGTGAGCAATTTTGTTGTTTTTGCCACTTCGAGTATACCATATAACGTTTTATACAATTTGACTTTTAAGTGCAATTTGAATTTATACAAAATTTGTAATCGTAAACAGCTGATTTATATATACACAAATAAATACATAGAATTATAAATTTTTGACAGTGACCACTATCAATTGATAGTGTGAAAAAATCACACTACACAAATAACTTCACGCCACGACCTTTGCGGGGTAGGTTAAGAGCATATACATAAAATAACAAAACAGTTATTCATGTTGTTAAAAGTCTAGCGAATTTATACTCTGAAACGGTATGCATATTTTATTTCATTCTATATAAATTTGTAGAAACCATTTAATTTTACGTTCTACAGTTTTTATTTTATAAATAACCTTCCGTATAGGTTTTATCCTATGTTTTCGAAGAAGAATTTTACTTTGAAAATATCCGCCGTCTGTTATTTCCAAACTACTTTAAACGATATTCTTCTAAAGAAAATATAATGGAACACACATTCAGAATTATCTAGAGAATACATTATAGTGAGTGTCTTAAGTGTTAGGTAAATAAAATATTCGGTCTATTTGTATACTGGTGTCTCCGCCACACAGCCAAACAACCATTCATTATATTATAACAACATACATAACTTCACGCCTTTGTTACCCGAAGTTGTAGACAGCGGCTGTTAAGCCTCGTCTCGCCGTTATGTTTACGTCCCAAATGGAATAGGTGGCGAACCTATTGCCATACCGGGGACAAAGTTTTCAGTCATCGATATTTATCACACTTAACTTCCGAAATATAACTTTAAAAAGTCATTAGTGTGAGCCAGGATATGAACCCGCGACTACTTGGTTCAGAAGCGGGGTGCTCGACCACTAGACCACCGAGACTTATTATAACAACATGAAGGCTGTAATTATGAACCTTATGCAAAGTTCTTTAAGGACTTCTTTTGCGTATGAATTTATTTACAATTTGAAGACAATTAATAAAGATTATTGACAGACGGCTGTCATAGAAATAATATAGAAGACACCTTCACGCAACTTGACATTCATGTTTCATATTGATTACATACATAACATCATTCCAAGTCCCTTGCGAGGTAGGCAGAAAGAACAGAGCGCCATAAGGCACGATTCTTACATAACTCACTCGTTTATTTAATTTTCATAACCCTTATAATACACAATTGTTTTGAATACTCCTGGCATCATCTTCCTTACGGACTTTTTCAAATTGGGCATGAAAAGGGCCGTCCTTGACACCTTCCTCACGCTCTCACTGCATATCAAATCTGCTTCATCTTGAATCATCCATTCATTCTTTGTCATGTCCGAACCATATTCATATTGTTTGAAGGGTTGATTTGCCTCGAAAATGTCAGTAATATTTATGAGAAGCCAACCCCTACTGTTTCTATTCCTCTGTGAGCTACAAATATTATAATACAGTGTGCTATTCTATTACCAAAACAATAAATAAAGATGTATTGTAATGTTTCCGTGGATATCTAAGTGAAGCACGGCGCCATTTTCTTTTCTTTTTTAAGTTGTATTTTTAAAAAATAAGAATTTCCTGTCTTTTATACAAAAATATTGGATTTGTTAATATGTAATAAAATTGTAACAATTATGTGCAACCATCAATATTTACTTTGGAATTAAAGCTAACTTGAATTTTTCAGACTGAAATCTAACAAATCAAGTGTCGAGTAGCTGAAAACATAACATGACCTCAAGCCCTTTTCTACCCGAAGGTGTAGGCAGTGGCCGTCAAGCCTCGACTTGCCGTTATGTTTACATCCCAAATGGAATAGGGGGCGAACTTATTGCCATACTGGGCACAAAATTTAAGTCATCGATATAACACATAACTTTCAAAATTAATTTCGAAAAGTGATTGATGCGTGCCAGGATTCGAACCCGCGACCTCTAGATTCGGAAACCGTGTGCTCGACCACTAGACCACCGAGACTAATAAATAATCGAGTAGCTGAAAGTATGTCTAATTTCAATATATGTCTTTTATTCTCTATTTCTGCTTTGCCTTTTCTCTTCCTGCCTTTAATACACTTATGTGCAGGTAGCGTTATCTAGTATTCGCTAGAAGAAATATAGCGTCTCATGATAGTACTTCTACACTTAAATTTATGTTTTATAAGTATTGTTGTTTAAATTGATAATATAATAATATATCTTGGACACAATACACACAACGCCCTCTAGTTCCAAGCTAAGCAACTAAATGCTTGTGTTATGGATACTATATAACGGATATTAATACATATATACTTTTCTTTTGTAAATACATACTTATAATACATAGAAAAACACCCAGACGCCACACAAATATGTGTGCTCGGGTGGGAATCGAACCCTGACCTCATAGCTGTAGCCGGTAGTTTTACCAATGCGCCACGAGCCCCGACAATTTACATTCAGTAAATAATGTTTGCGTATGATGATTTGTTGTGTCATTCCCAATTCTGACCTCTAGTTTAGAATATGGTCTCTAAATCAAGAGGTTCAAAAGTCTTCAAAAGGACTTCAAAAGTTTACTTTTACCTTTATATTAAAGCTCATTTGAGACGAGCCTCGTGGTACATCGGTAAAACTGTCGACTGCAGCATCGATGTTGGCGGGTTCGATTCCCAGCGGAGTACAAATATTTATGACAAACATGAATGTTTGTATCGCGTTTGGGTGTTTTTCTACGTATTATTATGTATCTATAGTTATATGTATTTCCAAAAAAAAAAGTATATATGCAATAATATCCTTTATCTAGTATCTATAGCACAAGCATTTAGTTGCTTAATGTGGAACTAGAGGGCGCTGTGTTTTGTGTCCAAGATATTATTACAATATCATTTTTACAAGTCCACGCATTTTCTACTACCACGAATTTTAACGTCCTATATGGAATAGATTTTTACTTATTGCCATACACTGGGCAGAATGTTGTCTTTCAAAAATATTCATCACTTCCAAAAAAGTCTGAAAAGTCCAGGGTGTGCCCAGTTCCGATACTACGAAATTTTCATGCAGATGCGAGTCAGTGGACCCCGAGACTTTTAAGACTTAAGTTGCTATTTTTATATCGCGTTTTAAGACTTTATATAAATAACAATATACACTGTATTCTTTATAAAACATTTTCCGGAGTAAATAATTTCCTCAAGAAAGAGACAGTAGTCTTCCGGTACTCCTTAAGTCAATGTTTGTTTTTCGCCTTCCGTATACTTAATACTGACACAACCAATTACGTGTCAATACCAAATGCACTGCCTTTGACTACTGGCTTTGATCCTTATGCCTGTGATCAAAGCTGTATCGTGTAGTTTAAATTAAGGTTTAAGGATGGTAAGAAATTTCCATTAGTAGCTGGTAGCCGTGGGTCTCTGCTCGCGAAATTCGGGCGCATTTTGTATTGTCATGGATATATATGCATATACATATACTATACAAGTGACAAAATAATTAATTTCAAAGATTTTACATACAAACATACACTAGTTCACATCATGTCCCTTTCGAAACTGAAAAGACTCAAAATAACAATGTATGTAACTGGAATTAATTAACTCAACTTATGTAAAACACCGACGCCTGGGAAGCCTTTACCTGGCTAGACGAACCTCAGATTAAAAAAGAACAAGTAAAATCATAACATAACATAACTTCACGCCTTTTTCTACCCGAAGGTGTAGGCAGCTAAGTCTCGTATCGCCGTTAAGTTTACATCTCAAATGTAATAGGTGGCGACGAACCTATTACCATACCGGGTACAAAGTTTTTCAGTCATCGATATTATCACACATAACTTCCGAAAATAATTTTGAAACGTCATTCGTGTGAGCCAGGATTCGAACGCACGACCTCTGTATTCAGAAGTCGTGTGTCGAGCACACACTGGACAAAAAAAAGTAGATGAAAAGAAAGAGAACAAGTAGATTGTTCTAATTCAAAAATAAAAGAACAAACAAACGGAAAAGAAATATGAGCAGTCCAATTCATGCAGCAATCTGCATGGCTTTACCACTAAAAAAAAATGATTTTACTATAAATATATATATTTTATTCTCATGTTAAGACAGTCGTAGTTGTTAGGCAGTCAGCCGTTTCGAAGCCTGAATCCGCCACTCAGCAAATAACAATCGTAGCGAGTGTGCAGCTAGTTGGCCCCGAGAGCCTGGCGAGAGCATAACGAGTTGAGCCACGGGGATGCCACCGACATCCCGCTTAGCTTCCGCAACTCGTTAATAGGATATCTGCGTAGGTGCTATTTTTAGTCTCTCTTTCTCTCTCCCTCTCTCTCTCTCTCTCTCTATCTCTGTTGTTTTGAATATTCTTTTCATCTGCTACGTTTCTATCAGTGATTAGTTGCTTACAACTTTTAGAATTTATTAACTTAGTTATTTCCCCTTTATAAGAATTTAATAATAATATACTATATTTAATACTTTGGTATAACAATTGAATTATAATAATCATATTTAAAGTTTATTTGTATTAAAGTATAAGACAATTATTACGGATAATTTACTAATTACAAATTTATTAGTAAAAATTTGCGTGCGTTATTATCATATATAATTTCAATGAAAAGAGTATTCAGAAGGAATCGATTTAATAAATAATCGATAATCATACTCATACATCCATAACTTCACGCCAAATCCCTTGCAGGGTAGGCAGAGAGAACGGAGTGCCACAAGGTACGATTCTTACACACATAAAAAAACATAAACAGAACTTCACGCCTTTTTTATGCGCAGATGTAGGCAGCGGCTGTTAAGCCTCGTTTTGCCTCGTTTTGCCGTTATGTTTACGTCCCAAATGGAATAGATGGCGAACCTATTGCCATACCGGGCATAAAGTCTTTCAGTCATCGATATTTATCACACATAACATTCCGAAAACAATATCGAAAAGGCATTGGTGTGAGCCAGTGTCAGGATTCGACCCGCGACTTCCGGATTCAGAAGCGGGGTGCTTGATCACTAGACCGCCGAGACATAGTACTTCTTACACACCTCACCGATATTCATAATATTTTTTATTCATCTACATAATTTTTTACAGTGGTAGAGCCAAGCAAGTCGCTGCATGAATGGGCCAGCTCGACCCGTGAAACGAAACACGACCTCTCAGAAGATCCACGTAAAGTGGCTCATGCCGCATTTCGTTCGGTAAGAGAGGTACCCGGAGGCCCACCCCCTTCTCCATCCTTCCCTATCCCCCATCCTTTAAAGGTCGGCAACGCAACAGTAACGCTATATGTGTTACTGGTGTCCATGGGCGGCGTTGGTTACTGTGATCGTAATCAGGTTACACGTCTGCTCGTAAAAAAATAAATCTACGTTGTAGCTATTTCTAATTTTAGTGAAAGGTCTAAACTCTGACAACATTATGGCAATTGACATCAAACTGGCCATCAAAAGTTGTTGGGTTGCATGGGTTACATGTATACCAAGAAGAAAGTATACATGAGTTGTGACAAGAAATGAAATTATAGAATAAACTTTCTTTATAAAAATAATTCTAATAAAATTTAATTTCATTTGAGAAACGCTGTTAAGTTTTTATTACAAGCACCGAGTAAAGATTTGAAGTATGCCGTGCTCATGCTTCAAGTTGCGGGCAAACTATTTGCCCCACGCTAACTCGTCCTACGCCCACGTATCGCATTTCAACAACTTACATTGTTAGCAACTATGAAAGCTGCCGTGAAACGTTACCTGACGCTAACTAAATGGCCTTTGTTTTGCAAACATTAACTCCATCCTGTCCTGAATTATATTTACTTTGCCAACTTCCAGAATAATGTAAATGACACAATCCAAATTATATACCCGCATAACTTATTTTAGCTGATTGAAGATTTTAGTTAAACATTATTAAGTTGAAAGACAGCATTAATTGTTTTTGATAATTCAAATTACAGGTAATAATATAGACAATCTTGCATTTAGGACGAATTTTATGACGCTACTCAAACTTAAATGCATCAAGAGCCTTGATAGCTTGACTTTAACAGTGGTAGAAGCAAGCAGTTCGCTGCATGAATGGGCCGGCTCGACCGGTGAAATACCACGACCTCTCAGAAGATCGACGTAAAGTGGCTACCCGGAGGCCCACTTTCCTTTCCCATCCTTTCCCATCCCACTCCCATAAAGGTCGGCAACGCAACTGTAACGCTATATATGCTGCAGGTGTCCATGGGCGGCGCTGGTCACTTACCATCAGGTGACACGCATGCTCGTTTGCCCTCCTATAGCATAAAAAAGACTGCATATGTTAATTAATAAAAAATAAAATATTAACGCAACGAATATTGGTGTATTTTTTTATAGATTGAAGGTGTCAACATTAAACACCTTCAAAAGGTCTACAAAAAAATCCGGGATCGTTTATGTCTATCTCTTAGGGATAAACCTATATTTAAGCCTAAAACTATATTTATTTTTTTACTTTTTAAGCGAACCAAAACTCGTAAGAATCGTGCCTTTTGGCGCTCTGTACTTTCTAGCTACCCCACAAAGGATTTGGCGTGAAGTTATGTATGTATGTACATTTAATTTCCTTAATACCTACCAAAAATATATCTTATATATAACAGTATATGTTTGAACTGTTAACATTAGTACAAATAAAATCGATTCTCAATGAGAACAATTAAATAAATGTGTTCCGATCTACTTGCACTGAACGAGGCGTGCTGAGCCGACCAAATAGCCTATAAAATTCAAGCTCTGTTCAAACACTAGGTATCCTTAGTAATACAGCAACATTGACTGTTTTGAAATAGTGTATGTTGACGGTAACAAAAAACAAACCATAGATTTTAGCAGAACAATCAAATCAGTAACTTTTATTGTATGAACAAATTTAACAAATTTTGAATTTTACACATGATTTGAAAGTTTAATGAACTGATAATTATTCCATAATTTTTTGTTGTTTTTTTTTTATGAACCAACATACAAAAATGCATACAACCCTAAATTTTCAAGGACAACCCCTATTTTTTATTTATTTAGCAAGAAATTGTTTGCTTAGTTAATTAGTACTAATATATTGGTCCTATATGATACATGTCAATTACGAAGTTTGGATATATGTAGTACATCAAGTAGTGTAGACTGCAAAGCGTGTCAAGAACATATATTTACAGTATATTCTACAGTGGTAGAGCCACGCAATTCGCTCGGCTCGACCGGTGAAATACCACGACCTCTCAGAATATCGACGTAAAGTGGCTCTTGCCGCGTTTCACTTCACTCTGTGAAAGAGGTATCCGGAGGCCCACCCCCTTTCCCCGTCCACTTTCCATCCCACTTCCTACCCCTTCAATATCGCATTGGGAGGGCTGGCAACGCAACTGTAACACTATTTGTGTTAAAGTGTCCACGGATGGCGATTATTGCTCACCGTCAGGTGACACGCCTCCTCGTTTGCCTCCCAATAACAAAAAAAATGCAAAAAACATGCATTTGCAAGAAACATAATATGATGGTTCATCTGGTAAATTCAACTAATGAAGACACCATTAAACCCACTCGTAGAACGCAATTTACTTACTTACTTAACTTCATGCCCAGTCCCTTTCGAGGAAAACCGAAAGAAAAAGACGCTGTAAGTCCTCCGTAACAAAATTAAATGTAGTCCGCTTCTATAATTAATGACAAATTACAAGTTACATCCACTATTAATACTAATTCTCTTGTAGCAGACGATTAACAAATTACTCAAGCGAAAACTGGATTTATTCAAGTGGCAACAAATTTTCATTACAATATACCGATCTAAACGTAGCACAAGTTATTTAAGAACACGCACAACACAATGAAATTACTAAACGTAATTGGTTCAGTGTTTTTATTTGTGTTTATGTCGCACTAATCCACTAGATTGTTAGAGAGTTCTCTCCAGCGAGAACCTGTTTCACTAAATCTCTAGAGTACCTTTAGTACTAGTCTTTTAGAAAAAGCTTCGCAAGACAATCCAAATTAATTAATACGGAACTTAATTTCCCTACACTATTTGACTTAAACAAAGTATTATATAAAACATCATTCGTTATGGTCAATAAGAGTGGTACTGGCGTTCAGTATGAGCCACTCTACATCTTTCAACTCATCATTCATCATCATTAGCCTATTGCAGTCCACTGCTGGACATAGGCCTCTCCCAATGTGCGCCACAACATCCGATTCTCTGCCTTCCGCATCCAGTCTTTTCCAGCAGCCTTTCTGAGGTCGTCTGACCATCGGGCTGGTGGGCGTCCTACGCTACGTTTACCAAGACGCGGTCTCCACTCAATGACCTTCTTGCTCCATCTACCGTCGGTCCTTCGGCAGATATGACCAGCCCAAACCTCTTTCAACTCGTTTATGGGTAATTGTGTACGTTTCTTTAATAAGATTCCTGAAAATGTAATTGAGATGCCGTTTACTAAATTTAAGGCGTATGTTAAAAGATGTCTCATCAGCAAAGCTTACTATAGTATCAACGATTTTTTGGAGGACGACAACGTTTTTAAATAAACCGCTCATTAGCTCTTACATTTGTAACAATTTGTATTGTTAGTGCATATTACTGTTGAGTAAATGATAATAATAAAAAAAAAAACCTCCCTGAGTTTCTTGCCAATTCTTCTCAGTGCGAATCGAATTGGCGGAAGTAAAAAAAAAAAGTGACCTTCATAAGTGTCTGACAAGACCTAAACTGAATAAATGAGTTTTGATTTGATTTGATTGATTCTTGGTATTTTACCGGTTAAGCCGGCCCAGTGTGGCCTTACCATTGCTAGCATGGCTCTACCACCGTAGTTCTATTTGGTCTTTTTGGTTTTAATTATATGAATGTACTTAAATTATATATAAAGTAAGTACTAAATTTAAAATCTATTGATTCATCAACGTAAGAAAATGTAGAAAATACGTTTCCAACAATTTTGACAAAAAAAAAATAAGCCTACGGTAATCAGTGAAAAGCGAGTTACGTTATGCTAATGTATTCATAGGTTTCTGTAACGATCCAAATTTATCCAGTTTGCGGGACACCCCTAAATTGAGGGATGCTATCAGTTCGAAGTTCCCGATTTATGGCCAGCCCTGGCGATGTGTGATACCTTAATTATTTTACAATCCCGGCAAACCTGGTTTAATTGGATCAACACAGATTCAATCGAATTAAAGTTTGTTGTGTGATTATTTGTTAGACCTTTTCAGTAGTATATAATTTTAGTCATAAATATTTATAATTTCATTTTAATTTTATAACCTTTAGAATCCGTTCCAAACTTACTTTAGACTAGTAATAAATATATCCCGGATCTATTTGTTTTCCTTTAATTCTTATATAGAACATAATGAAACATGAGGCTTCTATATAAAGCCTCAGCTTAGACCTATCTCTTAAATAAATAAAATTCAAGTAACTGTTAGTAATATAAAAATATATCTGGAAAGCAACTAACTTTCCATCGGGTGACACGCCTGCTAGTTTTTCTCTTTATGACATAAAAAAGTATCTATATTTATCCCTACAGGAGCAGATAGAAAACAAACAAGAGTAATATTCTCGAAATCATCCAATACATAAACATGCAATTCTTTATATAATGTAGGTACGTGAAGCAGATACTTCCTTGTCGAGGGTCTTTATTCCCCAAAATATTTCTTATTAAATATAATTGCCGTTCCCGAGCCCGAATGTGTATGAGAGGTATCTCGGCGCATACAATAGACTGCGAGTACAATGAACGGGCACAAATGATTTATATCTACTAGAGTTATTGTAGGATCGGAACGCGACCGTAAGTTACGATGCTCATCACACTGTCAGCGCCATGTGCAAGATGAAACGACTGCAGGGTTATTACGTGACTCAAAGCAATTGGCATTTTTTTTCGTTAGTATATGATCCAAGGAGGTGCCTTAAACGGAGGCTAGACCTCCAGATACAATTGACCGCGAAACGCGCTTAAACCACTTAATGTTGATTTTCTGAGACTTGACAGTGCTAGAGCCAAGCAACTGCATGAATGGACCGGTGAAATACCACGACCTCTCAGAAGACCGACGTAAAGTGGCTCATACCGCGTTTCGTTCGGTGAGAGAGGTACCCGGAGGCCCACCCCCCTTCCCCGTCCTTTCCTTAAAGGTCGGCAACGCAACAGTAACACTATATGTGTTGCTGGTGTCTATGGGCGGCGTTGGTTGCTTACCATCAGGTGACACGCCTGCTCGTTTGCCCTCCTATCCCATAAAAAAAAAACTTGAAATACAGCCGACCGGTGAAATACCACGACCTCTCGGGATATCGACGTAATATGGCTTATGCCGTGTATCGCTTGGTGAGAGAGGTATCTGGAGGCCCAGAATCTTCGCCTTTCCCCTTTCCATTCCACATCCAACCCTGTCCCTATTCTCTTTTTATAGGCCAACAACGCAACTATAACACTATCTGTTTTCAGATGCCTATAGGCGGCGTTGGTTGCTTATCATTAGGTGACACGCCTGCTCGTTTGCCCTCCTATTCCATAAAAAAGTTTGTCTTTTTTTTACCAGTCGGCATATATTTCATGCTGCAAACTGCGTAGCTATGCCACTGTTTATTGATTAGAGAACAGATTGCTGACTGATCGCTTTGTGTCATCATTATAATTAGTCTCTGTCAATTCCGATTATGGAAGCTAATTAACGGTTTCCAATTATTGCTACGCGATGGCAACTGGCGAGAGCGTCGCAGCAAAAATGTATACACAGCGATCGATAGCGAACGCGACTGTTGCATTTTAGATTTATTAAAAAAAAATTAAGCTTGGTGTGTTTGACTTTAATAATGTCCTGGGTTCATTTAACTCAATCAGAGAAAAAAATACGATTGATTCATTAGTGTTGTACGTTGATTGCAAAAGTGACAGAGCATCTATATCACGAAACCCTAAACAATGTCTTTACGAAAACACCCATAAAAGTAGTACAACTAACATTACATAACTTCACGCCTTTGTTACCCGAAGGTGTAGGCAGCGGTTGTTAAGCCTCGTCTCGCCGTTACGTTTACGTCCCAAATGGAATAGGAGGCGAACCTATTGCCATACCGGGGCCAAAGTTTTCACTCATCGATATTTATAACACTTCCGAAAACAATTTCTAAAAGTCATTGGTGTGAGCCAGTGTCAGGATTCGAACCACCACCTATTGCCATGCCGGGCATAAAGTTTTTAGCCATCGATATTTATCACAGATAACTTTCGAAATCACTTAATTTCGAAAAGTCATTGGTGTGTGCCAGGTTTCAAACCCGCACCTCTGGATTCAGAAACCGTGTTCTCGACCACCGGACCACCGAGACTACATAAAAGTAGTACAAATAATATAACAAAATATCATTTGAAATTGTATATTATTATGTATTGGATGCGCTTTTAACAGGGATGGAAGGTACACCGCGGATGTGGAAAGAAGGGTGGCGTTAGGAAACAGCGTAAATGAAGCGTTTGGCAGATTCCTGGAAAAATATTAGGAGAAAAGCCCAGCTAGCAATCCACAATGCAATACTGATCCCAACGCTAACTTATGGAAGCGAGAGCTGGGTATGGCAAAGTGTGCATGAAAGTAGGATAAAAGCGGTCGAAATGAGGGCACTGTGCAAAATCTGCGGAGTGACCCTCGCTGACCGCGTCGAAAACAAGGTTATAAGGAAGAAAGTCGCTTTGAAAGAGAGTGCCGGTGTAAAGGTAAGGAAGAACATGCTCCGATGGTTCGGACATGTAGAAAGGATGGATGATGCAGGTACTAAAAGATTAAGGATCCTTTTGGTGGGTGGTATGTTTAAGACGTATAAAACGTCAACATGATCAATTGTTTTATATTCACAAACTAGATGGCGTAGCCATGGTAGCTAATAGCGCTATGGTTTGTGTTGAAGCTATTAGTGAATATTCCGTTGAGTTTAATAATAAGACTGTCTCGCTATGAACAGTTGTATCATTGCATTACTAGTAAATCTTGTCAGTAGACATGGGTCGTATCGTCTTTAACAGATTTAGATTTAAATAGGGTTGCAGCATCGCTCTTAAAAAACATCGATATTTTCAAAAGTGAAACATAGATGTCGAAAACATCAATGCTTATGAACGATATATGGATTTTTTTTTGATGTTTTTTATCACCAGTTATATATATATTAGTGATGTTACGAATGTTGGTGTTTGGACATTCTTAAAAACATTCGCGAATGCGAATGCGAATATTTCTGTTAAGCCTTCGCGAACGCATTCGAATGATTCTACCTAACACCTAAAATGCACACAAAATTTCATCAAAATCGGTCAAGCCACATTGATGCACTTATTTAATGTTTAATTTCATGCGTAGAAGAATATTTTGAAAAATATTTTTTTATAAAAATATAACCGTAAGCAAACGTTTACCTATAAAAAATGAAATAGATTACAATTGTATTACATATTACATAGCGAAATAATAGATACTTACGTTCGCAATATACAAATATAATAAAAATGAATAAAATAAAATAGAAATAAAATACAATAAAATACAACGGACAACCGATAATTTTTGTCATTTTCACATTGGTCATCTACTCGATATTATTTATCACTCTTAGCGCATTTCAGACCGAGGGGTGAGAGAAATGTCAGTCAGGTGTGGAGGTGTAAATCACAGCTGGGACGAAAGATGGCGCTATGATAAAATATCGTTCATAAAACATCGCTTATGAAGAGCGATGTATCGTCGATGTTTTAGGTTTCAACATCGATGTTAAAACATCGATGTTTATGAACAATAAATCGATGTTTGAAAAAAACGATGTATCATTTCCATCCCTAGATTTAAATAGAATATATCGGATATTCGGAACTATATATTAAAAATTACTCATGAGTAGTATCGAAAGAAAAGTACTGTACACATAAAAGTATCTAAAGAAAAGTATCGATACTTCAAAGTATCGAGTACTATCAAGTACTTTTTCAAGGTCAGTAAAGGTCTAATGAGGATTTCGGTATCGAATAGAAAGTATGTATATATATTATTATATTTATTATATATATATTATTATATATGTTATTTGAGTTACGCGCTGCCTCCCTCAGTCTAGGATCAGAGTTCTAGTTTCCGATTACTGACGGTAGATGGCGCTGTCCGGTCCTTCTGAATCGCGCTATAACTTTTCTCTCGGTGAGAATGACTACCGGGTGCATACCTAGATAAGTCGATTGGAGTAGAGCCTAAAAACTTTACGTCCAATTTGCTTACCATCAGGAATTTTTTAATAGGTCTCGCACGGTTATACTTGTTGAGATCGCCTAAACCATTTAAATATTCTTTAATTAGTTAATCAGACGGTTTAAAGTTTAAACCGCGTTTCTCTAAATTCTGTGTTCGTAAGGACACGGTATTAATTAAATAGAAATTATCGATTCTGTACTGTCAGTAGCCTAGACACCTTGTGTGCAAATTGTACAATGACATTATCAATCAAGATGGTGAAGAATTAATAAAGCTTAGTAATGACTGACGAAAAGAGTGTACATTTTATAATCTGTGGTATATAACAAAATTTAGCACTGACTCTTCGTAAGCAGGTTCTCTTTCGTGGAATATAAATAAAATACCTACTGTTACTACTTATAATTAAAATTCTTATTATAAATGGCGTCGAACAAACTTGCTGCCCCTTGTACTTAATTACTCGGGAAATTCTGTGCAAACATGATTGTACAAACAGGCCGGAGCATGTCGAAGGTCTGAACTCACATACTGTACAAAAGCTAAAACTCTAAGCAAGCGAGAAATTACAACAATTTACCCGTTATAGGCCGAGAGCTCGATCTAAAAATGTTACAACTATTTTTTATTCGTTAATATTTTACAAAAACGACACTGTACTACGCCTAGTTCTTTGCAAGATAGAAAGAACTGAACGCAAAGGGTTTAAAACGTTTTAGATTTTCAACAAGTCTCAGTCAGTCTGTTCAAGATTTTTCATATAATTTAGTTTGTTTTTAGGGGATTTAACGTTGTTTTCCGAAAAAACGCGTTTAATTAGTCGTAACCTTTTTCGACTCTTCTACCCTCTTCTCTACGTAGTCATTCTTGCATCCCACATTCTTTCCACATGCCTGAACCATCGTAGCAATGCACATTTTCAATTTAATAACAATATTCTTTTTCAGTCCGTCTACGCGGTCCGAAACCGGTAATCCATGAATTTTGTTTATTGTGATATACTAAATTTAAAAATTCATATACATAACACAGACAAAGAACCAGAACAAAATGAACAATTTTCTTTAACATTCAAGGAGATCTTTGGTCGATAGGTCGATGTAGCTCTGAACTAATAGAATATATACTTAGGCGAGCATTATGCAGAAAATTTTATGAGTAAAAATCTCATCTAAATAACCAGTACGAAAAAAATCAATTTATTTTATCTTTCTATACCGATTGAAAATCTAAAAGTGATTACTGCAGGTGCGATATTCATAGAAAAGTACAAAATAACAGTATACTCTAGAATTATAACTGTAATTTATCTATTGATAAGTATCACGTTCCATTAATTTAACATGCGTAGTACGAGTTATTCACAATCTCTAGCAGTTTTTTGTCACGAGCTCTCAGTCTATTATCTTACTTATACGTATAAGAATGTCACAATGAATGGGTAATTCTAAGCAATTTGTGTAACAAACGCGCTCAGCTCGTTAGTGCGAATGTTTGTCATCACCCATCGGCCATTTTGTTAATGCATTCCTCAAGGAGAAAACCGGGGATCCTCTTTTGTCGGCGAAATGATAGCAATTGGAAGCATCCTCGTTTATGACGATGTACCGTGCTAAGTGTTTGGGTTGTATTTTGTGAAAGACAAATTAAAAGTTACGCCGTCAAGTGTATAAGTTTGTTTGCTTATTTCTCATATGTATTTCTTAAATTTTCGCGAATCACATTCATAACATTAAAACATCTTTTTATGGATTATATCGCCTTTATTTAGAAGTTATTTTCTATTTATTTCCCGACGTTTCGAACTCTTTACAGAGATTATTTTCACGAGTCCTCGTCTTGAAAATGATCTCTGTAAAGAGTTTGAAACGTCGGGAAATAAGTAGAAAATAAATTCTAAATAAACGCGATATAATCCATAAAAAGTTGTTTAATGTTATGCTTTATTTCTAGTCAATAAACAGCCTTCGGCAGGTATGAGCATTTAATATCTATGTGAACTTAAAAATTAAATAAATTAATGTATGCAATATGCAATATGGAACTTAGATGTAACCGTCTATTATCAACAATAGAATTAATTGGGGCTAAATGTATATGTAGCTACGAAAAAAGGTGAATTTATCGTAGTATGTATTAAAACGGGCTCTGAGGCCTAATCGAATTTTAAGTCGACAGATTTTAGCCGAAAAGGGGTCGTTAGAATCTATTCAACTGCAAAAAAGACATACGTTTTATTATCCCGAAATTGTCAAGTGAACGAAAATTCTTGGAAAAGTTTTGTTGCAAGTGAGTAAATTTATAAATAAATCTTTACCCGTCCACGAAAAAATATTATGTAACAGTAATTTCCGAACACTCCGATCCCTACGTACTTTACTGTAGTATATTGTGTATTTGCAGAACATTTTCATCTCAATTTTATTTAAACAAAACACACATAATATTTATACATATATATAACATAACACATAACATAATGTAAGGGATACTACACCTCCTGGCACGTACATGTACGTGCCATCAATAGTATATAATCACTGTACGCACAGTACCCGGCAGTGGTCGGTGTGCAACGACAGGCAGTTGTCGCTGATACAAATAAATGACAAGATCGTTATGACGTCTTTCATTTACCGGCCGCTCAACCACCATCATGGAAGAAGCACCACTCACTATATACCATCATCCAGTGGAATAGTCACCAGTAACATCTACCGTTACAATAACTTCACGCCTTTTTCTACCCAAAGGTGTAGGCAGTGGCTGTTAAGCCTCGACTCGCCGTTATGTTTACGTCCCAAATGTAATAGGTGGCAAACCTATTGCTATCGATTTTTAGTTATCGATATTTATCACAGATAACTTTCGAAATTAATTAATTTCGAAAAGTCATTGGTGTGTGCCAGGTTACGAACCCGCACCTTTGGATTCAGAAACCGTGTATTCGACCACTGGACCGCCGAGACTACACTACATATACATATATAAATTGTACATATATACCAATTGAAACGTCACTTTACGTGTTATAAATGCAAGTGGCTTGGAAAAGGGCCAACATCCTGGCAGACCTCCAAGCCATATCCAATTATTCACTGTTATTGCCGCGTCTTCATTCTGCTGAAAAAATAAAATGCTCGAGGATATTACCAATAAGTACTACTAATTTATAAATAATGTGCACGGAAGTAGATTTATAGATATTTATTTTCTATATTTAAGATGCAAGTACATTAAAATAAATTAAAATAATAAAATATATTAACATAAGTATACTTTTGAGAAAATAACCTTGATCGGATAGTAATCATCACAAATAGCAATCACCACGAAATGTCCGATTTGGCGTGTTGAGGCCATCATGAGAAGAACTGGTTGAGAAACTCATGTGCTAAATACTCTTATACTTTTTATATTCACTATTTAGCAGTAGTACTAAAAAGCATGAGAAGTAACAAGAACACTGTGTTTTCCCACAGTTTGATTGGTAATAAATTTTCATTACTTTTTTGCCTACACGCCTTTTATACACGTTGGCGTTTCATAATCAATTTAATATGGATTTTGACTGATTTGACTGATTTGACTTTATTAGAGGGCAAACGAGCAAGAGGTTCGCCTGATGGTAAGGAGCTACCGCCGCATATAGACACCTGCAACACTGATAATGTTACAGTTGCGTTGCCGGCCGTTGAGGGTGTAAGATACAGGAAGAGGGTGGGCCACCGGAGACCTCTCTTACTAAACGAAACTTGACATGTGCCAATTTACGATTATATTCTGAGAGGTATTTCACCGGCCGAGCCGGCCCATTCATGCAGCGTACTGCGTGGCTCTACCACTGGTAAAACTGTTTCATAATCGTATCATCGGTCTCGGTGGCGCAGTGGCTAGCACCCCGCTTCTGGTTCAAGAAGTAGTGGGTTCAAATCCTGGCACACACCAATGACTTTTCGAAATTTTCGGAAGTTACGTGTGATAAATATCGATGACTGACAAACTTTGTGCCCGGTATGGCAATGGGTTCGCCACCTGTTCCATTTGGGACGTAAACATAACGGCGAGACGAGGCTTAACAGCCGCTGCCTACACCTTCGGGTAACAATAGCGTGAAGTTATGTTATGTTATAATCGTATCATAACTAACATAACTTCACGCCTTTATTATGTGCTTATGTGCTTATATCTTTAAAACTACGCAAAGGATTTTTTAATAGTTAGAGGGTGTCAACGGGGTGGTTTTGATCTATAATTCATATATTATGATGTTGTAAAGAAAAAATGATAATTTTAGAGATTTAGCACTTCAATTGTTTAATTACAAACGCTGGCTGAACCCTAAGTGATAGATCAAAACAATGTTCTACATTATTAAAAACCTTCAGAAGGTCTACAAAAAAGTCCGCGAGGGCATATGTCTATCTCTTAGGGATAACCCACAATGATCATTGATATTATTATTTTTTACGAGAAATAATGGCTTATTTAGGAAGCAATTTTAAACATTACAGCATTAATTTTCATCCAATTTAGTGTCTTAAATAGATTGGGCATGCAATATAGACGATCCTGGCCTTTTACAGCATGTAATTTAAACGAATATTTTCGAGGCTATTGCAGTATTAACATAGCGGGACAGCAGTTAAAGCCGATACATTCATAGCACAAATTGAATCTCATGATATCCAAAATTTACTGATTTATTACTTTTGATGCGGGACAAAGTTCGCCGGGTCAGCTAGTTAGATATAATACTGAAATAAGAATGCAAGTATTGTTTTGTATGCGACACAGTTGTATCTAACATGTACAACACTATAAAACGGAACCATTGCCAAGAACGTGTGACATGTGTTGTAACCACACTATGGCGTTACCAGGGGAATTTTAATTACCATATTTTTAAGCATCATGGATCTAATATGTGAAAATGTACGCTGTTTTTTTTTGGGAATAATATTTGTAAATAACTACCGCCGTCCATTGACACCTGCAACACAGGTAGTGTTACAGTTGCGTTGCCGGTCTTGACAGGAGTTTGATAGGAAAGGAGAGCGAAGGACTGTGGGGCTGCGGAAACCTTTCTCACCGGACGTAGAGAAGTGGTATTTCGCCGGTAGAGCCGGCCCATTCATGCAGCGAACTGTGCAGCTCTATCACTGTCTTTAAACCGGATCCAACATTTGATCGGATGTTAGAGCAGGAGCAGCAACAGAACCAAGTCTTCGTTAATATTCATGTCAAGTAATAATTGAATTGGAAATCACAGTTGTTATTTCTTTATCATTTATAGAAATAAATAAATAAAATAAATTTAAATATTCCTTTGTACTTGATATAAAATAATACCAGGAAAAAATACATGTTAAATATCTCGATCGACATACATTTAGTAATGTTATAAAAATAACGTTAATAAAATCAAAAAAACTTTACTTTTATTCATGTTCAGAAGCATTTTAAAATTGTCGATGAATACATGAAATTTCACATAATACAGAATTTAAATTGCATATTTGCAGTGGTAGAGCCAATCAGTTCGCTGCATTAATGGGCCGGCTCGACCGGTGAAATACCACGAACTCTCAGAAGATCGACGTAAAGAGGCTCATGCCGCATTTCGCTCGGTGAGAGAGGTACCCGGAGGCCCACCCCCCTTCCCCGTCCTTTCCTATCCCCTATCCCTTAAAGGTCGGCAACGCAACAGTAACACTATATGTGTTGCTGGTGTCCATGGGCGGCGTTGGTTGCTTACCATCAGGTGACAAGCCTGCTCGTTTGCCCTCCTATCAAATAAAAAAATATATATATCAACGCGTGAAACATTGTGTAGGTATATAATGTACTGATTTACTTAAATTCTGTATGTACAATTTTATTAATTGTGTATTAAATTAAATTATTATTTTTATTAATTATAGGTCTCAGTGGTCCAGTGGTCGAGCACCCCGCTTCTGAACTATGAAGTCGAGACGTAAACATAACGGCGCGACGAGCTAACAGCCGCTGCCTACAGCCTCAAGTAGAAAAGGCATGAAGTTACGTTTACATTTAAATTGTTAATTTAAAAAAAATGGTACAAAAATCATATGATATATGCTACGTGAGACAAACACAAATTTATTTCGTAGCCCTTCGTAGCATTTTAGCTACGGCGACGTACAGCGATCTCTAGAAAATTCATTGTTCTCCTTGTTTCCTTTACGGTTATTGTACGAAAGCAGAAAGCATTTCGTGAGTTAAGTTCTTACCCTCTTTGTGTTATAAATTTAAAAAAGTATTTCATTTGAAAAAATAATGCTCCCCTAGAGGATTGCTACTTGAGAATTTATTCTTTTATTGAAACAAAAGTACGCTTATCAAGGTACATTGCTTAAGCACCTGTATAAGTGTGCGTAGAAGAGAATTAATCTTAAATATTAATAAGGAACCATATTTTCCTATCTTCAAAATGTATTGTCTATTGGAATGTATTTAGTATATATATACAATGTATTTAAATGAAATGGCTGAAGTTACTTTTGCCGTCGCAAAGATGTTAACAATACCTCTAAAGCTAAAATTTGTTAAGCCGTAAAGCACTAATTTTTGGCGTATCTTGGTAAATACTAAATTATATTAATTCAATGATAGGCAATAGATGACTGGTATAGAGCTTAGAATATTCTCCACAGACCGAACAGTATCTAAACACATAGATACTTACATCTGGCAAATGAACCGAACTAATCCTCGTTCTAGTCAACACGACGCGCGCTACGTACTATGTACGAGGGCAAGAGATACTCAGATTACACCGAACTGGGATTAACCAGTATAAATGTATATATGTCTGTCCTCGTCGTGTATCAGTGCCGGCTGCTTAATACCGGTTTTTACCGGTTTTATCCCAACCCAATATTATCACTATTTTATGATCATTATTATTATTTTTCCAGATATTTATGGATCAATCAATATCTCGGTGGTATAGTGGTGAGATCGAATGCGGGCTTTGTAATGACTTTTTGAAATTCTTTTAGGAAGTTATGGGTGATAAATATCGATGACTGACAACGTTGTGCCCGGTGTATGGCAATAGATTCGCAACCTATTCCATTTGGGACGTAAACATAATGGCGAGTCTAGGCTTAACAGCCTCTGGGCGTCAGCCTCAGCCTCCTCTCTCCCCTAGCAGCCTTCGGGTATAAAAAGGCGTGAAGTTGTTATGTTGCTTGGGAGAATTCAGGAACATTATTATTATTTATCCAGATATTTATGTATTCATAAAACTTGCATACATAAAGTACAGGCATTTAATTAACAAGAGAACAAGCCGACCAGGGGTGAGAGCGAAACACTAACGGTATTGCGTGCCGGCAGACGCATAAACTACAATGAAACCGGGATTTTCTTTATTACAGGCCAGCCGTTACAGTATCGTTCATATTTAGTAGACAACCCTAACTATAGTTCCGATTGCCGACACGATATCAGTGTTACTAACTGTCGAAATTCAAGGGCTATCGCTATTGTAACTTATGGAGGTACAATTGTTCTCTATTTGTCGTTTCGTCTAATTTAAACATAATTTTGACCACATATTTATTTTATGTGGTAAGTGACAGTAAACGAGCAGGCGTATCACCCTATAGCAAGCAACAAACTCAGCCCATGGACACCTGAATACACAGTGTTACGGCCCTTACAATGGAATATGTAAAGGAAAGGAATGGGTCGGCAGTGAGATAGGAAGGGGAGACGGGGAGGGGTTGGGCCTCCGGATACATCTCTCACCGAGCAAAATGCGGCATGATACACTTTACGTCGCTTTTCGAAGGGTTCGTGGTATTTCACCGATGGAGCCGGCCCATTAATGTAGCAAACTGAGTGGCTCTACCACTGTTCAGATTATTGTAAAGTACAATGAGATATTAACATAACATAACATAACTTCACGCCTTTTGTTACCCGAAGGTGTAAGCAGCGGCTGTTAAGCCTCGTCTCGCCGTTATGTTTACGTCCCAAATGGAATAGGTGGCGAACCTATTGCCATACCGGGCACAAAGTTTCAGTCATCGATATTTATCACACATAACTTCCGAAAATAATTTCCGGACCTCTGGATTAGAAGCCATGTGCTCGACCACTGCGCCACCGAGACTACAAACTAATTTTATAGAGAGAGAGAGAGAGATATTAACCGTGTTGATTATTGGTATCCAACTGCAGAGCTAGAGTGCTCGGGTGGATGATTTTTCCCAATAGTGAATAACTGTGATTTGTCCAATAGCAGTGCTAATACGGCTGGTACTTTTGGCACGCGAAGATGCCATTTTCATTACACTTTATTTTTTTATTAAAATTCAAATTGAGCTTACGGTTTATTTTTATTCGTCTTATGCGTGCCGTTTCTGTATGTTTCCAGGTCTCCATCAGGTTACCCATCAAGGTATCAGAGAAAAACAACCCAATAATTTATAATATGGAGAATATTAATATTTTTGGTAGTATTGTAGTTCATGTCTCTGCGTTAATGCAAATGTTTCGCAGCAACGACATGATTATGACTGAATTTTTACAAATATAGCGAGCTCCAAACCCTTTTAGACGAATTAAACGTAATTTAAGTGGATTGTTCATACGGAATTCTAAACAATATTTCCTAACAATACGTATGAAAGATATAGATAAACATTTCCCAAACTATTTGCTGTTTAGTTTAAAATGGCATTTTCTCAAAATTTATGTCAGTTAAAACATCGTACACGGCAAACTAGTATCTACACTAAAAACATCTGGAGTCTGCAACTTCTAAAACACAGAGTATAAACCGTTTACACATCCAACAACAACAAAAGTACTTAGCCACACACTCCACCTGGCATTGACTTAGCAAAAATTAAACTGATTTAGCTATTTACTTAGTCTGGCCATAAATACTGTTACAGCTAAAAATAGAAAAACATTACATTTGAATTTGGAATTTGTCATTTTTATACGATTGTTCATTGTGTTTTCTCGTTTTGGCGCCAATACATTGTACAATATTTTGCGATATTAAAATGGAGTGGGGTGATAAAGAGAACCGAATCGCTGTGATTGCATTACACAAAGTAGGTATGGAGCCAAATGCAATTTTTAAAACTCTCCATACACTTGGTATTAGTCAAATGCTTGTGTACCGGGCTATTAATAGGTACAATGAGACCTCCTCTGTTTGTGACAGAAAAAGACCTGGCCGTCCACGTAGTGTTCGTACGAAAAAGGTGGTCAAAGCAGTAAGGGAAAGAATTCGAAGAAATCCTGTCCGCAAGCAAAAGATTTTATCTCGGGAGATGAAGATAGCACCTAAAACAATGTCGCGTATTTTAAAAGATGACTTAGGACTTGCAGTCTATAAGAGGCGCACTGGTCATTTATTAACTGATAATTTAAAAAAAAGAACAGGGTGTTAAAATCTAAACAACTACTGAAGCGGTACGCAAAGGGAGGTCACAGAAAAATATTGTTTACGGATGAAAAAGTTTTTACAATTGAGCAACATTTTAACAAACAAAATGACCGTATTTATGCTCAAAGCTCTAAGGAAGCTTCCCAATTAGTTGACAGAGTGCAACGTGGGGATTATCCGACTTCAGTGATGGTTTGGTGGGGTGTTAGCTACGAAGGACTGACTGAGCCATATTTTTGTGAAAAAGGTATCAAAACATCGGCACAAGTGTATCAAAATACCATTCTTGAAAAGGTAGTCAAGCCCCTTAGCAAAACCATGTTCAATAATGAAGTATGGTCCTTCCAGCAAGACTCGGCACCGGGTCATAAAGCTCGGTCCACGCAATCTTGGTTGGAAGCGAACGTTTCGGACTTCATTAGAGCTGAAGACTGGCCGTCGTCTAGTCCCGATCTTAATCCACTGGATTATGATTTGTGGTCAGTTTTAGAGAGTACGGCTTGCTCTAAACGTCATAATAATTTAAGTCCCTAAAAC
Source organism: Euproctis similis (assembly GCA_905147225.2). Lineage (NCBI taxonomy): Eukaryota > Metazoa > Arthropoda > Insecta > Lepidoptera > Erebidae > Euproctis > Euproctis similis. The sequence goes on from LR990105.1 coordinate 12,317,297, forward strand.
AATCCATACGATTGGCAGTGAAGAATATTCCCATGGAAAGAGTGCGTGTTTCTATTGATAACTGGTCTCAACGTTTAAAGGCCTGTATTGCAGCCAATGGAGACCACTTCGAATAAACTTTTTATATTTAATATAGTTTTATATTTATGTATTAAAGTAACACACTGTAAAAGTAATAAATGTTATTTGCAATTAAAAAAAAAATTTTTCTTTGTTACAATATTTATGGCATGACTAATTGTTTGTGCAGTTTTGTGGGACAGTGAACAATAACCTCATGTATACAATGTATGTTGTAACTAATAAAATAAATAAAAAAATAATCGAATAAACACAAAAACTACTGGACCGATTTCAACAATTCTTTCACCATTGGAAAGCTGCATTCACCCAGAGTCACATAGGCTATATTAAATCTTCGTCATCGCCATTTTGTTTGTACGCGTGTAACACCGCGAAGCGGAAAGCTATATAAAATATAGCGAAGTTCTCGCGGCTTGTTATTCCAGTATAAAATTCTTATTACGAATTCTTATTACTATTAAGGCAGAGCATGTTGGAACTAAATCTCTTTACAAAAATACAGGCCGAATCTGAACGAGGAAATTTTTGGTTGTAAAAGATCGTGGAGATTAAAAAGCAACTGCTTCGCTAGATTTCGCATTAGGAATGAATAGAAATGATGAAGAATATATTAAGTAGATATATAGTGCAAAAGCTAAGTCAACAACAATACAAATTGATCAAATTGACTTTGACAATTGCTAAAGGATAGACATCGAAATCTCAATAAAGATGTGCGACTTGAGTTTTGGACGTCAAGGAAGCGAGTCAGGCGATCAAAATGAACAAATTTGAAAAAAGATAGAATGTTTAATAACACAATGGACTAGTTCAGCTTAGACTTAGTATAATTTCTTCCGGGATTATCTATTATGTCGATTACACACATTTACATTCGAGTGTCATTGCATTAGTCCGAAGATAGGCCCCTAGACAAAAATATCTGCTAAACGTTATCAAATGTACCTACAGTTTCAGACAAAGGAATGTTAGGGAATTACAGAAAAAAATCCTACATACCCACTCTCACCATATCTCTATAATAGGTATTTTGACTTCACCAGAGATGATGAAATTTTATTATAAATTTAAATTACTACTCATATAGCAGAATCTTGCCATACCGTCTTGTGTGTGACGCCAATTTCAAAACAGACAAAAGTAATAATTGATCTGTGAAACGTTCATAACTCAATAACTCAACACCGGCACTAGTGGCGTTTAAAAACTCCCATTTTAGGGCAGACAAACCCTTCATTACCATTTAAAGTGGTGCAAACGCTCGCAATGCGATAAGAGATTATGCAAATTTGGATCAAATTGTTAGTGGCCCAGAGATTTGTCGGACTAATTCAACGTGGCGAGGGTTGTCTTTCAATCTTCTAACGTTTTTTTACTAAGATTTTCCTTTTTTTATTTATTGTGATCTTTAGTAAAATTTGATCTTAGATTCGTTTAAAATTCGAACACCCGCACCGAGCCGTTGTCTATGATATAACTGCAAAACTAAGACTATTCAATGGTAGTGTTTGCAAAAACCGAATTATGGCGCATATTTATGATCAAAAGAATTGTTAATACCGATTAAAATGTGACTACTAGTACTTGTATAAGAAATATTGTTTCTTTATACTTTATTGTATGTATGTATAATAGAATTACAGAAAAATAATTTGTTGTTGTTTGTACCACAAAGGCAAGTTTAGCCCGCTGTTGAGTTTTCGATAGAAGAGAAATTAAGTTTGCTAAGTAATTCAGTATACAAAAGCAAGACAAATTAATACTTCAATAATATTCTTTTTGTTTTTGCATGTTTTTACAATGGAACTCCATTTCCAAAAGCAGTCAGTTCTTTATTGTTTAGTGTTACATTTTCATCGCATTTCAATGTTTTTCATCATCATGGATACGTTAAAATTCGAGTACTAATAATATGAGTACCGTCGTGGAAAAAGAATTCAGAAGAAGAGAAGATGAAGTGGTTTGTACGAGGACACATTGAAAAATAACGATGTTTTTCTAAATTATTATTTTATTTCTCTACATAGTCGCCACAAAACACTGTTGCCATATTGTCTTTAGCTATGGTATTCCTCAAAAAGTCTTCAATTTCATCTTTAATACAATTGTGTATCTTGGTGAAACAAAACTTAAACAACATACCTAGCCTTTTTAGTTTTGTTTCTTCACGCAACGTTGTAAGAGTGGGCAATAATAGTCCGTATTTATGGTTTTATCTTTTTCAAGGTAGTCAACCATAAGGACCCCTGTACAGTAGGCGTGAGCGTTATTCAACGTAACGGGTTTCAGTAACCTATTACGCGGCTTATAACCGTATACGTAGTTTCGTAGACACGAATGTAACGCTTATTTTATATACGTAGTTCCACTCACACAGTACACACAACGGCCGGTGCACGCGTAAGCGCTTACTACTGTAACTACGTACTCTGTGGTAACTACAGTAACTTGTAAATGTTTCGTGTAAGCGTTTCGTTCAACCAAGATTATTATTATACTATTAATAGTTATTCTTAGACGACTCGCGTAACGTAAAAGTATGATAATTGTTATGTCTGTTTTAATTTCTAATGCCCACGTAAATTTGTAATAAATTGGAAAAAGAATAAATTCAAAAAGGTTAAGTCGTTTTTTTTATTATATAAATTTAAATAGAATTTAATAAAATAACTTTAATATATATTCAAAGTGTTTCAAATATTTTAACAAAACTGCAAAAATATGTGTACTTTTTTAATGGGATACGAGGGCAAACGAGCAGACTTGTCACCTGACGGTAAGCAACCAACGCCACGCTGGAAAAAACTGGATGCGGAAGGCAGAAAATCGGATGTTGTGGCGCAAATTGGGAGAGGCCTATGTCCAGCAGTGGACTGCAATAGGCAGATGAATGATGATGATGAATGATGACCTTTAAGGGATAGGGGATAGGGAAGGATGGGAATGGGGGGTGGGCTTCGGAGTACCTCTCTCACCAAACGAAACGTGGCATGAGACACTTTACGTCGATCTTTAGAGAGGTCGTAGTATTTCACCGGTCGAGCTGGCCCATTTATGCAGCGAACTGCTTAGCTCTACCACTGTCAAACATCGAACAGAAATTGTATATTAAATCAAATGAACTTTTAAATACGCCTGCTTTAATTCTGTTTTGCAGAAAAACATGCCTAGAAATAGGTACTCAAAAAAATTACAATGTATACACATTGCAATATATTTAAACTATTGCATATTCGTAATCATAACATATTACAAAGTAACATATAACCACATAACCTACTGTCTGTATACAGACGTAACTCTTTACAAAAATAATCGGTTTTGAAACTAGTTACTCATTTATACGAAACTGCGTATAACGATTACGCGCAAAAGATGTTACGACCCACGACTACTCTACAGTCCTAAAAAAATGAAGCCATTACCTACTTGATTACAAGTTTCGTCCATAGTTACGAAACAGCTAAGAAAATATTCAAGTTCACTTTGGAATAGACCCAAACAATTCTCTGATACTATTAGATGGATGCGTTTATTTCCGGCTGAAAGCAGTCTAGGAGCTCACCTGGCAGACCTTAGTACATCCGATCGTTACCCTCGTTTATTATTAGTTGAATTTATGGAGAAAAGTGTATTCACTTGGTGTTTAGATAAAATATCATTCACCTCACAGCAATAAATATGAAGGCTATGGTCGGTGTTGCCACTTAGCACTTAGCCACACTAAAAACACTTTTAACAGTGGTAGAACCACGCAATTTTGCTGCATGAATGGACAGGTTCGACCGGTAAAATACCACAGCCTCTCAGAATATTGACATAAAGTGGCTCCTGCCACGTTTCCCTTGGTGAGAGAGGAATCCGGAGGCCCAACCCCTTACCCGATCCCAGTTCCGACCCTTTCCATATACTATTGCGACGCAACTGTAACACTATTTGTGTTCAGGTGGACACCCCATGGACAGGGAGGCAAGCGTCTGCTCGTTTGCCTCCCAATACCATTAAAAAGGATTGTTTTAACATACGGCGGCTATTAGGCTTGCTGGCTGTTAACAGTGACAAATATGTAAGGTAGAATTCAAGGAATAGAACAGCTAAAGTGTACTGACACTAGTCAAAGTAGCATAATACATTTGTCCTGTCAATAGAGTACAATTTGTAAGAAATGTTCTTACAATGTAGGTACTTTATCAATCCATGTTTTCATCTTTTTAATATTTTATCTATGTTTATATGTCCATGGACAGCGTTTGTTGATCACCATCGGTGCGTCACCTGATGGTGAATTTTGATGACACCATAATTCTTCTTCTTAATCGTTACACTCTTGGCAGAGTGGTCGTGGTCATCAGTTAGGAGTTGGTGACGCGCTTCACTATCCGCCGCCAATCCTCGCGAACAGCTGCCTTTCTGGTGCACTCATGGAGAGGGCCATCGAGGGCAGCCCTCACTTGGTCAGTCCATCGCAGTGGTACTCTACCACGCGGTCTAGTGCCCTCGACTTTTCCTTGAACCACGAGGCGCTCCAGGGAAATATCTCCCCGACGAGAGACGTGGCCGAAAAAAGTGAGAATGCGAGCTTGGACGATGGAGGATAGACGCTGCTTGATGTCTAGTTCTCGAATGATGGAGGCGTTCGTTCTAAAATCAGTCCACGATATACCAAGCATTCTTCTCCAACACCACATTTCCAGAGCATCTATTTTCTTTTTCTCACTTTCTCGAAGTATCCACGTCTCGCAAGCGTAAAGAAATATGGGAAACACTAGCGCCTTGACCAGTCGTATTTTTGTGGCTTTAGTGATGTTTCTGTTTCTCCATATTTTCATCAGCCTGTCCATGGATGATCTTGAGATGGCCATACGCCGCTTAATTTCATCAATACAACCACCATTGTTGCAGATTAGGGCACCGAGGTATACGTATGATTGTACGACTTCGCAACCTGCAATTACTGCGATATCTGGCGAGTTATTGTTTGCACGGTCAACAATCATAACCTTTGTCTTGCTGCGGTTTATCTGAAGGCCAAAATCGAGACTGGTCCGTTCCATTTTTTGTAAAAGTTCTTCCAGGTGGCTGATGCTTGTCGCGAATAAGGTTGTGTCATCAGCATATCGCAGATTTGTTATTCTGGATCCACCGATGCTGATCCCGTCCATCCAGTTATCCAGGGTGATTCTCATGATAAGCTCCGTGTAAATATTAAACAGCAGAGGTGATATTATACACCCCTGCCGTACTCCCGAACTGGGGTGAAAACTTCTCGACAATAGCTCTTCTGCCCTGACGGAGGCTGTTCCTTCTTCATAAAGTCGTCGCAGAAGCTGGACAAGGTGTTTGGGAGTGCCCATGGCTAAAAGCGTTTCCCACAGTTTTGGCCACTTTACAGAATCAAATGCTTTAGAAAAGTCGACGAAGCAAATATAAGTCGGCTTGTTGAATTCTCGGGCTTTTTCGATTACTTGTCGCACCATCAGTATCTGTTCACGGGTACCTTTTCCCTTGACAAAGCCTGCCTGCTCTGGAGCAACCTCTTTTGACAAGTAGGCCTTGAGCCGTTCGTTCATAATGTGCAGCAATATTTTGCTGGCGTGTGAAATTAGAGCAATTAATCGGTAGTTACTGCACACTTTTGTTGAGCCTTTCTTGTGCAGTGGAACAAAAATAGTATGGGTCCACTCCTGAGGCCAAGTTTTAGTCTGCCAGATCCTATTGCACAGCGTCTGAAAAATCTCGACTCCATACTCTCCAGACGCCTTGATGGTTTCAATAGGCATGGCATCTCTACCGAGCGCTTTTCCGTTTTTCATGTGAGAAATGGCAGCACGTACTTCAGCTCTCAGTATGCCCGGCTCCAGGTCCTCATCAGGGTCGATCACTTATGCAATCATATCCTATGACACAGTTACTGATGGCCTTTGGTATAGCAAAGGCAACCCCGTTCCTACTACTTTCATTGTTGCCGGAGTGGTATATAGCATGTGTCTGGGTGAAAAAGTGGCCATTACCCTTCCAATGTGTTTCACTAATGCCACAAATGTTCAATTTACATCGTACTATTTCCTCCTCCAAGATCTTTAGTTTACCAGGCTGCAGTAAACCGCGAACATTCCAGGTACCTATCTTTAGAATGCTACGCATTTTCATAGTTACAGTAGTCCACTTTCCATGAGATGCCTGGTCTCCTACATCATCATGGCCGGTAGCCAATTTCACACCGTCTGCCCCGGACGTAGATCGGCGCCGGTTGCTAAGCGGATCACATGGCCACCATTGTATATTATTGCAAACCTTCATGATGACTTTCTTGGGAAATTAGTGTGGTGGTTTCCCCTTGCCTTCCACACCAGTCCTGTTAGAGGTCATTTAAACCTCAAGGCTGCTGTAACCTCTTCCAACCAATTGCTCGGCCGGGTGTATATGGTTATACCGCCATTGCTCGGTCGTCAGAGCCTCGTTCGTTTTCTAGCAGGGAGCACCGCGACGGCGCAAGGCCGTCGCCATCGGCTATTCATACGAACCACCGATGCGAGCAGGAGAGGTTGACAGTTACCGATAGACACCATAATTAGTTCTCAGTAAAATACAAAAAAAAAATACTTGGCAGTTTAAATTACAATTTATTGTCGTAACTATATAATAAAATATTAATTTCAATATAAAATACAAACATTCATATGTTTCAACGTACATAATATACACTTTCAGATCTTGAGTTAAACTCGTAAATTATTTCAATATTTCACGTAAACTAATAAAACTATCATTCCTAAATTTAAGGCAGAATGCACATACAGACGATGTTTGTCATTTTCTTTGTTTGAATAATTTTACACAATGATATATTGATAATATCCACAATGGGGTTTTAACTAATTTTAAGTAACTTTTTTGGGTCTATAACCTTTGGAAAAAAAGTTGCATGGCAGTGAGTTTGAGCTGATAGAATGAGCATGAAAAAAAGTGGTCAAAATACGGCGGTCTAGAGATATTTTTTAAAGATAGTTGCAATGAAGTTGAAAGTGAATGCAAACTAAAAGAATAAATAAACAGTCAGTAGTACAATATAAAACTAAAAGGACGTGAATAGAACAAGGAACACCAAGACTGATCACGAACCTTACGGTGGCTGCATGTTTGACAGGAACTATGAAAATAAAAGAAGCGCGAAGCATCCTTTTATATTTATAGCTGCCGGAAATATATTAATAAAAAGTATAAAAGAGAAAGATTCAAAAAGTAATAATAAATTACCAATTTCGATGAACGATTTCGAAATATTAGAAAAATATGTTTTTATAGGTACCCAAATTCTTCGCAAACGAAGAGCTCATGCTTTTTTTAGTGCAATTTGTATTATTAATATAAAAATTCTTTAGTATTTAAAGAGATTTTAAATTTTACTATTTAATTCACTTTATCTTCCCCGGGCGCCCCGACTAAGTACCAACGCGTGCGAGCTTTAACAGCCATACTGCGAACTAGTCTCTTTTTATCGTCCAAAGATGGCGCTAAATCAATCAAAATGTCCGGCTTGTAGGGCAATAACAATGAAGTACGAAACAAGTTTGCTATATTGTAAAGACACTCCAAACTTTTAATTCTGACATCCTGAAACAAATTAAACAGAACTTTAATGTATTTAAACTTAAACTTTAACTTCATTAAACTAATAGACTACAAGCCTATAAATAAAATTAACCTGTTAAATGACACAACGTGACTCGCTTAGAACTACTTAGAAGGTTGTTACTATATCACAGAATAACTCTGAGCACTATTTCGTCAATTGCGAGCGGTACAGTAGTTAATCAGCCTCTACGTATGGCATTCGTAGATAACGAAATGACATGCTTGTATGACACCGCCACAGTGGCTGTCAAGATCCAGGACCAGGTGACGAACTCTATCGAGCTGAATCGACGTGTAAGACAGGGAGATGTCCTATCTGCCAAACTCTTCACCAGCGCTCTGGAGGAAGTCTTCAAGACCCTGGATTGGACTGGACAGGGTATCAACGGGAATAGCGAGTACATCTCGCATCTTCAATTCTGCCGACATGGTAGTAATTGTAGAGTCGCTGAAATAGTTAAGCTGAATGCTGCGTGGCCTAGACGAAACCCAGCGTGTCGGTTTTGGCATATCAACTTGGACAACACCAAGGTCATGTTAAATGAGTATGTCGTACCTGGACCGACAACTGTCGAAGGGACAGTTCTCGAAGTCGCAAACAAATACGTCTACCTAGGCCAAATTATCCAGTTAGATAGACGAAAGGAGGAACCCGACAGGAGGATTCAGCTGGGTTTGGCCCCATTTGCCAAACTGTGGCAAGTTTTCAACTTGCCAATGCCGCAATACCTGAAGACCAGTGCGTCTTACCGGTAATGACCTACGGTGTCGAAACGTGGACACTTACGGTGTGGCTAGTCCACAAATTTAAAGTTGCTCAGCGAGCTATGCAGCAAGCTATGGACGGGGTATCTCTGAAAGATAAACTCAGGAATCAGTATATCCGACAGAGAACTGGAGTAAACGACATAGCTCGTGGAATAAGCTCGCTGAAGTGGCAATGGGTTGGTCATATCTGCGAACGACTGATGGTAGATGAAGTAAGAAGGTCATAGAGTGATGATCCCGACTTGGTAAAAGTAGTGTAGGACGCCCACAAGCTGGATGGTCAGACGACCTCAGAAAGGCTACGAAAGAGGTCTTACGATTAATAATTTATGTAGGGCTTTTTATAGCCTACAGATGATTAAAAATAAATGTAATGGGCTTGTAATCTATAAGCACGAAATAGATTAAGCAAATGCATCATATAAGCAATCATTTGTTAAAAAGCATACAAATTGTGCTTGGATATATTTTTGTAAGAAAACCTAACCTAACCTAACCCTATTTTTTTTTAATCTCCTTTCCTAGCAGTCAGTGCAAAATATGTTTTTTTTACAGCAGAATCAAAAGAAAATGATTGTGAGTTATTACGATACTTACCATAGACTCAGCATATTTTGTTAATTTTGCCAACCTCGGCAAAATAGTTTGTAAGCTATCCAAAACTTGTTGAGCGTTTATTAGTTGGTTCAGTACGTTTAGAGAAACTACCAGCAGCTCCTTGTTCCGGTACCCTAAAGAATCAATAACTATTGGTGCGATCTGTAACAATGCAAACATATAAATAATTTATTAAAGCTGCGGTTAAAAATATTATTTTATGTCATTCTTGGATAATGTCTGTTTAAATTTTATTTGGGTCAAACCATTTTATTTTTGAAGGACTAATTAAGTGATAGTTACCCAATAGTTTCAAATATTACACAATTCAGGAGTCTATGTATATAACAATCGCGTTTGATGTTTTTTAAACTTATAATTTAAAAAATCAATGCACAAATACCCTCCAGACTAACATGGCCTCTTGAATAACGTCTAGCCGTGGCAAAAATATGTATTGTAGTATAATGAACGTTGTCAATGTTTTTGGTGATATTCAGCACGGATTGACGTCATTCAAGATTTAGCACACCGTTCACTGTCACGTGACTCAATGCCTATTTTATAAGCTTTTACTCACAGATTATCTTTTCTAATTACATTAGTAATCTTTACTTAATTTGATAAACTGTTTTATTTTTCAAAGTCTGTTAAAAACTCAATCGACTCGAATTCATTTGCAGTGGAAACAAGCCGATTACACGTTTACACATTTTAATTTTGAAACCATTGTCACTATCCAAGAGTTAAGCTACGTATCGCGTAAAAGGTACTTTAAAATCGAATTGACAACAGACTCGCGACCATTTAATAAAATTATTAAACGGCGTAACGTAAAAATCGGATATCGAAAGTATTCCAAGAAACTTTATTAGTATAGAAGCTTACCTTTCCGGCTTCGTTTAACAGTACCGTTTTAGGCGTTTTGGCTAATACGTAAGACCAGCACAACAAATAATCTTCCTTAACCTCTAGATGTGATAACTTTTCTAGGTTTAAGACTAAAGAGGAGAACTTTACAAACATTCTTTGTTTGTACAGTAAACTTATTCTACAGTGTTGCTTGGGGCTTAATGTGTCAGGATAGTCTGTCATTATAACCCGTACAGCTTCTGATGCTTTTTTACAATTTTCCGGTGTTTGAAGATAGTCTAATATCTGAAATTAAGCAATAAAATATGAAATTAGTTTATGAATCAGCTATAAAAAGTGTATGGATTAAACACAAAGTTAACATAGAGGAAATATTACAAATAATGTATACTAGCTGACCCGGCGAACTTTGTTCCGCATCAAAAGTAATAAGTGAGTAAAATTTGCATCTTAAAAAGTTCAATTTGTGCTATTATTTATCGGCTTTAACTGCTGTCCCGCTATGTTAATACTGTAATATCTTCGTAAATATTCGTTTAAATTACATGCTGTAAATGCCATATTGATCTATATTAAAAGCATAATCCATTTAAGACACTTAACTGGAATAAAATTAATGCTGTTATATTTAAAATCGGTTCGTAAAAAAGCCATTATTTTACGTAAAAATGTAAGAAATAAAAATAGTCACTGTGGGTTATCCATAAGAGATAGACATATACTCTCGCGGACTTATTTGTAGGCCTTCCGAAGGTGTTTAATAATGTAAAACATTTTTTTGATCAATCACTTAGGGTTCAGCCAGCTGCAATTAAAGTGCTAAATCTCGAAAATTATCATTTTTTCTTTACAACATCATATATTAATTATAGATGAAAACCACCCCGTTGTTTAAAATCCGTTGCGTAGTTTTAAAGATATATGCATATAAGGGACAGAGAGCGGAAAGTGACTTTATTTTATACTATGTAATGATGTTGATAAAACAATAGGGAAAACGTCACATCTATATTATCAGATGAGAGAGAACATAACACAAAAAAATATATAAATAAATTTCCTACATTCAGAAAGAGTATGGTTGATATGATTCTGGTAGATAGTCGTTTTCGAAACACTCTAAGGGATACAAAATGGGCCTAATGAGGCCCCACTCATGATACGGACCACTACCTGGTGGAAAGCCGGTTCGTGAGGCTTTTCAAAAAGTGGAGGTACTGGCGAGTGCCTACCCATTTCGGAGAGCTTGGGAGGAATAAGTGTGAGAAATTAGAGGATGAAAGTGTACGGAGTATGTATGTTGACCTAGTCAATAAAAGATTCAATAACAAAAGTCTTTTTGACTTAGGTGTTGAAAAATGCTGGAAAAGAATGAAAGAAAGCATAGTACCTACTAGTATAGTGCTTAAGAAGTATATGGTTGGGCAAAGAGGCATAAGCTTCTGAGAGGTGATGTCTGTTGGGACGCGGATGTTAAATTGTAAAAAGAAGGTGTTTTGGAGGAAGGTGATGTTAGGAGCCTCAAATATCGACGCGCGTGCATGAAAAGAGTTATGAAAGTCAAAATACACTTTGCAGCCCTTTATTATCTATTACATTTATAACATCACTACAACTTCCCTGCAGTATAGACAGAGAGAACACAGGCATAAGGCTCTATAAGGCACTATTCTTACACAGTTGTACAGTTACACATAGTAGTTTACTAATTTATATATTATCTCACCTTCTGTAACCAGAATTCGAATAAATCGCTGCCCCTCATTATCAACGCCTTCGTTATCCATGCGTACAATAATATTAATCTCGTCAAACATATTTCTTTATTCACACTAAAGTTATCCAAGTGACTTTTTAACAGTTCATAAAGCAATTGAAATTTCAAACCGTATTCCACTTTATTCAATAAATGTGCTACCAGTATACAAGCTTTACTTGTAGTTATTTCGTTCTTGCTATTCAAAGACAAATTTAAAGACAAATTCATTATATCTTCAAATTTAGATGTATATACACTTTGGTGCAGTGGAGAATACAAACTTTCTAATACTAAAAAGTATAAGTCATTCTCGCGACACTTTTCTAGAATATGCTGGGTGTGCTCATTCAATATTTTTTCTTGTTTTTTTGGCGGCAAATTACTGATAGTATTAGATACTAGTGTATAACCGTGGACTAAAACATCCATATCACCGTGTGGAATCTCTCTATGCAACCATGCTAAAACAGGTTCTATAAGACCATGGTCACTCTCGATTTGGGATACCTTTTCACTAGTGTAATAGGAAGTCATTGCCATCGACTCGCTTAAGGCCTCAATAGCAAGATTGGTCTCTTTATCGGAAGCAGATATTATTTTCAAAATATCTCTTATAATAACTCCTGTGAAGTCGTCTATACTCGCTAGATTTGTTAATAAGTGTAATCGTTTCTGCAGCAATTTTTTGTCTTGGCGTGAATTATCTATATTACATTTCCCTTTTACAACCAAACTCATAATTAGTTCAGGATATTTTCGAGCTATAGCGTGAATCGTTTCAACGCTGACACTAAGTATTTCAGTATCTTGGGAATGCTGTACATTGTGTGTTAGTACTTCAACAAATGGTAGCACCAGATCTGGGTTCAGTGTATCTATAACTGTGATCAAAGTTTTAAATCCAGAAATTTGGAATTCCTTTACCGGGTTGCTGACCGCTGTCAGACATAACTGAGGTATTTCATTGATTTCGGCACTAACAAAATTTTGTACATCCCAATGTTTCACCACTTTATACAAATTTGCAAGGAAATCCAAGCTAGCCATTTGTAGTTTGGGAGAAGTTTTAAAGTCGTAATATGACAATGTTGCAGGAACCATAGATTGTGTAACTGCAACACATGATTCTTTGGACGCGTTCGCAGTGGTTAGAATCACTTTTACGGCCTGAACGAATTGCGTTATTGTAGAGGCCTCAGCTATTGCAGTCTGATTTGCAATAAGTATGCCTTTGATAAAGTTTTCGAACGACTGATCTGTATTAGCAGTAGTGGCTAGATTAGCAACTAAAGCTGAAAGTGCCTGATGAGCGGCCATTTTGATTTCATCGTCCGTTTTGTGATTTATTTCTCTGTTAACAGACGACCATAACGCTTTTATGAATGGACTGAATGTTTCCCCTTTGAATACTTTACAGCATTCAGCCTGAAACGAATGAAAAAAGTGTTATAAAGGTTGTAAATAATTATCAAAATATAATGAATAGAAAAAAGATGATAGTATGTATGTCTCCTATTAAACTAATAATACCTATGGATACTGTAGGTAAGCTAAATTTTTGTTAATTTTAACATGCTTGGACGTCAGCGTTGTCTGCTACGCAGATGTAAGAGAGGGCCATGTCGAGTCTTTTATGATTAATTCTTCTTCTTCGATGGGAGAGGTATTTCGGTCAATATCGTGATGATCGATGATCAGAAGTTTACCATTAGGTAAACTTGATTGCCATTAGGTATGTAGGAAGATCACTTTCACGTGCCAATCTTAACAAAATAAGTAGCTACACACTCTAGCAATAAATAGATAAAATAATGAGTACCTAGACATCTTTTCAATAGTATTTACAATTGAAATACAAATCTTTATATAGTTAGCTAGAGGTCCTAACTATAGGGCTTATTTACGAACACAATATACGTACATTTAAACCCGGAATTAGGGCCTTAGCAGGTTATAATAGCGAAATGTTATATTATATATTTATAGTATTGTTAGCGTTTTCCCGAATAACCCTAACTATATTTTTGGGTACTAAAGGCGTAAAATATAAAAATAAAAAACTAACCAACAATTTGAGCGAATCAATTTTTGCCAATTTCAAACTTGAATCTAATTTCTCTATCAACAGTACAAGACACTGCTCTCCAAACTCTGGTATAGCACAAAGGCAGGGGCATAGAGCATTCGCTAATTGATCTCTAGAAACAGCTGCTGGATCATCAGGTGAAGGCTGAAAGTCTATAGGATAGTAACAGGATATGACATCAAACATTTCATCAACCAAATGACCTATAGGAATTGCGCTCATGAATTTTGGAAGGAAATTAAATAGGAACAGCAAATTGCGTGGATCTCGCTCTCCATCCATTGCAGATATCATACCATAGACGAGATCTGGGCCAAGCTTCTTGCAAACTGTAACAAAATAAAAAGAATGTAGCCTAGCAGCTTACTAATAAAAATATTAATTATTTTATTTAAACTCCACTGTAAAACAGGCTTAATTATTAGACGCTAAGAAGTTAAACAGGAAAGTCCAGAAAGTACAAAAAAACGCGCTCAAATTGCGAACACAGCACAAAATTTACGGAATAACGCTCGCCGGCCCGCATCGAAAACAGTGTAGTTATAATAATTCAGGAAGCCGGATTGAGAGAGTGTCGGCAAAAGAAGGTCATACTCTGATAGTTCGAGGAAAGAAGGTCATACTCTGATAGTACGGGCATGTGAAAAGAAGGGAAACGCAAGACTGACAAAGCAGATTTATTATATATTAGTTAAGACCTTTGTTTGGGATGGGGCGATAAATACTTGAATGGCCCCATGGAATGAAATAGTTCATATAATTATAGGAACAACTAGTATCATATATAACTTACACTCAGGGTCCCTTTCCAACAGTTTCTGAATAAGCAAATATATATTATATCTGTCATGCCTTAACTGAGATTGGCAAGATACTTCTCTAAACAATGTCACTAAGAAGTCCATGCTACTGCTCATGTTGTAATTTTTCATGTCTACAATTGCTAAGTATCCCTCCAAAACAGCAGGTATTACGCTGTGATGATCTTTCAATCTGTCCAAATAAAACTTTGAAATAAAATGTACTTGTAGTTCAGTCAAAAAAGTTTTAGGAAGTTGTTTCAAAATTGTTGAGTAAAAACGGATTCCCCTTTCACGTTTGTCTGCTTTTTCATGAGTCAATACAGCAGCCATGTTTTCTACAATACCAGTGATTTCTATGCGGCCTGTGACCAAATCTGAAATTAACAAATGTAAGTGTGTGTATCTTTTATCATTACATAGTATAAAACAAAGTTACATTCCGCTGTCTGTCCCCTTATATGCACATATCTTTAATACTACGCAACGGATTTTGATGCGGTTTTTTTTAATAGTTAGAGGGTGTCAACGGGGTGGTTTTGATCTATAATTCATGTATAGTGTAGTAAAAAAAAGTAATAATTTTCAAGATTTAGAACTTTAATCTGCCTGAACCCTAAGTGATAAATCAAAACAACGTACTACATTATTATACACCTTTAAAAGGTCTACAAAAAAGTCAGCGAGGGCATATGTCTATTTCTAAGGGATAACCCACAATGACCATTTTTATTTATTTACTTTTTACGAGAAATAATGGCCTATTTATGAAGCGATTTTAAACATTACAGAATTCAATTTTATCCAATTAAGTGTCTTAAATAGATTGTGCATGTAATATAGATGATCCTGGCCCTTTACAGCATAATTTAAATAAATATTTTCAAAGATATTGCAGTATTAACATAGCGGGACAGGAGTTATTACTTTTGATGCAGAACAAAGTTCGCCGGGTCAGCGAGTAATATTAAATTTTAAAATATATTATATAAGCTATTAGAGCAATTAAAGCTTAAATATAATTGTTATTATTAGTGAGACTTTAGGTAAGAAGTTTGAAAAGACAGATACAGATATATTTTCAAATATTACTGGCTGCATTATTTTACAATGAACGAACTGAATCAACATTTAACACCTTATCTGAGACTATAGTATAGTGTTAAAAATATGTTGATTTTTACATTATTATTATGCTAATGTACACTATCCAACATAAAATAAGGAAGTTAACTACCATTATATTATAAATTAGAAACCATGTGGAACTCTCAACAAAAATTTAGATTTGTATAAGTACCTATTTTTCAAATAACCTAAATATTTAGGTAGGTATTCAAAAAACATATAATACACAATATTCAAAATTTAATTATAACTTAATTATTAACAACTTTTCTTATAAAAACCTTATAGGAACTCTAGAAAAAAAAAAATAATGAAGAATGAAAGGAAACATAGTAACATTTCCATGTACATACATACTACTATCCATAACATAAACTGCAAAGATTCAGAATAAATTGAAGTGCTGATAACTAGTACTTTCAGCCCATAATGCATACGTACCGCCTACTACACTCTGTATATGTCCAAATATTTCATCATTTTGCATTATAGCGTTTGATAACTCAGGTTTATGCCATATAGATTCCATTTTATTTGTGCAATCTTTGGTTATGTTTATAACAGAAAAATTCAATATATACGTTACACTATTGATATTTGTTATTTATATAAAAATAGATATCTAAACTAAACTTTGAGCCAAACCTAGAAAGAAAAAACAACTCAAATTTCTGTATTTTTTTAAAAACCTGGATCAGCGGGTAGATGTCATTTATGTGTCAGCCGTATATTTTTTTTCCATTCGCCCAAATTGGACAGGTTAAAACTGGCTTAGGAACCAGCTTAGTATCACTATATAAATTTCATCAGTAATTTTTTTTGTGTTTTCTGTACAATCGGTGTATGTCTTCTATCCGGATTTTCCAATTATAGAGCATTATGCAGCTCAGTCCCGCACCATGCCGCATTAAGCTGAAGCCTAATTAGAACGTGAAATGGTGTTAAGATGCGCCAGTAGAGTGCGCTAATTTCAGTGTTCACATCAAAATGTAAAATATAAAAAAGTCAATGCTTTTATGTTCATCCATATTTATATTACTTTAACAAAAGCTATATTTTTTTTAACAAATAGTATTATTACTAAAGAAAATTTATTTAAAATATTGTGATAAATGCCAACATAAAGAAAAAACACTTAATCATTTTCTGTTAATGAGTTGGTAATGTTGGTATCCATCGCACGCATCGTGCGAAAACACTACTTTTTCGAGTGCCCGATTGTGCGTAGCGATGCTGTAGTTGGAACATCAACGTTAAGCATTATGCCGCATAATGCGCGAAAATGCTGTAATTGGAAAAGTAGGAGTACCAAAGTCAAGTTTTTTTTTTTTCTCTTCGTATACTCTCATGCATTTTCCCCTTTCCGGTAAATATTTTCCCTTCGTCGTGAAAATTTCACTTGCTTACGATTAGTTTGTTTCGCTTTTTCGTTTAATTTCTTTCCTTTTCTTGCTTGTATTTTCATATTTAACTAATTATTACTTTTGCTTCACGCAGATTATTACAATCAAGCGTTCAGCCGTTCAGCGATAAACGAACTAATTATGGTCAACACAAGTTGCTATCTCGAAATAATCATTATGAAATTGCGAATCTGGAATGGTCATTCAGACTAAAACAGAACAAATATTAGTAAGAATAGAAAAGAAAAAAAAAATAACATAAATTTTATATAATATAAAATATATTTTTCATTTATCCATACAGCGCTATCTTATAGTTCCAAGCTCAGTAACTAATATGCTTATCTCAAAGTAAAGGATATTATTATATACCTACAAACATAACTTCACGCCAATTCCCTTGCGGAGTAAGAGAGAAGAGAGCGCCATTAGGCACAGTTCTTACACGCCTCACTCACTGTTTTGACGTTGATAACTCTTGTCATACATATACCAATAGGCCTATTTATAATTAGACTTTATTGCTAATATTGTTTAATTAAAAATCCGACTATAGGTACCTATTATTATCTGATAGGAGTGTAATGTTTTATAAATGTTCTGTGGGCGAGAGTTTTGGCGGGAATGTAAAAGAGTCATGTCCGTTCTTTGCATTATTCCCTAAAATTTGTTTCGATGGATATTTTTTTATGGGATAGGAGGGCAATCAAGGATGAGCCCCCCTCGTAACAAGGGCGGGCGACAGCAGGGTGGTCGAGAGGGCTGAAGCACTGTCCTGGACCACCCTAACGCTGGAGGAAGGCCGCCGCGAGGTTTTAGTGGGTAGCCCTAGGATTGGATTACAGTGTACAGTGCCTTGGAAGTCCCACACTATCCCCTGCCGTACCCAGGCTGGGGGTGTGCATAAAGCATTTCCTCACGTAATAAAAAAAGCAAGGTAAACGAGGAGGCATGTCACCTGATGGTAAGTGACCAGCACCGCCCATGGACACCTGCAACACATATAGTGTTACAGTTACGTTGCCGACCTTTAAAGAAGTAGGATAGGAAAGAGATGGGGAAGGTTTAGGGGCCTGCGGGTACTTTTCTCACTGAACGAAACGCGGCATGTGATACTTTACGTCGATCTTCTGAGTGGTCGTGGTATTTCACCGGTCGAGCCGGCCCATTCATGCAGCGAACTATTTGGCTTTACCACTGTTAAATAATGAAAATTCGTGGCGTTTTATATATTAAGTGTTCCTTTATGTGTGCAAATGTGGAAAATGGTGTAAATATCGTGTGTAGTGTGGTCGTCTGCATTGTTCATCATTGTTATCAAAACTCCCTTGGAACATCGCGCTTAAAACGAGAGGATGATTAGGTTAGGTTAGATTAAGTTAGTATGTTACTTCATGAAAATTAACACGTCAGACAAGGCAGTATGGCTTTCAAGCTTTAGCCTGTCTGAACTAAACAAAAAAGACGAGGTGATGAATGAAAAAAAATAGCTAACCAAATTTATTTTTAAGTTTCCGTGAGTGTCCAGTGAGTGTCCGTGAATTAAATCCTAAGACTGATGCAATAAAATATTTTTTGTTTAAATTGAATGATGCAATAATACTAGTTAAATCTGTAGTTTACTAGATTTATATCTGTAGCCTGAGTGGTTGGTGGCGTTTATATGTTCCATTAGTCGCCACGAAATTACCAACAAAATGTATCGTAGAACGATAATTGACTTTGTAGTAAGATATCACACACCGCGTATGTTAAATAGCATCGTGTTTTTTCCAAGTAATGGCAACTCATTCTTTGGGAGAAGAATAATGGTTCCAATAAAAGAAAGTTCTCAATGCCTTAATTTTAAATCTACCCGTTCATACAACACTACTCAGACTACTTCAAAGGAAATTGCATTCGATTCTGAAGCAAGAAAAGAACAAGGAAAGTTTCAGTTAATGTTTACATGCAAAAAGTGTAGCTCGAGAAACAGCAAATTTATTTCAAAGCTAGCTTACTACAAAGGTGTTGTCATAGTGATATGTGATGGTTGTAATAACAAACATTTGATTGCTGACAATTTGAATTGGTTTTCTGATATGAATGGCAAGAAAAATATAGAAGACATAATGAAAGAAAAAGGAGAGTCAGTGCAGAAAATAATGTCATCAGATCTTGAATTTATTGCTTCTGAATTGGTAGAAAATGTAGAAGATAGTGAAAAAATTGTGTTATTGAACAAGAAACCTAACTAAAAAGTCTTTTTTTGTACTTAGTTACAGATTATTACTGTAATGCGCTGAACAGATATGATTTAGTCTTAAAGAATTCCTAAATTTGTATATAAATATTATTTAATATATTTATGAATAATAAAATGTTAGTAAGCAATGTAAGTTTATTCATTAATAATTTTAGGAATTACATATTTTTCCTAGCTGTCTTGTTCTTCTCAGTCTATTAGTCAAAAATCTATTGAAATATTGATATGAATATTGACTACAAGCTGACCTGGCAAACTTTGTTCTGCTGTGGAAGCAATAGATACCTATATTAAATACAGACATCCAAAATTTATTAAAAAGGTCCCTGGCATATGAAGTGAATATATATGAATTAAAGTATTAATTTTAGTATTACAAACTGACAATTTTTATTTATAGATGATTACCAGTGAGTGAACTTCAAGAGGTCAGCCGGAAACTGTTTGCTTCCGCAGCTTCCTTGCGCAGGCTAAAGAACTTTTTGCCTAATGCCACTAAAATTGCAATCGCACAGTCTCTCCTCCCGATTCTCGATTATGCCGATGTCAGCTATCTGAATCTCACTGAAGCACAACTCGATAAACTTGAGCGACTCCAAAATGTTTGTATTAGATTCATATTTGGTCTTCGCAAATATGATCATATTTCGGAATTTCGAAAAATGCTTAAGTGGCTTCCTGTTCGTTTTCGCCGGAATATTCATGTTCTCACGTTGCTATATAACGTTCTATTTAATCCTCATTCCCCTAAGTATCTCAAGGAACGTTTTCAGTTCTTACATGCCACACATTCGAAGTGCCTGAGGTCATCGGAAAACTTGAAATTGGCTGTCCCAATGCATTCCACGCACTTTTATGGTCTGTCTTTCTCCGTCCAAGCCGTGCTGCTTTGGAATGTATTACCCGATAAAATAAGGAATGCCGAGTCTATAAACTCCTTCAAATCACAGCTTACGCAGTACTACTTATCTTTACAATAATCTATATGTTATGTTATGATGTATCTATATGTCACGTGTATGTATGTGTAAGGTATATTTGTAAATATATTCGTGTATTTTTGTTTGTATGTGTTTATCTATGTATATGTAAATATATTGTTGTATTTATTTGTGTATATATTGTAGATATGTATGTTTATTATTATATTGAATAACACTCTTGCTATTATAATGCCATAAATTTAGCATAATGGTTAGATTTACCTGTCTTTTAAGCATTTTGTCCTTCCAAAGGTTGCCTGGAAGAAATCGCTTATAGTGATAAGGCCGCCATTTGTACTCATAGTTATAAGACCTATGTTCATAGTTTTAAGATTTTTTTGTTTATGGTACAAATAAAGTGTTATCTATCTATCTATCTACCAGGTAAGAAGAGCAGGCAGCTGTTACCAGGTATTAGTGCATTCATGTTTTGCTGCAAGTAATTGAATAGTAGGTATAGCTTAATCTTTTCATAACTTTATTTGAGTTACAATATATATGTTCCTTAAATTTTCACAAACATCATTTACAGAAATTATCACATATTTTTTTATTGTGGATAATATTCATTTCAGTTTGTTTTGCCACATACTCAATTAATTTTTTTTCTTTAATTTCAATTTTAAATATAACCACATCCATGAAATGCTTATAGGTATGTTATTATTTCAGATCTTCTAGTGATGAACTTTAAATAATAAATCAATAGAAAAATAATGTTTCCTTATATTGAGTGCGTTCCACTAAGAGCCCACAACGACCGTAACGCCCACAGTAGCGCTCCACATAAATCCCGCGGTCGTTGCGAGCGATGGCTCAACGTCATAGATGACGTCACTGTTCGCGCCCACTTCGCCCACAAAATAATGGTAGGTCTTGGTGGGCATTCAATAAAAAATGACATATGTCATCAGCACTTGATGAATTTTCCGAGCCGCCATATTGCTAGCACACAGCCCTCAAGTTTTGCGTTCGACTCATAACATTCGCCCACAACGCCCGCGGCGTTTTTACGTTAGTGGAACGGCAATTTTCGCGGTCGCGGTCTTTGTGGGCTATAAGTGGAACGCACTACTAGTGAAATACTTTTTAAATCCGAAAGTTTATACAGCACTCAAATAGATGGCGTAACGTAACCATAGGTACACTTCCGATTCTTAAATAGATTTTCAGGGAATTGGACCTCCAGGCTACCAAAACGGAAAATATTTGCGCCTGTTGATCGCACAAGATAAGTCACCTTGCGGTAGTTGGCGTCTATAGACAGACAGTAGAGACAGACACCTGCAACACAGATGGTCATACTCCGTCGTACAGTTGCGTTGCCGGCCTTTAAGAGAGTGGGAGGGGGAAGTGGGTAGGGTGTCTGGATACCTCTCTTACCCAATGAAATGCGGCATGTATGAGCAACTTTACGTCGATTTTTTGAGAGATCGATTCGGTTGATTCGTCATACCCTCAAGAGAGAGAGGTTACGTCATTGGTCAAAATTCTATTAAGAACCAAAAATAAAAAAGTGTACTTAATAAAAAATTATAGGATTACATGATTTATTGTCTTTTATAATACGAGATTACAATACAAAATTATGGCCAACCTAACTAATCTAAGCCTATTTAGTAAAAATATAATCTATTAAAAAGTTTCATACTTATCCGCATGCCTGTCCACGCTTCTATGCCGCGCGCCGTCAACGGTCCGGCGATTTAGAACGAAAAAGAGTGGGGATTTTTTTGGCGCCAAAGTTTATGACTTCATAAGTTATATTGTTAGTTGATGATTTATCAATGACCACAACATAAGTTGGATGGCAATAGCTAGCTAGCTATTACACGGGGCTAAGTATCTTTCGTCCTACTATAAAGTGACACTACTTACACGGGGCAAAAAAGACTCACATTTCATTTTGGTGTAGCATTGTAAAGAATTTGAAAACAAAAATTACATTATTATAATAAAAAAGTCAGTTACAGTTATTTGTTAATCCTCAGAGAAATTAATTTGTATAATTTCTATGAAAAATATGGACCCTTATGCAACAAACGACCCTTTAGAGATATTTATTGAATGTTGCCTAACTTATCTTACATTACCCTGCAACTACAAAAAAAAAATACAGAGTTATAGAGATTTTTTTTTAAATATAACTACAATTGGCACCAGTTGGTAAGCATTTCTGAATATATTTAAAATAAGGCACAATATGATCACATTATAATACATTCTATAATCTCTTATAAATACATAACTTTACTTAAATTATTTGTGCGTTAATTACATAAAAATATTTTGTACAAAAAATTAAATGGTAAGTCAAAAAGAATGTTTTCAGGAATGTAAATTAATTTTCATTGCTAAGTATTACTAGTTTTGTTGGATACTGATAAACCAGGCAAAATATAAAGGTAACACAATTAATGTTTAAATACTAAATTTAGGTCAGACTTTGGATCAAATTCCATTCCTATATAAATCATAAGTAGTAAGTTAGTGAGAAATACTTTATATTCGAAAAAATCTTATCTTTTAATAAAATAAAGATGAATGAAGTTTCAGTCTTTACATTTTTGTTTTTTTTATACTCGTTTTGGACGGCTTACTATTGCATAGTCATTACCATTGCAGTTATTATTTATAACCTCTTCTAAGCCGACTTGATTTTGAAGAGCTTGGACTTGAGCAGCTGTGGGTACCTGAGGACCAGGAGTGTTTGGTTTCCTTATAACACCGTAACCAAGATGGGAATCATCAGCTAGTCGTGCAGTCTGCATAACATTTTCAACTTCATCATAATCATTCCATGTGTCTTTGTTTTTGGGTTCGCCAAGACCCAATGTTGTAGGTCGCGCCTCAATCTTTTTATATCGAGAGGATTTATTTAATTTACTTGTTGATCCAAAATACTGCAATCTATCATAATTCTCATCTTCTGGACCAACAATAGGACTTGGTAGTAATATAATTCTTGAGGCTTCTGGTCCAGTACTATTCAAATTATCTTGAGATCTAGATATAAGCTTCATACAGTTTGGATTGTCACCCAAGTTTGGAATGAATTCAATGTGGTCTGGAATATCTATCCCTAAAGTTTTCCATGCTTCACTTCTCACCTCAACTTTGTCATATGGCACTAAAGGAGGACTATGTTCTTTATGTTCTATTGGCTCATAATTGTCCAGTTTTTTATATCGACCAAAGTCTATGCCTTCGTCCATGTTCAAAAAGTCCTTGTTTTTCGGATGATTAACTATTTTTCGTGGTGGTTTAAGAGGTTTTGGTTTCAGTGCAGGTTTGGGCATCAACAATGGTGCTGTATCTCTATCTGTGCAGATACTCTGTTGACTGGATGCTGAAGCAGTTTTAAATGATAAAGAGTTTAAATTCAAGTCATCAGGCCTAGCTGCTACTAGAGGACTCCTAGAACCAGGAAACAAATTAACACTAGGCTGAATATTAAATTCAGTATGTTCTGGACTGTTGAGATTGTCATTTCCTATCATCTGCTTCATTGTTTTCATTTTCAGTGATAGACATTTGAATATTTCCGATTGGTTTGGATGTTCCAAATGAAAAATTCCTTCACCAGTATCACATTTTCGCCCAGCTTCAAATGTGAATTTGCCTTGTCTGTAACCATACCGTCTTATATATCTGTAAGGCCATGTAGCATATAACTTATTATCATTAGGATCTCTCAACTCTATGGCGTTGGCTGTTAGCAAAAGCAGATATCTTAAGGGTTCAAAACCACATCTCGTAGAGGCCTCAGAAGGGCTCAACTTAACTGAGAATATACCCTCCCCTGAAGAGCAATATAAATCATTATCTTCATCACAGCTAATTGGACTTGAATCTTTTCCTCTAAAAGCAACAGACTGCAATGCTGTCACCCATTCCAAGGTCTCTGCTTCTGTTTGTGTACTGAGTTGTTGTGTGTGTGACTTAGTAAGTATTGTTATTGTATTTGGACTAGAATGTGTTATTTTAATACAATTTTCGAGAGTAATAATTTTAGGTATAGCACCAGACGCCACCTCATCTTTATTATCATATATTTCTAAACGTTCAATTCCTTGATTACTTGCAGTGAATAAAATGCAGTATTTCTGTTGCCAATTTTTCTGTGAATAAATAAGAAAACATTTTATTTTTGTATAAGCTAAAATCTGTATGACAAACAAAACAAATTGAAGATGTGCTGATGCGTTATAAACGAACAAATACATGCATACTAGGTAGCGTGTATATTTATACCATGCATGCATGGTATATATTTGAATACTATCATGTGATAAAGGTAAATATAGATAGGTGATAGTTATGTTTCCGATGCGTTATCTATATTTGTGTGAGTATGGACTTTTCCTCACGGGGGCATTTAATGTGGGAGACATTAATAAACAAGTAAATTGGAATAGAACTGATTATTTTATGGGTGCGTGCATGCGAGTGCGTATGAGATGCGTGTCACCTGATGATAAGACACTTGCGCCGCCCATGGACATCAGCAACGCGTATAGTGTTACTGTTGCGTTGTCGACCTTTAAGGGAGTAGGATGGGGATGGGGGGTGGGCCTCCAGGAAGCTCTCTCACCGAAAGAAACGCGGCATGAGCCGCGGTCGTGGTATTTCACCGGTCGAGCCGGCCCATTCATGCACTGAACTGCTTGGCTCTTCTACTGTTTTATGAACTCTACACTTAATTTTTGAGAGTTAGACCTAATCTCGAAGGGGAGAACATTGCAAAGAAGAAGGGCTTAAATATGAAATTAAGATTAAACAAAGACAGGAATTTTGTGGACATTTTAGAAGAAGAATGTTTGAAGAACACAAATTGTTGGAGGTATTTTTAGAGTTGGCAGTAAATACGATTGACGATTCCCTTTCCAACCACCTCCTAAACACAATATAGCAAATATATCCATTAGGTGTTTTTTACGGTATAGGAGGCAAAATAGCAAGCAGGTCACCTGGTGGTAGCTCTGCTCATATACACCTGCAACACAGATGATCACAAATGCGTTGCCACCTGTTGAAATGGGATAGGATGGGGGAGGGAGAAGGGTGTGGGAACTCCAGTGAGCTCTTTCACCGAAAGCAAAGGTTACATCGATATTCTGAGAGCTTGTCATATTTAGCCAGTGGAGTCAGCACATTCATATCAGCGGGTAAAATTATATTGGCAGTAAAAATTAACTACAGGTATTTCACAATTGTATGTTTTAGCTGGAATTTATCTTGATTAGGTATAAAATTATATAGGAAAAAACATACCAGAGGGAAAATTGTTATTATAATACTATTTTTAAATATCCATTTATAAATTTATTATTATTTTATTACTCAAATAATAATTTGCCTGACAAAGATACAGAATACCATCTAATATACCATTTTATCAATATAATTCCTGCAGTTATGGATAATCTTATTTTTTCAGAATGAATAATTTGCAAAAGCCATTGTTATAATTTCCTGCAGATTTATAACAATACAACTATAGATTATAAACTATACAACTATTGATTATAAAATGATACCCTTTTTACAGTCATTGTAGTAAAAAAAAATTTTAAGTGAGCTTTGTAAGCTAAGGATTCTTGGGCATGCAGCTAGCATTGAAAACAAATTGCAACTTTAGACCGAAACTATATCAACATATATTTAAAAATTATCTCAACAGATAATCTTAACATACATATCATAGTTGAAGTTCTAACACCATGTATGTCGAAAATAGCAACTTTTCAGGAGAGAGAAAAAACTGCATAATTTTGGATAGATATTATAATAAAATGAATTTACAGTTTGCGTATACTTAATTGCAGTTCTATTTAATGTAGAATCATTAACTTTTTACAAAACACAGCTATTAACCCTAATGTAATGACAATCAATGATCTAAATGTCAAAATACTCAAAAAGTGACTTATGTGGTGTTAGAACTTCAACAGCGATACATAATATAGCATACTACATCATAATAGCAATAATTGCCAGGAGAAGAGTGAATAAAATCCTAAAAACAGTATTTCCCTTTTATAAGCAAATAAGTAGAATACCTAAGTTTGCTTATATAAATACATAAATACTTCAATAACAACCATTATCAACTATATGTACACACACCGCATTAATCTACAATCTAAAACATACTTGTCATAGACTCAACCACAACATAGTGTTCTAATAATCTAAGACTATAAACATACTCAATTCTCGCATTAAAGTTTTGGCAAGGCATGCCAAAATTCCTCATATAACTCACTTACATTCTTCATTTATTAATCATTACATAGTATAAAACAAAGTCACTTTCCGCTGTCTGTCCCCTTATATGCTTATATCTTTAAAACTACGCAACGGATTTTGATGCATTTTTTTTTTAATAGTTAGAGGGTGTCAACGGGGTGGTTTTGATCTATAATTCATATATGATATTGTAAAGATAAAATGATAATTTTCGAGATTTAGTACTTTAATTGCAAATGCTGGCTGAACCCTAAGTGATAGATCAAAACAATGTTTTACATTACTAAACACTTCAGAAGGTCTACAAAAAAGTCCGCGAGGGCATATGTCTATCTGTTAGGGATAACCCACAATGACCATTTTTATTTTTTTACTTTTTACAAGAAATAATGGCTTATTTACAAAGCGATTTTAAACATTACAGCATTAATTTTCATCCAATTAAGTGTCTTAAATAGATTGTGCATGTAATATAGATGATCCTAGCCCTTTTACAGCATGCAATTTAAACAAATATTTTTGAAGATATTGCAGTATTAACATAGCGGGACAGCAGTAAAAGCCGATAAATAGCACCAATTGAATCTCATGAAGTCCAAATTTACTCATTTATTACTTTTGATGCAGAACAAAGTTCGCCAGGTCAGCTAGTATATTATATAATTTAACTCTTGTTAAACTAAGTCATTGTTAACACTTGCAAAATGCAATTCTAGATAAACATCATGTGAAAGAGAGCAGTAAGTAATTAATAGTAGGCAGGAAGTAACAACAGTAAGAATAATACCTATTTATCAATTGAGTTATAGATGATTAATATAGTCCCTCCAAAGTTTGATTAAATTTAGTAGGTATAATAACATTTTAATTCATTAGAGGTTACGGGTATGATTTACAGTGCAATATTTCCTTCGAATTTGATTGATACAGTGATGAGATCCAACCTATAATTAATCTCAACAATTGATGGGTAAGGGTAGGGTGCTTGAAAAGCAACATTGCAACTGGTAGTTTCGGATTGCAATTATGTATATATATATTATACACGCAAGGATCTAAGTGAATTAAGAACTATATTATAACTATATTATGATAGGCATCATGTGGCAAAAACACAATGTTAACATAATTATTAAGATGTAGTCTTTTGCAAAATGTGCCCTGGGCATGATCTCTATTTCTACATGAAAATTCATGATTACAATATAATTAACGGACTTTACGAACCTTTTTAGGGAATTTATTAAACATATTACCGCCGGCAGACGGAAATAATAAACAACCGGATTTGATCTCGTTGTCTTGCTCCATTTTCTCAGTTTATTTTTCTAGACACTGAAATAGTATTTCCAATGTAACACAATCAAACATAATTTATTAGCACTATTGATAAAGAGTTTGCTATTTAATTAATTTACATTAAATCAAATTAAGTTAGCGCTAGCGCACATCTCAACAACAATAGCCTTCCACCTTCCATGTAATTGTGTCAACGCTGTCAACTGTCAAGTGTCAGTGTCATGCAACACAAACGACTATTTGGACAGGCTAAAACTTGAAAGCCTTTGTGTAAGCCTTAGAATAACCTAAACTAACTTTATTCGTTTTCTTACTTTGGTGAGTATAATGTTGACATAAACGCAAATTCTCTTGTAAAAAGACATCTTACATTACTCATCAATCAAATTAACTTCTGTTCTGGTTCTGTTACACATGCTAATAAAGAGCATGCTAAAAGAGCATGCTCATGAACTGTTTATACCTGCTACCAACAAGCATACTAGTTTCAAACATATTACTAGCATATTACTCATTAGACAAACTTGTTCACACGCGCTAAAAGCACCCCCCTTCCACTCGCGCCTTAGAAAACATGCTCTTTAATCGCAGGGCTGTTGATTTTAGAGCATGCTTGAAATTAGCATGCTCATTATTAGCAACGTATATACACACATGCTAGTATCGAGCACTTGCTCGATACTAGTGTGCTTTCGTGCTAATAAAGAGCATGTGTAACAGTAGTCTTAGTTTTCTTTATTGTAAATATTATGATATAGATTATTTTTTCTATAGTCTAGCTTGACCAATACCAGTTTTATTACACGGAACTTTTATTGCATTTTTATATTACAAAAAAAATACATTGTTACTGTAATACCGTAAACTTTCATTTATTACATGTTACATCGCATGATAAAAACTCATTGAAGATATGGCTAAAAACCACAAAACAGTATTCTATCCTAAAAAAACAGTATTTTGCGATTACTGGTTTATTGCTTGGGGCCGTAGATAATAGTATATATAGGATTGGCAGCATGACTCTTAAGCTTCAGCCTGTTCATAATCGCATAAATTATTTGATGATTGCTATGAATTGTTACAACACTCAACGAAAATATAAATCTCGATTTTACACCTGATTTATTTATTTCAGTGACCAGTTCATAGAAATATGGCTAGCAATTTAAATATTAACCCTTTAGCAGGCACTGCGCATTTGCTCGATGAATTGGACAGTACGTGTTTTTAGATTTTGTGACATCCTGCTTTGTTATTGCATTTATTTTATTAAAGCTATTCTTGTTTTATAAAGAGAAACTTATGGTGCTGCTACGAGATGGGAGAACATTGATAGGATATCTTCGCTGTGTGGATCAGTTTGCTAACTTAGTGCTACATAAGACTATTGAAAGGATTCACGTTGGCAGGGAATATGGTGACATTCCTCGAGGAATATTTATAGTTAGAGGAGAGAATGTCGTACTCCTCGGAGAAATTGTAAGGGAATCCTTATTTTACACAGTCACAGTCTGTTTTAAATTTTGGTCTAATATCAGAAAAGTCTATTTTTTATACTAAACATACACTAATTCTTAGTGCTAGCTCCATCATCACCAAATAATATTCAAAAATTTATTTCAACAGTAAACAAGAATTTTGCAGTGGTCTTTGTAATAACAGAATCCCAGAATGAATAAATATTTGTATTTCTTGGTTATGCCGAATATCCCAATACAAAGTAAAAGTTAAATAATCTATGATAATATTACATTTGCAAGCAAAACTTCTGAGCTTAAATAAATTAGATCATTCAATAATACTATTTTAATATAGATTATTTCTTAAATCAGTTAGCAGAGTGCATTATGTTATCAATGAGATGAGCAATAATTTCTATAAGTCTCTTACCTATTACAATGTAGAAATTTGGTGAGTCGAAGCATTGCAGTGTCTACTGCTGGTGCCTGCACCTTATTAATGATATATCTTTATCTTATACTAGCTGTCCCATGCAGTTGGATCTGTATGGTGCTCAGATAGTAACTGCTTCAGTTAATGTGTTCCCATCAAATCCATAAGAAAGTAACTTGTCCCTTATGTTAATGTAGGATAGTTTACATTAAAAAATTCAGTGCCAATTTTTTTAATGTAAGAGTCTTGCTATTTTTTAAACATGTAAGTTTACGTTAATCTTTTGTTTATATTTATAAAGAAGAAAAAATTCTAAGAAATTTTGTCTTAGACACTTTGGTGATCAGACATAGTGAATTACTAATAACAAAATGGGTGTTTGGCGTTCCTGAAACACTGTGTTTTGTCCCTATGTCAATTGATACTTCTGGTGTCAATAAATTGGTGATACTATCTGTTACACATTTCTGCCCATTGGATTATCTGGTTCTATTTAATGTTGAATTGATCAGCACATAAAACTGTTTCAGGATAAGGATAAGGAAGATAGCCTTCCCTTATCAGAGGTGTCAGTGGATGACATTCTTGATGCTCAAAGACGAGAACAAGATTCTAAAGTTGAACAACAGAAGATGCTCTCAAAAGCACTTAAAGAAAGAGGACTGAATTTATTGGCTGAAATGGGACACGATGATATGTTTTAAGTAGTTCTGCGAAAAACTAGATATATTATCAATATAATTTAAAAATAATCCAAAATAAGATTAACTCAAAATTAATTTCTCCTGAGAAATGAACTAGCTAGTGAAACCAAAACAAAAGACCTGTGAATCAAATGAGAGATATAAGTACTGTTTTTTTGTGTCTCTGGTATCAAAGCTTTACTTTCGATATCATTAAACTCTTAATGCCCAATCCCATAAAACTAGTAGTCTAATTAGTTTCATACTTTCTCTTGATTTTGGTTTTGTTTGTTAATTATACAAGTATAACATTATTTCTTAATTTTAAGTTAATATCATTTTGAAATTCTGGTAATCTTTTTAATTCCTTTTGTTTTGTAATAATATTTATTCAAGTAAAAAATTAATAAAATAAGAAATTATAATAAATAAATAAGTAGTTTCATTATATAACATATTTTCACGCCATTTGTTACCCGAGCGTTTCGTCCTAAATGGAATAGGTGGCGAACCTACTGCCATACCGGGCACAAAGTTTTCAGTCATCGATATTTATCACACATAATTTTCGAAAGTCGCCAGTGTCAGGAATCGAACCCGGACCTCTGGATCAGAAGGCGTGAGCTCGACCACTGGTCCACCGAGATCATAGTTTAATTATTTAATTCTATAACTATATTCCATTCTAAAACTTTTTACCCCTACCGTTATTTTCCAATAAAGTATTAACATTGTGATGTTATTATGCATGAGTTTCATTTTATCTGAAACAAGAAGACATTCTACCCAAAACAGCGCCACCTATTAGTTCACTACTCGAAGACGATATTTAATCAAAGGAACGTGAGAGCAAGGAAAAATTGATTCTTTTCGCACAGTATTTTCAAATGATGACAAGTCATAAGTCTTATAATAAAATAAAAGACGCGTAAGATTATTAATAGATTTAATAACTTAATGTTTACTATAGTGGGGCTAACGAGACGAGATAAAAAATGTACACTAAGTTTCAGGGGTTCAAAACAATTATCATTTTTCCATGACTGAAATCATCAACTAATTAGTAACAATAACAGCAAAAATAAAATTAACAAGAGAACTAAAACAGTAACGGATTAATAACACGAAAAAACAACCAAATACGAGAAACGAAAATACTCACTCGTCACTTCGAACTCTTTTCATAAAGGAATGAACAAGTTTAAATTATTAACAAAATTGCGGACCAACTGTTGACGACCACGGCAACAAGGTACCGACTGCTATCATGTACCACGAAGTGCGCAACGATAGCTGTTTTCCACTAAGTGACGTCTTGACTGCATAGAAGTAACAAAGACAGAGATATCAATCGCTCGGATATTCGTGTCAAACGCTAACTGTCGCAAGATATCTCGGTAAGGGTACGTATGTTTATAGTTTTTATTACTTTTTATCTCGTCTCGTCGACCTTACTTTCATACTTCATCAAATACTTATTGTATCTAGATAGTTTCTCTTAAAAAGATACATATTATTTCACTGCCATCCTTTCTGTACACCTCTAGAAGAAGAAATAATATAAAGACAAATCTATATATTAAAAATATTACACACAATTATAGTTGCGAAATTTTAAAATTATAAACACAATAGGACAGAGCTACAAAATTCTAAATGCAATTTTTAAATATTTTTAATTCGTCTCTGCGTGGCTATTACGTAGCGAACAGAAATCTCAACGTATTGATATCACGTTATGTTTGCTTACAAATACTATATCATGATGTTTAAGTTTCCAGTACTATATAGAACTATTTAATAACGATGGTTGCCATGTTTACTTGAAATATCTTGCAATGAGCTAATTTATTGACTTGTATATAGGTTTACATATTTATTTCTAAGACTTTCGCGAATCTCACTCATTGATTAAAACAACTTTTAGGATTATATCGCGTTTATTCCCTACTTATTTATATTTATTTCCCGACGTTTCGTCGTTGAGCAAAAAGATGGTAGTTGTTCAAAAGCTATTTTCATTGATACAGAGAGCACCCACTTTTTGGAAATAAAAATCAAAAAGTTGATGTTAAAAATATGATTTTTACTATTGGATTGGTACTATTGGTAACGCGATATAATCCTAAAAGTTTTTTTTTTTTTTTTTTTTTTTTTTTAATGGCTAGTCGCGATTTGCGCATTGCCAACAACAAATTAAGGTAGGGAAATAGTAGTTATTTAGGAAAAAGAGTACACGGATTTACGGAAATTTGGAATAAATCGGAAAGGATAGGGTTTACTTCAGATAACAGATATATATATATACAATAAATAAATTTACACATATTATAAACGAATATTATTAAGAGACATAAATAATAAGATAAAACTATATACATTGGAATCGTCAGAAGATAACAGAACAGGAATAGATGTAGGCAAGGGAATACTATGATTGATTAAAGAGTGTAGAAATTGATTGCGATTGTATCGAGGACAGGAAAAGAAAATATGGTTAAGATCCCCAACATCTTCACCACATTCACATATATTAGAGTTAATAATTTTGATTCGAGCCAGGTGAGCCGGAAAACTGGCATGGCCCAGTCTCATCCGGATTAATGAACTTATGAAACGTTTGGAAAAATTAAACTTAGAAAAGATAGGTTTGGACGGAATAAAGGGTTGAATGCTTCTATAAAATGTTCCTGTAACTGATCTACTACCCGTCCAGGATAACAACCAGGCATCCTGGAGGGATTTCGTAGCCCATCCGATAAGATCATAAGAAAAATTGTGGTAAGGAAATACATCCCCAGAGTCAATGGCTTCACCAGCAAGAGCATCAGCTCTGGTGTTACCAGTGATGCCACTGTGCCCTGGAATCCATGCGAAATGAATTTCCAAGTTGAACTGAACACATTCAAAGAGAAGCTTTCTTATTAATATTATAATAGGATGAATGGGTTTGCTGCGAAAAGGAAAACCTTCAATAGCTTGTAAGGAACTTTTAGAGTCAGTAAAAACTACGGTTTGCCTCAATTTTAGTAATTTAATGTATTCGATGGCTTTAAAAATTGCAAAACATTCCCCAGTAAACACTGAGGATTCTGGAGGTAATTTAACTTTAACATAACATAACATAACATAACTTCACGCCTTTTGTTACCCGAAGGTGTAGGCAGCGGCTGTTAAGCCTCGTCTCGCCGTTATGTTTACGTCCCAAATGGAATAGGTGGCGAACCTATTGCCATACCGGGCACAAAGTTTGTCAGTCATCGGTATTTATCACACATAACTTCCGAAAACAATTTCGAAAAGTCATTGGTGTAAGCCAGTGTCTGGAATCGAACCCCGGACCTCTGGATCAGAGGCCGTGCGCTCGCCCACTGCGCCACCGAGACTACAATTTAACTTTCTGAACAATATTGTACTGTTGGTGGTATATACCGACACCTACATTCCCCAGGGGAGACTTTTTGGAAGCATCCGCATAAATATAATGCCAATTATCCCAATGGATATCGACAATATTGCGAAATGAAAAATTAGCAAGACTGTCATTTTTAATGTTTAAATTTAAATAGACATTTGGAGTATACGTTAATGATTCATAGCTATTGCAAAAAAGAGGAAAAGAAACTGTTTGGTAGGTTGAACCTTTGAAAGAATGATATTTATTAAAACTATGGATCAGACAAGGTGTTGTTAAATCGGACGAGTAACCATGAACATTGATTTGATTACGAAGGACTGAAAGTTTAATATGTAATGGATGTTTAGAATATTGTAAAGCCCTGAATAAAAAACGGTCACAAATATATTGCCTACGCAGAGTGAGCGGAGGTTCGACACATTCTACCTGTAACGCATTGATAGGACTTGACTTCATAGCTCCAGCAATAATTCTCAGAGCCTTGGATTGAACATAATCTATTTTTTTAAACGCAGTCTTATTGCCTGGTATTAATAAAAAAGTTCCATAATCCAAGATGCTACGAATCAATGCATTATATAATAGTTTCAGGCAAAAGGGGTGCGCACCCCACCATACACCCGCTAGACACCTTAAAATATTTAATCGTTTTTCACATTTATGTACAAGATAATTACAATGAGCATCACCTCTTAACTTACAATCTAATACTACTCCTAAAAATTTAACTGATGAGTTAACCGGAATTTGTTTCTTATCATAATATACGAAAACAGGTGGAGGAAAGCGCATTTTTGAAAACAATACAATTTTACTTTTAGAAGGAGATAAATCGAGGCCGTTATCGTCAAGCCATGTCTTCAAAAGATTAAGCGAAGACGATAAGGTAGAACAGGCAGTAGGAACAGATAAATCAGAAGAGTATAAAAGTAAGTCATCAGCATATTGGAGTATTTTAATATCAGTACCTAAAAATATTTCCAGATCATATGTGTAAACGTTATATAATATAGGACTGAGTACTGAACCTTGAGGTAAACCTTTCCAAACTAGCCTAGATTCACCGCTGTCCATATGGATAGATCGTTCTGATAATACATTAATTATAAAATTAGTTAAAATTGGGGGGACATCCAAGCGATCAAGTTTGTTTTTAAGAATTGGTATGACCACATTATCGTAGGCAGATGTTATATCTAAAAATGCTGCAACTACAGATTTGTTTCCCGAAAACGCTAGTCTTATATCCGTTGTGAATATGCTGAGACTATCGAGAGTGCTTTTACCACGCCTGAAACCGAATTGACTGTCACTTAATAATCTGTTATTTTCTAAAAACCATTCGAGACGGTTTTTCACTAGACTTTCCGCAGTCTTTAGGAGAACTGAGGAAAGAGCTATTGGGCGATAGGAATTAGAATCGGAAGAATCTTTATTTGGCTTTAAAATTGGAATGACTATTTGAGATTTCCATGAAGATGGAATATTACCACTTAACATAATACAATTTATCAGATCTAGAAAGTATGAAAGGTACTGCTCACTCAAATTAGCAATAAAAGAGTAGGGAATGCCATCTGCGCCAGGAGCTGAATCTTTATGATGACTTAAGATGCCTGTAAGTTCAGATAGGGTGAAAGGGCCATTAAGACCAGAAAGATTACCAGATTGGGATAGGGATCGTGGAATATGATCCTCAGGAACGTAGGCTGGTGCTAGTTTATCCAGGAATTGGTTTTTTAACGATGGAGGAATATAAGATGTTGGCGTATCACTAAATGCCGATCTAAATCTTCTAATGTTGCGCCAGACTTCTGATAGTGGAACATCAGGAGACACAGACGAACAAAAAGATCGCCAACTTTCAAATTTTTTTCGCTTCAGTAGTTTCCTGGTTTCAGTAATAACAATAGATAAGCGGTCAAAATTTTCTACGGTAGAATTTTGACGATATAACGTTTCTAACTGTTTTCTTTTTTTTATTGCAGCTGTACATTCTTGATCCCACCATGGTGGAGACAAAGTTCTGTTGTGATTAACTTTTTTGACAGGAAAACTTTTACTTGCAATGTCTGTAATAGTCCTAACAAAAGCATCTGTACAGGCATTCTCATTGTCAATTTTCACATCTGGTAATTCGGATATCATTTGGTTTAGTTGGCGTTTATATAATGACCAATCAACTTTATCTAGTTTGTATTTATGGCGAGGAGTGCGTCTGGGCAGAGTTGTGTTATTATATGGGAAGGTAATTAACAATGGAAAGTGATCACTCCCATATGTAGAAGACATCACTTGCCAAGTCAATGATGAGGCTAACTTTGAAGAACATAGGGTTATGTCTGGGGCACTCACCCCTTCGTTTGGAGAAGTAAGTCTAGTTGGGTGACCGGTATTAAGAATACATAAATCAAATGTGTCCACAAGATCCAGAATAGCTGACCCAAAAACATTAGATGAACTACCCCAGGAAGGATGTTGTGAATTAAAGTCTCCTAGTATTATAAATGGTTTAGGTAGAGTGGAGAAAATATTTACAATTTCTTTAAAAATAATTTTAGAAGGATGAGGAATATATACAGAAACAAAACAAATGTTATTTATAAGAACTGCTATGATAGAAAAATCATTGTTGTGAGAAGGAAGAGGAAAGTAGGAATAGGAATGAGGGTGTTGTACCAGAAAGGCAACACCACCATACCCATCTGAGCGGTCTTCTCTGAGACAGGCATAACCAGGAACTTTGAACAAAGATTCTGGTTTTAGCCATGTCTCTTGGAAGGCAAAAATGAATGGTTTATATTTATTAACAATATAAAAAATATCAGATTTCTTAGGAGCTATACTCCTGCAGTTCCATTGAACTATTTTGGCTGCTTTGTCCATTATTTAATTTATTAATATTATTATCTGTATCTGTTACAGGGGCAGCGTTGGACAGTGAGATATTATTTGTTTGAGACAAATATTGAATTAATGTAATAATTAAGTCTTTTACTGACAGAGTGGACGCATCTTCTTTATCAATAAAAGCACATCCATCTTTTAAATTAGAAATATTGTAACCCTTAATAAGATCTTTATGGGCTTGTTGATCATAGCCTGTAGAGGTTTTAGCCTTTGTTTTAGGGTTAATAAACACAGTTTTTACATATGAACTTCTTTTGTTAATATTGGATGAAGTGAACTGGGGTTCTACAGTATAATTATTGGGTAATTTTGGAGAGGAAAGTAAAGTTTGGGCATATGAACGTCTTGAAATTGGAGGATGTTTTTTACAAGCTTCTGAATAGGAAATACAGCTTTTGGCCATAGATTCTTTGATAGATTTTTGTCTATCATATTCTAGACATTTTTTACTCACAGCCTCATGGGAGCCCTTGCACAAACAGCAAAACAATGATTCCTCAGAAACATTGCAGCTGTCTCCAGTATGCTCTTGTCCACACTTGTAACAGCGTGGCTTTGACCTACATAAATTTTTGACATGCCCATATCTACAACAATTATAACAAATAATTGTTGGGTAGATATAAAGCTCTACAGGTAGAGATGTGTAACACATAAATATGCGTTTAGGCAGAATTTGTCCATCAAATGTAATTATCACGGTTTGTGTATTGTTATAAGTTACATTGCCGTCTAGTGTGGTCTTTCTCTTGATTCTCCTAACTTTCAATACAGGACCGCAACCTGTGGGAACAGTGATGTTTTCAATAATTTCGTCATCAGACCATTCTGTTGGGATACCTTTTACGACACCCATCCGGGTGACAGAGAATGTAGGTATAAAGGCTTTAAGTAATTGTTCACTGTTTAAAAAAGAGTTAGCATCCTCATGGTTTGCGAATTCCAATGACAATTTGTTGCGGCCAATTTTTTTTAAGCTACCATTAACAATGTTTTTGAAAGCATTCCTTTTCAATAAGCGACCAAAGGTAATCGAATTAACGTACGCGCCATCATTTGCTGAGTGCTCTCTTTGAACGTGCACAGTAAAAGGGGCAGCATCAGACGAAACATATAATAATCTGGCTACTGATGACGTAGACGGCAGTAAAATGTTACGATGAGAAGGATTATTTAATGTGTTAGTATGTGTAGTAGTAGTAGTATTCTGGGGATCAGAATACGCAGCATTAACAGAAGTATCCATTTCCTGCATACAAGCGCAATCAGATTCTTTTTTACCGCCATGCTTACGGCGTCTTTTATTACAATGCCTACATATAGAAGGCTTAGCAGATAAACGTTTTCTTTTGGATGTGTTAGTTAGACTTACAATAGAACCGTCTGTATCTACACTGTCGTTTGCCGATATCGTAACATAATGCCCTACCGTATTATTCGTCCCACCCGGGTCTATTGGGGGATCCATTTTAGTACATAAATAAGAATTAAAAACTTACCGAAAATAGAAGAAACTAATTACTTATAAACTACACACTAATATTTTGAATAAAAAGTTAAATAAACTACAAAAAACCAAATCCTTTCCCTATATAAATTATTATTTTTTAAATATCTCCAAAAAACACGACCGCCCAATTTAAGGTTTCCCGCGCTTCCGGCCACTTTCATCCTAAAAGTTGTTTATTCAATTGGTTGTTGTTTTAATAATTCACTCAATGTGAGTAGGCAAAGGTCGTTGACCATACAGCCATTTCTTATGTTATTTTTTCCTTAATCAATTGGATTTAAGCTTCCTTCTTCATTGGCTAATTTTTACTTTCCCTGTGTCATGGTGTCAAATGTGTCAATTCGTGTGTCTCTGGACTCTGTAGTCTCTGTCCTCTGTGTATAATTTTCCGTTGTGCTAAAATGCCTTTTGAAAACACAATAATTATGATGTTAATTGTTTTATTTATTTTTTGTAATAAATATTCTCGTTCAAGCGTTTAAAAGTATATGAAAATAATAAAAATATAATTCTTAATGGCTATAGTTTTGTATTAGAATGGACATGTGTGCAGACTATTGTAATTTACATTTTTTCAAAATATAATTCCTTCGAGTCTCTGTCTTGATACAAAATGACTTCTTCAAATCTATCCTTAATACAAAGATTACAGAAAGAGAATTTGGAGCAGTTCTTCACTTTAGTGCGCATGCATTTATCCTTTGTTGTCGATATTAATACTGACGAGTAAGTGATTAAATTATATTACTTTCTTCTACTATAACCGACGTAACTATGCACGTATCATAGTATTTGTAACCATGAGTACTTATTTCAAAGAGTAAGATGTTTGAAAAGTTTATGGAATAATAAGGACATAAGAAAAATCCTCACCAATAGAAAGCATAATTACAGGGCTTAGTATCCTGTTTGTACCTGTTGCAAAAATTTTTTTGTGAACTTTGCTTGATTTTCTATATTTATATATATCTTTACTAAACATAAAATGTAGAAACACACAACAGAAGACTTATGAAGCTGTATTGATATATTATAATGAAAAATACATATTTTAACATACCACTATTTAATTACTTTGTTGATTTTCATGTAAAGTGAATCTTTCACAATAGAAAATAATAAACACTTGGGTTCTTACCTCTGGCAGACTTTACAATAAATAAAAAATCTATTAATATGTCTCTGAATTATATGCTTTTATACTTATAGATATATTGCTTCATACAATCTTTCTATAAGTAAGGCTGTTTCCTATATTAATAGAAGCAATCCTGAAGTATGTAGATATAATATACTATATATATAACTTTACTGACTTCACTATATTATAGTGAAGTCAGTGAAGCTCTAAGCAGTATCTTTATTACTAAATGGTAAAATTAACATTTTTGCTATAGCAGTTCTAACAGGTGCTCATAATCAGCTGAAATCCAGAAATTACCTCAAAAAGGTTCATAATTGTAAGAGATTCTTGCACAAAATGGAAGCCTCTGCTAGTAATAGCATATAAGTACAGCAAGTTATCAATATATAATATTTTAGATTGTCCAGAGCTTCTGTTCTTCCAGGGACCAGAATCCTAGAATTGAAAGTGCAAAATGCAATTTATCATTTATATTTTTTGTTATTCCAGTGTTGATTGTTCAACAGACAAGCCTAAGCAGTTTCGTTGGAATTTCCATAAGAAAACAAAGAACACCCATTCCAATTCTAGTCAAATAAATGTAAATACCACAAAGAATTGTGTAGAAGTAAGTTCTATTACTGAAGAAGGATTGTTGAGATTAAATGAACTCATAGATTTTCTTTCTAAACCAGAGAGTAAGTATTTGAAGCTCGTAAGTTGAAGTTTTTTTTATTTTGGTTTAATCAAATATAGTTACAATGTACAGTAGATAAATTTATTGCATATTATTTATGAATTACTTTTTTATTGTTCATTGTTTCTTCCACATTAAATAAAAAGTATGTTCATTTAGATTAGTGTGTGTATATTTTATTTGTAATAAACATGCAGAGGTGTCCCTTTCTCTATGCTAAATGGTTTCTGCTCTATTATTCAATAAAAGTCAAAGCTCAAAAACTCTAGAATAGTAAAATAGTAATGAAGATGACATTTAAGAGACCCTAACTTGCAAATATACTTTGTTACAAAGAGCTACTTAGCTTAGAGTTTACTAGGGAGATATACAATGCAAAAGCAGATGGATGTAGGAGTCGAGGACAGTCAAGACACACATTCCATGACTAAATAGAACATGTTCTGGAGGAAGGTTATGTTAGAAGCCTCATAAATGAATGTGCATGCATGAAAAATTCACAAAGAGAGAGTAATTGCTGTCAGAAAGTTAATATGTGAAGTGATTCCTTAAGAATTTATGCTTGAATTAATGTTTAATTCATGATTCTTGTATGTGAATCTATTCTTGGAGCTTAAGAAAAATGAAATAAATTTGTAATTTCAGATGTTACTCAAGAAGGAATATTTCGTCGTACTGGTGCTTTATCACGACAGCAGGAACTAAAAGGCCTTCTTCTAGCAGGTTCTAAACTTGGTCTGGATGATGGAAAATTTTCAGTCCATGACTGTGCATCGGTACTAAAAGGTTTCCTTGCCGAGTTACCTCAACCTTTGCTAATGGATCAGTATTATCAAACATACTGCACACTAGCTGGTAAGTTTATTAAAACAACATAGTTATATTGCTTATTATAGTTGTATGTTCCATAGCTCTAAGCTTTTAATTTTGGTTATAACAGAACCAAAACCAAGCATTGTTTCAAAATGTTGCTTTATGTGTTTAAGTTGTATGTATATATTATTGTTAATATGTGTGTATGTGTATGTATATATTATTATTTTTTATATTAATTTTGTTATTTGCACTAGCAGCTACCTCTTCATAGAAATCTATCCCACAGTTGCCTGGAAGAAACGCTGTCAGTGATAAGGTCGCCTATTGTACTGTATTTACCTGCATAGTATATAAGCATAGTTTTAAGTAGTGCATTTGTAAAATAAAGTGTAAATAAATATATATTTCACAGTGCAATATCCACCAAATGTAGAAGCATCAGAAGTGAAACTTCTTACGGCACTGCAACTGCTATTGTTGCTGCTCACACCGTCACATAGGAACTTTTTACAAAGATTGTTAAGTTTATTGCGGTTGGTTGCCGATAATGAGGCCTCCAATAGAATGTCACCTGACACATTGGCTACTATGTTCACACCACATTTGTTGTGTCCAAGGAAGGTTAGTTACTTGTAATGTATCTTTTAACAGTCATATTGCTGGCTGCATGAAAAGGCTGGCTTGACTGGTGAAATACCACAACCTCTCAGAATATCGAAGTAAAGATACACTTGTCGCGTTTCGTTAGGTGTGTGAGGTCCAGTCCAGTTCCCATCCCACTCCTTTAAAGGTCAGCAACGCGACTGTAACATTGTGTTGTATCTTTACTCATATTAAATGTAACAAAATCCCATCTTATTCTTATCAAAAACGAGTCTACCACTAGGAGTATTCCCAGGAATTGTTCGGACTAATACCACCCGTCCATTTCCGCCACCGTACGTTGCGCCAACATGACCACGATCACAAACTGAATGCTTGATTATCTACAACAGTGCGCTTCAGTCGTAATTTTTTGCCGTGCACGGCTCCTCTATGGAACCAGTTGCCGGCAGAGATATTTCCGGACCGATACGACTTAGGGACCTTCAAGAAACGAGCATACTCCCACCCTAAAATGCAGGCAACCTGATGCGTTACCCTTGATGTCTATGGGCGGCGGTCGTCACTTTCTATTAGGTGACCGGCACGCTCGTTTACCCCTTTTTTCCATAAAAACAAGTTAATTTTAATTCATTTTGGTTTCAGTTATCACCAGAGACATTTCATGCGGATTCTATTGCTGTATCACCAGTTATAAGTTTCATGATACGTCAATCATCACGGTTATTTGATGCACCTCCCCAATTAACAACCGATGCTGCTGCATACTTGACTGTTAGAGAGAAACGGAGAGCCATGTCACCTGATGTTGATCTAGATGAGAGTATAACTGATAAGTATGTTGTGTTCTATACAGTTATTAATGTTATTTGTTATGTATTTTATTCAGTCTTTATGGTCCAGAGGTTCACGGAATAAAGTAGTCGTGGGATCGATTCTCGGCTCACACCAATGTATTTTCCGAATGAATTTTTCGAAGTCATGCGTGATGTATATCGAGTTACATACATACATAACTTCACGCCAAATCCCTTGCGGGGTAGACAGAGAGAACGGAGCGCCATAAGGCACGATTCTTACACACCTCACTCGCTTCGTTGACTTTCATAACTCTTTTCATGCACGCTCGTCGATTTTGGAGGCTCCTAACATCACCTTCCTCCAGAACTTGTTCTATTTGGTCATGGAATGTGTGTCTTGACCGTCCTCGACTCCTACATCCATCCGCTTTTGTGCATATATCGAGTTATGTGTGATGTATATCGGTGACTGACAAAATTGTGCCTAGTGTATGACAATAGGTTTTGCCACCCATTCCATGTCGGACATAAAACATTTAAGGAGTTGAGGTTTAACAGCCACTGCCACTGCCACTGCCCAACACTACACGTTTGGATAGAAAAAGGCGTGAAGCTATAAATAATTAACAATTAATAAAATAAACTGGATTGGTTTAAACTTTTATATTTTAACATGAAATGGTTTAAACTTTTATTTATCTGGTCATGGAAAATTCGTCGAGACATAACATATCCTAAAATAAATTCTTAACAATATTTTAGGACGGCTGCTAACACGGTGTACACTTTTGTGGACCGCAATAGAACACGCGTGGAGAACGAAACTAACCCCACAGACACTGCTCTCGCCCAACTTTACGCTCACATACAAGCATTACCCGATTCCCAACACAAAAGGAGACTCATCAAGCATTTCAACCGACAAAATGGATATGGTGAGTCTACAAAATATTTTGCCAATATTTTAAATGCAAAAGTTTGGGAAGATGTTTCAAATATTAATCTTTGAACGGAATTAGACGATAATTTCATTCCTCTTCACTCCAGTAATGTGTGCCCCATGGATACTTTAATGTTTTAAAACATTAGTCTGATTGAATGTAAATGGGATGAATAAATAAAAAAAAATATGATAATCCTAGTTATACATGCGGATAATAGCTCTAATTTTATATAAATGATTTTGTCACTTGTATGCAAGTGAAGCCATGGGCAACAACTATTGATTACAATATTTTTGGATATATTTATTCTTTAGGTCTTTCATATTTATCTCTAAGACTCTCGCGAATCACGTTCATGACATTAAAAC
The DNA here is from genome assembly GCA_905147225.2 of Euproctis similis. Lineage (NCBI taxonomy): Eukaryota > Metazoa > Arthropoda > Insecta > Lepidoptera > Erebidae > Euproctis > Euproctis similis. Next base: position 12,360,977 of record LR990105.1, read on the forward strand.
AACTTTTAGGATTATATCGCGTTTATTTATTACTAATTTTGTTTATTTCCCGACGTTTCGAACTCTTTACAGAGATCATTTTCACGAGTGATGAACAAAAAGATGGTATTTGTTCAAAAGCCATTTTCATTGATACAGAGAGCACCCACTTTTTGGAAATAAAAATCAAAAAGTTGATGTTAAAAATATGATTTTTACTATTGGTAACCCACATCAGACCTTAAGTCCACCACAGTCTTGATAAACATTTAATAGTACAACTAATGTCCTTGTATTGATCAATAACAATATAATAAAGCAAACAATTATTAAACCGACAAATTTGACTGGGTTGTTGTCTCTTGGTACAAAAGTTCTGTAATATGTATATCATTACTAAGTATTACTAAGTACTAAAATAAAAGCACCCCGCTTCTGAATCAAGAGGTCGCGGGGTCGAATCCTGGCTCACACAAATGACTTTTCGAAATTTATTTCGAAAGTTATGTGTGATAAATATCGAGGACTGAAAACTTTGTGTCCGGCATGGCAATAGGTTCGCCACCTATTCCATTTAGGATGTAAACATAACAGCGAGTCAAGACTAAACAGCCACTGCCTACACCTTCGGGTAAAAAAAGGCGTGAAGTTATGTCGCTATGTTATATTTTTACTAAATTTTAAAGGTACACCAATACAAATCCAGAGGACAGGTAAAGTGCCCGGATCTAGGAGCCTCGGCGACTCCATCAAGAGACACATATTCCATAAAGGTTTACTAAACAAAACACCGAAAAAAGGCTCCGGGACTAGTATTAATGTTATTGACGAGGTACGCTTTTATATTCTGCTTGTTTGTGTGATACTAATACTAATTTGTATTAATTTAACTACTTAAATGTACTTGTGTGACCGAGGTGGAGAGACGTATGTTAAGATGGTTTGGTCATGTTGCAAGAATGAATGACAGCCGACTGTCTAGAAGAGTATACGAAGCGAATGTGAGTGGCAGGGCCGAGATCGGGAGACCAAGACGGAGCTGTCACGACCAAATAAATGGTCTCGTTCAAAAAGGCAATATGCGTAGTACCCGAAACAGGCGTGAATGCATGATGAGATGTCTGGATGGTAGCTTGTGGAGAGCCAAAATCTCTACCTACCCTTAATCATACGGTACAAAAAGTAATACAATCAATGTGTGTGAAATGTCCTGATTCATAAATTTTACAAGTAATTTAAAACAGAACAGTCTATGAGGTCCAGTGGTGAGCACCCCGCTACCAATGACTACTTATTTTCCTTATTTTTATCTGTGATAAATATTGATGACTGAAAACTTTGTGCCCGGAATGGCAATAGTTTCGCCACCTATTCCATTTGGGACGTAAACAACGAGATGTGGCTTAGCAGCCACTTTCTTCCAGTAGTTACGCCGTAGTAGCCGCCTTTGGATAGAAAAAGGCGTGAAGTTATGTTATTTAAAAAAATATTTTATCAAAAATTTAAGGCAGAAGTAACAAAAATTATATATTGCTTAAATCATTAGACGATTTTTCTAACCTAGTAACCATGTTTTATCAATTTTTCTTCAATAAATTGTCAATACATAAAAGCTGCCATATTTATAATTCAGCATGTGTCTATGTTGTCTATGTCACTAACTCGTAACAGCATTGTGTATGTGTTTGTGTGTCTGTATGTCCTGTTCCTAACTTTCTATCATGCTTGACGCTTACAGAAAACGAAAGGAAAACACAGGTTTATTGACGATAATAAGACTGATGTCTCACATAAAAATATTGTACTGAAAAATTTGGTTCATAAAATTGCACGATCAGAATCGTTAGATGAGGAGTACGAATCGGATACAAGCAACGAAAGTACGCTATCTGAAGGTGCTTTGAATAGCCCGAGAAGGATGAGCCCAAAATTCGTATCTGAACCTAATTTGAGCATCCTAGACACTGACGAAACTCCAAAGAAGAAACGTGGAAATCGGCTGTTCAGATCGAGGGTCATAGCGAATCAGACTGTCAATAAAAAATATCAAAAACGCAATGGCGTTGTACGCGGTACGCCGACTTGCGTGTCGTGTTTTGATGATCAGGATACTGGTTCAGAAAATGAATTGTCTTCGCATCAAGGGTCTAATGTGGCAGAAAATACTCCAAAGAAGATAGTGCTTGATAACGATATGGAGCATTATCTAACTAGCACTCCGGGTGTTACCGACGCAGTTCGATTCGACGAAGAATGTGCTACGCCTTATACGATCCATTTTAGAAGGGCTTCCATGTCACCTATAACGAAGTCGACTCAAAAGTTACCTAAAGCTATGCAGGTTTGTTCATATGCATGGTTTGCATGACTTGTGTATTTTCGCTTTCTATGTAAATCTGCTTTAATTAACGTGCTATTAATTAAAGGGAAAATCCTATAAATATATAGGGCGGAAGAAAGAGACGGTTTATGTGCAGTTTTATTGTTTATGAGTATCAGTGCAATATTAAAATGATTGATGATTCTAGTTAATATTAGAGATATTTCAATATTTTTTTTTGCAGGAATCGATAATGACACCGCGATCAAGAAAACCCTTGATTATAACTTCTGAACAAAGAGATTGTATGCCAGAAACCATAGAGAATAAAGATGAAACTAATAAATCTGATGGATTGTATCGATCAATATCGCCTAAGAATGACAGTGACTTCGTGTCGTCCGATGACGAGAATGACATCACTATGTCTACATACTCTGAAGAAAGGTAGTTCAAGTATTAATAAGCAAATATTATATTTGGTATTTGTTTTGAGTCGAGGATGGCCAAGACACACATTCCATGACCAAATAGAACTGTGAAATAGTGATCTGGAGGAAGGTAATGTTAGGAGCCACAAACATTGACGCGCGTGCATGAAAAGAGATATGAAAGTCAACGAAGCGAGTGAGGTGTTTAAGAATCGTGCCTTATGGCGCTCCGTTCTCTTTGCCTACCCCGCAAGGGATTTGGCGTGAAGTTATGTATGTACTATATTTTGTTTTTTTTTTGGTGGGCAACTGGATACTTTTCTGACAGAACCGAACCTTGCACGAACCTCTTTACGTTCTATTTCTGAGATATCTTATCATTTCACTGGTTAAGACTTCCCAATATTGTAGGTAGTAATGTGCGTTGGGTATAATATTGCTTTTACTGTTACTGACATATTGTACTAGCCTGCTGTTTTTTAGTATAGATTATAGATGAACAAAAAAAAAAATTTGTGGGATATGAATACGTGTGTATGTTTTTATTATGGAAGTATGAAGTGTGACGCTTTATGTTAAATTATCATACTTCTGATTCACTAGTCGTGGGTTCGATTCCGCTTTCACCCCAATGATTTAGCGGAAGTCTTGACGGAAGTTATGTGTGATAAATAACGATTACAAACAACCTTGTGCTCGCTGTATGGCAATAGGTTTGCCATTTATTCCATTTGGGACTTACTAACATAACGACTCGCCGAGTGGAGGCTTAACAGCCGCTGCTAACACCTTCGGGTAGAAAAAGGCGTGATGTTATGTGTGTGTGTCATACCAGTGCAATTAATTTACTTTATAAATTTATTTCACAGATCAAATCACTCGGCGAGCGGATCATTACCTCGGATTGCGTTAGATGTACGATCTATGTCTAATTCTATTGGAGCAGTAAGCCCTTTAAGGCCTGAGAGCACACGATTCATACTTAGTCACGAAAGACCAAAAATTGTTGGAGACCTTAATAAGACTTTATGTGAAAGTGAAGAAGGCTTGCCAAAGATCACTCTATCGTCTGATGACAATTCCGATCAAATACCGAAAACTCTGACAGAACCTTTTAGAGAATATCTGCTTAGCAGATCAGTGTTGACCGCAACTCCTGTAGATTTATCGATACTAAATAAATCGAATGATACCGATGATAAAATTACAGATTCACTACTTTACTGTTTAGACGGTAATGTTCCTACAGATTTAACTTTATCGATAAGTAATTTAGCTGTTGATCGACAAACGACAAGGTCGCCGTTATCGAGTATAAATATGAATATCGATAAAAGTCCGAATAGAAAGCGTGGTGCTAATGTATTCGCCTGCTCAGATGAATTTACTGTGGAGAAGAAAGCTTTAGTTGAAAAGGAAAATTTAACGGAACAGGTTTTTGAAATAAGAGAGACTGAGCTATAGTTGGCGGTAGAACCGAACAGAGAATTACAGTTATTATAATTACAGAGATTAACAGTGGTAGAGCCAAGCAGTTTACTGCATAAATGGGCCGGCTCGACCGGTGAAATACCACGACCTCTCAGAAGACCGACGTAAAGTGTGGCCCATGCCACGTTTCGTTCGGTGAGAGAGTGCTTACCATCAGGTGACACGCCTGCTCGTTTGCCCTCCTAGCCCATAAAAAAAAAAGAGAAACTGTTCAGACCAGAATGTCTACACAAAACAATATTATAATATTATAATGTCAAATATTTGGTTCCATTGATTTTATATGAAAGATTTGAGTTTTTTTTTTTAAATTAATCTTTTTATCTATCTCTTAATGTCTCGGTGGTCCAGTGGTCGAGCATCCAGCTTCTAAATTAAGAGGTCGCGGGTTCGAATCCTGGGTCACACCAATGACTTTTCCGGAATTCTTTTCGAAAGTTATGTGTGATAAATATCGATGAGCGAAAACATTGTGCCCGTTATGGCAATGGGTTCGCCATCTATTCCATCTAGAACGTAAACATAACGGTGAGTCGAGGCTCAACAGCCACTGCCTACACCTTCGGGTGGCAAAAGGCGTGAAGTTATGCTATGTTAATATCTAATTAACATATTCATTCCAGTGACATCAACAATTAAATTAACATATCCTTATTTTTAAAGTAATTTGGTTCCGTTCTGTATTGTTATAGCCGGCCATGAACATGATAGTCTTAGTACATTTAGTACTTTTGTTAAAAAGTGGTTTAGTTTGCGACAAAAACCTCAACATACGCATTTCTCCTACTTGTCATGTATCCTATTTAATTTACATTTGCATTCATTAAAACAATTGACCTATGTATTTTTATGACCAGTATTAATATTAGTAGTATTAGTAGTCAATACATATTATGTTCAAAGCTTAAATATAAATTTCCTGAAACCAGTGTCGTCACGTTGGGGAGAAGGACCTTAGTATGACTATTAAAATTAAATTGCTTTTAACTAGATTAGTCCATATGGCCAGAAATTACTGTATATAATTATGCGATATATAAGATGGCATATTAAATACAAATAATTAAAATATTAAGAAAATACAACCACCCGACTAAGCAAAAAAAAATTAACAATTCTTGTTGCGTCGCAATTTCCGCAAGTAATGTGATTCCTATGATTCTCTCACGACCAAGATGATTTTAACCACACCTCTCAAGCTAAAATCCATCAAGCTGTTTAGGATATAGAGCTTGTAAAGATATATTTATGTACCATATTTGGCCTGAAAAGTAGCTCCTGTAAGCTAGGTCGGGTAAAAATGTTGTCCAATACTTTTTTCATTTTCTTTGGAGATTCCTAATTTTCGTGTTTATATATTGTATATATATTATACCATTTCGCTAGAAAAAGAATGTAAAATGGCTGAATGTAAGAATCTACATAATTCAATTTTTTTTTGTTTTCTTAGGGCCTGTCGGTACCTATTTTTGTTTTTTTTTTCTATCGCTGTGCCTTAGCGTGTAATAGTTTTAATGTATGCCAAATCTGAAAACCAAATTGTGGCATAATTTTACGAGAAAAAAACTAGAGAAATAACACTAGACTAATTAAGAATTATTATGTATAGCATTTAGTAGTAGTATAACAGTATAACAAATAATTAGTAATGAAAAATAATAATAGCAATTGCTGTTCACAAAAAAACGTGTTCATGTATATTTTGATACAAAATATAAGTTGATTAAATAAATATGTTGGTGTTTTATTTTTTTCCTAATGTTTGTGTTTTTTTGAAGGTTTTTTTTGCAGGTAGTAAGTGAATATCAGTCTTTAAACTGAATAAGTTGGCGGACCTCATAGTGCATTTGTAAAACTGCTGATTGTGGAATCTAGCTCGGTGGGTTTGAACCCCAAAAGAGTACAAATATAGACATATGAATGTTTGTATGGCGTCTTGAGTGTTTTGCTATGTTTTAGAAGTATTTATAAAAAAAAATATATATGTACTTATTAATATCCGTTACCTAGTATGTATAACATAAGCGTTCGATTGCTAAGCTTTGAACTAGATGACGCTGTGTGTATTGTGTACATTTTTTTTTTATTTCTCTATAAATGTAGAACCTGCAAAGGGCTAAACATACTGTGATGATAGGGGAATTCCTTGCTTGTCCAATATCAGAATACCAAGTTTTTAAAAGTGGTAGCGCCATGCAGCTCGCTGCATGAATGGGCCGACTAGCAAAGTGATACGACCTCTCTCCATGTAAAGTGGTGCATGTCGCGTTTCGTTCTGTAAGAGCGGTGTCTGGAGGCCCACCCCCTTTGCCCACCCCTTCACTTTCCACTCCCTTAAAGGCAACTGTAACAATTTTTGTGTTGCAGGTGTCCATGGGCGGCGTTAGTTTCTTACCAGAAACAGGAATCCAAAAACATTATAGGTACCTAGTATCTAGATAGATAGATAGATATCTCTTTATTTGCACCATAAATATACAATTTCATATAAAATAAATTACAGATAAGTCTTAAAGCTATGATTACAAAGGGCGGCCTTATCGCATAACGCAATCTCTTCCAGGCAACCAATGGAAGGACATAAATGCTTGAAAGACGGGTAGTAAAAAATATTTATGTAGACAGAAATAAAACAACAATGATGATGATGATATAATAATTCACTCAATGTGAGTAGGCAAAGGTCGTTGACCATACAGCCATTTCTTATGTTATTTTTTTCCTTATCTTATCTTGTAAAGCTGAGCTCACTAGACTCTAAAAAAAATGAACGATTTCCGAAGTACGCGTGGCTTATCTTTCAATAAAACAACAAATAATTAACAAATTTACATACCTACAAAATAATAAATAAAATAAAAATATATACTTCAAGTAAATATATACATTCAATACATAAATAAATATCATAATTAAATTGACTATTGTTGTGATAGGTAATGCTGCTTGAGCTGTGATTTGAAAGTTGATGGACTTAGCTTTTCTTATGTCTTCGGGTAAAACATTCCACAGCAACACAGCCTGAACAGAAAAAGAAAGACCATAAAAATGTGTGGAATGCTTCGGGACTTCCAGTCTTAAGTTTTCCGATGACCTCAGAGACCTCGAATGTGTGTCATGTAAGAACCGAAAACGTTCTTTGAGATACTTAGGTGAATGAGGATTAAAGAGAACGTTATATAACAACGTGAGAACATGAATATTCTGGCGAAAAGGAATAGGAAGCCACTTGAGCTTTTTACGAAATTCTGAAATGTGATCATATTTGCGAAGGCCAAATATAAATCTAATACAAACATTTTGAAGTCGCTCAAGTTTATCAAATTGTGCTTCAGTGAGATTCAGATAGCTGACATCTATTTCTTGTTGTTCCATTAATTATAGCTTGCAATATTATTATGTGAAATGGAATATTTTATTAGGATTATAGTTTGAATTCCTTATGCAGAAATTTGAACCAGGGTTTAGCTGTTTTTATAGACCGATAATTAGCAGAATCCGTACATATTATATAACAATGTCGCTTTCCGCTGTCTGTCCCTGTCACTGTTATATGCTTAGATCTTTGAAACTACGTAAGACATTTTGCTGCATTTTTTAATAGTTAGAGGGTGTCAACGGGGTGGTATGTATCTATAATTTATGTAAAATGTAGTAAAGACAAAGTGATAAATTCAAAATTTATTTATTTATTACTTTCATGCGGAACAAAGTTCGCTGGATCAGATAGTTATATTATAAAATCAGTTTTATTTTCGCCCCTTTGCAGATTGTGTAAAGTCAAAGCTGCAGTACTAATTAAAACTAGTTCCAAGTGAACAATACGAACTTTCAGTTCATAAATTAATCTAGGTAAACCATATATATAGAACGATGTTAATTTCTATCTAGCTGCTGTAGTTTTATACCCGCGGAACTTTCTAACAAGTTATTACAGCTGCAATCCTTCAAGTGTCTGTAATATTGTATTGAAATATCTGCAATCCACTCACGCATACATATGAATATATGTATTGTACATACGTCAAAACAACATTTTTTGACAGTCTTACCTGTTTGTTCCGGGTACCTAATATCTGAAATGGCTGGACCGATTTTGATTTTTATTGACAGGTATAGGCATTTATAGAGAGTAACTTAGGCTTTGCTTTAGAAAAAGTCCTTTACTACTTTCGAGGCGAAACAAAATACGCTGGGTCAGCTAGTTGGTAATATAGCATGACAACAGATTTACTCACAGATATCTATTCAGTATCTTGGTTACGCGGTTATTGAAAGAAAAATCTAGTTATTTTATTTAATTTATAATATAAAAAACATATTATAGTTTTGGCAGATCTAAAATAAAACCTTCATCGTTAATAGTCTCAATCAATTTCCAGGCCGAGACACTTCCGCCTTTAGTTTGTATCATATTTAATTAATTACATTTTCCATATGCAGGAGCATTTAATTATTATAATTATATTTACTTATTATGGTAGTTATGAATACATAATTGCAAAAATGTTCACGTTGAAAGCAAGTAGGTACATGGAAATAGGTATTTTGTTCTGATTGATATTTTTGATACATGATTGATGATACCAGTGGTAGTTTCACAGTGGTAGAGCCACGCAGTTCCGTGCCTGAATGGGCCGGCTCGATCGGTGGAATACCACGGCCTGTCATAATATCGACTTGGCTCAATTCCAATCTTAGTCACTTAAAGGCTAGCAAGAAAATAGAAATATGTTGAAAATGAAAGTTATGGTGTTTCTCTGGTATCTATTACTGACTGCATCGAAAACAAGGTCATAAAGAAACGTTTTTAAAGTAAGATAGAGCTGGCTTCGGTGGTTCGGATCTGTAGAAAGAATGCATGATGCGAGATTGACTTAGCAGATATAGAGAGCGAAATGAGAAGGATGTAGGCGTTGAGGATTGCCACGACACATTTTCCACGACCTAATTTAACGAATCCTTGAGGAAACTGATGTCTCTGTTTGACAACAGTAATGAAAGTCAAAGAATCGAGTGAATTTAGTAAGAATCGTGCCTTATAGCGCTCTATTCTCTCTGCCTACCCCGCAAAGGACTTGGTTTGACATTATGTATATATTATGTGTATTATATTATTTTTTTTGCCATAATAATAATAATCATTAGTGTAGTATTAGTAGTTTTTAGTAGAGATCCTTAACTTTTCTGAAAATATAATATAGATGGGCTATATTATATTTTCACCGGAGATTGTGTAGCTTCCCAAAGGAGAAATATTATTTCAAATCTGTCAAGTAGTTTCAGAGCCAATTCAATTCAAACAAATAAATAAACAATCAAATCTTTCCTCTCTATATCTTCTAATATATAAAATTCTCGAGTCTAGATGTGCGTAATTGAACTCCTCCGAAACGGCTCGACCGATTCTCATGAAATTTTGTGTGCATATCGGGTAGGTCTGAGAATAGGACAACATGTATTTTTCATCCCCCTAAATCACAAGAATAGCCCACCCCTCAATATTTTTTTTTAATTTTTCGACTTTTTTCTGTTTCTTATTTTTTTATAAAACGGGATACAAAAATACCCTTCATCCAACCCTTATTTTTAAAATTTTATTTTTTGGCAAGACAACGTTTGCGGGGTCAGCTAGTTATTAGTATAGATTAGTAACATAGATAAGCAGTAAGTAGCTGTACGGTGTTGACCTTAATCTGCGAGAATAGGTGTTTCTTACAAATACCGACGAGCGAATATTCGTCCTCTCTCCGCAGAAGGCATTATCCACAACCACCAAATACGAGGTGTCTAAAAGCCTATCTTAACAAATGCAAGTAAGATCACTGTTTCTTGATACATAACACACTTATAATTAAAAAGGTAGGCAAATATAGAATTTAATACCATTTAACCTAAATCAATATTAAATATTATAAATATTATCAAGTACTATTTACGTAACGTGGACATTGAACACGCACGTGCACATAATGGCATAGTGCATTCAAACGGCTAGATTAGTCCGATCTAGTATTCTACCTACAGTGTAGAACACTAACGCCTTTTTCCACCCGAAGGTGTAGACAGTGGTTGTTAAGACTCGACTTGCCGATATGTTTATGTCCCAAATAAAATACGTGGCGAATCTACTGCCATACCGGGCACAAATTTTTCAGTCATCGATATTTATCACACATAACTCTCTAAAAGAATTTCAAAAAGTCATTGGTGTGAGCCAGGATTGGAACCCGCGACTTATTGATTTAGAAGCGGTGTGCGCGACAACTGGACCACCGAGATTTATAATTTCATTAATTTCAAAATTTGTATTTGTTTGCTGCTCGTTATTAATATCACTTTAAGGCTTTGTTACGGATTACGGGTATATCCTAGGGTTTATCTATGATATGTTTCTCTTATTCCTTTTCAATGCAAGGCACTATTAGAAATTTGCCAAAGAATGTGAAGGAGCTTTGGAATTATACGGAGATCGTACCTTCCACGATGCCGTTCGATACAATATTATAATATCGAAATTTTTTATATGTAGAGCCAAGCAGTTCGCTGCATGAATGGGCCGGTTCGACCGGTGAAATACCACGACCTCTCAGAAGACCGACGTAAAGTGGCTCATGCCGCGTTTCCTTCGGTGAGAGAGGTACCCGGAGGCCCACATCCTTTCCTATTCCCTACCCCTTAAAGGTTGGCAATTCAACAATAACACTATATGTGTTGCTGGTGTCCATGGGCGGCGTTGGTTGCTTACCACCAGGTGACCCGGCTGCTCGTTTGCCCTCCTATCCCATAAAAAAAGTCTTATTTGATTCGAATAAAATTCGTGTTTGTTGATTTTTTTCAGACTTATTTTGCTTAACTTTTATGTTTTGTTACAAAATGAAATTTTAACGACCGCAGTATTTTTTTAAGTAAATAAAAAACCTATAATACACACATTATATGTTAGTTTGGAAATGTGTTATAAGAATACGTGAGTTTAAAGTTATTTAGATTGTTCAAATAATAGGTATTATCTAATTCTATTCGACAATAGCAGTTTTATCTTTGTCTAGTAATTAATGATGAGCCGTGTGTTTGCTTTGCGGGATTGCTAGGTTATGTAGGTACTAGGACGGCTGCATACAACGTGACCTACCAATTGACACAATCTATTTATTTGACGGCTATTTGCATTCATTTGTATAGCAGATAAATATGTACAAGTGACTATACTAGTATTTCTGCTTAGATAATTAAAATATTTATAACTTAAATGTCATAAATTCTACTACATGTCAGATAGACTCTACATAGAGTAGTTTAAGAGATATGCGATAAAATAACATAATTTCACGCCTTTTGTTACCCGAAGGTCTAGGCAGGGGCTGTTAAGCCTCATCTCGCCGTTATATTTACGTCCCAAATGGAATAGGTGGCGAACCTATTGCCATAACGGGCACAAAGTTTTACAGTCATCGGTATTTATCACACATAACTTCCGAAAACAATTTCGAAAAGTCATTGGTGTGAGCCAGTGTCAGGAATCGAACCCGGACCTCTGTATCAGAAGCCGTGTCCTCGACCACTGGGCCACCGAGACTTGCGATAAATATGGTTATTATTATCGCAAGTAACTTTTGTAATCAAATACATATGTAATAACTTGCGCTCGTTGTCTTCTATATAGGTAATTAAGTTTATCAGTATCAGAGATATGTTTTTACATATATTTTTTACTAGCTTTTACCCGCGACTTCGTCCGCATAAGTTTTTTTGTTTTCTCCCAGCTGTAAGTCCCCCTGCAACAATGTCCCACTATCGTATGCAAGAGCAAAACTCCCAACAAAAACGACTAAAAATCACTAACTCAATTTAGTTATCTGCCTATTGCCTACCCCCTAAGAACGATGCCGTGATTACTTATAGCCTATGACCATTTCTAGGTAATCATCTATCACCATACCAAATTTCATCAAAATCCGTTCAGCCGTTTAGGCGTGAAAGAGTAACAGACAGACAGACAGAGTTACTTTCACATTTATAATATTAGTATGGATTTACTTAGATATTAAGTAAACGGCTTCTGCTCCAAAAATAATTTACGGTTGTCACTTTATGGTTTTGTATATGTTTTGTAGTGAAGTAAGTTGGTAAGCTGCAAATATTTGTACAATAAATAGTTCTAGACCAGTGTTCTAGACCTAGATTTTTTTTATTCCTTTTTACTGAAAGACAACTTTTAAAATAATTTTATTAATTCTTTATTACACACACTCTTTTTGAACCCAAAGTAACTAATCTTGTTATAGGTAATTTCAGGTTGGTTTTATGGACTTCATGAAGTTTTAAGTAAGAGTTACTGGACACTTACATACATACATAAACTCACGCCTGTATCCCATAGGGGTAGGCAGAAACTTTGGCTCTCCAGAAGCTACGATCCTGACACACTTCTTTCGCTTCAACCACAGTCATACATTCATGCATCTTATCAGATACATGCCTACCATAAATTTTATTTCCAATGAATATATTTAACTTATTTTAATATTCTCGGTGGTCCAGTGGTCGAGCACCCCGCTTCTGAAGCCAGAGGTCGCGGGTTCGAATCCTCACATTGGCTACAACAATGACGTTATGATATTAATTTCGTAAGTTATGTGTGATAAATATCGTTGACTAAAAAACTTTGTGCCCAGTATGGCAATAGGTTCGCCACCTATTCCATTTGGGACGTAAACAACGGCGAGACGAGGTTTAACAGCCGCTGCCTACACCTTCGGGTGGAAAAAGGCGTGAAGATATGTTATGTTTTATATTTAATTCAGCATTCGAAGACGGCCGTTGCTAGTCGTCCGATAATCGGATGAATAACATAAATTAGTCGTCCGATAATCGGACGAATAAAATAACTTAATCGTCCGACAAATTTATTCATTGACATAAAATCAAATTATTATTTTTTCATTATTATTATTTATTCTCCTACCGATACTAACACCGAAATCGGTGTTATTGGTACCTTTAGGTCTCCCTTTTCTTTTAATCGCAGGTTGAACGACAATGTTGGACAATATCTCGATGAATTAAGAAACCTATACAAGTCAATGCAATGTTTTCAATTTTTTCGTTCTTGGTGTACTTTCAGTCGTTACTGTTGTTAGTTTTTGTATGATCGTTTTTATTTATCGCTGAGATGTTGTCAAAAATTAAAAAAAAAACCTAACTAACCTAACTTTTTTTTGGAAAAATTTAATACTGTAAAATTTAACACGGCTTCTGATCCGAAGGTCCGGGTTTGTTAGTTTTTGTATGATCGTTTTTATTTATCGCTGAGATGTTGTCAAAAATTAAAAAAATAAACCTAACTAACCTAACTTTTTTTTGGAAAAATTTAATACTGTAAAATTTAACACGGCTTCTGATCCGAAGGTCCAGGTTAGTTTAGTATTTATTTATTTAGTTTGTAGTTTCTGCCTACACCTTCGGGTAACAAAGGCGTGAAGTTTTATGAATACCTACATGCATTACATACATTATTTTTAACAAAAAAGTAGACGTACACGCGTTTAATTTTTAAATTTACGGACGACTAACTCTATGCTAATCATCCGATTATCGGACGACTAGACACTTCGTTCGAAGACATGCTATAGGTAGAGTGTCAGTAGGTACAACGGCAGGCACTCCGCCCTTTAGTTTAACATAGATATGTATGTTGAAACTCAATATTAACTTTGTTCTGCGAAAATTTCATTCGTAACTCCAAATAAACGGGAGAAGCCATATTATTGCGTCCTACAGAATACACCCAGGTGTCTCATATTGTCCATACTATCTTGCTACTACTATTTCGCCAGCAATAGTCCTCTTATTACATGTGGGCAGAGAACAAAATTTCATCATTGGAGGCATAATTCGGATTCAAACTCCAAATCTCTGGAATCAAAATATTTTTTTTTATACAAAAAGGGGATGTGAGCTAGCGGGTCCCCTGGTGTTCCAAGCTCATACCGCCGTTACAATGACCATGTCTAACACTGTTGATTGTTGATGACACTGACACTGTTGTGTAGCGGTTCTTTATGATGGGATAAGACTGCGGATTAGGAGGGGAAGGGGTTGACCTCCCAATATCCCTCTCATCGAATGAAACGCAGCATGAGCTACTTTGCGTTGATTTTTTGTGAATTCATATGAATAAAATTGAAGAATCTTTTCGTAATATTTAAATAACTGCTTTCTACTACATTCACATTAATATATTTAATAAATACGGTACATGCATACACCAAAATAATTTTTTTTTTAAATATTTTTGTCTGCCTTTTGGTTCCGGGTAATCTCTGAAATGGCTGGAACGAATTTGACGGGATTTTTTTGGTAGCTGTTTTAGTAGCTGTACAACAGCTACTAAAACAGCTGATGAGTAACTTAGATTTCTTTTATTAGAAAGATTCTTTTATTTTTTATTGCTCCCGCGGCGAAACAAAGTTCGCCGGGTCAGCTAGTCTGTAATAAATTTGCAACCCCTTGTATTCGTAATCATTGGTTTATTTTATCAGCAAACTATGTACCGACAAGTAGCTACATACCTATTATTAAATTGTCCGATAGTCAGTAGGCACGCATCACTACAGAAGCGTCAACATAAATGTTTGTTTTAATATATTAAAGTATTTTGTTAATATATTTATTATATAATATATGAATGGATTATATAATTAAAAATGTGTTATAAATCTTTGTTGATTCGCGGTGCGTCAGTTCAAATGTTATCTAAAGATATCTTGAAGAGATGTTTGACAGTTCAACGAGTTTCTTTAAATGTAAGTATATTTTATCGATTTTTTTTCACAGAAAAATTCCAATGTTGTCCAATTTTAATTATGACAATTTAGTGTGTTGTATTTATTCATCTAGTGTCGTTTGCGTTGGTAATTGCGAATTGAATTTTTTTAAAGGTTTATATTTAAAACTATAATTATTGTAGAAGTCTAAGAACTAGTCTACACAAACTGAAAAAATCAGCAAATAACGTAGTCTATATGTAGGGTTTAAGCCAAAAATCCGCTAAGTATACAGAATATGTCAAAAAATATAAATATATAAACGCATAGAATCGTAGGTCTTCTTCTTGACTGGTTGGTCAAGGCGAGTATATTAATTGGTTATGTAGGAAATGCTACACATTTTTTTAGTATAAAGGAGTTTTTTTTATTTTCTTTATAAGCCCGAGTTCCGCTGCTCAACTACGTGAAGTTCAAGATTAATGTGTTTGGCCGCTAAGTTGCTGAAAAGATTCATACTTATATAATAATACTAGCGGACCCAACAGACGTAGTCCTGCTTAATATACCAAGCGATAAAGATATTTTATTTAATATCCTAATCGCTAAAAGAAATGAAAGACAAATAATTTATTAATTTTATCACCATCTGTTAGAATTGCTTGGAAACAATAAATGAAGTAGACAAACGTTTAGTCAACAGATATCGCCATCTGTTAGAATAGTTTGGAGTTAACAAATAAAATGGACAAATAATTTGCAATAAAATAAAATCGCGATAGGAAATTGAGATATAAATTATCCTATCTTTTAAATTGGACCAAACTGCATATTGCGTGCAAATTTGAACGAAATCTGTTAAGCGGTTTAGGAGTCCATCGCGGACAAACATCGTGACAGGAGATTTATATATATTAAGATTATTATGGAATGATAATTTGTGATTATGATACTTTAATTAACTACTCTTTAATAACATATATTAATTAATGGATACATACATACATAACTTCATGCCAAATCCATTGCGGGGTAGGCAGGGAGCACAGAGCGCCATATGGCACGATTCTTACACACCTCACCGCTCGCTTCGTTGACTTTCATAACTCTTTTCATACACGCGCGTCGATTTTTGACGCTCCTAACATCAATTGTCCTATCAATTAATAGATACAATTAGGAATAATACATGGTTCTATAGGTACAACGGTAGGTCCAATTGTTGAACTGGCAATTGACCAGAGACGGCCTTGAGTTTCTTGCCAGCTCTTCTCAAAAAGCCGTAACGCCGGAACTGGCACTCAGATTCGCTTTCACATTCAAGACAGTGAAAGGAAAGGGAATATAAGCTCTGGGGATTTTAAATAGTAGATAGATATAGCACTTATAGTTTATTTGTACGACGATTCTAAGTGCTTTATGAAGTCCAAGGAATAAATAAAACTATTTTACTTTAGATTTTATTTTCATTTTACCCAAAATATTTATAAGACATTTTGACTTTTAAATAATTGAATATGTAAGACGGAAAACCGGAAACACTAATTTATATTTTTGTTGTTATATTATATTGTCTGTTATGAATGTTATGATAATAATGTATTGTAATACAGATAACAAATTACCTCATTCATGTCCTAAGTTTTACTCATTGTCTCTGCTCATTTTTTTTCTAGATAATCGTAAATGATGATTACGAAAATGATCTAGATAGAGCATAGATACCTAGACATAAAGGCACTATTAATTACCAAGCAAATGAAGTGAAACTTGATAAGAAAACCTGCGCTAATCAATTTAGTCAGATAGTAATAGACCAATAATTATTATGTACACATTTTTTTATTTATCTCTAGTTAACAAACACACAAGTTAGAAAAACCTGCAGCTTTTGATCATCCAACACAGACAAGTTTTTTTTTTTATGGGATAGGAGGGCAAACGAGCAGGCGTGTCACCTGATGGTAAGCAACCAACGCCGCCCATGGACACCAGCAACACATATAGTGTTACTGTTGCGTTGCCGACCTTTAAGGGATAGGGGATAGGAAAGGATGGGGAAGGGGGGTGGGCCTCCGGGTACCTCTCTCACCGAACGAAACGCAGCACGAGCCACTTTACGTCAGTCTTCCGAGAGGTCGTGGTATTTCACCGGTCGAGCCGGCCCATTCATGCAGCGAACTGCTTGGCTCTACCAAGACTAAATAGCTTAAGATATAGAGTAGCTATATCGATGATAGCGACAGGATTGCAAATACTACCGAGGTATTAGTCTTCTCAGTGTTGTGGGTAAATTGTATGCGAAGATTTTTATTGCAAGAGTGAAAATGTAACTGATGAGTAAGTGTGCGATGTACAAGCTGGACTAAGGCCCGTAAGATCAATCATAGTTAAAACTGTCGATTTTCTAAACTATAGTCAATTTTAATCTAGAGTTTAAACCTGCCTCGTAAGATCAACAGCGAAATGGACATAGATTACGTAAACTAAGTTTAGTTTTCGACAGATGGCAACATTTGGTTATTTAAAGTCCATATTTCGCTCATCATTCACTCTTTTGTACATTGTCTGTGGCATATTTCGTGAAAAAAACTCTTTTTCTCTTTCTTTTATGAAGTTTTATAGTGTGACCATAGATTTAAGAAAAATAGATCGGCAATAGTCACCCAAACAACGTGACCAAAAATGGGTTGTTAATGTGTGAGTGACTTACGGGGCTCGTGGCGCATTGGTAAAACAACCGGCTGCAGCACTGAGGTCGGGGGTTCGATTTTCGCCCGAGTACAAATATTTATGACAAACATTAATATTTGTGCGGCGTCTGGGCGTTTTTCTATGTATTATAAGTATGTATTTACATATTTACAAAAGAAAAGTATATATGTATTAGTATCCGTTCTCTAGTAACTATAGCACAAACATTTAGTTGCTTAGTTTGGAACTGGCGCTGTGTGATTTGTGTCCAAGATATTATTATTATTATCAATGTGTTCTAAGGGAAAATGGAAAAGCTAGAAGAATGGGCAGCAGCATTCTTTCTCAAGACACTACAGCCTACTGCGATCGCCAACCCGCCTGCCAAGCGTGGCGATTATGGCAAAAACCCCCCATGATTGCGCGGACCGGCAGTTGTGGCGCTTTATGAGGGAGGCCTATGTCCAGCAGTGGACGTCAAAAGGGCTTATGATATGATGTGTTCGTAAAAAGCGCTTCAAAGCGTTAACTTTTACATAGTGTTGGGTGTAATGTTAATGGGTGGAAATATAAATATCCCCAAAATCTAATATACGCGGTTACGCTGTCAGTTATTCGATGCTATTAGTAAATTTTTCCTGACATGTGCCATCTATTGTAGTCTATGCTAAATCTATGTATGAACCCACAATCGTTGTGTCAGATGTCAGCTGATAAACGACCGCCATTTTTAAACTAGGCAGGCCCACAGTTTAAACGGCAAAATCTTCTGGTATAAGCTAAACTATAGTTTAAACTGTTATTGGAGGTTTATCTAGCATTGATCTTACCAAATAAACGACAGATGAGGTTTAAACTAGATAAAATAGTTTAAACTGTGATTGATCTTACGGGCCTAAGATGAGGAAAGGGGTGCATCGATCAGATCTTCTCTCTGAGAAGTATCTAGCTAAGACTAAAAAGTATGCTGTGCTTTTATAGATCTAGAGAAGGCTTAAGGTTGTGTTTCCAGGAATGAAATAATTAACGGGAAGCTTGACGTTTCGGCCAGGTTTTTGTGACCACGGCCAGTGTGACCTGGCCGAAACGTCAAGCTAATAAAGGTAAATATTTGTTTGCCAAAAAAGTGTCGCGTTAATTCCCGTTCATTATTTCTGAGTAATATGCAACGCGAAAGCCTAAAAGTATTTCCAGGAATGAATTATGGTCAACACTGTCGAGTATATATGGGTTTGACGAGCGCCTAGTGCGGACTTTAAATTCCCTATACGAGAATTCTAGAGTCTGTATCAGGGTAAATGGGGCGCACTCAGACTGTTTTATACCATTTAGGACATAAACATAACGGCGAGTCGAGGCTTAACAGCCACTGCCTATACCTTCAGGTGGAAAAAGACTTAAAGTTATGTTTTGTTATGTGTTATATCTTCCATATTAGGTATGGTAAATGAAGATGATAAATGAGATGTCTTATGATTGTGTAGGATATGATTTTTATGGTTATTTTAAAATAAATATATATCATATCAGATATATATCAGATATATATATATATATATATATATATATCATATAAACCTATATCAGATGAAATGTGGAAATATAATTTATTTACAACAATATAAAACTATTGCTTAATGAAAACGTGTCAATGTTAAAATTTCGCTGCCTCAATGGGCCGGCCCGACCGGTGAAATACGACGACCTCTCAGAATGCCGCCGTAAAGTGGCTTATGCCGCGTTTCATTCGGTGAGAGATGTTTCCGGAGGTCCAAGCCCTTCCCCTCTTCTCTTCCTCTCTCCCCTTCCCATCCGACTTCCAAACCCTTCCCTATGCCATTTCTGGGGCCTGCAATGCAAAAGTAACACTATCTATGTTGCTTTATTGATTAAAACAACTTTTAGGATTGTATCGCGTTTATTTATTATTTATTTTTATTTCCCGACGTTTTAATCAATGAATGAGATTCGCGAAAATCTTAGAAACAAATATGTTGCTTTAGTTGCGGCGGTTTTAGTGGCTTCCCAATAGGTGACACTTCTGCTCGTTTGCCCTCCTATCCCATAAAAAAAAACCAAATATTTTACTATTCTTAACCCCTCGAAAATGTATTTTCCAATAAAATACTCCAGATGTCGACCAAACAAATTTAAAATACTAAAGCCGTAACAATGTTTGGTTGGCCGGTGCCGCGTGTTGCATTGACAACAACTTTGGTAATTACTGTTTGTTTATTGAGAACTACAAACTTACATATTGTTACATACTACGTCTACTATTTTACGGTAGTCATTTACTATTTTCGAAATAACATAACTTCAGCCCTTTTTCTACCCGAAGGTGTAGGCAGTAGCTGTTAAGCGTCGACTCGCCACTATGTTTACGTCACAAAATTTAAATATTATTTATTAAAATTTTCATATACAATTTTTGGTGCATAAGGTTGACTTAATGCCATAAGGCAGGCTCTGCCAATCTACCTTTGGGTTAATTACACAAACTACGAATAATTGATACAAAAATATTTTAAAATACCACGAGCTCTCGGAATATCATCGTAAAGTGGCTCGTGCTGCGTTTCGTTCGGTGAGAGAGATATCCGGAGGCCCGAACCCGTTTTCCCCTTCTTTTCCCCTCCTACTCACTTAAAGGACGGCAACTTACCACGGTGTTCATTGTCGGTGAGTAGTTGCTAACCAATTGTTAGTTTGCGCTCCTATCCCAGAAAAAAAAAATAACTTGGCAATTTTTTTTTATCCGACTGCGACAAGAATTGGGGTGTTATGTTTTGAGCAATATAATATAACAATGTAGCTTTATGAGAGAGCGCGTTCGGAATAATAGCAAATTAAGGTTTAATTGCAATTCCACCTGAACTACAGCTAAATAATTTAATTATAAAGGGTATTAAGTTACTAATAGCAAGTGCTTAATTTGCTACCAAGTGCGGAGAGAAAATTTTATACTCAAAGAGATACGATGACTTAAGCAAGTCATATATCCGTTAGTAGAGCCTGATTAAGCTGTCAATCATTGATAAGACATTAATAAGCTTCCTAGTGGTAGAGCTATGCATGAATGGGCCAGCTCTACCGGTGAAATACCACGACCTCTACTATCGACATAATATACTAATATCGACGTAAATCTATCTGTGTTCAGGTGTCCTTTGGCGGTGTTTGTTGCCGCTAGCCATCGGGTGACACGTCTGCCCTTTTGTCCCCCTATCCCATTAAAAACTAACATCTTTTCTTATACCTGTAAAATTTCGAACATAAGTATTAGAAGAACTCAAATCTCGTCTCTATATTGATACACGAACAAACAAACTGAGAGATAAATGTCATTGACCTTATATTATCTATATTGTAACTTAACTAACGCTATCTTTGTCTACACTCAGTTACAGATACATTTACACATTTAGATAAATTTTCTCTTCATTCAAGTAAAACATGTTCTTCCGCATTCGAATATTTAAAACTTGAATAATAATATACTAAAATCCTCCTTAATATCCCAAGACCAAGACAGCGGCAATCGTGCATCGACACAAAAAAAAAACAAACTATCTTTATTCATTGGACTCGTTAAAGCACTTAGAATCGCCATAGAACTAAAGTACTTATATAAAATACGCAGAGCCTAGATACCCTTTCTAAAAAAAGCGAATCTAAGTGCCAGTTCCGGCATCAGGGCTTCTTGAGAAGAACTGGCAAGAAACTCAAGGATAACGCACGCCGGATGAATAGTTGGCAAAAGCCATTCATCGATGTACATATTACAGTAAGCCAGTGTGGGGTGAAACTCAAACCTAGGACTTCTAGTCAGTGTTATTAAAAGAAGCATACAAATGTCTTATTGTAAGTATATTCTATTCATCTCTTTGTAGCGAGATATATTTATCAGTATTTAAGCCCGATCATAAACATTAAGACTTCCTCATAAATTTGTAAAAAAAAATCATTGAAGTAACACAAATAGATCATATACGTAACAAGATAAATACATTTGTAACAAGATAAATACATTTATAACAAGATAAATACGTTTGAGGAAATACGTTAAGATGCAAAGAGCTCACATGTAGATAATTGTAATTATTAAAATAATAACCTAGTTAACTACTAAATTTAATCGTCCTTATCTATACATATAAATAAAAGTGTCTGTCTGTATTATTGAAATAACAACTGCTTTCTACTACATTCATGTGCGGTACATACACCAAATAAACTTTTTTTTTTTACAATCTTTGTCTGTCTGTTTGTTCCGGGTAATCTTTGAAATATCTGGACCGATTTTGACGGGATTGTTATTGGCAGGAATAATAAGGAGTGACTAAGACTACTTTTTTAGCTGTTTTTTTATATTGTTAAAAATTATTTTAATCGCTTAATATTAAGCATTAAGTCCACCAATACACGAAAATTGAGTATGAAGTTTTAAATAAATAAATATCCTTGTAATAGATATTGGACGGAATTTAATATGGAGGTTTTCAGGCTATGACTATGGCTTTTCAGGCATAGAAAAGCTAATGCAACATTTTTTTAGGATTAGTAAGTTGATACTTGCATCACCTGGACAATTGATTGCTGTATCGTATTTTACGATTACGTAGATTTACGTAGAGTATATTACGTAGGTTTTCGTCGTTATTAAAGTGCACACTTACGAAAGTGTACAATTTTATCACAGGAATAACAATAACTCACACTCCATCAGTCTCGTCAAATATTTCACAAATACGCATTTTATTCTCATAGTTTAGGCCATTAGGCCTTTTCTGAAAGAATAAAGAAAATTTGTTTCTGAAATTATGATTTAAGGCTCTGAAAAACCATAACGTTTTATACAACAACACAAAACATAACAGAACATTACACAACTTCACGCCTTTTTCTACCCGAAGGTGTAGGCAGTGGCTGTTAAGCCTCGACTCGCCGTTATGTTTACGTCCCAAATGGAATTGGTGGCGAACTTATTGCCATACTGGGCACAAAGTTTTTAGTCGACGATATTTATCACACATAACTTTCGAAAGTAATTTCGAAAAGTCATTGGTGTGAGTCAGGATTCGTACCCGCTACTTCTGGATTCAGAAGCATAAAACAATATAACATAATTAAAAAGGTTTGTGTAATAAATTAATTTGCTTATACAAGTCTTGTATGCACAAGTAACTGACAATTTCTACAAATGTGTTATGATTGCAACATAAATTTTGATAGTATTAGTAAATAAACTGTAAACTATTTCATAATTATCAAAACAAACTATTACTATCAGAGAAGATAAATATTCGTTAAAGAACTAAATATTCAACTATTTTAATCTGTTGGTTCCCGCTATATTATGCAAATGACAACAAATGAAAAAAACTATTTGCAGGTTATTTTTTCTATTTGCATTTTTCACTCGGAACTCTAATTATTTTAGAAAGAAAAAAAATAGTCTTCATTTACTCCATACATTAGGTATACTTGTGAGAGCACCGTAAAAAATCCAGATGTTGTTTTTGCAGATTATCCAGAACAAGCAGGCGAACTTTTAAAAGTTTACATACTGATATAGCAAATGTAAAATGTAAATCTGTTGTTTTGATACCATATATATATACATATATGTCCTACTTCACTCTGTTATCACTACATAGTATAAAACAAAGTCGTTTTCTCTGTCCCTATATCTCTATGTATGCTTAAATCATCAAAACTACGCAACGGATTTTGATGCGCTTGTTTTAATATATAGAAGGTATCAACGGGGTGGTTTTTATGTAAATTCCATGCATAATATAGCAGAGAAACAGTATTATTTTCGAAGTTTTACGCTTTAATTGCAAACGCTGGCTGAACCCTAAGTGATACATAAAAATAATGTACTACACTATTGTACATATTAAAAAGGTCTACAGAAAAGTTTAATTTACTGTACGATTTTATGGCAGCTCGACCCTCGGCATTAAGGGCAAAATATTTGACGAGTTCGTTAACGTTATATTTTAATCATAAAAAAATATCATTGTTGTGATTACAGATTCGAACTAGCGTCTTCCGAAACCGAAGTTCGAGTGCTAAACCGCTAGCCTATCGAGAATATATTAATGATAACGATGTTGTTACTGGTATAGTTAAGTTTATTTATTCAAACATTATCTGCTTTTGTTAAACTACGTATAACCCTTCCTAGTACTTCTTCGAGACAACATCATGAAGTGCGTATTTTCTTCATTCTAATAACATATTTATTTTATCATCATACGTTAATAAGTGACCGACCGTACTGGTATTGTAATGTGTTGATTAAATTATATATAATATCTATAATAAAACAGTATTTATAAACATGTTTCGTTTTAATAAATCGTTAGTGAAAAATGTGACTGGCAAGAGATATTTCACTGTTGTTAATTGGGACAAAACTTTCGTTGAAAGATCGAACATATTGAAGGTAAGTTTTAGCAACATATTAGTCTGTAGTAAATTCGAAATAAAATCTATGTTATCATTACATATCATTGATTAGATCTTTGAAATTATGCAACAAATTTTGATGCGTTTTTTTTATTAAGTAGAAGGTATCCACGGGTTAGTTTTTATGTATAATTCATGTATAACGTAGTAAAAAAAAGTTATAATTTTCGAGATTCAGCACTATTGCAGACGCTGGCTGAACCTTATGTGATAGATCAAGATCAAAACAATATACACATTACGATACAACTTAAAAAGGTCTACAAAAAGTCCGCAATTCTGTATGTCTATCTTTTAGAGATAACCCTCAATGACCATTTTTATTTCTTCTTAGGCTTCTGCGGCGAAACAAAGTTCGCTGGTTCAACTAGTATAATATATAAATAGGTATGATGATATGGCTTGATAGGGAAGAAGTGAATAATAGGGATGTGCGGAAAAAAATCCTGTTGTGCCGACCCCAAATTATGGGAAACAGTGCAGAAAGATGATGATATACAAAAAGGGTACTTATGCGCGTAGTTATAAGAAAATTTTTTGATAGCGAACTATTAGTATGGAATATTTTGGTATCTACGTGACCCGGCGAACTTTATAATCGATTATTACTTACTATTTGTTTCTATGATTTTCGCGAATCTCATTCATTGATTAAAACAACTTTTAGGATTGTATCGCGTTTATTTATTATTTATTTTTATTTCCCGACGTTTCGAACTCTTTACAGAGATAATTTTCACGAGTATGAACAAAAAGATGGTAGTTGTTCAAAAGCTATCTTCATTGATACAGAGAGCACCCACTTTTTGGAAATAAAAATCAAAAAGTTGATGTTAAAAATATGATTTTTACTATTGGTAACCCACATCAGACCATGAGAACAAAAGTTAAATACTTATTTATAAGATGCATTAATACATCCTGCCTCTAAAGATCCTTTGTTGTATGATTTAATAAGTAAAAGTTGTTATTATTAAATTATTACAAAATAATTTAATAATAACAACTTTTACTTATTAAATCATACAACAAAGGATCTTTAGAGGCAGTATGAAAAGTTCGAAACGTCGGGAAATAAAAATAAATAATAAATAAACGCGATACAATCCTAAAAGTTGTTTTAATCAATATTACTTACTAGTTGACCCGGCGAACTTCGATCCGCATTAAAAGAAATAAATTAGTAATATTTGGATCTTAAAAAGTTCAATTTGTGCTATTTATCAGCACGCTTTATGGCGCGCAAACGCAACTGCTATGTACCGCTATGTTAATACTGTAATATCTTCGTAAATATTAGTTTAAATTACACGCTGTAAAGGGCTATATTGTTAGTATCTATATAGCTATCTATATTAAAAGCACAATCTATTTAAGATAGTTAACTGAATGAAAATTAATGCTGTAATGTTTAAAATTGCTTCCTAAATAAGCCACTATTTCTCGTAAAAAATAAAAAAATAAAAATGGTCATTGTGGGTTATCCCTAAGAGATAGACATATGCTCTCGCGGACTTTTTTGTAGACCTTTTAGAAGTGTATAATAATGTAGTACATTGTTTTCATTTATCACTTAGGGTTCAGGCAGCGTTTTCGATTAAAGTTTTAATCTTGAAAATTATCACTTTTTATTTCTACACTATACATGAATTATAGATCAAAACCACTCCATTGACACCCTCTAACTATTAAAAAAAACCGCATCAAAATCCGTTGCGTAGTTTCAAAGATTTAAGCATACAAAAGGACATAGGGACAGAGAAAGCGACTTTGTTTTATACTATGTAGTGATAAGCAATAAATTTTGTCCGATTTATTGACTATTATTTTATTTTATAACTGTCGTTTATTTTTTAATAAAACTGTAAGTATGAAATTTCGCACATTTGTAGTTTATACAAAGAAGAAGTGACAAATGAAAATAAAATTTGTTCAGTAATATTACGCCAAAAACTAAAACGTTTTCCAGAGATTAAATAAATCCTAATCCTAAATACAAAATAGAAATACCTAAATTAAAGTGAACGCGGAATGAAAGGGGTGATTAATACAAATTCCCACAATGGGTGTGCCAACTGACCCCTAATTCGATAATTAGTTATCCGAGATCTATTCAAAAGATTAAAGGTAGTCGATACTACTACCTACTCTCTACCAAATTCTCTCTACCTAACACGTCCGGACCGCGGGATGAAATTTCAGTCTAACATCCAGCTGCTAGCTGCCGCGACCCGCGCGAAATCGTGCTTGCTACTTGGTAATAAACCTTTTTTAGCAGCTAAAATTTATTAGCTACAGGAAAAAAAAATACGTGAAGATACACAGATTAATAAGTTTATTGAACACAATGTGGTATCTCAGCTTAATAATCACATATCCTAGATTATTGGACTAGTAATAAACCGATAAATCGAAGTTTCAAATAATTATCTCGATTTCATGATAAACTGCTATTATTGCTAATATCAAAGGCAGCGGCTTTGATAGTAGCCTAATGATATGTAACCAGCATCAATAAACTTGCTATCAAATGCAATTTCTCAACAGACAGCTATTTTGTGTTCTTTTTTTAAAATTTGTCTCCTTTCTTCCATTATGTTTTCAGTCTATTCACATTTCACTGGATATCACCGAAGAGAAATTATAATAACTGTGCTATCCATATCGTAATTCATTAAAATTGATAACCTCTTTACACATTCTTCTATTACCTAATACCAATTTATCGACCATAAATCAAGAACATATCAGTTATCTACCATGACTGTCAATCATATTGATGCATTTCAATTGTGTAAATTGTGTCATTTAAATTATATCAGACTTGACAAACGATTACAATATACTTCAATAGTCTGAGTGCTATTCAGTCAAGGTAAAATGTCTGCGTATTATTGACTATCAATAGCAACTGTGGACTTACAATATTCCTATTTCTTAGGGTAGATATTATGAAAGTTACTGTCGTTCTACAGGATTTTATTGTTAATGGCTAGTAGCAATATGCGTATTGCCAGAAAAAAAAAGATATGGATACATATTATTCTAAATTTGAAATCACATTATTTGACATTTGTAAAGAGTTTAAGTTATCGTATTCAAACTCTTTTCAGCAATAAATCCTTCGGTATTGCAATTGTAGTGCTCTAACTATTAAGTGATTCAGGTTCCTGCATACTTTATGCATTCATGGACAATGCACTGGTGAATCGAAGAATAATAATATATATAGAAATCGATGTATTATTAAAGAGATTATGAATTCAAATGAAAAGAAATTACTTTTTGGAAATCTTGTGTGAAAAATACTATACATAGATGCAAGAAAGAAGATGTTTTAAAATTCTATATATCTGTATGTCTCGCTATACTTCGAAACTATTAGTTAGAAATATTTTTGAGATTTATTGACCTATGGTCAATAGTATGACATCTTTTAGGGTTTTATTGACCTATTATTCCATAGTATAAAACAAAGTCGCTTTCCACTGTCTGTCCCCTTATGTGCTTAGAACTTTGAAACTACGCAACGAATTAATGTATGTAAAATATATGTTTTAATAGATAGAGGGTATGAACGGGTTGGTTTCTATGTATAATATAAGTATTATGTAGTATAGAAAAAGTGATTACTTTCGAGATTTAGTAGTTGAATTGTAAACGCTGTCTGAACCTTAAGTGAGAGATCAGACCTTCAGAAAGTCTACAAAAAAGTCCGCAATGCTGTATGTCTATCTCTTAGGGATAACCCACAAAGACAATTTTTATGGCTTTACTTTTTACGAGAAATGAGTCAATACAAAGTTTGCTGGGTTAACTAGTAGACAATAACGCCTAAAAGATTTGGAGCGTGACCTAGAATTTGTGTCATTGTAATCTATAATTGTCAAAAAAGGAATTATTAGCCGAAAAACTCCTTCGTAGTAGCTAGGCTTACGATTAGAGTAACATGTATGTATGTAAATATGGCGAATCCTCACGATAATCTGGAACCTTATTTAGATGAGGAACAAGACGTCACATAAAATAGAGAGAGATAAATAATAATAAACCGATAAATCGAAGTCTCAAATAATTAGCTCGATTTCATGATAAATCAGAGCTATTTTATTAAGAAATATTTAAACAAATAACTTATTAGTAATACAATTTGAACACATGTTGTAGTCTGTACCGTTGAATCCACACGAGTGACTATTGGAATTTTCATTAAACTGTAGAGATAATATTAGGAACAAAGGTCGTTCGATAAGTATGTTCAACATTACGTTGAATATGTTCTAATACAAAACGTATAGATATATTGACTTGATTCCGCGGTATAGGTACAGGGTTTCTATGTATTAATCATGAGCTGGATGAAAAACCTTTACGCCAGCTCGTACTATTTTAAAATAACTAACAATTTAACAGGTAAATAATTATGTGGTCTCCGTGCTCAGGAGGTCGTGTATATCGCTTCTGAATCAAGATGTCGTGAGTTCAATTCAATTCTTCTGTTAAGCCTGGACTTGACTTGAATTTTCACGTTCCAATATCCAATCCAATTTCCACGTTGAAATATGTGGTAGGACCTATTGCCAATTATCGGGCATAAAGTTGTCAGCTATTCATATTAATCAAACGAAACTTCCGAAAAGAATTCCGAGAAATCATTGGTGCAAGCCCGGAATCGATCCCACGATTTCTGAATCTAACTTCAGAAGCGGGGAGTTCGACCACTAGATTAGTAATTAGTGTAGGACATTATTCGAATTTGGAATTGTTTGAACAAAAAAAAACGTTCTCTAAATCGCGCCATTTTCATTTTGAGTGATTGATATTAACAGTTTTATTTTTATTTATTTGTAAGCAAAATTTGCTGTAATAACCTCCGTCTACCTAAATCGTTTACCCCTATAACAAATTCGTTTTCCCACCCCATCTCATTGGCGGTGTTCACCATTCTGCGGTCACTAGCGCTACGCCCAAGTTTTAATTGCGATGTTAAAAGGTCTTTCGGTGGCGAACAGATTGAAGAGGAAAATTGTTTTAAAACGTTTGTAATTTGTCGCAATTTGTTATTAACGAGCTTTTATTTTATTTGGGGGGAATTTGTAAAAAAAATATATGGCTCACCTCTAAATTTCATTACTCTAATTGCAACAAGAGATTTATGGCCGTCGTAACTGTTGAAAAAACAATTACTTGTAATAAAAATGAAGCTGGGTAGGGACGGAAATTAATTAAAAAAAAGAATTATTTCTGAAATGGTCAAGTTTAAGGACAATTTAAACTCAATTTGAGTCACTGCACGCAATTTTGCTTAAAAGACCGAGTTCTAACTTATGCGACTGATAATGTTGGTTCTGCTATCAAAACAGCTTTTTTCTTTTTCATATTTCAAATGTAAAATAAATTATAAGACAAATAATTGTAAGGAGAGCTGATCTACATAATTTAAAGTACCTCACAGAAATAATTGCGTATTTAGTGTTTCTGTTATAAATTATTAGTAAATTGTTAGTGATTGAAAATGTAACCATGAAATCTGGTTTAATTGGCCCCCTTGTTACAGTAGTTAGTTAGCGTTTAATTAAGAGGTAAACTGTGATTGATGAATATAATGTGTTATTGATTGGATATTTAATGAGTGCCACGCAGTACGCTGCATGAATGGGCTGACTCGACTGGTGAAATACTATGACCACATGCCGCGTTTCGCTCGTTGAGAGAGATATCCGAAGGCCCACTCTCGTCCCATTTTCCTTCCCTATCCCACAGCCAACCCCTTCCCTATCCTATCAACGAAAACTTTCCCAAGGAGGGTACATCAGATTGGCGGCCGGTCGTAAAACCACAGCCAAATCTTTTGACAGCATGGATAGTTGGAAAGGACAACATGTCGTACCGACCCCACTTAAAGTGGGATAAGGGCAGGAAAATGATTGATTTAACATTTGTATTTTAGGGACTTAATGTGGACAAACGAAGCTTGGCGAGTACAGAACGAAAACAGAGAACATTTACTGATAGGTCACAATTGAAGTATGCTCGCAGATTGGTCGTTAAACTTGGAAGTGCTGTTATAACTAGAGAAGATGGCAATGGATTAGCATTGGGACGACTGGCGTCCATTGTTGAACAGGTACCTAAATACATTTACGGCAAATCCTTAACAGTGTAAGCAGAGAGAACAGTGGTTTTGAACAGGTAGGTAAATAAACAAATATCTAAAGCCACTTAGTTGGTTGGTTGTAATCAAATGGGTTTTTATTTAAAACTTTTTATTTATCTCTTAATAATAAAAACAGACGTGAAACGGACAACGATACATAGAAGGCTTCTAAATTAATGGAAAAGGGCGATAAACACCAACTCGGACTTTTTACTTAAGGCTTTGTTAAGTAAAAAATGAAAAAAAAGACATAATTCTTTTGTAGTCGGCTCACCCCGTATCGCTTTACAATTTTTTCTTTGTTTTTAAGTTATTTTCTTTTAAAATTTTTGTAAAGTTTTTTAAAATGAGAAAGTTCTCTGGTTTCAGATTGAAAAAAATATTGTTGTTGCTATAAAAGACTTCTTATTGATATAAATTAAGTGTTTTCTGTTTAGAATTTCATGTCTTAATGTTTCATTTCAATTTTAAAATAGCTATATTGACTTCAAAGTAATAAAAAAACCTCGTTAAAAAGAATTTCAATCACAAAATAAGTTAATCTCATTCAACTTTCTTTTATTCTGTATATAAATATGATAATTTATATGGAAAAAATAAGCTCTCGTTTGTTTGAACCAAATTAATTTCGGAAAATATTTCATAAATCTGAATTTATTGTACAAGATTACTTTTTAATAGAAAAAAACATGAAAATAATGGTTAATAATATCTTGGACACTTGTTTGTTTCAAAATAATATGTATCTGCATTTATGTGAAGCGACCTCACATACGAGTATCCGGGATTGGATACTTGAAAAGTTGTCGATTATTTTTTTACTCGACTAAGTACATAATTATATTTTTCCAGGGCCATATTTTTCCATTTTTTATTTATTTGCGAAAACAAATTTGATTGTAATTTAGGGAAAAGGAAAACGGTCAATTTGGAATTAAATTGTTTAGTATTGATAAATTATACTATAGTTTAACATAACATAACTTGACGCCTTTTTCTACCCGAAGGTTTAGGCAGATTTAGTATCGACTCGCCGTTATGTTTACGTCCCAAATGGAATAGGTGGCGAATCTATTACCACACCGGGCTCAAAGTTTTCAGTCATCGATATCACACATAACTTTCGAAATTAATTTCGAAAAGTCATTGGTATTATCCAGAATTCGAACCCGCGATCACTTGATTCAGTAGCGGGGTGCCCGACCACTGGACCACCGAGACATAGATTAGTTATTTTAAAAAAGTTTTTATAGGTAGCTGAGTGTCATCATGAAGGCAGAGAATGTATTATGGTATCAAGTGGAGCGGTGGCATTTGGCAGACAGAAGCTGACACAAGAGTTGTTGATGTCACTTTCAATGAGAGAGACATTATCACCAAGTGACCACACTAGAGAGGTGAGTACACTTTTCTTATGTTACCATGTCAGACCAAAAATATTTTCTTTTTGGTTTCAGTTAGGTACTGCTTAAGTCTAGACAACGTCGTTTCTTTTTGACAAATATTCTATTGAGTTATTATTTGTATTACATAATAAAAGATCAAACCTGTTTAAGGGTTAGGCCTCCCGCTCCTGAATTAAGAACTCTCGGTTTCAAAACCTGACTTTTAAGAATTACATTACATAAGTTATTTAAGACATATATTGAGGAGTGACAAAATCATTTCGTTTAGGACGTAAAAATAAAATCGCAAAGTCGTGGTATTATTGTCTAACCACTTGGTGCATAAAAACGCGTGAAGATACAAAAGGAAAGTTACGTAAAGATTTCCGGTGAACTGGTTGATTTCTAACAATATTTTCATGTGCGGCAAAATTAAATGCTGTACGTTCTCGGTTGCCCGAATAGTAGTTTAATGTGAAATCGGGAATGTTGTTGTACAATTATGGTTAGTTGAAACTAATTAGTAAGTGCTTTGTTAAAGGATGCTGGAAGTATCTTGGACCCCAGAGCGGCGGCCGCCGTTGGACAATCCGAACTCATGTCGATGTACGACGCTATGTTTTCGCAATATAATGTGAAAATTGCACAGGTATTGTTTTAACTTTAGTATTCACAATTATTATTATACTTTTTCCTAGAAATTTATATACGCTGCTATCATCAAAATATGATCATTATAACCGGATTTTACGCAATATTTCGATAGGTTTGGTAGGTTTTGTATAGTAGAAAAAAATAAATGATACGTTAGCCTATTTGAAAATTCGAAAATACCGGCTTCAAAAGACATTTTTTGGTGAGTTATGTGTCTGATGTAAGGCAAAGGGCTGTTCCATTACGTAGGACCAAATATTTGTCATACTTTCCCGTTATTACTCAATAAGAAAGTAATAGTTTAAAAATTTACTGGTAAAATCTTAAATATAAATCTTTTATGTTCTCCACAGAATGGTTAAGGTATATTTGTTGAATATTTAATATCTATAAAATATGTGTGAATAAAATTGCTAGCAGAAAATCGTTGTATCAAAAATGCAAAAACATGGACGCTCAAAGCCCCCTATCAGTATTTTAATAACAAAGTTCAGCAATTTGGAAAACCATGTTATATTATAATGCAAAATTATGCGCAAAGAACATTGGTGGTCGGAATAAAAATGCATATTTTCAAACATAAGCACGAAGCGTCTCTGTTGTATTGTCAAGCTTACAGTACCGCAGGGTCTTACTTTACAAGTAATTTATGAATGAAATTCTGATACATATGCAAAGTTGAAACTTAAATTATCGTATAGATAGTAAATTATATTTATAGACACTAATTTTAACATAGCATAACTTCACACCTTTTGCTACACGAAGGTGTAGGCAGTGACTATTAAACTTCGACTCGCCGTTATGTTTACGTCCCAAATGGAATAGGTGGCGAACCTATTGCCATACCGGGCACAAAGTTTTTAGTCATCGATTTTCTATCACACTTAACACATCGGTGTGTGCCAGGATTCGAACCCGCGACCTCTGGATTCAGAAACCGTGTGCTCGACCATAGTAATTTTAATATTAGGAAAACCATGATACGCAGGTCATCTTTTTTGTTGAAGGTCTTTTGGGATTTGAGTTATCGTTTTAATCGAACATAGCTTCTTTTTCTTACATTTTTTTTGATTTAAAATAATTTCTTATTAACTAAATTAGTCATTACATAGTATAAAATAAAGTCACTTCCCGCTGTCTGTCCGCTTATATGCTTATATCGGTTAAACTACACTACGAATTTTGATACGGTTTTTTTTAATACATAGAGGATGTCAATTGTCAACGGGGTGATTTTGATCTATAATTCATGTAAAGTGTAGTAAATAAGTCAAAATTTCAAGTTTTAGAACTTAAATCACAAACGCTGCCTGAATCTCAAGTGACAAATCAAAACAATGTACTACATTATTATACACCTTCAAAAGGTCTATAAAAAAGTCCGCGATGGCGCAAGTCTATCTCTTAGGGATAACACACAATTAAATTTTTTATTTTTTACCTTTTTACGTAAAATAATGGCTTATTTACGAAGCGATTTTAAACATTACAGCATTAATTTTCATAAAGTTAAGTTGTCTTAAATAGATCGTGCTTTTAATATGGATCAA
The DNA here is from genome assembly GCA_905147225.2 of Euproctis similis. NCBI lineage: Eukaryota > Metazoa > Arthropoda > Insecta > Lepidoptera > Erebidae > Euproctis > Euproctis similis. The sequence goes on from LR990105.1 coordinate 12,394,890, forward strand.
CATGGCCCTTTACAGCGTGTAAATAGCTGCCGATAAATAGCATAAATTGAACTTTCTAACATCCAAATTTTCTTCAATTATTACTTTTGATGCGGAACAAAGTTCGCCGAGTCAGCTAGTTGTAATATAAAGTTAAAATTGTAGTATAAATTGTGGACAATTACTAGCGTACCTAGTAGTTTTTAGCTAAGCTGTGGCTGCTCGTACTAATAAGCTTGAAACTAGTTTGGTTTGTCTTTGGTATTTGTTTTAGTGAGTTTGTTGTTTCGAATGGTTGAAAAGTTACGTTATTTAATCCTAAATGTGTTCAAAGCTTACAAAATAGCTGTAGATATGTGTTTAGAATACGGTAAAATCACTTAGCTGGTTAAGATTAAATTTCTGCTTACACCATTTTATGGTGATAAGTTGAGTCTCAACTGATGTCTTAGGATACATATGAATAAAGTTATGTAAATTAGACAAGGTAAAAATATGGATGAATATGTTAATATAGAAGTCGCAGAAATATAACTTCACGCTCAACTCAATGCAATGCATATTTACGGTTTGAGCCGTGGTTATATTAACCGCGGTAGGCGATCCAATCCTACAAGATTCGGAAGAAGGTATCATCAGTTTATATCCTTCTAACTAAACTTCATAAGGTAGCAATGTAACAAATGAAAACTCTAGCGGGTGTACTTACAAAATGAAATGAGCCAAGGATTACAAAGTTCAGGGTTAAAATTCCTTCTTTAAGTTGTTAACTAGTTAGTTTTAATGTTTTATTCTAAATATATGGGTAAAAGAACTTTTAATTAAAAGTTAACTCTAATTTAAACAAGTTAAGGTGTGCTAGTCTCTAAACACCTTTGCGGAATTTACTAACTACTGAAATTCCGAGTTCCTAATTTACATTCCGAGTCTAGTTACTACTTAATGTTTGTGCCAGTTAGGATTTTATTCGTATAATGGTCCCGACTATGCTCAACACCTGAATTTCTGTTTAGGTGTATAATATTATTTAATACTACCAATATAATTTTGATGTGAAACTTTCTTTAAATTAAGATAATGGGAGATTTTCAGAGAAGACATTGGCTGATAGCATGAGATTTAGCTCGGAAACTAGATAGACCTATTTTATTCTGTCCTTAAATAGTATTCATCATCATCATCAGCCTTTTGAGGTCCACTGCTGGACGTAGGCCTCCCCCATAGAGCGCCACAACTGCCGGTCCTCTGCAACCTACATCCATCGACCTCCCGCGGATTTCACACGGTCGTCGGTACACCTGGTGGGGGGACGGCCTACTCCGCGTCGACCAGTTCGTGGTCGCCACTCGAGAACCTTTCTACCCCAGCGGTGATTGGTTCGTCGAGCGATGTGGCCAGCCCATCTCCACTTCAACGTGCTAACCTTACGGGCTATGTCGGTCACGCCAGATCTCTTGCGTATCTCCGTATTGCGGATTTTATCTCGCAGAGAGATTCCGAGCATAGCCCGTTCCATAGCACGTTGAGCCACCTTGAGCTTCGTCATGAGGCCAACATTTAGAGACCACGTCTCAGCTCCATATGTCATCACTGGTAACACACATTGGTCATAGACCTTAAACTTAAGGCACTGTGGGATTTTGGACGAGAAGATTATTTTTGTCATAATTCTACATGAAATGCAATTTTTACGTTTACGATTATTTAGATTTTTGACTATGACCATTTTGTCATTTGATCACTTAATATTTTTTTTGTTTTACATATTTTCTACAGGTACTTGTAACGAAACCAGATTTTTATAACGAGGAGACGAGGAAAAACTTATTTTGCACGCTATCAGAATTGATATCACTCAACATTGTACCAATTGTGAATACTAATGACGCTGTAAGTCCACCCATGTACATCCATGACGATACTGTCGTACCTGGCACAGGGAAAAAGGTAAGGATCTCAAAGTACGTTTTCAGTACTTACATGACACACATTGCCAGAATCTGAGGTCTTCACACAATCTAAGGCTGAAAGTTCCACAACATTCTACGAGTTTTTACGCGAAATCATTTACCATTACAGCAGTAAGCTTGTGGAACGAACTACCAATAGAAATTCGACGTGCTAAAACTTTACTCACGTTTAAGAAAATGGTGAAAGAACACTATCTGACATCATTAATGTAAAATTTATGTCTGCTACTTCACCTGCGTCATCTTTGTCACTAGTCACTCACGTTCTTTATATGTATTTTTATCTATGTATGTGTATATGTATGTATATATAAAATTATTAATTCTAAAATAGATCTTCAGAATTTCCAATTTCCAATTGAATTAAATTGTACACAACATCTACTGCCCTCTCCTTCTTATTCCTATCCATCCTAAGGTTGCTTGGCAGAAATTGCTTACAGCAATAAGGCCGCCCATTGTACTGTTGTTTAAATGTATTTCTTTTTTTATCATGTATCTGTATTTTTTGTGTGTGCGATAAAGTATATATAAATAAATAAATAAGGAGTTTTTTAAATAAAAAGAAAACAAATATAGATGTGACATGATATTTCTATATCTACTCTGTGTTAACCGCAGAGTACGTGTACAGATAATTTGATATTATCTGATGATATAATTACAAGAGTATGTTTGTTGTTCGAGTTATGAAATCACTCATACGAAATACCTGCCCATTGCTGGCTTTTCTTGTTATTATTAATTTTTAAATTAAAATACCAAGACTTGAAATGTATGATTTATATTAGTTATAATTTAACAGTATTTCTCACAATAATTCATTCTTGTGAGTGTAAAAAAATAAGAAAGAGATTCTAAATTGTTTTTTAAATAGTAAGTACTACATTTTAACATAAAACAAAGTTTTATACTTTGATAGTTTGATTAGGGTGTGACAAAGATAATGTACTCTCAAGTTCATGGAATCACTCAACAGTCTCTAATATAGCTGAACGATAATTATTATTGTTTAATAATACATTTGAGACCGGCTTTCAGAATGTCTAGACGGCCCGGTCGCCAAATAACTTATCTTCCAACTTGAGAATGCAAAAGTTGCTTATCCCCATTATCAAGTTGTCCAAATTCAATTCGATTTTATATTAATTTTGCGGTCAGCAAAATTTCCTCTGGCTGTTATGAGTATTATAATCTCCTCAATATACAACGGATTTCACTTATTGCTTTGATTACCTGCGAGGGGAATAAAATAACGTAGATATTTTTACCTTCACATTAACCTGTACTTAATGCAAATTTTTGTAATGCATATTTACTTTTATTTACTAGGTTTCATCAACATCATATAATTTCATTCTTTTATTTTTAGGGATTGGGTATTAAAGATAATGATAGTTTATCAGCACTTCTTGCTGCCGAGATTCAATCGGACCTGCTGATTATGATGTCAGATGTTGACGGAATCTATAATAAACCTCCCTGGGAAGATGGTGCTCGAATGATGCATACGTATACATCAAAAGACAAGGAAAAGGTTCAGTTTGGACAAAAATCAAAGGTAAGAATCAATATATAGATAAAATATAGATATATTACATATAGATCTTGTTCGTTGAACAGAACAGAACAGATTTAAAAAAGAAGTTCTTTTAGAACTTCATTTTTAAATCTGTCATTGTGTTTATTTATTTAAAAGGTGGGAACAGGTGGAATGGACTCTAAAGTTAATGCAGCTACATGGGCGATGGCTCGTGGTGTTAGTGTTGTCATTTGTAACGGTATGCAAGAGAAAGCTATCAAGACTATTATAAGTGGGAGAACTGTGGGTACATTTTTTACCGATTGTCCAACCACCTCGCCGACTTCAGTCGATGTTTTAGCGGACAATGGTAAGTAATAAAATGTATAAGATAAATTTTGGGTTTACTTTTTATATTTTGTATTTACTTTTTATTATAATGTACTCTAAAATTTTTTTCTCGTTATAGCTAGGAGCGGCAGCAGAGTTCTTCAAAAATTGTCTCCAGCAGACAGAGCATCCGCCATTCATCTGTTGGCTGAAGCTCTCGTTGAAAAACAAGAACTGATTCTTCAAGCAAATTCAATGGACTTAGAAGAAGCCACAAAAAGTGGTCTTGCTGCACCGTTACTGAGTAGACTATCTTTAAGTCCCAGTAAATTAAAAACATTATCTATCGGATTGAAGCAAATAGCCGATTCAAGTTATGAAAATGTTGGTAGAGTTCTCAAAAAGACAAAATTAGCGGAAAATTTAATTTTACAGCAAGTGACTGTACCTATTGGTGTGCTCTTGGTGATATTTGAATCCAGACCAGATTCTTTACCACAAGTGGCTGCTTTAGCCATCGCTTCTGCCAATGGTCTTCTTTTAAAAGGAGGTAAGGAAGCTGCGCACTCTAATAAAGCTCTTATGGCGTTAGTGAAGGAATCCCTCAAAACCGTTGGTGCAGATGATGCTATTTCCTTGGTTTCGACAAGAAATGAGATTAGTGATCTGTTAGCTATGGAAAAACATATTGATTTAATTATTCCTCGTGGTTCTTCGGAATTAGTTAGTAATATTCAAAAACAATCTCAGCATATTCCTGTACTAGGCCATGCTGAGGGTATTTGTCATGTATATGTTGCTAAAGATGCTGATCCATTAAAGACACTGAAAATTGTAAGAGATTCAAAATGTGATTATCCAGCTGCATGTAATGCCATGGAAACTCTATTAATTCACGAAGACCATGTAAATGGTACACTGTTCACTGATATCTGTAACATGTTAAAGAAGGAAGGTGTAAAAATTCACGCCGGACCAAGATTGGCCTCTCAATTGACATTTGGGCCTCCACCAGCTAGGAGTATGAAATTTGAATATGGAGCATTGGAATGTTGTGTTGAAATTGTAAAAGACATGGATGAAGCCATAGATCATATTCATAAATTTGGCAGTTCTCACACTGACGTAATAATCACAGAAAATGGTGAGTTTTATTTATTCACAAATCAATTTTAAAAATTTCATTAAAATATAGATTGAAAAATTGTGAGTTATTTCAATACCGAATGAATATGATATGAGGCAGAGGAGCGATTAATTGGCATTTAAAAGCTGGTTCGTTTTTTTTAAATTGCTTTGATGCTCGGTTATCATCACGCTGGTGACATCCAAGGCAAATAGATAGGTAAATAAGTTGACTAACAGTTTATTGACGCGTGATATTTAAGATATTATATAATAAAATATTTAGGAAGCCCTCATTATCTCTCCTGTTATCTCATGTTATTGCTACGTGTTCATTAACTTGTGTACTTGAACTCGTAGTATCGTCATTTGTTTTTATTTTAATAACCTCTATTGTATACATGTAATACCATCAATAGATATAATACAACAACAAAAAAATATTATGACGAAATTGAATTCGGGCAATTTTGGAAGTTACGTGTAGACTCAATGGCAAAATTTAGGGTATAAAGAGAGTGAAGGTACAAAAGATTATTAATACCAATATTAATGAATAACGTACTGAAGTTTGTCTTAGAAAGATTAGGTGGAAATTATAACATAACATAACTTCACGCCTTTTGTTACCCGAAGGTGTAGGCAGCGGCTGTTAAGCCTCGTCTCGCCGTTATGTTTACGTCCCAAATGGAATAGGTGGCGAACCTATTGCCATACCGGGCACAAAGTTTGTCAGTCATCGGTATTTATCACACATAACTTCCGAAATCAATTTCGAAAAGTCATTGTTGTGAGCCAGTGTCTGGAAACGAACCCCGGACCTCTGGATCAGAGGCCGTGCGCTCGCCCACTGCGCCACTGAGACTGGTGGAAATTATAACTACATATTTAAATATTACAGATAACGCAGCTAAGCGGTTTTTGAACTCGGTAGACAGTGCCTGTGTATTCCACAATGTGTCTTCTCGTTTCGCTGACGGATTCCGCTTCGGTCTTGGCGCGGAAGTTGGTATTTCAACGGCAAGAATACATGCCAGAGGTAACATCTAAAATAATATATGTACCGTCGTATTGGTGGTCTTGCGGTTTAGCGGTTTAGCGTGTCGAGGTATAAACGCCTGCCTGTGGGAAGTGAACTTATAAATGAAATATATATTTTTACGTTAAACCGTTTAATCCACTTACGAGATTATAATATTAGCACAATTTTAATTTTTTTTTTAGTACAAGGCGTCTCTGTAACAATATTAAGACTTGTGCATTTGACATCCAATTAGCTTAGATTCATAATCATATCGTATTATTATAACAGTACCTGGATGACCGAGCTTTGTTCGGTATTTTTTTTCTGCAAATTGTAGTTTTTGGAAATTATATTTAAGTACAAATTACATACTAATAAAATAATGAAATATGAATCATATTTTTCGATCTTACCGAGGGAATAATAAAAAAATATGAATTATAAAACACGGTACGATACGACACGATAAAATTTTAACGATAACATTTTCTAAAAATTATTCCTAGCTAGATCGATTTATCGCCCCCGAAACCCCCTATATACTAAATTTCATGAAAATCGTTGGAGCCGATTCCGAGATTCCAATTATATATATATACAAGAATTGCTCGTTTAAATATATAAGATAATATAATGCTTTGGCCTTAACATGCACATCACCATCTAAGTTTTCTAAGTTAAGAAGCCAAACGAAAGTAAACAACAAAATATATATAATTTTAAAGAGTTAATATATGTTTTTTGTTAAATTTAAGTATCACTAGTACTTGTTAATAATTTAAAATTAAGTAAATATATAGTGAAACTTCGGTGCTCGTTACAAAATATTTACTATGGAAAAGTAGTTATATTAAAAAGAATATTTATTAAATTGTTGCCTCGGATGTCTCTAAGATCAAGATAATTAACTGTAAAAGTATACCTCCTTAATAAAGGTTTCGGCTTACGTTCAATGAATATTAATTGTATATATTTAATTTTTGCCAGGTCCTGTGGGAGTGGAGGGATTACTTACAACTAAGTGGATATTAGAAGGAACGGATCATACTGCGGCAGAATTCAATGAAGGAAAACGTACTTGGCTTCACGAGACCATGACTCCCAATTGACTATCTCGAACTGTTACAATGTATTTAAATTTAATATTAGTAAGAATAAAAAAAAAATATTAAAGATGAAATCATGAACATAATATTAATAAAAGATGTTAATTAATTATTCGGCACAGTATTCAGTCAAAATTATTTTCCGAAATAAAAATATATCGGAGAGATATTTACCTTTTGGGGATACCTTTTATATTAATTTTAGCTTTTGCAGCCGTGAGTTTTTAATCTAATATTGAGCATTATTCTATAAAAAGTTCTATAAAAAGTATCATAGTTTATAATAGAATTTTTGAAGATTCTTAAATAATCCATAATAATTCAGTAGTTAGATCTATTTTTACTTTTAATACCGAGGTTGCGGCTTAAAATCCCGTTCGAGTTACATTACATATATTACACTTTTTTAATCTAAACCCTATGTACATGGTATTGCTAAGCCTAATTTTAATTGAAATCAACTAGGTCTTAAGTATTATAAATTAGAACAAAATCAATTTAAAAGTTTCAAGTATATATTATTGTTTACCTTCAAAATGTTATGATGAACAACACTTCAGAAATCTAAAACATATTTTAATACAATATTGTTTCAACAGAAGTTTTACTTTGTTAATGGAATTCCAATGTAAATTATTTATTAATTAAGTTATATTGCTCCAGTTATTTGTAATCTCTATGAGTATGTCTATATTTGGACCGATATAATTTTGAAATTAATTGTATATCGGCTTGTACGTGATTGTGATTCAAATGTATGCTTACAAATGTTAATATTTTGGTTAAATATACTATTGGAGACATTTCAATACCAGTAGTAGCAGTTATTTTAATTTTAACTATCAAATAAGAACATGGCCCATTCCTTTGTTGTAGTTAAACCAACTTCAAGAATACAAACGTACGTAACGTAAACAAACATACATACTTACCTAACTAAAAAGCAATAAATAACCCAACTAATTTATTTACATACTACAACATACAAAACATAATACTTGAACAAAGCCTATTAAATAATTACAATTGTCAGTTCTTATTGGAGTTCTCTCTTTTGAGCAATAGCAGTTCTGTCTCTCAGCTCCTAACCGATAAGGAGTTCTGTGAGCTTCATCATCAGCATAGGAGAATCAAATTTTGACACCATAAAACATGACACCATGCGAGAATACAATTTTCGGTGGTCGCCTTCAGTTTCTCCTGGATTTCATCATCAGATCCTGACTTGGTGAAAATGGGACCAAATAGAAAGCACCAACTTTCAAATAGAAAAAGATTTTTTTAAAATCGCTTCGTTCAGTCAAAAGTTATGAGGTAACAAACATAAAAGATATAGACAAACTGAGACCCTCCTCCTTTTTTGGAAGTCGGTTAAAAAGGTCGGGCGGCGGCTAAATTCCCTGTTGCTGGGTTCAAAAAGGTATGTACTTTTAATAATATTCCATAAATTTATATTAAAAACACAAACACATACATAACTTCATGCCTTTTCTACCCGAAGGTGAAGGCAGCGGCTGTTAAGCCTCGTCTCGAATAGGTTCGCCACCTATTCGAGACGACCTATCGACCTATTCGGGACGAGACGAAAACCTTGTGCCCGGTATGGCTATTGCCATACCGGGCACAAGGTTTTCAGTCACAAAGATATAAATAATACACTAAATACAGGTTTAATATTATTCTCAACATTATTAACACAAATAGTATGTTTTGGTTTCCTGTTAATAACAACAGTAATTCTTATTGCTTCACAGACCCTTTTGTGTTGACCCAAACCTTTCACTATTAACTGAGTTAAATTAATGGGAACATATTTGTGGAATATGTACAAACAAAAACCTATGTCAAAATCATGTAAGTTTTTGGTCGCGTACTAATCCTTTGAACCCGTCATTTATATTAGTTGAAGTGTGATTGTAATTTTAAATACACAAGCAATTATTAGACAAGGAGATGAATACTAACTACACAACTGCGTACATTCCCGCTAAGTCCCTTGGTGGGTAGACAAAAAGAAGTAAATGCTATGACAGAGCCGACAAAGTCCTTAAATACCTCACTAGCTTGCTTGGTTACTGTTTATTCTTGTCATGTGCGCTCGAATACTTTGGAGGCTTTTGAGAGAGATTTAATACGACATCAGTGATCACAAGCACATGATCATAAAAATTACACTTTCCTTATTCGATACTCAGAACTACCCGCTTTTGAGATAATTATTTGCTTGATAAGTTTTTTCATATTTCATTCCTCTTTGAAACCGGAACCAAGTTCAATCGGAGCTTCACTAGCGTCCTTCGCCTTAGGATTGTAACATTCTCAATAAATTAATGAAAAGATTTAGATAAAAATAGTTAGTAATAATAGTTAATTATTTGTATGCTATTATTTTTTTAGCTAGTCATCTAGCAAAATATACGTATTTACATATGTGTTTTTACGCCAAAATTTCTTAAATTTTGTTATAGCTTTTTTAAAATTTCTTCAAATTAGTGGGTTGCATAACAAAACTGTTTTAAATTTTCAAACAAATATTGAAAATATTTTTGTTATGGTTTCTATTGCTCCCATAAAGATCCCTAATTATGTAATATCTTCATTGTGCAGTATAGCATAATAAGCATGTAAAGTTTTATAATATGTTTAAATGACAGGTTATTGGACATAGTTTGTTAGAAAACTACTGATACACTAAGACTCTGGTCATAGGTAATTAATTGATGTTAACGTTAAGTGCTCCAAGTGGAACAAATATAAGCTACTAGGTACACGGTATCAGCACGGTATCATCAGTGTAACTAAATATTTCCCTATGAAATGAATACTTACATTTTGTATTTTGCGATATCTTTGGAATTAAATGTCCGAATTGAATTATTCAAACAGTTCTAGAAAGGTATTGAATCTGTCTTTATATTGAAGTAATTTATTTTCAGGAAAGTTAAATTCAAGGTACAAAATAAAGCATTTTTATAACGACATCAATTTAATTATTTTAAAAAACTCAAAAAACACTTATTGTGAGATAACTACAATAGTTAGACATATGCCATCGCGGACTTTTTTATAGACAAATTTATGTTATGTAAAAGTGTAGTACATTGTTTTATTCTAGAATCAATAGTTTTCGCAGCGTTCACGATGTAAGAATTATTTTCGAGTCATTTTCTTACACCTTGGGTTACATTATTGGACTTATAGTAAGGATCCCTAATTAATTTGAAAATATAATATAGCCTAAAGCCTTCCTCGATAAATGGACTATATACCACTGAAAGAATTTTTAAAATCGGACTCACGGTTTTTGAGATTAGCGCGTTCAAACAAACAAACAAACAAACAAACAAACAAACAAACTCTTCCGCTTTATAATATAAGTATAGATTTTATTAAAGACTAGCTGACCCGGCTAATTTTGTTTCGCCTCGGAAACAATAAATAAAAGATTTTTTTTAAGTTTCGGTGGCGCAGTGGTCGAGCATATAGCTACTGATCCAGAGGTCCAGGTTCGATTCCAGACACTAGCTCACACCAATGACTTTTCGAAATTGTTTTCGAAAGTTGTGTGTGATAAATATCGATGACTGAAAACCTTAGTGCCCGGTATGGCAATAGGTTCGCCGCCTATTCTATTTGGGACGTAAACATAACGGCGAGACGAGGCTTAACAGCCGCTGCCTACACCTTCGGGTAACAAAAGGCGTGAAGTTATGTTATGTTAAAAGATTTTTTTTTTAAAGTAGCCTAAGTTACCCCTTATTACACCAGCTACCTGTCAATAAAAGTACACTCAAAAGTGGTCCAGCCATTTCAAAGATAACCCAGAACAAACAGACAGACGGACAGACAGACAGACAAATATTGTAAAAAATGTTATTTTGGTGTACCTATGTAGGTACCGTATACATATTCATAAGAATGTAGTAGAAAGCAGTTATTTCTAAACTACAAACAGACACTTGAATTTTATTTGTAGATATGGAAATGGATGGTAATATAAAAAATGGGTTAAGAATGATCACTGTACAACCTATTAAGTCTTTTAACTTCACGCTAAGCTCTTTAAGTTCACATGTAAACGATTTTCTCCCGGACGTAGCTGAAGGCTATATTGATATTCCTCTAATAAAAGACAAGCGATTATGACTTGCTCATACCATACAATAAATACTAAGTCATTTAATTTTTTAATATGCAAATTTACTATCGTATGATCTGTTCTCTTTGCCTACCCCACAAGGGATTTGGCGTGAAGTTATGTATTATATGTACTATCGTATGAGTGATCTAAAGATCAAGTATCCCGCTTCTAAATCAAGAATCCTGGCTAATAACAATAAGATTTTAAAAGTTATTTATGGTAAATATTGATTACAGGAAAATGTGTCCGATAGGTTTCGCCACCTATTCCATTTGGGACATTTCAATAACGCGAGTCGATTGCAGCCTCCATCCTCAGGTTTTCAAAAAGCTTTCAAGTTTTAATATATATGTATAGAATATATAAGTTTACACTGTCTTCTCATACTCTTCCCGTAACGACTTCTACAGTTTAGCGTAGAACAAATGGCGAACTTTGAGAGCTCCGTCGTTCCCTATTCAGTTCACTTTGGAATCCATTAACATTGTGTCGTGGACAGTAGCGCAGCTTCACTCATGTTTTCTCTCGTAGTCACTTAAAAACTTGTAATAGTTCCTTACATATTTGATGTGAAGTCATTACTCTACTAAGTAATATATTAATTGCTTACATAATCTTCAAACAAATTAGATAACCTATGATAATGTAAAAAAATGCTATTAGTAATTTTATGCTGTTGAGTTATTAATTATAATGTAGAGATACAAATATCGTAGATTTGAGTAGCGTTTGAATGTTGTTTTCTCAAAAGTAAATCGTGGTTGTAATTGGTGAAGAATTACTGATTTTGAAATATTGTTATGTAAAATGAGATGTTAATTAATAACATAAATCCGAAATATGCCAATATTTTCTACTAAGGCTGTATGAATTATTGTTAATTTTTTTAGTTTCAAGAAAATGAGGACTCTTACTAAGGCTTTTCTCTAATCATAAGTATATATGCTTGTTGTTTGTAATGGTTAGACTGTGAAAGGTGGCGTCCATAAATTACGTGAGGTGTTTTTTAAATTTTCTGTTCCTCCCTCCCCCGTTGGTGAGATATCGTGAGATTTTGTTCAACCCCCTCCCCATCCCCCAATCTCACGTGAGATTTTTTAGAATGTACTCTTCTTACGTAAACGACTACTAGCCACTCCAAGCCGTTGGCGCTTGCGCACAGTAACTCATTAGCTCGTCTTGTGACAATCCGTGATGGTCGTCGAATTTAGTATTTTTTTTATTTCAATCAGAACAAAAATTACGTGATATTTGTCGGGACCCTCCTTCTCCCTAACGTGAGATTATATAACATTTAACTCGACCCCCCCCCCCCCACCCTACATCATCTCACGTAATTTATGAACGCCCCCAATTTTTTTTTTGTATTCAGCATCAAGAAACTGAACATCACATATCTCGACGACATAACTATATGATATGAAAAAGTAAGTTATACTTTTACCTAAAAAAAAGATTTGTCACGACGAGAGTGTTAGACTTTTCTGAGTACCTTTCAAAGACCTATTAAGATAATATTTCTGTACTGTCTAATTTTATTTACCACTAGTTGACCCAGCGAACTTCGTTTCGCCTCAAATAGAATTAATAATAACAAACTTTCAACCCCTATTTCATCCCCTCACAGGTCGAAATCGCAAAAACGCTAGAAATAATGTTTAATTATTTCTTATGAAGTGCTTAAATATAAAGTTGCATGGTTTTATCTTTAAAAATTAAGAAATCCCATACAAACTTACAACCTCTATTTCAACCTATTTATCCCTTTTTTCGCAATAAAAGGTAGCCTATGTCCTTTCTCAGGGTATAAAGATTGTCTGTGCCAAATTTAAACAAAATCGGTTGAGAGGTTTAAGCGGGAAAGCGTAACAGACAGACAGACAGAGTTACTTTCGCATTTATATTATTAGTAGGGATTACTTAAGTAACATAACATAACATACATACATAACTTCACGCCTTTGTTACCCGAAGGTTTAGGCAGCGGCTGTTAAGCCTCGTCTCGCCGTTATGTTTACGTCCCAAATGGAATAGGTGGCGAACCTATTGCCATACCGGGCACTAAGTTTTTCAGTCATCGATATTTATCACACATAACTTCCGAAAAGTCATTGATGTGAGCCAGTGTCAGGATTCGAACCCGGACCTCCGGATCAGAAGCCGTGTGCTCGACCACCGCCACCGAGACTTATCTAAGTAATACGTACTTATCTAAGTATTACTTAAGTGCTACTAAATAAGGAATATTCAGAGTTCAATTAATGTTGCCAGTTATCGATATTTACATAACTTAAATTTAATCTTTGAAACTTACCTAACATGTTTCGTAACAAATAGTGTACGTAGAGATATGAGCGGTGATTTTTTAATCTTAGGCTACTATTGACCCTCAAATAATGGAGTGTTCATTATTTCAAAAATTCTCTAAGGCACAATATACTAAACAATAAACCTTCAATATCGGTTTTCCAACGGGGTGATTAAACGCTAATTGTACTAACCCCTCATAATTTAAATTCATTGCCGGTAATGAAATCGTTACCTTTACCAGAGGCTTATTAAAAAGGGGTAAGTCTTACAATAACAAATTATAAATATCTACGTGTATAAAATAATTTTTGTGTACGTGTACCTTTCACATAAATGGCTAAAATCGACTTACACAATGATTGTTTTTAAACAGGTTTTCTGAAATAATGATAAATCGTTATCTTTAATGGAAATTTTGTTTTTTTTTTTTTTGGATAAGGAGGGTAAGTAACTACTCACCGCCCAAAACACCGAGGTGCGTTGTCGTCCTAAAAGGGAGTGGGAGGAGAAGGAAAGGGGATTGGGCCTCCGTAGAAGTTAGATAGGTCTTATTATTTTCCTAAATTTGAACGGGTTTTTTTTTGCGTAGTCGTAGTCAATAATTTGTATTGCTTAATATATCAATTTATTACAGTAGTAAGTCTTGATGGTTCACTGGTCGAGCACCCCACTTCTGAATCAAGAATACGCGGGTTCGTATCCTGGCTCACACCAATGATTTTTCGAGATTATTCTCGAAAGTTATGTATATGTATATCGATGACTGAAAACTGTGTGCCCGGTGTAAGTAAGGCATAGGTTCGCCGCCTATTCTATTTTGGGACGTAAACATAACGGCTAGTCGTGGTTTAACAGCCACTGCCTACACATTCGACTATGAAAAGGCGTGAAGTTATGTTATTACATTAATGAAATTAGGAGAAATAAATCTATATTTTAGAGAAAACAATCAATGATGTTTACATTCTGTAGATTGCACTTATATTCTATTTATTAGTATAATAACTACGTTTATTAGATAACCTGATTGAATGCCCTTGTGTCAAGTAATTTCATTATTTGATCAATTCATGCGTAATGATATTCTGTGAAACAAATATATATTAACAAAATTGATGAAGTTGATATTATCATAACCCATCTGATCTCTGAATCAGATCTCTAAATCTGCTAAACAATTTGGGGAAAGATTACGGATAAAATAAAGAAATTTAAATTATTTATAGTTTAAATTATCATTACATAGTTTAAAATAAAGTTGCTTTCCGCTGTCTGTCCCCTTATATGCTTTTAATTTTGAAACTAGGCAACGGATTTTAACAGATAGAGGGTGTCAACGGGGTGGTTTTTGCCTATAATTCATGTATGATGTAGTTAAGAAAAAGCGATAAATCTAAAATGTGCTTATTTATTACTGTTGTTGCGGAACAAAGTTCGCCGGCTCAACTAGTATCATATAAATATTAATAATAGAATTAGTATTCGCTACCTTAATTTAATATATCTTTTATTAAAGCCTTTTCAGATCAAATATATATTATAGACGCTTGAGATAACAAACGCGATGTATAATGAATTTCTTTGATGATTTTATTATTTGAGGCTGTTTGTTTTGCGCACATGGCCTTTTATCAAAACGGTTATATTCTATATTAACCAACCTGGTAAACTTCTTATTGCATTTCATACATATAATAAGAAGTGGGATGCTCGACCATTGGACCACCGAGACATGTATTTGTTACACAACTAACTACCATATATACTCACATTATAAACAAATAACTTAAGGTCAGATTTAATCCATTGTATACATTAATACCGATGTTTTTGATTAAATTAGTATATACTAATGTTATGGTGGGTAATAAGTTGCGGGTTGGAATCCGGGCTCACACCAATGACTTTTTGAAATTCTCTTCGGAAGTTATGAGTGATAAATATCGATGACTGAAAACTGTGTGCCCGGCGTATAGCAATAGTTTCGCCACCTATTTTATTTGAGACGTGAACATAACGGCGAGCCGAGGCTTAACAGGCGCTGCCTACACTGTCGTGTATAAAAAGGCGTGCAGCTATGTGTAAAAAATACATGATTTGATAATAGTAAATTCTTATCATAGACCATAAAAAAATCGAACCATTCGAAAAGTAGTTTTATACTTTCTGTAACGTTACAGAAATATAAAGTTTATTTTCGAACGGTTTTGATTACTTCGTAGTTAAAACATGACGAAGTTATTTCATAGATTTTTAAATTTTCGAGGAATTTAGCGACAAAGGAGATATTCCAAATTTCTGCGGGCTTTATAACAACTTTTTATCATACTGTGAACAGGTACTTACTCTGTCATCTCCTCGCATTGTTCTGAACTTTAAAATTTAATGAATTCATGTATTATTTAAATTATATTTCAGATATTTTAGTCAGATTATTGATTTATTACTTTCAGTATAATTGTGATTTTTGGTAAGGTATCTTAAATTATTAGTCTCGGTGACGCAGTGGTCGAGCACACGGCTGCTGATCCAGAGGTCCGGGTTCGATTCCAGACACTGGCTCACACCAATGCCTTTTCGAAATTGTTTTCAGAAATTATGTGTGATAAATATCGATGACTTGAAACTTTGTGCCCGGTATGGCAATAGGTTCGCCACCTATTCCATTTGGGACGTAAACATAACGGCGAGACGAGGCTTAACAGCCGCTGCCTACACCTTCGGGTAACAAAAGGCGTGAAGTTATGTTATGTTATGTATCTTAAATTTTATACGCGAAGGCGAAGGCTGCGTTAATTATGCCTCGACGAATGTACGATATTCTCTATCTAGTTCTGTAATACGCTTTTCCTTAGCATTAAACTAGATGGCGTTTTTAATATTCTCCTCAATAGGTGATCATTAAAATTAAGCTCTAAATCTGTTCATTATATCAGAAAGTTGAATATTTTGTAGTCTGTAAACACCTAACATTACATTCTTACACTAAATAAAATATGGAAGAAAGAGTTCCCTCCACAATGTTTGATAAAAATATTACGCTTTTGTACGACGTTACCACATCGCGATGAAAAAAAAACAATGCGTCAGTCTGTTTGTATACATTATTATCACAACATTATCTCAACTGTTATTCCTATTGATATAAAGCAAATATAGCAATAAATAATTATGTTATTTAAATAGTTCGTTTATTTGTTCTAATTATAGAGCTGTTTTATAGTTCAAGTTGCAAATGAACAAAGGGATCACCTGCTGATGGTAAACGCCTAGCGCCGCCTATTGACATCTGCAACACGTTTGGAACAGCGTTGGATGGCTAAGACCTCCGTCTTTAAAGAGGATGGGCATCCGGATACTTCTCTCACCGAGCCGGACTATTTTGGCTGGCTCTACCAGTGTTCAAAAGTAAACGATATTAGTAATAGATTTTTAACTAGAAAATTAAATAAAACGCAACGATCAGTTGTAAAAAGTCAAGTATTATGATGTTTAAAAGTTTTGTCACGCGCGAAATTCACACTTGCTAGTTATACCTAACAAAAACGAGTACCAGATTTTTTTTGTACAAAACGAAATATTATTCCACAGCGGCGGAAGGAATTTCATTTACATTTTTCTTTTACCGTTTGGGATGTTGCCAGCCCTATACACATTTTAAATAAAGCTGGAAAATAAAAAGTATTATATATTATTTTTATGAAAACAATAACGGTTTCCATTAGACATAAAATATAATATTCTAGAAAAAATCTACAGAAAAGTGTTAAAAAAATTGGGTCTCGAGACGCGACCATATTAAAATTCTCAGTGACTATGTTATATATATATTCAGATTATATCAGTTGTTTTTTATGCCTTCTTATTATTTACAAAAGCTACATAAATTATTTGGGAATTTATTTTTATAGCACCGAGCTATTTTCTACCGGAAGCTGTAGGCAGTAACTTTTGTTTAGATTTAATTAAAACTAAATCCACATCTCATCAGAAGACCGGTTATATCTGGTTACGATGTCATTACTAAATTCAGGTACACGATGAAACTTCATAGATAAACACAAACTATTTAATTGGGATTGCCATTAATTAATTGAGATATGCGCTAATCAAGATTAAGATTGGCAATGTAATTGGCAATATACGTTAGACGAGATACATACATATTGTAAGTTTTGACACAATATCCACTCTTACAGACTAGCATGGGCGGTCAACTTCTTCTTTTGAAAGCTGTTCTTGAATAGAAATACAGAATAAATAAAGATAAGCTATCACTTGTTTATTTTATATCAGTGATAAGATTTTATCATAACATAACTTTACGCTTTTTCCTACCCGAAGGTGTAGGCAGTGGCTGTTAAGCCTCGACTGGCCGTTATGTTAACGTCCCAAATGGAATGGCGAACCTATTGCCATACCGTGTACAAAGTTTTTAGTCATCGATATTTATCATACCTAACTTTCGAAAAGTCATTGGTGTGTGCCAGGATTCGAACCCGCGACCTCTGAAGAAGCCGTGTGCTCGACCACTGGACCATCGAGACTAATAAACATTTTATCCTACGTACCAAATAAAAATATGTAAAACTTTTGTTCACGGGATGTTTACCAGTTAGCATCATTTTAAATATTTACTAAATGGATTTAAAAAAAATATGTATCTAAAGCTTATATTTTTTGCTTGAACTATCTTTATATCTTTACTATTACGTAGTCCAATACATATTATATTATCAGGAGAATATAATTTCACAAAACGTGTAAATTTTCTAATTTAAAATAACAAAAAAATATAGTATAACTACACGCTTTTTCTACACTAGGGCGGAGGCTATAAAGCCGCGGCTCACCGTTGTGTCCCAAATTGAATAGTTGAATAGTAGGAACCTACCATGCACTGAGCGCGGCACAAAATTGTCAAATGTATTCCAAAAAATTTTTAAAATCAATTCCAATTACTATTTGATTCCAATTTCAAATGCAATTTGTAAATTTAGACCAGGGTAGATGCCTTCAAACATACTAAAAAGTGAAAAAAAATAATAGTAGGATGAAACCCATTAGAAAAGGAGGAGAATATTACAAAAATGAAAGGAAAAATAATTTACGGGCGATCTGAGGTCGGGAAGGGGGTGGGGGTGAGTTTTTAAGGGTAAAAAACGGTTTTTCTCGATTTCCGGCAAAACTAAAAGTCCTATGGAAATATGATTTGCATTTTCTGAGAAAATTTACTACAATACCACAATTTTTTTTTGCATCATCGGAAAGTAGACTTCTTCTCAGCAAACAGATAACATACCAACTTTTTGAAAAAAACTGATATTTTGACGGGTGAATTTTCGATAGAAAATTAGGGTGCTTTTTCGATATTAATTCAATATAAGGCAAAAAAAAATAAATTTTTTAAACAAATAAATTATAGCGTATTTGGGACATAAAAAGGCAACTTTTCACAAAATATCGTGGGAAAAAAAATTTTTGTAAACGATAAAAATAAAAATCCAAAAACTTGGTTTTTTGAATTTTTCATCAAAATTTTGAGGTTCTGTGAAAAAAGTGTAAATACAAAAGTTTTAGATCTTTTTATTACCTACAACTTTGCCATTAAACTTTTTTCCATAGGACTTTTAGTTTTGCCGAAAATCGAGAAAAACCGTTTTTTACCCTTAAAAACTCACCCCCACCCCCTTCCCGACCTCAGATCGCCCATAAATTATTTTTCCTTTCATTTTTGTAATATTCTCCTACTTTTCTAATGGATTTCATCCTACTATTATTTTTTTTGGCTTTAAAATCTACCCTGGTCTAATTAGCGAAATTAATGCGTCAAATATGTATAGGAATTTAAATACATACGAGTATATAACGCACTTATTAAATTGAGGACGTCATCTCATAACATGTTATTTGTTATAATAAAACAACATGTTTTGCAGTTACGTATTCAAATGGCGTATTGATATTAGCAACCTTATTCTAATCGTTTTGTATATCAAGTAAATTAATTATTAATGTTAGGCACACGACTTCATCAATATAGATAATTTATAAAATTATGATTTAGATCCCGTGGTGCATTGGTGATACAACTAACTAGAGATTAGAGGCCAGCGGATTCGATTTCCACCCAAGTACAAATATTTATGATGAACTGAGATGTTTGTATTGTGTTTGTGTGGGTTTTTCTTAGTATTACTATATAGTATTTACATAAAAAAGTACATATAATTACAAATATTAATATCTATTATCTACTTTTCGTAACACATGCATTTAATTGCTCAGCTGAGTTTTCTTTTAAGACCTTATCGACCGCTAAGATAGTTTATGTCTGAAAGTTTAAAAAGCCCATATTTAAAAAAATCTATATTACTATAAAAATATTAATATACAATCCAATATGGCGGAATATACACTCGAGAGCAATGAATCCGGGTCACTTAAAGAATCCTAAAAATCTCGGAAACTAAAAATGCTAGGTTAATGCAATAAATTGTATTTAATAGACAATGTAATACTCCTTAAATGAAGGTATTAAAACTTCTTAGTTATTGTAAAGTTATATCATAAAAAAATCAAATTTGAAAAAGGGCCACTTTCGAAGATGGAACTACGAAATTACAGCATTTGGTTTTGCTTTTGTTTGTAATCTGTCATTTATGTGGGTACATAAACCATGTTGATAGTGCTCTATATTCATTATTCAAGCTGAAATTATGTCGCTTACGCCTGAAGAATGCACCAGAATACTTACAATGCTGGAAACCGGCCGGAGTCAGCGCGATACAGCCAGGACTGTTGGTGTGTCGCTGTCAACAGTACAAAGAGTTCTCCGACGTTACGAAGAAACTGGTTCTAACCTACGCAGACCAGGAACGGGCAGAACCAGGTATACCACAGCACGAGAAGACCGATACTTGGTGAACACCATGCTTCGAAATCGCTTTCTCACAGGAACTGAACTCACCAATCAGTTTCGACGCCTCGGAGGAAGTAACCCAAGTGCATGGACAGTAAGACGTCGGCTTGCTGAATCTAACTTAAAACCCCTTAGACCTGCAAACGGCCCTAAACTGGAGCGTGGGCATCGTATTTCAAGACTAAGATATGCCCAGAGCCACGTAAATTGGAGTATTGAAGATTGGTCAAAAGTTATGTTCTCCGACGAATCAAAATTTATGCTCTACAAGCACGATGGAAGACACAGAGTGTATCGAAGACCAGGGGAAAGATTCAAGCAAGCATGCATCGAGGAAAAAGTAGCCTACGGTGGTGGGTCTGTACTTGTGTGGGCCGGAATTTCTTCTGAAAGTCGCACAGAGCTGGTGATCATAGAAAACGGCTCTTTAACTAGCGTAAGATATGTGGAAGAAATCCTCAATGATCACGTTGGTCCATTTATGGTCAATTTAGGTGAGGATGCTATATTTATGCATGACAATGCCCGACCTCATACAGGTAGGATTGTGAATGACTACCTTCAAGAGATGAACATTACTCGTATGGAGTGGCCAGCGCGCAGCCCGGATATCAACCCGATCGAGCATGCTTGGGACGAGCTAGGCAGATGCGTAAAACAACGAAACCCTCCCCCAATCACGCTTCGTGAGCTCAAAATTGCTCTCACAGAGGAATGGGAGAATATTCCCCAAAATCGTATAAGGAACTTGGTGTACAGCATGCCAAACCGCGTAAACGCAGTAATGGAAGCACGAGGAGGCAATACGAAGTATTAAAATTCAAGAAAATCGTAATAAAGTTCAAAAATTTCATGTTTCCTATTTTTGTTTTAAGGAGAGATCAGCAGATTTTTTCTTTATGTAATTTTGTGTTAATAAAATGTATGGTGACTCATATTTTTTTTACTTTCATTTAAGGAGTATTACATTGTCTATTAAATACAATTTATTGCATTAACCTATCATTTTTAGTTTCCGAGATTTTTAACATTCTTTAAGTGACCCGGATTCATTGCTCTCGAGAGTATATGAAGGTGCAGGAGGCTAATTATCATTACTCATCCTGAATTGCGAACAGGTTCGTAACAAATAAGCTAAAGCAGTTTCTTCAATTACAATGACAATGTAATTTCTATTCTTCAATCGATAACTATTTCTAACAAATAAATCTCTAATTACTAGTTCGTATTTACAGCTAATTATTTAGAACAGAACATTATTTGAAATATAATCGATCGAGCCAAGCGATTCGATTAGATTGCTAAATGTGGTACGATGTCGTCCTTCCGTTCATAAGGTGTTCCAGATGACGGCTATCTCGCTACCACAGATACAACGCTTCGCTAGAGTAATTATCAGCTATCGCAGTCATATATTTTTAATGTATTTTTACAATATGGGTATCAAATGAAAGGGATTTTTGATAGTAGCTCTTTTTTATGGGATAGGAGAGCAAACGAGCAGGAGTGTCACCTGATGCTAAGCAACCAACGCCGCCCATGGACACCAGCAACACATATAGTGTTACTGTTGCGTTGCCGACCTTTAAGGGATAAGGAATAGGAAAGGATGGGGAAGGGGGGTAGGTCTGCGGGTACCTCTCTCACCGAACGAAACGCGGCATGAGCCACTTTACGTCGGTCTTCTGAGAGGTCGTGGTATTTCACCGGTCGAGCCGGCCGATTTATGCAGACCGTTCATGCAGCTCGTATAATATATAATAATACTATTGTGACGTCATTCTAAATCCAATATGGTGGAATACATATTTTTAATGCCTTTCCTTAATATCAAATGAATAGGCTTGTTGAGAGTAATTCGAAAAATATTGAGACGTTTCTAAATCCAACTGGGTGGAGTAGATATTTAACACAGATACGTATAATTTAATAAAGATTTACATTTTATTTTTAAATTGAATATATAAGAATTACAAAGTTTCACTTATTTAGCGCGGAGAGACTCTTTTGTAGATTTTTCTTCTGAACTTCACGCTGAACTAAAATTTGAGAGTACAACGCAGAGGTGCAAAGAAAACAAATCATTATTTTTAAATGAACTAAATTTGTGTCTTAAATGAGTTTAAGTATAATATATTATTAAAAAAAAATATGCGTTATTTTCGTACTTACTTAAAAATATAAACCAGATAAACGCAGTCGCTTCCAATTGATAAATTTAAATTTAAAATGGAAAAGTATGAACTCAGCTACTTTAAATACTCTATCACCTGCTTTGCTTTCTTTAATGCTGAGAAATTTCTACTTTCCAATTCTGATCAATCTTTGCCTTCCTTTTCAAGACTTTACTATATATCATTTTAGTGCTGGGATAGAAAGCTAATGAATTCTATTTAACTCCAATTACTTTCTTTATGGGATGGGCGGGCAAACAAGCATGCGTCTTACCTGATAATTAGCAATTAAAGCCACCCATGTACACATGCAACACAGATGGAATGTTGCAAACAAATGGAATAGGGAATGAATTAGAAGTGGGATGGCGCCCTCCATGGGGAGTGGTTTATTTGGGCATAAGAACACCTCTCTCACCGAACGAAACAGCCACTTTACGTCGATATTCTGAGAGGTCGTGATATTTTACTGGTCGAGGGCGGCCCATTCGTGCAAAAAAGACAAATTCAAACATAACTTCACGCATTAGTTATCCGAAGGTGTAGGCAGCGGCTGTTAAGCCTCATCTCGCCGTTATATTTACGTCCCAAATGGATCGATGATGATGATCGTGGCGAACCTATTGCCATACCGGGCACAAAGATTTCATTCATCGATATTGATCACACTTAACTTCCGAAAACAATTTCGAAAAGTCATTGGTGTGAGCCAGTATCAGGTTTCGAACCCGGACCTCTGGATCAGAAGCCGTGAGCTCTACCACTGGGCCACCGAGACCACCTGAGACACCAAGGACAAATTTAATATCGGTTAAATAAAATAAGCAATATAAAAATATAATCATAAAAAAACACAAAATATAAACATTAAGTATAATTAAAATAAAAAATAAGTAAATGTTTGTGTGTATAAAAACGCGTTATCTTGGTCTCTTTATAAGAACAAGAAACAATGAATTAGTACAATAGTCTCGAGATCGAAATATAACAATAAATGAATTGTCTTAGCGGGACGTTGAGAAATGAGGAAATTCCTTTTCAAACGAGTAATAATCTGAATCACAATTTCTAAAGATCCTTGGACTGCTAAGGACATTGTAATACTAAATGCTCTGGTACTGTACTATAGAGCTACCTAGAGTTTACTGAAATCATTGGACATTGATAACAAAGGCTTTATGGAATACCTAATGAATTGTCTTTTATTTACATACCCTTTCTTACTTTTACGGTGTAAAAGTAAGAAAAGGTATGCTCCCGTGGTTCGCACATGTAAAAAGAATGGATGACGCAAGATTGACTAACCAGATATACAATGCAAAAGCGGATGGATGCCGCAGGCGAGGACGGGCAAGACACACATTCCATGACCAAATAGAACGTGTTCTGGAGGAAGGTGATGTTAGGAGCCTTAAAAATCGTGAAGTTATGTATGTACTTTCTTTTTTGCATTGACTTGGTGTCTCCAAAAAGTTAGCTATTATATTATAAATAACTAGTTGACCGCGAACACTGTTTCGACCCAAAAGCAATAAATGAGTAAATTTTGGATCACGCGTCGGCCGGGTAAAGAAATATACACGGTCACGGTGGTTTATCCCCAACAGATACACACACACCATCGTGGACTTTTTGTACACACCTGTTTAGGTGTATAATAATATAGTACATTATTTTCATCTAAGAGTTCAGCCAGCGTTTGCAATTAAAGAGCAAAACTTCGAAAACAATACTGTTTCTCTACCATATTATACATAGATTATACGTACAAATTAACCCGCTGATACCTTCTATCTATTATAAAAAACACCAAAATCCAGTTGCGTAGTTTTAAAGATCCATATAAGGGGACAGACAGCGACGCTTCTCGCTGTCTTATACTTTGTTTTATATTATGTAAAAACAGTTCTAGAAGAAGGTGATGTCAAGGGACTTATAAATCGGCGAGCTATATATAACAAGAAGTGAGTCATAAAAGTCAGAGAAACCAATGAGACATGTAAGAATCGTGCCTTTTGGAGCTCTGTTCTCTCTGCCTACTACGTCGCTAGGGAATTTGCGTGAAGTCATGTAATAGTAAGTTCCGGTAAGTACATGTTAATCTAAGTGGATCGAAGTAGCCTGTATACTGCTTATAATCACAGTAATCACAGCAAATAATGCTGTTCATATGAATTCATGTCATAGGTGAACTTGCGTCATCAAATGCGATAATCATGACTGAATATCATGATCATGTCAAATAATTGTGCAGATGCTAGAAAATGCTACACTGTCTACAGTTTTCATGGCATAAAATATAAAAGTCAGCAAATCTGTGGTGCAGTGGTGGTAGCGTCCCGCTTTTGAATGAAGAAGTCGTAAAGTCGTAGGTTCGAATCTGAGCCCACACCAATGACTTTGGCAGGTTATGTCTGATAAATATCGATGACCGAAAACTTTGTGTCCGATGTATAGCAATAGATTCGCCCTTTGATATTTGAGGTGTAGCCGCTGCCTACACCTTCGGGTGGAAAAAGGCGTGAGATTATGTTATGTTAATAAAGTTCATATTGCAATCACTCTACAAATGCTATTAATTCCGTAGAAGGGCACAGTTTTATTTCTCTGCCTCACATATTCTAAAGTCTAAAAGTCAAACGTTTTATATAGAAGCTATTGAATGCAATTCTTTACTTTACGTATCAATCAAAACTAATTGAAACGTATGAAAACCCATAGAGAAACTTGAAATATTATTTCCAGCTGATGTACAAAAAACTATATAAAACTGGATGATTTTGGGTTGTATTTGTAGGATTAGTGCCGATGGGCCGCGACGGCGCACACCCTGCGGGTGCGCCGGGGTCGCGGCCCGGGAAGGATGAGCCCCCGGTGTGGCCGGGGAGGGTTGTCGGGGGCGCCGCCGGCCGCGCTCTTTACAGCGCGCGGTTGGAGCCGCCCCGCCCTGGGGAGCCTCTCGGCGACGCGACGGCGGGGTGGACCAGAGGGCTGACGCACTGTCCTGGGCCACCCCAACGCTGGATGAAGGCCGCCGCGAGGTTTTAGTGGGTAGCCCTAGGATTGGATTGCAATTTACTGTTTTGGGAGTCCCACACTACCCCCTGCCGATCCCAGGCGGGGGGTGTGCATAAAGCATTTCCTCGCGTAAAAAAAAAGGACGTGGTAACAGCAGTAGCAGTACTTTACGGCCAATGCTCATTATTATATCTCATGAATAAATTGACTGCGTTTTTAATGAGAAGTACATCGCAGCTTTTCTCAACTCCCGCTTATGATACCGATTAATGCGCAGTATCCGGAAAAAAAACTTTAATTATCATCGTGTATCTTCCAAAATAGATGTGTAGCTCCTATTTTCAATCCCTAGAACATTCAAAAAACTCTTAATAATTGTTGAAATGCTAGACTTTCAGCAGTGGTAGAGCCACGCAGTTCTCTGCATTGACCGGTGAAATACCACGACCCCTGAGAATGTCGACGAAAAGTAGCTCTTGCCTCGTTTTGGTCGATGAGAGAGGTATTGGGAGACCCAACTCTTTTCCCCTTTCCCTTTTCATCCCACTTTCAATCCCTTCCATTTCCCATTGTAAAGTCCCGCAACGATACTATAACACTAGATTTGTTCAGGAGTCTTTGAGCGGCGTTTGTTGCTCACCATCAGGTGACACGCCTGCTGGTTTGCCCCTCTATACCATAAAAAAAAACTTTATATGCTAGATTTCTAATGATAAAAATATAAACATTAAAATCTCGTGGTCGGCTATACGTCACCTGTTCATATTGATTGAAATGCTTTACACAGGTAAATATCTAGTGAGTTTTTAAATAGACTTATGTCTAAGTCGTCTATATTCAGATATAATAATAGTATATCGTCCTGATTATGTGAATAATTATAAATTTATATCTTAGTAACAAGATAAAAAATTAACCAAATAATGATATGAATATATTGGTGCTTGATAGTAAATATTATGATATAAAATGCCCCGATTGTGTTATGCATAAATATGTGTCATTACGATAGTGTAGTAACTGACCTATATTTCATTATTGCCTAATATTTTATATGTATTAGATTAGATTTATTTACAATAATAAGAAGAAATAAATTAATTCTTTTAGTCCCTCACGGAATAGGCAGATAGAACAGTTTGCCATAAGGCACCCATCATTGATCTTGTCTTATTTCGTATCACCATTCAATGGGACGCAGTTCATATAGTCAATATAATAATGAATGTCCTGGGCTAACTCAACTCTTATATCCTCCATTTTTGCGTTGTATATCTCCTTAGTAAGTCTTGCATCTTCTCATGTCTGAACCACCAGAGCACACCTTTTCATAAGTTCGTAATTTATCACCGACATTCTCTTTCAGTCCAAGTTTAATAATCTTGTTAAGAGGTACGCGAGCGGTTTTTAATGAATAACTTTTATATAACAGCTGTTGTCCGACACTTTGGAGTGTTCGCTTCTCAGCTTCTATAATGCAACTTGACAATACTAAAAATATTAATGTTTTTTTACGTGGTATCTTAAATAATTTAAAATTTTCACTCTAGATTTGTTTGATGCAAAAGCGGATGGATGTAGGAGTCGAGGACGGCCAAGACACACATTCCATGACCAAATAGAACGTGTTCTGGAGGAAGGTGATATTAGGAGCCTCAAAAACCGACCCGCGTGCATAAAAAGAGTTATGAAAGTCAACGAAGCGAGTGAGGCGTGTAAGAATCGTGCCTTATGGCGCTCTGTTCTCTCTGCCTACCCCGCAAGGGATTTGGCGTGAAGTTGTATGTATGTATGTATTTGTTTATGCGATAATACATTCATCACATACCTAGAGTCATATTTACACTCCTCAGTTAGATGCTGAAAAATATCCTAGAACATAAAAAGAAATATGTTCATTGCATAGATAAACTTCTTGTGATACGTATCAAGAATATTGCGATGATGTTGGCAGAAACTTGAACAACGACTTAGGCATCAGTGCTCTTGCTCGTAAATATCGCAAAACCCTCTTACCTTCAGCAAAACTTTCCCAACATAACCTGATAGACAGGATATAGACATAATCGTACAAAGTAACAACTGATTTTCGTTGAAATTACACAACTTTGTTAATAACACCTTAGGGTTATGGTGTGTGTGTTATATTTAAATCAAGGTAACTCGTATCAGTAGGAAGAAGGAGGAAACGTTTCCTCATTGTCCCTTTTCTTCTCATTGAGCTAAAATCTCAGTATAATTTATCGTAATCTTATTACCTAGAATGCTAAGTCAAACTCAAAGTTGTGTCAGAATATGATAGACCAAGAATAAAGGAAAAGTAATGTAGTTTAAAATCGTAAAAAGTAACTTATCAGGTCTCGACATTTCAATTGAATTATCCGCTTCCACGTTATCAAATGGTGGGAGACTTTGGCTATACAATTGGCATCTTTTTTATTGCAATTTCGCATAATATTTGAACAAATTTTCAAAAAAATATTTGTCTCTGATTCGGGACCTCTTGTTGAGATGTAAAAACGGCGAGCCAATGATACTGCATGATCTACAAATTTTTGTCAAATTTTTCTGCCTATTGATAACTATTTTATTATGTACTAATCAATACCATAATAAATACCCATGTAGTGGGACATACGTGTAGGGATTTATATGTTTAAATAAATTTAAATAAAACTGATACTAAAATATTTGTAAATAAATTATTTACTTAAATAAACTTATAATCTTCATGTCTAATCACTGGTTTTTTAACACCTAATATAGAAATATTTTATTTATATAAATATAAATTACATCTACAAAACTATCACAGTCCACAAAAAAATAATACGAGTCTTTTTTCTTCATGAGTACCTTTCCCGTACTCTTGCAAACATTTCAGCGCTATCAATTTTGTTAGGCCCGTCGTTTTTGCCGAAGAACGTCATCCTTGTAGTTCTGACAAGCCCCTTGCTGTCCTCTGCAGACTTTCTCCAGTACACTGTTTGTACTGCGTTTCTGCCTGCTATGTAGCGAGTGGCACTGCCGATAATTTGACGTTTGTCCATTTTGTAGTAAAATAAAAAAAAAGTTGATTAACTGTAAAATATGTAATATACACAGTTTTTAAGTTTTACGGTGTTGAAATAGTATATTTTTACTATTTTCAAGCGTCCATATACGTGTTTAATGGACAGATGCTGATTGTTTTGTGATATTGACTATCAGACAGCCCGGTTTTATAGTTGTGTGCACGTGGGAAGCGAATGATATATCAGTATATACCACAACACGTTGCATTGGCACAATATAAGGTATGCCATATAATTGTCGGCGATAACAAATGGAAAACTTTTATTTACGCAGCGATTACGCATCCAAATTCACAAAAACGATAATATTATTGATATTAAAATATAATGGAAAATATTTTTCTTCGATTACCACCATTCATCTATTGTAAAATAAAAACGAACGAAATATTAAGACTTTATTATTAATAGGGTTTGAACTTGACGGCGGTTTTATATGCAGTATGGTTAAAAACTTGCCTGTATTATAACAAAGAAAATATCTGGCTTTAAAACATAACATTTACAACATAACTTCACGCCTTTGTTACCCGAAGGTGTAGGCAGCGGCTGTCAAGCCTTGTCTCGCTGTTATGTTTACCTCTCAAATGGAATAGGTGGTGAACCTATTGCCATACTGGGCACAAAGTTTTCAGTCATCGATATTTGTCACACATAACTTCCGAAAACAATTTCGAAAAGTCATTGGTGTGGTGGTGAGCCAGTGTCAGGATTCGAACCCGGACCTCTGGATCAGAAGCCCTGTGCTCGACCACTGGACCACCGAAACTATTCATTAGAATTTATTATTCATTCTCAATGCAATATATTGTATTTATACAAGACCGTTCTACTTTTTTTTGCTTTCTATGAGTAAGTTAGCAAATTGATTTAATACTTTAATTAATTCCAATGGACGTTAATTGTTGATACACCTCAAGTGAGTGACACAGTTGTTTGTTTATAAACTTTGCACTCCGCAAACTCGTGTTAGTTATAATAACTAATCATATTCAGATATATAGGAAATAATGCAGATCAACATTCGAATGAAATTATATAAGAGGGATGAAATTATATAAATTATATTAAGAGGGGGGTCCGAATTTAAAAATTATAAATTTTAGATTCGAACCCGGGTCTTTGAATCAGAAGCCACTCGTGCCACGTGCTCGACCACTGGACCACTGAGACTATAAAACCTGACACTGGCTCACACCAATGACTTTTCTAAAATGGTTTTCGGAAGTTAAGTGTGATTAATATCGATGACTGAAAACTTTGTGCCCGGTATGGCAATAGGTTCGCCACCTATTCCATTTGGGACGTAAACATAACGGAGAGACGCTTAACAGCCGCTGCATATACCTTCGGGTAACAAAGGCGTGAAGTTATATTATAAATTTGAGAAATCATTTAAGTGAACTAGAAACTTTATTAATTAACATTGAAGCAAAACAAATCAGCGGTCCTTGGAATAATTTTGTAGAAATAAATAAAAAAGAAACAATATTTACATTTCAGTTTATTGCAGTGATTGTTGTATAGTAACAAAGTTCAATATCTCTTTGTTCCTTATCTGTATACCTTATATGTATGCTACAATATTAGTTACGCCATTTCTATAGACCTAGAATAAAAACAAACCATCCCAATGGTCTACTGGTTTGTTACAAAAATTTTTTACTAAAAGGAATTTCTGACTAATATAATATCACACATAACATAACATAACTTCACGCCTTTTTCTACCAGAAGGTGTAGGCAGTGGCTGTTAAGCCTCAACTCACCGTTATGTTTACATCCCAAATGGAATAGGTGGCGAACCTATTGCCATACAGGGCACAATGTTTTTAGGCATCGATATTTATCACAACATAACTTTTGAAAATAATTTCGAAAAGTCATTGGTGAGTGCCATCATCCGCGACGTCTGAATCCAGAAGCCGTGTGCTCGTCCACTGGTCCACCGAGACTATCTTGACTAATATCAGGCAAACATCCGCCCAATCTACAGTTATATGGGGACAAATAATAGCGGTGTCCAGGCGTGTCCAGGTGTCCTGCTGTGTGGCGCCGGCTTAGAACACCGCCACCCCATCTCTTCCTGTGGGTGTCGTAAAAGGCGACTAAGGGAAAAGCTAGAAGAATGGGCAGCAGCATTCTCTCTGAAGAAAATACAGCCTACTGCGATCGCCAACCCGCCTGCCAAGCGTGGCGATTACGGCAAAAACCCCCCATGACTGAGCGGACCAGCAGTTATGGCGCTCTATGGGGGAGGCCTATGTCCAGCAGTGGACCTCAAAAAAAAAAAAGGCTAATGATGAAGGCGAGTATATAGTATGTCTTAAGCGTTAAGGTCCAAAAAAAATATTTTTTTTTTACTCAGTACTTACTCAATATGATTACTAGTGACGCAACACTAATGCTATTCCTTAGTGTTTATGTGTGGAAGGTTATCTCGGTTTTATTATGATGACGTCAAACTGTAAATGTACCTAATTAAAATATGAATTATGCGTATATAATAATTCTATATATGTTTCTAAAAAAAAAATATTTTATGTGACCAACCAGTGAACCAAATATCAGACCATAATATAGAGATATGTGCTGATAGTGTAATTCTTTTTCGTGGCTCCGTGAAAATGACCTGTATTGGTAAGAAGTCAGGGTACAAGTGTCCTTCATGGTTATTACTTTAGCCTAAAAATTTTAAAAGTGAAAAATGAAGTAGAAAAACTTCATTTTTGCAAACAGACTGATCAAGGTCTCTCGCGACCTCGGCTGGACTATTATTCGTAAAAAGGGTTAGCATTGTACATGGCACTTCGGCCAGTATACCGAGATGCTGAGAAATTTGATTTTAGCTAGTTGCCATTAATTTATACTAATGTAAAATAATTACAGTCAATCTGGGTAACTTAAGCCCGAATACTGAACCGCCACTCAAATATATAAGCGCTACTTAAGCGTTTAAGTAGCTGTCACATTAGACAGAATGCGTGAAATTTGAGCCAGTAAGTATCACTTTATTGATTGTCAGATTTGAGTGGCGGTTCAGTATTCGGGCGTTAAGCTTTTAATGTAACATTGGCCCACTAACTCACTTTTGATTTCTTTACTTTTTCTAGATTATTTATATGCATATAGTACAATTGAATATAGTACAATACGTCTATGGTAAGGTGCAATACGTTCAGATATTACCAAGTAAAGAAATCAAAGAAAAAGAAAGATAGTGAGTTAATTCAGTGTTACATTGAAAGCTTAAGTTACTCAGATTGACTGTATATTTAGAGTTTTAATCCGGGTACAACTAACTACGACTAACATTTTGGTATTTATGTGCTTGCTGTCATATTTCTTGAGATAAAAATCAATTCAGCACTGTAACTGCTGCCTGCATCGAGTTTTATGGGAGCGATATTACATGTACATTTATATTTTGCTATTAAGGTGCTGGAAAAGCTTGAAGCCCACCTTACAGTAAGAGATTTAATGGAAGGTTTTCACATTATGAGATTGACCTCACTCAGTTGCAAGAACGTTAGAATGTTATTTAGAGGTTCATGAATAAACCATACTCTTACCTTAACTCTTGTTATATTCTGGCCTTTGTAAGATCATCGTAAAGCCGGTATATTGTTCACGGGCGCTTGACCTAGAAATTCTCGACACAACCGCACTTGACATTGTTTTTATTAACTGTCTGTATCGATAGTAATTTTTATTATTAAAAGGTATAATATTTAAATTGAACAAGTATTTTGTTCATAGTGGTGAAATAAAATATTTTTCAACTATACAAACAATATTTTTATAACTTCACGCATTTTTGGCCGAAAGTGTCGCCAACGTCCGTCTACGAAGCCTCGACGAGTCGAGGTTTGCCTCGACTTTGATTTACACCCCAAATGGAATAGGTGACTAAAACTATTGTTATACCTCGGGTATAATGCTATGCATATATATTAGGGTGCTTTTTTTTTTGGAACTATTTTTTTTTTTTCGGCCCCATAGTGAAATTTTGTTGGAAGTACCATAAAAAAAATTCCCTGAAAGTTTGAGCCCTTAATATTAATATTAAGTACTAGACCAAGGCGTGTAAAGATTTCCCATTTAAAATACACGTAAATCTTGATTTTTTTTCTTTTAAATTTTATAACTCAGAGGCATTTAATGGGATTATCTCGCCCATGTATAGGTCTTTCTCAGAATTGAACGCTCTACAAAAGTCTCCATTACAGTTAAGTCATAACTTTCACCTACGGGGTAGTACGGGCCCCTAAACCTAATTTTTCCATAAAATTTGCGTTTTTTTGGATTTATCTCGTATAAAACACTAGCTACAGAAAAAGTGTAAATGACAAACTTGTAGGAAATTTAATTTCCTACAAAAAAGTCCTTGGCACCAAATCGTGAATATTGATACTTTTTGAGATACAGACAAATTTTTTTTTCTTTAATTTCAGCTTCAAAATCTTCAATTATACAATTTTTCAATGGTTTGCAATGTGAAATATAAATAATCAGTCATTTAAATGACAACTTATAATGAAATTAACTAATTTGACAATTTAACTTGAGAATTTTATACCACTTCTACTCAAAATGTCTGTATCTCAAAAAGTATCAATATTCACGATTTGGTGCCAAGGACTTTTTTGTAGGAAATTAAATTTCCTACAAGTTTGTCATTTACACTTTTTCTGTAGCTAGTGTTTTATACGAGATAAATGCAAAAAAACGCAAATTTTATGGAAAAATTAGGTTTAGGGGCCCGTACTACCCCGTAGGTGAAAGTTATGACTTAACTGTAATGGAGACTTTTGTAGAGCGTTCAATTCTGAGAAAGACCTATTCATGGGCGAGATAATCCCATTAAATGCCTCTGAGTTATAAAATTTAAAAGAAAAAAAATCAAGATTTACGTGTATTTTAAATGGGAAATCTTTACACGCCTTGGTCTAGTACTTAATATTAATATTAAGGGCTCAAACTTTCAGGGAATTTTTTTTATGGTACTTCCAACAAAATTTCACTATGGGGCCGAAAAAAAAAAATAGTTCCAAAAAAAAAAGCACCCTAATATATATATATATATATATATATATATATATATAAATATATATATATATATATATATATATATAAATGAATCCACATTTATCGAATCACGCGTGAACGGCTGGACCAATTTCACTAATTCTTTTTTTATAATAATCCTTTAAGTACGAGGATGGATCTTATGGCAGGAATTTTTGTTTAAAAGTCCTAGAATAGTTTCAAATCAACACATTTATATACTTCCGTACAAAAGATTCCTAAGAATACTTAAAAGTAAATGTGAACCTTATTTCCATAACATAAAGTTCAGTTGTTAGTGGAGAGGCTCCGAGATGACATAAAAATTGATTGACATTGGTATCGCATGAATTTTGTTATTTATTCAGAACACAAATTGTGTAAATGGTGAAGTCACTGGCGGTGGTCCAGCGGGCCGCACTTTTGCATTAACTAGACATGAAGAATTTTAGTTGTTTTGTAATTTTAATTTTTTGTCACTTATTAATTGATAGCTAACCCGTGACCCAGCGTCGCAAATATCAGAAAAAGTATTAAGAAAATAAATATTCCACTGTTAGCGGGTGCGAAGTCTGCAGGGTCAGATATTTGTTTATATTTGTTTATTGAAATGGGTTTTAAATAAATCGGATACCAATCATTACATAGTATAAAACAAAGTCACTTTCCTCTGTCTGTCCACTTATATACTTATAACTTTGAAACTACGCAACGGATTTTGATGCAGGTTTTTTAATGGATAGAAGGTTTCAACGGGGTGGTTTTTATCTATAATTCATGTCTAATATACTAAAGAAAAAAATGTTAATTTTTATGATATAGTACTTTAATTGCAAACGCTGTCTGAAATCTAAGTGATAGATCGAAATAATGTACTATAACATTATATACACTTATACATTATTATACACTTTTAAAAGATCTACAAAAAAGTCCGCGATGGCATATGTCTATCACTTAGGGATAACACACAATTATAATTTTTATTTCATACCTTGTTATGTGAATGAATGGCTTATTTACGAAGCAATTTTAAACATTACAACATTAATTTTCATCCAGTTAAGTGTCTTAAATAGTTTGTGATTTTAATATAGATCAATATTTTAGAGCATTTTACTCTGCAGTTATATCTTATAAAATTGTTAAAGTCCAAAATTATTTATTTTTGTTACAGAGAAATATATTTTACCGTTTGTTGTTGCACAACAAAGTATATTGTAAATTTTATAAACTTTATTGTATGTTGTAATTTTAAAAATTGATAATACCAGCTAAGCAATAAAATAGAGTTATCATATTGATTGTTTATCATTTATATGGTCATGATCTTTGATACTTACGCGGGTAAAAGCTAGTAATACTATATAATTCTAGTCATAATATTGCACTATCTTATTTAACCTTAAGATAACATCGTTTAATAGGTACACAACTGTGATACACCTAGTTTTATCGTTTCAATTCAAGATCACTAACTAGCAGACTTGGCAATTTTGTGCTTTTCCTTAAACCCAATGAAATAAACTCTCTTTTAACTCTAGAAAATAGATATATTTTAATTTCATTATTAACTAAAAAGGCTAGTTAGTAATAATATTCCATTCCTACATTACATACCAGACTGTGTAAGTAAAACTCTTGGACAATGAATCTTACCAAGAAAGAAACAAATATCTTTGGAGTTCAGCGCGCTATTTATAATTATAGAACATTTTATTGTAAAGCTAGCTTGAAAGTATATAAAAACCTCAAAAATTATCACATTTTCTTTACTACATTATACATGAATAATACTTAAAAACCACCCTCCATCTATTGAAAAAAACACCATCAAAATTCGTTGTGTAGTTTCAAAGATCTAAGCATATAAGGGGACAGACAGCGGAAAGTGACTTTGTTTTATACTATGTAATGATGATAAGTAACGAAAAAAATAGTGTATGTTTAGTTACAATCATTACTTTCTTTTATATATGTATATAATTTTCTCGGTAAATATTTTTTTTTTGGTGTATTCCCACGGAATTTCTGAATTTTCTAGTGATTTATTACGTGTTATTGTAATTTATTATATGTACAAAAGACATTTTCATGTGCCAATATAACAAAAGCGGGTGTTAAGGTTAATCTTGCTTGTCAATATGTGAATATGATGTTTTCTTGGGAAACTCACCAATTTATCAATGTTCTAGCATATATTTTTTTGTAAAATTCTCTTTGCATCTCAAAGGATTTGGCGGGATAAAAGGGAATTACAAGAATCTGTCATTAGAAATATTGAAGTAGGATAAATTGGCCTTCTGCTTTACTGTAAAATAAACTCGAAAAATATAGGAGAAAGTGTGTGTTTGATAAGAATTATATTCTTTGAAAATATTGTGTTAATGTTAATATACATACTCGTTAGGTAAACTGATTGAGGCAAAGTTCCATTCTAGTAAATTTCCATTTTTAATAAGTCTATGGGGTTCGGTGAAGCCTATTATTAATATATTTAATTGACCCTTCGAACTTTGTTCCTCATCAAAAGTAATGAAGAAGTAAATTTGGGATTGATAACTTTTTCTTTACTACATCATACATGAATTCTGATAAAACCCACCCCGTTGACACCCTTTATGTACTGAAAAAACCGCATCAAAATCCGTTGCGTAGTTTCAAAGATATACGCATATAAGGGGACAGACAGCGGAAAACGACTTAGTTTTATACTATGTAATGATTCTATATTTGATCCTTGAAAGATTTAACAAACATCGTGTCGATATAGAATCAGATTATGGCATTGCTCGATTTGGTGGCATTTGTAATTAGGTACTACTCTACTTATTTTGATGCTAGCGTTATTAGCGTTAAGGAATGAAGAAGTTAAATCTACCTGAAGTTAGTCTCTTAAAATAATCATAACATAACAAAAATAATGTGTGACAATCTTGACTACATCTCGCTTCTTATCTTCTTATCTCCTTCTATCCTATCTAACTTCACGCCTTTTTCTACTCGAATGTGTAGGCAGCGGCTGTTAAGCCTCGTCTCGCCGTTATGTTTACGTCCCAAATGGAATAGGTGGCGAACCTATTGCCATACCGGGCACAAAGTTTTCAGTCATCGATATTTATCACACATAACTTCCGAAAACAATTTCGAAAAGTTTTACAAGAAGACTTTCAAATGCTCAATAACTTTGAACTTAGTAGTAAAAAATCATATTTAACGAAGTGCATATTCTTGAAGTGGTAACACCGACTCAGATTTACTACCGCAGTTCGCAACAACGTGTTTGACGTGTTGCCAGATGACGACCAGCATTTGCATTGAGTTATAACTATTATGTAAATACCTCGAGAATCTTCTAGAATACTAAATATTTACAGCGTTGAAGCGCTCCTCATTAGAGTATGAAGGTGGAATAACATTTTGCAAATTTTTTATATTTAACTTAAATATTTTGCTATTTAAATTGACAAATTTGATGTGACAGAATTTGTTTTTCCTTCTTAAGCGGGTGTGTGGATTTATCTTGTCATGTTTATGTACGCCTCCATAAGTTTTAAATATTAATACAAGCATATCGAAAGTATTTATTTAATAATTGTTAAAAATACATATATAAAACATAACTTCACGCCTTTTGTTACCCGAAGGTGTAGGCAGCGGCTGTTAAGCATCGTCTCGCCGTTATGTTTACGTCCCAAATGGAATAGGTGGCGAACCTATTGCCATACCGGGCACAAAGTTTTTGAGTCATCGATATTTATCACACATAACTTTCGAAAACAATTTCGAAAAGTCAGTGGTGTGAGCCAGTATCAGGAATCGAGCCCGGACCTCTGGATCAGAAGCCGTGTGCTCGACCACTGCGCCACCGAGACTAAAATACAATAAGATTTTTCACAATATTTTACGTCAATATATCTGATAGTCATAGTATCTGATATATTGACGTGAAATAATGTTAATTGTCATCTGGTGAGAGTGCCTCAATCCTTGGTATTCCCACGAAAACGGGAGCGACACGGAAAACTGGCATTTCACAGTTGAATTTATAGGTAAGTACGTCTCTGATTGAATTATATAATTCAATTTTAGTTTCAAATATTTTTTTCCAATACATATTTCTAATTCTATTGTTTTAGTGCTTCACTTCTGATTAACAAGTCTCATGTTCAAATACGGGTGAACCAATGATTTTTAGAAATATTTTCCTAAGTTTACTGTCACTTTTCCTTCACAGTGAGCATTCGTACACATAATTTAATTTAATAATACATACAAAATCTATTAATAGTTTTATTTTATTTAATCATGTACAAATATATTACATACATCAATTACATTTAACTAATAACAAGTTGTGTTACTGAAAATGTACAACAAAGTTTAAATTTATATCTAAGATACTTAGTTAATATTTGCGAAGATTATTAATTATGCTATCAAAATATCGTGTTCGGCTCAAATTAAACTAACGGTTTAATTATAAAGGAATATATTGCTAATATTTTTTGTACTCTATTATTAAGTAAGGATGTATATATTCTTAAGGATTTGACGGAGTAGTAAGCTTTTGCACTCCTTCTAATCATAAGAAATTTGCTTGTTGTATCGCGCTGTGTTGTTTGTTATTGCTAAATCCTTAACCATAAGATATATAACTAAATTCCATTTCAAATAAGAGATTTTGACTTGACTGGTACAAAGATTGTGACCTTTGCATAAAACGTTAAAAAAAAACCAATTTCCCGCTCTAATAATAATAATAATAAAATGATCGCAAATGGTCAGATTACGTTATACTGGGATCGGTCTATTGTTACTGACAGGACTGTTGTTGCCAACAGGCCTGCTATAGTGATAGTAGAGTTGAAATATTTGGACCTTGCTCACGAGATTTCTGACATGTGATTTCTGATCAAGGGCTTGATGCAGAAAGCGTTACTACTAGGCACGGCACGTATCGTGAGGAAGTTCCTCTCTTTGGGGCTCTGACCACTGGTAGCTTGGTCTCTGTACCCGATGCCAGTGGGTTTCACTTATTTTTATATTTTTAAATGTATTTTTTATATTTATATTAAAAAATGTATTTATAAAGTGTGAATAATAAATAAATAATAATAAATAATCTTGGACACAATACACACAGCGCCCTCTAGTTCCAAGCTAAGCAACTAAATGCTTGTGTTATGGATATTAGATAACGGATATTAATACATATATACTTTTCTTTTGTAAATACATACTTAAAATACATAGAAAAACACCCAGAAGCCACATAAATATTCATGTTTGTCACAAATATTTGTGCTCGGGTGGGAATCGAACCCCCGACCTCATTGCTGCAGCCGGTAGTTTTACCAATGCGCCACGAGGCCCGTTAATAATATCCTCAATAAAATAAATAATCTCCTCAAAGCCTCAAAAAAAAAGTTTTAAATGGTATCAACCAAAAATTTAACGGTAACTCGAGTATACCTTCGTGAAGGTGGCCAGATTATATGAATTGTTCTATTTAGTGTAACCTCAGAATAGTTAAATAGGCATCTAACATGTCAAGATTTCTCTTTTTATTTTAGCATCTCTCATTTCATTTAAGTATTTTCAGATAATGTTTCTATTTTTTAAAGTATGTTCTGATTATAAGAACTAATTTTAGAAAAATATCACTATTAACTAAATGATTTATTTGTCTAGATGTTACGTATATCTTACATATTCCATCGTCTCCGCAAGCATCTTCATTTATCTGGAAGTATGGTTTGAATATTAATAAAATTTAGCACACAATACACACAGCGTCCACGAGTTGGCTAAATGGTTGTGCTAAGCTAACTTGATAACAGATATCAATATACTCGTACTATACCTTACAACAAAACTTCCAGACGCCCTACAAAAATCCATGATCAACTGTCTCAATAAAAATCATCCGGGTATATTATTTTAAAATTCCCGTACAGTACATAAAGCTAGTAAATAAATAAACTAATAACTCTACGTAAACCAAGAGGGACCAAAAGCCGGAAGCTTTCGTAGATTAAAACTTTGGAACAATTTGGTACCTATTTTGCGGGTGTTTAAGATATCTTCAAGACCTTTTGTTTACGAACTAAAACAGCATTACAATATTTAAGTTGTTTGCAATAACAATATAATATTATATTACTTACCAAACGGCAATTTTTAATTATAAATCTAGTTTAATAATTTATATCATTAGGAATATTTGGAGTCAATGCTCCATCATTTAATTTGGGGAATAGATTCATATAATGTTTTATTAACTTGTCTTTTATTTAAACAATCATGAAAGCGAAACCAGCTCAAGTCATAATAGGCGTTGGATGACAATGTACAACAATTTGAATTATAATACTTTTTATTGTTTATTTTACCTGCCTTGCTTACCTTTCCGTGAGACCGTAAGGCTTTTAATGTGGGTTCATATGCGTTATTTTCTCATTTTAACGCCATTTTATATTCCATCTAATTTGTAAAATTACCAGGTAACTTGTGAAAGGCGAAGGAAAATTGTCAATTTGTAGGAGGAACGACAACAAAAAAATCATTGTTTACGTTTCTTACATAATGGTGCGAAACCTTACTTTCATGTTTGACTCTTTTTTAATTTATCATTTTCATTGTTTAACTAAAATATTTTTTTTAATACTTTTCTTACTAAATAGATATGAATTAAGTTATAAAATAATGACATTTTAATTTAAATTAATGTATATTTCAAGTGAGATCCGTAAGCATTCTATTTATTAATATGATAGTAATAATATGAATATGAAGCTGAATTTGATATTCATTCAAGTATGATTTGTACAGTATTATTATTACTGAATATAAAACTAGGTGAAAAACTATAAATTTTTATACCTTGTGACTTAATATACCGGAGATCAAAATATCTAAAATCTCTAGAAAGGGTAAATCTCGCGCGAGTATATGCATCACAGACTTGAACAGATTTACAAACAACATAATCATAATTTCACGCCTTTGTTACCCTTGGCAGGCAGGTGTAGGCAGCGGCTGTTAAGCCTCGTAATAATTTTGAAAAGTCTTTCCTGTGAGCCAGGGTCAGAATTCGAACCCGGACCTCTGGATCAGAAGCCGTGTGCTCGACCACTGGACCACCGAGACTTCTTATACAGACTTATAATATGCGACAAAAATGTATTTCTGGAAACTTAATACTGATATTTTAATTTTCTTTGTTTCAGTTAAATTAGTGGTCCCACAGAAGACCTTCACGGTATATTACTGCTTGTTGGTAAACTCACCGCTACTTGAACATTCTAAGTAGTTAACATACCTTTTCAAGTAGAATCTACACCAAATAAACCACCAATACCACTTTGATATTGATTTGAATTTTTTAAATTTACGAAATTATAATTTTAATAATATTATTTTAATAATTTTAATAAATATTAATTTTAATAAATATTACAACTACTATTTTAATAATTATACAATTTTAATAAATATTTACGAAATTATAATTTTAATAATATTATTTTAATAATTTTAATAAATATGAAACTAATGTTTCATAATATGAAACATTAGTTTCATATTATATACTTTCTAGTTGTGAATTTGTATAAAGTAAATGCGATATAGACGATCAATGCAAATCTTTCCCAATAAAATAGGTAACTTAATCTACTGTTACTATTCATCATCATCATCATCAGCCTATTGCAGTCCACTGCTGGACATAGGCCTCTCCCAATGTGCGCCACAACATCCGATTCTCTGCCTTCCGCATCCAGTCTTTTCCAGCAGCCTTTCTGAGGTCGTCTGACCATCGGGCTGGTGGGCGTCCTACGCTACGTTTGCCAAGACGCGGTCTCCACTCTATGACCGTCTTGCTCCATCTACCGTCGGTCCTTCGGCAGATGTGACCAGCCCATTGCCACTTCAGCGAGCTTATTCTACGAGCTATGTCGGTTACTCCAGTTCTCTGGCGGATGTACTCATTCCTGAGTTTATCTTTCAGAGATACCCCGAGCATAGCCCGCTCCATAGCTCGCTGAGCGACTTTAAATTTGTGGACTAGCCCCACCGTGAGTGTCCACGTTTCGGCACCGTAGGTCATCACCGGTAAGACGCACTGGTCAAAGACTTTGGTCTTCAGACATTGCGGTATAGGCGAGCTGAAGACTCGACGTAGTTTGCCAAATGCAGCCCAACCAAGCTGAATCCTCCTTTCGGCCTCCTTCTCGAAGTTTCGTCTACCTAACTGGATGATTTGGCCTAGGTAGACGTATTTGTTTACGACTTCGAGAACTGACCCTTCGACGCTTATCGGTCCGGGCACGACATGTTCATTGAACATGACCTTGGTCTTGTCCAAGTTCATGCCCAAACCGACACGCCGGGAGGACTCGTCCAGGCTGCGCAGCATTCC
This sequence comes from Euproctis similis, assembly GCA_905147225.2. Classification (NCBI taxonomy): domain Eukaryota; kingdom Metazoa; phylum Arthropoda; class Insecta; order Lepidoptera; family Erebidae; genus Euproctis; species Euproctis similis. The sequence goes on from LR990105.1 coordinate 12,437,077, forward strand.
GCTTAACTGTTCCAGCGACTCTGCCATTACAACGATGTCGTCGGCAAACCGAAGATGCGAGATGTACTCACCATTCATGTTGATACCCTGTCCAGTCCAATCCAGTGTCTTGAAAACGTCCTCCAGAGCATTGGTGAAAAGTTTGGGAGATATAACATCTCCCTGTCTTACACCTCGATTCAGCTCGATGGAGTTCTTCGCCTGGTCCTGTATCTGGACAGCCATCGTGGCGGTGTCATACAAGCATCTCAGCACCTCGATATAAAGCCAGTCAATCCGACATCGCTGCAGTGCATCCAGAACTGCCCAAGTTTCGATGGAGTCGAAGGCTTTTTCGTAGTCCACGAATGCCATACACAGCGGCTGATTGTACTCTTCGGTCTTCTGTACAATCTGCCGAACAGTATGGATGTGGTCCACGGTACTAAAGCCTTTTCGAAACCCGGCCTGCTCCGGAGGCTGGAATTCGTCGAGTCTTGCAGCGAGACGATTCGTGACGACCCTCGAGAACAACTTGTAGATATGGCTCAGGAGTGAGATGGGTCTGGAATTCTTCAGTAAGGTTTTATCACCTTTTTGAAGAACAACACCACCGCACTCCTGCTCCAAGCCTGTGGTGTTATGCCCTGGTGTATGACGGAATTAAAAAGGCTTGCTAATTCCTTTAGGATAGGACTCCCGCCGGCTTTTAGAAGCTCTGTAGTAATTCCGTCATCACCGGGTGCCTTGTTGTTCTGGAGTTGCCCGAGAGCCGCACTAATCTCGCTTTCAGTGACATCGGGAATGTCCTCACTATAGTGACGCGTTAGCGGGGCTCTGTGGTCATCATCGCTGTGCCCAGTTTGCTTGGTCATCCGTGTGGAATAAAGAAGCCCATAAAAAGATTCGATCTCTGCGAGAATCTCGAGCCTAGAGGTGACGATACGTCCATCCGCAGTTTTCAGCTTCGTCAGATGGGACCTTCCAAGCTGCTGAGCGAACACTTTCGACCCTTTGTTGCGGTCGATCGCGTTTTCGTTTGCTCGCGTATTCGATCGACGAAGGTCGCGCCGCATCAGCTTTCTAATGCGCTGGTTCTGGCTTTTCCATTCTGACGAAGATAGCTGATCGGATGGAGTTTCTCGCCTTTGCCTCATCAGCTCGAGTGTCTCAGCAGAGAGCTTGGACTCCTTTTTCTGCGATCTCGGGAACAGCCTTTGAGACACTTTCCTCAGCGTGTTGACCATAGTGTCAGATTTTTCGTCCTCGTTGTCTGTGGTTTCCAGCAGGTCGAATCGATTTTTAAGTTCCATTTGGAACTTTTCGGTTTCGGCTATTTGGAGTGGCGTAGGTCGGATAATAGACCTTATCTTCCGGGTCCTTTCAGCTTTTAAGTTAATATTTAGACAGCCTCGAAGAAGTCGGTGATCACTTCCAGTATTGAACCTGTTGATCACAGAGACATCTCTAAATATATGTTTACTATCCATAATGATAAAATCTATCTCGTTCCTTGTCACCGAATCGGGGCTTCGCCAAGTCCACCTCCTGTGGAGACTCTTCTTGAAGAATGAATTCATCAAGAAAAGCCTTTCAGACTCCAGGAAGTTGACCAGCATCTGGCCCCTGTGATTCCGGCACCCCAAGCCATATGGACCGATTTTCGTTTCGCCGCGTTCTTGTACTCCCACTTTGGCGTTGAAGTCCCCCATAACAACGTTGTAGTGAGCCTTGGCGGTACAATGTATTGCTTTCGCAATATCCTCGTACATCGCCTCCGCTATCTCGTCAGAGTATGTCGAGGTCGGCGCATATACCTGTATTACCTTCAGGGTGTACCTGTTGGTGAGTTTCAGTACAAGGTACGCTACCCTGGTCGACACACTACTGATCTCCACAACGCTGCTAACGAGGTCCTTGTGAACGAGGAAACCGACACCCCCCTGGGAGAGCTGGTCACCTTCCCGAAAGTAGAGTAAGTTGCCTGACTGTAAGGTTATCGTGTCCTCCCCCTCTCGCCGGACTTCAGATAACCCTAGAATATGCCAGTTCAAGCAACCCAGCTCCACCTCGAGTTCGGTGAGATGTTGGTCCAGCCGAAGACTGCGTCCATTATAAGTGGCCACGAGTAGTTGTTGTTGGCAGCCTGCCGTAACCCGGAGATTCTTCGCACCCCCTGTCCCACCGTTACCACGACCGCTGCCTTGGCTGGGAATAGCGGGACCACCGGGAACTGGGGGCCGTTGTATTGCTGCTTTTTCCATAGGGAGGTTTATGCCCATAGTCCCCACGCTGGGCAAACGGGTTGGAGACCGCAGGGGTAAACCTTTTATAGATAAGGACGCTGCTGCCCGTCCCTATCACGAACATTTAGGTTGACCAATGTTTTTGGGATGGTTATACCGCCAGCCTTCGGTTTTGTGCTGTATAAGCTTGTCAGCCATATGTTTTTATTTCGCTCCCGGCTGACTGAGGGTTCTACTATACTGTCTATACTGTTACTATTACTACAATAAAATTTAAAATTCTTCATAAACATTACAGGAAGTGAAAAAAGTGATTTCTTTTAATATAAAATTAAACAAAAAGGAAATATCGGTTCATCAACAGAGATGGCTAATTAAATTTTTCATGCTTAATGCAAGGAGAATGCTGTTGTTGGTTTTCTAGATTAAATAGTTGGTCTTCAAAATAGCAGCTAATCATTATCATTACATAGTATAAAACAAAGTCACTTTCCGCTGTCTGTCCCCTTACATGCGCATATCTTTAAAACTACGCAACGGATTTTGATACAGTTTTTTTTAATAGTTAGGCAATGTTCTACATTATAAAACACCTTCAAAAGGTCAACAAAATAGTCCGCGAAGGCATATATCTATCTATTAGGTAAAACCCACAATGACCATTTTTATTTTTTTACTCCTTCCGAGAAATAATGGCTTATTTACGAAGCGATTTTAAACATTACAAAATTAATTTTCATCCAATTAAGTGTCTTAAATAGATTGTGAATGTAATATAGATGATCCTGGCCCTTTACAGCATGCAATTTAAACGGATATTTTCGAAGATATTGCAGTATTAACATAGCGGGACAGCAGTTATTACTTTTTATGCGGAACAAAGTTCGCCGGGTCAGCTAGTAGTTTTTCTGGCAGAGCGGGTAGACAAGTTTGTGGTATGCGACTTTGGACATTGGCATCTGCAACCCTGAGAAGGTCACAATTGGGTTGTCGGCCTATAAGAAGGATATGCCGGGAAGGGGCTGGACCCCTAGAACCTCAATTTTCCAACGATAAGCGCCATCTTACTTCAGTTTTCTGAGAGGTTTTAGTATTGTATCGATCAAGATAGCCAATTCATGCACCGAACTACATGTCTCTCTCATCACTCTTTCTACTATTTTTTCTGTTTTTTTTTTCTCTCAATAGAGTAATTTATTATTAATAAAATTGTAGCAATTTATATAACTGGTGTTGAACCCGTCTGATACGCACGGCAGTTACTTGTTAGTGAATATATTTTATAACTAGTTATTGTCTATAATTAATTCAACAATTTAAATCTCTAGTTGCAAAGTTAATACGAAAATATAGCAATAAATTTGTGGTTGGAAAATATATTCATGTTACATATAATCTTCATAGGAAAAAGTTAATTATACTACTAAATTAAAAATTAACTAAGTAATAAATCTTGCAAACTTTGCAAACAAAATAAATGATCACCATTTTTTTATGGTTTTCTCCATATTTAAATGGATTACGTAGAGAACGAGAGTATTATTTTACGCAAATCTTCCAAAACCTTTTTGGCGCCATGTTCTTCTTGATATCTATGAGGTTGTTGTTTGCTGGCAAAATTATGTATAAAAAATTTACTTATGGAGGTCGAGCACACGGCTTCTGATCCAGAGACCACCAATGACTTTTCGAAATTGTTTTCGGAAGTTATGTGTAATAAATATAGATGACTGAAAACTTTGTGCCCAGTATGCCAATAGGTTCGCCTATTCACCTATTCCATTTGGGATCTGTGGGAGGCTTAACAGCCGCTGCCTACACCTTCGGGTAACAAAAGGCGTGAAGTTATGTTATGTTACTTGTCATATCTGGGGCAAAGCAGTTTAGTGTTAAAGTAAGAAGGAGAAATTCAGATATTTCATATTAAAAGAATAAAAGAGCAACTTAGAAGATTGACGTTTTAAGTGTCGAAACACCCTTTAGGGGTCTCGTATAGATCCTGTTTTATCAGGAGCTAACATCGTAAGTCTTTATTATCGACGAACGTCTATGATAAGATTAATAATAGTAGGAAGAAAAAAGGGGAATAAGGATAAGGCAAATACGCGCCGCAATGCACAACGGGTCAACGCGATGCACGACGTCTTGCCGCAACGCATAAAAGCGCTGCGAAGCACTGTAACGCACAACAGCGAAATAAGCAACATTAAAAGGCATAAAAACCATTAATTAAAAAACAACAAGCGAAATAAGCAGCGAAGCTCCGCTACACACGACGTTGTACCGCAAGCGAAGCACAACGACGCTCCACAACCCATAATAACGCGTCGCGACGCATAGCAGTGCTGCAACGTGGATAACAATTACACTGTTTCACTTCGTCCACGCGAAATTACTCTATTATTTTTCTATATAATATGTTTGTATATCTGTATTAATCGTATAATGATTATTTATGACCATACAATATCGGGGGTAAATGAATAAATACTTAGTAAAAAAGCACCAAAAAAAAGGTGGAAACTTTTGTATTTTCACTGATTTTTGTTTATATTGTCACCAAAAGCTTAGCGCATTTGCATGCATTTGCATATCTCGTTCGATGCAAACTTAGTCGTAACTTTGCTAAAATGCTTACCAAGACTTAAATCTATTCTATCCGATATCTACAGCTCCATCACGTACATATAAATTATTAAGTGCTGACAGACGACTTGCATCAGTATAATTCTGTTACTCTGTAGTCCAAGATTTGAAATTAATTATTTTAAGTTTTCAAATAAAATACGCGTGGGACTCGGTAAAGCTATTGCGTAGCATTTTTTATCAACTTATGCATTTATAATAATAAAAAATACTTATTATTTATGAACTATTATTTTTATATTAATTAAAGATATAGTTTTGTAGCGTGAACACTTATGAGAATTTTCTATAGTTTAAATTATTTTTATTATCTTAAGATACATCTGGGTTGTTCGGGAAATTTCAATAGTTTTTATCATGAAACAATAGGTTTACGGTAGTTGGAATAAGAAACGTAATTGGAAATAACGAAGTTCGAAACTTGATATTCAACAGCAACTGCTATTCACTGTTGTACATAGGTACACATGCCGTGGGTGTGGCATTTTAAAGAAATGTTAGATACTTATACACTTAAGTACTGTCTCACTCAAACAGCTGCTTACGTATTAGTTCGATTTCGGAGCAGCTCATCTTGATCAGTGCGAGCTTTGTACACTCGTACCATGTACATACACGTTAAGCGATCGCTCGGCCGAACTTGGTAGGCGGGTGTTAGGTATTGTTTTTGTTACGGAATTTCTTCGTTCAGTCGCCGCGCTCAAAGCCCTCAATAAAAGCTATATGATAGCTTAAAAAGATTTGGTTTCCTATTAAATTGGGAAACATTTACTTTCCCAGGTAAAAATATACTTAAATATTTTTTTTATGGGATAACTCGAACTTACACGCGCTGTCGCTGTTATACTCTCTGCTTAACTCTAAAAACACTCCCGACTATCTCTCTTCAGACTTCAGATATCTTTGTTCCACTCACAACTCTAATCTTCGTTCTTCAAACAATCTTCTTCTAAAATTTCCACAACACTCTTCTAGTCTTGTTCACTCTTCTTTCCATATACTTGTCATACATCTTTGGAATGCTCTCCCTCTCGAGATCAGGAAGTCTAAATCGCGTAAGAAATTCAAGGTTGAAGTTCATCGCCTATTTTTCGACCAAATCGTAGCTTCATAATGTCCGGATATATTGCCTATCACTTAATAGTATATTTATCCCTATCAGATGTATATATCTATGTATATTTGTGTTTATTTATATATGTACCTAGTGTGTATTTATTTATTTTGTATATGTATGTATTTATCTGTGCATGTGTATTGTGTATGTATTGGATCGTTTCTGTATACATTTATATAAATATTTTTATATATTTATGTATATATCTATTCATTCAATATCTATTTACTATGAACATTTTGTTTTTTTAAATTGTTTTTCTGTTCCTCTTATACATATGCGCACCTACCATTCTGCATTTCCTACACCATCCAAAGGTTGACTGGTAGAGAATGCCTTGAGGCATTAAGTCCGCCATTGTACGATTTTGTGCATAAAGTTTTAAATAAATAATAAATAAATAAGATATCAACGAGCAAGTGAGTCACCTGATGGTAGTGGCCTCTGGATGTTCCTCTCATTGAACGAAACGCGTCTTGAACCACTTTACTTAATAGATCGTGGCATTTCACCGGTCAAATCTATCATTGTTAATATAATTATAAATATATTCTGAAGAGTTTCTTTACAACTTGATATGCAGTGTGTGTTCTATTTCATTGTCTGACAAGTGATAAATCCTTTCGATCTGTCTAAATAAATATACAAAAGGCGTTTGACAGAGAATGATCATCAGTTACAGCGTCAATACGTTAACACGGACCTATTTTTTTTTGTATTTTCAAATGGCGAATATAAACTATTAACTATTAAATTTATTCCCTTTGAAACTTATAAAAATAATCTACTGTGTACCCGTATAATCATTCTTATGTGAGGAAAGATATGAGTGGAGTTCCGTGTGATAGAAATTACTAGAAAAAAATATATAAAAATACATGTTCTATGTATTTGTAAATTTACGTGTATTTTTTATATTATGTTTCCGTAACACACAAATAACATTTAGCTGTTTTGAGCTGGGCACTGCTTTTTAACATTTCGTTTGCCATTAACTATTTCTAATGTCAAAGGCTTACTTACGAAGTTTATAACAGACAAGTTATGTTAACAGAGAACATTAACATTTAACGCTTGGCAGAACATAGAGACGCCGTCTGGGTCTTGCAGTTGACATTTTGCTATCATTTGCATCTGAAGCGGTATCCTTCAGTGCCAGCTAGCATGCAGGCATTCAGTTTATTGATACGTGACTAGTTTTATTTTCAAATTTTATATTCACTATACCAAAATTAAAATTGTGGCGTGAGTTAGTTTTAAAATATTTTTTTACTAAGTATCATGTGTCATTTTTATTTTTTATGAACGCCTGAACCAATTTAAATATCAGTAACTTGTATTATTTGTTGGTGACCGTGAGTTCGATTCCGGTCTCACACCAATGATTTCTCTGAATTCCTTTCGGAAATAAGAGATTTGTGTTATGTTAAATTGTATAAAGCCGATATATATGTCACGGTAAGAGTGAATAATTGAAGATTATTAATAATTATCTATTATTCTTAATAATTACCGAAAGTCGAGGTTAAAGTGGTAAATTAATCACATTTGTCGGTTATTATTAATAGTTTAACCCTAGTGGTGATAAATGTAATAAGTGGCTCGGCTTAGTTGGCTCGGTGTTATTGTTTTAAAAGCACGTGCACGTTATTTGTTGTTGCTTACTAGGGTTAGTTAGTTGTTTAGTTTAGGTTAGGTTTTAGGTTTTTTTGACGTGACAACGTCTTAAATTAGGTTGCGGCTGGGAGTCACTTATGAAAAAGTGTAACGCTCGGTAACGTTACGATGAGTCACCGAACGAGAGAGAGGCCCGCCGAAATAAATAAATGTCATACTATTGATAAATGTTGATAGTGTTAAGTAAATTATTAGTTTAAAATTAATTAATTAATTAATTATTATTTTACAAATTTTCATTAATTTCAAATTTATTTAGCAAAAATTTGAACCTTCGATCTGAATAAATGTTTTGATTTTCGAATTGATTCTTTAAAATTACAAATATTAAGAAAAAGTGGCAGATATAAGAAAACTTGATTTAAACTGTGTTGAGCAAGAATTTTAACATCTAATTTAAGTAAATGTTTTAATTTTCAACTTCATCATTTACAATTACAAATTTTAATTAATTTCAAATTTATTTAGCAAAAATTTGAACCTTCGATCTGAATAAGTGTTTTGATTTTCAAATTGATTCTTTAAAATTAAAAATTCATCCATTCAATTTCAAATGTTCAACAGGAATCACCACTCTCAAAACAATGGAAACGGACGAGCAAATGCCTTCAACTTAATTATATTCATATCAATAAATATTCTACCGAGAAAAAGACGTTGTCACGTAAAATCTTCGCCCGTAAAACCGACTTTACAGGCAACCAGATTTTTTTTTTCTAGTCAGGAGTCGGAATCCTCATGGACACCCAAACTACGTCATGTATGAGGTAGTTTGGATAGTGCCGGACTCTTACCGGCTAAACCTGTCTCCTGCCCTCTATGTTTTCTCCATAGACTGAAGGTCCATGACCTTTTTGGATTAATTTTGATATTATTTGAATTTGAATGATTTTAAAAATTGCTCCACAGTTCTAACTAATTCGGTATTGCAAAATTTTAGTTTGATTTACTGTTATCTTACGTTTGTGATAATAATTCGTTTTCGGTTTAAGTAATAAGTAAATAATTTTACTCGCGCATTTATGTTTGGATATGTGACGATGAGGTGAGTGAAACAAAGAAAGTAAAATAAGTGGTTAGGATAGGTTAGTTTTAACCTTGTTTGTGTGATCTCTAATTAATATAATTGTAAGACTGTGATTAATATTATAAATAAATGCCTACCTTTTATTTTATAACTATTACCAATATGTGTCGTGAATTTACCAAAACATGTGGTTATTATTAATAATTTTGTAAAAATATTAATAATTTTTCAATTAATCAGATTTACCGTAACATATACATACGTACATAACTTCACGCCAAATCTCTTGCGCGGTAGTCAGAGAGAATAACGCGCTATAAGGCACGATTCTTACACGACTCACTCGCTTCATTGACTTTCATAACTCTTTTCATGCATACGCATGATTTTTAAGGCGATAAAACCGACAGGTAAATATATTAATTTTAATATATATGGTCCTGTTAACACCTACGCTAATTGCTTCAGTATAATATGTAGTGTATATGACACAATTAATCATGCAGTATAACGTGATGTAATGACAGAGTTAACAGCGGCGTATGATGAATTTCAAACCTATTAAGCTGTCTTATGGTCGAGGATTTGTGAATGATTTAGGCTAAATTTGATGATATTATACTAGCGGACCCGGCGAACTTTGTTCCGTAGTAGTACTAAATAAGTAATATAATAAATATATACATTATAGCTAAAAACCACCCTGTTGACACCCTCTATCTATTAAAAAAAAAACCGCATCCAAATTTCTTGTGGAGTTTCAAAGTTCTAAGAATTTAGGGGGACAGACAGCGAAAAGCGGCTTTATTTTATACTATGTTATGATTTATCATATTCCATTTTTGCAAAGTTAATCCTTTTTCTTTGGCGTAATGACGTGTAAAGCGATCTTAAATCTTAATAACAACTGCCATAGAATAATTATTCATAGAATATTTGGACTCAGAAACTACAAGTACGTTTAGGTCCACAGTTATAGAAGCTTTAATATTATTTAAATCAAATTACGTGACGCGTGCATTTTTAACTTTTCCATGATAATTCTAGTCCTAAATTTTTCTTAATACTAACTCACATTAAAATCGTGGGTACAGAAGCTTACTATCAATAATTAATTACTACAGTCTAAAAAATTTAACTGCATCCTAAAAATGAACTCTAGTTTGTGAATTCAGTGAGCGGAAAGCGGTCATTTGGTTAGTGAGCTACAAAAATAAGACAATTAATGTTACTAAACTTAATTATGACCCCAATTAATCCCCGTAACTTACGTGTGTAATTCAGAATGTGACCTTTATTATATTTTTTTTTGTGGTAGAGCCCAGTAGTTCGCTGCATGAATAGGCCGGCTCGACCGGTGAAATGCCACGACCTCTCAGAAGATCGACGTGAAGTGGCTCTTGCCGCGTTTAGTTCGGTGAGAGAGGTACCCGGAGGCCCAACCCCTTCCCCATCCTTCCCTATCCTCTATCCGATAAAGGTCGGCAACGCAACAGCAACACTATATGTGATGCTGGTGTCCATGGCGTAGGTTGCTTACCATCAGGTGATACGCCTGCTCGTTTGCCCTCCTATCCCATAAAAAAAAACACGAGTCGGCATAAGGATACTGCGAAAATAAAGCAATTGAACCGAATGTGTTAATCATACCATCTCATTAAAATTAGTTTTTACATGTCAGGCTTTATTTACAGCAATGTCATTTATATTAATTTAGAATTCTAAACTTTTAATATCCCTCTTCCTAATTGGATACGCGCTAATCTCCTATCGTAAAGTGAGAGACCCATTGTGATATGAGATTAACAAATAGATTAACTACGTAATAAATTGTATCAGATTGAAACGTGATTGTGATTTCAAAATACTACATAGATACATACATACATACATACTACATAGATGGTAGATTTTATATCAATCCTTTTAGAAGAAATAAAACAACAATTTAATTTAATAAAACAACAAAGAAATAAAACAAACAAAATTTCTTCTAAAAGGATTGATATAAATCAATCCTTTTAGAAGAAATTTTGTTTTGACTGGCTGCAAAAAAGCTAAGGAATATGAAAATAATAACGCCAGGGGCCGTACAGGATATGCACAAATGAAAAATAGACTAAGCATGGCGAATTTCAAAAAGTTTTTTAAATTATAACAATGCCTACTTTTCTACCCGAAGAATTAGGCAGTGGCAGTGAAACAACGACTCGCTGTTTTTTTTACGTAGTACGCTAACGTTACAAAAAGTATAGTTTGCAAAACCCTTAGCCATACATCGCGCATAATCCAAAAAGAAGTCTGAGAAGTCATTGGTCACGTGCGCTAGGATTTGATCCCACGACTTCTTGTTTCAGTAGCGGGATAGTCGGCCTCTAGATCATCGAGACTGAGACGGTATGTAGATAACCTCAAAACGGATTACTAAGCAATTTTCCCCAAACTATATGAAAAACTAATTTTGCATTCAATCCTATTTTAAATGAGTCACATAACATAAGCCTGGTCTCGCCGATATATTTACGTCCCAAATGGAATAGGTGGCGAACCTATTGCCATACCGTGCACAAGGTTTTCAGTCATCGATATTTATCACACATAACTTCCGAAAACAATTTCGAAAAGTCATTGGTGTGAGCCGGTTTCATTTGATATTTACATCAAATATATTGATTGGAAAATAAAATACAATTGTTTGCCTTTAACTGATTTAAAAATAGGAAATTAATTTTGTTTGTTTTTTAAGTCTCGCAGGTCCAGTGGTCGAGCACTCTGTTTCTAAATCAAGAGGTCGCGGGTTCGAATCCTGGCTCACCAGTGACTTTTTTTAAAAATTCGAAATTCTTTTCGAAACTGAAAACTTTATGCCCAGTTTGGCAATAAGTTCGCCACCTATTTCGTTAGGACTAAACATAACGGCGAGACGAGGCTTAACAGCCGCTGCCTACACCTTTGGGTAGAAAAAGGCGTGAAGTTATGTTTATGTGTGTAAATTTGTTTTTGTTTTTATTTATTTGAATTGTTATCAACAACAAATATACATAGCGAAAATCTAAAAGCTAAAATCTATCAAGCCTTTGTATTTGAAATAAATAAGCCGCCTTAAAGCGCAGTCCGGTTATAATATAGGTACTGTGAATATATTAGTAATACAGAAGTCTTCTTTTACCAGTCTACGCTATGCTAGAAAAAAGTTCATTTTTAAACTTCATAATTATGTAAATACCTAAGATTTTCACAAAGAATAATGAGACAAAGGGGAAGATGTGAAAGATTACCGCGTAATGAGTATAAGACCCTTGTTTGTGAAAGAAACTAAGAAAATCAGACAAAGCTTCAGGAACAGGAAATTCTGAGTAGTTGCTGCAGTTTCTCGGTGAATAGACATAATAAGTAAAAAAAGAAGAAGAACACAATATACTTCTTTACAAGACACTATTTTGAATAAGCGTTATATCTTTTGATCATGCCTCCAAAGATATTACGAAAGTAATTTTAAAATTCAATCCCTTGTTTTAATTGCGTTGATGTTGAATGAGTATATGATGCCTTTTTAATTATAAGAGGTAAGCAAGGTTTAAAATATATACGTCTATATATGTAAATTGAACGAGTCCTTGAGGAAGGTGATGTCAGGAGTCTCGAAAACCGACAAGCGTGTATGACCAGAGTTTTATGAGGCAAAGAAGCCAATGAAATGTGTAAGAATTATGACTTTTGCATTGTTCTCTCTGTCACATCACTTTCATGTAAATGACAGTTACTTTAGTAGATCTGAAACTTAGATTTTTTAAAGTAGATAAAATTATCTATCATTTATATTCCCCTGCTGATCCATTTAACATATGTTTATTCTAAATCATTCCTAAAACATAATAAATACATAATATGTAATGAAACGATATTACAACTGACAGATGCCGTGGAAGTTTCCATTTAAACTTTACTAAATTGAGGGAAAAAACTATTGAATTTCATAAACTGTTTTCTTTTTTTACAACATTGTTCTTTAGTATTTCACGTCAACTCCTGACAGAATCTTATTATTCATCCGTCAGGTCGTCATACTCCGCAGACTGTAGGTTGTTTGTTGAGCATTTATCACTGTTGTCCCTAACCGACGATATCCAAAATTTAGTGCAATATTTATGGAAGTACATATCTCGTGTTCTTTAGGGGTTCTCCCGACGGAATAGCGACGGAGAAAATGATAATTCACACCAAGAATTTTCTTTTTGTTTTTACCTATGATTGATGAGTATTGTTAATAAGATGACTCGGTGAACTTTAAACCGCCATACTAATAAAATAATCCTCAAAAGTTGTTCAATTATAAAACATTCAACAAACTGTAAAACAGTCATAACACTGCACTTTGATATATCGAACGTTCTCTTTATAGATTTAAAATTTTTAAGCAATTTCATATTATTTCTTGAATATAATAATAGAATAGATATATTTCATAGCTAGGGAGACAAATGCAAGTAAAGCCAAGTCCTTCGCGGGGTACGCAGTGCGAAGAGAGCGGTATAGGGCTCGATTCTTGTACACCTCTCTAGCTTCTTCTGTCACAGTAGACTCTGTATACGGGATCACTGGATGCCATCATCATTGCTAATATCGTCCTTGTCAGCAGGATATATGTAAATGCAGCGCTTTTTATTAGCAATATCGGATATTGTCTATATTAAGATATATTGGGGCCTTCAATTATTGCAATATGCGGTAAAGACAAAAGGCAGTGAATCATAATACATTACAGATAATTTTGCAATAACATTACTGGAATCTTTACCTTATGGTAATCGTTTTACATAATATTATAACGCTGCTCCTAGCCCATTGGCATCATTATGCTTTCAAAGCTGTACGGTATATTTCCTTGTTTTTATTTCATTTACTATTTCTATTCCACATCATGTTACATATGAAATAATTTTCAAAAGTTGTTCTATAATAAAACATTCAACAAGCTGTATAAAATTCATAACACTGCACACACACTGCACTGCACTTTGATGTATTGAAAATTCCCTGTATAGATGTACAATGTCCAAGCAAAATAAAATATTCAAGTGACGTTGACTTATCCGTATATTATTTTTATTTTTTTGTGAAATAGCGGCCACCTTGCAAACGGGTTACCTGATGGTAAGCGTCTAGCGCTGCCAGTGCACATTTGTAACACCGAGACTTTAAACTGCCATAGTGAGGGAATTACGTAGAAAGGAGGTTAAAGGCAGTAGGGCTTTCGATACCTCTCTTACCAAACAAAATGCAGCATTATTAAAGTGAAACTTTTATTACATCGTCTCAAACTTTTTCGTCTGCGTGTTGCATGTCGCGTGACGGTGACGTGAAGGCGCTCGTCAGAGCGCCTTTCACGTCTATTATCGTTTATTTATATTAATTAATTACCCAAATATACACTTTATTTTTGTAAATAAATACCGTAAAAACATGTAGAAAAAACATGTAGAAAAACACCCCCAGACGAGGGATCGAACCCGCCCCGACCTTGTGTTATCGGTAGTGCGGTTTACCGATGCACCACGAGGGCCGTATGTATAATCGTCTAATTACCGTCCTCTTTACCAATTTCGACACATTTTCTAGGATCGGGTTTGTTTGTTTGTTTGTTTTTTACATACATACATATACGTACGTACGTATTGCAGGGGGAGAAAAAAAAATTATATTATTTATAAATTGTGTTTTTATAAATTGTGTTTTTTGAAAATTATATTTAAGTACGAATTACATACTATTTGAAAATTATATTTAAGTACGAATTACATACTAATAAAATAATGAAATATCAATAATATTTTTCGATCTTACCGACAGAATAATAAATATATACTAATATATACTATGTACTAACATATTATATTAGAAACATATACTTAATTTTTTGCAGTGATAAACTGTAATAAAAGCAAAGCAAACACACATTGACTTCGTGTTAGTTAACAACGCCATCTGCTGGAATAGAAATTTCATGAAAATCGTTGGAGCCGATTCCGAGATTCCAATTTTATATATATACAAGAATTGCTCGTTTAAAGATATAAGATAAGATAGTGCTCTTTATATATGTATTTGTCACATTTTCATAATAAATCGAAATATCATATTTACTGGAGGAAAAAATATCGTTTTGTTTTGTAAAGATCCTTTGTTGTAATGTTGTTAACGTTTAATAGGTGTCGCGTTATCCCTAGTGCCGTAGCTGGAATACTTGTCGATTCGGGCGACATCTATCGATATAATACGATATTACGGCAGAATCATCAATAGTAGCAACCTAGTAGCGCCATCTAGGAATTATTGTCGTGACCACGTAAAATAAAAAACATTTATGAAACCCTATTAACAAATACTAGATGGCATTGTAAAAGTTTCACTTTTACGGTGGTTTCATAAAACCACACAATTTTTTTATTTACGTTGATTTATGAGAGATTGTAATATTTCACTGGACGAGCAGTAAAAGTGTAGATCAGAGATTTGAGAAAAACAGCACTTGCTTTTCTATCTACAATATTTTCTAGCGACTTGTTATCTCGATACAGTATTGTGCGAAGTGAATAGTGAACATTGAATGCACTTTCGAACACCATTTTGTTTAGTTGGCAAACTGTTTACGTTAAAACGTAGGTGCTAGTGCAGTTTCATACATGTGTCTCAAGTGCTTAGAAAATCGTTGTGATATTTTGTTACTTGCATTCGGACGTGCAAACAGCATTTACAAGTATTTCTTCGATTAAGTAATATAATATGTTTTGGTTTTAACTAGAAATCCGCGTTTATACACAATGGTAGATAGAACAGAGCGGCATTAGACACATCCGTTCATAATTCATTTACAACTACCTAGCATCTTCGATTTTCATAAATCTTGTAATATATAATATAACTAGCGGACCCAACAGACGTTGTCCTGCTTAATATACCAAGCGATAAAGATATTTTGTTTAATATCCTAATCGCTAAAAGAAATTAAAGACAAATAATTTATTAATTTTATCACCATCTGTTAGAATTGCTTGGAACCAATAAATGAAGTAGACAAACGTTTAGTCAACAGATATCGCCATCTGTTAGAATAGTTTGGAGTTAACAAATAAAATGGACAAATAATTTGCAATAAAATAAAATCGCGATAATAAATTGAGATATATATATATATATATATATATATATATATATATATCCTATCTTTTAAGTTGGACCAAACTGCATATTGCGTGCAAATTTGAACGAAATCTGTTAAGCTGTTTAGGAGTCCATCGCGGACAAACATCGTGACAGGAGATTTATATATATTAAGAAGATATATCTTACAATCTTATATTTTTTTATTATTTTTTATTATATTTTATTATATTTACACATCAATTATTTATATAAAGGAGGCTAACCTTGTAGGAAGCTAACCTCTCTCCGACTGAAACGCGGAACGGTGTAGTACCGGTTGGGCTTGATGCACTGCGTAGCTTTACCACTTTTAAGAAGTATCAGTAAACTTCTGTATAATATCAGTTAATGGAACTCATAAATCGATAACAGCAAGATCGAAAAACGGTTGGTAATTAAATACGAATACACGTGTTCACTCAATATGATTAAAGGAAGTATTTTAAAACCTTTTTACGGACTTATTGATTTCGTGCAGATTCCATTAGCGTTTTTTTTAAATATATTTATTCTCCTTTCTTCTCTACTCCGGGTCAAGGGCATTTCTCTTTCCTAAATAATCACAAAAACCTTTTATCGCTTCCACAGCTACAAAGGAAATAAATAAACAACACTGATTGAATCTATTCATTTTTTTTTCTATTAGCAAATACAAACAAAAAAAAGCTCTATAAGCTTCAGCTTTAATTTTCTTTTCAGCACTTCATGAACCCACGAGCGTTAACGGGACTCGAACTGTGGATTTTTATTCCAATTTATTTATACTAAACCGTGCAGTTAAACGAAGCGATTGATGTGTTGAAAGGGAATTAATTTCAAGTATTTGTATGGGAATAAAATTTAATTAAAAATATTTTTAATAAAATAAGTCGATTTTTTAAATAATATTCATGATATATATTTAAGTATTCATGTGTAAAATGCATAAGTGGTAAATATTTATTATTAATAAGCGGAGGAGAGTATTATTTTTATTGTTTTATGATATAGGGGAGGGGAAGAGCAGGCGTGTCACCTTTTTTTTTTTTACGCGAGGAAATGCTTTATACACACCCCCCGCCTGGGGATGGCAGGGGGTAGTGTGGGACTCCCAACGCAGTAAACTGCAATCCGATCCTAGGGTTACCGCGTAGCGTAGGAGTGGCCCAGGATAGTGCATAAGCCCTCTGGTCCACCCCGCCGTCGCCCCCCCTCTGTCACGAGGGGGTGCTTATCCTCAGAGAGCCTCGGCGAGGCTCCCCCGGGCGGGGCGGCTCCGACCACGCGCTCTAAAGAGGCGCAACAATAACAACTCTGACAATGATCTCAACGATGTTGTCTATATTTTTTATAAAGTTTCGATATAGTTAGCTACGAGAAATATTAATAAGTACAATTTTATTATTCCGTCTCAAATATGTACAATTTGGTCATAATGTTTCTACATTTAACTACCTAATTTGATATATACAATAAACCGGAAATTTTTAGTAAAAAATATATTGACAAATCGACTCAATATAATATTTTGAAAGACAAATTAAATTATTGTCCATCGTTCTATAAAACGAATACTCCTGTAAGTATAAAAATATATTATTTGAGAAAAACTATTCCAAATAAATTATTAAATAAATACTAAAGTTTAAACTGGTAAAAAAATAACCAAAAAGTCTAACTGATATCATGATTGACCAAATGGTGTGCGATATGGTAATAAGTTCCGCCACCTATTCAATTTGAGCCTTAAATATTCGGCGCATGGAGGCGTAGCAGCCGCTGCCTATTCCTTCAAACACAAAAAGTATGAAGTTAGAAAAAATAATTAATTAACAAGAACGTACTTGTTCCCAAAGAGAATATAAAGTCAATTAAACATACCCAGCGTCGGTAATCTGAATTAACGAGTAATTAAAAGCTACATTTTCCGGTATATTGAAATGGCACCGTCTAAAAAAGGTTGAATGAAATCAATTGAATTTTTGTACAAATTCTCGTATTGGATTACAATTTCATTCACTCGACCCGAGTGTCGCTCAAGTTGAATGATAAACGAGCTCCATATTTGCTATTTTAAATTAAATTAACATTAAAAAATAAATCTGTGACATAATCTTGGCTGTGCTTTTAGTTGCTCATATTGAAAGTTCGTCTATACTAAAGTTAATATGGAAGTATTTACTGCTTAGATTAAAACATGTTATCAAATAATTACTTCTCATGGTGTCTCCCAATAGGCGTAGAATATGTTACCAAGTTTCACCCAAAACATATTATAGTCTTACATTTGACTCAATTTGTTGATTTTCCTTAAGCATCACGCATATTTTTAGAAAAAATTTTTACTAAGCTATACCAGGACAGTACCAGGACGTCCGAATAGAAGTATTATTAAGTTTCAGCTAATCACAGTGGTCCAATGGTAGAGCACCTCGTATCTGAATCAAGAAGTTGTGGTTTCGAATTCGGACTCAACCAACCAATGAGCTTTAGAAATTATTGTTTGGAAGTTAAAAGTGATAAATATAAAAAAAAATAACTAGCAACAGGTTCGCCTGCAACCATTTGGGACGTAAAAAAAACGCAAGTCAAGGCTTAACAGCCGCTTCATTTAACAAAAACTTGAATGTTTCTAGTGACAATTCAATTTCAAGATACAACAC
Source organism: Euproctis similis (assembly GCA_905147225.2). Classification (NCBI taxonomy): domain Eukaryota; kingdom Metazoa; phylum Arthropoda; class Insecta; order Lepidoptera; family Erebidae; genus Euproctis; species Euproctis similis. The sequence goes on from LR990105.1 coordinate 12,455,614, forward strand.
TGCTGACGTGAATTTCTTTAGCGTAAAGAGGCAGATGGAAAGGCTGCAATTTCCTTACGATATTGTCATGCCTTGGAGATATTCTGCTTTTCAAAGGAACGCCGAGTATTGCAAATATTTTGATATGCTGACAATGTTTTTAACTTCTCTTAAACTGGAAACATATTTAAATGTACATTGACGAATTTAATATCCGAAGTTGTCATGTCATTACATAGTATAAAACAAGTTCGCTTTCTGTTTTAATGCCTAAATTGCAAACGCTGGCTGACCCTAAGCGATAAGCTATGGGGCAGAGCAGCTGAGATTCAGTCCATTTTCGTTATTCAGAAACGAGCTATTCGGGCAATTTATAATTTGGGTGCTAAGGTCTCCTTCAGATGACGTTTTAAGGAAATCGGCATTTTAACAGTTATCTCCCAGTTTATATATGATAACATCATGTTTGTGAGAAGAAACTTAGATAAATATACAAAACATAGCGATGTACACAATTTTAATACTAGAGGCAAGCATAAGCTTGAGTTACCGTATCATCGCCTGCACAAGGTACACAAGTTTTTTTTAGGAATGGGTGTACAGTTTTATAATAGGATACGTGCGCATATTCTGGATTTGTCTTATGATCGCTTTAGGCGGGCTGTGAAGGGTCGTCTCATTAGTGGTGCATACTACACCATCAACGACTTCATGACTGACAAGTCGGAGTGGGACCTTCAAATTGCTTACTCAACGCTGATGTTGTAGTTTGTGTGTTGGAATTTGTTCACTTATTTTGGAGTGGAAGCGTTCTGTAATAATTTCTGATGGCTTTTTAATTTTAAATTTGCCTTGATATCAATATATGATACATATAAATTTTATTATCGCCACATTTGTTGCACAACGTTACCACTCTTAAAGTTAAAAGATGGCGGGTTAATTGTGCTCGACTACTATGATCGCATAGAATTTCTTAGTTAACATCTAGGACGTTGATTTTAATTTGGTTGGGTTTTAATGGTGTAGCAAGTAATGATAAAAGGTGTAGCAACCAGAATACTCGACAACCACATTGTCGAGTATTCTGGTTGCTACACCTTTTATTCACTAACCTACTGCTTTGTTTTCAGTAGTGATAATAACATAGATTTAGCATAGACTGTAATAAATGGCACATATCAAGAAAAATGTACTAGTATTCATCACTGACAGCGCAACCGCGTATATTAGATTTTCTGGATATCTACATTTCAACACATGAACATTATCTATCTAAAAGTTGACACTTTAAAGCGCTTTTTACGCACACAATGATAAGTCACTCACACATCAACAACCCATTTTTGGTCTCGTTGTTTGGGTTATAAGTTCAATAATTTGCTTGAATTAATAAACAGCATTACTACTGTTATTAATAGTTTTACAACCTTGACTGACAAACTTCACATTACACAATATTTGCAAAGTCGTTGAAACGATTTTGTTTATTCATAGCGCAGAATAAAGATTTGCGTCAGAGTTGTTAGGAGTTTTTAAATTGTTATCTTACTTGTTATGACTACGTCAAATAATTTTAGGCATACCTTAAACTTCAATAACAAAACTATACATACATACACAACTATAACATTGGCTATGATTGTTTCCTTTTTTAGATACAAATATTACATCTTGTGGAAAAGGGGACGGTAAATTTAAGATTGAGACATCAATTAATTATAATTCGCTTTAGTCGAAGAAACGATCGAGCTGCGCAAGAATCATGCTTTATACCGCTCTATTCTCTTTGCCTTCCCCTCATGGCACTTTGTATGAAGTTACGCATTTATAATTACAGCTAAGTGTTTCATATGAGTAAAAAAGTTCAACTTAATCGGACTAGTAGTATTAGAACAAACTGATTGTGATAGACCACGAAACCCACCTATATATTCGCTATATAGGATAGCGGATCTAGTCATTTTAATGTATGGGACCTAGAGAATTAAGTTTTATATTTTATTTTTGTAACCTTTAACTTTGATTAACATTAACTTTCCCTTTTTTTGCAAAGAATTTACTCAACGTTGATATTGTTTACGCTCCAAAATTTTGTGGAATGTTCTCTACCCTTATCTGTGGAACATATTCAAGATTCGGGTAAAGGAACTCAATTTATTACTATAAATTCTATCAAGTTTTATTTATATAGTAATATATTCATTGAAAATCGATAATCATTATCTACGCCCTACGGTAAGTAAGTTTATTATCGAAGCAATATGTTTGTTCAGCCAAATTGTGTATGATGGTAACAGGCTTCTTCACATATTTTGTGACACCAAGCAAGTGACTTATTCGGCATGTTCAGGATTAGTTGCCACTGTCTTCATCTTGGTATGCTATGGAGGTGAGGTTATATAGTGATATATTAGATGAAAAACGGTTTTGTGTATCATAAATTATTTGTTGATTTGTGCAAATTTTAGCTTCTAAAACAACTGGAAGGTATATTGGGCTAGAAATTCTGCTACAAATATGAAAAATGTAAGTTTATTATTGAAACAAGTGTGAATCGTTTCTACTGGTATCTTTAATCGTACTCCGTCAATTGCGGATAAATAATGTATGTAAAAGGAATGATGATGAGTGAAATTTCATAGAAAAGAAATTAAGGTTTATTTATTTATTTTTATTTTTCAATTAAATATTAATTACTCAATGAATATTTTAAACTAAAACAGAAAACGTTAATTTTGTATAGTTTAGCTAATAATATTCCTTTAACACCAAAAAACAAAAGCTATTTAGTAAATTATCAACGATTCCACACCATTCGTTGCCAACAATGAACAGAACGTTTTTATGAAGTCGGTAATGAAGTTCAGCAGTACAAATGAATGTTTACAACATTGATCGACGAGTGGCAGTGTGATCAGCGCTGTAGTGTATTTGATAGCGTTATTTATATTATTAACTCTTTGTAATGAGCACTTGCTTTGTGCCAAAACGCGTGGCAATGAACTTTGAAATAATAGGTGTGCACGGTTGAGTTTTTTTTTCATCTTCTATAACCTCACACCTTTTTTATCGAAATGTTCTACCCTGGGTATGGTAAGTTACTATTGCCATACACCAGATATAAATGTTGTCCCTATTGCGATACATCAGGTACAATATTGTCTATATTGCCATACACCAGGTACCATGTTGTCCCTTTTGCCATCCACCGAGTACAATGTTGTCAGCCATCGATATTAATCACACATAACTACCGAAAATAAATTGGAAAAGTCATTGGTGTGAGTTAGGACTCGAATTCGAGTTTTCTTGATTCAGAAGTGCGAGTCTCCATTTTCATATCACCATGACGATAGCTGCTGTTGATGTTAGTGAAGGTATATATCGAAATTAATTATAGTGCGCTGCTCTGTACGCCAAGAAAGTACAGTAGGTTTTATACATAATACTTTTTCTTAGATAGATGTTTTTTTATCGTACAAAATATTTTTTATAGATTAAACCATACATATTCATCCCATAATCGTAATGACCAACAAGGTTATAATATAAACATTGTTATAAATAGATATTCAATGTTCCTAACAACTCAAATCCTACGAAAATGTGGTAAAACTCCAAGTTGATAAAGTTTCTCAAACAAAAAATAACTAATTTTGCTTTTTGACGGGTAAGATCAAGCCTTAACGCGAAAACATCGTACGAGTGTAAATCGTTTTTGCAAAAGATTATTACATTTTTAATGAAATTATTTTGTTGATTTACACGATTGCTTATTTTTTTTATTTGTGTTGATATTGTTTTTAAAATACGTATACAATAAATCAATGTACTTAGTCTGGTCATAAATACTGTTACAACTAAAAATAAAAAAAATATTACATTTGAATTTGGAATCTGTCATTTTTATACGATTGTTAATTGTGTTTTCTCGTTTTGGCGCCAATAGGTATGGCCAGTAGGTATGGAGCCAAATGCAATTTTTAAAACTCTCCATACACTTGGTATTAGTCAAATGTTTGTGTACCGGGCTATTAATAGGTACATTGAGACCTCCTCTGTTTGTGTCAGAAAAAGACCTGGCCGTCCACGTAGTGTTCGTACAAAAAAGGCGGTCAAAGCAGTAAGGGAAAGAATTCGAAGAAATCCTGTCCGCAAGCAAAAGATTTTATCTCGGGAGATGAAGATAGCACCTAGAACAATGTCGCGTATTTTAAAAGATGACTTAGGACTTGAAGCCTATAAGAGGCGCACTGGTTATTTATTAACTGATAATTTAAAAAAGAATAGGGTGTTAAAATCTAAACAACTACTGAAGCGGTACGCAAAGGGAGGTCATAGAAAAATATTGTTTACAGATGAAAAAGTTTTTACAATTGAGCAACATTATAACAAACAAAATGACCGTATTTATGCTCAAAGCTCTAAGGAAGCTTCCCAATTAGTTAACAGAGTGCAACGTGGGCATTATCCGACTTCAGTGATGGTTTGGTGGGGTGTTAGCTACGAAGGAGTGACTGAGCCATATTTTTGTGAAAAAGGTATCAAAACATCGGCACAAGTGTATCAGGATACCATTCTTGAAAAGGTAGTCAAGCCCCTTAACAACACCATGTTCAATAACAAAGTATGGTTCTTCCAGCAAGACTCGGCACCGGGTCATAAAGCTCGGTCCACGCAATCTTGGTTGGAAGCGAACGTTTCGGACTTCATTTGAGCTGAAGACTGGCCGTCGTCTACTCCCGATCTTAATCCACTGGCTTATGATTTGTGGTCAGTTTTAGAGAGTACGGCTTGCTCTAAACGTCATACTAATTTAGAGTCCCTAAAACAATCCATACGATTGGCAGTGAAGAATTTTCCCATGGAAAGAGTGCGTGTTTCTATTGATAACTGGCCTCAACGTTTAAAGGCCTGTATTGAAGCCAATGGAGACCACTTCGAATAAGCTTTTTATATTTTATATCGTTTCATATTTATGTATTAAAGTAACACACTGTAAAAGTAATAAATGTTATTAGCAATTAAAAAAAATTTTTTTCTTTGTTACAATATTTATGGCATAACTAAGTATATTTAAAAGTAAAAAAACGTTTCGTTTGTGTAGCAACCAGTATTAACAGTAGCTATAACATTATGACAATATTTTAATTCTGTTATTTCATACCATTCATTGCCCGTTTCCTCCTATTCCTCGACATTTTCTTTCTCCTCCAAGTTAATTTACTTGTAACTAGGCACCATATATCATGAACGGTCCATGATTATGAAATAAATTCCAAACCGATATTAATATCAGTCCATATTTGAACTAGGGACCTCTGAACTCTAAGTCCAATTCACCATCGCCATGTCTGATACTAATCGGTAAACATACTTTTTTATGTAATAGAAGGGTAAACGAGCAAGCGGGTCACCTGTTGATTAGCAACCAGCTGCCCATGGACATCTGCAACACAGATAGTGTTACAGTTATTTTGCCGGCCTTTAAAGCAGAAGGATGGGAAAGGAAGGGGAAGAGGGGATGGACCTCCGGATTACGTCGATATTCTGAGAAACCTTGGTATTTCACCGGTCGAGCCGGTCCATTCCTGCGTGGCTGCGACCATTGAGCTGTACCACTGCCTCTTAAGACATTCCAAGGAAAGAGTTGATGTGGCATTATTTTCGAGAGGCTCGTTACAAATTGTAGATTTTTAAGATAAAGAAATTAATTTGATGAGAGTGAGATTCAAACCAACTGTCTACTTAAGGATAGTAAACGGGTAACACGTAACCAAAAGCGTTTAGCGAGTTGAGAAGAAAATATTACTTAATAATTATTGTGATTACGGATACATTTATCAAATTATGAAATAACATTGTGTTTGCAGTTGAAAAACACGATAATTTTTATCTTTCCATTATCAATTATCATTATACAACAGGTATAAATGTTGTCCCTATTGCCATACATCAGGTACAATAATGTCTATATTGCCATACACCAGGTACCATGTTGTCCCTTTTGCCATCCACCGGGTACAATGTTGTCAGTCATCGATATTAATCACACATAACTACCAAAAATAAATTGGAAAAGTCATTGGTGTGAGTTAGGACTCGAATTCGAGATTTCTTGATTCAGAAGTGAGATTCAAACCAACTGTCTACTTAAGGATAGTAAACGGGTAACACGTAACCAAAAGCGTTTAGCGAGCTGAGAAAAAAATATTACTCAATAATTATTGTGATTACGGATACATTTATCAAATTATGTTTGCAATTGAAAAACACGATAATTTTTATTTTAACTTTATCTTCCAACATATCGTCTCGTGCGTCATTCGTGTAAGATAATTGTTATCAATATAGTCTATAATATAAACAGACACGCCGTCTGGAGCTGTGATTAACATGTTGATAGCCTCATTAGGTACATTTAAATTAAATTACAACACGATTTTAAAACTTGAAATTTGAAAAATAAACTAAATAAAAAATTTGAAAGATATTGCTGTGCCATTTCTATTTTCAATTAAAACTGGCATTCATCACTCTCAAATCTCAGTCTATTTTTAGTTAAAACTGTTTTTACATAACCGAACTATTTACAGACCAGATCTATGAAGAAACCATTCCCGAGATTCTTTTTTATACATTCAAGCTTTTCATAGTCGCTGCTGTAGGCAGAAAAAATGCTTTGTCTTGCTATACAAAATAAGCGGTCACACGATTGTCACATATATTCTATAACGAATTAATTATTACTGGTGTTTAGCCAGATTTGAATTCCTGATCTCACAAACAAATTTGGAAATACAAACCAGCTAACAGTTACCGCCAACAAACTTTTTTGTCACATTTACTTGTATATATTATGACAATAATAATAATAATAAGTCTTCGTTTTAATAACGTTGTTATAACTTTACTTTGCAAATACAATAAATAGGTAATTAACTTACAAATGACATTTCGCACGAAATATAACAGCATAAATTACATTATTTTTATTAAAAACAACAGTATCGGTGGTCCAGTGGTTGAGCTCGCGCTTCTGAATCAAGTAGTCGTGGGATCCATTCCGGGCTCACGCCAATGTCTTTTGAAAATTATTTTATGTGTATATAGTTATGTGTCATAAATATCGATGACTGATAAAATTATAACCGGTGTAAGGTTTAGGTTTAGTTGTAAGGCATTTGGGAATTAAATATTCAACAATTCGAGACATTATAAGCCGCTGCCTATACTTTCGGGTACAAAAAGGTGTGAAGTTATTTTATATTGAAAACAATATTTCTATTGTTTTTTAAAGCTGAGTTGTCCAGAGTTTCACTATGCTTTGCTATTTATTTTAATATTGGGAGAAGAGTCTTATAAATTCGGTCTCACGCATCTCGAAATATCATTTGGTGAATGGTTTGATTACATATACTTACGTAATATGTTATAAATTATAGGGGGAAGGAATTACAGGGAATGAAACATTTTTGGAAGAAAATAGTTGACTAGTTTTGAACGGTGGTAGAACCACGCAGTTTGAACATGTATGGACCGGCTGGCATGCCACGGTCGGGTGAAATAATATGATCCCTTAGAATGTCAACGTAAAGGAGTTTATTCTGCGTTTCGCTCGTTGAGAGAGGTATACGGAGCCCTAACCTGCATCCCACTTCAGATCCTTTCCCTATCCCATTTTAAAGGCCGACAACGCAACTTAATCACTATCCATGTTGCAGATGTCCACGGGTAGCGTTAGTCGCTTACAATCAGGTAAAACACCTGATCGTAACTATTCCATAAAAAACCTTTGTGTGCTAGTCTATTTCCACTTGACTATTATTTTTAGACAGAATCACTTCAAGGTCATAAATTACTTACGTACATTGAAACATTATTGGGTCGACATCATATTTTAATTATCATTTATCAAATTACATGACCCAAAAAAATATGTTATCAAATAGGAATTAGGATGTGATGTTATCGCTTCAGTATATCCGTGTGATGATAGACAAATATCATTCAGACTGAAACAGGCGGCGTGCAGTAGCTGTAATATTTTAAAAGACGTATTCTAAACTTTCTTATTGGTCCAGTAAGCAACTGTTCCGCTTCATAACCAACAATCTGTGGGATTTATTACGGGTGAACATCAATGATTTCTCGAAATTATTTTCCAAAGTTATTTAGGATAGATATCGATACACATAGAGCCCGTATATCCGCTACCAATTCCATGGTACGTACAAATTCGGGGAGCCAAGGCTTAACAGCTGTTGCCTACACTTTCAGGTCGAATAAAGCGTGAAGGTATAATAAAAACGTTTTTATATTCCCCCCAGTTCGTAAATTAAGATCGTAGAATAGTTCTGGCTACGCAAAGTGGTTTCGAGCGTGTTTTATGATTTTGTTTATTATGATCGTGTCGTGAAACAGTGAGTTATTGCTTCAAGTAGATATCATGGAATAGAATCTTTTTGACTTATGAACTAATTTGGAACAATAATCTCACTATAGGATTGAGTTTAGTTTAAAAGTACGATTTTTTCAACGTAAAAGCGTCTATTACCAGTATGGTTAAAAAAATTTATTGCTATTAAAACTTTGCTGCCTGGTACGGCTAATGTGTTGTAATTTACTTGTGTGTTTTAACTAGCATTGCTAAAGTATAACATACATACATAACTTCACGCCAAATACCTTGCGGGGTAGGCACAGAGAAAGGAGCGCCACAAGGCACGATTCTTACATACCTTACTCGCTTCGTTGACTTTCACAACTCTTTTCATGCACCCGCGTCGATTTTTGAGGCTCCTAACATCACCTTCCTCCAGAACACGTTCTATTTAGTCATAGAACGTGTTTTTTGGCCGTCCTCGACTCCTACATCCATCCGCTTTTGCATTGTATATCTGCTTAGTCAATCTTGCATCATCCATCCTTTCTACATGTCCGAACAATTGGAGCATGCCCTTCCTTAGCTTTACATCGACACTCTCTTTCAAACCGACTTCCTTCCTTATAGCTTTGTTTTCGACGCCGTCAGCGAGGGTCACTCCGCGGATTTTGCGCAATGCCCTCATTTCAACCGCGTTTATCCTACTTTTTTGCACACGCTGCCATACCCAGCTCTCGCTTCCGTAAGTTAGCGTTGGGAAAGTAGCTAAAGTATAATTTTATACATTTTCAATGTCTGTATTAAGGGGAAGTTATTTTTCTTCTTCCTTAAATTAGACTCGGTACAATATGTTTAAATCAGAATAAACACTAGGAAAAATTTTTGTAACATTAAAAAATCCCGGCGCAAAACTCTTTATATAATATATAATAATATATATATAATAATAATATATAATATAATATATAATAATATATATATAATAATTTATTAATAGCAATTTCTTTCAAAACACAAATGTAAAATTTTCACACGACTTACTGACTTGAGGTATAGGAAATATTAGGAAATATAAAAAATAGAGCATTATAAGATTTATTGTACACAAAGATTTTAAACGAGTCTTAAATAATAACTGGCATCTTAATAGTTCAAAATATAAATACATTAACTAAACTATCACAGTCTCTGATAACACATGAAATGCTAGCTCTACGAGTACCTTTCTCGTACCCTGGTAAACGTTTCTGCAGCATCAACCTTATTAGGTCCCTCATTTCTGCCGAAGTACGTTGTCCTGGTAGTTCTGATAAGCCTTTTGCCGTCCTCTGCAGACTTTCTCCAGTACACAGTTTGTATTGCATTCTTGCGTGCAATATAGCGTGTGACACGACCTATAATTTGACGTTTATCCATTTTCTTCCCAATAAAATGAGGAGGAGGAGGAATTTAGACACTATTTTACTGTTTCTTTTTTATAAAAAATTGAATGCAATATGTGCGTGTTTTATAGGCTAATGCCGATTACTATGTGATAGAATCAATCGCTTTATTTAGCTTTTATACTTGGGACTTTGGGTGTGCACGTGGGACTCGGCTGACAAATCGTGGATGTACCAAAACACGTTACACAATAACAAAATAAGGTGAGTGATGTAATTACCGCCCAAAGGAACGGTACAATTGCGTATTTTTTTCCTATATCATGGAAATCTTCCTCATACGAAAACTTCTCGGAAACACTTTTGTTGTTTATCAACAACTTTACTACCACTCGTGGTTTTATTTGTTTTCTCAAGTTACACAATATAAGCGTCCAACATTCTGAAATGTCATTCATAATATTTTCCGCTAGCGGTCGATTTGTAAACGAATGTCTGGAAGTCGTATGCATTTTTCAAAATATAATTGAAATTCGCAAAAAGTTCTCTGTGACAATATATGCACGAATATTTTAATTCTTGGTATATGTTTGATATTGGTATGGTTTAACAGTGGTAGAGCCAAGCAAGCCAAGCAGTTCGCTGCATGAATGGGCCGGCTCGACCGGTGAAATACCACGACCTCTCAGAAGACCGACGTAAAGTGGCTCATGCCGCGTTTCGTTCAGTGAGAGAGGTACCCGAGGCCCATCCCCCTTCCCCATCCTTTCCTATTCCCCATCCCTCGAAGGTTGGTAACGCAACAGTAACACTATATGTGTTGCTGGTGTCCATGGGCGGCGTTGGTTGCTTACCATCAGGTGACACGCCTGCTCGTTTGCCCTCATATGCCATAAAAAAAAAAATGTGGAGCGGTTCTATTTGCGGGCGAATATCCCGAGGACGGCTGCATATACAAATTATTCTGAAAGATTTAAAAAAGTACAAGTATTTATGGTATTAGGTATATGTTAAATACAAGCCTGCATAGAATAAACTTCATGAAACTTCATGAATAAAAGGTAATCATGAATAAAGGCTAATCTCGTCATGATAAAGATAATATAATGCAAATTCGCGATTCTACTATACGTAAAGACCGCGTATCTGCGATCGTCCAGTTTTACAGAAAAAGGTTATAACTTAATAACTTTATTAGTTCAATGATCAAGTTCATTTTGATTGGCTTCAGATTGGTCGAAATGAACTCGTTTCAAGGCGGTTGCAACCTATCAAGATTTTTCGAGATTTGCCCGCGAAAGCTTTAATTGTCTACAATTGTCACATACGCGGAATTATCCAATGCCAGTTCCGCAGATTTGCACTATCCCCGACGATATCTACCTTTTCATAGGCAACAAAAATTTTTATCACATAAAACTTTGGATATTCTCCTTCGATATTCTCCTTACTCACACGTGTAAGAGGCAGTACTAACAGTACCCTGAATGTATTTGTTGATGAATAGGAGACTCAAATTATGTAATATTGAATGGAGCTCCACACTGGCTAGCATAAATAATGTTTTTTACTGACACTTTTTTATAGGATCATTGTTACTAACACTATATGGGCTTGCCCGAAATAAACGTTTTGAATAATATATTATAATTCCCCAAAAATATTGTAGTGCACCTAGATGGGAACCCAAGACTCATATCGAAGTACAAGGCGAATCAAAACAAACTGTTAATTACCCAATAACAACGAAACAATTAAATTCGTAGATGATTATCTGAACTGTGTATGATGTATTAAACTTTGTATATGTACAAATAAAAATTCCATAGCCGTCCGACTTGGTTTTCGTGACGGAAAAGATTTGAACACGAATCCATATCAGGGCAAATATGTAAAAGCTCCCGTCAAAAAATTGATACCAACATAGACATTTTTTTTTCCATTGGATAGGAGGGCAAACGAGCAGACGTGTCACCTGATGGTAAGCAATCAACGCCGCCCATGGACACCAGCAACACATATAGTGTTACTGTTGCGTTGCCAACCTTTAAGGGATAGGGGATAGGGAAGTATGGGGAAGGGGGGTGGGCCTCCGGTTACCTCTCTCACTGAACGAAACGCGGCATGACCCATTTTACGTCGATCTTCTGAGAGGTCGTGGTATTTCACCGGTTGAGCCGGCCCGTTCATGCAGCGAACTGCTTGGCTCTACCACTGTTAGATAGTTGCCAAACCAAACCTGTTATTTCATTGTACAGTAAACAATTGTAGTGATGCCTTAGACATAACACCCTTGTTTTTTTTTTATAATAACATGGAATAGGCCAGAATAATATTGAGAATGTAACTCGTAAAACAAAACTGATTCAAAAGCTGTTTTATTTTTACTGAAAAATGTAAATTAAAATATAGTGTATTTTGTTTTAAATCAAGAATATATTTCAGATATTAGTAAAAGAAACCAGTTTTGCATTTTAAACTAATATCGCACGAATCTACTGAACTAGTTTTCAGTTGGTTTTCACAATAGTTCATTTTGATGCGATTAAGGTTGACCAGAATCTAAAACTAAATTCTATTTGCACTATAATTAGATGTAGAAAACTAAAGTTATTTTTAGCTTGGTATTAATATTAATTTTGGGTTTATCGGTCGAGCTCGTGTCCCCGCCAGTGTACCAGCCGTTCTAGAACCAAACGGTTTGGTGCACGATCATGACAAGAGACCGGACGGGATATCCCTTTTGCCCTGGAAGATGGGTAGGCCTTTGGTGCGGGACGCTACTTGCATTCACACTCTTGCGCCTTCACACCTTCCAAGCAAGGTAGGGTTGGCCGGTGCTGCTGCTGCTTAAGAACAAAGTTTCAAGCGGCACAAATACAGAAACCTTGTAGGTGTTTTTTTTTTGAGCCGTTTGTGGTTAAGACTCTGGGACATGGGGTCCGAGTGCTTGTGCACTCTATAAAGATATTGGAAAGAGACTGATCGAGGCCAGAGGGCTGCTCTACTCAGTGTGGTAATGCGGCCAGTCTTCTGGGCACGCTGTTAGTAGACCGAGATGCGGTGAAATTTGATTTCAGTTTGTTTTTTTTAATGCTTTTTAAGATATTATCGAAATGATAATCACTCTACTCATATCTGTCAATAAAATATTTATAACTATTGACACCATGCACCCCACGCATTTTTCAAAATAAAATATATTTTTTTTATTCACACTATTATTAATTTATATTCATTGAAATTTTTAACACTATTTTCTTAATTTAAATTCATTAAAATTTATTTTCTATTTTTTAGTTCGGTTTTCTATAAAAAGCGTGTTTTTTAGTTTTTTTAAACTATTATTTAATAGGTGACATCGTTGCTGGAACCCAATAAATTTTAATCAGAAACTTTTGTAAGCCGTAATATATCGTTCACAAGAACTTGACCTGGAAATTCTCAGCGCGACGGTTTTTGTTCATCAATGTCCATGGTAATAAAACTAAAAGTGGTTAAAATATTGAGATTTTTTATGACACATCATATAGTATTTAAATAAACCTTTCCGTTATTTGACAATTTGACACACATTTGAATCGTGAGTGCTTCAAATTTGGACCTTTTTAAAATTTATTACCCTAACATTAAAGTGTTTCTTCAACCGGATTTCCTTTAAGATTCCGTTGTTGTCTCAAAATCAATTTTTCCAATACAGTTTTAAGTTTGATAAAATGTGTCTACTCTTACCGAATTAATGTTTATTTGAAAGACGTATAACTTCATGCTATGTTAGTTGCAGTACAATAATATGCAGAAAGTATCACTATTTTTTATAAGTAATCAAAATATAATGAATTTATACCTGGGTAATCTTGACGTGAAGCGGATTTTAAATACGTGTAAAACTTCCATTATTTTTATCAGAAAATATCATATTTATAATAAATGATCAATATTATTGAAGTCATAATATAATAAGACCTTTAATAACCTCGTGATTACTGTTGTATATTTACGGTTAATTAAATTATTTTCGTCGGTTATACTTATTGACCCAAATAAATATATTCATTTGGAAGGAATAAATAAATAACAAGGGAACATTGGAAAGAAGAATAGTAAACACATGGAAAAGATTCCGGTCAAAATGCGAAATAATGAAAAAAAAAAGAGATACCTATGTCAGAAAAACGAAAAGTGTTCAACTCATTTTGCCATGTCTGACATACGGATGTGAAACTTGGACCCTAACGCAACATCAACAACATAAGATAAACGAATGCCAGAATGGAATAGAAAGAAGCATACTAGGAGTAAGAAGAAAGACAGAATACACTTAAGTAAGATAAAAGGAAAAACAAAGTTTGCGAATGTACAATCAACATGTAGAAAATTAAAATGGCGTTGGACAGAGCATATGATGAGAGATACAAAAGAAAAGTGGACCAGAATCATTACAGAATGGTACCCAAAAGAGAGTAAAAGAAATAGAGGAAGAAAAGCCAAGCGATGGAAAGACGATTTGAAGAAAATAGCTGGTCGAAAGTGGCCACGCGCTGCACAGGATAGAACGATGTGGAAGGCCTTAGAGAAGGCCTTTGTCGAAAGACAAGCTGTTAATAATGTTGAGAATATCGAGAGTAATAAATTTTATATAGAGAATAATAAATAATATATTTTTGTTTTCTTATACTATTCTATTAAATCGAAAGAATCTTTTGAATCTTTTTAAAATCATGAAAGTAGCCAACAAGTAAGCGGTTTTCACTTTTCTATAGTATATAGCTACACTAAAAAATACAAAACTGAAATCATTGATATAACATACCTGAAATTTATGAAATTATTTAAATAAAAGCGATCTTTACAAGTTCTAATCAGAATGACTCAAAATAAAGACGTCTATTATTTGTAGTATAACCTCTATCGACCAACATAAGAAAAATATAGTAGATTTTATCTTCTAACATTATAGTTATCGCCCCCTAGAATAGGTATGCCACATAATTTCCTACGCAAAAAGAAATTGCCACTTTGCATTACTTACGACATCATTATTACACAAAATAGTTCATAGTCTAAGAGCCCGTGAAAAGCAGACTGTATGTATTTTACCAAAGGTGATATTCTAGTCAGAGACCCTCCTATAGATGCCCAACATGAATTGGGGAATCATTAAGCCCAACGGAGGTAGCTATGACGTCACTCAGGTAAGACAGGTACGTAAATTATACTGAATTCAAAAGTATTTTACCAAAGCTGCCATTTGGTCACAATAACGAATATAATAAATACAGCGAAAAAAATCAATGGCAGACGATTTTTTTGGTTTTAAACTCGTGGCAGACGCTTTTGAAAATTTGAAAAAAAAAATTTTTCAAAAGTATTTTAACAAATCTGATTTTTATATATGTTATTTGGGATGGTATTACTAGTTTATTTTTGAAACGGCAGACGTTTACTCCGGTTATAATACTCGGCAGACGACAATACTGACAGCTCGAAATCGAGAAACATCTCATTGAGCGTGATAAAATATTTAATATTGTGAAGTTTAATTTGATTTTTAGTTCTAATTATTGTTTTCGCGAATCACAAGTATGTCATCAAAATTGGAGTGTGTTTTTTGTGCCAAAGAAAAAGATGATAAAATACGTTTGTTTTCTGAGGATATTATTAAAAAATGTCGATTCATTGGGCATTGGGCTACCAGTGAAGTATTTCCGTTACTTGGCACTAAGTTGATACATCTAAACTTTCGCGACTGTTATTATTATAAAGCGAATAATGGAAATGTTGAATCGAGTATTGTTGATGATCTCTGCTGTCCATCACACGAAGAAGCTGATACTAAAATAATTTACCACGTATGCAGTATTCCAGACACGTCCAATATTGTTATTAGAGGTTCGGACACAGATATTTTAATAATAATGCTTGGTAATATGGTTTACTTAAAGAATCAGTTGTCTCGTATTTGGATGCTTACTGGGACCGGGAACCATGAAAGATTCATTGATATTACGAAAATTTACAAGGAAAAGGGTGAACTATTGACAAAAAGCTTGATTGGTTTCCACACGTTCACGGGATGTGATTTTAACCCTGCCTTTTTTTAATAAAGGAAAGAAACGACCGTTCACCTTGTTAAAGAAAAATATTGAATTTCAAAAAGCTTTTAATACATTGGGAAACGCTGAATTATTTATTAGAATCATTGTTTGATATTCTTCAAGAATTTATATGTCACGTGTATACCACCAAGAAATAAAAAGACGTTGATGATAGTCGTTTTCAACTATTTGTCAATAGTTACAAAGCTTCAGAATTGAATGAAAATTTCAATAAATAAGTTTTAAACTTTGACGCTAGTTCAAGACCTCCATGTAAAGCTGAACTTTACCAACAGTTTTTAAGAGCTCATTATATTGCTAGCATCTGGAAAAATACATACATACATACATAACTTCACGCCAAATCCCTTGCGGGGTAGGCAGAGAGAACAGAGCGCCATAGGGCACGATTCTTACACGCCTCACTCGCTTTGTTGACTTTCATAACTGTTTTCATCTGGAAAAATGCAACACTAAAATATCCTATGATGTTAAACCTACTAGAATATGGTTGGGAACAACAAGATACATCATACGTGTTCAAGTGGTTTGAGGGAGATCAGTTACCACGTTTAGTTAGTGATTTCATCAAAGATGTTTCTGGTAATTTTATTAAACTACTAGCAGACCACGCGAACTTCGTACCGCCATATTTTATACATTTTCACTAAAAAGATTATTGCCGCAATCATATTAATACCCCAAAGCTTTCCTCATAAATGGACTATCTAACACTAATATTTATTTCAATTCAAGTTCTTGATACATACATACATAACTTCAGGCCAGATCCCTTGCGGGGTAGGTGGAGAGAACAAAGGGCCATAAGGCACGATTATTACACACCTCACTCGCTTATCTGTTGATATTAGCGACTAACAACCAAGATATATTATGGTGATAATATTATCAATTTCAATCAACACTTTATAAGTAATATTAATAGAATGTCAGGGACTTAGTCCGAAGCTTTTTGTCAACTTTTAGTTTTTTTTTTAATACTACTTAAACCTTTTTTTTATTTGGTAACATGTTTTAACCAGCATGTTATTGTGTTTTTTATAATTTAAATGGTGTCGATTTGGCACCTTGGTATTACTCTTATCAAAATAAATTCACTACATTTTAAAAGAGATCACGATATTAAAAATGTTAATAGATGGGCAACTCTATGTGGTATGCTGAAGACCGAAAGTCTTTATATTTTAGCAAAATACGCCAAGTCGAGGTGCGTGGGTATATCTTGCGCTTCGTCCATTTACACATGAAGTTGCAATATTGTAAAGAATTAAAAATAATATTATCATATCTGCTTAGAGAAGTAACTGTGAATAACGCTAACTTTGACCCAGGACTTTGGTTACATAGATAAAATATTTTTTAATAGTAAGTTCATTTTAGTTATTTAGATCACATTAAAGGAATTAGGTACTCTTAAACAGACAGTGGTAGAACCAAGCAGTTCGCTGCATGTATGGGACGGCTCGACCGGTGAAATACCACGACCTCTCAGAAGATCGACGTAAAGTGGCTCATGCCGCGTGTCCTTCGGTGAGAGAGGTACCCGGAGGCCCACCCCCCTTTCCCCATCCTTTCCTTTCCCCTATCCCTTAAAGGTCGGCAACGCAACAGTAACATTATATGTGTTGCTGGTGTCCATGGGCGGCGTTCATTGCTTACCATCAGGTGACACGCGTGATAGTTTGCCCTCCTATCCCATAAAAAAAATTACAACTTTTAGGGTTTCGCGTTGCATATTACATAAATATAATGAACGGGAAATACACGTTTAGGTAAACAAATAATCCAAAAATATATAAAAATCTAATTTACGTGTCTTATTAGACTCGGAAATCATCATCATTTAGCAGACAGCGCAAACTATGCACCTATTATGTATATACATTTATAACTAAAATTTATTGTCCCACTCTTATTAATAACTTAAACTTTCCTCAATAAATGGACTCTCTAAAACTAATATTTTTTTCAATCCAAACCAGTAGTTCCTGATACATACATACATAAATTCTCGCCAAATTCCTTACGGGGTAGGCAGAGAGAACAAAGTGCCATAAGGCACGATTATTACACGCCTCACTCGCTTAGCTAGTATGTATTAGCGTACTGACAACCAAGACATTGATAATATTTACAACTTCAAAGAAAGCTTTATTAGCAATGCCACTTATGAACAATGAATATAGCAATGAACTTGTCCCAAGTTTTTTGTCAACCTTTACTTTTTTTTAATACTACATAAACAACTTTCTTTATTTGGTCACTATTGTTGACTTCAACGAAAAAAACGGGACACCATATGTTCAAACCGGGGTAGCTAATAGTGGTGCGCAAATCATGTCCTGGAGCGGATCGAACATGGAACGATTCTTTGTCCTTTCGGAACTATGTTCAGAAAACATGTTCGCGCACCTATCTAGTTCCGGACATTGGCAATTCTCTGAGATATGACTTTTGTAAGCAATTCACGTTCGTTAACATGTACGATTCCTGCAGTTCTAGTTCCTCCTATACTCCGTGCCTCCTAGTCATAATTAAACGTTCCCAAAACGTTGTAATGCGATATTTCAAATATAATAAATTAATGAATGTGTCATAATTTTTTATGGAACTGTCAATTTATCAATTGATTTACCTTCATACTTTGCAGGTTTAGGTTTAAATATTATTCCGTGATACCAATTTTATAATCTTGGTTGGCGTATTTATAAATCAACTGATTTCATACACAATATAATTTTAATGTATACATAATTCTAAAATGATATGTACCAGTATTATCTATATTTCTTTAAATATCACTTTAGGTCACTATATCACTGACTGAGCAAAATTTTATTAAATTTAATTGTATCTTAATAAACTACAAATCCAAACTGTAGCATTGTCATTATAAACAATTAGTGTAACAGGACTGACAGGAACAAAATCATTCAAAAATCAAATACTAACCGCGCTAGCTTAGCTATGTACCTTATTCGTAAAAAGTCGGTCTCGCTCGTATTCGATAAGGTTCGGATATTTTCGACTACTATCGGCCGCGAGCCCCGAGTGGCTCAAGTGTGAGTGAGACACGACGTCGTCGATCGGACTCGATCGGTCGTTCCGCGGCCCGTAAACAATGTTGACAAAGTTCGGACCTATGGAACTATTACAGCTGGTTGGTTGGATTGGAACTATATCGTTCCAGTTACGGATATAGTTCTCGGAACTATTACGGTCCGGAACTACTCACCACTAGTAGCTAACTCACAGTGAGCGTTTTTTTTTATAAGTCAAATGATGTCGGTTTTGCGATTAAGCTTATCGAAATAAATTTACTACATTTTAAAAGATATCACGATCTTAAAAATGTAAAGTTTATTACATATATCTAGAATGTATTATAAATCAGTCACATCAGTCACACCTTGTCAGTGGTTAAGTCACGCAGTTCGCTGCATGAATGGGCCGGCTCGACCCGTGGAATACCATGACCTCTCAGATTATCGCTGAAAAGTGGCCTTAGCCGCGTTTCACTCGCTGAGAGAGGTATTCGGAGGCCCAATCCCTTTCCCCCTCCCCTTCCGAAACCCACTCTCGACCCCACCCATATCCCATTGTAAGGGCCGGCAACGCAACTGTAACACTGCATGTGGTGAGGTGGCCATGGGCGGCGTATGTAACTATCATAAGCCTGCTCGTTTGCCCCTTATACAATAAAAATGTAACCTAATTCCTATCCTATCCTACTTCTAATATATAAAATTCTCGTGTCACAATTTTCGTTCCCATACTCCTTCGAAACGGCTTGACCGATTCTCATGAAATTTTGTATCCATATAGGGTAAGTCTGAGAATTTTCAACCCTCTACGATCAACCCCTATTTTTTAAATTTTTTTTTTGGCAAGACAACGTTTGCCGGGTCAGCTAGTAATATATAAATGTGAATGTAAGTTTGTTTGTATATTATGCTTTCACGCGATAACTACTCAATCGATCATCATGAAACTTTTTACACATATTCTTTGAGGTAATTTACATATATTTGAACCTTAAGGAAAAACTTATAAAATAGTCTACAACAATATCCTACATACTCCTATAAAATTGTTACAGTCCAAAATTATTTATTTTTCTTACAGAGAAATATATTTTACCTTAAAAAAATGTTGTTAGTTTTTTAAACGTCATTGTATGTAGTAATTTTAATAATTCCAGCTAAGCAATAAAACAGAGTTATTATATTGATTAACTTCTATAGTAATGATCTTTGATACCTATTTAATGGATTTAATGCGAGCGAAGCCGCGGGTAAAAGCTAGTAACTTTTATGAATAAAAATACCACAAAATACGATTAAATACTACAAATTTTAAATTCTAATTAAAGTATTGAGCGATATGATGACAAAGAGAGAAACAACAACACAACATAACTTCACGCCTTTTCTACTCGAAGGTGTAGGCAGCGGCTGTTAAACCTCGTTTCGCCACTATGTTTCCATCCCAAATGGAATAGGTGGCGAACTTATTGCCATATCAGGCACAAAGTTTATAGTCATCGATATCTAAATACACATAACTTCCGAAAACAATTTCAAAAAGTCATTGCTGTGAGCCAGAATTCGAACCCGCGACTTTATTCAGAAGTGGGGTTCTCGACAACTGGACCACCGATACCTTTTAGCAAGAAACAAACTTAAAAAAATCTACCTGCTAGCTGTGGCAGTCCGAGCTGTCCGAGTCGGATACATCATCCGTAGTGTAACTAAATATTTCCCTATGAAATGAATACTTACATTTTGTATTTTGCGATATCTTTTGAATTAAATTTCCGAATTAAATTATTCAAAAAGTTCTAGAAAGGTATTGAATCTATCTTTTTATTGAAGTAATTTATTTTAAGGAGAATTAATATCAAGGTACAAAATAAAGCTTTTTTATAACGACATCAATTTAATTATTTTAAAAAATTAAAAAAACCGTTATTGTGAGATAACTACAATAGTTAGACATATGGCGTCGCGAACTTTTTTATAGACAAATTTATGTTCTGTAAAAGTGTAGTACATTGTTTTGTTCTAGAATCAATAGTTTTCGCAGCGTTCACGATGTAAGGATTATTTTCGAGTCATTTTCTTACACCTTGGGTTACATTATTGGACTTATAGTAAGGATCCCTAATTAATTTGAAAATATAATATAGCCTAAAGCCTTCCTCGATAAATGGACAATATACCACTGAAAGAATTTTTAAAATCGGACTGGTGGTTTCTGAGATTAGCGCGTTCAAACAAACAAACAAACAAACTCTTCCGCTTAATAAATAAAAAAAATAAGTATAGATATACAATTTTACACTTAAATTGCTCACTGGAAAAATTTAGTAATTATTTTTTTTTTACAGACGATTACGAAGATGATGAACAAAACTACCGAGATGATGAACATTATCAGTATGGAAGTGATTCCGACGATGACACTGATGAATTATAATCGTAAAAACCATCACTAAATAAGTGTATCAATAAAACCTTGAAACATATTTTAATTAAGATCAATTAACGAAATATTGTTATTATTGTTAATTTATAAATAATCCATCTTCCCCATTTATTATTATAAAATTGAAAATATAATTAATATAATTTTTCTCTTATATTTTTTATAATTTATCGGCTTGCATGCAACAATTATGGAAATAGAAATAATTACAGTAGGTACATATGTTAATACTGTCAGTATACATTGTCGTCTGCCGCAGTATTATAACCGGAGTAAACGTCTGCCGTTTTGAAAATAAACTAGTAATACCATATCAAATAACATATATAAAAATCAGATTTATTAAAATACTTTTGAAAAATATTTTTTTTTCAAATTTTCAAAAGCGTCTGCCACGAGTTTAAAACCAAAAAAATCGTCTGCCATTGATTTTTCTCGCTGTATTTATTATATTCGTTATTGTGACCAAATGGCAGCTTTGGTAAAATACTTTTGAATTTAGTATAATTTACGTACCTGTCTTACCTGAGTGACGTCATAGCTACCTCCGTTGGGCTTAGTGATTCCCCAATTCATGTTGGGCATCTATAGGAGGGTCTCTGACCAGAATATCACCTTTGGTAAAATACATACAGTCTGCTTTTCACGGGCTCTTAGACTATCAGCTTTTGTTACAACAATACGACTCACTTGTAAAACTAAAATAAAATTAACATATAGCATAACATAACTTCACGCATTTTTCTGTCCGAAGGTGTAGGCAGTGGCTGTTGCGCCTCGACTCGCCGTTATGTTTACGTCCCAAATGGAATAGGTGGCGAATCTATTGCTATACCGGGCACAAAGTTTTCAGTCACGATTTTTATCACACATAACTTTAGAAAATAATTTCGAAAACTCATTGGTGTATGCCAGGAATCGAAACGCGACCACTTGATTTAGAAGCGGGATGCTCCACGACTGGGTCACCGAGACAGAGACAGAGACAACTAAAATAAATTTAACATAACTTCACGCCTTTGTTACCCAAAGGTGTAAGCAGCGGCTGTTAAGCCTCGTCTCGCCGTTATGTTTACGTCCCAAATGGAATAGGTGGCGAACCTATTGCCATACCGGGCACAAAGTTTTTCAGTCATCGATATTTTTCACACATAACTTCCGAAAATTACTTCGAAAAGTCATTGGTGTGAGCCAGTGTATGTTCAGTTGATAAAATATTAATAAACTTGCTTTGAAACCTAATTTCAGTCAGTATTTTTTAAAATTTCATCAAAATTTCCAAACAAAACATTCAAATATTTATTCATGTATTAAAAGCATTTTTAAAGAAAGGCTTATGAATAACAAATCACATTCTGTTGTAATAGTATTAAAAACTATTAAATAATCTCTCTTCTCTTTGCTTACCCCTCGATGAAGTTTGCTTGAGGTTAATGTGTGTAAAATGTGATACATTTGCTTATAGCGTTATTAAAATAATGTAAGACGCATTCGACATGCTGGTTAAAATGAGTCCGGTATTCACTAGTGCGCTATGGTATTTATTATGATAACGTACAAGTTTATATATGTATAATAAAATAAAACTTTTTCTTGTCGTAAAATGTTTTCATAAGAAACTCGTCAATTTGGCAAGTTTCTTCCGTACTTTTTGTGAAATATTCGTCTTCGCATCTCAGAGGATTTGGGATGGATAAAAACGTGTATAAAAGGGGATTTATACAAATCTGTCAATTGAAATATTGAAGGAGAATATGTTCGTCCAATTTTCGGTTTAAAGCAAAATCAATCTGGAAAAATATGACAAAGAAAATGTGTGTTAGATAAGAATTACTTTTTGAAGCTTGCTTTTTACATGTATTCAAATCATTTGCCTTATGTAAGTGTTTAATATGCGTTTGGTTTTTGATGGTTCTTCAAACGAGCTAGGGCTATCAAACTTTATAAAGTGAATAAACTTTTGTAGAGTTCAGAACCTTATAATAGCATTGTATTAAATTAAATAATATTTATAAAGATTAGATGACTGAGATTAGATTCGATAAAAGAACTAATGGATATTTCGTTTTTCTCTTTATAAATTTAAAATATAAAAGGGAGACATTAAATTTCAATAGGAAATTCATAAATTTCCAACAAATTTACACTCAAATTCTTAGAGATGTCACGTCGACTTAAATTATTATCGCTCTCAACAGTAACGTATCTTATTTGCCAGATGACGACCTGAATTTGCATTGAAATTATTATGTAAATTCTTTGAATGGGTTCAATTACATCAGTAACTGAATAAGGAATATGGTGTTGAACCATTTTTGAATTTGAATCTTTATATGTCGCATTGCATATAAATGTATACTTTTATTTTAGATAAATTTAAAACGGAAAAATATTATTGGAATCTTCACGCTGTTTTTCTTTGACTAAGATTTTCAAGAGATATTATTATATTTAAGATTTTTTCTTAATAATAATAATTTCATGTTATTGCATAGGTATAATAACACCATTATTATTTCTTATTATTAGGTATTTGAAAAAAAAAAATATTGATTTTTTTTTATGTATTTTAAAACTTTATTATTAATAATATTGATATTTAATGCAAAAACTTCAAAAAAATATTTTTTCAATTAATTATAAACAATTAAAAATTGATGAAATTTAAATAAAAATCACGTGACTATAAACGCGCCATGATTGGTCACTATAGTTGTGACGTCATAATGTTATAGCTATTTAATAACAGTACAGCGTTTACGGCTAATACTCATGTCTAGACAATAATATTGAAAATTTATTGCTAAAATACGAGTTGTTAGTTGATTTAAATTAGTTATGTGTGATAAAGGATTTATTAAGGCAAAGTCTGATAAAATTCCTGATGTTGATATATTTATGATCACCGATTTTTTAAGAAATGACGTTCGACGACGACGACGACGACGTTTCTTGAGAAAGAATTAAGAGTAAAAATAACGCGTCCGGGGATGTATCTTGTACCTAGTTATCCGATTTTTGCAGCATCTCCTGATGGAATGACAAGCAATGCCATTGTTGAAGTAAAATGTCCCACCAGTCATAAATCATTGGATATTTTTCTAGCAAAAGGTAAAGTCAGCTTGAAGTGTAATGCCCAAATGCAACTACAAATGTTATTGACTGGTAAAAAATAAAGTATCTTTTGTGTTGCTGATCCACATTTTGAAGAAAATAAAACTATTTACATTAAAAAATTTATTTACTGAACTTTCCTTAAATATATAATAATTATTTGATTTGTATACTTAGATAAATAATAATTAATAAAAATGGTATTAAGAAATACTTACATCGAAATGATCTTCACAACAAAAAAAAATCGATTTTGTTTGGGGATTATCACGGTGCACTGCTTGAAACCATTTATTTCGACATTTGTCATCTTGGGGAACATTTAAAAACATTTTATCAGGAGTTGCCTTTGTAGTATTCGTACATAATGGTACAAAACAAGAAGGATAACTTTTGAGGTTCGACATTTTTAATATAAATTTAAATATTTAATAATGACAACAAAATTAAATAGATAAAAACACTGTATTTATTATTTTTCTATCAACTGCAATGAGTGAAAACTAACATTAAGACGTCACACGCGCTCGGGTTTGTTCGGGAGTTGTCGGCGTGTCTTCGGTACTGGATTCAAAAATTTATTTTTATTTTGAAATAACTTTTGAATTATTGCGAAAAAAAAAAAAAAAAAATGTTTTGTTATAAAACTAATATATAATCTTTCAATTTATCACAAAAAAATTTTTTTTTCAAATACCCAATTATCGTTACATAGTATAAAACAAAGTCACTCTCCGCTGTCTGTCCCCTTATATGCTTATATCTTTAAAACTACGCAATGGATTTTGATGCGGTTTTTTTTAATAGTTAGAGGGTGTCAACAGGGTGGTTTTGATCTATAATTCATATATGATGTTGTAAAGAAAAAATTATAATTTTCAAGATTTAGCAATTTAATTGCAAACGCTGGCTGAATCCTAAGTGATGACAATGAAAACAATGTTCTACATTATTAGACGCATTCAAAAGGTCTACAAAATTTCCGCGAGGAAATCTCTTAGGAATAACCCACAATGACCATTTTTATTTTTTACGAGAAATATTGGATTATTTACGAAGTGATTTTAAACATTACAGCATTAATTTTCTGATGATTCTGGCCTTTTACAGCATGCAATTCAAACGAATATTTTCGAAGATATTACAGTATTAACATAGCGGGACAGCAGTTAAAGCCGATGAATAGCACAAATTCAACCTGAACAAATATCCAAAATTTACTCAATTATTACTTGTGATGCGAAACAAAGTTCCCCGGGTCAGCTAGTTATGTAATAAAAATAATGTTACGTCTTTGTCTATAACATAGGTTGCATCTCATAAAATTACCGTACACTCCCTTAAGTTGTTATTTGAAAAGAAAAAGTAAGTTCTCTCGCCACTGAAAGTAGGTCAATTAGCTAGCGTACGGAACGAGGCTTGCACGCAACACTATGACATTTATGACTTCTAATGATGATGATAACTTCAGCAGCGTAAGTTTAAAAGTAATATACAAATATTGCGACTACATTTATATATTAAATGAACGTGACTTTTTATTCTTAATTTTGTGTTTGAATTTTAAAATAAGTCAAACAGATCCATTTTTAAAATTTCCGAAGCAGCTTTACAAGCAGTAGGTTGCTTAAAAATACAAGTTTATTGAAGCTTATGTAAGTACATTACTTATATGAAGTAAGTCTATGGCTAATCTAACTATGGCTTATTAATCAAAGTGATATGTTTTTATTAAACGGTTTTATTTAGCTCACCACGTTTGTTTTATTATTTATTCTTGGGTCAAATTTACTAATTCAAATTTCACCCTCTTCCTGTCAACCGATTAATCTGAAATTTTGTATACACTTTGGATTTTGGTGACAATACAACTATGTTTATTCATTATCTTTATAAATTCAAGATGGCCGCCGCGCTACAAAATGGCGGATAATTTATGTTTTATTAATCCTATCAATATGGGTATCAAATGAAAGGGCTCAACAAGCAGAATACAATATACTATAAAAAATTTAAATCCAAGATGGCGGCCGCTACAAAATGGCGGATAACGTAGATTTTATCAATCCCATCAATATGGGTATCAAATGAAAGGGCTCAACAAGCAGAATACAATATACTATAAACAATTGAAATCCAAGATGGCGGCCTCTACAAAATGGCGGATAACTTAGGTTTTATCAATCCCATCAACATGGGTATTAAATGAAAGGTCTCAACAAGTAGAATACAATTTACTATGCAAAATTGAAATCTAAGATGGCCGCCGCTACCAAATGGCTGATAACAATTTTTTATCAATCCCACCAATATGGGTATCAAATAAAAGGGCTTGACAAGAAGAATACAGTGCACTATACAACCTCAATATTTAAGATGGGCGCAGCCACTAAATGGCGTATAATAATAAGATTTAAATTTGGAAATTGAATCTGTAATTTAGGTATCTGATTAATCCAGCCTGAATCCACCACCCAAGTCAAGATTTTGTATCGTGTTGAGGACTGTGTGGCGTTAGGGTGACTAAAAATGATACGTCGTTAGCGGTACACCACCCAAGTTAAGGTGAAAGGTTAAAACGCGCCGAGAACTGTATGGCATTAGGGTGGATAAAAATAATATGTCGTTAGCGTTTTCCCCTCAAGACTCAGGCGCATCTTGTTGTACATAGCCTTGCCCCTTTATTGGACCTCTGGGGGGGTCGACCGTTTAAATATCCATTACTCGTGGGAACAAAATGGTACAGAATGCGAAATAAAAACTAAAAACTAGAAAATAAAAAGTAGCACGTCAATTGTCTATAATCGTTGATTAAAATGTTTGTTTTGTAATGTTACACTATAATTAGGCAGTTGTTCAACCGACAACGATGGATGTGTGATAAGTAGGGCTAGAATGTGGAAATGTGCCCCACGGTTTTATTTTAGTCTAGTCTATGCATATGTTTATAATTCCCACGACTGTATCTATTTTATTATTTTTTGGTTTTTAGTACATTTATCTTAAACATTGCAATGTATGTTTAACATAAAACCGTTTAAATTAAAAATTTTTTTTACCTATTTTTATTCTATATCTACGTCATCATCATCATCATCATCAGCCTAGGTCTGTCCACTGCTGAACGTAGGCCTCCCCCTTAGCACGCCATAACTCCCGGTCCTGTGCCGCTAGCATCCAATGAGTCCCAGCGGTTCTCACTAAGTCGTCAGTCCACCTAGTGGGGGGACGGCCTACGCTGCGCAGTCCAGTCCGTGGTCGCCACTCAAGAACCTTCTTTCCCCATCGATCGTCGGTTCTTCGAGCGATGTGGCCTGCCCAGCTCCACTTTAGCGTGCTAACTTTACGGGCTATGTCAGTTACTCCCGTACGTCTACGGATCTCCGTATTTCGGATTTTATCTCGTAGAGAGATGCCGAGCATAGCCCGCTCCATAGCACGCTGAGCGACCTTGAGTTTCCTGATGAGGCCAGCATTTAAAGACCACGTCTCTGTTCCGTAGGTCATCGCTGGCAACACACACTGGTCATAGACCTTGGTTTTTAGGCACTGAGGTATTTTGGACGAGAAGATATCCCTAAGCTTCCCGAACGCTGCCCAGCCGAGTTGGATCCGTCGGTTAACCTCTTTCTCGAAGTTGGCTCTACCTAGTTGAATAGTTTGTCCTAGGTAAACATAGTGATCGACAACTTCGAGGATCGTATCGCCAACAGTTACCGGTACTTGAATAACATGGCTATTGGACATGACTTTGGTCTTGTCCATTTTCATTCGTAGACCCACTTGTTGGGATACCTTGTTTAGGTCCTCGAGCATTGCACTAAGGCTCTCCAGCGATTCTGCCATGACTACAATATCGTCGGCAAATCGAAGGTGAGTGATGTATTCGCCGTTGATGTTGATGCCTAGCCCGGTCCAGTCTAGGAGCTTGAAGACGTCTTCCAATGCAGAGGTGAACAGCTTCGGAGATATAACGTCTCCTTGTCTGACACCCTTCTGCAGTGGAATAGCCCGTGTACTCCCATCATGGACTCGAACTGACATACTGGCGTTTCTATACAAGCACTTCAGCACTTCGATATACCGATAGTCAATTTGGCACCGCTGAAGAGACTGTAGTACTGCCCAAGTCTCGACGGAATCGAAGGCTTTCTCATAGTCCACAAATGCCAAGCATAGAGGTCGATTGTATTCCTCGGCCTTCTCCAAGATCTGGCGTAAAGTGTGGATGTGGTCTATGGTACTAAAGCCCCTTCGGAATCCGGCTTGTTCGGGAGGCTGGAAGTCATCGAGCCTGCACGAGAGTCGATTTGTAATGACTCTGGAGAACAGCTTATAAAAATGGCTCAGAAGCGAAATGGGCCTATAGTTCTTTAAGCGGGTCCTGTCACCCTTCTTAAAACACAGCACCACTACGCTTCTGGTCCATGCCTCTGGAACGTCGCCCCCGAGCACGACGGAATTGAAAAGCTTCTGAAGGGCTATTAGGATTGGCTCACCGCCTGCCTTCAGTAGTTCGGCAGTAATTCCGTCATCACCCGGTGCTTTTCCGTTCTTTAGCTGTTTAAGAGCCATTCGGATCTCATGCAGACTGATGTCCGGGAAATCCTCAGTATAGTGTCGGGTTAGCTTGGATCTGGGATCTTGAGCCAAGCCGACAACAGGAATCTGTGAAGATTTGTACAGTTGCCCATAGAACTTTTCAACCTCTCTCAAGATCTCAGCCTTGGAAGAGATGACAATGTCGCCGTCGGTCTTCAGCTTAGTCAATTGGCTCTGCCCAATAGACAGATCCCTTCTAAACACCTTAGTGCCTTCGTTACGCTTAATGGCCTCTTTTATACGTACCGTATTGTATTGGCGAGTGTCGCGTCGAATACACTTGGAGATCTGCCTATTTAATAGCCTGAGGTCGGACCAATCAGCTGCAGACCGCATCGACATTTTTCGTCTTTCCTCCAACAACTTGAGAGTATACGGAGATAGTTTTTCTGTTCTATGGGCCCGTTGGTTCCGGAAATGTTTGGTACCAACTGTGTGGATTGCTTCCACGAACCTGTTGTTCATATCGTTCGCTGATTCGCATTCGTCTAGGCATTGGAAACGATTATGAAGTTCAAGCTGAAAGTTTTCCGGGTTCTGGTACTGGACAGGTGTAGGTCGGAGTGTAGATCTCATTCGTCGTGAACGCTCGACTTTAATGCAAAGATTCAGCGTGCCTCGGACGAGTCGGTGATCGCTCCCAGTTTTAACTCTGTTGATCACTGAGACATCGCTGAATATATGTCGTTTGTCACTCAAGATGAAATCTATTTCGTTCCTGGTTAGACCATCGGGGCTTATCCAGGTCCACTTCCTTTGAGGCGGTTTCCTGAAGAAGTAATTCATCATATAGAGGCCTTCCTTCTCCAGAAAATCAGCCAGTTTCTGCCCTCGTTGGTTCCTCTGTCCAATACCAAATTGCCCTACTCTCAGCTCATCGTCTTTCCGTTTGCCTAGTTTCGCGTTGAAATCTCCCATAACCACCGTGAAGTGGGCTTTGGAGGAGCGGATGGCCCTCGAGATGTCCTCGTATAGAACCTCCACTTCCTCGTCTGGATGTGCCGTGGTCGGTGCGTATACCTGTATGACTTTTAGTCAATATCGCTCGGATATTTTGAGTACAAGGTACGCTACCCTTGTCGACACACTAGCAACCCTCTCCACGTTAGATACAAGAGATTTGCGAACGATAAACCCGACACCACCCTGAGAGGTTTTGTCGCCTTCCCGGTAGTATAGCAGATTGCCTGACCGCAGGATTACAGTGTCCTCCCCCTGTCTTCGGACCTCTGATAATCCTACAATGTCCCATCGCATCTTGCTCAATTCTTCTTCCAGCTCGGTAATCTTCTCATCAGTCCTAAGAGTGCGGAAGTTGTGTGTTACCAGGGCCAGGGTCCGTTTTTTATTGTGGTAGCCATATCGCGACCGGATATTCTTAGCACCCCCTACTCCGCCGTTACCAGACCCGCTACCGTAGGTCAATGGGATAGCGGAGTTGCCGTGACTGGGGGCCATCCATGTTACTTTGTCCATTAGGGGGGTATGATGCCTTAATCGCCACGCTTGGCAGGCGGGTTGGCGATCGCAGTGAGCTGTGGTGTTGTGAGGAAGAAACGCTGCTGCCCATTTTTCCTTGTTTTTCCCTTAGTCGCCTTTTACGACACCCTTGGGTTGAAATGGGGTTGGGGTATTCTTTGCCGCCACCAACACAGCAAATATCTACGTCATTATATTAAAATAAATAATTCAAATAACAAAGAATATTTTTCATTGCTACACCTAAATAGTAAATACACAATCATATAAATAGGAGGGACGTTATACTTTAATTTGATCAATCCTTGAGTAGACCATTTAAAACTTAAATGTAAATGAGTGCCATGTTATGTTAAGGCCTCTCAAAGCTCTGATATTTTGCTACATTCCCAATTTACTATGTAAATCTTTAGGATTAATTCTGCAATACCAATTTGTTTATTAATTAATTTATGGATTAAGTTTTCTGTGAAAACAGATTAATAAATTTTAGGCCGTAAATTTTAATTATTACTAAGACACTTTTTTTATGGCATAGGAGGGCAAACGAGCAGGCGTGTCACCTGATGGTAAGCAACCAACGCCGCCCATGGACACCAGCAACACATATAGTATTACTGTTGCGTTGCTGACCTTTAAGGGATAAGGGATAGGGAAGGATGGGGAAGGGGGGTGGGCCTCCGGATACCTCTCTCACCGAACGAAACGCGGAATGAGCCACTTTACGCCGATCTTCTGAGAGGTCGTGGTAGTTCACCGGTCGAACCGGCCCTTTCATGCAGCGAACTGCTTAGCTCTACCACTGTTAAAACCAATGTTATACTTTCAGTAAACTTGTGCAAATTACGTTATTTGAGAAAATAAATATAATAGTTTTGGTTTTTCAGTTGTTGTATTGTAGCCTATGAATAATATATAAAATTTAAATAAGTTGGACTTATATAGATTTTCTAACTTACTTAGCTGCGGACAGTAATGGAAAACCAATCTATGTAAAGAATTACAACAAATATAATAATTATATTAAAAAAAAACAAAATTACAATCTAATAGACCTATCAATTTAATACAGTGGTCTTGCAGTTCACTGTATGAATGGGCCAGCTCGACCGGTGATATATCACGACCTCTCGGATATCGGCGTGAAGTGGCTCCACCGCGGTGTTCATGGGTAGTGAGTTGTGGCTTATCATCAGGTGACCCGCTTGCTCATTTGCCCTCCTATCGCATAAAAAATCTTGCGTTTAAAACCGTAGATATACCGTTTAAAACCGTACCTCTAGATATTTATGAAATGTTATAACAGTTTAATTAAAAAAATAAATAAAATGAAAGTATTGAACAAATTCATGAAGGTGTTTAATTTAAAATCATAAATCAGAAACATATATTCATACATAACTACTACAAAAACAACAACGTCACTTCACGGCAATTCCCTCGCTGACTGGGCAGAAGGTATTGCGTGCTATGAGACGTGACTTTTAAATACGACTCTCGTTTCCCTGACATACATAAATTTTGTCATACATGCCCGTAGGATATTATGGTATCTATCATAATTACGTGCGAATTTAAAAAAAAAAATAGAATAAATACTTATATTTGTCAAGATTTTTAAACGAAGCGCTTTTATTTTAAAACGTTCAGTTTTAAAACAACCGTTAATTGGGGCACCTCACGAAGTTACATCGAAACGAGGAACAGCTCTGATATTAAACGCCCCAATGAGTTGAAAAGGATCCCACAGTCGTTAGTTGGAATTTGGAAGTACCACTTGCAAATAAATAACTCTATTATGATGATATAAATATTGATGGCAATGGGTTTTTTTTAGGAAATCAACCAACAAAGCTTTTTTAAATGTCTACTTTTTCCCTCTTATCATTCGTGTTAGCTATAGAAATGCATACTAACATCCAAAAACTCGCGCCCGTATCCCATAGGGGTAGAGACAGACTTTGTCTTTCCACATGCTACTATCCTGACAAACTTCTTTCGCCTCACAGTTATACATCTCATCATGTATTCACATTATTTTCGGGTGCTATGCATTTTGCCTTCTTTAAACAGACCATTTATTTAGTCGTGGTAGCTCCGTCTTTGTCTCCCGATCCCGACTTTGCGATTCAAACTCCTTTCGTATACTCATTCAGTCAGTCAGACTTCATACGTTCTTGTTATGTGACCAAACCATCTTAACATACTTCACTCAACTAGTTCTAATTCGATCCGCAAGGATAACTTCATTCCACACATAATTCATTAATATAAGCAGTTTGCTGAAAGTTCAAGTCGCCTACTTAATTAAAACATATAATGTCTTTGAAAAAGAATGGAGATCTAAACGAGTGTCAAGTTCTCCATTCTTTTTGCGGCGAAGCTCACAGCCAAGCATAATTTTTGTACATCTTGGGCATGACTGTCAATTTTCATATTTATGTTTTTGGTGACATTAGTAACACACGGAGCACCTAACGCTGCCAACTATTAATTACAGCGTTTACTGAGCTAGTCATCAGTTTTCAGCAAATTTGTAATATGCAAATATATTAGCATTAAAATTTAGGTAATTCTCAAAGAAATTATATGTGTTAATTAAGTAGGCAACTTGAACTTTCAGCAAACTGCTTATATTAACGAATTATGTGCCGCGTGTCTTGATAAGAGCTATATGAAAACTTGCCACTCACACTAATAGCTTAAATATTCATCTAGTTTTGAATGCATAATATCGCCATTTAACTAATAAAATATTTTAAAGCTTAAATTATCAATTGTGCACATAGGTATAAATCTACCTTTATGCTACTAACTTTTATAAAATGAAAACAGATTTTAACGGTTTTATTACTCATATTTTATTTGTTTTGGGAGATACGTGCGGGGCGGGGGGGGGGGGGGCAATTACTTTGTTTTCCGCGAACATATCGGTCGGACTACATCGCCACGGGAGACGGAGCATACATCTAAAGGCGTTGTAGTCCAGTCATTTAAGCTTAAATTAGGTAAGAATCTTGGAATTCGAGATACCCAGCTGTAAGTCTGTAAATAGTTGTATATTGACACCCTAAAAGTTGTCTCAAAACCTACATATCGTAGGGTGTAAGCAACTATTAAATTTCAAGGTCAAAGGTCACAAAAATCGGTTTTTTGTGCTTTTTTTGGAAATATCTCAATTCCTATGGGTTTTTGCTAATTGTATTTATTATCAATATTGTAGAATACATCCATACATCCATAATTTATTTGTTTTTTTTTTTCATCATGTAAGAAGTTAATAATATTAATTAGGTTAAAATTCAAATATCTATACTTATATTATAAAGCGGAAGAGTTTGTTTGTTTGTTTGTTTGAACGCGCTAATCTCAGAAACCACCGATCCGATTTCAAAAATTCTTTCACTGGTGTATAGTCCATTTATCGAGGAAGGCTTTAGGCTATATTATATTTTCAAATAAATTAGGGATCCTTATTATAAGTTCAATAATGCAACCCAAGGTGTAAGAAAAAGACCCGAAAAAAATTCTTAAATCGCGAACGCTGAAAAAACTATTGATTATAGAACAAAACAATGTACTACACTTTTACAGAACATATAATTGTCGACAGAAAAGTCCGCGACGCCATATGTCTAACTATTGTAGTTATCGCACAATAAGTGTTTTTTGAATTTTTAAAAATAATTATAATGAGGTCGTTTTAAAAGTTCTTTATTTTGTACTTTGGTATTAACTCTACTCAAAATAAATTACTTCAATATAAAGATAGATTCAATACTTTTGTAGAACTTTTTGAATGATTCAATTCGGACATTTAATTCAAAAGATATCGCAAAATACAAAATGTAAGTATACGTTTCTTAGACAAATATTCCGCGCACATATATATGTTCGGGAGACCCGCCCGACTCGGTCATGAGCGCCGCTCATAGCTGGCAGGTAATTTTTTTTTTAAATTTTCTTAGACTTTTTTTTTCTTTTTTTCCTAATGAGTTTGTAGTATTTAATCGTCTTAGGTATTTGTATATTTATTTTGTAATAATTAATAGGTGATGTGAATATGTAACATCTGTGACCCCGTGTCTATTTAGACACATTAGATTAGAATTTGATCTATTTAAGAGTATAATAAACGGGAATTAACACGACAAGTGTAGGTAAACAAATACTTGCTTTTATTATTGGCTTGATGTTTCGGCCTGGTTGCACTGGCCGTAGTCACAAGCAGACAGATAATTTGTTTACCTAAATGTGTCGCGTTATTTTCCGTTCATTATATTTATGTAATATGGAACGCGAATATTAAAAGATTTAAAAATATTTTCATACTTAAGTAACCAAAGTCATGGGTCAAAGCTAGAGTTAGTTTATAGTTAGCTCTTCACGCAGATATTATAATATTATCTATAATTCTTTACAATATTGCAACTTCATTTAAATGGACGAAGCGCAAGATATCCCTACGCACCTCAATCTTGGCGTCTTTTGTTAAAATATAAAGAGCGAGTTTGTTACACATCTGCATACCACATAGTTACCCATCTATATATATTTACATTTTTAATATCGTGATCTCTTTTAAAATTTAGTGAATTTATTTTGAGAAATATAGAAAATAGAAAATATAGAAAGAGTAATACCAAGGTGCCAAATCGACATCATTTAAAATATAAAAAAACACTCACTGTGAGTTAGCCATACTGGTAAGAACATGTGGTGACCAGGTTTTTTTTTAAATCGACGACAATTACAAATAAAAAAAAAAGGTTCAAGTAGTATTAAAAAAAAGTAAAGGTTGACAAAAAACTTCTGACAAAGTCCCTGGTATTGCTATTGATTGAAGTTGATAATATTTTTTTATGGGATAGGAGGGCAAAGGAGAAAGCGCCCATGGACACCGGCATCACTTATAGTGTTACCGTTGCGTTGCCGACCTTTAAGGGAGAAAGATGGGGAAGGGAGGTGGACCTCCGGGTACCTCTCTCACCGAACGAAACGCGGCATGAGCCACTTTACGTCGATCTTCTGGGAGGTGGTGGTATTTTACCGGTTGAGCCCATTCATGCATTCATTTAACTGCTTCATATTTTAACTGCCATTATTTTCATCATATCTAGGTTGTTAGTCGCTAATATCAAAAGCTAAGCATTAAAGTGTGTAATAATCGTGCCTTATGACGCTTTGTACCCTTTACCTACCCCGCAAGGGATCTGGCGTGAAGTTATGTATGTATGTATCAGGAACTTGAATTGAAAAAAAATAGTGTTAGATAGTCCATTTATGAGGAAAGCTTTGAGGTATTAATATGATCGCGGCAATAATCTTTTTAGTGTAAAATGTCTAAAATATGGCGGTACGAAGTTCGCGCGGTCTGCTAGTACTTCTTATATTTTCATTAACAATTCTGCAATTACATGGGCAGGTAAGTGTTGTTAAATAAATTAATACTGAATAAAAAGTGGATAAGTAAGGAAAAAAATTATAAAATATAATATAATAGTTTATCAAATTGAAAAATATTTATAATCATTGATTTATTGATAGTTAATCAACTATATATGGCGCTTTTTCGACCGGAGGCACCGGTTGACCTGAAGTGAGGCGGTGACCGCGCGCTCTCCGCCCTCTATCTCGAAAACGGTTCACCGTATAAAAAATTTTTTAAACAAAATTTGTAGGGAATTTTGTATTCTACAATATTGATAATAAATACAAATAGCAAAAAACCCATAGGAAATGAGATATTTCCAAAAAAAGCGCAAAAAAACGATTTTTGTGACCTTTGACCTTGAAATTTAATAGTTGCTTACACCCTACCATATGTAGGTTTTGAGACAACTTTTAGGGTGTCAATATACAACTATTTACAGACTTACAGCTGGGTATCTCGAATTCCGAGGTGAACTTACTATAATGACTGGACTATTGTTATATTGTACGCGGAGAGTGCTTTTCGTGTAATCATACCAGAGTTGTCTCGTGTACAACCATTGACAGTAGGCCCGAAACAATGTAACCTTTACTTCTACAGAGCAACAACCAAAACGACTGGCCAGCATGTTACTCTGTGATGCTACGTCCTTGTCTTTCTAAGTTATTATTATCAGTCAGTGTGTCGGTTAAGATATGGCCCAGATATATAAAAGTCTTGACAATTTTTGAAGGTTTGCCGTACAAGTTAATAGGCAGGTTGTGATCATGAGAGTATTTTGATTTGAAAATCATTATCAGATTAAGTTATGAGATTTATTTACATTATATGTCAATTGGTGGCGGTCCGAGTATTTCTGACAAATATTGATGAGTCTTCTAATACCATGTACCGAGGGGCTTAACTCAAATTATTTCGACATTCGCCATTACAAAAGCAGCCTGCCTTAGTATGACGTAGCTCCTCAATAAGGTCATGTATAGGTTGAACAGAATAGGAGAAGTAAGTTCACCCTATCTCACCCCGCTCGCGAACAAATAAGGCGCGGACGACACTTTGTTCCATTTTACTTCATTAAGTCGATTTGCGTACCAATATTCTAGTAGATTTATAATTTTAGGTGGAATTTCTTAATTTTTTCCATAGTGTTTTATAATTATCGGTTTATAGGTATCGGTTTAAATCTAGGAACCAAGCAAAAGCTGATGTACGTTTTGATATATATTTGTGTATCGTATTTTTAAGTGCAAATACCGCCATGTTAGTCGATAAACCCTTACGGAACCCAAACTGGGCATCACTCAACGGAATAGGTTTTTCGATTAAATGGCGCATTCTTAACCGTTCAAACATTTTTGAAGCTATTAATGATATTGGTCGGTAGTTGGACAAACTGGAGACATCACCGGTTCTGTTTTTCACTATAGGTATAACAGTGGTTTTCATTAAATCTGCAGGTAAATAAGAATGATCTACGCACGCTTTAAATAGCTCTGCCAGTTTTTTGTACAACACGGTAGGTGCATGCATAATATGCTCTACACTGAGACCATCGTGCCCCAAGGACTTTCTGCGTTTCATAGTTTTGACACATATAATATGTTTATGTCGTCTGATTGCTCTGACCGCTGCAACGCCGGTACAGTAGACGAGGAGTAGACGCGCCATAGTTTGTTTTCGTTTTACTGGCACCATTTAAATTTATTTTTGAATATTTTTTTAAAATTAAACGAATAACTTTATAAATTTGAAAAGAAACGAACCCAAAAATAAGGTTTCTCACTATTAGGCGAGAGTAAACAATGATTTTTTTACTCGTTCTTCCTTTAAATTGGTAATTTTACTTCGCCTTTCACAAGTCATCTGGTAATTCTACAAATTATATAAATGACGTTAAAATGAGAAAATAACGCATATGAACCCACATTAAAAGAGTTACGGTCTCACGGAAAGGTAAGCAAGGCAGGTAAAATAAACAATAAAAAATATTATATGCAAATTGTTGTACATTGTCATCCAACGCCTATTATGACCTGAGCTTGTTTCGCTTTCATGATTGTTGAAATAAAAACCAAGATAATGGAAGGTTATAAATATAAAAATAATATAAATCTATTCCCCAAATGTACTACCAACTCACAAAAAAAATATTCCTAATGATACGAATTATACAGTCTCGGTGGTCTAGTGGTCGAGCACACGGCTTCTGATCCAGAGGTCCGGCTTTGAATCCTGACACTGGCTCACACCAATGACTTTTCGTGATTGTTTTCGGAAAACGGTTTGACTGAAAACTTTGTGCCCGGTATGGCAATAGGTTCGCCACCTATTCCAGTTGGAACGTAAACATAACGGCGAGACGAGGCTTAACAACCGCTGCATACACCTTCGGGTAACAAAGGCGTGAAGTTATGTATGTTAGGTATGTATGAATATATATATATATATATATATATATATAATGCGAATATGTATGTATGAAACAAACTAAATTTATAATTATTGCCGCTTGATACATACTGATTTCATGTTATAGCAAACTGCTCAAAATGCAAACAACTTATATATTGTAATGTTGTTTTAGTATGTAAACAAAAGGTCTTGAAGATATCTTAAACACCCGCAAAATAGGTACAAAATTGTTCCAAAGTTTTAATCTACGAGAGCTTCCGGCTTTTGGTCCCTCTTGGTTTACGTAGAGTTATTAGTTTATTTATTTACTAGCTTTTGTACGTGAATTTTAAACTAATATACCCGGATGATTTTTATTATGACAGTTGGTCATGTATTTTTGTAGAACATCTGGGAGATTTGTTGTATATTAACATAACATAACTTCACGCCTTTTGTTACCCGAAGGTGTAGGCAGCGGCTGTTAAGCCTCGTCTCGCCGTTATGTTTACGTCCCAAATGGAATAGGTGGCGAACCTATTGCCATACCGGGCACAAAGTTTGTCAGTCATCGGTATTTATCACACGTAACTTCCGAAAACAATTTCGAAAAGTCATTGGTGTGAGCCAGTGTCTGGAATCGAACCCCGGACCTATGGATCAGAGGCCATGCGCTCGCCCACTGCGCCACCGAGACTATTGTTGTATATTATTTCTACTATTTAAGTATAGTATATTGATATCTGTTATCAAGTTACACAGCCATTTAGCTGATTAATATTTAAACCATGCTTCCAGATAAATTAGATGCTTGCGGAGACGATGGAGTATGGAAAATATACGTAACATCAGGACAAATAAATCATTTAGTTATTAGTAATATTTTCCTAAAATTAGTTCTAATAATCAGAACATACTATATAAAATGGAAACATGATCTGAAAATACTTAAAGAAATATGAAAGATACTAAAATGAAAAGAGAAATCTTGACATGTTATGAAAAGTTAGATGCCTATTTAACTATTCTGAGGTTACCCTAAATGTAACAATACATTAAATCTGGCCACCTTCACGAAGGTATACTCGAGTTACCGTTAAATTATGTAAGCGGTCTGATCCTCCCCTAGTCCCTACCGCACAGGTCCGTTATACATTTTTATTTGGTTGATGCCATTTAAAAATTAAACAATTTCTTTCAGGAGATTATTTTAGAGCGGGAAATTGTTTTTTTTTTTAACGTTTTGTGCAAATGTCACAATCGTCGACAACAGTCAAGTCTAAATCTCTTATTCAAAATTTTAAAAAAGTTATTCATCTTATAGGCAAGGAGTTACAAATAAAAATCAACATAAGGCGGAGATTAATCGGCTTAATTTGAACCATGGAGTAAGGTTAACTAAATTTCTTATGATTAGGAAAAGTATAAAAGCTTATGACTCCGTCAAATCTTTAAAAGATCATTATAATAATATTATTTATTAATTGAGTATAAAATTTTTTAGTAATATATTCCTTTATAAGTAAACCGTTAGTTTAATTTGAGCCGAGCACAATAACGTAATTTTGATAGCATAATTAATATTCTTCGCAAATATTAACTAAGTATCTTAGATAAATTTAAACTATGTGCGCTAAAACAACATAATAGGTGAATTAATTTTGTTGTAAATTTTCAGTAACACAACTTGTTTTTAGTTCGTGGGTTCAATGTAATTGATCAATGTATATAATTTATTGTACATTATTAACACAGTCTCGGTGGCGCAGTGGCGAGCACCCCGCTTTTGATTCAAGAAGTAGTGGGTTCAAATCTTGGCGCTGGCACATACCAATGACTTTTCGAAATTCTTTTCGGAAGTTATGTGTGATAAATATCGATGACGTTATGTTTGTATATGTGTATGTCTGTGTGTGTAAATAAACTTTTCCGAAGTACCTCAATTGGCAACGGTGAAATTTTCAGCATTCATCATATTTAGTTCTTAGATTTTTGCGAATCACATTCGTAACACTGAAACAATTTATGGATTATATAAGATTTCACTCGTGAAAATGATCTGTGTAAAGAGTTCGAAACGTTGGGAAATAAATAAAAAATAAGTTCTAAATAAACGCGATATAATAATATAATATAAAGTTGTTTCAATGTTATTAGCATTCATCATTTCATCACAGGACTCGAAGTTCTAGTCATGATATAAAATCATTTCATCATGTCACTGGTAACCCAAAAATCATAACGATTATAAACAATGATTTCAAAACAATTTCTTTTACTGTATAATATTTTTAAAGTGAAACTTTTATTACATCGTCTCAAACTTTTTCGTCTGCGTGTTGCATGTCGCGTGACGGTCGGCCGCGGAGTAGGGATAAAGTGAAAGGCGCTCGTCAGAGCGCCTTTCACGTCTATTATCGTTTATTTATTTATTTATTATTAATTAATTACCCAAATATACACTTTATTTTTGTAAATAAATACCGTAAAAACATGTAGAAAAACAGCCCCAGACGAGGGATCGAACCCGCCCCGACCTTGTGTTATCGGTAGTGCGGTTTACCGATGCACCACGAGGGCCGTATGTATAATCGTCTAATTACCGTCCTCTTTACCAATTTCGACACATTTTCTAGGATCGGGTTTGTTTGTTTGTTTGTTTTTTACATACATACATATACGTACGTACGTATTGCAGGCGGAGAAAAAAAAAAAATATTATTAATATAACAAATGACACGATAAAAGGGAATATAATAAATTCGTATGTATTGTAAACGACGGAGGCGTAGGCGGCGGCTTTTAAGTTTCCAATTCCAAAAAGTGAACTACATATATGTGACACAGTTATGTTCGTCAATTTAGTAGTGAATATCTGGATGACCGAGCTTTGCTCGGTATTTTCTTTTTTTTTATAAATTGTGTTTTTTGAAAATTATATTTAAGTACGAATTACATACTAATAAAATAATGAAATATCAATAATATTTTTCGATCTTACCGACAGAATAATAAATATATACTATGTACTAACATATTATATTAGAAACATATACTTAATTTTTTGCAGTGATAAACTGTAATAAAAGCAAAGCAAACACAAATTGACTTCGTGTTAGTTAACAACGCCATCTGCTGGAATAGAAATTTCATGAAAATCGTTGGAGCCGATTCCGAGATTCCAATTTTATATATATATATATACAAGAATTGCTCGTTTAAAGATATAAGATAAGATAGTGCTCTTTATATATGTATTTGTCACATTTTCATAATAAATCGAAATATCATATTTACTGGAGGAAAAAATATCGTTTTGTTTTGTAAAGATCCTTTGTTGTAATGTTGTTAACGTTTAATAGGTGTCGCGTTATCCCTAGTGCCGTAGCACTCCGTAGTATTCCATACTTGTCGATTCGGGCGACATCTATCGATATAATACGATATTACGGCAGAATCATCAATAGTAGCAACCTAGTAGCGCCATCTAGGAATTATTGTCGTGACCACGTAAAATAAAAAACATTTATTAAACCCTATTAACAAATACAAGATGGCAAGTAAATTAAAATAGCCCCTATCGCACAATCCCCTGAAAGCTGGTGACGTCCGGTTCGATTTCAAATTAAACTAGTTTTCTCTCTCTTTGCAAAACTGCCACTGACATGTAACTAACGAATTAGTGGAGGAAGCAGACTGACGCCTTTCTTACTTTACTTAAGTTTCCAATTCCAAAAAGTGTGCCAGGATTCGAACACGCGACCTATGCGATTCGGAAGCCGTGTGCTCGACCACTGGACCACCGGAACTACATATATGTGACACAGTTATGTTCGTCAATTTATTAGCGATAAGATAGTGCTCTTTATATATGTATTTGTCACATTTTCATAATAAATCAAAATATCATATTTATTGGAGGAAAAAATATCGTTTTGTTTTGTAAAGATCCTTTGTTGTAATGTTGTTAACGTTTAATAGGTGTCGCGTTATCCCTAGTGCCGAAGCTGGAATACTTGTCGATTCGGGCGACATCTATCGATATAATACGATATTACGGCAGAATCATCAATAGTAGCAACCTAGTAGCGCCATCTAGGAATTCTTAATCTTCAGTCGTTAACTTCCAAAGAACTTGAAAATGATGAGATTATCGAATTAATTGATTTAAATCTTTAACTTAAAGTTAAACGAAGCCAAAGCAAACTTTTAAAAAATTGCTGTGAAGTAACTGTTTTACACTGTTGCACTCTAAAAAAATATAAATGTTAATCATTTTATCAGAATCATCAATTTAAAAAACTTACTAACTAAATTATTGAAAAATAATTATTGAAAAAATATTTTGTTTATGTATATTTAAAAAGTAGATTTAAAAATCAATAACCCAAGACTCAATTTTAAAATCACGTATTTTAGTTACCATAAAATATTGGTTACATTTATAAACTGTGAAACTCATGATGAAGATGGAATTGATAATAGAATGATTGAAAATAATTGAAAAACGGATCAAAATGACTCAACGATTATAAAATATTATTTTCAGTGTTTTAATATGTGTATATCATCTAAATAATTGTTAAGTATTATGTATGTCGTACTCTAAGACACAGAGTTCAATAAAAATATTAGTTGGAGACCTAGTCTACTTTTATCATTTCCCATTATCATTCCCATTTTCTAAGTATAAAATTAAGATTGATGAAGCAATTTTTATACCCTTAATGGAATATTATTCCGAAAATTTTTAGTTAAATGTCTATAATGTGAAAAAAAGTTTCACTTTTACGGTGGTTTCATAAAACCACACAATTTTTGACTCTTTCTTAGTTATATGTTCGTTGTATGGAATTAAATCTCGAATAAAATGAGACTCACACTGCAAGATTGCTGCATTTAAACATTTATACGAAATGTAAGCAGTTTTGGTGAAGCTTACTGTGGAAATGTTTCAGTCAAGGATGAGGAACAACTTGAGATTAAAAGATATTACAGGATTCCAGAGCTCACATTGAACTTACTTGCCCATGGTAGTGTGTTTTGTGAATAATATTATTAAGGCTGAATAAGATTTGAGACAAGTTTTTGGTGCCAAATGTAACAGCTGCTTGAACCTATTTCCATTCTAAAATACTATATCCGCCACATTATTGTGAGTCATTATTATTGTTATATGTATACCAAAGAAATTATTATTCAAAAAAGTGTTGTTAAGAGCCAGATAAACTAACTATAACCCGAAACTTTTGCATATAAAGTCAAATGGTAATATAGGTTAGGTATTAATCATGCCATGACATTTTACAAAGAAGTCCTGAATACTCAAGTTCAATTTCAAAACACAGTTCAAGCATGTATATAAACTTTTTGAGCAACCTTGAACCTAATTAGCGAGGGTCTGCATAATATCTTTCACGTCATATTAAATTGCTATCCTTATTAATCGTATTTCACCCATTATTCATTAATATG
Organism: Euproctis similis; assembly: GCA_905147225.2. NCBI lineage: Eukaryota > Metazoa > Arthropoda > Insecta > Lepidoptera > Erebidae > Euproctis > Euproctis similis. The sequence goes on from LR990105.1 coordinate 12,499,465, forward strand.
AGCTTATAATAAATTTGCACAGTATATAATTTAGAAATGTCTGCAAATGTTGTCTGAATATTTATAAAAGTTATAGGTTAATTATTTAACATTCAAACTATTGTTGACAATATCTAACTACGTATTGTGAATGTTTTGATAAGAGATAGATAGTATTTTTAAACATAACATAACTTCACACTTTTTGCTACCCGAAGTTATAGGCAACGGCTGTTAAGCTTCGTCTCGCCGTTATGTTTACGTTCCAAAAGGAATAGATGGCGAACCTATTGTCATACAGGGCACAAAGTTTTCAGTCATCGATATTTATCACACTTAACTTCCGAAAATAATTTCGAAAGTTCTAGAGTCATAGATGTGAGCCAGGATTTGAATCCGCGTATTCTTGATTTAGAAGCGGGGTGCTCGATCACTGGACCACCGAGGGCCAAAGAACAACAAAACAACAAAGTATTTTTAGTAGTAGTTTTAATTAATTAATTATTATTTCGTATCTTTTAGTATCTAAGGTGAGCCGAAAAAAACCCAGCGTGTCGAGTCATAATTGCTGCCTATAACTGCTGCAAAATTGCTGCTACATCTTCGGATACAAGCCGCGTGAAGTTATTGCTACATTATTTGAATGTACAATAAGATTGATTATTATATCAATGACTTCATGCACCTTATTACGGCACGAAAAGCGTCAATGCATAAAAATAATCATACATAAGTATACTTTTTACATTATCTCGTACATGATAATCGTTAATTTTATAAGTATTTAACTTAATAACCTTTTCATTAGTAATCATTTGAATTTTTATTTACGTGCGATTTGTACGTGTTATTTAAAATCTATAAATGGCAAAAGTAATTCCGTATAGGTGATCACAGGAATCTTTTGATTCGTGAAATACACCCACTTCATTGCTGTCTACTGACGTTACGTTACAATCCTAAATGCTTTTGAGTGCTCGTTAAGTTGTCAATGCTGGCAATTGTCACCGATCAATGACAATTGATTTGGGTAGTTAGTTTTCCTTAACACCCTGACATCTGATCTGTCTTCAATGTAACCCTTCTCGCTTTGAATTGATAGTCTGCTGTGCATGGTAGTGAAAATTAAATAAAAGGCTTGCTTGTAACATGTAGATTACAATTTTTTGAGCAAGCGTCAAAGCTTCATTATTTAGGATTATATTTCATTATTTTATTTAGGAAAATAAACCTCAATAATCAAAACAACTTCGAAATATAGCATCCAAAATCTTTAGAGATTATATGTCAACTAAATAAATCTAAAGATAACATAACTTCACGCTAGAACTTTTGCGGTGTAATCTCACTGGCTTATATCAACTTGGATAAATATTAAGTTGGATAAATCTTATAATACAATAGGGTTTCAATATTTATGCAAACATTGAAAAATAAATAGTAACTAAAGTATCAATACAAAGACATACTATTTAACATCGTAATCAAAACCTTCGCGAAGTTCTATGGTCGCTAGACCATGCACCACCAAATATATAATGAAAAAACTGGCATGTGGTTAATTATATCCCAGTAGAAGAATTTATGAAATTCATTTACCATTTTATTTGTCATTTGCGGGTTGGAATTTTTTCAGTCTGCTCCATCTGTTATTATTTTTTTACTTTGACGAATACCATATGGCGCTCAGACTCAAATGCTCTGAAGTTAGTCTAGGAGTATTTTCATGATATTTCTAATATCTTATGACTTTTTAAACTTGCGGTTACCAGAAAGGTTTTGTAGTGCTGAAACTACTCTAGGTTGTAATATGTGTAATATAAATTGAGTTGAGTTACCAGACCGTTGGGTTTTAAGTTAGTGAAAAGGTAGTGAAATAGTTTTGCTAGCTGATGGAACTATATTAAAACATCAGCATTTTATATTGGCTTGAAGTTATAGTCATTGACTTGCCTATGATGTCTTATTAGTAAAAACTAATTAAATAATGTAAAAACTTCTTGCAATATGAGATTTGTTTTTTTGTATGGGATAGGAGGGCAATTGAGCAGGCGTGTCACCTGATGGTAAGCAACCAACGCCGGCCATAGACACTTTTATTATTTTTATGAGCAATATAAAATTTATCTCTAAGACATTCGCGAATCACTTTCATGACATTAAAACAAACTTTAGGATTATATCGCGTTTATTTAAATATATATAATAAACGCGATATAATCCTAAAGTTTGTTTTAATGTCATCAATATAAAATTTCGTTGAAGCTGTGCAAGCGTTGGGTCGTGAGGAGTATCTACAAGGTATGGAAATTACTACTATTGTTCTTTCGAAGCTCCCCACTGTTTTATTGTCTAAATGGTCATATTACAGCTATCCATTATTAGGCGAAGAAAATAAGTCACGTATAATTTTACTATCGGAATTTCTCACAAATGAAGCTATTAACATATCCAGTACAGATAGTGCACTTCATTTCATGATTACGCGCAATGATGATTATAATTTCTTGTATATAAAGAAAAATCATGATGGTAGAACACAACATTCACGCGCAGTGTTATTACATACAGAAAATATAATAATTCTATGTGTGCATTTTGTCGAACAGCTGTTCATAAGATACCCGAATGTAAATATTTCAAACGCGCGTTACCTAAGGTGAGATGGAAATACGTAAAACGGAATAGAGTTTGCTACAAATGTTTAGTGGCCCGACACGACAGAGCTACATGTCCGGCGCCCGTTTGCGACGTAGATGGGTGCGGGATGCTGCATCTGCGCCAGCAACATTACCACTTGCGCGCAGGTAATAGCTCGGCCGGGCTCGGCTCCACCCAGGAGCCCGAGAATCAGCTGTCTTCGCCGCCTGTTAATTCAGAAATAGTGACACATATTAACTAGTACACTTACACATATAACTAGATTAAGAAGTGTTAAAAATTTAAAATTGCCTTTTAATGATTATCTTTCTTTTGCATGTTTTGAAAAGTATAAGCATCTATTAAATTTAAAAGATAAAGTATGTAATTTAAACTTGAAACCTGAAATTCTAATAGGTCAGGATAATTTTAATTTGTTATTGCCTTTAGAAGTAAGAGTAGGTGAGCCATATGAGCCGAGCGCCACACTCACTCCCTTAGGTTGGTGTTTACACGGTAGTGTACGTGTGCAGCGGACTTACTGCATGGACCCCGCGCGAGGTTCGATTCCCGCGCACTCAACTCTGTGCGTATCTGCGAACGAACGTGATGCAGGGACGATCTTGAGCTACGAGATTTGCACCATATGGTAAGACGTACATTTACTCTAGATTCCGTCGGAGTAGCTGGCAAGCTTCGCCAGAACATTAATGATGTCATAGCGATCTCGCAGTTAGAAAGGTCTGCTAAGCTTGTGGACGGCCGCTGGTATATAGCTTTACCGTGGCGAGATGCAAACTGTCATATGCCAGACACGTGACTCGCAAAGATTATAACATAACATAACATAAATTCACGCCTTTTGTTACCCGAAGGTGTAGGCAGCGGCTGTTAAGGCTTGTCTCGCCGTAACGTTTACGTCCCAAATGGAATAGGTGGCAAACCTATTGCCATACCGGGCACAAAATTTTCAGTCATCGATATTTATCACACTTAACTTCCGAAAATAATTTCGAAAAGTCATTGGTGTGAGCCAGTATAAGGATTCTGGATCAGAAGCCGTGTAGCTCGACCACTAGACCACAGAGAAGATATATTTAAAGAGAGATTACCTATATAATAATAAGAATATTTAGGACAAAATACATACAGCGCCAGCTTAGGCTACATGCTTGTGTTATAGAAACAAATAAAATTTGTGTGAAAAAACCGTTAAAATCTGTTTTCATTATAAAAAAATAGGTAAAAAAACTTTTTAAGTTAAACGGTTTTATGTTAAACATACATTGCAATGTTTAAGATAAATGTACTAAAAACCAAAAAATAATAAAATAGATACAGTCGTGGGAATTATAAACATATGCATAGACTAGACTAAAATAAAACCGTGGGGCACGTCAATTGTCTACAAATTATCGACTTATGTGCGATAGAAGAATCGTTTAATTCGTCGTTAGGCCGTTGGCCCGCAGACGGTGAGGAAATTACTTACTATTTTCTTGCTCATGGAAATTCCAATAGTTATACACTCCATGTAAAGAAAAGAGATGTTTCAACTAGTTTATCGTTGGACATTCACACTGCTGGCTGGCGAGGAATCGATTCACTGCTCGTAGTTTGTCTTTAATCGACAAAACATAATAATATGATAAAAGTACTACTCGCTCACCACTATGAAACCCTAAAACTCGCTTATAATCGAGCTTGCTAGCTTGTTTCCACATTCTAGCCCTATGTATCACACGTCCATCGTTGTCGGTTGAACAACTGCCTAATTATAGTGTAACATTACTAAACAAACATTTTAATCAACGATTGTAGACAATTGACGTGCCCCACGGTTTTATTTTAGTCTAGTCTATGCATATGTTTATAATTCCCACGACTGTATCTATTTTATTATTTTTTGGTTTTTAGTACATTTATCTTAAACATTGCAATGTATGTTTAACATAAAACCGTTTAACTTAAAAAGTTTTTTTACCTATTTTTATTTTCTAGTTTTTAGTTTTTATTTCGCATTCTGTTTAATTTCATTTAGTGCTTCATTATTGCAAGATTTCTTGCCCGTTAGTTTATTGCAGTCCAACTTCTCTATACGTAGTCCCTGCAAAGATCTTACTCTACTAAGAGCCACGTAGGCTTGACCTTCTTCAAACAGTTTCGCACCTAAGTATACGACTGCGTGATCCACAGTGCTGCCCTGCATTTTATGTATTGTAGAAGCCCATGATAGTATTAAAGGCAACATTCTTCTTTCAGCCGTCCCGTAATTGTACTTAGCTGGAAACTGTATGGCTTTCTGGTGTATAAGATGTACTCCGTCTCTTGCGAAATCAATTCGGACGGAAGGTACATCTGTTGCATACATATCATTTTTATCCACCCTAATGCCATACAGTTCTCGGCGCGTTTTAACCTTTCACCTTAACTTGGGTGGTGTACCGCTAACGACGTATCACTTTTAGCCACCCTAACGCCACACAGTCCTCAACACGATACAAAATCTTGACTTGGGTGGTGGATTCAGGCTGGATTAATCAGATACCTAAATTACAGATTCAATTTCTAAATTTAAATCTTATTACTAAGGACATTACTATGGAAGAGATTGAATGGTCGATACGAAGTATGAAAAATGGTAAGGCAGCTGGAATTGATATGATGTCTGCTGAAATGATCAAACACGGTGGAACCTGTGTCCGGGACGCTTTCCTGACCTTGAGCAATCTGTGCTGGAGGTCGGGTAACTATCGAGTCTCACATATATGTATAGGGTTCATCTCTCAGCTCCTCAATTTATTGAATACAAGGAATGCTGCATTGAGATACTCCTCTTAAATAATAATGTAACTTATCAGGTTAATCTGATATAGGGGTATTACAAGCTCAGTGCATGTGTAATAAAATAAGAACACTAGTAGATCTCAATATTTCTTATTATTCATGATATTTAAATAAACTTTGATACGGGCCAAAACTGTGTCATGGGTTTTCATCTCTGCATTGTCCCTGGGCGCCTCGTCTAGGTCCCAGCATCACCATTGCTCCTCTCCACCTCAATGCTCACTTAGTAAATTATACATTATTTAATTTTAACGAATTAATTCATATATAAAAATTTTGGTATTTAAAATGATACTCTCTCTTCAAAATGTATTTACCAATTAATATTTTATTCTATATTTCTGAGAAAATTCTATTAATCAAAAATATCTTTTTAAAAATTCAAAAGTACAAATTTAGAACTATGTAAAAAGAGTTTATATTTTAAAATACTAAAGAGTTCACATCATCCTCACATCATCCCCCCCTTATTAAAGCCTGGATTATAGCTGTTAAGCGTTTAATCATGGCCAACAAAATACAATTACCAATGAGGATGATGCCCCTACAGACTTAACGATGCCCTACCTATTGTGGGGGTTGTCCTATGCCAGCCACTCAAGATGTGGAATTTACTCAAGCAGTATATCAACCTCCTTGAATAAATTTTGCCAAGCAAAACCCACGAAAAGCTTGACACTGGGAAAACTCCTACCAATACAATGTTTGGGTCCTGACCCCTACACAAACAATATTACATATTTTTTTTATTTACCTTATCTAACTCTACCTACCCGACCTAACATTTGACGAATCCATTGTCACTGAAACATACAAGTCAAGCTACATAAACTGTTCAAGAAATACACAATATGTCCTGAAAAATCACACAAAATATTACACAAAATATTATAGAAGTTATCTTTGAGAAACTGAAAAAATCACAAAATATTAACTATAATAAATCATGGGATATACACTTTAAAAGAAATTAAATTAATCAAATAACAATATATGATAATCGAATATCATAGTAACCTCAAATCCCAATATATCAATCAATCAATTTAAAATATTATTATCAACAAATTTTATTTCAATATACTAAATTAATTTATTTAAGTTAAATTAAATACAGTGTAGCACCTTCAAAAATAACTATACCATTCTTATCACATCAATTAATATAATGAACATATGTTTCATTATATCAATCTATTCCTCCCATATACCAACATAACTTCACACCACCATTCATGTATCATCGATACAAGGATTGAATCTACTATGGATTCATAACTCCCCCAAACCATATGTCAAACCAATATCATACCAAATACCAACATTATCTATTCCTAATCATATTACATTCCATAACTATACCATTTGCGTTTCATTATATCGACCTATTCCTTCCATATTCCAACATAACTCCACACCACCATTCATGTATCATAGATACGAGGATTGAATCTACTATGGATTCATAACTCCCCCAAACCATATGCCAAACCAATATCAAACGAAATACCATCATTATCTATTCAAATTCATATTACATACCATAACCATACCATATGCTACTCTCTCCATTCTTTAAGATAAATCATTCTATAATAAATAAACTTTTCTAAATATATATATATAAAGAAATAATATAAAATTTTACTCCAACATTCTAACACCTATTACAATCACTATAATTTAGCACTAATAATAAATATAGTCAAAATGTTCTCAATAACTTTAAAATATCTTCAAATAAATAGAAAAATCAGTATTAAATTTATTTCCTGTCCACTTCATGGTTTCTTCTTCATGTACTGTCATATTGTACATTGTCCGGATACAGTCCGCACACGTTGATGCATCCCGACGACAGTATGTATATGTGATACTCCTGTCTCAGATACTCCACCCGCTTCTGACTCAGACCCGTGTAAGACAACATACCGATCTGGTCGACAATGTGGTCCCAATTGCCTTTAGTGCCGAGTTTGATAAGCACTGTTCTTAATGCTTTCTTCTCCATTATTAATATATATACATAAATTATACATTCAACACATGCATTCAGATCATAAGTCTCAATGCAGCATTCCTTGTATTCAATAAATTGAGGAGCTGAGAGATGAACCCTATATATATATATATATAAGAGACTCGATATTCCGAGCTCGTTACAGTTCCCATGGACTGGAGGCGCGCTATCATCGTGCCCTTGTATAAAGGTAAGGGATCACGTATGCAGTGCGCCAGTTACAGGGCCATCAGTTTGATCAGTTTAGCAGCAAAAGTGTATGGGAAAATTATTGAAAGGAGAATGAGGGTGATATCTGATGGAGTGTTGTGGGAGGCTCAGGGTGGTTTCAGAAGCGGACGAGGGTGCATGGATCAGATTTTTTTTTTCCGCAATATCGTGGAGAAACAACTGGCTGTTAACCGGAAGGTATTCTGCGGTTTTGTGGATCTGGAAAAAGCGTTTGACAGAGTGTTACGAAAGGATCTGTGGGATATACTCCCGGGCTACGGGGTGAGCGGAGCACTGCTGCGCGCTGTGCAGTCCACTTATGAGGGCTGCACAGCGTGTGTGCGTGTTGACGGCGGCTTGTCCCCCTGGTTTCACGTCAATATCGGCGTCAGACAGGGTTGCGTGCTGTCCGCTCGACTGTTCATCCTGTACCTGGACAGTTGTCTCCAGAGAATGAGATCGATGGATGTAGGGATGCGAATGGGTGACCTAGTTGTGAGCTGCCTGCTTTACGCAGATGACGCCGTGCTTCTAGCCGAATCGCCGTCGGATCTGCAAACACTAGTCACTACTATGAAAGATGATTGCATGATTAAAGGCTTGCAGTTGAATGCGACGAAAACGAAAGTCATGGTGTTTGAAAGGGAGGAATCCAGAACAGATGCAAGGATAATGGTTGATGATGTAGTGCTGGAACAGGTGAATGAAATTGTATATCTTGGATGCGCTTTTAGCAGAGATGGAAGGTACACCGCGGATGTAGAAAGACGAGTGGCGATAGGAAATAGCGTAAACGGAGTGTTGGGCAGATTCCTGGGCGCAAAAAATATTAGCAGAAAGGCCCAGTTAGCAATCCACAATGCAGTCCTGATCCCAACACTAACTTATGGAAGCGAGAGCTGGGTATGGCAGAGTGTGCATGAAAGTAGAATAAACGCGGTAGAAATGAGGGCTCTACGCAAAATCTGCGGAGTGACTCTCGCTGACCGCGTAGAAAACAAGGTTGTAAGGAAGGAAGTTGGTTTGAAAGAGAGTGTCGGTGTAAAAGTAAGAAAGGGCATGCTCCGATGGTTCGGACATGTAGAAAGAATGGTTGACGCAAGACTGACTAAGCAGATATACAATGCAAAAGCGGACGGATGTAGGAGTCGAGGACGGCCAAGACACACATTCCAAGACCAAATAGAACGTGTTCTGGAGGAAGGTGATGTTAAGAGCCTCAAAAACCGACGCGCGTGCATGAAAAGAGTTATGAAAGTCAACGAAGCGAGTGAGGTGTGTAAGAATCGTGCCCTATGGCGCTCTGGTCTCTCTGCCTACCCCGCAAGGGATTTGGCGTGAAGTTATGTATGTATGTAAATCTTATTATTATACGCCATATAGTGGCTGCGCCCATCTTAAATATTGAGGTTGTATAGTGCACTGTATTCTTCTTGTCAAGCCCTTTTATTTAATACCCATAATGGTGGGATTGATAAAAAATTGTTATCAGCCATTTGGTAGCGGCGGCCATCTTAGATTTCAATTTTGCATAGTAAATTGTATTCTACTTGTTGAGACCTTTCATTTGATACCCATGTTGATGGGATTGATAAAACCTAAGTTATCTGCCATTTTGTAGAAGCCGCCATCTTGGATTTCAATTTTTTATAGTATATTGTATTCTGCTTGTTGAGCCCTTTCATTTGATACCCATATTGATGGGATTGATAAAACCAACGTTATCCGCCATTTTGTAGCGGCCGCCATCTTGGATTTCAATTTTTTATAGTATATTGTATTTTGCTTGTTGAGCCCTTTCATTTGATACCCATATTGATGGGATTAATAAAACATAAATTATCCGCCATTTTGTAGCGGAGGCCATCTTGAATTTATAAAGATAATGAATAAACATAATTGTATTGTCACCAAAATCCAAAGTGTATTCAAAATTTCAGATTAATCGGTTGACAGGAAGAGGGTGAAATTTGAATTACTAAATTTGACCCAAGAATAAATAAAACAAACGGGGTGAGCTAAATAAAACCGTTTAAAAATAAGTAAAATAAGTTATTTTAACATAGTATCATCATCTCTGATTTATACCGCAAAATCTGCGGAGTGACTCTCGCTGACCGCGTAGAAAACAAGGTTGTAAGGAAGGAAGTTGGTTTGAAAGAGAGAGTCGGTGTAAAAGTAAGAAAGGGCATGCTCCGATGGTTCGGACATGTAGAAAGAATGGTTGACGCAAGACTGACTAAGCAGATATACAATGCAAAAGCGGACGGATGTAGGAGTCGAGGACGGCCAAGACACACATTCCAAGACCAAATAGAACGTGTTCTGGAGGAAGGTGATGTTAAGAGCCTCAAAAACCGACGCGCGTGCATGAAAAGAGTTATGAAAGTCAACGAAGCGAGTGAGGTGTGTAAGAATCGTGCCCTATGGCGCTCTGTTCTCTCTGCCTACCCCGCAAGGGATTTGGCGTGAAGTTATGTATGTATGTATGTATGTATCATCATCTCCAAATTTAATTAAGCTCAAAAATATTTTTGCATTAACTACTTGAATGTATAGCTATTAGTATGAGTAGCAAGTATTCAAATAGCTCTTATTAGTAACACACGGAGCGCCTAACGTAGCCAACTATTAATTACGGCGTTTACTCGGCTAGTCAACAGTTTTCAGCAAATTTGTAATATGCAAATATATTTTCACTAAAATCTAAGTATTTCTTTATGAGATTATATGTTTTAATGAATAAATATGTGAGGAATGAAGTCACCCTTGCGGATCAAATTAAAAATAGTTGAATGAAGTATGCTAAGATGGTTTGGTCACATAGCAAGAATGAATGAAGTCTGACTGACCAAAAGAGTATACAAAGTGAGTGTAAGTGGCACAATCGGGATCGGGAGACCAAGAGGGAGTTTAAAAAAAGGCAAAATGCATATCACCCGAAGACGACGTGAATGCAAGATGAGATGTATGTGGATGAGGCGAAAGAAGTTTGTCAGAATGGTAGCATGTGGAAAACCAAAGTCTCTGTCTATGCATTAGTATGCATAAACAGAGACTTATAGTATAATAAATAAATTTTAATCGATTTCCTAAAAAAAAAAAATTGCCATCAATATTTATATCCTAATAATGGAGTGAAATACAAACTAACGACTGTGGGATCCTTTTGAACTCATTGCGGCGTATCCTATCAGTACTGCTCCTCTTTTCGATGTAACTTTGTGAGGTGCCCCAATTAACGGCTGTTTTAAAAGTGAACGTATTGAAATAAAAGCGCTCCGTTTAAAAAGGTTGACAAATATAAGTATATTTCGTTATTTTTTTCATAATCTGAACACAATTATGATGTCAGATACTATAATATCCTACGGGCATATACGACAAAATATATGTTTATCAGGTAAACGAGAGTCGTATTTAAAAGTCACGTATCACAGCACGCAATACCTTCTGCCCAGTCAGCGAGGGAATTGCCGTGTAGCGACGATGTTGTTGTAGTAGTTATGTATGAATATATGTTTCTGATTTATGATTTTATATTAAACACCTTCACGAATTCGTTCAGTACTTGTATTTTTATAGTTTTTTCAAATAAAACTGCTAAGCTAGATATTTCCATATATACCTAGAGCATAAATATAGAATACTACGCTGACCCGGTGAACTTTGTTCTGCATCAAAAGAAATAAATGAGAAAATTTTGGATATCATGAGGTTCAATTTGTGCTATTTATCGGCTTTAACTGCTGTTCCGCTATGTTAATACTGCAATATCTTCGAAAATATTCGTTTGAATTGCATGCTGTAAAGGGCGAGGATCATCTATATTACATGCACAATCTATTTAAGATACTTAATTGAATAAGAATTAATGCTGTAATGTTTAAAATCGCTTCGTAAATAAGCCATTATTTATCGTAAAAAGTAAAAAAAATAAAAATGGTCATTATGGGTTACCCCTAAGAGATAGACATATGCCCTCGCGGACTTTTTTGTTGACCGTCTGAAGGTAATTAATAATGTAGATTGTAGAGCATTGTTTTGATCTATCACTTAGGGTTCAGTCAGCGTTTGCAATTAAATTGCTTAGTCTCGAAAATTATCATTTTTTCTTTACAACATCATATATGAATTATAGATCAAAACTACCCCGTTGAAACCCTCTAACTATTAAAAAAAACCGCATCAAAATCTGTTGCGTAGTTTTAAAGATATAAGCATATAAGTGGACAGACAGCCGAAAGTGACTTTGTTTTATACTACGTAATGATACCAACATTTATTTGATTTTTTTATGTGATAGGAGGGCAAATGAGTAAGTGAACCCATGAACACCGTGGTGAAGCCACTTCTCGCCGATATCCGAGAGGTTGTGTTATTTCACCGGGCGAGCCGGCCCATTCATGCAGTGAATTGCAAGACCACTATATTAGATCTATTAGATTGTTTTTTCTTTTAATATTATTATTATGTTTGTTGTAAATCTTTACATTATTTAATTTTCCATTACTGTCAGCAGCTAAGTAAATTTATAATTCTCATAATTTCTTATGCAAAGCTTATTTAAGTTGTATAAATTTAAAGCATTATTTATAATCCATGGTCATTCATAGGCTACAATCCAACAAGTGAAAACCAAAAACTATTATATTTATTTTCTCAAATAAAGTAAGTTGCTTAAGTTTACTGCAAAGTATCTCAGTAATAATTAAAGTTTACGGCCAGAAAACTGATTAATTTGTTTTCACAGAAAACTTAATCCATAAATTAATTAGTAAACAAATTGGTGTTGCAGAATTAATCCAAAAGATTTACATAGTAAATTGGGAATGTAGCAAAATATCAGACCTTTGAGAGGTCTTAACATAATATGGCACTCATTTACATTTAAGTTTTAAATGGTCTACTCAAGGATTAATCAAATTAAAGGATAACGTCCCTCCTGCTTATGTGATTGTGTATTTACTATTTACGTATTGAAATGAAATTGAATTCTTTTTTATTTAAATTAACAATTTCAATATAATGACGTAGATATAGAAAAACATATTACTGTGAGTAATAACCCATAGTTAGACTTGATTATCTTAAGTAACGGCCTTACACAAGCTACAATAAACTTATATCATTAAGCAACCTACTGCTTGTAAAGCAGCTCCGTAAATTTTAATAGTGGATCCGTTGGAATTATTTTAAAATTCGAACACATCATCATCTAACAGTGGTAGAGCCAAGCAGTTCGCTGCATGAATGAGCCGGCTCGACCAGTGAATTACCACGACCTCTCAGAAGATCGACGTAAAGTGGCTCATGCCGCGTTTGGTTCGGTGAGAGAGGTACCCGGAGGCCCACCCCCTTCCCCATCCATTCCTATCCCCTATCCCTTAAAGGTCGGCAGCGCAACAGCAACACTATATTTATTGCTGGTGTCCATAGACGTCGTTGTTTGCTTACCATCAGGTGACACGCCTGCTCGTTTGACCTCCTCACATAAAAAAAACCATAAAATTAAGAATAAAAAGCTGCGTTTATTGGATATATATAAATGTGGTCACAATATTAGTAAACGACTTTTAAACTTATGTAGCTGAAGTTATCATCATCATTAGAAGTCATAAATGTCGTGTTGCGTGCAAGTCTCGTTCCGTACGCTAGCTAATTGACCTACTTTCAGTGGCGAGAGAACTTACTTTTTCTTTTCAAATAACAACCTAAGGGCACTCCCTTACGGTAATGTTATGAGATGTAACCTGTGTTATAGACAAAGACATAACATTATTTTTATTACTTAATAATAATAAGACCCAATACTCGTGTTATTATACCTATACAATGACATGACATTGTTATTATTAAGAAATAATCTTAGATGTTATAATATCTCTTGATAACCTTAATGATAGAAAAACAGTGTGAGGATTCAGATAATATTTTTTGTAATGATACTTTGAATAGTTTTTACATATATATAAAGATTCAAATTCAAAAATGGCTCGTCACATTATTCCTTATTCAGTTACTGATGAAATTGAACCCATTCAAAGAATTTACATAATAATTTCAATGCAAATTCGTGTCGTCATCTGGCAAATAAGATACGTCGCTGTTGAGAGCGATAATAATTTAAGTCGACGTGACATCTCTAAGAATTTACACTTCGTAAATAGTTTTCAACTTGCGGAGTGTAAATTTGTTGGAAATTTATGAATTTCCCATTGAAATTTTACGTCTCCTTTTTATATTGTGAATTTATAAGGAGAAAGACGAAATATCCATTAGTTACCATGTAATATTCTTTTATCTAATCTCTTTAATATAATCTTTATGAATATTATTTATTTTTATACATAACATAACATAACTTCACGCCTTTTGTTACCCGAAGGTGTAGGCAGCGGCTGTTAAGCCTCGTCTCGCCGTTATGTTTACGTCCCAAATGGAATAGGTGGCCAACCTATTGCCATACCGGGCACAAAGTTTTCAGTCAACGATATTTATCACACATAAATTCCGAAAACAATTTCGAGAAATCATTGGTGTGAGCCAGTATTAGGAATCGAACCCGGACCTCTGGATCAGAAGCCGTGTGCACGACCACTGCGCCACCGAGACTTTATTTTTATACAATGCTATTATAAGGTTCTGAACACCACGAAAGTTTATTCACCGTAGAAAGTTTGATAGTCCTATCTCGTTTGAAGAACCATCAGAAACCAAACGTATATACTATATATTAAACACTTACCTACATAAGGCAAATGAATTGAATTCGTGTAAAAAGCAAGCTTCAAAAAGTAATTCTTATCTAACACACATTTTCTTTGTCATATTTTTCCAGATTGATTTTGCTTTAAACCGAAAATTGAACGAACATATTCTCCTTCAATATTTCAATTGACAGATTTGTATAAATCCCCTTTTATACACGTTTTTATCCATCCCAAATCCTCTGAGATGCGAAGACGAATATTTCACAAAAAGTACGGAAGAAACTTGCCAAATTGACGAGTTTCTTATGAAAACATTTTACGACAAGAAAAAGTTTTATTTTATTATCCATATATAAACTTGTACGTTATCATAATAAATACCGTAGCGCGATACCGGATTCATTGAATGCGTCTTACATTATTTTGATATATGTAGCTAAAAAAACATGTATCCTATTTTACACACATGAACCTCAAGCAAAGGGAAAAGCTAGAAGAATGGGCAGTAGCATTCTCTCTCAAGACAATACAGCCTACTGCGATCGCCAACCCGCCTGCCAACCGTGGCGATTATGGCAAAAACCCCCGGCAGTTGTGGCGCTCTATTGGGGAGACCTATGTCCAGCAGTGGACCTCAAAAGGGCTTATGATGATGATGATGATGATGAACCTCAAGCAAACTTCCTCGCGGGGTAAGCAGAGAGAAGAGAGCGCATGGAATGGTTTGTAATGATATTACAATTGAATGTGATTTATAATTTATAAGTGAAGTAGTATGTGAATTTTTTTTTGGAAATATTGATTAAAAAAAAAACTGAAAATAGGTTTCAAAGGAAGTTTACTGATATTTTATACATTGAATATAGAAGATTGTTTGATAAGTGATTGCTTATAAGCACTAGCTAATTCCCAATTAATATGTTTTGAGTTAATTTTATTTCAATTATTTTTAGTGAGTTCTATTGTTCTAACAAAAGCTGAACTATTTTGTGTATAATAATGTCGTAAGAAATGCAAAGTGGCTATTTCTTTTTTCGTTTCGTAGGCATACTTATTCTAGCGAGTGATAACTGTAATGTCAGAAGATAAAATCTACCATCTTTTTCTTAAATTTGTAGATAGAAGCTATACTGAAAATAATAGACGTCTTTATTTTAAGTCAATCAGATTAGAATTTGTAAAATATGCTCTTTCATAAGCAATTTCATAAATTTCATGGAAGGTTATATATTTATGTCAATAATTTTAAGAGGCCCCACTCTTGATAGGGACCACTACCTGGTGGTGAGCCGCTTCGTGGGTCTATTCAAGAAGTGGAGGCACGGGCGAGTGCGTACCCATTTCGGAGAGCTTGAAAGGATAAAGTGTGACAAATTAGAAGATGAAAGGGTACGGAGTATCTATGTAGACCTAGTCAGCAAAAGACTCAATGACACGAGTCTTTCTGAATTAGGTGTTGAAGAATGCTGGGAAAGAATGAAAGAAAGTATAGTGGATAGTGTAAAAGAAGTATGTGGTTATGCAAAGAGACATAAGATTCTGAGAGGTGATGCCTGGTGGGACGCGGATGTAAAATCCAGCGTCGAAAGAAAAAAAATAGCATGGTTGGATTATGTCTCAAGTTTGAATCAGAATGATAGTATGACATAGAAAAAGTATTAGAGCTACCGCCGCTGCAAGAATGTTACCAAAGCCTTAGTGAAAGAGAAGCGTGAAAGATTAGTTGCGAATGAGGAAATGAGGTTGACGGAGAACTTCGAGGCCAATAACAAACTCTTTTGGAGGGAAGTTAGAAAGTCTCGGGGTTCTTCGTCAACATCCAGAATGGACAAAATTATGTCTAAGGCTCGTGACATTCTTGCAAACCCAAACGATGTATTGGGTCGGTGGAGTAAATATATTTTGGGGAAATGTACGAGTATGTTCCGGACGTGGTCGCCGCGAGTGAGTCTACGACTGACGCCGCTGCGCCAACACCTGACGAGGACATTACTATGAAAGAGATTGAATGGTCGATACGAAGTATGAAAAATGGCAAGGCAGCTGGAATTAACATGATGTCTGCTGAAATGATCAAACACGGTGGAACCTGTGTCCCGGATGCTTTCCTGATCTTGAGCAATCTATGCTGGAGGTCGGGTAAGGTTTTCATGGACTGGAGGCGAGCTGTCATCGTGCCCTTGTATAAAGGTAAGGGATCACGTATGCAGTGCGCCATCAGTTTGATCAGCTTAGCAGCGAAAGTGTATGGGAAGATTATTGAAAGGAGAATGAGGGTGATATCTGACGGCGTGTTGTGGGAGGCTCAGGGTGGTTTCAGAAGCGGAAGAGGGTGCATGGATCAGATTTTTTCCCTCCGCAACATCGTGGAGAAACAACTGGCTGTTAGCTGGAAGGTTTTCTGCGGTTTTGTGGATCTGGAAAAACAGTTTGACATTTGACAGGGTGTTACGGAAGGATCTGTGGAACATACTCCCGGGTTACGGGGTGAGTGGCGCACTGCTGCGCGCCGTGCAGTCCACATATGAGGGCTGCACGGTGTGTGTGCGTGTTGACGGCGGCTTGTCGCCCTGGTTTGACGTCAATATCGGCGTCAGACAGGGCTGCGTGCTGTCCGCTCGGCTGCTCATCTTGTACCTGGACAGTTGTCTCCAGAGAGTGAGATCGAAGAATGTAAGGATGCGAATGGGTGACCTAGTTGTGAGCTGACTGCTTTACGCAGATGACGCCGTGCTCTTGGCCGAATCGCCGTCTGATCTGCAAACACTAGTCACTACTATGAAAGCGGATTGTTTGATGAAAGGCTTACAATTGAATGTGATGAAAACGAAAGTTTTGGTGTTTGAAAGGGAGGAATCCAGAACGGATGCAAGGATAATGGTTGACGATGTAGTGCTGGAACAGGTGAATGAAATTGTATATCTTGAATGCGCTTTTAGCAGGGATGGAATGTACACCGCTGATGTAGAAGAAGAGAAGCATTAAGAAATAAAGTAAATGGGGCGTTGGGCAGATTCCTGGGCATAAAAGATATTAGCAGAAAAGCCCAGCTAGCAATTCAAAATGCAATACTGATCCCAACGCTAACTTATGCATGCATGAAAGTAGGATAAACGCGGTCGAAATGAGGGCATTGCGCAAAATCTGCGGAGTGACCCTCGCTGACCGCGTGGAAAACAAGGTTATAAGGAAGGAAGTCGGATTGAAAGAGAGTGTTGGTGTAAAAGTAAGAAAGGGCATGCTCCGATGGTTCAGACATGTAGAAAGGATGGATGATGCAAGATTGACTAAGCAGATATACAATGCAAAAGCGGATGGAGTTAGGAGTCGACGACGGCCTAGACACACATTCCATGACCAAATAGAACGTGTTCTGGAGGATGTGATGTTAGGAGCCTCAAAAATCGACGCGCGTGCATGAAAAAAATTATGAAAGTCAACAAAGCGAGTGAGGTGTGTAAGAAACATGCCTTATGGCGCTCCGTTCTCTCTGCCTACCCTGCAAGGGATTTGGCGTGAATTTATGAAGTTATGTAATTTTAAACTTTGTCGTTAAAGTCGTGTTAAAGTCAGTTTTGCATTTTTTAATGTACTTGTCTATTTTTCATCCCCCTACGATCAACCCCTATTTTTAAATTTTATTTTTCGGCGAGACAACTTTGCCGGGTCAGCTAGTATATTAAAGCTGCTTACTTGTTAGCTACTTTCATGATTTAAATAAAATATTCAAAAGATGCTTTCAATTTAATAGGAAAGTGTAAGGGAACAAAAAAATATTGTCACTACCTTCACGTAGAAGTTATGAAAAGCGTGAAGTTATGAAAATAATTGAATTATTCGTAAATATAAAATGGTAATCACGAGGTTAATAAAGGTCGTAATAAATTATGGCTTACTTAATAATATGTATCATTTCTTAAAAATATGATGTGTTCTGATAAAAATAATGAAAATTTTACACGTATTTAAATTTAATCCGCTTCAAGTCAATATAACACAGGTATAAATTCATTATATTTTAATTACTTATACAAAACTGTGCTTCTTTCTGCATACACCGCAACGAACATAGCGTGAAGTTATACGTCATTCACATAAACATTAATACTGTAAGAGTAGAGACGTTTTATTAAACTTGAATATATCATAAGAAAAAATAGACCTAAGTATCTGTGGTCCAGTGGACGAGTACCCCGCTTCTGAATCAAGAAGTCGCAGGTTCAAATCCTGGCTCCACCAATGTCTTTTTGAAATTCTTTTCGAAAGTTATGTTTGATATCGTGCCCGGTATGGCAATAGGTTCGCCACCTCTTCCATATAGGACGCAAACATATCGGCGAGTCGAGGCATAATAGCCGCTGCCTACACCTTCGGGTAGAAAAAGACGTAAAGTTATGTTTTTATGTAAGCCTTAAGACAACAGCGGCAGTTAAATGTAAAAAGTATTAGGTAAACAATCGAATATTCCATACTTGAATATTAGGACATTAAATTTTAATAAGGCCCGAATTCGAAGCACTCAACGATTCAAGTTACGTGTCAAATAATGAAAAGGTTTATTTACACGCTGAGTGATGTGTCATACAAAATCTTAATATTTTAACCACTTTTATTATTATTACCATTAGTGTCCGACCGAAGTTTCGGCTTCGGCTTCGGCCACCTTCGGCCAAAAATCCATCTTCGGCGAAGCCTTCGGCTTCGGCCGGATTCTGGGCCCAAGCCGAAGGTCCTGCCGAAGGTCCAAGAACAGTCGGAACTAAGCGAACTGTTACGAGAGAGTGATTGACTGACGGACCGGACTGTACTTAGTTCAGTGCGGATACCTCTATCACCGAGAGAAAAGCGGCATGAGGCACTTTACCTTGAAATTTTTTTTTAGCTGTGGACAATATTGAAGATAATTATTAAATTACCAATAGCTTATAAACCTTTGGCTTCGGCTTCGTCTTCGGCCGAAGGTTGTGGAGATTGCCGATTAATCGGCTTCGGCTGCGGCCAAAAATAGACCTTCGGTCGGACACTAATTGCCATAGACATTAATGAACAATAAATTAAAGCAAAAACCCTTTTTAATGAAGCTCTTATTTAAGCGCTCTAAAAATATTAAAATAATATTTCCTTAAAAATTTCAAGTATCAACTTAGAGCCTCAGTATGTACAATTTATATAATAATAAAAGATTGTCGCGCGAGTTGTAAATAAACTGTACTAATTTTATAATGTCAAATCAACAGTTAAATATAGTCCGTAAATACAGCTATTTAACTTGTTGTTGTATTTAAAGCATAACATATTAAAACACGAGCGCTTGAAATTGCCTCCTTGGAACAAAAAACGCACGGACGATTCTGAGTGTAAGGTTGTCATGAGAAGAAATGGGCAAAACACTTATGTAAATTGATCTACTAACTTTACTATATTATCTACTGCAATTTAATTACCTACTGATAGGGAGTCAAACCTCGCGACAAGCTTTTATTATTATATAAATTGTACATACTGAGGCTCTAAGTTGATACTTGAAATTTTTAAGGAAATATTATTTTCATATTTTTAGAGCGCTTAAAGAAAAGCTTCTTTAAAAAGGGTTTTTGCTTTAATTGATTTTTTTTATTTTTATTTATAGCTGGCTAGGTTAGTGTCATTTCATTCAATGTATCATTATTGCAAGTTTACCGTTTAATTTCAAACAGTCCAGCTCCTCAATAAGGAGATCATCTAATTCAATTTCAGCTTGGAGCTTTCTTTTCTATTTAATCGCAATGATGATTTTTAATTCATATATTGTAGAAATGCATCAAAAATATGTATGCCGTCATCTCGGATGGTCCACCGTATTGTATTAGAATGACGTCACATTATTTTTCGAGTTATTCTCAACAAGCCCTTTCATTTGATACCCATATTGTAGAAATGCAAATATTTTTCCCGCCATATTGGATTTGGAATGACGTCATATTTTTTTTTGAGTTACTATTAATAAGTCCCTTCATTTAATATCCATATTGTAGAAATGCATTAAAAACTGTTCCTCTACCTTGGATGATCCGCCATATTGGATTTAAAATGACGTCACATTATTTTTTCAGTTACTCTCAATGAGCCTTTTCATTTGATACCCATATTGTACAGAAGCTTAAAATGTGTTTTCCTCCATCTTGGATATTCCACCATATTGTATTTAGAATGACGTCATACTATTTTTTGAGTTACACTCAATAAGCCCTTTCATTTGATACCCATATTGTAGAAATACATTCAAAATATCCATTCCTCCATTTTGGGTGGTCCGCCATATTGGATATAGAATAATGTGACACATCATATCATGCAATGTCATCCAAAGTAAACGTGTATACAAAATTTCAGCTCAATCGGTTGCAGATATCTACTTCGAAATTGAGTTGCAAGATTCCACCGAACATACATACTTACATACATACATACAGTGCAAGTTAAATAAAAGCTTTTAAAAATGGCAAACACCGTCGCGCTGTTAATTTCCAGGTCAAGTTCTCAAGAACGGTATATTGGCTTACAAAAGTTTCTGTTAAAAATTTATTGCGTTCAGCCAACGATGTCACTTATTAAAAAAGGAATTGTAATTTATACGATACGACGGTTATATAGTGTAACTTGAGAAATCAAATAAAACCACAAGTGGTAGTAATCAACAACAAAAGTGTTTCCGAGAAGTTTTAATATGAGGAAGGTTTCCATGATAGAGAAAAAAAAATGTGCAATTGTAACCCTTCCTTTGGGCGGTAATTACATCACTCACCTCTTTTTATTATGAGTATTATGTATCGCGTTATCGTACATTAACCATTTACCAGCCGAGTCCCACGTGCACAATGCCAAGTATATACAGCTGAATAAAGCGCTTGATTCTATCATACAGTAATCAGCATTAGCCTATATAACACGCACATATTGCATTAAAATTTTTATTAAAAGATATAGTAAATTATTTTCCTCATTTTATTAGGAAGAAAATGGACAAACGTCAGATTATAGGTCGTGTCACACGCTATATCGCACGCAAGAATGCAATGAAACTGTGTACTGGAGAAAGTCTGCAGAAGACGGTAAAAGGCTTAACAGAACTAGCAAGACAACGTTCTTCGGCAGAAATGAGGGTCCTATTAAGTTTGATGCTGTGAAAATGTTTACCAGGGTACGAGAAAGGTACTCCGAGAGCTAGCATTTCATATGTTATCAGAGACTGTGATAATTTAGTTAATCTATTTATATTTTTGACTATTAAGATGCCAGTTATTATTTAAGACTAATTTAAACCTTCATGTACAATAAATCTTCTTATATTCTATTTTTTTTTATATTTTACTATACTCTAGTATGTAAATCGTTTTTAAATTTTACATTTGTGTTTTGAGAGACATTGTTGATAAAGAGTTTTGCGTCGGTATTTTTACAAATACATAACAGTTTTAGTGTTGATTCTGATTTAAAATATCACATTGAGTCTAATTTAAAGAAGAAGAAAAATCACTTCCCCATAATAGAGACAGTAAAAAATGTATTATTATCAAGAACTCATAAAAAATAAACTTTAACAATAATAGTTAAAAACACAATTAAAATATAATACATAATCCATAATCCAAAATCTGCGGAGTGACTCTCGCTGACCGCGTAGAAAGCAAGGTTGTAAGGAAGGAAGTTGGTTTGAAAGAGAGTGTCGGTGTAAAAGTAAGAAAGGGCATGCTCCGATGGTTCGGACATGTAGAAAGAATGGTTGACGCAAGACTGAGTCGAGGACGGCCAAGACACACATTCCAAGACCAAATAGAACGTGTTCTGGAGGAAGGGGATGTTAAGAGCCTCAAAAACCGATGCACGTGCATGAAAAGAGTTAAGAAAGTCAATGAAGCGAGTGAGGTGTGTAAGAATCGTGCCCTATGGCGCTCTGTTCTCTCTGCCTACCCCGCAAGGGATTTGGCGTGAAGTTTTGATAGCAATTAAGTTTAATAATAGAAGCTTACGTTGAAAATACTTACTACTACTTACTAAACTGAACTAAATCGTATAGTATGATTATTCATAAGTCAAAAAGATTCTATTGCATGATATCTACTTGAAGCAATAAATCACTGCTCCACGAGACAAGCTGAAACAAAATCATAATACATGCTTGAAACCAATATGCGTAGCCAGAACAATTCTACGGTCATATTTTACTATTCTACCTGAAAGTGTAGGCAGCAGCTGTTAAGCCTCGACTTCCCGAATTTTTATGTCCCATGGATGCGTAGCGGATATACCGGGCACTATGTGGTCAAGAATCGATATCTATCCTAAATAACTTTGGAAAATAATTCCTAGAAATCATTTATGTAAGCCCGAAATCAATCCCACAGATTCTTGGTTATGAAGCGGAACAGTTGCTTACTGCACCCGCAAGAAATTTTGTTAGACGTCTTTTAAAATATTACAGCTACTGCACGCCGCCTGTTTCAGTCTGAATGATATTTGTCTATCACCACACGGATATACTGAAGCGATGACATCACATCCTAATTCCTATTTGATAATATATTTTTTTGGGTCGAGTAATTTGATAAATGATAATTGAAATATGTTGTCGACCCAATAATGTTCAATGTACGTAAGTAATTTATGACCTTGAAGAGATTCTGGCTAAAAATAAAAGTCGTGTGGGTATAGACTATAGCACCTCACACATACTTATTTTATGGGATAGTTACGTGCAGGTGTGTCACCTGCTTGTAAGTTACTAGCGCTGCCAGTGGACGCCTGCAACATAGATAGGGATAAAGTTGCGTGGTCTGAAGTGGGATAGGAAGGGGAGAGGGGAACGGGTTAGGGCTCCGGATACCTCTCTCAACGAGCGAAACGCAGCATAAACTCCTTTACATCGATATTCTGAGAGGTCGTATTATTTCATCCGGTGCCATGCCAGCCACTGCCATGCCAGCCATTGCCAGCCATGTAGCGGACTACGTGGTTCCACCACCGTTTAAAACTAAACTAATCTACTACTTATTTTCTGAAAATTGTTTAATTCCTTTGCGCCAATTGATTTTTATTTTCTCATAGAAAAATTCCGAACCTGAACTTAGTATTATTTAAAGTTTTAAAGAATTAAAGAGTTGAGTGTTTTGAAAGAAATATATTATATATAAAAAATACACTGCTTGTTTGTGACAGCAATTTATTGAAAGTGTAGGCAGTGGCTGTTAATGCCTCGACTTGTTGAATTTTTCATTCCCAAATACAATAGGGAGCATAACCTATCACCTTACACCGGTTACAATGTTGTTAGTCATCGATATTTAAAACATAACTAGCGAAAATAATCTCCAAAGGACAATGGCGTGAGCTCGGAATGGATCCCGCGACTACTTGATTCAGAAGTGCGAGCTCGACCACTGGTCAATTGAGACAGTTATTTTTATTAATAATAATGTAATTTATACTGTCATATCTTGTACGAAAGTTCACTTGAAAGTTAATTACCTATTTTATTGTATTTGCAAAGTAAAGTTATCAGGGATTTGATAACAAATCCCATGCGTACGAAGTAAGGGACAAATTCTGGGAAAAAATAATTGAGAGAGCAAGTAAGTTAATCCACCCTAGTGTGCCCTTACTGACAAGTTCGTAGAGTACGTAAAAGTAAGAAGAGCTTCGGGGAGGGTAAATAAGAGTAATAAGTAAGCTTTATCAGCCACGTGACGCACTTCAAGAAGATTTGCGTTTACACTGCTGCCATAATTTTATTAAAACGACGCCATCCAATGTGGCCTATTATTATTGTCGTAACATATACAACTGTGAAAAAAAAAGACTTTCGGCGGTAACTGTTATCTGGTTGGTAGTTTCAAATTTGTTTGGGAGATCAGGAATTCAAATCTGGTTAGACACTAGTAATAATTTATTTGTTTTAGATTAAATATGACAATAGTGTGACCACATATTTTGTAGAAAGATGAAGCATTTCTACTGCCCACAGTAGCTTCTATAAAAGTGTATAAAAAAGAATCTGAGGAATATTTTTCTTCATAGATCTGGTCTGTAATTAGTTCGGTTAGGTATAAGAGTTTTAACTAAAAATATTGTGACAGTTCAGAGTAATGAATGGCAATTTTAATTGAAAATATAAACTACATTTTTTTACTAATACTATAAACTATATACGATATTTTTTTATGGTTTAAAATAGTGTTCTAATTTAATTAAAACGTACCTACTGAGGCTATCAACATGTTAATCACAGCTCCAGACGGCGTGTCTGTTTATATTATAGACTATATTGATAATAATTATATTACACGAGTGACGCACGAGACGATGTGTTGGAAGATAAAGTTAAAATAAAAATTATTGTGTTGTTCAACTGCATATACAATGTTATCTCATAATTTGATAAATGTATCCGTAATCACTATAATTATTAAGCAATATTTTCTTCAGAGCGTTTACCATCCTTCCGCAGATGGTTGATTTGAATGTCACTTTCATCAAATAAATTTCTTAGTTTCAAAAATCTACAAATTGTAATGAAGCTCTCGGAAGTAATGCCACTTAAACTCTTTTCTTGGAATGTCTTAAGAGGCAGTAGTAGAGCTGAGTGGTCGCAGCCACGCGGGAAAGGGTCGGCTCGACCAGTGAAATACCACAGTTTCGTGGTGCATTGGTAAAACTACCGGCTGAAGCAATGAGGTCGGGGGTTCGATTCCCACCCGAGCACAAATATTTGTGACAAACATGAATATTTGTGTGGTGTCTGGGTGTTTTTCTATGTATTATAAGTATGTATTTACAAAAAAAAAAGTATATATGTATTTATATCCGTTATCTAGTATCCATAACACAAGCATTTAATTGCTTAGCTTGGAACTAGAGGGCGCTGTGTATATTGTGTCCAAGATATTATTATTATAGATATTATTAAGACTTAATCCGGAGGCAGTAGGATGGGAAAGGAAGAGTTGGGCCCTTCCTTTCCCATCCTACTGCTTTAATGGCCGGCAAAACAACTGTTAGACTATCTGTGGTGCTGATGTCCATTGGTGGCAGTGGTTGCTAACTAACAGGTGTCTAATACATAAAAAATAATTAAGGCGAATTATAGATTAGTATTTTGAATCACGATATTGAATTGGTCTTTGAGTTCAGATGTCCCTAGGTCCCCAGTTCCAAGGTTCCAAGTTCGAATATGGGCTGATACTATATGTATAGTATCAGTCCATATTCCTTGTTCCTCATAGGAACAATATTATCGTTACAGAAGATATTTCATAAGCACATGGACCACTCCTAATATTTAGTACTAGTAAATTAACTTGGCGTGTTCAAAAATAGTTGTCACTGCCTAAAACGGGTTATCCAGGGTGTGAAGTTACAGTATTAAAATCTTATCTACATGTTATAGCCACTGGTAATACTGGTTGCTACATAAACGAAATATTTTGACTTTTAATTATACATTTATTTAGTGTATATAATGTATATATATACATCAATATCAACACAAAAATAAAATAATGGAAAAAAATAAAAAGCAAGCGTGAAAACCAACAAAATAAATCTATTGCAAAAAACGATTTACGCTCCCCAGTTCGCGCGTTAAGGTTTGATCTTGCCCGTCAAAATGCAAAATAAGTTATTTTTTGTTTGAGAATTTTCAGCAACTTGGAGTATTACCACAAAATTTTCGACATTTTTGTCGAGAAATTAGCTTTGCCTCTCGTGGAATTTGAGTTGTTACGAATATTGAATATCAATTTATAACAATGTTTATATTTTAACCTTGTCGGTGATTATGATTATGGGATGAACATGTATGTAAAAAATAAATAAATAATATTTTGTATGTTTAAGAAACATCTACGAAATCTAAGAAAAAGTATTATGTATAACACCCACTGTACTTTCTAGGCGTACAGAGCAGCGCACTATAATTAATTTAGATATATGTATTATATATCTTTACTAACATCAATAGCAGTTATCGACATGGTGATATGAAAATAGAGAACCACACTTCTGAACTAAGAAATTTCGAATTGGAGTACTAACTCACAACAATGACTTTTCCAATTTATTTTCGGTAGTTAAGTGCGATTAATATCGATAACTGACTACATTGTACCGGTGTATGGCAGAAGGGACAATATGGTACCCGGTGTATGGCAATATGGATAACATTGTACCTGAAGTATGGCAATAGGGACAACATTTATACCTAGTGTATGGCCATAGTAACCACATATTTGATCTCGATCACTAAAAATTCTGCGAGGCACCTTTAGCTAGAAAAGGTATGAAATTATAGAAGAAGAAAATCTCAACCGCGCACACTTAATATTTTCAATGTTTCAACAGTTCATTGCTACGCGTTTCGGCACAAAGCAAGTGCTCATTACAAAGACTTATTAATATAAATAACGCTATCAAATACACTACAGCGCTGATCACACTGCCACTCGTCGATCAATGTTGTACACATACATTTGTACTGCTGAACTTCATTATCGACTTCATAAAAACGTTCTGTTCATTGTTGGCAACGAATGGTGTGGAATCGTTGATAATTTAATAAAAGCTGCTGTTTTTTTTTTCTATAAAAAGAAGATTATAAGTTAAACTATACAAAATTGACGTTTTCTATTTATTATGCTTTAAATATCATCGAGTAATTAAAATTTAAGTACAAATATAAATTTGGAAAGAAACCTATGAAATTTTAGTCATTATTATTCGTTTTACACCTCTATTTGCAATTAGCTCAGTGCGACAAAAGATACCAGTAAAAATAATTCACTTCAATAATGAGCTTAGGTAATATATAGGTAATATATTCTTTGATCTATCACAATCATTTTGTTAAATTTCGACTGAAGGAAGCGATTTATAAAGATCTTTTTTTTATGTGAAATCTGGTACTTCCCATTTGATCCTATTTTCAGCAGGTCCAGATCTGATGATAGGATCCAGGAGAAATTGAAGTTAATTGTATGTTAGGATGGTGTTTTTGTAAGATAACAGTCATTTCTGTGGTATATGCTTTACGGTGTCAAAATCTGATGCTGCTGTGCGGATATTGAAGCTCACAGAACTCCTCAACGGTTAGAAGTTGGGAGTCAGAACTGCTTTTGGTTGATGTAAACCACTTAGTAGTGTGTAAGGCTGACGTGTTGCTTGGGAGGCATGCTTGCATCAACATCTGTACTGATGGGTGGGATGAGTTAAAAATGGCTTTGTTTAAGTATTATGCTTTGTATAATTTACTAAGTAGATAAATAATTTGGTTAATTTATCGCTTTTTAGTTACGTAAGTAGGTAATTTTTGTCGTTTGTTTCGGTCGGTTTAACTTTTTTCAAAGTAATTTTATGATCAATCGCTTAGGGTCAACCAGCGTTTGCAATTCAAGCATTAAACCAGAAAGTGAATCTGTTTTATGCCATTTAATGATAATGATTATAATGATCAATTCAATACCGCATAGCGAGTTATCGCCACCGAAATCTTCGGATTTCAAATTCGTCAATGTACATTTAAATGTATTTCCAGTTTAAAGGAAGTTAAAAGCATTGTAAGCAAATCAAAATATTTGCAATACTCGGCGTTCCTTTGAAAAGCAAAATATCTCCAAGGCATGACAATATCGTAAGGAAATTGCAGGCTTTGCATCTGCCTTTTTACGCTAAACAAATTCGCATATACTGAAGTGTGCATTTAGTGACATGAATTGTCAAAGTCAGCACTGTTGTATCTTGAAATTGAATTGTCACTAGAAATATTCAAGATTAAATGAACTTTATTGTTTAAACATGTTTTTTATTTATAAAAAAACGTAAAAAATTAAAAATATCTTTATTCCTTAGACTTTACAAAGTACTTAGAATCGTCTCATAAAACTACTAGCTAAAATTCGCGGAGCTTAGATTCCTTTTCATCACACTGTTTTGAATGTGAAAGCGAATCTAAGTGCCAGTTCCGGCGTCAAGGCTTCTTGAGAAGAACTGGCAAGAAACTCAAGGCCGACTCTTTTCAATTTCCAGTTTAATAAGTAAGTATATATCTGATAACATATTATAAGCAGGTCAGTAAATACTTCCATATTAACATTAGTGGTAACGAACTACAAATATGAGCAGCCAGAATCACAGCAACAATTATGTCACAGATTTTTTTTTATATTAATCTAATATATAAAATTCTCGAGTCTAGATGTGCGTAATTGAACTCCTCCGAAACGGCTTGACCGATTCTCATGAAATTTTGTGTGCATATCGGGTAGGTCTGAGAATAGGACAACATCTATTTTTCATCCCCCTAAATCACAAGGGTAGCCCACCCCTCAATATTTTTTTTAAATTTTTCGACATTTTTCTGTTTCTTATTTTTTTTATAAAACGGGATACAAAAATACATACAACCCTAAAATTTCAACCCCCTACGATCAACCCTTATTTTTTAAATTTTA
The DNA here is from genome assembly GCA_905147225.2 of Euproctis similis. Lineage (NCBI taxonomy): Eukaryota > Metazoa > Arthropoda > Insecta > Lepidoptera > Erebidae > Euproctis > Euproctis similis. Next base: position 12,528,354 of record LR990105.1, read on the forward strand.
TTTTTTGGCAAGACAACGTTTGCGGGGTCAGCTAGTTTAATTATAAAATAGCAAATACTGAGCTCGTTTATCATTCAACTTCAGCGTCACTCGAGTCGAGTGAATGAAATTGTAAGCCAATACTTTCAAGTACTTTAATAAAAAGGGAATTTGTATTAAAAATCAATTGATTTCAATGACCTTTTATATACGGTGCCATTTCAATATACCGGAAAATGTAGCTTTTCATTACTCGTTAAGTGTTTTCAGATTATCGATGCTGGGTTTGTTTAATCGATTCTATACGTTCTTGTTTATTTATTTATTTTTCTAACGTCATACTTTTTTCTATCTGAAGGAGTAGGTAGCGCCCCGACGCGCCGAATATGTAAGTCCTAAATAGAATTGGTGGCGGAACTTATTGCCATATATCGCAGACTATTTGGTTAATCATGACATCAGTTAGACTTATTTGTTATTTTTACCTCTTTAAATAATTACGCTATGCATTATTATTTATTACTAGCTGACCTGGCGAACTTTGTTCCCCATCAAAAGTATCGCATCAGTTTTTACAGCGTTTATTATTAATTAAAGTACAATATCTCGAAAATTATAATGTTTTCTGCACTATATTATACATGAAATATACATAAAAACCACCCCGCTGACACTCTCTAACTATTAAATAAAACCGAGTCAAAATACCATGTGTAGTTTTAAAGATCTAATCATATAAGGGGACAGACAGCGGAAAGCGACTTTGTTTTATACTATGTAATGATAAGGGTATATATATTTGATTTGAAATGATTATTAATGATTTTTTTATGAAATATAACACATTTGATTATATTAAATTTCGATCGATTTATTACCCTGTAAGTATTGAATACTTAAAAGGTTATAATATGAAAGAAATTAATTAAATTTCACTTTCAAAATATTGTATGAAAACGATTTGTTATCATAATCTTTATGAAAAATAACCAGTGTCTTGTACCTACTTAACAACCGCTTAGGTAAATAAATTTAGAAACATTATTTCCTTATACTGTACATATTTGAGACGAAATAATGAAATGAAATGAAATGGCAACGCAACAGTAACATTATATGTTGTTGCTGGTGTCCATGGGCGGCGTTGGTTGCTTACCATCAGGTGACACGCCTGATCGTTTGCCCTCCTATCCCATAAAAAAATCAACATTTCTCGCAGCTAACTATATTGAAACTTTATAACAACAAATAAAAAACATCGTTGAGAACACTGTCAGAGTTGTTATCGCTGAATATATTATTATTATTGCCTTTTGTGCTCACTAATAAGGGCGCTAGTTTATTTTTAAATATAACTTATTTATATTGAGTATTATTGACAGATACTCTCCTTCGCTCATTTTAAGTAAATATACATACATACATAAATATACATGAATACTTAAATATTTATCATAAATATTATTTACAAAATCATGTTGATTTTGTACACAGAAATTTTGTACATACAAAAAATGTTTGATTATATTTGATTCCCGTACAAATACTTGAAATTAATTCCCTTTCAACACATCAATCGCTTCGTTTAACTGTACGATTTAGTATAAATAAATTGGAATAAAAATCTACAGTTCGAGTCCCGTTAACGCTCGTGGGTTCATGAAGTGCTGAAAAGAAAATTAAAGCTAAAGCTTATAGAGCTTTTTTTTGTTTGTATTTGCTAATAGAAAAAAGAAATGAATAGATTCAATCAGTGTTGTTTATTTATTTCCTTTGTAGCAGTGGAAGCGATAAAAGGTTTTTGTGATTATTTAGGAAAGAGAAAGGCACTACCCTTGACCCGGTGTAGAGAAGAAAAGAGAATAAATATTAAAAAAAACGCGAAAGGAATCTGCACGAAATCAATAAGTCCGTAAATAGGTTTTAAAATACTTCCTTTAATCATATTGAGTGAACACGTGTATTCGTATTTAATTACCAACCGTTTTTCGATCTTGCTGTTATCGATTTATGAGTTCCATTAACTGATATTATACAGAAGTTTACTGATACTTCTTAAAAGTGGTAAAGCTACGCAGTGCATCAAGCCCAACCGGTACTACACCGTTCCGCGTTTCAGTCGGAGAGAGGTTAGCTTCCTACAAGGTTAGCCTCCTTGCACATATCAAGTATTTCTTATAATAAAAAATAATAAAAAAATGGTTTAATTATAAGATTTATGAAAATCGAAGATGCTAGGTAGTTGTAAATGAATTATGAACGGATGTGTCTGCCGCTCTGTTCTATCTACCAATGTGTATAAACGCGGATTTCTAGCTAAAACCAAAACTTATTATATTACTTAATCGAAGAAATACTTGTAAATGTTGTCTGCACATTCGAATGCAAGTAACAAAATATCACAACGATTTTCTAAGCACTTGAGACACATGTATGAAACTGCACTAGCACCTACGTTTTAACGTAAACAGTTTGCCAACTAAACAAAATGGTGTTCGAAAGTGCATTCAATGTTCACTATTCACTTCGCACAATACTGTATCAAGATATGAAGTCGCTAGAAAATACTGTAGATAGAAAAGCAAGTGCTGTTTTTCTCAAATCTCAGATGTACACTTTTAGTGCTCGTCAAGTGAAATATTACACTCTCTATAAATCAACGTAAATAAATAATCCTGTATTTTGTTTGGTAAGAAAGGTATCGAAAGCCCAACTACCTTTAAGCTCCTTTTAACGTAATTCCCTCACTATGGCAGTTTAAAGTCTCGATATTACAAATGCGCATTGGCAGCACTAGTCGCTTATCATCGGGTGACCCGTTTGCAATTTGACCCCTATTTAAAAACAAAAATTGAGTAATATAAACAAAAGTCAACGTCACTTGAATATTTCATTTCGCTTGAACATAGTGAATCTAAAAATGGAATTTTCAATGAATCAAAGTGCAGTATTATGAATTTTATACATAACATACATACATGTTATGTATAAAATTCATAACACTGTTTTTTGAAATTTTTATTATTGAACAATATTTGAGAATTATTTCGTTTTTATCATGATGTGATATAGGTCTATATCTATGTCAAATAGTATCTGTATTGTATATTGTACATTCTATTTTAATAAAGAAAGAACTTCAAGTGTATAAAGATTTAAAAACAAGGAAATATACTTAACAAAAATATAATGAACGGGAATTTAAACCATACGTAGCTTGACAGCAACCTGACCGAATCGTTAAGCTACCCAAGGTAAATAATTTTCACCTAATCGTGTCGCGTTAATTCCCGTTCATTATATCCATGTAATATGGAACGCGAAAGCCTAAAATTTCTAATATACCGTACATTTTTGAAGGCATAATGATGACAATGGGCCAGGAGCAGCGTTTTAATAATATTGAGTAATACGATTACCATCAGGTTAAAATAAAGTAATTTATTTGCAAAATTATCTTAAATGTACTATAGCTCAGTACCTGCTGCCTTGTTCCGCGCATTGCAATAACTGAAGGTCCCACCAATCGACCTTCACGTGGATCGAGATAATAATTAGTAATATGTAAATCTATATACAGACAATATTTGATATTGCTATTAAAAATCTCTTGTTAATAAAGCGTAATAAATGTATTATAGGATAGGAGAGCAAACAAGTATGCGTGTCACCTGATGGTAAGTGACCAGCGCCGCCCATGGACACATAGTGTTACAGTTGCGTTGCCGACCTTTAAGGAAGTAGGTCTCTGGGTACCTCTCTCACCGAACAAAACGCGGCGTGATCCGATTTACGTCGATCTTTTGAGAGGTCGTGGTATTCCAACGTTCGAGCCGGCCCATTATGCTTGGCTCTAGCACTGTTAAATAGCCCTTTTCTAACGCAGTGGACTGCATTTACGTATATCCTGATGATGAGGACGATATTAGCAATGGTGATGGGCATCTTTTTGTGGGACTCATGATCCAGAATAACCAACCCGTGGTGATTCCGTATACGGGGTTTTCTCTGAGAGAAGAAGCTAGAGAGATATACAAGAATCGAGCCTTATACCGCACTCTTCGCTCTGCCTACCCCCCGAAGGACTTGGTTTTGCTTGGATTTATCTTCCTAGCTATGGAAGACATAGCTATTTCATTAAATAAATAATATCTTGAAAATTGTGAATCAATAAAGAGACCGTTCGATATATCAAAGTGCAGTGTTATGAATTTTATACAGCTTGTTGAATGTTTTATTAATTTACAAACTTTTGAAGATTATTTTATATCTTCGGCAGTAAATGTGGTAACTTAATACTGAAACAATCTGATACCTAATTTCGGAGATAAGGACGGTCAATCAAACAAAGATTTTTTTTAGTATATTACAGGTATGTCGGTTTAAAGTTGACCGGGTCACCTAATCAACAATCTTCATCAATCAGAGGTAACAACAAAAAGAAAATACTTAGTGTGAATTACCATTTTCTCCGTCGCTATTCCGTGGGGAGAACCCCTAAAGAACACGAGATATGTACTTCCATAAATATTGGACTAAATTTTGGATATCGTCGGTTAGGGACAACAGTGATAAATGCTAAACAAACAACCTACGGTCTGCGGAGCATGACAACCTGACGGATGAATAATGAGATTCTGTCAGGAGTTGACGTGAAATACTAAAAAATAACGTTGTAAAAGACGAAAACAGTTTATGAAATTCAATAGATTTTTTCCCTCAATTTAGCAAAGTTTAAATGCAAACTTCCACGGCATGTGTCAGTTGTAATATCGTTTCATTACATATTATGTATTTATTTTGTTCTAGGAATGATTTAGAATGAACATATGTTAAATGGATCAGCAAGGGGTTTTAAATAATAGATAATTTTATCGATTTAAAAAAAAATGTTAGTTTCAAATCTAGTAAGGTAACTTACATGAAAGTGAAGTGACAGAGAGAACAAAGCATAAGTCATGATTCTTACACATTTTATTTGTTTCTCTGACTTTCATCACTCTTGTTATAGACGCTTGTCGGTTTTTAAGGCTCCTGACATCACCTTATAAAAGTATAGGTGATTCAGTGGTCGAGCACCCTGTTTCTGATTCAAGAAGTCGCAGGTTCGAATCCTGGTTCACACCAACGAGTTTCCAAAATTATTTTCGGAAGTTATGTGTGATAAAAAACGATTACTGAAAACTTTGTGCCCGTTATGGCAATAGATTAGCCACCTATTCCATTTGGGATGTAAATATAATGGCGAGTCGAGGCTTGACAGCCACTCCCTACACCTTTGGGTAGAAAAAGGCTAAATATATAGATGAAAAGAACAGTGTAGTAGCTAGTATTCACGACCAGCGGAATTAGAACTTTTCTTGCTTATTTTGTGTTCTTCTGTGTTTTTTTTTATGGGATAGGAGGGCAAACGAGCAGGCGTGTCACCTGATGGTAAGCAACCAACGACGCCCATGGATACCAGCAACACATATAGTGTTACTGTTGCGGTGCCGACCTTTAAGGGATAGGGGTTAGGAAAGATGGGGAATGAGAGTGGGCCTCCGGCTACCTCTCTCACCGAACGAAACGCGGCATGAGCCACTTTACGTCGGTCTTCTGAGAGGTCGTGTTATTTCACCGGTCGCGCCGGCCCATTCATGCAGCATTCTGTTTTGTTTTTTACTTATTTAATGTCTATTCACCGAGAAATTGCAGCAACTACTATGAATTTCCTGTTTCTGAAGCTTTGATCTCTCAGTCAGTCGGGAGCGAAAGAACAACATATGGCTGACAAGCTTACACAGCACTACACCGAAGAATGGCGGGATAACCATTCCAAAATATGGGTGAACCTAAATGTTCTGGTAGAGGCGGGCAGCAGCGTCCCTATTTCTAAAAGGTTCACCCCTGCGGTCTCCAACACGTTTGCCCAGCGTGGAGACTATGGGCATAAACCTCCCGATGAAAAGAGCACGAATACAACGGCCCCCAGTTCCCGGTGGTCCCGCTATTCCCGGCCAAGGCAGCGGTCGTGGTAACGGTGGGACAGGGGGTGCTAAGAATCTCCGGGTTACGGCAGGCTGTCAAAAACAACTACGCGTGGCCACGTATAACGGACGCAGTCTTCGGCTGGACCAACACCTCACCGAACTCGAGGTAGAGCTGAGTTGCTTGAACTGGCATATTCTGGGGCTATCTGAAGTCCGGCGAGTGGGGGAGGACACGATAACCCTACAGTCAGGCAACTTATTCTATTTTCGGGAAGGTGACCAGCTCTCCCAGGGGGGTGTCGGTTTCCTCGTTCACAAGGACTTCGTTAGCAGCGTTGTGGAGATCAGTAGTGTGTCGACCAGGGTAGCGTACCTTGTACTAAAACTCACCAACAGGTACACCCTGAAGATAATACAGGTGTATGCGCCGACCTCGACATACTCTGACGAAATAGCCGAGGCGATGTACGAGGATATTGCAAAAGCAATACATGGTACCGCCAAGGCTCACTACAACGTTGTTATGGGGGACTTCAATGCCAAAGTGGGAGTACAAGAACGCGGCGAAACGAAAATCGGTCCATATGGCTTGGGGTGCCGAAATCACAGGGGCCAGATGCTGGTCAACTTCCTGGAGTCTGAAGGGCTCTTCTTGATGAACTCATTCTTCAAGAAGGGTCTCCACAGGAGGTGGACTTTGCGAAGCCCGGATTCTGTGACAAGGAACGAGATAGATTTTATCATTACGGATAGTAAGCATATATTTAGAGATGTCTCTGTGATCAACAGGTTCAATACTGGAAGTGATCACAGACTTCTTCGAGGCTCTCTAAATATTAACCTGAAAGCTGAAAGGACCCGGAAGATGAGGTCTATTCTCCGACCTACGCCACTCCAAATAGCCGAAACCGAAAAGTTCCAAATGGAACTTCAAAATCGGTTCGACCTGCTGGAAACCACAGGCAACGTGGACGAAAAGACCGCCACTGTGGTCAACACGCTAAGGAAAGTGTCTCAAAGGTTGTTCCCGAGATCGCAGAAAAAGGGGTCCAAACTCTCTGCTGGGACGCTCGAGCTGATGAGGCAAAGGCGAGAAACTCCATCCAATCAGCTGTCTTCGTCAGAATGGAAAAGCCTAAACCAGCGAATTAGAAAGCTGATGCGGCGCGACCTTCGTCGGTCGAATACTCGAGCGATCGAGAACGCGATCGACCGCAACAAAGGGTCGAAAGTGTTCGCTCAGCAGCTTGGAAGGCCCCATCTGACGAAGCTGAAAACTGCGGATGGACGTGTCGTCACCTCTAAGCCCGAGATTCTCGCAGAGATTGAATCTTTTTATGGGCTCCTTTATTCCACACGGATGACCAAGCCGACGGGACACAGCGATGATGACCACAGAGCCCCGCTAACGCGTCACTATAGTGAGGACATCCCCGAAATTGCAGAAAGCGAGATTAGGGCGGCTCTCGGGCAACTTCAGAACAACAAGGCACCCGGTGATGACGGAATTACCACAGAACTTCTAAAATCCGGCGGAACTCCGGTACTAAAGGAATTAGCAAGTCTTTTTAATTCCGTCATACACCAGGGCATAACACCACAGGCTTGGAGCAGGAGTGCGGTGGTGCTGTTCTTTAAAAAAAGGTGATAAGACCTTACTGAAGAATTACAGACCCATTTCACTCCTGAGCCATATCTACAAGTTGTTCTCGAGGGTCGTCACGAATCGTCTCGCTGCAAGACTCGACGAATTCCAGCCTCCGGAGCAGGCCGGGTTTCGAAAAGGCTTTAGCACCGTAGACCACATCCATACTGTTTGGCAGATTGTACAGAAAACCGAGGAGTACAATCAGCCGCTGTGTATGGCATTCGTGGACTACGAAAAAGCCTTCGACTCCATCGAAACTTGGGCAGTTCTGGATGCATTGCAGCGATGTCGGATCGACTGGCGCTATATCGAGGTGTTGAGATGCTTGTATGACACCGCCACGATGGCTGTCCAGATCTAGGATCAAGTGACGAACTCCATCGAGCTGAATCGAGGTGTAAGACAGGGAGATGTCATCTCTCCCAAACTCTTCACCAATGCTCTGGAGGACGTCTTTAAGACCTTGGACTGGACTGGACAGGGTATCAACGTGAATGGTGAGTACATCTCGCATCTTCGGTTCGCCGACGACATCGTTGTAATGGCAGAGTCGCTGGAACAGTTAAGCGGAATGCTGCGCAGCCTAGACGAATCCTCTCGACGTGTCGGTCTGGGCATGAACTTGGACAAGACCAAGGTCATGTTCAACGAACATGTCGTGCCCGGACCGATAAATGTCGATGGGTCAATTCTCGAAGTCGTAAACAAATACGTCTACCTAGGCCAAACAATCCAGTTAGGTAGACGAAACTTCGAGAAGGAAGCCGACAGGAGGATTCAGCTGGGTTGGGCCGCATTCGGCAAACTGCGTCGAGTTTTCGGCTCGCCTATACCGCAATGCCTGAAGACCAAAGTCTTTGACCAGTGCGTCCTACCAGTAATGACCTACGGTGCCGAAACGTGGACACTTACGGTGGGGCTAGTCCACAAATTTAAAGTCGCTCAGCGAGCTATGGAGCGAGCTATGCTCGGAGTATCTCTGAAAGATAGACTCAGGAATGAGTATATCCGACAGAGAACCGGAGTCACCGACATAGCTCGCAGAATAAGTTCGCTGAAGTGGCAATGGGCTGGTCACATCTGTCGAAGGACCGATGGTAGATGTAGCAAGAAGGTCATGGTGTGGAGACCGCGACTTGGTAAGCGTAGTGTAGGACGCCCACCAGCCCGATGGTCAGACGACCTCAGAAGGGCTGCTGGTAAAGACTGGATGCGGAAGGCAGAGAATCGGATGTTGTGGCGCACATTGGGAGAGGCCTATGTCCAGCAGTGGACTGCAACAGGCTAATGATGATGATGATGATGATGAAGCTTTGACTGATTTTCTTAGTTTCTTTCACAAACAAGGGTCTTATACTCATTACGCGGTAATCTTTCACATTTTCCCCTTTGTCTCATTATTCTTTGTGAGAATCTTAGGTATTTACATAATTATGAAGTTTAAAAATGAACTTTTTTCTAGCATAGCGTAGACTGGTAAAAGAAGACTTCTGTATTACTAATATATTCACAGGCAGTCTGCAGATGGCATAGTGAAGTACCTATATTATAACCGGACTGCGCTTTAAGGCGGCTTATTTATTTCAAATGCAAAGATAGATTTTATATTTTAGCTATATAGTCTATTGTAGCTAATGAGTAAAATTCATTATAAACTGCTATTCAAGTAAAATATAAAATAAATTTTTATACTTTCTCTTGACACATTCGTTAAAATATATATCTATAGAAATATAAAAATTGAAGCGACTATTTATGATATTGAAGTAACTGCTTTAATATGAAGACATATACTGTATTTATGCACCAAAATTTTTTTTTAATGAATTTGTTTGTCTGTCTGTTCCGGGTAATCTCGAAATGGTTGGAAAATACAGTAACGATTCGTTAAAATTAACCAACTTTTAAGACGTAGTAATAAATGAGAAGAAACTAATAACTTTTATCAGTTTCGTGCCAAAAGGTTTTGGTTACGAAAAAACTTTAAATACTACAAATCAACGAATAAATTTTGCATCAACTAGCTATATAAATACCCTTCATAGCAATTTGAGGTTCTGTTCGCTTTACTAATAGGAAATGCCATTCAGTAAGATATGGCGATAACATGTTTGAGCATGTTTGTGAAGCTACTGGGGTGGCCATATATAATGCTTACCATTTAAATCGAGGTTTTGTTTTTTTCTTTAGTTGTGTATCTATCTTCCAATTAAAACTCTATATTTGTCTAATAATCTCTTTCTTTATCATAGTACCGAGTTTCAGAGCAACTGTCTTCCTTAGACTTTGGTTTCGTCGGAGTCTATGACCATCACTCCGCTGGTTTTGCGTAGTGATTTAACACCTCGAATCTCTGAAATATCAAACTTAAACAAATATAAAAATTATATACAACAATAATTGAAAACAATTCAAATAAATAAAAACAAAAACAAATTCCTTTTTTAAATCAGTTAAAAGCAAACAATTGTATTTCAATTTCCAATCAATATATTTAATGTAAATATCAGCCGAGTTAATGACAACCACACAACTGAATTGTTATTTATATTACAATCGATTGCGTTGTTTGTTCCGAGTAATACAGTTAACACGCCATCACATACAACAAATGTAGTAATGTAAATATAACACTATAGACATTGCCTCCATATTGAGCATTATATTATACCAGATAGCATAGCAGGGCCCTCTATTTTATATAGAAAACGGCCATGCCTCATACAAACATCCATACATATCAACAATATTTGTACTCCAATGGGGATTGAAGCCGTCGATTTATAGTTAGCAATCGATAGTTTTATCCGCTACTTGTATTTAATTTAAGTAGTAATAGAAAAATAATTAGAAAATTAAATTGTCTAAGTTCTTAAGTCAATATTTAAGCCTCTTGGAAAATTCCATAGCATGCATAATATTCTGATGAAAGATGCTCCAGATTTCTTTGGCTCTTTTGTTAAACTGTCGCATGTTCTGTTTGTTCTTGTTGCGAGACGTCGTAATGAAGTTTCTTCAAACTTTGTATGTAAACTAAACAGGAACCAGGCATTGTATCATATGAACTGATTGCTAATTGTATGCACACCAAGTTCTAAGTTTGGACTTTAGTTCATACTTTATTGTATACATGCAAAGGCGAGCTTAATTCACTATTCAATTTGAACGTTAGAGGAGAAATTAAGTTTGTTTGTTTTTGTATATGCGACTTGTTTAAAATAGGTAATAGGTTCAGAATTTGTTTTTCATATAGTGTGGGGAAAATTGGTTATTAATCCGTTTTAAGGTCACATACCGTTTGAGTCTCGGTGATCTAGAGGCCGACTATCCCGCCACTGAAACAAGAAGTCGTGGGATCGAATCCTAGCTCACATGACCAATGACTTCTCAGACTTCCTTCCGGACTATGCCCGATGTATGGTAATGGGATTCACAACCTATACTATTATTATAATAGTATAGCTTGCGAAACCCAGAAAGAAACAGCAAGTCGTTGTTTAACTACCACTGCCTAATTATAATTAAAAAAATTACTTTAAAAAAAAAGTTAAACCGACTTCTAGAATCGTAAACCAGAAAATCTTTATGTATATGAAAACAGTACTTATATAACTAAAAGCGATAAATAACGTAATTTACTAATTTCTATACTTAATACAATATAAAAAACGAAATACTTTAATAAAGTCATCTTTAACTGTTAAAATATTTACAATTGTCACTCATTATTAAAGTCAGTGCCAGACAATAGAGTACGTCACTTTTTTTTGTTACGCGAGGAAATGCACACCCCCCGCCTGGGAACGGCAGGGGGTAGTGTGGGACTCCCAAAACAGTAAACTGCAATCCAATCCTAGGTTTACCCACTAAAACGCCGCGGCGGCCTTCCTTCGGCGTTGGGGTGGTCGTCCAGGATACGGTTAACCCCTCTGGTCCACCCCGCCGTCACCCCCCCCTCTGTCACGTGGCGGTGTTCATCCTCGGGGAGCCTCGGCCAGGCTCCCCCGGGCGAGGCGGCTCCGACCGCGCGCTGTAAAGAGGCGCGCGGCCGGCGGCGACCCCGACGACCCTCCCCGACCGCACCGGGGGGTCATCCTTCCCGGCGGTGGCGATCACTGAGCTCGCCGCCGCCGCCTTCGAGCGGGATCAGCTCTCTCCCGACCCCGCTCGGCGGCCTCCTTCTGGAGCATTACTGCTTCGCAGAAGGAGACCAAGACCCTCCACTCCTCCTCTCCCGCCAGCTTTGCCGCGATCAACGCCGGCAGGAACAGGTCTCGCCCGATGCCGTCAACCAGGACTCGGCGCTCGGCCGCCCATGCCGGGCAGACTTCCAGCGTGTGCTGGGCCGAATCCAGGCCAGATGCGCAATGCGAGATCTCTTTGCGTTTTATTCGACTCAGATACTCACCGGGCACGGGTGCTTCGGTGAGTATCTGAGTCAACCTGTATGTGACAGTGCCCCATTTACGGAGCACCCAGGACTCGAGGTGGGGCAGGACGGCACCGACGGCGCGCTGAAGCGCGCAGCCCTGGAGGACCAGTGCGTCGCGCCTGTCCCCCAGCACTCGGGCGGCGGGATCCCCCTCTCTCCGGCCTGGCCCTGGATCATGAAGGGGGAACGCGCGAGGACCGTCGCCGCCTCGTACGAAATGGTACGGTAGCCCCGTACGATCCGGATGGCCATGATCTGCTCCAGGCTCCTCAGCAGAGCCCTGGAGCGGGAGGCCCCGCGAGGTCTCTCGACCAAACGGCGGCCCCGTACAAGGCCACGGACTGCACTACCCCACCGTAGAGGCGGCGACTTTACTTTTTTTTTCTCTAACTTTGTAGCAATGGAATATCTTAAATGTAATATAATCAAAATTTAACCTGAATCATTCACAAATCCTCTACCATCGGACAGCATAATAGGTTTGAAATCCGTCATACGCCGCTGTTAAATCTGTGATTACATCACGTTATACTGAATGATTAATTGTGTCATATACACTACATATTATACTGAAGCAATTAGCATAGGTGTTAATATGACCATATATATTGGAATAAATTTATTCACATATCGAATTAAGCGCTTTAAAAAATGACGCGCGTGGTTGAAAAATTTTGATTTTTGAGGCTTCTAACATCACCTTCCTCTAGAAAACGTTCATTTGGTCTTCCTCTAGAAAACGTTCATTTGGTCTTCGACTCCCACATCCATTCGCTTTGCATTGTATATCTGCTTGGTCAATCTTACAGCATCCTTTCTTTTTACATGTCCGAACCATCGGAGCACCCTTTCTTACTTTTACACTCTCTTTCAATTCCACTTCCTTCCTCACAACCTTGTTTTTGACGCAGTAAGCGACAGTCATTCCGCAGATTTTGCGCACTGCCCTTATTTCAACCGCGTTTATTGTACATGTAAACACGTATGCGTGTACGTGTTTTCATGTACACTCTGCCATACCCAGCTCTCGCTTCCATAAACTAGCGTTAGAATCAGTACCGTATTGTGAATTAATGACTGGGATTTTCTGCTAACATTCTTTGCGCCCAGGAATCTGTCCAATGCTCCATTTACGCTGTTGCCCAACGCTATTCTTCTTTCTACATCCGCGGTGTATCTGAAATTCCTGCTAAAAGCACATCCAATATATACAATTTAATTCACCTGGTCCAATACTACATCATCAACAATTATCCTTACCTCCGTTCTGGATTCCTAACCTTCAAACGCATTTGTTTTCATCATAAAAATGACTCACTACAGTAAAAAATCATGTGAAAACTAACTGACGCCATAATTTTAATTTTGTTGTGCTGCATATAAAACCTGAAAACAAAACTAGTCACTTACCAATATACTGAATGCCTGCATGCTAGCTGGCACTGAAGGATACCGCTTCAGATGCAAATGATAGTAAAATGTCAACCGCAAGACACCGACGGCGTCTCTATATTCTGCCAAGCGTTAAATGTTAATGTTCTCTGTTAACATAACTTGTCTGTTATAAACTTCGTAAGTAAGCTTTCTGACATTAAAACAAGTTAATGGCCAACGAAATGTGTAAAGAAGTGACCAGCTTTACAGCTAAAAGTTATTTGTGTGTTACAGAAACATCTTATTTAAAAAATTCTCGTGTCACAATGTTCGTTCCAATACTCCTCCGAAACGGCTCGACCAATTCTCATGAAATTTTGTGTGCATATTGGGTAGGTCTGAGAATCGGCTACTATCTATTTTTTATCCCCCTCAATGTTATCCCTCATTTTTTTTTAATTTTTCGATATATATCTGTTTTTTATTTTTGAAGTGAAACTTCTAATGTCTCGTGCAAGAGCGTTTAACGCTTTTAACGCCCCTCTGCGGCTCTCGCGGGGCAGTATATATTAATATACAGTAGTACTTTAAAACAGCGAAGTATACAGCGTGTCCCACATTGGGTATATCAAGCCGCGATGAGTAGATACAGGTTCGAATTGCCTATCGGATGGCTATATTTAAAATGTGATAAGTCGAAATTTTAGATCTGAAAAAAAATTAATAATTCCTACTGAGTCCGCAAATAATAATATTTGACATGGTCACCCTACTATAAAGACTTTCATTGATATCACATACACACATATACAAGAAATCGTAACATATGGTACGATTTCTTGTGTACCTACAACACTGATATAAAAATTAAAACCTTATTCTGTAGTAGTAGAGTCGATATTGCTAAGTTATGGTGAGATATAAAATAAAAATTTTGTATTTCATTCTGATTAAATAAAATTCATTCATAGTTTAATACATATCTAACCAGATTTTTCGTTTAAGATTTATGGTGAACACTTACCATTTCTCAGTGTGACTACAAAAAAGGTTCAATGTGCTGTCCTCCTCTCGTAACACATAGGTTTACACGCCGCGATACAGATTGTGTGGCGCGGCTCAGATACTCCGGTGTTAGAGTACCACAAGCTTCCACAATTTTTTGGCGCATATCATTCACAGTTTCACACTGCGTAGCATACACCACACTTTTCAAATATCCCCACAAAAAAAAGTCCATTGGCGTTAAATCGGGCGACCGTGGTGGCCATGGAACAGTTCCAGAACGTCCAATCCACGCATGAAAGCGATCGTCCAGATATTCGCGTACAGAACGAGTGTAATGCGCTGGCGCGCCGTCTTGCTGGAAAATCATGTCGCGGTAAACTAACAAGGAAGGCCTTCTCAAGTTCTTCCATCCATCATCCATCCAAGGTGGTCCTCAACATTTCAAAGTAGATTTCACCGTTCAACCGGTCCGGCTAAAATACAGGGCCTATCAATTTGTCACCGATGATACCGGCCCACACATTAATTTTCCACCTGTGCTGAAAATGGCTTTGACGAAAAGCATGTGGATTTTCATGAAACCAGTAGTGCTCGTTGTGGCTATTGGATAGTCCAAAACGAGTAAAGGTAGCCTCATCAGACCATAGAACCCGAGACGCAAACATATGGCCAGCAGTAACCTGACTACGATACCACTCACAGAATCGCGGTCTCAATAAAAAATCTGCTTCTGTCAGCTGTTGTGTGCGCTGGTAATGGTAAGGATGCTGACTATCTTTTTTTAAACTTCTCCATACTTTCATTCTAGACACACCTAATACGACAGAGGCTTTTCTAGTACTTCTAGTTGGATCTTCAGCAAAGTGATCCAAAATATTCTGTTCCACACGAGCATCCGCACGGTCACTCGATCGTCCTTCAGAGTTTGGACTGTGGAAAGAACCGTTTGAGTGCAAACGATTGACCAGCCTCCTGAAGCATGCATAAGAAGGAAGTCTTCGCTGATTCTCCAGCTCTCTTCCATCAATGTTACGTTGTCGATAAAGTTCGCGCGCTACAGTAAGGATTCCCTCCGATGCACCCACACACATAATCATATCATAGTACTCTGCATTTGAATACTCCGCCATTATAAAATAACGAAAGCACTTTCACTAACTTGACACCGATGGATGGTACTGACCGATAGAACAAGCGAACAATAATGAAGAACGTGTAAAAAAATAATCACTAACAAACATTAGTAAGTGTACAAAATCCTTTAAAACGCACAACACTGACTTTAACTCAATTAAACACTGCACTTATACTTTAAACTTTATTGAGCTCACCCTAATGACATCACAATACAATAGTTACTAATTACTTTGAATCTTCTAAACATTAAACGATCCTCGATTTACATCAAAACATCATAGTATTTACGTTTTGCCGACGAGTATTTTCATTGTGACATTTAATTCGCTTGTAGCGCCATCTATCGTAATAATTAACAAATGCATATCAACTTAGACATTCCGCCCACCAAGGACTAGTCCTTCCTAAATCATACATACAAAATACATAAGCACTTTCTGCAATACAAATCTAAACATCAAAATGTAATTGAAGTTAAAAACAAGCAAATTACAGTTCTGATTTAAAAAACATAAAATAAAATTGAAATTGTAAGTAAGCCGCCCACCATGACAATATAAACTTCAAACTTACTTCTCCAAGATACTTAGCTTATTTAAAGGTCGTTTAATATAACCATTCTTACATTTTATAGTTACAACTCGTGATAAATTATCAGGTCCAACATGTTTTTTGATGATTCTACCTAGTATCCATTTAGAAGGTGGAACATTATTATCTCTAATAATACATATATCATCAATGTTAGGTTCCTCTAATTTTGTATTCCATTTATACCTTTTATTTAAATTTAATAAATATTCTTTAGACCACCGTTGCCAGAAATCAGAAACCATTTTTTGAATTAAATTCCATCTATCTAATCTATTAATATTACAATCCTTATAATCTGCATGGGTAACATTTATAAGAGGTTCCCCAACCAAAAAATGACCAGGGGTTAATGGGAGAGGGTCATCTGCTTCACTACTGAGAACAGATATAGGCCGAGAATTTAAACATGCTTCTATTTGTGACAATATTGTTACTAATTCTTCATATGTAAGAGCAGTATCACCTATGACCTTCTTTAAATGGCTTTTAGCACAACGAACTCCAGCTTCCCATAGACCTCCAAAATTCGGCGCTTGAGGCGGTATAAAATGCCAAGTGGTAGATTGTAATGTCAGCAATTCAGCTATTTCTTTAGGCAAGGTTGATTTTGCACCATCAAACATTTCTTTTAATAATTTATCTGCACCAACAAAATTTGTGCCATTGTCACTGAAAAGATCTTGACAATGGCCCCGTCGAGACGTGAAACGCCTGTACGCAGCAATGAAACCCTTTGCTGTTAAATCAGTAACAGCTTCAATATGAATGGCACGTGTTACCATACATATAAATAAACAGATGTAGCCTTTGTACGTCTTCGCACCACGTCCTGGAGAGAATTTAATATTAACTGGTCCAGCATAATCCACTCCGGTTGCCGTGAAAGGTTTACATGACTTTAACCGCGCATCTGGGAGCTGCCCCATCAACTGTACTCTAGCAGCCTTAGAATGTCTTAAACATGTAATACAACTTCGATAATGCTTTTTAACTTTATCTCTAGCTCTTATGATCCAAAATTTTGAACGTAAGAAATTTAACATTATTTGTGGTCCACCATGAAGAGTTTTGTCATGAGCATCCGATACCAATAGCCTTGTAAGATGAGAGTTAGCAGGCAATATATATGGGTGTTTCGCGTCATAACTTACATGAGCTGAATCAATTCGTCCACCGACTCTTAATAAACCATTTGGATCTAAAATAGGACAAAGAGATTTAAGTACACTTCTTTTTGGTATTTCCTTTTCATTCTTTAAACATGTTATTTCATCTTTAAAAGCTAACTTCTGAACTTGACTAATACAATTCTCTAATGTTTTATTCATTTCCTTTACAGTTATAAATGTTGGTAAACTTTTTCTTTCTTCCTTTGATATTAAAAATCTTCTACAATATGATATAACCTTTAACATTTTGGTGAAGTTCGAAAATCTTAACCATTCAAAATTTTCCTCTTTATTAATTGTAACCTTCATTGAAATTAACCTTTTTTCTTCGCTCGTATCTTCTATTTCTTGGTATTGTGGGGTGATTTTAAGACTTTTCAACCATTCAGGGCCTTCCCACCATAGAGAATGTGTAAGTAATTCTGTGGGATTCATTCCTCTTGACGCACAATCTGCTGGGTTAGTGTCAGTTGAAACATGTCCCCACTGATTGTAGTCAATTATGGAGAGAATTTCAGAGACCCTATTACTCACAAACGTTGTCCATTTACTTGCCCCGCCTTTTAACCACGCTAATACTATTGTAGAATCAGTCCACCCGTAAAGATTTTCTTTTGTTATTTTCATAACCTGAGATATTTCATTTAATAGTTTCGCTGCGAGCACTGCGCCACATAACTCTAACCGTGGAATAGAGACTTCCTTTTCGATAGGAGCAACTTTGGTCTTAGCAGACAATAACTTTACATGAACTGATGTAACCTCTATAACCCTAATAAATACCGCAGCTGCGTAACCTGCTCGGGAGGCGTCTGAAAAGGCATGCAACTCTATACAGCTTTTACGTGTGCAACCAATCCATCTTGGAATTCTAATACGTTGAATGTCCACCAGATCAATACGAAATCTCAGCCACATTTCACGCACTTCTACAGTTAGCGGATCATCCCAATCTAAGTTTGCTTTCCAAATTTTTTGTATTAAAATCTTTGCCACAATTACTATAGGTGAAATCCATCCTAACGGGTCATATAAACGAGCGATGTTTGACAATACTTGTCGTTTCGTAATTGGGTATTTAACTTCCGGCAATGATACAGTGTATTCAAAATTATCTGACTCCCTATTCCAACTAATTCCTAGCACTTTCACCATGTTGTCAATTTTAATAGGTACAGATTCTTCCTTTTTATTCTTATCATCTCCTATATATTTTAATAAATCCTTACAATTACTACTCCACTTTTGTAGTCTGAATCCGCCAGATGTCATTAGAGCGTTCATTTCATCATAAATAATTTTAGCTTCTTCTATTTTATCACATCCTGTCATCATGTCATCAACATAATAATCATTCTTCGTTATTTCTGATGCCACTGGAAAGTTATTTTGTTCATCTTCTGCTAATCTTTGCAAAGTTTTAATAGCTAGGTACGGTGCACAAGCAGTACCGAACGTAAGAGTAACTAACTTATAATCCTGAATTGGCATGTTTGTGTTCGGTCTCCAGAGTATTCGTTGAAAATCGGCGTGTAAAGGGTTTACGAGCACCTGCCTATACATCTTGACTAAATCGGCCACGATACAAATTTGATGTGTACGCCACCTTATTAAAATGTGCCTTAAATCTTGCTGGATTTTCGGTCCAACCATAAGATTGTCATTCAGTGAGACGTCATTTGTACCTTTACTAGAGGCGTTAAAAACTACTCGAAGCTTTGTAGTTTCTTTATCCTCTCTTACTACAGCGTGATGAGGAAGATAAACAGCCTTTGGATTGTGCACGTCATTTTCTTCTACTAAAGACATATGACCAAGAGTCAAATATTCTTGTAAGACCTTGTTGTACTCTTCATAAAGTTTGGCATCATTCTTCAGTCTTCTTTCTAAAGCCATTAGTTTTTTCATTGCTATATTCCTTGAATCTCCATACTGACATTCAGGATTTTTGTTCTTAAAAGGTAATGTAACAATGAACCTGCCCTCTTCATTTCTGATTGTCGTCGCCTCATATAAATCTTCACATAATTGTTCTTCGACTGTAAATATTTTTTTAATACTATCCGGTTCGACCTCTAATTCCCAAAACCGTTTAAGATAATCGTCTTCATTCGTAACCTGTAAATGAAAACTTTTTATTTTATTATTATTCGCTAATGAATCAGATATTCTTCCTGACAAAACCCATCCAAAGGCCGTATTCTGAGCAATGAGATTTCCTTTGGGGTGTTTCATCATGCCTTCCAACAAAATCTGAGAATAAACTTCAGCGCCCAATAGTACATGAATCTTACCCGGTGTTGCATAACCTGGGTCAGCCAATTGTAAGCTTTCAAGCTCCAGCCAACTAGGTGTTTCCAATCTGTCACAAGGAAGCATAAATGTAAGTGATTTTAATACATACGCATTTACTTTAATTGATATTTCTGGATTATGGCGCGATTCTAAACACAACGTAACTAAATATTTTATATGCATTTGACCATCTCCCAGACCTGATACAAACCCATTAATAGACTTCCTTTTAAGGCCTAATAATTGAACTGTTGCTTCTGAAATAAATGAAGCTTGTGAGCCTTGATCTAACAAAGCACGTATTAACATACTACACCCTTTATTGGAATGAGCCTTAAGTAGTGTGGTCGCCAGAAGAACTTCGTAACAATTACTCTCCTGCTTTGCGAAGTTCGATATAATTTTTTGTTCTACTGCAGACCCCTTTGTATTCTCTATTCCTTGTTTAGTGATCGTATTTTCTGTGAGTCCTTCTTTCTCGTAATGTAACATTGTATTGTGTCTTCTTCCACACCTTTTACAGCACGTCGAATTTCTACATTTGTTTGCAATGTGACTGGGTTGTAAGCAATTAAAGCAAAGACCTTTAGCTTGTACAAAATCACGTCTTTGTTTTATAGTCTGGTTTGTGAAATGCTTACACCGATTTAAATAATGATTCTCGCCACATAAGGAACATACAATTTCAGGTATCTTACTATCTTGCGTGATAGCGGTATGAAAAGCTCTACTTTTGTGCACTTGCTTTTTTGGTTGCGGACATATATTTGAAAATTGTTTCGACCCCGAGTCGATCATCTCTAGGCTCCGAAATCTCGCTTCCAAAAAATCCACTAATTGAGCCCAGGTAGGTAGGTCATCAGATAAGGAGCTAATGTGGTTCTCCCATTGCTTATGAGACTCTACATCCAGCTTTGATACTACCAAAAAAATTATAATAGCATCCCATGTCTGGGTCGGTACACCCATATTATCTAAAGCTTTCAACGCAGACGTAGTTGTATCTAATAATTCTCTAATTTTATGAGAAGATTCGATCATGGACTGTTTTTGTGAAAATAATATTTTAAGCACAGCATTAGTGTTGTAACGTTTGTTGTTATATCTCTTTGTTAATTGTTTCCAAGCCTCTTCATAATTTTTATCGGTTGTAGCGAAATTGCGTAATAAGCTTTCAGGTTCTCCTGATATACTTGTCTTCAAATAGTGCAATTTTTGCACTGCCGACAATTTTACATTACTGTGAATTAGTGAAACAAACATATCGTAAAATGCTTGCCACTCCTCATACTTTCCTGTAAACAATGGTAACTGAATTCTTGGAAGCTTAACATCTTCTCTTAATATATTCTGTGGACAAGTATTCTCCGATTTGGGTCTTTCTGAAAATTGTTCCAACTTTTCTTTTAATTCGGACATATGCTCTGTATATAATTCTTGAAAATTATCAAAATGGTCTTCTCTATAATATGGCAACTCTTCTAATTGTTCTGTTGGAAGCCCTTGAATTAATTCTCTGTGATTATTCTTAAACTCCTTAAATAAATCTTCTACTGTAGCAATTCGTGTTTCTATATAAGCTTTAGTTATTCGAACTTTAGGACTTTTATTATAGTTCACTTGTGCCTTCCTTAATCTTAAATATAACTCAGCTTGGCTTTTAATAGTCTTCGACATATTGTAAGATTACAGAAAAGAGAAGTACAAAATTCGTCGAAAATTTTTCTATGTCCAAATCACTTCAAATTTTTCTAAGTCCTGAGATGTTCATAAAATTTTTACAAGTCCAAATCACTTCGAATTTTTCTAAGTCCCAGAGTTAAGTTAAGAAATTATTCTAAGTGTTTTAAAATATCAGAGTCCAAAGTCCATCCGGGGTTTCGGCACCATGTACAAAATCCTTTAAAACGCACAACACTGACTTTAACTCAATTAAACACTGCACTTATACTTTAAACTTTATTGAGCTCACCCTAATGACATCACAATACAATAGTTACTAATTACTTTGAATCTTCTAAACATTAAACGATCCTCGATTTACATCAAAACATCATAGTATTTACGTTTTGCCGACGAGTATTTTCATTGTGACATTTAATTCGCTTGTAGCGCCATCTATCGTAATAATTAACAAATGCATATCAACTTAGACAGTAAGGATGTGAAAAAATAATTGATTATTGAAATAATCGATTAAAAATCAACTTCTAAAAGTAAAAAAAACTATTAAATTTAGTAATTATTTTTATATGACTAATCGATTAATAACCGATTATTTTATTAATCATTCAATTACATATTACCGACTTTTTTTCATCTGCAACGCCCCGATATTAAGTTTGGTCTTCTGGCCCGGAACGAAAACTACTAAAGAATACTTTTTCCATAATGTTATTTTTAACGCCATCAATGACCGCATTCCTTCTATACCTTTGAAACAGTTTAGTTATTTATTTATTCAAATATTCACTAGATGGAGTCGATGATTAATACAATTTTATTAGCCGACATTTGGTTGATATGTTCTCTTTTATTGTATATTTCCAAATTACTAAATATTACATGGATACTCACTCGCTTTGTTGACTTTTATAACTCTTTTCATGCACGCGCGTCGGTTTTTGAGGCTCCTAACATCACCTTCCTCCAGAACACGTTCTATTTGGTCATGTAATGTGTGTCTTGGCTGTCCTCAACTCCTACATCCATCCGCTTTTGCATTGTATATCTGGTCAATCGTGTCAAATGATCGGTCAGTCTTGCATCATCCATCCTTTCTACATGTCCGAACCATCGAACCAACCATGCCCTTTCTTACTTTTACACCGACACTCTCTTTCAAACCAACTTCCTTCCTTACAACCTTGTTTCCTACGCGGTCAGCGAGAGTCACTCCGCAGATTTTGCGCAGTGCCCTCATTTCTACCGCGTTTATTCCACTTTCATGCACACTCTGCCATACCCAGCTCTCGTTTCCATAAGTTAGCGTTGGGATCAGGACTGCATTGTGGATGGCTAGTTGGGCTTTTCTGCTGACGTTTTTTGCGCCCAGGAATCTAGCCAACGCTCCATTTACGCTATTTCCTATCGCCACTCGTCTTTCTACATTCGTGGTGTACCTTCCATCCCTGCTAAAAGCGCATCCAAGATATACAATTTCATTCACCTGTTCCAGCACTACATCATCAATCATTATCCTTGCATCTGTTCTGGATTCTTCCCTTTCAAACACCATAACTTTCGTTTTCGTCGCATTCAACTGCAAGCCTTTAATCATGCAATCATCTTTCATAGTAGTGACTAGTGTTTGCAGGTCCGACGGCAATTCGGCCAGAAGCACGGCGTCATCTGCGTAAAGCAGGCAGCTCACAACTAGGTCACCCATTCGCATCACTACATCCATCAATCTCACTCTCTGGAGACAACTGTCCACGTATAGGATGAACAGTCGAGCGGACAGCACGCAACCCTGTCTGACGCCGATATTGACGTCAAACCAGGGGGACAAGCCGCCGTCAACACGCACACACGCTGTGCAGTCCTCATAAGTGGATTGCACAGCGCGCAGCAGTGCTCCGCTCACCCCGTAGCCCGGGAGTATATCCCACAGATCCTTTCGTAACACTCTGTCAAACGCTTTTTCCAGATACACAAAACCGCAGAAAACCTTCCGGTTAACAGCCAGTTGTTTCTCCACGATGTCGCGGAGAGAAAAAATCTGATCCATGCACCCTCGTCCGCTTCTAAAACCACCCTGAGCCTCCCACAACACTTCATCAGATATCACCCTCATTCTCCTTTCAATAATGTTCCCATACACTTTTGCTGCTAAACTGATCAAACTGATGGCCATGTAACTGGCGCACTGCATACGTGATCCCGGCACGTATGCAGTGCGCCTCCAGTCCGTGGGAACCTTACCTGACCTCCAGCACAGATTGCTCAAGGTCAGGAAAGAGTCCCGGACACAGGTTCCACCGTGTTTGATCATTAAGCAGACATCATATCAATTCCAGCTGCCTTGCCAGAAACATAGAAACATACCAGGAATATACTCGTACTTTTCCCCAAAATACTCACTCCACCTGCCCAATACATTGCTTGGGTTTGCAAGAATGTCACCAGCCTTAGACATAATTTTGTCCATTCTGGATGTTGACCAAGAACCCCGAGACTTTCTAACTTCCCTCCAGAAGAGTTTGTTATTCGCCTCGAAGTTCTCCGTCAACCTCACTTCCTCATTCGCAACTAGTCTTTCACGCTTCGCTTTCACTAAGGCTTTGGTAACATTCCTGCAGCAGCGGTAGCTCTCATACTTTTTCTCTGTCATACTATCATTCTGATTCAAATTTGAGACATTATCCAACCATGCTTTTTTCTTTCTATCGACGCTGGATTTCACATCCTCGTCCCACCAGGCATCACCTCTCAGAATCCTATGCCTCTTTGCACTACCACATACTTCTTTTGCAATATCCACTATACTTTCTTTCATTCTTTCTCAGCATTCTTCAACACCTAAGTCAGAAAGACTCGTCTCATTGAGTCTTTTACTGACTAGGTCTACATACATACTCCGTACACTTTCACCTTCTAATTTCTCACATTTTATCCTTTCAAGCTCTCCGAAATGGGTACGCACTCGCCAGTGTCTCCACTTCTTGAAAAGGCCCACGAAATGGCTTACCACCAGGTAGTGGTCCGTATCAAGAGTGGGGCCTCTGCAGGCTCGTGTATCCCTTTAGAGTATTTCGGAGACGACTATCTACCAAAATCAAATCAATCATACCTTTTTGTTCATTCCGTCTCCACGTATACGTGTGAATATCTTTATGACAGAATAATGTGTTAGACACATCGAGGTTCCGTTCCAGGCATACGTCCAAGATGGGCTTACCAGTATCATAGACTCTCTTGTCACCATTCGGACCAAGGACAGCCTCCAGGCCATCTCTCTTGGTTCCGACCCTTCCATTAAGATCACCACACAGAATTATCTTTTCATGTCCCTCAGCCAGATTCAGAATATCCCTAACAGATTCCCAAAACTCCTCGAGTTCGCGGGGATCCGCGGAGCTTACGGGAGCATAAGCTGCGACCAGGAAAACTCGCGTGATCCCCAGTTTTATTCGAACCCAAAGATGTCTTGGGCCTACCAACTCATAATCTTTCACTCCGGAAGCAAAGTGGGAGGAGAGAACGACTCCAACACCCCCACTAGCACGGACGTCCTGGTCCACTCCGGACCATAGGGCTACCATGCCACCGGGGAGGTCCTCGGTCTCACTCCCCCTTCGCTTTGTCTCCGTCAAACATAAGGCATCCAGGCATCTCTCATTTATTACATCCATCATCTCATTCATCTTTCTGATCATACTACCTCTAACATTCCACGTGCCTATACGGCACTCCCCTCTCCTCGTCCCACCAGGATTGGCGCTGCGTGAAAGGTGGCGGCCCCCTTCGCCGCATGCGTATGCAGCCGCACCAACGGGGGCTAATCGGTGCCCGTCGCTTCCGGGGCACGCCGGAGCAGCCCGTCCGGCTCAGTTTGCTTCGGTCAAGATTGCGTCCCACTGGGACGGCAGGGGTCGCGACGTGCACGCTCTTGATATGACCCCCTAAAACTAATTGTACATATTGCCCAAAAATTTAAAAATCCATTAATTTAAATAAATCGATTATTTTCTTAAATAAATACGATTATTAATTAATCGATTTTTTCATTGTAATAAATTAATCGTTTAATCAAAAATCGTTTTCTTATGTTTAATGTCACATTCCTAAATACTAGTGTCTCTGCCATTTTTAATTTCTTAGGGTACCGTTATACCAAAATACGGAACCTTTATACGATAACTTATTTTTTTATAATAACTTTAAAAATACTAGTCTCTGTACTACAGAGTCTAATAGATATTTTAATTTCACTCAAATCTCATCCAAAGCAAATTGGAATAGTATTTTAGAAAATCTCTAAATTTTAAGTAATAATACGCACAATACCGAATACCGGATTTAACATAACATAACTTCACGCCTTACCCGAAGGTGTAGGCAGCGGCCGTTAAGCCCCGTCTCGCCCTTATGTTTACGTCCCAAATGGAATAGGTGGCGAACCTATTGCCATACCGGGCACAAAGTTTTCAGACATCGAT
Organism: Euproctis similis; assembly: GCA_905147225.2. Lineage (NCBI taxonomy): Eukaryota > Metazoa > Arthropoda > Insecta > Lepidoptera > Erebidae > Euproctis > Euproctis similis. The sequence goes on from LR990105.1 coordinate 12,554,123, forward strand.
ATTTATCACACTTAACTTCCGCAAACGATTTTGAAAAGTCATTGGTGTGAGCCAGTGTCAGGATTCGAACCCGGACCTCTGGATCAGAAGCCTTAAGCTCTCCCATTGGACCACCGAGACTCCTAGGATTTACCTACGTAATACTTTTTAAGCTTTCACGTGTTATGCAACATAATGATAATAATAATATACTTTATTAATTTGCGTTGGTACATTAAAATTATACGGACCCATAATAAATAATATTAATATTTCAAAATATTTCACTGTAAATTTAGAAATGCCGACCAATTCTTTTTATAAATGCCGCCTGATGAGTTCAAGGTTATCTTGTGCGAGCCGAAAGGCAGGCGGCAATTTTCAAAGGAAGTTTCGGGCGCGTGTAACAGGTCACAGCACGTGTAAGAGGTGCACACATATACACAGCACATATACACATGACCTACAAATGAATCAATAAGTAGGGTTCACAGTTTTTTGTGTAACTTCACGCCTCAAATACATGAGAGTGTAGGCAGCGAATACTATTTACTGATTATGTTTCATGGTAATTCCATGTGGTTTCTTAAACAGATCAGAATGTAGTCAGCTTAATATTTTTTTGTAACTTCACGCCCCAAATACATACGGGTGTAGGCAGCGAAAATTACTTATTGATTATGTTTCATGGTAATTTTATATGATTTCTTATTGCGAACCGAATACAGATAACTTTTTTTTGTAACTTCACGCCTCAAATACATGAGAGTGCAGGCAGTGAAAACTATTTACTGATTATGTTTCATGGTAATTCCATGTGGTTTCTTAAACAGATCAGAATGTAGTCAGCTTAATATTTTTTTGTAACTTCACGCCCCAAATACATGCGGGTGTAGGCAGCGAAAATTACTTATTGATTATGTTTCATGGTAATTTTATATGATTTCTTATTGCGAACCGAATACAGATAGCTTTTTTTTGTGTAACTTCACGCCTCAAATACATGAGAGTGTAGGCAGGGAAAACTATTTACTGATTATGTTTCATGGTAATTCCATGTGGTTTCTTAAACAGATCAGAATGTAGTCAGCTTAAATTTTTTTGTAACTTCACGCCCCAAATAAATGCGGGTGTAGGCAGCGAAAATTATTAATTGATTATGATTCATAGTAATTTTATAAGATTTCTTAATGCGAACCGAATACAGATAGCTTTTTTTGTGTAACTTCACGCCTCAAATACATGAGAGTGTAGGCAGGGAAAACTATTTACTGATTATGTTTCATGGTAATTCCATGTGGTTTCTTAAAGAATCATCAGAAAGAAGATCAGAATGTAGTCAGCTTAAATTTTTTTTGTAACTTCACATAATTATTAAAAATTAGAGATGACAACCCTATTGATGATCGAAATGGAAAAATGAATGAAATACTTTAGGCGAGAAGTCACAATGAACTCAGTTGTCGTAGGTCATAAGTAGGGTGATCATGGTTCATATTTCTGAGGGATAATTTTTGTAAAAAAAGTAAAAAAAATTTTTTTTGCCTTTTTTTACTTTCTATAGGATATCTAGATTTCAAAGCATGTCTAGATTCTAGATATAAGTGGTTAGAATAGGGTCTATGAAGCACCCTGTATATGAAGCTAACTTTTCAATTTGTTAAGCTTGAATTTTATTAGTACATAGACATCTAGTGGCAAGTGGATGGCTTGATACGGATAGGTATAGTATGTCGGGGATTTTTTTGTAGATATAAGAGCTACAATTAATTACAACACTCTATGGTTCCATCTTGTATAGTTTTACATATTTGCCTAAAAATCGAATACTTATATCGTGGACTAGCAGACCGCGCGAACTTCGTACCGCTATATTTTATACATTTTCCACTCAAAAGATTATTGCCGCAATCATATTAATACCCCAAAGCTTTCATCATAAATGGACAATCTAACGCTAATATTTATTTCAATTCAAGTTCTTGATACATACATACATAACTTCAGGCCAGATCCCTTGCGGGGTAGGCAGAGAGAACAAAGTGCCATAAGGCACGATTATTACACGTGTCACTCGCTTAGCTAGTATGTATTAGCGTACTGACAACCAAGACATTGATATTATTTACAACTTCAAAGAAAGCTTTATTAGCAATGCCACTTATAAACAATGAATATAGCAATGAACTTGTCCCAAGTTTTTGCTCAACCTTTAGTTTTTTTTAATACAACATAAACAACTTTTTTTATATGGTCACTATTGTTGACTTCAACGAAAAAACGGGCCACCATATGTTCAAACCGGGGTAGCTAACTCACAGTGAGTGTTTTTTTTTATAAGTCAAATGATGTCGGTTTAGCGATTAAGCTTATCGATATAAATTTACTACATTTTAAAAGATATCACGATCTTAAAAATGTAAAGTTTATTACATATATCTAGAATGTATTATAAATCAGTCACATCAGTCACACCTTGTCAGTGGTAAAGTCACGCAGTGTTCGCTGCATGAATGGGCCGGCTCGACCCGTGGAATACCACGACCTCTCAGATTATCGCTGAAAAGTGGCCTTAGCCGCGTTTCACTCGCTGAGAGAGGTGTTCGGAGGCCCAATCCCTTTTCCCCTCCCCTACCGAAACCCACTCCCGACCCCACTCATATCCCATTGTAAGCGCCGGCAACGCAACTGTAACACTGCATGTGATGAGGTGGCCATGGGCGGCGTTTGTAACTATCATAAGCCTGCTCGTTTGCCCCTTATACAATAAAAATGTAACCTAATTCCTATCCTATCCTACTTCTAATATATAAAATTCTCGTGTCACAATTTTCCCATACTCCTTCGAAACGGCTTGACCGATTCTTGCCACTCAAAAGATTATTGCCGCAATCATATTAATACCCCAAAGCTTTCATCATAAATGGACTATCTAACACTAATATTTATTTCAATTCAAGTTCTTGATACATACATACATAACTTCAGGCCAGATCCCTTGCGGGGTAGGCAGAGAGAACAAAGTGCCATAAGGCACGATTATTACACGTGTCACTCGCTTAGCTAGTATGTATTAGCGTACTGACAACCAAGACATTGATATTATTTACAACTTCAAAGAAAGCTTTATTAGCAATGCCACTTATAAACAATGAATATAGCAATGAACTTGTCCCAAGTTTTTGCTCAACCTTTAGTTTTTTTTAATACAACATAAACAACTTTTTTTATATGGTCACTATTGTTGACTTCAACGAAAAAACGGGCCACCATATGTTCAAACCGGGGTAGCTAACTCACCGTGAGTGTTTTTTTTTATAAGTCAAATGATGTCGGTTTAGCGATTAAGCTTATCGATATAAATTTACTACATTTTAAAAGATATCACGATCTTAAAAATGTAAAGTTTATTACATATATCTAGAACTAGCAGACCGCGCGAACTTCGTACCGCCATATTTTATACATTTTCCACTCAAAAAATTATTGCCGCAATCATATTAATACCCCAAAGCTTTCATCATAAATGGACTATCTAACACTAATATTTATTTCAATTCAAGTTCTTGATACATACATACATAACTTCAGGCCAGATCCCTTGCGGGGTAGGCAGAGAGAACAAAGTGCCATAAGGCACGATTATTACACGTGTCACTCGCTTAGCTAGTATGTATTAGCGTACTGACAACCAAGACATTGATATTATTTACAACTTCAAAGAAAGCTTTATTAGCAATGCCACTTATAAACAATGAATATAGCAATGAACTTGTCCCAAGTTTTTGCTCAACCTTTAGTTTTTTTTAATACAACATAAACAACTTTTTTTATATGGTCACTATTGTTGACTTCAACGAAAAAAACGGGCCACCATATGTTCAAACCGGGGTAGCTAACTCACAGTGAGTGTTTTTTTTTATAAGTCAAATGATGTCGGTTTAGCGATTAAGCTTATCGATATAAATTTACTACATTTTAAAAGATATCACGATCTTAAAAATGTAAAGTTTATTACGTATATCTAGAATGTATTATAAATCAGTCACATCAGTCACACCTTGTCAGTGGTAAAGTCACGCAGTGTTCGCTGCATGAATGGGCCGGCTCGACCCGTGGAATACCACGACCTCTCAGATTATCGCTGAAAAGTGGCCTTAGCCGCGTTTCACTCGCTGAGAGAGGTGTTCGGAGGCCCAATCCCTTTTCCCCTCCCCTACCGAAACCCACTCCCGACCCCACTCATATCCCATTGTAAGCGCCGGCAACGCAACTGTAACACTGCATGTGATGAGGTGGCCATGGGCGGCGTTTGTAACTATCATAAGCCTGCTCGTTTGCCCCTTATACAATAAAAATGTAACCTAATTCCTATCCTATCCTACTTCTAATATATAAAATTCTCGTGTCACAATTTTCCCATACTCCTTCGAAACGGCTTGACCGATTCTCATGAAATTTTGTATGCATATCGGGTAAGTCTGAGAATTTTCAACCCCCTACGATCAACCCCTATTTGTTAAATTTAATTTTTTGGTAAGACAACGTTTGCCGGGTCAGCTAGTAAAATATAAATGTGAATGTAAGTTTGTTTGCGTGCTTTCACGCGATAACTACTCAATCGATCACCATGAAACTTTGTACACATATTCTTTAAAGTAATTTACATATTTTTGAACCCGAAGGAAAAACTTATAAAATAGTCTACAACAATATCCTACATACTCTTATAAAATTGTTACAGTCCAAAATTATTTATTTTTGTATTACCGTGTATTATATATTTCACCTTAAAAAAATGTTGTTAGTTTTTTAAACGTAAGTAGTAATTTTAAAACCTAATGATTCCAGCCAAGCAATAAAACAGAGTTATCATATTGGTTAACTTCTATAGTAATGATCTTTGATATCTATTTAATGGATTTAATGCGAGCGAAGCCGCTGGTAAAAGCTAGTAACTTTTATAAATAAAAATACCACAAAATACGATTAAATACTACAAATTTTAAACTAAACATAACTTCACGCCTTTTGTTACCCGAAGGTGTAGGCAGCGGCTGTTAAGACTCGTCTCGCCATTATGTTTACGTCCCAAATGGAATAGGTGGCGAACCTATTGCCATATCGGGCACAAAGTTTGTCAGTCATCGATATTTATCACACATAACTTCCGAAAACAATTTCGAAAAGTCATTGGTGTGAGCCAGTGTCTGGAATCGAACCCCGAACCTCTGGATCAGAGGCCGTGCGCTCGCCCACTGCGCCACCGAGACTTTTTTAAATTTTAAATTCTGATTAAAGTATTGAGCGATATGATGACAAAGAGAGAAACAACAACAAAACATAACTTCACGCCTTTTCTACTCGAAGGTGTAGGCAGCGGCTGTTAAACCTCGTTTCACCACTATGTTTTCATCCCAAATGGAATAGGTGGCAAACTTACTGCCATACCAGGCACAAAGTTTATAGTCATCGATATCTAAATACACATAACTTCAGAAAACAATTTCAAAAAGTCATTGCTGTGAGCCAGAACTCGAACCCGCGACTACTTTATACAGAAGTGGGGTTCTCGACAACTGGACCACCGGTACCTTTTAGCAAGAAACAAACGTAAAAAAATCTACCTGCTAGCTGTCGCGGTCCGAGCTGTCCGAGTCGGATACATCATCAGTGTAACTAAATATTTCCCTATGAAATGAATACTTACATTTTGTATTTTGCGATATCTTTGGAATTAAATGTCCGAATTGAATTATTCAAACAGTTCTAGAAAGGTATTGAATCTGTCTTTATATTGAAGTAATTTATTTTCAGGAAAGTTAAATTCAAGGTACAAAATAAAGCATTTTTATAACGACATCAATTTAATTATTTTAAAAAACTCAAAAAACACTTATTGTGAGATAACTACAATAGTTAGACATATGCCATCGCGGACTTTTTTATAGACAAATTTATGTTCTGTAAAAGTGTAGTACATTGTTTTATTCTAGAATCAATAGTTTTCGCAGCGTTCACGATGTAAGAATTATTTTCGAGTCATTTTCTTACACCTTGGGTTACATTATTGGACTTATAGTAAGGATCCCTAATTAATTTGAAAATATAATATAGCCTAAAGCCTTCCTCGATAAATGGACTATATACCACTGAAAGAATTTTTAAAATCGGACTGGTGGTTTCTGAGATTAGCGCGTTCAAACAAACAAACAAACAAACAAACAAACTCTTCCGCTTTATAATATAAGTATAGATGAGCCTTGCTTGTTCAAGTCTAATAAATATATATAGTTAATTTATAATTAGTTTGTCAATTACAAGTTACAAGATCTTAGAAATAAGCGCTGAACCAGAGTTATTTGGAATAAAATAAGTTCAGAATATGGGTATAAATAATAGTCTGTTTATGGTCCTCGGTCAAATAATCTCTATATTATGAAATACAATAATATCAAATATTTTTATATTTGATATATAATAATATATATTATCTTTAATATAATCCCTTTGAACTTTGAAAATGTATAATGTGTTGAAATGTAAATTATAAACGGCATGGCACTTTAAATAGATGGTGATTAACAGACATAAAATAGAATGGTCAACATTATCATAATGGTATCTGTATAGATATATAATCCAAATATCTCTGGTTAGATTATGATTAATCTACCTTTCAATTTTTTGGATATTATACATGAGTCTAGGTCGTTCAAGTCCAATAAATACACTCGAGAGCAATGAATCCGGGTCACTTAAAGAATCCTAAAAATCTCGGAAACTAAAAATGCTAGGTTAATGCAATAAATTGTATTTAATAGACAATGTAATACTCCTTAAATGAAGGTATTAAAACTTCTTAGTTATTGTAAAGTTATATCATAAAAAAATCAAATTTGAAAAAGGGCCACTTTCGAAGATGGAACTACGAAATTACAGCATTTGGTTTTGCTTTTGTTTGTAATCTGTCATTTATGTGGGTACATAAACCATGTTGATAGTGCTCTATATTCATTATTCAAGCTGAAATTATGTCGCTTACGCCTGAAGAATGCACCAGAATACTTACAATGCTGGAAACCGGCCGGAGTCAGCGCGATACAGCCAGGACTGTTGGTGTGTCGCTGTCAACAGTACAAAGAGTTCTCCGACGTTACGAAGAAACTGGTTCTAACCTACGCAGACCAGGAACGGGCAGAACCAGGTATACCACAGCACGAGAAGACCGATACTTGGTGAACACCATGCTTCGAAATCGCTTTCTCACAGGAACTGAACTCACCAATCAGTTTCGACGCCTCGGAGGAAGTAACCCAAGTGCATGGACAGTAAGACGTCGGCTTGCTGAATCTAACTTAAAACCCCTTAGACCTGCAAACGGCCCTAAACTGGAGCGTGGGCATCGTATTTCAAGACTAAGATATGCCCAGAGCCACGTAAATTGGAGTATTGAAGATTGGTCAAAAGTTATGTTCTCCGACGAATCAAAATTTATGCTCTAAAAGCACGATGGAAGACACAGAGTGTATCGAAGACCAGGGGAAAGATTCAAGCAAGCATGCATCGAGGAAAAAGTAGCCTATGGTGGTGGGTCTGTACTTGTGTGGGCCGGAATTTCTTCTGAAAGTCGCACAGAGCTGGTGATCATAGAAAACGGCTCTTTAACTAGCGTAAGATATGTAGAACAAATCCTCAATGATCACGTTGGTCCATTTATGGTCAATTTAGGTGAGGATGCTATATTTATGCATGACAATGCCCGACCTCATACAGGTAGTATTGTGAATGACTACCTTCAAGAGATGAACATTACTCGTATGGAGTGGCCAGCGCGCAGCCCGGATATCAACCCGATCGAGCATGCTTGGGACGAGCTAGGCAGATGCGTAAAACAACGAAACCCTCCCCCAATCACGCTTCGTGAGCTCAAAATTGCTCTCACAGAGGAATGGGAGAATATTCCCCAAAATCGTATAAGGAACTTGGTGTACAGCATGCCAAACCGCGTAAACGCAGTAATGGAAGCACGAGGAGGCAATACGAAGTATTAAAATTCAAGAAAATCGTAATAAAGTTCAAAAATTTCATGTTTCCTATTTTTGTTTTAAGGAGAGATCATCAGATTTTTTCTTTATGTAATTTTGTGTTAATAAAATGTATGGTGACTCATATTTTTTTTACTTTCATTTAAGGAGTATTACATTGTCTATTAAATACAATTTATTGCATTAACCTATCATTTTTAGTTTCCGAGATTTTTAACATTCTTTAAGTGACCCGGATTCATTGCTCTCGAGAGTATATGTAGTTAATTCATAATTAGTTTTGTCAATTACAAGTTATAAGATCTTAGAAATGATGGCTGAACCAGAGCTATATGGAATGCCCGTTATGGCAATAGGTTCGCCACCTATTATTCCATTTGGAACGTAAACATAACGGCGAGACGAGGCTTAACAGCCGCTGCCTACACTTTCGGGTAACAACAGGCGTGAAGTTATGTTATGTGTTCCACTCGTCAGTCCGACCGCCGCAAAGCGGCGACTGACACATACCCCTTGACTGCCCGACCGCCGCAAAGCGGCGATTCGACATTATACGGCTTTCTTTAATTTTTACAATTTTTAAAAAAAAAGGCTGTATGGAATGTTAGCTTTAGCCTGTTCGATATACAAAAAACTTTCGTTGACATATTCTTTGACATAGTCTATGGTTGACATTGTTTACATAATTCGAAATTCAAACTGCGGCGTCATTGTTCTCGCGTCGGAGTGTTTTGTTTGGTGTTCTTATTTCAAATATTAGATTCGAGGTGCCTTTTAACAGCATAAAATTATGGGTAAGTACTCTATAATTTTAATACAACATTAACAATTGCACAATATTTACATTTTCATTCAACAAAATCACACGTAACCTTGAACAGCGTCATTTTACGACGTTGCTTCGCATTTCTACTTTTCTGACCTAGAAAGTTTATTAAATCTGTGCAATTGTTAGTGTTATCATATCATTATATATTGAACTTCGATGTAAAACGAACTATATGATAGAGTGATAGTCGAAAACACGAAAATATCTACTTTCAAAATACCTAACTAATCGGGAAGTTCTTCCAATAAGTTCAAGAATAAGATTTTCTTGATTTATCTTCTAAACATGTGTCTTTTTTAATTTAAACGAATAGCTACACTATTGTAAATCATAAACAATGAATCAATATACCACTCATAAGAATACTTTTCGTAAAATCTTAATTCTAAGGATACCCTTTTTTTTTGTTCGATTTGTTTTGGTGCCAACTTTCATAAATTTACATTCTAAGACGGTTTATAACATCCATAAATCAATAAATTAACGATAGAGGCCCCATGGTGAAGTTTTTATAAACAAAACACGACCCGGCTCCGTTAACAAAAATGTTTATAAAAAAAATACGATGTTGGCCGAGCGCGGCCGACATCTGGAGTGGGCGCGGCCTTATCGTCGTAATGTAAACAAACTTAAGTGGTATAAAAAATATTGTTGAGAGTGTGCTGTTTTGTTTTAATATTGATATATACATTGTCATAGAACTATAAACCACTGGTTCTACATCTTGTAAGGGCTTAATTTTTTTTAAAATTGGAATATGAAAGTCGTTTTCGGACATTGTTTTGATCAGTCATTTTATTACGTAAATAATTAAATGTTTATATAGATGTTCTAGTTTTATCAGTTATATCGCAATTGGTTATTTAATTGAGAATACAATGCTACAAAGAGTATTGTACTATTCATTCATTGTTATTGTTTAATCTGGATTATTCTACGCATAGACGCTAAAATTACGCGCAAAAACTAACGGTCGAAAACTGCGCGACAGTTAGCGCGTATCTGTCATTTGGGGCTGGACTGCTGAGTGGTTTTATGTTATGTTATTGAATAATAGTTTATATTCGCCATTTGAAAATACTAAAAAATAGGTCCCTGTTAATGTATTGACGCTGGAACTGATGATCATTCTCTGTCAAACTGTTGTATATTTATTTAGACAGATCGCGAGCATTTATCACTTGTCAGACAATGAAATAGAATACAATGACATACTGTATACCAAGTTGAGTAAAGAAGCTCTGGAGTATATGTTTATAATTTTGCTAGCAGACCGCGCGAACTTCGTATAGCCATATTTTATATATTTTCCACTAAAAAGATTATTGCCGCGATCATATTAATACCCCAAAGCTTTCCTCATAAATGGACTATCTAACACCTTTTTTTTTCAATTCAAGTTCCTGATACATACATACATAACTTCGCGCCAGATCCTTTGCGGGGTAGGTAGAGAGTACAAAGCGCCATAAAGCACGATTATTACACACCTTACTTGCTTAGCTGTTGATATTAGCGACTAACAACCAAGATATGATGAAAATAATAGCAGTTAAAATAATAAGCAGTTAGCTGCATGAATGGGCCGGCTCAACCGGTGAAATACCACCACCTCTCAGAAGATCGACGTAAAGTGGCTCATGCCGCATTTCATTGGGTGAGAGAGGTACCCGGAGGTCCACCTCCCTTCCCCATCATTCTCCCTTAAAGGTCGGCAACGCAACGGTAACACTATAAGTATTGCCGGTGTCCATGGGCAGCGCAGGTTGCTTACCATGAGGTCACACGCTTGCTCCATTGCCTTGCTATCCCATGAAAAAAAAATCATCAACTTCAATCAATAGCAATACCAGGGATTTTGTCAGAAGTTTTTGTCAATCTTTAGTTTTTTTTTAATACTACTGGAACCTTTTTTTTAATTGGTCATTGTCGTCGATTTAAAAAAAAAACCTGGTCACCAGTATGGCTAACTCACAGTGTTTTTTTTATAATTTAAATTATGTCGATTTGGCACCTTGGTATTACTCTTATCAAAATAAATTCACAAAATTTTAAGAAATCACGATATTAAAAATGTAAATATAGATGGGCAACTCCATGTGGTATGCCGACGGGTAACAAACCCAAGTCAAGCAAAGTCTTTATATTTTAGCAAAAGACGCCATCGATCTTGGCGTCTTTTGCGTAGGCATATCTTGCGCTTCGTCCATTTATACGAAGTTGCAACATTGTAAAGAATTATAGATAATATTATAATATCTGCGTGAAGAACTATCTGAAAACTAACTCTAGCTTTGACCCAAGACTTTGGTTACTTAAGTATGAAAATATTTTTAAATAGTTTAATATTTGCGTTGCATATTACATAAATATAATGAACGGAAAATAATGCGACACATTTAGGTAAACAAATTATCTGTCTGCTTGTGACTACGGTCAGTGCAACCAGGCCGAAACATAAAGCTAATAATAAACGAATCGCGTTATTTCCCGTTTATTATACTCTTAAATAGATCAAATTCTAATTTATGTGTCTAAATAGACACGGGGTCACAGATGTTACATGTTCAAATCACCTATTATTTATTACACAATAAAATATATATACCCCCAAAAGACGATTAAATACTACAATCTCGTTAAGACAAAAAGAAACAAAAAAAAATGTCTAAGAAAATAAAAAAAAATACCTGCCAGCTTTGGGCGGCGCTCATGACCGAGTCGGGGGGGACTCCCTCCCGGTCATATTTATGTGCGCGGAATATTTTCCTAAGAAACGAATACTGACATTTTGTATTTTGCGATATCTTTTGAATTAAATGTCCGAAGGGAATCATTCAAAAAGTTGTAGAAAGGTATTGAATCTATCTTTATATTAAAGTAATTTATTTTGAGGAGAGTTAATACCAAGATATAAAATAAAGAACTTTTAAAACGACCTCATTATAATTATTTTTAAAAATAAAAAAAAACACTTATTGTGCGATAACTACAATAGTTAGACATATGCCGTCGGGGACTTTTTTGTCGACAATGATATGTTCTGTGAAAGTGTAGTACATTGTGTTGTTCTATAATCAATAGTCTTTGCAGCGTTCGCGATGTAAGAATTTTTTTCGGGTCCTTTGTAACCTTGGGTTACATTATTGGACTTATAAGTAAGGATCCCTAATTTATTTGAAAATATAATATAGCCTAAAGCCTTCCTCGATAAATGGACTATATACCAGTGAAATAATTTTTGAAATCGGACCGGTGGTTTCTGAGATTAGCGCGTTCAAACAAACAAACAAACTCTTCCGCTTTATAATATAAGTATAGATTAACAGTGGTAGATTTGACTGGCCAGAAGCCACGACCTTTTACAATATCGTCGTAAAGTGGCTAATGCCGCGTTTCTTTCAATCGCAGTGTTTCACTGCCTGTTTTGCAGGTAGCCTACCATCAGGTGACCCACTTGCTCGTTGGTATCTTATCCCATAACAACTATATATTTAAGTATATTTTTACCTGGGAAATCAAATATTTTAAAGATTTTTGAGCTATTACGCAGCTTTTATTGCGGGCTTTGAGCGCGGTGACCAAAAGATGAAATTCCGTAACGAAAACAAAATCTAACACCCGCCTACCAGTACACTACACAGTGGATAGCAGTTGCTGGTGAGTATAAAATCCCAAACTTATGTTTCTTATTTCAGTTATAATTACATGTATCGTAAGATGATAAAAATATTTTAAACTATATAAGCATCTCAATTAGTCAATAAAATAATATAAATGTTTTCTACGAAAGTCAAGGTCAAACCACGCTACAAAAGTGTATTTTGAATTAACATAAAAAATACTAAATAAAAAAAAAATAAATACACGTAATTGCAAAATACACTTATTTTGATACTAAATAAATAAAAAAATAATACACGTAATTGCACAAGTTGATAAAATAAGCTACGTAATAGCTTTACCACAGCAGGCCCCGAGTCTTTTTGTTGGGAGAAACGCAGACATGTGCAACGCCTAGTGCAATCCAATAGCAATACACATTTCCTATACGTGCTCTTTGACGTATATAGGTTTCTTCTTCTACCTTTTGTAATCACAGTGTGCAATGTCAGTGTTACTTATAATTAAAATAAATACTTTTCTATAATTCAAATAGTCTTGATATTTGTTACTTCATCAGGTCTCTCCCTGTCTGTTTAGTATAGTACAGTGAAAATAGATAATTAGTTGTAAATTGTTAATTAGTTGACTTCGATCAGAAATACGTAGGTTTAGGAATAACCTAAAAGTTGAGCACGCGGTCGTCGAAGTTTTTTCTATTTCAGCTACAACTTCTTGATAAAATGTCATCAAACGGATCTCTGATACAGATTGAAAAACTTACTGGCCGAGATAATTGGACAAGCTGGAGTTTCGCAGTGCAAGCATACCTGGACCTCGATGGGATTTATGGGAATGTGTCCAAGGAACAAATGCTGAACCAAAGAAAGAAAAAAAGGCATAATCAAAACTAATATTCTTAGTCGATCCAATAAATGTTATACATATACAGGATGCGAAAACTTCAAAACAGATTTGGGAAAATTTCTCAAAAGCATTTCAAGACTCTGGTCTACTGAGAAAAGTTGGTTTGCTGCGAGACTTAATTAACACTAACTTAGAAACAAGCACCAGTGTAGAAGATTATGTCAACAAAATCATGAGGTCAGCTCATAAGCTCAGGAATATTGGATTCAGTGTTGACGATAAATGGCTTGGGACCTTAATGTTAGAGGTTTACCTGATGAATACAAACCAATGATAATGGATATTGAAAGCTCAGGAGTAAAAATAAGTGCAGACCTGATTAAAACGAAGCCTTTGCAAGAAATAAAGGCCATCTAAATTATAATGATGTTCACAAGTTACCAGACTGCACAACTGATGTACAATTATCATCACAGAAAGAAAATTATGTTGCTTGTATTTATTAAAATATGCTTGTATTTATAATTAAAATTATGTTGCTGTTGTACGGTTGCTTACCCTCTAGGCAGCATATACATATATGCTGCCTAGAGGGTAAGCAAACAAGGCAATCATTTCCAAGCAACAGCTCCAGGGCAAACGAGTTGCTAGAGCTAGTCCACACAGATATATGTGGCCCGATACAAGTTGCTTGGATTGGCGGTGCCAGGTACTTAACAACTTTTATCGATGATTTCTCAAGAAAAGTCTATGTATACGAGTAGAAAATGAGTTAAATAAATTTTATTTAATGGATTGAAATTTTAATCTTTTTATTTAACGCAGCGATAATGGATTGGTAATTACTTAAAGAAAAATGGAACACTACATCAGACTTCAAATCCATACACGCCACAACAGAACGGTCTGAGTGAGAGAATGAACCGAACATTGGTTGAACAAAGGTTGGGCTGGATGCAAGCAGAGCTCTGTCTGATTCCTGCCCATGGGGGATCCTGGGGGTGTGATCACACATCGTGGTTGCTTCTGTGCTGAACCAATTAGGGACGGCAGTACAGATTCGGCAGCACTCGAGATGACAAAGCAGCCCTTTTTAGGGAAGCACTGTTTTCCCGCTCAGCCGGGGAGAGGGCTAGAAAAGGTGCCCCAAACAAATGCCCGTCCCAAACAAAAACGTGGCAGTTACCGCGGCTGTCACTGTATCATTATTATCGCGGTCGACGGAAAAGAAAAAAAATAAAGAACACCCTCAAAACACTGCTCATGACTGTTGGCGCGTGGAACGTGAGAACGCTTATTGATCGAGATTGCAATGTCTGCCCTGAGCCTAAAACCGCCATAGTGGCTCATGCACTTCGTCGTTATAATATCGATGTCGCTGCTCTCAGCGAAACACATCTTGCTGATGAAGGACATTTGGTGGAATAAGGAGGTGGTTATACTTTCTTTTGGAAGGGTACCGTCTCCTCGGAGCCTAGGCGTTCTGGTGTGGGATTCGCAATCAAAAATCATTTGGCAAAGCGCTTGGAGGAATACCCTACTAGTACACTTCTCTGATCGCGTTACCATACTGCGTTTTCACCTGGATAGAGACAACGACGCCGTTATCCTTCTTCAATTTAGTCAATTGACTCTGCCCATTAGACAGATCTTTTTCGAATACTTTAGAGCCTTGGTTTCGCTCTATAGCTCTATAACTAGTAGGGAGGGCATACTAAAACGCTGGGCTCAGCCTTTTAATAGGTTGCTTAATGTAGATTGAGCAACTTCCCGTAGCTAGCGAGCTGGGCAGGCCCCTGTCCTGAGACGAAGTTGTCACTGCTGTTAGACAGCAATGAAATAAGCGAGCGGTAGGCTTAGACCTTATACCGGGGGAACTGTTAAAATACGGCGGTTAGGAACTGTGCACTAGTATTTGAGAACTGTTTACTCGCATGTGGGCGGAAGAGCGTGTTCCATATGAGTTTACAGTGTCTCGTATTAGTGCACTATATAAAAACAAGGGTGACCGTAGTGATTGCAGTTAGTATTGAGGAATATCACTTCTTTCTGCCCCGGGAAAGGCCTTTGCTAGAGTTCTGCTAAATCGCCTGACACCGCTAGCCGAAAAAAATTTGCCTGAAACCCAGGTTGGCTTTCGACACGACTGAGGCACCTGCGAAGCTATCTTCTCTGTCCGTTAACTCAAAGGTAAAAGCAGAGAAGAAGGTCGTCAGCTATACCTCTGCTTTTTTGACTTGGAGAAAGCATTTGACAATGTGCCTCACGAGGCGCTATGGGTGGTAGTGAGAAAACTAAGCTGCACCGAGAAGTTTGTAAGGCTTCTTAGACTCCTGCATGACGACATGCAATGCTGCGTCACTGTAGACGGCGAACAGTCAGATTCCTTTCATGTTACGTGCGGGGTGAAACAAGGGTGTGTTATCGCGGCTACACTGTTTGCCGTATACTATTTCGTTTTTATCATGATGTGATATAGGTCTATATCTATGTCAAATGGTATCTGTATTGTATATTGTACATTAAATTTTAATAACGAAAGAACTTCAAGTGTATAAAGATTTAAAAACAAGGAAATATACTTAACACAAATATAATGAACGTGAATTTAAACCACACGTAGCTTGACAGCAACCTGACCGAGTCGTCAAGCTACCCAAGGTAAATAATTTTCACCTAATCGTGTCGCGTTAATTCCCGTTCATTATATCTGTTTAATATGGAACGCGAAAGCCTAAAATTTCTAATATACCGTACATTTTTGAAGGCATAATAATGCCAATGGGCCAGGAGCAGCGTTTTAATAATATTGAGTAATACGATTACCATCAGGTTAAAATAAAGTAATTTATTTGCAAAATTATCTTAAATATACTATAGCTCAGTACCTGCTGCCTTGTTCCGCGCATTAAAATAGCGCATAAAAATAGCTAATGTCGGTTTTTCACCAGTCCTGCTGCAAGTTTGGTCTAAAGATTGTCAAGTGTCAAGAAGACAGAAGTAATTTGCCTAGATACCCACGGTCGTGAGACACTGGCCATAAAACTCGGCGATGATGTACTGAAGCAGGTTGATAAATTTAAATATCTGGGGAGTACTATAACATCAAAGTGTGACCTTGATGCAGAAATCAACAGTAGTTGTTGGTGCTGCAGCGGCGGCATTCGGAAAGCTGTACTCAAAGGTCTTCT
Organism: Euproctis similis; assembly: GCA_905147225.2. Classification (NCBI taxonomy): domain Eukaryota; kingdom Metazoa; phylum Arthropoda; class Insecta; order Lepidoptera; family Erebidae; genus Euproctis; species Euproctis similis. The sequence goes on from LR990105.1 coordinate 12,570,640, forward strand.
GCTCGCACGAGATCCGGCTGCCTACCAAAATTTCGGTATATATGGCTGTTGTTCTGCTTAGCCTTACCTTTTATACGCGTCGGAAACGTGGTGCTTATATCGTCACCAATTACGCACATTAGACCTGAGGTGTTTTCGCAAAATTATGAACATCAAGTGGTCTGACCGCGTGCGAAACACCGAGGTCTTGAGACGAGCCAACGTTGACGGTGTTGAAGCTTGCATAATGCGATGACAACTTCGTTGGTGCGGGCATATGTCAAGAATGGGGGAGGAGAGAGTGGCGAAGCGCATCTTATACTCAGAAATTCAGGAGGGCAAACGAAATCGCGGGGCCAACTTCTCAGATACAAAGATGTCTTGAAACGTCACATGAAGACTTGTGACATCGAGCCCACTAAATAGAAAAACGTGGCAGCGGAGCGAATAAAATGGCGCGCCTATGTGCAAAGTCGAGTAGGTGGCTTCGAAGACAGGCGTAAAAATGACCTTGACGCTAAACGTGATCAGGTAAAAGCCCGTCTATCCGCGGCCATTAAATTCAATTATGTAAACGGAAAACTCACGTGCCCACAGTGCGGACGCGAGATTACCGCTAAAATTGGCTATGTAAGCCACATACGTGACGGCGCATCAGCGCCAAACATGATTAGGAGACGAACGTAGTCGCCATGATCGAAAACGGTCGGAATGAAGTAGTAGTAATCAACCGCTCACCCACACATGCTTTATCAGATATTAAATACACCACATGAAGTATGGACTATACAAAAGCCAGACTTGAGCAATATCAGAATATTTGGTTGTCCTGCTATGGTGCACATACCCAAAGAAAAGCGCCAAAAATTAGATGTGAAATCTCGTCACCTAATCTTTGTTGGGTACAGAAATTGTACAAAGGGCCTACCGTTTTATAGACCCGAAAACGAATAAAGCTGTTCATCAGTCGGGATGTGTATTTTCTGGAAGAAAACATTAAAAGTAAAATAGCAGAATCAACTTCTTTTTCAGCATCTGAAACAAAAATAAATAATATTAATCAAGAAGTACAAAAAATACAACAATTAAAGGATAAAAATAATATTGAAAAGAATATTAACAAGGAACAAAGTATTTTATTTGAAAACTTATAACATTTCAATTTTTGGACTACATAATAGCATAATTATACTGATACAAGTGGTCTGTCAGCACATAATAATTTCTATGCACATAATGGAGCGGTAGATAACAGATACTAGAGGTTTAAATCTTGGTGAGCATTTAGCAAAATTAAAACTTAGTTTGCATCACAGGAGATATATTATTATCATTACATATTATAAAATGAAGTTGATTTCCGCCGCGTGTCCTCTTGTATACTTATATTTTTGAAACTACGCGATAATTTTAATGAGGTGTTTTTTTAGATACAGTACCAACGGAGTGCTATTTATCTATAATTCATATATGATTTAGTAAAGAAAAAGTGATAAATCCAAAATGTACTTAATTATTACTTTGGTTGCGAAACAAAGTTCACCGGTACAATTATTACACACTAAAACGATATTAAATAGGATTAAATGATTAAATAGGAAAAAATAGGGCATGCAGTCCCTCCGCGCGAAAGAAGTGAAACATTTTAATTATTATCCAGGTTGCGGCGTCGTTGTGCGTAGCGGTGCTTCGCGGCGGTGTTGTGCATTATAGTACTTCGTAGCGTCGTTATAGGTAGCGGTGCGTCGTTAAACGAATGTCATCATGGGTCGCAGCGCGTGCCTTATCGGAGAGTAACATCAGAAGACATGTAAACTGATAAGCGTGTTATAAAACGATTTACAAATTTCAAAGAAAGGGACAAGGATAAGGACAGTGTCTTGCGGCGCTGTATTCTCTCTGCTTAGCCAGTAAAGAAGTAGACGTAAGATTATTATAAACAGTGACTTTATTTATAGTGACATTCATATCACACGCTTCTCTCTTTCACTGTCCCACTTACATCACCTCCTTCTGATCCTTCTCCCCATTTCTTCCCCTTTACTTTGTCCTTTTACTCTTATCATAGACGTTTGCTGATGATAAAGACTTACGATTCTAGCTTCTGACAAGAGACGGTCTATAAGAGACATCCTTCACTCCAACACTTAAAACGTCAATTTTCTAAGTTACTCTTTTAATATTTGTATATCTTTTTATGACCGAATATTCGGAGTTTGCCTTACTTACTTTGACATTGTACTTACGTACATTGAACCTCTACGCCACGCTACGAAAACTAATCTTCGTATTTTTATCACAAAGTATATTTTTTGCACACAATTTCTTCACTAAACAACAAACTCATAGATATCAGATACCAAGGAGAACATGGCGCCAAAAACTTTTGGAAGATTTGCGTAAGACAACCCTAAGTTACGAATGAACTTCAGTCGGAAAATAATATTTCTTCCCTTGGCATTAAGTTCTCTACACAATTCATTTAAATAAAGAGAAAACTATAAAAAATGGTCATATTTATAACATTAAAACAACTTGTTATGGATTATATCGCATTTATGTCGAACTTATTTTCTAGAAAAAAATAAAAAATTTTTTTTTGTTCATTACCTGTGAAAATGATCTCTGTAAAGAGTTCGAAACATCGGGAAATAAATAGAAAATAAGTTCTAAATAAACGCCATATAATCCATAAAAAGTTGTTTTAATGTTATGAATGTGATTCGCGAAACGGGTCCCGTGGCGCATTGGTAAAATTACCGTCTGCAGCAATGAGGTCGGGGGTTTGATTCCCACCCGAGCACAAATATTTGTGACAAATACGAATATTTGTGTGGCGTCTGGGTGTTTCTCTATGTATTATATAAGTATGTATTTACAAAAGAAAAGTATATATGTATTAATATCCGTTATCTAGTATCCATAACACAAGCATGGATTGTGTCCAACATATTATTATTATTATTAAATCTAAGAAATAAATATGGTCATATTTTTCTTTGTTTGCTTAGTTTGCAAAATTTATTATGTAATTATTTTTTAATTTAGTAGTATTAATATCTTTTCCGATGAAAATAATATGTGATATGAATATTGTCCAATTAGGTTTTTTTGTTTGCTATATTTTCGTATTGTCTTTGCAACTAGATATTTAAATTGTTGAATTAATCATAGACAATAACTAGTGTTATAAAATTTATTCACTAACAAATTACTACCGTGCGTATCAGACGAGTTCAACATCAATTAAGTAAATTGCTACAATGTTATTAATAATATAGTACTCCTTCGCGAGAAAAAAACAGAAAATATGGGAGAAACGAGTGCTGAGAGACGCGTTCCGTTGTATGGTCGCACATCGCACGCAGTCCACTATGGACCATGGTAGACTTATGGTCCATAGTGGACCTGGATATCAGTGCCAGCGGGGGTATAGGAGTTTTTTTCTTTTTTTTTTATGGCATAGGAGGGCCAACGAGCAGGCGTGTCACCTGATGGTAAGCAACCAACGCCGCTCATGGAGACCAGCAACACATATAGTGATACTGTTGCATTGCCGACCTTTAAGGGATAGGGGATAGGAAAGGACGGGGAAGGGGAGTGGGCCTCCGGGTACCTCTCTCACCGAACGAAACGCGGCATGAGCCACTTTACGTCGGTCTTCTGAGAGGTCGTGGTATTTCACCGGTCGAGCCGGCCCATTCATGCAGCGAACTGCTTGGCTCTACCACTACTGTTCTGAGTGGTTCTTTCCTCCTGCTTCGCTTCCGGAGTGCAAGAATATGGGTTGGCCCAAGACACCTCTGGGTTCGTATAAAACTGGGGATCACAAAAGTCTTCCTGGTCGCAGCTTATGCTCTCGTCAGCTCCGTTGATCCCCATGAACTCGAGAAGTTTTGGTAAACTGTTACGGATAATCTGGATTTGGTTGAAGAAAAGATAATTCTGTGTGGTGATCTTAATGTATAAATCGGAAACAAGGAAGATGGCCTGAAGGTGTCCTTGGTCTGTATGGTGACATTATTTTTCGAGTTAGTATCAAAAAGCTCTCTTATTTGACACCCGTATTGTAAAAATGCATTAAAAATATGTATTTCGCCATATTGTATTTAGAGTGATGTCTTATTCTTTTTCGAGTTTCTATCAAAGAGCCCTTTCATTGGATACCCATATTGTAGAAAAGCATTTAAAATATCTCCGGAACGTGGTATATCACCGGTCGTGTCAACCCATTCATGCAGCGAACTGCGTAGCTCTATCTCTATTAATATCTTTATCTAAACTTAGCGAGTATACAAAATTTCAGCTCAATTGGTTGAAGATAACTACTTCAGAATTGAGTTTTTAAGATTCCCCCGAACATAAAAACTTCATCATCATCATCAGCCTATTGCAGTCCGCTCCTGGACATAGGCCTCTCCCAATGTGCGCCACAATATCCGATTCTCTGCCTTTCGCATGCAGTCTTTTCCAGCAATCTTTTTCAACCGCTCCTTGCTGAGGTCGTCTGACCATCGGGCTGGCGGGCCTCCTACGCTACGTTTACCGAGTCGTATACTGAGTCCGTTCTTCTGCAGATATGACCAGCCCATTGGCACTTCAGCGAGCTTATTCTGCGAACTATTTTATATACTGATTCCTGAGTTTATCTTTCAGAGATACGACGAGCACAGCTCGCTCCATAGCTCGCTGAGCGACTTTAAATTTGTGGTCTAGCCCTACCGTAAGTGTTCACATTTCGGCACCGTAATACCGGTAAGACGCACTGGTCAAAAACTTTGGTCTCCAGGCATTGCGGTATAGGCAAGTTTAATCTCGACGCAGTTTGCCGAATGCAGCCCAACCCAGCTGAATATACATACTTACATACATACTTGGTAATATTATTAATTTTAAGTAGTATAGCACCACGACATGCTACTAAATGTCTACGTACAGTTTTAAACGGTTTTTAAAAGTCTCTATCAATATTTTTTAAGTTGGTTAATATGTTGACTAGTTTATCTGGCTTTTACATATTACTTTTTGTGGCCGCAAGTAGGCGTTAAAAGCGTTAAACGATTGCAAGAGTGATAAAAAGTTCCACTTCAAAAATAATGTTATTTTGTTACGGATACAATGAGATAGCGTAGTCGACGTTCTGACATTCACTTCTGCCATTCAATGTTGATGATTGGCCTAAATGTTTTAAAGGTTAAATCTTACCTTGTTAATAAATCTCGTATTGTAAGAAAATTGTGCTAAGCTTTTACAAATATTCTTTTTGTTGTATTATTTTTTACTTATTAGACATCATAGACAAGTTTACTATGATATCAGACTTCATGCCAATATTAAATGCTGATATGTTACACTCGCTTCAAATGTAGAATAGAATAAACTTTATTGTACACCACAAGCATAAAGCAAATACATAAGAACTTAAAATTTTAACACAGGCAGGTACAATGCGAGGTCTTATCGCTTACAGCGATTTCTTACAGACAGCCTTGGACTTGTGAGTATGAAAAATGGGAGCTGGGGTGTACTTTTTATATATAGTGATATAAATACTTTTATACCTATAGTAAATATTTTATTATAGCTTCATCAGCTAGCAGAAGTATTTTACTAGCCTTATAAACCCAAGGTCTGGTAACTCAACTCAATTATAAAGTTATAAAATTTGATTTATATTACTACATAGTAGGAGGCTTTCCTGTTAACCGTAGGTTTAAAAAGTCACAGGTTGATTGAAATATCATGAAAATATTTCTAGACTAACTTCAGAGCATTTGAGTCTGCGCGCCATATGGTATTCGTCAAAGTCAAAAATTAATAACAGATGAAGCAGACTGAAACAATTAGAGCCCGCAAATGACAAATAAAATTGTAAATGAATTTAATGTATTCTTCTATTGGGATGTTATTACTGGGAATTTAACACATGCCAGTTTTTACATTAAATTAAGATTTATGAAATTTGAATAAGCTGCTGAGATATATAAGAAACGACTTCTATATCTTGCGTTATGGCGTTCTGTTCGCTCTGACTACATCGTAAGATATTTAGCGTGAAGTTATGTTATTTTTAGATTTATTTAGTTGACATATGATGCTGGTATTGTTTCAATAGTGGTAGAGCCAAGCAGTTCGCTGCATGTATGGGCCGGCTCGACCGGTGAAATACCACGACCTCTCAGAAGATCGACGTAAAGTGGTTCATGCCGCGTTTCGTTCGGTGAGAGAGGTACCCGAAGGCCCACCCCCTACCCCATCCTTTCCTATCCTACTCCCTTAAAGGTCGGCAAGCAACTGAAACACTATATGTGTTGCAGGTGTCCATGGGCGGCGCTGGTTACTTACCATCAGGTGACACACCTGCTCGTTTGCCCTACATACATACATACATAACTTCACGCCAAATCCCTTGCGGGGTAGGCAGAGAGAACAGAGCGCCATAGGGCACGATTCTTACACGCCTCATTCGCTTCGTTGACTTTCATAACTCTTTTCATGCACGCGCGTCGGTTTTTGAGGCTCTTAACATCACCTTCCTCCAGAACACGTTCTATTTGGTCTTTGAATGTGTGTCTTGGCCGTCCTCGACTCCTACATCCGTCCGCTTTTGCATTGTATATCTGCTTAGTCAGTCTTGCGTCAACCATTCTTTCTACATGTCCGAACCATCGGAGCATGCCCTTTCTTACTTTTACACCGACACTCTCTTTCAAACCAACTTCCTTCCTTACAACCTTGTTTTCTACGCGGTCAGCGAGAGTCACTCCGCAGATTTTGCGTAGAGCCCTCATTTCTACCGCGTTTATTCTACTTTCATGCACACTCTGCCATACCCAGCTCTCGCTTCCATAAGTTAGTGTTGGGATCAGGACTGCATTGTGGATTGCTAACTGGGCCTTTCTGCTAATATTTTTTGCGCCCAGGAATCTGCCCAACACTCCGTTTACGCTATTTCCTATCGCCACTCGTCTTTCTACATCCGCGGTGTACCTTCCATCTCTGCTAAAAGCGCATCCAAGATATACAATTTCATTCACCTGTTCCAGCACTACATCATCAACCATTATCCTTGCATCTGTTCTGGAATCCTCCCTTTCAAACACCATAACTTTCGTTTTCGTCGCATTCAACTGCAAGCCTTTGATCATGCAATCATCTTTCATAGTAGTGACTAGTGTTTGCAGGTCTGACGGCGATTCGGCTAGAAGCACGGCGTCATCTGCGTAAAGCAGGCAGCTCACGACTAGTTCACCCATTCGCATCCCTACATCCATCGATCTCATTCTCTGGAGACAACTGTCCAGGTACAGGATGAACAGTCGAGCGGACAGCACGCAACCCTGTCTGACGCCGATATTGACGTCAAACCAGGGGGACAAGCCGCCGTCAACACGCACACACGCTGTGCAGCCCTCATAAGTGGACTGCACAGCGCGCAGCAGTGCTCCGCTCACCCCATAGCCCGGGAGTATATCCCACAGATCCTTTCGTAACACTCTGTCAAACGCTTTTTCCAGATCCACAAAACCGCAGAAAACCTTCCGGTTAACAGCCAGTTGTTTCTCCACGATGTTGCGGAGAGAAAAAATCTGATCCATGCACCCTCGTCCGCTTCTGAAACCACCCTGAGCCTCCCACAACACTCCATCAGATATCACCCTCATTCTCCTTTCAATAATTTTCCCATACACTTTTGCTGCTAAACTGATCAAACTGATGGCCCTGTAACTGGCGCACTGCATACGTGATCCCTTACCTTTATACAAGGGCACGATGACAGCGCGCCTCCAGTCCATGGGAACCTTACCCGACCTCCAGCACAGATTGCTCAAGGTCAGGAAAGCGTCCCGGACACAGGTTCCACCGTGTTTGATCATTTCAGCAGACATCATATCAATTCCAGCTGCCTTACCATTTTTCATACTTCGTATCGACCATTCAATCTCTTCCATAGTAATGTCCTCATCAGATGTTGGCGCAGCGGTGTCAGCCGTAGGCTCACTCGCGGCGCCCACATCCGGAACATACTCGTACATTTCCCCAAAATACTCACTCCACCTGCCCAATACATCGCTTGGGTTTGCAAGAATGTCACCAAACTTAGACATAATTTTGTCCATTCTGGATGTTGACGAAGAACCCCGAGACTTTCTAACTTCCCTCCAGAAGAGTTTGTTATTCGCCTCGAAGTTCTCCGTCAACCTCACTTCCTCATTCGCAACAAGTCTTTCACGCTTCTCTTTCACTAAGGCTTTGGTAACATTCCTGCAGCGGCGGTAGCTCTCATACTTTTTCTCTGTCATACTATCATTCTGGTTCACACTTGAGACATAATCCAACCATGCTTTTTTCTTTCTTTCGACGCTGGATTTCACATCCGCGTCCCACCAGGCGTCACCTCTCAGAATCTTATGCCTCTTTGCACTACCACATACTTCTTTTGCACTATTCACTATACTTTCTTTCATTCTTTCCCAGCATTCTTCAACACCTAGGTCAGAAAGACTCGTCTCATTGAGTCTTTTACTGACTAGGCCTACATACATACTCCGTACACTTTCATCTTCTAATTTCTCACATTTTGTCCTTTCAAGCTCTCCGAAATGGGTACGCACTCGCCAGTGTCTCCACTTCTTGAAAAGACCCACGAATCGGCTTACCACCAGGTAGTGGTCCGTATCAAGAGTGGGGCCTCTGTAGGCTCTTGTATCCCTTAGAGTATTTCGGAGACGACTATCTATCAAAATCAAATCTATCATACTCTTTTGCTCATTCCGTCTCCACGTATACGTGTGAATATCTTTATGACGGAATAATGTGTTAGACACAAGGAGGTTCCGTTCTAGGCATACGTCCAATATCGGCTTACCAGCATCATTCACTCTCTTGTCACCATTCGGACCAAGGACAGCCTCCAGGCCGTCTCGCTTGGTTCCGACCCACCCATTAAGATCACCACACAGAATTATCCTTTCATTTCCCTCAGCTAGATCCAGAATATCCCTAACAGTTTCCCAAAACTCCTCGAGTTCGCGGGGATCCGCGGAGCTAACGGGAGCATAAGCTGCGACCATGAAAACTCGCGTGATCCCCAGTTTTATTCGAACCCAAAGATGTCTTGGGCTTACCAACTCAAAACTCGTTTGCCCTCTATCCCATAAAATAAAATATAAGAAAGATACGCTCTAAAGATGATATATTTCGATGTTGTTTGGATGATTGAGGTTTATTTTCCTTAATGATAATGAAGCTTTGATGCTAGCTCAGAAAATTGTGATCGACTTGTCTGAAAATCTGCAACCCTTTGATTAAATTTTCACAAGCATATACATCAGACTATCATTCCTTTCGCGAGTCATAGCGAGAAGGGTTACATAAAAGACAGATCAGATGTCAGGATATTAAGGAAAACTTACTACCCATATCAATTGTCATTGATCGGTGACAATTGCCAGCATTGACAACTTAACGAGCACTCAAATACATTGAGGATTGTAACAGTAGTCAGTAGACAGCGATGAAGTAGATCCATTTCACGAATAAAAAGATTCGTGTGAGCACCTACATGGAATTACTTTTACCATTTATAGATTTTAAATAACACGTACAAATCTCACATAAATAAAATTTTAAATTATTACTAATGAAATGATTATGAACTTAAATATTTATGATATTTACGACTATCATGTACGTGTTAATGTGAATAGTAAACTTAAGTATCATGATTTTTATGTCATATGCATGAAGGTGCATGAAATCATCGAATGGCATATAATTATATTATATTTTGTCTCAGTTAATAATTATTTTTATGCATTTTAATTACAACCATATTGCACATTTAAATTAAGTAGCTATAACTTCGCGCCGTTTATATCCGATGATGTAGTCAGCAATAATTACTCAACACGCTGTTTTTTTCTACGCAACTTAGAGTACCAAAAGATACAAAATAATAATTTACAAAAAATACTATTTTTCTCTCATCAAAACATTCATAACAGGTAATTAGTTATTGTTCGATATTATTTTTAAAGTGGACTGTATTCTGTGGGGAGGTAGGAAGTCGAATCCACACCCAGGCAGTAAGCATACAAATCGACCACTTACCTTAGCATCTTCACGCCGTGGGTTCTGACTGCAGTCCTCTACCGATGGGGGCCCCCCCCCATCGGTAGGTTGTGACCGATCCTAGCTGACGGTAGCTCGCAGTTGGGCACAGATGTCTACTGGAGTACGACTCGCGCGACAGTGACGAGTCATTCACAATGATCGGTCACTGTAATTCCTCAACGAGGGTAGGCAGTGAAGAATACACGGGCAGCGGCCAATCGTGCATACTACCCACCCAGGCGTTAAGACTCAACATACCCCCCACCGAAATCATGATAATGATTTCTAATAATAAATAAGATGGGCAAATAGTATAGAATAGTATAACGGGAACGTCCCGAAACAGGTTCTAATACAAATTAATTTCACTTGCCAACTAATTCAAATAAAGAAAAGAAAATACTACAATAAAAAAAATAAACGAAATTGGTACATCACTGAACCCTACTAACTACTGTACTAATTATGATAAAATTTTAATTTGTATAAGGCAAAGGACACAGTTTGTTAACTGGCCTTTTCATGGTGCCAGTTCGTGTCCGTAATGTCACTACACGAACTACATTATCAGGGCCAGGATGGAGATGCTCCACCCTGCCTAGTGGCCATTGAAGTGGACGACTTAGCTCAGGCTTTATCAAAACTAAATCACCAATTTTAATATTAGGAGGGGACACGAACCATTTTGCTCTCTGCTGTAAAGTGTGTAAATAGTCACACGACCACCTCTTCCAAAACGTTTGGGAGATTTTTTGCAGCCACTGCCAACGTGACAGATGACTCATGGCTTGGTCTTCGCAATTATGCTCTGACACGGCCAGTAAAGTTTGTCCGATTAGAAAATGCCCTGGAGTTAGGCATTCAAACTCGTTTGGATTATTAGAGAGAGGGCATAGCGGTCGCGAATTGAGAACGGCTTCAATTTTACAGAAAACTGTTGCCAATTCTTCAAACGTGAGGTTCCGGTCGCCTATAGCACGTTTCAGTAAGTGCTTCGATTGTTTAATTCCAGCCTCCCAAAGTCCTCCCATATTTGGAGCACTTGGGGGATTAAAATTCCAATTTATATAGCGAGTTGTACAACCGTCACTAATTAATTCATTATTGTTTTTGTAAAATTTACTCACTTCGTTTAAGTGTTTCGCTGAAGCTATAAAATTAGTAGCACAGTCTGAATACAACACGTCACACAGCCCGCGCCGTGCGACAAACCTATCTAAAGTTGCAAGAAAACAGTCAGCGGAGAAATCACTAAGTACTTCTATATGTACGCATTTAGTTGAGAAACATACGAAGAGTGCCATATAACATTTTCGAATTTTAGCATTACGGATCAGACTTGTTTTTATGTAATATGGCCCACTCAAATCAACACCTACATGACTAAAAACCTTGTTAGGTTTTAATCGTTCAGTGGGTAATGTGCCCATATATGGTTGTTTAATTGTAGGACTACATTTAAAGCATACGATACATTTTGACAAGACGCTTCGTATCTTACTTCGAGCAGATATGATCCAATAGCGCCTGCTTATAATACCTTGCAACGATCTCGGTCCGATATGTAAATATGTTTTGTGAAAGTGTTCTATTAACAAAGTCGCAATGTGACACTCTTTTGGTAATAATAAAGGATGTTTAGTATTATAAGGTAGGTCGGATTGGGATATTCTACCCCCCACCCTGAGGAAACCATACTAATAAATGGTGATAATTTTCTTAATGACGAAACATATTTATTGTTTTTTAATTTGTTAATTTCTTGAGAAAAATAAATTTGTTGTGTTAAAGTTATTATTTTATCGTGAGATTTATTTAACTCTCGAGTAAGAAGAGGACCGTGTTCTCGTTTTTGTTTCGGTAGCCGACTATTGTTGATGAATCTAAAACACCAGGCCATAGTACGCTGTAAACGTCGAAATGAAGAAAATTTTTTAAATAAATTTTCAGAGTCTACATTAGAAGTGTTTTGAGACGTGAATGAAAATGTGTCACTGTTAGTTTTCAACTCAAGTATTTCCGTTGTATCAGTTATGTAAAAGGATGTTATTGGCCACTGATGAACGTCATCACATAACCATGCTGGACCATGAAGCCAGGATTCTGAATCAGCTACGAGCTGAGCGGGAAGGGTCCCGCGAGAACAAACGTCAGCTGCGTTTTGTTCACTTCGCACATGGTACCAACTACTTGGAGGCACGGCCTCGATTACTTGAGCGACTCGGCCAGACACAAATGTTTTTAATTTATATGGTGGCGTTAGTAACCACGCGAGCGTGACAGTTGAATCTGTTAAGGCAGTTAATTCATACTGTATTCTAGTAAGATTGTGTTTAACGAATAGTACAAGCTTAGATAATAACACCGTGGCCATAAGTTCGAGTCTCGGTACAGACATAGGTTTAATAGGTGCAACCTTACTCTTAGATATGAGTAATCGAGTTTTCACTTTATTATTTATATTGACACTACGAACATATATACATGCTGCATAACCACGGGTAGATGCATCACAGAATGCGATTAAATGTATTTTTTGGAAATTGGGTGACAACAAGTGTCGTTCAATACGTAACTCAGACAGGCATGAAAGTGATGTTATGAAATTAGACCACCTGTCACGCAAATGACTGGGGAGTGGCTCATCCCAACCAAGACTCAATTTCCACAAATCTTGCATGATACATTTAGCTAAAAATGTACACGGATTTAAAAAACCTACCGGGTCATAAATACTGGCTAGCAGTTTCAGTACGGATCGTTTAGTGAAAGTGTTATCTGTCATTTTATGCTCAAAAAAGAAGCAATCATCAGTAGGTGACCACTTCAGCCCAAGCACCTTTATCGTGGCGCATAAGTTACCTTTGTCGTTATCTACAGGAATCACTTGGTCAGCCTCAATCCTGTTTAGCAACATAGTTGAGTTACTAGACCATTTGCAAAGTTCGAAACCACCCAATTTAAGAAGAGCTACGAGCTCATCTTGTAAAGAGCAGGCATCGTGTATACTTTGTGTGGACCACAGAAAATCGTCGACATAAAAGGCGTTTGTCAGAACGACAGCAGCGCGCGGGTACTGCTCGCGCTCATCAAGGGCCAGCTGTTGTAATGTGCGAATAGCGATAAACGGTGCGCTTCTAAGGCCGTAGGTATTTGTCGACATCTCGAACGTTTGGACTTGTTGTGACGTGGACTCCCTCCACAAAATGTGCTGATAACCACGGTCCACGGGATCAATAAGTATTTGCCTATACATTTTTGTTATATCAGCAGTCATACAAACATCGAAAAGGCGAAAATTAAATAAGATTTTTAAAATATCATTTTGTAGTTTTTTACCTGTAAGTAATATATTATTTAAAGACAAACCGTTTGAACTTGTCGCGGACCCGTCAAACACCACACGTAAGGGTGTTGTGGTACTAGAGCTGCGCAATACACAATGATGTGGAATTACATATTTACTGGGTTCTTCACCATTGTAAGGTTGCATGTGACCTAATTGTTCATATTCACGCATAAAATTTTTATATTTTTCATATAAATCGGGATTTCGCATTAGACGTCGCTCAAGATGTAAAAACCTACGCATGGCGAATTCACGAGAGTCACCCAGGGTTGCGTGGTTTGGATTAAGTAGTAGGGGAGACACATATCTACCACTACATAAACGATATTGTCGCTTAGAAAACGTTTCTTCGGCGAGTATATCGAGTGGGCTGATAGGGCTGTCGCACGGCGACTCTTCTATCTCCCAAAATGCCTTCAATTGTGAATTGATGTCGTCACTGTCAATGGTGTACGACACCATGTTGCAAGATGCAATAGCAGCGACATCATCATGCGCACACGGTGCTTCCAATTTTCCACATAAAACGTAGCCAAATATACTACCCAATGCAGTCGGTAAGGCTGGATGAAAATGTACTTTATTTCCGTCATATATGTATGGAAAATCATCACCTCCCAAAATCATGTCGATTGGCGAATTTTTATAAAAATGAGGATCTGCTAATATTAAATTTTTAAATTTGTTCAACACTTGTTCTGATATTTCTACATCGGGTAAATTTGCTGTTAATTTAGACAAAACTACGGCGTCAATAGTAAAGGATGGATTCTGTTTTGGTTTAATCGTACACGACGTCATGCCGAATGTTTTAACATTATTTCCGGCTAATCCAAAAATATTAAATGGACATTTCTTTCGTGACAACCCTAGCCGTTCTAAACAATCAATAGTTATAAAATTAGATTGTGCTCCTGAATCTATTAAAACGCGGCATGATTGTTGTCCGCCAAAGGCATCCATAACACTGATCCGAGCTGTACCCAAAAACACGATACAATTTCCTTTTTTACGTTTGAAGCACTGATAAGCTTGGAATGCATACCTACACTCGCTGTCTCACAGCTGTTTGTATCAGTGCGTGAAACCGGTTTGTTATTAGAGTTTAAATGTAATAATGTATGATGCTCTTGATGGCACTTAAAACATTTGTATTTACTTTTACAGTCGGCCGGCGAATGATTTGATTTTAGGCAATTGTGGCACAATTTCAAATAATTAGCACGGCTAATTCGTTGAGCAGGCGATAAGTCACGAAACTGCACACAGCGATATATCATGTGACCTTGACCACAATGTTTACAACTACCCTCATCGAAATTTTTATTTAATTGGGTCGACTGTGAATATGCCCGTTTATTCTGTTGAAATGTTAACTTTCTAATTAAATTGCTGGACGTGATTTTACTGATATTGTTATGATTTGAATTTATGACTGTTCGAGAATGTTCTAATACCTTCACATGATTCTTAACATGTAACATTAATTGTTCGTAAGTAGGTATGGCCTTTTGATCGATACTCATTTCAAAAGACTTTCTTGTATTTGAGTCTAATGCTCCTAATGCTATGTGGCAGAATAAATAACTAGATAAATTATCTATTTTTAATGCTTGTATCGCCTTATAAGAGTGATCGAAAGTCTCAATAAAGTTGTTTAAATCAATAGGAGATTCCGATTTCAGGGTAGGAAAATTTAACATTTTTTCGAGATATTTACCTACAAGTGTTCTATTGTCTTGATATTTATCAAGAAGCGCTTGCCATACTACGTTATAGTTATTGGAAGTGATTGGCATGCTTTTTACAATATTATGTGCGGACCCACTTGTGCACGATAATAAATAATGATACTTGTCTATATTGCTGATACTAGTTTGGTTGTGTACTAGAGAGCAAAATGTTTCATAAAAGGTTGTAAAGTTTTCGATGTTTCCATCGAACTTAACGAGATCAATTTTAGGTAGGCGTGGTCGTGAACCACGACTATTATCTAATGCTTGGCTTGTAGGTAGCGAAACATTAGTTCTGTGTGCATTCGCGCACAATTTTACATGATAGTACATTTCATCAAAGGTTTTCAATTCACTATCACAAAACTGCATGTCTGAATCCATGCTTGTTTGTATTTCATAACTTTCCAAGCAAATATTTTCAAACTTATCACGTAATGTATCAATTTCTGAAGCACGTAAAAGGAACAAATCTACAAGTTCAGGTTGTGTTTCTAACTTAGTTGACAAATCAAATACAATCTGCAATTGAGCAAATAATCTTTGTTTTATAACGTTGTTTTTATTAAGAACTTTAATTTTTTTCTAATTCCTTTTTTGATATAGGAACGTTATCATTAGGTTTCGACATAATGAGGAGAAACTACCTTCAGTTAAATTTAATGAATTTACCAAATTCACTACAAGCACGGCTTGTTAACTGAAGATTTACGAGATGATAATTAGAACAAGCACGGCTTGTTAATCTAAAGAAAATGATTAGGTATGGTGAAGAAAAAAAATTACCTTCAAATAAAATTATGTGAATTTACGAAATTCACTGCAAGCACGGCTTGTTGTTATAATAAATATTTAAAGGAGTATTTTAACTACAAGAAAAGAATTGATGGGAATGGAATATTCCTTCCAATTTGAGGTGCCGAAAGAATTTAATTCGGACTCGAAGGTCCAAAAAGAATGTTCGATATTATTTTTAAAGTGGACTGTATTCTGTGGGGAGGTAGGAAGTCGAATCCACACCCAGGCAGTAAGCATACAAATCGACCACTTACCTTAGCATCTTCACGCCGTGGGTTCTGAGTGCAGTCCTCTACCGATGCCCCCCCCCCCCCCCCCCCATCGGTAGGTTGTGACCGATCCTAGCTGACGGTAGCTCGCAGTTGGGCACAGATGTCTACTGGAGTACGACTCGCGCGACAGTGACGAGTCATTCACAATGATCGGTCACTATAATTCCTCAACGAGGGTAGGCAGTGGAGAATACACGGGCAGCGGCCAATCGTGCATACTACCCACCCAGGCGTTAAGACTCAACAGTTATAGTCCAAAAGTTAAAATTATATTTTGATCGTTAAATAAAGGTATAACTATTAAATATTTAGGCAATATTTTTTGAGCTCAATGTTCTAAATTATATGCTATGCAAATTTATTATATGGTTATATTTATGAATAACGGGTGGAGTATGATTAATAAGGATGGCAATTTAATATAGCGTAAAAGACACATTTTATGCAGACCCTCGCTAATTAGGTTCAAGGTTGCTCAAAAAGGTTATATAAGGTAAACGCAGGTATTAACGACCCCTCTAAGGCAATTTTAAAATCAACCATATTTTTTTAGTATACTGGTTCCTCTAAAGATTTATAGTTTCATTTTATATGCTAGTGTTATGTATAAAAAATGTTTTTATTGAATCAAATACATTTAAATAAAGGATTATCATGTAAAAAATAATTTACAATGTGACTTAGTCGATTGTTGCAATTACCGACCCATAAAAACGTCTGTGAAGCTATTAACGATTTTTATGCAGCTATTCCCGATCGTATATGAGAGGAGGCCTTTTTCCAGCAATGGAATGTATAGAAGCTAGTGGTGATGATGATTACCGATCTTAATAAAATAAAATAAAAATGCAAATATATTCGTATTTTTTTATTATAGTTATTTTTAATAAAACAAATGAGTACTTCTTAGTAATGAACTAAATAATTATAAACTTTTAAATTAATCAACATAATACTATTAATATAATAATATATTTAATTAAAGGATTTCAAACTCTAGGATATTGCTATTGAGATCATAATATTTTTTTGGAATTTAAATATTAATCATCACAGTCATTGGTTCAGCTCTTTTTAGAGATAAATTGCAACTAATTAGTTATATATATATATATATATATATATATGATTTGGTACAACTGGTGCTTATAAACGAAACATTAAAGTCACTTAAAAAATACTTTCATCATCAGACTCACTGCTATATAAGACTCGACGTTTAACTGTCTCTCTTGCAGAGTCTGACTGTAATAGACGTACAGTAGTTTCTGTTTCATAAGAATCTCTATCATTAATTGAAGTACTATTAGTATGTTCATGACCTTTTTTATATTCATTTTCTAACTCACTGTTACAAAGCACGCGACGCTTTGGTGCTTCCTTTGGAAGTAAATTAAAATCGTATTCGCTATCTGATTGATATTTACTAGGACCTGCTACAGGAGAACCTTCTTTGTTAACCGCATTCACTTTTTTAATAGATTTTTTGTTCTTTAAGGTCGTTGTTTTCTTCAATAATTCTTTTTGTTCCCTTTTTTCTAAGATTTCTTGTTTTCTTTTTATTTTTCTATTTTCTTTATCTTCTTTTTCTTTTATAATTCTCCTTTGGTATTCCATAAACTCATCAGATATAGCTACTGTCGGCGTGAGTTTTTTATTTAATGTCTTCTTTTTACTATCGATATTATTTTTCGGAAAGTAAAGAGAATTTTTGAAAGGTGTTGCATAATTCTTAAATGGTGTGGGAATAGCAGAGCAACCACTTGTTTTTGGAGCGGCCTCTTTGGTTGCATTTTCGGGTGATGGTGTATACTTCTGAAGTGTTTGTAGCTGCTCCGCGGTTATTTCGATTGAAGTATTATTTTCTGGTGCAAGAATTGAAGTAGACAAGGGTGTTAACTTGTTGGTAAATGGTAGAAGTAAATTATCTTGTTGAGGAGTAGATGTCTGCTGAAACTGGTTGAACTCATCTTGTACAGTCAATAAGTATACAGTAGGCGACGAGGGTAGAGGTTTTTCAATAAATAAGGATAAGTTGGATGCCTCTTCTCCCAATACTGCTGAACCTTGCTCATTACTCTCAGCAACTATGTATATCAAAATTTAGGATAGCCTCAGATATATCTGGCAGTTTAGTGTTGATTCCCCTAATTGCAGAATACTTTCACTCTCTTGATTTATGGCGTTTTCGGGGCTAATTTTTTTCCAATATTCGAATAACTTTTTATAAGTTGGATCTCCCATCCATTGGCCTCCCGAATCTTTAAAACTTTTTAAGCATGATTTCGAGGCTAGATTGTCACCTATAGTGACAATCTAGCCTCGAAATCATGCTTAAATTTTTCTGCATGTTCAGATGTGGATATATGATTGTCTTCTGTATGCTTTAAATTTGGTAACAGTTTACAGTAGTTTATTTTTGATGCATCAAATGGATATAATCCACAACAAAGAAATCCGCTCTGTATGGTTTCAGGCTTAAGGCATTGGTCAAAACATTTTTTTACTGCCGGAGCAAAATCAGTGCGTTTAAGCTTGGCATAGTTATTTTGAATTCTGAATTCATGCACAACAGTCCTCCATGTTCCTTTGACTGGTCTGGAAACAGCTACGTCAAGCGGCTGAAGTATATGTGTAGAGTTGGGAAGTAAAGCTACCAGGATGATTGCTTTTTCTTTACAGAATGTTGATAGTGGAAGTGATATGTTAGATGTGTGACCATCCAAAAACAAAACTACTGGAAATTGTATTTCATTTGTTACAAGCCACGGATAGAAGCAGTTGGTAATATATTCCTAAAATGCTTCTGTGTTCATCCAACCCGACTCCGTGTTACCAAGTCCCCATCCACGAGGTATTGTAGGTACAAGATTTTTTGGCATACGTTTATACGGAAAAAGTATCATTGGAGGTGCTAGATTTCCGTCAGCTGAAACATTCACAAGCACAGTCAAGCACTCTTTTTCGTCATTAGCAACACGATTATACACTCGTTTGCTACCTCTGCTAACCAAAACTTCTTTCTCTTTTGGGCATAAAAAGAAAGCAGTTTCGTCACAGTTAAACACTCGTCTAGGATCTTCTAAAACATCATGCAGATTATTTGTCATAAAATAATTGTTCACTCTATCGAACCATGCACGTATAGCTGCTTCTGTGACTTGATTTCGGCTTGAAGGAAGATTTTGTGCAACGCGTTTAGATACTGTTGGATGTCTATTTATAAAATTCTCAAACCAATATCTGCCAGGCATACCATTTTAAAAAGGGTTTGGACGATTTAAGTTTTGGACTAGCTTAGCCACTGCTTCTAATAATTGTTCTTTTGTAACTGGAAATCCCATCTTGCCAAGGTAGTGAATCCAGTCTACAATCTGTTTTTCTTCACTTAAATTTAGAACCGGCTGAACTCCGCAAATTTCATTCTTATATTTCCCGTCCCGTTTGTCTCGTAATGTAGTTTTAGGAATATAAACCTTTTTGATGCCTCATATACACTTGTTCCGTCATTAATTGCTTTGATTGCTTCGGCTAGTTGTGTTTTACTGTACACTTTTCGCCGCTTTTGTGGCTCCATATTTCTGGAAAAAAATATAATTTTATGTTTTATGTTAATTTAACCATGAAGTAGCATTTATTAATAGGCGCCTATTATGTCATAAAAGTAGATGAGAAACTAAATAATCTATATACGATCGTCGATCGGTAATAGCTTCTTATAGTTGCTATTGCCGACCCACATGGGTCGGTAATAAAGTATGTAAGTATAAACCTAAATTGTATTACCGACTCATAAAAAAATGGTTATTTTAATTTATTTGACCTTCGGACTATAAAATAAATTATAATTGATTAATGTCACAAAAAATATGAACAAATGCACACTGTTTTAAACAAAAAAACAATGATTTATTACTGTAACTATTTGATTTCGATCCTCGAAAAATATCATAACTTTGGTTAAATTGACAACGCTAAAAGGTAAACACTAGACAAAAAAGTTTAGTCGCTAATAGATTTTTATGAAGACGTATAGCTTAGATTTAAACTGGTCCATAAAAACACTTGTGTTAGTATGATATAATAACATAAAAGAAAATTGAAACGAAAAGTTACGTTGCTGCCATTGCCGACTTATGGATCGTTGATAACTGCCACAACTTAAACTGGTGAAGCTAACACCGTCCCATTTTAATTTAAAGTTTTATCGTTTCAAATTACTTTTTATTAATAAAATGTTGTAAGAAATGAAAAGTTGACACTTAAGTGAATACATTTAGTAATATAAAATAAAGTATAGACGTCATTTGTTTGTATGAATGTCTTAAATAGATAAGTCACAGTACTTACCTGAAGGAACAAGGGAACAGTACGACACGTCCTGCGTTCACGCTACCCCGTAGTAACTGACGTATTTTATCTCTTTTTTGCACAGTTACTCACACTAACGTAGAAGTATACGATGCTCAAGTAATAAATTCGTGTATAACTTTGCCTACCTATAGCTAGAATAGTTCTGGAAACGTTTAGATTTCGAATTACTTTTATAGGTCGGTAATAACTTCAGATTTTCGATGGGTCGTTGATAGCTGCGTTTACCTTATATGTTTGAACTCTGTTTGAAATTGAACTTGAGTATTCAGAACTTTGTCGTTGTCATATTATATTATTACTTATTTAGGGATAAAAAATACCTTTTATTACCAACTCACATCTGATATAAATTTTTTAGGTATGAATCCTGACTGTTATTAACACTTTTAGGCATAATCTTTTCTTTGGTGAATATATAGAGATATCAATGACTCACAAAATTGTACCCGGTATAGTTAGTATTTGTGAATAGAGATAGATTAGACCAGCTGTTACATTTGGGACCAAAAGCGTGATTTTATTTGTGAAACCTTAATCAGTATTAATTATATGTTAAACAAAACAAACTACTATGGGGAAGTAAGTCGAATGTGAGCTCTGGAATCCTGTAATATCTTTTAATCTCAAGTTTCCTCAACATTTCCTTAGTAAGCTTCACCAAAACTGCTTACATTTCATTTAAATGGAGGCTAACACAACAATGTTGCAGTATGAGCCGCATTTTATTCGACATTTCTTCCGTACAACAATTATATAAATTAAAAAAGACAAAAAAATATTATATACAGTGAATGAATTGTTTTGAAATGATTGTTTTTAAGGAATTTGAAATCTTTATATGAGAGTTAATATAAGATCAAAAGATATTAACGGAATATAAAGACAAAATTTTTTTCGAATCCTGACATTGGTTCACACCAATAACTTTTCGAAGTTAATTTCATAATTAAATTTAATTAAACTGAGAGTAAAGGAGAGGCGCTGGCCGTTAGTTTGGACGTAGCGAAGGCCTTTGATCGGGTTTGGCACAAAGCACTTCTTTCGAAGCTTCCATGTTATGGGCTTCCCGAGAAATTATGCGATTGGGTTTCCAGCTTTCTCACGGCTCGGAGCATTAAAGTTGTTGTCGACGGGTCATGCTCCGACTTAAAACCTGTGAATGCTGGAGTCTCCCAGGGCTGTGTGCTATCCCCTACGCTGTTTCTTCTGCATATCAATGACATGCTGCTTAGCAGCAATCTTCATTGTTATGCGGATGACAGTACCGGGGATGCCTTATATACCGGCCACCCGCGTATTTCTCGGGAAAACGTCGACGAGCACCGGAATAAACTTGTGTCTGAAATCGAAACTCTGCTTAGTCAGGTTTCGGAATGGGGCCGACTAAACTTAGTCCAATTCAACCCTAAGAAGACACAGGTTTGCGCGTTTACCGCTAAAAAGACACCCTTTGTCGTAGCTCCCTGTTTTGAGAGCACTCCCTTACCCGCCTCAGCCGCTATCGGAATTCTTGGTGTCGACTTGTCGAGTGACGTCCAGTTCCGCGGTCATCTGGAGGGCAAGGCCAAATTGGCTTCCAAAAAGCTTGGTGTGCTCAATAGAGCGGGACAGTATTTCACGTCAGGTCATCGCCTGCAACTTTACAAGGCGCAGGTCCGTCCTCACGTGGAATACTGTTCACATCTTTGGGCGGGGGCACCCCAGTACCAGCTTACTCCATTTGACCGCATCCAACGACGCGCGGTTAGGCTTGTCGACAACCAAGCTCTTACTGATCGGCTTGATCCTCTGGCGTTGCGGAGAGAGGTGGCATCTCTATGTATCCTCTACCGCATATACCACGGGGAGTGCTCTGAGGAATTGTTCGGATTAATACCGCCAGCTGATTTCCGCCACCGTTCGACGCGCCAACGCTACCACCCGCATTGGCTGAATGGTTGGCGGTCGACAACAGTGCGTTTTAACAGGCACTTCTTGCCACGCACTGTTCCTTCATGGAACCAGTTGCCGGCGACGGTATTTCCGGACCGCTACGACCTAGGAACCTTCAAGAAACGAGCCTATTCCCATCTGAAAGGGCGGCAACGCTGATGTGATGCCCCTGGTATTGCAGACGCCATGGGCGGCGGTGATTGCTTTCCATCAGGTGACCCGCAAGCTCGTTTGCCCCTTATCCCAAAAAAAAAAAAAAAAAAAAAAAAAAAAAAAATTTGTTCTTAGATTTTCGCGAATCATTCTAAATAACATAACATAACTTCACGCCTTTTGTTACCCGAAGGAGTAGGCAGCGGCTGTTAAGCCTCGTCTCGCCGTTGTTTACGTCCCAAATGGAATAGGTGGCGAACCTATAGCCATACCGGGCACAAAGTTTTCTTATCTACTATTAAACTACTTTTGAAATCAAACAACGACATCAGTTTAAATGACAATAGAGACTTTGAGAATATTTAAAAATTATATCAAAGATACAGAACATTTAATTTAATATTTTTCACGAAAATTTACATAGAAAATTTATATTAACGTCCGTATTTTACGAAAGTAAACGCAGAGGCGTTGTCTTTTGTACCTGAATCAAATATTTGGATGTAATTTATTTTCTTCGAATAATTAATAATTTTATCATATTATTATATCTCTTAGATTTTATGGCCTAATATAGTATCAAATACATATACGATGTTGAATTTCTAATGAATCTTTTGTAAACTTATTCGGTTCTGAACTGTTTCGGTTTCGTAGGTTGCTGGCTTACTGTACTTTACTGTAACTGTAGGCTTTTCATTATGAAATTCATAATTTCATGCCTTTTTCTATCCGAAGGTTGAAAGGTAGTCTTTTAAGTATCAACTCGCCGAATCTTTATGTTACGCGTCCCAAATAATAGATGGCTAACCTATTGCCATGCACAAATTTGTCTCTCATCGACATTTATCACACATTACTGTCAGTGGTAGAGCCACGCAGTTCGCTGCATGAATGGGCCGCCTCGACCGGTGAAATACCACGACCTCTCAGAAGACCGACGTAAAGTGGCTCATGCCGCGTTTCGTTCGGTGAGAGAGGTACCCGGAGGCCCACCCCCCTTCCCCATCCTTTCCTATCCCCTATCCCTTAAAGGTCGGCAACGCAACAGTAACACTATATGTGTTGCTGGTGTCCATGGACGGCTCGTATGCCCTCCTATCCCATAAAAAAAAAAACATAAATTCTAAAAAGATACCAAATAATTCCAATTACCATAGTTATAATTCCAATATTTTCAGGTTTGTTTTATAGTAGTGGAAGATAACCAAAATGTGGAATAAAATAAACTGTTTTCAAATTGTTTAACGAATTTAGCTACAATTAATACTATGTGGAACAAGACATTGATTTGTTTATTTCACATCAAAAAGATAATGATCCAGCCACACATTGCTTTTACTTGAAATAAATTCCAAGTTATTAGCTCGCTATGTATTTTTGACTAGATTTTTGAAGTGGAACTTCATATGTGCCGTGCAGTCCTTTAACGCATTCAACGCCCCTTCGTGGGTAAAATAAGTAATATAAAACAGTACAACATAAACCGGTATCAAACAGTAGAACATAAAACCAACTAAGAAAATTTTCATAGCGCGCTGGTAATTGTGTACATAGACATCTTGTAGCTAGTAGCGGGATTGCACGGGATAATTATATCGCACCATGTAATAACTGCACAAAAAAAAAATTGTAATTTTTTTTTTATTTAATTGCTATTTAAAAAAAAAACAAACTAAGAAAATAAAATATCATTAGGAACATACCAAAAAAAGGATTTTTTCGACCATTTCTGAATAGAAACAAGATATAAGAAAGCGTAATAGTTTTATGACTGAATTGTTGTGATATTCGCGACGCTGGGTCACGGGTCAGCTATCAATTAATAAGTGACAAAAAGTTAAAATAACAAAACACCTAAAATTCTTCTAATAGTCAATATAAAAATTACACTTCATATATTTTTTATTGAATAAATTTTTTATTGAATCGCATTAAAATACCTAGCATAAAATAGCTTCTCTCTCTCGACTCCCTGAATTATTATGTCACAAACGAAATGTATAGTTATCACAAATAATATCAAAAATAATTCAAAAAAGATGTATAATGTGAGCCCGGAATCAATACGATGCTTAGTTGATGCAAAAGTAGGGCTCACTGGACAAAATTTGTGTACTGAATAAATGAAAAATTTATGCGATACCAATGTCAATCAATTGTTATGTCATCTCGGAACCTCTACACTAACAACTGAACTTTATGTCCTAAACATAAAGTTCAAATTTATTTTTAAGTATTATTAGGAATCTTTTGTATAGAAGTATAATAAATTAAAAGCAAACATCCTTTTTAAAGAAGCTTTTATTTAAGCGCTCTAAAAATAAGAAAATAATATTTTCTTAAAAATTTCAAGTGTCAACTTAGAGCCTCAGTATGTACAATTTATATAATAATAAAAGCTTGTCGCGCGAGTTGTAAATAAACTGTACTAATTTTATAAGGTCATATCAAATCAAAATAGCTTTATTTTCTTGGGTCTTCACACACAGTTAAATATAGTCCGTAAATACAGATATTTAACTTATTATTATATTTAAAGCATAACATATTAAAACACGAGCTCTTGAGAAAATTGCCTCATTGGAACAAAAACGCACGGACGATTCTGAGTGTAGGGTTGTCATGAGAAGAAATGGGCAAAACACCCATGTAAATTAATCTACTAACTTTACTATATTATCTATTGCAATTTAATTACCTACTGATAGGGAGTCAAACCTCGCGACAAGCTTTTATTATTATATAAATTGTACATACTGAGGCTCTAAGTTGATACTTGAAATTTTTAAGAAAATATTATTTTCTTATTTTTAGAGCGCTTAAATAAAAGCTTCTTTAAAAAGGATTTTTGCTTTTAATTTATTTTCTTATTTTTAATTATAGCTGGCTAGGTTAGTGTCATTTCATTCAACGGATCATTATTGCAAGTTAGTTTACCGCTTAATTTCAAACAGTCCAGCTCTTCAATAAGGCGATCATCTTATTCAATTTCAGCTTAGAGCTTTCTTTTCCATTTAATCACAATGATGATTTTTAATTCATAGCCATATTGTAGAAATGCATCAAAAATATGTATGCCGTCATCTTGGATGGTCCACCGTATGGTATTTAGAATGACATCACATTATTTTTCGATTTATTCTCAACAAGCCCTTTCATATTTTGATACCCATATTGTAGAAATGCATTAAAAAAACTGTTCCTCTATCTTGGATGATCCACCATATTGGATTTAGAATGACGTCACATTATTAATTCAGTTACGCTCAATGAGCCCTTTCATTTGATATCCATATTGTACAGAAGCTTAAACTATGTTTTCCTCCATCTTGGATATTCCACCATATTGGATTTAGAATGACGTCATATTATTTTTTGAGTTACACTCAATAAGCCGTTTCATTTGATACCCATATTGCAGAAATGCATTCAAAATATCCATTCCTCCATCTTGGGTGGACCGCCATATTGGATATGGAAGGATGTCACACATCATATCATGCATTGTCATCCAATAGACCAGGGTAGATGCCTTCAAAAATAATAAAAAGTGAAAAAAAATAATAGTAGGATGAAACCCATTAGAAAAGGAGGAGAATATTACAAAAATGAAAGGAAAAATAATTTACGGGTGATCTGAGGTCGGGAAGGGGGTGGGGGTGAGTTTTTAAGGGTAAAAAACGGTTTTTCTCGATTTCCAGCAAAACTAAAAGTCCTATGGAAAATAGTTTAATGGCAAAGTTGTAGGTAATAAAAAGATCTAAAACTTTTGTATTTACACTTTTTTCACAGTCAATTCAAAAAACCATGTTTTTGGATTTTTATTTTTATCTTTTACAAAAATATTTTTATTCCCCACGATATTTTGTGAAAAGTTGCCTTTTTATGTCCCAAATACGCTGTAATTTATTTGTTTAAAAATTTTTTTTTTTTGCCTTATATTGAATTAATATCGAAAAAGCACCCTAATTTTCAATCGAAAATTCACCCGTCAAAATATCAGCTTTTTTCAAAAAGTTGGTATGTTTTCTGTTTGCTGAGATGTCTACTTTCCGATGGTGCAAAAAAAAAAATTGTGCTATTGTAGTAAATTTTCTCAGAAAATGAAAATCAAAATCTTTTCCTTTCATTTTTGTAATATTCTCCTCCTTATCTAATGGGCTTTATCCTACTATTATTTTTTTTGGTTTTAAAAATTATCTACCCTGGTCTACAAAGTAAACGTGTATACAAAATTTCGGATCAATCGGTTGAAGATATCTACTTCAAAATTGAGTTGCAAGATTCCACCGAACATACATACTTACATACATACATACATACAGTGCAAGCTAAATAAAAGCTTTTAAAAAGAGTTGTTTTTAAAATTTCCGAGGATTTAAAAAAGAAATCCTCGTACTTTATGGATTACTAGCAGGCCGCGCGAACTTCGTACCGCCATATTATACATTTTTCACTAAAATGATTATTGTCGCGATCATATTAATACCCCAAAGCTTTCCACATAAATGAACTAACACTATTTTTTTTTCAATTCAAGTTATACATACATAACTTCACGCCAGATCCCTTGCGGGGTAGGTAGAGAGTACAAAGCGCCATAAGGCACGATTATTACACATCTTACTTGCTTAGCTGTTGATATTAGCGACTAACAACCCAGATATGAGGAAAATAATAAGCAGTTAGCTGCCTGAATGGGCCGGCTCAACCGGTGAAATAACACCTCTCAGAAGATCGACGTAAAGTGGCTCATGCTGCGTTTCGTTCGGTGAGAGAGGTACCCGGAGGTCCACCTCCCTTCCCCATGCTTCTCCCTTAAAGGTCGGCAACGCAACGGTAACACTAAAAGTGTTCCCGGTGTCCATGGGCGGCGAAGGTTGCTTACCATCAGGTGACACGCTTTGCCCTCCTATCCCAAAAAAAATATTATCAATTTCAATCAATAGCAATACCAGGGACTTTGTCAGAATTTTTTTGTCAATCTTTAGTTTTTTTTTAGTATCTACTACTTGAAACTTTTTTTTTTAATTGGTCATTCTCGTCGATTTACATAAAAACCTGGTCACCACATGTTCTTACCACTATGTCTTACTCACAGTGAGTGATTTTTTTATAATTTAAATGATGTCGATTTGGCACCTTGGTATTACTCTTATTAAAATAAATTCACTACATTTCAAGAGATCACGATATTAAAAAAGTAAATCTAGATGGGCAACTCTATGTGGTAAAGAATTATAGATAATATTATAATATCTGCGTGAAGAACTAACTGTAAACTAACTCTAGCTTTGACCCATGACTTTGGTTACATAAGTATGAAAATATTTTTTTCTTTTAATATTCGCGTTGCATGTTACATAAATATAATGAACGGAAAATAATGCGAAACATTTAGGTAAACAAATTATCTGTCTGCTTGCGACTACAGCTAGTGCAACCAGGACGAAACGTCAAGCTAATAATAAAAGTAATTATTTGTTTACCTAAACGTATCGCGTTATTTCCGGTTTATTATACTCATAAATAGATCAAATTCTAAAATATGTGTCTAAATAGACACGGGGACACAGATGTTACATATTCACATCACCTATTATTTATTACAAAATACATAACAATATATATCCCCCAAAAGACGATTAAATACTACAAACTCATTAGGACAAAAGAAACAAAAAAATGGCTAAGAAAGTTAAAAAAAAAATTATCTGCCAGCTATGAGCGGCGCTCATGACCGAGACGGGCGGGACTCCCGATATATGTGCGCGGAATATTTGCCTAAGAAACGAATACTTACATTTTGTATTTTGCGATATCTTTTGAATTAAATGTCCGAATTGAATCATTCAAAAAGTTCTAGAAAGGTATTGAATCTATCTTTATATTGAAGTAATTTATTTTAAAGAGAGTTAATACCAAGGTACAAAATAAAGAACTTTTAAAACGACCTCATTATAATTATTTTTAAAAATTAAAAAAGTACTTATTGTGCGATAACTACAATAGTTAGACATATGCCGTCGCGGACTTTTCTGTCGACAATTATATGATCTGTGAAAGTGTAGTACATTGTTTTGTTCTATAATCAATAGTTTTTGCAGCGTTCGCGATTTAAGAATTTTTATGGGCCTTTTTCTTACACATTGGGTTACATTATTGAACTTATAGTAAGGATCCCTAATTTATTTGAAAATATAATATAGCCTAAAGCCTTCCTCGATAAATGGACTATACACACGTGAAAGAATTTTTGAAATCGGACCGGTGGTTTCTGAGATTAGCGCGTTCAAACAAACAAACAAACAAACAAACAAACAAACAAACAAACTCTTCCGCTTTATAATATAAGTATAGATTACAAATTTGGATTATTACAAAAATGAATAGTAGTGAAATCGGTCCAACCGTTCACGCGTGATTCGATGAGCAAGGGCAATGTGGATTCATATTTATATAGATAAATAATTATAATTCCAATATTTTCAGGTTTCTTTCTAAAATAGTAGAAGATAGCCAAAATGTGGAATAAAATCAGCAATAAATTGTTTTTGTTTTCTCGATAAACAATTTTGAGGCCCGTTATAGCTCAATTAAATGGTACACGATATTGGCCTTCGTTCAATGATCTATGTTTTTGGTGATGTTGGAATGATCAATCGTTCACACAGCCTCTTTGTTGGATTTAGTATTTTATTTGCCGTGTGTGGAGAACGTTATAATGTATTTTGTATAATCTGTTTGCTGAAGTAATGGAGGTTCTGTAATCCAGCCATTGCGTATAAACGTTTAAACATTTTAAAGGATTATCATAATTTTTATCCGCTCAATAGCCCAGTGGTTCAATTCAGTGGACTTGTGTTTGTGAGACCTCGGTTTAGTAATTGGATATTTTATTTAGCAATTTATTTTTCGAAAGTTATGTGTTGAAGTATGTATACTTGATTATATTTTCTACATCTATGATCTAATGGGACACTGCTTCTGAAACAATGGTCGCAAGTTCAAATCATGTTTATAGAATGCTTGAAGTTACTATTTGGACCTTCATATTTAACAGTCATTTAAAAGAATGTGGTGATTCTACTAACATTAAGCAAACATACAAAGGAAAAGAAGAAATTATATGAAATATATGAAGAAAAAATAATATTGTCACAATAATTTTCTAGAGTTTCAAGAATATACGAATAGAAAGTAATAACGGAAAGACTTGCAACTGAAATGTTTAGGGCCACGTTTATTAAACAACAAGACTCTTAGGCCCGTAAGATCAATCACAGTTTAAACTATTTTATCTAGTTTAAACCTCATCTGTCGTTTATTTGGTAAGATCAATGCTAGATAAACCTCCAATAACAGTTTAAACTATAGTTTAGCTTATACCAGAAGATTTTGCCGTTTAAACTGTGTTCCTGCCTAGTTTAAAAATGGCGGTCGTTTATCAGCTGACATCTGACACAACGATTGTGGGTTCATACATAGATTTAGCATAGACTACAATAGATGGCACATGTCAGGAAAAATTTACTAATAGCATCGAATAACTGACAGCGTAACTGCGTATATTAGATTTTGGGGATATTTATATTTCCACCCATTAACATTACACCCAACACTATGTAAAAGTTAACGCTTTGAAGCGCTTTTTACGAACACATCATATCATAAGCCCTTTTGACGTCCACTGCTGGACATAGGCCTCCCTCATAAAGCGCCACAACTGCCGGTCCGCGCAATCATGGGGGGTTTTTGCCATAATCGCCACGCTTGGCAGGCGGGTTGGCGATCGCAGTAGGCTGTAGTGTCTTGAGAAAGAATGCTGCTGCCCATTCTTCTAGCTTTTCCATTTTCCCTTAGAACACATTGATAATAATAATAATATCTTGGACACAAATCACACAGCGCCAGTTCCAAACTAAGCAACTAAATGTTTGTGCTATAGTTACTAGAGAACGGATACTAATACATATATACTTTTCTTTTGTAAATATGTAAATACATACTTATAATACATAGAAAAACGCCCAGACGCCGCACAAATATTAATGTTTGTCATAAATATTTGTACTCGGGCGAAAATCGAACCCCCGACCTCAGTGCTGCAGCCGGTTGTTTTACCAATGCGCCACGAGCCCCGTAAGTCACTCACACATTAACAACCCATTTTTGGTCACGTTGTTTGGGTGACTATTGCCGATCTATTTTTCTTAAATCTATGGTCACACTATAAAACTTCATAAAAGAAAGAGAAAAAAGAGTTTTTTTCACGAAATATGCCACAGACAATGTACAAAAGAGTGAATGATGAGCGAAATATGGACATTAAATAACCAAATGTTGCCATCTGTAGAAAACTAAACTTAGTTTACGTAATCTATGTCCATTTCGCTGTTGATCTTACGAGGCAGGTTTAAACTCTAGATTAAAATTGACTATAGTTTAGAAAATCGACAGTTTTAACTATGATTGATCTTACGGGCCTTAGGCCCGTAAGATCAATCACAGTTTAAACTATTTTATCTAGTTTAAACCTCATCTGTCGTTTATTTGGTAAGATCAATGCTAGATAAACCTCCAATAACAGTTTAAACTATAGTTTAGCTTATACCAGAAGATTTTGCCGTTTAAACTGTGGTCCTGCCTAGTTTAAAAATGGCGGTCGTTTATCAGCTGACATCTGACACAACGATTGTGGGTTCATACATAGATTTAGCATAGACTACAATAGATGGCACATGTCAGGAAAAATTTACTAATAGCATCGAATAACTGACAGCGTAACTGCGTATATTTTAGATTTTGGGGATATTTATATTTCCACCCATTAACATTACACCCAACACTATGTAAAAGTTAACGCTTTGAAGCGCTTTTTACGAACACATCATATCATAAGCCCTTTTGACGTCCACTGCTGGACATAGGCCTCCCTCATAAAGCGCCACAACTGCGCAATCATGGGGGGTTTTTGCCATAATCGCCACGCTTGGCAGGCGGGTTGGCGATCGCAGTAGGCTGTAGTGTCTTGAGAAAGAATGCTGCTGCCCATTCTTCTAGCTTTTCCATTTTCCCTTAGAACACATTGATAATAATAATAATATCTTGGACACAAATCACACAGCGCCAGTTCCAAACTAAGCAACTAAATGTTTGTGCTATAGTTACTAGAGAACGGATACTAATACATATATACTTTTCTTTTGTAAATATGTAAATACATACTTATAATACATAGAAAAACGCCCAGACGCCGCACAAATATTAATGTTTGTCATAAATATTTGTACTCGGGCGAAAATCGAACCCCCGACCTCAGTGCTGCAGCCGGTTGTTTTACCAATGCGCCACGAGCCCCGTAAGTCACTCACACATTAACAACCCATTTTTGGTCACGTTGTTTGGGTGACTATTGCCGATCTATTTTTCTTAAATCTATGGTCACACTATAAAACTTCATAAAAGAAAGAGAAAAAGAGTTTTTTTCACGAAATATGCCACAGACAATGTACAAAAGAGTGAATGATGAGCGAAATATGGACTTTAAATAACCAAATGTTGCCATCTGTCGAAAACTAAACTTAGTTTACGTAATCTATGTCCATTTCGCTGTTGATCTTACGAGGCAGGTTTAAACTCTAGATTAAAATTGACTATAGTTTAGAAAATCGACAGTTTTAACTATGATTGATCTTACGGGCCTTAGACTGCTTTATTACATAGTTAACTTAAATATAACAGAAACATTCTTTTAGAAGAGGCAGTAACCACTCTTTTGTTGCACACTCTACATAATATATAAAATGAAATTAAAAGTAGCCGTGTTTCGTTTGTAGTCTTATTGTATAAATAACTAGGTGACCCGGCGAACTTTGTTCCGCATCAAAAGTAATAAATGAGTAAATTTTGGATATCATGAGGTTCAATTTATGCTATTTAGTGGCTTTAGCTGCTGTTTCGCTATGTTAATACTGCAATTTCTTCGAAAATATACGTTTAAATTGCTGTAAAGGGCCAGGATCATCTATATTACATGTACAATCTATTTAATAATTGTATGAAAATTAATGTTATAATGTTTAAAATTGCTTCGTAAATAAGCCATTATTTCTCGTAAAAAGTAAAAAATAAAAATGGTCATTGTGGGTTATCCCTAAGAGATAGACATATGCCCTCGTGGACTTTTTTGTAGACCTTCTAAGGGTGTTTAATAAAGTAGAACATTGTTTTGATCTATCACTTAGGGTTCAGCCAGCGTTTTCAATTAAAGTACTAAATCTCGAAAATTATAAATTTTTCTTTACAAAATTATATATGAATTATAAATCAAAACCATCCCGTAGACACCTTCTAACTATTAAAAAAAACCGCATCAAAATCTGTTGCGTAGTTTTAAAGATATACGCATATAAGGGGACAGACAGCGGAAAGTGACTTTGTTTTATACTATGTAATGATGACAAGCTAATTTTCCATTACTAACAGTTTCCTATTCGATTCAAAAGATGTCTTTTTCTCTGACGACAGTAAAGGTGGAAGAGATAGCGACAGATTTATCAACTCTCATCATAAAAAGTAAATGAGATATTTTAAATTGAAAATCCTCGTAATTATTATCTTTAACCTTTTAACATTCATTATTGGATACTTTCTGTAATAAATTATATACAAAATGTTGAAGTTTAAAGTTCAAAGCAATCTTTGGCCTCTTCTCTACTGTTTTTAAAGTAACTTATAGATATGCTGTTTTATAACTGGACTATTGATATAAAAAAAAACATGTGTAATCAGAAAGTCACCAAATATTAAAACAAAGTACGGATATTTTTTAGAAGATTCAATAATAACATTAAAACAACTTTTTAGGATTATATCGCGTTTATTTAGAACTTTTTTTTTATTTCCCGACGTTTTGAACTCTGTACAGATATCATTTTCACGAGTTCGAAAGTTCCAAACCAACGCGATATAATCCTAAAAAGTTGTTTAAATGTTATGAGTGTTATTCGCGAAAATCTAAGAAATAAATACGGTTCAATAACTGAAAACACGATAAAATACAATGAAGTAAGTTGGAATAATGATCATATTGATGCATATCAGCTCGAGCGATAATAGAATGTATGCAAATATTCACGAGATGGGTGGGCTAGTTTTGTCTTTGAAATACCAGGACCTCTTTGAATTCGACGTAAAGTGGCTTCTGCTTCGTTTTATTCGATGCCCATACTCATTAACCCATACTCTTAACTATCCGAAGGTCGAAAATGCAACTATGAACCCACGGTAAAGGTTGTCCATATGTCCACTTGCTCCTTTTGTCCCGTTCCGATAAAAAGTTAAAAAAGATTGTATATTTATTAATCGGGTCCTCATCCATTAATTAGCTGCTATCGTTTGCTATTTATTAAACTAACACCGTTTTCGATAATCCAATTTAATATTTTATGAACACTTACTGAGAGTTTTGTAAGTTAATATTTTGTTCTTTGTTCAACGAATTTAGCTACAATTAATATTAAGCGGAACAAGGCATTGGTTTGTTTATTTTACATCAAAAAACAAATGGGTCCAGCCTCACATTGCATTTACTTGAAATAAATTCCAACTTATTAGTTCGCTATGTATTTTTCACCAGATTGTTAAACGTTTTTTTTTTTTTATGGGATCGGAGGGCAAACGCTGCTCGTTTGCCCTCCGATCCCATAAAAATGTGTCACCTGATGGTAAGCAACTAACGCCGCCCATGGACACCAGCACCACATATAGTGTTACTGTTGCGTTGCCGACCTTTAAGGGAAGGGGATAGGAAAGGATGGGGAAGGGGGTGGGCCTCCGGGTACCTCTCTCACCGAACGAAACGTGGCATGGGCCACTTTACGTCGGTCTTCTGAGAGGTCGTGGTATTTCACCGGTCGAGCCGGCCCATTTATGCAGTAAACTGCTTGGCTCTACCACTGAGAAAAGTGGAACTTCATACGCGACGTGGAATTGCTTAACGCATTTTCATTAAATAATATTTAACAGTAGAACATAAACAGGTCTATTAAAAACTATACATAGAAATCTACTAGATAGAAGCGGGATAGTTTTTTTTATTGCACCATGTCTCAAAAGTACTAACTGCACAAAAAATATTGTTATAATTTTTTGATTTAATTGCTACTTAAAAGACAACAACCCAAAAATTAAAATACCAATATTAAAATACAATATTAAAATACAAACAAGGCATTTGTTTGACCAGTTCTGAATGTAAAAAAAAGATAAGAAAGCTTAATATATATCTATATATATAAAAATGAAACCGTTGTCACGACATAACATGAAAACGGCTTTACCGACTTGGCTGAAAATTGGTAGGGAGGTAGCTTAGAGCCAGTAGACGGACATAGGATAGAGTAAATAGGGATAAATTGCGAGTAAAATACTAAAAAATACAATTTAATTTCCCCATACAAACGATCTGTAACTATGGAAACTGCAAAACAATGGGATGGATATTGACATTACACTTTTAATCAAATGTCAAAATTTGTTGTGTTATTTCATATGTTTGAAGGTTTGCAATTTTTAATTATTATAGTCACGTAAATATTTGAAAAAGTTATTTTTGAAGTAATAAAACTGTAATAAACTTTAAATAATGCATTGGTTTCAAGAGAGCATCGCGGTGGCGGTAACATTATCAAGCAACGAAATGCCATTTTTGTCTAAGTTGTCGAAGAAGGTGACGACGATTTATCAGTTCAGACGGCATCCACTATAGATGAAAAAGATGTGGTGAGTCGTCTCTCTCTGATCAGTCCAACTTTCTCATCGTGAAATTCAAAAACGGATGAACAAGTTACGAGTACACACATTTCACACAAATTTATCAATTTGTACCGATACCGTCAAAACCGATACCGGAATGGTACTCTCTAAGAAGTGTTGTTTTTAACATAGCAACCTGGCTACTAGGATCGTCAGGATACTGGAAGACCACCAACTATTAGGGCAATTAGAAGGAGCCAAAACTTTTGACAACATGGATAGTTGGAAAGAATGACTGTTGTGCCAACCCCACTAAGAAAAAAGGACAGGAAAATGATGATGAGTTTGTATGGGAAAATAAAAAAGTTATGAATATTGACATTAGTCAAATAACTACAATTACAAATTGTAACAATATACGTTACGTGATTTATTTTTGTTGAACTATTCTTACTATGATTAATTAGATATTATGATACCGAGGAGAAGACGATGGTAGTCGCAGTCAATGTAATGTGCACCAAGCCAATTCACGTGCTAACCGCACTGATGACTAGAGAGAGATTAATCAAGAGAAAAGTCGTATTGTCGTTATATAGAATTGTGTTCTTTTAATATAACCATATCGAGCACCTCAAACACAAAAACTGCCGCACCACATAAAGAAATTAAGCGATTCCGCAGACGCAGTACTCCAGTGATTTAAGAACGAGCTGCATTTCACTATGATCCGGCAATAGATTATTGTTCCGATTATTATCACTAAAAAATGGGGAAATGATAATCTACACTGATATTATAAAGAGGAAAGATTTGTATTTTTGTATGTAACGAATAAACTCAAAAGTACTCGACCGATTTTAATATTTTTTTTACATTAGAAAGCTTCATTATCCACGAGTAACATAGGCTAAACTTTATTTTGAAAAATAACGGGGTTCCATAAGATATTTGGGGTTTTCGGACACAAGGTATAAAAAATTAACCTGAAGAGTTACTTATTTTGCGTACGCTACCTAAAAGATAGAACCATAAAATGTTTTAATTAATTGTAGATCTTATAAATATCTACAAAAAAATCCGTAATATACTATACCTATCTAGATCAAGTGATGCACAACAACCCTTTTTTATCTTGATTTTTTTGAAAAGTTACTTATTTTGCGTACGCTGCCTTAAAACTATACAAGATGGAACCATAGAGTGTTGTAATTAATTGTAGCTCTTATATCTACAAAAAAATCCCCGACATACTATACCTATCCGTATCAAGTCAGGAACAACAAACATCAAACAAACCATTTTTTATCTTATTTTTTTTTTAAATTACATTTAAACGCATTTATTTTACTCATGCTATTAATCCTTAACAAAATGAATTATTTCATCGCTAAGTACTGTTTATGTAGATAATATTTGGTCTTTCCAATGATTAAAATCGGACTCGGTTGGTTTTGAAGTTATGGACGATTTCTCCTGCACGGCCCGTTGCAAAGGCGGGGGTGCGCGTGCGGGAGGGGAGTTTACATCTATGAGTAAGGTACATGTGTAATGGCACGAGATTTCTTATAAAGGAGCTAAAAGATAATTTAATAGTAGCTAAGATTATCACCGGCCCTGCAGCTGGTGAAATAGCTCATATATATACCAAGAATACCCATGGTCCCTACTGATTTGCCTATACCCTTCAAAAGGCCCCAATTTCCAGTAAACATTTCTTTCGCGCTAACGATAAACAAATCCCAGGGCCAAACATTCAAATTAGTAGGAACTGATTTAGGAAAAGAATGTTTTACGCATGGACAACTTACGTTGCTCTATCGCGGGTCGGGGCTCCCAACCATCACTATATGTTGTTACCTGAAAATAATTTAACGTCAAATATTGTTTATAGAGAAGCTCTACAATAATCGCTTTAGTTATATATTCTAAAACAATTGGTTGCACTTCCGGACTCTTGGCAGAAGTGAAAACTTAGTATTTATTACATTTAAATATTTTCATCATTAACAACTTTAACATGCACACAAAGACAATCTATACAGCCTACCAATAACGACTACATCGTCGATGTTTCGTTCGGTAAAAGAGGTATCTGGGGGCCAAACCCTTCTCATCACTTCTCACTACCGACCCCTTCTATATTATATTGTAAGGGCCGGCAACGAAACTGTAACACTATCTGTGTTCAGGTGCTATGAACGGCGTTTGTTGCTAGTTATGGGAGACACGCCGGCCCCCTATCCCATAAAAAAATAACATTTCAGAGTGTCAATTCTGATCATATTTGACATCGTCTTACCTAGTCCTTTCAGAGGCCAAATATTTTGAGCCGTTCAAAATAAAAAATAAATCTATAAAAATTCATCGTTGTATATTATAAACATGATTTTTTTTTCATCGTTATATAATTAATAATCCTGTTTCTAATCATACAGAAGAACTACTCCAGCGAGAATATTATAACAAGATTCTCAATTATTATTGTTCTTATTACATATTTATATAATTAC
Organism: Euproctis similis; assembly: GCA_905147225.2. Lineage (NCBI taxonomy): Eukaryota > Metazoa > Arthropoda > Insecta > Lepidoptera > Erebidae > Euproctis > Euproctis similis. The sequence goes on from LR990105.1 coordinate 12,608,621, forward strand.
TCCAGCAAGAAATGGTAGGTTATATCTTGGGGTCTGATCGTACTACCGTTTCTGAGCCTAGTGCAGATACAATCTATACTTATATTATAAAGCGGAAGAGTTTGTTTGTTTGTTTGTTTGTTTGTTTGAACGCGCTAATCTCAGAAACCACCTATCCGATTTTAAAAATTCTTTCAGTGGTATATAGTCCATTTATCGAGGAAGGCTTTAGGCTATATTATGTTTTCAAATTAATTAGGAATCCTTACTATAAGTCCAATAATGTAACCCAAGGTGTAAGAAAATGACTCGAAAATAATTCTTACATCGTGAACGCTGCGAAAACTATTGATTCTAGAACAAAATAATGTACTACACTTTTACAGAACATAAATTTGTCTATAAAAAAGTCCGCGATGCCATATGTCTAACTATTGTAGTTATCTCACAATAAGTGTTTTTTGAATTTTTTTAAATAATTAAATTGATGTCCTTATACAAATGCTTTATTTTGCACCTTGATATTAATTCTCCTTAAAATAAATTACTTCAATAAAAAGATAGATTTAAGACCTTTCTAGAACTTTTTGAATAATTTAATTCGGACATTTAATTCAAAAGATATCGCAAAATACAAAATGTAAGTATTCATTTCATAGGGAAATATTTAGTAATTTACACTACGGATGATGTATCCGACTCGGACAGCTGGGACCGCGACAGCTAGCAGGTAGATTTTTTTACGTTTGTTTCTTGCTAAAAGGTATCGGTGGTCCAGTTGTCGAGAACCCCACTTCTGAATAAAGTAGTCGCGGGTTCGAATTCTGGCTCACACTAATGACTTTTTGAAATGGTTTTCGGAAGTTATGTGTATTTAGATATCAATGATTATAAACTTTGTGCCTGGTATGGCAATAAGTTCGCCACCTATTCCATTTGGGATGGAAACAAAGTCGCAAAACGAGGTTTAACAGCCTCTGCCTACACCTTCGAGTAGAAAAGGCGTGAAGTTATGTTGTGTTGTTGTTTCTCTCTTTGTCATCATATCGCTCAATACTTTAATTAGAATTTAAAATTTGTAGTATTTAATCGTACTTTGTGGTATTTTTATTTATAAAAGTTACTAGCTTTTACCCGCGGCTTCGCTCGCATTAAATCCATTAAATGGCTATCAAAGATCATTACTATAGAAGTTAATCAATATGATAACTCTGTTTTATTGCTTAGCTGGAATTATTAATTTTTAAAATTACTACATACAATGACGTTTAAAAAACTAACAAAAATTTTTTAAGGTAAAATATATTTCTCTGTAACAAAAATAAATAATTTTGGACTGTAACAATTTTATAAGAATATGTAGGATATTGTTGTAGACTATTTCATAAGTTTTTCCTTCGGGTTCAAATATATGTAAATTACCTCAAACAATATGTGTACAAAGTTTCATGATGATCGTTTGAGTAGTTATCGCGTGTAAGCATAACACACAAACAAACTTACATTTACATTTATATATTACTAGCTGACCCGGCAAACGTTGTCTTACCAAAAAATAAAATTTAAAAAATAGGGGTTGATCGTAGGAGGTTGAAAATTCTCAGACTTACCCGATGTGCATACAAAATTTCATGAGAATCGGTCAAGCCGTTTCGAAGGAGTATGGGAACGAAAATTGTGACACGAGAATTTTATATATTAGAAGTAGGATAGGATAGGAATTAGGTTACATTTTTATTGTATAAGGAGCAAACGAGCAGGCTTATGATAGTTACAAACGCCGCCCATGGCTACCTCACCACATGCAGTGTTACAGTTGCGTTGCCGGCTCTTACAGTGGGATATGGGTGGGGTCGGGAGTGGGTTTCGGAAGGAGAGGGGGAAAGGGATTGGGCCTCCGAATACCTCTCTCAGCGAGTGAAACGCGGCTAAGACCACTTTTCAGCGATAATCTGAGAGGTCGTGGTATTCCACGGGTCGAGCCGGCCCATTCATGCAGCGAACTGCGTGACTTTACCACTGACAAGGTGTGACTGATGTGACTGATTTATAATACATTCTAGATATATGTAATAAACTTTACATTATTAAGATCGTGATATCTTTTAAAATGTAGTAAATTTATTTCGATAAGCTTAATCGCAAAACCGACATAATTTGATATATAAAAAAAACACTCACTGTGAGTTAGCTACCCCGGTTTGAACATATGGTGTCCCGTTTTTTTCGTTGAAGTCAACAATAGTGACCAAAAAAAAAGTTGTTTATGTAGTATTAAAAAAAAGTAAAGGTTGACAAAAAACTTGGGACAAGTTCATTGCTATATTCATTGTTCATAAGTGGCATTGCTAATAAAGCTTTCTTTGAAGTTGTAAATATTATCAATGTCTTGGTTGTCAGTACGCTAAGATCTTCTGAGAGGTCGTGGTATTTCACCGGTCGAGCCGGCCCATACATGCAGCGAACTTCTTGGTTCTACCACTGTCTATTTAAGAGTACCTAATTCCTTTAATGTGATCTAAATATCTAAAACGAACGTACCATTTAAAAATATTTTATCTATGTAACCAAAGTCCTGGGTCAAAGTTAGCGTTAGTTCACAGTTACTTCTCTAAGCAGATATGATAATATTATTTTTAATTCTTTACAATATTGCAACCTCATATAAATGGACGAAACGCAAGATATACCCACGCACCTGGACTTGGCGTATTTTGCTAAAATATAAAGACTTTACGGTCTTCAGCATACCACATAGAGTTGCCCATCTGATGTGACTGATTTATAATACATTCTAGATATATGTAATAAACTTTACATTATTAAGATCGTGATATCTTTTAAAAATACGCTAAATAAATACACTCGACATTTTTAATATCGTGATCTCTCTTAAAATGTAGTGAATTTATTTTGATAAGAGTAATAAATACCAAGGTGCCAAATCAACACCATTTAAATTATAAAAAAACATATGCAAGTCAAAACATGTGGTGACCCAGTCTTTTTTTGTAGAAAGACAATGACCAAATAAAATAAGGTTTAAGTAGTATTAAAAAAAAATTGTGTGGTTTTATGAAACCACCGTAAAAGTGAAACTTTTTTTCACATTATAGACATTTAACTAAAAATTTTCGGAATAATATTCCATTAAGGGTATAAAAATTGCTTCATCAATCTTAATTTTATACTTAGAGAATGGGAATGATAATGGGAAATGATAAAAGTAGACTAGGTCTCCAACTAATATTTTTATTGAACTCTGTGTCTTAGAGTACGACATACATAATACTTAACAATTATTTTTTTACGTGGTCACGACAATAATTCCTAGATGGCGCTACTAGGTTGCTACTATTGATGATTCTGCCGTAATATCGTATTATATCGATAGATGTCGCCCGAATCGACAAGTATTCCAGCTACGGCACTAGGGATAACGCGACACCTATTAAACGTTAACAACATTACAACAAAGGATCTTTACAAAACAAAACGATATTTTTTCCTCCAGTAAATATGATATTTCGATTTATTATGAAAATGTGACAAATACATATATAAAGAGCACTATCTTATCTTATATCTTTAAACGAGCAATTCTTGTATATATATATATATATATATATATATATAAAATTGGAATCTCGGAATCGGCTCCAACGATTTTCATGAAATTTCTATTCCAGCAGATGGCGTTGTTAACTAACACGAAGTCAATGTGTGTTTGCTTTGCTTTTATTACAGTTTATCACTGCAAAAAATTAAGTGTATGTTTCTAATATAATATGTTAGTACATAGTATATATTTATTATTCTGTCGGTAAGATCGAAAAATATTATTGATATTTCATTATTTTATTAGTATGTAATTCGTACTTAAATATAATTTTCAAAAAACACAATTTATAAAAAAAAAAGTAAAAGTGTGTGTCCGCTCCGACGCACGACTGGAGTTTACTCCTCAAGAACGATTATAAAATAAAATAATAAATATTTACTGTCTACAAATATGAACACATTTCTTCGTAATAGAGAATGGCGTATCGCTATAAAGAGTGTTTCTATAAAGAGCTCAGGACATTGTATGGAGTGCCGACTCTTATTTATATGCTCTGTGACTATAAAGAGCTCAGGACATTGTATGGAGTGCCGACTCTTATTTATATGCTCTGTGACTATAAAGAGCTCAGGACATTGTATGGAGTGCCGACTCTTATTATTATATATTGTAAATCGATTCTTAAGGAGTAAACTCCAATAATAAATATATACTAATATATACTATGTACTAACATATTATATTAGAAACAAATAGTAATTAGTTAACAACGCCATCTGCTGGAATTAGTTAACAACGCCATCTGCTGGAATAGCTTTAGTGTTGTTGTCGTTAAAGCAAGTTAAGTGCTCACAATTTAAAATAATTCACATTCGCCAATAGATGTCAGGAATTCCAATAAAAAAGTAAGTTGATGTTTAAGTTAATTATCGATAAAACACGATAAAATGAAATTTTCTAAAAATGATTCCTAGCTAGATCGATTTATAGCCCCCGAAACCCCCTATATACTAAATTTCATGAAAATCGTTGGAGCCGATTCCGAGATTCACACACTTTTTATTAGGAGTACGATGTTGGCGATGCTACTGTGGCGCCCCTCGTTTCATTACCAAAGATCGAAAAATATTATTGATATTTCATTATTTTATTAGTATGTAATTCGTACTTAAATATAATTTTCAAAAAACACAATTTATAAAAACACAATTTATAAATAATATAATTTTTTTTTTCTCCGCCTGCACTACGTACTTACGTATATGTATGTATGTAAAAAACAAACAAACAAACAAACCCGATCCTAGAAAATGTGTCGAAATTGGTAAAGAGGACGGTAATTAGACGATTATACATACGGCCCTCGTGGTGCATCGGTAAACCGCACTACCGATAACACAAGGTCGGGGCGGGTTCGATCCCTCGTCTGGGGGTGTTTTTTTCTACATGTTTTTACGGTATTTATTTACAAAAATAAATATTTACTGTCTACAAATATGAACACATTTCTTCGTAATAGAGAATGGCGTATCGCTATAAAGAGTGTTTCTATAAAGAGCTCAGGACCACAGAAATAGATCAAGATAGAACGGCGAATAGGCGTGGCAAGCGTGCCAAAACCAGGGTTTTGGCACGCTTGCATGCTTTTCGAAACTCGCTCTCATTACGCAACGAGCGTTCCTGCCATGCGTTCAGGACGTAAAAAAATAGATAAAACGTCACATATTTGCCTTATTATGCTGTGGCAAATTGTAAAAATAAAAGTAGTGAATCAAATATGAAAAAAGAAAATATTTCGTATGATCAGTAAGTACAGAAAATCAGTAGAAAGTATTTTTTTGAGATTATAAATTATTGTTTTACTTTTACTATGTTCAATAATTACGATCACACGTTGTATATTTTTTCGTTATGATAAATATCCATTGCTGTCCGCATTCAACGCTCGTATACAAAAACATTGTGCGTATAAATTATACGCGTAATGTACGTCGAATCGAACGAAATACACAATACACCTGCCAGTTAAATACTGTGTCTGTTAATCGCTGTGATTCGAATGTTAGAGATGGGCACTCCATGTCGATTTATCCATTTATCGATAAGTCTTAGGACTTATCGATAAATTAATTCAATAATAATTTGAGTATCAGCTCATAACTTGCTTTGTCCCTACTTTATTCTAACACCACAAATTTCAACCAAAGTGCTTCGTAATTACATTGGCAGCAGTTTATTTGACAGTATAAGTTTTCACCAATTTGACCAATCGCCGATGGAAAATCATCTCGTTCTTCTCAAATGGGCAGTAACCGAGGTATATGTAGACGTTCGGCTTCGTTATTTAACCAGGACTGTGAGGCCAACCCTTACAAAAAGGCAAATATTTAATAAATATATATAGTTTCAAGGACAGTAAAATATTTATAATTAAATTTTATATACTGTTGGAAAAATATGTTTTAGGTTTTAATATGTCGGATTGAAGTATTTAACATGTTTTACTTTCTATGATTATCGTTACAGAAAATCAATAAAGTTAGTAAAATATAAAAATAATAAAATTAACACGTTTCCGATATTAACATCGATAATCTAATGTGAGTGTCTCCTAACTAGTCGCGCCGCTCACAATGAAAATGACGTCACGCTGAGGGCGTGGTTTTTCAAAAAAGTGACACGCTCGAAATGTATGGAAATATGCCATCGCGGCCGTTCTATCTTGATCTATTTCTGTGCTCAGGACATTGTATGGAGTGCCGACTCTTATTTATATGCTCTGTGACTATAAAGAGCTCAGGACATTGTATGGAGTGCCGACTCTTATTTATATGCTCTGTGACTATAAAGAGCTCAGGACATTGTATGGAGTGCCGACTCTTATTTATATGCTCTGTGACTGCATAACGCATTTCGTGTGACAGTCACGTGACTAGTACGATTTTGGTCCCCATAATTTTCATACCCCGGGCCTATATATGTAAATCGATTCTTAAGGAGTAAACTCCAAAAAGAAAATACCGAGCAAAGCTCGGTCATCCAGATATTCACTACTAAATTGACGAACATAACTGTGTCACATATATGTAGTTCACTTTTTGGAATTGGAAACTTAAAAGCCGCCGCCTACGCCTCCGTCGTTTACAATACATACGAATTTATTATATTCCCTTTTATCGTGTCATTTGTTATATTAATAATATAATTTTTTTTTCTCCGCCTGCAATACGTACGTACGTATATGTATGTATGTAAAAAACAAACAAACAAACAAACCCGATCCTAGAAAATGTGTCGAAATTGGTAAAGAGGACGGTAATTAGACAATTATACATACGGCCCTCGTGGTGCATCGGTAAACCGCACTACCGATAACACAAGGTCGGGGCGGATTCGATCCCTCGTCTGGGGGTGTTTTTCTACATGTTTTTACGGTATTTATTTACAAAAATAAAGTGTATATGTATTTGGGTAATTAATAATAAATAAATAAATAAACGATAATAGACGTGAAAGGCGCTCTGACGAGCGCCTTTCACTTTATCCCTACTCCGCGGCCGACCGTCACGCGACATGCAACACGCAGACGAAAAAGTTTGAGACGATGTAATAAAAGTTTCACTTTAAATACTAAAAGTTGACAAAAAGCTTCGGACTAAGTCCCTGACATTCTATTAATATTACTCATCAAGTGTTTATTCATTATCACCATATTATATCTTGGTTGTTAGTCGCTAATATCAACAGCTAAGCAAGTGAGGTGTGTAATAATCGTGCCTTATGGCCCTTTGTTCTCTTTACCTACCCCGCAAGGGATCTGGCCTGAAGTTATGTATGTATCAAGAACTTGAATTGAAATAAATATTAGTGTTAGATAGTCCATTTATTAGGAAAGCTTTGGGGTATTAGATTGCGGCAATAATCTTTTTAGTGGAAAATGTATAAAATATGGCGGTACGAAGTTCGCGCGGTCTGCTAGTAGTTTTAATAAAATTAAGAATTTACTGTTTGAATTCAGTAAGGATTACCATATTGCTTATGTTATTTTTGGCTAATAAAATTCTTATTCCCCTCTGTGATCAAAAGATCAAATGTTAAAAATTACGTCGGCATAATAATGAAACCTTCACCAAATGATAGGTCGGTTTATAGGTGAAATTTAATTAATAAAGTTTTTTACTACTTGACCTAATTAATTTCAAAACAAAAGAAGAAGGTTAGTTTACCCCATAAAAGTGTAAATTACTCATTACGAAGTTTCTCTTTTAATATATAATGATTTTGTTAAAAATACTTTTGTCTTTGCACTTCGAGTTTGCACTTTCAATCGATACTTCAAGAGCTTGGGCAGCCGATTCATAAGTGGCGGTGACTGGAACTGCAAGCACACATTTTGGGGTTCAAGACTGACAACCACCAAAGGACGAGAACTTAAAAAAAGTATCGATAGCCAGAAATTGGTAGCCCTGGGAACAAATAAACCGACGTATTGGCCAACTGATGTCAATAAAATACCTGACCTTGTAGATTTCTTTATTATAAAGGGATTATCTGACATATACTTTGATGTGGAATCCTCTCCTGACTCTATATCTGATCACACACCAGTTATAGCAACATTTAGTACCTCAGCAATAACTAAAGAACCAGTATCAACCTTATATAATCATAAAACGGATTGGAATTCATTTACTAGGCATATAGAACAAGAAGTAGATCTAAGAGTCAAACTTAAAACAGCAGAAGACATAAACGAGGCTGCGTTTTATATAACGAATGCTATACAGGTCGCTGCGTGGCGTGCTACACCAACCTTAAGCAACACTGTCCCAAAAAATAACACACCGCTAGAAATACGCAACAAGTTAGCAGAGAAGCGAAAGCTACGGAGGCAATGGCATTTAAGTAGATCTTACACAATTAAAACAAACTATAACAGAGCCTCAAGAGAGCTCAAGAAACTGATAAAAGAAAGTCAGAACGAAACATTTGAACAAAAATTGTCAAACCTATCTGTTCACAAAAGGGATGGCTACTCACTGTGGAAAATAACAAAGGATTTTAAAAGACCACAACATCACATTCCACCATTAAGAAAAAACAACGAAGGAGCATGGGCTAAAAGCGGAAAAGAGAAAGCAGAATTGTTTGCAAAACACTTATGTGAAGTATTTACTCCGAACAAGTCATCAATGATGGAGTTTGAAGCAGAAGTAGACCGGATACTACAAAGTGATCAGCAACTAACTCCACCTTTAGCAGTTGTGACTCCCAGGGAACTGAAAAGAATAATCTACAAACTTGAAAGCAAAAAAGCTCCTGGCTTCGACGTCATAACTGCAGAAATCCTGAAACATCTGCCCAAAAAACCCATACTGTTTCTTACGACGCTGTTCAATGCCATATTTAGAATACACCATTATCCAGACATATGGAAGATCTCCTCAATATGCATGATAGCAAAACCGGGTAAACCACCAAATGACCCTAGCTCATATAGACCAATAAGCTTGCTCCCCATTCTATCAAAGTTGTTTGAAAAGATACTGTTGTCGAGACTGAAACCAGTGTTGGATGAGAATCAAATCATTCCGGATCACCAGTTTGGATTCCGCGAGAAACATGCTACTGTTGAGCAGGTACACAGAGTAGTTCACAAAATTAGACAATCTCTTGAGCAAAAAGAATACTGCTCTGCTGTATTCATTGACATACAACAAGCATTTGACAAAGTCTGGCACAAAGGACTACTATATAAACTCAAAACCTTGCTACCGAACTCACTCTACATGATCTTGAAATCCTACATTGAAGAAAGAAGATTTCTAGTAAAGTATGAAGAGGAATCTTCAAAACTTTATGAAATCAATGCTTCAGTACCACAGGGATCAGTATTAGGGCCGGTATTATACTCCATATATACAGCAGACTTACCTGAGACATCTAATGTAGTGACGGCAACCTATGCTGATGATACTGCATGCCTCTCAAGCGATATAGATCCTGTAAAGGCATCCGCAAAATTGCAAGTGCAGCTAAATAAGATTGACATCTGGCTGCAAAAATGGAGAATCAAGCCTAGTGTAACAAAGTCTACACATGTAACGTTTACACTCCGAAAAGGAGACTGTGCTCCTGTTTACTTGGAAGGTAAAATTTTGCCAACACATAATACAGTGAAATACTTAGGCCTCCACCTTGATAGAAGACTAACTTGGGCAAAACATATTCAAACGAAGAGAACCGAGGCAAATATACAAACGAGGAACTTGTTATGGCTGATAGGTCGACAATCCCGACTCTCAATCGCCAACAAACTACTGGTATACAAGTCCATTATAAAACCCATTTGGACCTACGGAATTGAACTCTGGGGATCTGCTAGCAGCTCCAACTTAGAGATACTGCAGAGATTTCAAAATGCTGCACTCAGAACACTCTCAAGTGCACACTGGTTCGTGAAAAATACCGAAATACACAAATACCTCGAAATGCCTACTGTAAAAGAGGAAGTGAACAACTACAGCAAAAAATACAAGGAAAGACTCGACAAACACACGAACATACTGGCTAAAGCTCTGTTAATAGACAGAGACAACGTAAAACGCCTAAAAAGGTGGCATATACTTGAACTCGACAAGAGAGAGAAATAAAAATAAAATAAAATAAAAAGGCTTATAATAGATGTTCTACCATTGATGGTGCTATTTAATGGAGTAGCAACCAAATATTAAATATTCCACTCGAGATCCCATCTAATTATGGCTCAGTACAGCCGATTGTAGATATAATGGAGAAAAAAAAAAAAAAAAAAAAAAAAAAAAACTTCCGAGTTGTTTGAGTATTTTTTATTAGTATTTTACTTGATATAACTACGATTTAATTACGATAATGACAAAATTTCTTTAAAGGATTCAGAAATGTTAAAAGTTTTTATTCAGAAGCAGGGTGCTTACAATCAAAATCGTATTCACCAGCCAAATATTTTTTTTTTTTTTTCTATATATTATAAGTATGTATTTACAAAAAAAAAGTATATATGTATTTATATCCGTTATCTAGTATCCATAACACAAGCATTTAATTGCTTAGCTTGGAACTAGAAGGCGCTGTGTATATTGTGTCCAAGATATTATTATTATTATTATTTACGTCCCAAATGCAAAAGATGGCAGAGCTAATTCCATACACTGAACATAAGTACGACTTTTTCAGTCATCGTTAATTTTTACACATAACTTAAGACAATACGTTCCAAAAAGCAAGTGATCTGAGCCCTAATTCGAGAACACCCAGTTCTTCATTTAGGGTACTAACCTCCAGATTGCGGAGACAACAACAAGTAATGATATGTACAAAGTCTTACTATTCCCATTATATTTAACACTTTAACATCTAACAGCCTGAGTAATATAGTGTCAAGTACTCAAGCATTCAAGAAATATTCAACAAAAGTAATTAAAGTTTACGACGCGTACACTTGGAATGTACATATTATTAGAACAATAACAGTAAAACGCGACAAATTACTATTTACGATATGTTTACGACGCTAATTCTGTAATTTATTGTTATAATCAAAGTTTTAAAACAGAAATTTACACTTAACGCGCGACTTGAGCGTAATATTATAAGTCAGTTTAAATGAAAGAAGGAAACATCAAAAATTTTGTAATCATACTTAGACCAAAGTCTGACAAAATATAAAACTAGATAAGACATTTAAATAGATATTCTTATATTCGTTTTATGTCAAATAAACACATATAAACACATAACGAATTTAGAATTGTATAACATTTTTTGATGTGTGTGATTGAGAGTTAAAACCTTTTTAATTTAAGAGCTTGGAACTGATGAAACGAAGTTCAAACTGTACAATCACCTGTTGGAATCATTTTGATGGAGAATTCAACCTATTTTTTTATCCTACTGTTTGTTTGTTTTACTAGTTTCTATTATCAAGTATATTAACAAACTCACCAATTCACTCATTCACTCAATTCTCTGCGTTCATAATCGTTCACTATTACGTAATAAACAAAATAATAAAAGCTCAATTGTTTTCCCCCAGAAAGACGTAAACCATCAAATTATGCTCACTGTCCATAATATAAATTCATACTGAGTAATATAAAACGTTACCATTCCGGATAGATTAAACGGAATCGTTTACAGTAACACAATTGGATATTACATGAATAAATAACTTGAATGAATGAATATATTTTATCTTGCTTTATTATTTGATAAAAACCTGAATCGACTATCGGATAAAATGGCTGATACCGTTTTGACAATTTTAGATCAATCAATAAAAAGAACAATGAATCAAGTTTATAATTTTCATACATTTTGTTGTACTAATATGAATAAATAGTGTATTGACTAATCAGAATCAAAGCTGCTGAGTAAATAAATCGTATTTGTATATGTTATAACAACAGTTAGCACAAAACTAATCAATATAAAAGTTCTTCACATAAAATCATAATAAATTTATTGTTAAATAGGGACAGGATCTTTAAATAAAATAACACATTAAATAATTTTGGCTAGTAAATTTAACTATTATCCTCTGAAGTCTATACTGAACTTAAGGTTGCAATAGTACAGTTTATTATTCCTGAAGCAATTCGCGAAACAATTAAGTTTAATGATGTTATTTTACGTGCGAGTATAATTAATTTGAGTTATACTCGTAGAAAGTTATTTGCTTTAAAATATAACTGTTTCTAAAAATCATGAAAGTGAAATTACCGAAAGTTTTTACTCAATTTATATTTAATGATGTATTAAGGGAATCAAAAATACTTTATGGCTACAGGTTGACAAATTTCGTTACTATGTCTAAATAGACAACTTAGACTAATTATATATTAACACGTACTCTTTGGATCCCATACTACAGACAAGAAGTACAAGAACAAGAAGTACTACAGACAAGAAGTACAAGAACAAGAAGTACTACAGACAAGAAGTACAAGAACAAGAAGTATTACAGACAAGAGAAATACTACTTTTTTTTCTAACAAAATAGCGTAAAATTACACTGTTTTCATTATACATAACGCATATTATATTTACGATGTATTTAAACACACATGCATAGATATACTTTTGTTTTTGGAATTCTTATACGGGAGGTAGCGTTGCGAATGGTGGCTATGCCGCCAGATATTGACATCAGTTATTGATCTTATATTACTGATGAGTGATTCTTTCGTCGCATCATCTGCTTAAATAGTGGCTTAAAAAGTAATAGTATGCTGACTTTTACTAATCTATTAAGTTGAAAAAAATATCGATAAAAGGAAGACCGTCAGCTGGCGCAATATATGTTAAGCATGTTGGAGCATTGATACTCGCTGTTTACTATGAGCACTTGGCAATGCCCTTTAGTACTTTAGCAGCACTAAAGGCTAATACACTATTACGCCGACTAAAACTTTTTCCCAAGATTATTGACATAATTCCGAACTAAAAATAAATTGTCAGCTCAATCGTGGAGAAATGTGGAGAAATACGCGTCAGCTTCTCGAATGGATTTGGTGTGGTGAGGTGAAATACCACCACCTATACCGAATATAAACATGAAGTGGGTTCGTGCCAGATGTCCAACCCCCTTTCCCCTTTCTTTCCTCTCCTACTCCCGTAGCAGGGCAGCAACGCACCACGGTGTTAAGGGGTGATGAGAAATTACTTAAAGTCAGGTGACCCACATGCTAGTTTGCCCGGCCATCCCATAAAATAAAATAAATAAATGGGAGACATTTATATAATTTGTTTAAAGAATAGGCAAATTAACAATAATCTGGATATTGAATCTGCAATCATAATTACTATTCTATTGTAAAAGACTTTACTTTTATAGTATCTAACGTCTTTTACAAAAGAACCTTAAAAAGGTTTTAGCTTACAACATAAATTAATTATGGTCGAAAATCGACCACGGTGGAACCACAGGTTACAATTAATTGATAAAAATACAGAAAATTACTTCAATTGCAAATTATCCCCCAAAATTTTGTCGTCATCAACCCATCTTCGGTTTTGTTTTTCAACAGCTGCTAGCCACTTTGCGTATGTCGTAGTCCCTCCTAACCGAAGGGCGCCCCTACACTTAGTTTTCCTAGCCGAGACTCCAGAATACGTTTCCCCCATCGGGTGTCAGAAGCGTTGTCCCTGATATAATCGCAAATGATCCCCTGAATGATCCCTTTGAAATTTGAAAAATAAAAATCGCATATTATTTCATTGTTTATAGTTCATTATAATTGGTTTGAATGTTGAACAATTATGCAGCATTCCATTAAACCTTATTTCATTCATTGAACCTCTTTTTGTCGTCTTACTTATTACAGCCAAAGTACTGTCCGCAAAGATAACAAAGCAATTTTTTAATTTGAATTTAGAATTTCAAATGATTCAAAAGCCACGTAGACTCACTATACATGAATCATTTTAAACGTAAAAGCACCCCATTTTTTTCAAGATTAAATAAACTTGTAAAGTGTGAAACGTCGTTACTCATCATTTAGATATGCCGACTTTATTCGCACCTTAATAATGGACTCTATAAATTAGAATATTTTTATAGTACTTTAGAGAATAGGCCAGGTCCTCGCATCAAGACATGCAATCAATCTTAATATCGTCGGTAGCTGTGATAGCTCACAGAAAGTAAGATCGAGTAGCTATAATACTTATAATAAATCAACTTATATATACATATACATCGGCGAAGTGTTATAGGTTAGTGCTAATGTAATTTTCTTTAAAGTAATTCTACATATGAGTATAGATGAATGAAAAACGATTTCGAATTCTAACATAAAAAAATACAAATCAAATAAGGAGAAATTATTATTAAAGTAAAAATAAAGAAAATAGTATTAGAACCTAATGCTGATAAAAGGGAAAGACATTTTTATTTTCATACACTCTCAGACTTTATGGTTATGCATTAACTCATAAATAAATATTTTTTTTTTACATTATTTACAATTTATATCATTAAAATACTAGCCAAAATCAAATTTCCACGCTGAATGGCAATGCTAATCCTCTGTGCAAAGAATACCCCAACCCTCTGGTTGCAAGAGCCCTCGTTCAGTCCCTTTGCAAGATCTTAATAGAATGAACGAGCATTTGGACCCCATGTCCCTATGGTCTCAACCGCAAACGGCCAATAAAAATTGACATTAAAGCAACACTGTTGTTATTAAATAGAATTAATTGTTAGTTTTGTTAAAAAATGTACTGAGATAATAACCTGTTGCAACCATGTGCACTTAAGTAGGTTTGTTTATTTATTTTTAAGTAGGTATGTAGTATGTTTTCTTCCATTTAATATTGGTAATAAAAGATTATTTGGACATGTAGAAAGAATGGATGATGCAAGATTGACTAAGCAGATTTACAATGGAAAAGCGGATAGATGCAGGAGTCGAAGACGGCTAAGACACACATTCCATCAACAAAGAGAACATGTTCTGGATGAAGGTGATATTAGAAACCTCCAAAATCGAACAACATGCATGAAAATAGTTATGTAAGTTAACGAAGCGAATGAGGCGTGTAAGAGCCTTGCCGTGCTTTATGGCGCTGTGTTCTCTCTGCCTACCCTACAGGGGATTTGGCGTGAAGTTATGTATGTATGTACGTCATACCTAGCAAGTAAACATATTTACATATTTTATAGAATCTGTTTGAACATTCCCTTTCCACATATGAAGAACTCGTATATAATCATAAATTTGCCGATTCTGATATTATTGATATTTCACAGTATTACTGAATCTGAATTTTTATCGCAATCCATACAATCTCTCAGAATCAGACACGAATATATTTATTTAGTGAATCATGGAATACATAATATAAATTTGCTGATCATTTTTTTGTGGAGGTTTCGACTACTTATTGCTTTGTTACTCGGATTTCTTATCAAAAGTTGTTGAGTTTGAGTGCAGGTAATTAAATTAATTAATTAATTGTAACTGGTAGGGATGCCTGCTGCCATGCCCGGTCGTTAAGTGTTATATAAAGAACTAGCTGACCCGGCGAACTCTGTTTCGCATCAAAAGTATTATCTGCTGCCCCGCTATGTTAATACTGCAATATCTTCGACAAATTTGAAGTCGATAGCAGCTATAGGTTAAAAATGGGAATTTTCCATTGTTAATACCCCCGCAACCCCCCTTGTGGGTGGAATTTCGTAAAATCCGTTCTTAGCTGACCTCTACTCGGCGAAAGGAATAATCCTACCAAATTTCAAGTCGCTACGCCTTATGGTTCCAGAGATATCGTGATGAGTCAATATATAGGTGGAAATCTCTTATATATATATATATATATAGATTTTACTAAGGGTGCTTTTTACAATATCATCTATTTTTTCTGAAAGTGCCGGATCTTTAAAAAAATATGATGATCTAATAGCATGTGTAAATTTTGGAACAAACAAACAATAACAATTAAAGGTAAAAGCTGAATGTATGTTATGTTATTTTAAGTAAGCGGTACGAAACTTGATGAAAATATTTTTTTTTTCTCTAAGAAGGAGTGGTAGGCATCTTCACAGATTGGTCCTAGGGTCAGGAGGCGTAATGAACTGTTTTCTACTATTTTTATACTGGGTGCCAAAGAATTAAATTTTCACAAAGCCAAAATGTTATCTATTTCATCATTAAAATAGATTTCACATTTCGATCTATATAACTCAAAGCATTAAAGTTATTTTTTAATATAGCCAAATCTTTGAAAACTGTGTCTATTCTACCTCCAAGAGTTCTAGATACCAGCCATTAAATTTAGAATTTAGCTATTTTATGGTAGGATGTATCGTTAAACTGAAAATTACTGGTCCAAGAGGGTCACCCTGTTGACAGCCAACAGCTGACTCCAAAAGGTTATCTTAATATAATAATTTTGAAGGATTTCTATAGCACTGCCAAAGGAATTTAAAAATTTCAGGTGCCTCTGTTTTGGCTTAACTTAGCAGAGTATCTCTATTCACCGAGTTGAAAGCATTTTTGATGTCAACTTTTAAAACGACCTCACCTTCACCAGAACCCAAATAAAAATAAATTAATCAATTTTATTATTAAAAAAAATCATCTTGCAGGTGGCAAGTTTTTGAAACGGGATTTCACAGAATTGAATATTTTGAATCAGCAAGTGGAGACAAATGCCAGTGCAGCATATCTGCAGGTATAAAGTGCACAATTTTACTAAAATAAAAGTAATTTCAAAGTACAATGAAAATAGCATTATCATATTTTTTTTTACAAATCTTTGTAAAATAAACTTCACTTATCAAAATACTTGAACAAAATAAAAAATGTATACGAAATCTCTCAAACCTGTTTTACACAATATCGAGAGAAAATAACATAAACTTTTTGGCTTACGGTAAACATATCTCTAGGGTAATAATGTATGTAAGAAATATTTTTGTTAGATAATAATAACTTTGAGAAGCTTTAGAACAGCGTTAAAGAGGGATCATGTTGTTTCAAGAAATGTTTCAGTCTGGTTAGGTATGTTTATTTAATAAAAGAATAAGAGAGAAACAAGTCTTCTTGACCCCCTTAAAAGGAAAACAAAAAATTTTTGGCGTGTACAGAGTTATATAAATGTTGATATTCGTTTATCATCATAAGGATCGTATCAGATTGGAATATACGATTTCCAAATCAGAATTCGAAGTGCTGAGTCGCACGGTCATAGAGATAATATATTTGTAAATAGAGTTCTTAAAATAATCGTTTACAACATTTAACTATCGCACCTCTCCTCTTCTTCGCCAGATGACGACCACTAATATTAGCATTGTGTTTGAACTTTTATGTAAATTCTGTGAAAATATTACAGAATACCAAATTATTTATAGAGTTAAAAGAATATCGTTAGAATTTTAATGAGGCACAATATTATGAAGAATGCTTTCACTAACACCATAATTTAAGTTTTCATTACATCATCATTACATAGTATAAAACAAAGTCACTTTCCGCTGTCTGTCCCCTTATATGCTTATAACTTTAAAACTACGCAACGGATTTAATGCGGTTTTCTTAATAGTTAGAGGGTGTCAACGGGGTGGTTTTTATTATTATTATTATTATTTATTTAATTCATATAACTACTATCCATATTTTTGTTAGTATTACATTTGAACTTATAACTATGTTAGAAAATTATTACATTAAATTTATATTTAATCAAGTCACATATTATTATTATTTTTCTTTCTATGATGAATGTCAAATTTATTTAACAACACTAATACCTTCTCTTCGGCATCGGGGCGACAATATGTTTTTCGCAACAATGCCGAAGGAAGGGGGAATCCAACCGGTCTGCAACCATTACCAAAACTTTGTTGGAGCTGCCTCGCACCCTGTCCACCAGAGACGAGCACCTTTTGCGCATTGAAGCAGCCCGCAACGGCGTCAGCAAACATGCCGGAGGCGCTGCAGAATCGAGGCAGCCCCATCAACATTCGGAAGGCATTATTGTACAAGACGCGGAGGTCGCCGTAGCTCTTTTTTGTATAGTTAGCCCAAAAACAGGATGTATAGAGTGACGTACAATACGCTCTGAACAGCGTGATCTTCACTTCGACAGAGCAACGTGCAAACCTGCGGGCGATCATGTTCGCTCATATTGATAGCGCCCTTCGCTCAAGCTCAATGTCAGCATCATCCCTAAGATTGGCAGTGACGACATGTCCCAAGTACTTAAAGTGCTTAACTGTATCCAAAGCCTCACCATAGAGCCGAACTGGTGATACATTTTGTGGGCATTTGGTGCCGGCATTAAACACCATACAGTGGCTCTTCTCAACGTTGTATTTTAACCCGAGACCACAAGCGTATTCCTCACAGGTTTTCATGAGTTTTCTCAACCCGCAAATTGACGCTCTCAGCAACACCATGTCGTCCGCGTAACTGAGATTGTTGACGCAGACCCCGTCAACATGATAGCCTACATGTTGATTGCTGAGCGCGACTATCAGCTCATTCACATATAAGTTAAACAGGGTTGGGGACGTCACTCCGCCCTGTCTAACTCCACACTCCAGCCTATACGTATCAGACGTTGCTCCAGCCTATCTTACATGGTTACTCTGATTTGTATACCAGTATTTAAATATATTTATCATTTCACTTGGTAGTAGTATGTCCCCTAGTTTACGCCATAACACATCATACGAAACCAGGTCAAATAATAATAATAAATTTATTTTGTCCTCCACAAAGGTGATTTATATATTCTAGGTACATCTAAATTATATCAATACAGTCTCAATCCTTTGTGGGGGACTGGCATCTGAACTAGGATTCCCTGTCATACAGATTACCAGGCCCCCCCAAAACTGCAGCTCATCTTCGTACACATATTCTTGGAGGTATTACAAGTAACATAGGATACATTGCTTTTCTTCATTCTATCTCTAATTTTCATATAATTTGCACCCTAAGGAAAAATTTATAGTCTACATAAATATCCTACATTAATACTCTGCATTTAAATCATACAAAATTGTTTAAGTTGTTATAGAGAAATACATTTCACCGTTTGTTCAATAAAGTACATACATTATAACTCTTCTGAACGATATTATATGTTGCAAAGGTAATTGATAATCCCAGCTAAGCAATAAAAAGAGACATCGTATTGATTCACATCTATGGCAAGTGATCTCCGATACGAATTTAGTGGCCTCGCTGCGAGTGACGCCACGAGTAAGTTAGTATGTTATATATGTGTGTTTAGTTTCCCAGCGTGTGTGTTTATGTGAGTAGGTTGGTTAAATGGTGGTTGGTTGTGTTTTAGACTGGCGGTGTGCTAACATGTTTGAGTTTTAGCGTATCACGTTTATTAGTTCTTCACTGTTGTCATAGTCCAAGTGTTGCAGATAAGAGAATAGTGCCGTGCCTGCTTGCATCTCTTCCTAGGAAGGTGATATATATTCAATAAACCATTTAATTTATTATACAAATAGCCACTCAGGAAGGGGTTACTATGGTGTCCCAGACTGCTTCGAAGTAATGGGGTGTTGCAGACTATTGATTTTTTTCGTTTGTGACAGAGCAATTTTGGATCATACGGCAGATGCGAGTGTTTATGCAATATAGTTTCATATACAAATAGTTGTCTCACAGTAAGAACTTTAGATTTTAAAAATAAGTCGGTTGTGGGATGATCGAACGGTAGTGAATGGGATACCTTTAGTATAGTTCTTTGGGCTCTTTCTACTTTAAGTAAATGTGATTTAGCAGTACCTCCCCATATCACTATGCAGTAACTAAGAATGGACTGGCAAAGTGCTAAGTAGATTTGTTTCAGAATAACCCATCCAGTCACATGACGCAAGTTTTTAAATATATATATAAGCTTTCTCACACGATTTGCTAAATTATCAATGTGACTATTGAATTTAAGGTTTTTATCGACAATGACCCCCAAGTACTTGACACTATCAACTTTTTCTAATTTATGACATGAGCATGTCGTTGATGCATAGTCACCGCACGAGTGTGTGTGTGTAATGTCGTAAGGAAGACTCAGCCTCTGCCGTTTGTTGGTGTGGGTAAATGTCATGTATTTAGTTTTTTCTGCATTTAGTGTGAGCAAGTTATCACAAAGCCACTGTGCAACCCTAGCAAATCCCACCTGAGCATGGTGATATGCCTCCGCCCAAGTGTCTCTGTAACAGAGTAGTGCGGTATCGTCAGCAAAACTAAATATTTTGCCATTCACAAGTGGGATCTGACAGAGATCATTAATGAATATTAGAAATAATGTAGGTCCTAATACACTTCCTTGTGGTAAGCCTATATTTATAGAATGATCATCACTAAGCCACTCGTCAACTTTGACACGTTGTGTCCTATCACACAGATAGTTTTGGAGTAATTGTAGCTGAATTCCTCGAATACCTATGATTTCTAACTTTTTGAGTAGGATTGGAGCTGATATGGTATCAAATGCCTTTGCCAGGTCTATAAAGATACTAATTACTTTCTTTTTCTTATCTAATTTACTGACTATATTATTCGTAAGGTCTAAAACCGCACCAGTTGTAGATTTGCCACGACGAAAACCATATTGATATGGGGACAATAATTTATTAGATTCTAGGTATTTAGTAAGTTGTGTATTGAGCACTTTTTCCAATATTTTTGAAATGGTAGGTAATATTGATATAGGATGATAGTTGTTAATCTGATCAGCGGTACCGCTTTTATGTATAGGTTGTACTAAAGACTTTTTTAACCCCGAGGGAAATATTCCTGTAGTAAAACATACGTTTCATAGGAATGCAATAGGTTCTGAAAGTTTATCACAATATCGGCACACAAGGTCACCAGAGATACCATCATAGCCCGCACCAGAACCTGCCTTTAGAGTGGATATTATTGATTTAATTTCAGTTTTATCTGTGGGTAGAAGTCCAAGTGAGTTTAAGTTTGAGAGTGGTGCCGTATTTGGAAATGAACTGAGGTTAGCCGGTTACTTTAGCGCTAGTGATAAACCTATATTACAAAAATAATCGTTGATATCATTGACGGACCTTAGAGGATCAGGTGGGTTTATAAGAGCTGAAGCGAGAGAGCAGCGATTGGTGGCAGAGTGAGAAATGGCCCTGATAGTGTTCCAAAGTTTTTTAGTGTTCCCCTTACAATTAGAAATCTCATTTCGGTCGTATTCGCGTTTGAGATTTTTTAACAAGTCACTACAGAAGTTACCATAGCGAGTGTAAGTTAACTTGATTACATTTGCTGGATGTTTTTTAAACTTGAGATGTAATTTATCACGATTTCTCATACATCGCAATACACCTGGTGTAATCCACGGCTTAATTAACCGTTTGCGTCTAGGTACTGGTTTAATTGTTGTGCTGCTATCTAGGGCTGTGGTGATTGTGTCTTGGATAAACGCATACGCATTATTTGCGTCCTCCATAACATACAATTGATCAAAGCTAATACTAAAAAATGTTTCGTCTAGTGAACTGTAATCGATGTATTTAACTTGTTTTTTAATTTTTTGTAACGGATTACCTAAGGAGACTAAGAAGGAAGGAGACCTAAGGAAATTCTTAACTTGGAGTTTAGTTCTCACAATTACATGGTCAAGGCAAGTTTGGGAATGTGTGGGAATGTGATGCGCCGGCAGCATGCCATGCAAAGCCAAAAGGTCAAGATATGGTTCTGCTCTAATGTCAGTCGTGGTAGAAGATATATCGATATTTATTATATCTCCCACAACAAATAAATTCCTATACGACGAAAGCGAGTACAAGAGAGAGTGCAAAGATTCTAAAAATTTTGAGCCGTTTCTTTCACTAGGTGGCCGATATAATGCAATAATTATAGTATCAATATTTATTTTAATTATTAGGCAATTCGCATCCGCTAAATCATATTCAGTTATATCATATCTGTAAGTAGTTTTGTAATAAACCACAACATCCTCGTTTTGTGTGTGAACATTTTTAGTGTAGTCCATATGATACCCGGGTATATGTGGTGTATATTGATCCTTTTTTATCCAGCATTCATTTAATATAAGCACATCCCAATCTATTCCTGTTCGGTTGAGAAGGGCGTGCAGACCAGCCATGTTTCTATGTATACTTCGTATATTTTGAACAAGAATGTTAAGTGACATGGAATGTCCAAATAATAATTTGGGATAGTCTTCCAAGTCACATGTACTCGCGTCTGCCACAGAAAACTGACCCAGTTCACTATTCAAGGCTAAATGTGGGCTAAGATCGAATTTTATATTTTATATATTTATCACTAATACCAATTAACTAATGTTTAAATGTGTTTGGGATAATTGTGTTGTTGTGGTGGTTGTGTGTGGTAGTGGGTTTCAATGCATAATAATTTGATTTTATGATTTCATAGGCATAGACATTAGGCATTAATTGTAATATAGAATAAACCAAGTTAACATACAAAATGCAAATACCGTCTATACAGATGGTAATGAGCAGGTAGTAGTTATCACTGAAAATTATTTCTCAATTTATCCAAAACCATATCATTTGATATACGTATTATACTTGAATCTATATCTTTTTTCAGGTAAACTATTCCGTTCGATAGGTCGAGGAAGCAGCAAGCATATACAGGCATCTCTCGATCGGTGTAGGATTTAACGGTATCCTTAAGACACAGAATTACGCTTTCTGTTGACAATCGAGGGCGGAACCCAAAGTGATTATCGTGAACTTTCACGTACTTGTTCAGCTGTGTATTAAAAAGACCGTCAAACACTTTAGCACAAATGTTAGCTAAGGAAATAGGCCTGTAGTTACTTTTTTCTGCCAGATTGCCAGTTTTATTTTTCACTATAGGCACTACCACTGTTTTCATGAAGTCCCCAGACAAATAGGAGTGACCCACACACAGCGAGTAAAACAAGGCCAACACTCTACAGATATGTGGGCCTGCGTGCCGGAGATGTTCAATGCTGAGTCCGTCATGGCCAGGTGACTTGCCCCCAGACATTTGTAAAATTACTCTGGCCACATCCTTCGCAAAGAAGTAAGTCCCTACTGTACGATTATTACTCTTAGTTTTCAACACCTCCGTCGCAGGTCCCAGCGGAGACTTCACCATGAAATGTTTTTGAACATGTTAGCAATTGCTTTGGGATCACTAACATCATTGATGCTCACAGGGAGGCCAGGCCGCACATTCATTTTGTTGGTTTCCTTCCAGAAACCAGTAATGTTACTTCTGGAGTGCTTTTCCACTATGGCGTCAATTTTCAATTGCTCTTGGTGGTCTTGACACCATTTTAATCGCGACTTAAAAATTTTCCGAGCCTCGCACATTTTTAGGTAAACAGAACCAGAATTAGGTTTTCCGAACATTATCCACTGCTTAAGCCCATCCCTGGCCCTCCTTTGCGCCTCGCTGACGTGCTTATTCCACCCTATTATGCAAGGGCTACCCCCCCTCACACGCACACCTCCCCGACCCCTCACAGCCGCCTCCTGTAAGGCAGTCACAATGTCACAACACAATCTGTCCAAAACACGCCTGTGGTCACGGTTATCACAAAAACAATTAGCACATTTTACACACTCTGAAGGAAAATCAATTAATCCTAACCTTTGATGACATTCGCTGGCATACATCGCTATCTGCTTACGATTTCGCACTCCCCAAAATACATTCTTATTTGTGTCAATAATCTGAGGTGTTACTTTACCTTTCAATAAAGTCAGTAATATTCTTGTCAGAGCATGTTGGTAAATACACACTAAATATTAGCATAGCTCTGTCGCACATCTCAATGTTAATAGCACAGATACGATCATTATTACACTGCATAACTGTCACTCGCTGAAAAACAACACAACGCCACAACACCGCCACTCCACCAAACGGTCGACCCTGACCCATTCCCACACTCATATCCATGGCACTTGTAGCAGTATATGCAAAACTGCTATCGACGGTACCTATATATGGTATATCATGCGGCGGCAGCCACGTCTCCTGGAGGCACACCACTGAGCGTGTTATAGTTTTACAATTAAAAGTTGCAAACTGACAACTATTCATTGTTTATCTGCTTCAAGCCGTTAGCGTGGGCTACACTATTTTTTCTGTGTTTAAAATGAACAAATCGTCTGAATATCACACCTGATGGCCACAAAGTCTCGTCCAAATATTTATTTAAATTAGCTTCAGATATGAAAAATTTATATGCCTTGTGACCTCTATCCGTTTTCATAATTATTCTCTCTAAGGTAACTGATTCATGCGTCTCCCGCTACGTCGCTACGGAACAACGCGTGGCTGAGTCTCGTGACAGCCCGTTCAACTGACTGTGGTTGTGAGTATTTTCATCTACCCTCATTTGCCCATACTGTGATAAAGGTGATTCATTAGTCAAAGATATACTATTGCTGTCTACGTAAGTTTCTTTTACTGATGACTCATGAGATAGGCCCATAGGACCGCTCTCAATCCACCCACCACGTTTCAAATTTATACTGAGTGCTGAAGACGGCGGCAAAGAACCATACCCCATACGCACCATATCGCTTTTTAATTCATTAAGTCCATCCAATGTAGCATATGTAGACTTAATGTTAAAGATCACATTTTTAGGATTAAAATATCCTTCAGCAGCTTTGAACAGTCCAGGTGGTCAAACAGTATCGGCGGTAATTTTTCGAACTGTCTTGCTT
Organism: Euproctis similis; assembly: GCA_905147225.2. NCBI lineage: Eukaryota > Metazoa > Arthropoda > Insecta > Lepidoptera > Erebidae > Euproctis > Euproctis similis. The sequence continues at coordinate 12,633,397 of LR990105.1, forward strand.
GCTACAAAAAATCTGGTTGCCTGTAAAGTCGGTTTTACGGGCGAAGATTTTACGTGACAACGTCTTTTTCTCGGTAGAATATTTATTGATATGAATATAATTAAGTTGAAGGCATTTGCTCGTCCGTTTCCATTGTTTTGAGAGTGGTGATTCCTGTTGAACATTTGAAATTGAATGGATGAATTTTTAATTTTAAAGAATCAATTTGAAAATCAAAACACTTATTCAGATCGAAGGTTCAAATTTTTGCTAAATAAATTTGAAATTAATTAAAATTTGTAATTGTAAATGATGAAGTTGAAAATTAAAACATTTACTTAAATTAGATGTTAAAATTCTTGCTCAACACAGTTTAAATCAAGTTTTCTTATATCTGCCACTTTTTCTTAATATTTGTAATTTTAAAGAATCAATTCGAAAATCAAAACATTTATTCAGATCGAAGGTTCAAATTTTTGCTAAATAAATTTGAAATTAATGAAAATTTGTAAAATAATAATTAATTAATTTTAAACTAATAATTTACTTAACACTATCAACATTTATCAATAGTATGACATTCGGCATCAATAGTATGACGCAAGGCATTCGGCGGGCCTCTCTCTCGTTCGGTGACTCATCGTAACGTTACCGAGCGTTACACTTTTTCATAAGTGACTCCCAGCCGCAACCTAATTTAAGACGTTGTCACGTCAAAATTGGCATTATATCCGGTTCAGCCGATTTAAACAAATTTATAATATCCCCCAAATCCCTTTCCTCTTTTCCTTTATTTTTTCGCAAAACTTTTCGTTTATCCGTAGGAATCGCTTCGAAAAGAAGTGACTTCGCATTCTTTATTTCATCGGCTGTAAAAGACGAGACACATAGTCGCACCAATGTCACTTAATTCACCACAGACACTTTATTTTGGATATATGAGAGCAGTTCATTTATTACAATATTACACACGTTACATTTTTAAACGTTCAACATTTTAATATTACTCTGATATTTGTACTTCGATAACAATACACGTCCATCCCGAGCGTGAAAGAGTGAATTTGAACTATAATTCATATATGATGTAAAGAAAAAACTACAATTTTTGAGATTTAGCACTTTAATTGCAAACGCTGGCTGAATCCTAAGTGATAGATCAAAACAATGTTCTACATTATTAAACACCTTCAAAAGGTCTATAAAAAAGTCCGCGAGGGCATATGTCTATTTCTTAGGGATAACCCACAATGACCATTTTTATTTTTTTACTTTTTACGAGAAATAATGGCTTATTTACGAAGCGATTTTAAACATTACAGCATTAATTTTCATCCAATTAAGTGTCTTAAATAGATTGGGCATGTAATATAGATGATCCTGGCCCTTAACAGTATGCAATTTAAGTGAATATTTTATAATTGCAGTATCGACATAGCGGGACAGCAGTTAAAGCCGATAAATAGCATAAATTGAACTTTTTAATATCCAAATTTTACTCATTTATTACTTTAACAAAGTTCGCCGGGTCAGCTAGTACATAATATACTACAGACACTAACATCTTTCTAGAGGTAGAAGAATTAAAAATCAACACAATTCAACCAATTTTGTGTTGCATATTTCACGTATTTCATACACAACTTCACGCTATGTCCCTAATTAGGTAAGCAGAGAGAGGGCCATAAGGTACGATCCTTACACGACTGATTCGTGGACTTTCGTAACTCTTGTCAAACATGCTCATAGGTTTATGGGTTATGCCACCACAAATAAATTTTGTATTTATATGAATTATTTAATTCATAATTCATTTTCTACCTTAGTTTGGGCATATTATCATTGTCAATTGATACTAAGTTATATTTGGGATTCATAACAGAAGTAGTTTCATAACTGGATTATGTAAGAGAGTTGGAAGCTCTGGAGTTAGAGTAGCATGAAAGGTAAGGTGGTTCATGAGTCTATTGTGTATTCTGTTCTCGTTGCGGAAACAAGGTTCGTTCATCTATCCAATCTAGAAGGTATATTATTAAAACAAAGTTCGGCTTGTTACACTATTCATAACTCAAGAACCGCTGAACCGATTTCTATGATCATTGTAATGAATATATAAATAAACAACAATAAACCTATTTATTGGAGTTTATTTAACTTATTTATTTATTTTTATTAGAAAAAAATTAAGAGATAAATAAGTGTTATAAGTATTGAGATATGATAAAAAGTATTGAAACATTTGGATTCAATACATCGAACAAAGTATGTCATCGATAAATAATAATAATTTAAAGGAAAAAAACTTTTTTAAAGAAGCTTTTATTTAAACGCTCTAAAAAGAATATAATAATTTTCACCTTAAACATTTTAACTATCAACTTATAACCTCATTATATACAATTTATGTGATAATAAAAGCTTGTCGCTATGTTTAATTACCTATCAGTGCCTATCCATAACCATCTAGAAAAAGTTTTTTTTTACATTTAATGATTACTGTGACGGATCTCATTATCCAAATATATTCTTTTGGTTTATAACATATATATGGACACCCGAACACATATAGTGTTACAGTTGCGTTACTGGCCCTTTCCATGGGTAATGGAAGGGGTCGGAATTGGGATGGTAAGGGGAGGGGGGAAGGGTTGGATTAAACATAGCGACAAGCTTTTATTTATACAGTATATTTATACAGTCTCGGTGGCGCAGTGGTCGGGCATACGGCTTCTGATCTAAAGGTCCGGGTTCGATTCCTGACACTGGCTCACACCAATGACTTTTCGAAATTGTTTTTCGGAAGTTATGTGTGATAAATATCGATGACTGAAAACTTTGTGCCTGGTATGGCAATAGGTTCGCCACCTATTCCATTTGGGACGTAAACATAACGGCGAGACGAGGCTTAACAGCCGCTGCCTACACCTTCGGTAACAAAAGGCGTGAAGTTATGTTAATTAATAACATAATATAGCTCGACTCCTTTTTCTACCCGAAGGTATAGGCAGCATCTGTTAAGCCACGACTCGCCGCTATATTTACGTCTCAACGATCTTTAAGGGAGTAGCATATAGGATATGGGAGTAGGAAGGGATGGGGAAGGGGAGTGGGCCTCCGGGTACCTCTCTCGCCGAGAGAAACGCGGCGTGAGCCGGTTGTGGTATTTCACCGGTAGAGCCAGCCCATTCATACAGTGAATTGCTGGGCTCTACCACTGTTGCCATACACCGAGCATACATAAAGTGGTCAGTCAAAAATATTTATATTAACATGACTTTCGAGAAGAATTTCGAAAAGACATTGGTGTGAGCCCAAATTCAAACCCAAGCCTAATTCAGAAGCGGGGGGCCAGTCTACTGAACCACCGAGACATAGTTTTTGGGGTTCTCATGTAACTCTCAAATTAAAGGGCCATTTGATACCTATATTGTAGAAATGCAAATATTTATTCCGCCATATTGGATTTAGAATGACGTCACATTATTTTTCGAGCTACTATTAACAAGCCTTTTCATTTGATACCCATATTGTAGAAATTCATTAAAAAAAAACTGTTCCTCTATCTTGGATGATCCGCCATATTGGATTTAGAATGGCGTCACATTATTTTTCGAGCTACTATTAACAAGCCTTTTCATTTGATACCCATATTATAGAAATGCATTAAAAAAACTCTTTCTCTATTTTGGATGATCCGCCATATTGGATATAGAATAATGTCACATATCATATCATGCATTGTCATCCAAAATAAACGTGTATACAAAATTTCAGCTCAATCGGTTGAAGATAGCTACTTCAAAATTAAGTTACAAGATTCCACCGAACATACATACTTACATACATACATACAGTGCAAGTTAAATAAAAGCTTATAATAATACACAGTATTCAAACTCAGGATGTTACAAACAACCAGGCTAAGAAGTAGGATAGGAAAGGAAGGATATTATAACTTTGTGCCCAGTATGGCAATAGTTTCGTCACTTATTTCATTTGGGACGTAAACTTAACAGCGCGTTAAGTCCACCTTCGGTTAAAAAGGCGTGAAGTAATGTTTAAAAATATTCGCACTTTTGGATTATTTTTTTGACGGCTTATTTCATTTTAAAAACAAATTCCTTTCAATTATTATTGCTTCTACGGTTATAAGATCTATATGTATATATGATCTACTGGCTGACCCGTTGAACTTTGTTCCGCATCAAAAGTATTTTTGCAGTGTTTATAATTAAAGCTAAACCTTAACAATTAACACTTTTTCAATATCATTACATAGTATAAAACAAAGTCGCTTTCCGGTGTCTGTCTCCTTGTATCTTTGAAACTACGCCGAAGATGTTGATGTGGTTTTTTTAATAGATAAAGGGTTCAACAGGTATAATTTTTGAGATTTGATTTTTTTATAAATCAAAACAATGTACTACATATTTTTGACGGGCCTCGTGGCGCATTGGTAAAAACTACCGGCTGCAGCACTGAGGTCGGGGGTTCGATTCCCACCCGAGCACAAATATTTGTGACTAACATGAATGTTTGTGCGGCGTCTGGGTGTTTTTCTATGTATTATAAGTATGTATTTACAAAAGAAAAGTATATATGTATTAGTATCCGTTATCTAGTATCCATAGCACAAGCATTTAGTTGCTTAGCTTGGAACTGGAGGGCGCTGTGTGATTTGTGTCCAAGATATTATTATTATTATAGATACCTTCAAAAAGTCTACCATAAAGTGCATGATGATTTATGTCTATATCTTAGGTATAACCTAAAATGACCACTTTTATTTCTTCTGAGGCGAAACAAAGTTCGGTGGGTTAACTAGTTATACTATACATACAAACCACCTCGTTGACATTCTCTATCTATTAGAAAAATCGCATCAAAATCCGTATATAAGAGAACAGACAGCGCAAGGCGACATTGTTTTATACTATGTAATGATATGCAAGGATACTAGGTGGTAGAGTGGAAGAGTCAAGAAGTTCGCTGCATGAATGGGCCGGACATAAAGTGGCTCATGCCGCGTATTGTTTGGTGAGAGAGGTACCCAGAGTCCTCCCCCCCCCTTCCCCATCCCTTCCTATCCTACTCCCTTAAAGGTCGGCAACACAACTGTAACACTATATGTGTTGCATGTGTCCATGGGCAGCGCTGGTCACTTAACATCAGGTGACACGCCTGCTCGTTGGCCCTCCTATCCCATAAAAAAATAGGTTAGCTTGTATATAATATTAAGGTTAATTAATATTTTTATTGAAATAATATCTGATGAACTCGCAACGTCGTAACTATAATATTAAACCTTTATGACAGTTAATGCACCATATCCTTTTACTGCCTCAAATTAATATATTTTCCTGTATCTCTCTTTTAAAAGTTATGTTTATTATTTAAAAGCTTTTAACGTTAACTCGATATATGTATATTGCCCGAGCTATCTAACATTAAAATGATTTTTTTTGGGCCAGCAGTTTTGCATAAGATATCGTGAAAATCATTAAATGTAACGAAACGGTTACAATGTTATACTCCTATAATTCTCACTGTATCAACTACAAAATAATGAGTAAAACTGGATCGATGAACTCATTTTTCTCTTATACTCTCCCAAGTTAGCCAGTCAGTATTCGCTGCTAGTTCCACGACTTTAAAACTTTATGCAACTGTTTGAAAACAATGAGTTATATATATAACTCATTGTTTTCACTGTTTAGACTCTATATTATAGAGTCTTCACAATTATAGGATTTTGAAGTTGAATTGTTGAAGCAGACATTCAGCTAAATGCAAATGAGTACAGTTCTATGAGGTGGCTATTCAGGCTTATAGTGTTTTAGTCCAATACTTATTGTTATGTAAATTTTAAGAGTAAACTTTACTTTGTTGTTTTGATGTTGATTTAGTTATGCATAATAAGGTTTTACTCATGCAATGTCTTGTTAATATAAGTTGTTACCACTAATTTGCATTTCAAGTAGGATATATTAACAGATGGAATGGGAGGCTCCAACTTTACGATAATGCAGCTTATCCCATTGCCGACATTATTATTATCGCCAGATACTTAACTATATAATTGACAATTTGTAATTAATTAACAGCGACTTTGAACATAGCAAACCAGGGGGTTTTCTTCTGATATCCAATTATAAGTATGTTTAAGTTCTACATTCATCATTTTTGTAACCGCTCAATTGTCTTGTATAAACTACATGCGCATTTCTTTAGTAACTTCAGGAGTACTATACTGTTTTTGATTAAATTTTATAGACCATAGAACAAGCTTAAGATTAATTTACTTATCTAAGATTAACTAACTTACTTATCAACAACAATTTATTGGTAATTTGTTGTTGATAAGTGTATATGATTATATTTGTATGAAGCGTGCCATTCCTACATCGAACTTTTAAATCATATAAACAAATATTAATTTACGTTGTAAGAAATTAATAAATTACAAAACCGTAATGTTCAAAACAACGACGAAAATATTACATTTTATCAAAACAATTTCTCGCTCCCGTGACCTCTTGAGAAATTTATACAGCCTTTTAAAAGAATCACCTAAATTCAAACGAATATCGGAGCGAGTGCTAAGGGAGAATCAGAACTTTTTACATAATGTAATGGAATTCAAGCGTACTTTCGTGAACGGGTCCAGATTATTCCAATTGCTTTCTTTAGGATGACCTCTGAATGGACCGGGCACGTGTTTAACGTTTGTTAAATAAAAAATATTCAACCTTCTCACAAAATTCGGGTAAATACGAGAAAAAAGAAACTAGATTTTGTGCGTATATTATATGAAAATGTACATATGGAGTTGTAAATGGCTCAAAGGGTCATCCAGTAGCAAATAAAAACTTTCAGACTATTTTTTTTTATAAAAAGGTATGCGTAGCATTTTTACGTATTTTAAGAAGAGAAGGTAGTATATATATATATATATTATATATTGTTTGAGACTTTTATTTGATAACTACCCCATTTGAACATTCTCAATGATACGGAATGATACATCAAACACAAACTTAACTAGGTTTTTTATGATGCTTAATGATTTAATTTATATTTTTTTTTGTATTAAATAAATAAATAAAAAAAATATACTGTCGTATTTCGGGTACTATTGATTTGTCTAATGATAATTATCACAATAAGGTGTTCCGTAGTAGATCAAGATTTGAATCTGAAATTCTAGATGCAGGTGTTGATATAAATATTGAATTTCTAGTTTCACAATTTACAATTTTTCTACAACATGATAATCATGTTTTGTTCGTGTAAAATAAGCAACTACCCATACCACCTCCATTTGATTCATATAATTTGTGATTACTAACAATCTTAACATATTGTTTTAAGTTCATTGTTCTTTTGCTAATTGATTAATTAATAATTTAGATTATATTGAGATTTATTCATATATATATATATATATTTTAGTATTTAATCTGATTAAATAATGTAAAAATATTCATATGCCATTACTGGCAGATTTTGGCGAAACAAAATGTAATGAATAAATAAATTATTGATTGATTCAGAATGTCTAAATTTATCGATAGATAACAAGGATGATAGTAGTTATATGTGAACATTGTTATTGCAAACTTGATAACTACTCGGATTAACTTATTTTAGTCCCTAAATTTAAATTAGTATTTCACAAATTAATTTTGCATTACAAGGTGCTCGTTATTATTAACCTGCAGAGTAAGTAATTTTCGGAGTCGAATGTGCGATAAAATCGTATTTCAGTGTAGATTTCTATTCAATCTCCGATTCTGCAGAAAGCAATTAGTTTGCCTCATCACTTCAGTAACCGATTAGTTAAGCATTGATTTTTCAACGCGAAGTTGTAGGCGGTGGAATTTCAAAAAGTCATTGGTGTTAGTTACGATTCGAACCCGCGACTTGTTGATTCAGAACCACCAAGACTTTTTTATTAGCTTTTTATTAGCTTCACCTGTATGTTTGTTTGTAGGTTTGTATGTTTGTATGTTTGTTTGTAACCGACTTCTTTTTTAGTTTCCGGTGATTGCCACTAGATGGTACGATTTGTGAACTATGAAAGTTCTAGACTAGAAAACCGAACTAAAAAATAGAAAATAAATAATAGTTTAAAAAAACTAAAAAACACGCTTTTTATAGAAAACCGAACTAAAAAATAGAAAAATAAAAAAAAATATTTTATTTTAAAAAAAGCGTGGGGTGCATGGTGTGAATAGTTATAAATATTTTATTGACAGATATGAGTAGAGTGATTATCATTTCGTTAATATCTAAAAAGCACCCCACGCTTTTTTTAAAATAAAATATTTTTTTTTATTTTTCTATTTTTTAGTTCGGTTTTCTATAAAAAGCGTGTTTTTTAGTTTTTTTAAACTATTATTTATTGAAATGTTGAATCATTACATAGTATAAACCAAAGTCACTTTCCGCTGTCTGTCCTCTTATATGCTTATAACTTTGATTCTACGCAACGGATTTTGATGTGGTTTTTTTAAATAGTTAGAGGGTGTTGATGGGGTAGTTTTGATCTATAATTCACATATGATGTTGTAAAGAAAAAATGATAATTTTCGAGATTTACCACTTTAATTGCAAACGCTGGGTGAACCCTAAGTGATAGATCAAAATAATGTTCTACATAATTAAACACCTTTAGAAGCACAAATTGAACTTTTTAAGATTCAAATTTTACTCATTTATTACTTTTGATGCGGAACAAAGTTCGCCGGGTCAGCTAGTTTAATATAAATGTTCAATTTAAATATATAATATGATTAAATTGCAATGGATGTGCGGAGTGACAAGTCATTTGTGGTCCACTCAAAAGGTCACCTCTTTCCATGGATCCATATATATCGAATCATTAATATAATAATAGATCGATGTTTCTTACGAGTCATATGTTACATAGTCGCTTACATAATTCACCATTAGCATAGACAACATGTAAGAGCAATAATTCCCAAGAATACCCCGGAAATTATAATAGTTTTAGATAAAAAAAACCCTCTATTCAGTATTTTTTACTCAATAAAGTTACAAAAGGTTCCTTTTATCTGTAGACCTTGTAAGTAAATCGTATGTAACAAATTTTAGGGGCACGGAAAAGGACAAAATAAGTGGACTTTACATCATTTCGGCTTAGTAAATAAAAATAATTTGTGCAATAAATCTCCTGATGAAACTGTTTTAATAGCCTAAACACAATTAATGACAATACACATACAATTTGTTCAATAAATCTTCTAAAAATTTTTTTAATAGCCTAAACACAAATGGCTATCAACACTAATGCTATATATACAATAATATTAATATACCCGTAATTAATATTAGGTGTCCAAAATGTTTGCTGATTTATTAGTTCCTTGAACAAACTAATAGTTTAGAATGTCAATTAATTCAAAATATATTCTAATAATAGACATCTAAATTGTAATTTAAATTTCATAATAAGTGAAATTTTGTGTATATGTCACGGTAAGAGTGAATAATTGAAGATTATTAATAACTATCTATTATTATTAATAATCACCGAAAGTCGAGGTTAAAGTGATAAATTAATCACATTTGTCGGTTATTATTAATAATTTAACCCTAGTAGTGATAAATGTAATAAGGGGCGCGGCTTAGTTGGCTCGGTGTGATTTTTTTAAAAGCACGTGCACGTTATTTGTTGTTGCTTACTAGGGTTAGTTAGTTATTTAGTTTAGGTTAGGTTAGATTTTAGGTTTTTTTTTTGTTTTTAGGCAGGAGTCGGAATCCTCATGGAAACTCAAACTACGTCACGTATGAGGTAGTTTAGGTAGTGCCGGACGTCTCCTGCCCTCTATGCTTTCTCCATAGACTGAGACTCCATAGACAATTATAACTTTTACCAATATGTGTCGTGAATTATTAATAAATACTACTAAAAGTAATAAATTTCGATCGTTTATTCACATTTACCAAAACATGTGGTTATTATTAATAATTTTGTAAAAATATTAATAATTTTCAATTAATCAGATTTACCGTAACATATATAGTGATTATTTTTATGTGTTTGTGAAGACTTATGAAAATAAAGCTGACGAAAATAACGTGATAACACCTTTTGTCCTGTAATTTTCTTGCATTAGGTACTAGCGCAACACTGTTAGGAACTAGGGCCAGGGGAAAAAAATCGGAGATGTTACAACAAAATGAGGTCAGTGTAATTAAAATGATTTCTTGTGTTAACTATATTTATTTAAGGCGAATACGTTCATTGTCCATCAATATAGGGATGTAAACGTTTGAAAATCCGCAGCAACGTTGACCTTCTGGAAGTATTTATTTACTTGGTGAAAGACCCTCAGAAAGTTTTTTTTTTATCTCACCACCAAACTTTTCCCACTTCGGAATTACTTGGGGTGGAAATGTGAATTTTATTATAGTTTGAACTGTTTTTGTTAAGCTACGAGGGTGGAGAAGTAAAGTTTGAATTATCTTGGTAATCGTCGACAAATCATTGATGATAACTAGATGAAAGAGAGAGTGACAAATGTACTGAGTAGCGCTTTAAAGAAGAATTAGAATTTGATGTATAATATATATTATAGACAAAAAATACTTATTTAGACGTTCTTCACGTTCGATGTCGGAGGTTGTAAAGTTGCAAACGTCAAAATAAACAAACGAGGTAAATATGTGAAATAAAAGGAAATATAATTCGGTTATTTATCATAAATAATATTCACGAAAAATTTAAAAAAAAAACATAACTTCACGCCTTTGTTACCCGAAGGTGTAGGCAGCGGCTGTTTAGCCTCGTCTCGCCGTTATGTTTACATCCCAAATGGAATAGATGGCGAACCTATTGCCATACCGGGCGGAAAGTTCTCAATCATCGATATTTATCACACATAACTTCCGAAAACACGAAAAATTAAAAATATATATGAAATCATATTCAATTCACAATCGAAACATTGATTATAAAATAAGCTGCCTTACTGATTACTTTCGCATTTATAAATATTTCTATGATATTGTCGCAAACATGCGTAGAAAACTTCACACCAAATGCAGGGTAGGCAGAAGCTTGGTCAATCTTAGGCATTTTAGCAGTTTCTATGAAGACGTGTCTAATAGTAGTCAGTATTTCATTAAAGCTTTTAATTATCTTATTTCAATATTGCCTAACTTCATGGCATAACTTCATGCCTTTTTCTACCGAAAGTGTAGACAGCGGCTATTAAGCCCCGTCTCGCCATTATGTTTACATCCCAAATAAACTAAGTAGCGGTGGCGAACCTATTGCCATATCGGGCACAAAATTTTCAGTCATCGATATTATTATCACAAATAACTTCCAAAAATAATTTCGAAAATGTCATTGGTGTGACCCAGGATTGAAACCCGCGACTTCTTGATTCAGAGGCGGGGTGCCCTCCTTTATCTTTTTTTATTTTCCTTTATGTGTTGTCTTTTATTTATTATGAGAACTTCCATTTATTCTAATGCAAATCAGTGAAAGCTATGTGAGTTTCTTTCGAAGGTATCTTGTTTTTGAAATTTTCTTTGAAAGTAACGTAAAAGAGTTTTGTGTTGCAGCAGCTACGATCACGGACGCCATTATTAAATAAGTCATCTGGCACCTACATAAAATAGTGCCATTCTTCGTCCTCTGGTCGGAATTCTCAAAAGCAACTTGAGAGTATCAATCTCATAGGTACAATCTCTCGCATCATAGCATATCGAATTAAGACAGATGATTGTACTGGTTGTGTTCAAATTATCAATATAGACAGGAAATTCTATTTATTTCTATGAAAGTGAAGAAACTATATTTTTGTAAAGTAATAAATAAATTATTCAACTTATAATTCATCTGTCATTCAGTAGGGACCGTCTTTATTCAAGAAAAAAGCCACGCAGTTTGCGGCATGAAAATTTCACGACCTTTCAGAATATCGACGTAAAGTGGCCCTTTTCCCCTTCCCCTTTCTACTTCTTTAAATGAGTGTAACACTATCTGTCATTTATCATCAGATGTTTGCTCGTTTGAACGTCTGTTCCTATCCTACAAAAATCAGCCTAATTGAAAAGACCACGCATAGTCCCACTATATCTTACTCCTTCAAATAATTTAAATGTACAGGATCCCTAGAACATTTTTTCAAGTGATTGCTATCAAGCTGAATCTTTGTGAACAGCTTCGTTTCAATAAGACGCTCAACAATGCCCTATGCGAAATTTTCGATCATGCTAGCTAACAGAGGTAGCCGTGAATAAATATTCTTATTAGATGTAATTTGGATTCATATTATATTTAATAAGCATAAGTACCGCTGCCTACATGTGCGAGTTTAAAAGTGTTATGTAACCGTTCAAATTATTGTAAAATATGAACAGAAAATAATATTGAGTCACTTATTTGAACTCGGAGGCTGTTTGCAAAATATGTTTATTATTCTAAAAATGAATAATTAGTAAGTGAAACAGTAAAAAAGTAAATATAAATAAGACTTCAATAAATTTGAATGTGATATCTCAATTTTCTACAAAACACTAGTTCATGCTAACTCTATATCTTGAAAACTTTCAATACAAATGCTGGTACAATATGAAATCCATTTCCCAGAAATATCCAATTTCACTGCTCTTGTCCAATCTGGTATAGTAAGCAACAGGTCACAAAAATGAGAACAAGTACGTGCCATTGTGCTCGCTGAACGGTTCCGCAGTTAGAAGAAAAAATATAGATATATATATGTGGATATAGATATTTTTTTCGTATCCTCACAAATGTTTACATTCGCAATTACTAAGTTGTAAGAAAGCATTAATTTGTAACAGTTTAAATAATATTTCATAGAGATTTGTGGCAAAGCTTGAACTGCATAAATGAGCCTGCGCGACCGATAAAATATCACAATCTCTCAGAATATCGACGTAAATTGGCTCATGCCACGTTTAGCTAGGGGAGAGAGGTATCCCGAGACCCAATCCCTTCTCCTCACCCCTCCTTATTCCACTCCCGTCCCCTTCCGTTTCTCATTTTTTAAAGGCTGGCAACGCAATTGTAACAGAAACTTTGTTGCAGGCCTCTATGGGCCACGTTAGTGGCTTACTATCAGGTGACACGCTTGGTCGTTTGCCCTCCTATCTTGTAAAAAAACCATTGATTTTTTTTCCTTTATGTCAAACGTTGTAGGAGTGGCAACATTACTATCACTATTAAAATCCCCCTATGAACCTCTATAAATCTTTAAACCAGCTGGTGGAGGAGCAACTTCAACAATCGATATTACGAATGGTTACGAAAATGTTACCACCGTTCACTCTTCCTCTTATTTAGCACCTTCCCCTGATTTTATTATGGATCCCTAACAAAAACGTGAAACGAAATGAAGCAGCCTTCCGTTGGGTTTTCCATTTAGCCTCAATACGATGACCGGAGATAGATTTACGTGGACAATAGAACTTCCAGCATCCGCCGCAATCAAGATTAAAGTGTCACTTATGGTTTATTGTATAGTGAAATAAAAGGTTGAGATATATTTTTATTGGCTGTGTTTTATCAGGAGCCTTAAGCCTTTTTTAAAAAGATATATGCATATCAAAGAAACGAGTTATATGTGACGATCACCAGAATTTGAGAGATGACCTTTAAATTAACTCAACACATAACTTCACGCCTTTGTTACCCGAAGGGGTAGGCAGCGGCTGTTAAGCCTCGTCTCGCCGTTATGTTTACGTCCCAAATGGGTGGCGAACCTATTGCCATACTGGGCACAAAATTTTCAGTCATCGATATTTATCACACTTAACTTCCGAAAACAATTTCGAAAAGCTCGACCACTGGACCAACGAGACTAGAACTTTGAATAAATATGAAAATGTTAACTGAACGGATAAATTATACATATTAATAGCAGGGTATATGATTTAATTTTTAAAATTCTTGTGTCACAGTGTTGGTACCCCTCCGAAACTGCATGACTGCTTCTCATAAAATTTTGTGTGCATGTTGGGTAGGTCTGAGATTAAGACAACATCTATTTTTCATCCGACTAAATATTAAGGGTAATTCCACCTGGCATTTTTTTATATTTGCGTATTTATTTATCAGATAAAGAAATTGAATTATTAGTTTGTATATTTTTTTTTCGATTTATATAGTCGGTATAATATAGCCTCGGTGGTCCAGTGGTCTAGCTCCCCGCTTCTGATTCAGAAGTCGTGGATTTAATTCCAGACTTACACCAATGTTTTTTGGATTTTTTTTCAGCATTTATGTGCGATAGCTATCAACTTTGTGCCTGGTATAATGGCATTGGGTTCACCACCTATTCTATTTAGGACGTAACATAACGATTCGGCGAGTCGAGGCTTTAACAGCCGCTGCCTTAATCTTCGGGTAGAAAAGGACGGGAAATTACTTTATTTTTTAATTTGTATGTATTTTTAATATATTTAATGAATTTATAGCTTCATCTAATCATGCTTATGTTGATGAAAGAATGTAATATCTGCTTTAGTGGTATGTTATTAGCTTGTCGTAAGATTCTGCACTAGCTTTGCATGTAGCTCAAATGTTTCTCTAAGCTATGTACTCGTACTAAAGATGCATGTGAGCGATTGTCGCCTCAAGCATGACCTGCTTGTGAGTTTTTATTGTTATCACATCACAACTAGGTCGTACTCTGGAAGAAAAAATGATTTAGTTCCGTCATCTAAAAATATAGCTTGGTAGGAATTACCAACATAAAATAAAAAAATAAAATAACCTATTTACATGCTGGTGTAAAATTCTAGTCAAAATGATAGTAAAGATTTTTATTAACTTTTCACATATACTTATATAACGAGACATAAACCTCCTGTATTTTCTTAGTTGCTAAAAGTAACTCTGTTTTTTTATAACACTTGTATGGATACAATAACTTTGCAGAGATTTGTTCACTTTGATATTAATACTTGTTTTTAATAAGTCAAATCAACATCTAGATGAAAATCTTGACATCGGAAACAACGTAGTTTCACTAGTAGTAGCCCAAAATGTTAAAAAAATGATAATTCTTTATTTGTACACCCTATAAACTAAAAACTCGTACTTTAGTATTAAGTCTAAATACCTATATGAAAGTACTAAAGACGGTCTTATCGCTGAAAGCAATTTCTTCGGGCAGTGCTTTAATAATTATATAATTGGAACTGTTATATTATACAAAATATAAAAAGAAAATATTATAATAAAATGTTTAATAAATAAATAAGAAATTAAAAAAAGAATAACTAATACTAATAAATAAGAAATTAAAAATAGAATAACTTTAACATCATATTATGAATAAAAAGACATGATACTTTTTTACTAGTTTTGATAAAATTTATAAAATTTTAGATCCGCTAAAATAATATTATATCTCCCAGTATATTTGTTTTACATTTATACACGAAAAAGCAAGAAAATAAGTCAAGAAGGTATGTACGAGGCTTACACATAAGTGAAATGTAACATGGGTCCATTAAATTTAATGAGATGTTTTGGTTCATCAAACAGTCTACGCGCAAAAGATTTACTTTGCCTTTTCACTCAAAAGACACTAAGATGTTGTGTAAACACTGCTTACATCGAATTTATTTATTTGCACGAAAAAATCTTCTTAATATAATTATTCCAATATGATGCGTTAATGAACTCGTTTTTTATGGCAACAAGAGGTATATGAGCGTGCGGGTTACCTGATGGAAAACGACTACCGCCGCATATGGACCTCTGCAACACCAGGGGCGTCACATCAGCGTTGCCGGCCTTTAAAATAGGAATACGCTCGTTTCTTGAAGGTTTCTAGGCCGTAGGTGACGGGGAATACCGCTCTGGCATCTGGTTCCATATAGAAGCAGTGCGTGGCAATAAGTGATAGCTAATCGCACTGTCGTTGATCGCTAATCATTAAACCGATGCGGATGGATACACTGGCGTACCGGGCGATTGCGACAATCAGCAGCTGGTATGAGTCTGAACAATTCCTCAGAGTACTCCCCGTGGTATAGGCGGTACATTATGGATAGTGATGCAACATCTGTCCGCAACGCTAACGATTCAAGCCGATCGGGAAGAGCGTGGTTGTCGACAAGGCGGACCGCGCGTCGTTGGATGTGGTCAAATTGAGAAAGCTGGTAGGTACTGGGGTTCCCGCCCAAAGATAAGTGAACAGTATTCCACTTGAGGTCGGACTTGCTCAATTGAGCACACCAAGCTTTTGCGAAGCCAATTTGGCCTTGCCTTCCAGACGTCCGCGAAACTGGACGTCACTCGACAAGTCGACACTTTGAAGTCTATTAAAGCTGCGACAACATACATACATACATAACTTCACGCCAAATCCCTTGCGGGGTAGGTTGAGAGAACAGAGCGCCATAAGGCACGATTCTTACACGCCTCACTCGCTTCGTTGACTTTCATAACTCTTTTCATTCACGCGCGTCGTTTTTTGAGGCTCCTAACATCACCTTCCTCCAGAACACGTTCTATTTGCACGACAAATGGTGTCTTTTTAGCGGAAAACGTGCAAACCTGTGTCTTCTTAGGGTTGAATTGGACTAAGTTTAGTCGGCCCCAGTCCAAAACCGGAATAAGCAGAGTATCGATTCCAGACACAAGTTTGTTCCGATACTCATCGACGTTATCCCGAGAAATCTGTAGGTGGCCGGTAAATAAAATCCGATAGTAGATACTATTTATTTTGCGTTTAGTATTCACAATAAGAAAACTATTCCAGGGTTAAATCGAGTTTATTTACTTAATTTACTTATGTATAATAAAATCCTAATTGGATTATTAAATATATGACCAAATTTTATAATCATTATGAATCTGAATAGATTAAAACTAATACAAACGTAAGTAAATGTTATTGAAAGAAATAACATCTAACTTTTCATCTCATTGCAAAGGGTTATTGGATCATATTATAATATCTTTAAGTTTTATGACGAAACCACAAAAAATGAAGCCACTCAGATTCCATTCCTTAAAATATTCAAAAGCGAAAATAATTTCAAACGCAGATATTTTTTCGTCGTAAAAAATAATTGAAAATCGAGTCGACAATATAATTTGATGGCGTGGTATTAAAAAAATGTTTTTATATTTCTATCGGTTATACATTTTAATTTCTGATGGATAACTTAGTGGTTTAGTGCGGTGCTACGCAGGTCTCGAGTTTGAATCTGACAAGAATAAGAAATCTGAAAATTATCGATGTTTTATTAAATTGTTGTAATATATAAAATGTGAATGTAAGTTTGTTTGTTACGCTTTTACGCGATAACTACTCAACCGATCATCATGAAACTTTGTAAACATGTTTTTGGAGGTATTAGAAGTAACAAAGGATACTTATTTTTCTTCTGTCTTTCTTTAATTTACATATATTTGCACCATATATTAATATAGTCTACAAAAATACCCTACATAAATAGTCTACATTTAGATGTTATAAAATGGCTACAGTCCAAAATTATTTATTTTTTTACAGAAAAATATATTACTCCGTTTGTAGTTGCATTTCAATAAAGTATATTGTAGGATCATTTCTATGGTAATGATCTTTGATACGTATTAAATGGCTTCAATTCGAGCAAAACCGCTGGCAAAAACTAATATATAGTAGTAATATCAATTTCCATTGTATGTTTGTGTATATAGATGTATATATACACAAACCTACCTAGGACAAACAATTCAACTAGGTAGAGCCAACTTCAAGAAACAGATTAACCGACGGATCCAACCCGGCTGGGCAGCGTTCGGGAAGCTTAGGGATATCTTCTCGTCCAAAATACCTCAGTACCTAAAAACTAAGGTCTATGATCAGTGTGTGTTGCCAGCGATGACCTACGGAACAGAGACCTGGTCTTTAAATGCTGGCCACATTAGGAAGCTCAAGGTCGCTCAGCGTGCTATGAAGCGCTATTCTCGGCATCTCTCTACGAGATAAAATCCGAAATACGGAGATCCGTAGACGTAAGGGAGTAACTGATATAGCCCGTAAAGTTAGCACGCTGAAGTGGAGGTGGGCAGGCCACATCGCTCGAAGAACCGACGAACGATGGGGAAAGAAGGTTCTAGAGTGGCGACCACCGACTGGACTGCGCAGCGTAGGCCGTCCCCCCACTAGGTGGACCGACGACCTAGTGAGAACCGCTGGGAGTTATTGGACGCTAGCGGCACAGGACCGGGAGTTATGGCGTGCTGAGGGGAGGCCTACGTTCAGTAGTGGACAGATCTATACATATACAGTGAAACCTGGTTAAGTGAGACATCAAGGGACCTGCAATGTCGTTTCACTTATAGAGGTATTCCACTTACCCAGTGTCTCAGATATACAGGTATAAATAAATATCTGTCTCATTTACAGAGGGTATATATTGCAGAGGGTTCAGAATATTCTGATAAACGTACACGTTTTAGTTTTCCTTGTCCTTCAGAACATCGTGATTCAATTTTATGTTTACTCTGAATTATTCTACAAACAGTAGATTTTGGCACATTAAATTCGGCACAAACTTCTTCGCGTGTCTTCCCACTTTCATAAAAGGATATTAACTTCAGTTTTTCACGTAATGATAACGATTGTAGCTTTCGTTTTGACATTTTTCAAATAAACATCTGTATGATAGTAAAGCGAAACTAAAACTGAAGGTAATTAAAGCTTAAATTAAATTTGTACTTACGTACTTGGAATTACGTGTGGAATTTGTGGGTAGAGTAAGAATGAGTAAACAAACAATGTTATCTCAGTTACAGAGGTTTATGCATATAAAATTTACTCGCTGTCTCAGTTATAGAGGTAACTATCGAAAGAAAAAATCCCAGATATAGAGGTTTACCTCGTCCCACTAACAGAGGTAATTCAGTGCCAAAGTGTTGGGACCTCAGCATGAGTTCCAGTTATGGAGGTTTCTCACTTATCCAGGTCCCACTTAACCAAGTTTCACTGTATATACACAAACTTTTTCATCATGCGTTCAATATACGTTAAAAAAGCCAATTTTTCTTAACTTCACTATGTTGGTTTGGGTGTTATTAAATTAAATTACAGTAATTCATACATCTTTTTTAAAGAGAAACTTCGCGAGGCGAGAAAAAAATATATTGGTTTTCATTTATTTTCAACTCAAATACGTGACCGTAATGTGAAACGGTCTCACATATATGTATGTGCCGTTTGTATACAGGGACCGTGTCGTACGAGGAATTGACTTTACATTATTATCTATAAAGTTTTAAGAGCACTTCGTACTTTAACGCAAACGTGCCGACCACCGAGTCACGAATATGTAACTTGTTTCATTTCAAACATCACTCAAAATGTCTCAATAAAAAGTTTTATCATTGAACAAGACGGACTCTGGAAATGTAAAAGTGAAATGTAAAAAATGTGTAAAGGCATCTTAAGATTTTATTACGATAAAAATTTTGCTAAATGTGATTAACTTTTTCTTTTAAGCATCAAAATTGTTAAGAAAAACAATTTTCATGTAACTTCTCGAAAAGAAAACTGTAAAGTCTTTTGAATTAGTTTCAAAAACATTGATGACGGGCCTCGTGGCGTATTAGTAAAACTACCGGCTGTAGCAATGAGGTCGAGGGTTCGATTCCCACCCGAGCACAAATATTTGTGACAAACATGAATATTTTTGTGGTGTCTGGGTGTTTTCCTATGTATTATAGGTATGTATTTACACAAGAAAAATATACATGTATTAATATACGTTACCTAGTATCCATGACACAAGCATTTAGTTGCTTAGCATGAAACTAGAGGGCGTTGTGTGTATTGTGTCTAAGATATTATTATTTGAATCAGTCAAACCTACATTAGAAAAGCATTACATATGATTATAACAAACATCGTTTAATTCTATGCATTCATTCATAAAGGCAGAAATAAATTAATAACGTAAAAAATAATTAAAATAGAACTGAGATATGTTTAAAAAAGTAATATGGTGAGACTCTTTCTCATCGTAAGAGCAAAGATGTCCTCGATTAGTTTCCCGTCACGCTCCACCAACAGAAATTTAAAATGAGAGCGTGGTGAAGTCCCGGTTGACAATATAATCCTGGAGGTGATCAGTCATCGTTCTTTGTGTACGAGGTGCAATTTTTAGTGGATATAGACATATTGTACATACATATTGTAGTTACATATTGTAGTTGTACAGACTTATTGTAGTTTGTGTGAAGGTATCTCTTTTTTGTTTTAAGGTATTGCGAGGCCAACGAGCAGGCGTGTCACCTGATAGTAAGTAACAAACGCCGCCTATGGCACCTGAACAGATATAGTGTTACAGTTGCGTTGCCGGCCCTTACAATGGAATATGGAAGGGGTCAGAAGTGGATTGGGGATGGGAGAGGGGTAAAGGAATGGGCTTCCGAATTTCTCTTTCATCGAGTGAAACACGGCACTTTTTTACGCTAATATTCTTAGATATTAAAAATAACAAATAAATGAACAACAGTTAATGCACTATATTTTTTTTGGTAAGGATCGAAACTTGGACTTGAATTAAGTAATCAGTTCTTCTAACCAGCACATAAATTATATGTCCTAAAGTTAGTAGGTACATATTTTTCCACTGTACATTTCCATTCCGATAGTGAACATATTTTTCATTTTACTTTATTAAGTTTTATTTGAGACTGCAATATTATAAAGCTGTAACATTTTTAATTAAAAGTACCTTGGGTATGAAACATGACGCATATTATTTTTATTTTGTTTCTATATAATATTACAATTCAAGTTTTAGACTAAAATTTTTATCAGAATATTATTTCAAATATAACTGATGCGGTATATTTATTTCAGCAATAGACTTTATATATTGAGTAGTGTTAAAATTTTGTCTCAAATTTAATTAAAATTATATAAGAACGAAAGAACGAACATTAAAAATGCAATTATTCTATTATCTTTTAACAAGGTTATAAAATAGTAATAATGTATGTATATTTATCGTCATTTGCAGTGGAGTTTTATGTAAAACAGGTTAGTCAAAAGATTCTAAAAATCGTTATTCTTGATCCTTGAATGCATGCTGTGGTAGAGCAGTGGTAGAGCCAAGCAGTTCGCTGCATGAATGGGCCGGCTCGACCGGTGAAATACCACGACCTCTCAGAAGATCGACGTAAAGTGGCTCATGCCGCGTTTCGTTCGGTGAGAAAGGTACCCGAAGGCCCACCCCCCTTCCCCATCCTTTCCTTTCCCCTATCCCTTAAAGGTCGGCAACGCAACAGTAACACTATATGTGTTGCTGGTGTCCATGGGCGGCGTTGGTTGCTTACCATCAGGTGACACGCCTGCTCGTTTTCCCTCCTATCTTATAAAAAAAAAAATGCTACCATAGTAAATGTGACCTTTTTTGAATGCTTAAATAGTAATTAAATTTACAAGAGCTGTCCTAATAATGTTTAATTTATTAATAAGAATCTAATACCAATTTTCTTTTAAAAATCACTACAAAGAATGTAATTATTTTTGGCATAATCGTATAATGGATGAATAATAATTTTTAAAATATTCTATATACATGAGAATATTTTCGTGATTTTCACCCATGAATTTAATTACTCTGTGATCGGTGTGTGGGTACTTATTAATATTTATAAATTCGGAATTCTATTTGCATACTTGTATAATTCATTATTTGCATAATTTGGCAGCTGACACCCGAACGATGGATTTGGTTATTTTTTTAAATATAACTTTTTATATTTTTTTATTATTACGTTAAATATATTCTCATAAATTCGACATTTATTTGATCAATTCTTTCATAATTAGTGGCTCAGTTATAAATCCGAAGAAAGAAATATGGACGATTATTTCTTGCATGCACTTCGAAATATACACATTAATCTTTACAAATCTTGACGATTAAAGTATAGACCCCTTTAAACTAGTATGAGAAACTATTAATTCCGGAGCTACACTACTGTTACCATCGACGATACCGCTGATAGAAACATCATACGCACGAACAATTTTAATTCATACTTTCATAACTTCACGCCAAATCCTCTATGGGTAGGTAGACAGAACAGAGCGCCATAAGGCACGATTCTTACAAGCCTCACTCACTTCTTCGATTTTCATCTCTTTTCATGCATACACTTTTCATACACGTTAGTCGATTTTCAAGGGCTCTCAGTATCACCTTCGTCCAGAACTCTTTCTATTTGGTTAGGGAGGTGTTTCGTGGCAGCCATCTACTTCTACATTCATCCGCTTTTGCATTGTATATTTGTTTATTTAAATGAAATTTGATAATGTTTTATCAGAATTATTATAAGACAAAATGTTATATCACGATTATTTAATTACTTATTATTACTTGCGTCATCCCAATCAGATTAATTTATTATTAGCATGGTATTTCTAAAGTTTTTTTTCCTTTAATAATAACATTTGCTATAAATCTAACGAAATAACGTTGTAATTTCTGTAGTATGTAATAAATTACTCATCACTGTCGTGAATTTCCGAATGTCCTATAATCACATATCACGCCCGCCATTAAAACTGATCTTCTTTGTGACAATGATGTATATCTTATGTTAATGAGTTTCCGGCTAGGTATTATACATTAAACTTAACATAACATAACTTCACGCCTTTGTTACTTGGTGGTGTAGGCAGCGACTGTTAAGCCTCGTCTCGCCGTTATGTTTACGTCCCAAATAGAAAAGGTGTCGAACACAAAGGGGCACAAAGTTTTCAGTCGTCGATATTTATCACACTTAACCTCCGAAAATAAGTTCAAGAAGTCATTGGTGTGAGCCAGTATCAGGAATAAACATGAAACTTTTATTTAATATGTATACATATAATAAAATTGTAGGCAAGTTGAAACTGTACATTGAATATTATTTCTTTGGAATACTTGGGACATACCGTGGCCAAAAATATGATTTTTATTGTTTTTGTTTGTTTGTCTGTATGCTTGTTACGGATAAACTCTGAAAGTAATGCATGCTTTTACGTCTAACTTGCATAAATATAGCCAAGAGGTCGGTTCAACACATAGGCTATATATTAACACGCTATCACTAATTGGGGGTGAGCAATGAACCCATATAATGGCACAGACTCATAGTATTTTTGCTACTTTCTAGTGTCCACGTAGGTGACATAGCAGGCAACAGCTAGTTATTAATATATTTCTATAGCATATAATATAACGTCTTTAGCACTTGAAGATGTGAGTAGCAGTAAATTATGCCTTGACCTAAAATTAATTTACTAATCCCAAATTAAATAATTCAGTGTAAAAAACTATCTTCACAGTTATGATTTTAATGAATAACATATGTTAGTCATCAAAATCATAACTTCCGGAAAATTATTTGTGTGATTTATATAAACTTGAGGCCTCTGAAACAGAAGTTAGAGTACTAAACCACTAGGCCATTCAGATTTTTAGGTCAGGTAAATGATGATTGTGTTCATTTAATATTCCAAAACTTGACATTTTTTAAATGTTACACACACATAATTACTAAAAACAAAGTTGACCAATGCATAGGCATTGGTCAACTTTGTTTAGTAACTATGCGTGTGGTCTGTATTTATCTACATAAAAAGGCAATCTCGTTAAGTGCTCGCGAAAATGAAAATGTAACCCCTGTTTTCGTTGTCAATGTATTTTTGGAAGTTGCTAGGTGTGAAAATTATTTCGCAGAATATATGGAAAAGTTTTGTTATTTTATATTTATTTGTGACAATAATTGTTGAGTTTTTTATATCTTCACAGGAGTTCAAATCCACTATGACATCTTAACTTTCAATATTATAAAATACATTTTATTGTGCAATAATGAAAAAAAAATATACAAGAACTTAAAAACGATCTTTTGTTCATAATTTAAATACTCGTACGAATACATACATGAGCCCATAAGTAAGATGCACAAACGTGGATGAAACGAAGGAAGTATGTCAAGATTGTAATTGTTACAAAGCCAGTAATGCTTACTCCGTTGATTAGAGGCATTAGTATATTTTATATATACCTACATTATCTATATTATATATTACTAGCTGACCCGGCGAACTCTGTTTCGCATCAAAAGTAATAACTGCTGCCCCGCTATGTTAATACTGCAATATCTTCGACGAATTTGAAGTCGATAGCAGCTATAGGTTAAAAATGGGAATTTTCCATTGTTTTTTTTTTTTTTTTTTTTTCAATTTTCCATTTTCGCATCAAAAGTAATAACTGCTGCCCCGCTATGTTAATACTGCAATATCTTCGACAAATTTGAAGTCGATAGCAGCTATAGGTTAAAAATGGGAATTTTCCATTGCTAACACCCCCGCAACCCCCCTTGTGGGTGGAATTTCGTAAAATCCGTTCTTAGCTGACCTCTACTCGGCGAAAGGAATAATCCTACCAAATTTCAAGTCGCTACGCCTTATGGTTCCAGAGATATCGTGATGAGTTAATATATAGGTGGAAATCTCTTATATATATATAGATTACCTACATCAAGCACACGGCTTCTGATCTAGAGGTCCGGGTTCGAATCCTGACACTGGCTCACACCAATGACTTTCGAAATTGTTTTCGGAAGTTAAGTGTGATTAATATCGATGACTGAAAACTTTGTGCCCAGTATGGCAATAGGTTTGCCACCTATTCCATTTGGGATGTAAACATAACGGCTAGACGAGGCTTAACAGCCGCTGCCTACACCTTCGGATAACAAAGGCGTAAAGTTATGTTTACTTTATATAATCAATACTAATAATAACGATAACATAAAAAATAAAATCACTTCAAACATAAAGTTTAAGGAGGCTACTTCAACTATAACTGCACTTATAAACTTGAGCAGCTGGCTAGCATTTGACTGTTTACATAATATGCACATTTGTATTCAAGAATATAAAACCAACAAATAAAGCAAACGACTAACAAAAACCCATTGCATGCAGTCGTATTTCATGATAAGTATATTTTAACTTTACATAGTTTGCTAATAATATAATATCTGCATCACTCAAATCTTGTGATCGTACTCACTACTGTGTATAACGGCGTAGCGTTCGTAGCGGCAGTAGTATCACAGTCGCTACGGAGAGTGCTCGCTACGGCGACTAACGGCTACGAATGCGCTACGAAAGCGCGATTAATGCAACTTTGAACTGAACTGTACAAGTGGGTGTGAATATATAACATTGATTAAATTTTATATGTTTTAGATTTTAATTTTGACTTAATAAAAACAAGTTTGGTTAAAATTATAGAAAATGAAAGTTGTCAAATATACATTAAAGCGAAAATGAGACGTGTTAAAATTCAAGAAAATAATATTTTGGTAAGTTAAAATTGTTACGTTATATGTTGTAAATTATTATTATATTTTCTAAATTACTTTTATTATCATTTTGAATTTACGTGAATGTAATTTAAATATATTTATATATTGATCATGGTTGAGGACATTACACACTTAAAATCTTTAAGTGATAAATACCACTAAATTTAATAAATAGCTGGTCGTTTTTATCTATCGCTATTAAAAATTTTTGCCAATATATATCACAATATTTTTTGTTACACGCCTGCTCGTTTGCCCTCCTATCCCATAAAAAAAAATATTAAGGATCACTCTCCGTTTTTGTTTAGTTTAGTAGTTTAGATAGTCTTTAAATGACAGAACATTATTTCCGATAAATGTTTTTTTTTTTTAAAGACACTTATACAAAATTTATATTATATATAAATTTAGTTATCTATACAATATTAAGATTTCACCAAAAATACACTGACTTTTTTCCTTTGCCTTAGTGGTTATGTGTTTGACTATTCTCTGCGGACTACACAACTGCTGAAAAGATTTCGTCTCATGTTTCAGAGATATATTTCCCTAAGCTTTGATGAAGCTTGAGAAATTTGATGTCTGTGAAAATAGCTATCGTTATTAGAAATACATCAAGGCGTATCTTCTGTAACAATATAAGACTGTATGGGATTCAATTCAGTTCGTGTATTACATATAAATCTAGGTTTCAAACATTTTACTACCTCTATGCTCAGGGATCATGTTAAAATTAACATAAAAAAATTAAATGTAAAAAATAAATTTAAAAAAAGTGTCCCCTTTTCTTTTGACTGTCGAAATGGAGGGCGGGTAGTTGTAGTAGTTAGAAATAAATAATGTTTTTATGATATGAAGTAAAATGTTACTTCGCGACTCAAGAGCTTCGATCCCAAAACAACCGTGACTTAGTTTCTCATTGCAATCACTTCGAATAGAGCGTACGTACTTACTCGTACATCTCGGGAACTGTGCAAACTTAATCGAAAGCAAATATCATTTAGACAGCGGTTTGTGTGCTTGAATTCCTTTTACGGTACCCGAGGGAGGTGCCGGATAATACATTCGTAATCAAGGCCACATGTATGAAACGTCAACAGTATATAGAATATTTAAATTATTCAACAATATGTCTTCCACTTGATGGTATGACAGACACGAAACTCGTTGTTTTAATGTATTTCTGCTAAAATACAGAATCAAAAGTGTGTTTTCTTCTAACCTTATGACTTTTTTAACCTTTACGTAGATATACAGAAGACTGTTATTCCTTAAATTTCCCGAGGTTTTTACATTCCAAATGAAATAGGTGGCGAAACTTATATAGTATAAAACAAAGTTGCATTCCGCTTTCTGTCCCCTTATATGCTTAAATCTTTGATAGTACGATTTTTATGATTTTTAAATGATTGAGGATGTCAACGGAGGGGTTTGTATGTATAATGTAGTATTCATGTATAATGTAGTAAAGAAAAGTGTAAAGTAATTTTCGAGATTTAGGATTTTAAATGCAAACGCTGGCTGAAACCACAAATGATAAATCAAAACAATGTACTACATAATTATACACCTTTAAAAGATGTACAAAAAAGTCCGCGATGGGGTATGTAATGTAAGGTATAATCCACAATGACCAATTATGTTGCTGAGGCGAAATAAAGTTGGCTGGGTCAACTAGTTGGTATTAATTTTCCATTTTTAACATCTTCAAAAGAATTATCATATTTAGATTTGAAGGAACCGATTTGCACTTAAACGAATTAATTAATTTCAACAAAGTTTACAGAATATGCTTTCGCATTCAAATAATAAGATTTTACGCTCCGTCTAATTTGCAAAATTGGTTTCGCATACTTTTACACCGAAACAAATGAGATGAAACGAAACCAAAGATTAAACAAATTAAACGAGCTTGTAATGATAAACAAGACACGCTTTTAATATCGCTGCAGGATATATATTTACACAACAGCTGAATGCTATTTAGTAAACTATTTGTTACATTAGAAATTAAATATTAATATTACCTAATGATAGCCCTAATTACATAACACCGGGGTTTTCTCCTAACATGATAATACATGTCGAGTTATTAAAGAAATCTGGGATCTGAAATATTTTCAAAAGTTCATACGTAACTTATACTTACTACAAAATAATATTATACAAATAAACTCTGTATAAAAGAAGGAATAAATATGCTAAAGACTTTTTGTCAGAGGAAGGTAATGATATATTTTACTTTGAATAAAAAATCGGTTAATTGATTTGACAATTCACATTCATAATGACGAGAAATGAGAAAATTATATTTGTAAATGCCTATTTTTAGATATATGAGTATTTTAATATTGGAATGTTATTTGATCCAAAGAAATAACCAAAGTCTTATTACTGAATATTAAATAACTTTGGTTTGTAACATTTAATATACTAAATATAAATTAAAGGTAAATGGGAGTATACATTAATACATAGTACGAGAATTTATAAAATGTTGTGGGTTATTTTTGTAATCAAAATAATATTTATTATCACCAATCTAAAGCGTTTGAGACTTCAGAGTCATTATTCAACATTACTATTTTTATTACTATTAGTATACCTGCAAACACTAGTCACTACTATGAAAGATGATTTCATGATTAAAGGCTTGCATTTCAATGCGACGAAAACGAAAGTTATGGTGTTTGAAAGGGAGGAATCCAGAACGGACGCAAGGATAACGGTTGATGTAGTGCTGGAACAGGTGAATGAAATTGTATATCTTGGATGCGCTTTCGGCAGGGATGGAAGGTACACCGCGGATGTAGAAAGACGAGTGGCGATAGGAAATAGCGTAAATGGAGCGTTGGGCAGATTCCTGGGCGCGAAAAACATTAGCAGAAAAGCCCAGCTAGCAATCCACAATGCAGTCCTGATCCCAACGCTAACTTATGGAAGCGAGAGCTGGGTATAGCAGAGTGTGCATGAAAGTAGAATAAACGCGGTAGAAATGAGGGCACTCCGCAAAATCTGCGGAGTGACCCTCGCTGACCGCGTAGAAAACAAGGTTGTAAGGAAGGAAGTTGGTTTGAAAGATAGTGTATGTGTAAAAGTAAGAAAGGGCATGCTCCGATGGTTTGAACATGTAGAAAGAATGGATGATGCAAGACTGACTAAGCAGATACACAATGCAAAAGCGGATGGATGTAGGAGTCGAGGACGGCCTAGACACACATTCCATGACCAACTAGAATGTGTTCTGGAGGAAGGTGATGTTAGGAGCCTCAAAAACCGACGCGCGTGCATGAAAAAAGTTATGAAATTCAACGAAGCGAGTGATTCGTGTAAGAATCATTCCTTATGGGGCTCTGTTCTCTCTGCCTACCCCGCAAGGGATTTGGCGTTAATTTATGTATGTATGTGTACTATATTCGTAATAATCATATTAACACGCTTTCATACTACGACAGTAGGCAGACACTATTTCTTTTTGTTTGTTACATAACTCTGAGACATCAGTTTTTTACAATTTCTCATTTTTAAAATTGGTTATATTAAACTGCCTTATTTGTGGTAGCTTTATTTATGTGTGCTAGCTATATAATAACAAAAGCGCTTTGATCAAACTGTAAGCAGTCTATCTTCATTCTTCATAAGGTCATTGAAAAATAAATAGAAATGTCAGTGAAAGATGTACAGCGAATAAAATAATACGTGGCTTAACAATAAATATGAAATATCAGTATTTATAACTATTTTAATATTTTTGAGGGTTATTTAACATTGTGACTATATAATCTCAGGCAATTTGGCTTATGATTTTTTTTTTTAAAGTGACCACTGACCTTCACGACGAATACGCGTTTATTTGTCACAATAGCAGCTTAAGACAATCTGTAACTCAATCTTGTAACTCAATTGGTCTAAACATGGCTTTGTGAATTATTATTTTAGAGAATACAATATTTAATAACTTATATTTATTAACAAAAAACAAAGAATAATGTAAACGATTTCTCTCTATAGCTGGTATAAAGCCGATGAATAATCTCTCTCAAGAAACTGCGGAGAAAATTGGGTTCTCTACTGTGAAAAAACCACTGTACCGGTTCATTGAATAGTGATGAGAAAAAGAGTGCCAACATCTTAATATAGAAATAATCTTTAAAATTTTATTTGAAGTTATGGTGATGATTCGTCCCAGTTTACTGTAACTTCAAGCTCATAATAAGTCGTGGGCAGCAGTAATTATTATCGAACTTCGCATCTTTGAAATGGAAGTAACACTTGTAACGAGTGGCTTTAAAGAATAATGCCAGCCCAACTTTTCTCATAATAATCATTTATATAGACTCTTTTAATAGGCAAAGGCGGCAAGTGAGAAATACGTTGCCGGCCTGATGGGCAAAGTGAAAGGGCCTCCGAATACCTATTTCATCGACTGAAACGCGGCGTGATCCACTTTACGTTGATATTCTGTGAGGTCGTGGTATTTCAACGGTCGGTCCGGTCTATTCATGGATCAAAATGCTGAGCTCTACCACTGTGAACAGTTGCTTGGTTGTTTTTTCTAAGCGACTAAACAATTGTATCGTTTGATAGTGGGTTATTATTGATCATCTGTACAAAAATATTGTGTGTATCATGCACTTAGCATAAAGTTTCACGGTACGTCTCCCCTTCTATAACGAACCGGATAAACCTGTGACATTACAGAAGGGTAGAACGTTAAATTATTGGCGCTCAAAATTGGTAGGCAATGGCATTGACAAATGGCGGTACGAATTCGTTATGTAGGTAATGTACTTTGCATAATCCAGCGATAATTAGAGAATAGGGTTTCCAAAATGAACTTGACAGGGTTTTATAATTAATTATTTTTGGTGTTATCAATGTGATAGTATATGTCACCTCTGACTCCGTTCGCGTGATAAATAATTACAACCGAACAATGGCACTAGGTCGCACCACAAATTCGATTTCTGAATATACAATACGCTTATTTTCGTAAAAACATTTCAAAACAATTATAATATACTCTGTACATTTTGTGATGTACCACGTATACGTTTATTTTTGTGAAACGATTCAAGTATTCAATTTGGTAGATTAAAAAATTACAGACAAAAAGTATACAATAAAATATTTTGTTTTATGTGCACCAATACATTAAAGCAAAAAAAAAATACATAACTAAAAATATCCTTTGTGTCCGATGTATGGCAATAGGTTTGCCACCTGTTATATTATTATATTATTACCATTTTCTTAAGCATAACGGCTAGTTGAGGCTAAACTACAATTTCCGGTGGAAAAAGGCGTGAAGTAATGTATTTATGTACATCACAAAAACTATTACGTAAATTGATGTGTTATGTTAATTATCTTTTCAATTGTAATTTAATTAAATACTGATAAGTATTTATCCACAAGTCAAGCTCAAATTAATTTCAATAATTATAACATAACATAACTTCACGCCTTTTGTTACCCGAAGGTGTAGGCAGCGGCTGTTAAGCCTCGTCTCGCCGTTATGTTTACATCCCAAATGGAATAGGTGGCGAACCTATTGCCATACCGGGCACAAAGTTTTCAGTCATCGATATTTATCACACATAACTTCCGAAAACAGTTGCAAAAAGTCATTGGTGTGAGCCAGTGTCAGGAATCGAACCCGGACCTCTGGATCAGAAGCCGTGTGCTCGACCACTGCGCCACCGAGACTACTTTTACTATACTACAAGTAAAGATTCGGAAAAAATGAATTTTAAGAATGAAATTATAAAATAATAAAAATATTACACAGTTTCAAAGTCAAGGAATAAAAACACGATGCATAACAATTTTGTGGCATCTCATGTAGTCATAATAGTGCTTGTAAATACATATTGTAAATGGTGTATCTAGATTCGAAACACAATCTGTAGTTCGCACAAACATCTTTTATTTCCCATAGGAGAACCCAACTTACTCGAAAATATATTGCTTTATCACGCACTCCTATGTACCAGCTATCTAGCTTTTATTTTATAAAAAAAATTGGCATTATAATTATTAACAACTTAACTAAGTACTATGGGCGTATATAAATAAAAAATGTTCTGGAGGAAGGTGATTTTTTGCAAAAGAGTTATGTAAGTCAAAGAAGTGAGTGAACTGTGTAAGTATCGTGTCTTATGGTGCTCTGTTCTCTTTGCCTACCCTACAAGGGATTTAGCGTGAAAAAAACATATATATACAACGTATGTATATATTTTTAATGTTGAATTTAATATGAATACTTGATGCTCAATTCTATGATGAAAATCACTTCAAGTTTCTAACGTGATCCAAATCTTTTTGCACGCTTTAAGTTAGGGAGTATGTAAAAAAAAGTAATAAAATAAATAAAATAAAAATAAAAAACCTTTTATTTCATGCTAAAATACAATGGTACATGGTTTAGATAATATATTTAATTTTCATGCATGAACCCCTCTTTAAGTGAAGGTGAAGACCTCCTCTAAAGAGTGCCAGTTGTCTCTATCTTGAGCTTCTTCCAGCCAGTTTGTACCAGCTATCTTTATCAGTTCGTCGGCCCATCTCGTGTGGGGCCTACCTTTCACACGTTTGCCGATTAGACCCTTCCACTTGGTTACTCTGTTGGTCCATCTCCCGTCTTTTAGCCTTGCTACATGTCCAGCCCATTTCCACTTTAGTTTCTGAGCGTAAGTTAGAGCATCCGTCGCTTTGGTGGTTTCTCTTATTATATGGTGACGTATTTTTTGCATCTTTTTAATATTGAGCATGTTTCTTTCGATTCCGCGCTGGCAGGTTGTGATTTTTCTTTTTATTATAGTTGTGTATTTCCAAGTTTGGCATGCGTATGTAAGACAAGGTAGGAGGCATGACTTCATGATTTTTGTTAAATAATTACTATCTAGTGTATAGTTATTACTCTGTTATAAATTTAAATAAGTTTTCGATGTAAAATTTAATACCTTTTTAGATATTATTACTCAGGCAATAAATATATAATAATAATAATTTTATAACTATATTTTATGGGTAATACTGAAAGGCTTACTGTGGCTTTATGCTTTTGACATCCGAAGTTGTTTAGGTCGCCCCGCGAATATTTTCTATATCAAAGAATAGTTTTATCACCAACAAGTTCCGATAAATCATTCTTAACTACAATCAGATTGCTAATAACTATAAAGGTAATAAACTAAAGGAGTGATGGTTTGGATCAGTTGAAATCCCTCACTCGTTTCTTTTGACACGCAAGGAAGATGAGGGTGTGGCATTATTCTCAAGAAACCTGTCACACGCCACATATGTACTACAAAAGTAAAAGCAGTAATAATAATATATGAAGCTATAAGTTCTATTTTAAAGAATAAATAGAACCACACAAGACATATAAGGCTTAAAAGTAGCAGTCCAGTCTGTTCGATACAAACATATTCCGTACATAGAACAAGCATTTAATTTAAAATGCCAACATAACCCGTGATGATATTGTGAGTACTGTATTTTATGTCAGAAATAGAACTTGAGAGTGTGTCAAAAACTAGTCCTGGTGGTGGATGACCATGGTACCCTAGTATAGCTTCCATTTAATGTAACAAATCTATGAATGACAAAACTGGTAGTTACTGTTGTGTTTCAATAACTACTCTACTATCAATGCACGTACGAAGATAGGAACTTCGGTCTGCTTGTGTCCGTCAGCCTCGTCACAGTCACTAGAAGAGCATCTCCACACAACTGCGAAGCCATACCTCTTGTAATCATTGGCTGCTTGGTCATATTAGTTGGGAAAAGATCAGCTCACGTAAGCGACACGCCTGCATACTAATCACTTCCTACTACCAATACTATCCGTATTATAATGAGTTATAAAACCAAAAGTAGTTCAAGAATACTGTAAATATGGAGTCACAGTGTTCAAGCTTCCACCTTCCTATATATTAAATTACATAAAATACACGTGTATAACATTTTAGGGGGTGATGATGCTGGTAATCCGATCTTGGACGTATGCCTGGAACTAAGCCTCCTTGTGTCTAACACATTATTCCGTCATAAAGATATTCACACGTATACGTGGAGACGGAATGAACAAAAGAGTATGACTGATTTAGATAACTTTCCAAAAACAATTTCGGAAAGTCATTGGCCAGTGTCAGGGTTCGATCCCGCGACTTGCAGATTGAGAAGCAGGGTGCTCGACCACTGGAACACCGAGACTATATAATAAAGACTTAAATTAAATAAAATAAAAATTCAAATAAAAATTCCTCATAATTTAAACACAGGTAAACTTGTCTCGTTTAATTTTTTACGGAGATAAACAACAGGCTACATTATGTCTAATCAAACTGGATTCCAAACGGTTTTTCTATTAGAGTTTATCTTCTAACAATAAATTATTGCTCCATATTGAGTTTCACAAAGTTAACATATTTATAAAAATGAATATATTTTATGACTAATACTGAAAGGCTAAATGTGGCTTTATGCTTTTGACATCCGAAGTTGTTTAGGTCGCCCCGCGAATATTTTCTATATCAAAGAATAGTTTTATCACCAACAAGTTCCGATAAATCATTCTTAACTACAATCAGATTGCTAATAATTATAAAGGTAATAAACTAAAGGAGTGATGGTTTGGATCAGCTGAAATGCCTCACTCGTTTCTTTGGACACTCAAGGAAAATGAGGGTGTGGCATTATTCTCAAAAAACTGTCACACGCCACATATGTACTACAAAAGTAAAAGCAGTAATAATAATATATGAAGCTATAAGTTCTATTTTAAAGAATAAATAGAACCACGACGTGGATAGAGAATCAAATAATAATTAATAATTGACTCAGTGAGTTGTGGCACCAATTTCAATGGATAGGAGCCGTTAAAAAAAGGAGGCCGAATGAAGATAAATCTTTAGTAGCCGGCCCTATCCCTTTCTTTTATAAGGTACGGATAAATATTGTAATGGAGGCACGTTTTATTTTGCTGGCTTTGTGAAACTCAATATGGAGCAATAATTTATTGTTAGAAGATAAACTCTAATAGAAAAACCGTTTGGAATCCAGTTTGATTAGACATAATGTAGCCTGTTGTTTATATAATAAAATTAAACGAGACAAGTTTACCTGTGTTTAATTTATGAGGAATTTTTATATGAATTTTTATTTTATTTAATTTAAGTCTTTAATATATTGTCTCGGTGGTCCAGTGGTCGAGCACCCCGCTTCTCAATCCGGAAGTCGCGGGATTGAACCCTGACACTGGTCAATGACTTTCCGAAATTGTTTTTGGAAAGTTATCTAAAACAGTCATACTCTTTTGTTCATTCCGTCTCCACGTATACGTGTGAATATCTTTATGACGGAATAATGTGTTAGACACAAGGAGGCTTAGTTCCAGGCATAATTCCAAGATCGGATTACCAGCATCATTCACTCCCTTGTCACCATTCCGACCAATCTCTTTTGGTTCCGACCCATCATTTAAGATCATCACACAGAATTATCCTTTCATTTCCTTCAACCAAATCCGGAATATCCCTAACAGTTTCCCAAAACTCCTCGAGTTCGCGGGGATTGGCGGAGCTGACGGGAGCATAAGCTGCGACCAGGAAGAGTCGCGTGATCCCCAGTTTTATTCGAACCCAAGTCTCGGGCTTACCAACTCATAATCTTTCACTCCGGAAGCAAAGCGTGAGGAAAAAAAGACTTCAGCACCCCCATTCGCACGGATGTCCAGGTCCACTCCGGACCATAGGGCTACCAAGCCACCGGGGAGGTCCTCGGTCTCAGTCCTCTTACGTTTTGTCTTCGTCAAACATAAGGCATCTCTTATTTATTACATCCATCATCTCATTCATCTTTCTTGTCATACTTACTCTTACATTCCACGTGCCTATACGGCACTCTCTACTCGCGCTCGGTTTGGCGCTGCGTGAAGGCACCGACGGGGGCTGATCGATGCCCGTCGCTTTCGGGGCACGCCCTAGCAGCCCGTCCGGCTGAACTTGTTTCGGTCAAGATTGTGTCCCACTGGGACGGCAGACCCCCTAAAATGTTATACACGTGTATTTTATGTAATTTAA
Organism: Euproctis similis; assembly: GCA_905147225.2. Classification (NCBI taxonomy): domain Eukaryota; kingdom Metazoa; phylum Arthropoda; class Insecta; order Lepidoptera; family Erebidae; genus Euproctis; species Euproctis similis. Next base: position 12,668,851 of record LR990105.1, read on the forward strand.
TATATAGGAAGGTGGAAGCTTGAAAACTGTGACTCCATATTTACAGTATTCTTGAACTACTTTTGGTTTTATAACTCATTATAATACGGATAGTATTGGTAGTAGGAAGTGATTAGTATGCAGGCGTGTCGCTTACGTGAGCTGAACTTTTCCCAACTAATATGACCAAGCAGCCAATGATTATAAGAGGTATGGCTTTGCAGTTGTGTGGAGATGCTCTTCTGGTGACTGTGACGAGGCTGACGGACACAAGCAGACCGAAGTTCCTATCTTCGTACGTGCATTGATAGTAGAGTAGTTATTGAAACACAACAGTAACTACCAGTTTTGTCATTCATAGATTTGTTACATTAAATGGAAGCTATACTAGGGTACCATGGTCATCCACCACCAGGACTAGTTTTTGTCACACTCTCAAGTTCTATTTCTGACATAAAATACAGTACTCACAATATCATCACGGGTCATGTTGGCATTTTAAATTAAATGCTTGTTCTATGTACGGAATATGTTTGTATCGAACACACTTGACTGCTACTTTTAAGCCTTATATGTCAATGGAGATAAGTTTTGCAACCATAGTATTGCCATTTAAGATTCAGAAAATTCAGCATTTTGGTCGCACGTAGAAGTTTACTTAATATTTGATGTTTGTATTTGCTTCAGAATCTTTTATTTTCACGCTATAATGCATATTTGGTTATAAAATATTAAAATAAATTAATTTTGTATTATATCTTGATTGGAAAGTTAGTATAGCTCTGCCACTAGACCACCGAAATGTTTTAATAGCAACAAATTATATACTACGTCTATATTATCATATTATAGTTTATTTCCAATTTGAGACTAATTCTAGATTCCATCGAAGTAAGTATTTTAAATTGAATTTGTGGATTTTGCAATAAACATAGTAAACAACCACTTCGTGTGGATACACGAACGATCAAAAAGCTGTTTGAGAACTCACTAGTAAACATTTCTATTCGATTAGGCTACGGCGGCATCTGGCTGGTATAGGTAAAAAGAAAAACACCTGGCACGAGTCTTCTCTACGAACTTCGTCCAAGTCGTATCTTATATGCTGTATTATAAATCGATAAAATATCGATTTGAAATTAAAGTAGCTTTCATATTTCTATGTTTGCACTATATATGACTTGCTTGGTAAGTAGATATAGCTTACAACTTGGACAACATTGCACAAAGTGTTACTGCCATAACATTTAGACGTATGAATTCGCTTTTTAACTGAACTTAATAATGCATCAATATAGGCTTGAAATTTCAGCTGCACGAATCATTTGTAATCAAAGCTTGACTTTCACATTTTTATTGTGTTTCTAAAACGAGTAATCATGAAATGATCGATCCTTTTTCATCTCCACACTTTATACCTGAAGGTGTAGGTAACGTCACATCGTCTTTTGGAATGAAATATTTCGTTGGCGCAATGCCATATATATCGGGCACATTCTGAACAACCGCCGACTTAACGTGCCACGATCAACATTCGCTTCTAGTCTTTTTCTCGTCTAGCTGGCTTAACTTCACTGATATGTAACTTGTTGACAGATTTTTGTTTTATCGCTGCAGAAGAATATTTCTGCCTTCCATTTTGCCAATATCCGTTGTGTGATAGTTTCGTGGATATAGGTGTAGTAAAATTATAAGTAGGTTATAAGTTGTATAAAAATATACTAACCTGTAATAACTCTTTATTTTTGGTGCTATTAAAACACTTTAAAACTCATATAACTCATACCTAAATGTGTAATAATCTAGTCGTTTATGTAGCCACAATGGTTTATATAATCTTGTTGTACTTGTTGGACCCTTGGCCGGGTCGTTTATTATATTATTAGCTTTTAGGGCCCAACAAAACCCACAAAACCCTTATAAATAGTTAGCAAGCCAAATAACCTATTCTACCTATATTATATTGGCAAGGTAGCGACAAGTAAAATAATAATTTATGTAGTGTTACGATAGACTTTCTGTGAATAATATGTTAACAATATTGAACAGATTGTGGTAACTTTGAATGGAATATATAGAAATAGAGCTTTTAACGATAATTCTATTGCAAATAGATCTATGAAATTTAGCATAGTTTAAGCTAAGTCTGAATTTTATTAACTTTGATGATTTCTCTATACAGGACTTTGAAGTGTCCTGTATCCTGATATTTAATCAAACCAAATTTTCTTTGGCAAAGTCAATCTATTTTTAGAGGTAGGAAAGTAGTTAAATATTAATAATTAAATATTTGAATTAAAAATAATGTTATTTATTTATTTCTTTTAATATGATAAATATAATAGTAGCTCAATAAGAAACATACAGATAATAATATATACTGTCACTAGTTTACACATTTATTTATTGCAAAATAATATCAATAATACTTATAATGATTATGAATGATGAAATTATGAATAGAGGACAATGAGTGAATAATTCTCACAAAATATGTTCTCTTTGTTCTATGCAACACGCGACTTTTGGGCTGATATTGAATATGCTTTGAGGGGTTTAATATTTATTATTTCTGTACAGTATTATGTAAAATAACCTTCAGCGTAATAATTGAGCGACTAAACAAAATCTAATTGAACCGTCAATGCTTAAAGCACTCATTCAATTTCTAAAATTAAACAAAACATTAAAAAATTAATTGACTTATGTCACGCCAACAACTCGTTAACTATACTATCATTCCGTGCTAAACATGATTGAAATGAAACTCAAATGTATATATTTTTTATTAGCAAGTGAGACACCATATTTTTGGTTTAATTTTTTTATAATTACCCCAAATTTTATTATCAAGTCATGTGAACTAAATAAAGAACTAAACAAATGCTACAATTACGTCCTTTAAAATTTTTTATACGTATTTTTTTGACGGCTAACCTGTGATGATGACGATTTTTTTACAGAAATCAATTTTTAATCAAATTTTGAGTCTAGGTTACACTCCAAGTTAATGTCCATTCCATTCTAAAATTCGTGAATATAATATCGTCGATTGATAGGCAAAATTACTTAGCGCCAAATTGTAGAAAATGAGTTTTGTACCATTCGACTGCATTTTTTTTCCGCGTCGATTTGTCTAGGTTTCAAACTTTTTTGGTGCTTAAGGTGTCTGGACCCACCCATATTTGTACACACAATGTTATTTGTCAGGTTCCATTGATTTTGGTCGCCAAAAATTATATACAGTATTGATGATTAAGTAAATTTGTTTGTAAGCCTAAAAGTCGAATGTCCTTTTAGGATCATTTCAGGAGTCTTTTTTTCTACTATGTCAATAAGCTATTTGCTAGCGTCTCACACGACGTTATCAGCAATTTTATTTGACTTATAATGATTCCTGCTAACAAGTAACGCAAGTGCGAGTTACAAAATATTTGTTATTATGTCTTAAGTCTCTTAAGAATTTTAGCTTTCAATTTATGTGCATTAATTTTACTATCCAGAAATTAAGCTTACATGAAATATTTTGTTAATATTAGATAAGAAATTTTGCCTTTTATTTAAAGCAATAGCAAGTTGCTTAATTTTTACTTATCTGCTTTTCCAAATAATATCAAAGTAAGTAATTTTGACTTTCTTTTAATAAATATATTCCCAGTATGAAATTTTACCTCACTAAAATTTAAGAAAAATGTAAGTCCCTTTTATTTAAGCGTCCATTAATTCATAAACTAAACACGTCACTAATATACCCATATCTTTAAAAATATAAAAAAGGTTTTATAAAATTATACCTAGTACGAAATCTAATACATATAATTATTTTACTTAAAAAATACTTTAATATTTATTTTTCGAAAACTGAGTTTTGGTCCTTCAGTAACTTTGCCTTTGCACTGACAATATCTGTTGCATAATTTCAAAGTCCTAGAAAGAAAATTGTACCGCTAAAATAGTATTTTTGGTATTTTGTTATTTTAACAAAATATTTTAAATGTACGATAATGAATTGTTTATTGTTTTAAAATAACATAACATTACTCCACACCTTTTTCTACCCGAAGGTGTAGGCAGCGGTTGTTAAGCTTCGAAAGTGGTCACTCATCGATATTTATTACAGATAACTTCAAAAAATAATTTCAAAAGTCATTGGTATGAGCCCCGACTTAAACCCACGACTCCTTGATTCAGAAACGGGTCGCTAGACCACTGGTCCACCAAAACATGTTATTGTTTTACTGTAAATTTTAGATGATTTGTACTTTAAATTTCAAACTAGGTGTATGCATTTAAATAAATTGAATGAATCCAATTTTCCAGGTAATTAACACAAAGAGAAGGCCAATTAGTCTGAGGCTACGGAATTGCCCTGAACCCGACTTATTAGCGACATATTTTCTCACAGCAGCTCTAAGGGTGAGCAGAAAATAATACGCATTGTTGTCTCGAAAATATTTTTTTCATAAAAAATGGTTAGGACCAAGTAGCATCATCTATCTTCACTGTGTACTGTGGTACAGGAAATTAGTCCTTAGATAAATGCCGTTACGACTACGCAATATATAGTTAGGGTGTGGTGCAAGTGCCTACTCTAGACGATTACTAAAAAAAAATAAGTGTATTGGTTGTTGTTTTTGGTCCTACTCCCTTGAAGGATGCCAACGCACCACGGTGTCCATGGCGGTGAGAGAAAAAAATAAACACAAAGGGAGTAAGTGCGGAAATGACGAGTGATAAAAGGGAATGAAAAAGGATGACATGTTGTACCGACCCCATTTAGAGTGGGATAAGCGCAGGAAAATGACGTGTTTGTGTTTGTGGATTATTGAGTCGCCGTTCAACCACCATACGTAAACTTATTTGAACTCTTAATTGTTAATATCTAATGCTAACAGTATATTGATATATTTTTTACTAACAAAAATAAATTTAAAACAATATACAAAAGCATTCTGTAGTATATAATAAATTATCCTTAATATTTAAGCTGTTCTGTATCAAATGGAAGGTATACAAAATTGTGCCAGTTCTGAAGAAAGATTAAGAAGGTACAGCGACATTTGTACGAATCCAACTTAATGGCCACACGAAGCCTTAAAATGAACCACAGGCTGTATAAATGTTACATAAAAATAAAACACATGTTGGGATTGTTTTAAATGCCAAGTGAGCACAATCTTTAGGAAAGGTCTGAAACGAAGATTTACTTTACGGTTTGTAAAAGTTAATATATAACGCAAAATGTCTTTTCATATTGCCTAAACAGAACGTTAAAATTCTTCTCTAAATTATTTTTTTTCAGGGTGATATTATTGAATTGAAATTTCAATGATTTTACTAAAAGCATAATATATCAAAAGTTCTTGAGATTCTTTATGCATCTGAAATGATTGTAATTTATCAACAAATACCAATAGCTGAGTGGTTGCCTTCTATTTGGATGGTAACGAATTCATATCTAATTACTTTCAGGATACCTTTTTGGGATTTATTTATATATCTGAGATATCATTGACTGATAAATATCACCAGATATAAGACAAAATTTGCTCGCCACAAATTCCACAAAACAAATATTTCATATGGCGAGAGGAGAAAGCCTGTCTGTTACCTTCATCTAATAACTTCTACGCAATCGCTGTACCTGCCCTAAGTCCTTTTTTTTTGAGATTACGCACCTTGGTCAACAAACCGCCAAGCCATATATATAGTCTATCCAAGAAGTCTATGTGAGATTTGTTAAACTTTTGGCATCATGAGCCATATATACCAGCAATATAATGATAATATCTTTTGGGTGGATTATATAAACGGCAATTTAGAACATTAAGTCACGAACCTGAGAAATTTTAACTCAACTTTAACGTAAATGATAATGAACAGGTATATTTCGTCGAGAAACTTCATTATCAAAAGTGATCCTTGGGGAACGACAATTGCGCCGCCATTGTCTTTAGTATTAAGTTATTCCCGATTATTACTAACGCCATATTACTTTTCACTTCCGGTTGAACTTCAATAATTACATGTAAAATTAAGATATTTTAATGATTGTGGTTTAAGTTAATTTTGCTACTCGTGTTTACGTTTATTCGTGTTCTTGGATTTGGATAACGTAATTACTTTACATATTTCATTACCAATGCGTGCCTCGCTATTATTTTAGTAATTTTGTTCAAATTGAATTCAATTAAAGAGTGGTTAGTAAATAAAATTAATAGTTGGTTTAATTATCCAATATAGGAAACTCTATTTAGGACGTTGTGTTCAAATCCAGGCATACATAATAACATTTTTGTAAGATAAATTAAAATGACTGAAATACCAAAAAAACGACCTTGTGCGCGTGTGACTTAAGTTTTGCTTATTAAGAACGGATTTCTTTCTATATGTGAAAGCTAATCCCTACCATAGAATATTTGTACTACACTATATTGTAGATAGTATGCAAGAGAACGGCATCCTAACACTGGATGACCCGAAGTAGGTATCGCTTACATCTTGACGATATGAAGACCGTTTCCCATCTCTCCCGAACAAAAGATTTATATTTCACTAATAGTACGGCGCAGAAGTGAAATTGATTGCTATCGGTATGTTAACGAATATATACATATAAAGGGGAACAGTAAAAGGGCACTTAGGTGAGATACAAAAATAAAATATATAGTCAGCTGAAAATGGTGAAAAAATATCAGTAGCATTTTTTTATAATTTATTTACACCAGACTTTTGGATAGGGCTTTGTGAATACTCAATGATAGAAAATATTATTTTATTGGTATCTCGTTTAGCGATCGAGAGTTCTATATTATTGGTACGTACCGTACGGACGTATGGATTCAGTAATGTACATTAATAGTATTAATCGCTTTCAGGGGTTGGTTGATAGAATTTCGATAGATACAAATTCATACACAATAAAATAAAGTGAAAACGCGTTCCTTATGGTTAATTCAATTTATTTATGCGTATAGGTCGAGTTTATAATTCATTTTCCAATACTTACAGCTAACAATCTTATGACCAGCCTAATAATTCCTACGAAACGTAAACGTAGTACGAACGTAAAATCAAGATATTCTCTCATGTAATGCTGGCTATAAATATAATAATAAAATAAATAAACATACTAAAATAAACCACACAAAGTCGTTATAATCCTATTCAGTCCAGCTCATCCCCGAGCAAAATGAGTAAATGAGTATTTTAATACCCGCTTAGAATTTATTCATTGTTCTATTTTCTCGTAAATTGGGACATTATAAACTAAGTTTATTTGTAGATATATGTATTTATATATCGTTTTTAATCACATCTGAATAGAAAACTGAAATGTTGAACTATGAGGTCATGGGCGTATGTGGTCCGTAACTGGTCAAATCCTTCAGTTGTCTCTCACGACATCTAAAGAGCAGGGCTGATACAATTCTCTAGCCCCACAACTATTTTCATAAAATAAATGTTTAACATCAATATACAAATTAAATGACATTTTTTTGCAGTTAGTGGGTAGACCGAAGGGGCCCGTCATCTGCCATCTGGAAAATGAGACACTTAAAAGCCATTTTCTGAGATAATGGGCTGAGATAGCGTCAAAATATCTCACAAAATAATAAAAAATCTTTACGTCGATGCTTTTATGGAGTAGAGCATTCGCTGACTACTATCAGACACGATCACTATCAGGATTTTTTGTTTCAATGCGGTCTGCGAACTTTTATCCCGGAGATATTGCGTAGCGCATTTATTTATTCCACGCTCCTGTACACTCTTCCATTACTAAGATCCATAAATAAAATTAAGGAGATTACAAAATAAAAATCAACCTTATTTCATATTTATTTATTTTAAAATTGCAACGACATTTAGGCCAAGAAAAATAACAAAAAGAAAATTTATTATGATCGCATATGTATGATTTTAACGATACTTAACGCCAAGACCCGCGGGGTAGATTGAGAAAAGAGCCAATGAAAAGGAGCAATAAGGCACGACATGCCTCGTGATGAATTGGTAAAATAACCGACTAGATTCGATTCCCACCCGCGTACAGATATTTATAATAAGCATGAATGTTTGTATGGCGTCTGGTTGTTATTTTTATGCATTATAAATATGTATTTAAAAAAAAAGTATAAATTTATATATTCATCATATCTAGTTTTTATACTACAAACATTTAGTTGCTTAGCTTAGAACTAGAGGGCGCTGTATATATTTTGTCCAATATATTACATATTATAGTTTATATATTCCTACACACCCCACTCGCTTCTTTGACTTACATAAGTCATACACGCTCGTCGATTTTCAACTTCCGCAAGATTGTTCGTTCAAACTGGTCATAAAAGTATATCGTGTACCTTTAAGACTTACATTATTCCGCTTTTACACTGTGTAATTAGAAGTTAGATAGAAATGTATGAATATCCGTCAAACTCTCTCTTTTCAAAGTCAGGAAAATGTTGATATAATAACATAAAAATAACAATATATAATAGACGGTTACGGTAATAAGAAATGAGAGACCATTCGCGACATCATTTTGGCAACAGTTGAAAATGAATATCGAAGAGTATTGATATTCTTTTAACATTTCAATTTATCTAGACTCCAGACAATCCCTGTGGACGTCTCACATAGACGCGATTTGGTCAATAAAAGTCAAATAATATATTATTTGTGCCAGCGTTGATAGCTAAATCGAATCTTGGCAATTATCTAACAATATTGAGTAAATATTTTTTTTTTAAGGGTTAGGAGGGCAAACGAGCTGGCGTGTCACCTGATGGTAAGCAATTAACGCCGCCCATGGACACCAGCAACACATATAGTGTTACTGTTGCGTTGCCGACCTTTAAGAAACGGGATAAGAAAGGATGGGGAAAGGGGGTGGGCCTCCGGGTACCTCTCTCACCGAACGAAACGCGGCATGAGCCACTTTACGTCGGTCTTCTGAGAGGTCGTGGTATTTCACCGGTCGAGCCACTGTTAAAATGATGCTCTTATCATGCTCTTCTCAATTATTGTACGTTATTTCAAAATACTACTCTAGTTTAATCACAAATACTAGCTGTAATATAAAAGTTGTCAGATGCAATTCTCCCGTTTGTTAAAATGCTTTAATATTTGTATGTCGTCATGAGTGCAATGGCTCCGCGCTAATTTTTAAATGAGATTCCTAAAAAAACTTCTCTACGCCTGCTTCCTTGAGCACTAAAGTCGCGAATAATAATAAAACCTCTAGGTCGGTATAACAATAAAATATTTCAGTTATTTTTTAAAAATTTCACATTATAACATTTTACAGAAATCTTTGATAGGTATATAATTTTCTTGATTGAGGGTAAATTCATGGTACTTTGCGTCATGTTAAGTATTCGTTACGGGAAAACCAAAACATTTCAAGCGGGTAAATTGAAATACGAGACAAGGGACAATAGATTCGACCCAAATTTATTTATATAGTCAGCAGACAGTGGTCGTACAAATCTATATATTTTATAATTTCTATAAATCTTTGCGCAATATTTTCTTTTGTGATTATGTGGGTTCAGAATCATTATCATTATTACATAGTATAAAACAAAGTCGCTTTCCTCTGTCTGTCCTCCTATATGCTTAAATCTTTAAAACTACGCAACGGATTCGGATGCGGTTTTTTTAATAGATGGAAGGTGTCAACGGGGTGTTTTGTATGTATGTAACTCATGTTTATTGTAGTAAAAAAGTGTTTTTGTTTTTTATTTTTTAGATTTAAGATGCAAACTCCTTCAAAATGTCTACAAAAAAATCCTAATCATATATGTCTATCTTTTAGGGATAACCAACAGTGATCATTTTTATTTCTTCAGAGGCTAAGCAAAGTTCACTGAGTCAACTAGTTTGTTAATAAAAACCAAATCAAATTAGCTTTATTTTCATCTATAAGCCGTCACTCACACTTCAATATAGTCAATAGATACATGATATTTTACTTATTATTACATTCAGTTAACATATTACTACGAAAAGTGGGAATTGGGAAATGTGCCTTCGTGGAACAAAAACACACGGACCCTTTTGCACGAGTGGCCTAATTCCGAATGAGTCTTTTCAAACCATGTATACAATATATATCTCTTTCTCGGTGGTCTAGGGGGTCTAGTGGTCGCGCACCTCGCTTCTGAATTAAGAAGTCGTGAGTTCGACTCCTGGCTCACACTAATGACTCTAACGGCCAATTTATTGGCGTGACCTATTTAAAATATTCTATAAACTGTTTGAATACAAAATGCGTTGTGATGTTTTTTTCTTTATAACGATTTTTCTCAGTCTCAGTAAGCAAGATACACCAACAAAATTTTTGCGTTAGATTTATTTCTCTAATAACTAATACTTTTCCTTTTTGAATCAAGCCATGCGATAGCGAACACAATGCTATATGGGTTGTAATCCCGTCACAATGCAGATTCTATCACGATTCTGATTAAAATAACGGCCTCATAAATACAAACCCACATAACAAATCACCGTGATAAAGGTCCAGATATATGTATGTGTATGATAACATCTTACTGCTTGATGATTTTTTAAAACCGAATTGAGCATTTTCAGTCAGGAATTTTCGATATTTATGAAATTGAATTGGTACCATTTTGAGATTTGTTTAATAATGAGTGTTATCGATGGTGGACTTATTAACATACAGTGGCACAATTTTGAATCATCTAATTTTATTACGCGTAACATAATAAAAAATACGAGAAGTCATCGGCATGAGATAAATGAAACTAAGTACCACCAAAAAGTTAAACACAAAAACCCCTAGTTATGCCTAAAGTTCTGTTATTTGAAGTCGATAGGTGTACAATTCTTTAAGCATTTGGATCTATTGATAACCAAAGATTAGATCACTTACAGATATTGTCACATGATATAATCTAAGTAAATGTTCTGTTCACACTGAGGAGTTGAATGGCAATAGAGTTATTTATACAACGATTTCAGCAGTCACACCAATCTTCAGATATAATGGGACTAACATCAGTTGGCAATATATCATAAATCTTTTGGCTAGTAATATAAGATTCCTTAATTTTTCCGCACATATAGAATCCAATACAGTTTTAGAAACGACTATACGAACTAAACTAAATTTCATTATATCTTGAAAACTACGCAACGAATTTTGATACGGTTTTATTGAATAGATAGAGGGTTTTTATCCATAATTCATGTATGGTGTAGTTATGAAAAGGGATAATTTTTGAGATTTATCACTTTAACTGCAAACGCTGTAAAGAATACTTTTGCTACGGAACAAAGTTCGCCGGGTCAGCTAGTTGACTACAAAATGAAAGTTAATTCAGGTGAAGCATTTCTCTAGGATAACAGTTCCTCTTTATGTTTGTACCTACTATAAACTAGTTTGGTGGAAAATTGTTTATCTTTGTATTCTATTCTATTGTATAAATCATCAACATTATTTATACATCTTTCAAAAGATCTGAATGCATAATACGGACAATCTTACCTACATTTCCACGGGATCGTTCCATCTTCATTCGTGCCAAAACTTTTTACCTTATTTTCAAAATATTCTTGTAATCGATTTCGTCTGTGACTATTATTCAAATATTATTATGCAAATTGTAAATATTGTAAAGTAGCAATAAATATAATAGATATAATAGTTTTGCTTTTTAGATTTGGTACTATTAAATGTATATCTATATATTGTTGGCGAACATTCTTAAAGAAGTGATTAGGAGATAACATACCAACATTGTAACTTTATAAGATTAAACAACGCGAATCAGCGATCAGTTGTTAAGATTGGCAATGATAACGTTTTCATTTAACAAATTCAATTAATCTTTCTGCCCTGTTCCCATCATTTGGGGTCGTCACAACAAGATTATCTTTTCCACGCCTCCCTATAATTCCTTCTTAGTCATATCCTCTTTCACATCATTCATCCATATTTTCTTCGGTCTCCCTCTTCTCTTGTTTCCTTCCACATACAGGTTCATCATTCTTTTTGCGACATGTCTATCATCCCTACTCATTACATGTCCATAACCTGCAAGGCGATTTCTTCTTTTCTTCTCAGTTATAGCTAGTATACTAGTTATAGGCAAGAATTGCAACATTCCTCTTCTTCTAAGAAATTTAATTTTATAATCTTATAAAAATCTTAATCTTAAAAAAATAGACCTTTTATTCGTTACCCTTTCGCACTATATGATGAGCAAATGGGAGGATATTAGCTGTATAAAAATATATTCAAATATAGGCAATATACATAAATATATTCAAAACTTATAGGTGGTAAATCATCTGTGGTAAATGATACTTGTATTCAACAACACAGACATAAATTATAAAACAGCTAAATTTAGTGTAAATACTTAAATTTTGGGCGACGACGGCGGTTGGCAACGTTTCTCAGACGTCAGGCGATAATGTTACTCACATTTCATTTATTCGTTAACAAATTTTATTACTAACATATTCACATGCATCTGAAAATAATACGTTATTTCAATAATTTTCTTAAATATTGGATATATATTAAAATATATAGTAGATCGAAATCAAAACAAAATATTGTAATTTTCTTTTTTAATTCTAACTTAGTAGGTCCTGAAGAAAATTTAAAATAGTCACATTATAATACATAAAAAATCATAACTTCACGACAAATCCCTCGCGGGAAGGCTAAGAGAACAGACCGCCTATAGACACGATTCCCTGATACCTCACTCCTTTATTTGACTGGCATAACTTTGTCATACATGCTCGTCAGTTTTTAATATTTAATAACATTTTATAAAATACAATAAAAATGAGACTGGAGAAAGTACATCCCTCTTTAAGAAAACAGGGATGTAATCGCCACGAGTGGCCCAATTCCAAGTGTTGAGAGATCATCATGAGAAGAACCGGGCAACTAACTTGTGTGTCCAATAGTCTTTTCTAAGTTAGGCAACTATTGAAAGTTGAAACAATAAGAGCAAAATGCCAGAATAAATCTTTATATAAATAAGATAGCATATCCAATTAAATAGTGTTTATAGAAAACTAAAACTCAGACAATTAGGTCATGTCTCAGTAAGTTAGCAGAAATCTTGAACTCAACAATTTAGTGCTAACAGTCTTCAAAATAAACAGTCTGCCATCGACGTTCACCAAGAACATCGGTTTGGTAAGGCCGCGCAAGATTGAGTGTCTATTCTTTGGTTTTGTTGGTACGTTTGAAAGGAAATCTCAATTATCGACTGCGCATCTGTGCAAGCTTCTATAGAGAACGTATTTTTATGGATTAATAAGGTTGTTGTTCCGTGAAATTTTTCGTAATGTACTAAAAAGCACCTAAGCATAAATTTATAAAGATAATAAAGTTTTTTTGACAGTTCAATAATATTAACTATAATTACAGTAGACATATAGGTATTGTAACAGAAGTTAAACGAAAAAATTAGTTAACAAATATTCTTTAAATAATATAACATAACTTCACGCCTTTTCCTACCCGAAGGCAGTGGCTGTTAAGCCTCGTCTCAAATTCTTTAATTTTTTTCTAGAAATTTGAGCAAATAGATTAAAACAACTTTTAGGATTATATCGCGTTTATTTATTACTTATTTATATTTATTTCCCGACGTTTTTACAGAGATCATTTTCACGAGTGATGAACAAAAAGATGGTAGTTGTTCAAAAGCTATTTTCATTGATACAGAGAGCACCCACTTTTTGGAAATAAAAATCAAAAAGTTGATGTCAAAAATATGATTTTTAGTATTGGTAACCCACATCAGACCATGAAAACAAAAGTTAAATACTTATTTATAAGATGTATTCACCAGAGAAAATTTTTTTTTCTGTTTGTTTGTAAAGATCCTTTGTTTTATGATTTAATAAGTAAAAGTTGTTATTATTTAATTATTAGAAAATGCACTGGAACTTAATTTTATAGTTTCTGAACGCAGCTTATTGAATGAAGTAGTAATGTTGGTACCACTGAGCTGTCGTGTTCAAAGCCTGTAGCTATGTTCACTATGTTCAGTTGTCAGATAACCACTAAACTTCTATGTATTTAATAAATTTGATGGTGTAGTTTTCTCAAATCGCAAATCTTATCATTTCACAGTGTAGTTTAGGATAATACGTATTGGATTCAAGTGTTTTTACGCAGGATTTCACAGTATTTTACAGTTTATACGTTAAAAATTGGAGCACAATAATACTATGTCTTTACGTGTACGAGTACACAGCCGGAACCGGCATATTACGTAATTAACTATAGATAATTATAATAATGTATTTATAATTAACTATAGATAATTATACTAATAGATAGATAGATAAATAGATAGATAGATAAATAGATAGATAGATAACTAATATTAACTATTTAATTAGCAATAGTTCAGTGAAAATTTGGACAACGTGTATTTCTATAATTACACTTTAAAATACACCAATTGGATTATAATCTGATACTGATACTCAACAGTCGGTTTAGCCCAATCAATTACACGCATATGAGATTTAGTACGTTATAATGCACGGAATTTATTAGAGTAATTTTAAAAATTGCTTTTCGTGCTATATCACATCTCTAGCTAACTCATAACTCCTCATGAACTCAGATGGAAACTGTAACGACACTCATTACAGCCGTCTCTGACGGAATGAGGTCAATTAGTTCCACACCGCACCTGATGCAATAGTAGAAATATTGATTTGTGTTACCAACACGCATTAGATTTAAAGCTGAAGAAGAATGTAGGACTTAAAGACGGCCACGATACATTTGATGACTAAATTGTAAGTGAATTTGCTGTCAGGAATTTTGCTAAATCGATGTGCGTTTTAAGAAAGAGTTACGAAAGTCGAAGAAGCTAGTGATGCGAGCACCTTTTTTGTATAGTTTGGATGATTTTTTGAAGATGAAAACAACAACTTATATGAATATACTCACCGAAATTTAACATCCTAAATGGGATAGGTGGCTGACTCTATTGCCATATATCGGGTACAGTTTTGTCAGTCATCACTATTTATCACGTAAGTTAAATCCTGTTAAAAAAAAAAATCCGAAAGTCATTGGTAATAAATAAACAGCGACTTGCTATACAAATGAGAATAAGAAAGGTCACCTTGGCAACAAATAATCTACTATTGTATACTATGTAATGTTTCAACTAAACTTCATGAAATTTAAATAATTGTAATTATATTATAATTTAAATAATAAATGTATAACACAAAGTCACTTTCCGCTATCTGTCCCCTGTTTAGATTTTTAAAGTACGTAACTGATTTTGATGCGGATTTTTTTATAAATAGCGAAGTAGATCAGCGAAGTAGATTATGTGTATAATTCCTGTATTCCTGTAGTAAAGAGAAGGTTATAATTTTTGAGATCAGGCGCTTTAAACTGCAGCACTGATAACGCTGATACTTTTGATGCGGAACAAAGTTCGACGGGTCAGCTAGTTAGTCTATATAAATACTGTATATATATATATATATATATATATATATATATATATATATATATATAAATATCCGTTCTATGTAAAGGTTGATCCAGTAAGACGTTAAAAGAAATGTTGATCCACCTTTTTGCAGTGTATAATTAGCTCTTTAAAAATATAACTGATATACTTTGATCCAAATTTGAAATGGAAGGGTTGTTTGTGGATCTGCATCGGTCGCTTTGCAACATACTTGCCATCAAAATATACAATAGCAACATGTTTTTTTTGATCCGTAACGGTCGCAAAAATTATACCGACGAGTCAAATGTGCATCCGTTTTATATTCATATTCCTGCCGAATCTTACTAACTAACGTTGATCCGAGGCCATTTGACCTTGAACCCATCGACCCCCGCGCGGTGGGTCCGCTATATTTCTTTATTTAAACGAAATCAGCAGTAGTGTTTATTACAAAGTATTGCATAAAATTAATTTTCGAGTCAGAAAAGTAGGTGCCTACTTGATCCCTTTTATTATGTACTCTGTTAATATAATAAATGTTATTTGCATTATTTTCATGTTTTTGACATAGAGATATATAACTAAAGTACGATCACTCCGCTTCTGATTCCGGAAGTCACAGGTTCAATTCCTGACACTGGCTCACACCAATGACTTTTCGAAATTGTTTTCGGAAGTTATGTGTGATAAATATCGATGACTGACAAACTTTGTGCCCGGTATGGCAATAGGTTCTCCACCTATTCCATTTGGGACGTAAACATAACGACGAGACGAGGCTTAACAGCCACTGCCTACACCTTCGGGTAACAAGAGCTTGAAGTAATGGAATAAAATTAGTCAATTTTCGGTTCAAGTTTTCGGAATCTTTTCGGAAGTTATGTGTGATAAATATAATTTTAATATATTTATAATAATCTTGTCCGCGGTGTATGGAAATAGGCAACCTATTCCATTTCGGACGTGCAAAGTGATTCTTTGGTCATTAGCCCCGATGATTTTTTTGAAGTTATTATATAATTCTAGTCTTTTTTTAACCGACTCCAAAAAAGTAGGAGGTTCTCAATTCGTCGGGATCTTTTTTTATGTATGTTCAGCGATTACTCAAAGACGTCTGGACCGGTTTGCAAAATTCTTTTTTTATTCGAAAGGGTATGCTTCCCAGATGGTCCCATTGTCATCAAGTCAATTTCTGATAATGGGATCCAGGAGAAATCGAAGGCGACCACCAAAAAATTTAGGCTTGTGTAGTGAGTTTGTTACGTCATGTGTTGGGTATTTACTTTAAGGTATCAAAATCGGATGCTGCTGAGCTGATGATGATGCTCACAGAACTCCTTAACGGCTAGGAGCTTAGAAACAGATTTGCTATTGGTCTATAAAAACTACTTAAGGTATGTAGGGTTAACTTGTTGCTTGGGACGTATGTTTGAATCAACACCTGATGCTGCTGTGCTGATGATAAGAGTATAGGAGGAGATGATAGGTGACGAGTTGGTTACGATTACGAGTTGGGAGACAGTAATACAATTAGTCGATGAAAACTACTTAGCAGTTTAGCAGTAAATAAACACGTATATCTATTTAAGTTCACAACTCATAAACACAACTAATAATTTAGAAATAAAATTACTTAAAAAAAAGTCAAACCGACTTCAAGAACACAAACGACAAAAAAGTACTTACTTACGTAACTAAAAAGCGTTAAATAAGGCAAATAATTTATCTACTTAATACAATATACAAAACGTAATTAACAAAGTCAACTACTTTAACTGACTGCCAGCAGTGGTAGAGGCAAGCAGTTCGCTGCATGAATGGGGCGGCTCGACCGATGAAATACCACGACCTCTCTAAAGACTAACGTAATGTGGCTCATGCCGCGTTTCGTTCGGTAAGAGAGGTACCCGGAGGCCCACCCCTTCCCCATCTTTTCCTATCCCCTATCCCTTAAAGGTTGGCAACGCAACATCAATACTATATGTGTGTTGCTGGTGTCCATGGGCGGCGTTGGTTGCTTACCATCAGGTGACACGCCTGCTCGTTTGTCCTCCTATCCCATAAAAAAGTCATCTTTAACTATAAAAATATTTACAATCATCATCTATTATTATTGAAGTCGGTGTTGGTTAAAAGTTACCCCGTATTCTATTTCGTCGTGTGACTTTGACGGCCGCGCATATCATACAACACAACAGACTACGTTACCTAGGCTGGCACCGACTCCAATAATAACTGACAATTGTAAATATATTTAACAGTCTCGGTGGTCCAGTGGTAGAGCACACGGCTTCTGAGTTCTGATCCAGAGGTCCGGGTTCGAATCCTGACACTGACTCACACCAATGATTTTTCGAAATTGTTTTCGGAAGTTATGTGTGATAAATATCGATGACTGACAAACTTTGTGCCCGGTATGGCAATAGGTTCTCCACCTATTCCATTTGGGACGTAAACATAACGGCGAGACGAGGTTTAACAGCCGCTGCCTACACCTTCGGGTAACAAAAGGCGTGAAGTTATGTTATGTTTGTTATGTAAATATATTTATAGTTAAAGATGACTTAGTTATAGTAGGTATTACGTTTTGTATATTGTATTAAGTAGTTAAACTGTTTGCGTTATTTATCGCTTTTTAGTTAGTAGGCAGTTAACCTAGTAAAGGTTAGTAGGTACTTTTTTGTCGTCTGTTTGTCTTAATTAAGTTAGCTGACTTTTTTTAAAAGTATTTTTTCTAAATAAAGATGCTTGAATTGAACTTGCTTGAAGGTATATAATAAAATAATTTCACATCTGTATGCATTAACATCACAATAAGCGCGGAGAGGTAATTTTCTAAATTAAAATTAATAAAAAAAATACTTGCGCTAATTAATAAATGTGTCAATAATATGCATAGAGTCTCCTCTATGGATAATATTAATAGATTTATATTTAGCATGAAGCTTAACTTAATATAACATAACTTCACGCCTTTGTTACCCGAGGGTGTAGGCAGCGGCTGTTAACCTTCATCTCGCCTTTATGTTTACGTCCCAAATAGAATAGGTGGCGAACCTATTGCCATACCAGTCATCGATATTTATCACACTTAACTTCCGAAAATAACTTCGAAAAGTCATTGGTGTGAACCAGTGACAGGATTCGAACCCGGACCTCTGGGTCAGAAGCCATGAGCTCGACTACTGCGCCACCGAGACTTTAGCATTTATATTTATAACTTCTATAGCCATTCATCAAATTAAAGATTTCGTAAATAGAAAATCATGCTATGTGGCGCCGGCTTAGAATACCGCCACCCCATCTCTTCTCGTGGGTGTCGTAAAAGGCGACAAAGGGAAAAGGCTGGAAGAATGGGCAGCAGCATTGTCTCTCAACAAGGTCGCTTTGCAACATACTTGCCATCAAAATGTACAAAAACATTTTTTTGTTGATCCGTAACGGTCGCAAAAATTATACCGACGAGTCAAATGTGCATCCGTTTTATATTCATATTCTTGCCAAATCTTATTAACTCGACGAGCCTCGTGGCGCCTTGGTAAAACTACTGGCTGCAGCAACGAGGTCGGGGTTCGATTCCCACACGAGCACAAATATTTATGACAAACATGAATATTTGTGTGGCGTCTGGGTGTTTTTCTATGTATTTTAAGTATGTATTTACAAAAGAAAAGTATATATGTATTAATATCCGTTATCTAGTATCCATAACACAAGCATTTAGTTGCTTAGCTTGGAACTAAAGGGCGCTGTGTGATTTATGTCCAAGATATTATTATTATAACTAACGTTGATCCGAGGCCATTTGACCTTGAACCCATCGACGCCCGCGCCGTCGGTCCGCTATATTTCTTTATTTAAACGAAATCAGCAGTAGTGTTTATTACAAAATATTACATAAAATTAATTTTCGAGTCAGAAAAGTAGGTAGGTGCCTATTTGATCCCTTTTAATATGTACTCTGTTACCACTTACCTACCTATGCCTAGTATGTTAATATAATAAATGTTATTTGCATTATTTTCAAATTTTTGCCATAGAGATATATTACTAAAGTACGAGCACCCCGCTTCTGATTCTGGAAGTCGCGGGTTCGAATCCTGACACTGGCTCACACCAATGACTTTTCGAAATTGTTTTCGGAAGTTATGTGTGATAAATTTCGATGACTGAAAACTTTGTGCCCGGTATGGCAATAGGTTCGCCACCTATTCCATTTGGGACGTAAACATAACGGCGAGACGAGGCTTAACAGCCGCTGCCAACACCTTGGGGTAACAAAAGGCGTGAAGTTATGTAATGTTTGCTAAGTATAAAACACATAACGTAACACACACTTTAACTATGAATATATTTATAGTTAAAGATTACTTAGTTATAATATTACGTTTTCTATATTGTATTAAGTACTTAAATTGTTTGCGTTATTTATCGCTTTTTATTTACGTTAGTAGGTTTTTTTTTGTCGTATGTGTGCTTAAGTTAGCTGACTTTTTTTAAGTAAATGTATCTAAATAACGATGCTTTAATTGAACTTGCTTGAATTTATCTAATAAAATAATTAGACAGCTGTACGCATTAACATCACAATAGTATTACGAATTTCTCTAACTGTGCCAGTAGCCGTAGCAAGCGCGGAAAGGTAATTTTCTAAATTAAAATTAATAAAAAATTACTTGCGCTCAACCATGAGCCAGGAATAATAAATAAAAGTGTCAATTATATGCATAGAGCCTCCTCTATGGACAAAACACTATCCAACAAAAAAACACTATCCAACAAAAAAAAATGGAAATCTGTTCATAATTGACGAAAATATCGGTGAACAGACATAAAAAAAATACTAAACATAAAGATGGAATGAGAACCTCCTCCTGTTTTCGAAGTCGGTTAATAAGTTAAAACAATAAGATTCGTAAAAAAAATGCGTTTCATAGATTTCGCACACATGCGCATAGCGCATGTGTGCAAAATCCGTATACATGTCCAGCAGGATAGTAGGAGGACTTGTTGCCTTCTGATTGGCCCATTTGAATCGGATCAACAACTATCGAAGTGGATTCGTATATCGGATCAACATTTCGGTTGGGTTTCCTAAACTTCAACGGAGTAAATTGTTGATCCGTCCGGAACCACATTTGTATGAAAAATATTATATTGGATCAACAAAAACCACCCGGATCAACATAGGTTTTCGGATCAACAAAGTGCTCGCCATACAGCACGCATGATCAACAAATGACGGATTGAGATAACTATATATATATATATATATATATATATGGTATATATATAAATATCCGTTCTATGTAAAGGTTGATCCAGTAAGACGTTAAAAGAAATGTTGATCCACCTTTTTGCAGTGTATAATTAGCTCTTTAAAAATATAACTGATATACTTTGATCCAAATTTGAAATGGAAGGGTTGTTTGTGGATCTGCATCGGTCGCTTTGCAACATACTTGCCATCAAAATATACAATAGCAACATGTTTTTTTTGATCCGTAACGGTCGCAAAAATTATACCGACGAGTCAAATGTGCATCCGTTTTATATTCATATTCCTGCCAAATCTTACTAACTAACGTTGATCCGAGGCCATTTGACCTTGAACCTATCGACGCCCGCGCGGTGGGTCCGCTATATTTCTTTATTTAAACGAAATCAGCAGTAGTGTTTATTACAAAATATTGCATAAAATTAATTTTCGAGTCAGAAAAGTAGGTGCCTACTTGATCCCTTTTATTATGTACTCTGTTAATATAATAAATGTTATTTGCATTATTTTCATGTTTTTGACATAGAGATATATAACTAAAGTACGATCACCCAGCTTCTGATTCCGGAAGTCGCGGGTTCAATTCCTGACACTGGCTCACACCAACGACTTTTCGAAATTGTTTTCGGAAGTTATGTGTGATAAATATCGATGACTGACAAACTTTGTGCCCGGTATAGCAATAGGTTCTCCACCTATTCCATTTGGGACGTAAACATAACGACGAGACGAGGCTTAACAGCCACTGCCTACACCTTCGGGTAACAAGAGCTTGAAGTAAAGGAATAAAATTAGTCAAAAAATATTATTGATCTGGAAAAAAGTTCGCCGGGTCAGCTAGTAAATATAACTCTTTAACACTCTTCCGGCGCGGCCCTGCATGGATTTGATTCCGGGCTCACACCAATAATTTTTCGGAATCTTTTCGGAAGTTATGTGTGATAAATATAATTTTAATATATTTATAATAATCTTGTCCGCGGTGTATGGAAATAGGCAACCTATTCCATTTCGGACGTGCAAAGTGATTCTTTGGTCATTAGCCCCGATGATTTTTTTGAAGTTATTATATAATTCTAGTCTTTTTTTAACCGACTCCAAAAAAGTAGGAGGTTCTCAATTCGTCGGGATCTTTTTTTATGTATGTTCAGCGATTACTCAAAGACGTCTGGACCGATTTGCAAAATTCTTTTTTTATTCGAAAGGGTATGCTTCCCAGATGCTCCCATTGTCACCAAGTCAATTTCTGATAATGGGATCCAGGAAAAATCAAAGGCGACCACCAAAAAATTTAGGCTTGTGTAGTGTGTTTGTTGCGTCATGTGTTGGGTATTTACTTTAAGGTATCAAAATCGGATGCTGCTGAGCTGATGATGATGCTCACAGAACTCCTTAATGGCTAGGAGCTTAGAAACAGAATTGCTATTGGTCTATAAAAACTACTTAAGGTATGTAGGGTTAACTTGTTGCTTGGGACGTATGCTTGAATCAACACCTGACGCTGCTGTGCTGATGATAGGAGTATAGGAGGAGATGATAGGTGACGAGTTGGTTACGATTACGAGTTGGGAGACAGTAATACAATTAGTCGATGAAAACTACTTAGCAGTTTAGCAGTAAATAAACACGAACATCTATTTAAGTTCACAACTCATAAACACAACTAATAATTTAGAAATAAAATTACTTAAAAAAAAGTCAAACCGACTTCAAGAACACAAACGACAAAAAAGTACCTACTTACGTAACTAAAAAGCGTTAAATAACGCAAATAATTTATCTACTTAATACAATATACAAAACGTAATTAACTAAGTCAACTACTTTAACTGTCTGCCAGCAGTGGTAGGGCCAAGCAGTTCGCTGCATGAATGGGTCGGCTCGACCGATGAAATACCACGACCTCTCTAAAGACTAACGTAAAGTGGCTCATGCCGCGTTTCGTTCGGTAAGAGAGGTACCCGGAGGCCCATCCCTATCCCCATCTTTTCCTATCCCCTATCCCTTAAAGGTTGGCAACGCAACAGTAATACTATATGTGTGTTGCTGGTGTCCATGGGCGGCGTTGGTTGCTTACCATCAGGTGACACGCCTGCTCGTTTGTCCTCCTATCCCATAAAAAAGTCATCTTTAACTATAAAAATATTTACAATCATCATCTATTATTATTGAAGTCGGAGTTGGTTAAAAGTTACCCCGTATTCTATTTCGTCGTGTGACTTTGAGTCTCGGTGGTCCAGTGGTAGAGCACACGGCTTCTGAGTTCTGATTCAGAGGTCCGGGTTCGAATCCTGACACTGACTCACACCAATGATTTTTCGAAATTATTTTCGGAAGATAAGTGTGATAAATATCGATGACTGAAAACTTTGTGCTCGGTATAGCAATAGGTTCGCAACCTATTCCATTTGGGACGTAAGACGGTAAACATAACGGCGAGACGAGGCTTAACAGCCGCTGCCTACACCTTCGGGTAACAAAAGGCGTGAAGTTATGTTATGTTTGTTATGTAAATATATTTATAGTTAAAGATGACTTAGTTATAGTATTACGTTTTGTATATTGTATTAAGTAGTTAAACTGTTTGCGTTATTTATCGCTTTTTAATTACGTTAGTAGGTACTTTTTTGTCGTCTGTTTGTCTTAATTAAGTTAACTGACTTTTTTTAAAAGTATTTTTTCTAAATAACGATGCTTGAATTGAACTTGCTTAAAGGTATATAATAAAATAATTTCACATCTGTATGCATTAACATCACAATAAGCGCGGAGAGGTAATTTTCTAAATTAAAATTAATAAAAAAAATACTTGCGCTAATTAATAAATGTGTCAATAATATGCATAGAGTCTAATGGATAATATTAATAGATTTATATTTAGCATGAAGCTTAACTTAATATAACATAACTTCACGCCTTTGTTACCCGAGGGTGTAGGCAGCGGCTGTTAACCTTCATCTCGCCTTTATGTTTACGTCCCAAATAGAATAGGTGGCGAACCTATTGCCATACCAGTCATCGATATTTATCACACTTAACTTCCGAAAATAACTTCTAAAAGACATTGGTGTGAACCAGTGACAGGATTCGAACCCGGACCTCTGGGTCAGAAGCCGTGAGCTCGAATACTGCGCCACCGAGACTTTAGCATTTATATTTATAACTTCTATAGCCATTCATCAAATTAAAGATTTCGTAAATAGAAAATCATGCTGTGGGGCGCCGGCTTAGAATACCGCCACCCCATCTCTTCTCGTGGGTGTCGTAAAAGGCGACAAAGGGAAAAGGCTGGAAGAATGGGCAGCAGCATTCTCTCTCAACAAGGTCGCTTTGCAACATACTTGCCATCAAAATGTACAAAAACAACATTTTTTTGTTGATCCGTAACGGTCGCAAAAATTATAATTTTTACCGTATACCGACGAGTCAAATGTGCATCCGTTTTATATTCATATTCCTGCCAAATCTTATTAACTCGACGAGCCTCGTGGCGCCTTGGTAAAACTACCGGCTGCAGCAACGAGGTCGGGGGTTCGATTCCCACACGAGCACAAATATTTATGACAAACATGAATATTTGTGTGGCGTCTGGGTGTTTTTCTATGTATTTTAAGTATGTATTTACAAAAGAAAAGTATATATGTATTAATATCCGTTATCTAGTATCCATAACACAAGCATTTAGTTGCTTAGCTTGGAACTAGAGGAAGCTGTGTGATTTATGTCCAAGATATTATTATTATTATAACTAACGTTGATCCGAGGCCATTTGACCTTGAACCCATCGACGCCCGCGCCGTCGGTCCGCTATATTTCTTTATTTAAACGAAATTAGCAGTAGTGTTTATTACAAAATATTACATAAAATTAATTTTCGAGTCAGAAAAGTAGGTGCCTACTTGATCCCTTTTATTATGTACTTTGTTACCATGTATTTTTCGTTTATGACAAAGTCGAAGCGGCCTTGACAGGACGAACAGCTGAGAAGAGTTTATTCCAGTTCATACATTTATAGGGAGTGTTCAATTACATGAAAATGAAAACTGTCGTTATTGACCTAATTACTGTACCGATCGTCTTAATATTTTGTACAACGTTTACTGAAATTATGATCTACATCTGGTATCAATTACTACATATGACTGGATTCCAGCCTGTATAGGCGTCCATCAAATGAAAGATTTCGTACAGAAAATCTAGAATAGTGGAAATAGGTAATATAGTTTAATAAAACTTATTATGAATTTTTATATTTATTATAATCATGAGTAGACCCAATAACACTGCAGCCCGTATGAAGGGCAATCCTAGCCTGGAAAGTATTGCAGATTTTTTTTTCAGAATTCATAAGTATGTCTTAACTCCTAACCGTTTAAGAGTTCTGTAGGTTCATCATCAGCACAGTAGTATCAGATGTTGATTCAATCATACCTCCCAAGCAACACATTAGTCCTGTATACTACTAAACAGTTTCCTACAATCGACTGCCGTACTGTCCAACTCCTAACCGTTTAGGACTTCTATGGCTTCTTAATCAGCACAGCAGCATCAGCTGTAGATTCTAGCATACCTAATAAGCAGCAAGCTAGCCCTACATAGTATCAAGTAGATAATATTTACCAATTGTAGTACTTTCTTCGAACTCCTTACCATTTAAGAGTTATGTGTCTTCTTCATCAGCACAGCAGAATCAGATGTTGACAGCTTAAAGCATATCCTTAAGACCTATTACGTAACAAAAACACCATACTCGTACACGATTTTCAGTAGTTGCATCGATTTCTCGTGGTTTCCATCATCAGATCCGGACCTGGTGAAAATGGGACCATCTTGGAGGTGAACACTATCCAAAAAAAAAATGGAAATCTGTTCATAATTGACGAAAATGTCGGTGAACAGACATAAAAAAATACTAAACATAAAGACGGAATGAGAACCTCCTCCTGTTTTCGAAGTCGGTTAATAAGTTAAAACATTAAGATTCGTAAAAAAAATATGCGCTTTATAGATTTCGCACACATGCGCGTAGCGCATGTGTGCAAAATCCGTATACATGTCCAGCAGGACAGTAGGAGGACTTGCCTTCTGATTGGCCCATTTGAATCGGATCAACAACTATCGAAGTGGATTCGTATATCGGATCAACATTTCGGTTGGGTTTCCTAAGCTTCAACGGAGTAAATTGTTGATCCGTCCGGAACCACATTTGTATGAAAAATATTATACTGGATCAACAAAAACCACCCGGATCAACATAGGTTTTCGGATCAACAAAATGCTCGCCATACAGCACGCATGATCAACAAATGACGGATTGAGATAACTATATATATATATATATATATATATGGTATATAATGGTAATATATATGGTATATAATGACCCGTCGAACTTTGTTCAATTAGTTGCTTAATAAGTACTAATAATTAGTTACTTTTTCTTTCTTTTCACAATAAAAAAAATTATAGAAAGAAAATAATCTGTTCGTTAGATAATTTAGATTTAGAAAACAAACAAGAGCATAAATTGTATTTTATACTAAATAAAAAGAAAGGAACAAATAAAATATGTAAAAATGAGCAAAGAAAATAAATAAACAGTCACTTGCTACACAAATGAGAATGACGAAGGTCACCTGGGCAACAAACGTAAATTAAGATAGACACAAAGACTAATCAAGAAAGAAAACAAGGGAACGAAGAGTAGAGTAGAGTAATAGTCTCATAATGTATTTATTTATACATTTCATAAGAAAAGGAAAGTTTATTATGATTAGAAGGTTTTTTGACCAAAAGGCTCAACTGGTGATAAGCGACTAGCTCCAAGCATGGTGCTACCACATCAACTACTCTGCCGGGATAGCACTTAAGTTGCTGGCCATAGCGATTAATCACCAGATAACTCTCTCACCGAACCCAAGCCATCATAAGAAACTGAACGTCTACTTTTCATAGAGTTTCTGGTATTTCTTTTAAGTCTCTAAACTATACAAAATTCGTCTCAAAATTTAATTTAATTAATTTATTTTGTACGTCTTAAGATTTTATTAAATGACACGTGTAAATGCTACTTGTACCTTTAAGTTCTAAAAGCGTAAGGATTTATTTATGTAATAACTATGGATTGTGTTCATTGATATTTTGAATACAAGTAACATGATCACATTGAAATTTAGATCTTGTAGAAATATGATAAGCCTGAAAAGTTTATTGAATAATAATATTCACGAGTTCTGAGAAATTAAACAAACATACTGCAGACTGTTTTGATGTTGAATTTAATAATTTAAGCAGTATAAGTAATAATATTTAAATCTATGTAAAATTTAAGAGGTATAATATATTTAGCACATAGATACAATTTAAAATATAGCGTAGGGCATCATAAAATTTTCAGGCAATTAGGGTAAAATTTAGAAGCCCTTTCCTTCCTTGCAAAGGCAGCATTTTTTGCATTTGCAATATTTCAGCCTTAAAAAAATTCAATTTAATATAGTCCTCTTGAGTTTGCAAAAAAAATATTATTATTATTAATAGTAAGTATATCTTAATACACAGACATACAAAAATGTTTCATTCTGGTATAATTATATTGGCGAAGTAGTAAGGTAAATCGAATCACAACCAGTAGTAATCTGATGAAGAGATTTCCCCAAAGGCTACAGATTTCTTAGATATAAAATATTATACTATACTTAAGCAAATAGCTAGCCGTGTATTAGATAGGTATTTTTTTATATTTTCATACCTTTTATATCAAAAAGCACCAATGACTCGACTCGCTGAATTGATTTTTGGTCGAAAAGCTAAATCCGTTGAAATTCCGTTGAATTGTTACAATTTAGGATCGAATATTGAATTTCTTAGGGGATGCAATTTTATGTTTGGGCAATGTGGAATCGATAGATTTTAATTTCAATAGAATCTTAACGCCAAGTTTTTGGGGTTGCAGCCTTTGTGATATCGTTTCGTTTCGTGATATCTCGAAAACTATGCAAGTATGCATACTAAAGATGAATCACAAAAGCAAAATTAAAAAAAGTATATAAAATTGTATATATAAAAAAGGATATTAAATTTAATTGTAATAAATTGGTAATTCTAAATTTGTAACGAAATGAAAAATAAAAATTATTATGAGTTTTGAATACGAGCGAAAATAGGAAAGAAAGTTTATAAGAGGAAACAATTACTTCTTTGAATTTCATTATTATTCTGATAAACTTTGTAAAGATATGTCATAAACAGAAACAAACAAAAAGTATACAAATACAAGCGTAGTTAAATCAAAAGATTAATTGGATGTCCATATCAAGGAATCGTATAAAGGTACGTGGTACTGGTACGTGGTACTGGTACGTGGATACTGGTAAGTGGGTCGGAGACGTATTTTGAAAAAAAAAATTAGTGGCAAAGATAAAAATATAATAGATAAAGGCTATAAAATTTACCCCTCCATTTGACATAATAATACTTTTAATGTTCATTGGGCGAGGCATCATGACTCGTAGCAATTGGAAATGTTAATATCCATTGCTGAAAATGTAAAGATCTTTTTGTAACCTTATTAGTTGGTCACGCGATGTAAACGTTCGTTTGGAACATATAGACGTATCGTGTCACAAAACTTCTACTGAAATGATATTTCAGTTATCATTTTTTATGTGAACGTGTGATAAAGCTAAAAAATAAAATACGTGTATATGTGCCTCGTGGCACATATACACGTATGGACAATAAGTAACGAGCAATTATATCATCAAGCTCAATGATATTTCATAATATATATATATATATATATAGTTAGAACAATACAGTAGAATAAAAAGAGTATATGTAATAGTAAAATACTATAAATAGCTGGCTTCTGGATTTTTCTGTTCGAAGAATAATCCGAGGCTGTCCTACATAGCTGTCCTTCATACATTACGAAGGCTTTTGAGCCGTATTTCATGCCAATTTTTTAA
Source organism: Euproctis similis (assembly GCA_905147225.2). Lineage (NCBI taxonomy): Eukaryota > Metazoa > Arthropoda > Insecta > Lepidoptera > Erebidae > Euproctis > Euproctis similis. The sequence continues at coordinate 12,697,569 of LR990105.1, forward strand.
CAAAAGTTTTAATGTGCAGTTTACTGTTATAACAACCATATTCATTAATAATACAAATGTTCAATTAGTTGAAGAGGCAGAGTAGTAAGAGTTTATCTCGCTTAAAAAGGAACAGCTCGTCCTGGCAGTTACCCAAGCCTTGCACAAAACCTCAATCAAATAACACTTCGTTTCTGAGCCAAAAATCTCAAGTGAGCTTTACAGCAATAACTTTCCACCAGGTGTCATGAAATACGTAACGTTATTACCGCTGCCTTCTCCTTCGGGTAAAGATATGCAGTCTTTTGACAAATATCTGGAGGAACAGACAGAGTTTGAGAACAGAACCTTTAAAAAATAATATTGATTTTCGAGTCAATTTACTATATACCTACAGTGAACTCCTATCTTTAGGCTTCAGAATGGTCGGTATATTAGCAGGCTTCTTATAAAAATTTCATATATATTGTGTTTTTGTTGCCGCTATAACAACAAATACCTACTGAAATTATGACAGTATAAATGTTAAACAGGCTTCCATACAACAAACGTGATTTCATGTTTCTGCCGTTTTGTTTTTACCAAAAATGATATGGAACCCTTTGTGCACGAGGTTAGTTTTTTTACTTATTCACTAGCGGTATATTTACGGCCTGGCGAATTTATCGTTTCACGAGTTGAGTCGGTGACAATATTGCGTCACAATTTTGCTGTACCTCGGAGAGAATGTTACGCCGAGTGCAGTGAACATTTATGGCCATTGGGTTCAATATTCTCTATTTTATAGACGTCGTCGTCTTACCTTGCTATATAGTGTTCTATCTATTTGAATCGTCTAGGTAAAATACGGAGTGAAAAAAAATTGTTTGATACACTCATGTCTGGAATAGTATAAGCAGTGTTTATTTTGTTCAGAAATGTTTCATTTGGTAAGCGGTAGAACAGCAAGCCAGTACCTGATGCTAAGTAACTAGTGCCACTGATGTATATCTGCAACACAGATGGTGTTATATTTGCGTTGCTGGCGTATAAGACGCGATACCGAGTGGGATGGGAAAGAAGGAGGGTTTTGGTAATTATTAAGTAATAAATCATTACATAGCATAAAACAAATCAGCTTTCCGCTGTATGTCCCCTTATGTGCTTAGATCTTTGAAACTAGGCAACGGATTGTGATACGGTTTTTTTATTAGATAGAAGGTGTTAGCATATATGTAGTTTATGTATATAATTCAGGTATAATGTAGAATAGAAAAAGTGATAGAGAGATAGAATAGAATAGTCGAGTAAAGTTTGCCGGGTCAGCTAGTATATTATAAAACTGTCTAATTAGAACACACTCAAATTATATATCAGATATAATTTGAAAGCGTTCTAGTTCAACATTTATATGGCTTTAATATAATTATGTCAATGTTTTATTTGGAAACTTTGTTTCATTAGAGTTTTCTAAAATTAGTTAAATGCAAGGGGTGTAATCAATTCTTCCAAATGCTTTTCACTAGCCATGAGACTTCTAATGATGATCTTGATTTCATTTCTTACTACTTTTTAGACAGATATCGAATATCAAATGTCCCCCAATACATACATAAATGGAATACAATATAAAAATAATAAAATAAAAATCACGATTATTTTCTACCTTTAAAACTAATAGTGACATTGTTGATCTAATTTCAATTGAGTGAAGGGAGACAGGACACAAACTAGGGAAACCCTGTGCTATGGGTCTCCTGGCCTCTCCAAACAACTGTGATACACAAAATTTACAAGAGACGATACTAAAGATTAGAAGAAAACATACAATTAAATATTTCTAACTTGAATCTCACATCCACATTACATAATTATATTATATTTATTAGTTTGATTTGTTGGTCATCATTTAAAGTTCGAATGTAGTAATTTTTCACTATCTTCATAATCTAAACTCAAAAGCCAATTAGTTATAAGTTTCTTTGTTTCATATTTAGATTTATTAACAATGTTAAGAGTTTTATTAATTTTATTGTACAGGTTTGAACTTTGATTACAAAAAAATCTTCTACAGAAAGAGGTTTTAAAACAATGTTGTTTAGATACCATATATGCTCTACGTCTGTCCTTGTTATGATCGTGTACTACACTATGTTTTATTTCACTATGTTGTTTAAGGATTGTTAATCTTATATATATATATATATATAAGAGATTTCTACCTATATATTGACTCATCACGATATCTCTGGAACCATAAGGCGTAGCGACTTGAAATTTGGTAGGATTATTCCTTTCGCCGAGTAGAGGTCAGCTAAGAACGGATTTTACGAAATTCCACCCACAAGGGGGGTTGCGGGGGTGTTAACAATGGAAAATTCCCATTTTTAACCTATAGCTGCTATCGACTTCAAATTTGTCGAAGATATTGCAGTATTAACATAGCGGGGCAGCAGTTATTACTTTTGATGCGAAACAGAGTTCGCCGGGTCAGCTAGTAGAATATATAATTATCGAACAGACAAAATGCCCGCATCTAAGTGTAACAGTTTAGTGGGATATAACTTAGCCTTAAAGAGGCTAATTTTTAAAATCAGTCTGTGCACGTTCAAGTTTTATTAAGTGTGTTTTGCCCATACTGTAATAGGGCCATAACCATAACCATAGGTCAGTAACCAAAAACAGATTGAACGAGAAAACTGTACACAGCCTTCATAATGCTATTATCACCAACCTGTATTACCGTCTTAAAAATTTTAATGTGTGTCAATTTTCGAACTCTTTTGCTGACAACATTTAAGTGTTCAATAAAGTATCTTAGAATAATTAAAAATTTTCCTATAGTGCTGAATAAAATAAATCTTTTGATAATGATTCATAAATTGGATCACAATAGTAAATTTCGCGTTATAACATGACATAACTTCACGCCTTTGTTACCCGAAAGTGTAGGCAGCAGCTGTTAAGTCTCGTCTCGCCGTTATGTTTACGTCCCAAATGGAATAGGTAAACCTATAGCCATAACAGGCACAAAGTTTTCAGTCATCAATATTTATCACACGTAACATTCCGAAAAGTCATTGGTGTGAGTCAGTGTCAGGATTCGAACCCGCGACCTCTGCATTCAGAAACCGTGTGTTTGACTACTGGACCACCGTGACTCAATGACTTTGGCGGTATATGACGAATAAAAACGGCTGACAAAATTGTGCTGTAATTGCTAATGCCTACTACATAGCGTAATAAGATCGTGAAGCTAAAAGAAAAATAATTTAATAAGTTAGACGTTGTCTTATATAAAATTCTCATAAAAATGACAAACGCTGGTCATTGAATCGATTAAACGATAAACAATAAATTCGAATACTTCTAACAGAAATAACTTGCTACATAAATATCAAAGTAATCCATTAAATACACTTTCAATTATGGACTGTTCAAATTGTTCAATAACAAAAGTTCGAAAAAGGTGGATTGGCAAATAATACCTATTCATCAATCATCTCACAAAATCGGAATAATTGTTGCCATTTATAAAGCTTTCGTGTATTGTTTTAATTAAAAAACTTGGTTCCTAAAATCTTTTTTTTATTATTTTTCCCTCGAATATTAATTGCTTACTTATTTAAAAAAAAAAATAGTTATGAAAGTCATCGAAGCGAGTGAGGTGTGTGAGAATCGTGCCTTAAGGCGCTGTTCTCTCTGTATGTCATTTAAATGTATGTATGTCAATTAATGTATGTCATTTAAATGTGTGTCTCGGTGGTCCAGTGGTCGAGCACCCCGCTTCTAAATCGAGAAGTCGAGTGTTCGAATCCTCGCTCACACCAATGACTTTTCGAAACTGTTTTCGGGAGCTGTTTTTGCCCGGTCTGGTAATAAATAGGTTTGCCACCTATTCCATTTGGGACATCAACATAATGGTGAGACAAGGCTTAACAGCCGCTGCCTGCACCTTTGGGCATAAAAAGTCGTGAAGTTATGATGAAATGTTATATAGAAAATATATAAAAATGTTACAATGTTATAAATATATACAAATGCTAGTGAATAAATAAATTTATTCATTGATTACACACAAATATAATCTAGTTTTTTAGTCTAGATGGCGTAGTGACTTAGAATTGAGATTTCTGTTTTGGGGTTTTGGAAAACTATTCATATTATTGGTGCGAAATTAATACCATGTAATGAGTGGTGTCAGTGTAAGTCATAGGTATTCATTAAACCAAGATAAGGTATTAAGTTTGTTAAGGGTAGTAAGTGGTAGAGCCAAGCAGTTCGCTGCATGAATGGGCCGGCTCGACTGGTGAAATACCACGACCTCTCAGAAGACCGACGTAAAGTGGCTAATGCCGCGTTTCGTTCGGTGAGAGGGGTACCCGGAGGCCCACCCCCCTTCCCCGTCCTTTCCTATCCCCTATCCTTTAAAGGTCGGCAACGCAACAGTAACACTATATGTGTTGCTGGTGTCCATGGGCGGCGTTGGTTGCTTACCATCAGGTGACACGCCTGCTCGTTTGCCCTCCCATCCCATAAAAAAAGGGTGTGTCGATATAACTCAGATTTAACACAATATTACAAAGATAACTAATAAATTTTTCATTAGATCGTCTAACAACACATCAATAAATTACACTTGCATCGTTTTAATTGGTAAGCTACTTAATTTATAACTCATTTAATTTCCATTAATAATGCGAGTTTCGTAAATTAAAACATGTTACAAAATTAAATTTTAGTCCCTCAACGTTTTAATTTTCTTTTGATAATTTTCACCAAATTTATTAAAACTTTAAGTGTCTTGTACAAGACACTACGACACCTTGATTGCCTTAAATGAATTTCTATGTAATAGAAGAATCCGAGACATCTCAGATTAGGAGTATCTACAAAAGGCATCAATTCTTTAATATAGATTTGAATGGAAGATATTACTAGAACGTAACGAGAATTGGACTAAATCACCAACAGTAATAACTTGTCCTCATTACTTTTCGTAACTCTACAATTTTCAACGCTTCGCGCTTTTAATTTGGCGAGAGTGTTTTCATCCTTTTGAAGTCGCAGTACCCAAGTTTGAAGATTTCACCTTATTATTTTCATATCTGGAATTGTCTTTTCATGAAAAGACGCAATATTCTCTCTCTTTCTCACAGAATATTCTTAAAAATCTTTTATTATGCTTGCTAAAATATTAAGACCTTTAAATGATTCATTTCAAAATGTTAATATATTCTCTATGTGCATTGTAAGCTTTGGCTGATTGTTGTTGATATTTTGATCATTTGTATAGTAATAATTACTGTAGTAAATAATTTTAAAAAATACAAGGTTTTTTATTTCAAAAGGTTATTTAAAAAAATAGACAACTACTAAATTACTAGTTTCAATAAAAACACCAGGTTAAAAAAATACGTACAAAATGAAAACTACTTTAGTATATTATTATGCTTGTTTCAGTAGTGTTTTAGATACTGTTTTGTATTTTATTGTTTAACAACGGATAAAGTCGAAGTACACTTTTTCAAATGAAGATTAGTTAGAAAGAGAAAAAGTAATGTTAGCAGAAAAGCCGTGCGTGCGGTACTGATCCCAACGCTAACTTATTGAAGTCGCTAACTGTGATTTGAATAATTTAGCGTTGGGGCACGGCAGAATGAGTATGAAAGTAGGGTAAACGCGGTGGAAATCGAGGTTTAGAACCGATAGGAAACTGGACTGTAAGAGAGTGTCGGTGTAAAAGTAAGAAGTAGACATGCATTATGCAATATTGACTAAGCATATTTACAATGCAAACGCGGATGGATATAGGAGTCGTGGCCGGCTAAGACGCACTTTCCATGACCAAATAGTACGATTCCTTGAGGAAAATGATGTCAGGAAGCGTGGAGGAGCAGAATTATGAAAGTCAAAAAAGCGAGTGAGGCGTGTAAGAATTGTGCCTTAAGACGCACTGTTCTCGCTGCCTACCCCGCAAGGGACTTAGAGTAAAGATGTTTAATATATAAAATATTAATTCAAGATTTATTAATTCTTAAAGTATACGAAGTTTAAGCCTTGTAACTTTTAAGTGAATCTTAAGAAAACCTCTTGGTCTTGATTCATGCTTCGTGTCCCAGGGGATGGTCCCAAAATTTCATCATTTTTTTTTAATTAGTTCAATCTTTTGAAACCAAATCAGTTTTCGTGTTTGAATGTGTGCTTTCTTGTACAATTTTGTTATAATTATACACTATATGGTATAATATTGTATAATTATAACATTATTGTATAATTACAGTAAAATGTGTCTACGCTGTAGTAATAATAGAAAAAAAAAACTTATTTGAAGATTCATTGATTGGCCATAGATGCCGTGAAATAGAAAGCAGAAAGAAAAAAAAAGGTGAAGTAAACAAAATAAGCTTAAATTGATGTCGATATTTAAAACTAATATTATAAATATGTATAAGCGAAAAATATTTAATTAACATTTAATGGCGCAAATGTTAATTAAATATTTTTATTTATTTACCTATCCTGTATTTAATAATACCATATTTTATACAACTCACTTTATCTCTCCACATACAGTGAGTTGTATAAATAAATTCTTATAGTTATAGTTGTTCTGGCTTCTTTTTTAAGGCTGTTAAAAACATTACTAAACTCATTTTGTAATTTTAATAACAGACTTTAAAAGAAAACAAATTTTAAAAAGTAGGGCGCGTGAGACAGGTTTTATAAAAACAAAAACAGTAATGATTTATTGTTTTGTTACTGTTTTTGTTTTTATACAATTGTGTTTTTTTATTTTCAGGAAACTTCCAATATTTATAACTATAACAATTATAAGTGTTTTTTTGTTATTGAAACTGAACAATTAAAGAAATTTATTATTGATTACATACACAATTCTAGTATATTTGGTTCATTTTTGATATGTTAGGATAAATTTAAGTAGGTGCCGTGAATAATTTAAAGGATAGCTGATGGAAACTCATGTGCACTTACAAGCTTTGTCCATTTACCCGTAGAATATCCCTGTCTATTCTCATTTATACTTTTGTTTATACCCATAAGTGATGATAAATCGTTGTCATTTTTCCCCAGAAATGGAAACATCACGGAAAAGTTATGGGGTACATTTCAAATTGGATATTTTTTATTTATTGGATATACTCATTTTTTTCTTCCTTTCTTTGAATATATTAAAATGTTACAATAAATTAAAAGATTATGTAACATGACAATTATGTAACATAATTTCATGCCTTTTTCTACGCGTAAGTGCGGCTAACACTGTAAAATAATTCATTTGTACCTGACAATATCGTGCTCAGAGTTATTTTACGATTCAGTTAGTTCCTTCTAAGTAATATTCACGTCATTTCTCATTTATTATTAATTTTATTCACGAGCTTGTTAGTCTATTAAAACGTTATTACATTTTTAATTTAGAACAAAACATTTGGTAGCCGAAACAATTTACTACATTATCATAATATAAGTAGGAGGCATAGTTTTCGATATACTATGAAAAAGGTGATCGCACCACTATCTACAAGATGGCGGCCAGGGGATAAGGGTGGCAAATCCACAAACTTGTGGTTAATTATTTCTAGACCCCCACACATATCCTAAAAATAAAAATGTGTCATATAAAAAATGAAAAACTGATGTAACATTAAAAAAGGAATATGCAGTGATTTCGAAAGTGGATTTGAAGTCCGAACAAATGAACTCGCAAAATTCATTTACTCTTATAAAAACATTATAATATATTCAAGTAGTTGCAAATATAAATCAGTTCAATCTAGTAAACCAAAACCAACCCTTGACAATTGAATTTAATTCATTAAACGTTTTGATTAAATCTCTGTATTTGTCCTGTACGTACGTGTAGTGATTTTCCAACATCCTCAACTTTAGCAATTCGTGATGCTGTTACAGAACATTTATTTTAATACGCTAGTTTTGTGTGTGCTTTTATGAGTTTCATTTGTTTAAATGGTATTATTTTTACGTTATTTGTGTGGACCATAATCCTAAGGTAATGATAAAAGGCTTTCAAATATTTGATAACATTTAACTACCTGAATACGGTGGACATCGAATGATCTCTTTATGAGTTTGATCAAATATGTTGCTACTGATTCTTTTTGTTTTATCACTTACATACATACATAACTTCACGCCAAATCCCTTGCGGGGTAGGCAGAGAGAACGGAGCGCCATAAGGCACGATTCTTACACACCTCACTCGCTTCGTTGACTTTTTTATTACTTGATTTTATTTCTATCCTTTTTGGACAACTGGCATCTCAATTTTTTTTATTCCTTTATCATATATAAAATACTTGAACGAATATTTTATTTAAGATTCTTTTATCGCTGAGCAAAACCAGTTAACTAGTTTACAAAGAAAGAGAAATCTCATATACATCTTCAACATAGGTTTATTTTTAAATGATTTGTATTAAAAACGTTTCATATTACTCCATGAAGGCCGTCTCGGTGGTCTGGAGGTCGAGCCACTCCATTCTGAATCTAGAAATCTCAAGTTCGCATCCAGGTTTATACCAATGACTTTTTAGAATTAGATTCACAAGGTACATGTTTAAAAATGACAATGAACAAATTGTGCCCGAGGTATGGCAAAAAAATCTACAAAAACTGGTTTAACAGCCGCTAATACAACATCATTTTCCTGCCTGTATCTCACTTTAAGTGGGGTTGGCACAACATTTCATCCTTTCAAACTGTCCATGTTGTGAAAAGATTTGGCTGTGATTTTACAACCGGCCGCTTGCCTGATGTCAACCGTCCATGGATATTTTTTTTTGGTGGGATAGAGAAAAGGTTGGAAGTGGGATGAGAAGGGGAGAGTGAAGGGCTTGGGCTGCCGGCTACCTCTCTCACCAAGTGGACGCGGCAGGAGCCTTTTTACGCTGATATTTTACAGGTCGTATTTTACTGGTCGAGTTAGTCCATTCATGCAGCGAACGTGTAGTTTAAAATACTACTGTAATTTTTACAAATATACTACCGAAAACATTGGGCAAAGTTTTGCAATGGAGATTCCTCAACCGGATTTGTAAAGTACACAGATACAAAAACACGATATCTATGGTGGTGAAAAAAAGTTTACCAACTGATAGAAATTTCTCAATACCAAACTGAACTCTGTTTTAACTAAAGTTTCAAGGATCCGTGAAGCCCGAAACTTTTACTCGAATTTCAATGATGCACAATCTGTATAGATCTGGAAATGAATAACACCGGCGCCGACGACTTGTGTAATTATATTCTATAACAAACAAACAATTTAAAACTTAATTGATAAATAGTAGCTTCATAGAGTAGATACAAATCTTCAAAACATAATAGGTAGAAGGAAGATAGAAATAATCCTTAAGTTTTGAGATTAAAAGCAGCGTCTTATTTAAACGACGCCTGGGAAATTCGGATGGTTATTATATAAATATATTCTATTGCTGCCTTGTATAGATCCAGGTTTATGTTAAATCATATACATGATCCTCGTGGTATAGCGTTTGTTACTGAACTCGTACGAAATGACATGACTGATTGTAATAAAAATATTTGTGCGTATTTGGCAGGTCTATGGATCTTTTTTTATATCTTAGTGATAAGGATAGTCCAACATTTTTTTATTAATATGCATAGCTTTTACATACATACATACTGAGTAAACATACTTAAGGCACGATTCTAACACGCTTTAACTTTTTATACACGCGCGTCAATTTTTATGGCTCCTGACAGAAACTACCTCCAGATCTCGTTCTATTTAGTCATAGAAAATGAGTCGTGGCCGTGCTCGACTCCTGCATCCATTAACTTTTGAATTGTTTATCTCCTTAGTCAATATTGCATCATTCATTCTTTCTACGAACCATTGAAGAATGCCCTTTTTTACTTTTCATCGACACTCTCCTTCAATCCAACTTCCTTACAGCCTTGTTTTCGACATGGTTTTGCTCATTGCCCTCATTTTGTCCGTAATTATCTATACTTTGATGGACACCCTGCCATAATCAACTGTGGCTTCCATACATAAGCATTCGGATCAGTATCGTATTGTGGATTAAAAGCCGGGCTATTTTGCTAACAATCTTTGCGCCCCAGAATCTGCCCAACGCTCCATTTACCAACCATTCCTGCAAAAAGCGCATCCAAGATATACAATTTCATCCATCTGCTCCAGCGTAGTGCTCATCGACCTCATCATAGATCATTATATACCCTTATATAAACTATTATTATATACCCTTGCATCCATTCTGGATTCTTCCATCCACATCCAATTGTAATCCTTTCATCAAACAATCATATTTCATTATAGTAACAAGTGTTTGCAGGTGCTACAGTGGTTCCGCTAAAATCACGGGGTCATCTACGTAAAGCAGCTGATAACTAGGTTATCCATTTCCATCCCTACATTTGTCGATATCAATCTCTGGAGACAACTGTCTCTAGGTACAGACAACTGTCTGTCTGTACCTAGAGACATGATGGATGAACAGCAGAGAGGACAGCACGCAACCCTGTCTGACGCCGATGTTGCCGTCAAACTAGAGCGAAATGCAGCCGTCAACACGCACACACGCTGTATAGCCGTCATAAGCCCATAGCCCATAGCCCATAACCCATCGCCCAATCCTTTCGTAATATATTTTCAAACGCTTTTTCCAGATCCACTTTACGATGGTGCGGAGTGAAAAAAGCTGGTCTATGCCTCCTCTTCCTATTCTGAAATCATCCTGAGCCTTCCATAGCTTTTCACTCTTTTATTATCATGTGATGCTAAGTCCATTGAGTTAACTAGTTGTTTATATGCATGTTCGATTGCAAACCGCTACGTATTATCATATGCATAAGCATATGATAAGCAGGTAGGCATTGAAATAAAAACAGACACAAAATCTGTATTGAGTTTAAATGGGAATGCTCAAAGAGTTCAATATAGTCGGGGAGAATATTAAATACCTCTTGCAAAACCTTTGAGTAATTTGTAGGGCCGTATTTCGTTTATTATTTATTTTAGTCTTTTTGATCCGTTCTGTAGTCATAAACATTAATAACGAAACGACTTTATTTCATTTATACAAGTATAAATAATATTAAATATTTTTCTAAATATTTATAATGCCCCAGTGGCTTGTTTCTTAAGCTAAACTGCACATTTTACCATCTTCACCACAATTTAAATTGATCATATGTAAAGTTTAATGTGCTTATATATTATGTATTTGCATTCAAAATACATTGTTTAGTTGTTTATGGGCTAAAACTGTACTGTTTGTATCGTTTGGTTGTGGGAATTTCTTGTAGTATTTTGTCAAGTTACTTTTAAACACAAAACACAATTAAAAAGACATTTTGAAGGTCCCGTCGTAGAAGTTCTAAGAATATTAGCATACGCAAAATGTTTTGTTTCGAAGTAGATTAATTATAAAACTCATCTTGGAAACTCGGCACTTATTACAATTGATAATTACGTGGAATTACAATATCTGCTTCGGTGCAAAGTTTAACATTGGAAGTTTCCCTGATTCATTTATAATTATATGTATTTTTCATTATACCCTTTTGGAATGATTCAAAATTTAAATTTGTTTTATCAAAAGCAATGTGTAGATGGAGCTTCTTGGAAATTTTGTAACACAACCGCAGTATTCAGCCTTGTAAATGAACTAGATATGGCGCTTCGCAGATTAAGAACATTAAAAATCTTGTTACTTTTTCTTTATGACCGCGTGTCGTATGAAGTTGGTGAAAATATAATCTAACATTGAGTGGCATTTCTTGTTCGTTTAAATCTCAGTTAGTCGGATTTGCAGCTTTAAAACGAACATCCAAAGAATTAATATGTGATTTTTAATTTCCAAAGATTCCTTTTTAGATTTCAGACAAATATAGAAAGTAAAAATTTGTATAAAAGTAGAAAAAAAATAAAGATATAGGCAAATTATAATTCTTACCTTGGTCTTTGTATCCAAAAATTTAACAATTAACATTCGAAAATCTTGTGTACAATACACAAGATTTTCGTTAACTTTTTTAAATTGTTAAATTTTCACATTAGATGGCTCAATATATAACGAAGAATGAATAGGGAATTTGAAACTAGAACTTTTATTTACAGTAGCTCAATTAGACCATGGTTTGGCAAATGATAATAAATAGCTCCTATTTTACGAAATTTTAAATTTTCATTTTACTTATTATTGTTCAAAAACTTGATTGACTGACGTTGCAATCAATAGAACCAATAATTAAAGTAACTAACTTAATTTCACCTATAATTAAAAAGTTTTTATAAGTATATTACACGAGGAACCTTGTAGAAAATTGAATTCGAATTCGGAGAAAGTTTTTAATTGTAATAGTTTCTAGGATTCTTAAAAGGTCAGACCGTAACCCGATTCCTAAAATCCCAGTTTGTCTTGCTATTACCAGGATGTAACTCATAAACCATGACATTTGAAATTTTCATATATATTGTATATAGGTGACAAAGTCAAAGTCAAAATAAGCTTTATTTTCATAGGTCAGTTTTCTGAATCCAGAGGTCGTGGTTCGAATCCTGACACTGGCTCACACCAATGATTTTTCGAAATTGATATCGGAAAGTTATGTGTGATAAATATTGATGACTGAAAAACTTTGTGCCCGGTATGGCAATAGGTTCGCCACCTATTCCATTTGGGACGTAAACATAACGACTAGACGAGGCTTAACAGCCGCTGCCTACAAATTCGGGTAACAATGGCGTGAAGTTAAGTTATGTTATATTAAAATCTTACTTTATTTACTTAATAAGGCATTTTTGTCATTTTCGCATGATGGCGCTTATATATCCGGCGCCAAACTATTTCTGTAAATATACATACTACTTGCGTTAACGAATACAAAATATATTATATCGAATATTTTATATAAGGTCATTTTAAACTATATTTAGGCCCAAAACAAGAACTTAGTTTGTTTCGTAAACTAAAAGCACCCTTAAAAGAGTTAGTCCTTGAAACTTTGTCAGAGGCTGAAACACGATGATAACTATAAAATATGTTTCAATCGAGTCAACCTCGATAGTTTACTGAGGTGTAGTAGCAAACTAAATTTATAAAAACTGGTCTTGGTTTAAAAATTGGTCTTGTATGAATATAAATGATGGGCAATAGTGGGCAAGAAGGTAAACTGACGATAAGCGACTACGAGTCTCTCATGTTTGATGGTGATTATAATATGACCATAATTTTAATTCCAACGAGGTATAACGTTCGTCATTACAAGTCAATGGAACTCGCATAGCAAAAGAACTGGAATTTGTTGGGAACAAACAATAGTCATTGTATACAACGACTCACTTAGACTGTTGTTAGAAACTGCAATGTTACATAACATAACTTCACGCCTCTTTTACCTGAAAGTGTAGGCAGCGGCTGTTAAGCCTTGTCTCGCCATTATGTTGACATCCCAAATAGAATAGGTGGCGAACCTATTGCCATACCGAGCACAAAGTTTTCAGTAATCGATATGTATCACACATACTTCCGGAAATAATTTCGAAAAGTAATTGGTGTGAACCAGGATTCGAAATCGCGACTTCTTGATTCAGAAGCGGGGTGCTCAACCACTGGACCACCAAGACCTAAAGAACCTAGAAACTACAATGTTACGTGTTACTTTTTCAGAAGTTTTTTTTACACTACCCTTGATATATGAAATATTTTGTTACAGATTTGCTTTCTCAACAAACGATGATCAAGTCACATGTACAGAACTTCGAACAAAAGATCCCTAGTAGAAGGTAATTAATGCATTCATTTTAAACGTCTATTGGAAAATTAAAAATATATTATAAGGGTTATAATATTTTTAACTATTGTTACAGAAAACTGGACAGTAAGAAGATGAACTCACAACATTACACCATCTCACATATAGAGAACTGTTGGATGTGCAATATAATTCTAAAAGAATATCATGTCATCGAAGTATTATAAATAATAATATGTCCAATATATTAAAATAATTTAACAAAATGGGGCAGACAATTACACACGTCGATACTAATTTCACCATAAGAAATTATTCAGAAGAACTATTCGAAGAGGACAGAGACGATTGTGCTGTCGCCGACGACCCAAAATACCCCAGTAGTTTTGGAATAACTCTAGCAGTACCAGAATGGGAGGCTATTTGTACGGCAATAGTTCTCACTTTGATAATAATCTCGACTATAATTGGAAACATCCTGGTAATATTGAGCGTATTTACCTACAAACCCCTCAGAATTGTCCAAAATTTTTTTATAGTTTCACTCGCTGTTGCCGACTTAACAGTTGCCATACTGGTATTGCCATTGAATGTAGCATATTCCATTCTAGGACAGTGGGTGTTTGGAATATATATATGCAAGATGTGGCTTACGTGTGACATAATGTGCTGTACTTCGTCCATTTTAAATTTATGTGCGATCGCCCTGGACAGATACTGGGCTATTACGGATCCTATAAATTACGCACAAAAGAGAACATTAGAAAGGGTTTTACTTATGATTGGAGTAGTTTGGATTCTCTCATTAATTATTAGCTCCCCACCTCTGTTAGGGTGGAATGACTGGCCTGAAATCTTCGAACCAGATACACCCTGTCGATTAACATCGCAACCTGGCTTTGTCATATTCTCTTCATCAGGATCCTTTTATATACCACTAATTATAATGACTGTTGTTTATTTTGAGATATACTTGGCTACTAAAAAAAGACTCAGAGATCGTGCCAAGGCTACGAAGATCAGTACTATTTCTAGTGGTCAAAACCGAACGATGAACAAAGACAACGATCATCATGATCAAGATTCTGTCAGCTCGGAGGCAAATCACAATGAGCATCAAGGCAGCACACGCTTGGTATCAGACTCGGAGAAGAAAAAAAGAACTAGAAAATTAACCCCCAAGAAAAAACCTAAGAAACGCTATTGGAGTAAAGATGATAAAAGTCAAAACAAGCTTATCATACCAATACTATCAAATGAGAATTCGGTAACTGATATGGCTGACAATGTTGAAAAACAGACATCATCAGAAAGTAATTCCAAAGAAACTCACGACGAAGACTTAATAGAAGTGAATGAACACGAAAAAACTGTTATAAGTCATAAACGTACCAAACCCAGTCAACAAAATACTGTTTATCAGTTCATTGAAGAAAAACAAAGGATATCTTTGACTCGTGAACGTCGTGCTGCCCGAACACTTGGCATCATCATGGGAGTGTTTGTGTTCTGTTGGTTGCCCTTTTTTGTGATATATCTCGTTATACCATTTTGTGTTAGCTGTTGTTTGTCCAATAAGTTTATAAACTTCATCACTTGGCTTGGATATATAAATTCGGCTCTTAATCCTCTTATCTATACTATATTCAACATGGACTTCAGAAGGGCATTTAAAAAGCTACTTTTCATTAAACCATAAGCGTGCCAAAGACTGTTCAATCATACAAAATTTTATGCTTATATATTAACGATGCTCATTTGCTCAAATATGAAAACATTCTTAAGATTCTAGAAAATTAATGAATAGAAAGTGTCGTGTTTAAGTTAAAGATTGTAGTAATTAAATATTTCCATATATATTATCTGTATACATAAAAAAGTTTATCGTATTACTCTAGCTTATACTGTATCTATTAAATATAGGAAGTAGTAGAACTGTGAAATGTAAATATTTAATAGTTAACAAGTGCATAGCACGCTTAGAATCTTTGTGTTGTAAATAATTTTCAGAAAAGTGATCGAATTTTAACGAATCATTCATAACCATCGAATAATTTGAAGTGTTTAATCGTTTTAAGTGTATGTACATATCTTGGTCCATTGTATAGATATGATATAACACAGTAGATATTCGTAAATTATAGTTACTACGATAATGTTTGTTGGAAAGTTTTATTTGTTAGAATTTTAATTAAGAAATCAAACCTATTGATTAGTTGATAGCTAAAGTTTATTATTTTGAGATTTATATCCCTTTTCAAATAATATGAGCCCTTATTTAAAAGGGATATTCGACACATGAAGGGTATTATTTTCTTGAGATTTAATAAAAATATTAATAATAATAAATCTAAGGGTCTTTTATTTTATAATAAATTAAAAATAGTCAAATATAAACACATCAAGTAGTATAAATAATATTTTCCTGATTAAAACTCTCCGACTGAAGGAGCTCAGAGTATTCCCACACAATAAACCCGTAGTTTTACCTGCATACTAAAAACAATTGTTAAGTTTCAATTGTTTAAGCTATAAGGGTATATTCAGCAACAATTCAACTAATTAACATAACATAACTTCACGCCTTTTGTTACCCGAAGGTGTAGGCAGCGGCTGTTAAGCCTCGTCTCGCCGTTATGTTTACGTCCCAAATGGAATAGGTGGCGAACCTATTGCCATACCGGGCACAAAGTTTGTCAGTCATCGATATTTATCACACATAACTTCCGAAAACAGTTTCGAAAAGTCATTGGTGTGAGCCAGTGTCTGGAATCGAACCGCGGACCTCTGGATCAGAGGCCGTGCGCTCGCCCACTGCGCCACCGAGACTGTTTAAAGACTGTTAAACTAATTAAGTAAATAATATTATCAGTAATCACTCAATTTGTTCTTTCAAAATAAACACATTAGTATAAAAACGAAAAAGGAGAGACTACTAACCCTGTTTTATATTCCATTCGCTCAGAATTCCAAACTGAATTAAAGAACAACCATGGTAAATAAACATACTCAAAGCTAAGACATTCGCAGACTGTTTACAATGTCATCTGCGTAATCTTATACTGAACATCTGGCAAGGAAGCCTGGAAAACGAATGTAGGTACATAAGCTTTATTTTAGCTTTCTTTTGGCAGGAGTTACGCAAACAAAGATAAGTGATTACTTCTAGCTAAAATAACGTTGCTTCGTGATATCAAAGTTGTATAGAAAAAATTAGATAAGTACTTATATTATATATAAGTTCCTTGAAAGTTTGCAGGAAAATTATTTGTGTCATTCCAGTTATATTCAAATATGATTCGATCATATTCATGTACATGATCATAGCAAACATCCATGGATATGCTATATTATCATGTATCCAAAGTATCTGATCTATGATCATTAATGCTAGTTCATTATCTATGGCAGGTATGTATGGTGCTTAGGGCTGGCATAATAAAAAAATCTTTTTAAAACTATGTCTTTTTTCGTTTCCATCAAGACTTGGATTTAGATGTTCAAAAGGAACGGTATCTTCACTCTGAATAGGCTCCTAACTGGACAATGCGTTGGATAATCGATGGCCTCGTCATCACTTACCAACAGGCAAAGCGAGAACAAACGCTACCTACTAAAATAAAAAGAAAAGCTTACTTGCTACCTACCATAGGTAGTGAATCCTAATAACCAAGCTTCAACCTTTTTAAAAAGCGCCTGTTTCATTGCATATAGCAATATGTATCGCTTCATAAGTATTTAAAAAGTAATAAATCATTTAAATATAATATACACATCCTTTCTATTGAGATATTAAATTTAGATGAATGTATTTAGTAGTAGAATGTATATTATATATTTTAGACCATTGGTTATTTTCTACTATAATTTTATGTCTACGTATGCATTTTATATGTAGTCGACCTATATATAATTTATTGTGTGAAGCTACGAATGCAAAGGACATGTTAGTCCTTAGTTCAAACGATTGCATTATTAGCGAAACAAATAAATAAAACAGTTTAATACAGCAGAGTCCTGATAGCCGTCCGTCGCAATTCCTTTTGACGTGTAGCTACTTCAAACAACAATGCTTGTTGATTGAAACTCGGTGAATATAAGTCTCTGTTGAGAAATCTTGAACCTGTAATTATAGCGAAGCGACGATTTTTTTTCATTTTATTAAAGTCATATCGCACTTAAAACGTAAGGTATCTTATTATTTGTATTATCTCAGTGTGGATTTGGATTCTTGAAGGATTTATGAGGGATATATAATGGGTGCAGTGCCGGTCTTTAAGGGGGTAGAATTAGAAAGGGCATGAGTCACATTTCGTCGATGTTTAGAGAGGTCATGACATGTCGTGGTATTTCAACGGTCGGGCCCTGGACATTCATGCAGTGAACTGCGTAACCCTACCATTGTTAAAATACTTGTGGTATATACATATCAATAATAATTATTAAATCCAAATATAGCTTTCCTCTAATCATGTACCTAATAATATAACATCTTCAGTTGGTATCGAGTAAAGACGATACCGTTATATGCGTCAGTATGGCGTAAATGAAGTTGAATGAAGTGAGATATGACGACAAAGCTTTACGTAGGTATATCGCAACATCTGGCAGAACAGGTATCGGTGGAACATATATTGTGGAACAAGATTCTTACGCGCTACTCAATAATTTGATCAAGGTCGAATTGCTGGCAAGGATTAGTTTAGTAAGTCATCTTAAATATTATAGTGGGTTCATATTATTATATCGGTGTTTATATGTCCCTACTTGTCGCTAATGGTATAGATATCTTAAAATGCAAGTATAAGTGTCTGATACTTATACTTGTATTTTAAGAGACAAATCTCTTATGTTCTGGCAAAATAATAAATCTATTTAACCGTGATTCGATTGCAAGAAACCGAGTTCCATTTCGGCCAACCCGGTAAGAAATTGGTTTGCTTTAGTGATTTCATTGATTGTTTGAGCGGAACAGGTGTGGTCATTCTCAGTTATAAAAAGATTTTATTTTGCCAGTTTTTTGCTAAAGTAAGAAACTGAATATAACACTATATTGAAAATATTTAGTAGAGTTAAACATGATTATAGAAAATTGTACATAATATAATTATATTTGTCCCTTCAAAAATAATACGCCTATTTCAAACTTAGTATTTAATATGACTAATTTGTTTCGGCATTCGTTTCGGCACCGTAGGTCATCACCTGTAGGACGCACTGGTCAAAGACTTTGGTCTTCAGACATTGCGGTATAGGCGAGCTGAAGACTCGACGCAGTTTTGCCGAATGCAGTTCAACCCAGCTGAATCCTCCTTCTCGAAGCTACGTCTACCTAACTGGATAATTTGGCCTAGGTAGACGTATTTGTTTACGACTTCAAGAACTGACCCTTCGACGCTTATCGGTCCGGGCACGACATGTTCATTGAACAAGACCTTGGTCTTGTCCTAGTTCATGCCCAAACCGACACGCCGGGAGGACTCGTCTAGGCTGCGCAGCATTCCGCTTAATTGTTCCAGCGACTCTGCCATTGCAACGATGTCGTCGGCAAACCGAAGATGCGAGATGTACTCACCATTCACGTTGATACCATCCAGAACTGCCCAAGTTTCAATGGTGTCAAAGGCTTTTTCGTAGTCCACGAATGCCATACACAGCGGCTGATTGTACTCTTCAGTCTTCTGTACAATCTGCCGAACAGTTTGGATGTGGTCCACGGTACTAAAGCCTTTTCGAAGCCCGGCCTACTCCGGAGGATGGAATTCGTCGAGTCTTGCAGCGAGACGATTCGTGACGACCCTCGAGAATAACTTGTAGATATGGCTCAGGAGTGAGATGGGTCTGTAATTCTTCAGTAAAGTCTTATCACCTTTTTTGATGAACAGCACCACCGCACTCCCGTTCCAAACCTGTGGTGTTATACCCTGGTGTATGACGGAATTAAAAGACCTGCTATTTCCTTTAGGAGTCACGCCTTATTGTTCTGGAGTTGCCCGAGAGCCGCACTAATCTCGCTTTCTGTGACAGCGGGAATGTCCTCACTATAGTGACGCGTTAGCAGGGCTCTGTGGTCATCATCGCTGTGTCCCGTTGGCTTGGTCATCCGTGTCGAATAAAGGAGCCCATAAAAAGATTCGATCTCTGCAAGAATCTCGGGCTTAGAGGTGACGACACGTCCATCCGCAGTTTTCAGCTTTGTTAGATGGGACCTTCCAAGCTGCTGAGCGAACAATTTCGACCCTTTGTTGCGGTCGATCGCGTTCTCAATTGCTCGAGTATTCGATGGAAGAATGTCGCGCCGCATCAGCTTTCTAATACGCTGGTTTAGGTTTTACCATTCTGACGAAGACAGCTGATCGGATGGAGTTTCTCGCCTTTGCCTCATCAGCTCGAGTGTCTCAGCAGAGAGCTTGGACTCCTTTTTCTGCGATCTTGAGAACAGCCTTTGAGACACTATCCTCAGCGTGTTGACCACAGTGTCGGCTTTTTCGTCCACATTGCCGGTGGTTTCCAGCAGGTCGAATCGATTTTTAAGTTCCATTTGGAACTTTTCGATTTCGGCTATTTGGAGTGACGTAGGTCGGATAATAGACCTTATCTTCCGGGTTCTTTCAGCTTTTAAGTTAATATTTAGAGAGCCTCGAAGAAGTCGGTGATCACTTCCAGTATTGAACCTGTTGATCACAGAGACATCTCTAAATATATGCTTACTATCCGTAATGATAAAATCTATCTCGTTCCTTGTCAGAGAATCGGGGCTTCGCCAAGTCTTCCTCCCGTGGAGACTCTTCAGACTCCAGGAAGTTGACCAGCATCTGGCCCCTGTAATTTCGGCACCCCAAGCCATATGGACCGATTTTCGTTTTGCCGCGTTCTTGTACTCCCATTTTGGCATTGAAGTCCCCCATAACAACGTTGTAGTGAGCCTTGGCGGTACCATGTATTGCTGTATGCATTCTTTGTACATTGTCTCGGCTATCTCGTCAGAGTATGTCGAGGTCGGCGCATATACCTGTATTACCTTCAGGGTGTACCTGTTGGTGAGTTTCAGTACAAGGTACGCTATCCTGGTCGACACACTACTGATCTCCACAACGCTGCTAACGAGGTCCTTGTGAACGAGGAAACCAACACCCCCCTGGGAGAGCTGGTCACCTTCCTGAAAGTAGAGTAAGTTGGCCGAATGTAAGTTTATCGTGTCCTCCCCCTCTCGCCGGACTTCAGATAGCCCTAGAATATGCCAATTCAAGTGTTGGTCCAGCCGAAGACTGCGTCCGTTATACGTGGCCACGCGTAGTTGTTTTTGACAGCCTGCCGTAACCCGGAGATTCTTAGCACTCCCTGTCCCACCGTAACCACGTCCAGTATTGATAAATTAAATTCAGTAGCGGCCTCCTTAAGTCTGATAAAATACTAAATTACATAGCAGTTGATTCTAAAGTTAGTTTTTCGGAAACTTAGTACTTGATAGCGTAACTAAACCTTTAAATTGCTTTCCTAATGTATTTGACCAAGACAGTTTTAGTGTAAAAGAGTTTACAACGCCTGACGTATTACGGTCCTGTGTAAAGTTATTAGAAATAAATTACGCTGTTCGAATGTTCCTTGAATAAATACTAAGGGTACTTGTTTCTAAATTCTTATCAGCGTCAAACTGAGATAAAGAACGAATTAGAAGTACCCTCTTGCTCTCTCCCTTGCCCTCTTCCTCAGAGAAATTGGGATTCCGGATACCTCTTTCATTCTATATATCTTCTAGCATAAGCATAACATGTGCCACTTTACGTCAATAGTCTGAGAGGTCCTTGTATTTTACCGGCGCTGCTTGGTTCGCTGCATCAAAGTCTGTAGTTTTCCTGCTTACCTGATGGTGAGCGGATACTGTTACATATGGAAGTTTGTAAGACCAGAAAAATTCACTCATGTTATCGTTCCTTTAAAAACATACCCCCTGTTCACGGAAACATATTAAGTAAGCTTGTATATTAATAGTTTAGTGGAAACTGATTCTTCGTTGCCCGGTGCACGTGTATCGTAAATATTCATACATACGACCTACAAACTAGGCGCAGCAGGTAACGTGACAGTATGGTCTTACGTAGGTTTAATACAATAGTAGCTGACCACACGATATGACATGTGCTGTCAAT
Organism: Euproctis similis; assembly: GCA_905147225.2. Taxonomy (NCBI): domain Eukaryota; kingdom Metazoa; phylum Arthropoda; class Insecta; order Lepidoptera; family Erebidae; genus Euproctis; species Euproctis similis. The sequence continues at coordinate 12,719,468 of LR990105.1, forward strand.
TGGCATTATGAAGAAACACCTCTTTATAGATACTTATACATCCATGCTTGATATAGTAAATTTGTCAAGTATAATAGCCATAGTCTCGGTGGCGCAGTGGTCGAGCTTCTGATCCAGAGGTCCGGGTTCGATTCCTGGCACTGGCTCTCACACCAATGACTTTTCGAAATTGTTTTCGGAAGTTATGTATGATAAATATCGATGACTGAAAACTTTGTGCCCGGTATGGCAATAGGTTCGCCACCTATTCCATTTGGGACGTAAAAATAACGGCGAAACGAGGCTTAACAGCCGCTGCCTACACCTTCGGGTAACAAAGGCGAGAAGTTATGTATGTATGTATGTCAAGTATAATGCCAAAATTAAATCATTTTCAGACTGCAAAAACAAACTTTTTTTTTTTAAACGATGACTTATATATTGCTTATTTGAAATTTAAGTTTATATTTGTGGTACAAAACAAATAGGCTGATAATATATATTTATATATACAGGTAAGATAAACCGGTCAATATGATAACCAATTTTTAATAGCGACTTTTTTTGTGGTGGTCCAATTACTATTAAATGTCTACGTATAGTTTCAAACTTAGTAAGTTATTTTTATTTTGCTAAGGATTACCTTAGTTTTGAAGTAGATATCTTCAAACGAATGAGCTTAAACGTCATTCTAAACCCAATGTAGCGGAATATATTTAGGCAGAATTTTTAGACAAATCCAATCTCGACTCTAAAGTCGATAATTTTACCAATGCACCACCACGCTAAATGTATGTATGTTACAAAGCATCACTTCTTTAGCGCGGAAGGACTCCACGCACATTATTTTTTAAAAAAAGAAGCGTCTTAATATAGATATTAGTACAAGAATAACATTTTATGTTCGCTATATTTTCTCAAACAGGCGTTTATGTTCTCACAAGACAATAAAATCGTTAGACCTTGAATAATTTACAACATAGTAAGTTCCATTAGATCAACTTGCTAAGAAATTGGATTGCTCTAGTGATAATGTGACCAAAGGATTTTGACGAATTGATGTAACCATTTCATTTTGTTAACACGTAAGCGTTTTTCATTTTTATTATAATTTTCAGTTAATTTATACAAAAATAATGCCATTTAATAAATATTTTATACATTTTCAACTCAAAATTTAGCAAGTCATCTATATTTTTCTTAATATAATGAATTGATGAATTGTTCCCATTTCAGGCAAAAACTACTCAGGCAATCATAACAAAACTTTCTACATAATATACTCTTGATGGTATCAGAAGTAATATAGAATACTTTTAACCGACTTCAAAAAAAGGAGGAGGTTCTCAATTCGTCTGTATGTATATTTTTTTTTTATGTCCACCGATATTTTCGCCAATAATAGACGGATTTCAAAAAAAATTTTCTTTATAGTTGTGTAGTATTTACCTTCGAGATGGTCCCATTTTCACCAGAGAAATCGAAGGCATTCACCGAAAATTGTATGCGAGTATGGTGCTTTTGTTACGTTGTTAATAGTGATATCTTGGGGATATCCTTTATGGTGTTAACATCTGATGCTGCTGTGCTGATGAAAAAGCCACAGAACTCCTCAACGGTTAGGAGTTTGAAGACTGCTCTAGGTAGTATGAAGGGCTAGCCTTTTTGCTTGTGAATTATGCTGGAATATACACCTGATACTGCTATGCTGATGAGGAAGCCACAGAACTCCTTAACGATTAGGAGTTGGGAGACAGTACTGCAGTTTATAGATTAAAACTGTTTAGTAGTATATAGGACTAACGTGTTGCTTGAGAGGTATGCTTGAATCAATGTTTGATACTGCTGTGCTGATGATGAAGCTCTTAAACGGTTAGGAGTTATGACACAATTCTATAAAAATGTTTTTTTTTTATTAGCTGCAATAGTTTCCAGACTATGATTGCCTTCATTCGGACTGCAGTATTATTGGGTCTACCCATGATAATTACAAAAATAGGTAACGTTCTCTATTGTGTTGCACCGACTACCGACTTCAATAATGCGTGACAATTGTAAATATTTTAACAGTTAAAGATGACTTTATTAAAGTATTACGTTTTGTATATTTTATTATGTATACAAATGTGTAAATTACGTTATTTATCGCTTTTTAGTTATAGACATACTGTAACGTAGTTTTATAAAAGTAATTTATACTATGTAATGATGATATAATAAAAAAAATATAATAATATCTTGGACACAAATCACACAGCGCCCTCCAGTTCCAAACTAAGCAACTAAATGCTTGTGCTATAAATACTAGATAACGAATATTGATACATATATACTGCTCTTTTGTAAATACATACTTATAATACATATAAAACACCCTGACGCTATACAAACATTCATGCTTGTCACAAATATTTGTACTCGGATGGGAATAGAACCCGCCAACCTCGCTTCTGTAGTCGATAGCTTTACCAATGCACAATGATAATTTGTTAGCAGTGGTATAACAAAATATATTCTGCTCATTAATTTAATTATGTGCAAAACAAAGTTCGCCAGATAAGCTAGAATCACATAAATGTACGTGCATTCATTGATTAGGGTTCGAACCCGAAACACTGAATTAATATTCAAAACAACGTACCAAAAATAAATCAAGTGTTATGGATACTATAGATTACCTCCGTCCGGTAAAATCACTCAGTCACACCTTACTGTATCTACAAGAGACAAAATATCATTATTCACTAGAGCTATATAATACGCCAGTATATAAGCGTAATATTTTTTAATCAAATTCAAGTTAATTAAAATTAAGGCCTAAAAACTTCTTATCATTACAATCCATAAATTTTTGTCAAATTGCTGACCAAAGTACTAATTCACTCTTTTAGATTCTGATCTTCTTGAATAAGTTATATACTTTAATATACTATTATTATATAAATAAATGTTAAATACTTTTATGCTGGAGTATTTAATAAAAATAAAATTTAAATCTAAATCTAGCAGTGGTAGAGCCAAGCAGTTTGCTGCATGAATGGGCAGGCTCGACCGGTGAAATACCACGACCTCACAGAGGACCGACGTAAAGTGGCTCATACCGCGTTTCGTTCGGTGAGAGAGGTACCCGGAGGCCCACCCCCTTCCCCATCCTTTCCTATCCCTTACCCCTTAAAGGTTGGCAACGCAACAGTAACACTATTGTGTTGCTGGTGTCCATGGGCGGCGTTGGTTGCTTACCACCAGGTGACCCGCCTGCTCGTTTGCCCTCCTATCCCATAAAAAAAATCAGATTAGTATTACCAGAAACTAGAGCATTTAAATTAACAAATTAACTCTGTTTCTCTAATAGTATTATTCTCTTATTCAGTATTTGGTTACAGTTTAGATTGTATTAGTTTAATCTATTTTGTCTGTTGTGGACTAAACCGTAAATTGCTCGACTAACTTAATTTGGGGCCAATAAAATGTACGAAACACCTCAACGTTTTTAAAATGAAATGTATGAAATTAAAAATACATAAAATGGATGATCCGCATACACAAATACTTTTCAATATGCTATATTGGTATTGAAATTGCTAGCAGTATAATAAAATTATTTCATAATATATTTGGCCGGATTATTTAATTTATTACCGGTATAATATCGACGGCACCTTAAAATTATAACGAAAGCCAGATAAGAAACGGCTAGAACGTGACTACTTTTCTCGATCCCGCTTAGTATTCCTTGTAAAAGCAATTTCCAAAGTATTAGAACTAGGGTTGCCATGCGGGAAATCCGGAAATGACCCCGGATGTAAGGAAGGTCTTATCGTGAATTTTGAAAATTTATACTTTTTTAAATTATTATTTTGCAATGAAAAGTACGATTAGCAAGAAAGGTCGCAATTTTCCTTATTATTTTTTATCTAATCTTATGATGATTTATAAAATTATCAAAGCTGTGAAAGCGTAATATACCAACAGCTAATGGGTTAAATAATAAATAAATGTTATATTTTGAAAGGATTCGAGTGGTTCTCACTAGGACTCTACGACTGGCCTTAGGGACCACAAAAAAATAACACAAAAATCTATATTTTAAGCATTCAACTTAAATAAAAATAGGAGCAAGTGCTACCCTGCATGAATGGGCTGGCTCGCCAGTGAATTACTAATATAATAATAATAATGTAATAAATGGCCTATGCCACGTTTTGTTCGGTGAGAGACGTACCCGGAGGCCCTTCCCTTTTCCTGACCCGTTCCTATCCTACTCCCTTAAAGATCGCCAATGCAGCGGTAATACTATATGTAATGTAGATATCCATGGGGGACGCTAGTTGCTTGCCACCAGGTGTAACGTCTAAGGAGGCTATCACATAAAAATGGCTCGGTTGTTATTCAGTCACTGCTACCGGCCTTGAATTTCAAGTCTATATATATATAATTTGTACATATTTTTTAAAAGTAAGTTCGTTTTCGAACGAATTGGTTCAACAACAATAATAAAATTGAATGTTTTTAGTTGTTAACTGAAAGAAAAAATAAGACAGATTTTTTATCTCAATTTATTTTATTATTTTTAAATAATTAAATATCAGTCGTCCATTAAAATATTACAACAAATAATAAATAGTACCTATTTAATTGCTAAGAAAATTAACATATAGCAACACTTGTTTGTATCAAAGAATAATGATAGGTACAACACTGTGTGAGTGAATATATAAATTAAACTAACTAGTTCTATTAATATTACATACTAGCAGACCGCGCGAACTTCGTACCGCCATATTTTATACATTTTCCACTAAAAAGATTACTGCCGCAATCATATTAATACCCCAAAGCTTTCATCATAAATGGACTATCAAACACTAATATTTATTTCAATTCAAGTTCTTGATACATACATACATAACTTCAGGCCAGATCCCTTGCGGGGTAGGTAGAGAGATCAAAGGGCCATAAGGTACGATTATTACACACCTCACTTGCTTATCTGTTGATATTAGCGACTAACAACCAAGATATATTATGGTGATAATATTATCAATTTCAATCAACACTATAAGTAATAATAACAGTAGTAGTAGTCCGAAGCTTTTTGTCAACTTTTAGTTTTTTTTTTAATACTACTTGAACAACCTTTTTTTTTCTTTGGTCATTGTCTTTCTACAAAAAAAAGACCGGGTCACCACATGTTTTAACCAGCATGTGTTTTTTATAATTTAAATGGTGTCGATTTGGCACCTTGGTATTACTCTTATCAAAATAAATTCACTACATTTTAAAAGAGATCACGATATTAAAAATACTAATAGATGGGCAACTCTATGTGGTATGATGAAGACCGTAAAGTCTTTATATTTTAGCAAAATACGCCAAGTCGAGGTGTGTGGGTATATCTTGCGCTTCGTCCATTTATATGAAGTTGCAATATTGTAAAGAATTAAAAATAATACATATTATCATATCTGCTTAGAGAAGTAACTGTGAACTAACGCTAACTTTGACCCAGGACTTTGGATACATAGGTAAAATATTTTTAAATAGTACCTTCGTTTTAGATATTTAGATCACATTAAAGGAATTAGGTACTCTTAAATTGACAGTGGTAGAACCAAGCAGTTCGCTGCATGTATGGGCCGGCTCGACCGGTGAAATACCACGACCTCTCCGAAGATCGACGTAAAGTGGCTCATGCCGCGTTTCGTTCGGTGAGAGAGGTACCCGGAGGCCCACCCCCCTTTCCCCATCCTTTCCTTTCCCCTATCCCTTAAACGTCGGCAACGCAACAGTAACATTATATGTGTTGCTGGTGTACATGGGCGGCGTTGATTGCTTACCATCAGGTGACATGGCTGCTCGTTTGCCCTTCTATCTCATAAAAAAATGCAACTTTTAGGCTATCGCGTATGCATATTACATAAATATAATGAACGGGAAATAACGCCACACGTTTAGGTAAACAAATAATCCAAAAATATATAAAAATCTAATTTACGTGTCTTATTAGACTCGGAAATCATCATAATTTAGCAGACCGCGCGAACTATGCACCGCCATATTATATACATTTATAACTAAAATTTATTGTCCCACTCTTATTAATAACTTAAACTTTTCTCAATAAATGGGCTCTCTAAAACTAATATTTTTTTCAATCCAAACCAGTAGTTCCTGATACATAAATACATAAATTCTCGCCAAATTCCTTACGGGGTAGGCAGAGAGAACAAAGTGCCATAAGGCACGATTCGGCCATACGGCCTCACTCGCTTAGCTAGTATCTATTAGCGTACTGACAATCAAGACATTGATAATATTTAGAACTTCAAAGAAAGCTTTATTAGCAATGCCACTTATGAACAATGAATATAGCAATGAACTTGTCCCATGTTTTTTTTCAACCTTTAGTTTTTTTTTAATACTACATAAAAAACTCTTTTTATTTGGTCACTATTGTTGACTTCAATGAAAAAAACGGGACACCATATGTTCAAACCGGGGTAGCTAACTCACAGTGAATGTTTTTTTTTTATAAGTCAAATGATGTCTGTTTTGCGATTAAGCTTATCGAAATAAATTTACTACATTTTAAAAGATATCACGATCTTAAAAATGTAAAGTTTATTACATATATCTAGAATGTATTATAAATCAGTCAAAATGTTGTTAGTTTTTTAAACGTAATTGTATGTAATAATTTTAAAAATTTATAATTCCAGCTAAGCAATAAAACAGAGTTATCATATTAATTAACTTCTATAGTAATGATCTTTGATACCTATTTAATGGATTTAATGCGAGCGAAGCCGCGGGTAAAAGCTAGTCACTTTTATAAATAAAAATACCACAAAATAGGATTAAATACTACAAAATTTAAATTCTAATTAAAGTATTGAGCGATATGATGACAAAGAGAAAAACAACAACACAACATAACTTCACGCCTTTTCTACTCGAAGATGTAGGCAGCGGCTGTTAAACCTCGTTTCGCCACTATGTTTTCATCCCAAATGGAATAGCTGGCGAACTTATTGCCATACCATTCACAAAGTTTATAGTCATCGATATCTAAATACATATAACTTCCGAAAACAATTTCAAAAAGTCATTGGTGTGAGCCAGAATTCGAACCCGCGACTACTTTATTCAGAAATGGGATTCTCGACAATTGGACCACCGATACCTTTTAGCAAGAAACGAACGTAAAAAAATCTACCTGATAGCTGTCGCGGTCCGAGCTGTCCGAGTCGGATACATCTTCCGTAGTGAACTAAATATTTCCCTATGAAATGAATACTTACATTTTGTATTTTGCGATATCTTTTGAATTAAATGTCCGAATTGAATTATTCAAAAAGTTCTAGAAAGGTATTGAAACTATCTTTTTATTGAAGTAATTTATTTTAAGGAGAATTAATACCAAGGTACAAAATAAACCATTTTTAAAACGACATCAATTTAATTATTTTTAAATATTCAAAAAACACTTATTGTGAGATAACTACAATAGTTAGACATATGGCATCGCGGACTTTTTTATAAACAAATTTATGTTCTATAAAAGTGTAGTACATTTTTTTGTTCTAGAATCTATAGTTTTCGCAGCGTTCACGATGTAAGAATTATTTTCGAGTCATTTTCTTACACCTTGGGTTACATTACTGGACTTATATTAAGGATCCCTAATTAATTTGAAAATATAATATAGCCTAAAGCCTTCCTCGATAAATGGACTATATACCACTGAAAGAATTTTTAAAATCGGACCGGTGGTTTCTGAGATTAGCGCGTTCAAACAAACAAACAAACAAACAAACAAAAAAACAAACAAACAAACTCTTCCGCTTTATAATATAAGTATAGATATTAACTTCATTAATTATCATCAAAACACGGCTTTATTAATTATCATGTGCCTAAAAATACTTTGCTTTGGTTTTCTGTTCCTAGCCATTTAAACATATTAAATATAATCAAAAATCCTAAATGCCTGCTCTGTTATTTTGTCTAAACAATATAAATGCATATAAAATATTTTGATCGCATAGAACAAAATATTAAATCATAATATTAAAATCCTATAAATATTGCGTTTAAACTTTCCCAATTATCCGTATATCAAGTCACCCTAACACCTGAACCATCACTTTACACAAACAAATACAAGTTGATGCTAATTTCATTATTAAAAACGAAGAATAAGTAACAGAGATTATGTTCTTAGAAATCGCATAAGAATCACTATGCTTTATCTCAAGACACACATGTACTGTTTATTATATATGTTTAAACTACTGGATACTTAATTTATATTTCACGAATCATACAACAAATATCATTAAATTACCATTCACTTGGCACTGAGATTTGAGACTCTTCACTAAAATTACTTTTTTTGAAATTGACATTGTACTTTGTTAAGTCCAGCCTCGTTCAATCTTCAGGGAAAACGACCCCTGGGTTGATGATGTTGCGCGGTGAATGATTATCTTCACCGTCATCACCTTTAGCGATTCTTATATTCGCAATGCCAGTTAAATCATAACCATCATCCACTTCATTATTGGCTATATGTTTGTCGTCGTAATTTGTAGGTCCATCAAAGAAAATTGCTGAAGAGTCATCACGGTTAGGATGATACAGTTTTCTGAATTCTCCCAAATTCACAAGGCACAACAACATCAAAAAGATCTTAATATGGCACATTTTGGCACGTTCTTGATTACTGACTGGTTATAAATAAATGAGCTGACCGGTTCTGTTAAAATCCAGAAGTGAACTGCTGTAGACTTGTGCTAACTGTCGTAACCGAATGAATCTCTGCGAGCTATTCCGTAATATTTATAGTCCGATGCATTCGTGCGCACTTTCCTCAATCTTTAGTGTTAGGTACGATCTAAATATGCGTACGTGATTTTCTGTTTTTATTGGCCCCGAAAAACAGGATAAATAATTAATTTGCATTAGGGTTTATTAGCTTTACCTATATAAAAGGTATTAAAGGAACAATACAAATTATAGTATTATGTAGTTTTAATATATCTTTTTAAATTGAAAGGCTTGTATTTATATTTTCTAACCTTGGAAGTTATTTTTTATTACATAATAAAACAAGGAATAAAAAAAACTGAAGTTCAATTACACGATTGCGTATCACTAAGGGTTTGTTGCTATAGGTGATTTTTTTTTTATGGGATAGGAGGGCAAACGAGCAGGCGTGTCACCTGATGGTAAGCAACCAACGCCGCCCATGGACACCAGCAACACATATAGTGTTACTGTTGCGTTGCCGACCTCTAAGGGATAGGGGAAAGGAAAGGATGGGGAAAGGGGGGTGGGCCTCCGGGTACCTCTCTCACCGAACGAAACGCGGCATGAGCCACTTTACGTCGATCTTCTGAGAGGTCGTGGTATTTCACCGGTCGAGCCGGCCCATTCATGCAGCGAATTGCTTGGCTCTACCACTGATTGACTTTGACTTGTAGCAAAAATAATGTAACTTCAAGAAATCATAGTTTTATAGACACAGTTATATATTACTTTTTTGAACGTTGCAGGAAATAAAATGTCCGTTTCATTCCAATGATATTTAGGTATATGGATATTTTATAGAATCTTGTATCCATAATCTATCAAACTACTTAATAAGAAGTTTTTATTTATTTATGATCAGTTAATTGTACTTTAAAAACAACTTTTCGTTGTATCGTATAGACTATAGAGTAAGAGCCTGTGGTTGAAAGTTTGTCAACTTATAGTCCCAGCACAGGTAAGAACAATGGCCAATATAAAATTTATGCAAAATTTACATCATGGATCATAAGTAACCATGATCAGGGCACATGTGAGAAAATAAACATCTACTTTCGTCATTTTATGACGAGTGAGCTTTTGAATATTATGATAAATCACGATTTTATTTGCCTGCCACTTAGCATGGTTGCAATCCCTTGACAGACCACCTTAATGTTCATTAAATTATGTGTGACTTACACACCGATCTAGTTTCGTCAAAGAATAAAGCTTCATTTTTGGATATTAGGTACCTTCAAAATATTATAAGAAATAACTTTATACCAGACACTAAACGTGTGTCGTAGCAATTCCTTGTCAAATACCCTTTATGTTAATAAAATTATAGGTAATTCTACTTTCGTCAAAGTACAAAGCTTCATTTTAGGATTTTACCTTCAGTATTTTTTTTTAATGACATTATCTATTGTCAGACACCTTTTTTTTAACGCGAGGAAATGCTTTATGCACACCGCCCACCTAGAGACGGTAGGGGGTAGTGTGGGACTCCCAAAGCAGTGAGCTGCAATCCGATCCTAGAGCTACCCACTAAAATCCTGCGGCGGCCTTCCTCTGGCGTTGGGGTGGTCCAGGATTCGGATAACCCCTCTGGTCCACACTGCCGTCGCCCCCCCATCCCCCTGTTACGAAGGGGGCTCGTCCTCGGGGAGTCTCGGCGAGAGGCTCCCCAGGGCGGGGTGGCTCTGACCGCGCGCTGTAAAGAGGCGTCAGATACCTAGCATCGAAGAGAACTCTTGCCAGGCACTCTTAAGGTTCTTTAAATTTTAGGCGATTCCGTACCCCGTACCAGCCAAATGTAACCATGACCCAAATTTCATAATCGTCCATCGTTCTTATAACGGGACTATGAGCTGACAACCTATCAGCCTTTATAAAATGACGAAGGTCACGGGGTCTGGGTCTATTGCCGGAACCTATTAACTTACTTTATGATTTAAACTATTTTATAAAGCGTCTGTTATCTATATATATATATAAGAGATTTCCACCTATGTATTGACTCATCACGATATCTCTGGAACCATAAGGCGTAGCAACTTGAAATTTGGTAGGATTATTCCTTTCGCCGAGTAGAGGTCAGCTAAGAACGGATTTTACGAAATTCCACCTACAAGGGGGGTTGCGGGGGTGTTAACAATGGAAAATTCCCATTTTTAACCTATAGCTGCTATCGACTTCAAATTTGTCGAAGATATTGCAGTATTAACATAGCGGGGCAGCAGTTATTACTTTTGATGCGAAACAGAGTTCGCCGGGTCAGCTAGTATTATATAAAGCAATATTATGCAATGTAAAGCAATATTTAAAAACGAATAAGTAATTTAAACATATCATGGGCTGGCTCGACTGGTTAAATACCACGACCTCTCAGAAGATCGTCGTAAAGTGGCTCATGCCGCGTTTCGTTTGATGAGAGAGGTACCCGGAAGCCCAGCTCCCTTTCCCATCCTACTGCCTTAAAGGTCGGCAACGCAACTGTAACACTATATGTTACATGTGTCCATGGGCGGCGCTGGTCACTTATCATCAGGCGACACGCCTGCTCGTTTGCCCGCCTATCCCATAAAAAAACAGTTAATTTTCTCATCCTCCTATGATTTTCTGTTGACTAAATTTTTTCAGTGAAATAAAAACTATTAAATGTATGTAGTTTGATTATACATGTGTGAAGATAGCTTTTAAAGTAAATCGTATGAACTAATGACATTTTAATAGCAAAACAAATAAATAAAACAGTTTAATGCAAGCAGTAGAATCCTGATAGCAATCGTAATTCCTTTTGACCTGTATTTACTTCAAGCAACAAATCTTGTTGATTGAAACTCAGTAAGTATAGCCTCTGTTGATAAATCGTGAACTTTTGAATAAAGCGAAGCGACAATTTCATTTCATTAGAATTAAAGCTCATTTAAGACGTTAGGTATTATATAACATAACATAACTTCACGCCTTTTGTTACCCGAAGGTGTAGGCTGTGAAGGTTTCAGTCATCGATATTTATCACACATAACTTCCGAAATCAATTTCGAAAAGTCATTGGTGTGAGCCAGCGTCAGAATTCGAACCCGGACCTCTAATCAGAAGCCGTGTGCTCGACCACTGGACCACCGAGACTGTTAAAGAAAATCGTAACTATATTATTATTTCATATACCCAACATACATACAAACGTAACTTCACGCTAAGTACCTAGCGGGATAGGTAGTGAGGACTGGCAACATATATCAATAATAATTGTTAAATCCAATAGCAATATCCTTTCTCGAATCGTGTTCCTAATAATATAATATCTTCAGTTGGTATCGAGTAAAGACGATACCGTTATATGCATCAGTATGGCGTAACTGAAGTTGAATGACGTGAGATATGACGACAAAGCCTTTGCGTACGTATATCTGGTGGAACAGGTATTAAATAAACATGTTTTGTGCAGCAAAATACTTATACGCTACTAAATAATTACATCAAGGACAAGCAAATATTAGTTTTTTATGTTTTCTATAATAGCGTTTTGTGCTTCTAAATCGATATTAATAATTAGAAGATTCGAATGTCAATGAAGAAAAAAAGATGACTTAGATGTTGATTTTAATGTCGTGAGGTTGTGTAAAATACCAAAAGAGGAGAATAACAAGATTATCATGCGTATAATTGAGAATTAAAATATGAACAGAAGTCTGATGTGGAGCAATGGACAAAGCTACAAAAAAAAGGTCATGTATAAATTAATTAACTAATATATTCTATGATTTAATCTGTTGGCATTATTATTTGATACACATGCACTGAACTCCTAAATACCCTAGGAATGAATAACTGAGCTGAATCATTTTATATAGTGGTTCTCACGTTGGTTCTACCAATATCATAAAGATTGGGAAGACGAGAGAACGAAGTCGTTACAGTATTTATCTATTAGTAGAGTGCCGTTTGACATAAAAAAATAGAAAACCAAGGAGTGATAGACCACTGTGATAACCAAGATAGTGGTAGAACCAAGCAATAGTGGTAGAGCCAAGCAATAGTGGTAGAGCCAAGCAATAGTGGTAGAGCCAAGCAATAGTGGTAGAGCCAAGCAATAGTGGTAGAGCCAAGCAATAGTGGTAGAGCCAAGCAGTTCGCTGCATGAATGGGCCGGCTCATCCGGTGAAATACCACGGCCGAGAGGCCGTGGTATTTCACCGGATGAGCCGGCCCTTGACTTGACTTGACGTTGATCTTCTGAGAAGAAGATCAACGTCAAGTGACTCATGCCACGTTTCGTTTGGTGAGAAAGGTACCTCCCCCCCCCCCCTAACACTATATGTGTTGCTGGTGTCCATGGACGGCGTTGATTGTTTACCATCAGGTGACACGCCTGCTCGTTTGTCCAAAAATCCCATAAAAAATATCCATAGCCAATTTTCATACAATTTTTTGTAATATATATTTTGTAACAGCATTGAAAGTTTAATATATTATGAGTTTACCGACCCAGACATAGATGGTTTTTTTTTGTTGTATCAAAACTGGATGTAGAGTCAGAAACATATTTTGCAATGGGGTACCATATTAGCCATATTACGTGAGTTTAATTAGTAGATTTTCGGAAGCAAAATTTCGGAACCTATAGATGATCGAATCGGGACACCTTCTAAATAGATACTTGAGAAATGCTCAAATAATCTGTTTTGTGTCAGTAATGTGAAAATTATCTTTACATAATCTTGTTTTTGTCCCTACAATCTATAATAATACTATCAGATCTACTCGTAGTTCAAGGGACAAAACTTTATGTTCTGGCAAAATAATAAAACTTATTTGACCGTGAACCGATTACAAGAAACCAAGTTCCATTTTGGCAAATCTGGTAAGAAATTAGTTTGCTTAACGGCCGAAACCAATAATCAATCCCAATCCAAATTTTGCTATCTAAAATCAATATTTCAATCCATTTATACTAATAAGCGTGCCAACAATCAATCCATGGATTGATTTTGTTTGGGGAATCGATCGACACATACACAATGATCTTAGATTGGCTTCAATCTTAGATTGGAGATTGATTATTAATTTCAGCCGTATGTAATTTCATTGATGGTTTGAGCGGAACCGGTGTGGTCATTCTCGTTTATACATAGATACATTTAGTTAGTAACTTTTATCATTTTGACAGTTTCATACACTAAGTATAAAATAGTATATAAAAAATGTATACTTGTATATCCCTTCAAAAACATTATCCCGATCCCAGACACAATATTAAATATGATAAATGTGATGTTCAGATTTAGACTTTGTGAATTAATTACATCCAGTAGCGGCCTCCTTTAATCTGATAAAACAAGAAATTTCAATGAGTTTTATATTAGCTTTTCGCTAATTGTATACTTGATAGTGTTAATGCTTTAAATTAAATTAATATATTAGCAGAAAAGTCCAGCTAGCAATCCACAATGCAATACTGATCCCAACGCTAACTTATGGAAGCAAGAGCTGGGTATGGCAGAGTGTGCACGAAAGTAGGATAAACGCGGTCGAAATGAGGGCATTGCGCAAAATCTGCGGAGTGACCCTCGCTGACCGCGTCGAAAACAAGGTTATATGGAAGGAAGTCGGATTGAAAGAGTGTCGGTGTAAAAGTAAGAAAGGGCATTCTCCGATGGTTCGGACATGTCGAAAGGATGGATGATGCAAGATCGACTAAGCAGATATACAATGCATAAGCGGATGGTTGTAGTAGTCGAGGACGGCCACGACACACATTCCATGACCAAATAGAACGTGTTCTGGAGAAAGGTGATGTTAGGAGCCTCAATAATCGACGCGCGTGCATTAAACGAGTTGTGATAGTAAACGAAGCGAGTGAGGTGTGTTCAAGACAATTTCAGTTTACAAGGGCTTACAATCCCTGACATAATTTATTGATGATCATGCAGAATAACCATTTAGCATTAAAAAACATACTGGTTAATAGATTATTGAGTAAATAGTATGTGTACTTATTTGATTCTAAATACTTTAGATACGTTTTTAAGGCTTTTAAGAACATTTCATTGAATAAAAAACGCAGTCTCGTCTCAAAGTTTGGAGTTTAGCTAAGTTTTATAGAACTTACCTACACACCTGATGGCAAGCGGATACTGTCCTATACAATATAGAACATATAAAAACAAGACGAAGAAAATTTAACTTATATGGCCGACTCTTTAAAAACATACTCCGTTTGTTATAGACTGTTATATTAATAACTAGATGGCAGCAGATTTCTAATTCCCCTCCACATTTTCGTATGTAGTAAATCTTTATGTGCATTACCTAAATACTAGACACAATAGGTAATGTGACAGCATGGTCTTACGTATATATATAAGACTAATAGTTTGATAATAGTCACCCGAATACGAGTCCAGAAATAGGTGGTTTATGTGGCTTGTCAGTGTGCGTGTAAAAAACGCATCTAAGTATCGATATAGATACTAAATATAATTGTTGATATTCAATGAGATGATATGACATTTCGAATCTTGAATGCTCTTCTAAATGAATGTGGAAAAAATATTTATAAATGCCACACATTGCACACTTATTCACATCACACTTCTTGTAGACAGGTTTCAAATTCGACCTTCAGAAAGGGCTACCCATAAAATATTTATTACAATATGTTTTCTTGTTTAACAGAAGTTGTACTAAGAGTCATTTTGGTAAGGCAAGCAAAAGAAAACATTTTGTTCAATGTTGTATATTAAATAGATAAATAAATACATTATGTAAAATTGATTACTAATTTTAAATTATACCTACGTTAGCCGTGACAAGCATATTTTATTGTCCATAAACATTTTACTGTTCCTGATGGACGTGGTACCACTGCTGTTCGATAATTCTTCACTATCTTCATACTGATGACTTGATTTCCAATAACGTAACTTTAGAAATTATAGTTGTATTACAATTATGTATCATTTTTTTGATATGTGGATGGATATTTTAGAGGATCTTGGATACAAATTAAAATAAATTAATAAGTTTGCTTATGTTATTTAAAGCTTTTTTTATTATTTATGATAGAGTATGTAAGAACAAAGATCAAGATCATTTACTAAGAGTCCAGCAACAGAACGCCATAAATAATTAAAGTTAAGTATTAAATTTTACCTACGGTTTTACAGCTATATATTTTATTCAATAGGAATTTAAACATGTTGGATTGTAAACAACATCACATCAAAGTATCGGTATGTCGGTCATCAATATTTATCACAAATAACATCGGAAAAGAATTGATGTGAGTCTGGAATTGGACCCGTTGTATAATAATAGTTACGCTACAATTTATAACTGAATTGGTTCCCTTAATATACACAAATACTTTCCAATATGCTATATTCGGTCGATAAAATGAGTCCGAACGTATTGGCTATTGCATGGATGTGATAGAAATGCACACTATAATAAACCCAGATCTTGTTTTCCTTTTCTGCCTTTGACTGAGCTGGAATTAAGGACGTACCGATTCTATTGTTAATAGTATAGATACGAAAACACGCTTTGACTTGTACGTGCTGAATTTATTTAAATATAAATTACTTATTAATTTAATTTAAAACTTGTTTATAATATTCATCCATATTATCAGCAACTAAACTTCCCGCGAAAGGATTTAAACGAGTACTTCTTGAACAATGCCGCACTCTCGCGGCAAAGATTCTGTCCCCTAAATGGAGACCAACCAATTCGTTCAACATTTTGTTCAGTTTCCTTTACGCTCTATACATTGTGTACAGTATAACCAAAATTATTTCAAAATATATTTGTAAGGACTACTTAAACTATTACCATATCAGTATAACTGAAGCCTTATGAAAAGGCCTGAATGCTGCTTATGCTGCTGAATGCTGCTCAGTTTAATTTAAATGCGGTTTTTTGTTATAAAATTTAACTAGAATAAAAACTCAGCTATCAAGAAATTTCGTTTCATATTTCTTTTTAACTAATTCCATGATAATCAGTAAAGTGATCAAGGTTGTTATGGAGAAACAATCAATAATATAAGTAATAAAAATACCGATTTATTAGACATTCAACTTTAATAAAAATAGGCTCGGTTGATGGTCGGTCATTGACCTGAGCCTCGATTTTAACTTTATGTCCTATATGTGCATAAATTATACACGTTTTTAAAAGAATTAGTTCATATTCGAATATATTCATTAATACAAAAAGAAAAACCAAATTGGAAGGTGTTAGTTGCTAGGTCAAAGAAAAAATAACAAAAAACCGAATGTTTATCTAAAAGTTATTTTATTAAACTTAAATATTAAAATATCAGTCATCCATTAAAATATTACAATAAAAAAATTACCGCTAATAAAGCTGACATGTACCAACACTAGTACAATTAAATAATAATAAACTAAACTAAATTAAAAAATATCTAAATTATTAAAATAAATAATTGCAATTAATCTTTTGGCGCAAAAATTATCAAGTACAAAAAAAGCATGTATTGTTCAGATAAAACATATTTGAATAAAGACGAAACACATCAGACCGGGAATCAATGTCGCCATTCGTTAATTAAGAATACGAACAATGTGACTTATAGTTATCAAACAAACTCGTTCCATTTAATTTTGTTAATTATAATCAATACACGTTAACGAAGTCCGTTTCATTATCATTATTCACAAACACATTTAAAATATTTGGCTTTGGTTTTTATACTTTGCATTCAGCTAAATGAGCATTACTGATATTTTGTCTGAACTTCCATCACACACATGCACATCAATTATTTTGATCAGATATAACAAGATTTATTGATCATTGTATTACAATCCCATAAATACTGTGTGCACATAATCTTAACTTTTCCAATTATCCATATATCAAGTCACCCTAACTCCTGAACCAACACTTTGCGACGCCCTCAGAACGAAAACAATAAAATTTAATTAAAAGAACAAACAATTACAATACGATGCTAATTTCGATAATAAAAACGAACACTTAAACATAAAATAATATTCTAAGAAATCACAGCAGAATCACTATGCTATAACTCAAGGTCACACATCTTTAAACAACTATGTACTTATCTAATGACATGGATCATATTATAAGAAATATAATTAAATTACCATTAGTTTGGCACTGGAATTTGAAACTCTTCACTAAAATCATTTGTTTTAAAACTAACGTTGTATTTTGTTTGGTCCATTCCCGTTCAATCATCAGGGAAGACAAACCCTGGGTTGATGATTTTGCGCGGTGAATGATTATCTTCACCATCATCACTTTTAGCCATTCTTATATCCGCAATGCCAGTTAAATCATAACCACCATCCACTTCATTACTGGATATATGTGTGTCGTCATAATTGGTAGGTCCTTCGAAGACAATTGCTGAAGGGTCATCGCGGTTAGGATAATACAATTTTCTGAATTCTCCCAAATTCACAAGACACAACAACAACAAAAAAATCTTGATATGGCACATTTTGGCACGACCTTGCTTACTGACTGGTTGCAAATAAATGACTTGACTGGTTCTGTTAGAATGTACCAGTAACTTGTTGTTGACTTTTGCTGACAGTCGTACCTAAGCGAATGAAGCTCAACGAGTTATTCTGTAATATATATAGTCAGTTGCAACCGTACGCACTTTCCTCAATCTTTGGTGTTAGTTTGGTATGATCTGAATTTGCAGACGTGGTTTCCAGCCTTCCGACCCCGAAAAACAGGATAAATAATTAATTGCGTCTGGGTTTATTACTTCTACAGATATTGAAAAATATAGGTTATCTGGAAGGTTATGATATAGGTACACTATAATTTTATTATATATGTAATTTTAATAAGCTTGAGCAGCTCTCCAAAATGTGTTATTTGTATTATTTTTTATGTACTTTATATATTGCGAAATAATAAAATAAGATATAAGAAAACGATTAAGATTAATTTCAATATGTTATAAAAACCAACCATTTTGTATGTCTTTAAGGATTACCTGCGATAGTGTTATGACTAAGTACGAATTTTAACAATTGGAACTTTTGTGTTATTGCAGAATTACACCGCTCGCAGGTTTATTCCCACAAACCAGTATTGCTGCTCTTTAAAGTTTAACATATGTTTTTTTGTACTATTGTAAATCACTCCCAATTCATTTGTTACATTTTCAATAGTGTGCTCCTTGGAATCAGCCTATGAAATATTCCATTAAATGGTCAGCAATGTCAAGTCTCCTTTCTGCATTACTAGATTTGAGATTTGAATAACATCTACAAAATGTAACCGTGTGGTTGTGGATAACTTCTCTGATGATACAAATCTAGCCAATCACAAAAAGGCCTTTTTTCGTAACATAATAAAATCTAGGCTCACCCTAAAGAAAATCCTTTCCCATTGCAACCCTGCAATGCCTGCAAAAAAACCCTAAAACAGTGCAGCTGCCTTCCACCGGTGTGTGGATGGTCAGGACGAACGGCTGTCCATTGGC
The DNA here is from genome assembly GCA_905147225.2 of Euproctis similis. Taxonomy (NCBI): domain Eukaryota; kingdom Metazoa; phylum Arthropoda; class Insecta; order Lepidoptera; family Erebidae; genus Euproctis; species Euproctis similis. The sequence continues at coordinate 12,738,747 of LR990105.1, forward strand.
TCACCTTGCCATCGCCCTCCTAACAGGGAGCTCATCTTTGGGGAGACTAACAACGAAAAGGCCTTAAATATTAGTTTGCACGAATTCGGATTACTTTTATTTAAGAGCAAAATGACTTTTTTCTCAATCCCGCACACATATAATTTTCTATCACAAATAAAGGTCTTTTTAAAATACATTTCACTAACTATAATGTGCGTATAGTACAAAATATGATGTGCATGAGTAATTTTGAAATCTGATATATAGACTAACTAACATTGGGAAAGGATTCAATGAAATTGATAAACATTATGCAATTCGCGTTGTAAAAATTGTGCAATATAAAGGAAAGCATAAGAGTGGGATATACACACCTTATTACACATACGCGTAAATTTTACTTTTTCAATGATATTAACACAAAATTTATATAAATATATCAACTGCCTTAAAAGAAAACATAGAAAGGCAACGTGAATAATAATATTATGTCGTCAATACAATGATGAGACTGACTTTCCTTCTAAATATCTGAAGATTGTCTACGTCAGTATGTCTAACTGTTGTCATTTTTTTTTAGTTTTAATATGTTGAAATCCACAATTATATCTACTTGTGAATTTATAATACGAGTAACATATGTATTATGATTTAAATTATTAAATGTATTAATAAACGGTCATTCTTTCCTGTTATTTACAAGACTACATCACTCTTAGTAACTACTGATAGCATCACGTTGCATTCTTGTTCTGGTTACGTAAATAACATATTAACATATACCTGCTCGTTTTGTAATTTTGTACTTGAACTTTAGCTGACCTCCCAAACTTACTGTATTATATTCCTTAACCACTCAAAGGGTCAGTGCTCCGTTTTAATTGGTTGTATCGTTCGCCTATAATAATCTTTAATAAATGTGTTATCTAAAATTTTTTTTGTTCAAGCGGATCAGTAGTTCGGGGATTGATTCGGGCAACCAAACACTCTTTAGTTTTTTAATAATAATTTAGATCTAACTTCAATGCTGCTATAGGAGAGCTCGAAAATAATTACGAGACACTGCAAATGTTAAGTTTTATTAGATAATGTTTATTAATATCACTATTCAAAGTTTGTCCCTACTGCTCCATCAATGCAAATAGTACAAAAATAATCCCTGCCTCATCAGGTCATCGAAAGTTTAATATTTTCTGATATTGATAATTTTGTGACCAATTTAAATGGCCGAGTACCAATTTATATAAAATATAATAGATACTAAATAATAGAATTCAAATAATGTTTTTAATGGGATAGGAGGTCAAACGAGCAAGCGTGTCACCTGATGGTAAGCAACCAACGCGGCCCATGGACACCAGCAACACATATAGTGTTACTGTTGCGTTGCCTACCTTTAAGGGATAGGGGAAAGGAAAGGATGGGGAAAGGGGGGTGAGCCTCCAGGTACCTCTCTCACCGAACGAAACGTGGCATGAGCCACTTTACGTCGATCTTCTGAGAGGTCGTGGTATTTCACTGGTCGAGCCGGCCCATTCATGCAGCGAACTGCTTGGCTCTACCACTGTAATGATTAAATTCGTAGCATTGTTATCCCAGTTGAAAGATTAAAAATGCTTAATATTTCAATACGTTTGAATTAAAAAATAACAATTATTAAGAATTTCATCATGCTAATCTTCCAGTAACACGCTTCAGAGCAATCGACACCTTGAACTATATGTACCTACACTTAATATAATAACGTGATAAATACTTCTCAATAATACATAAATTAGTAACAATAGTTACCTTTAAATTATCTAGCCTCAAACATAATCATGATGAATTAATATCCTTAAATAGCATCTGTATCCTAGTTAAGTATATCACATATTTTATACACACGTAATATCGTAATTAATTGAAGACGCAAGTAATATGACGGCAGAGAGTTATTACGTGTACAGCGGTGATCGAAAACAACAGGTTTTGGTGGTGAAACCGTGAGATTCAGTCTTGTTATGACGTATATACATGAGTCTAACCAAGTCTGGTTACCTGGTCACTGCCAACGCTTAGTTTAAGGTCAAAATACAGTTGAATCAATGTCATATTGTGAGAATTTGGTGTAACATAAATTAAACAATTACGTAAACATACTCACCGTGTTCTCACTACTATGAGTAACTAAGATAAAAAAAAAATACACAAATTGTTAAGATTTGTTATCAACTTGCCATGTTAAAAATGAATACAGCAAATTTTTTGCAATTATTTATTTCACACCTGAAGCATGAGAAGTCTTTATTTATTGTTGTTTTTGGTTAATATTCATCTATAAACATAAAAATAAAATTGAGGTGTCTCTTTATAATATTATTATGGAAAGAACTGCATTTGACTACCATCATGAATATATATACATATATATACGTTACATGTGTAACGGTGGCTTGTTATAGGTGACTATTCCAATGGATAATGGTATATAGTGAGTGGTGCTTCTTCCATGATGGTGATTGAGCGGCCGGTAAATTAAAGACGTAATAACGATCTTGTCATTTATTTGTATCAGCGACAACTGCCTGTCGCTGCACACCGACCACTGCCGCATACTGTGCGTACAGTGATTATACACTATTGATGGCACGTACATGTACGTGCCATGAGGTGTAGTATCCCTTACATCATTCCCCCCTTATTTGAAAAAAAAAATCCTTAAAATTAATCACAAAAGTAAAAAAAATCCTGCATGGTAGCGACATAGGCTCCAACATAACATTTTTGTCTGTCTATCGGTTTGCTCCGGCTAATTTCTGAAATGACTGGATCTATTTTGAAGGGACTTTGACTTATAAGCATGTAGCTGGTATAATAAGGAGTAACTCCGGCTACTTTTAGAAAAATATTTATTTATTGTCTTCGAGGCGGAACAAACTTTGCCGGGTTAACTGGTAATGAATAAAACTCAGCTGGTCTTACTCAAAAGTACCTATTCCTCTGACTGATGTAATATACAGATCGATATATTTAAAGTTTGAATATAACGAAACAAAGGACAAAGGACAAATTTTCGAAATTATATGCGAACTGGCAGCAGCCCACTATTTTCTCGTTGGTGACGTAAGAGGCGACTAAGGGATTAGAACTAATGCGGACCATCTCTTCAATCTTTCATGGTCTAGAAGTTGAGTACTCTAACTTCTATTTCACGAGGTCACAGTTATAAATTTCGTTGCCTCGAACAAACTTTCCATAAGTTATCTATACATATAATAAAATTGTAGAAAAGTCAAAACTGTACATTGAATATTTTTTAAAAAGAATACTTGGTGTGTGATCTGCAATCGATACCGAAGCCAAAAATATACTTTTTAGAATTTTTGTCTGTTTGTCTGTTTGTCTGTTTGTCTGTTTGTCTGTATGTATGTCCGGGATAAACTCAAAAAGTACTGCATGGATTTACTTCAAATTTGGCACGAAAATTATTAAGAAGTCGGGTCAACATATAGGCTACATATTATCACGCTATCACCTACGAGGAACGAGCAGTGAACCTTTATTTCTTCAATGTATTCTGTAGCAACGTGTAATCTAACGACGCATATTTGTATGTTGTTATGGTGTTATTATGTTAATAACCATGCTTTAATCTATACATATAATAATAATAATAATATAATATAAGTTAGCTTCACATTTTAATTAACTTATGCCGTTAAACATAACAGACAATTTTAAAACAGTGCCATCTATGAGATTTACAAAACAGAAAACATTAAGTTGAATTACACGTGTAAGCACTTTTTGGTTTTAGATATAAATAAATCTTTGAGATTTTAAAAACATCAAGTCGAATTACATGTTTAAACACTTTTTGAATATAAATAATTGAAATTTCATCATGCGCTTGCGGTCAATAGATGTTTTTAAGAGTCATAGATGGAGTTGTGCATTTTCTTCTTTAAAATTGTATCGTTAATTCTTTTCAGAGATGAGCAAGACAATTAAAAAAATGTATTTGTATATGCTAAAAACTGTTAATATTTTTGTTCGGTATTTATTGGTGTAATGATTGCTTCGTAATTTTATAATTTTACACCATTAAAAAAAAATGTTTCCTATTCGCTAACTAGATGGCGTTGGCGTCGAATTAGATCGGATGGAATATGGCGGATACTGGCGTTCTCTATACATGACAGGCATCCTGCCGTCATGCATTTAGACGTCCACCTAGAAAACGGTCAGCGCATATATTTTGATCCCAACAACGTTGCTGAGCGCTTAGAAAATCCGCGCCAAACAACTCTCTTGGCATTTTTCAGGCTCTGCGAAATCGACCAGTTTGCGAGGTTCCTTACGTATGACGAGGTGCCTTCATATTACACGTACGACAAGCAAAGGGGAATATTTAACCGACGTCGAAGAGGAGGTGCTGTCGAAGGTTTTCCGGGAATTTTCAAGGACACCGTATTGGGTAGAGTTTATACCGTGCACCCGAATAATGGCGAATGCTATTTTCTGCGGTTATTACTTCACACGATCCGAGGCCCAACGTCTTTTGCCTTTCTGAGAACATTTGATGGCGTGGAGTATCCCACTTACCGCGCAGCCTGTGTAGCACGTCACCTTCTCGACGGTGACCAAAACTGGGATGACACCCTCGCGGAGGCGAGCGTCAGTAACAGCCCCAGCCGTATGCGTCATCTGTTTGCCGTCATCTTGGTGTTTTGTGGAGTCACGAACCCGGTAGCTTTGTGGGAAAAATATCGACATCATCTATCTGAAGATTTTCTACGAGCTTTGAGGCGTGCTACTGGAGACGAAGTCGAAGTAACTGATGAACGCGTGCTGAACACCTGTCTTAGTTCACTTCAAGACGTGGTCATTTCCATCGGCGGCAATCCATTGGTCGAATATGGGTTACCAGCTCCCCAATCATCACCGCATCAAGACCGTGAAAATCGAGAGTATAACGCTGAGACAATTTACGATCCGAGCGAAATGACCACCATACGAAATCACCATGTCGCTTTGTTCTCTTCAGAGCAAAAACAAATTTATGACACTGTTCTTAAAAGCGTTGGGCAAAACCAGGGTAAAATGTTTTTCTTGGATGCTCCTGGTGGAACAGGAAAAACATTTGTTACCACTGGCATACTTGCAGAGGTCAGGAGGCAAGGCAAAATTGCCATTGCTGTAGCGTCGTCGGGAATCGCTGCCACACTGCTTCCGGGTGGCAAGACAGCACATGCCATGTTTAAAATTCCCATCGATTTAGAGAGCACCGAAACGCCTGTTTGTGGTGTGTCACGCAATAGTGATAAGGGACACGTGCTGAAGGATTGCTCTCTGATCGTATGGGATGAGTGTACGATGGCCAATAGAAAAGCAGTTGAGGCCGTGGACAGAACCCTGCAGGACATCCGCAGGAACGAACACTTGATGGGTGGTGTCACAGTTCTATTCAGTGGCGATTTCCGACAAACGCTTCCCGTGGTGACGCGGGGATCGAGGGCTGACGAGGTGAATGCTTCGTTGAAACGATCTTCGCTGTGGTCACGAGTTCGTACGCTGCGCTTGACCATTAATATGAGAGCTCGGCTCGGCGGCAATGCACGTGCTCAAGAATTCTCCGATGTTCTTCTAAGTCTTGGCGAAGGCACTCTACCAGAGGAGAGAGGTGGGCAGGTGGTGCTTCCAGAGTCTCTCGGTAGAGTCGTATCCAGCTTAGAAGAACTCATTCGCTGTGTGTACGGGGACATCAGTCATATACCGCACCAGCAGAATTCTTGGGTATGTGAGCGGGCAATTTTGACGCCCAAAAATGGTCAGGCTGAAGCAATCAACGAATGCATTCTCTCGAAAATTGAGGGGAATGAAGTGGTTTACACCTCTATAAACACTGTCATCGAGCAAGATGATGCCACACATTATCCCGTGGAATTTCTGAACTCTCTGTCAGCAAGTGGACTTCCAGCGCATACTATCAAGCTGAAAGTCGGTGTCCCGATTATGCTTCTTCGGAACCTATCTCCTCCGAAGTTGTGTAACGGGACCCGCCTTAAAGTCATCTCGCTCCACAGACACAGCATTGAGGCGGAAATTCTTACGGGTTGTGGCGTAGGCGAGGCAGTATTTGTACCACGCATTCCCCTCATACCTCATAACTTCCCGTTCCAGTTCAAGCGCGTACAGTTCCCCGTGAGTGTTTGCTTCGCGATGACCATCAATAAGTCGCAGGGGCAGACACTGAGAGCAGCGGGTGTCGACCTCAGGACGAGCTGCTTCTCACACGGGCAGCTGTACGTCGCTTGCTCCCGCGTCACCAGTCCTGACTCTCTTTACATTTTGGCTGCGGAGAGCCAAACCAGCAATGTTGTTTATAGAGAAGTTTTATAAGTATATATTTTTATCCTTTTCTATATTTATATTTTCTTATTCATTATTTTCTACATTTGCTTCAGTCGCAACTTATTACTTAATTCAGCAGAATCACCATAAAGTCATTTATTCAAAGCAGACTGAAAATCAGCACTTTTGAAGTTCAACAATTTTACAAAAGACAGTCTCCCTCTGTTACTGTACTTTCTGTATTTATGAAATGTAAAGAAGTAACGGGTAAATAAATGTTATTTTAAAAGGTATAATCGTAGGTATTTTTGGTGCTGTATAGCGTTCAGGCAGATGACGTCGCGGGCTACAGCTATACTACAAAAATTCCTGTTAAAATGAAAATAAACAATGCGGGCACCAACCATTGCTACCGCAATCTGTACTTATCCTACCAGTTACAATTTCATTTTAGAGGTAATTACTTCTCAACTGTCTATGTAAAAATATAGCTATCTGATCACAAATTCCACGCGTACGAAGTCGCGGGCACAGCTAGTATATAATATATATAATATTATATATATATTACATATATATTACATATATATAATATTATTGTGAATTATGCCTGATACAATACCATAGGTTTAGCCACCTATTACATTTAAGTCTAGACAACTAGTGTAAAGGAATGTGTTACAGTTAATAGTAGTTATTACAGTAAATTATATAGGAAGTGTCAAGGAGAAAAAAACCCTAGTTGTAAAAATATACACTAATATATTATTATGATGATATTTGTATGTTTTAAAAGATTTTTGCTGTGTGGCGCCGGCTTAGAATACCGCCACCCCATCTCTTCCCTTGGGTGTCGTAAAAGGCGACTAAGGGAAAAGCTAGAAGAATGGGCAGCAGCATTCTCTCTTAAGACAATACAGCCTACTGCGATCGCCAACCCGCCTGCCAAGCGTGGCGATTATGGCAAAATCCCCCCATGATTGAGCGGACCGGCAGTTGTGGCGCTCTATGGGGGAGGCCTGTATCCAGCAGTGGACCTCAAAGGGGCTGATGATGATGATGATGAAAAGATTTTTGTTCTTCAACACAGTTTTTAATTTGGTACAGATCAATGACTTTTCGAAAGCTAAATGTGATTATTATTAATTGTTGAACGAAACATGTGAATACAATAATTATAAAAGCATCAATATAAATCAATATAGAACTCATTTATATTTTATAAATTTGTTTTCTTTTTTACATCTAATTGTCACATCACACCCTTGTTCTCCAAACGTGGGCAGAAGTAATTATAACTCGCCAAGTTGACTCAGTTTTTAACTCCGAACTAGATGACATAATTATGTTGTCATAAATCAGGCACAATGTTGTTAGTTATATTTATAAATGACACATAACATTTGAAACGTCATTGTTATGAGCTAGAATAAAACAATGTACATCAATGTGATGTCATTTTATTTAGTTACGAATCGAATTATCTGTATATACCATTTCAGTATCATGATCATCAGCCGTTCGATTTCCGCTGTAGGCCTCCCCCATGGAACGCCACAGCTCACGGTCCTGTGCCTTTCGCATCCAGTGGCTCCCAGAAATCTGGTCCAGGTCGTCGATCCAACTAATGGGGGGACGTCCACTACACGTCGACCAGTTCGTGGTCGCCACTCGAGAACCTTTCTCCCCAATTGTTGTCTGCTCGTCAAGCGACGTGGCCTGCCCATTTCCACTTCAGCGTGCCAAGCTTTCGGGCCCGAAAGATTAGCACACTGAATACAATTTATTAAATATAATTATAATGAAATCAAAATATATAAAACGCTAGTTGACCCAACGAACTTTGTTTCACCTCAGAAGCAATAAGAGTAAATAAGAATGGTCGTTGTAAGTCCCCACACATACACCATCGCGGACTTCCTTGTAGACCTTTTGAAGGTCTATAATAGTGTAGTATTGTTTTGATTTATCACTTAAGCTTCAGCCAGCGTTTGCAATTAAAGAACAAAATCAAGAAAATTTTCTCTGTTTTTACTAAATTATATGTGAATTAGGTTTAAATACTAACCACCCTATTGACACCCTCTATCTGATATATAAAACACGTCAAAATATGTTTCGTAGTTTCAAAGATATTTAAATAGCTTATAATGTAATAAACTACTGACTATTTTATACAATGTAATGGTAATAATGATAAACGAGTTCTTTGTTGGTCTTTATTTTTGTTTCGAATTTGGGAACTCTAATATGGAATACTGATGCTTTTGTAATTATTGTATAATTAAGCTTTCTTTCTGTAAGTCGTTAACATTCAAATTATCTTTACGATACATGTCTATGATAATTGGAGGATATTAAACCCTATTTGTTACTATCATATAGTGCGTTATGACATTTATTTATTTTTCCTACAATAACATTATAATAATACTTTGTGTCCGGAATGGCAATAGGTTCGCCACCTATTCCATTTGGGACGTAAACTTAATGGCGAGTGGACTCCTAATAGCCACTGCCGACATATTTGGGTAGAAAAAGGCGTGAAGTTATGGTATGTTATTAAATTATAAAGGAAGAACGAAGTGGAACAATTCATGCCTTCTGTTATAAGACGAGTTATATTATTCCTTTTAAGTAATTTGGAAAGTACTGGCATTGACAAGGTCGAATATACACTAAAATATTAAATAATATATGCCTCAGCAATATTTCATTGTTTTAGTGCCGATTTTATTTGTTAACTTTACGTTCCAGCATCACCGACGTCGTAACATAGATATTAACTGATATATATTTTATATTAATTTGTCTTTTTTATGGCATAGGAGGGCAAACAAGCAAGAGCAGGTTCACCTGATGGTAATTAACTTCCGCCCATGAACACCGTGGTGCGTTCCCGTCCTTTAAGGGAGTAGCAGAGGAAATTAAGGAGAAAGGGTCAGTGCTGCTGCCTTCATGAGATACATACACTCATGAAGCAGTTCTTTCATTTCTTCATGTTTGCAAATCTCAAGTAATTATATGTTTTTTTTTTTCGTTTAATGCATTTTTTACACACCTCGAAACCTAGTTAGCTAGTGGATTGAAATTTGTCTTTATCGTATGGGTATTACTAGTTTTTATTAAATAGTGAAAGACTATTGGCCCGTGAATTAATAGGCACAACGTTTTAAAATGTTTTAATTTTTTAACTTCAATTTATCAGACACAACTGCCGAAAATCTATTCATGTGTTGTTGTGGATTAGAACTTGTGACATCATTAAAAGAAGTCTTGACGTTAACTACAAAAACGAAGACTACAAATATGATTTAAAAACCTACAATCATATTAATATGATCATATACTTAATTACGATTTCTTTCAAAACGTATAATAAGAGGCATTTTTTTTGATTAAATATTTATTAAATTTCATTTTTAAATATCAGTCGTCTATTATTAAAATTATCTTATTATTATAAAATTTTATACACAATTTTAGACACGATATTATAATTTTAAATAGTCATAATTAATATTCATGAACACATACACAAAGTCTACGTCTAAGTATTACTACCTATATAACATTAGATAAATTTTATTTGTTAGAAATTGATAATGATTTTCAAAAACATTTTTCAATTGATTGTCATTACATTTTTTTACGAAGACCTTACAAAAGAGAGAATAATTTGACATATTTTATTAAAATTTGTCGTCATGTATTGTTAATTGTTATAAGTACTATACCTATAATCTTTTACTGTTTATGTACTTATCTACTATGTTACAGTCTGACTTCTGGCAAGTAAATAAATACTTTTTTAGTAAAATATAATAAAAACTTACAATATTTGATAACTGCATATCCATTTGCATAAATGTTTCAAAATAAAGTTAAAAAAAAACCTAATTAACACGTAACATTTACTTTAAATTGGTTTACGAAACTTGTTATTGAGACCAATTATTTTGCGATATTTCTTATAATTATATTAATTAATATTCTTAATTTAATTTTTAACTAAGTACTTAACTAAGTAAAAAATTAAGTTTGTAATATATTATAAAGTAAACATAATATAAATTTATAACAATGTGTAGAACTTGTTAATTGAATAAGTTAATTATATTCCTTTTTGGTAATAGATAAATCGACTACTAAATATTTACGATCCTTCTAAAATTATTTATGAGATAAATGAATTTAATTTATCTAAAATATGACTTTGTATTTAACTTATGAATGTGTTACATACATAGTAATAAGTTTGACTAAAATTTACACACGAGTTTATCTCTAATATATTGTGTACGAATACGTATTCTGCCTACCCCGCTAGGGACTTGGCGTGAAGGTATGTATATTTCTAAAATTATTAAATATGGTTTGATAATGAAAATTACGTGAACTATAATCTTGATAATAAATTATTTTCTAAGAGATCAAAACAAAAAAGAGTATTGTAAATGAAGCAGAAGATATTATATACAATAAGTATAGATTATCTGTTAAATATTACACTTTTATCACTTATTAAATTAAAGCTATCACTTTTTTTTTTCTTTCTTCTTTTTCGGTTTTCTTATACAAAATCACATTCAATCATCTGGAAATATGAAACCTGTATTAACAAGACGTCGTGGTGTATGATTGTTGCTAAGAATATCATCTTGAGCGATCCTTATATCTGCTATTTCTGATATATCGTAGATATCATCCAAATCGTTTTTAGATATCTCTCTGGTATCGAAATTTGTGGGTCCATCGAAAACTATTGCCGTAGGATCATTACGATTCATTGGATAATATAGTTTTCTAAGTTCCACTAAATTCACAAAACACAAAACCACTAGTAGGATATTTGTTTTGCGCATTTTGGCACGACCTTGCTTCAGTAACTGGTATTAAATGATTTAACACAACTCTGTTAGCTGTTATTAAAGTGTCTACTATTTGCTAGCGCTCAAGCGTGAATGAACTCCGTATTTTATTCTTTGTTTTATATAGTCATTGCGTATAAAGATTAAAAAGGTACGATATACGCACTTTCCTTGATATCTGACGTTTTATATGAATCATCTATTTCGTTCACCTCCTAAGTTTTCCTCAGGTTAACATGACCCCAAAAAACAGGACAATTAATGACGTCAAATATTATTGTGTATTTTTGTATACAGACATTATTCACTGTGGGTGATTTTTAAAGTAAAATATAATCTAAGTAACTAATACTTCGCTAAAATGTATGAAAGTACAAATTCGACTTTCGATTTTCCGGCGGGGACTACGTGAGATAATGTAGTCTATATCAGCTTCATTGTGTGCCAAAGAAATACACTTCAAATACATAATCCTCCTTCTGGTATAATCGGGTACAAAGCGGTCAGAAGCATGACCGACTACACGCAGACATTACCACAACAAAGGAATATATGAAAAAAATATAATACAACCTGCAAAAATAGACCAGAAAAAGAGCCTTAGCTTTAGTAGCTTCGTAGACATTTTTGAATTATTGCCCGGAAATGAAAATAATTTATGTTTGGATTATATTTGTTTTGGTACACGGTTTTGAAAAAAAAGGGGTGTGAACAATTTATAATACTCCTGCAGCAATTATCTATAAAAAAAATTGCTTGGATAAAAAATCATAGAAACGTTAAAGTATTAATATGTAATATATTGACCTACGTCATATATCTAACAAACATATTTATATTTCGATTTTGAGTTCATGATATTATTGTTATAAATTAAAAAAAAAGATATTATTTGTAAACCCCGTCTAAACTACGTACTTAAAGATAAAACATATAACATAACTTCACGCCTTTATCTACCAGAAGTGGCTGTTAAGCTCGGACTCGCGGCTATGTTTAAGTCCCAAATGGAATAGGTGGTGAACCTATTGCCATACCGTGCACAAAGTTTTTAGAAATCGGTATTTATCACACATAACTTTTGAAATTAATTTCGAAAAGACATTGGTTTGAGCCGAGATTCGAACCCGCGACCTCTGGAATTAGAAGCGATAGTCTTGGTACCTAAAGAAGATATGCGTTATATAAGTATTAAGTGTCAGGATTAGTATGCTGATAAATGATGTAGACAGTTGGGTCCGACCACTTAACTCTTTTAAGCTTTGAGTGATATGTATTATTGTCACAGGTCACCCACATCTGGCTGAGTTATGTCATCCTATACATTCATGCTGGAACCTGCAACCATATAGAAATTGAATTTGCTGAAAGAAATAATCAACTTTTATTAGGAGGATTCAATATTTTAGTCTCGGTGGTCCAGTGGTCGAGCACACGGCTTCTGAACCAGAGGTCCGGGTTCGAATCACTGGCTCACACAAATGACTTTTCGAAATTATTTTCGGAAGTTAAGTCTGATAAATATCGATGACTGAAACACTTTGTGCCCGGTATGTCAATAGGTTCGCCACCTATTCCATTTGGGAAGTAAACATAACGGCGAGACGAGGCTTAACAGCCGCTGCCTACATCTTCGGGTAACAAAAGGCGTAAAGTTATGTTATGTTATCAATATTTTATTTTAATTAATTTAATAACTTTGCAATATATCTGTGACGTCTGTAATACTGTTGTTCCTAAGTTAAGATTTTTTTGTTGCTCGCGGACCGCATCAGATGCATCTTAAGTTTTATCATTGAAAATAATAATAAATAAGGAATATGTTATGTAATGTATTTAAAAATAATAATCTCATGTTAAATTTGTTAGTTCTGCAATCGGTGCTTTTCAGAATTGACTCAAAACAAATAATGAAATGGCTTTGAAGGAATTTAAAATAAGTAGTACATGCGAAATGAACACCATTTGGTCTATTTAATCTGCATTCCTGGGTTCGAATCATCACATATATGAGTGAACTTACATAGTGATATTTTTTTCGAAAAATTGGAGGGGTTAGCACAACAAGTACTTGTAATTCTTCGTGGACTCCACATTTTTTTCGAGCATTATAAAAGATAATTATCTATGACTAGACAAAATATGACCAAGATTTGGAAGCAGGCACGCGATGTATTTCGGATGACTAAAATATTTTATCCCACGGAACGGCTCAGTCATTCTCGGGAAATAAACGAAGGTAAAAGGGAATGTTCATATTTGATGATTTTATATATAGGTACGTTAAAACATTTATGATTAGTTTCAGTAGTATCTACCTTTGTGTATTTCTTATGTACCTATGTTTATATAATAAATAAATGAGTAAAAATATTTTTACAAAATAAAGTAGCCTAAGTTACTCCTTAATACACAGCTACCTGCTAATAGTAGCCCCGACAAAATCGGTCCAGCCATTTCAGAGATTAGCCGGAAAAAAAAAGACAGACGAAATTTTTTTCTATAATTTATTATTTTAATTATTTATTTTATTTATTATTTTCATGATTGATTTATTTTATTTAATGATTTATTTTATTGAATAGTCTCGGTGATCCAGTGGTCGAGCACACGGCTTCTGATCCAGAGATCACGGGTTCGAATCCTGACAACTGGCTCACACTAATAGCTTTTCGAAATTGTTCGCCACCTATTCCATTTGGGACGTAAACACAACGGCGTGACGAGGCTTAACAGCCGCTGCCTCCACTTTCGGGCAACAAAGGCGTGAAGTTATGTTGTTGTTATTTTACTAAGACAAATTTACAAATAAATAACATCGCATAAGATATCATTTATTGGTTATTGGTTTGTACCTAATCACGTTTAACAAAAAAAGTTATTATCTTTTACCAAAGGACTAAGTAAACCGACGGACTAAAATCTATTAAAAATCATTCGACTAGTTCGTGAGCACATCACTTTGCAATACGGCTTGTATATTATTATTTTCTTTATATTATAAAGCGGAAGAGTTTGTTTGTTTGTTTGAACGCGCTAATCTCAGAAACCACTGGTCCGATTTGAAAAATTCTTTCAATGGTGTATAGTCCATTTATCGAGGAATACTTTAGGCTATATTGTATTTTCAAATATATTAGGGATCCTTACTATAAGTCCAATAATGTAACCCAAGGTGTAAGAAAATGACCCGAAAAAAATGCTTACATCGTGTGCGCTGTGAAAACTATTAATTACAGAACAAAACAATGTACAACACTTTTACAGAACATATAACTGACTACAAAAAAGTTTACGAGACCATATGTCTAACTATTGTAGTTATCTCATAAGTGTTTTTTGAATTTTTTAAAATAATTAAATTGATGCCGTTTTAAGAATGCTTTATTTTGTACCTTGCTATTAACTTTCCTCAAAATAAATTACTTCATTAAAAAGATAAATTCAATACCTTTCAAGAACTTTTTGATTTATTTAATTCCGATGTTTAATTCAAAAGATATCCCGATATATAAAATGTAAGTATTAGTTACTGATGCAAATATTCCGCGCACATATGATCGGGAGTCCCGCCCGACTCGGTCATGAGCGCCGCTCTTAGCTGGCAGGTATTTTTTTTTATTCTTCTTAGACGTTTTTATTTTGTTTCTTTTTGTCCTTATGAGTTTGTAGTATTTAATTGTCTTTTGAGGTATATATACCTTTTCTGTACTAAGTATCGGGAATTTGTCAATAAAACAAAAAATACAAATTATTCATCTAAATTTATTTTATCGCCTTCAAAGTAGGCCCCATCGCTTGCAATACAACATCTCCACCGCTTCACCCAGTCTTCCATACATTTTTCATAGGCTATTTGCGGTATGGCCTTTAGCTCATTCAGCGAATTTTCTTTTATGGCTTCTATTGACTCAGAACGTTTTCCTCGAAGTAGTAATTTTAACTTGGGAAATAAAAAAAAGTCAGACGGAGCCATATCAGGTGAATAGGGTGCTTGGTCGAGAACGTTTGTTGAATTTTTCGCTAAAAACTCTTTCACTATAATGCCTGTGTGTGATGGTGCATTATCATGGTGCAGCATCCATGAGTTGTGTCGCCACAAATCTGGACGGTTTCGGCGGATACTCTCACGCAAACGCTTCATGACGCCTAAATAATATTTTTTATTCACTGTTTCTCCCTCTGGAAGGAATTCGGAGTGAACCACACCACGGTAGTCAAAAAAAACTGTCAGCATCACCTTGATTTTGGTGCGACTTTGCCGCGGTTTTTTGGGTTTCGGCTCGTTTTCGAGACGCCATTCTGAAGACTGTTGGCTTGTTTGCATGTCATACTCATAAACCCATGTCTCGTCGCCAGTTATTATACGTTTCATAAAGGTGGAATCCGTAGAAGCTCGGGAAACCATGTCTTCAGCGACATGCTTTCGCTGCCCCTTTTGAACAAAATTGAGCTCTTTTGGAACTAGTCGAGCGGCGACGCGTTTCATGCCTAAAATGTCAATGAGAATATTCACCTCACTAGCCAACTCTCTCAGACTCATACGTCGATTTTCGAGCACTAGCTTCTTGATTCTGTCGATGTTTTCTTTGGTCGTAGCGGTTGAAGGTCTACCAGAACGAGGCAAGTCTACTACTACTTCTCGGCCTTCTTTAAAAGCCTTATACCATTCATAAGCCCTTGTTTTCGATATACATGATTCGCCGTAGGTATTTCGCAACATTTTTAGTGATTCACCACATGAAATATCATTCGAAACACAAAATTTAAGGCACACTCTTTGTTCAACAATATTTTCCATTGTAAAAATCGCCGAGGACTCAAAACTATGACCAACAAAAAGTTTAGTTTAAAACAAATTAAATGACAGATCCCGTTCAAATTTTGCGCGCTAAATCAGTACAGTGCTACCAACATGCAGTAAAAAAATTAGAACGACCTCTTTTACGCGGGTCTCTTTATTGACATATCCCCGATACTTTTTACACAGAGTAGTATTTTTATTTTGTAATAATTAATAGGTGATGTGAATATATAACATCTGTGACCCCGTGTTTATTTAGATACCTAGATTAGAATTTGATCTATTTAAGAGTATAATAAACGGGAAATAACACGTTTAGGTAAACAAATACTTACTTTTATTATTAGCTTGACGTTTCGGCCTGGTTGCACTGGCCGTAGTCACAAACAGACAGATAATATTGGTCTACCTAAATGTGTCGCGTTATTTTCCGTCCATTATATTTATGTAATATGCAACGCGAATATTAAAATATTTAAAAATATTTTCATACATAAGTAACCGAAGTCATGGGTCAAAGCTAGAGTTAGTTTACAGTTAGTTCTTCACGCAGATATTATAATAAAGCGCAAGATATGCCTACGCACCTCGATCTTGGCGTCTTCTGCTAAAATATAAAGACTTTGCGGGTTTGTTACACGACTACATACCACATAGAGTTGCCCATCTATATTTACATTTTTAATATCGTGATCTCTTTTAAAATGTAGTGAATTTATTTTGATAAGAGTAATATCAAGGTGCCAAAGCGACATCATTTATATTATAAAAAAAACACTCACTGTGAGTTAGCCATACTGGTAGGAACTCGTGGTGACCAGGTTTTTTTTTAAATCGACGACAATGACCAATTAAAAAAAAGGTTTATGTAGTATTAAAAAAACCTAAAGATTGACAAAAAACTTCGGGCACTATAGGGACATATTGCTATTAATATTACTAAAAGCGTTGATTGAAGTTGATAATATTTTTACGGGAAAGGTGGGCAAAGGAGCAAGCTTGTCACCTGATGGTAAGCAACCTGCGCCGCCCATTGACACCGGCAACACTTACAGTGTTGCCGGTTGCCGACCTTTAAGGGAGAATGATGGGGAGGGGGGTGGGCCTCCGGGTACATCTCTCACCGAACGAAACGCGGCATGAGCCACTTTACGTCGATCTTCTGAGAAGTCGTGTTATTTCACTAGTTGAGCCGGCCCATTCATGCAGCCAACTGCTTAATATTTTAACTGCTATTATTTTCATCATATATAGGTTGTTAGTCGCTAGTATCGACAGCTAAGCAAA
Organism: Euproctis similis; assembly: GCA_905147225.2. NCBI lineage: Eukaryota > Metazoa > Arthropoda > Insecta > Lepidoptera > Erebidae > Euproctis > Euproctis similis. The sequence continues at coordinate 12,756,027 of LR990105.1, forward strand.
TTAGGTGTCTAAAAATCGTGCCTTATGGCGCTTTGTTCTCTCTACCTACCCCGCAAGGGATCTGGCGTGAAGTTATATATGTATCAGGAACTTGAATTAAAAAAAAAATTGTATTAGATAGTCCATTTATGAGGAAAGCTTTGGGGTAATAATATGAGCGCGACAATAATCTATTTAGTAGAAAATGTATAAAATAGTAAAAGTAAATATTTTGTATTGGTTTTGGATCGTAATATAGAGAAAACTAATGAAAGGTATGTGCATTTTTTATTATTTATCTATTGTATAATTACTAATCTATAAATTAAACTGAAATTTAAGCCTAAATACGAAGATTAAAAAAATACCGGTAACCTATGTCGAAAATTTATACAGAGGGAGCAATGGGTATTTGAATGATGGGGTGGTTTGGCCATGATCAATGCTCCCTCTTCCTATGTTTAGTATAGGAGGATTTTTAACTATTGGTTTATTTTCTATAAAGGATTGTTGGCTCAGATTTATAACCTCACAAATTTTCACTGACGAAGAAGAACAAACAGTAGTGATGTGATGATAGACGTGTCACCTGATGGTAAGCAACCAACGCCGCCCATAGACACCAGCAACACACATATTGTTACTGTTGCGTTGCCGACCTTAAGGGATAGGGGATAGGAAGGGATGGGGAAGGGGGGGTGGGCGTCCGGTTACCTCTCTCACCGAACGAAACGTGCCATGAGCCACTCTACGTCGATCTTCTGAGAGGTCGTGGTATTTCACCGATCGAGCCGGCCCATTTATGCAGCGAACTGCTTGGCTCTACCACCAGTTGATTGAATTAATTAAAATCTAAAAAATCTTTTTAATTTAAAAATATTAATAGAGCTAAAATAACAATTTTGGAACGCAAGGAACAATATCATAACAAAGAAATTTATATCCGGGTTATAAAACAGCGGTAGAAGGTTGACCTTAAAGTATCAAGATTATTAAATTCTGCTCGATTCTCGACATAATAACGACATGTGTCATTTACGGATACATTTAGTCAATAATGATTTATTATAGTTAATATTTATTACGTTATTATATACAGGGAATATTTGATTGTATGTAATCGATAAGCTTAAATGTACCTGGTAATAAATCGATTTGAATTATTCTTACACAATAAGAGTAGGTACAATGCAATAAATATCGTTACCTTACGGTCAAATCTTTCACATATTTTAAACAAAATAATTGCGATTGACATTTCGTGCTTTATGACGCTCTATTCTCTCTGCTTACTGTGCAAAGAAGTTTATTTAAGGGACAGGAGGTAAACAAGCTAGAAGAACATCTGGTGGTAAGTAAGTAGACTAGCGCTACCCATGAACACCTGCAACACAAATAGTGTTACAGTTAGGTTGCCCGCCGCGTAGGATAGAAAAGAATGGGTTGGAAAGTTGGTTGTACCTCCAGATACCCCTCTCACCGATAAAAAAACGCGTCATAAGTCACTTTTAGGCGATACTCTGAGATGTTAATGTATATCACCGGTCGAGCTGTTTCATTCATGCAGCAAACTGCGTGCCTCTACAACTGTTAGCCTCGGCGTAAAGTTAAGTAAGTACAGTTTCTAGTATTCTTTTCGTTATCCATAGTAAATATATTTTATTCATCATTTAGCTGTAGACATTTGTACTTTTGGTAGTACAGATTAAAATAAAATTATATTGAATCGTACGAATTTACACTCCCTTTGCTATTGCAATACATATGACAAATATAAAAACAATAAAAAATCAAATCATCGAACATGAAGCCGAACCGACAGGTTTATTGAAAGTAATAATAGGTTGGGGAAAAAGTATTTTCGTATTTTTGTATGAAAAGTCAAGACATTTTTTTCAAAGTTTATTTACATTTATTTACAATATATATGTACCGTTTTGTTGAATAACTTTCTGCCATTTTGTGGGCAGAGACATTATCCCGTTACTGTAGAAACTTTGGGACTTCTGATCAAAAAAACGGGACAAATAGTTTTGGCAGTCCTCTCTTGAGGTCAACCTTACAGAACCTAAAGAATTCTGAAGAGACCGAAACAGGTGAAAATCTGAAGGCGCAAGGTCAGGGCTATATGGTGGATGCACTAGGACCTCCCAGTCGAACTCTCTTAATTTTTGCTGAGTGGCTAAAGATGTGTGTGGTCTAGCGTTATCGTGATGAAAGACCACACCCTTCCTGTTGATCAATTCCGGCCGTTTTCTCTCGACTGCTTCCTTTAATCTCATCAGTTGCTGGCAGTAAAGATCAGAATCGATGGTTTTGCCGGACGGTAAAAGCTCATAATGAACAATGCCCTTCCAATCCCACCATACACACAGCATCACCTTATTTCGTGTTAGGCCAGGTTTGGCCACAGTCTGTGAAGCCTGGCCGACTTTCGACCACGACCTTTTTCGCACGTTCTTGTCGTACGTGATCCACTTTTCATCGCCAGTTATCAATCTCTTCAAAAACGGCTCGGTTTCATTACGTCTCAATAATGAATCGCAAATGAGTACACGGTTCATTAAGTTTCTTTGAGTGAGCTCGTGTGGCACCCAAATATCGAGCTTTTTTGTATAACCAGCTTTCTTCAAATGGGTCAAAACTGTTTTGTGGTCAATTCCCAGTTCTTCAGCTACATCGTAACTACTAATATGCCGATCTTGCTCCACTCTTTCAAAAATGGCGTCCATTTTATTCGTAACAGGGCGACCAGAGCGAGGTGCATCTTTAACATCAAAATTTCCGGACTGAAAACGTTTGAACCAAATTTGTGCTACTCTTACTGACACTGCATCAGGTCCATAAACATCACAAATTTTTTTCACTGCTTGAGTTGCATTTTTGCCTTTTTTATAATAAAATTTTAAAATGTATCGAATTTCTTCATTAGATTCACTCATTTTTACGGAGAGAAAAACAAATGAAAAATAGCGGGAAACAACTTTTTTTTTTTTTTTCTTTTCTTTATAATGTAACCTTTTTAATGTTACCAAAACCAGCCAGACACAAATAGTACAGTCAAAGAAATTTTATAATAAGTTTATACCTACGTTATGCGAAAAGACTTTTTCCCCGACCTAATATATTACTCGCTAACTTTTTAAATTGAAAAATAGAAAAAACAACAACACAATCTAACCTGACATCATAAGAATATTTGATTTGATTAACAGTTTGAGTGTCCACGAAGATTTCGACTGATGCCTATAAAATAAAATCTGCTCAACATATGAATAAAAATAAATTTATTTAAGCCTTTACGCCTAATCTCTTGCAGGGTAGTCAAAGAGAACAGAGCGCCCTAAGACTCTTACACGCCTCAGTCGCTTCGTTGACTTTCATAACTCTTTTCATGCACGCGCGTCGATTTTTGAAGCTCCTAACAACACCTTTCTCCAGAATGTTCTATGACCAAATAGAACACTATTTGCTCATAAAACGTGTGTCTTGACCGTCCTCGACTCCTACATCCATCCGCTTTTGCATTATGTATCTGTTTAATCAATCTTGCATCATCCATTATTTCTACATGTCCTAACCATCGCAGCAAGCGCTTTCTTACTCTTACACCGACACTCTCTTTCAATCTAACTTCATTCCTTACAACCTTGTTTTCAACCTTGTTTGGTTGAGTCACAACGCAAATTTTGCGCCATGCGCTCGTTTCGACCGCGTTAATCCTACTTTCATGCACATTCTGCCATACCTGACTCTCGCTTCCTTGTTTTTCCAATAATCGTGCAAATATACTATATATTTTGTGGCTTCATACATAAAAATTCGTATATAAATGGTGTATGAATCATTTAAATTCATTTCGCATATTTTGCGGTTTGGACAAAACCTTCGCAATGTTTGTTAAGTGCCTATATTTGGTTAGTAAACTAGATATTTTACATTATTTTGTCTTATTCAAATTATATTATTAACGTTAAGTGCGAAAATCAATAAAATAAGTAGAAAAAAACTGGCCCCAGTTAACGAACAATCTATATTTACTCTGAAACTGCTATTATTCATATTCCATGAAATTGTATGTTCGTCCAAGCTGAAATTCGAAAACATCTGCCTATACATGGTACCGTATAACCATTCGGCGTTAGGGCGTTTTAAAATTTCATTTTTTCCATTCTGCAAAAAATTGAATACATAACTTCACGCCTTTTTCTACCCAACGGTGTAGGCAGTGGCTATTAAGCCTCGACTCTTCGTTATGTTTAGGCCCCAAATGGAATAGGTGGGCACAAAGTTTTCAGCCATCGATTTTTATCAAACTTAACTTTCAAAATTAATTACAAAGTCATTTGTGTGAGCCGGGATTCGAACCTGTGACTTCTTGATTCGGAAGCGGGACCACCGAGACTTATTTTCCATTCACCTAATTAAAAAAAAATCTATATTGCACTCGGAGGGTCATTAAAATCATTATAGGTAAATCCCCGTACATGGAGATTGTTGAAGGTCAATGAACTCCAGAATCGGAAGTTCAGTTACATTTCGTTACACTTGACAAGTATGTTTGTATACCTTTGGTTTAGAGAAGGTAAATATCAGATATGAGTAATGTCAAGATCAGATATTTCTCAACTGAATCATTCAATTAGGAGTAATATAGATTTGTTAAGATTATGCAATTTACTTGTATTAAACAAAACTTTTTTTTATAGGAAAAGGACCGACCGGATGGCATGCTTCTAGCCTATGGATATTAGTACCACTGAGTAAGACACCATTACGTCCCTGGCCTTAAAAATGAGCAGATACATCTTTCACCAGACGAATCGGGGCAGTCAATTTACGTCGATTTTGATTTGGATTTCGAGATCGTGGTATTTTACCGGTCGAACCATTCGTGGAGCTCACTGCGAGTTCCTACCACAGGTAAGATATTTTAAATTCTAAAGATATAGTTGGGAATACAAAAGGAATACAAAATTTCAAAACCAACCTCTTTCGTAGGTAAATGTATCATTTAATCATTGCTACTATTAAGAATATCAAAAAAAGCAAGCTATACGTTTTTATCCATATTTAATCTTATATAAATCTCAGTCACTCAGTGTGTATCTCTAGAGAATGATGCCATCCCACACCGGATTGGATATATATGTCACTCCCGTCGCTATCGTAAGAGGGATTAGATCGAATGGGGGCCGTTTATCGATTACGTCTTATGTCTATTGGCCTCGTGATTCAAATTCATTTCCAGTTCACAGAATCCGAGAAATACCGATGACTAACAATAGACATGTCGAGCATTATTTTGCTCTCCGCTGCCAACATGTGAAAGCCGCAGCGGGCCACTAGTATTTAATATATGTTTACATGCCAAACCACCTAAAGTGCGAAACATTTAGAAAAGTAGAAGTACTATTCTGATAACCAATAATCTGGCGAAGGTAGTCTCTCAATAAACGGGCACAAATTCAACATGTCCGTTCTAAAATTAAATAAATTAGGTCCGCAGATATTCGTTATGTTCAAATTACAACAGTGGGAGAGCCAAGTAGTTCGCTGTATGAATGGGCTGGCTCGACCGATGAAATACCACGACCTCTCAGAAGATCGACGTAAAGCCGCTCATGCCGCGTTTCGTTCGGTGAGAGGTACCCGGAGACCCACTCCCCTTTCCCATCCTTTCCTATCCTACCCCCTAAAGGTCGGCAACGCAACTGTAACACTATATGTGTTGCAAGTGTCCATGGGCGGCGTTGGTCACTTACCATCAGATGACACGACTGCTCGTTTGCCTTCCTGTCCCATAAAAAAATTAAAGTCTATAAAATTGTTATGTATTCATTATAAAAAAAATTACGACAGACGTAATTTGTGTGTGTGAAAGTCTCGGTGGTCCAGTGGTTGAGCACCATGCTTCTAAATCAAGAAGTCGCTTCTTCGAATCCTGGCTCACACCAATGACTTTCCGAAATTCTTTTCGGAAGTTATGTGTGATAAATATCGATAACTGAATACTTTGTGCCCGGTATGGCTACCTTTTCGCCACCTTTGGGATGTAAACATAACGGCGAGTCGGGGCGTAACAGCCGCCGCCTACCCCTTGGGGAAAAAAAGGCGTGAAGTTATGAAAAGTTATATAATTTGTGAAATTATTTAAACCTAATCATATTTTATGGTGGAAAAAAATAATATATTTAATAACATAACATACATAACATAACATAACTTCACGCCTTTTGTTACCCAAAGGTGTAGGCAGCGGCTGCTAAGCCTCGTCTCGCCGTTATATTTACGTACCAAATGGGATATGTGGCGAACCTATTGCCATACCGGGCACAAAGTTTTCAGTCATCGATATTTTTCACACATAACTTCCGAAAAACAATTTCTAAAAGTCATTGGTGTGAGCCAGTGTCAGGAATCGAACCCGGACCTCTGGATCAGAAGCCGTGTGCTTGACCATTGCGCCACCGAGACTGTTATATATATATATATATTTGACCTGACGTACAATTAGTATGCGTTGTTGTTTTATTGCTATTTTATAAAATGTATGACTGTTCTGTACGCGTTATTAAAGCGGGAAATAACTACCTTTTTGTCTGTATATGAAACAGTTAAATATTCATATAAATAAAAACTCGGTATGAAATACTGCTTCCACAAAACAACACTAGGTACGTATTTGTACGTGTGCTTAATACAGAATTTTCGCTGAAGCGTCGAAAGCCTCAACAATTCACTATCAGCTGTAACATGATTTGTGTTAATATCAAGCTGAGTGCGAATGTGTTGAGTTTCCACACCATTAATACTAACTAGTTCAAGGGTTTTGAATAGCGTACAGCATCACACATCTGGCAGGCATTTTAATGTGTTAAAATTTTGTAATGGGCTCTTTGATTAATAGAAGAGTATAAAGAGGCATTGAACCGTCATCTAAGCACTTACTTTGTAGGGAATTTTGATTAATGAGGATGATTAAAAATAAATAACTCTCGGTGGTCCAGTGGTCGAGCACCCCGCTTCTCAATAAAGAGGCCGCGAGTTCGAATCCTGGCTCACACCAATGACTTTTGTGTGAAGTTATGTGTGATAAACATCGATGATTGAAAACTTTGTGCCCGGTATGGCAATATGTTCGCCACCTATTCCAATTAAAACATAACGGCGAGTCGTGGCTTAACAGCCGCCGCCAATACCTTCGGGTGGAAAATGGGCGTGAAGGTACGTTATGTGTTTAAAAATAAATAAAAGTTGGGTTTTTACTTATAAGTATTTATACACACAAAAATTCAGGACGTTTTTTACCCAAATCTGTAGTCAGCCGCTGCTAAGCCTTTACTAACCAAATCGGTATATCCCAAATGGAAATAGGTGGCGGATCAAATTGCAATACACTGGGCACAAAGTTGTCAATCATCGATATTTATTAAATATAACTTCCGAAAAGAATTTGGTTGTTAAAAATCTTCATAAATTATAAATAAATATAAGTTAGACTTCTCACTCGCATAATATTGGTATGGCGTTTGAGTAACATACATAACTTCACGCCTTTTGTTACCCGAAGGTGTAGGCAGTGCCCGTAAGGCTCGTCTCGCCATTATGTTTACGTCCCAAATGGAATAGGTGGCGAACCTATTGCCATACCGGGCACAAAGTTTTCAGTCATCGATATTTATCACACTTAACTTCCGAAAACAATTTCGAAAAGTTATTGGTGTGAGCCAGTGTCAGGATTCAAACCTCTGGATCAAAAGCCATGTGCTCTACCACTGGACCACCGAGATTACTACAGTTTGAGTATTTTTTATGTATTTTAAGTATTTATTTTAAAAATAGTTTATATGCATTAATATCCGTTAACTAGTAACAAAACACAAGCTTAGTTTATCATTCTATACATTTGTTTCATTCAGTCAAATCTATCAATAAGCGAATTAACGAATGAAATGCAAATTTGACAAATTAAAAAACACACAGTGAATTAATTTAATTTACACTAGGTACAAAGTGTTAATTAATTTCTTAAAAAAAACGATAAAATGTGCGTCATAAAGGTAGCCGAGATATGAATATTTTTAAAGAAGGTATATGACAAGAGAACCATTGTTCTAGAACGAAATATACATTTCATATAAGAATTGAGATCAAAGCACAACAAAATAAGACATCCTTATTTCAGATCGCTTGCACATTTCGTTTAAAAATTGTAAATTTATGGCGTTTCAATAAACAACTTGCTCACTGAAAAATTATATATTTTAAATTCCTTCATAGTTCTGAACGCGTCTTTGTTAAAACTCACAATGAAATAGAGAATTATTACGTACGTTGTCTGTTATAAATCACAATAACTCATAGCTGTTTTTAAAGCTAAGCGAGTAAAAATTTGTTTTATTTGAAAGTTTTATTTTGTCACCAACAATATTGAGACAACGGTCCATTTCTTTTCTTTTCAGTCTACATAGATATTTACAACAGTGGTAGAGCCAAGCAGTTCGCTGCATGAATGGGCCGGCTAAACCTGTGAAATACCCCGACCTCTCAGAAGACCGACGTAAAGTGGCTCATGCCGCGTTTCGTTCGATGAGAGTACCCGGAGGCCCACTCCCCTTCCCCATCCTTTCCTATCCCCTATCCCTTAAAGGTCGGCAACGCAACAGTAACACTATATGTGTTGCTGTTGTCCATGAGCGGCGTTGGTTGCTTACCATCAGGTGACACGCCTGCTCGTTTGCCCTCCTATCCCATTGAAAAAAAAAAAATTATGAGCTTCGAATTCTAAGTGTCACCTAACTTACAATTTGATTATTTTAATTGCATTAATTTCTATCTTGTGTAAAGTTTTATGTTATATCTGCTTAGTAAAAACATGAACTTGAATGTAAGAAAGTTAGGAGACAATTAAGAAAAAAAACAATATTTTCTGCAAAACTTTCCAGGCTACGACTGGTCTTCATTCGGGCTGCACTGTTATTGGGTCTACCCATGATTATAACAAAAATTTAACTGTATAATAAGTATTATCAAACTTTTTTAACTAAGTACCTAAATAACAATTACAGCTTTCTACAAATATAAACCATTTGACAAACGGACTTGTAATTAGTGATAATATATTTAATAAATCCTACTTCTGAGTCAAGAAGTCGTGGGTCCGAATCCTGGCTCACAACAAAATAGATTACGTTACCTAGGCTGGCACCGACTACAAAAATAAGTGACAATTGTAAATATACACTCAATCACAATATATCCGAATGGTCTAGGCTTTTTCCTAGTATTAATGTACACAATAATAAAACTGAGATTTTAGTTCTCTTTTCTGCCACTGGCTGCGCGAGAATTTCCGACAAACCGATGATTATGGACATACGTCGCAAGTCGCAGTCAACGTCGACAATATTTCCCCATAATGATATGATGGTGCCCTCTGCCGGCGAAAATTCTTTCCTCTAAATAGAGACCACTCATTCAACAGTAAGTTCGGACTCCTGTGTATCGATACTTCCTAAAATATAGTCACCTATACAGTATACTATCACTATGACTAATAAACCATATTCACGAGACTGTTACGTCGATGGACATTCTTTGATGATGCAGAAGTGAGTTGTTAATTTTCCTGAACGACTTTTGGACCCACGAAGGTGTTTAAACCTTCAAATCGTCATCGACATTCGACGTCATTGGTAAACCATTGAAACTAAATAATAAACAAATTAATAGCACGACCATTGAACTTTTGATATTTACATATATTATTTGTGTTAAATTTCACTTGTTAAAAAATAAGTGCCTGGATGGCCATTCTTTTTCATATAAATTGTGTTTTTCGGAAATTATATTTATGTACGAATGCTAATAAAAAATATGAACTGGTTATATAAAGAAGAAAATCACGAGTTTAATATTAAAAACAAATACTTAATTTTTTACAATTTTCGATCAATTACGCAAGTGTATATATGTAAAAAAAATATAAACAAATAAATTTAATATATAATATTATTATATCATATATTAATTATATATTTATGTCATCACAGTTTTAATTTTGAAATCGGATTTTAAACTAATACTTATTTCCTTACTATATTGCGGGTATGTCGAGGATTTTCATTTGAAAGATTAAACACGATAAAATGACATTTTCTAAAATGATTCCTAGCTCGATCGATTTATCGCCCCTGAAACCCCATTTTTATTAAATTTCATGAAAATCGTTGCAGCCGATTCCAAGATTCCAATTATATGTATATATACAAGAATTGCTCGTTTAAGGATATAAGATTATTAAAACTAAGCGCATAAATTACATATCAGACTTCTTAGTAAAATTTTGAAAAAAAAAATGAAATTCATAAAAGGAACAAGTCGATGATAGCACATCAAAATCCTCTGACGTGACATTTTACTATTTTAATTAAAATTATCAAAATTAATGTCTTAATTCCAAAATCTGTAAAATCCACTGTTTTTAATATGTCTCGGGCGTTGTAGGATAGTTTTCTAGCCAAAAGCAAGGATAGTGGGCAACATGAACTCTATTGTGGAGTCCGTTGTGGACTTTATCCGAATAAGACAGCTAAATATTGTGGTACGTTTTAACAGCTTTATTTTTCATGTACCTATTTATTCATCTCGGTGGTCCAGTAATCGAGTACGCCGCTTCTGAATCAAGAAAAGCGGGGTTGGAATCCTGCCAGCCAATGAATTTTAGAATCTTCGAAATTTCGAACTTTGTGCTCGGGACGTAAACTTAACGGCAAGTCGGGGCTAACACCTACTGCCTACACCTTCGGGTAGGAAAAAACGTGAAATTATTGAACATATTTGTTTCTTTTTTAATATAGCTCCATGCCTTTAAATAACACAGTTGTTGTTAGTGGCAGTTATGTAAAAAAGAGAGCGAATGAATTTTGTAATACCGATCGACCTTATTTGGCGATCAATTTCCTTAGTCATCGAAGATTTTTCACAAATTTCTTCTGAAAAATTAGAAGTGTCAGCCAGAATATAAACTCGGGACCTCTGCACTAATAGTTGTGACTATTAGTAGCTTTGGCAATCAAGACTTAAAGAACGAGAATTGATCCGCATTGGGTCAAATCCCTTGACAGTCTTTTACGACACCGCCGGACAAAGATTAGGTGGTGTTATTTTCTACAGTAATACCGCAGACCAAATGTTAAGATATATTTTATTTTGTACCCGGTATTGCAATAGGTACCTATTCCGATTGGGACGTAAACATAACGGCAGGTCGAGGCTAACACAGGCACTGCCTACATCTTTGGGAAGAAAAAGGCGTGAAATTATGTTACGTTTACTTTTCAATTATCTCCTTTCAGTTTCCAGACATATTTCAATTCGATCTTGTGGTGGTAACATTTTAAATACATTATATCAGTAGAAGCAAATATCAATTATACCGATGATAGATTAAAACGACAACCCTAAACAATATTTTTTTCTAGTTGGCCGGCATCCTGACCTTAATTTACTTTTTGTATCAAAATGGCAAAATGTTGCTCAACAACCGGAAGGATAAATTAGGGGATGACATTGACACGCCATCAAGGTCACGTTCAAGGTAGAACATTCTCTGATTTTTTATCATATTTTTCTTTTTGGGTTTATACTATACGATGGTAGCTACATAACAGTTGTGTAGCCGGTATTTGTTCCATTTCTCATCCCACTGCAACGTCAATATAGCACTATATGCTTCACGTGTAGATTGGCAGCGCTTGTCACTTAACATCAGATGAGCCGTTTGCTCGTATTTCAAAAAAGGGTATACAATTTAGAAATCGGCATACCTGACAATACTGTAGTAAATAAAAGTGGAACATGAATTTGTATAACTACTGTTTCACCTTTTTCTCCCATTATCCCGCTATAACTGAGGTCGGCATAACATAAACCTTTCGTGCTATCCATATTGTCAAAAGATTTTAAACATACTGTTTATCTGCTTTAATTTATTGAGGTAACACGAAATTTAAAGAAATTTATTTAACACTTGGTGACATTTATAAGTTCGTAACTCGTGGAAAATATATTATGTGACACTCAGGCTTTGTTATGGTTTCAGATCGAGATCGTTGTCGAAATCCAGATCATTTACAAGACCCAAGTCGAGAGATTATCCAGCCAATTCTAAGAAACGTGTAGAATCACGTGCGGCATACCGGAAATGTACTGACTGCAGTCTTTGCAACGCAGCACGATAAATTGTTCGTTCATTTCCCGACGTATTTTCTTATGATTGAATTTTTCGTTTAAATGTATTTGTATTGTATTTTACTGCTTTATCACATGCTCTGCCCTATTACGAAGTCTTCAGGTATTCTGTACAAGTTTCACACACATAAATATTTTTCGCAGATTTGCTATCTATAATGTATATTTCCAAAAATACAAACATACCAGTATGCCAAAATTGTGTAATATTCAAAATTATAATGTTTATAATAATAATACTGAGAATTTTAACAGGAATCGAGTTCTATTTATTTAATTAGTGCTGCTGTAAGTGTTTTTAATTCGAAAATTCTCGGATAGTTTGTGAAATAAAAGTTAATAAAGCAATCATCGGTATTTATTAAGATTTTTATGACATTTATTGATGAGAATCTCGTAACATTTTCACTTTGAAAACTAAAGTCTTAAGTTAAGTTAAACTTAAACTTAATTCGCTGTAATTCTGTCGGCTTATAAAGGAGAATATATTTGCTATAAATAGACGTTAAATCATCATCATCAGCCTTTTTTTTTTGAGGTCCACTGCTGGACACAGGCCTCCCCCATAGAGCGCCACAACTGCCAGTCCGCTCAATCATGGGGGGTTTTTGCCATAATCGCCACGCTTGGCAGGCGGGTTGGCGATCGCAGTAGGGTGTATTGTCTGAGACTGCTGCTGCCCATTCTTCTAGCTTTTCCCTTAGTCGCCTTTTACGACACCCACGGGAAGAGATGGGGTGGCGGTATTCTAAGCCGGCGCCACACAGCGTAGACTAGTTAACTAAATTATACTTTTATTATTCCCAAGTAGGGTTGACGTCCGCCAGGCAGCCGGTCATGAAACCACAGCCAAATCTTTTGACAACATGGATGTTCAAATGGATGACATGTTGTACTGCCCCCACTTAGAGCGAGGAAAATTAATCTATACTTATATTATAAAGCGGAAGAGTTTGTTTGTTTGTTTGTTTGTTTGAACGCGCTAATCTCAGAAACCACCGGTCCGATTTTAAAAATTCTTTCACTGGTGTATAGTCCATTTATCGAGGAAGGCTTTAGGCTATATTATATTTTCAAATAAATTAGTGATCCGTACTATAATTCCAATAATGTAACCCAAGGTGTAAGAAAAAGACCCTAAAAAATTCTTACATCGCGAACGCTGCAAAAACTATTGAAGAACAAAACAATGTACTACACTTTCACAGAACATATAATTGTCGACAAAAAAGTCCGCGACGCTATATGTCTAACTATTGTAGTTATCGCACAATAAGTGTTTTTTGAATTTTTAAAAATAATTATAATAAGGTCGTTTTAAAAGTTCTTTATTTTGTACCTTGGTATTAACGCTCCTCATCCGACAGAGAACCAAAGTCATCGACATAGCCCAAAGAATAAGCAAACTGAAGTGGCAGTGGGCAGGTCACATTTGTCGCACGTCTGATTCCCGATGGGGGAAACGTGTCCTGGAGTGGAGACCGCGTCTCGGCAAACGTAGTGTAGGACGCCCTCAGGCTAGGTGGGGCGACGATATACGCAAAGTGGCTGGCAGTGGTTGGCAACGAATGGCCGAAGATCGAGCTCAGTGGCGTGCCAAAGGAGAGACCTATGTCCAGCAGTGGACGGAGATAGGTTGATGATGATGATTAACGCTCCTCAAAATAAATTACTTCAATATAAAGATAGATTCAATACCTTTCTAGAACTTTTTGAATGATTCAATTCGGACATTTAATTTAATAGATATCGCAAAATACAAAATGTTTCTTAGGCAAATATTCCGCGCACATATATATGACCGGGAGTCCCGCCCGACTCGGTCATGAGCGCCGCTCATAGCTGGCAGGTAATTTTTTTTTTATTTTCTTAGACATTTTTTTGTTTCTTTTTGTCCTAATGAGTTTGTAGTATTTAATAGTCTTTTGGGGTATATATTATTTTTATTTTGTAATAATTAATAGGTGATATGAACATGTAACATCTGTGACCCCGTGTCTATTTAGACACATAGATTAGAATTTGATCTATTTAAGAATATTATGAACGGCAAATAACGCGACACGTTTAGGTAAACAAATACTTACTTTTATTATTAGCTTTACGTTTCGGCCTGGTTGCACTGGCTGTAGTTACAAGCAGACAGAAAATTTGCTTACCTAAATGTGTTGCGTTATTTTCCGTTCATTATATTTATGTAATATGCAACGCTAATATTAAAATATTTTCATACTTAGGTATTTTCATACTTATAACTCTAGCTTTGATCCTTGACTTTGGTCAAGGGTCAAAGCTAGAGTTATAATATTATCGCAGATATTATAATATTATCTATAATTCTTTATTCTTTATTCTTTATTGTACATCAACAGATACATTAATACGTAAAATAAGGATATACATAGTACAGAGGCGAGCTTAACTCATTTTGAGTTTTCTTCCAGCGAACCCTAAATAGTAGCGGAAAAGTAAAAGTGGTGAGAAGCCGATAGTACAACAATACAAGAGGAAAGAGATAGGATATAGATGGAATACTTAAATATATATATGATTAAACAAATCAATACAATACATACATACATACATAATAATATACATAAATACATACAATTATAAATCTATAATACATACAAATAGTTATACACATTTATCAATTTTAAAATACATGAAAATATTATTAAATGTTCTGCAAATCATAGGTCAGAGATAGAAAGTGCTCTTTTAGCTTTTTCTTAAAGACTTCAAGGGAGGAACTATCTCGTATTACATGTGGTAGTGAATTCCACAGAAGTACAGATGAAATTGTGAAAGAACCGCTGTATCTACTAGAACTGTGAGAAGGAGTACGTAGGAGAAGAGATGAAGATGTTCGACAGGGCTTATCCCTGGGTACAAGGTACTCAAAGCGTTCACGGAGGTATGAAGGCATTTTATGGTTATGAAGGATAGAATAGAGAAGAGAGAGAACGTGCATTTCTCGACGCCGTCTGATTGGTAACCATTTCAGTTTCCTTCGGAACTCGGAGACATGGTCATATTTTCTAAGACCGAAGATGAACCGTAGGCATAAGTTTTGCAAGCGTTCCAGTTTATTCAGAAGTTCTTCCGTAGCGTCGAGGTAGCACACGACCCCGTAATCAAGGATAGGTAGAAGGAGAGATTGGGCTAGCATAACTCTAGTCTGAAAAGGTAGAAAGTTTTGAAGGCGCTTAAGAGAGTAGAAGGTGCCAAATACTTTTTTACTTACACTAATAATGTGATTTGACCAGGATAAGTTACTGTCCAATAGAATTCCCAAGTTTTTAGCAACACTAGTGTATGGTATAGGTATGCCGTCATATGTTACAGGAGGAATATTATTGCAATGCAACTGATACATATACCTGCCACCAATAACCAGAGCCTGAGATTTAGCCGGGTTCAGGATAAGACCAAAAGACATAGCCCATTGTCTAATATTCTCAAGATCAGAGTTAATGGCAGAAATCGCAACATCAGTGTCCTCAGCATCAAAATGACGGTATAGTTGCAGATCATCTGCATACAGATGATAATTAGAAGATATAATATTGGTAACAGCATTAATGAAGACGGAAAAAAGAAGAGGAGAAAGAACGCCACCTTGAGGAACTCCCGCAGCTAGATCACACCAGTCAGAATTTTCTTCCTGAGAGCAAACCAACTGCGAGCGTCCCCGAAGATAAGAACCAAACCAGGAGATCACAGAAGTAGAGACATTAAGAGAGGATAAGACACCTAGAAGTATGTCATGGTCAACTGAATTGAATGCGTTACTAAAATCCAGTAGCACCATTATCGTTAGTCTTTTTTTCTCCATGGCCAGTCGAATGTCATCGGAGATTTTAACGAGAGCCGTAACTGTGCTGTGGCCAGGACGAAATCCAGACTGAAACTGACTCAAAAAACCGTGAGACGTAAGAAATCGTGCAAGTTGACCATGTACAATGCCTTCCAGAACTTTAGACAGGATAGGAAGAATAGAAATTGGCCGAAATTCATTCAAATTACAATATTACACCTCGATCTTGGCGTCTTTTGCTAAAATATAAAGACTTTGCGGGTTTGTTACACGTCTGCATACCACATAGAGTTGCCCATCTATATTTACATTTTTAATATCGTGATCTCTTTTAAAATTTGTCACAAAGTAAAATTTGTGACAAGAGTAATACCAAGGTGCCAAATCGACATCATTTAAATTATAAGAACAAACACTCACTGTGAGCCATGCTGGTAAGAACATGTGGTGAACAGGTTTTTTTTTTTAAATCGACGACAATGACCAATTAAAAGAAAAGGTTCAAGTAGTATTAAAAAAAACTAAAGATTGACAAAGAACTTCTGACAAAGTCCCTGGTATTGCTATTGATTGAAGTTGATAATATTTTTTTTTATGGGATAGGAGGGCAAAGGAGCAAGCGTGTGACCTGATGGTAAGCAACCTGCGCCTCCCATGGACACCGGGAATACTTATAGTGTTACCGTTGCGTTGCCGACCTTTAAGGGAGAAGGATGAGGAAGAGAGGTGGACCTCCGGGTACCTCTCTCACCGAACGAAACGCGGCATGAGCCACTTTACGTCGATCTTCTGAGAGGTGGTGGTATTTCACCGGTTGAGCCGGCCCATTCATGCAGCTAACTGCTTATTATTTTCATCATATCTTGGTTGTTAGTCGAAATTTATCAACAGCTATGTAAGTAAGGTGTGTAATAATCGTGCCTTATCGCGCTTTGTACGCTCTACCTACCCTGCAAGAGATCTGGCGTGAAGTTATGTATGTCTGTATCAGGAACTTGAATTGAAAAAAAAATAGTGTTAGATATTCCATTTATGAGGAAAGCTTTGGGGTATTAATATGATCGCGGCAATAATCTTTTTAATGGAAAATGTATAAAATATGGCGGTACGAAGTTCGCGCGGTCTGCTAGTGAATAATAAATTTGAGACCAATACCTATGTTCAAATTCACTGTCATTTTACAAAAAATATATTACGAATATATCATTCAAACTTCTATTTATATGTGAATAATTGTTGAAGTAAATTGTTTGAATATAACCACATGTAGGTATGTTATCACAAACGCAGTTCACATATATCTACCTACCTCATTAAGTATAGGCCCAACTGTACGATTATCATACACGATTATATTCGTGTTTGTCAAGGTAAAGAACCGTATTTAGGGAGGAGTTATTATATTACGAGATATGTCATTTGCACATTTGAATATTAATGCAATTATCTCAGTGTTCTCTCGATGTGTGAATATACAAATACAATATACAGTTGTGAATATACAGTTTGTCATTTAGATGCTATATTAACTGTGGCCTGTTACTAAATCCATGATTAGAATCTTTAATAAATTGTAAAATGTGTTCAAGCCTTAAGGTTTAAGGCTTTGATTTTTGTGCAATATCGACCTAGAATATAAAAGTGATAAGAATTACCTGCTAAAATATATCTCCCAGGAAAAGTCTCTACATTGAGCTGGGTATTTTAGAGTTCACCTTAAACTGAATAGAAGAAATATTATTAGTAGACCATTTTTTTTAGTTTCCTCCTTTCTATAACATTTCTTCGAATGGCGAAAAAAGTCGTGGACATAGCTAATATATGATCAATTTTGTTACACTATTCAAGCGTAACAAATTTTATCTCTAGACAGAAAATATAATATTTACAGCAAGATAAATGATTTGTACTTGTTATAGAATTGTTGTATTTGTTAAAGAATATTCAAATTTATTACTCAATTAAATTATGGTTAAATGTCGTCCACCGGCAGACTGCTAGTAATGATCCCATCCCATCCCAATCACAGTCATCCCAAACTCTGTCGGGCGCAAACACATGCACTTCTAACAAACACACACATGCTTTCTGATCATTTTTATGAAATTTCTTCGAATGGCGAAAAAAGTCGTGGACACAGCTAGTATATGATCAATTTTGTTACACTATTCAAGCGTAACAAATTTTATCTCTAGACAGAAAATATAATATTTACAGCAAGATAGATGATTTGTACCCTAAAACAGAGGAAGTCTAGGCGTTGACGTACCATCATAAATCACGAAAGTTACCCCCTTGAAATCTGACCTATATTTTCAAATTAATCGATGTACGTTTTTGGTGTCTATTGCAATTAAATTAATTTCATTCAATGGATTTTTGGTTTTGACTTGTGGTTGAACTTGAAATCTTATTATTATAGTCTTATCTTAATATTAATGTTAGAATTATTTTTATATAAGCAAGCAAGTCGAGTCAATTCTAAGTAGACAAAGGATTGGCTAGACTTTCTATATTTTCATTGACCATTTCAATATCGCCTAAATTCTTTTAGGAGTCGTGATATTCCGCAGGTGATTATCATAGTTCTTTGGTATAGATACTTTATTTAATATTTATGCACATTATATATTTTTATAAATATATAGGTTTAAAAATAAGTGAATACCCACCGGCATCGGGTATAGGAACCAAACTACCAGTGAATTCTAGACAGAGGAACTTTGTTATTATTTTGGCTAATGTTAAATTCATATAATCATCAATATACTCATTGCAGTGGTACTCCTAAATTTGGGACTGATTATTGAAATATAAATAAGAATCGAGTTTCTCAACCCGGAAATTTTAAAATATAAGTCCATTTAAAACACAAGGCTATCGAGACGAGAGATAGAACGGTTCAATGTTGATATGAAATACAAACAATAGATTTGAAACGAGATCTTGTTTACTAACACTTGACCGTCTTCGGAATTACGGAAACAATATTTAGACAGATAGGAAATTAATAATTTTAACTAAGAAATCAAATCCTTAGTTTTTTTTAAAAAAGAGGGGGTATTGTTTATTAGGGTGGAGCGAAAAATTTTTTTTATCGTTATCATTTTGGAATACATGTAAAAAGTTGCTTTTCTAACTCATAAATATACACACAAAGTTTTATTTGTCACTAATAATATTTAGAGGTGCCCCCAACCCCATTAAAATACGAGAAATTCGCGAAAATTGGTCAAAATTAAGATTCGTTTTATTTCCGCTAAAATATATTCTGAACGTGGCCTTGTTTGCTTATGACTAAAAAGTGTAACCCTTAGATGTGATTAGTGTTTGTCGATGTGAGGTACGCGGGGTACGCGGGGGAGGTCATTTGACTACCCTCACCAAAACGTTGCTTGAACGCCAATTATTAAACAATCGCTTTACGTGCGAGGATTACATTATTTGTGAGACGCTCTGGTTTTAAACGCTGAGATCAAGAAATACTACTGGTAAGTAGTATTTATAATTGAATATTGTCAATTAAGGTAATCTAGGTTAAATAAAGTCGTTTCGAATTGAATTTATACCTATTATTTTTAGTTATTTACAGTAAAATGTCTCAAGACAAAACTCAACAAACGACGTCTTGTCCTGTGTTTGGTTTGCCAGAGAAGTTATCAGTATCTCAATTGCCAACTTATAATGATATGATGAAACATTATCTATTCATTAAATATGAATTAAAGATAGTGCATCAACAAAAGAGCCAACGGTCCATAACATATCCAAAATAGTGGCTCAAGACGTATTAGATATTTGGCAAAAAGCTTCGCTGCCAACAGTAAGCCGCAAGAGACTTCAACTAATTCGCGCCTACTACGACAAATATAGAAGTTTATTGAAACCTTAAACTATCAACAGAAAATAAATTCATTTACAGCTCAGTCACATAGGTTGTTTGATATTTACAAATGCAAATGCCAACTTATGTCAAATTGTTATTGTTCGAATAACAGTCGCGTTCCGAAAGAAGAAATACATTTTCTACTTGATCAAAAAATAACAAGAAAACAATGATAATAGGGGGTGTAGATCTAGCTGCAACTATAAAAAGTAAGAAAAAATAGGAAAAAAAAGAGTTCCTTGCGTAACAGAGACATAACAGATCCCGAGAAACTGTGTTGTTCGCGTTTTTTATCCAGTGACGTTGGCCATTGAAACTACCAGTGCTAGTTCCAGCAATGGCGAAGCTTTTAGTCTAGTAAAAAAAACCATTAGCGCCAGCAAAAAAAAAGAGGAGATTAAGTTTGCCATCGTTAGCTCTTGCATGCGATCGTATGGAGTTTCTGACCGAGCCGCTGCAATTATAGCTTCTTCTGTCCTAATAGATGTTGGAATCATTTCTACAAACGATAGCAGGAGTATCATTGATCAATCTAATTTGCGCCGCGAAAGATCTTAAGTCAGATCAGCTTTACAAAATGCAAAAGCATGAGTGGTTTTTTTTTAATTTGATAGTAGAAAGGACAAAACTTTGGTCAGCTTTTAGAAGGTAAATTTTACAGAAAGAGAGTTACAGAAGACCATTATGTGATTTTATCAGAGCCAGGAAGTGAGTACTGAGGGCATGTCACGTGAGAAAAAATTTAATAAAATTAAATTAAAAAAAGTAAAATTTTTTTTTTTTGTATTTCATTTAATAAATTAATCTATCCTAATAAGTAACGGGTCTTTTAGTTTTCGTGCTTACAAGTAATTATTATTATATTAATTTAATTATAGCCCTAGAATTCAGAAAATTACATTCATAGAACAATTTGACAGAAATGTAAAAAAAAGTTATATTTACCGATTTTCAATTGTGTTGGGGCACCTCAAAGCATTGATATAGATTAACAAGATTTGGTATGTTTGATTATCTCACCCAAAGACAACTTTTTATCGCTATGCAGTTACCAAAAAAAAAAGTTTTTTTTTCTTCATACAAAATCGCTCCACCCTATTGTTTATATTCTCCTAAAATGTCGATGAATGCCAGCATTTTCAGTTGGGGAAGTGGGCAAGAGTGGTAGAGCTATCTCTACCACTCTTGCCCACTTCCTCAATCTTTCTCGTTGCTGGCCATTCAACGGGCATAAGGGGGAGGATGAGGAAGGGAAGGGCAGTGGAGATTTTCCAGATTCCTCACCTAACAAACAAAACGCTTATTGTGCGACGTACAGTAGCTTATGCCGATGAGCCACTGTACGTCGCTAGCCTATTATATCCGGTGAACTCCGTGGCAACCTCCACTCTAAAGTGTACAATCACATTAAGAGCGTAATGCTTATTTTGATTGTTCACGTGTTACAGGGCCGTCAGTTGGATCAGCTTAGCAGCGAAATTGTATGGAAAAGTTATTGAAAGAAGAATGAGAGAAAAGAAGAATGAATGTGATATCTGATGGAGTGTTGTGGGAGGCTCAGGGTGGTTTTAGAAGTGGACAAGGGTACATGGATCAGATTTTTTTCACTCCGCAACATCGTGGAGAAACAACTGGCTGTTAGCTGCGCAAAATCTGCGGAGTGACTCTCGCTGACTGTGTCGAAAACGAAGTTGTAAGGAAGGAAGTTGGATTGAAAGAGAGTGTCGGTGTAAAAGTAAGAAAGGGCATGCTCTGATGGTTCCGACATGTAGAAAGAATGGATGATGCAAGACTGACTAAGCAGATATACAATGCAAAAGCGGATGGATGTAGGAGTCCAGGATGGCCAAGACACACATTCCACGACCAAATAGAACGTATTCTGGAGGGAGGCGATGTTAGGAGCCTCAAAAATCGAAGCGCGTGCATGAAAAGAGTTATGAAAGTCAACGAAGCGAGTGAGGCGTGTAAGAATCGTGCCTTACGGCACTCTGTTATCTCTGCCTACCTTACAAGGGATTTGGCGTGAAGATATGTATGTATGTCACGTGTATAGTTTCTTGATAGGCTGGTAAAATGGTGGAAGATGGTAGAATTTTAGGTACAGTAAACTATCACGTGAAAAGAAGCCGTTGTATTTTTACAAATAACGATGCCTGTCCATTTGTTGAATATAATGTACTCTAAGGATATTATTGAGCACATTACTTCTTACTCTTTCTACTCGCATCTCAATAAATAGGTAATATATTTAGGTATTATTGTTATCTAACTGAATCTTGTAAAATTATTGGTCATTTTGTTGAAGTAATTCTGAACTAAAACCTAACACCATCGTGGACCGGGTTAGCTGCTCGCATGAACTTATAAAAATCACCTAAATTGAAGTAATGCTACCCCGGATGACACTTAACTGGGAGATTGACGCCCATACCCACCTTGGGCTCGCCAATTGGCCCTTGATTCTATTATTATTCAACTGAGACCTAAAACGCAACACTATCTACAGGACTGTCTGTGGTTTCACATCACTATTAGGTAAATTAAATACCTAAAATGTTTGCGTTTCAGTCTAACTTGACATACAGAAGACATTTACCTCATTGGTTTGAAAGATACGCAAATTAACCAAAATTTTGGTATTTAATCTGTAAATATAGTCCTTGAATATAGAATAATCAAATTTATTACTTAAATAAATTATGGTTAAATGTCGTCTACCGGGGGACTGCTAGTAATGATCCCATCCTATCCCTATATTCTAAATCCTATCCCTATATTCTAACAGTGGTAGAGCCAAGCAGTTCGCTGCATGAATGGGTCGGCTCGACCGGTGAAATACCACGACCTCTCAGAAGACCAACGTAAAGTGGCTCATGCCGCGTTTCGTTCGGTGAGAGAGGTACCCGGAGGCCCACCCCCCTTCTCCATCCTTTCCTATCCCCTATCCCTTAAAGGTCGGCAACGCAACAGTAACACTATATGTGTTGCTGGTGTCTATGGGCGGCGTTGGTTGCTTACCATCAGGTGACATGCCTGCTCGTTTTCCCTGCTACACCATAAAAAAAAAACATCCCAAACTCTGTCGTATGCAAATACATGCACTTCTAACAAACACACACATGCTTTCTGATAATTTCGTTGGAGTGGAGATTGCATTTTGTTAAAGATTGTTATTTTGTTATTACTGACTTATTACGTATTCAAACAAATCATTAATTTATGTATGGAGATTAATATAAAAGTTTAAATATTCTGGTACTATTTTAATTATTATTTTTTATCTGGTATTATTTTACTAATGTAATCTTCATTTCATTGATCATTTACAATGATGTCTCTGATCAAGATATTAAAAGAACGAACCTATCACAAGAAATTAAAACTGTACACCAAGAGAACATCGACTCACAAACGACTACACTAACTTATCTTTCAAAATATATTAAAACTTATTAGATCTCGCCAGTGCAGAAGAGTTATAGTCTAGCGGAAACGCCTGAACTTACTCCATTAAATTACTGTCAATTTTCTTTGAAAGTGTTGTCAAACTGTAAAAGCAGCATTGACGGGATTTAGATATTTTTAAAAACTATCTCTTGACTTCATATGACTTATACATAGAATAAAATAATCTTCTTGTTAGGCAAAATAACGTTTTTTAACGAGATAATTAGTCAAGTTTCTGACGGAGTTATGCAATACAAAATTAAATATTTTTTATTTATTATAGGGTATAATTATAATAATATTATCCACTTATATCAGCAATGACCGAGCTATGATTGGTAGCTATTTTTTCGCGGGTTGGGTCTTCACCTCGGGACAAATATTTGTGTGATGAAAATAGACGTACAATCTTTTGCGCAACGCTTATTATTTATTTTGATATTAATTTTCATTGTAACTTTGCGTCCAACCCATAAAATACATCTTTTCATATTTATTTCTTAGATTATTGCGAATCACATTCATATCATTAAAACAACTCCTTACAGAGATCATTTTCATCTCTGTAAAGAGTTCGAAACGTCGGGAAATAAATAAAAATAAGTCGAACTCTTTACAGAGTTCATTTTCATTTCTGTAAAGAGTTTGAAACGTCGGGAAATAAATAAAAAAAAGTTCTAAATAAACGCGATATAATCCATAAAAAGTTGTTTTATTGATATACATCTTTTCACTAAAATCGCACTATAAAGCAGATAAACCATAACAGGCTTGCTTAAACGATATGTATCATTTAGCAGTTTAGCTTCATTAATTATATATTTCTGCACGTGTGTTAAGCTAGAAAGGTCAAGTCAGCAGAATCACTTGTTTTATATCTCAAAATTTAGTGCTCATTTAGTGCTAATTTAGTGTTGATAACAGATATTTAGTGCTGTGATAGGGGGACTGAAAATGAGATTTCTGCTAACTTTACATTAAGCTAGCAGTGTACCATTCGTCTCAGTCTGTCTCAGTCGGCAGAATCACTTGTTTTATATCTCAAAATTTAGTGCTCATTTAGTGCTAATTTAGTGTTGATAACAGATATTTAGTGCTGTGATAGGGGGACTGAAAATGAGATTTCTGCTAACTTTACATTAAGCTAGCAGTGTACCATTCGTCTCAGTCTGTCTCAGTCGGCAGAATCACTTGTTTTATATCTCAAAATTTAGTGCTCATTTAGTGCTAATTTAGTGTTGATAACAGATATTTAGTGCTGTGATAGGGGGACTGAAAATGAGATTTCTGCTAACTTTACATTAAGCTAGCAGTGTACCATTCGTCTCAGTCTGTCTCAGTCGGCAGAATCACTCGTTTTATATCTCAAAATTTAGTGCTCATTTAGTGCTAATTTAGTGTTGATAACAGATATTTAGTGCTGTGATAGGGGGACTGAAAATGAGATTTCTGCTAACTTTACATTAAGCTAGCAGTGTACCATTCGTCTCAGTCTGTCTCAGTCGGCAGAATCACTCGTTTTATATCTCAAAATTTAGTGCTCATTTAGTGCTAATTTAGTGCTGATAACAGATATTTAGTGCTGTGATAGGGGGACTGAAAATGAGATTTCTGCTAACTTTACATTAAGCTAGCAGTGTACCATTCGTCTCAGTCTGTCTCAGTCGGCAGAATCACTTGTTTTATATCTCAAAATTTAGTGCTCATTTAGTGCTAATTTAGTGTTGATAACAGATATTTAGTGCTGTGATAGGGGGACTGAAAATGAGATTTCTGCTAACTTTACATTAAGCTAGCAGTGTACCATTCGTCTCAGTCCGTCTCAGTCGGCAGAATCACTTGTTTTATATCTCAAAATTTAGTGCTCATTTAGTGCTAATTTAGTGCTGATAACAGATATTTCGTGCTGTGATAGGGGGACTGAAAATGAGAACACTGCTAACTTTTCATTAAGCTATCAGTGTACCATTCGTCTCAGTCTGTCTCAGTCGGCAGAATCACTCGTTTTATATCTCAAAATTTAGTGCTCATTTAGTGCTAAATTAGTGCTGATAACAGATATTTGGAGCTGTGATAGGGGGACTGAAAATGAGAACACTGCTAACTTTACATTAAGCTAGCAGTGTACCATTCGTCTCAGTCTGTCTCAGTCGGCAGAATCACTCGTTTTATATCTCAAAATTTAGTGCTCATTTAGTGCTAATTTAATGCTGATAACAGATATTTAGTGCTGTGATAGGGGGACTGAAAATGAGATTTCTGCTAACTTTACATTAAGCTAGCAGTGTACCATTCCTCTCAGTCTGTCTCAGTCGGCAGAATCACTTGTTTTATATCTCAAAATTTAGTGCTCATTTAGTGCTAATTTTGTGTTGATAACAGATATTTAGTTATTATTATTTATTATTATTTATCCGCCAATTCAATTATTCTCGCTGAGAAGAATTGGCAAGAAACTCAGGGAGAAATTATTAATTAAATCAATGTCTCATTATTATAATTAATAAGCTATTTGTAGTTTCATTTAGTAATCCTACATTATTAACAACGTCTCCTGCACAGACTTACTTAGTGGGTTATTTCATTATAACATCTGAACTAAGAAACAATGTTCACGGTTTTCTCTTGCGCGCTCACGCTACTAACACAGTCGTCCGTGATACCGAATTTTGTGAAACTTAGTATGTTGCTTCATCGCTGTAGCAATCAGAACTAGACAACCGATATAGCTACTGCGCGCCCACACTAGTGACACAGTATCTGATACAGACTTTGCATTAGATATACATGAAATTCATCGCAAAATACTAACCGAGGATCGTGTTCTTAGTTTGTTTGCACGATCGTACTTGTAACACCGATATCCGTCACAGACTTAGCGTTTAGCTAATTGAGCACTAAATGGTGACGTCTTTTAATTCCATTAGTTCCCGTTTTAAAGTCTTCTTCTAGCTTTTAAGACTGCTGGCGTCATTATACTAGCAAAGTAAACTTGGTTTGAAAAAAAATATTTTTTTTTTAACACACACACACACACAGCGGCTACATCGCTAGGGCAGTCAGGATCGTTTCCTGTGATCTTATAACGTTGAGATCTACAACTCGATATTTGCAATACAGAATAATTTATATAACTTTTCGATTATTGAAAATCTCCAATTTTCCTAGTGGGCAGTTGAAAAATGATTTTCCTAAAAAATTTTTCAGGGTTCACCGGTAACTCTTTTCAATTTCACCAATGCCGATTTTAAAGTCATATTTCAGCTCTATGATTGCTCGAATGTTATGTCAAAAAATTAAAAAAATGTTTTATTGAAAACTGATCTGTTTGCTTGTACAGGCAGCACTAATTGAGCACTAAATTATTAGCTGATGTGCCTCTCGCTCCAACTGTATCATAGCGCGGTCACCAATGGTACACTGCTAGCTTAATGAAAAGTTAGCAGTGTTCTCATTTTCAGTCCCCCTATCACAGCACTAAATATCTGTTATCAACACTAAATTAGCACTAAATGAGCACTAAATTTTGAGATATAAAACGAGTGATTCTGCCGACTGAGACAGACTGAGACGAATGGTACACTGCTAGCTTAATGTAAAGTTAGCAGAAATCTCATTTTCAGTCCCCCTATCACAGCACTAAATATCTGTTATCAACACTAAATAAGCACTAAATGAGCACTAAATTTTTAGATATAAAACGAGTGATTCTGCCGACTGAGACAGACTGAGACGAATGGTACACTGCTAGCTTAATGTAAAGTTAGCAGTGTTCTCATTTTCAGTCCCCCTATCACAGCTACAAATATCTGTTATCAGCACTAATTTAGCACTAAATGAGCACTAAATTTTGAGATATAAAACAAGTGATTCTGCCGACTGAGACAGACTGAGACGAATGGTACACTGCTAGCTTAATGTAAAGTTAGCAGAAATCTCATTTTCAGTCCCCCTATCACAGCACTAAATATCTGTTATCAGCACTAATTTAGCACTAAATGAGCACTAAATTTTGAGATATAAAACGAGTGATTCTGCCGACTGAGACAGACTGAGACGAATGGTACACTGCTAGCTTAATGTAAAGTTAGCAGAAATCTCATTTTCAGTCCCCCTATCACAGCACTAAATATCTGTTATCAACACTAAATAAGCACTAAATGAGCACTAAATTTTTAGATATAAAACGAGTGATTCTGCCGACTGAGACAGACTGAGACGAATGGTACACTGATAGCTTAATGAAAAGTTAGCAGTGTTCTCATTTTCAGTCCCCCTATCACAGCACGAAATATCTGTTATCAGCACTAAATTAGCACTAAATAAGCACTAAATTTTGAGATATAAAACGAGTGATTCTGCCGACTGAGACAGACTGAGACGAATGGTACACTGCTAGCTTAATGTAAAGTTAGCAGAAATCTCATTTTCAGTCCCCCTATCACAGCACTAAATATCTGTTATCAACACTAAATTAGCACTAAATGAGCACTAAATTTTGAGATATAAAACAAGTGATTCTGCCGACTGAGACAGACTGAGACGAATGCTACACTGCTAGCTTAATGTAAAGTTAGCAGAAATCTCATTTTCAGTCCCCCTATCACAGCACTAAATATCTGTTATCAGCACTAAATTAGCACTAAATGAGCACTAAATTTTGAGATATAAAACGAGTGATTCTGCCGACTGAGACAGACTGAGACGAATGGTACACTGCTAGCTTAATGTAAAGTTAGCAGAAATCTCATTTTCAGTCCCCCTATCACAGCACTAAATATCTGTTATCAACACTAAATTAGCACTAAATGAGCACTAAATTTTGAGATATAAAACAAGTGATTCTGCCGACTGAGACAGACTGAGACGAATGGTACACTGCTAGCTTAATGTAAAGTTAGCAGTGTTCTCATTTTCAGTCCCCCTATCACAGCTCCAAATATCTGTTATCAGCACTAATTTAGCACTAAATGAGCACTAAATTTTGAGATATAAAACGAGTGATTCTGCCGACTGAGACAGACTGAGACGAATGGTACACTGATAGCTTAATGAAAAGTTAGCAGTGTTCTCATTTTCAGTCCCCCTATCACAGCACGAAATATCTGTTATCAGCACTTAATTAGCACTAAATGAGCACTAAATTTTGAGATATAAAACGAGTGATTCTGCCGACTGAGACAGACTGAGACGAATGGTACACTGCTAGCTTAATGTAAAGTTAGCAGAAATCTCATTTTCAGTCCCCCTATCACAGCACTAAATATCTGTTATCAACACTAAATTAGCACTAAATGAGCACTAAATTTTGAGATATAAAACAAGTGATTCTGCCGACTGAGACAGACTGAGACGAATGGTACACTGCTAACTTAATGTAAAGTTAGCAGAAATCTCATTTTCAGTCCCCCTATCACAGCACTAAATATCTGTTATCAGCACTAATTTAGCACTAAATGAGCACTAAAACGAGTGATTCTGCCGACTGAGACAGACTGAGACGAATGGTACACTGATAGCTTAATGAAAAGTTAGCAGTGTTCTCATTTTCAGTCCCCCTATCACAGCACGAAATATCTGTTATCAGCACTAAATTAGCACTAAATAAGTACTAAATTTTGAGATATAAAACGAGTGATTCTGCCGACTGAGACAGACTGAGACGAATGGTACACTGCTAGCTTAATGTAAAGTTAGCAGAAATCTCATTTTCAGTCCCCCTATCACAGCACTAAATATCTGTTATCAACACTAAATTAGCACTAAATGAGCACTAAATTTTGAGATATAAAACGAGTGATTCTGCCGACTGAGACAGACTGAGACGAATGGTACACTGCTAGCTTAATGTAAAGTTAGCAGAAATCTCATTTTCAGTCCCCCTATCACAGCACTAAATATCTGTTATCAACACTAAATTAGCACTAAATGAGCACTAAATTTTTAGATATAAAACGAGTGATTCTGCCGACTGAGACAGACTGAGACGAATGGTACACTGCTAGCTTAATGTAAAGTTAGCAGTGTTCTCATTTTCAGTCCCCCTATCACAGCTCCAAATATCTGTTATCAGCACTAATTTAGCACTAAATGAGCACTAAATTTTGAGATATAAAACGAGTGATTCTGCCGACTGAGACAGACTGAGACGAATGGTACACTGATAGCTTAATGAAAAGTTAGCAGTGTTCTCATTTTCAGTCCCCCTATCACAGCACGAAATATCTGTTATCAGCACTAAATTAGCACTAAATGAGCACTAAATTTTGAGATATAAAACGAGTGATTCTGCCGACTGAGACAGACTGAGACGAATGGTACACTGCTAGCTTAATGTAAAGTTAGCAGAAATCTCATTTTCAGTCCCCCTATCACAGCACTAAATATCTGTTATCAACACTAAATTAGCACTAAATGAGCACTAAATTTTGAGATATAAAACAAGTGATTCTGCCGACTGAGACAGACTGAGACGAATGGTACACTGCTAGCTTAATGTGAAGTTAGCAGAAATCTCATTTTCAGTCCCCCTATCACAGCACTAAATATCTGTTATCAGCACTAAATTAGCACTAAATGAGCACTAAATTTTGAAATATAAAACGAGTGATTCTGCCGACTGAGACAGACTGAGACGAATGGTACACTGCTAGCTTAATGTAAAGTTAGCAGAAATCTCATTTTCAGTCCCCCTATCACAGCACTAAATATCTGTTATCAACACTAAATTAGCACTAAATGAGCACTAAATTTTGAGATATAAAACAAGTGATTCTGCTGACTTGACCTTTCTAGCTTAACACACGTTATTTCTGCTGTCTCTGCAGACCGACATGAAGTTTATGACAATAAAAATTCAATGCTATTTTTTTCATTACTTTACATCTTAATAATGGGCTCACCTATCCAAACCGAATATTTAGAGTTTGTTCGGCCAATTTAGTAGATGGTTTACGTGCACAAAATCGGTGCAGTAGTTCTTGATTTGACACAAATTATTTATTGATTTAATTTTTATCGTTTAATAATAATTAATTTATTATTAAAAATTTTATTAATATTAGTTTTTATAATTTTCACTTAGCTTTTATGTAGACTCAGAGAATAATGAATGCACGTCTTTTTATAACAGCAAACAAACAACATAAAATGAGATCGACCCTTCTAATTATAAAATCTCACTTAATGCCAATAGTATCTAAAATCTCTCTTATTGGTGTAAGTAGACATAAAGAGACAGACATATATTTAAGCATACTTATTTTGAAAATTAAACGACATAATTTTGAATAATCTATCACATTCATACAATATATTACCACACATACAAATGCGCACATTTAATTTAATTTGATTTATTCCCTTTAATATGGAAGAAAAATGCCACGAGTTAGACGATTAAATTTAAGTCAACGAAAGCGTAATGCAAATGATATGGCATTACTAAGACGACCTTAGACTGCAGATGAACGTGCACACGCTAATACATCGTAGCGTGAACTTTATGCATGAAATTGATCTGTTGACCATGTAGCTGTACTGAATCCTACAGTGGGATCACGAATACGTCGTCCTGTTTCGGCTAAAATCACGCGTGCTGCTTTTAATTACAACAATCAGATGGGTTATAGTGTGTACGGATACATTGGAAGATGTAATATTTTCTAGATGTTATATTTTAAGAGTGATTTGATATTCAAATTGGGTTTTGATATGGAATGTAAAAATCAGAAAGCTTTATAATCGTAAAGCAGTGAACATATTTGAAAATTGGACATTAATGTTATCTGTATCACTCTCTCTGTTATATAAGATCCTACAGCAGCTCTCAAGCTAAAAGCTATTTGGCAGGTGTAGGCTACAGGTCGTGCCAAATAAATATACATATACATAAGGAAAACAGCCGTCCTTTCGCAGTCAGATAAAAAGAAATACCACAACATTATTTTATGTAGAGTTGAGAAAATATGAGCATTCCCGCAATATCATATAGGTACTTCAGATGTGTTGTTTTAGAAATTGTGACACGTGATAATATTTGCATAAACCAAATACAATAATTTTGGAGACACTCAGTGTCACCTTATTGGTATTCAACGAGGATCAAGGAGAATCTACGATATTTATGATTGCTAATACAAAGTAATTCTAAACTAGATTTGTTGTCGTCTTTGAGTCGGTTTAACAGTATATACAACCTAATATTCAATACAAGGTCGAATATAAACTAGGATTAAACGTAGACTTCCATGGAGTCCAATCTCATGTATCCGTTCAAGAAATGTCGATATTTTTGTTTGGTATTTACAGAGCTGTTTATAAATTTAAACATGACTGCAAGCCACGACTCTAAGTAAGTAGGCAGAGTGAACAGAACGCCATAAGACACGATACTTACACATTTCACTCACTTCTTTAACCTTCATAACTCTTGTCATACACGATGGTCGGTTTTTAAGGCAACATTAACACTTTTCTCAACAACTCGATTAATTTGGTCATGAAAAGGTCAATAAGTCATGAAAATCCTCAAAAAACGACGCGCGTGCATGAAAAGATTAATGAAAGAAATATTTCCTTGCATTATTTACGCATGTGAAATATGTGTATAATAATACTTTGGTAATGAAGGTTGAAATACCTGGTTGTATATAAAAACCTTGTATATATTTGAACATTACCTTTAAAAATCCTCTTCAGGATCATTCTAGTTTAGTAGGCCTCATAATTTCAGTTAAAGAAAGTCTCGACATCATTTTCGTACCAAATCCGCTTTTCCAAGACGTCGTAACTTTTCAATTTCAAATAAATAAATAATTATAACTTTGCCATTTTTGTTGTGGGCTAATTATTTTGCTAAAATTCATACTTTTTTACTATTTATTTCTACAAGTGATGTTTCATTTTATTGCCGGTCACATCACACCCTACTGCATATATATGTATACATATGTGATATCCTGCTGTGCAGTTTGTACGATATTTTCCGGCATAACATTTTATGTTTCCTTTAATGTGAAAAACCGTGTTGTGAAACAAAAAAATCTGCTATTAAACGGTTTTATTATATGGCACTGGTCAATGACAGGAAATAAGACATAGCATGAAGCCTCGCCCTAAGCGATCGTTATTTTTCACGTTAAAAAAACATACGAAGTCTGTGCAATATTTTTTTATTTGCAAGCGAAAACCACAAATGAATACGAGTACATACCAAAACTATGGCGCCACTCCACACCACTCTGACCAACTAAATTAGCGCGGTAATGCATCATAATATCATATTACTACTACATTCGTATACAAATAAATAATAACAATAGCAACATAACCCGGCGAACATTCTACCACCAAATAATATATTGATAAACGAGTTGAACTGGCGAACTTTGTTCCGTATCATAAAAAATAAAGAAGTTAATTTTGGGTTCAACACTTATTCTTTACTTTACATGAATTATAGATAAAAAACGCATATATATATAATGTATATATGTATCAAAAACCTCATCAAAATCCGTTGCGTAGTTTCAAAGATAGCATATAAGGGGACAGACAGCGGGAAGCTACTTTATTTTATACTATGTACTAATTGTTAAGCAGCGCAAGCAATGGAAGCTTTCCAACGTTAAATATTTCTTGTGCATTTTAAAATATGTCTGTTCCGCTCCTATTGTACGTGGGGTGATGTTGATGTAATATCTTGGACACAATTCACACAGCACCGTCTAATTGAAAGCTAAGCTGCAGTCGGTGGCTGTACCAATGCACCACATGGCCAGTGGTATATAGCCTTCTTTGATAAATATGTGACACTGAAAATTCATTCCAGACGTAAAAGTAATAAGATAACAATATGCCCGGTAACTCGTTACTAATTACTCCACTTATTCCATTCGGGACATAAAAACGCAAACGAGGGTTAACAGACGCTGCCTACACCTTTACAAAAAGTTAAAGTTAAAGTTCCTTGCATCACTCGATTCCTTCCTACATCTATTAAGAAGAAGCACTAGGTCTCTTTTCCGTGGTGAAATATTTTATTGTTACCTTTGTACAGCCTTCCTGTCTTCGTGAAAAACTATTAAATTCATTTTAGCGTTTCATTGCTTAACATGATTTACACTTTAAACTGATATTTTTTTTTATCGCCTGCTGAATAATTATCATTTCTCAGTGCATTTATATCATTTTATTACACGCCTAAACCGCTATGAGTAAATCAAAATGAGACATTATTAAATTAATTATTTGTAAGAGTAAGGGAACGTACTTAATTTTTATCCAGTTTTATACACTGCACATCATTGTATACACTTGAAATGAGACCTTGCTTACCAACACTTGATTAACTTATAACTGACAATAATTATCTAGACAGATTAGAAATTAATGAGAAATAATAACTGATTGAGAAATCAAAATTTTAGGAAAAAACAAAGTTTTTTTTTTTTAACATGTATTTATTTAAACAGCAAACGAGCTGGTTGTGTACATTTTGCTTGTAACCAGCAAGATGTCATTGACCTTTTCAGTTGAGGAAGAAGGCATATATTTTTATACGAACACAAGATATTCTATTCTATAGTCGTCAGCGATGTTCGTCGTCACCGTACGTCATAGAGACGTCAGAACCTGAATAGAAGTTGTGACAGAGGATTCGCAGGTTTTGACGTCATCAGAAATTATGTCAACAAGAGTCGGCTCCAAATGATATTCATTTAATTCTTTTTTAAAAGAAAAACTTCCTTATAACCGTTATGATTCTGACTCGATCGTAAACATTAACTCATTGGATTAAGAGTGAAATTTTATGAGTAAGGTGGTAGACTACTAGCGAATCAGCTGATGGTGAGTAACTAGCTCCACCCAGGCACGACAACGAATGGGTTACAGTTACGTTGCCGGACATTCAACGGGAAAAAAGAGAGGATGACGAGGGGAGCAAGATTGGGGATGTTTCAGATTTCTCCACTACCGAAAATGTAACATGAGCCACTGTACACCGCTAGCCCATTCATAGAGTAAACTAAGTAGCTCTACCACTGAAGAGTGTATTTCGTGCTTATCTTTATAGTTTGCGTGTATAGTTTCGTCATGTAATATATCTTACTAGCCCGCTCCTTTACTTCGCGTGTATTTCTATCCCACGGGTATTTTAAATTATTCTACGAAAAGTAGCCAAAGCAGTTTTAAAAATAACGATGCTTGTTCTATGTTCAACATATTCTGTAAGTGATAAAATTTTACATTTAATTTCGTAAATTTCTATTTAAATTTTTGTTAAACATTTTATTATTAACTTCATTCGAATCTCAATCAATAGGTTGAGGAAATTCTCGAAGCTGTTTGAGTTTTCCTGTTACAAAACACATGTTATTCTTCATCTTATGAATCTTGTAAAGTATTTTTATATTTTGATTTATCTTTTATGACAAGAAATTTATTAGTAAACTAAAATTCAACCACTTTTAAGGCTATAAGACCATTATAATAATTATAACATCTGGCACCCCTATCTCGCGCGAAAATATAAATTCTTTCTGACAATTACTTTAGAAAGTTGATTGGTTTTCGTTGGAGATTGTAGGTGATATCTACTGATTTATTCAGTTTTCAAATAATAAAAGCTAATATGTTAATGTATAATTTAGTATCTGCTTGATCAATATAAAGAAGGAACGTATCGCAAGTAACTATAAGATATATCACTATCACTGAAAACTGGACTCCAAGAGAACATCGTTGAACGTCTCCCAAATGATTGCACTAACTTGTCTTTAAAATTATATTAAAACTTAATAGAACTCGCCAGCACAGAAGAGTTATAGTCTAACGCAAACGTCTCAACTTACTCCATTCAATTACTGTCAATTTTCTTTCAAAGTGTTATCAACTGTAAAAGAGCATTGGCAGGATGTTAGATATTTATACAAACTATCTATTGACTTCCCATGACATGATACGATACACATAGAATGACTTTTTTATTGTTAGAAAAAATAACGTTTTTAACAAAAAAATATACTCAAGATTTTAATGGAAGTAATCAATATAAAATTGAATTCTTTTTATTAATCTTATTATTTTTGTGTTATTGAGGACATATTTCACTAATGACCAAGCTAATATTACTGGTCGGCGGGTTGGGTCTTCACCTCGGGGCAAATATTTGTGTGATTAAAATGACGAGATATCCTTTTCCACGATGCTATATTAATTTTTATTATTATTTTTCTGAAGCATACTATAATGGTAACAAAACAGAGCAGTCTAGCAGAGTTTTGCCTGATTAAATGATATGTTATAATTATACAGCAGTTTAGCTTTAATATTTTGATAACTTCTGCTTGCCCTGCAGAACTATGTGACATTTGTAGAATCTATACTTATATTATAAAGCGGAAGTTTGTTTGTTTGTTTGTTTGTTTGTTTGTTTGAACGCGCTAATCTCAGAAACCACCAGTCCGATTTTAAAAATTCTTTCAGTGGTATATAGTCCATTTATCGAGGAAGGCTTTAGGCTATATTATATTTTCAAATCAATTAGGGATCCTTACTATAAGTCCAATAATGTAACCCAAGGTGTAAGAAAATGACTCGAAAATAATTCTTACATCGTGAACGCTGCGAAAACTATTGATTCTAGAATAAAACAATGTACTACACTTTTACAGAACATAAATTTGTCTATAAAAAAGTCCGCGATGGCATATGTCTAACTATTGTAGTTATCTCACAATAAGTGTTTTTTGAGTTTTTTAAAATAATTAAATTGATGTCGTTATAAAAATGCTTTATTTTGTACCTTGAATTTAACTTTGAAAATAAATTACTTCAATAAAAAGACAGATTCAACACCTTTCTAGAACTGTTTGAATAATTTAATTCGGACATTTAATTCCAAAGATATCGCAAAATACAAAATGTAAGAATTCATTTCATAGGGAAATAATTAGTTACACTGATGATGTATCCGACTCGGACAGCTCGGACCGCGACAGCTAGCAGGTAGATTTTTTTACGTTTGTTTGTTGCTAAAAGGTACCGGTGGTCCAGATGTCGAGAACCCCACTTCTGTATAAAGTAGTCGCGGGTTCGAGTTCTGGCTCACAGCAATGACTTTTTTAAATTGTTTGCTGAAGTTATGTGTATTTAGATATCGATGACTATAAACTTTGTGCCTGGTATGGCAGTAAGTTCGCCACCTATTCCATTTGGGATGAAAACATAGTGGCGAAACGAGGTTTAACAGCCGCTGCCTACACCTTCGAGTAGAAAAGGCGTGAAGTTATGTTTTGTTGTTGTTTCACTCTTTGTCATCATATCCCTCAATACTTTAATCAGAATTTAAAATTTAAAAAAGTCTCGGTGGCGCAGTGGGCGAGCGCACGGCCTCTGATCCAGAGGTCCGGGGTTCGATTCCAGACACTGGCTCACACCAATGACTTTTCGAAATTGTTTTCGGAAGTTATGTGTGATAAATATCGATGACTGACAAACTTTGTGCCCGGTATGGCAATAGGTTCGCCACCTATTCCATTTGGGACGAAACATAACGGCGAGGCGAGGCTTAACAGCCGCTGGCTACACCTTCGGGTAACAAAAGGCGTGAAGTTATGTTATGTTTAAAATTTGTAGTATTTAATAGTATTTTGTGGTATTTTTATTTATAAAAGTTACTAGCTTTTACCCGCGGCTTCGCTCGCATTAAATCCATTAAATAGATATCAAAGATCATTACTATAGAAGTTAACCAATATGATAACTCTGTTTTATTGCTTGGCTGGAATTATTAGGTTTTAAAATTACTACTTACAATGACGTTTAAAAAACTAACAACATTTTTTAAGGTAAATATATTTCTCTGTAACAAAAATAAATAATTTTGGACTGTAACAATTTTATAAGAGTACTAGCTTTTACCCGCGGCTTCGCTCGCATTGAAGCCAATAAATAAGTATCAAAATCATTACCATAGAATTGAATCAATATAATAACTCTATTTTCTTACTTAGCTGGGATTATCAATTTTCAATATTACAACATTAGGTATGACGTTTAAAAATCTCACAATATGCTTTATTAAAATGCAACAACAAACGGTAAAATATATTTCTCTGTAACAAAAATAAATAATTTTGGACTTTAACAATTTTATATAATATAAATGCAGAGTATTAATGTAGGATATTTTTGTAGACTATATTATAAGTTTCTCCTTAGGGTGAAAATATATGTTAATTAAAGAGAGAAATAAGAAAAAAGAAAGTATCCTTTATTACTTCTAATACCCCCAAGAATATGTGTACAAAGATTCATGATGATCTGTTGAGTAGTTATCCCGTGAAAGCGTAACAAACAAACTTACATTCGCATTTATAATATTAGTATGATATGAAGTATGATAAGTAATAAGTATAAGTAAAGTTAAGTATAAGTATCAACCCTGAATACTGTAATACCGTCCCTCGCGAGGCATAACAGCCGCTGCCTACACCTTCGGATAGAAAAAGGTGTGAAGTTACGTTATGTTATCTAATTTACGAATACTGTAAAACTTCATTACTGAAGTAGCTAAATTTGACGATTTTTTGACAAACAATTGTTTTATCTTTCGTAATTTTTTTTAATATAAAGTACCCTATGTTACTTCTAATACCTTCAAGAGTATATGTACAAAGTTTCATGATGATCGGTTCAGTAGTTTTTGCGTGAAAGCGTAACAAACAAACTTACATTAGCATTTATAATATTAGTATAAGTATATTAGTATAAAAGTATAAATATAACATGTAGGATATTGTTGTAGACTATTTTATAAGTTTTTCCTTCGGGTTCAAAAATATGTAAATTACTTTAAAGAATATGTGTACAAAGTTTCATGATGATCGATTGAGTAGTTATCGCGTGAAAGCACGCAAACAAACTTACATTCACATTTATATATTACTAGCTGACCCGGCAAACGTTGTCTTGCCAAAAAATTAAATTTAAAAAATAGGGGTTGATCGTAGGGGGTTGAAAATTCTCAGACTTACCCGATATGAATACAAAATTTCATGAGAGTCGGTCAAGCCGTTTCGAAGGAGTGTGGGAAAATTGTGACACGAGAAGTTTATATATTAGAAGTAGGATAGGATAGGAATTAGGTTACATTTTTATTGTATAAGGGGCAAACGAGCAGGCTTATGATAGTTACAAACGCCGCCCATGGCCACCTCACCACATGCAGTGTTACAGTTGCGTTGCCGGCGCTTACAATGGGATATGGGTGGGGTCGGGAGTGGGTTTCGGTAGGGGAGGGGAAAAGGGATTGGGCCTCCGAACACCTCTCTCAGCGAGTGAAACGCGGCTAAGGCCACTTTTCAGCGATAATCTGAGAGGTCGTGGTATTCCACGGGTCGAGCCGGCCCATTCATGCAGCGAACACTGCGTGACTTTACCACTGACAAGGTGTGACTGATGTGACTGATTTATAATACATTCTAGATATATGTAATAAACTTTACATTTTTAAGATCGTGATATCTTTTAAAATGTAGTAAATTTATTTCGATAAGCGTAATCGCTAGACTGACATCATTTGACTTATAAAAAAAAAACACTCACTGTGAGTTAGCTACCCTGGTTTGAACATATGGTGGCCCGTTTTTTTCGTTGAAGTCAACAATAGTGACCATATAAAAAAAAATTGTTTATGTTGTATTAAAAAAAACTAAAGGTTGAGCAAAAACTTGGGACAAGTTCATTGCTATATTCATTGTTCATAAGTGGCATTGCTAATAAAGCTTTCTTTGAAGTTGTAAATAATATCAATGTCTTGGTTGTCAGTACGCTAATACATACTAGCTAAGCGAGTGACACGTGTAATAATCGTGCCTTATGGCACTTTGTTCTCTCTGCCTACCCCGCAAGGGATCTGGCCTGAAGTTATGTATGTATCAAGAACTTGAATTTAAATAAATATTAGTGTTAGATAGTCCATTTATGATGAAAGCTTTGGGGTATTAATATGATTGCGGCAATAATCTTTTGAGTGGAAAATGTATAAAATATGGCGGTACGAAGTTCGCGCGGTCTGCTAGTAGAATATAAGTTGTTGTATGCTATTGATACTAACAAATTTACACCTAGTCCCTAGCAGAGTAAACAGAGAGGACAGTACGCCATTTAACCCTGTTAAAATCGATGTTAAAAAAAATTGGCCAATCGAGACATAATTACCGTTGCCTACAACTTCGAGTATAAAAGGAAGTTACATAGATATGTAATATTAAAATAATTAAGACTTCAAACTATAGAAAAACTAAGAATATAATTTAGGTGTACCTATATTGATAATTCAATTATCAAATGGAACATACCAATTGTTAATTACAACATACCAATTATTAATTGGTATGTATGTAACATATATAATAAGTGTAAAACCTTCCTTTAAGGATAAAAGTTATGTACTGTCGTAGGTATATAATGTGATAAGTATATGACTGTAATAACAGAATTATTGGCCAGTGCTATTTATATTAATTAATTTAGAATATTTCTCTAGAACAAGAAGGTATCGTGCATAGCAATGCACATATAGGAAAACCTATTTAAAGTATTATATTATTCCTTCCTTTAAGCTTATCAAAACCCGTGTCTTTTGACACGTAGACGACAATTTTAACGAGACTCTGGAGGGTCTGTCTGCCCAATAGCTTTGGTCAGAGAAAACTGTTGTCATTACTCAAATGTGTCATGCTATATTCAGGCGTGTAGAAAATAATAACAAGCCACCTCACTTAGTACAACAGTGGTAAAAAACAGTTAGAGTATGACTAAGTATACTTAAGTTCTCCAGCACCACATTTCCGGAGAATTTATCCTGTTTTTCTCAATTTATCGCCTTGTGGTTCGGGGGAAAGACGATGGTACTAGACCGCGCGGCAGAGCACGGATGCGATAGAACAACCAAGTGAAGGCTACTTTCAACCGCCCTCTCTATGAGTGTACCAGGACGGAAGCTGTTTATGAAGATTGGCAGCAGATAGTGTACCGCATCACAAGCTCCTAATTGATGACCACGACAAACCAGCCAAAAGTGTGATAATTTAGAAGAAGAAGAAGAAGAACTATTCTTCCTTTGTGCATAAAAAAACCCCATGTCTACCCGTGTACACGTAGACATAATAAACGATCTGGAAAAAATATATTGAGATTCTCGAGGATCTGCCTGCCCAATAGCTCGAGCTAGAGAAAGCGGATAACATGGTGTACAGAAAATAATAGGAGGAGTATAGAAAATAATAATAAGTCTCGTGTATTAACTTAGTATTATTAAAGCAGTAGGAAAGAATCAGTTAGAGAATGACTAAGCAGAGTGTAAAGACTAACTTTCCTTGACCAAATAGACTGACACATCTTCTTATTAGAAATTACAAATTTATACTATTAAAAAAGTCAATATCATCCAAACAAACTTTACAGTTTAGTAACTTAATACTCATATCGCAGTAGTGTTTAGGTCACAGAAATATATCAAGATAGAACGGCGAATAGGCGTGGCAAGCGTGCCAAAACCATGCACTATATTGCATGCTTTTCGAAACTCGCTCTCATTACGCAACGAGCGTTCCTACCCTGCGTTCAGGACGTAACAAAATACATAAAACTTCACAAATATGCCTTATTGTGCTGTGGCAAATTGTAAAAACAAAAGTAGTGAAGCAAATATGAATAAAGGAAATATTTCATATCATCAGTAAGTATTGAAATTCAGTAGAAAGTATTTTTTTGAGATTCTAAATAATTGTTTTACTTTTACCATGTTAATTAATTACGATAATAAGTTGTATATTTTTTCATTATGATAAATATCCATTGCTGTCCACATTCAACGCTTGTATACAAAAACATTGCGCGCATATATTGTACGCGCAATGTACACAATACACTGCACCAGTAACAACTTAGAGGTCATATGTCATTGAATCGCTGTGATTGGTCTTTGTGCTTGCAACGAGAGATTTAGAGATGCGACGCTCCGTGTATCGTTGAGTCTTGTCGATGAATTAATTCAATATTACCTTTATTCCAACAACATTAATAAGCGTGTTGCGTAAAGTTTTTAATAAAACTAAAAAAATATTTACATATATATATAAGTGAATTGTCAATCAGTCAATTTGTTATTGTACCAAAATTAATTAAGAAAATAAGATAAATAACTAATAATTAACAATAACAACTGTTACCTATTAAATCATACAACAAAGGATCTTTACAAACAAAAATTTTCCTTTACCAAATATATCTTATAAATAAATATTATTTTTTTTGTTTCATGGTCGTAAATGGGTTACCAATAGCAAAAATCATATTGTTAACATCAACTTTTTGATTTTTATTTCCAAAAAGTGGGTACTCTCTGTATCAATGAAAATAGCTTTTGAACGACTACCATCGTTTTGTTCATCACTCGTGAAAATGATCTCCGTAAAGAGTTCGTAACGTCGGGAAATTAATAAAATTGGTAATAAATAAACGCGATAAAATCCTAAAGTTTGTTTTAATGTCATGAACGTGATTCGCGAAAGTCTTAGAGATAAAAATATGTATTGTTTCAAGGACAATAAAATATTTATTAATAAAGTTTATTAAAATATTTATTAATATACTCAGCTTAAATTTTGAATTGTGAATTACATACTTATGTGATATTAAAGATGTCTGATTAAAGTATTTAACATGTTTTATTTTCTTTGATTATCGTTACACAAAATCAATAAAGTTTAACACATGTTTCAGATATCGATATCGATATCGATAATCTAATGAGTGTGTCTTCTCACTAGTCGCCACGCTCACAATGAAAATGACGTCACGCTGTGGGCGTGGTTTTTCAAAAAAGTGACACGCTCGAAATGTATGAAAATATGACATCGCGGCCGTTCTATCTTGATCTATTTCTGTGGTTTAGGTAGTCGTTAGTTAATAACTTTCTACTTGGAAGGAAACCAACTTGTTAAAGTCTCATTTTAATAATGTTCAAACTTAAAATGTTACAGAACTTTGATTCCGTTGGAAACTTCTTTCACTTATTATATTTTACTGTAGCTATAAGTCTTACGACTAAAAACTATTTTAACGATTTCTCTTGATCAAGATAAATATTACGATATATTAATAATTTCTATTATTTGTTATTTTTGTCATCTAATATTTATGAATTAGTATGAATGATGTTGATGATGATGAGGAACTAGATGTACATTTTTTTAAACATTTTTTAATATCAAGATAGTATTTTATATGGTGCCTATAAATAAAAAAATATTCAAGTGATTATTAATAAAATTAAAAGCAAGTAAACTTAACTGGAATATGAAAATTGAGTCACATAACAAGATAACATAATTACACGCCTTTTCTACCCGAAGGTGTCGGCAGGGGCAGTAGGAGTTAAGACTGGACTCGGCGAATAAGTGTCAAATGGACTATGTGGCAGAACGTAATGCCATACATCGGGCACAATATTGTCAATTCGAAAAGACATTCATTAAAGTTACCCCGATATTGATCCTGGGAATTCTTAATACAGAAGCGTGAGCTCGACCACCGGACCACCGACAATATATTGTTATTTGTATTGTATTGTAATACTTTATCTAAACTTATATTATAAAGAGGAAAGGTTTGATTTTTTGTTTGTTTGTTTGAATTGAATAGGCTCCGAAACTACTGAACAGATTTTAATAATTCTTTCACTGTTGGAAAGCTAATTTTTCCTGATTGACATAGGCTATATTCCATTTTCAAAAATAAATGGTGATCCTTACTTAAATTACGATAAACTGTAAAAAAATATCAAAAACTTTCTTACATCGCATACGCTGGAAAAACTATTGATGGTAGAAAAAGGGACATATAACATTTTTTAGAACACATCATTATCTACAAAAAAAATTCAATCAACGGCAGCATGTCTCAAACTAATATAGTTACGCCAGACAGAATATGCCTGTTTTTAAATTAAAAAAAACAGAATTTAAAAGACCACCGCAACAAAAAGCTCTGTGTTTGTACCTTATCAAATAAATTTTATAAATGTAAATAATTTATTATTTAAGTCTGCTTCAATATCTTTATGAATTATTCGATTCTGACATTATATTCAAAAGATATCACGAGTTTAAAACTTTGAAAAAATAAACTCTATTCGGCTACTACTACTACTTACTACTGAATACTCAAACGGTAATATATACTTTTACAGTTTTTGTCTCTCTGTCTGTTTGTTCTGCGTAAACTCGGAAATGGCTGGAGCGTTCGACGGGACTTTTATTGGCAGGTAGGTAGCTAATGTAATAAGGAGTAACTTAGGCTACAGTTGTTTTATAAAAAAAATATATTTGCTCATTTATTTCTTCTAACTTCGTCGGGTCAGCTAGTATTTATTAAATTTAAAAAAAAAACGACAAACCAAAGCAAAAGCTGTTTTGGGTTTAAGCGCCTGACGGTGGAAAATATTAATTTACTTTTAATCGCTTTGCTTTTTAATTTATTGTTTGTAATTATTTAAATATATCTAACAGTAGTAGTCTTGCTGTTCACTGCATGAATGCGCGCCGGCTCGACCGGTGAAATACGACGATCACTCGGAATATCGGCGTGGAGTGGCCGCGTTTCGTTCGGTGAGAAAGGTATCAGGAGGCCCGATCCCCTTTCCCCTTACTTTTCCCTCCTACTTGCTTAAAGGACGGCAACGCACCACGGTGTTCATGGGCGGTGTGTTGCTGCTTACCATCAGGTGACCCACTAGCTCGTTTGCCCTCCTATCCCATACAAAAAACTTAGTCTTACCAGGTCATCATTAAAATAACGTTGCCATAATTATACTGTAATTAAATAATGCTTGTACGCATGACATCGTCAGGGCTGATTATATCGTTTTGATAAAACAAGGTCAGTGGGTAATAAAACATAAACACGCAATGTTGGGCGTAAACCAACAGAGTTTTCATACAATTATTAATGGTAACATCTGTAGTTACGACTAATTTAGATTCACTTTTCATTAAAATTAATATGGTGTAAGCGGTTCGGTACCTATAATAAATTATGATTTCAAGAGCTATTATAATTAATGTGCAGTAGGTAAGTTGGAATATTTAGTGGCATGTTATAATAGTTTAGACTTGGCAGTCGCTGCCTACACCTTCGGGTAGAATAAGGCGTGAATTTATATTATGTTAGATTAGGTTTACAGTTACTTAGATATACAAGAATCTAAACACA
The DNA here is from genome assembly GCA_905147225.2 of Euproctis similis. Taxonomy (NCBI): domain Eukaryota; kingdom Metazoa; phylum Arthropoda; class Insecta; order Lepidoptera; family Erebidae; genus Euproctis; species Euproctis similis. Next base: position 12,800,702 of record LR990105.1, read on the forward strand.
ATCTCTCAGTCAGCCTGGAGCGAAAGAACAACATATGGCTGACAAGCTCACACAGCACTACACCGAAGAATGGCAGGATAACCACTCCAAAATATGGATCAACTTAAATGTTCTGATAGGGGCGGGCAGCAGCGTCCCTATCTTTAAAAGGCTCGCCCCTGCGGTCTCCAACACGTTTTCCCAGAGACCCGGAAGATGAGGTCTATTCTCCGACCTACGCCACTCCAAATAGCTAAAACCGAAAAGTTCCAAATGGAACTTAAAAATCGGTTCGACCTGCTGGAAACCACAGGCAACGTGGACGAAAAGACCGCCATTATGGTCAACACGCTAAGGATAGTGTCTCAAAGGTTGTTCCCGTGATCGCAGAAAAAGGAGTCTAAACTCTCTGCTGAGACACTCGAGCTGATGAAGCAAAGACGAGAAACTCCATCCGATCAGCTTTCTTCGTCAGAATGGAAAAGCCTAAACCAGCGAATTAGAAAGCTGATGCGGCGCGACCTTTATCGGTCGAATACTCGAGCGATCTAGGACGGGATCGACCGCAACAAAGGGTCGAAAGTGTTCGCTCAGCAGCTTGGAAGGTCCCATATGACGAAGCTGAAAACTGCAAATGGACGTGTCGTCGCCTCTAAGCCCGAGATTCTCGCAGAGATCGAATCTTTTTATGGGCTCCTTTATTCCACACGGATGACCAAGCCGACGGGACACAACGATGATGACCACAGAGCCCCGCTAACGCCTCATTATAGTGAGGACATCCCCGATTTTGCAGAAAGCGAGATTAGTGCGGCTCTCGGGCAACTCCAGAACAACAAGGCACCCGGTGATGATGGAATCACAACAGAACTTCTAAAGGCCGGCGGGACTCCTATCCTAAAGGAATTAGCAAGTCTTTTTGATTCCGTCATACAACAGGGTATAACACCACAGGTTTGGAGCAGGAGTGCGGTGGTGCTGTTATTGAAAAAAGGTGATAAGACTTTACAGAAGAATTACAGACCCATCTCACTCCTATCCATATCTACAAATTGTTCTGGAGGGTCGTCACTAATCGTCTCGCTGCAAGACTCGACGAATTCCAGCCTCCGGAGTAGGCCAAGTTTTGAAAAGGCTTTAGTACTAAGACCGAAGAGTACAATCAGCCGCTGTGTATGGCATTCGTGGATTACGAAAAGGCCTTCGACTCCATCGAAACCTAGGCAGTTCTGGATGCATTGCAGCGGTGTCGGGTTGACTGGCGATATATCGAGGTGTTGAGATGCTTATGTGACACCGCCACGATGGCTATCCAGATCCAGGATCAAGTGACGAACTCCATCGAGATGAATCGAGGTGTAAGACAGGGAGATGTCATATCTCCCAAACTCTTCACCAACGCTCTGGAGGACGTCTTTTTTCGAGAAGGAAGCTGACAGGAGGATTCGGCTGGGTTGGGCCGCATTTGGCAAACTGCGTCGAGTTTTCGGCTCGCCTATACTGCAATGCCTGAAGACCAAAGTCTTTGACCAGTGCGTCCTACCAGTAATGACCTACGGTGCCGAAACGTGGACACTTACGGTGGGGCTAGTCCACAAATTTAAAGTCGCTCAGCGAGCTATGGAGTGAGCTATGATCGGAGTATCTCTGAAGGATAGACTTAGAAAAGAGTATATACTCTGTTCTCTGTCGGATATCCGACAGAGAACCGGAGTAACCGACATAACTCGTAGAATAAGCTCGCTGAAGTGCAATGGGCTGGTCACATCTGTCGAAGGACCGATGGTAGATGGAGCAAGAAGGTTATGGTGTGGAGACCGCGACTTGGTAATCGTAGTGTAGGACGCCCACCAGCCCGATGGTCAGACGACCTCAGAAGGGCTGCTGGAAAAGACCGGATGCGGAAGGCAGAGAATCGGATGTTGTGGCGCACATTGGGAGAGGCCTATGTCCAGCAGTGGACTGCAACGGGCTAATGATGATGATGATGAAACACAATTGGTGCCATTGAAGTGCCCAATAGTGCAAACGGAATTTAGAAGTATCCAAGATTATGGATGTAAGGTTAGCATAGCATTCGAATGTTCAAATCTACTCAAATGCTGTAAATATTTTTTTAAGTCTAAGATTCATCCTCCATATGAGAAATAAAATTAAAGTTAGTGTCAAAAATGTAAAAATTCTCTTGCAATCTTCTCGAAAGCTTGAAGAACGGGTGACACTAAAGCATGACGTGAAAGACTGTTCCTATGTGCCATGAATAGAAACGGAAAAGACAAAATGTCAGATTGACGTGGATTCATCTGGTTACGACCGAATAGAACAAAATTTGATTGGGATCATGTACATTTGATGGTATTGAGTGGCAGTAAGTAATATTGAGTGAACACCAATTTAAATTTAACTACGTGAGGACAACGATGCGGAAAAGCTAGTCGGTTAAATGATTTAAGGTAAAGTGTACCCAGAATCCATCCTTTGCAAATTAAGTAATATTACCTGTGGCAACTGTAGCCGTGTAAATTTATTTCGTATGTAATATGTGGCCGCCCCCAACTAATTTCCTATTTTCGTATATGTGTCTTTGATCTTGAGTTAGTAAGAGCAGTAACGTTTGGCTCTATTAACCGTGTTCCGCTTGATATTAAAATAATTACCGAGAGTAATTAAAACCAAAATTACTCCAATTTAAGTGTTCTCGGTGGTTCAGTGGTCGAGCGCCCGCTTCTGTTTCAGATCGTGGGTTGATGATTGTTATCGATGACTGACAACTTTGTGCCTGATGTAAAGGCAATAGGTTCGCCACCTATTCATTTGAGACGTAACTGAACTATTCGGCGAGTCAAGGGTTTAACAGCCACTGCCTACACCTTCGAATAGAAAAGGCGTAAAGTTACATACGTGGTAAATAATAAAAAAATAAACAAAGTATTTTCTTTTCGTCTTTAGCTATTGCCGTCTGTTAATATTATTTTTCGGTCTGCTAAAAATTATATTCTAGTAACATAATAACATAACATAACATCACGCCTTTTGTTACCCGAAGGTGTAGGCAGCGGCTGTAAAGCCTCGTCTCGCCGTTATGTTTACGTCCCAAATGGAATAGGTGGCGAACCTATTGCCATGTAACTTCCGGAAATGAATTTCGAGAAGTCATTGGTGCGAGCACGGATTTGAACTCACTACCAAAAAAAAAAATATATAGGCATAAATAACAATACTTCGAAAACTCGCGCTTCGAGCGGTGTTGATGGGAAAAAAATAAATATTGTCATACTATTACGACATTTGCATACATATAATTAATAACAATAGCAATATGATTAAATAGGGTGACTCGGCGAACTTTCTACCTCCATATTATTAAATATTGCTAGGCAGCGCACGCAATGGAAGCATTCAAATATTTTTCGTCCATTTATAAAAATATTTTTGTTGCTCCACTCCTATTCTACGTGGCGTGATAGTATATAGCCTACTTTAATAAATGGACTAACAATGAAAAATATTTCTGAATTAAATACTAATTTTGTAAATTTTTTCACCATAACTTAAATTTTCACTCAAGTAATTGTATTGTTACCATACCTATATTTTAGTGTCTTAATGTTCTTGCTGTAAGACTCGACGAATTCCAGCCTCCGGAGCAGGCCGGGTTTCGAAAAGGCTTTAGTACCGTGGACCACATCCATACTGTTCGGCAGATTACAATCAGCCGCTGTGTATGGCATTCGTGGATTACGAAAAAGCCTTCGATTTCATCGAAACTTGGGCAGTTCTGGATGCATTGCAGCGATGTCGGATTGACTGGCGTTATATCGAGATTTCAAAATGCTTGTATGACACCGCCACGCTCTGGAGGACGTCTACAAGACCTTGGACTGGAATGGACAGGGTATCAACGTGAATGGTGAGTACATCTTGCATCTTCGGTTCGCCGACGACATCGTTGTAATGGCAGAGACGCTGGAACAGTTAAGCGAAATGCTGCGCAGCCTAAACGAATCCTCCCGGCGTGTCGGTTTGGGCATAAAGTAGTAGGAGAGCTGACACCAATTTTTGAGTAGGTCTATGAGGCAAGCTGAAAGCTTGTCACACACCTCTCCTGTTATATCCCAACACGGAACTGTAGACCTGGCTGCTGAGTACCGGGGCTAAATCAACCCTTAAATTTTCAATTTAATTTTTTTTTCCAAAAAATGTATTTGGGGCAATACGCAATTTATATATGTTGTAGTTTAATACTCAATGTATACGACAACAAATAAACCAGACCATTTAATCGGCCAGACGCATGCATAAATATTTTCCAAAAAAATATAAATATATTTGAGGCAGCTTGAAATTTTGATGGAGTGTTATTTTTAACTATAAAATAAGTTACCCAAAAAGACAGAGCATTTCGGTGGGACTTTTTACCTGCCAGGCGATCAAACAAATAATGGATAAGGAAGAGCCTGAGCATGTGCTGCTCGTGCTATAGACAAGCTGTAGTATGAGAGAGTCTTCGTTCTTGCTAGCCGCGTGACTATTGGTTCTGGCAAAGCCACGTGACAATAGACATAAGGTTTCTTGACAGAATTTCTTAGTAGATATTTTCAGTCAATGTCATTACGTTTTAAAACTGAAATATTTAGGAAATGTCTAGTGAAAAGTTACTTTGTGTTATTTGTAAAAAAAATGGTGGTAAAATGGTTGCTTTTGTGGACAAAGCTCGGAAAAAAAGTCAAGAGGTGCTAGATACATCATGCTCGTAAACATCATCCGTCTTATTACAAAACACAGACTAAGGAAAGAGTCAGGTTTATGACAAGTAACAAATAAAATTCTTATTACAAAATGAAGATTATCGCAAATAGGTGGTCTATGTTTGGAAAAAAAGTTAGTCTCGCCAGACCCCTAGTTTAACGATGGTACCAACTGCATAAACGTCAAAATTGTTTACTTTTGAGGTTAGCTTGATTTGTTGTATTGCTCATCATATATAATATTTTTTAAAATGGAAGATAATAGGACTAATTAAATTGATTTTGAAGATTTAAAATTAATCCAAACTACTCACCGACCTCTAAAACAACAGTCTCATATGAATACGTAAATCACGTAAATTACGTCAATACACGAGTAAAGTGATGACAATTTTCGCAATCAATATAGAAGATTTTGGTAAACAGATTATTAAATTAATAAGAGGATTTATCCAATGATTCTCGTGGAGAAATCCAGGTAGCATGTGCATTGCGAAGTTGGGCAGTAAGTAATAGTGTATTTAACATAATAGTTAACATAATAGTTTACGATTGTATTCTTTTATAAACATACATAGCATAATTTCACCACTTTTTCTACCCAAAGGTGTAGGCAGTGGCTGTTAAGCCTGAACTCGCCGTTATGTTTACGTCCCAAATAGAATGGGTGGCAAACCAATTGCCATATCTAGCACAAAGTTTTAAGTCATCGATATTTATCACGCATAACATTCGAAATTAATTAATTTCGAAAAATCATTGGTGTGAGCCAGGAATGTAACCCGCACCCTCTGGATTCAGAAACCATGTGCTCGACCACTGGACCACCAAGACTATATATTCTTACAATAACTAGTGAATTTATTTTTATAGGTTCATAACATTTCCAGTGATAAGAAGGAAGGCCTGTTTCCAGCAGAAGATGACAATGTTGGTGGCCAAATCTAGTGGTCTTGAAAGAATACCACCCATTGTAACCAATACTGTACATGGAAATATTAAAAAAGAAACAATCAATTCCAAATTACTTTTAATATGTCTAAAATGGTATCATTAATTATAATAACTCATTTAATATTAATGGATAAGTTGAAAGCAGCGGAAATCTGTAAGCAAAACCTGTTAGTAATTATTATTATCCTTTGATGGTGATAGGATAAAAAAATAAAGGTAAAAAGAACATTTTAATTATTAACACATATGTATTGTTTAGTTGACCTTTTTTCTATAATTAAATTTATCTTATTGTCTAGGTAGCAAATCTTAATTTTTAATTTATATTGACTATTTTAATATTATATGAGTGTTCAACTTTCAATAACTACAACTATTAGATAGCAATATTGAATACAAAAAGAAAACCTCTTTAACGGAATATCTTTTAGTATCTTTCCTGTAAATTGAAATAAAAAATACTTTTAGTAATAAAATACAATATTTATATATAAACATCATAAGAGACCACATGTATTAAGTATAAGAATATTTTATATACATATTTTTGTGAATAGAAGTACTACTGATATTCTGCATTGTTAAGAAAAGAATTTAGTTTTGTTTCACTGTGCTGAAGTAATCATTTGTAAAATATAGAATATTTTAATAAATTGAAAATACATTTTATAAGACATTTATTATCCTGTTGCACCAATAAAATTAAAAATAATATTACAATATTAAATCAATTAGAATATTGTTTTTATCACTAACCTTTTTTCTCAATTCTTGGTTATTTTCTATGTTAACGGGTGTTTCTGAACTACATACAGCTCGGTTCACTGACATCAACATCTGGACTATTATAAATCTATAGCAAAATAATATTAAGTACATACTTTACTATAATAAAAGAATACATATCATTAAGTTAGTATGTACTGTTGCAACCCGAAGAACTTAAATCATTGCCTGCACGGTATCACTGTCAAAGTTAACGCCACAATACCATAATCACGAGGACAGATTTTAATTACTGCTTGGTCCTGTGAAGCTGATGGTGGGTTTTCACTACCAGCTCTCTGAATCTGTAGTTGCTAAAAGATGATCGCCTTTTCCAAGCCAATTTAAGTTCACTTTCTTAACTTGTGTTCCCTGTTAGTATGTATAATCTAGAAATTTAACACCATATAAAATTGCTTAATTAGTGCAAATTATAGGCAGCAAATTGTACTTACTTATTTAAAATACTCTCATTCTTTTTGTTTCTTCAAAGTTTTATTAGAGATTAAGAATTTATATAGTAGAAAGACGAGTGGCGACAGGAAATAGCGTAAATGGAGCGCTGGGCAGATTCCTGGGCGCAAAAAACATTGCCAGCAGAAAAGCCCAGCTAGCAATCCACAATGCAGTACTGATCCCAACGCTAACTTATGGAAGTGAGAGCTGGGTATGGCAGAGTGTGCATGAAAGTAGAATAAACGCGGTGGAAATGAGGGCACTACGCAAAATCTGCGGAGTGACTCTCGCTGACCGCGTAGAAAACAAGGTTGTACGGAAGGAAGTTGGTTTGAAAGAGAGTGTCGGTGTAAAAGTAAGAAAGGGCATGCTCCGATGGTTCGGACATGTAGAAAGAATGGTTGATGCAAGACTGACTAAGCAGATATACAATGCAAAAGCGGATGGATGTAGGAGTCGAGGACGGCCTAGACACACATTCCATGACCAAATAGAACGTGTTCTGGAGGAAGGTGATGTTAAGAGCCTCAAAAACCGACGCGCGTGCATGAAAAGAGTCATGAATGTCAACGAAGCGAGTGAGGCGTGTAAGAATCGTGCCCTATGGCGCTCTGCTCTCTCTGCCTACCCCGCAAGGGATTTGGCGTGAAGTTATGTATGTATGTATGTGTATGTAAGAATTTATATTCTACTATATGTTTCGACTCGGAAATCAGCTGGCGTTATATTTCCTGTCAAGATATATTTCAGGACTCCAGTTTTACCACTTTGTATCTTTTATTGATCCATTTTAAAATATAAAAGCTATATCCATGAATCTAAAACGACCTAATGACAAGAAGTAGTCAAAGATACTAAATGCTTGCTTGGCGTCCAGTTCACACACTTATCGCATCATTTTACAAATATATTACAATTGTTATTTACATTCCGGGACCATAAATGGCTTTATCAAGGCTTCTTTCGTTATTGGCAAAGTGGGGACCACTGGACCACCGCCAGGTTATACCTTTCAAAACTGAACAATAAGACCGAATTACATTCAAATCAATGAATCATTCTGTACTCTACTCTGTGAGGGGAGATGCCAAACTTAGTACAATCAAGACTCGGTATAGTTTGCGATTTGTAATGAGGAGGAGTACTAACCATTTGTGATCGAATCAGACCACGATCTTTTAAACCAGCCTAACTTGCTGTTTTAGACATCGATTTGTAATAAGACGGCATGGGTTAAAATACAATGATATTGTTTTGCCAGTAATTCCTAACCCTACGGATGAGTTTGCCTATTTTCTACTGACAAAATAAATAGTTCAGTATATTTTTATCATTATTGTATCGTTGTCCTAGATATTTTTTTGAGGTCAAATTAAATTTGAGGTTAAATTCAGAAAGTGCTTTCTGAATTTGAAAAAGATGGTTTAATCAAATTTTTAGAAAAGTATAAAACTTTTATCCAAGAAACAGAAACCTTCCAAAAAATTTGCCGAAATAAATATTTCAATAAACTACGGGAATTTGAAAACGAACCGGAAACAATTTACCACAAAAACTTACAACTGCATAAAGAAGCCTTTCATGAAATTTGCACCTTTATTAATGAAAATGTGATTATGAATAAGAAATGTTATTCTTTCAGTTTTATTTTTACGCATTATTCGTTATTTCAAATATAGCAACGGATAAAGGTGGAGACTATAATAGTATTTTTAGTAAGGCTCACTTTGAAAATAAATTGAAAAAACTTATTTATACTGATGAAGAAGAGTTGACTGACGAAGAATGACAATTTATATCTGACTTAGGATGAATTTAATTTGCTTCTTGTTTCTTTTGCACCTAAAATAATTGTACCACTTAAGAATAATCGTTTTTATCATTATCAAATTTTGACTTAGAATACTGTCAGAGAAAAAAAAATGTTTTCTTTTTAATGCAGCGGCAAAAATATGAATCCAATACAAAATATTTTGGAACTTTCCAGTTTTAAAACGTGTAACATATTAGTAGAATAATACGACTGAAAATAACGACTAAGAAATTCTGTTAAGCAAAGTAATGTCTCGTGGCCTCGCCAGAGCCAACAGTAACGCGGCTAGCAAGACTGAAGACTCACTCTCTCACACCACATACGGCTTGTCTATAGCATGAGCAGCACATGCTCAGGCTTGTACCTTTCCATTATTTGTTTGATCGCCTCGAAACGTGGACACTCACGGTGGGGCTAGTCCACAAATTTAAAGTCGCTCAGCGAGCTATGCGTGGGGTATCTCTGAAAGATAAACTCAGGAATTAGTATATCCGCCAGAGAACGGACATAGCTCGTAGAATAAGCTCGCTGAAGTGGCAATGGGCTGGTCACATCTGCAAAAAGACCGATGGTAGATGAAGCAAGAAGGTCATTGAGTGGACACCGCGACTTGGTAAGCGTAGTGTAGGACGCCCACCAGCCCGATGGTCAGACGACTTCAGAAAGACTGCTGGAAAAGACTCTATGCGGAAGGCAGAGCATCGGATGTTGTGGCGCAAATTGGGAGAGGCCCGTGTCCAGCCGTGGACTGCAACAGGCTAATGATGATGATGAATGTTCTGGAACTCGAGCATCCTGCTTCTGAATCAAGAAGTCGTGAGATCGAAGTTGGACTCAATGCTCGATGACTTCTCTAGAGTCATTTCAGAACTTGGGTGTGGTAAATATCGATGACTGACAATATTGTGCTCTGAATCTCGTTATAAGTTCCGCCGCGAATTATACCATTTAGGAAATAAAAACCCAATTCGAGGCTTAACAGCCGCTGCCTACACCTTCGCGCAGAAAAAGGCTCACAAAAACTATTTTACTACGATTTTGTTAAGTTACTAACACTCACAATTTTATTATTTTTATTTTTCAATACTACAAAAATGTTATGAGTCATTTGTTCTGACGGACATTTTTCTTTATAATAAAAAAAAATTGTGTGGTTTTATGAAACCACCGTAAAAGTGAAACTTTTACAATGCCATCTAGTATTTGTTAATAGGGTTTCATAAATGTTTTTTATTTTACGTGGTCACGACAATAATTCCTAGATGGCGCTACTAGGTTGCTACTATTGATGATTCTGCCGTAATATAGTATTATATCGATAGATGTCGCCCGAATCGACAAGTATTCCAGCTACGGCACTAGGGATAACGCGACACCTATTAAACGTTAACAACATTACAACAAAGGATCTTTACAAAACAAAACGATATTTTTTCCTCCAGTAAATATGATATTTCGATTTATTATGAAAATGTGACAAATACATATATAAAGAGCACTATCTTATCTTATATCTTTAAACGAGCAATTCTTGTATATATATAAAATTGGAATCTCGGAATCGGCTCCAACGATTTTCATGAAATTTCTATTCCAGCAGATGGCGTTGTTAACTAACACGAAGTCAATGTGTGTTTGCTTTGCTTTTATTACAGTTTATCACTGCAAAAAATTAAGTATATGTTTCTAATATAATATGTTAGTACATAGTATATATTAGTATATATTTATTATTCTGTCGGTAAGATCGAAAAATATTATTGATATTTCATTATTTTATTAGTATGTAATTCGTACTTAAATATAATTTTCAAAAAACACAATTTATAAAAACACAATTTATAAATAATATAATTTTTTTTTTCTCCGCCTGCAATACGTACGTACTGTTATAATCTACCCTTGTTCCCCATAATGCCCACTTACCGTAATCCCATGCACAGTCAGCATTTATGATTGTTCATAGCATCTTTGAATTAGTTCTACAGTCAGTTCATATCCGACATCCGCGCGCGTGACACTTGCCTAATTTCTAATAAATATTAATATCTTCTTTTGTGTGTATTAATTGTTTCAGTGTAATTAAAGTTTATTTTTTAAAAACTAATTTCTATTAATCCTCATAACAATTTGGTGGCAGCGGTGGGATACCGATGGTGAAGGTATCCTTGGGACGTCTCCGTTCAGTTGTAAATAAGTGTACAAGTGAATAACTATATCGAATTCCTATATTGTGTGACTATTTTCAATATTCGCAAGTGTCCAAAGTGCAATTAATGAACTCATATATATATATTCACATTAACTACTATATCCGCGACGAATTTGTGTCCAAAAAAAAAATATTCGCCGTAGTAACCTGGTGAATTAATCCTGTCTCTATCGAAAAGAAAATCGTCGTTACTCATCATCAATCCTGCAAATTCTGTGACTCATTCCTGCGAAATACCGAAATCTATTATCTACAACTACGTTGAAAACAAAGATATTCATTCTCCGCGTCTTGGATATTCGCCTACAGCATCTGTACCTGTACTCGTTTACCTGTGGGCCTGTTCTTCGAAAGGTGATCATGTTCCAGTATATTTTCTGCGTGTTCCTGTAAGTTCTTTTGTTTTATAACTACTGTGAAAGTGAAAATTATTTTGATTATTTAAATATCAAGTGTGTGTGTGTGTTAAAAAACCATTGGAAAACCAGAAGATTATTTACTATCCTTAATTAAGTAGTTAATAATTTAAATCATATTTTTTAAAATTATCATAATATTAGTATTTGATTTAACATTGTAACATTCTCACACATATTACAATAACAATTCTTAGTAATCAACTTGCAACTTTGTAACGTTCATATCATCTTACATTGAACAACATTAGTGGCCGTCTATTACACCGAACCGTATTCATCAGTCAAATTAATTCTATTCTAATTTCAACATGTCTTTAAAGGATTCTCAAGTTAAATCAGAATATGCTATTCCTATTGGGACATTACTCAAGTTCATAAAACCTTTCGATGGTACCCGAGAAAAATTAAATTCATTTATAACAAATTGTGATAACGCGTTTGAATTAGCATCCGAAAACCAAAAATTAATACTTTTTAAGTACATTATCTCACAGCTTGAAGGTAAGGCCGAAATAGCATGTTCTATAAAAGAGTTTGACTCTTGGGAACAATTAAGTGGGTTTTTACAGACCCAATTCGGCGAGAGAAAGCATTATGCTCATCTTTTAACTGATCTGCAGGAATGTAAGCAAACTAATAACGAACAAGTTAGCCAATTCGCGCTGCGCTTAGAAACTTGTTTATCTAAGTTGTTGACGGAGGTAACCATTTCCAATAAAAAGAAGTCTGAGTTGTCTGGCCGTATCGCGGCCATGGAAGACTTGACTCTCCATACATTTTTACTTGGCCTTAAACCAGAAATTTCTAATTTAGTTCGAGGTAAATACCCAGCCAATCTTAACGAAGCAATTAACCTAGCAATTTCCGAAGAGAAAATTTTGAACCTATTCGCTAAGCGTAACCATCCTATTCCGTCACAACGTCAACCACATAAAATTCAGTACTCTTTTAAACCTCCTGTTTCGAATATAACTCAAAAGTTTCAGGTGCCACGTCAACCGGAGCCAAATATCCAAAATCTATTTTGTCGCTATTGTAAAACTCCAGGTCATACCATTGATAAGTGCAGAAAACGTGAATATAATAATAATAAATTCAGAGCACCTCAGTCACCGCAGCTTAAACAACGCCCTTACCAAGATTATCAAAAGCAAAATTATGGTCGGGTAAATTTTGCCGTTAATGAAGACAATGGCTATTACGAAAATCCACAGCCAACGACCTCTGATTATCAAGAACATTATTCAGAATCTCAGCCTATTAAGGGAGATTCCCAGTCTTATAACGATGACCAACATTTAAACCAATAATGGGCTCACGGAGGTGTCTCGTGAGACCCAAGCTACAATTTCCTGCAATATCCTTAAATGACAATGGCACCCATATTATTAAATTCAAGGACCACACGGGTAACCAGCCCCAAGCAAGTGTCCATATTACTAAATCCAAGGACCACACGGGTAACCAGCCCCAAGCAAGTGTCCATATTACTAAATCCAAGGACCACACGGGTAACCAGCCCCAAGCAAGTGCCCATATTTCTAAATCCAAGGACCACACGGGTAACCAGCCCCAAGCAAGTGTCTATACTTCTAAATCCAAGGACCACACGGGTAACCAGCCCCAAACAAGTGTCCATATTTCTAAACCCGAAATAAAAGTCCAAACTACTAACTCGAACATTATAACCAATAGAATATTTGAACTTTCTTCTATGGCTAACAAAATATCATTACCTTATATACTCGTTAAAACTTCAATGTCTGACAAACCATTAACATTCCTCGTAGATACCGGATCCTCTGTATGCCTTCTAAAACAAACTTCTATTTGTAAATTTTCACACTTAAAACTCAGAAACGATATAATTAAGTTAAAAGGTATAGATAGTAACGAAGACCCAGTATCCACTCTAGGAAACCTAGACGTAAATTTAATATTAGGCAAAGAATCCATTATTTACACATTTCACATCATAGGCCAAATTGACTTCCCATATGACGGAATAATAGGCAATGATTTACTTAATCATTTTCAGTGTTTTATAGATTATAATAGACAAATTCTTCATTTAGATAAAAATAAAATTAAACTTAATTTTAAAAGTCCAACTTATCAAGTTCCAGCACGTTCTGAAATTACCTTAGAGTGTTCAGTCATTAACCCAGAAGTTAAAGAAGGTCTTATTCTAGACCAACGCGTTAATGACACTTTGTTTATAGCCAATTGTCTAGTAAAAGTGAAGAATAATAATAGAGTTAATCTTACAGTTTTAAACACTTCCGAAAATCCTACTACTATAAAATCCGATCTTCAACTCACCCTACATCCTGTCGATTACGAATCATGTCAAACTCATACTGTTAAGAAATCATGTTTCCGTAGGACTGAAGACGTCTTAAAACTACTCCGTGTCTCGCACTTAAACGATGAGGAAACCAGAGCCCTTTATGATATATGCTCTAACTATTCGGATATATTTCATCTGCCTGACGATTTACTAACATCCACTGACGCTATCCAACATGAAATTCGCACCTCAAACGACCAACCGATAAATGTTAAATCCTATAGGTTTCCCGAAATCCACAAACAAGAAGTACATTCACAAATTACAAAAATGTTAGACCAAAAGATTATCCGTCCTTCATTATCCCCTTGGTCCTCTCCCATATGGATAGTTCCAAAAAAAGTTGATGCCTCTGGCCAAAAGAAATGGCGAATTGTAATCGACTACAGAAAGTTGAATGATATCACCATTGGTGAGACATATCCTATCCCAAACATTAACGAAATACTTGACCAACTAGGCAAGTCCAAATACTTCTCTACCCTAGATTTAGCCTCTGGATTTCATCAAATAAAAATGGCGGCTGACGACTCCTGTAAAACTGCCTTTAGTGTTCCACAAGGCCATTTCGAATTCACTAGAATGCCATTCGGACTTAAAAATGCGCCATCTACCTTTCAACGATTAATGAACAATGTACTCACTGGGCTACAAGGAGAACGTTGTTTTGTTTATTTGGATGATATAGTTTGCTATTCATTTGACCTACCCTCTCATATCCAAAATCTCACAGCCATTTTCCAAAAAATCCGTTCCTTCAACTTAAAATTACAACCTGATAAGTGTGAGTTCTTAAGAAAAGAAGTAGGTTACTTAGGTCATATTATTACAGAAAACGGTGTTAAACCAGATCCTAATAAAATTAAATCCGTTAAAGAATTTCCAACCCCTAAATGTCCAAAAGATATTAAATCCTTTTTGGGACTGATATCTTATTATAGACGTTTCATCCCCGAGTTTTCTAAAGTATCAAAACCACTCACATCCCTTCTAAAAAAGGATGTCCCTTTTGTTTGGTCTAACGAACAACAATTAGCTTTTGAAATCCTTAAAAACAAACTTATCACTGCTCCAGTCTTAATATATCCTGATTTTTCTAAACCTTTTAACCTAACTTGTGACGCATCAAACTATGCGATATCCGCTATCCTTTCTCAAGGTCCAATAGGTAAGGACCATCCTGTAGCCTATGCTTCTAGAACATTAAACAAGTGCGAAACAAATTATAGCACTACCGAAAAAGAGTTACTAGCTATAGTTTGGGGGTGTAAATCATTCAGACCATACTTATTTGGCCGCAAATTTCTAATAGTAAGTGACCACCGCCCGCTTAAATGGCTATTTAATCATACCGACCCTAGTAGTAAGTTACAAAGATGGCGTCTTCAGCTCGAAGAGTATGAATACGAAATCATGTATAGAAAAGGAAAACTAAATTCAGCAGCTGATGCACTTTCGCGCTACCCTATTAATCCTGTAAACCCTTTATATCCCGAAAACATTGAAAATCCTGATAATCTTCAACTCTTACCTGATGATGAATTGATCGACCTCGGTCCTTTAGATTTTAGCCCTTTTAACGACGGAGTAGGCGACTTTAGCCCTTTATCTTTACCAAGTACTAACAATTCGTCTGATCTTCCAAATCAGCCAATTATAAGTGAAAATACTAATGAAACTCCAATTATACGTTATCCAAGTCCCAGTATAAAGATTCCAAATCCAGATAATGTCCTTCCATATCCTGAAAACAATTCATCAATGCCTCAACCATTACCTCACCTCGCCGATACATATTCTAAGTTTTTGAAAATTCATCCAACTATTAAATATGATACCAAAATCATCGAATGTAATGACAGCATTCTAAAAAGTCAGAGTAAAGTTATCATAATTCCAACATCCCTCGACCTTGATGAATCCGTACCCTATGTCGAAGAAATCCTATCCAACTCTTCGGACTCCGAACAATTTATTAATTCCGAAAAAACATTACACTCATATAAATTATTAACACTTAACGATAAAAAATATTATTTCTTATTCATTAAAGTACATCATTTTGATAACTGCGTATATGATGACATCTTCACATCACTGAAAAATCTCAGAAATCACTTATTATCCGAAAATAAAACCATTGACATGATTAGTATCACTGATTTCAAGAATCCATTTGACAAACACGCTTATATTAAGATCTACAACATGTTAGCACATATTTTCCATAACACCAATATCCAAGTAAATATATACCGCAACAGAGTTTATTATCCTAGTCCTTCTGAAATACAAAAAATACTGCGAGAAAATCACGATAGTCCTATCGCTGGACATTTAGGCTCCAGTCGAATGTTTAATAAAATCCGTGAACAATACTATTGAAAAAATATGAGAAGTGAAATAGAAAACTATGTAAAGAATTGTTCATCTTGTCAAACAAATAAAGCTCTTAGAAAAGTCAATCGATCCCCAATGCAAATCACCACAACCTCTACAGCTCCATTTGAAAGGTTATCTCTGGACATAGTGGGTCCACTCCCAGAATCTGGTACAGCAAAAATTAAGTACATACTGACACTTCAAGATGATTTAACTAAATATTCTATAGCATATCCTATTAGAAGCACTACAGCAGAAGAAACCAGTGACTGTCTAATCCACTTTATATCCTTATTTGGTATCCCAAAATATATCCTCACAGACCAAGGTACTAACTTTACTTCAGACATGTTCAAAGAAACCTGTAAATTTCTAAAAATAAAACAACTTTGGTCTTCACCTTATCATCCTCAGACTCAAGGAGCACTCGAGCGGAGTCACTCAACTTTAAAAGAATACCTAAAATCATATGTTTCCGAAAATCAAGATAATTGGCCGCGTTTTGTATACACAGCTATGTTAGCGTATAACACAGCAATTCACTCAACAACAAATTACTCCCCGTATGAATTAATCTTCGGGCACAAACCTTTTCTTCCAAATTCCATCTATGAAGCAACCTCTGACGCTACTTACCCTGAATATTTAAAAATGTTACAACATAGATTAAAAACCACTCGAGATAAAGCTATTGAACATATAAAAAGATCCAAAGAATCTTCAAAAGCATATTACGATACCCACACTCGTCCTGTAACCTATAATGCTGGTGACTATGTTTATCTGAAAAACCACCTCCGTATGCGTAAAGCATTATCCCCAATTTGGAAGGGCCCTTATAAGGTAATAAAAATAAACGGCAGAAATAGTTTAACGTTATTAATAAATAGACGACACGTTACTCATCACTTTGACGAAGTAAAATTAGCTCGTCGTCATATTCCTAGTTAAGATATTTACTTAGACTAAGATAAATAAAATAAATATACTCGTAGGTAATATTCAACTTAACTGTAGAGAATCCAAAATACATTAGTTAGTTAGTATATAAATTAATAAATAATTATATTAAAGTTTTATAACTTGTTCATTTGCAGTTCCTTGTCTTCAACTCACGGAACCTTCATAGAACCTACTGTAAATGCATCTGGCATATACTTTGACCCTATTGGATCATTAAAAATAATAGACGGACACCTTAGCATTGTTATTCCAATAGATATTTCTTATATACAGCCACATATTAAAAATCTGAACGGTGTAATAGGCAGCTCTAAGTTTTTATGCAAGCAAAGTGCTCTCTACACTGATATAGAATGTTTAAACCTACACCAACCTCTGTCAATTAGATATAACGATATTGTTCGTGATTTTGACTCAATATCACATTTAATTGAATTAAGGTCAAAAAGATCGGCCTGGATTGGTGGAGTCGGTTCATTGTTCAAACATTTATTTGGTACAATGGACGAAGAGGATGCAATCCGTTACAGTAATGCCATTCAATTAGTGCAAACCGATCAAATTAACTTATCAAAATTAGTTAAACAAAATATTCTCGTCACTACTTCAACTTTCTCATCTTTGCGAGATACCCTAAATAAAATTAGTATTAACGAACAACAATTAAATAGTGTAATAGATACCTTAATGCTTGATCATCAAAATTTGTCATCACTGTATGATAACTTACTTTTAAAAACAAAATTAAACACAATACTCAATATGTTAGAGAGCAGTTTGTTAACACTATCATTTAAAATTGAAGATGTAATCAATGGAATTATGTTTAGCAAATCTAATGTTTTATATCCATCCATAATAACCCCTAAGCAGTTATTCACAGAACTTGTTGAAAATTATAGATTCCTATCAGAGTATCACCAGCTTCCTATAACTTTGTCCATAGATAATATTTATACACTGATGAATATATCTGAAATCGCTACCTACTATAACGACAATAAAATAGTATTTGTTTTAAAAGTACCACTTGTTAACCCACAAAACTACTATGTATACCATAGTATTCCTTACCCAGTCACAGTTGTTCCCAAAACATATACTACCATAATCCCATCCACTAAATATATCGCTATCAATAAAGATAAGAATTATTACTGTAAGTTGAATAATTTAATTAGCTGTAAGATTGTTTATAATTTCAATTACATTTGTTACGATTTAAATACCTATTCAAGTTCCGTAACTCCGATCTGCGAATCGGAAATAATTTCAAAGGCATTGTATACTTTACCTAATATTTGTAAAACAAGAACTCTTCAAGGTCATCTCGATATTTGGCAACCACTATCAAACAATAGATGGATATATGTTATCACTAATCCATACAAATTATCTATTGACTGTCGAGAGTTCAACAATACAGAAATTATAATATCCGGTACAGGGATATTAAATTTGCCTAAACATTGCATAGCCTTCTATAAAGATACAAGGTTAATACCAAAATATTCGAAAATAATTAAAATTCAACCTGTACATACTAACTTCAATATTATTAACGATTCCTGTTGTAATTCTGCATCTTTGTTAAAATCTAAAAGAATTGTATCCACTTTAAATTTGACTAATATAAACTTAGATTCTATTACATCATTACAGTATACAGATTCAAATCAGATTGTAAAAGATTTAAACAAAATTATCGAAAAACCGCACATTGTCTTGTACGGAGAATATTATTCATACACTACTATTGTAATAGTAATATTAATTATAATTTGTATTTGTGTCTCAATATATAAGGGAATTAAATCAGGTAAATGTCACCGTCTTATATTCAATAAAAGTAAAATCAAATTTGAAACAGCAAGTGCTGATGAACTATCAGAAATTGCTACAAATTCCATTATAGAAAATTTGCCAAAAATCCGTACATCCTTGCCGTAAAACTTAACCCATTTGGGGTAAGTTTACTCTAACCCTGGGGGCTGTTATAATCTACCCTTGTTCCCCATAATGCCCACTTACCGTAATCCCATGCACAGTCAGCATTTATGATTGTTCATAGCATCTTTGAATTAGTTCTACAGTCAGTTCATATCCGACATCCGCGCGCGTGACACTTGCCTAATTTCTAATAAATATTAATATCTTCTTTTGTGTGTATTAATTGTTTCAGTGTAATTAAAGTTTATTTTTTAAAAACTAATTTCTATTAATCCTCATAACAGTACGTATATGTATGTATGTAAAAAACAAACAAACAAACAAACCCGATCCTAGAAAATGTGTCGAAATTGGTAAAGAGGACGGTAATTAGACGATTATACATACGGCCCTCGTGGTGCATCGGTAAACCGCACTACCGATAACACAAGGTCGGGGCGGGTTCGATCCCTCGTCTGGGGGTTTTTTTCTACATGTTTTTACGGTATTTATTTACAAAAATAAAGTGTATATTTGGGTAATTAATTAATATAAATAAACGATAATAGTCGTGAAAGGCGCTCTGACGAGCGCCTTCACGTCACCGTCACGCGACATGCAACACGCAGACGAAAAAGTTTGAGACGATGTAATAAAAGTTTCACTTTAAAAACTCTAAATCAGTTTAGCAAATGTTTACACACATTCGTTTTCATTTCTGAGTATCTGTTGGAAATATTTCAGATTCCTGAACTAACTTTATCTTATAGCTACTTATCAGCAATGAAATCACTGCAATAATAAATGTAATTTAATCTATTTTTAGTACAAGAACCTCTTATGAATCTTCACACTTTCAACCTTTTTAAGCTAATGAGAATTTGATCTCTGTCACTTTATCTCAAGGTATCCGTGATGCGTGACAGGTAATTCGGCGAATTGGTCAAAAAGTTTTAAATTCCGAAGTTTGCCAAGTTGACTTAACTATTATTAATATCTTTGACTTTTTGAAGTCATCAAATGCAACACAGTGTTAAATTCACTCAAGTCCATATTGAATTCATATAGTTCTTTATATCACTCGATTTCGCCCTACATCTATTTAAAAGAAGCACTGGGTTTCTTTTCTGTGGGAAACTATTTTACTGGTAGTTTTGTAAAACCTGCTTTTCTTCGTGAATTACTGAATTACTTTTGGCGACTCATTGCATTCTAAGATTTTTGAAGCTGGTGGAAGTGACAATTTAGTTTTATGTCTGTCAACATAAGATATACCTATCAATAAATTAATTATTTGTAAGAGTTAGGAGACGTGCTTAATTTTACATCCAGTTTAATTCGCTGCATACAATCATGAGAATAGAGAATTGTAGTTTGTTGCTACTGAATAAGAAACTTAAAAATAAGCAATATATTAGTTTCTCACAAAAAATTAAATATGATAGAAATAGTATTTTAAAATAACAAAACAAGTAGTTTTATCCCGAACTGTCACGGTACTATAAATTGTAAAAAACAAACCAAAATGCCACTATCAGTGATTGCTTCAAATTTTATACAACAAGGGAAAACAGTGCGATATTGCAAAAGTTTGAAATAAATACCGACGTAAAATATTTTTCGGTTAAATACACCAACGGGAAGAGTGGTTGGAACTTTGAAAGTAGATTAAAGCAGAAATTTCTATACAACCTCCTACTAAGGTGATGCTTAGAATTTCTAAGTTAAAGTATCGGATAAACTTGTGAAATTTGTTTTTTATATGCTAAACAGAAAAAGAACTTAAGCTGGATAAATAATGAAATTGATTTTTTCTACGAAATCATGTTATATAATTGTTAAAATAACTTAACGTCTTTTACTACTCGACTGGGTAGACATCGGCTGTTACACTTCGACTCTACAAATTTTAACGTCCCAAACGCAATAGGTAACGCAACCTATTGTTTTGGATCGCGTAGAAAAACTGATTAGTGTAAGGTGGAATTTAAATCCAAAATTTCTTCCAAAAGTCCAAAATCACCGAGATACCGAAAGAAAAACTTACATTTAATTTGCCAATGATTGCGTCTGTAAATAAAAACCTTCAAACTACCACTACACATATCGCCAGAGTTCGCAAGGTCACCCAAATTAATTAAAAATTAATACAATACATCATACTTATTTATAATATTTATTATAATTATAATTTATTCTTTCAGCCATCTGCAACAATAACGGTTTATCAGTTCAAGACAAAACATAATTTAAATTTATATATTTCTAACACGTTCAAAGCATGCAACATATGAAATTTAGTACCACAATATCATACGTTGGATCGTAAATATGACTTTGAAGCAATCCAAAGAAAATGTTTACAACACATGTAAATAACGACAACAAGAACAACAGAAGAGAAATTGTACAATAAAGCAACGATTGCAATAAAGTTTTCGTTTAGTGCCAATTCTCATGCTTGTGGTGAGTTTATCCTATATTATAACTGTAGAATGGATGTATCGTATCAGGATTTATATGTTGGTATTTGACCGTTCTATAAAAAAAAACTAAACGATGTCGTCTCAGTGTACTGGAAGTCGAGCACCGCGCTTCTAAATCAAGATTTTGTGGGATCAAAGCCGGGTTCATTCTCGTAATTCTTTTCAGAAGTTATGAGTCATAAATACCGACGACTGACAACATTATGTATGGTTATGTGGTTAATAGGTTCCGTCACTATTCTATTTGGGACGTAAAAATTCTATGAGCCGGGGCTTCGTGGCCGCTACCTACATTTTCTTATAAGTATATATGTATTATGTATAACCGTTGTCCAGTTTCCTAAATAAACTACAGTTACCTATATATTTTAGCCTGTCAAAAAAGGGACAAGGGAAATCTCAAACCTTTAGTTAAAACTAAGTACAAAAGTTCCTTGCATAAATTCATTATGACAGTAATAATAACTCTCTGGATGTAATCTGTGGGTGTTGCCCGGTCTTTTACAGTAAGTGAAATTCCGTGTTCATAAAATATAATAAAGTACAGATAATTAAAAATGCTCGGTTTTTTATTAACTTTATTTTTATTTAAATAAGTTCTTTTTGTACATTTAATACTCGAAAGTGTAGGCGGGTTTACAGCATTTCACCGCGTGTAGTTTAAGGTCGTATGAAATAAGTTGCTAAGCAGAATGGTTTATTCAGTCATCAAATAATTGTCACACGTAACTTCCGGAAGGTTGTTGTATACCGAGATTAGCACCCAGTATCTTTCAAAGTCCATGTATCCATGTACGGAATCATATTGTACCATGGACCGACCAAGCTCTAGTTTGAAACCTAATCCCGACATAATCCAAAGAGTGATGAAAAGTTCAGCAGACCACCACAAGGCTTTTCGAGCTGTGTATCACTGGTTAATGCCTAAATCTGTATATACATATTTTGAAGAAACTTACATTTTAAATTATAAATACATACATAGGCATACATATATGCCATTACATTATTGCTATGAGTTGAGTGAAATATCTTTATAAGTGTAGCCAACACTTACTTTATCTATTAAGGCAAATTTTATGTCAACCAAAGATAAATTGCTACTATAAAGATATTGTATATCCCTGGAAAAGAAAACAGTAAAGTTTTTTGGCGGCCCTTATTGGTGTTACGCCGAAGAGATAGGTTTGATGCCTATTTTCTTTCTTATCTATACGCAGGCTTATATATCACTGGAGAGCGCAAGTCGTTACTGAGATAGAATAAAATTACTTTCGATAACATGTTATCATATGACCTATTTGACAACCCTGCTATTGTTATATATGTATATATATTTATATACCGATTTTTTTATTAAATATCAATAACTAAATCAAGGGACCTGAAATTAATAATAATTGATTTAATTTAATACAATAGTAATATGGTATCTTGTATAAGTGGAATAATATAGATTTACGCGGTTTTATGGAGTCTTACAAAGAAGTAGGATCACAAATTTCTGAATTTCCAACAACCACAGAATATTTTTTTATTACATTCCATGGATTTATTGCATTGGGTTTCCGATTTTGCAATGAAATTGCAATGGATAATATCCAACCTCGCGACAAGCTTTTATTATTATATAAATTGTACATACTGAGGCTCTAAGTTGATACTTGAATTTTTTAAGGAAATATTATTTTCTTATTTTTAGAGCGCTTAAATAAAAGCTCTTTAAAAAAGGCTTTTTTTTTAATTTTTATTTTTAGTTATAACTGGCTAGGTAAGTGTCATTTCATTCAACGCATCATTATTGCAAATTAGTTTACCGCTTAATTTCACACAATGCAACTCTGCAATAAGGAGATCATCTAATTCAATTTCAGCTTTCTTTTCCATTTAATCGCAATGATGATTGTTAATTCATAGCCATATTGTAGAAATGCATCAAATATATGTATGCCGTCATCTTGGATGGTCCACCGTATTGTGTTTAGAATGACGTCACATTATTTTTCGAGTTATTCTTAACAAGCCCTTTCATTTGATACCCATATTGTAGAAATGCAAATATGGTGGAATATCCACCATATTGGATTTAGAATGACGTCATATTATTTTTTGAGTTAATTTCAACAAGTCCTTTCATTTGATACCCATATTGTTGAAATGAAATATTTTTCCCGCCATATTGGATTTGGAATGACGTCATATTTTTTTTCGAGTTACTATTAACAAGCCCTTTTATTTGATACCCATATTGTAGAAATGCATTAAAAAAAAATTGCGTGGAGTCCCGCCGCGCTATAGAAGTGGAACTTTGTGACATGTATTCCAGGCTTGCGCATAGTAGTTCGCGCCGGATATCGCTCAGTTTAGGTCGCCGTTTCTCAACAACCTAGTTCGCTCTTTCAGTTCGCCCGCTCCCTCAGCTCCTAGTTCAAAATGTAAAGGAACACAGACAAATCGTTTCTTAGTTCGTTCGCACGCGACAAAATCTTGTTTTTCGTTGATAATATGTAAGAAAATAATATAACCAGTTTTTAGAAAAAAATAAATGGTATTTAATTTTTTCACTTGTACTTGCTTTTAATAATTAAGAGTAACTTACATATACGAGTAAGTAGGTATATATATACATTTACTTACACAAAGTAACAAATTACACACTAAGTATAATTTAGTCTTGGTGGTCCAGTGGTCGAGCACACGGCTTTTGAAACCAGAGATCGTGGGTGCGAATCCTGGCCAATGAACCTTTCCAATTTCGAAAGATAAGTGTGATAAATATCGATGACTTAAAAACTTTGTGCCCGGTATGGCAATAGGTTCGCCACCTATTCCACTTAAGACGTAAACATAACGGGGCTTAATAGCCACTGCTTACATCTGCGGGTAGACAAAAGCGTGAAGTTATGTTATGTTACACTAATGAGACAAATCATACGGTTCCTTAGGTTTAATAATTAACATTTAGTAATAGTTATTCATACATACATATCTTCACGCCAAATCCCTTGCGGGGTAAGCAGAGAGAACGGAGCGTCATAAGGCACGCCTCACTCACTTCGTTGACTTTCATAACTCTTTTTATGCATGCGCGTCGATTTTTCTAAATAGTTAAATAATATTTTCTATGCGCGCATAAGTTATACGCGTAATGTACGTCGAATCGAACAAAATACACAATACACCTGGCACTCCATGTATCGTTGTGTCTTAGGACTTATCGATAAATTAATTCAATAATAATTCGAGTATCAGCTCATGTCTTGCTTTGTCCCTACTTTATTCTAACACCACACATTTCAACCAAAGTGCTTCGTAATTACATTGGCAGCAGTTTATTTGACAGTATAAGTTTTCACCACTTTGACCAATCGCCGATGGAAAATCATCTCGTTCTTCTCAAACGGGCAGTAACCGAGGTATATGTCGACGTTCGGCTTCGTTATTTAACCAAGACTGTGAGGCCAACCCTTACAAAAAGGCAAATATTTAATAAATATGTATAGTTTCGAGGACAGTAAAATATTTATAATTAAATTTTATATGCTGTTGGAAAAATATGTTTTAGGTATTAATATGTCGGATTAAAGTATTTAACATGTTTTACTTTCTATGATTATCGTTACACAAAATCAATAAAGTTGGTACAATATAAAAATAATAAATTTAACACACGTTACAGATATTAATATCGATAATCTAATGAGTGTGTCTCCTAACTAGTCGCCCCGCTCACAATGAAAATGACGTCACGCTGTAGGCGTGGTTTTTCAAAAAAGTGACACGCTCGAAATGTATGGAAATATGACATCGCAGCCGTTCTATCTTGATCTATTTCTGTGCACCCGAACATATATATGTCGGCGCAGGACGCCATCTACCGGCATATCATGTCAACTATATATATAATAATAACCCTATAAAACTTTGTTAGGTAAACTGATTTATTATGATTACATGTTATTACATATTTATGTCAAGATATTACTAAAATCTATTAGTTAGTTAAGTAAAATGCGCGAAATGTATAATTATGTGATTTAGCAATTCATTCTATTTCGTAACTGTTTTGATATTTCCTTTTAGTGTTTAAATGTTTATTTTTTTTTTTTTTTTTTTTATGGGATAGGAGGGCAAACGAGCAGGCGTGTCACCTGATGGTAAGCAACCAACGCCGCCCATGGACACCAGCAACACATATAGTGTTACTGTTGCGTTGCCGACCTTTAAGGGCTAGAGGATAGGAAAGGATGGGGAAGGGGGGTGGGCCTCCGGGTACCTCTCTCACCGAACGAAACGCGGCATGAGCCACTTTACGTCGGTCTTCTGAGAGGTCGTGGTATTTCACCGGTCGAGCCGGCCCATTCATGCAGCGAACTGCTTGGCTCTACCACTGTTGCTCAATACTGATGCTGCATGAATATTCATAATAATTATTTTCATAATTAATATCTTAATACTAAATATTATCAACTCGTTCTATGTAATATTTGTAAAATAAGAAACTTAATCCTAGTAGCGCCATCCGCCGAAAGATAGTGAATTTATGATTATTAAAATAATTAACTTATATATTTACAAACTCTTTCGTACTAAAATTGGTCAAGATATTACTAAAATCTATTATTTAGTTATGTAAAATGCGCAAAATTTATAATTATGTGATTTAACAATTCATTATGTAGCGTAACTGTTTTGATATTTCCTTTTATTGTTTAAATGTTTAAATCAATACTGATGCTGCATGAATGTTCATAATAATTATTTTCATAATTAATATCTTAATACTAAAAATTATCAACTCGTTCTATGTAATATTTGTAAAATAAGAAATTTAATCCTAGTAGCGCCATCCGCCGAAAGATAGTGAATTTATGATTATTAAAATAATTAACTTATATATTTACAAACTCTTTCGTACTAAAATTGGTCAAGATATTACTAAAATCTATTATTTAGTTATGTAAAATGCGCAAAATTTATAATTATGTGATTTAACAATTCATTATGTAGCGTAACTGTTTTGATATTTCCTTTTATTGTTTAAATGTTTAAATCAATACTGATGCTGCATGAATATTCATAATAATTATTTTCATAATTAATATCTTAATACTAGATAATATCAACTCATTCTATGTTATCAATTCAAATAAGAGAACTCAATTTTAAAACATCCTAGTAATCCGCCGAAAGATAGTAAATATTGATTGTTGAAATAAGTAATTTATTCATTTACAAACTATTTCGTATTAAAACTGCTGTTATAATTATTTAAAATTGTTATTTTGAATTTTAATTTGTTTTTCAAGTATGATTCTCGAGTAGATTCATTTGTTATGTAAAAAAAAGGTTGTTAACTGAGTTTATCATTTTTGTAATATCAATTATGACCAGCTAGTACCGCGATTCGCTACTAGATGTCTGTACTAGTAGTTTAAGAAGTCGCTATACCTTTTCGTCCTTGGTTTATATGGATCTTGGCTTTTTATCTTTTCACTATATTATAATATTAATAGTGGCCGCAAGGGGGCGTTAAAAGCGTTAAACGCTCTTGCACGAGACATTAGAAGTTCCACTTCAAAAACTGTTCCTCTATCTTGGCTGCTCCGCCATATTGGATTTAGAATATCGTCATATTATTTTTTCAGTTACTCTCAATGAGCCCTTTCATTTGATACCCATATTGTACAGAAGCTTAAAATATGTTTTCCACCATCTCTCATCATTGGATTTTCCACCATATTGGATTTAGAAGGACGTCATATTAGTTTTTGAGTCACACACAATACGCCCTTTCATTTGATACCCATATTGCAGAAATTCATTCAAAATATCCATTCCTCCATCTTGCGTGGTTCGCCATATTGGATATGGAATGATGTCACACATCATATCATGCATTGTCATCCAAAGTAAACGTGTATAAAAATTTCAGCTCAATCGGTTGAAGATATCTACTTCAAAATTGAGTTGCAAGATTCCACTGAACACACATACACAACACAACTTACATACATACATACAGTCCAAGTTAAATAAAAGCTTTTAATATATATATATACCCCAAAGGACGATTAAATACTACAAACTCATTAAGACAAAAAGAAACAAAAAAAAAATGTCTAAGAAACTTAAAAAAAATTACCTGCCAGCTATGAGTATAGCCTGACCGAGTCGGGCGGGACTCCCGATCATATATGTACTTATATATGTGCGCGGAATATTTGCCTATGATACTTAACATTTGTATTTTGCGATATCTTTTGAATTAAATGTCCGAATTAAATCCTTCAAAAAGTTCTAGAAAGGTATAGAATCTATCTTTATATTGATGTAATTTATTTTGAGTAGAGTTAATACCAAAGCACAAAATAAGGAACTTATACATATAACGACCTCATTATAATTATTTTTAAAAATTTAAAAAACACTTATTGTGCGATAACTACAATAGTTAGACATATGGCGCCGCGGACTTTTTTGTCAACAATTATATGTTGAAAATATAATATAGCCTAAAGTCTTCCTCGATAAATGGACTATACACCAGTGAAAGAATTTTTGAAATCGGACCGGTGGTTTCTGAGATTAGCGCGTTCAAACAAACAAACAAACAAACTCTTCCACTTTATAATATAAGTATAGAAGTATTGATTGTTCTGCGCGTGTGATTCGTTTCACATTGAGGACATTTCAATGGGCTGTGTATTGTTCCTTAAAATAATAGATGTACGTCTTTGAAATATCCCTAGCTACCGTATGTAACGTTTAGTCTACTTACACTATACAAAGGACTATGAGTGGTTATTGATAGACTCTCGTACAGCAATAGATTTTGGGAAAGGTCTCTGATATTCTCACAGACACCGCAAGAGAAGATGAAGGTAAGACAAAAAAAACATAACATAACTTCACGCCTATTTCTACCCGAAGGTGTAGGCAGTGGCCGTTAAGCCTCGACTCGACGTTATGCTTACATCCCAAATGGAATAGGATAAGACAAGATTTGTATATGTTCTACTCACTTCCATACGTCACATTTCTCTTATCTCCGCCGATAAAACACATTGATTGTAGATAGAAATCATAGAAAGTGCATTATTGCAGTCTTCCTCTTCTCCTGTGCTCTTCTGTTTCAGCCTCCCACATGTCTGCTTAGACATATTTATATTCATGATTTAGATTCTGCTGAGGTTCCCTGCATATTTCGAAAATAATAACATCATCACGCGACTTTATTAAATGGAAAACAAACTATTTATGTAAGCAAATACAGAATAATGAGTAATTAAACATAGGCAGCAAAACTTTACCATTACGCTACTATTGTTTTTGAGGACAAATATACTATCAGGTACATGAGCAAATTAACGAAAATCTTTAGTGTTTCTCTATTTCTTTTGATTTACAAGAGATATTTTGAAAGGCACGAATACTTAGGTAAGGAATTGATCTCATTAAACTTGATTAAACTCATTGATAGTAATGAAACGATCCAGCTTGACTACGAACTTCTTTGAGGTGGAGAGCAATCCCCAAAGGAGTTAATATCACATCCTATTTCCTACTTAATGACTACTTATAATAAATGAAATTGAGCTAAAAATTGTTAAGCGCTGGGCATGTTGTCTACTTTTAAAATACTTTGGTTCCTACATTCACAACTGGGTAACAAACATCGAAAATATTCAGAATCAAAATCAATCAATTTGCTCACTTTTGAATAATTGCACTATGAAGATGGTAATGATATACAGCCCATATCCACAGAGGTTCGAACCTTTCAGTTAACGGGCTATCTAAAAGCCAAGAAAGGCTTTCAGATTAAAATAGAACGATATTGAGAGCGCAAACCAACTAGCAAAATCTTCCTCATGATATGCGATCAAATAAATAGTTCTTTGGTAGAAATACACTTAGCGCCATCTAGTTTTTAATATTAGCAACACAATGCTTATGTAAAGAAAATATCCACAGAAATAGATCAAGATAGAACGGCCGCGATGGCATATTTCCATACATTTCGAGCGTGTCACTTTTTTGAAAAACCACGCCCTCAGCGTGACGTCATTATCATTGTGAGCGGCGCGACTAGTTAGGAGACACTCACATTAGATTATCGATGTTAATATCGGCAACGTGTGTTAATTTTATTATTTTTATATTTTACTAACTTTATTGATTTTCTGTAACGATAATCATAGAAAGTAAAACATGTTAAATACTTCAATCCGACATATTAAAACCTAAAACATATTTTTCCAACAGTATATAAAATTTAATTATAAATATTTTACTGTCCTTGAAACTATACATATTTATTAAATATTTGCCTTTTTGTAAGGGTTGGCCTCACAGTCCTGGTTAAATAACGAAGCCGAACGTCTACATATACCTCGGTTACTGCCCATTTGAGAAGAACGAGATGATTTTCCATCGGCGATTGGTCAAATTGGTGAAAACTTATACTGTCACATAAACTGCTGCCAATGTAATTACGAAACACTTTGGTTGAAATTTGTGGTGTTAGAATAAAGTAGGGACAAAGCAAGATATGAGCTGATACTCAAATTATTATTGAATTAAATTATCGATAAGTCCTAAGACTTATCGATAAATGGATAAATCGACATGGAGTGCCCATCTCTAACATTCGAATCACAGCGATTAACAGACACAGCGATCAACTGGCAGGTGTATTGTGTATTTCGTTCGATTCGACGTACATTACGCGTATAATTTATACGCGCAATGTTTTTGTATACGAGCGTTGAATGCGGACAGCAATGGATATTTATCATAACGAAAAAATATACAACGTGTGATCGTAATTATTGAACATAATAAAAGTAAAACAATAATTTATAATCTCAAAAAAATACTTTCTACTGATTTTCTGTACTTACTGATCATACGAAATATTTCCTTTTTTCATATTTGATTCACTACTTTTGTTTTTACAATTTTTCACAGCATAATAAGGCATATATGTGACGTTTTATCTATTTTTTTACGTCCTGAACGCATGGCAGGAACGCTCGTTGCGTAATGAGAGCGAGTTTCGAAAAGCATGCAATATAGTGCAGGGTTTTGGCACGCTTGCCACGCCTATTCGCCGTTCTATCTTGATCTATTTCTGTGAAAATATCTCTATACATACATTTTTTTTTTAATGTTTACTTCTTATCTACTTACAAGTCAGTTCAGCCAATGAACAAAGAGGGCCGTCAAAAATTAATCTATTTAAAATTAAATCTTCATTAAAAAGCTTTGTTTCATGAATTCAATTTGATTAATAGGAAGTATTAATTTATGGATTGTGGAAAGGCCATGCAACAACAATCTCATTCGCCGAGGACCGTTGAGGTCTGAATGACGCCATGGCTAAGTAAAATGTCTGGATCCAATTTGTTTGACAATAAGAAGTTCAGAGGAAATTGATAGACCCTACAGTCAGTGGGTGATAGCAATTTACGGTATTCGAACACGTGTACTGAATTCGTAATAAGGGCAACTTCGATGTTTATCAGTTACTTAGGACTGGCACCAAAATATGGGTTACTCTTATGTAAAAAGAAGTATTATGCGAATATTATGCGAGTTGAGTGTTAATAGAATTCCATTTCTATATAAAATATTTCACTATTTTGTACGTCGATTGAAACTTGGAGACATTTTGATGAATAAAATACAATCTATACCAAATATCATAAAGAGAGAGGCGATAAAAACTTTGGCTATTTGACCGGTGTATTCATCATTTGTTCGGTATCTTTTTTAATCTTTTGGGGAAATACTATCACATATTGTTATAGATATATCAATATTTTGCTAATTACCTAAATAAATACTGCGTCAAATTATGATATTATTGTAACATCCACTTTCACAGAGGGCTGAATGTTTTTTTTTATAAATCATACAACTGGCAGAACTCATTGCCATAAATCGAAAGCGATATTTTGATGAATAATAATATGATATATAATTATTATTTGTTGTATTTAAAAAAGTTTATAATTTACTTCTATAGTGTAGTTGATATTTGAGTTAAATTAATTACTGTTAGGATACTGTATATTGCGTTTTGTAACTTCCCGCTCATAATAACTAACATGTTATGCAACATCGATTGTTTTTTGACATGCCGAATTTCTTTTGTCGCATATAATGGTTTATGGAACTTTTCAAGCACACCTTTAATCAGTTATTGATATTTATCACGAATAATTAACGAGTTGATTTCCAACCCGAAATTTGTGTAGATGGAATTGAACTCGAAACTTATCGGCTACTGGCTAGATTGGCCATAACAAGAAACGAAATTGAATACATTCATATAATTTTATATACACAGACCATAATGTCATTTTTTTTAATCATAAACAAAGTTCGCCGTTTAAAACATTGATGAACATTAAAAAAACCACTAAATAACATACTACACTAACGCATTCAAAATGTTTTGATCTGACAGTAAATCGGTAAACTGTGTCAATCTACAACCAAATCAAAAATCAATGAGGCGGAATGGGTGCTATTTGCTATCTTTGAGATTCAGATCCATTTCGCTCTAAATGTTTTTTCACACTTGTTTATATTGAAAATTAATTAATAAAAGTATTGAAACTTTTGTTATATTTAACCACTAAATGGTATTGTGGCAAATCGCCTACCATCACCTTGAATAAAAATACCATGGCGGTGGCGCATCGATATTTATCTCACTTAATTCTGTAAAGTATTCCGGGAAATCATTGATTTGTTCAGTCAGTTCAGATTGTTTGATTCAGTCGTCACGGGATCGATCCCGTGACGACTGAATCAGAAGCAGGGACCTCAACCACTGCACCACCGTGACACGGAATATTATGTCAACATTATATCTAAAATGGTTTCAACCCAAAAGTTAGATAGATTCAAGATTGATGGTAATTTTTCAGGTGATCTAAAAAACAGAATCCACTAAATATATAGAAAAAGAAAAGTTTGACGTTTCTTTTTCTATATATTTAGTGGATTCTGTTCATTTTGTTATTCGATTTCATTCACAGTCACACAGTCGTCAGCAGGAAAATCCCAATCCCTTTTATGTAAAGAAAGATTTTGATTATTACTTTTGTGAAGTTTATTTCGAATTATTTTTAGGAACTGTCAGTTTTGTTTAGACACAATACTTTACTGTCAGTAAAGTTTACGTTTAGAAAAAGAATAGTTTAGAATTCATTTATTTATTTAAAAATCGTGCCCGTATTGATAAGAAACTTAACTTCACGCATTTCTCTACCCGAAGGTGTAGCCAGCGGCTACCAAAAACTCGACACG
Organism: Euproctis similis; assembly: GCA_905147225.2. NCBI lineage: Eukaryota > Metazoa > Arthropoda > Insecta > Lepidoptera > Erebidae > Euproctis > Euproctis similis. Next base: position 12,833,483 of record LR990105.1, read on the forward strand.
TTGAATTGTAACGTTACACCCCAAATGGGATATGGGATGGCGAACCTATTGCTATTACACCGTGCACAAAGTTATCAGTCATTGATTTTGTCACACATAACTTGCAAACAGAATTCCGAGGAATCTTTGGTGTAAATTTGGAATCTAACCCACGACTAATAAATACGGTACGATAAAATAGGTATGTTGAAACTATGTCATCACTTTGTGTCTCGAAAACTATGTGTCACAAAAGTCGTAAATTCAATAGATATATTCATTTTTTTAGAGACTGATTGGCGTTAACTTTAATCCATTATTTTTTTGTGTATGTGTATGTCCAAAGTGTTATCGGTATTAGAAAAAACTACGTTCCGATTGCGGCAACTAATACATAGGACGTTTCATTTATAAAATATTCTACGCACATATTTAGTGGGAACACAATACTCATATATTTTATAGGTGCATCGAATTTTAAAATATACAGTGAAAAATATACAAAAGTCTAACGCAATTTCACTGCGTTTATATTCACGTCGCCGTTCTAGCTATTTGAATTGACAATATCAAACATAATTTAAATTGTTAAAGAGACATTTGCTATTCCTTCGTACGAATCAATCATTGATTGAAGGTAAATTTTACTGATTTTCCTTACATTTCCCAAAAAACTTGTGTGGTTTTATGAAACCACCGTAAAAGTGAAACTTTTTTTCACATTATAGACATTTAACTAAAAATTTTCGAAATATTATTTTTTTCGAAAATCGAATGTAAGTCACTGTTCACGTATTTTAGTTACCATAAAATATTGGTTACGATTTTAATTTACTTGCCATCTTGTATTTGTTAATAGGGTTTAATAAATGTTTTTTATTTTACGTGGTCACGACAATAATTCCTAGATGGCGCTACTAGGTTGCTACTATTGATGATTCTGCCGTAATATCGTATTATATCGATAGATGTCGCCCGAATCGACACTAGGGCACTAGCTACGGCACTAGGGATAACGCGACACCTATTAAACGTTAACAACATTACAACAAAGGATCTTTACAAAACAAAACGATATTTTTTCCTCCAGTAAATATGATATTTCGATTTATTATGAAAATGTGACAAATACATATATAAAGAGCACTATCTTATCTTATATCTTTAAACGAGCAATTCTTGTATATATATAAAATTGGAATCTCGGAATCGGCTCCAACGATTTTCATGAAATTTCTATTCCAGCAGATGGCGTTGTTAACTAACACGAAGTCAATGTGTGTTTGCTTTGCTTTTATTACAGTTTATCACTGCAAAAAATTAAGTATATGTTTCTAATATAATATGTTAGTACATAGTATATATTAGTATATATTTATTATTCTGTCGGTAAGATCGAAAAATATTATTGATATTTCATTATTTTATTAGTATGTAATTCGTACTTAAATATAATTTTCATATAGTATGTAATTCGTACTTAAATATAATTTTCAAAAAACACAATTTATAAAAACACAATTTATAAATAATATAATTTTTTTTTTCTCCGCCTGCAATACGTACGTACATATATGTATGTATGTAAAAAACAAACAAACAAACAAACCCGATCCTAGAAAATGTGTCGAAATTGGTAAAGAGGACGGTAATTAGACGATTATACATACGGCCCTCGTGGTGCATCGGTAAACCGCACTACCGATAACACAAGGTCGGGGCGGGTTCGATCCCTCGTCTGGGGGTGTTTTTCTACATGTTTTTTCTACATGTTTTTACGGTATTTATTTACAAAAATAAAGTGTATATTTGGGTAATTAATTAATATAAATAAACGATAATAGACGTGAAAGGCGCTCTGACGAGCGCCTTCACGTCACCGTCACGCGACATGCAACACGCAGACGAAAAAGTTTGAGACGATGTAATAAAAGTTTCACTTTAAAAATAACTACTCTTATATTATATTTTATATTCATATCTTTAATAAAGAAATTAAAATATTTATTTAACCAAAAACAGTCTAGGTGGTCCAGTGGTTGAGCACCCCGCTTCTGAACCCAGAGGTCGCGGGTTCGCCACCTATTCCATTTGGGACTTAAACATAACAGTGAGGCGAGGCTTAACAGCCACTGCCTACACCTGCGGGTAGTAAAAGCCGTGAAGTTATGGTGTGTTATGTAATCTATATATATAAAAGAAAGTCATGATATTAAACTTGTTAATTATGATGGTTGTCAGGGATATTAAACGTTTTTAGATATTACATCTTCATGAGGTACTAATTTAGTAAAAGCAGTCTTGGTAAGCTTCTGATTCACGAGTTTTGAGTTAGATTCTAGGAATATAAATCTATAACTATTAGAACATAGTGCGTAGTACATGTTGATAACTGAAAAAATGAGGGCAAGCATAATCAATGCCATGAAATAGGTATAACTATAGAACATAACATAACATAACTTCACGCCTTTTTCTACCCAAAGGTGTAGACAGCAGCTGTTAAGCCTCAACTCGCCGTTATATTTACGTCCCAAATGGAATAGGTAGCGAACCTATTGCCATACCGGGCACACATTTTCAGTCATCGATATTTATCAAAGATAACTTCCGAAAAAAAATCGAACGTCATTGTAAAGCGCCAGGATTCGACTTTTTAATTCGAGAGCGGGGTGCTCAATCACTGGACCACCGAATACCTATAGTAGAGAAATATAACCATAGGTTCTGCTATATGTTGCGATTTACCAAAAATGCTTACTTAAAAATTAAAACTCTTTACAGAGATCTCTGTAAAGAGTTCGAAACATCGGGAAATAAATATAAATAAGTAATAAATAAACGCGATATAATCCTAAAAGTTGTTTGAATCTATTAGTGAGATTCGGGAAAGTCTTAGAAATAAATATACTTACTTTAAATTAATATGTTCCAGTTTTCTACTATTTCTTATAGTATAGGATTACTGCACATTTTACAATACCCTGATACGGTATTATTACATTGGTCTCCAGCTGAGTTTTAATATGCTCTCCCACAGTGCGGAATCTTATTTGTCCATTAAGGAAGGCTGTGATTAAATTGAGTTTAATAAAAAAAAAACGTGTCTACAATTCTAAATTTATAGTGGTATGTGGTTCACTGCATAAATGGGCCGACTTGACCGATGAAATACCACGGCCTTTCAGAATATCGACGAAAAGTGGCTATAGCCGCGTTTTGTTCAGTAAGAGAGGTTTCCCCTTCCCTTCCCTTCCCCATACTATTTCTTTAAAGGCCGGCAACGCAAATATAACCCTATATGTGTAGTAGGTGTCCATGAGCGGTGGTAGTTGCTTAACATCAAGTGACCCGGTTGCTCGTTTGCCTTTCTACTCCATTAAAACATATATATGTATATACACACCGCTTTCAATAACTTTTAAATTAATTTTATTTTATAGTGCAATGTGATAAAGTTTTCTGCTCTTATTTTCATTTCAACTTATTATATATTTGCCATACGATACGCAATAGTTTGCAACAAATTATAATTAATTATTTTAATGTACTTTTAATGCGTATTATATTCGAATATTGTCCTTTATTTTCATTTCGGCACTCCTTCCTTGTAATGTTCTTCAACTATTCTTAATTTAACTGATTTTTCTTTTATTTATTGTACTTATGAAGGTTTAAGTTATATTTATCTCTCGTGAACAACTCTCGTAACAATGAAATACCCATATTCAAAATGGGAGCTGAAAAGCATCTCAAATGCATAAACGCGATAAAAACCATAAGTGTGGGTTTCATTGTTATTAGTGTTAAGCTATAAAGTAACCAATTACTAATGTTTAAACAAGGACGAATATACATTTTAAAAGCTTTTATTTAACTTGCACTGTATGTATGTATGTATGTATGTAAGTATGTATGTTCGGTGAATCTTGCAACTCAATTTTTAAGTAGATATCTTCAACCGATGGAGCTGAAATTTTGTATACACGTTTACTTTGGATGACAATGCATGATATGATGTGTGATATTATTCTATATCCAATATGGCGGACCACCCAAGATGGAGGAATGGATATTTTGAATGCATTTCTGCAATATGGGTATCAAATGAAAGGGCTTATTGAGTGTAACTCAAAAAATAATATGACGTCATTCTAATTCCAATATGGTGGAATATCCAAGATGGAGGAAAACATATTTTAAGCTTCCGTACAATATGGGTATCAAATGAAAGGGCTCATTGAGAGTAACTGAAAAAATAATGTGACGTCATTCTAAATCCAATATGGCAGATCATCCAAGATAGAGGAACAGTTTTTTTTAATGCATTTCTACAATATGGATATCAAATGTTAATAGTAACTCGAAAAATAAAATATGTCGTCATTCCAAATCCAATATGGCGGGAAAAATATTTGCATTTCAACAATATGGGTATCAAATGGAAGGACGTGTTGAAGTTAACTTAAAAAATAATATGACGTCATTCTAAATCCAATATGGCGGATATTCCACCATATTTGCATTTCTACAATATGGGTATCAAATGAAAGGGCTTGTTGAGAATAACTCGAAAAATAATGTGACATCATTCTCAGTGGCGCAGTGATCGAGCACACGGCTTCTAATCCAGAGATCCAGGTTCGATTCCAGGCACTGGCTCACACCAATGACTTTTCGAAATTGTTTTCGAGCTTTTATTATTATATAAATTGTACATACTGAGGCTCTAAGTTGATACTTGAAATTTTTAAGGAAATATTATTTTCTTATTTCTAGAGCGCTTAAATAAAAGCTTCTTTAAAAAGGGTGTTTGCTTTTAATTTATTAACACTGAAAACATTACATTGAACAAGAAAATTGAGTCACAAAAATTGTTATTAGAATTATTAAGCTGTCAGATTCTATAGATTTTTTTTTAATAGAAAATAACGTATAAAAATGTGCAATGTGCCCATCTCGTGATTTCGTAAATTTCCAAAATTGATTAGTGTGAGTTATGAAACTCGAAGAAACTTATGAGGTGTGTAGGAATGCCTCATAGCGATTTATTCTCTTCGCCTACCCCACATTAAACTTGGTGTGAAGTTATATTATATATTTTTTTCGCCTGAACGTATCTAACTTATCCTAAATAAATTTATAATATAGCAAGCCGTTCATAATTGACGCACCTATTCGACCTTACGACTATAATATCGTCAAAATATGTTAAGCACGCTATCTACTAAAAGAGATGCATAGTGTAATATATGTATTTAGGTCATATTAAAATATGATACGTCCCTTTTATCTATGTACATAACGTAACTTCACGCCTTATTCTACCTAGAGGTGTAGGCAGCGGTTGTTAAGCCTTGACTCTCCATTATGTTTACGTCCCAAATAGAAAAAGAAATAGGTGGCGAACCTAGTGCCATACATCTGGCACAAAGTTTTCAGTTCACGTAACTTCCGAAAAGAATTTATTTTCATATTAAAGTGAAACTTTTATTACATCGTCTCAAACTTTTTACGGTTACTCAACGGTTTACCGATGCACCACGAGGCCCGTATGAATGATTGTCTAATTACCGTCCTCTTTACCAATTTCGACACATTTTCTAGGATCGGGTTTGTTTTTTTGTTTGTTTTTTACATACATACATATACGTACGTACGTATTGCAGGCGGAGAAAAAAAAATTATATTATTAATATAACAAATGACACGATAAAAGGGAATATAATAAATTCGTATGTATTGTAAACGACGGAGGCTTTTAAGTTTCCAATTCAAAAAAAGTGAACTACATATATGTGACACAGTTATGTTCGTCAATTTATTAGCGATAAGATAGTGCTCTTTATATATGTATTTGTCACATTTTCATAATAAATCAAAATATCATATTTACTGGAGGAAAAAATATCGTTTTGTTTTGTAAAGATCCTTTGTTGTAATGTTGTTAACGTTTAATAGGTGTCGCGTTAACCCTAGTGCCGTAGCTGGAATACTTGTCGATTCGGGCGACATCTATCGATATAATACGATATTACGGCAGAATCATCAATAGTAGCAACCTAGTAGCGCCATCTAGGAATTATTGTCGTGACCACGTAAAATAAAAAACATTTATTAAACCCTATTAACAAATACAAGATGGCAAGTAAATTAAAATCGTAACCAATATTTTATGGTAACTAAAATACGTGAACAGTGACTTACATTCGATTTTCGAAAAAAATAATATTTCGAAAATTTTTAGTTAAATGTCTATAATGTGAAAAAAAGTTTCACTTTTACGGTGGTTTCATAAAACCACACAAGTTTTTTTATTAACGAATGATAGTTGTTGTGTTATAATATTATTATTGGAAATTATTTCTGTTACATTACCGACTTTCATTTGTAGTGAGGCATAGATGAGGTTTCTAATTTAGAAACGTCATTAGTCTAACGGTTTTGACTCGGCTGGTAATGGAAGTTTAATTTCCTTTAAATGTCATGTCTATTTTCATAGTAATGAACATACGACATTATCCTTTGAGAAAGGCAGAAGGTGACGTTTAATGTCTCCTATTACTAATGCGTGGGGAAAATTTAAGTACCAGCATTACATTAACAAAAGTGTATGGTAAAAATGTTCGAGCCACACAGTTAGCTGGATAACTCTGCCGACTTGACCGATGATATACTACGATCTCTCAGAAACTCCACGTAAAGTGGTTCTTGTCACGCGCGTTGGTCAGAAACGTGTACGGAGGACATCTTTATTTGGGCCATTACATTATTGTTTAAAAGCTTGTCTAGACTTCGCAATAAGTTCGAACAATTTGTCGTCTAACATAAAAAGTTTACTTCAATTTAATATAGGAAATTAATTTCACGGATCTCTGAAAATAATATACAGATTCTGAGAAATCCGTATCAGCCTATTGCCTAGCACATCTTTTTTCAGGGGAGTGGGGAAGCCAGGGTATGATCTCGGGAAGATCCAAGTGAAGAGCCACCTTCGCGCAGCTTCGTCCGGTGTAGCATGGATAACGGAAACTGACTCGGAGAGTTAAACTCAACATATTCTGGCCCAATGTACAAACCTTGTTACGAACCGTAAAGACATCTCGCATTAGCTCCAGATCTTCAAAACCCGCTGTCTTCATCGTGTTCTGGTAGTCTACTGGTCGGAGAAAATCTGCAACGTCGACCTTACTGGAATGCTGCGGTGACAATTCTATCGACCAGCAGATCAAATATCGCAAGTGAAAAGCAAAGCAATCCATTGCCATACATTATAAAGTGATCCTGATAACAACCGATGCAAGCCCTATGATGGAATCCCCAATTAAAACGACAACGCGGCCGCCCTAAGCAAGACCTGGCGTCAGACGATCACCGCAGAAGCGGAGTAACAAAGATGTCTCCGAGTCATACGAAAAAAAAAACACCAAGCTCAAGATCGTTCGGGATGGGGACGTATTATGGACGCCCTCCGTACAGTATACAGAGTTTACTGTCTATATGTCGAGTAATCATTTAGTCATTTAGTTCATACATTACTGATGCCTCTGAATGAATTGACCTGTAAATGATTATTTATGCGGAGATATATAGGCGTAAATGATTATTTGACGAGCCTCGTAGTGCATTGGTAAAACAGCGGACTGCGGAATCGAGGTTGGTGTGTTCGATCCACACCTGAATACAGATATTTATGACAAGCATGAATGTTTGTATTTTGATTTTTGTGGGCTTATGCATATATTTATAAAATAAAAGTATATCGCTATATACTAATATCCGTTATCCAGTTTCCTCATTATAAGCAATTTAGTTGCTTAGCTCGGAACTAGAGGGCTCTGTGTGTATTGTGTCCCAGATATTATTATTTATGCAAAAAAAAAGATTTTCCTCCTACTTAAAATAACGAGGACTTGTATCCAACAAGGAAAAGTGAAGTGAAATGCGGGCAGTCAATTTTATTACGATTTTGTTAATTTTATTTTGGCTCTTGGTACTCATTCTCTTCATTGCAGAAGTTCTCTAAAACAAGTTTTATACCAAGATTTATTTCGAACTTTTGCCATTTTCTATTGTCTTTTCTTTTATAAGTAGACTGCCATTTTGGTTCATTTTGGTGCCATTTTTTTTTAATTTAGTGTCGCGTTCTATTTGAGTTGAAACTGTTATGTGTTCACAAAGCTTTGTTTTCAAATTTTGTTTGTTTGCGAGAACTGACGGGTGTAGCTTACTCGTGCTGTTTTTATTTATTTTTTGTTCACAATATAAACGTTCATATTTTATGATGGACAGATTTCACTTTATTGTTTAATATTTTTGTTTCAAATATCAAAATGCTTGTACAATTGTTAATTTTCATTCATATGAGAAAAAGTACCCAAATAATTTATTCACCAATGTGTTTTCGCGCGTTATATACCTACGAAAAATATGTATGACAGACAAAAATATGCCGCTGTTTATTTCTTCATGTATAAAACTTTAAGGCTAAAAAGCATATATTTATACCCATCAAAGCAAATAAATTTTTGGTTGGATTTTTTTTTATATCCGACTATAAAAGTAATATACAGATTTATTGCTATCACGTTCAGAGTATGCAACATATGGGCTTTGAAACGGCATAATCTCAAATATTAAACACGGCGGAGCTTGACTAATCTCCAGAAAATCTCTGAAACAGATGTAAATAACAAGAACAACAGCGATAAAGGAGAGATTGTTAAGTACAACAGCAGCTTTCATACAAAGTTGCGGTGTTCATACAAACTATGTGTCAAGTGTATACCGCTCCCACACACAGCTATTCGCCATTTGCGTTCGCGTTGTTGCGATGTTGTCATCTCTGGCCACACACAGCTCTACTCGCGCGAACATTCGCGCGAATAATCGCGACGCTCCGCACTTGGATATTAGGGCTATTTTTGAATATCGGATATTCGACTTATCGATATTCTTAAATATAACAATTTCGGGCTTTGATATATCGAAAAAATTTAAATATCGATATATCAATATTTTTGAAGTAGAACTTCATTCGCGACGTGCAATCGTTTAACGCATTCAACACCTCTTTGCGGATGAAAAATGATGTGGTGTCGTGGGACACCAGGTAGGATCGAAGTTCCTTCGGCTAATGTAGAATCGACACAAATTGCAAAAAAAAACGTGCTCAATTTTATGTTGGTTTTCTTGATTTTTCTCTTAAATTTTGCTGATTAATTTTTATTTAAATACAAGAAAGTATTTAGGAAATTCACTATTTTAGGAAATAATAAATTACTTAAAAAAAAACATCGTAATTCAAATTATCAACTAAAATAACAAAATATGTCTCTTTATTTTTGTTTGACAATATAAAATTACATAGAAAAATAGACATAAAAAATCGCGCCTGCGCACGTCTCATTTAACGGTTTTATTCCACGCACTTTTTTTCACGGATTTTTTCTTACGGTTTTACTATCACATTTTTTTCAGTTCGGTCGCGCAGCAAAATCCCTATCCCCTCCTAACTTCGTTCCAATAAGTATTATATACATAACTTCACGCTAAATCCCTTGCGGGGTAGGCAGAGAGAACGGAGCGCCATAAGGCACGATTCTTACACACCTCACTCGCTTCGTTGACTTTCATAACTCTTTTCATGCACGCGCGTCGATTTTGGAGGGTCCTGACATCACCTTCCTCTAGAACACGTTATATTTGGCCATAGCATGTGTGTCTAGGCCGTCCACGACTCCTACATCCATCCGCCTTTGCATTGTATATCTGCTTAGACAATCTTGCATCATCCATCCTTTCTACATGTCCGAATCATCGGAGGATGCCCTTTCTTACTTTTACACCGACACTCTCTTTCAATCCGACTTCCTTCCTTATAACCTTGTTTTCCACGCGGTCAGCGAGGGACACTCCGCAGATTTTGCGCAATGTCCTCATTTCGACCGCGTTTATCCTACTTTCATGCAGGCTCTGCTATACCCAGCTCTCGGTTCCATAAGTTAGCGTTGGGATTAGTATTGCATTGTGAATTGCTAGCTGGGCTTTTCTGCTAATTTAATTAATTTAATAATTTTTTGCGCCTAGGAATCTGTCCAACGCCCCATTTACTTTATTTCCTAACGCCACTCTTCTTTCTACATCGGCGGTGTACCTTCCATCCCTGCTAAAAGCTATTAAATAAGTTTTTAAAGCATTTCTACAATATGGGTATTAAATTATAGGGCTTGTTGAGAGTAACTTGAAAAATAATATTACGCCATTAGAAATCAAATACCCTATTTTGGATGATATACCCATATCATCCAAAATAGGGTTGTAGTTATTATACCAGATTCTACCCAGACCAGGATAAATATTTATACATACTCGAGTGGTGATCGAACCCGCCAATCTCCATTCCACAGTTGGTAGTTTTACCAATGCACCACCAGGTACGTCGTAAAGTAAGTAAGATATTATTTATACATGCAATTTATCGATATATCGAAAACCCGATATTTTAAACAGCCCTAGCCGACTGCGCTGCAATCGCGCGACTAATATGGTCAGCCACTCGCGTTCACATTGCCGGAATGATTCGCGGCATGACGAGTAACGTGTCCACACTACGTCCCAGCCTCTTTCCCTCGCTATTCGTCGAGTGTATGGTAGCGGTATAAGGCAATAGATTCTGCCAAAGCCCCGTGACTCACGTTTAAATAACAGCCGCTGCCTACAGCAGTTTCAAAAAAGCAGAAATTGACTAATATTTGAAATTAAAAAAAAAATGCTGTTCTTTTTTTAGAAAATAGGGTAAAATTCTTAAAATTAAAATAAAGAATTAAATATATATATATATTTTTTTAATAAAACATGATATCGAATTGTAATTTACAAAAGATTACCTACCCAATTGTTAGCAAGAGAGAAATTTTCAATATTTTCTTTAACAGTATTGTAATATTTAGTAAGCTATCAATCAAACCAGAAACTCCTGAAATATTTATGACGTTCACTCAAGACTTTTCCTTTGTGGCTGCTAAAAATTCGAGGCTTTTGCTAAACAATAACGCAATGTTTAAACAAAAGTTAATTTTATGTAAATGAATTTCTTCACAATATGTATACATAAACACAATGAATATGAATAGTCAGTTTGTTTCTTAATAAAAACAGGACTAATGATACGATAAATTATAATGATAAAACATTTAACAGCGATCTAAAAGATTGCGACTGCGTCGGTGTGTGTGTTATGTCTTCAGGCTAAAAACGCTACACAGATTATTATTTGGCACAAATCGATTTTCTATGTTTTAAACTTGGAAAAAAGATTCAAATTGACTGTCAATCATTCATTGCCGAAATTAAGTATTTTCCTAAACAATAAATAATGTTTGAGTATTTTGATCACAACATACATACACTACATGACAATATAATTTCTTCGTGTATTACATGGTAAAGTTGTCACTAATAGAATAAGAGCAGCTTGAAGCAAGGACATATAAAGGGGTTTGCAAATGCCGATGGAGAGAATGGATAGATGTATCCTGGTCTAGTTAATTAACTATGAAGGGTCATTGTAGACTTATCTAATTGAACAAACGTGTAGGAAGTGCAAATTATTATTATTACATAGTATAGAACCTAGTCGCTTTCCGCTGTCTATCCCCTTATATTTGAAACTACGCAACATATTTTGTGGTTTTTTTAATAGATAGAGGATGTTAATTGTAAACGCTGGCTGAACCCTACGTTATCGATCAAAACAATGTACAAAACAACAAATTAACAGTGGTAGAGCCAAGCAGTTCGCTGCATGAATGGGCCGGCTCGACCGGTGAAATACCACGACCTCTCAGAAGACCGACGTAAAGTGGCTCATGGCGCGTTTCGTTCGGTGAGAGAGGTACCCGGAGGCCCACCCCCCTTCCCCATCCTTTCTTATCCCCTATCCCTTACCTTGCTGGTGTCCATGGGCGGCGTTGGTTGCTTTCCATCAGATGACACGCCTGCTCGTTTGCCCTCCTATCCTATAAAAAAAAAAATACTACATCATTATACAAAAAGTCTACAAAAAAGCTCGCGATGGCATACTCTTACGGATATTTCACAATTACCATTATTATTTCTTTTCTGAGTCAAAACAAAATTTGTAGGGTCAACTGGTTTATTAAAACCGTAAATATTAATACAACGCTATTTTTATAAATGTATATACTAATACCGTCTAATCTTGTCATGGCCGAAAACTTTTTTAGCGGGATCCAAACGACTTTTTTTGTAAGATGTCCGCAATTTTCTCACATTCACGAAATGTTAATTTGCAAAGTAAATATAAAGTGTAAATTTACTTTATTAAAAGCTCATAGCAGCGTCATCTGTCGGTTCAAGTTTCAAATTAAAGTGCTTAAAGTTTACTTAGTAAGAAAGTTTCGTACTTCTTTATCTCCGTGTATATTAAGAGTAAACATTCAAGTTTTACACGGAACTATGACAAGATTTATTAGATTTTTGTTATTAATCACGCTATCGACTATAGTGTCAAAAGCATATTTTTCCGAATGAAATGTCCGAATTGAATAATTCAAAAAGTTATAAAAAGGTATTATAGCCGTCTTGAATATAAAGTAATTTATTTTGATGAGGATTAATACCAAGGTACAAATGAAGAGCCTTTTCAAGAGGCGGCATATATAAATTAATATTTTAGAATAAAAAACTGCTTACTGTGACATAACTAAATATTTAGACAAATGCTGTCGCGACACTTTTTGTAGATAATGATGAGTTCTGCAAAGTCGTAGTAAATGATTTTGTTCTATCATCAATAGTTTTCGCAGCGCACGCGACGTAAGGAATTTTTCAGGTCATTTTTTTACACCTTATGTTACATTATTGGAGTTTTAGTAAGGATCCCTAATTTTTTTTAGCCTATGTTACTCGGGGATAATGTAGCTTTCCAAAGGTGAAAGAATTTTTGAAATCGGTCCAGTAGTTTCGGAGCCTATTCATTACAAACAAACAAATCTTTCCTCTTTATAATATTAGTATAGATGTTTCAAGGGGAAAATAAGTGTTTAATCGATATACATTTCATTACGGAAAAAAATCTACGATTTGATGATATTAATAACTCCAAATTAGGTGACTTAGATGCTTAATAAGATAAGTTTTTATCAGTTACAAACAGGGGTGTATGTGAGAGTATCTAGTGACCCTGTACTTATAATCATTAATATTAGTGATATAAATTCGTACAATTCAAATTCTAACACCCTTTGCCTGAAGGTTGTGATACCCACTTCTGAATCAGAAGTCTCAAGTTCTAATCCTGATTCTCACCAAAGACTTTTCGGACGTAAGGCGTGATAAATATCGTTGATTGACAAATGTGAATTAAGTTCTGCCATCGTAGCCCAAAGTGCTGCTGCCTACACCTTCGTGTATAAAAACCGTGAAGTTACTAGTGTTGTCTGAAATAATTCGCAATCTTAACGTGTTTGCTCGTACGTGAACCATTCCGTTATTATTGTACTGTGCATAGTTCGCATTGAATATTTGCCATAGCGTAAGTAGTATGCTTAGAATAGTTTAGGCCGAAACCTAAGTCAAATGCCTGACATGCGTTTAAATAGTTTTACTTTAAAGGGTTATCAACGATAGTAATAATAAACCTACACAATTAAATGAAATTAGCATGTATAAATAATGTATTTGGTTTGAGCCAATCTCTGAAACGACTGATCTGACCTATTTTGATGTTTTTTTTTTTTATTTAATTCAAGCTCGTTTTGCATATAATTATACTAGCTGACCTGGCGAACTTTGTTCCGCATCAAAAGTAATTTTTACAGCGTTTACAATTAACACTCTCGGTGGCGCAGTGGGCGAGCGCACGGCCTCTGATCCAGAGGTCCGGGGTTCGATTCCAGACACTGGCTCACACCAATGACTTTTCGAAATTGTTTTCGGAAGTTATGTGTGATAAATATCGATGACTGACAAACTTTGTGCCCGGTATGGCAATGGGTTCGCCACCTAAAGTAATCCCTAAAATAAGTCCCATTTGGGACGTAAACATAACGGCGAGACGAGGCTTAACAGCCGCTGCCTACACCTTCGGGTAACAAAACGCGTGAAGTTATGTTATGTATGTTATGTGTTACAATTAAAGTGCTAAATCTCAAAAATTATCACTTTATCGCAAAATCTGTTGCGTATTTTCAAATGCCTATTTTGAAATTGAGTTTTATACTACGTAATGATATTTTCTATGTAATTTATCCTATTATCATAACTTAAAATCAAAGACTATTTCTATTTAGTATGTTTCTACACTATTTTAAATTTCTGAGCCTGCCATATTTTACAATTCAATTGTGAACTCATGGAAAAGGTCGCCAGTTCTATGTAAAATCGTCCTGCTTCATAATATATGTTTACAATACTTTCAATTTGTGGATATACAAAGCAAGTAAACCATGAAAAATAATTGTGAAGAATGTGAACGCTAGATGAAACAATATTATCAGCTTGAATCCTGCAGCGACTGACTTAATTTAATAATGTTTGAGGTTAAAACGGGGACAATGCGGGCTTAACTGTCTGTTTTTTATTTACGAAATCTAGTTTTCGTAAGATTAATAGTACTTTGATGTTGGCTTCAAGTATCACAGGGACTATTATATGATTGCGTAACTCTTCAGCATATCTGATGACTAGGAATTGGGCCGGCTCCCTGTCAGCACCAATGCACGCAGTACCTACGGATCCCCCAGTGCTGGAATAATATCATTTCATAGATGATTGTTAATAGTAAATGTCATTTAAAATTAAAAAAGTAACTGCTAGTGAGAATTGGCTTATAATATGCACAATTTCATACGATGACAAATTACATTCTTAAACTGTAAAGTAACTATAACGCGTGATATTATTTATTTGTTTAAAGTAAAAAGTATATACATGCATGTATAAACAGAAAGGTCTCCAAATGACCTGCCTAAAGAAACAATTTTCTTGAGGAAAGAGTAAGTTCGTCAGATTTGCATAAAATATTTAACTCCTGATTGTAATCGCAAAACCGAGGCCTCGAAAAGTTGTACAGACCGACGAAGTAGAAAAATTAACTTCTCGTTTCCAGTAACCAGTGGATTTATTTATTATTAGCCCTTATGAAAGGAATTGTTATTAATTCTTATATTTCTGTAGTCGCAGTCTAAATTTACCCGGTTGAAACTATTGTCGTCGTAATCGTTGATTATTTTTATGGAGACTAACAGTGTAATATGATAGTACGTACAAACATAGATATAAATCCATTGTGAGGTAGGTAGAGAGAACGGAACGCCACATGGCACGATTCTTAGACCCGTTACTCGCTTCTTTGACTTTCGTAGAGAGTTTTGTATGACAAGAGTGTTATTCACGCTTCTCACTTTTTTGAGCTCCTAAAGTCATCGTTCTCCGGGATAAGTTTAATAATACGGTCATGGAAAGTGTGTCGTGGCCGTCCTCGATTCCCATATTCTTCCGATTTTGCACTGAACACCTGCTTAGTTAATCATGCATCATCCATTCTTCCTATGTCCAACCCATCGGAGCATGCACTTGCACATTGCACATTGACAAATTATTTTCTCTCTACTCTTTACGTCGATATTCTGAGAGGCCATGGTCCATTTATACAGTGAACTGCGTGGCTCTACCACTTTAAAAAATTCAAAACTTCTTTCCTTACAAACTTGTTTTTGACGCGGTCAGCCAGTGTTATTCCTCAATTATTGCGCTGAGACCTCATTTCGCACACCCTTTCGCACACTTCGCGCACCCTTTAGCACACCCTGCCGCTATACCCTACTCACATAGTGCTTCGAATATTTCGATATGAACATAATATAAAAAATGTATATATAAATGATTACAGCAAATTTTATACCCACATCAACCTATTGTTTATTTTCCATTTCAGTTCTTATTAATGTAGGATATTGAGGAAAGTGCACCAAAGTTCAATATTTTAAAGAATTTTCTATTTGAACATTCGGTTTTGGTTTCAGTTTCAGCCGGAATATGAGTTTCAGTCGGACTCTAATTTCAACTCATTTAACCAGGTCATCGTTACAATCTAGACGATAATGTATGTGTGTAATTAAATAGTACAAATACTTTACTCGTTCTATGTGGGTACTAACGGACACACAATATCGTTAAACAAAACAAGGTCAGTCAGTAATAAAATAAACACACGCAATGTTGGGGGTAAAACAAAAAAAATTCAAACCTACACTAACTACATTAATTGTGTAATTTTGTTATTCATTTATAATATTTCATATCGATAGTTCTTATGCATTACGGCGAGCACTCAAACCATGAGCGAGAAAGTTGTCTTTGAGTAAAAATGTTACTACTTACCAAATAAATCGATATGTATGCTAATTATTTTAATGCTAAGACTTAGATTTCACTCGTAGCCAATAGTACTTATAATTTAAGAAGTATAATTTCAATTCACATTGCTAATTTTCTGGTTGTATGTCTAAATAGACAAGGAGATAGATGGTGATATAAAATGTTGTACAGAAATAGACATAGACATCAACATGCTGAATAAATTATTTGATGATATAAACTCTAATAAGTAAGAAAATGCCGAATCTAATTTCTCATAGAGTATACGCATTGCTAATTACAAAAAGTTTCATAAAGGTTAACCTATATAGATATATGGACAAAATTATAAGCATCTGATTTTGAAAACAAAATTGATCTGTCGTTTTTTCCATTTGCAACACTGAAAATGCCTCCAAATTATTTGCGAGGTAACTTCTAAAAATAGAATTCAGTCTTTTTGGAGACCGTTGACACTATATAAACAAATAGCTACTAAGTTTCAGAACCAAATAGTATTTATTGTGAGCAATATTTTTCCACAAAAAAGTATAAGTATTGAATACAATATATCGTGCCAGATTGGGTTGTAAACAGAATCGTATAAAGATAATAAACTTCTAAGCCTATAAATCTGGCTGACTATATTTGACATCATATAACAGAGCCAAGACAATTCATGACTTCACAAATTTTTATCTTTTTCCAGTTTATCGAGTAGACAGTGTTATTTTTATTTATGGTATTGAAGGCAAACGGGCAAGCGGGTGACCTGATGGTAATTACCTGGCGCCGCCTTTTGACCTGCAACACAAATAGATATCACTGTTGCGTTGCCGGCATTTAAGGGAGTGGTATGGGAAGAAAAGGGAAAGAGGGTAGGTCTGCGGATACTTCTCTCACCTGAGGGGTCATGAAATTTTACCCGCGGGGCCGGTTCATTCATGCAGCGAGCTGCATGGCTCAACCATTATAGCAAATGGTAATTTCTAAACAATGTATTACGCCTATTCTCTATGTAATATACTTGTGACGTATCATATAATATGGCAAGGAAATTTTCACCTGACACCCCGATTTTTATTACGACGACAATAATATGAGGAAATATAATAAACAGGTGGATGCTTCTGACAGTAGGTATCTATCTACTCATTTGACAGGACATAATTATTATGAGAATATCTTTAACGTGTATCTACGCATTGTTATTGTTTTCTTGTGAAAAATAACTATACCGAAATTAAGCCCAGTTTTGGCTCAGAGAAATATATGATATTTACTATTTGTTCTAAAATAAAAGTCACCTAAGTTACTCCTTATTACATCAACCTGCCAGTAAGAAAAAATCCCATCTAAATCAGTCCAGCAATTCCAGAGATTATCCGGTACAAATAGACTGACATAAAAATCTAGATGTAATATGTATGGATAATACATTGTAGTTTGTGAAGAAACTACTCAAGGTTATAGGCATTGGGATAATGAAATACAAATGCGCAGATTCTTATTCGGGGTTTATTAAGAGGTGACAATTTTGATTTATTATACTCAAGTATAATAAATCAACAAGTTGATTTATTATACTCAAGATCGGTTATTTAGCCTCGGATATTTACTTAAATCAGTACCATGTACCGGCGAAAATTATATTTCCATCAAATGACGACAGAACAGCTAGAATTATCATAATGATAAAAATATTTTCAAGGAACTCTTGGCATAATAAAAACGAGTGGATACATGAATTTCAAATAAAATCTATATTGTTTTTGTATTCTGTGACGAACTCTCATAAACTCGCGATCGATAGATTGGTGCGGTTTTTACGACTATTCTTCTTACAGTTAACCTTGAAAAATTTGGCATTAGAATAATTAAATTTCATCGAAATTTAACTCAATTTCGACTCCGATGGTTCGGACTTTCAGACACGTAGAAAGAATGGGCAACGGAACATTCACTGAGAAGATATATGATGCAAAAGCGGATGGATGCAGGAGTCTTGGACGGCCTTCCACGTTCCATGAGCAATTAAAAATCGACACGTGATATAAAAGTCAAAAAAGCGAGTGAAGCGTGTAAAAATTGTGCCGTATGGCGCTCTGATCTCTCTGCGGGGTAGGCAAGGGTGGCAAGGGATTTGAAGTTATGTATGTATGTGAACATGAAAAAGGATTCTTCTTCCTGGTCAGTCACCAATATACACACATAACTTCCGAAAATATTTCAGAAAAGCCACGAATGGTTTGTAACTAAAGCAATAAATAATTCATTTCATTTTATTCACTTAAAATCTATTTGAATATCATTGATAGAAACTAACCTTGTCGAAAAGCAGAATTGAAATAATTGTTATCTGTTTGGCAAATATTGGTCTGGCAGTAAAACCTGGCAACGTCTCAAGAGGAAGTTAGTACCTACTAGCAATTTTATTTTGATCTATTTTGAAACTTTGAAGAGCTCTTCGTTTTCCGACATGCCGTCCAAATATATTTTGCAGCGGGATTTATATAGAACTTTTGCAATTTCGCATTGTTTCTTCTGTTTTCTGATTTATTCAGTTAGAGTGCCATATTGCGATGTTTCTTTTACTAATTTATATCGTATCCAATTCAAGGTGGCAAAGTTATTTTTTCACACTTCATTATTACTTCAATAGTCTTGAATTTTTATAAACGTTTATTGAATTTTAAAATAGATATGTTAACGATAGATAATAAATAATAGATGTGACTAATGAGTCCACCAGAGCTCTAGAAATTTCATAACTTTAAATTTTGTTTGTTTTTATTCGCTAATTAATCAACGACTTCAAAAAGGCTGTAAAATAGACTTTATTGGAAAAAAATATAATTAAATTAAACAGTTTAAAATATTTAATTCGAAAATGGTACATTGCGTCAATAATTATTTATTTGTAGATATGAGTAAAATAATTTCTTTTCGTATTATTTTTTATAATTTTATAATATATTCATAAAACAGTTGTGTACGTAACTTGATTATCCAGGTTACAGTAAATTAAAATTAAATTTTAAATTATTTCACTGTTATAGTTGAGACTATAACAAGCTTTATTTTTGCTCAAGACTATAATATTACATTCTGAATGGTTATCCTTTATGCCTGAAACGCGTATGATCCATTTCCCACAGAAAACTACATTAGAATAGCGTCATGCTTTGTTTGTTAAAACAATAGGAGTTCCAGCTTTAACATGCAGGTATTGTATGTTACTACCTTTTAGTCAGTTACCAGCATAAAGAGCTTTGAGTTGTGCTTAATGAAAATAAGAATCCCATTTGATATATTCCCACAAATATGATTGCGACAAAGCAGACAAGTGCATTAAAATATAAAATAGTAATTTTAGTTATGAGGAGACTTTAATAGTTTGTCCAATTTTGTGGTAAATTTATAACTATTTAAATTACGAAACTCAAATCATTCAAATTCAATGCAATCATATTTTACTAAAGGTTAAAAATAATAAAAATATTAAATGAAACATATTAAATTTTTTTAGGGGATGGCAATGGGATAAATGAGCAAACGGCTCACCTGATGATAACAAAATACCGCCGCCCAGTGGACACCTTCCACACTGATAGTGTTACAGTTGCATTGCCGGCCTTTGAAAGAGATGCAAAGGGATGGGAGAAGGCATAGCCCTCTGCATGCACTTTATGTCCTTATTCTTGGAGGTATTGTTTTTCCACCGGTTGAGCCGGTCCATTCATTCGGCGATCTGCGTGGCTCTACCATCTTATTATTGTTTATATATGGTCCTACAAAAAATAGTTATCTTGTTGTTTTGACGTATATTTAGATACATTTATTTCTATTTGGATTAGTAGGTTAAAGACATTCACAATGTAGAGTGACTTCACATCTGTTTTTTATCGAAGATCGTTTAAGTCTGAATGAGGTCATAGCCAAGTAAAAGTGAGGATCCAATTTGTTTGACAATAAGAAGTTCAGAGGAAATTGATAGAGCCCACAGCCAGTGGGTGATGTCAATTTGCGGCCTTCAAATACGTGTACTGAATTCGTAATCAGGGCGACTTAGATATTCACTGTTAAAAATATTTACTTGACATTTTATCTAGCAAAATTTGTTTTATACCATTTGTGTATTTTTTTTTTATTTGTCTAAAACTAAACTTCATCAACCCTCTACTGATTGAGGAAAATTTAACGATACCTTTTAGGGTAAAATCTACTTGGTAGTTGGCCACAAAGGCTTACACTCTGTCAAGTGACAGTTGTTGCCAAAGAAACGATAATAAAAACATACAAAAGATAACCCTGCACGTTACGCCATCATTATTATAAAGCCTTTGTCGACCGGAAGGTGTAGCCAGCGGCTGTGGTGTAAGCCACGAGCCGCTGAATCGTCACGTTATGTCCCAAATGGAAATAAGTGGCGAGCCTATTACAATTACACCGGGCACATAGTTGTCAGTCATTGATATTTATCACACACAACTTTCAAAAAATTTCCGAATATTCATTAGTGTGATTCCGGAATCGAACCCACGGCCTATTACTGTTACTGCAAATTGTTAACTCAACTAATTGAACTTCAGATTGCCGTAGAGAAAGTTTATTTGAATATTTACACGATAATTATAAATAATTAATATGCTCAAATTAATTATTACAAACTGAACTCACAGCACCTTTTACATGACAGTTTATCTCCTCGTAGTATATTTTTAATGATTACATATTGTAACATTATAAACATATATATAACATAACATTTTGTTCATTGTTTATTTATTTTAATATTATTTTATTTTGCTTCAATATATTTCTAATAACTATATTTGTTGTTTTGAATATACAATCAAAATTTTGTGTATAGAAATATAAAAAAAATATATAATCCAAGTATACATGATGGTTTTATTAAGTACAATGAACTGGCCACTAATATGTAAGGGCAGTTGGCAGTTAATGAAGATTGAAGGTTATTTCACTAATGCCTACTTACGTCCGAAGTGGAAAATTAACAAGATAAGAAAATGATTTACGGAACTTAATACAACACTACTTACACTACTAACGGCAAATTAACTATTTTTATGGTATAGGAGTGCAAACGAGCAAGCGTGTCACCCGATGGTAGGCAACCTGCGCCGACCATGGACACCAAATATAGTGTCACTGTTGCGTTGCAGTCCTTTAAGGGAGGATAGGAAAGAATAGGGAAAGTAGGTTGGACATCCGGGCACCTTTTTCACCAAACGAAAGGCGACATGAGCCACTTTATGTTGATTTTCTGAGAGGTCGTGGTATTTCACCGGTCGAGCCGGCCCATTCATGCAACGAACTGCTTGGCTCTACCACTGTTAAAATATTTAATATGTAATCAAGTTTACGACTACAAATAAAATACAGTCTCACCCTGCATAGACTTTGTAAATTTTACGGAATAACGAGCCTTATCAGCAGTGGACCGATCTAGTTTATATCAGTATACCAGTAACTTTTCTATGCTGGAACTAATACAATGCAGTATTGTAAGCAAGGCCCGTGTGTTGTAAAATAAACTTGTATATAAATAACTAACATAAAATGTGTGTGAAATTTGAAATTGAAAAGTAACCTTTTTGATAGTTGTGGTATGTAAATAAATGTAATATAAGCCATAAGTTCTAATTATAAGGACATTGCATAACTAAGATATATGGCCATTATATTTTAATTAATTTATCTAATTAATAATTAGCTTAGAAGAATCCTTATTCATTCTAAAGCCTAATGTTAATAATAATAACGTAACTTTACGCTTCTCGATGGCCCAGTAACTTAACGCCTTCTTCTACCCGAAGGTGTAGGCAGTGGCTGTTAAGATTCCTCTCACTGTTATGTTTACTTCCAAAATGGAATAGGTGGCGAAACTATTGCCATACCGGGCACAAAGTTTTCAGTCATCGATATAATAAAATAGTCATAATAATTTAGAAAAGTCAATGGTGTGTGCCCGGATCCGAACCCGCAACCTCTTGACTTAGAAGCGTGGTGCTCGACCACTGGACTACCGAGACGATGTTTTATTAAAACGTTTTAATTTGCATCAAAACTGAAAAAAAAACACCTTATATTAAGCGCAGTGTACACATCTCTATCAAACATTTAAATTGCCATATTTAACTGACTCGGGGAATTAGCGTTGAATGTATTTGATTCTCAGGTAATATTATAACACAAATATTAATGTTAATAATAGTGATATTACTACCGCCGCTGCAGGAATGTTACCAAAGCCTTAGTGAAAGAGAAGCGTGAAAGACTTGTTGCGAATGAGGAAGTGAGGCTGACGGAGAACTTCGAGGCGAATAACAAACTCTTCTGGAGGGAAGTTAGAAAGTCTCGGGGTTCTTCGTCAACATCCAGAATGGACAAAATTATGTCTAAGTTTGGTGACATTCTTGCAAACCCAAGCGATGTATTGGGCAGGTGGAGTGAGTATTTTGGGGAAATGTACGAGTATGTTTCGGATGTGGGCGCCGCGAGTGAGCCTACGGCTGACACCGCTGCGCCAACATCTGATGAGGACATTACTATGGAAGAGATTGAATGGTCGATACGAAGTATGAAAAATGGTAAGGCAGCTGGAATTGATATGATGTCTGCTGAAATGATCAAACACGGTGGAACCTGTGTCCGGGACGCTTTCCTGACCTTGAGCAATCTGTGCTGGAGGTCGGGTAAGGTTCCCATGGACTGGAGGCGCGCTGTCATCGTGCCCTTGTATAAAGGTAAGGGATCACGTATGCAGTGCGCCAGTTACAGGGCCATCAGTTTGATCAGTTTAGCAGCAAAAGTGTATGGGAAAATTATTGAAAGGAGAATGAGGGTGATATCTGATGGAGTGTTGTGGAAGGCTCAGGGCGGTTTCAGAAGCGGACGAGGGTGCATGGATCAGATTTTTTCTCTCCGCAACATCGTGGAGAAACAACTGGCTGTTAACCGGAAGGTTTTCTGCGGTTTTGTGGATCTGGAAAAAGCGTTTGACAGAGTGTTACGAAAGGATCTGTCGGATATACTCCCGGGCTACGGGGTGAGCGGAGCACTGCTGCGCGCTGTGCAGTCCACTTATGAGGGCTGCACAGCGTGTGTGCGTGTTGACGGCGGCTTGTCCCCCTGGTTTGACGTCAATATCGGCGTCAGACAGGGTTGCGTGCTGTCCGCTCGACTGTTCATCCTGTACCTGGACAGTTGTCTCCAGAGAATGAGATCGATGGATGTAGGGATGCGAATGGGTGACCTAGTTGTGAGCTGCCTGCTTTACGCAGATGACGCCGTGCTTCTAGCCGAATCGCCGTCGGACCTGCAAACACTAGTCACTACTATGAAAGATGATTGCATGATTAAAGGCTTGCAGTTGAATGCGACGAAAACGAAAGTAATGGTGTTTGAAAGGGATGAATCCAGAACAGATGCAAGGATAGTGGTTGATGATGTAGTGCTGGAACAGGTGAATGAAATTGTATATCTTGGATGCGCTTTTAGGAGAAATGGAAGGTACACCGCGGATGTAGAAAGACGAGTGGCGATAGGAAATAGCGTAAACGGAGTGTTGGGCAGATTCCTGGGCGCAAAAAATATTAGCAGAAAGGCCCAGTTAGCAATCCACAATGCAGTCCTGATCCCAACACTAACTTATGGAAGCGAGAGCTGGGTATGGCAGAGTGTGCATGAAAGTAGAATAAACGCGGTAGAAATGAGGGCTCTACGCAAAATCTGTGGAGTGACTCTCGCTGACCGCGTAGAAAACAAGGTTGTAAGGAAGGAAGTTGGTTTGAAAGAGAGTGTCGGTGTAAAAGTAAGAAAGGGCATGCTCCGATGGTTCGGACATGTAGAAAGAATGGTTGACGCAAGACTGACTAAGCAGATATACAATGCAAAAGCGGACGGATGTAGGAGTCGAGGACGGCCAAGACACACATTCCAAGACCAAATAGAACGTGTTCTGGAGGAAGGTGATGTTAAGAGCCTCAAAAACCGACGCGCGTGCATGAAAAGAGTTATGAAAGTCAACGAAGCGAGTGAGGTTTGTAAGAATCGTGCCCTATGGCGCTCTGTTCTCTCTGCCTACCCCGCAAGGGATTTGGCGTGAAGTTATGTATGTATGTATGTATATTATTACTACATTAGTTTGTGTTTCAATAGTAATAAGTACTAGATCTAGGCATAATATCTGAGTACCGTTATTCTCTTGTAGTTTCAAAGGTACGTATTATTGAAGATACTAAACTACATAGTAATCCTCGATCTAAACGTAATCTATGTAATTTCAAAGATAATTTGGAAGATACTAAGGTTTAATAGTATTTTTAATAGCTTTTAAATAGCAACTACACGCCTTTTTTTTGCTTTTCTACCCATAGTTCAGATAACAGCTCTTAGCCCTCGCTAAATGGAAAAAGTGACGGAACTTATTTTCATACATCGCTAATACTGTCTGTAATAGAAATTTATATCATTTTTGATGGAGTGTAGGAGGGCAAACGAGCAGGCGTGTCACCTGATGGTAAGCGACGAGCGGAAGAGGGTGAGCCTCCGATTACCTCTCTCACCGAATGAAACACAGCATGAGCCACTTTACGTCAATAGCACTTGTCTTCTAAAAGGTCGTGGTATTTCACCTGTAGAGCTGGCCTATTCATGCAGCGAACTGTTTGGCTCTGTCACTGTTCAAAGTGATTGTCCTATGAGCTAGTATTCGCACAAAAGACTTGATTTAGAAACGGGATGATGAACCTTCTGACCACTGAGACGACCAGAGCTTATATCATTTATATTTGTTATTCAATAAATTGTCATAGTTGATGGTTGACATACTATGTCATAATAGTGTTTTAGACGCGACAATATTGTTATTGTACACGGATTGAGCGTGACGCTTCGGGATTGACACGGGTAAGGTGAGGTAAGTTACTTAATCCCTCATTCATCAGGGGAATTTCTATCCGTTACTATTCTGAGATTAGGGTCGCTATTTTGAAAGGGTTGCGAGTTTTTATTCTGCTTATATATGAGGTTGTCAAATTCACTTTTGTTATGTGATTTTTACTCAAAATAAACTAATATATGTGGGCCAATAGAGGTAAATATTTCATATTAATTGTCTTTTAATAGAATAAAAGGGACATATCGAAACATAACTTAAAAAGAAAACAAAATACTGAAACATAACCTCCTTTTTCACAGTCTGGTGAGGTATTATTGATAAAACAACAGTTTGCTGAGAAGTAGTGAGTAGGATTGTTTCCCACATAACTATAAATATTTATAAGGAATATGAACGATACAATAGAGTTGTTTTTTCGTTGTTTTTTCTATGTACTATTTATTTACAAAAAAGAAGTATGTATTGATTTACTTCTATGTAATCATTTATTGTTGTCTATATTGGACTTCATGTTACGGCCTCGAGCTAACAGTAACATACGATTCCTCAAAGAAATATTAGATATTTTTATTACTTATCTCCGTGTTACTAAGCAGGTAAACTCTGAACTTAACTCACTATGAACTGTACGCCTCTAGCATGATCAGGCCTGTAATCAGTCTTGATTCAATATTCGGCAAATATATTTTCTTGTCTGTAGTGAATGTTAATATACAAATATATTTATTGAATAATATATCTATATATTATGTATATATTTCTTTTTACTATCAATTTATTCAGAAATATGTATGTATGTCTTCTTCGCCTAACTGTCATTTAAGTGAGACCGTTTTCTAATTGCTCCGATAAAATAAATCTAATAACTTGTTTAGAACATTTAATATCTACAAAAAAAGTGAAAAACATAAACATTAATCTTAAACTAACTTAATTAACGAATAAATTAAACAAATAGTGAGTGAAAACAAGTAAATATTGTTAAATTAGCATCTAGTTAAATCTACTCCGTAAACAGTTAACAGTGTTAAACATTGTGGTTACCCTCATTGTTCAGAAAAAGACCTGGTTATTGATCGATTGCGCCTTGCAAATTTACAATAGCAACTTGTAGTTTGAAGTTAATTTAAGCGCCACTAGCAATACGCATAGCAATACGCTGCTGAGGGTAATATACAGGCCATAGCAACTCATCTTTTTAAGTTTCTCCCACATTGTACTATGATGAAGCGTACACCACCCAAGAGCGGTAATGATGCAGGATCCCACTACAGCTCGGACCCAAATTTAACTGCTACAGACACTGAGCGTGTAACAGACAGAGTGGCTCAACGGCAGAAGCGTAAACATGGACATGATCAAAGTGGTGACTTTAAATCTTTTCACAGTGAGCTCATGGCTTCTATTGCTATACTAAGGAATGAACAAGGTGAAAAATTTGGTGCACTCCAGAAGGATTTGGAGTTGATAAAGGCACAAAATTTAGAACTTAAAAATACTGTGGAGTTTTTGAGCAATAAGTACGATGATGTCATGGGTAAGCTGGTACAATTGGAGAATGATAAAAAGAGTACACTCGGATATATAAGATCGCTGGAAGAAAGAGTGGAGGACCTAGAGAGAATGGAGAGGTCAACTAGCCTTGAAATCCGTAATGTGCCCGCTAAACCAGGTGAGACTAAGGAGGATCTGGTGAATTTGATTAAGGCCATTGGAATGTGTGTAGAAAAAGAGATACGAGCTGATGAGCTGAAAGACGTCTATCGTATAAACAGCAACAGACTTCCACGCAATACGGGCCCCATAACGGTTGAATTCACGTCTACTATCACTAGAAACGGATTTCTCAATAACGTCAAAAAATTTAACCGGGACCATAAGACTAATCGCCTGAATAGCTCGCACCTTGAAATGAATGGCAATAATCCTATTTTCGTGTCGGAGAGTCTCACCAAGAAGGCAAAAAAGCTGTACCATCAAGCTCGCGAGTTTGCCAAAACTAACAACTATGCCTATCACTGGACTTCGCATGGCAGAATCTACTTGAGGAAGAAAGAAGGGTCCCCTGCTAAGAAAATAATGACTGAATCGGATTTCGAGGGTCTCCTGACTGAGGTTGTATGACTGCTTCTAGCTGATTATAACATTGTTACCCGCTCACTCTTAATCTTGGGACTTATTGTTGCCTATATCTGTGATCTTAACTACTCTTACTTACTATGCCTACACTATGACTACAACTATACTATATTTTATGTAACTTGCAGTATTATATTTACATTTAACATAAACACTTCCTTGTTCTTCACTGAATTATATGTAACACAAATATCAAACATGTGCATCTCTGAATACTATAATTATGTACACCATATTATTGTAACATATGTCTTAAATAATTGCAACACTAACACTGGTTATGCACATATAACAATACAGGACTACAGCCATAAAAGATACACTTTAACAACTATATACAGTTACCAAGGATTTGCCACTAAACATATCCTTAAAAATAAATTTAACAGACTCAGAAGTAATACTACACACCTTGTAACCCATATTAAATTTTATATGTTGAAATTTGTCACAAACAAATTCTGTGCTCTGTACTGTTACATAGGTTTTGTTCAGCAGTTCTACCGCAATAAAATTACCTATTTCCTAACTTGCTTAGCACTTCACAAACTGGTGCATTCTATACGTCAAACTCTTACTATTAAAGTTCGATCTGTGTAGTGATTTTTTACTATCAGAAGTTGATGAATCGGACAGAGTGCAGTGCCTGTCAATTAGTGACACCAACATGTTTCCGCAGGCCATTGATCTTGGCAACCATCATGACCGATCGTTATCTGTTCTGACCCTAAACATTAGAAGTATACACCGCAACTTTGATAATTTTATAGTTTTTCTGCAGGACCTAAATATTACAATAGATATTTTGGTCCTCGTTGAATGCTGGACAAATCATAATAATCCCCCACCGGTTCTGAATAACTATGACATGTTTTGGACAAAAAATAGTATTAATCAAAATGACGGCATTGTGGTCTATACTCAGAAGGAAATTGGTGCCACTTCATATGAGCCGGATTGTATAGAGGGTAACTGTGTTGTTGTTAGAATTAATACAGATTTTACATTGGTTTGTTCTTATCGACCACCCTGTTTTAGGAATACCACCAACTACTTAAATTCTCTGGAACAGATCCTGTGCACTGTGCATACAAAAAATATTATTTTCACAGGGGATATTAACATTAACACACTTGATAATATGTCAAGCACAACAGCAGATTATCTTAATCTGATGGCAATGTATAGTCTTCAACAGGGTGTTACCCGCCCCACTAGGTATAACAATTGCCTAGATCATTTTATGGTAAAGTGTCATAGTGTCTGGAAAACAGCTGTTTTCAACTATGAGATTACTGATCATTCGCCCATCTTTTTGTACATCGAAAACACCAATATTAGTAAAAAAAATATAATTAATAAAAGAACTAGAGTAGATCATGAAAATATTAAACAAATGCTTAAACAGGAAACATGGTGTAATTTTTACAAAACAAGTAATGTGAATATAGCTGCTGAAATACTTTCTGACAAACTTCAATATATTGTAAGTAGTAATACCAATACAATCACATTGAAAAAGCGTCTTCAACCATTAAAACCTTGGATTACGCCAGGTATTGTAAAATCAATTAGGAAACGAGATAAACTGCACAAAAGCTCAAACAAAAGGCCCTATGATATAAAACTTAAACTAAAATATTTACAGTACAGAAACTTATGTAATAAAATAATTCGAAACTTAAAAATACACTACTATCAACAAAAACTATCTCAAAATAAAAAAGATTCTAAAAACACATGGAAAATAATTAAGGAATTGTGCAATATTAATAATAGCAAAGATCCACCCTTAGACTTACTTAAAATTTGTAGTGATCCCTGTCTGTCGTTGAATTCGGTCAACAGATATTTTACATCAATTGGAGATACATTAGCTAGGCAAACATTGCATAAAATGGGCACAAATGAGGATGAACTAGCAAAACAAGCCAAATCATCCAGTGCTCCAAAGAGATCCATGTCTCTCATTCCAACAGATCCAACTGAGGTTGCAAAAATTGTTATGGAGCTAAAGTCGAGCACTGCACCAGGTTGGGATAAAATTAGCACTGAGGTTCTTAAGCAAAATATACAGTCACTCGCGCAACCTATCTCCCATTTATGTAACTTAAGTATTGATGCTGGAGTTTTTCCGTCGATTTTTAAAAGAGCGATAGTGTGTCCTATCTACAAAAATGGAGATAAAAATGAACCCAGTAACTATAGGCCTATCTCACTATTATCATCGTTAGCCAAAATACTAGAAAAACTAATCAATAAAAGGCTAGTATCATATCTTGAGCAGAAGGGAATTTTTAGTCGAAATCAATATGGGTTCCGCAAAAATACCTCAACTGAAGACGCAGCTCTTAAATTAATTAATAGTGTGATTGCACATATGGATAGGGGGCATAAGTGTTTGGGTGTTTTTTTAGATTTACAAAAGGCTTTTGATACAGTATCTATAAAAATTTTACTAACAAGACTGCATAATATTGGAATTAGAGGGATTGTACACAATTGGTTTAAGGACTACCTCTCTGAGAGAATTCAAAATGTTAGGGTCAATGAATATGATAGTGACAGTGCTGCTTGCAATTTCGGTGTGCCGCAAGGTAGCACACTAGGACCAACTCTTTTCCTTATCTACATCAATGACCTAGCCAATATATTTGTGCCCGATATGGATGTCACTATGTTTGCGGATGATACTGTCCTCCTCTTCCATGGTGCCTCCTGGGATATGGTGCACGAAACTGCTCAATATGGCCTTTCTAAAGTTACAGTGTGGCTAGAGGACAGCCTCCTCTCCCTTAATGAGTCCAAAACCAAATATATATGTTTTTACAAATCACATCACAGCTACCCTCATAATTCTAGTCTTTTAATACATACCTTTCCTTGCAATAGGAGTAAAGATGCTACAAATTGTAGTTGTAATAAGTTGACTCGTGTTTCCTCTGTAAAGTACCTTGGTATACAAATTGATGACAAACTAAACTGGTCTGAGCAGATTTCTATTCTGGCGTCTAGGATTAGAAAACTTATATATATTTTTAAGCAGTTACGTGATGTGGCCGATTTCAGGACACTAATTGGGACCTACCAAGCTCTGTGCCAGTGTTTGATCAGATACTGTATCTTTGTGTGGGGGAGTGCTGCCAAATGTCACCTCATTCTTGTAGAGAGAGCGCAAAGAGCTATACTGAAGGTGCTTTTGAGATTGCCGTTTAAGCACCCCACTTTTGATTTGTACCAGCGAGCTGGTACCCTAACAATAAGACAGTGCTACATTTTTGAAATTCTTAAAAAATTTCATCGAAGTATAGTACCCTCCCTGCTGCCTAGTCAGAAACGCAATTTGCGATGTCCCATCCCAGGGGTGAGAACAGCATTTGCACAAAGACAGTGGTCGGTTTTGGCTCCATACATTTATAACAAATTGGACAGGGAGTGTAAAGTAAGGTATCTAAACAACAATGAATTTAAAAAAAATGTTTTTCAATGGCTGCACAACTTTGACTACAAAGTGACAGAGGATCTACTGCTTTTTAGGACATAACTATGGGGCAATGGCTATACGTATGCACTTTCTGTACACCATCTCTCACTTGCAGCGAACACTGTAACTTGTGCACACTTACTCTTTTGCACACTTGAATTCTTCATTTTTCTGCATATTAACCTCAATTAAACAACATAAGTCTGTACCTCCAAAATTGTTGCTGCTGCCTTCTTGGACTAGAATTGTTTTTCCTTAGACTAATGTATAAATAGTATTATATAAGAGTATTATAAGTGTATTATATATTATATAAGGTATAGGTTTTAGATTAAATTTCATTGTACTGTGTCATCTGTGGAGAAGAAACTGTCAGCTGAAACACAGCCACGGCTAGCTCAGCTGACAGGGATTCTAACACTCTGTGTCTATTTTATTTTATAATCAAATAAATATTTTTCATTTTCATTTTTCATATGTAGGAGTCAAGAAAAGCGGAGATACACATCTTCTAACCAAACCGGCCAATCTGTGTCCTGTCGGGAAGTGACGTCAGGAGTTTTAAAATTCGACAAGCATATTTATATACTCGTGAAAATGATCTCTGTATAGAGTTCGAAACGTCGGGAAATAAATATAAATAAATAAGAAATAAACGCGTTACAATCCTAAAAAGTTGTTTTAATGAGTGAGATTCGCGAAAGCCTTAGAAACAAATAAGCATATTTATAACCAGAGTCATAAAAGGCCAAAGTCTTATGGTGTCCCACTCGATTCTTCCTAACCGGCGAGGTTTACATTAATTAAGTAGTTTGCTATATTTATTTAATAATTTAATTGTCTGTGAAGACCTACGAAATAAAGTGTGTTTTGATTTGGTTATAACATCTAAAATTACTTTCTAATAAATGTCTGTCAATTAATCCAATTCAATACATTCTAATTGATTCATGTTTACTTTACAGATTACCACAACTCTAATAGTGTTGTGTGGGTAGTTATAAGTACGAGGACTCGCTACTCTAGATAATCAGATAATACTGATGTCTGTTAATGAAATTAACTCTCGGCGAAGCCTGCCTATAGAACTTTTTAAAAAAATCTCTTGGAATTTTCGTTATGCTAAACAGGTCTTAGCTTCAAATCACTCACAAAATAAAGTTCATAGGTGGCAGCTTGCATAAGCTATAACTTGGCTTAATGCGATACCACGCGTCTATACGAAACTTTTATCTTCGTCCTCTTTTGTCCTCTAGAAGCATCTAATGTGCAGAAGGTAGTAGACGTATGAGTAAATTATAAGACAGGCAGCACAATGATGTGCCATTGGCTTGACACTGAAATGTATATTTAAAGGATTCCGTTCACCAATTTTGGCACACACTAGTCACTTTTCGTAACTTATTTTCATCAGTTATCCGTGACTCAAGAAATTTTGTTTGATGCTATAAATGGATTCTCAGCCATGGCTTAATCTAATTGCTTTTACAATACAAGATGCTACGACGCTATACACACTTTTAGGTGGATGAAGTTATGTAAAATATAAAATAATATATGCTATATTTTTAGTATCTGCAACGCTTTAATTGATTACTTGGCGACGGCTTACATAATACCTAGTTACTTTTCATGTTTATCTAGTAATTAAAATATAGAAGTTAGGTACATAATTAAAACAATTCATTTCAAAATAAATTTTATTTTTAATTGTGAATAAATTCAAAAAATCATAGTTTAAATTAATAATTAGACTGATCTAGTTAAAGCAAAAAGATTTTATCCTTGTGTTATTTAAGTTATTGATGATTGCAAAACATTAAGCCAAATGATGATCTTCTTTAATGAAATCTGCCACTTTCTCACCTATCATCATTACTGATGCGTACGGGTTGCCAGCAGTTATCGTGGGCATCACACTAGCATCAGCCACTCTTAAAGCTTTAACACCATGAACCTTCAGTCTCCCGTCAAGAATTTTACCCATAGGACATGTGCTAGTAAGATGACTCAATCCAGATGACACACACATGATGTAACACCGCCAATATTCTCGACTGCCTGACTCAAAATCTTTACACTTCGGATATGCATCTACCAGCTTAGCATTGACACCCTTATAGTAAGAGGTATTTATTACAGCTGAAAAATCTTGCACGTAATCAATTAATTTTTCAATGTCATCTTTATTGGAGAAGAATCCATTATAAACAAGCGGAGGGTCGTTAGGGTTAGAACTTTGCAACAAGACTTTTCCACGTGATTCAGGTTTTATATTTAAAATTTCATTGAATGCCTGAAGTTTGTTGTCATCAGCTTTAAACATTGCATCGCAAACCTCGTCCTTAAAGCGAAATGCAAATGTGCAATAAAGTAACATTATTTGAGCATCGCCCAGATATGTTATTACCTGGTAATCAGGATATTTTTTACTTTTATCGAGAGCTACAAAACCTGTGAACGATGCTCCAGGTAACTCGTATGGAGAAGGGTGTATATGTTCTGTAAGTTCTTGTAAAGTATGTACTATTACTACAGAGACATGCTCTTGCAGATTTTCTCCAACCGGTAAATCAGATACAACTTCAATACCTTTGCTTTTTAAATGTTCAGCCGAGCCGACACCAGATAACATAAGTAACTTGGGACTATTAAGTGTTCCAGATGATATTATGACCTCTCTGTTCGCATTTATGGTCATAACTTTGCCATCTTGAGTTAAGACTTCGACCCCAACAGCCGTTTTATCATCTCCAAACAGAACTTTAGTAACCAATGTATTGCGCATCACGTGTAAATTTTTGCGAGTTTTAGCTGATGACAAAAATGCATAAGCTGGATTACTACGAGATTTTTCTGAAATAGTAAAGGTTTGTGGAGCGTATCCAAGGGGATGATTCTCATTAAAATCTAGAACTATTTCATTTCCTAATTCCTTATAAGAATCTAAAAGAGGTGTAATTAAATCACGGTTGTCTTTGTTAATACCGACGTAACCATCGGAACCATAGAAATCCTTATCAGACGAAGCCAATAATGTTGGATCTTCCAATCTAGTACTTTTCTTAAAATAAGGAAGTACATTCTGCCATTTCCATGTTTCGTCTCCAGCTATTTCAGCCCAGGAATCAAAATCTGCCGGTTGGCCTTTGTGGTAAATCATGTAATTAAGTGAACTTGTTCCGCCAAGCATTTTGCCTAGTGTTAATTCAAAATAAGGTTGAAGATGGCAAACATCGTCATAACCATCGTTTTCGGCTGTATAGTTCCAATCATAACGGGACCTTTTCAATAAAAGCGGTAAGCCGGGCAACTGTAAACAAGTATATAGACTAGAATTATTATATATATTTTAGACTAGAAGTAAGAAAGTAATCTAGACTAGTAATAAAAAAATCCCGAAGGAAAGCTTGTGTGAAAAAACAAGACGAAACAACTTCCTTTCAAATTAATAAAATATGAGCACCATTTTATCGCAGCAATATTATTTACTTCTGCTGGAAACTTGAGGACCTCAGAGACTACTCCAGAATGTTAATGTTGTTCTCACGGATTGATTATTTTTATTATTGTTAGAATTCAAAAAATCTGTTTCATTATCTGTAAGCCACGCCTCTTGAACGGAACTGTGGGTAGCGAGGGACTTGTATATAATAAAATTAAACAAAGTTTGCTACTTAAATTATATTAACTTACATCAGACTCAAAAGGAGGATTGTCACCAGCTTCAATGAGAAGAACGTTGACGCTGTCGATCTCACTAAGTCTATTTGCGATGATACTCCCAGCCGTGCCACCGCCGACAATGATAAAATCAAAACTTGCACCGTCTGAAAATTGAGAACTGGTTATTAAAAATTGTATATTAGGAATAGATTTTTCGAAGATAAAGAAAGTACTTATTTTTACCATTAATTACAGCTTCTTGTGGCCACAGATAATGAGTCAATTGCAATATCGACAACACTCTAAGTGCCGATTGAAGCTTCTCTATAAACTTGAAACCCGTTGAAGCGATCAACATTTTCTAGAACAAAAATAAAACAATTAGATTAAAGACAAAATTTATTTTAAATAATTGCAAATATGAAAATACTCGTTATTCTTTTTATAGACAAACTCTAAAAATTTAACGACCTCTTTAAAATGAGTATTAGTAAGATATATTCACGATACGTAATTGTACAGGATATTTATCGCCATATAATTAACCCATATTTTCCCAAGACACTAAATTTTGAGAAAAACATTGTTTTCATTATGTATATCTAAAAAGAAGCTCTAATGTTACATAAAAATGAGCATTTATTTTTTTTAAGTGTTATAGAAGCTGAATTTCAGGACCGCACCTTAAATGGGGCGTTGGGAAAATATGCCTATGCATTATGTTTAGAGAAATAATACACACGATGTTATGTTGGATCTCTTTTATTTAAAAAATGAAAATAAAATAGGCAAATTAAAACAAATAATATAAAACCCTTAAACAGTGAAAACAAAAAATGCTAATAATAACAGAAAAAAAATATTTTTCTGTATGGAAAGATTGAGACCAATGTTGATTTACACAGCAAATTGGGGTGGGGTTACCCCCACCCCAATTTGCTGCAAACTTAGTGTTCTTGTGGCATTGACGACATCGAATTTGGGTTTCGTTTTTGATTATGTAGTGATCCTTTCTGTCTAATCTTATCGAATCAGGCAGATTTTTCTTTGGCATAGGTGCCATATTTCTAATCCGGTTTGGGAGAGATGACGATGCTTTGCCAAGAATCAAATAAGTTTGTAGTGTGTATCTTGTAAATGATAAAAAATCGCGAGAATCTTTAGCTTGACCTGCTGGTGATAGTCGGTACAACTGGTATGTGTTATTTGCACACACGTTTATCGGAAACATCTTCATTTGCCAATACCAGATGTTTTTTGATGACCAGAAACCTCTTTATCTAAAACAAACTCGGGTGTAGTGGTTTCTTTTTCAGGTTTTGCTGATATATTTGTGTGCCTCCACTTCCTCATAACCATAGTCTTAGCTTTTTAGCAGGTTCTTCAATGGCTTGAGATGTGGTTGGCTGCTTCTCCTCTTCTTCTTGATCAATACCCTCCACATTTTCCAGAATTCGTTCTAATGATGAAACCGTACGTCGAACCTCAGCTTCAGCTAACAATTGACGACGCCCAAGATTACTAATCTCTACTGCATCCTCGCTTCCACTATCTTCATCACTCAAATCGTCATTTTTAGGTGGCGTGATAAAAATGTCAGCAGAAATTGTAAGGTTATCGTCTTCCAAGGCTGATATAATTTCATGAACATTCAAACTGTAATAAAAAAAAACCAAAAAATAACTAAATACATAAAAAACTACGTTCAAATAAAAAAAATACAACAATACAACAAACAAACTACCATGGTGCCTCCTCTTCCCAACGCACCTCAAATGGGGCGTCCAATACAACCTTGTAAAAGTCATTTATAAAAACAAAATATCATCATGTTCTTATTATTACCTAATAGTATAACAAATATCCTACTAAAAACATTAGCTCACTATAGTTGTAAAAAATAAAATATAAAAGTTATTACTTACTTTTTGCGGGAACTCATGTTGGTTGAAATTCATAAAACTCGAAGATTTATAAAAATGTAACGAATGAAAACAATCAATGTCAACTATCATTAGATTAACTGCAAAGGCGTCTAGTATAAGACAAAATTATAACATCTACCTTCACTTGTTAAAATATAGGCTTGTCACGTAAAATATAAGCGCACCTTAAATGGGGCACTGGGAAGATATGGGTTAAGCTATACTTGCTAAGTGGTAGACGTAGAATTTCGCATTTTACTGCATGAATGTGCCGACTCAACCGGTAAAATACCACGACCTCTCGGAATATCAGCGTGAAGTAGCTCAAGCCGCGTTTCGTTCGGTCAGAGAGGTATCTGGAGGCCCGACCCACTTTCCACTTTCTTTTCCCACCTACTCCCTTTAAGAACGGCAACGCACCACTGTGTTCATGGACGGTGAGAAGTTACTTATCATCAGGTGACCCAATTAAACCTACGAAAATGTATGTACAAATCAGATAAAATAATATTATTTATATTATTATGAAGCAAACAACCAGATACTTATAATTTTAACTAGTTAACCCAGCGAACTTTGTTTTGCTTCAGAGGTAATAAGAGTTGTTTTAATCTATGAGTGAGATTCGCGAAAGTCTTAGAAATAAATAGGTAATAAGAAGAAATAAAAATGATCATTGTGGGTTATCCCTAAGAGATATACCGCAAATTCCATCCTGTACTTTTTTGTAGACCTTTGGAAGGTGTATGTTGTACTTTGTTTTGAATTATCACTTAGGGTTGAGCCATCGTTTGTAAATAAAATGCTAAATCTCGAAACTTATCACTTTTTTCACTAAACTATACTTGAATAAAACAATAATAATACAAATCACACCGTTAACACTATCTATTAAAAACCTCACATCAAAAGCCGTCGCATAGTTTCAAAGATTTTAGCATGTAAGACAGCGGAAATTGACTGTGTTTTATACTACGTAATAATGATGAAATTCTACTCTGATACTATGAGACTATGAATTAAGTTCGCAGGCTTTCATTTTGTTTTTCTAAAGCCGAAAACCCCCAGCTAATGCAGAAACCGAAATCACTTTATCATTTTTCACAAAGTTTAGCAGTTGGAGTTACACAGTGAGCACTCGACAATTACGTCAGCGAGATATACAGCCGAATTCCTTCATTACCTGTTACGAGACCCCTATGGAATGAGGTGGTGGTGATACTAGAAAATCAAAATTTTACAAAAGGAAGGTGATGTTAGGAGCCTTAAAAACCGACGCGCGTGCATGAAAAGGGTTATGAAAGTCAACGAAGCGAGTGAGGCGTGTAAGAATCCGTGCGCTCTGTTCTATTTGCCTACCCCGCAAGGGATTTGGCATGAAGTTATGTATGTATGTAAATAACAAAATAGCAAACACAACCAAATAGTTTATTAGTAGATAAGTTACTTACCGTAGATAATGAGGGCTTCAGAATTCAAATATTACACTCAATTCTTTTAAATTTATAATTTACATCACAACATTCAAATGAAATAATTCTTATTTTGAAATTTATTCAAAATTGATACCTCATAGACTGGTACCGGTGGTACAATTTTATAACTGCTGGTTTCATTGCGCAGCATTTGTATTTTATACATACTATGGTTAAAGGCGTACTTGTTTGTTGTCATACGTCATAATTTCATCTGCCAAGTGCGAAAATTTATTATTTAGAAACATGAGAATATAAGCAAAAACAATTATATTTCTTTTTTTTTTACGTTATGTTTCGTTCCAATATAGAATATGGCGAACCTATTGCCATACACCGGGTTTTTAGTCATCGGTATTTATCACACATAACTTCCTTCTTGATTTAGAAGTGAGGTGCTACTGGATCACCAAAATCAAAATAATATAGTACTAAAGAAGATGCACAAAAAAGTCCGCTGTTTAATCTGTGTCTTTAACCTTATGTCAAAGAAACGAGTGAAGTGTGTAAGAATCATGCCTTATGGCGCTTTGTCCTCTATTCCTACCGCACGGGGACATGGGGAAGGGACAAGGGAATTTATGTATGTATGTAAGTACTATTGCATTCTTAGTCTTGAAAAAGAACATTGCAAGTCACAATCACAATCAGTACGACAAAAGTTTTGGTTTCGCTAAAACTTACGGCCAATTTTAGCCGAAACAGAAAATGCCACCGAAATTTCACTTTGACTTTGGGTTTTCGCCGAAACTCGGCCGAAACTGAAACCGAACTGTCGGACGGAAACTTGTTGTTTATTAGAAAAAAATAACGGGACTTGAACCTGAATAATTAAGATCTATAAAAAGCCGATACTACTTAGCAGGTCGTGCAGCTTTACCTCTTCTATAAAGATCAAATTAAAGGTTTTTCATTAAAATCTGATGGTTTCTATAAATTTAAGGTTAGATTTGCCACTCGCACAACGGAGATGCGGGCAACAACTAGTTTATTATTGAATTTTTGTTATTTTTGTATTATTAATATATTTAACTATATATTAAACAAATCTAGACATTGATGAATAGTCAACGAAATTAAATAATTTACATAATTGCAAAATAATATAAATGTAAAATCAAATTAGTGATAATATCAAATGTTTTGTATTCAGTCAAATAATTTATTAACCGCTATTGTGAAATGTTCCCAGGTATATTTAAATATAAAATATACACAGTCAATTGTAATATTAGATATTAAGTTTTTGTCCTCTAAGAATTGCAATGTATCATACATTGCAATTCTTAGAGGACAAAAATTTGTAGGAGGCATGGTGGGGCCAGCAAAGATATTTGCACCTGTACATCGGGTTAAGCACCTATTATTGACCATCCTGCTCCTTTTTTTTATGGGATAGGAGCAGGCGTGTCACCTGATGGTAAGCAACCAACGCCGCCCATGGACATCAGAAACACATATAGTGTTACTGTTGCGTTGCCGACCTTTAAGGGATAGGGGAAAGGAAAAGATGGAGAAAGGGGGGTGGGCCTCCGGGTACCTCTCTTACCGAACGAAACGCGACATGAGCCACTTTACGTCGATCTTCTGAGAGGTCGTGGTATTTCACCGGTCGAGCCGGCCCACTCATGCAGCAAACTGCTTGGCTCTACCACTGTATAAAACGTCGTTAGTCCTCAATGCTGAGGGTCGTGGCCTCCTTGGTGATTTTTGTCATGGAATAAAATTTCGCCAGCCAAACTTGAAGCATCTCTTGAGTGCTAAGTCTTGTTTGTATATTGAACTCGGTCTGAATGGATTCATTGGTGCGATGTTCGGTCCATTGAAATCTGAGCATCTTCCTCCAGCACCACATTTCGAACACATCAATTAGCTGTCGATCCACTTTTCTTGCATAACATAACATAACATCACGCCTTTTGTTACCCTAATATGTAGGTAGCGGCTGTTAAGCCTCGTCTCCCCGTTATGTTTACGTCCCAAATGGAATAGGTGGCAAACCTATTGCCATACCGGGCACAAAGTTTTCAGTCATCGATATTTTCAATCATCGATTTTTTCTAAGAGTCCAAGTTTCCACACTATAAAGGAAAATGGATAACACGAGGGTGGAGACCAACGGTTTTTTTTGTATTCCTAGATATATTTCTATCTGAACTGAACCGTATATATATATGGTTCAGCTGGGTATAGCACTCTTCGCTCTACCAATGCGTCTTCTGTCATCCTTCTCGTACCACCCATTGTTGGTAAAATGGAGCCTAGATATGTGAAGTCCTACACGACTTTATTATTGAGCCAACTGTTCATATACCTACAACATCCACATATATAAACAATATTATAATAGCACAGAGCGCCCTCTAGTTCCATAACAAGTAATTAAATGTCTTTGTTATGGTTAGTAGTATCCTTAACACAAGCATTTAGTTGCGGATATAATATATGTAGATAACGGATATATTTTATTTTCTCATAAAACATTTAGAAAAAAGCCCAGAAAGAAATACAAACATTAAGGCTTGTCATAAATATTGGTACTCGGATGGGGATCGAATCAGCCAATCTCGATTCAGCAGTCG
Organism: Euproctis similis; assembly: GCA_905147225.2. Classification (NCBI taxonomy): domain Eukaryota; kingdom Metazoa; phylum Arthropoda; class Insecta; order Lepidoptera; family Erebidae; genus Euproctis; species Euproctis similis. The sequence continues at coordinate 12,874,045 of LR990105.1, forward strand.
GTAGTTTTACCAATGCACCACGAGGCTCACATTATCATTTTAAGGTTTAAATATTCGTCCCTGCAGACCCTCGTATTGTGAGTTGCGTAAGGCGGTCCGCTGGTATTTTAAAGGTATTCGTTTAACTACAGCACCTACACAATTTAACAGAACCTTTATGCTATCATTTATTTACCCTTTGGTGGACCGCCAGTTTATTTTAGTCTATAGGAATAAAGAGCAGGCCTTATCGTAGGTACTATATTTTGACGCTCTTTAATATCTACCTAAAACACAAGGGACTTGGACTAAACTTATGTTGCTATAACATAATATATTTTCACGCCTTTTGTAACCAGAAGTTGTAGGCAGCGGCTGTTAGGCCTCGTCTCACCGTTATGTTTACGTCCCAAATGGAATAGGTGGCGAAACTATTGCTATACCGAGCACAAAGTTTTCAGTCATCATCAGCCATCATATTTATCCCATATAACTTCCGAAAATAATTTCGAAAAGTCATTTCTGTGAGCCAGTGTCAGGATTCGAACCCGGACCTCGGGATCAGAAGCCGTGTGCTCTACTACTGGGCTACCGAGACTAGACCTGTTGCTATAATATTCTTCAAAAACAGGTAATATTTTTTTATATAGACTCTAATGCCATATCTCGGTATTAACCGACTTTCAAAAATGAAAAAATGGTTCTCAAATCGTCTGTATGTATATATTTTTCATGTCTATTCACCGATATCTTCGTCTTTTATGGATGGATTTCAAATATTTTTTTACACTATTATTCACCTCTGGGGTGGTCCCATTTCCACCAGGTCAGGATCTGATGAGGAAAACCAGGAGAAATCGAAGGCAAGCACCAAAAATTTTATGTTAGTATGCTATATGCTTTAGGGTGTCAACATCTGATTCAGCTGTGCTGATGAAGATGCCACAGAACTCCTTAATAGTTAGGAGTTAGAAGACAGCACTGCAATTGATCGATAGAAACGGCTTGGTATATAGGGCTAGCGAGATGATTAAGAGGTATGCTTGAATCTACATCTGATGCTGCTGTTTTGATGAAAAAGCCTCAGAGCTCCTTAAACGTTAGGAGTTGGCAGACAGTACTACAGTTGATCGATGGAAGCTGCTTAGGAGGGATAGGACTAACGTGTTGCTTGCGAGGTATTCTTGAATCAACATCTCATACCGCTGGGCTGATGAAACTACAGAATTCTTAAACAGTTGGGGGTTAGGATGCACTTTAGTTTGTTTTCTATAATCTTTTCCAGGCTACGAGAGACCTTCAATCGGACTGCAGTGTTATAGGGTCTACCCTTGTTAAAAAATGAAATATAAATACGTAATAAGTATTATCAAACTCTTCTAACTAAGTACCTATTAATAACTATTATAGCTTCCCAAAAATATGATATAACAAATGGACTTGTAATTAGTGATAGTATATTTAACATCACTAAAAATCGAGAAATAAAATTACTTAAAAAAAAGTTAACCCGACTTCACTAACCACAAAATCCTTAAATAGATGAAAACAGTACCTAAAAAGCTATAAATAATGTACTAACAAATTTATCCAATTATTACAATATACAAAACGTAATACTTTAATAAAGTCATCTTAACTATTAAAATATTTATAATTTTCACTTATTATTGAAGTCGGTGCAACAAAATAGACTACGTTACCTAGGCTGGCACTAGACCACTTTAAGTTGATATTCTGAGTTGGGCTGGCTAAAAGGGTGAAATACCACGTATTCCAGGTAGCGAGCTGCACTGCTCTACTACTGATAAACTTGTTTTTATACTTACTATTACTTTATACTTATATTTTTTATACATTTAATTTTTTATGTTGTTTTAATATAAAAGTATTCTATTTAGGTACATCTTTAATTTAAAAAAAAATCTCATAAAGTGTAGTATGCACCACCAAGGGTCGTCTCATACTAAACCATCAATGACTTCATGACTGACAAGTCGGAGTGGGACCGTCAAATTGCTTGCTCAACGCGGATTTTGTAGTTTGTGTGTTAGAATTTGTTCACTTTTTCGGAGTGCGTTCTGTAATAATTTCTGATAGCTTTTTAATTGTAAATTTGCCTTGATGTTGTGTTCAATATGTGATACTTAAATTTTATTATTCGCCACAATTTTTGCACAACGTTACCACTCTAATTAAAAGATGTCGCGTCAGTTGTGCTCGACTACTGTGATCGCATAGAATTTCTTAGTTAACTTGTAGGACGTTGATTTTAATTTGGTTGCATCTTTGTTGTGACTGTCGAGTGTTCTGTTTGCTGCACCTTTTATTCACCAACCTACTGATTTGTTTTCAGTAGTTATAAAAATATTGTTATTTATTTCAAATGGTTTCAAAAGAGTATTTGGCACATGAGTTTCTTGCCCGATTCTTCTCATTAAACCCCCTACACTCGGAATCGGGCCGCTCGTGGCGATTGCGTCCGTGTCTTTTTTTGTTCCACGGAGGCACTTTCCACAAGCGCTCGTGTTTGTATTTAATTTTAAATAATATGTTATCTGTACTTGTTGACTATTTTTAAGTGTCTGTGAAGACCTATAAAAATAAAGTTATTTTGACTTTGACTTGACTTTGACTTTGAGTTTATACATGTTACACCGACACGTTTTACACTGAACAGTGAACAATGCATTTACATACTCCAATGCTCAAAACGATACAGGAACAAGTAAAAATAAAAATATCCGTATATTCCCAAAATATATTGAACGATATTTATGACAATTTATAAAACCGCCGACTCGAATTCAATGGAGCGAAAAACAAAATATATGTCGTTAATACGTAACGCAGTCACATACCTATTAGATCGCCAGTCGAGTGTAAAGATTACATGCTATAAGGCATTTAGACTTTGCCAAAATTATTTGAGACAAGATAAAATTAAAATACTGTTGGGGTATATTTACACATGAGAATAGATGATTCTTCCCATTCGCGAAAAAAATTGTTAGTAGAAGTACACGCATACATAACTTCACGCCAAGTCAGAGAGAACAGAACCCCATAAGGCCCAATTATTAATATTTATTTTTTTATGGGATAGGAGGGCAAACGAGCAGGCGTATCACCTGATGTTAAGTGAAAAGCGCCGTCTATGGACACCTGCAAATATAGTGCTAAATATAGTGTTACAGTTGTGTTGCCGACCTATAAGGGAGTAGGATAGGAAGAGATGGGGTAAGGGGGAGGGCCTCTGGGTATCTCTCTCACCAAACGAAACGCGGCATGAGCCACTTTACGTCGATCTTCTGAAAAGTCGTGGTATTTCACCGGTCGAGCAGGCCCATTCATGCAGCGAACTGCTTGGCTCTACTCTCCGTCGCTTCTTTGACTTTCATAACTCTTGTTATTCACATTCGTGAATAACAAGATTTTTAAAGATTTTTAAAGCTCCAGTCATCGTCGTCGTTAAGGACTCGTGATACTTGTATAGGGAAATTATGTCGTGGCTTCTTAATCAATCTTGCATCATTCGTTTTTTATACATGTCCGAACCCTTGTAGCATGCTATTCTGTACTTTTACACCTATTTCCTTGTTTACAACCTTTTTACTGACGCAGTCAGCGAAGTTAGTAGAAGTAAAAAGAGAAACTATTGCTATTGGTAGGGTAAGTGGGGATTTGAGGAGTTACTCGAGGGCGTCAGAAAACTTTAAGAGGAGGAACCTTATTCCTTGTAATGTACTCCTACCAAATATAAACACTTCAAAAAAGGGCGGAGAGGACAGCTCGTTAGATAGTAAAAAAAAATTAATCCTCAGAAAAACTCGAGCGCGTCAGATTAAGGCCAGGTAAGTTAAATACATACAGAACAGAATATATTTCAATAGTCTGACGATGTGCATGGGGCGATTTAGCTTAAACCATAAATAAAGTGTGGTGCGTACAGCTCCTGAGAACTGGATTGAAGCTCTATTTCCAAATCCAAATCGTCAGATATTTTAATAGGAATACATTTTTGAGTTTTTTAAAATTAAATATTCCCTTTGAATATCTGACACGCTCGAATAACTTTTCTACAGCAATCCTCCCCTAATTACTGGTCAGAATATTATCTCTCGGTCGGTACAAACCGTGAATGTCTGCAACACTCGAATTTTTATTAGCATGATTTTTTTTACTAGTTTTTGAAAATTTGCACACGCTTCCCTCCTCACTAAAATGACAAAATGAACATAAATTATTAGTTTTAAGCCCAAATCTTCAAAATCAAATCGGTCTCCATGACGCTTTAGTAACTGAAAATTTAGCGGTTCGGGCTCCTCTCTATATATATCGGTCAAAACAAGTCATAGATAATAATTCAATAGATAGTGATTGTTAGGAAAAATCCCTAATGAGGGTAAATGGGATCACACATAGATCACTCAAATTTTGTTTTCCACAGCTTGTTTTTGGCATAACCGATTATGATAGCAGTTTTAATGTGTTTTGTTAATTAAATGAAGCGACTACACGATCGCGGAAAGTGGACTCAGAAAATCATTTAATTATAAATATTTGGACATAACAACAATCTATCATGAAAATCTCACCACAGTGAACACTTTGATTACTTTATAAAACAAGTTTTAATTAGAATATAAATTTTGAAGTTTGATCATTTTATGGTTATTGTGTTTTAAGAGTTTTGTAGTAGAGACGTTATTTATTCGGTTTTCTCGGCAATTGTTTGTTGTTGTTCGTAAATGAAAAATTTAATAAAAGCTTTTAAAAAGGCAAAAAATATTTTAAATGGACGACTTATGTCAGCGTGAAAACCCATTTTTATCTTGAAATAATACAAATATAGGTCCTATTCTCTCTTCCTACTAACTGGAATGATTATTTTTATATATTAAGACCTTGTACTAAGATTGTATTTATATTCATGAATATACTAATGATTCCCAAAGAGATTAATTACTGAATATCTCAGGTTATTGTGTTAATGCTATCATTACGTAGAAATCAAGGTGCCTACTAAATAATGAGATTGTCTAAATCACTCCCGTAACGATGCTGATTAATTATATACAGCAAAAAAGATGTCTTTTTTATGAAGATATCTTTTTAGATCTTAATAATAACTTGGTTTATTTTGATTTTATTTCAAACCCGGCGAACTATGTTCCACAACAAAAGTAATTACATGCGTAAATTTTCGATTTTACACCACCCGTTGACACCCTCTATCTATTAAAAAACCGAATCAAAATCTGTTACGTAGTTTCAAAGATATAAGCATTTAAGGATATGTTCAAGCCGCTGGATTGGAAAGGCTGCGGCATCAACATAAATGGCAAATACATCTCGCATTTGTGATTTGCAGACTATATCGTCATACTGGCTGAAGACTTGCAGGATCTACAACGAATGCTGAATGGCCTAGCTGATTCTTTTCATCGTATTGGTCTCCGGATGAACCTGGAGAAAACAAAAGTGATGTACAACAAGCACGTGATTTCGGAACCAGTCGCCGTCAAAGGAGTCCAACTCGAAGTTGTCTAGCATTATATTTACCTAGGGCAAACGATCCAACTGGGAAACCACAACTTGGAGAAAAAGATCCAAAGAAGAATACAGCTAGGCTGGGGGGCATTCGGAAAACTTCGTCGAGTCTTCTCATCGCCTATACCGCAATGTCTAAAGACAAAAGTCTTCAATCAGTGCGTCCTACCTGTTTTAATATACAGAGACAAAACGTGGCCACTAACGGTACGGCTAGTCCACCAACTAAAAGTCACTCAGTGTGCTATGGAACGAGCTATGCTCGGAGTTTTTCTAAGGAATCAAATCCGGAACGAAGTTATTCGTCAGAGAACTAAAGTGACTGACATAGCTCAACGCATTACCAAGCTGAAATGGCAGTGGGCTGGCCATATATGCCACAGGACCGATAACCGCTGGGGTAAACTGGTCTTAGAGTGAAGACCACGAACCGGAAAGCGTAGCGTAGGGCGCCTAGTGACAAGGTGGAGTGATGACATACGCAGAGCTGTGGGCAGCGAGTGGAAAAGAAGAGCCGAAGATCGGGCTCAGTGGTGCATATTGGGAGAGCCCTTTGTCCAGCAGTGGACTGATGTGGGCTGATTATGATGAAGCATTTAAGGGACAGACAGCGGAAAGCGACTTTACTTTATACTATGTAATGATGATGACTATGATTTAGTTAAATTAGCGTTTTTAATATTAGTACAAACGAGGAAGCGGATCACCTTAAAATAAGCGAGTAGCACCGCCCATGGACTATATGCAATACTCAAAATGCTCGTTATCGGTATTTAAGAGGGGACTAGAATTAGTATTTGGAGAGTTAAGGAAGAGGGTTGTAGACACTTCTCTTACCGATGGAAACCAGATTGAGCCACTGTACGAAGATTTTCGGAGAGGCTATGGTATTTTGCCAGTAAACTGCAAAGCTGTGAGATATTGAGTGATATGCAAAAAAATCCTAGAGCAATTATTTTTAATTCAAAAAACTGTGAACGTACGCTTTGGTGAGCAATTTGCTTCAGGCATCTAATGTCTCATTAATTAATTTCATGGCTATCCGTCAGTGAAAGAACCGTCTTTTGCACTTTACCTCACTAGAGCGGGTAATCAACGTAAATTAGATTTACGAGTACATTCCTTAAAACAAAAAAATAAATGTCCAGAATGTATTTTTCAGTATTTTTGTTGCTTGACGCCTTTTCTACCTAAACGCATAGGCAGCGGCTGGTCCAGTGGTCTAGCTTACGCATCTAAATCAGGACGTCGTGGTATTGATACCGGGCTCATATTAGTTTCTTTTGGGAATTTATTTCCAGAAGTTGTGTGTGATAAATATATCGATGAGTGACAAAATTTTGCCCGATTTAAGGCAATAGGTTTTGCCACCTGTACGACATAAAAATCTAGCGAGTCGAGGCTTAACTTCTTCTGCCTTCGGGTAGAGAAAGGAGGAAGATATAAATAAAATAGAAATATTTGTGCTGATTATTTTTTTCATGGATTGGATGGATCTTTTTAGTATTCATTCAAAATACAGAGCAGCTTGAAAGAAAACTTTATCTTAAGCATTTAGAATAATTAAGATTTTTTGTCTTAAGGCAAACCATTTACTTACAAAAAGCTGAGTAAATTGTAGCTGACCTAAATTCATCTTGTTCAAAGGGTTATTTGAATAAAGGCTAGTAAAGTTGTAAGACATTCTGTAGACAGACTAAATTAGACCATCTGAAACTGTACTTGGGATTTCTTGATTTCTTATTTCAATTGTTACTTGATGGCATCCAAATGGTGAATCTATTAATCTAAAATTTCAATTAAAAGGATCAAAATTTAATTAATAAACTACTATAATATGAAACAAAATCGCTTCTTAGGTGTGTATGTGTATATGCACGTTTAAACATTACAAACTATACATACGGATCCATTTTTATTTTATACTAATTATAGTATAAAGATATTCTACAGTTTACTTCATATTTGGAAATACAAATGTTTGTCCTACACTCACAGCTTATGAATTATTATGATAATAAGTCTGGGTGGTCCAGTGGTCGAGCACCCCGCTTCTACATCAAATGGTCGCGTTTCGAATGACCTATGACTTTTCGAAAGTAATTTCGTAAGTTATGTGCGATAGATATCGATGACTAAAAATTTTGTGCCCGGTATGGCAAAAGGTTCCCCATCTATTCTATTTGCGACGTAAACATAACAGTGAGTCGACACCTTTTTTTTTACGCGAAGAAATGCTTTATGCACACCCCCCCGCCTGGGTACGGCAGGGGGTAGTGTGGGACTCCCAAAAACACTGCAATCCGATCCTAGGGTTACCCACTAAAACCTCGCGGCGGCCTTCCTCCGGCGTTGGGGTGGTCCAGGATTCGGATAAACCCCTCTGGTCCACCCCGCCGTCGCCCCCCCTCTGTCACGAGGGGGTGCTCATCCTCGGGGAGCCTCCCCCGGGCGAGGCGGCTCCGACCGCGCGCTGTAAAGAGGCGCGCGGACGGCGGCGCCCCGGACGACCCTCCCCGGCCGCACCGGGGGGTCATCCTTCCCGGGCCGCGACCCGGGCGCCCTCGCGGCGGCGATCACTGAGCTCGTCGCCACCGCCTTCAAGCGGGATCGGCTCTCTCCCGATTCCGCTCGGCGGCCTCCATCTGGAGCATCAGAGCTTCGCAGAAGGAGACCACAGCCCTCCACTCCTCCTCGTCCGCCAGCATTGCCGCGACCAACGCCGGCGGGGACAAGTCTCACCCGATCCCGTCGACCAGGACTCGGCGCTCGTCCTCCAGCGTGTGCTGGGCCGAGTTTAGGTCGGATGCGCAATGGTGGCATCTCGCCGTCTCTTCGCGCCTTACTCGACTCAGATACTCACCGAAGCACCCGTGCCCGGTGAGTATCTGAGTCAACCTGTAGGTGACAGTGCCCCATTTACGGAGCACCCAGGCCTCGAGGTGGGGCAGGACGGCTCCGACAGCGCATAAACGCGCAGAGCCCTGGAGCGGGAGGGCCCCACGAGGTCTCGCGACCAAACGGGGGTCCCGTACAGGGCCACGGACCGCACGACGCCACCGTAGAGGCGGCGAGCTCCCTCCCCCGGTCCCCCGAGGTTGGGCAGCAGTCGATGAAGCGCGCCTGCCACCCGTCGCGCATGGGGGAACCATAGCGCCTCACTTTTGTGAGGCGCCACCTCCAGGCCCAGCCCGAGGATCCGTCTGATGACGATTGCCACCCCCAGCTCGGCGAACCTGAGCGTACGCTCGAAGTCGGGCCCCGTGGCGACCACCAGAGTGTCGTCTGCGTAGCAAACAACACTCACGCCACGGGGCAGACTGGTGCGGTGGACCGGATCGTATGCGAGGCTCTACAGGAGGGGCCCGAGCACGGACCCCTGCGGAACCCCGCACGTCACGTCCTTCCTCTGCTCCGTCCCACTCCGGTCTACATAGTCCACTCGTCTCTCCGCAGGTAGGCCCCGATGACCAACTCTGATGTCGACTCTGCAAGGTATGTACTTGGTATGAAGATATGTTGATCTAATTACTACCTCTTTTAAACATGTCATAATAAATACATCATACTCTGTGTTTATATAAAGTTTTATCGTCAGAGAAGCTTTACAACTTTTGGGACATGTATGGTAAACAGTATGAAATGAAAAACGTGGCCGGCCTACAGGAAGGCAGTGGATATTTATTGCAGTACTTTTTTATTTGAAAAGTTACGTTCATATTAAATGGTAGATATATTAACATCTGTGCTCGTATTTTTTTTTATATATAGTACATAATCCACCATGCAGTCCTGATCCCAACGCTAACTTATGGAAGCGAGAGCTGGGTATGGCAGTGTGTGCATGAAAGTAGAATAAACGCGGTAGAAATTAGGGCACTGCACAAAATCTGCGGAGTGACTCTCGCTGACCACGTAGAAAACAAGGTTGTAAAGAAGGAAGTTGGTTTGAAAGAGAGTGTCGGTGTAAAAGTAAAAAAGGGCATGCTTCAATGGTTCGGACATGTAGAAAGAATGGTTGATGCAAGACTGACTAAGCAGATATACAATTCAAAAGCGGATGGATGTAGGAGTCGAAGACGGCGAAGATACACATTCCATGACCAAATAGAACGTGTTCTGGAGGAAGGTGATGTAGGAGCCTCAAAAACCGACGCGCGTGCATGAAAAGAGTTATGAAAGTCAACGAAGCGAGTGAGGCGTGTAAGAATCGTGCCTTATGGCGCTTTGTTCTCTCTGCCTACCCCGCAAGGGATTTGGCGTGAAGTTATGTATGTATGTATATTATATTAAATTATTTGTTGACTCAGACATGTCATTACTTTCGTTTGGGTTAAAAAAACACTTATAATGAGTTCTAATCCTAATAGTTCTGATATTCGAACGTTCAATCAACTTTTTCACCAATATTGTAAGACTATGATTGTTGTTGTGACGCTAAGTTGTTTTTATATTAAATTGACCTTTATATTGAAAAAAAAGAACAATATTTAGTAACCTGGCTATAAACTACTTAAAACTAGCCAATAAATATAGCTTATGCTGATAGCAAATTTCGAACAGATTTGAATATTTGCGCTTAATATATTGTGACACAGACGAGGGTTCGTTTTCAACTACTTCCCACGTGTCAACTTATCAAGTTGATAATCCGAGAACAGTCCGCGAGAAGCAAACTCATTTCACACGAGCTTCACGATACACTGTTAAATTTAATAAAACCATTGATTTTTACAAAACTACTACTGTAATAGTTATAAATTTATCATAACGCCATTGTAATATGCCTGCTTCATTTTGAAAGAAATTAATCTCGTTGTTTCGCCCTACGCTATGTTGTCCTATGCTGTGTGACTACTTGCTAAGTATTAAATTGTGGGGTAGGCAGAGGGTGACTTCTCACCTGTTTCTTCAACATTTATAGTTAACTAGTTGACCCGGCAAACGTTGTCATGCCAAAAAAATAAAATTTAAAAATAGGGGTTGATTGTAGAGTGTTGAAAATTTAGGGTTGTATGTATTTTTGTATCCCGTTTTATAAAAAAATGCAAAAACAAAAATATATCGTAATTTCAAAAAAAAAATATTTGGGGGTCCTACCTTTGTGATTAAGGGGGAAGAAAAATAGATGTTGTCCAATTCTCAGACCTACCCGATATGCATATAAAATTTCAAACACCGCGATACGAGAATTTTATATATATATATATATATATATATATATATATCATTATATCTACGTCGGTTTTTAGGGCAGATATCACTTTCCGTAAGGACACTTTTGGTTGTAGAATATCCAGGACTTCCACATGCTTCCACCTTTGCTCTGTACATGTATATGCTTAGTCAATGTTGCATCATTCACTCGTTCTGCATGCCCAAACTCTGCTAGCTACTGTTATATCATTCATAGAAGAAAAATACTTAATGTAGAAGAAGATCTGACAAGACAATGGCATTGTTAAATAGGTCAATATATTTAGTTGACAATTTAATGAGGCCACTTCAAACTCACTACAACTAAATCCTTGGCCTGTTAGTGGTGGGCACTAATTGGATCTGTAGTGGACTGAGTCACAACAAGCTAGGCATTAAATTTAAGAGAGCGTGAGTAATTCATTTTGTTTCAAAATTGTGCTTGCGAGCTATACCATTTTTATACCATACCATTGTTTTCACCTTCCAACTACCCCAAATTATTCGCCGTACATTGGAAAATGTGTACCACGCATGTTCTACATGTGTACTATTCATGTTCTATACGAATAAATAAATTTCGCATGCCTGTTTGTAATATTAAAATAACTTCATATCGTGTAGAGGGTAAACAGGCTGATCCGGTTCTGACGAAATTTTCACTGATAGCACATATCTAGATAAGGTATAATTTATACTTCGTTTGCTTTGACATTTATTTTTTTTTTTCTTAAATAGATAGTCTTTCAACAACTTATCCGTTTTTATACCTACATGCGTCTTTATGGTTTTAAACATGCCTATCTGCATTTCCAATATATATTTGAGGATGGTTTAAATCAACATATTTGATTAAAGGAGATCGGATTATTATAATTCAATATTGTCTTATAATTTGCCACTAAGTTCTTGGGTAGGCAGATTCAAACATAAGCCAATATAATAAAAGCCCAACATTAATAGGAATAGATAAATGTATACCGGTGAAATACCACGAATCATGCCGCGTTTGCTCGGTGGGAGAAGTATCCTCTGCATACTCAATTCCTTCCCTTTTCCTTTTTACAGCCCCCTTCCTACCCCTTCAATATCCCATTTTAAAGGCCGGCAACGCAACTGTAGCACTATCTGTGCTCAGGTGTCCATAGGCGGCGTTTGCTGCTTATCATCGTGTGACGAGCCTGCTCGTTTTCCCCCTATTTCATAAAAAAAAAGAAAATAAATATGAAACAATAGCTAGTTAGTTCCTATGAATGAATTATATCCAAAAAAATGAAATTCTCACAAATAGAATTGTTGCGATGATTTGTTATTAAGGTTAACTAAACGAAATACCTACATAATATTATTTCAAAATGATAGTGAAACATTTAACTTTCACACAATTGTTTTGATATTTGATATGGCAATGACATTGAAAGCCAACTAATCCAAAACATTTCAGCTCAACAAGAACAGAGCGTCTTGTTGCTGACATCCTGATACTCAGCAAACGTAATTAATAAACTGACAGCTAATATTAGTAACGGTAACACGAAGAAATTACCTGTCAATCTAGAAAGATCTTTGGAAATTATCGCTATACTAGTAATTATTTTAGACCTTCGTGACTGACTTAACGAGCATTTATTTATTTTCTCTCACAAGTTCAGATCCATTTGATATTTCAAACACTCTATAATTCGTAATATTTATTTTGAGAGTCTCGCGAGATTCGAATTAACAAGAGTCGACGCTATTTCAAACTAACAATATTTTACGATAAACAATATTTAATAAAGTTATTTATCTTGAACTCCTAGCATTAATAATACAAAGCAATAAAGCTATATCAAATACAAATCAAATAAAAGCTATATCGGTTTCATAAATATTATAATACAAACAGATGTTGTCTTATCCAATACATTCTCGAAATCATTCAATCACAAAAGTTGCTTTATGATTTTGCTGAAGTAGATTATAGTAACGTGATTTTCATAAGATGCTGTTGTACTTCTCAAGTGCATTGCATTGCCAAACAAGAATACTAAGTACGTTTTAAATACAATCCTATTGAGACCATCGATGGCAACTTTAGACGATACAAAACTTTTCTATTCCAGCAATGTGTGACAAAATTCACCAAACATCTACGTGTTGCAGTACTCAGATAATACCCTCATAAATTGACCCATGGAGCCCTCTCATTTACTATACAAATGGTCCTTGGAAATACTAAAGGGTCAGATATTATCACATGTTTATAATAATCAATTCTGTTGAATAAATAAAAATAGATATATATACATATCTATATTTATTTATCGTCGTGTTATCGGTCGTGCTATTTTATCGGACAGGCCATTCAGACAGATGTCTGTCTGAATGGACAACGACCTCTCAGAATATCGGCGTAAAGTGGCTCATGCCGGGTTTCGCATTACACATGCAACCCCTTCCCTATCTCACCAACTAAAACATTCCCAAGGAGGGTTGATGTCAGGCAGGCGGCCGGTCATAATACCACAGCCAAAGCTTTTGACCAGATGGATCATTCTAAAGGATGACATGTTGTGCCGACGAGGAGGCCTTAAAACGAATGGCCAAGAATATGGACCTAGATCGAACTATAAAGCAGAGAAAAGTCAGATACCTGGATCGCCTCTTTAGACATGAAAACTACCGACTGCTGCGTACTATAATGATGGGACGTATGCCTTCCACCTTGGAAAGCAAACGTAGGGCAGGCAGAAGAAAATTATCATGTCTAAGAAGCATCAGAGAGTGGACCGGTATTAAAACCGTGGGACAATTGTTTGCTCTAGCTTAGGACAGGAACAAATTCAAAGAGATGACTGCTAACCTTCAGAGAGCACCCAAAGAAGAAGATGGGGCAGAAAAATGATATTGAGATAAAAAGATGGGTAATAATATATAATTATCAATACAAAAAAATTAATCGGTTACACTATTCCATAAAGTTTTAAACAAAACTGTAACTACCTATATTTGTTATTGATCAATCAAATATGGTAAATAACTTATAAGGAGCCGTAAAAATTATAAAATAATAATATTTTATCACACTGAATCCTTTCTATATTACCTGCATGAAATACCCGTACTCTCCTGGTAGGTTTTTGACAACAAAATCGAGTGTGAAAATACGGCCAATAAACCTACTCAGGGTGCAATCGAGTGGAGAACGTCAGGTGAGCCTTCCAATTTAGCATTTCGAAATACTATTACCAGTTTGCGACATTGTTATTTCACAAAGGGAAGTGTGCAAATGCGATTATGCATCGTTAAATATTTAACAATATAAATATCATATATTTAGGAATTCGGATAGAGATCAATAAAAAAAACAATAAGGAAATTAGACTAAATAACAATAAGTTTTTATTACAATCAAACATAGAAATCACTTAGGAACAAGACAGTCACCTAGATACAAATTAATCGGATAAAATTAACTACTTACAGTACCGCACAATTGTCTCGAATCTACCCACTTAAACACTAACACTTAGAGTCCTTGAACAATGTTACCACGACGAATGACAACCGAAGAATGACCTCGCGCCGGCGCTGGCCGTCGGTTTTATACCTTTTTAGTAGGGTATTCCTTACTCGGCCTCTCCTGACTATGGTTCGTCCTCGACCATAATATAGCTTCTGGGCTCTTCTGTTGAAGTTTCAGTTGATTGCTCCCTTTCCTGACCTTCGTCTCCAAGTAATGGCATCGATGGTCCGGCAACTGCACTCATATCATTGCCTTGCTGATTCTCTGGGATAACATCGTCATTATCGCTATCTGGAAAGTATAGTTAGTTGTGAGTCTGAATTGCATTTCCCAACAAGTACAAGTAATAAAGCAATGTAAGCAAATACACACACCACGACAATGAACATAAACAAACAAAAGTAAATATGTAAAATAGTCGGCGTCCCGACCATTATACATCCTTGCTGTACATTACCATTGTTGGGCGATTCACGCCGTATGGGATTGACGCAAATGACGATTTACGTCAGAGGCGACTAACGCCGGGTGCGACTAACGCAAATGACGACTAACGTCAGAGGCGACTAACGCCGTGTGCGACTAACGCAAATGACGACTAACGTCAGAGGCGACTAACGCCGTGTGCGACTAACGCAAATGACGACTAACGTCAGAGGCGACTAACGCTGTGTGCGACTAACGCAAATGACGACTGACGTCAGAGGCGACTAACGCCATGTGCGACTACCGCAACTGACGACTATCGCCAGTGGTGATCAACAGGGGCGCCACCAGTAGGCACACCCACCAAGCAGCGGATCAGCGAGATGCCTCAGAGCGTCTCGGCCGCCACGTGTCACTACTGCTTCTGGAAACAGTCACCAACACAACAACAATGCAAAGCAATTGTATAAATCGAGAATCTTACCATCGAAAAATGTGGCACAAGTCTCAGGGCACCATTCACCTTTCCATGGTACCATATATTGGGCAGCCGCTTGAGTCGACTTTCCTTTACTACCACTGAGTAATTTTAGTTCATAGCGACCGTTTGGTAGAACTTTAGTGACTCGATATGGCCCCCGCATCCCAGGGTCTAGCTTGCCCGTCGATTGTGAATATTTGATGACAAAGACTAGATCACTAACAGCATATGTCCGTGGTTGGTGTCTGGACTGGTTTACTGAAGCATCTTGATTTTCCTGATTCTTTCGAAGATGTTCAGCGGCACGGTTCTTATTGGCTTCCCTCAGGGCATCTCGATTGTTCACAGGACTACTCACTGCAACATCTCGCACCAAAGAGTGTAGTACTGGGGTTGTGGCTTCGGTACCTATCATCAGACTGATTGGGGAAGCTTGGGTAGTCTTCTGTTTGGTAATATTGAGGACCAGCTGGAGCTTCCACAGAGTTTCAGACCAGGAAGCATTTAAATGGCCCACCTCGACACGTAACATGTTAAGAACCGTTCGTACGTACCTTTCCACTTGCCCATTTGAGTTATGCATTTCTGGGGTAATGTAATGCAAATCTGCCCCCAGTTCTGACACCCATTGAACAAAACTTCTGGCTTCGAACATCCGGCCTCGATCGGTAACCAGCAGCTTCGGGACGCCAAACAGTGAGATAGCCTGTGTTACCTTTCGAAGCTCGTTGGCATCTTGATGATACATCGGATATAATAAACAAAATTTTGTAAACGAGTCTACAAGTATTAGTACGAATTTATAGCCCTCGGACATTGGTAAAGGTCCAAGTGCGTCCACATGTACAGTGTCGAATGGAGTATTAGGCTTCGGCCAGGACGATATGTTTTGGAGCGGGGCCCTTGGTACCCGCTTTTTCGATATACAGACCAAGCAATGTGAAACATATTTCCTAACAAATTGTCGGAGGCTAGGGAACCAAAAGTGTTTGAGAATAAGATGCAAAGTTTTATCATAACTAATATGTTGGTGTTCGTCATGAAAGATGCGTAGTAGGCTAAGGCGATGACCCTTAGGGATGTAGCATAAGAGGCGCGGTTCTTCACCTACAGGTGAATATTTGTAGTACAGTAATTCATTTCGTACCACATAACGATCTGAATCTAACTGACCTTCCGATAGTTTTTGCATCAAATCTTTAGTTTCGCTGTCGGCCGCCTGCGCAATCTGTGCCCAATTACGCGGGTTGGATACTTGGTGAATTGCGGCTACAGGGTTCCGGCTAAGGTAGTCGGCATGCTGCAGCATAACACCTTTTCGGTACTCCATGGTAAAGTGGAAATCCTGGAGGTATATCCACCAACGGGCCACGCGAAGTAGTAGGTCCTTCTTACCTTGAGTTGATTTCAGGGCGTTACAATCCGTGATGACCTTGAACTGGATACCTACCAAGTAGTGACGGAAGTGCTGCAGGGCTCTGACCACTGCTAATGTTTCCAGCTCGTAGCTATGGTATTTACTCTCAGCTTCCTGTGTAACCTTGCTAAAATACGCTACCACGTGTCTGCTGCCATCAGGATGAGTCTGCATCAGTATAGCTCCATAGCCTGCACTGCTAGCATCGGTATGGACTTCAGTGGGAAGTTCATGTTTAAAGATAGAAAGAATTGGTTCATTTGTCAAGCACGTTATTAAGTCTTGACGGACCTGTTCTTGCTCAGGGCCCCAGTTAAACTGAACTCCTTTTCTAGTCAGCAGGGCAATACATGCTGTCTTAGTAGCGTACCCACATATGTACCTGCGGAAATAGCCTGCAAGCCCAAGGAATTGACGGACTTGTTTCACGTTTTTCGGAGCTGGCGAGTTTTTCAATGCCTCAACCTTTTCAGTGCTCGGTCTTACCTGACCCCCGCTTACCAATCTACCTAAGTATTCAACTTCAGTGTTTAGAAAGGAGCATTTCTTTATGTTAACTGAAAAACCGGATTCCGTCAATTTTTGAAGTACTTTTTTGAGGAGTTCAGTTTGAGGAGATGAAACGGGAACATGATGACCTCAGTGCTGCAACATCTTAGACACGTAGCCTTTGAAGTAATCCCACAAAGAATAATCTAGTCGTCGCCTAGATGTTAGCATATTCATAAGGCACAGTAGATTTTCAAATAAAGACGTTATTTTTTCTCTGCTCTATAACGCTGTAATACAATCAGAACTTGCCTTGTCTAGAGGGAAATTAAAAGATGGCAATATTGACTGTGACCAGCATTCTAAAACATATTTCCGACGTAGGATTAACAACTTAACTACTCAGATAGTATCTATAGAATAGATAATTTTATTAATTATTTAATTTTATTTTAGTATGAAAGGGCATGCTCCCATGGTTCGGATGTAGAAAGAATGGTTGATGCAAGACTGACTAAGCAGATATACAATGCAAAAGCGGATGGATGTAGGAGTCGAGGACGGTAGAACGTGTTCTGGAGGAAGTTGAAAAGAGTTATGACATGCTGACATGCTGTCAAATGGTGTGTTTGGAAACAAAGGATGAATAAAGATGAAATTTTCTTCATCAATAACTTAGTAATTAGTTCAGTAGAACTTATACTTTCTTGCTTAGAACGCAGATAAGCTGTCTGTTTATAAAAATCATAAACCTAAAAGTTACACCTACCTATACTTTTTAGTTAAGACTCAAAAAGAATTGAGGTGGTAAAGTTTCATTTCTATTCACCTATTTTATCTCACACCATTTGCCCGTGCATTATAAACTCGTATTTTTATTAAAAAGTAATAGATTTTAATAAAGCCTATTGTTAATTTAGTTCAACAAAAATAGACATAAAATAACTTATATAGTCATTTAAGTCAAAGCCGATATACGTCAGCATGGTTGGTTCGTAATCTTAGGATAGCACCACTTAACATGTCGAGTTTAATTTATCAAAGACTAAACAAATGAATATGTAATAATGTATATCGTAAATGTTTTATACGAGTGTCAAATACATTTTAAAGTGCTTTTAATCTACTAAGACATATCTTCTTACTTTTTCTATTGTTCTATTATACTCGTACCTACAAATTTGCATAGATAATATATTTATCTAATAATAATAATATGTACGTACATACATAACTTCACGCTTTTTGTTACCCGAAGTTGTAGGCAGCGACTGTTAAACCTCGTCTCGCCGTTATGTTTACGTCCCAAATAGAATAGGTGGCGAACCTATGGCCATACCGGGCACAAAGTTTGCAGTCATCGATATTTATCACACTTAACTTCCGAAATCAATTTTTGAAAAGTCATTGATGTGAGTCAGTTTCAGGATTCGAACCCGGGCCTCTGTATCAGAAGCCGTCTGCTCGACCACTGGACCACCGAGAATAATATGTAGGTATAAATAAAATAATAAATTTTAATTCATGTTCAAAATAATTGGTTTGGTTTAATAAAAATAATACATATTGCTACTATAAACACACGAAAATAATAAATTAGTTTATTAAAATTGCTAAAAATAGATCACCGCTCTTATTTTTTTTTACATGTATACATACATAACTTCACGCCAAATCCCTTGCGGGTTAGGCAGAGAGAACAGAGCGCCATAAGGCACGATTCTTACACGCCTCACTCGCTTCGTTGACTTTCATAACTCTTTTCATGCACGCGCGTCGGTTTTTGAGGCTCCTAACATCACCTTCCTCCAGAACACGTTCTATTTGGTCATGGAATGTGTGTCTTGGCCGTCCTCGACTCCTACATCCATCCGCTTTTGCATTGTATATCTGCTTAGTCAGTCTTGTATCAACCATTCTTTCAACATGTCCGAACCATCGGAGCCCTTTCTTACTTTTCCACTGACACTCTCTTTCAAACCAACTTTTTTTTTTAGATATCGTATAAACATTCTATATAAAAAATACAATAAAATCATGCAATATGGAATTAACATTGAGAATCATTTTTAGTAGAACTACCCGTCTATGCTATAAATATGCAAAGACAAATTTTGGTATTTTAGTTAGAGAGGTAGTTATTTTAAAGTCCAATTGAAAGACATTGTTGTCATTATTATAAAAAGAACTCTTATTTAACATGCAATGTGTATACAATATACATATTTGTGCAAGTATGTATGTTCGGGTAGAATCTTTGATCTCAATGCTTTAAGTTGATACATTTTTTTTTGAGGAAAATGAATGTCTTCTTTTTGAGCGATTAAATAAAAGCTTTGTAAAAACGTTTTTATTTGATTTTAATTTATATCATAATTAGAATTTTATCTTTTTTAAAATAATATATAAAAAAAAATATTAAGTAATTGCAGTAATAAGAAGGTAATTCGACTCGGGGCAAAAACTCTGTCTGACTCAGGTCGGTTAAGTTAAATAATCCGTCATTAATCCTCAGTATAATTTACGCTCTCCACGCCTTTGTAATTAGGGTCGCTAAAGCTGCAAAGGTTTTTATGATTCATATAATTTTAAAGGCAATTTCGATTTAACTTAGCAATTCAATACAATATTTTAATATTCTAAATATATAAGAGTCAAGTCTTTGTCGGGCTACCTAGTGTAAGAATAGGTCGCCGCTTTCGGTTTTATGGGTACCGTACGAACCAGCTAAGAAACATTAGGGTCCCACATGAACTACTTCTGCACTTTCCTCTTGGTAGGAGATATAGCACCAACCAAAATATTGCTTAGGAGGGAGGAAAGTTGACCCCAGGCAGATCGCCGGTAAAAGTATAACGATATAAAACCACAGCCAAAACAATTGACAGCATGTAGAGTCAGAAAAAGGGAATGGATAGGAACGACATATTGTGTCGACCCATATTAGACTGGGATATGGGTAGGAAAATTATGAATGATGAATAATACCATTCCAAGTTTGCTATATTGATATTATTTGGAAATGATTCACGCAGCGCCATATATTTCCACGTTCATATACGGTAAGGTATGTTATATGCCAAAAAACATTCATGAGCTACACAAGTATTCATATTCATCATCATTCATCAAATGGAGATTGAACCCGCCGATTTCTAGTCAGTGGTCATTACTAGTAGCCACTAGACAAACTAGAAAAATTTGTAAACTTACTAACTACACTTTTTTTTCGAAAATGAAAATTTTGATACCAATGGAATCTAGATAATGTCTACTATCTGTCGGTATCAAATTGCCATTTTCGATAAAAAGTGGAGTTAGTAGGTTTGCAAATTAAGGTATCAATATAATTATATATGCACGTCACATGTAACATCTAAAGATGAAGCAATCAGATTACTTGTAATCATTGTATTATTTTTTCATGGGATAGGAGGGCAAACGAGGGAAACGCGGCATGAGCCACTTTACGTCGGTCTTCTGAGAGGTCGTGGTATTTATTATGACTTATTACCCACCTAATCATTTAAGACAAGTAAATTAAGTTTTTATTTATGCTGATATAAATTGTAAGCAGTAAAATAAATTACAAGATCAAATGCCAGAATGCACACCTAAGTATGATGCGCCATAATCAATACGATAAATAATGAAGAAATTAAAAATTTATAAATCTTTTTAATAAATTTGTCTGTTGAGGGCGTCGGGACAAAATTTCCATAAACAAATTGAACGTGTTTCTCTGGAATGTGAAGTCAGGAAATTTGAAATCCGACCATAAAAAGAGGTTATATAGGCTTAACAGATCGGTGCGCTTCACCACCCTCGACCTCTCTGTCATTTACCATCAGGTGAAGTGTTGCCAAGCACTGGTTATAGTGACATAAAAAATCGTGTCTGCCAAGATTTAAGAAAGTCGAAGAAGCGAGAGACGTGTGTAAGAATCGTGCCTTAAGGCGGTCTGCTCTCTCTGCCTACGCTAAGTAAGTTTAATAAATTAACGAGGTTAATATTCTCGGCCAGTTTCAAAATCAGTTCACGCCAGTCTTGATAAATGGGATGATTTATATGAACATCGCTGGCTCCCTCTAGCGGTCTCAATGATAAGACCAGTGATAATTTATAGGGCTTCGTGCAGAACCCTTCAACGCATTGAGATATTATATTAAATAGATATTCACTTACTTAATTATAATAATTATAACGCAATTGATTTAAGACAAAATAAGGCATAATATACCATTTATTTCTTAAACTTTCGCGAATCACATTTATAACATTAAAACAACCTTTCAGGATTATATCGCGTTTATTTAGAACTTATTTTTATTTAAGTCCCGACATTTCGAACTCTTTACAGTAATCATTTTCACGAGTGTTGGAGTTTCATCTCGTGAAAAATAAGTTCCAAATAAACGCGATATAATCCTGAAAGGTTGTTTTAATTGCATAATATACCAATAAAGCATTTTCAACTAATATATACCAATATCATAAAACTGAAGATTTTATTTGATAATTTGGTTCAGGGCACTAATTTCAAAAACTGCTAATCTGATTTGAAAAAATATTTCAATTTTAGGTAGGTAGTAAATTTATTAACGAAGGATATATATTAGGAAAGGATATATAGATATCATCACGCTGTGACTTGAGTGGTCTGCACTTTAAAACCCTCAACAAACTCCTCCGAAATGACTCGACCAATTATGATGAAATTTTGTGTGCAAATCGGGTAAGTCTCAAAATTTGTTATATATTTATATGTGTATATTATGTAATTGTATATTTTTATACTGCAAAATTTTTAGTGTGATCTACCGCTTATTTTTTATTATTTTTTTGCAAATCGACATTTGCCCAGTCAGCTAGTAAATGATAAATCAAAAATAGTTTTACATCGCGACATCACTATTTATCACAGCTTCGACAATACGAAACTATCTGTAATCTGAATGTAATTTCCCAAGCGGCTCTAACCGTGGCTTTCCAAGAAAATTCACTTGATTTTAGAAGAATCCTTATCCATCTTGTGAACGTTTATGACAAGGAAAGGTCGATAAAGTCAGCGTGATATATAAATGCGAAGAAAGTAATAGGGATTTTATTTTTATCGTCATGTGGTGAATATCAGTTATATTATCATTTAAACGTACATATAATAAAATATTTACTTCATATTTATTTCTTTAGCTTACACGAATAATATTATGGATTAAACTTACAATTTTATAAAAATAAAAGATCCATTTATGGATTTAATTTATAATATGTTTGTCCAATACCGGTTAATCCATTAACAGTAATTAAATGAGTAAAATCAAATGCAGAATTATTTTATTCTTTTATCAATAAACTTATATAAACACTAGCTGACCCGGCGATCTTTGTTACGCATCAAAAGTATTTTTTACAGCGTTTACAATTAAAATGCCAAATCTTAAAAAATATCACTTTTCATAACTACATTAAACATGAATTATACAAGCAAACCACCCCGTTGACACCCTCTATCATTACTAGTACATAGTAAACAAAGTCACTTTCCGCTGTCCGTCCTCTTTCATGCTTATATCTTTGAAACTACGCAAAGGATTTTGATGCGGGTTTTATTAATGGATAGAGTATCTCAACGGGGTAGTTTTGATCTATAATTCTTGTATAATGTACTAAAGAAAAAATGATAATTTTCGAGGTTTAGCACTTTAATTGCAGCTAGTCAATAATAAAAAACTAATCAAAATCCGTTGCGTAGCTTCAAAGATCTAAATATATTACATAAGGGGACAGACAGCGGAAAGCGAGTTTGTTACATGCTATGTAATAATAATTATATAATTTTGATAATGCTATGCTATACCTATTATAAAAAGTAAAGATTAATTTCTTTGTTGCTGAAACTCTGAAAGTAATGAACCGATTTTATTGATTAAAACAACTTTTAGGATTGTATCGCGTTTATTTATTATTTATTTTTATTTTATCAATGAAGACAGCTTTTGAACAACTACCATCTTTTTGTTCATACTCGTGAAAATGATCTCTGTAAAGAGTTCGAAACGTCGGGAAATAAAAATAAATAATAAATAAACGCGATACAATCCTAAAAGTTGTTTTAATCAATGAATGAGATTCGCGAAAATCTTAGAAACAAATATGTAAACCAATACGGAATAAACACCGCTAATCAAATTCGACAACTAGAAGGTCTGAAAACTAAGCGCGCAAGATACTTAACATCACTAAATTTCTTGAAGAGATGCCGTGACCATAATCTCATTCCTACGTGTGTTAAAATCTCACCAAAATGGAACATACGGGGAAGCGCGAAGATCTTAAACAAAGCTAGTGAAAAATTGTTACGGAGGGTAATCCAACAAACTCGGTACGACCTATTTAAAATCACGCAAACAATTGAGAAAACGTCCAGGAATATTCAATTAGTTTTATCGACAGCTGATTTTAGTACCTGCATGGAGAGGTTAAACAAGCGTGAAACGTTTAAATACGAAACATGCAAAAATAATCAAATAACCAAATACAACAAATTACTCCAAAAAAGATCCAATGTTGTTAACATCTCACAACATGAGAAAAATAAAATCGGAACGCAACCGGTTACCACTACACAGACTAATACAGCGGTCGTGAACTTGTCATCACAAACCTTGGACGAAAACACCATACAGGTACTTAGCAAAGGCCTAAATTTCGCCGTAGCCCCGTCAAAAATTCCTTATGAGGAAGTAATCTGTGCTGTTGAAGATGTCATGGCCAAAAACAACCTAAAATCAGAGGACATGGAAACCATACGACAAGATGTTTCATCGGTTTTACGTCGTAATCGGGCACCAAAACCTAACCTGTCCAAACCACAATATTTAGCATTGAAGAACTTACGCAACAGACCAGACATTACTATTCTACACGCAGACAAGGGAAATGCTACCGTGGTCATAGATACGTCAGATTATAATGTTAAAATGGAACAACTGTTGTCGGATGAAAGTACTTATAAAACAGTGAAAAAAGACCCCACTGAACTCTCAGTAGTTTCTTGGTCTTGTTTAAAATACTCATTTTAAACAAGACCAAGAAACTACTCGAACGACACTCCAGTACATTAAATCTTGACGTCAAATACCTGACACCATCGTGTGCGAAACCGCCAAAACTGTATGGACTACCGAAAATACACAAGACAAACGTACCCCTACGCCCAATTGTAAGTCAGATTGATACACCGACTTATAAATTAGCTCAAACTTTGGCGAAAGTCCTCTCACAACTTCGAGGACATTCAAGTGCGTTTGTAAAAGACTCATACCACTTTGTCAGTGAGATTAAAGATCTACACCTCGCAGACAGTGAAACAATGGTCAGTTTTGATGTTCAGTCCTTATTTACTTGCCTACCTGTACAGGACTGCATTAATATTATATCCAAGAAGCTAGCAGAAAATCAAATAGCCAAAGAATACACTGAACTATTAGAACACTGCCTCACATCTGGCTACCTACTGTGGAAGGACAAATTCTACAAGCAAGTAGATGGAGTGGCCATGGGCTCACCGGTCTCTCCTGTCGTGGCCGACATATTCATGGAGGACTTCGAGGAGACTGCTTTGGTGAGTTCACCTGTTAAACCCCGTTTCTATAAGCGGTATGTAGATGACAATTTCACAATTTTACCATCTGACAAAGTAACTGTATTCTTAGACCATCTTAACTCCATAAATCCCAAAATACAATTCACAATGGAACTGGAGTCTAACAATTCTCTAGCATTCTTGGATGTGTTAGTTATTCGTAACTCTAATAACACCTTGAGTCACACTGTGTATAGAAAAAAAACCCATACAGATAGATACCTGAATGGTGAATCTCACCACCATCCTTCACAGTTAGCTGCCGTGTCAAAATCTTTGTTTCAGAGAGCACGAGGGATTTGTGACCAGGAACACATAGCAGAGGAGATTCAGCATGTGAAAAAAGTCTTACATGCCAATCAGCTTAAAGTTCCCAGAAATCATCACAAAAACCGAGTGAAGCACGCCACAGTTGAGCGCCAACCTGCCATCTTGCCGTACATAAAGGGAATCACTGACAAAATTGGCTATATTTTAAAACGTGCTTCAATCAAAACATACTTTAAGCCATCCAAGAAAGTTAGTCAATTTCTACCATCTGTCAAGTGCCACATCCCCTTGCAAGACCCAGGAGTATATAAGCTGGACTGTGATTGTGGATTCTCTTATATCGGACAAACAAAGAGGTCCATTAAAACCAGGATCAAAGAACACATAGCGGATGTGAAGCACAACCGCTATAATAAGTCTGCTGTTTGTGAACACTGTAGGAAGGGCTCAAAACACTACATCAGGTTTGACAAACCACAAATCCTCGCCAAAGAACAACATTATCGTCCCAGGATGATACGCGAGGCTATTGAAATCAAAAAACATCCAAAGAATTTCAATAGAGAAGATGGCTGGAAACTATCACCTAGCTGGAACCCAGTCATAAGTCTCATCAAACCTAGCCCACAATCAAACAGCTCAAGACAGCGAGATACTATTAGTATAGTTTGCAGGTCAGACCCACATCAGGAACCATAATAATATAGAATTTTGAGTAGTGCAGTAATAATCAAAACAAAATAATTTTAATTTAATTTTTATTAACCTAGAAACCAAGTCCCTTTCTTTTTCTCAAAAACATTATAAATAATAGCAATATCAATAGCCCGTTCAAAATGAAATAATAATCAGTTTTGCAGAACAGCCGCTGAGTTTTCTTGCTGGGTCTTTCTCAGGACTGGCCGCGTTTTTGACCCAGTGGTAGATTTTTAATAAACACTTTATCTTTTAATTTAAAATCAATGAATATTTAATAATAGTCATACTTTAATCTCAACCAACTTAGAAAATATGATAATTTGTAATAATTTAATAATAACAACTTTTACTTGATAAATCATACAACAAAGGATCTTTAGAGGCAGGATGTATTAATGCATCTTATAAATAAGTATTTAACATTTGTTCTCATGGTCTGATGTGGGTTACCAATAGTAAAAATCATATTTTTAACATCAACTTTTTGATTTTTATTTCCAAAAAGTGGGTGCTCTCTGAATCAATGAAGACAGCTTTTGAACAACTACCATCTTTTTGTTCATACTCGTGAAAATGATCTCTGTAAAGAGTTCGAAACGTCGGGAAATAAAAATAAATAATAAATAAACGCGATACAATCCTAAAAGTTGTTTTAATCAATGAATGAGATTCGCGAAAATCTTAGAAACAAAAATGTGAACCGATTTTAATCATTCATCCACCGTTAACAGGCTACGTAAACAAAGTTATGATGTAAGTATTAAATTTTCTGTTTTTTTAATGTCTCACATGAATCATATAGTCCGCTTGAGGTTTTTTTATGGTATAGGAGGGCAAACGAGCAGGCGTGTCACCTGATGGTAAGCAACGAACGCCGCCCATGGACACCAGCAACACATATAGTGTAACTGTTGCGTTGCCGACCTTTAAGGGATAGGGGATAGGAAAGGATGGGTAAGCCGTGAGCCATTTTACGTCGATCTTCTGAGAGGTCGTGGTATTTCACCGGTCGAGCCGGCCTATTCATACAGCGATCTACTTGGCTCTACTACTGTAAAAAGTTAAAGGTTCGGGAGTAGGTACTGAAGTTTTAATAGGATAATTTTTATCTCTTTTATTTGTTTGGATGAACTAAACGCTTATTATTAAGGACAAAAAAACTCACAAAAGCAAAAAAAATACCAGCTTTAATATCAAAATGAATATGACATCAGTTAATTGCAATTTTCGTTTCGCCTTCAGGTTTGTGTATGTATTTTCTTATTTCAAAACGTACTGTTTGATTTTATTGTTATAATGTAAATAATATTGAATGTCTTCATTTTTACTAAAATTGATGTTCCCCTGAAGGCAAGTTATCTCTTTTGACACTTTTGAGACAAATTGCTTTCAGTGTGGCGTCGTCATCTTTCGTGTCGAAATAACAAAGAAATTTTTGAATAAATTATTTGAAATGGAAAACCCCGAGATTTAATAAACTTTTATTTTGTTCCAAACATTTTTTTTTTGCCTTTTGATTGTTTCTACAATAATAATTTGTAGAATGTCACCCTAAATCAAGATTAAATTTAAATATTGAAACGTTTAATCATCCATGCATACCCTAGTCTTACTGGATTTTTTTTATGGGATAGGAGGGCAAACGAGCAGGCGTGTCACCTGATGGTAAGCAACCAACGCCGCCCATGGACACTAGCAACACTTACAGTGTTACTGTTATGTTGCCGACCTTAAGAATCAGGGGATAGGGAAGGATGGGGAGGGGCTTGGACCTCTGGGTACCTCTCTCACGGAACGAAACGCGGCATGAGCCACTTTACTTCGATTTTCTGAGAGGTCGTGGTATTTCACCGGCCAAGCCAGCCCATTCATGCAGTGAACTGCTTGGCTCTACCACTAATAAAATTGTGGATATTTAAATATTAAAATGGCATCGCAAAGACAACTATTAAAGCCTTTTAATACAATTAGAAGAAATACGGTAAGAATTTCATTACAGGCCGCCTTCATCTATTGCTGCATTTTCCTCCTGGTGGGGGAGAAACCATCAACAAAAACATTCCCAAGGGGGGTTGATGTCAGGCAAGCGGTTATAAAATCACAGCCAAAATTAATGACAATATGGATAGTTCGAAAGGGTGACATGATCTGCCGACCCCTGGTGGGTGATAAACCACCAACGAAAACATTCCACATGAGGATTGACGTCAGGCAGGCGGCCGGTCATAAAACCGTGGCCAAATCTTTTGACAACATGGATAGTTCGAAAGGATGACATGTTGTGCCGATTCCACTTAGAATGGAATAAGGGCAGGAAAATGATCATATTATTACATATAATACATAGAGAAACCTCCAGACATTATACTTATTTGTGATCGTATGGAGTTATCCACTCGGTGACTTTTTACTCAAAAGTCAATTATTTATCAAAAGTCCACAAGGCTCATCTATTTACGAAAGTATAAAAATGATTTCTAATAAATTATTTAATTTTTTTCTTAATTTTAGCTGGATCTGAGTAACTATTTTTGTTGATAAGCTCTGTGTGATGTGAGACCTGCTGATATTGTCATTAATGAATTAAAATATTTGTCTTGTAAAAATATCATTAAACGTGATTTCAAAATAATTTATAAAGGATACATACAACCTACTGTTAATTTTTGTAATTTTTTTTAACATAACATAACATAACTTCACGCCTTTTGTTACCCGAAGGTGTAGACAGCGGCTGTTAAGCCTCGTCTCGCCGTTACGTTTACGTCCCGTATGGAATAGGTGGCGAACCTATTGCCATACCGGGCACAAAGTTTTCATTCATCGATATTTATCACACATAACTTCCGAAAACAATTTCGAAAAGTCATTGGTGTGAGCCAGTATCAGGAATCGAACGCGGACCTCTGGATCAGAAGCCGTGTGCTCGACCACTGCGCCACCGAGACTTTTAATAAAGTGGTAATTAAATAACTGCGTAATTTCATGTTTGTTATCGCATTAAAAAATGCGTACACGGTGGCTATAGTTATCAAAATTACCTCTCCAAAACAGTCAAGTCCTTGACTTGTAAATATTAATCAAGGGACCGTCCATTAATTACGTGAGGCTAGAAAGGGGGGGGGGGAGGGGTCTGGCAAAAATCACTAAATATCTCGAGGAGGTAGCGGGGGTGTAGTAAGATATCACGTGTATTTATTTTTACCTCCTTAATTTTAGAACAAAATCAGATTAAACTTTATATTAGTAATCGATATTTGTCAAACATTGCTTCCGGAAAAAAAAAACAAAAATCGAGATTGAAGATTCCTTGTAGGTACTAAAAATACACGTGATGTCGGATAGGGCGGGGGGGGTAGTTTTAAATATCACCAAGCGGGAGGTGGGGTCAAAAAAAAAAAGAAAAAAAAACATCACGTGATTAATGGACGGCCCCTAAAGTATAAGCCAGTTACTCTGTATATTTTATATTTTTTTCATTATTTCGTTCAAACTTTTCCATTTAGGTATAACATGAAGTTAAAGGCATGAAACAGCGGCCATTTTCCTTATTCGTCGTTATAAATAAAAAAAATCTCATTAAGAATAAAAAAGGATTTCATATTATGACTAAAATGAATTTACTTTGTCTTTGGGGTTACACTTAAGGAGACATTTGTTTTTGTGAAGAGTAAAAAATAATCTTCTTGACCTAAATTCAGTACACAGCAAATGTTTCAATGTACATGAAGTTAAGTTTTATACAAAACTAGTTGACCCTGCGAACTTAGTTCCGCATCAAAAATAATAAATAAGTAAATTTTGGAAATATTACTTTTACTTTACTACATCGTAGATAAATTGTAGATAAACTACCGCGTTGACAACCGCGGTAACAGTGGTAGAGCCAAGCAGTTCGCTGCATGAATGGGCCGGCTCGACCGGTGAAATACCACGACCTCTCAGAAGACCGACGTAAAGTGGCTCATGCCGCGTTTCGTTCGGTGAGAGAGGTACCCGGAGGCCCACCCCCCTTCCCCATCCTTTCCTATCCCCTATCCCTTAAAGATCGGCAACGCAACAGTAACACTATATGTGTTGCTGGTGTGCATGGGCGGCGTTGGTTGCTTACCATCAGGTGACACGCCTGAATACTATATAATACACATGAATATTATATAATATTCATGTCTCAAATGGAATAAGTGGCGAAAACAGTTGCCGTACAAAGGCCACAATGTTGTCAATAACTCATATGTGGACCCAATTTCAATCCCTCGACTAAATAATTATGATAATCGTCTTTGAAAAAAATATATAATATGACTAACAACATTAAGTCCCAGTTGAAAGCAGCAAAAGGCAAGTAGGCGAGGCTTTGCTAAACGCCTTTTAAATGTGAGTAGAATGGCCGGAAGCAACAGCGAATGAATAAAAAATGTGACCGATCTCGTTTATCTAGAGTTGCGCGATGAAACCGGGATTCTCGTTACTTCGTGGCGTAAATAAATTTCGTGATAAGAGTTATAAATGCCACTTGAAATGTTATGAACGATGGGTTTTCAAGAAGATGTGATCATGACTAGAAATAATTTTGAGTTTCAATAATGTTATTATTTTAAACGTGTTTTGGGTGCCTGAATAAGTTATTGTATTATTTATGAAGCGCTATATTTCTAAGAACAAATATTACTAAATAAATAAGCAAGAGTTCTTCTGAACGCCAAGCAGAAGTAAGGGTAGCTGCATTTTTTAATATACCTACTATCTACATTATGTACTTGCATAAATTTACATAGGTAAATAGAGCTAGCTTTTATTTGCATTCTAAATCCAAACCAACTTTATAAGAAATTATTGAAAACAAAATCGAAATATTTCATTGATACAGAGAGCACCCCCTTTTTATTAGCTTTTTATTAGCTTCACCTGTATGTTTGTTTGTAGGTTTGTATGTTTGTATGTTTGTAGGTTTGTATGTTTGTATGTTTGTTTGTAACCGACTTCTTTTTTAGTTTCCGGTGATTGCCACTAGATGGTGCGATTTGTGAACTATGAAAGTTCTAGACTAGAAAACCGAACTAAAAAATAGAAAATAAATAATAGTTTAAAAAAACTAAAAAACACGCTTTTTATAGAAAACCGAACTAAAAAATAGAAAAATAAAAAAAAATATTTTATTTTAAAAAAAGCGTGGGGTGCATGGTGTGAATAGTTATAAATATTTTATTGACAGATATGAGTAGAGTGATTATCATTTCGTTAATATCTAAAAAGCACCCCACGCTTTTTTTAAAAAAATTTTTTATTTTTCTATTTTTAGCTTTTTTTAGTTCGGTTTTCTATAAAAAGCGTGTTTTTTAGTTTTTTTTTTTTTTTTTTTTTTTCTATGGGATAGGAGGGCAAACGAGCAGGCGTGTCACCTGATGGTAAGCAACCAACGCCGCCCATGGACACCAGCAACATATACAGTGTTACTGTTGCGTTGCCGACCTTTAAGGAATAGGAAAGGATGGGGAAGGGGGGTGGGCCTCCGGGTACCTCTCTCACCGAACGAAACGCGGCATGAGCCACTTTACGTCGGTCTTCTGAGAGGCCGTGGTATTTCACCGGTCGAGCCGGCCCATTCATGCAGCGAACTGCTTGGCTCTACCACTGTTAAAACGTAAAGTTTTTTTAAACTATTATTTATTTTAAATAAAAATCAAAAAGTTGATGTTAAAAATATGATTTTTACTATTGGTAACTGTGGGTTACCAATAGTAGCAGACCATGAAGCAAAAAATGAAATATTTATTTATTAGATATATTTACTAAATAAAAAAAGAAAAATTTTTGTTTGTAAAGATCCTTTGTTGTATGGTTTAATAGGTAACAGTTGTTATTTTTAATTATTAGATAATTATCTATTTTTCTTAAGTTAGTTGAAATCAGAGTATAACTATTATTAAATATTGATTGATTTTAAATTTAAAGGTAAGTATTTGTTAAAAAATCTACCACTGGTTCAAAGACCCAGAAAGACCCAGCAAGAAAACTCAGCGGCTGTTCTTCAAAACTGATTATTATTTCATTTTGGACGGGCTATTGATAGTAGTATTATTTGTAATATTTTTAGAAAAGAAACTTGGTTTCTAGGTTAGTAAAATTATTTTGATTATTCTATACTTCTTCTACTATTCAAAATTCTACATTATTTTGGTTTCTGATAATATTATATTTTCAATTGAAACAACATAAATCATTCATCATCATTAGCCTTTTGAACTCCACTGCTGGACATAGGCCTCCCCCATAGAGCGCCACAACTGCCGGTCCGCTTAATCATGGGGGGTTTTTGCCATAATCGCCACGCTTGGCAGGCGAGTTGACGATCGCAGTAGGCTGTATTTTCTTGAGAGAGAATGCTGCTGCCCATTCTTCTAGCTTTTCCCTTAGTCGCCTTTTACGACACCCACGGGAAGAGATGGGGTGGCAGAATTCTAAGCCGGCGCCACTCAGCACACATAAAAGTAGAAATTTTATCCTAAGGAAATAAATTACCGGATTATTAACTTATCGCTTTTTTCTATCCAAGCCTCGCTCAATCGTTGCGTTATTTCCCAAATGGAATAGGTGCCGAACCTATTTCTATACACCGGGCACAAAGTTGTCAGTCATCGATGTTTATCACACATACATCCGAAAAGAATTTCGAGAAATCATTGGTGTGAGCCCGGCATCGATTCGAGCTCGACCAGCACTGTACCGCAGAAACGAACATTTAATATTAATAAAGTTTTATTTTAAAAATTAATTATAATATACAATTCTTCACTGTACCTATACTCTGAATTTATTATTAATTCCCAATTAGTCCTTTTTTTGTACTCCTTCGCGGAAGGACGCTTTATAAATACAATTTGTAAATTTTGACAAAAACTGTGAATGTCGTTTGACAAGAAAAAAACCGCTGGAGTTTATTAAAAAAAAAGGTCCGAGCAAAATCATTTCTAATTCATCATCCCTGAATAGAGGCGTTCGTTGGCAATTTGCTCAGACATCGAATACCTAAATAATTAATTTCATTGGCATCCGCCTATGAAAGGACCTTCATTTGCACTTTACTTCACTAGAGTACGTATTCGGTGTGAATTAGATTTACATTCGCTAAAACTTTTAATGCTGCTTTAATCTTTGAACTGCGTTGAATCATATAAAAAAAGAATTAAGTTTATGTTCTAAGTATATGTAAATTTAACTATATAAACGATAGTCTCGGTGGTCCAATGGTCAAGCACTGAATATAGAAGTCATGGGTTCGAATCCTGGCTCACACCAATACATTTACGAAATAAATTTCGAAAGTTATGTGTGATTTTATCGATGATTGAAAACTTTGTGCCCGGTGTGTGACAATAGGTTGGCGGCGAATATAACGGCGAATCGAGGCTTAACAGCCGCTGCCTACACCTTCGGGTAGAAAACGGCGTGAAGTTTTGCTATTATGTTAAACGATCATTATAAATTCACATCTAAGCACTTGTTTTCCGGCACGATTAGGTTAGGTTAGTTAGTCGGTTAGTTACCATGCGATTATGATTCTGAACAAAGAACGACATGATAGACAAATAGTTTAATATTTTTTTTATATTCTGTATTTTGAAATAACATCCATTTTCATTGAACTTTATTCTAAACGGCTGGCCTGATATGAATAGTTTTTTTGTGTTTGTTCAAGTGAATTCGAGACTGGTTTAAATTCGCGAATCGCTACGGTCGTTTAGGAGTTGACTGTCAACACAACGTACCGAAGTATTTACTATATTTAAAGATATTCATTTCAATTAGCATATGGCTAGTCCAAGTAACAGTGGTAGAGCCAAGCAGTTCGCTGCATGAATGGGCCAGCTCGACCGGTGAAATACCACGACATCTCAGCAGCAAGCCTCTCGCAAGGAATATATCTATTATACTATTATATAAATCTATTTATTTTGTTAAAAGACCCTTTACTGAAAAAAACGTCATTAACGTTATCTCAGCCAGGCTAATGAATAGAGTGAATAGGAAAGAGTTATTGAAATAATAAGGTACCTTACCTATGAATAGGGATTTACTTTACGCTTTCAATGGTACCGAAATTCCCAACACAATATCC
This sequence comes from Euproctis similis, assembly GCA_905147225.2. Taxonomy (NCBI): domain Eukaryota; kingdom Metazoa; phylum Arthropoda; class Insecta; order Lepidoptera; family Erebidae; genus Euproctis; species Euproctis similis. The sequence goes on from LR990105.1 coordinate 12,907,830, forward strand.
CAGTCCGAACATGTTTTCAGCAATTGCTCTTTTCCTAATTACTTAATAATTATATAATAGGAAGGATTTAACAACTCTAGGTTTAATTTGAGTTTGAATGCGTTGTGTTAAAAGAGTATTATCTACCAAAACTCTTAATCAACTATTGGAAATAGTATAAAACTCTGCGTCTTACAATTTTCGAAGGTGTGTGTATGTAGCAAAAAAGAAAACGGAAAATGTATTCGTGACGGTATAAATGATGAAAATTAAAATTAAATAAGTTTGTATTTATAAACTTGCCATAAAATTTTCACGGTATATGCGATTAAGCATGTATTGCATAAAACACTGAAACCATATCTGGACTAGCTCTATGAAACTTTTATATTAAATGGGTTAACTTAAGACGTACCTAAATGAAGGCCAACTACATCACGTAATACATCCCTTGCATTTATATGAAAGCCTTTTCTTGCTTACAGTCGTTTCCATCACTCCAGTTAGCACTGGGAATTATTACAGTGACCCTGTTTGATATTATTATAACTTTACGTGAGATAAGATAGTTACAAAAGTCAGACTAAAATATTTGTATATTACAAATATTTTAGTCTGAGATCGGGTTGTTCTTGACCAATTCAGAATATGGAAGTTATAGGTGGCTTATTGTTTTCCAGTCCAAACTTTAGGGTCAGGTTTAAAGACAGATGTGATCATTTTGTAACAACTGTCTTGTTTTTTAATCCAACTTACCTCGCGAGCTATTAATTTTGCCTATGTACATAAACTTGCTACGGCTATCACTGTTTTGAAGTACACCGGTATTTAAATCCAGAGACGCCGCTGCTTTTGCCCCGGCTTGATAACAATCATGCTTAAGGCGTAACGTCGTTTTGCGATCTGTCACCAATCCGCACCACTAAGAATGGTACAAAAAGCTCCATCCCCTGTCCACATCAGTGACAGAATCAACAATGACGGCAAGATCTTCCAGCGACCGACCAGCCGACCTATAGTGCCACACACCGCGGCGGCTTGCAACACGCAGTCGAAGTGACGTGTCACGTCAGTGGCACTGTACTCCTTATCAGACAGTCCACAAACCACAAAACTAACAACAGAAACCTACAGAAAGAGATATCCCTCCGGTTAGGAGGTCAGCAAAAGATCCAATAGGGAAGGTAATTGGTCGTCGACATCTAGAATGCGCGTGGGCGCAGTAACCATTTGTTTCAGTACATTTTTTTTATGGGATAGGAGGGCAAACGAGCAGGCGTGTCACCTGATGGTAAGCAACCAACGCCGCCCATGGACACCAGCAACACATATAGTGTTACTGTTGCGTTGCCGACCTTTAAGGGATAGGGGAAAGGAAAGGATGGGGAAGGGGGGGTGGCCCTCCGGGTACCTCTCTTACCGAACGAAACGCGGCATGAGCTACTTTACGTCGATCTTCTGAGAGGTCGTGGTATTTCACCGGTCGAGCCGGCCCATTCATGCAGCGAACTACTTGGCTCTACCACTGGCGCAAATATGCTAGAGCAAAGTCATGGATTGATCTACCCAAGTCATCGGTTGTGCGTGATCAATGCCATTAGGCGTGATGGACATTAAAATCGCCGAGGATCACGATCTCCGCTGATAGGACCTTTTGAAAAACGGAATCTGCAGCCGCTTGTACGTGGTCCATGAGGTCCACTAAGGGATAAAGACATAAAGATGCGAGGGCGGTCATCGCAGTCTCTACGAAGCCAGAGGGTCGAAGGGTCCCTTCCTTCAAGACTGCCGAGGCGTGGAGAATAGGAATCCTCTCGGACACAGACTCCAGCCCGCGGTACAAACGAATGCTCCAATCTGATACCGCGATGCCCTCAAGTTTGCCCCGGACAGTTTTAGTTTTGGAGCGGATATTTGCCCTTCCCAGAGCACGAGGGGCAGCTTGAGCATCCACGCTCTGGCAAACACAAGACCCTAGACGCTAAGGGCGGGACTCTCCAACGGAGCGATGACTGGTTTTCCTCCAGGGTAAGTGTACTTTTAAGTCCGCTGTCATTTGGGGAGGGAAAGAGGGTGGGCCTCCACATACCTCTCCCAACAGCCGAAACGCAGCAAAAGCCACTTATTTGAGAGGCCGTGGTATTTCACCGGTCGAGCCGGTCCATTCATGCGAACTGCGCTGGTGTGCGTCTCTACCACTGTGAATATATAGAAAAATATTGTACACTTTGCATTTCATATGAACGTAACGTTTCAAATATCGAATTTACTGCAATAAATATCGGTCGCCTTCCTGTAGGCTAGCCACGTTTTTCATTCCAAACTGTTTACACGTCCCTAAAGTTATATAGATTTATTTATAGTAAAAATATATTTTATCTGCATATATGCCTATATTATATCTATCCATGTGTTATTAATTATATGTTTATTTAGATTGTGCAGTAGACTTATTTTGCACTTTTGAACCTTCTCAGTTATTAAAATAGAACCAAAATTATTATCTCTCGCACCGCCTCAACTGACTTTTAATTCTGAAGTCTGGAACATAAATCTGGTTATACACTAATAACTCTCGGAAAACAGAAAGGTTTGATAAATTAACAGGTGTTTTTAGAAAACATATTATGTGTTTTTTAGAAACACCTGTATGGTATGATGAAACACCTGGTATGTACCGCTGTCTACATTGTCAGAAAAAAAAGATTAAAAATGTATACATATAATAGACAATAATAGTCTCGACCATTATCCAGAACCGCTTGCGCTTATTGCAACCGCTTCTGGATAATGGTCGAGAGTTGGATCGAGTGTGTAATGCAAAAAGGCTTACTTCTGCGGGACTCACTGGAATCCTAATCACATGCTTTTACATGTTTGTTTTTAATATATAAATGTCTGATAAGTTTTAAGGAACTTGTTACGGACTTGGCCTACACTAAAATCTGCTGAGCCAGATCATCTTGCAACATATCGATACATATTCGGTTTGGATCAGAATCGATGTTGAAATCATTCGTCAGCAATATCGACACCTGCTGTCGCTTCACAGGAAGACCGGACCACCGATGTCGCGATTGCGACATCCAAGCAATCTCCCACTTACTCAGTATTGTAATTTGCTTTATTAATTTTATATAATTTTATTAACACTTCGGTACTAACATTGTCCAAGTCTAGACATAAGTGTAGTTTAAATAAATTAGTTTAATTTTAATTTGGTTTTTTTTTTAAGTCCTCCGGCTGTCGGATTCATAATTGGCGCAGTCGGTAGGATATTCGAAGCAGTGACCGGGCGCGGTATAGGTTTCCAAAAATCGTTAACCTGCTGACTCCGATAGTCGCTGTTTGTACTTCCTAGTACTTCGTCGAATATCCGAACAAAGAAGAAGCAGCCAAGGGCGTATCCAAACATTGATACACAAGAAAAACCATGCTTATGTAAGTGCTTAAAACTTTTTAAGTGTTGCATCCTTATCCTTCCTATCGTATATTTTTTAATTTTTTTTTCGCAACGATTCAGGCAAACTGATAAGGAATCTGTCTATTATAGATAGATTAATAGATATATGTACTTAGATTAAAATATATTTTTTTTGTGTTTTTGTTAGATTACCTTATTCAAGATTTTTTATCCACGGAAAATTAATAGGGAATCTGTCTCCCATAGACAGATTAGTAGAAATAAGAATTTAGATAGTAATAGATCCATAGATTTATCGAGATCGAATAGTGTAGATTCATTGAATAGTTTTATAAAAATGGAATTCAACCCTGATGTTATATACAAAGCCTTGCGTGAGTACCAGAATTCGATGGCAATCCGAATGTTCTAACACGATTCTTTAAAATATGCGACCAGCTCGTATTACAATACGTGCACAACGAGCCCGGTTGCGAATTTAGTAATTTATGTGTGATTAACGGAATACTGAATAAAGTAACAGGTTCGGCAGCAAGAACTATCAATGCCTACGGTATACCGGACAACTGGTTGGGCATTCGAAATGCCTTGATTAATAACTTTTCCGATCAAAGGGACGAAACTGCTTTATATAACGATATGTCTTTATTACATCAAGGTAATAGTACTCCGCAAGATCATTATGATAAGTGCCAAACCCTTTTCAGTACCATCATGACATATGTTACTCTGCACGAGACCATACCTACAACGATAGAAGCAAAACGCGATTTGTATAAAAAATTAACTTTACAGTCATTTATTAGAGGCCTTAAGGAACCCTTAGGATCTCGTATAAGATGCATGAGACCGGAAACCATTGAAAAGGCTTTGGAATTTGTCCACTAAGAATTAAATGTCATTTACTTACAGCAGCGTAGCGATAGTTCATATGAGCGACGTAATCACTCCGTTCAACAGATGTTTCCTAGTTATAAAACGCCACACCAGGTCCATATGACCACACCACCACATAGAGGTTTTAATTTACCTACTCCGAGTCCTAGTGGACATAAACCTGTATTTCAGCAGCAATGGAGACCAGGTCTTCACAATCAAGTACCATATCGTACACCTAATATGTTCAGTCGTACTCAACAAATGCTTCGCGCACCTCCACCAAATTATAATCCCCAAAGTAATATGTTTAAATTACCACATAGAAATTTTTCACCCCAATATAATGGCCCTAAACCGATGAGCGGTGTTAGTCATTTCGTTTCTAAGCCGCCAGGGTTATCAGGACACGATTGGCGTAAATCAGGGAACGCGCCACCTACTAACTATTTCAAATCACGCGAAATGAACTTTAATGAAATGTATAATTTTAATGATAATGATTACTATAATGATTACGATTACGACTATGAACAATCGGACTATCCTTTTTATCCGGACTACTCTGACTTATATGACTACGATAACTACGTCACCGACCCTTATTCTCAACCTCAGAACTGTAATGTCTCTAATGACAGTACCGCCTTAGAACCTCCACCACCACGTACATCCACTAGTCATGACAATCAGGATTTTCGCGATACTCGAAACCAGAAAGACTTAAAATAGAATTAAGGCCTAGTTTCCATGAACATGTTTCGGCTAACTCTCCAATGTTATTAAAAGCACCTACAGACATGCCCAACGGTGATTATTTCATGACACAGCAATTTCATTGTAACGGCATAATTCCAGAGTGTAGCACTCAAGTTACAGACCGTACAGGTATTGGAGAAATAAAAAACCCGACCGAACGCGATATTCTCGTTAGGTTTGATCATCCGATACAAGCAGAGCTAGTTGATATTCAGTGCACTAGCACCGGACAAAGTAAGGACCGCGTAAAAAATACATTGTCGCGCTTGCGTACTGACCATTTAAATGTAGAAGAAAAAACTAATTTAGAGATTTTATGTGCCCGTTATGCTGACGTATTTTATATTGAGGGAGAACCTTTAACTTTCACAAATAATATTAAGCACCGTATTAGGACAACCGATGAAATTCCCGTTTATACAAAAAGCTACCGATACCTATTTGTTCACCGACAAGAAGTTAGGGACCAAATAACTAAGATGCTTGACCAGGGAATTATAAGACCTTCCGAATCAGCCTGGAGCTCACCTATCTGGGTTGTTCCTAAAAAGACTGACGCATCAGGTCAACAGAAATGGCGAATCGTTGTAGACTTCCGAAAATTAAATGAAAAAACCATAGACGACAAATACCCTATTCCTAACATAAACGATATACTGGCTAAGCTTGGCAATTTTCAATACTTCACGACGCTAGATTTGGCATCCGGCTTCTACCGGTGTGAAATGGATCCAAACGACATTTCTAAGACAGCGTTCAATGTAGAGCATGGGCACTTCGAATTTTTGCGCATGCCCATGGGATTGAAAAATTCTCCTTCAACTTTTCAAAGAGTCATGGATAATGTGCTTAGAGGCCTTCAAAACGAGATCTGCCTCGTTTATCTTGATGACGTCATCATTTTTAGTACGTCAATACAAGAACATATTATTAACTTAGAAAAGGTCTTCAAAAGATTTCAGGAATCAAATTTCAAAATTCAAATGGACAAATCTGAATTTCTTAAGTTAGAAACAGAATTTCTAGGACATATTATCAGCGGAGAAGGTGTTAAACCTAATCCTAATAAAATAGCAGCTATAGAAAAATATCCCTTACCGAAAACGCCTAAACAAATAAAAGAGTTTCTCGGATTGTTAGGTTATTACAGAAAATTTATTCCAGACTTTGCCCGAATCACAAAACCTATGACAAAATGCCTTAAAAAGAATAATAAAATCACTTTCGACCCTGACTATATAGACTGTTTTAACAAATGTAAGACCTTATTAATAAACGATCCCATCCTGCAATACCCTGACTCAGACGCATCAAACATAGCAATTGGGGCTGTTTTATCCCAACGAAATGTCGGATCAGACAAACCCATCTGCTATGCCTCTAGAACATTAAACGATAGCGAAACTAATTATAGCACCATAGAAAAAGAACTTTTAGCCATAGTATGGGCCACAAAATACTTTAGGCCATATTTATTCGGACGTAAATTTAAAATACTTACAGACCATAGGCCTTTACAATGGATAATGAACTTGAGTATTAACATAGCGGGGCAGCAGTTATTACTTTTGATGCGAAACAGAGTTCGCCGGGTCAGCTAGTACGACTATACAATAGTATATAAGAAGGGAAAATATAATACTAACGCTGACGCACTATCCCGAGTTGAAATTAATAATGAAGAGACCGAATCCATGATTCCGAACGTCTCAGAAAGACCACCCTCACATTCAGGTTCCTCAACTGTTACCATACATACTAGCGCGGAAGACCCCATTTTAGAAATCCCTATAACTGACGTACCGCTTAACAGATTTCAAAGACAAATATGTATAACTATAGTAGGCGACATAAAACGGCGAACAGTTACTACTAAACCTTTTGACACGCACACCAGGACGTTCATACAAGTTTCGGAATCGAACCTTGAGCAAGACGTAATTAATGCAATTAAAGAATACGTTAATCCTAAGGTGAAAACCGCTATAAAAATAACTACTACTTTAGGTATGTATTCAATTATCCCCTTAATCCAAAGTAATTTTCAAAATTCAGCCATGAACTTAGTTTTAGTGAAATCCGAATTAGAAGACGTAAAAGAATATTTGCAGCAACAGGAACTCATAAAACACTATCATGAAGGTAAAACCAATCATAGAGGTATAACCGAATGTTATCTTTCCCTTTCGAGAAAATATTACTGGCCTAAAATGAAAGATGACATCACTAAATATATTAACGAATGTGCTATTTGCGGACAAACCAAATACGATCGGAATCCAATTAGACCACAATTTCATATAGTGTCCCCAGCGACCAAACCTTACGAAATTGTACACATGCACGTCTTTACAGCCCAAAACGAAAAATACCTAACTATTATAGATGTTTTTTCTAAGTACGGACATGCTTACTATATCAGAGACGGGACCGCAACTAGTATCTTGCAAGCGATATTAAAGTTTTGTACACATCATGGCCTTCCTTTAACTATAGTGACCGATAATGGAACGGAATTTACAAATCAGTTATTTTCGGAATTTATTAGACTACACAAAATCAATCATCATAGAACTCTGGCTCACTCTCCTAATGACAACGGAATAGTAGAACGATTTCACTCTACGCTATTAGAACACTTGCGTATTCTCAAGTTACGACAGAAGGGCGAACCAGTAGTTAATATTATGCCTTATGCCATATTAGCTTATAATAGTTCCGTACATAGTTTTACAAAATGTAGACCCCATGATATAATAAGAGGACATTTTGACCCTAGGGACCCTATTGACGTGGACATGACTGAATACCTCATGCAACAGTATATTTTAACCCACAAAGACCAAATAGAAAGAAAGAAAGAAAGAAAGAAAATAAATTTATTTACACAACACAAGACACACAAATGTTTTACAAAAAATGGGACAATACAAAAGTTCACAATAGTGTGTGTCATTGTGGTTGCAAATTGGACACCAGCTCAGCATAATGCTGAGAAAACAAATGAAAACCGTATATGACCTAATTAATAGCTTCACTCTAACTGACCGTATTAATATCATGGAAAACCGAAATAAAGATAGGGAAAACGAAGTAGAATACCACCCCAACCAACAAGTTTTTATAAGTAACCCAGTCGCCAGCAGACAAAAATTAGCACCCCGATATACTCACGATACTGTCTTAGCCGATTTACCTATTCATATACAGTCGACTCTCGTTAATTCGAAACTCGAGGGACTCTTAAAATATTACGAATTATCGAGTGTTCGAAATATTAAATATGTAGTTCGAAATTTGTGAGAGAAATTAAAGAAAACTTCGAATTATTAAGTGTTGATCAATTCTTATTTATTAACTGCTATTCTATAACAATGACAGAACTTTAGAGGTACATTCGTGTACATACACTTACGTATTCATAATGTTAATTAATTATTATTTTGAAAGAACTCTGTAATACTGGTTTGCTTCAAAGCACATTGCTGCTGTTCAGAATGTTCAATAACTTTATTTAAGAGAAAAAGTGCCTGGAATACTTTTTCATCACTTTCGTTTTGTAGACAGAAGCTTTGCAAGGTATCGAATGAGGATCTTGCGTCCTTAACTGACCGTACTAATAAAAAGCATGTGTAACCACTGAGTTCAATATAGTGTGTAACAGTACCATTAGTCAAACACTGTAATCATAGCCTAAACAAAGGCTCAAATAACAAACAAGTTAATACAAGTTTGATCTTGTCGCAAAATGTATGTACATACTTACAATCTTTCTCTCTGCAACTTCGAATTGTCGAGTGTTGGACGCCGATAAGTTCGAATTAACGCGTCGTTTTGTTATATAGCAATGATATTTTCGTACGAATTACCAAGTGTTTAAAAATGTATTGATTTAGTTCGAAATATAAAGAGATTTTGTAGGGAACTCGTGATATCTTTGAATTATAGAGAGGTTTGAATTATCGCAGGTTTGAATTAACAAGTGTCGACTGTATATACTTCGAAAAAGAAAGGCCCCGTAGCAAAATCCCGACTTAAACGCACCCCTAAGACATCCAAATTGTTTCAGAATACTCCTGCTAATGACATATACTAATAAAAAGCATGTGTAACCACTGAGTTCAATATAGTGTGTAACAGTACCATTAGTCAAACACTGTAATCATAGCCTAAACAAAGGCTCAAATAACAAACAAGTTAAAACAAGTTTGATCTTATCGCAAAATGTATGTACATACTTACAATCTTTCTCTCTGCAACTTCGAATTGTCGAGTGTTGGACGCCGATAAGTTCGAATTAACGCGTCGTTTTATTATATAGCAATGATATTTTCGTACGAATTACCAAGTGTTTAAAAATGTATTGATTTAGTTCGAAATATAAAGAGATTTTGTAGGGAACTCGTGATATCTTTGAATTATAGAGAGGTTTGAATTATCGCAGGTTTGAATTAACAAGTGTCGACTGTATATATTTCGAAAAAGAAAGGCCCCGTAACAAAATCCCGACTTAAACGCACCCCTAAGACATCCAAATTGTTTCAGAATACTCCTGCTAATGACTCTCCGTCTAATACTGGCGCTGAGTTTAGAAAAAGGACCAGGACCATTACCATTCAAACTTGGACAAGCAAGACTTATAACACACTACCATTCTTTTCTACAATACATTGAAATAACAGATATCGAAGACAGACTTGACTCAGTACTGACACAAATTAATTATTTCAAAAATAAATTAGATAACCGCACACTTCCTTTATACGAACTTCAGATGTTACACTTGTTTAATAAATTAGATACTATTAGCTCTCATGTTAAAACCTTAGAACCCAATCGCCCAAAAAGAGCACTGATTGATGGATTAGGATCTATTATAAAATATGTAACCGGTAACTTAGACCATACGGATGCCTTGTTATACAATAACGCCATTAGACAATTAGAGAAAAATAACCATATAATATCATCAGAGTTGAATGAGCATATCAGTCTTAATAAAGCCTGGATGACTCATCACAATGAGATACTTTCACATATCGTGAAAAATCAAGAAATCATAAATTCGACCTTAGATCTTCTGATCAATGAGAGCATATCTTCTAAAGCTGATTTTGTTCAATATACAAAGTTTGCACAACTTTTATCTATAATCAGTGACAATATAGATGATTTGCTCAGAGAAATAACTAGAACAGAGAATACTTTAAGTTTCATACGTGCATCAAGCACACATCATAGTTCGTTAGACATACATACTTTAGGTAATATGATAAGTAGATTAAGATCAATATATAGTAAAGATAAAATATTAGATATAGACTTAAGGGAGTATTACACTATCATTAAACCCGGCTACTATTATATAGACAAAAGAATAGTTATCATATTTAAAGTACTAGTAATTACTTCAGATGATTTTAAATTATATAGGCTAGCAATAGTCCCTAATAAATTAGGATATACCCTTATTCCTCCTCATCCTTTCATTGCAACCAACGGAAAAGTTTTTAAGTACATAGAGACAGAATGTCCGAAGTTAAGTCAGTATCATGTTTGCGAGGAGGGACTAAACCACCAACTTGGAGATCATTTCGACTGTATCAAAGAGCTGATCTACAAACAAGCCCTTGATGAATCATGCAAGCCAACCAAGATCTCGCTTACAAAGGAAACCACGACACCGACACTATACTTTAATATTTCCAAGACCTACCCGAATAGAATTAAAATGTGAGCGGCAAGAGTCCACCTTACTACAAGGCAGCTATCTAGCTACGATTCCCCAACACTGCTCACTACGCACTAGAGAATTCACAATAATTAATACTAACGACCATATCAAAGGACAGCCACTCAAGATTACAGAAGTACCTATGAAAGAAAACCCCGCTGAAATAAATATTCCGCATCTGAAACTCAATTCAGTAAACCTGAAAAAGCTACACGAAATTGAAGATAAGATCCTTATTCAGCATCCAATACGACTCGACAGCATAAAGATCAAAGAGACCTTATATCACACGACGATACCCCTATATATCATATTACTAGGTGCAGCCATACTGACGACCATATTAATTATACGTCGCCACAATAGTTGGACTATACTAAAGAAGAAAATGCATGAAAAAGAGCCTGTTAACCATCATTCTGAAAATTCAGACATCCTCAATACTGAAAACCAGATGCCAGCAACATTTTCGCTGAAAGTTCTCAAATAGTTGCTGTTCTGAGGGGGGAGGTGTTACGGACTTGGCCTACACTAAAATCTGCTGAGCCAGATCATCTTGCAACATATCGATACATATTCGGTATGGATCAGAATCGATGTTGAAATCATTCGTCAGCAATATCAACACCTGCTGTCGCTTCACAGGAAGACCGGACCACCGATGTCGCGATTGCGATATCCAAGCAATCTCCCACTTACTTAGTATTGTAATTTGCTTTATTAATTTTGTATAATTTTATTAACACTTCGGTACTAACATTGTCCAAGTCTAGACATAAGTTTAGTTGAAATAAATTAGTTTAATTTTAATTTGTTTTTTTTTTAAGTCCTCCGGCTGTCGGATTCATAATTAACTAGTCTAAAAACCGCGTAATTTAGACGAACTTACTTCTACCGAGGCTTAGGTCTTCCATTTTGATTTATATTCTGAAAAGTTGATCCAATATTTAACATCATTCCCAAACTTTGCTAAGTTATCTTTACAGAGTCAAGTTATTTGATATTTATTAATCATTTTGTTTTGGTTTTCATCATTTTAGATCTTCGTGATAACAACTTCAACAAGTTAGAAGATGTTGAATCAAGACAGACACAACTCCAATTTCAGTTGGTGTAAATTGGATTGCTTACAGTTTGTCATTCAACTCTATAAATAACGTTTCACTTCAGATACTCTTTGAAAGGGGATGAAAGCTACACAAATTGCGCAATCTTTTTTGGAAATAATTAAATTTGTCAATAATGACGACGTCGCGTAGATACTCAGCATATGCCAGAAACAAATATATATATAAATACTATCACAATGTATAGTGTCCACCAAACGTATTTTTAGCTGAAGCCGAAGCCAATTATTCGGCAATCTCTACAACCTTCTGCCGAAACCGAAGCCGAAGTTTTATAAGCTATTAGTAATTCGATAATTTTCTTCAATATTATCCACAGCTAAAGAAGAATATCGGCTTAAAGTGGCTCATGCCGTTCGTCAAATTCCGACTGTTATCGGAACTTCGGCGGGACCTTCGAAGATCTCGCTGAAGATAGATTTTTGGCCGAAGGTGTCCGAAGCTTCGGTCGGACACTAACAATGTAATAATTGTTTAAAAAAATAGGCAACACTTGGCATAAAAAGCTATAATGAATGAATTAACGGCTCAATCTTAGTATACCTGTAGCTCCTGAATAGAAATAATAGGCAAAAGTTAATGGCATTGAAATATTAGAAAATTAATAATTTGGCTGTAGGCGGCACTTGGGGAAAAATACAGCTGTGGAGAGATTTCAATATCAAATACATCCAAAATCAAATAAAAAAAATACCATATTGAATGCATATGTTGGTAATAAAATCAAAGAAAAGACTGAATAGATAACAAAATACTATCTGCTACATTTGTTTTTTTTTTAAATAAAACCACGCCCCACTCAAAAAGGTTCATCAATTTTACATAAATACTTTTTATTGAATGACAATGTTGCGTCGTTTACATTGGCGAAGAAACATATCAACAGGCTATCTAGCAGATACTCTTACTCACAAAAAATCTCTCTATTCACGTTAGATCTCTCAATGGGGTAATCAATCACTTTTCTGGTGAAGGCCAAAGGTAATAATTTTTGTAAACCGTAAAATATTTATTTAAGGCAGTACTTGTATACCCTTGTATTCCCCGAAGATATTTTCCGAAAGTCGGTGTGAGAAAAAATATGGATTATTCTTGTTCCGATTTTGTTAGTTACTATTTTGATACCCTTAAGACTTAAAGGAATATTTCTTTTTAGCAATATGTTAAAATTGAGCAAAAGTACAAAATATGTTCACGTTCATGATTCGTTATTCGTCACGAAATTTAATAACAATCTTACAAATACAAGAAATTAGAACGAGTCTCTGACATTCATTTCAAATAAAATATTTTTTATTTATATTTTTGCGCGACACAACAAAATTGGCTGAGAAGTTGCCGTGTTTCTTTCACATCTTTTGAAAGAATTTTTCTCATAATGAGCAGATGCAAATTGATTTTGTTATTATGGTGTCTTTTATAAGCCCTGTTGTGATTTCGAATGTCTCTCTTTTATTCTGGTGATTATTTATTAAATCACTTTGTTTTGGCGGAGGATGAGGTTGCAATTCTGCTGTTATTACAAGCCTCTCTGGATACGTCAATATATAAAATTGTTTTGAATCTGAATATTGCCAAGTAATTGCTGAGTAATAAATCGATTCAGTATGAATTCTGGTAAAAATTTAGTCCAGATACTACAGTTTTTTAGACAGTCCCGCTGCAACACTCAGGCATCAGAAGAATATTATGGGGTGGAAACATGCATTTAAACTAAATGCCAAATGTAAAAGTCTTAATACTGTAAAATTCTTTAGTTAAATCACAAGCAAGGTTGAAAACTAAATTGAAAATCAAAAGTATAAAAGAAATTATATAGAAAACGAATGGTCTTAAAGCAATAAACTGAAGTAATGTTATGGCAAATAAATCCATTAAAAATGAAATCAAGTGAAAAGTGACCCTCACGAGTACAAGACTCTGCACTCGCAGAGAAATATTATGACCATTTTTCTTAGGACTACAACTAGTGCGTAATAATAGTTCGGTTGCTGTAATAGAAATTATCGCACACTACATTGATAATAATATCATGTTTGTAATCACTATATTTGTTATATCATTCATAAGTTCCTTAGTTTTGATGTTTACAATATATATTACTAGCTGATTTGGCGAACTTTATTCCGCAGCAAAAGTAATAAATAAGTATTTTTTTAATTTATCACTTGTATACATTATAGCTAGAAACCACCCGTTCACACCCTGTAAATATTAAAAAAAAGCAACAAAATCAATTGCGTCGTTTCAAAGATCTAAGCATTTATGGGGTCAGACAACGGAAAACGACTTTATTTTATACTATGTAATGATGATGGAGTTTCTTTAGCAAATATTACTACAACTATCCAGAGACAGTAAACTGAAAAAAGGACAAACGAACTAGCGTGTCACATGATGGTATGCGGCTATCGCTAACAATGGAAATCTGCAACGCCCAAAGGGTCACAACTGCGTTTGAACATGTAATATGAGATAGGGAAGGGAGGACGAAGAGAAGAGGGTGAACTTCCGGATAATTTTCTCGCCAAACAAAACCCGGCACGAGCCACTTGGCGGTGATTTGCGCAGAGCTCGTGGTGCTGGCATGGCTATTATGCTATTGAGCGCCCTATCGAGTTGTAATGAAGTTTGGGGCAAATATGACTACTTCTTTTCGGAACACTCACCGGTTCATTCCCTTTCTTATAAGGAAAGATGCAGAGACGTTCCAGATACTTTACAGCCGTCGCGTTAGTAAGACGGTCGGAGCCGCGACTTATTCAAAGACTTTTATATATTTGTTACCTGCTAAGTCAATAAATTAATCAAGAAATAGTCAATAATAATAGTCAATAGAAATATCCTATGTTTTCGTACAACTGTTGAAAATAAAAACACCAAGATTTTTTATTTACCTTTCATACTATAGGTAAATATTAAAAGGTAAATATTGATTATTGATATTTATTTCTAAAATGTATTACAATCGACTCCGTAAAGTTTATTAACCGTAATTTGGCAACAAAATAAAACTCGGCATGGCGATGCATAATTGCCATTAACTATAGATATTAAAGACGTAAACTAAATTCTAAGTACTAGAGTAAATTCTTAGAATGTAAATTTATTTCTCAACGTTTGAAAGTTTCAACGTTTCACTACAAAGTTAACGTCATCTGTCCGTCTGTTGTTACGTTGTTTAAGTTGAAAGATTATTATCCTTTGATGTAAACCGTCATTAGGAAATTGTACTTTTCAAGGATAGCTAAGTGAAAAACGTAATTTTGAATTTTCTTTGAGTTTTCTTTTTATAAACCTTTCGGTTATGTTATGTAAAGGAATTCAAAAAATAAAACAAAATGGGCAAGCGTGTATTTGAAATTTATGTGAACCAGTAAACACTTCTTTGGCTTGCTTTGTAGCGAAAAGAGGAGACAAAACGCAAACATTGCCGTGGGATAAATACAAATTTATTCTCACTGCACTTAATATATAACAACAAGCTGAGTCAGTGAACTTCGTTTTTTTTAAGGGATAGAGGGCAAACGAGGCAACAAATCTAGTATTACAGTTGCGGTGCCGGCCTTTAAGGGAATAGGATAGGAAAGTATAGCGAAGGGGTACCTCTACTACCGAAAAAAACGCTACATGAGCCACTTTACGTCGATCTTCTGGGAGGTCGTGGTATTTCACCGGACGAGAAACGGCCCATTTGAGCATCTAACAGCTGGGCTCTAACACTCGTATCGAATTATCACAGGTTTATGACAGAAAAGTAAACATTTTGGATTACCCATTTTTTAATACATTTAATATGAGATAGGGAAGGGTTGAGCAAGAGAAGGGGATGGAATTCCGGATACTTTTCTCGCCGAACATAACCCGGCACGAGCTACTTGGCGTCGATTTGCTCAGAGATCGCGCTGGTGGCATGCCTGTTATGCTATTGAGCGCCCTATCGAGTTGTAATGAAGTTTGGGGCAAATATGACTACTTATTCTGGTGATTATTGATTAAATCACTTTGTTTTGGCGGAGGATGAGGTTGCAATTCTGCTGTTATTACAAGCCTCTCTGGATACGTCAATATATAAAATTGTTTTGAATCTGAATATTGCCAAGTAATTGCTGAGTAATAAATCGATTCAGTATGAATTCTGGTCAAAATTTAGTCCAGATACTACAGTTTTTTAGACGGTCCCGCTGCAACACTCGGGCATCAGAAGAATATTATGGGGTGGAAACATGCATTTAAACTAAATGCCAAATGTAAAAGTCACTACACAGACCACGCATCGGTCTGTGTAGCGTAGGACGTTCCCTCACTAGATGGACAGACGACCTAATAAAAACAGATGGCATTTTTTAAGTATTTACACCTCATATCTACTGAAATATAGAAACATGAGAATCGCGACTAACAAAATGCCAGAATTATATATATTAGATATGTTTACTAGACAACATATCGACGCCCCCAAGCACCAACCCAATAATAGGACTTTACTGTTTTTTTTATTTCAAATTTGACATCTGTAGGCAAGGACTCATAATATGTTTTTTTTTTCTACGGTTAATTACAAAAATATGATCAACGACAGTTTTATCATGCGAAACTTTTATTGCATTTTTATACTACAAAACATAAAAAATATATATTGTTTCTTTTTAAATTTAATGACAGATAATAAGTATTATAGTAATATCGTAAACTTTAATTTGATACATTTAATATGGCATAACGAACACTGAAGATATAGCTAAAAACCACAAAACATTTTCTCCTCAAAAAAAAACAGTGTTTTGCGCTTATTGGGTTATTGCCCGGGGACTTCGATATACCGATTTAGTTAGTAGGTATAAATAAATATACCTATATGAATTGAGTCAACATACGAATAACACTAATGACCAGGGAATGCCTGAGTGGGTCGTTACAAAACATTCGTAAGTACCAAATAACCGCAGCTAAATCGATACATTCCCTTAGGGTATAAAATACCCCCAGACAAAACACACAGATATACAGTCAAAAAGACATGTCAACCTTATAACACCCCCGTTTTCAAACGGCGGTAAATGGGTTACAAAATATCATTTATTAAATACAGAATATTATCGGCACACGTTACATAAACGTATATACAAAAGCTCATAATTAAATTCGTAAATTACAATTACAAATCCAGTTGGGGAATCTATATTTATACGTGTATTGAGTCAGAATTGTTCCGTATGTTAATTATATATGTTATCAGAACATTATTATATGTTATTTAATGACAGCGACCTATGTAATATTTTTGTTATTGAAAAAACTCTTATTTCATGATAATTTTTTAATTTCATTATAATTTATTTGTTGATTAGCTCGTAAATAATACAAGTATATGTAGTAGGATCCAACTCGGCTGGGCAGCGTTCGGGAAGCTTAGGCATATTTTCTCGTCCAAAATTCATCAGTGCCTAAAACCCAAATTCAAATCATATGCATCTGAGACATGGTCTTTAAATGTTGGCCGCATTCAGTAGCAAAGTCGCTCAGCGTGCTATGGAGAGGGCTATGCTCGGTGTTTCTCTACGAGATGAGATCCGAAATACGGAAATCCGTAGACGTACGAGAGTAACTGACATAGCCCGTAAATTTAGCACGCTGAAATGGAGGTGGACAGGCCACATCACTCGAACAACTGACGACCGCTCGGGAAAAAAGGTTCTTGAGTGGCGACCACGCATCGGTCTGTGTAGCGTAGGACGTTCCCCCACTAGATGGACAGACGACCTAATAAAAACAGATGGCAGTCGTTGGATGCAGCTGACATATGACCGGGAGTTATGACGCGCTAAGGGCTAAGGCGCTAAGGCTACGTTCAGTACATTTTTTTGTAAAAACAGACAGTAGATATACTTATTGATATTGTATCAATCTAGGTATTTTTTTTATTTATTTACGAATTAAGAAAACCTTTAAATTCTTACACATTGAAAAACTTTTTTTTACCAAATTTACTGTTAACTTTAATTAACTAATAATCTCTAATTAACTACCTGACAACTTTATTTATATCTTCTTATAAAATGAACTTGTGACAATTTCTATATATAGGTAGAAATCAATAATAGCAATAAAGCAACTATCAGTACTATCCTATTTTATAAGTTATTGGGGCCACTGCCCCACCCGCCGGATCTTACTAACGACGATAAGTTTAACCACAAACAATTCCCAGATTATACTCAAGCAAAGGTCAATTAATAATAAATGATTTCTTGCCATTGAATAATAACTGGTTTACAGATATTATTTAGATCACGAGAGATTTGATCTAAAAGCCAAAAAAAGTATCGATGCCATTTTGGATTTTAATATTTGATTGCGGGATACAGAAAACAGTTTTAGTAAATGGATAAAATTTTAATATAACTTAAAATTAACAACTCAATTTACGCGAGCTCTGAATAAACTAATTCAACAGACATAAAAAGTTGAGACCATTCAAAAAGCTTAGCGTTTATACTTAGAAAAATTTAATTAACGAAAGACGTATTAATTAAAAGCTTTCAAAGAAAACGATTTTAGCAAGAAGTTTTAAATAGTATATATTTTTATGCAAACTCGCATGTTTTACGCACAAACATTTTTAATTAAGTTAAAGTGTAATATTAAAAGCGCATTAAAAGGTCTTTATATCATAATAATATAATTTCTAAACGAAGATTGTTAGGATCAGCTAGTTTAATGATATAAACTAGAGAAGAACATATCAAATGTAAAAATAAAATACAAACATAACTTTACGGCAAGTTCATGCGGAATTGGCAGAGAGAATAGAGCGCCATTAGGTACGATTCTTACATACCTCACTCGGTTCGTTCACTTTCATAACTTTTGTCATTCATGCTCGTTCATTTTAAGGCTCCTGACATCACCTTCTTTGTTTCTGTAAAAGCATTAATGTATCATATCCATCTTCCTTTTGATCAGTGACATCATAATTTCAAAAACAAATGACTTTATTTTACATAATTTCGATTTATAAACTACGATTATTATAGACAAAGTAGAAAGCATAATTACACTTAGTAGTTACAAATATTAAATCCATTAATGATTTTCTTTGACGCACAATAGGGATCGTGCGTAAAACATAGAGGCAGAACTACTGTCAGAATTAGCGCTCTCTGGTGTTTTATTCGTGAACTTAGTGGGATCAAAACAAACATCTAATAACATTAAAAAAAAGTTATAACAATGGAAAAAATCATAAAATACGGATTTCAACCTGTAGTCAATAATATAATACATGGCCGGAATGATGAGAAAGGTAAATGGTTAAGTCATAACTATAAAATAAATGTCACAAATATTTGAAATTTCATCAATTAAATGATCAAGTATTACATACGTCGTATTTTAAATGTTATAATTTTACTGAATGGTGCATTTCGATTTTATAAATTTTAATTAATATTGTACTTACACGTAATTTTTCACTGCATTTATCCACTGTTTACGTTTTAATATTTTCCATGAGGCTCCTAACACGCTCTCTGGAAATTTATAAAATTTCACTTCCACACCAAATCCACGTTCTCGACGTGATGTATTATTACATCCTAGAATACAACATATTTTTCTCAAAGCAGGCATTGTTTAAAAAATGTTTTATTTTTTATTTATAATTATTTAAAAGTTAATCACATATGTTTACGTTGAATACATGATCCCAACTGTTTCGGATGCTTGCCACTAGTTGGCGTAAAAGTCTAGACGCACGATCCCTATACGGATCTGTGAAGAATAATGACAATGTATTTTTTTAAAAACTGTTGTACAATATGAATGTACTGATGTGAATGTATTATTACAATAAACGAAACAAAAAGCTTTTATAGCTTGTTTTAATGTTGTTACTCGTAAACCGTACCACCTTTATGATTTTTATGTTTTCAGGATCTCTCCGTACCTTGTGTTGGATATGTACATAATACATACATAAGTGACCCTAAACATGTCCTTTTGTAGAACGACCGAATACTGTGTTAGGTACATTTATTTTATTACTACATGGTTACGTAATTAAATTTAAGTACTCTTATTTTCTTCGTATAAAGGAATTTAACTTGCAAGTACAGTTTATTTTTAATAATTTAAACAACTATTTTTCTAACTTAATACTTTACATTATGTACCAAAACTATATTTCATATTTTCGGGCCGTAATCTATACATATAATAAAATTGTAGAAAAGTCAAAACTGTACATTGAA
Organism: Euproctis similis; assembly: GCA_905147225.2. Classification (NCBI taxonomy): domain Eukaryota; kingdom Metazoa; phylum Arthropoda; class Insecta; order Lepidoptera; family Erebidae; genus Euproctis; species Euproctis similis. Next base: position 12,927,981 of record LR990105.1, read on the forward strand.
TATTTTTTAAAAAGAATACTTGGTGTGTGATCTGCAATCGATACCGAAGCCAAAAATATACTTTTTAGAATTTTTGTCTGTTTGTCTGTTTGTCTGTTTGTCTGTTTGTCTGTTTGTCTGTTTGTCTGTATGTATGTCCGGGATAAACTCAAAAAGTACTGCATGGATTTACTTCAAATTTGGCACGAAAATTATTAAGAAGTCGGGTCAACATATAGGCTACATATTATCACGCTATCACCTACGAGGAACGAGCAGTGAACCTTTATTTCTTCAATGTATTCTGTAGCAACGTGTAATCTAACGACGCATATTTGTATGTTGTTATGGTGTTATTATGTTAATAACCATGCTTTAATCTATACATATAATAATAATAATAATATAATATAAGTTAGCTTCACATTTTAATTAACTTATGCCGTTAAACATAACAGACAATTTTAAAACAGTGCCATCTATGAGATTTACAAAACAGAAAACATTAAGTTGAATTACACGTGTAAGCACTTTTTGGTTTTAGATATAAATAAATCTTTGAGATTTTAAAAACATCAAGTCGAATTACATATTTAAACACTTTTTGAATATAAATAATTGAAATTTCATCATGCGCTTGCGGTCAATAGATGTTTTTAAGAGTCATAGATGGAGTTGTGCATTTTCTTCTTTAAAATTGTATCGTTAATTCTTTTCAGAGATGAGCAAGACAATTAAAAAAATGTATTTGTATATGCTAAAAACTGTTAATATTTTTGTTCGGTATTTATTGGTGTAATGATTGCTTCGTAATTTTATAATTTTACAGCTATACTACAAAAATTCCTGTTAAAATGAAAATAAACAATGCGGGCAACAACCACAGAAATATATCAAGATAGAACGGCGAATAGGCGTGGCAAGCGTGCCAAAACCCTGCACTATATTGCATGCTTTTCGAAACTCGCTCTCAGTACGCAACGAGCGTTCCTGCCCTGCGTTCAGGACGTAAAAAAATAGATAAAACGTCACATATATGCCTTATTGTGCTGTGGCAAATTGTAAAAACAAAAGTAGTGAAGCAAATATGAATAAAGGAAATATTTCATATCATCAGTAAGTATTGAAATTCAGTAGAAAGTATTTTTTTGAGATTCTAAATAATTGTTTTACTTTTACCGTGTTAATTAATTACGATAATAAGTTGTATATTTTTTCATTATGATAAATATCCATTGCTGTCCACATTCAACGCTTGTATACAAAAACATTGCGCGCATATATTGTACGCGCAATGTACACAATACACTGCACCAGTAACAACTTAGAGGTCATATATCATTGAATCGCTGTGATTGGTCTTTGTGCTTGCAACGAGAGATTTAGAGATGCGACGCTCCGTGTATCGTTGAGTCTTGTCGATGAATTAATTCAATACTAATTCGAGTATCAGCTCATGTCTTGACCAACAACATTAATAAGCGTGTTGCGTAAAGTTTTTAATAAAACTAAAAAAATATTTACATATATATATATATATATGAAAAAAGATGAAAGAATGGAAGATGGAAGAATGGAAAGAATGAAAGAAAGTATAGTGAATAGTGCAAAAGAAGTATGTGGTAGTGCAAAGAGGCATAAGATTCTGAGAGGTGACGCCTGGTGGGATGCGGATGTGAAATCCAGCGTCGAAAGAAAGAAAAAAGCATGGTTGGATTATGTCTCAAGTTTGAATCAGAATGATAGTATGACAGAGAAAAAGTATGAGAGCTACCGCCGCTGCAGGAATGTTACCAAAGCCTTAGTGAAAGAGAAGCGTGAAAGACTTGTTGCGAATGAGGAAGTGAGGTTGACGGAGAACTTCGAGGCGAATAACAAACTCTTCTGGAGGGAAGTTAGAAAGTCTCGGGGTTCTTCGTCAACATCCAGAATGGACAAAATTATGTCTAAGTTTGGTGACATTCTTGCAAACCCAAGCGATGTATTGGGCAGGTGGAGTGAGTATTTTGGGGAAATGTACGAGTATGTTCCGGATGTGGGCGCCGCGAGTGAGCCTACGGCTGACACCGCTGCGCCAACATCTGATGAGGACATTACTATGGAAGAGATTGAATGGTCGATACGAAGTATGAAAAATGGTAAGGCAGCTGGAATTGATATGATGTCTGCTGAAATGATCAAACACGGTGGAACCTGTGTCCGGGACGCTTTCCTGACCTTGAGCAATCTGTGCTGGAGGTCGGGTAAGGTTCCCATGGACTGGAGGCGCGCTGTCATCGTGCCCTTGTATAAAGGTAAGGGATCACGTATGCAGTGCGCCAGTTACAGGGCCATCAGTTTGATCAGTTTAGCAGCAAAAGTGTATGGGAAAATTATTGAAAGGAGAATGAGGGTGATATCTGATGGAGTGTTGTGGGAGGCTCAGGGTGGTTTCAGAAGCGGACGAGGGTGCATGGATCAGATTTTTTCTCTCCGCAACATCGTGGAGAAACAACTGGCTGTTAACCGGAAGGTTTTCTGCGGTTTTGTGGATCTGGAAAAAGCGTTTGACAGAGTGTTACGAAAGGATCTGTGGGATATACTCCCGGGCTACGGGGTGAGCGGAGCACTGCTGCGCGCTGTGCAGTCCACTTATGAGGGCTGCACAGCGTGTGTGCGTGTTGACGGCGGCTTGTCCCCCTGGTTTGACGTCAATATCGGCGTCAGACAGGGTTGCGTGCTGTCCGCTCGACTGTTCATCCTGTACCTGGACAGTTGTCTCCAGAGAATGAGATCGATGGATGTAGGGATGCGAATGGGTGACCTAGTTGTGAGCTGCCTGCTTTACGCAGATGACGCCGTGCTTCTAGCCGAATCGCCGTCGGACCTGCAAACACTAGTCACTACTATGAAAGATGATTGCATGATTAAAGGCTTGCAGTTGAATGCGACGAAAACGAAAGTAATGGTGTTTGAAAGGGAGGAATCCAGAACAGATGCAAGGATAATGGTTGATGATGTAGTGCTGGAACAGGTGAATGAAATTGTATATCTTGGATGCGCTTTTAGCAGAGATGGAAGGTACACCGCGGATGTAGAAAGACGAGTGGCGATAGGAAATAGCGTAAACGGAGTGTTGGGCAGATTCCTGGGCGCAAAAAATATTAGCAGAAAGGCCCAGTTAGCAATCCACAATGCAGTCCTGATCCCAACACTAACTTATGGAAGCGAGAGCTGGGTATGGCAGAGTGTGCATGAAAGTAGAATAAACGCGGTAGAAATGAGGGCTCTACGCAAAATCTGCGGAGTGACTCTCGCTGACCGCGTAGAAAACAAGGTTGTAAGGAAGGAAGTTGGTTTGAAAGAGAGTGTCGGTGTAAAAGTAAGAAAGGGCATGCTCCGATGGTTCGGACATGTAGAAAGAATGGTTGACGCAAGACTGACTAAGCAGATATACAATGCAAAAGCGGACGGATGTAGGAGTCGAGGACGGCCAAGACACACATTCCAAGACCAAATAGAACGTGTTCTGGAGGAAGGTGATGTTAAGAGCCGCAAAAACCGACACGCGTGCATGAAAAGAGTTATGAAAGTCAACGAAGCGAGTGAGGTGTGTAAGAATCGTGCCCTATGGCGCTCTGTTCTCTCTGCCTACCCCGCAAGGGATTTGGCGTGAAGTTATGTATGTATGTATGTATGTATGTATATATATATAAGTGAGTTGTCAATCAGTCAATTTGTTATTGTACCAAAATTAATTAAGAAAATAAGATAAATAACTAATAATTAACAAGAACAACTGTTACCTATTAAATCATACAACAAAGGATCTTAACAAACAAAAATTTTCCTTTAGGAAATATATCTTATAAATAAATATTATTTTTTTTTTGTTTCATGGTCTTATATGGGTTACCAATAGCAAAAATCATATTGTTAACATCAACTTTTTTATTTTTATTTCCAAAAAGTGGGTACTCTCTGTATCAATGAAAATAGCTTTTGAACGACTACCATCGTTTTGTTCATCACTCGTGAAAATGATCTCCGTAAAGAGTTCGTAACGTCGGGAAATTAATAAAATTGGTAATAAATAAACGCGATAAAATCCTAAAGTTTGTTTTAATGTCATGAACGTGATTCGCGAAAGTCTTAGAGATAAAAATATGTATTGTTTCAAGGACAATAAAATATTTATTAATAAAGTTTATATACTATTGGGAAAACGGGACACTCAGCTTGAATTTTGAATTGTGAATTACATACTTATGTGATATTAAAGAGGTCTGACTAAAGTATTTAACAAGTTTTATTTTCTATGATTATCGTTACACAAAATCAATAAAGTTTAACACATGTTTCAGATATCGATATCGATAATCTAATGAGTGTGTCTTCTCACTAGTCGCCACGCTCACAATGAAAATGACGTCACGCTGTGGGCGTGGTTTTTCAAAAAAGTGACACGCTCGAAATGTATGAAAATATGACATCGCGGCCGTTCTATCTTGATCTATTTCTGTGGCAACAACCATTGCTACCGCAATCTGTACTTATCCTACCAGTTACAATTTCATTTTAGAGGTAATTACTTCTCAACTGTCTATGTAAAAATATAGCTATCTGATCACAAATTCCACGCGTACGAAGTCGCGGGCACAGCTAGTAATAAAATAAATACGAGGGCTGCTACTTATGTGTCCGGAATAAAATAACTATTATTTACTATTAAATATGGTTTGATTGCTTTTCAAAATATTCTCCGTGATGATTAATTCACTTTTGTATTCGATGAAACCAGTTTTTGAAGTATTTTTTCCATTTCGAAGCCGAATTTGTTCGACGAAAATGATAGAATTCATTCCTAATAATTCCTGGCCATTTTATATTTAGTTGCAAAACATAATTTTAAAAAAAAATGACGTGTATTTTTTTTTTAAATGATTTATCTTAGATTACATTTTTTACAAAAATTAGCTCATTGTTATTAAGAAATAATCGTATTTCGTTATATTAATAAAACATAATCTATAAACATTTTCTTTTTAAATAAAAATGATCTTAAACTTGGTGGTCTCATTGAAATAGTGAAATATGTACTAATCTCATTTTGCAGTTGTCTACGGCCGTCAAGTAACTGGGACAAACTGTTTACTGTTTTGAAACAGTTTCATATTGCAGTCCTCGTCATTTTAAATAGAAGCATAACTTCGTTATATTCAACTACAGAAACTCGGATACTGTCTTGGAAGATTAATGTAATATAGAATATTATTTATTATTATTTAGAAAACACATATTTTCTATTGGATTTTCTAGTGCTTCAGCACGTCGACTCCTGGTTCTGAGCAACCGAGTACAACTTCTGGCTCACCCCAATGACTTTCAAAAAGTTTTTTTTTAATGAGATAGGAGGGCAAACGAGCACGTGGGTCACTTGATGGTAAGCAACTACTCACCACCGATGAACACCGTGGTGTTTTGCCGTCCTTTAGTGGGACCGTCCGGTAGGAGGGGAAAGGAAGAGGAACAGGGATTGGGCCTTCGGATACCGGAAACGTGGCACGAGCCACTTCACGCCGATATTCCGAGAGGTCGTGCCATTTCACTGGTTTCATTCATATTGTATAAAATTGTGTATCAAACGTTATTTTATAGTTAATGAGTACTTATAGCAGTAGGCATTGTCATCTATAAAATTATGGACTACAAAAATTTTATCAAGTGTGTCAAAGCACAATAACACCGTCTACTACTTCGGGATATAATAGGATGAAAATACATTTTTGCCCAGTAAGACAATAGGTGCATTTAGGACGTAAACATAACGGCGAGACGAGGCTTAACTGCCGCTGTCTACACCTTCAGGTACACAGTTTAGTTATGTTATGTTTTACATTTTTTCCCTTATGGTGATATAACAGAACCATTCAGACTATCGACGTCAAGCAGTTCATGCCACGTGTCATTCGATGGGAGATGTATCTGAAAGTTCCACCTACATAGATTTGTTAGACTAAAACATCGAAAGAGGATAGTTGAATTAATACAGTTTCTGGAGTTTCGGTAAATTGATTCCCACATTGCGGCGAAACACTACAGCGCTACCTCAGCTAGTTTATGTTTATTATAGCGATAAGTTAAGGGAAGGAAGGGAAGCCAGAAGTTGTTGGGGCACCGTTTGGCGTCGTCGTATCGTGAAATGAAATTTATATAACTGCCGAAACTTGATTACAGATTATGTTTTCCTACTGTTCCTCTAATTTTCTATATGTCCAATAAATAAAACAACTTCTTTGGAACATTTTTGATGTACAAATTGAATGAAATGACCTAATGAATACGTAAATATATTTAAATAAAGACTAAGAGGCTTAAGACGAATTATGAAAGCGGGATGAATGAAGCATAATTCATCCTAATTCGTGAAATCGTATCGCCTCTATTCAACTTGACTTTAAACAACTTGAAATCGTCAAGTAAAATTTCATAATTTAAAGTAATTTGTGTAACTGTGAAATTTATTAACGACTAAATTGAGATTTTATTCATCATCATCGTCATTAGCCTTTCAAGGTCCACTGCTGGACCCCAAAAGAAAGCCACAACTGACGATCCTGTGCCACTTCGTGGTCGTCTCTCGAGAACCTTTCTACCCCAACGGTTATCGATTCGTCGAGCAATGTGGCCTGCCCGTCTCCACTTTAGCGTGGTAACTTTTTGGGCTATGTCTGTCACGCCCATGCGTACCTTCGTATTCCGGATTTTGTTGCGCAGAAAAATTCCAAGTATAACCCGCACCATGGCACGCTGAACAACGTAGAGCTTCGTAACGTAGAAAAAAAATCTCAATACAAACATAGATTAAAACTCGATAAAACAATTTTATTTACAAATTTTCGTTCATATTTTAAATATTCATAATAACATTACAATTACAGCTACTACGTTAAATTAAAATGTAATATTGAAACAGAATGGATTCCTGAGCAGAGACTTCAGAAATCCGTTAACTAAAGCTTCAAAGACCTTTGAACGTGATTTGCATTTTAAATAAGTCATAACTGGACGTAAGTCTTGTAATTTAAGCTGATCTAATGTTTTCTTATAGATAGTTTTCATTGCTTAATTGTTTTAATTATTATTAAATAAATCAGCACCCCGCTTCTGAATCCAAAGATCGCGGATTCAAACACCAAAGACTTTTCGAAATTAATTTCGAAAGTTATATGTGCTATACCGGGCACAATAAAAACTTTGTGTCCGGTATGGCAATAGGTCCGCCACCTATTCCATTTGGGACGTAAATATAACGGCGAGTTGAGGCTTAACAGCCACTGCCTACACCTTAGTCTAGAAAAATAGGGGTGAAGTTATCTGATGTATTATATTAAATCTAATTCAGTCTTGAACATTTATAGAAATCCTTGAACAAAACCCACTCTTTTGGTAAAACCTAATTTTCTTTAAAGCCCCAATTACCCTCACCAAAATCAATCTTTTGATGAAATAAACCCTTGTTTCACGAATTATAGCTGTTTCAACCACCCTAACCAGAGGATTATGAAACTTTCTATCCGAAGGTTTCTTCGGGTAGAAAAAGGCGTGAAGTTACGATATGTTATGTTATTTATCCTACTGATTACGTGAGTTACGCATATGTAGTTTTCTTAAGATACACCAAGACCAAAAAATTGAAGATATTGCATTGACTTGTATAGGTTTCCTATTTCATTGAGATATTGTCCAACATTGTCGTTCAATCTGCGATTAAAAGAAAAGGGAGACCTAAAGGTACCAATAACACCGATTTCGGTGTTGGTATCGGTAGAAAAATAAATAATCATTAATAATTTGATTATATGTCAATGAATAAATTTGTCGGAGGATTAAATTATTTTATTCATCCGATAATCGGACGATTTAGTTATCTTATTCATCCGATTAGCGGACGACTAGCAATAGGCTTATTTTTTACCGACCCAAAAAATATAAAATACAGTGGTACATAGAAAATAAAACCACCAATGTAATACACATTTTTATAAAACTAATCAAGTAATACAATTTTCCATAATTGAGCAAAACAATTCTGTTACAGTTCAAATTAAAGTTCAAAGAATTATACTTTGATAACAAAATTGTTCTGTAATTCATTCAAGATTAGACAAACATTATTACTTAGAAAAAAAGTGGAAAATATATGATCCATTTTCAAATATTAATTTCCTTTTTCTTCGCATGTTTTATATGATGAATTACTTATTATTTTTGTTTTAACTTAATATGCGTCCATGTAAAAGCTCAAAACTGTAGCACCCATGAATCCGGCTACTGCAAAAGACACAATATCGGCGAAATCCTTAATCTCTCTTGGTATTTTGACTACATTACCTAGGAGTATCACGAGTCTTGATGCTGTATACGCTCTTAGTAAGCTTATAGCAGTGAATCCACAACATGTTGTCGACATGTAGAGTGTACTCAATATCCAGAATGGTGTGAGATTCTTCATTTCATTTGAACTCGCGCGACTTAACTTGTCTGCAGCACATGGTATCAGATCAGTCTTGGACAGAGCCGTTATTGCCAACAACTGCAACGCCAACAAACCCGTATACAACCGGTAAGTAGCCACTAAGTCAAAACCCATTTCGATTTTTTTTTGTTTCTATTTAAGTTTACAAATTGTTTGTACAATTTTTATACGCTTAAAATTTTGCAATAACTAAATTTTATTACTGCCCGGAGGAGTGAAAGATTTCCTCCGAGCAAGCACAACCAACCGAGGATCAAAAGTAATCTTTTTGACATCTGTCACGTCTTATATTTTTCTATATTTTATGGCGAATTGTTTATTACCAACTATAACTGTGTTTATTATTATATTAGCTTACTGTTTCCATGGGGTTAATAATTACAATATATTTTTATCTATATTATATACCACCAATAACCAAATATATGTGTGTATTATTTTAAAAAAACGTTATATGATTGTAACGTAACATTTAAATGGACAAATCAAATCAAATCAAAACTCATTTATTCAGTTTAGGTCTTGTCAGACACTTATGAAGGTCACTTTTTTTTATTTTACTTCCGCCAATTCAATTACTCTCGCACTGAGAAGAATTGGCAAGAAACTCAGGGAGGTTTTTTTTTTATTATTATTATCATTTACTCAACAGTACTATGCACTAACAATACAAATTGTTACAAGTGTAAGAAGTAATGACCGGTTTATTTAAAAACGTTATCGTCCTCCGGACGACACGTCCGGACATTTCGGATATATCTATATCAGATTTGAGAATATTTTTTTTAATAACCAAACTGAGAAAAACTTGTCTAATACTAATAAGGCATTTTTATTCTGGGCTAACATACACACATACAATGTAATTAATCTTCTCCAATCAGACCTGAATCTGAAGTAACTATAATTTTAAACAAAATGATCTAAAACAAAGCCAGAAAGCATCAACATTATGCTATCACTACATAGTATAAAACACAGTAACTTTTTATATCCTTTTATCCCTATGGATACTTACATCTTTAAAACCACGCAACGGATTTTGATACGGTTTTCTTTATAGATAGACAGTATCAATTGGGTGGCTTGTATGCATAATTCATGTATAATTTAGTAAAGGAAAATGATAAATCCAAAATTTACTTTTTTATTACTTTTGATGCGGCACAAAGTTCGTCGTGTCAATTTGTTCATTATAAAACTAACCATTGAACAAAATACAATCAAACTAACACAACTGTACATACAAAACAGTTTTAAAACATCTGATAATTAATATAGGTACGAAAACATATCAACGATAATCTTTTTATTCAAGTATTTAGTTAAACTATAAACAGTCTAAAAATCTACAAAAGCAGTTTCCTTTTACTTCTATCAATAAAATTCAGTTCAAGGTAAGGAAATATTCATATATTATCTACATTATTTGGAGGCAGATACGCGAGGAATGTGGATTTTTGCATCGGAACTTCATCCTCGCGGGCGGCCTCCGTGGCGATAATCAAAATTCTATTCTCGAGGCAATAGAGATTAAAGAAGAATCTACTGCAATAAATAGAAAATCTACGTTTCATAATCTTAATATTTTCAGCGATATAGCCTGAGTGTTATGCTTTTTCAGAAAAACATCATTTAACCATCCGCGTCAGTAAGAGAGAGTAGAGTGTTTTTGTAGAGTAGCCACGCACACGCTCCATGAATTGGCCGTCTCGACCGGTGAAATATCACGACCTCTCAGGACATCGGCGTAAAGTGGCTCATGCCGCATTTCGCTCAACCCCTATTTCTCTCCCCTCCTGGTCGCATTTCCAACCTCTTCCTTATCCCATTTTTTTGGCTGGCCACGCAAATGTAACACTCTCTATTGCAGTTGTCCATGGTTGCCGTTAGTTGGTAACCAGCCCCTGACACGCCTGTTCATTTGCTCCCCTATTCCATAGTATATATGATTAATACGTAATTGTTATTTACCCGATTACTCGAGAAGGGTTTATATTTTTAGAATAAATCTATGATTTACATTACATGCTCTACAGCCTAATGGAAAAATAGATTTAAGCTCGGGGGAAAAAGTTGAGATTCTATATAACTGCGATTGTGACACAAACTACACTATTTTCTACAAGATTACAAGATTTATGCGTATATTTGCTTGGTAAGTATTATGTGTGAATTTATTGGGTGCTTGTAATAACTTGAGTGTTGTTAATGAATTACGTTTATCTTAAGATATGTCCTTATCTCCTTGTTATTGAATAGAATATTAATATATCCGCAAACCTCAAAAACAAACTAGATATTATGAGTCAAAAGTCTCGGTGGTCCAGTGGTCGAGCACCCCGCTTCTGAATACAGTGGTCGCGGGTTCGAATTCTCACACTGGGTCACACCAATGACTTTTCGAAGTTCTTTTCGGAAGTTATGTGTGAAAAATATCGATGACTGAAAACTTTGTGCCCGGTATGACAATAGGTTCGCCACCTATTCCATTTGGGACGTAAACATAACGGCGAGTCGTGGCTTTACAGCCGCTGCCTACACCTTTCGGTAGAAAAAGGCGTGAAGTTATAATATGTTATGTTAAAATATGAGTGATATTTGGTCATGGAATTGTTTAAAACTCTTGAGTGAGCAGATGAGGTGAGTAAAATGAGAGTTAATGTTTGTAAATTTAAAGACAAGACTAGGTCTAGGTCATCTCATTTACTAAGTGACGTCATACTACAAAATGGAGTATAATAGCTGTCTGCTTACTAATTATATTTAAATAATGGCTGTTATGAAAGTCTTATATTACTAAGTACAGCTCTTAGTAACTTTATGTATGAATTTAAGAGGTGTCCTTAGATTCGTCTTCTCTGCTACATTAACACAGACTAACATAAACATGGACTAAGGCAGTAAGTCGAATTAAAAGAGAGTGTTGGTATGAAACTAAGGATGGGCATGCTCCGATTAGTGTATTAAGTAGAAAGAATGGATGAATCAAGATTACCTACTAGCAGATATACAATGAAAAACTGGAAGGATGAAAGATCGACTCCTTTATCCGTCCGGACGGCCACGGCACATTTTCCATGACAGAATGAAAGAATGAAGAAAATTAAGCAGCAAGTGACGAGTGTAATAATTGCGCCATGTGTTCTCTGCCTACCCCGCAAGAGGCTTGGCGTGAAGTTATGAATGTATATTGATGGTATTGTAAAGGTATGTATCTCTACTAGTGACGTCTGTTACCTAAATTTAATATTGGATAAAAAGACTATGTTAACAAATTGGTACAGATTTTTATTAAAATGAAACATCACACATATCGCTAATACATCATCATTTCACGTTTTATTTAATAATTCCTTTCAATTGCTATCACCTTCGTTGAAACCCAATATATTATGGCGAGGAAATAAACGGCGAGAATATGTAATAAATTGAGTGAGTTCTCCAATAAAGTTGGCACATTTCAGTTAGCGCGATAAAAACCAACGATAATATATTGGAACAGGAGCTATCGAATTCTAAATATCTTTATAATAAAACCTGACTGCGGAAAAGCTGTGTTTAATCAAATTAAATATGAAGAATGAGTTGCACTTTAAGTTTTTCAGTTTATTTTAAATCTGAGAGCTTTTTAATTATTAAAATAACTTATCTATACCTTTTTTTACGCGAGGAAATGCTTTATGCACACGCCCCGCCTAGGGACGGCAGGGGGTAGTGTGGGACTCCCAAAGCAGTAAACTGCAATCCGATCCTAGGGCTACCCTCTAAAACCTCGCGGCGGCCTTCCTCCAGCGTTAGGGGTATCCAGGACAATGCTTCAGCCCTCTGGACCACCCTGCCGTCGCCCAACTGTTACGAGGGAAGCTCAGTTTCGGGGAGCCTCTGCGTGAGACACCCCAGGGCGAGGCGTGTCCGACCCCGCGCTATAAAGAGGCGTGTGGCCGGTGGCGCCCCCGACGACCCTCCCCGGCCGCACCAGGGGGTCATCCTTCCCGGGCAGCGACCCGGGCGCACTTGCGGGCGAAGACTTGCGCTTACTGAGCTCGCCGCCGCCTCGAGCGTGATCGGCTCACTCATTCATCCCGCTTGAAACTAATCTATACCTACTAATGTTATAAATCTGAACGATTTATTTGTTTATTTTCTTAGGTTCGGTTCAGTTCGTATTAAAATTTTTTTTTTGTGTTGGATAGTTCACTGATAGAGAAAGGCGCTAAGCCTATATATAATCATACTACAACCAATAGGTTCGAAACACTAACATTTTAGTGTTAAAAATATTTATTATCGTCATATAAAATTCGTGCAGTCGGCCAGTAAATAAATAAAATATAAACCAATGATTATTCAACGACTTATATTTCAATTTTGTTAATGTAAATTGTATATTTACATCAATACTGTTTGTTAAGTAATAACAATTCACTTCGAAGACGCCAAAAGTTATTATTTAATTGATAGAAGTTTGGTTAACCCGTCAAGATCACAAGACTGACAAGAACAAGACTTGTTTATGTAATTCACTGTGTTCTTGATGAAATTATAAACATTTTGTAACTGGTTTGTATTTTGCACTGATGTTTACTTATTATTTGTAATGTTATCAGAACAGTTCAATATTGTTTTGTCTTGTCTCGTTTATAATAATTTGTGGAGATATCTTTCAATATTTAGAACACATTTTTCGACAAAGTTTTGTAAAGGCTTTTGTGTGCGTCATTATTTGAGAAGGGGACTCACAGTTCTTGCGAACATTTAGTGTGTTTCTGCTTAAAGCATCCGATACTCTTTTCTCAACCTCAATTTTCACAAAGCCCTGGAACTTTACACAAGTATTTAATATTATAAAAACTTAAAGTTTTATTATTTAACTGTCATTACGAGTCAGGCAACTTTAACTACCAGGCAATACTAGTAAGTGTATTATTGATCCTGTAACCATCGCTTAATAATAGAACAGACATTCACCCCGCGAACTGCCAATCAATACATGCAAATAATTTATCAATGTGGATTAGAAATATTTATTTGACAAAATGGTAACCCCTTTGTATTAAGACGTTTATTAAGAATAACTATCTCATCTGCTTTAGAATTATTTTAAATAAATATGTGAAAAATTTACCTATTACGAGTAGGTATGTAAAGAAATTGTAAAAGTAGATTTTAAATACTATCATTTTAGCGTAATATCAAATTTTACTTAATATAATATATTGCTTATTTTTTATGGTATTGGAAGGCAAACAAGCAGACATCACGTCACCTGAAGGTGAGCAACAAACGCCGCCCATGGACACCCGAACACAAATAGCGTTACAGTTACGCTACCGCTCCTCACAATGGGATAGGCACCTCTATCACCGAGCGAAACGCGGCAAAAGACCGCGCGAGAATTTTAATTAATAATAATCGTACTTCCTATTAATATCATAATTTAAGGTCGACCTAATTTTTATTTATGAGCTGTCTAAACCATTGGAGCTACGAAAGGAAATATCGTGGGATTCTTAGACTTAAACAGAATTCAATGAAAATTTGCTGCTACCGTGGCAAACCTTTTTATGAAATACTGGTGGAAACTAGTGATAGATAGTTTAATTAATCTATATATATATATAAGAGATTTCCACCTATATATTGACTCATCACGATATCTCTGGAACCATAAGGCGTAGCGACTTGAAATTTGGTAGGATTATTCCTTTCGCCGAGTAGAGGTCAGCTAAGAACGGATTTTACGAAATTCCACCCACAAGGGGGGTTGCGGGGGTGTTAACAATGGAAAATTCCCATTTTTAACCTATAGCTGCTATCGACTTCAAATTTGTCGAAGATATTGCAGTATTAACATAGCGGGGCAGCAGTTATTACTTTTGATGCGAAACAGAGTTCGCCGGGTCAGCTAGTAGAATATAAAAGACATTAATGTACACCATTTCCAGAATAAATTATAATGAGCATTATGACAAAACATGTTAGGTAAGTACAACAGACGGTCTCATTGCATGCTTTGCTTCCAACCAAATTCTTATTAGTCTTTTTAATTTAATTAATCATTACATGGTACCAATTATTATTTAACATTATACATGATCCAAAACACCTCGACCATTCAAATCAATTTGATACCGACCACATCTAAGACTGGTCAATCCAAATAAATTTAACAGACACCAAGCTTGTATTCAGAGTAGAGTTTGACTGCAAACCTTTTAAGTAGCCTGATATTGAATTTAATATAGAATTAAATACAATCTTCTCTCATATAAAGTAATAAAGCTCCTGTTTTATGACAGTCTTTTAGTCCTTAAGTTACAAATATAATGTTTAATTAAACAAATTAGGATCTTTGATGTCAACTAATGACAGCTATGATAATAATAAGACCGTTCTATTTATTTACATTGTCTGGGGAACAATTATTCCTTTGTATAAATAATAAAGTTTGCTCTTTATTTTTTTGGTATTTCTATTTAGGTTACAATATCTACCTTTACCGTGGGACGAATTATTTAGTATAGTTAGAAAAAGACGACGCTCCATTCTAAGTCTGCAGGCTTATTGATATAGAAAATGTTTTTTTTTATTTTTACTTTCAATACCCTGAGGCTTAGTCAGTAGCGAATGTATTATTTTTAGTCTAACGAAATATTTGGCTGTCTTTAATATTTATAGCTTTTAAAATTAAAA
Source organism: Euproctis similis (assembly GCA_905147225.2). Taxonomy (NCBI): domain Eukaryota; kingdom Metazoa; phylum Arthropoda; class Insecta; order Lepidoptera; family Erebidae; genus Euproctis; species Euproctis similis. Next base: position 12,943,174 of record LR990105.1, read on the forward strand.
TTTAACTAGTTTATTTCTCCACCCCTCACGTAATTAATACAGCAACTTCTTTCATAATATGTATCCCTATATATATATGTACAGATCGAACTTAAAATACTAGTTTCAGACGTTTTGACTAGGAAATATTACTTAGGTATACATTGTCAAGCTTCTTTTGAAGGGTGTAAATCGAAAAACTCCAAAATTACTAATTAAACTTTGTGATTATAACAGTTCAATAATATTTTTTGAAAAGAGTCATTAAACTTGGCTGCATTATTAAAGTGATCGTGAAAGTCATCATCATTAAAAAGGTCATGCGAACGGAACTGTAAACAACAAACGATAATAAAATAGCATTTTCACACAAAATGTTACAGCTAAGGTTCCAAAATCTCGTTACGATTTAGTGAAATGGAAAGAAGCCGAACACATTCATCGGGAGAAAATCAAATGAACGAACGAAAATCCCGTCTTTTTAAAAAGAAAACGAACAAATCTATTATGTCCGTGAGCCACGTCGACACATCAAATGATTCACTCCCAACTGAGATTCTATATAAAAAAATGTGTGTTGAAAAGCGGAAACATCTTTAGCGCTTTCCATGTAGATCAATTTTATTTACGTAAATTTATTTATATATTTTTTTCTTCGAATATTTGTATTGGCTATAGAAGCTTCGGTTTTGTTTTTACAATGAGTAAGTATTCTTTTTTTAGGCTTTTAGATTTCTTCTACGAAAATGTTTAATTTAGATCTGATCAGTTGATAAATTACAAGTCCATGGAAAGTATTAACCAATAAAATAACTAATTTGACCACAAAATTGTTCCTTGTTATCTATAAATTTTAAAAAAATTGAGGTGTCTGTTTGTAATATTGGAATAATTGATTTCTACTATATTCATTTTTTTCTATTTTGTCTATCGGTCTGTCTGTTTGTTTCAGGTAATCCCTGAAATGGCTTTATAAATTTTGACGTAACTTTTATTGGCAGGTAGCTGGTGTAATTAGGAATAACTCGGGCCACATTACTTCAAAACAAAGTTTGCCGGGTCAGCTAGTCTATAGAATAAAATGAAGGTTACTGGGAGAAAAAAAATCTAATAGACTTCTCCCACACATATATGTTTCAGGTTTCAATTAACTTATTTAGAAGGAATTGAGTTATTTAATGACATAATATCAATTACTAAAATCATTTAATTACAACTTGGAATTCTTATAAAAGTGACTTAACCAGAACATTTCAAAAGCTTTTGTTACAAATATTCATCGACTATAAAATACTTTTTTCCATCAACTTCGAAATAAAATAGCTACTTATTATTTATTATCTATTAATTTTAAGTAAGTATCAATAAGTATACTTGTGACATTGAAAGAGACTGTTTTTATTCTGAGGAATCTTAAATCTAGAGACAGATATTTTTTATGAAATAGAGAGCAAACGAACATGCAGATCACCTGAGGGACACCTGTAACACAGTGTTACAGTTGCGTGGCCGGCCTTTAAGGAAGTAGAATGGGAGAGGAAGGGGATGAGGACTGGATCTCCGGAAACCTGTCTCCACGAAACGCGCTATAAGCCACTTTACGTCGATATTCTGAGAGCCTGTGGTATTTCACCGGTCGTGCCGGCCCATTCTTGCCGCAAACTGCGGGACTTTACCACTGTCTGAAATAATGATACATGCATCTGACAAACGATTGATGTTGCTATACAGTTATTAAATTATTACGAGAGTTAACATCTAATATATAAAATTTCCATATCACAATGTTAGTTACCACACTCCTCCTCCTTCAGTAGGTCTGGAATCGGCTGCCCTACTATCCTTTTTTTATCCCCCAAAATCTTAAGGGTATTTTTTTCTTTAATTTTTCGATATATTTCTGTCGTTTATTTGCTGTCAAGATCCAAAAATACATACATCACAAAATTTTCTACCCGCTGTGAGTGACACCTATTTTAAATTTTATTTTTTAGCTAGACAACGTTTGCCGGGTCGGCTAGTTTTATCATTTCATAGTATAAAATAAAGTCACTTTCCGCTCTCTGTCCCCTTATTAGCTTATATCTTTAAAACTACGCAACGGATTTTGATGCGGTTATTTTTAATAGTTAGAGGGTATCAACGGGGTGGTTTTGATCTATAATTCATGATGTTGTAAAGAAAAAATGATAGTTTTCGAGATTTAAAACTTCTTTAATTGCAGACGCTGGTGAGTGATAGATCAAAACAATGTTCTTCATTATTAAACACCTTCAGAAGGTCTTAGGTCTTAGGTCGAGAAATAATGCCTTATTTACGGCGCAATTTTAAACATTACTGCAATAATTTTCATCCAATTATATGTCTAAAATAGATTGTGCTTTTAATATAGATCAATATCGCCCTTTACAGCATTGTAGTAATTTAAACGAATATTTACGAAGATATTGCAGTATTAACATAGCGGGACAGCAGTTGCGTTGCGCGCCAAAACGCGTGCCGATAAATAGCACAAATTGAACGTTATAAGATCCAAATTCTACTCATTTATTACTTTTGATGCGGAACAAAGTTCGCCGGGTCAGCTAGTTATAAATATGTCCGGTTATGAGTTTATTCATATTTAAATAAGCTTTGGGGCTACCTAATAAAACTTTCGATTACAAAAGTTACATAGTGGGTGGTAACAGACCTTTATTTTGTTTGACAACATATTTCTAATACAACAAAGCTTTACCAATTTTATATTGAAAATATTTAGATTTTTGATAAAGATAAAGATTTTTGATAAAGTACAAATAAAGAGCTATTTTAATTTCTTTTTTTTTTATAAGAAAATACGCTTATTGTCACATGACTATAATAGTTAGAGACATGCTGCCGCTGATTTTATTGTACATAATGGTGTGTTCTAAAAAAAAATTATGTATCATTTTGTTCTATCATCAATAGTTTTCGCAGCGTACGAATTAAGTTTCTCACCACGAGATTTTTTAAAAAAAATTTGCGTGAAGTCCCGCCGCGCTATAGAAGTGGAACTTTGTAACATGTATTCACAATAGCTTTATTTTTATATGTCTTTACAGACACTTAAAAATAGTCAATAAATAATTAACAATATACATTTGGTCTGGCGGTGCGTTGGAAAAACTACCGATTGTGGAATCGAGATTGGCGGGTTCGATTCCCACCCAAGTAGAAATATTTATCTGGGTCTAGGTAGAATCTGGCTGGAGGTGGCGCCTTACAAAAGTGAGGCTCTGTGGTTCCATCGCCTCAATCGGCGCTAGGAACCACCAGCCGCGCGGATCCAGGTGGGTGACACGGCTGTCCCGGTGGCGAGGTACTTGAAAAGTACCTGGGCCTCACCCTAAACACCCTCTGGAGCTTCGAGAAGTACTTCGTGAGGATGGTCCCCGAGTGGGACGAGTGGCAGGCGCTCTATACCGCCTCCCCCTAGATTCGCCGCCTCTACGGTGGTGTCGCGCGATCCGTGGCCCTGTACGGGTCTCCCGCAGTGGCTGTTACGCCTCGACTCGCTGTTTTCTTTACGTCACGACTGGAATAGGTGGCGAACCTATTGTCCTACATAGAGTGCAAAGTTTTCAGCCATCGGTATTTATTACAATGAGCTTTCAAACATAATTTCGAAAAGTCATTTGTGTTAGCCAGGATACGAATCCACAACTTTTTGATTTAGGAGGGGGGTGCTCGACCACTGGACCGCCGAGACTGCCGAGATGACTACTATCTACTTCAAAATTGAGTTCTAATATTCACCCGAACATACATATGTCGGCGCAGGACGCCATCTAGCGGTATATGATGTCAACTATATATAAAAATAACCCTATAAAACTTTATTAGGTAAACTGATTTATTATGATTACATGTTATTTAAATAATAATAATTATTATTATACATATTTATGTCAATATATTACTGAAATATTTTATTTAGTTAAGTAAAATGTGATTCAGCAATTCCTTATATTTAGTAACTGTTTTGTGTTATTTCCTTTTATTGTTTAAATGTGTAAATCCATACTGATGCTGCATGAATATTCATAATAATTATTTTCATAATTAATATCTTAATACTAGATAGTATCAACTCGTTCTATGTAATATTTGTAAAATAAGAGAACTTAATTTTAAAACATCCTAGTAGCGCCATCCGCCGAAAGATAGTGAATTTTTGCTTATTAAAATAATTAATTTATATATTTACAAACTATTTCGTACTAAAACTGGTCAAGATATTACTAAAATCTATTATTTAGTTATGTAAAATGCGCGAAATTTATAATTATGTGATTTAACAATTCATTATGTTTCGTAACTGTTTTGGTGATATTTCCTTTTATTCTTTAAATCCATACTGATGCCGCATGAATATTCATAATAATTATTTTCATAATTAATATCTTTATACTAGATAATATCGACTCGTTCTATGTAATAATTGTAAAATAAGAGAACTTAATTTTAAAACATCCTAGTAGCGCCATCCGCCGAAAGATAGTGAATTTTGATTGTTAAATTAAGTAATTTATACATTTACAAACTATTTAGTACTAAAACTGGTGTTATAATTATTTAAAATTGTTATTTTGAATTTTAACCTGTTTTTCAAGTATAATTCTCGAGTAGATTCATTTGTTATATAAAAAGATGTTCATAACCGAGTTTATCATTTTTGTAATATCAATTATGACCAACTAGTACCACCATCCGCTACTAGATGTCTGTACGGGTAGTTTAAAAAGTCGCTATACCTTTTCGTCCTTGGTTTATATGGATCTTGGCTTTTATCTTACCATTATACAATATTAATAGTGGCCGCAAGGGGGCGTTAAAAGCGTTAAATGCTCTTGCACGAGGCATTAGAAGTTCCACTTCAAAAACAATTTATATTTTGAGTCAGAGTGACCACCTTTTATTTACGATTAAGCAGTAATTAATTATTGTTACAAAAATCACATCTAATATACTATACAATTGCTGAGTGTGCCCTAGATATAATATTAATATAATTTATTATTTATTGTTTACAAATCTAATTAAGGCGTATTGGGGTTCCTTAAAGATTTTTTGATATTTTTTACACTTTATCATAATTTAAGTAAGGATCCCCATTTTTTTTAAAATGAAATATTGCCTATGTCACTCAGGAAAAATGTTGCTTTCCAAGAGTGAAAGAATTATCTAAATCTGTTCATTAGTTTCGGAGCCTATTCAATTCAAACAAACAAACAAGAAATCAAACCTTTCCTCTTTATAATATTAGTATAGATATAGAAGTATAGACTATGTAATGCAATAATGAAATGAAGATGTGAACAGATATTATCACTCAACACATTCAATGTTAGTAATGATAGTCCATGGACGCCACATTACAATAGCTTACTTTAACCTTTTATTTTTATAATTGCTACGATTGTCCGTTCTTTGCTTGGGTTAAATCATTTTTATAATATCACAATGACTTACAATAATATAGGAAAGGTTGAAGTGAATATATTTAGGTTGGACCTTTTTTCTGATAAAATCTAGTGAAGAGGGCGAAGTTATTGTTACATCTTAGAAAACCTCTTTCGAATTGTGGAAAGGTAAGCTCTCTATTACAACACAACCTTGTTTTATATGATGGATTGTACTTATCAGATTCATTCGAGCTCCTTTACTTTAAGTATATAATAATATGTATATTCAAATATTTTTGAAATATAAATTTTTGACTTTATGAAAAAGAGTAAGAAAGGGAATGCTCCGATGCTTCGGACATGTAGAAAGAATGGGTGATGCAAGATTGATTCGATTTGAAGCAGGTATACAATGTAAAAGCAGATGGATGTAGGAGTCGAGGAAAAGAACGTCTTCTGGATCAAGGTGATGTCAGGAGCCTCATAAATCGATCGGATCATGAGTACATGAAAGTCAGAGTCAGAGTTCGAAGCATTATGAAAGTCAACGAAGCTAGTGGAGGCATCTAATAATCGTGCTTTATGGCGCTCTGTTCTCTCTGGCACCCCACAAGTTATGTTTGTGTATATAAGTATGTAAAAATTTAAACAGGAAAATTAAAGAGTTGGGTTCTTCTTGTTTTGTTCTTATGGGGAAAAGGAGGCAAATGTGCACGCCACCTAGGGGAAAGCGACTAACGCCGCCCATGTACATCACCACCATCGATGGAGTCAAAGTCACGCTGCTATCCTTTAGTATGGGATACAAAAGGGAGTGGGGAGGGACCTCCGAAAATCTTTCATTAATATGAAACGCACAAAAAGCCACTTTAAGTCGTTTTTCTAAGAGGTTGTGGTATTGTACCAGTCTAGACCATCCATTCATGCAGCAACCAGCGTCGCTCTACACAGTTAAAAATTACCTGCTTGCTTGCTTGCTTTTTATGGGATAGGGGCAAACGAGCAGGCGTGTCACCCTATGGCAAGCAACAATCGCCGCCCATGGACACCTTTACACAGATAGTGTTACAGATGCGTTGCCGTCCCTTACATATATGGATGGGGTCGGAAGTGGGGTGGGAGGGGTTGGGCCTCCGGATACGTCTCTCACCTTGCTTTGCAACTGCGTGGCTTTACCACACTTAAAATTTCCGAATGATACTATAAGAGAAAATAGTTTTAGAGAAAAAGATAATTGAAGAATTATTCATTGGTTTTTATCACGAACTGGTGTAGGCTCGCTTAAGTCTGGCAATTTCCTTCTCAAAATTGAAAGATATAAGTCCCCGAATAGATAAGAGAAAGCCAAAATTGAATGACTGATGAATATCTGAGAAATAATTATGCGACTTTAATCCCAGTGAGGGATTCGCACCGCGTGGATTTTGTTAAGCTCAACGGGGATTTGATCGTTTATATTCATCGCAGTGCAGTCTTTAAGAATAATTACACTGTCTTGCCTAATTAAGTTAAACATTTGTTTTCCGAAAGGAGATATCGGGAACCTTAAAAACCTCTATTATCTCTGCCAACTCCGCAAGTAATTTGGCGTGAACAAATATGAATTTATTTATTTATTTATTCATGGTGGTACATAATTCGTTCCCAAACTAAGCCTAGGCTTGTATCTTGGGATGAATTGAATTGAATCTTGAATTTCTTGAAAATCTTGAATTATTCATCATGCAAATTTGTTTATGGGATAGGAGGGCAAACGAGCAGGCGTGTCACCTGATGGTAAGCAACCAACGCCGCCCATGGACACCAGCATCACATATAGAGTTACTGTTGCGTTGCCCACCTTTAAGGGATAGAGGATAGGGAAGGATGGGGAAGGGGGGTTGGCCTCCGGGTACCTCTCTCACCGAACGAACCGCGGCATGAGCCACTTTACGTCGATCTTCTGACAGATCGTGGCATTTCACCAGTCGAGCCGGCCCATTCATGCAGCGAACTGCTTGGCTCTACCACTGTTAAAATGTAGATTGTAGATGATGTAGATGTAGACTGTAAAAATGTAGATTTATTCAACCAGATTATGGTATTTTTTTTATTACGAGTTTTACGAGAATTACGAGAATTACGAGTTATATATTTCTTAGATTTTCGCGAATCACATTCATAACATTGAAACAACTTTTTTATGGATTATATCGCGTTTACTTAGAACTTATTTTTTATTTATTACCCGACGTTTCAAACTGTTTACAGAGATCATTTTCACGACTAATGAACAAAAAGATTGTAGTCGTTCAGAAGCTATATTCATTGATACAGAGAGTATCCAATTTTTGGATATAAAAATCAAAAAGTTGAACTTAAAAATATGATTTTTACTATTGGTAAAACATCAGACCATGAAACAAAAATTTAATATTTATTTATAAAAAAATATAATAAAATGTTTGTTTGTAAAGATCCTTTGTTGTATGATTTAATATGTAAGAGTTATTATTTTTAATTATTAGATAATCTTATTTTTCTAAGTTAGTTGAAATCAGTGTATAACTATTATTAAATATTGATTTATTTTAAATTTCAAGTTAAGTAGTTGTTAAAAAATCTACCACTCGGTCAAAAACGCGGCCAGGCCTGAGAAAGACCCAGCAAGAAAACTCAGCGGCTGTTCCTCCTCTGTTAGACGGGCAATAGCCCGTCTAACAGAGGAGGAACAACTAACTATCAATAGATAGTACTACTATTTGTAATATTTTGAGAAAAAAAAAAACATATCTCTCTCTTTTAACTGCAACTTATTGTTTTTATTTCCAAAAAGTGGGTACTCTCTGTATCATTGAATATAGCTTCTGAACGACTACCATCTTTTTGTTCATTACTCGTGAAAATGAACTCTGTAAAGAGTTCGAAACGTCGGGAAATAAATAAAAAATAAGTTCAAAATAAACGCGATATAATCCATAAAAAGTTGTTTCAATGTTATGGAATTACGAGTCTAAAAATATATACTATTTAAATTTGTCTAATAACACATGTAGGTACTAATTGTTTTGAATACAGTGAAATATCATTAACATCATTACATAGAATAAAACAAAGTCACTTTCCCGTTGTCTGCCACCTGCAAAAGTGATACGAATTTGATTTTAATAATGATAATACCTTTTTAAAATGTATATGTACCCGTAATCATAATGAAATCAAATATTTACAAAATTTATTTCCATCATAAATTCTAAAATCAAAAGACGCCAAATCTATTTATGTAAATTGTGGAAATCCCCTCAATAAGAAAACTTCTAAAAGAAAATGAGCGAATCTTTAATGTCTTTCAGCCACGTCGACACATCGAACGACAGTCCCGACTGAGATTGAATAAAAAAATATCGTCTGTGAAAATATTATATTGTAATATGAAGATGTCGTAGCTAATAATAATTTTGAATTCATTTACAGATTTTGTTTCAATGATTTGAAACAATAATGTAATGTTAATATATCTACACTTGAAATACAGTTTAATAACTATTGAACTTTTGTTATACAGTGGAAATCTACAATAAATTATATAAAAAAAAATGTTATCGAAGTAATTAGTAGAAGCGAAGAGTTTGTAAGAGGGCTTTGTAAAATAAAAAATACATTCTGATAGACCAAAAATTTGAAATGTTTGTTACTTTTTTAAATTCAGTTATTCACATTAACTACTAGCCGATTTTTTGAAAATTTTTGTACGAATCTTCATGTCGTCTTCTGTCTGAAAATGCAGCCAGTCAGTGGCTGTTATTCATGATATTCCACGTCCCAAATGGGAAAGATGATAACACCTAGTAACTTTCGATCGGAATTCCAAAAAAAACATTGATGGGAGTTTTGAGCATTCGAACCCACGAATTCTTAATTTAGTAGCGTTGTGCTTGACCTCAACCACCACCGAGTCGACAAATTGACATTTGATCATTTGAGTCTCCTACCTATATTGTCCACCGATATGTTTACTATATGTATGTAATTCTTTTGAGAGTGAACTCTTCCTAAGCGTCTGGACCGATTTTATTGATTTTTGTGTGTTTTTCTGCTGGGTTTATTTGTAAATCTAAACCATCCTCTAATTTACTTGAACACCTAACCTTGAATATCCTAATCAATAGCTATATCATGCAGGACAACTTGCCCTGGGTCCGCTAATATATTTACTAAAATATTATTCAAAGTTACGCTACCTAAACCATCCGAAATTTAAGGTAGGTTAACAATTAAAATCAAAGGCATGCAAAACAGCCTTTCACTCGAGTCTGTTAAAGTCCTCATTATCGATTCAGTACTCAAGTTCTATTTCAATCATCTTTATGTATAACTTGTTATTGAAATTAAGTAAGGTTTTCAATAGTAACCCCTGGGCACTTCGATACAATAGCTTGTTTCACCTTTTATTTCCATATTTTAGACGATTGCCTATTCAAAATGTATTTATGCTCAAGAGAGACATCGACTGAAAAGTGAAAATCTATATTTGAAATAAAGTTATATCACGGCCATTTCTATGCATTCAATTGTCGAGAAAGATATATTGAGATTACTAAGGTGGCCTTTAAGATAATGTCCATAAACTCTTCTGTGGCTACTATACACTGAATTTTTTTTGAATTTGTTGTTTGTAGGTATTTAGACGCATCACATGAAAAGTACGTATAATATAATATACGTATACGTATAATATGGACTTTCATGCAATATTATTTATTACATCAATGTATTGTAAACGGTGTAACACAAAACATAGTCTCTAGTTTATTTTATATCATTTTGTCATTACAGGAATATAATGTAATAATAATAAATAAGAGTTCTCCAATCGACAAACTTCAAATGCGCTTTTTACAGTTATGGTTTAAGAGTTATGTTCCCTTTTTAATAAAACTGAAGTTAGATACGAGTATGTTATTATTCTGCTTACCGCGTATAAATTTCTCACCATTATAAACTTAGGACTATATCTTAGGACTCAAGTATGACATTATAGAAGGACGTTTATTGGTGACCGTAAAGCGTCAAACAAATTGAAAAAACTTGAACTCTCCTGGTTATCTTACGTCATTAGTGTTAAATACGTTTAACATTAATCCTGGACATTTTTCATGCCTTAACGATTTAGCGAATGCCTTAGTTAGCTTAAGAGAGTAAGACTTAATAAAAAATCAAAGAAGTATTGAAGAAATTCTAACATTAATCTTACGTGGTCTTTACGTGGAGAGCTCATGTCAAAGTTTCAGGTTATTTGTAGTGCCACTCAAAGGTTCCTTTTACTTTTATTCTTTTTTAAATGAAGTCCTTGTGAGTATTTTAAGCGATATGGCCTTCGGTAACGATGATATACTTGCTATAGGTAAGTATACATACATACCTATGTGAAGTTACACGTGTGATTCGTAAAAAATTTAAATGTAAAAACAATTTATAAATAGAAAGACAAATTAAACGCGTTATAAAAGCACACGCAAAAATATTTACGCGATAGCGTACCTACCTAAAATAAATAATTGTTTTCATTGAAGAGTTGGTGGTTTTCAATATTTGTTCTGCGTAGTTGCTGGTCGGTATTCCAAAATTGGCAAATAAAACATTGGTATATTGAAATCGTAACGATACCGGGTAGTTACTATGTATAACGTAAGTTACGTGGGTTCCACAAATCATTCAAATGTAGACATGTCGAATGTGAGTCGAATTTGTTCATGAACTATCTAGTTAGTGTCTTAGCTGTGTTATTTTTCAAATAAATTTCATATTATATATGATCTAGTGCTGTGCAAGTGCTAATATGTATTAAAATATTTGATGTTAATAACTAAAATAATATGGTGCACCTTATTTGTGTGAACAATCTTTTTATAGGTATAAAAATGTCGTGATAGTGATTTTGGTCTTATAGAACAGGTGCTAGAACTGTGCATTTCTTGCAATTTGTTGACTATCGATAATTATAATCTATCTCTTCAGACAAGATTTCCCGAGCAGGCGTGTCACCTGATGGTAAGCAACCAATGCCGCCCATGGATACCAGCAACAGATATAGTATTACTGTTGCGTTGCCAACCTTTAAGGGATAGGGGATAGGAAAGGATGGGGAAGGAGGTGGGCCTCCGGGTACCTCTCTCACCGAACGAAACGTGGCATGAGCCACTTTACGTCGGTCTTCTGAGAGGTCGTGGTGTTTCACAGGTCGAGCCGGCCCATTCATGCAGCGAACTGCTTGGCTCTACCACTGTTAAAGATAATATAGATAATGTCTACCTCGATTGCTCAATAATCATAATATCCTCGAATAAATGCCATACAATGATCACACATTGCTTACTACATTCTTATAGGCACCGCAGATGCCGTTTATTGGACATTCTTTATTCCGTCAGGTATATACCCGGGAATATCCTGACCGTGATGGAATTTAGATCAATGTTCTCGGTCGCTGTGTCATTCCAATATCAATACACAGTTTGCTCCTTAACTCTATCGTATGATTAGAATATTTACTAGTGTCCGACCAATAGTTCGGTTTCGGTTTCAGCTGAGTTTCGGCCAAAAATCGAGTTTCGGCGGAAGTTTCGGTTTCGGCCAAATTTGGATAGATAGGATAAACGCGGCCGAAATGAGGCAGTGCGCAAAATCTGCGTAGTGACCCTCGCTGACCACGTTGATAGACTAAAATAAGGTTTTAAGGAAGGAAGTCGGATTGAAAGAGACAGTCGCTATAAAAGTAAGAAACGGCATGCTTCGACGTTTCGGACGTGTAGAAAGAATGGATGATCCAATATTGACTAAGCAGATATATAATGCAAAAGCGGATGGATGTAGGAGTCGAGGACGGCCAAGACCGCGACCTCTGAGAATATCAGCGTCAAGCGGCTCAGGCCGCATTTTACTCCGTGAGGGAAGCATCTCGAGGCCCAAAACCTAACCCTCTCCCCTCCTCATTCCACTTCTAACTCCTTTCCTATCCCACGAACGAAAACATTCCTTATGGAGGATTACGTCAGGCAGGCGAACGGTTATAAAACCGTAGCCTTTTAACAACATGGATAGTTCTATGAGATGACAAACTGTGTGTTAGTTAAGCAGTATCTCAAAAGAGATTGACGATTCTTATGAGAATAAATACAAAACAATGTATTAAACAGTAATATCTCAAACCTAATATACCAAAACTTATTATTTCATTAAACAAAAACAATTAGCTATTTGAATGTTTGATAATATATTTTTTACTTTTTTATATCTGGTAAACATTTTGCCTACACGTTCAGGTAGAAAAAGCCGTGAAGTTATATTGTTGATTGCAACAAAATTAATACATATACCCATTGTTTTTCATTTCCTATTCTAATTGACACAAAATAATGGAAAAAAGCATCAAATTTCAGTATTTTATGGAATCTTATACGCGAACACGTGAGTTTCGGTTTCTGTTTCGGCCGAAACTGAAGTGGCGGCCGAACATTCGGTTTAGGTTTCGGTTTCGGCCGGAAAACCAGTTTCGGTGGGACTCTAATATTTACCTATTAGTTGTAGGTGTACAGATGTGTTGCATGTAATACTTAGTAGGGTGCACACAAAAAATCTATGCTAGTTGAGATTGCTCCGTGCAAAGATTCAACGCAAAGTCAACATGTTTTAATAATAGTATTAGATACGTATGTTATTCACCACGCACTGCTAACTCTAAAAAGCCCAATATAGTCAATTGATGTAATCAGTGAATATTATATTAAGTATTCCTAAGGTAAAAAATGCCTATATAGTTCAAAAGTTTATTCCCTAATAATTGTCTGGCGGCCAACGTGAATGACGCATGCAGAATTGATTGCAAGTAGTAACAGTGATAATAAGTAACTGTCATTTTTTTATTTGATAGTCTGTGGGGAAGCCCAACGTCCGGTAGTGGACTTGGAAAGGCCTATGATGATAGTCTTAATGATACTTGAGTGCAACTCCACTTAGTGAGTATTTATGTAGATAGCTGGTAAGGAAGTTAGATTGAAAGAGAGTGTCGGAGTAAAATTAAGAAATGTTGATGTTTCGGTCATGTAGAAAGAATGGATGATGCAAGACCGACTAAGCAGATATACAATGCATAAGCGGATGGATGTAGGAGTCGAGGACGGCTAAGACACAGAGTCCATAACTAAATAAAATCTAATGTAAATGGAAGGTGATTGTAGGAGCCTCAAAAAGCAGAAAAGAGTTATGAAAGGCTACGAAGCGATTGAGGCGTGTAAGAATCGTGCCTTATGGCGCTCTGAACTCTCCGCTTGTCCGCAAGGGATTTAGCGTGAAGATATGTAAGTACGTATGTTGGTAGCTCCGAAATCGATGGAGCAATTTCGGATCTAAGCTGTGGTAAATATCTGCAGAGTATTTCTGATCGAGTACCCAACAATGAGATGTGACAATATTCTGCAAAACCTCTTTGTTTTATTATAACGACGCCTTAGAGGAATTTCATGTCTACAATTTTATACGATAAAGAATACTTAAAGTCTAGAAAATTGATGCTACAGCGTTGTGAAGATGAAATATGGAATTGAAAATGTCTCTGGCAGAAACTCAACAGAATTTATAGATTATTTGTTGAGTTATATTATGGTTGTGTCCGTTATTGTTGTCGCCAAAGGAGAATAATTTTATTGAATAATATTAAATATCAAACAGGCGTTGATTATATAATGCTGCATCGTCTCTATTTTTTTCTTCACTATCCATAACCGTTAGGACGTTTAGTAACTAGCACTCAGGTAAGTTCTATTTAGTGGTGTTATTTTATTTAGGGGACTAATTGAAAAAATAACGAGAAGTTTAGATAAATATATCGAGGTCATCAAACTTGACTTCTTCAAAATCCTATATTATTTCCGGAAAGCTGCTGGTATGAGTCCAGGTTGCGACTCGGTATTTCTAGCACTCGGAGTGCCACATACAAGAGTTGATCCGTATCAGGACAACTTCAACCTCACCTCGCACAACACCCGGGAGAAAAAATGCGACGACACTTCGCCAGAGCGGTGCCGTACAAAAGCAGAAATTGTCAAGATTTTCAATTTTCAAGATTTTCAATTTTCAAGTTTTTCAAAAGTCGCCCAACATCCTATCTTACTTCCTATTGTCTTGTACTTAATATGCACCATACCAATTATTTAAAAAAAATGGGGACCCGTAAAAAGGATAAAGAAAAAAAAAGCAAATTAGACGAATAGAAAATGCATAAAATTACAAGATCTTTTTAATCGTATAGTATGTAGATGTAATAATGGATGGTGCCCCTGTTGAAGTAAATAACTTTAAAGGGGAAATCCGATAGCTCGAGATAACGGGTATAGAGTATATAGATTTATTGTTAGCAAATAAATTATGCTTGAAAATAAGCTTTTATCTGTTTCCGCTAGTGTTCATCTACGGCCTAGCCTATCTAGATAGCTTGTTAAGTATCTAGATATCCTAAGAAACATTTACACGTGTTCATAACGTGTCCGCGTGTGCTGAAAATAAGCTTATAACTGTTTCCGCTAGTGTTCATCTACGGCCTAGCCTATCTAGATAGCTTGATAAGTATCTAGCCAACCAGCTTTACGCGGTAAAAAAAATGCTTCTTACTATTGTCTTTTGTAAAATAAAAAAGCCAATACTAATTTCGCCAATATTAATTCAATACTAATTTCGCATGTTATAATACTGTAGGTAGGTACTACAAACTTAAATATAATAAAAAAGTCACATAATTTATTGAAGTTACAGGTAGGTAATTCGTTCTTTTGGCGCGTTTGAGAACAATGATTAGAGCATTGTTTCACAAAAAACCGACACCCTAAAGTTAGCCTAATAAGTTAGGGACTAAATAAACTTTACATAATTATCATTAATACGTTTTAATAAAACTTCCAATGTACCTATTGAATACCTTGTTTCTATTGTTAGTGTCGTTTTTTCTACAAACGTAAAGTAAGGCGAAAGATATTTTTTTTTATCTAGTTATGCCAAAGAAGCATAGCTTCTAAGGCGTGTAGGTACTTTTTATTAGCTTTTTATTAGCTTCACCTGTGTGTTTGTATGTTTGTATGTTTGTTTGTAACCGACTTCTTTTTAGTGTTCATAGTTCACTTCTCGCACCATCTAATGGCAATCAGCGGAAAGTCTACGTTATCAACTTGAAACGAGTTCCTTGTATAAGTCACAGATGGCGCTATTCCTCAAATTCGGTTTTGATATCCGTTGTTAGCACGCTTTAAAATAGTTAAGCAATAGTTTAAAAAACTAAGAAACGCGCTTGTTATAGAAAACCGAACTAAAAAATATAAAATAAATAATAGTTTAAAAAAACACGCTTTTTATAGAAAACCGAACTAAAAAATAGAAAAATATAAAAAACATATTTTATTTTTAAAAAAGCGTGGGGTGCATGGTGTCAATAGATAGAAATATTTTATTGACAGATATGAGTAGAGTGATTATCATTTTGTTAATATCTTAAAAAGCACCCCACGCTTTTTTTAAAATAAAATATTTTTTCTTTTATTTTTCTGTTTTTTAGTTCGGTTTTCTATAAAAAGCGTGTTTTTTAGTTTTTTTAAACTATTATTTATTTATTTAACGAAATTTTAGTTTATTTACTTTATTTTACGAAATTATAGTCTTACGAAGTAAGTATAGTCTTAAATCATTATGAAAATAAAATTATATTATTTTTATTTAGACAGGTATCACTGTCGTCGATTGATCGGGGATTAACAGAACACAAAAAATAGTTTTTTTTTTATTATGCGTGTTCCACACACTTGCGCGCGAATTTCCTCAACAAATTCTGGCGCAGTCTGGAGTGTAAGTCTATGCACTCGCTCAATTTTGCAATGAGCTAACAACATGTAAGTGCTTATATGGCGATCATATGATGAGTCAAGGCTTGTGTTAAATAAAACAATTCTATGCGAGTGCATGTTTATGACTGACTAATAATTATATTTATTTCAAACTTAATAATAATGATGCAGTGATTACTTAATTGTCTAAATAAGGTGCATTAGCCTGGCACCTCAAACACATATAGCCTCGGGGCCTTTGACTCGGGTGCATAAACCGACACATGGTAGTAGCTCGAGGCGAGGCGAAGTTTGACTAGGAATGTCGAAGTGCCTTTTGTTCAACTTTGCGAGTAGTGTGGAGGAGACATTTTCCTCTATGGTTTGATATGTCACCGCATCGCGCCATCGCCGTTTTCCCTACGCTCTCTGTTGGCTGGCTGTTTGTCTAGTTTATGGTAGCTAGTTACCATCAAAGATTCCGTGGATTTCCGTGTCAGAGCGAGCAAATTGGGACATTTTTAACTTCATATTGATAAGTCGAAGCTTTTTCGATTAATCATTTATTTTCACAGTAAAGATAATTCAAAAAATAATTATGAAGGGTGTAATAATCATTTGCTTGTTGTCACTGTCGGTTTGTTACAGTTTACCGAGTCCAGCAGAAGGTAAGAAATTCACGTTACCATCCACGTTAAATCTTACATATTTTGTTTCTTGGTATTTTCTCAAGGATATTTTTATATGTCTAGTAATGTAATAATGTAAGTTGTTGTAGTTAATTCTGATTTTCTGAAAGAATTTCATATTAGTGCGTAGATTCCACGCAGTTCAATCAAGGTCATGGCAGTCATTTTTCTCATATCTGCTTGTTTTCTCACAAGTGACGCGGCATTCGAAACTCCAATCAATCATTGTAGCGTTCATTATCCAGCATACTAAATGTCTTTTCAATTACTTATAAAATCGTGTCTTGTTTTTAACTTGCGCAATATATTTTTTTTTCATTTAATAGCTAATTATTGCGCAAGTTGTTTTGCTTAAGCCCGAATACTGAACCGCCACTCAAATATATAAGCGCTACTTAAGCGTTTAAGTAGCTGTCACATTAAACAGAATACGTGAAATTTGACCAGTAAGTAGCACTTTATTGATTGTCAGATTGTCAGATTTGAGTTGTTCAGTATTCGGGCCTTAATCTTTTCTAACAGTACCTACCTCAAAACAAAAATTTCTTGCTTCCATCTTATCTCGTGTCTATAAATAAAAAATTTATTGACTGTTACTTTTAAATTCTAAAAGTAAAGTGCTTTAAACCTATTTTTGCATATTTTGAGATACGGCAAGATCGATTTCCTGCATTGAAACATTGATTCTTAACTACTTATTTATTAAAATCTTATTTATTCCTTTCATCTATTAAATAAACTAATAAATTAAGCATGAATTAGGAACAATGTAATATAGACATGAATGCTCTATCTATATAAACAATCACATTAACCAATTAGGACAGGTTCACTGACAGTAAAGTAGGACTAAATTATTAAAATTATGAGTAATACAGATACAATATACCTACTGGCATGTGCTAATTTCTTCTTTATATTATAAGAAGAAATTAGCATTTTTAGTGGGTGTTAAGCGCTACTAATGTTTGTGTTTTTCTTATTATATTATTCCTTTAATGTCTTGTAAAATTAGAGCAGAAATTAGTAATCACTGTCTCATAATAAATATTTGTGATCATCATTATCTTAAGTTTCATATGCTTTTTTTATTTTTTTTTGGGTTTAGCTTACACCTATAATTATACAGATGGTCTAAGTGGCCATATTATATAGCTGGTCATTTGCTGTTAGTATATAAATGAAGAGTTGTAAGCACTGTTGCCAACCCTACTGTTTTAACAGTAAATTTACTGTTTTTCAATTGATTTTCCTGTTTTTTGTTTTATCCATAAATTTTACCATTTTTTTAATAACACCTGTTTCCTCACGAAAATATTTACTTAATTATTTCTATGTTATAAAATGTTATGTCACTGGATAGTTTAATTGCCCATAGCCCATATCGTTGCTTGAGTTCTAACACTGTGTATGTCAGAAATGTCAAATTTTCAGGTGAGTAAAACAAACTGCCTTTTTCTACATCACGATCATAATATATGAAAATTAATAAAAGTGATAGATTTCAAGATTTTTGTAACAGTTGTAACAAAATAATGTTATTTATATATATTCTATCGAATGACATTCAAAAGTCGAAACGGCATTTTTACGTGGTGTTAGAACTTATGCGATGATATGCTAGTGACAACCACAGTTGAAACTTTAAATTTCTCAAATATGTGTGATACCTGCCTATCTTTATAAGAATAAAAAAAAATACTACATACTCTTGTATCTATCATAGTTTATTCTAGAGTAGTTTTTTATTACATATGTTGTGATTATATAAATATAACTAGCTGACCCAGAGAACTTTGTTCCGCATCAAAAGGTAATAAATGAGTAAATTTTGGATATCATGAGGGTCAGTTTGTGCTATTTATCGGCTTTAACTGCTGTCCCACTATGTTAATACTGCAATATCTTCGAAAATATAAGTTTGAATTGCATGCTGTAAAGGGCCAGGTTCATCTATATTACATGCACAATCTATTTCTTAACCCATAATTTGGTGAAAATTAATGCTGTATTGTTTCAAATCGCTTCGTAAATAAGCAATTATTTCTCGTAAAAAGTAAAAGAATGAAAATGGTCATTTTGGGTTATCCCTAAGAGATAGACATATTTTATTATGCCCTCGCGGGCTTTTTTGTAGACCTTCTGAAGGTGCTTAATAATGTAGAAAATTGTTTTGATCTATCACTTAGGGTTCAGCCAGCTTTTGCAATTAAAGTGCTAAATTTCGTAAATTATCATTTTTTCTCTGCAACATCATATATGAATTATACATCAAAACCACCCCGTCGACACCCTCTAACTATTAAAAAAAACCGCATCAAAATCCGTTGCGTAGTTTTAAAGATATAAGCATATAAGGGGACAGACAGTGGAAAGTGACTTTGTTTTATACTATGTAATGATAATGTGAATATTTTTATTGACATTCGTTATTGCTTTTTTATTTATGGGATAGAAGGGCAAACGAGCAGACGTGTCACCTGAGGGTAAGCAATCAACACCGCCCATGGACACCAGCAACACATATAGTGTTACTGTTGCGTTGTCGACCTTTAAGGGACAGGGGATACAGAAAGTTGGGAAAGGGGGTTGTGGACCTCCGGTTACCTCTCTCACCGAACGAAACGCGGCATGAGCCACTTTACGTCGATCATCTGACAGGTCGTAGTATTTCACCGGTCGAGCCGGCCCATTCATGCAGTGAACTGCTTGGTCTAGCACTGTTTCAATTATAATATATGAGAAAAGTAGGAAACCTGCCTATTTGAACCCATCTGCTGTTTTTTAATGAGAGAACTGTTTTTTTTTTATTTGTTGGGGTTGGCAACAGTGGTTGTAAGTCATTTTAAAAATTTAAAATGATTAGATGTGGAATATTGAACAAGCCTGCTAATCAGGCAGTGTATCGGAAATTGTCATGTGTCGTCATCTTCTATGACCATTTGGCTTTATACCAGTTGAACACTTGACATTTCAAATTTGAAACTTCAAACTTAATTCATGTTTGTGTGTATTTTTTTACAGAGAAATCTTCTGCACCAACAAAGCCCACAACGCTAGCTCCTAATAAAACAGAACCCACAGCGGCAACTATTGTAAAGGCAGACAATACTTCATCAATTCCACCAGCAAACAGCAAAGCCACTACACAAGTTGCTGTCAATACTACTAATCCACCTGTTGTAACGCCTGGGGCCAATGACATCAAAAAAGACGATAAAACAGCAGAGAAAGACAACAAAGCTGATAACAAAACAAATGAAACAACCTCTAATGTTGTGCCTCCAACAAGTGAAACTAAAGACGCAAAAGACACCACAACACCCCCAGTTCCTGCTCCTGCAACCAAACAAAATGATACTAAGGCAGACACCGCTGATAAGAAAGAGACAACAACACCAAAGAGTGCCGTAGAAGTGACTACTCCAAGCGCTAAGGTGGTCCAGGCTTCAAGAGCGTAAGTATCAGTAACAAGTTATGTCTTATTACATAACATTATATTAGCTGACTACCCCATATCTAACTATAATTAAATTAATGCTTTATTTTCTGAAACGCCAATCGGCTTTTTTAAAAAAAATGTATACTGCTAACTGTACTTATGGCATACATAAGTACAGTTAGCAGAGTTCATAACAAATAACTTCCGAATAGCTGTTGGGTGTGTACTACCACGTTTCTGATTTAGAAGCGAGTCGCGGGTCCGGAGTATAGAGACCAGATATCTTTCGCTTTTAAAGAAAATAAAGCAAGAATTCTCGGAATATTATAGAAGTTGATTTTCCTATTGGTGAAATATTTTTCGTAAATTAACTATCGTTTCCACAATTGGAGTGGCATAAATAAATAATATAGATATTACGATAATAAAATAGACTAATGATTCTATTATACCTACTAAACAAACTCAATAAAATACACACAAAAACTAAACGTATTTAAATCGCCATTAATGCGTTATATTGACTCTTATAAAAATCTAGTGTAACCGGTTGTAGCTATCAGCTTGGCATTTATATACTTAGATTGATATCTTAAATGAGACAAGTTATTGTAGTAATTTGGTCGTCGCCTCAAATATTATCAACCGCGATCACCATATTATATTTTGATGTGATGACGAAATACAAAAACTTGAATAGAAACATGTATATTTCCTCATTATGGTAGGAAAACTATCCAACTAGTTTTTGCTTGCGCTTGCTTCATCTGTAAATAATGTTTAAAACATGATTGCATAATGCCCTTCGAGCCCTATATGGCCACGTTACATCATGCCGATTAACATTTTTTTTTAACTTCGGATCGATTCTTTTATTCATTAATTATAACATTTCTTAGCTTTGCTTTGACTATTCCGTGAAAAAATAATAGTGTCCGACCAAAGCTTCGGCTTCGGCCAAAAATCCATCTTCATGGATCTGATGGCGTTGTAAATGGGATTGCGAGGGGAAGGGTTTGGGCCTGCGGATACCTCTCTCACCGAGAGAAAAGCGGCATGAGCCGCTTTACGCCGATATTCTTCTTTAGCTATGGATAATATTGAACAAATATATGAAATTACTAAGAGTTTATGAAATGGTCGGACACCAAAAAATAATCACAAGTACAGCTTATATTATAATATATGTATAAAATAAAAGAAAAAAAAAACTGTTAAAATCGGAGCACAATGGCGAAACAGTAAAAATTGATCAATGAACAAAGGTTATCAACTTCCGTAACCCGTATGTCACAAAGAAACATTGTGCAAAAACCTTGTTTGCCAAATATAGATATGCTGTGTTTTTTTGTGTTACGATAACGGTTAAATTAACAGGAAAAACAGTCCTAAAACTAAATACGGCGAAATCGACATTCTTCCTTAAAAATATTTTGGATGATGATGATGATGATTGGTCATAATTTAAATTTATTTTGCTCATACATAATAGGTACTATTATATGTTTTTTTATATTTTCACGATCAAATTCTTCAGCCTAGCTTCGATCGCGAAAGTTTATTAAGTTGAAAGTCTTATGCAGAAAGATTATGAATAGTTACTAAATACTTAGATTCTTTAGTTTCTTTCCCTTGAGTCGTATACGAAGTATTGTTTTTATTGCGAACTATTATCTTTCCTACCTATTCTTACAATAGTTTTGATAATTCAATAAGTTATTGCCTTGCCAAGTAAATAAAACCGCTGTTATCTCGCGCAAGTGGTGACTGAAATATCAGTGAAAAAATATTATAGTGGGAGTTAGTCTTTACAAAGGTGGATTGTGCTAAATTTTGAATCGAAATTAGTGAATAATATTGCCAATAATAAGTGTAAATGTAGTATTTTATAAGTGATCTCAATTATGCTCTGGGATAAATTCAATTACTTGTCTGTGTGCGACGTTGCCGCTCATCTCATTTCAGGTCAGTAATTTAATTAGTTATGAATTATAGCCGGTCATTAAATTAATTTTATTCACTACATATATATGCACTTAACGTTAAATTTATGTATTTTTGCATTAGTTCTTTTGTTTTGAACACATTATATATGCACCACTGTACTTAATGTTAATCAAGTACAATGCAATCTCGGTACATGTAACAAACCCAGATATAACAACGTTTACTATATTACTTTTGACGTACCTGTAAGAGACTTTACATTACAAATATCATTACAGAATTTGATAAAAGAATTATTTAAGGAATTTTTCAAATCTATATTGTAAGGTTGCGGTCTCATCCAAGGGGGTAGATAACGGCAATAATGCCTCGATACGCTAAATTTACTTTCCAGCCTGACCAGAAATGATTGATGGCGACATCTATATTTATGAGGCATAATATTCGGAAAATCATTAACAGTGTGAATCAGATTCTAAGTTAAAACCTCAGAACTTGTATCACATCAAAGCGTATTGAATATTCCACTCGCCATAAGCCTTATTCGTAGAACTAATTTTTGCTATCTCCATGACATTCCAACACGTGATTTGTTGGAAATAAATAATGAGACTCAAGCTAAATACATTCCGTGTTCATAAATATGCTTTTCATTATAATAATAATAGCTTGCTTTTAAAACGCATCTAAACAATAACTGTGATCATTCCACAAGCATGATAGCAGCACTAAATATAGAAAATGATTCCGGCACTCTCTTATATAATATTGCAAGAAAGCCTTATTTTTTTTTAAATATATAAATATTACAATAGTTTGCAAAGCCTTAAGGATTATATATTGTCTTTAAACTACAAGTAACATCACTCTCTCCATTTTATTGCTTAAATGTTGATTAAAAATCTTAACAGTTACCAATAGGTAATCTACACATTCTATCATTCATCCATGTCATCAATTTCTAACCTGAATTTTTTATATAAAATTTATATATATACAAAATATAAGGTATAAGTTAGTGCCGAATCGTCATAGTATCACGTGGAATACTGTTCACATCTTTGGGCGGGGGCACCCCGGTACCAGCTTACTCCATTTGACCGCATCCAACGACGCGCGGTTCGGCTTGTCGACAACCAAGCTCTTACCGATCGGCTTGATCCTCTGGCGTTGCGGAGAGAGGTGGCATCTCTATGCATCCTCTACCGCATATACCACGGGGAGTGCTCTGAGGAATTGTTCGGACTAATACCGCCAGCTGATTTCCGCCACCGCTCAACGCGCCAACGCTACCACCCGCATTGGCTGAATGGTTGGCGGTCGACAACAGTGCGTTTCAACAGGCACTTCTTGTCACGCACTGTTCCTTCATGGAACCAGTTGCGGGCGACGGTATTTCCGGACCGCAACGACCTAGGATCCTTCAAGAAACGAGCCCATTCTCATCTGAAAGGCCGACAACGCTGTTGTGATGCCCCTGGTATTGCAGACGCCATGGGCGGCGGTGATTGCTTTCCATCAGGTGACCCGCAAGCTCGTTTGCCCACAAATCTCACAGATGTTGCTATTGGTACTAACGTGAAATCACCTATTTAGGTACAAAAAAATTTTTAGGTATATTTGACAATCATGAAATCAATGTACTTTATAATCTGCAACTGTTACATTTAAACGCATGATCTGTATAACAAACACACTCCAGCTTTTCTCACATATAGAAACACCTAGAGAGACTAAACAGTGTTTTTTGTTGTTGTGAAAATCCTCATAATGGCTAATTAAAACTATGATCTATTTTTAATTGCATGATACTGTTCGTCAATAATTTTATTTATTTGTGACGAAATATATCTGCTATGGAATTAATTTAAATACATTGTATTCAATTTTATTCTCATTATCATTTATTTTCAGATTTGATGGTGCAAGTTTTGTTGGTGGCATCATATTGACACTGGGCCTCCTCGGTGTTGGTTTCCTCGGTTTGAAGTACTACAAGAATCGAACCGGAAGAAACTATTATCCTATGTAGATTTTTAAGACCACAAATGAGAGATTATTTTATTTCTTAAAAAAAAGATTTTGTATACTCGTTCTTACAAATATTTTTTTAATCACTAGGAATGCGAGACTCCAGGTATCTACTGCTACTGCAGTTATTCAGTTTCTTGTATTAATTCTTATTTGTGACTTTCTTATTAAGTAGTTAACTTCTTTTACTGGAATCTCGTATATTATATGTATGTATAATTTTTCCAATACAGGTTGTCCGAATTATTATAGTTAGGTGTTGGTTCTCAGATATGTTAGTTAAGAAAGTCAACATTTGTGATTCTCCTTTTTGTGGTTGTATATGTAATTCCTAATACATATATGTTTATTTATGCATTTATTTTCTAATTTCTACTTATCTATTAGTTTCATGTGTAAAATTTATACTAATATGTTACTAGGAGATTATAGTCTAAATTATATTATGGACACAAATGTTATTAAATTGAAATTATTTTATCGTTTTATTTTTTCAGTGCAATGTAAATTAATACTTTCTTATATTCCTTTCGACTGTGCCATTTTCGATTTCAATGTTTCACACAGTGTTTGCTAAATTTTTATTGTTCAGTATCCAAGTTCTATAAACACATTGTATTTCAAAACATATGTAGTTTTAAGTTCTATTTTAATGTTAAGTGTTAATATTAAGAAATTTAATGTGATGATCAAAAGATACTTTCACCATGACTAATTTGGCCTAATAAAGTCAGATGAATCTCTTTTAATTTACATGTTCAAAATTTTGTTTTTTTAATTGTAAATTTGTGTATTTTGAATAAAAATATAGCAATTGAATATTGTTAGATCTGAGCCCCAAACTCGAATAAAGATATTATTTTTTGCTAATACTACAGAATGTTTGATTAAAAATTATTTGGATTGAATTTTATACCAAAAACTAACCTACTTTGGGTTAGGTACTCACTAAAAGAGTCAACTTATGTTCCCGTAAATATAAAGTAAAAGGGGTTAATTAATAAATATGTTATTTGCTATAAGAATAGCTTAGGCAAACAATATTTTTTATTGAGAAAAGTGATTCCATCCTAAAGTGCTCTTAAATTTTAAACTATTTACTTGTATGTGATATTCGAAGATTTGCTGTTGTTCGTACATTAATTGCTAATTTGTCTGTTGTTCAATAAAGCTATATATATAATAAAATATTCGTATTTTTATTGAAAAAACACTGAAACTAGGTTCCCAGTTTATGGGTAAGATAAATATCAGGTTATGATAAAGGATAGAGTTATATTTAGGAAAATAGTTCAAAATAGATTTATAAACTTAACACTAAACTATACCAGCTGACAAGCTCTATAGCTTGACTTCAAAATGAGGCGCCGGGCCTCGTGGCGTATTGGTAAATCTACCGGCTGCAGCAATGAGGTTGGGGGTTCGATTCCCACCCGAGCACAAATATTTGTGACAAACATGAATAATTGTGTGGTGTCTGGGTGTTTTTCTATGCATTATAAGTATGTATTTACAAAAGAAAAGTATATATGTATTAATATCCGTTATCTAGTATCCATAACACAAGCATTTATTTGCTTAGCTTGGAGCTAGAGGGCGCTGTGTGTATTGTGTCCAAGATATTATTATTATTAAAATGATATAATAATGACAGTTTCCACTAATCAATCCATTCTCACTGATTAGGTTGATATATATTAGGTTTAATAGTGGTAGATCTACTACAGTTTGCAACATGAATGGGCCGACACCACCGACAAAGCACACGACCTTTAGGAAGTCCAAATATAGGGGCTCACAGAGCCACCATGGGAGAAGCTGGGAGCAACAACTAGTAATTAATAAACAGATACCTGAATAACCTAAAACATACTTGCTGTGTCATGTATCGTTTTATTTATATTAATAAAAATGCGTACGTAGTAATTATGTTTTAGTCATTAATGTAATTTTCTTTGGTATATGGTGGGTCCCCTATGTCAAACTTGAACTTCTCATAAAACCCTGAGTAGAGTAGTAGTATGTAGGAATTAATCTAGAATTCTCTATATTGCAGTTTCGACGGAGCAAGCTTTGTTGGCGGCATAATTCTGACTCTGGGTCTTCTTGCAATCGGCTTCATGGGTTTCAAATACTATAAGAACCAAACCGAAAGGAATTATCACACTTTGTAGTTATGCTAAGTAATTTCTATTAAATGCACCAAAATAGATTTATTTACAGGGAGATTAACATAATTTAATCAACATTTTCACGTGCACCAAAATCACCCATACATAAAAAAAATATTGTACCTATGAATAGGAGTGATTATTATCTAAGATTATAAATTGTATGTGCTAATGGAATTATGTTTTAAACGTGCAGCTTGATTCTTATAATCTCAGTGGAAATCTCTTATATATTATTTCGGACATTTTATTAATATTTGAAAGCTTGCAAAAAGTTTTTTTATTGCATGCATAGTTTTTAATTTCATTTTTTAAGTTATTATTACTTTTGTGGTAAGTAAATTTATATTTTTATACATCATTTTTATAACAAACAGCAGCTCATTAAATTTTAAATAACTTCCTTTAAAATTTCCAAATGAACACTGCTAATAAATTACTTTTAATTTGTGAACGCAACTTAAAGAAAATTGTTTAGTTCTTTAATCAAACTGTGCCATGTTTCAATTCAATGTTAGATTGTTAGCTATTTTTATTTTTATCAGCACATATACAAGCTTCAATATATAATAAATGTATGTAGTATAAGATATAATAAATTTATAAATGTTAAGTGTTCGTTGTTTAAGAAAACTCAATGTGATGATGAAAATAATAAGGGTCTAAAATAAATTAATACCAATTCAGCTACCTAATGAATCTCTACCAATTTTGCAATGCTCATGAAAAGCTTTGTTTTACAGTCAGGGTTGATAGTAGGTAGTGATATTGTTCTAGATACTGAACACAAATCGGATTTGCAACGAATACATGATTTGTATTCGGCATAATACCTAATAACATTTGGATATCGGTATATGACCGAATGTACCATTCGTTGCAAGTCTACTAAAAATGCAATATGGCTGGAAAATCCGTAGGTATCATGACGCAAAAACAGTCATATCTCTTTTGATAATTTCTATATCATCTCAACCATAATGCTTAGTTACTTTAATAAACCTGTGTATAACCTTTAGTATCGGAAAGCACAGCTCGCGCTACGGTTTTAAGGGAATAATAATTTGGTCTATTGAAAAACATGCTGCTCGTAGTAAGAAATGAATATTAAATCCAAGCAAACTTTCTTTCTCTGATTAACTCAATTTATTCAGATTAAATAATTATCTCAAGATGGGTTTATAATATCTTAATATATAGATTTCTATAATCAGCATCACTGGCTTACAGACAACATATACAAAGTAGCCCAAGAACTTTATTTATATAGGGAATGCTTACCCCAACTGCCCTGGTACCATAGCAACGTCGTGAAACCCGGGATTGATGATGGAACCGTACATGAACAAATGTAGTTCTCTACAAGATAGGGAACAATACCAGGTATGGCTTAAATGACTGTTTTTCGCCGTAAAATTTACTGGATTTATAGCTAATTGTAATTATATGCTATTTTGTCTACTGGTAAGCTGATTCCATCCTAAAGTGCTCTTAATTCTGAATACTATTTGTAGTTAGTCATTTGAAAAATGTTTAGTGATGTGCACAAGAATATTCTGTCAAATTTATTATTAGGTACCTACTGCTAAATTCCTCATCGTGTGTAAATGTTTTGTGAAATAAAGATACATAAATATAAAACATAAGCATTTTCTTTACTTCCTAGCTTTCATTATGAGGAAAACCAAAAAACTATTTATTATGTATTTTTTTGAGTTATTATTTTATGGGATAGGAGGGCAAACGAGCAAGTGGGTCACCTGATGGTAAGCAATTTTTCACCGCTCATGAACACCGTGGTCCGTTGCCGTCCTATATGGGAGTAGGAGGGGAAAGGTACGGGATCGCTCCGGATAGGAACCTCTCTCATCGAACGATACGCGGCACGTGCCACTTCACGCTGAGGGGTATCTCACCGGTCGAGTCGGCCCATCCATGCGCCGAATTGCAACACTACCACTGTTAAATTGCTTCTAAACATACTTGGTATAGTATAAAATGAGTAATTGTCATTAAAGAACCTTTCATTTCCGGATTTGAAGATTACACAGTAAAGTACGGCGATTTTAACGCTCTGGTGTGAAGGTAAATTCATTATTTCATTATATGTAGGTTTGGAATTGTGCTATTAATTAGTTTAAATTAAGGTATTTTGATATTTTTTACGTTTTGTGCCCTTATTGAGAGTAAAATAAAAAAAAATATTTTAAATAATATTTTTTTGTATAAAATTTATTTATTTTTTAACTTTATTCATATAATATTTATTGGTATAAAAACTTCAGTCTTATACTCAAGATTCATAAAACTAGGGCAATTATAACATCCAGGTGATGAGCGACATTGGCATTTTAAGTAAAAATACTATGGTTGTTTCAAATTAGGTAGGTACAGTCAATCTGGGTAACTTTAACCTTTCAATGTGACATTGGCCCACTAACTAACTTTTGATTTATTTACTTTTTCTAGATTATTTATATGAATAAAGTACAATATGTCTATGGTAATATGCAACACATTCAGATATTACCAACTACCAAGTAAGGAAATCAAAATTGAGTTAGTGGGCCAATGTTAATGTTACATTGAAAGTTACCCAGATTGAGTGTACCTATTTCGTTTTAATAATAGAAACAATAATTATATAATATTGGTAATAATAAACAGGAATAATAAAGACAAGGTAAATAAACATTATATAAATACTATTAATGAACATAGATTTTAATCCAGCATATTGAAAATAATATTATTGATAAATAATCATAATCACAGTTTTATAAGCACAAATCACCATATTTTCACCCATCAGTGATAGGTGATTATAATGGTGAATATTACATTGTACATCCGTAATTATCCAGTGGATAATTCTCACTTAACTCGAGTTAGGATTTTTCCGAATTGGCACTTATCTGAACACACAAATGTACTATTCCCTATTGGTACCGCTGTTATACCTAATTACGAGAACAAGCGTTGCTGCACTTATTTTACGCATAGCTTATCACAGCTATTTGCTGCATTATGAAGCTGTGCACACTGCACAGCTTGGTTGTTTGAATATCAAGAGACTCTTTCATAAATGATAAGTCAACATTCTCACATTCAAATAAAAATCACCAATTTAATTAATAATTCGTAATTTACACCCACAATATTATCTCCACGTCTAAACAGGCGCGGCGGCGCGAAAAACCTGGCAGGATTCTTCGAAAATAGATCGCCGGTATGAAGAAAGAATCATATAGTTAACCAACTTATTGCAGAGCTTCCAGGCCCTATTATGTAATCCTAATAGTAGAGAATAAATTATATATCGCCTTACTAACTACTGACCCAACATTTCGATCGCCATATTTCAAATTCGTTAAAAGCTGCTCGCCCTCACTACGATCGTCGCAATCCATATAAGCAGTTATAAGAGATCTGGGAGTACTATATTTGGCTGTAATTGCTAAAGCTTTCTCAACAGACAGTCCTTTTAGCTGTAGTAATAGTTTTATAAACATTTCTGTGACATTCAATGGTTTAGTTTTTGCTGAAGTTTTGTTGAAGTATTCAAAAGTCATTAGTTTATCATTGCTTGCCTCATTGGAGCCTTTGAGATTTTTATCCTGAAAATAGGAAAATGTACATTTTAGAAAATTATAAATATATTTGGCTGGTTCATAAAGTGGATTATCCTTGTTTATTTTATTGCATTCAAATAAAACTTTTATCACTGCGAGTAGCTTGTGCTATTAAGTGCTAGTGAGAATAATATAACAATAACCCACAGACCTCTAATACACTGAGACAGATTCTAAATCCAACTATTCAGTCTATCCAGCTACTGACTGACAAGCCAAGTAGGCAATGTGTAATTCTGTCTTACCTCAATGGTTATAAACCATTGAGGTAAGACAGAAAATACAATATGCAAAGAAATAAAATCATGTGTGGGAGTAAACATAGCAATGTAATATAGTTAACAATAATAAAATACCTTGTATCTTATAGAAAGTCTCTTAGTCATTATAGCCAAAAATCTAACAGAATTATTTAATGACTCAGTAATATGAACCTTAAACCCATCTTGGACTCGAGTATTTGCTATAGCTTGTAATAGATTCTGTATAGGCAAGCCAACATGTTTGTTGCTGCCATAACTCTCCACCAGATACACTATGTTGCTTAGACCACACTTTTTTAATCGGAATTTCTGCTCATGAAAACGGCCATCCTTTATACTCGCTCCAAGATCATCCATCCTTTTCCTCTCTATGATATATGGGAGAACCAATTCAAGATCTTTCTCTGTTTTGTGTTTTGCTATCCAAGTAAAATCCCCAACTTTCAAGCTCCTGTATTCATGTTTTAAGTCTGGATACTTATTAAACTGTGCCACAGTTGGATCATTTTTCTTAGATAACCTGAAATTTATTGATGTGAAAATTAAAATACAACTATTATCAAACTTCTCACAGAGCGGGGTTATTGTTAAGTGCTATAAGGCAACAAGATTAAAAAGCAATATAAGAGAGACAAATACATACCCACCAGTTTCATTCTTATCAATCAGCAATACTATATCAAATGAACCAGCAAGCAATTCTATATTTGGACTTCTCATTTGTTCGAACAGAGGTGTGTCTACTTCCATCACAATATTAGTAATGATTTGCTTAGATGATGATGGTGCTTCATTGAAAATAATATCATTTATAGCAGGAATATTCTTACTCTCTTTTAAAAGCACTTCAGCTAGTGTTTTTCCATCTGAAGTTAATGAATATTCAACTTTTTTATGCTTCTTATTAGTTACCAAACCTTTGGTTATTAGCGTTGACATACTTGACCAGGCTGTATAGTAACAACCTGGTTTTGGTCTTAGGAAAGACTCTTCACAGTATTTTTGAGCTCTTTCAATGATCCTCCCTTTGGTCAATGATGTTTCACTAGGCTGTTCTTGAAATGCTTCAAGTAATGCTAATAATATTGCATATCCACCTGATCTGGATACAGGTTGATACTTTTTGGGTTGATTGTTCTTCCTAACACTATTTAACTCAGGTTCACAAGTTTCAGAAATTTTACATGAACTAGTACTTGATGTATTCTGTACCCTAACTCCAAAGTTCAAATCACAATCATGGATTGGTGGTGGAGAGCCAACATCTAATCTAATTAAGGGAGAATTATTTCTTGTAATAAATTCTTTATTTGTAACAAGATCAAAGTTTTCTACAGGTGGGTTACAACCCTTATCTGAAAGGCAAGATTGAGAACTACAAGTACTTCCAGTTTCCACTAAACTTAAATTGTGTGTGTACACTTCCAATCTCTTATCTAAATGTGTACATAATTTTTTATCAAATCCTTTCAGTATAATGCATTCAGATCCAGATTGCAATGGTAGAGGATATTTGGATAGCGAACTTAGTGCTTCTCTTAACATAGTTTCCAGTTTACTCTTCTTTTCCTTTGCTTCATCATAAAGCTCTTCTAACCATTCTTGAAACAGTGGATTTGGGCGCACTCGTTTGAGAGTTATTCTTTTTTCAGTTACGTTATTCATCATTTATGGTACTTTAGAAACCATAATTTTGAGAGCCACAATGATGAGATACTTTCAATGTAGTTACATACTCTCAGAGCTTTATTGAAGTTTAGCTTTAAAACAGAAGTTGACGAGTCCGGTACCCACCCGTGGCCCGAGCACGACAAAGCGTGTTTAATAATTTGTTTTGTTTATTGTTTTAAGCATAGATGCCCCTGTGGCGTTAAAATATTGGTTGTATTTTTTCAATCGGAGTTGGTTTGGTATGGTTTACTGTTTACAAAACAAATACTGTTTACCTTTTTTTTTTCTCAAGGGTTTTAATGACCTGGTAACTAAGACCTTTAAGTCAAATACTGTTTACCAAAGACTGTTTACTTTTTAGGACTGTTGATAAAAAATCGATACAGCGATATTATTACTATCGATATTTATGACTGATATTTTATTGGCCGATATATCAATTCAATATTAAATTGTAGAGTAATGTAGAGTAAAAAAAAAATCGACGCTCGATATTTTTTAAATATTTTCTCAAAACACAATTATTATTTTGGAGCACAATTGGAGCAAGTGGATGAAATTGTATATTATTACGCAAAATTTGCGGAGTTTCGCTGGCGGACGGCGTCAAAAACAATTTTGCAAGGTAGATTGAAAGAGAGTGTCGGGGTAAAAGTAATGAATATTTAATGGTTCGGACATGTAGAAAAAAATGATTATGCAAGAGCGACTAAGCAGATATATATTATGCCACTCTGTTCTCCGACTATATATATATATATATATATATATATATAACGATAGACAAAACGGTGAAACTTTGTAATAAACATAAAATTATAACACTTCAAATGTAAAAAAAGTATCTCTTGCTTACATTACGACGTGCCTCGTGATGCATTGGTAAAACTACCGACTGTGTAATCCTAATTGGTTGTTTCGATCCCCACCCAAGTATAAACTCTTTATCCGGATCTGGGTAGAATCTTTTAGAATAACTACTCCCTTATTTCGTGTGATCTATCCCATTGGATTTATAAGGACTTTACATTATTTAATTTTCAAGTTACTCTCAACAAGCCCTTAAATTTGATATCTATATTGTAGAAATGCAATAACAATATATGTTCTGCCATGTTTGTTTTCGAACGATGTCACATTATTTTTCGAGTTACTCTCAATAAGCCCTTTAATTAAATACTCATACTGTAAGAATCCTTAAAAAAATATCTCCGGATGAGAAGTAGTGGTATTTCACTGGTCGAGCCGGCCTGTTCATGCAGCGAACTCTCTCTCTCTCTGGCTGAGCCACTGATAATATTATCATCCAAACTCAGCAATGTATATTATACAATATTTCAGCTCAATGGGTTGACGATATCTACTTCAAAGTGGAGTTCTAAGATTCCGGAAAATACATGCTTACGTAAATCAGCGAGATTATTAACTTTGTTATATCATATTTATCTCTAAGACTTTCGCGAATCACAGACCCAGCCGCTGAGTTTTCTTGCTGGGTCTTTCTCAGGGTTGGCCGCGTTTGTGACCCAGTGGTAGATTTTTTAACAAATACTTACCTTTAAATTTAAAATCAATAAATATTTAATAATAGTTATACTCTGATCTCAACTAACTTAAAAGAAATAAGTTAATTATCTAATAATTAAAAATAACAACTGTTACCTATTAAATCATACAACAAAGGATCTGTACAAACCAAACTTCTTTACTAAATATATCTTGTAAATAAATATTTAATTTTTGTTTCATGGTCTGATGTGGGCTACCAATAGTAAAAATCATATTTTTAACATCAACTTTTTGATTTTTTATTTCCAAAAAGTGGGTGCTCTCTGTATCAATGAAAATAGTTTTTGAACAATTACATACCATCTTTTTGTTCATCACTCGTGAAAATGATCTCTGTAAAGAGCTCGAAACGTCGGGAAATAAATAAAATTAGTAATAAATAAACGCGATATAATCCTAAAAGTTGTTTTAATGTCATTTGTTATATCAATTATGATTAATATATTAGGTACCACCACTTCCTACTAGATAACATATAAAACCATAAAAAACATAACTTCACGCCTTTTGTTACCCGAAGGTGTAGTCAGCGGCTGTTAAGCCTCGTCTCGCCGTTATGCTTACGTCCCAAATGGAATAGGTGGCGAACCTATTGCCATACAGGGCACAAAGTTTTCAGTCATCGATATTTATCACACATTACTTACGAAAACAATTTCGAAAAGTCATTGGTGTGAGCCAGTATCAGGAATCGAACCCGGACCTCTGGATCAGAAGCTGTGTGCTCGACCACTGCGCCACCGAGACTGTTAAATAGATGTACAGTTTTAAGCATTTTTTAAATCACGTCATATTTTATTATTTGGTAATTAATAATGTTTATTTCTAAGACATTCGCGAACCCCACCGATTGACCAAAACAACCTTTAGGATTATATCGCGTTTATTTATTATTTATTTATATTTATTTCACTTGTGAAAATGATCTCTGTAAAGTTCGAAACGTCGGGAAATAAATATAAATAAATAATAAATAAACACGATATAATCCTAAAGGTTGTTTTGGTCAATTAATAATGTTGACTGGTTTATATTTTACTGTTATATAATACTTATTGTACCCGCGAGGTGGCGTTGCATGTGTTAAACGATTGCACGTCGCATAATAATATGAAGTTGCACTTC
Organism: Euproctis similis; assembly: GCA_905147225.2. NCBI lineage: Eukaryota > Metazoa > Arthropoda > Insecta > Lepidoptera > Erebidae > Euproctis > Euproctis similis. The sequence goes on from LR990105.1 coordinate 12,977,966, forward strand.
AAAATATCGAAATATAGATTTTTTTATTCGATATAACAAACCTCGATATTGAGATTTTTATAAATATCGATATATTGAAAATTAGATATTTAAAAATATATCAACAGCTATCAGTTTAACAACAAACAACAACAAATTAAGGTAGCGCTATAGTAACAAGTGGAAGAATTTTAAAAAGAGCACCACAAATTACTAGAGCAGGTTTACTTAATTAAAAAAGGCAAGGAAAACTTCCATTCTGTTACAGCACTTTTTCCAAAGAAGTAGCGGACCGTCTTGTACGGGGGATAAATCCAAAAAGTGTCCACTTGTAAACAACAATTTATTGTTCGAACATTCACCGAAATAGCGCTAGTGTAGTAAGTGGACAGGATATGAATGCAGCAGATAAAAGCAGAGTGAAGTGTGCTGAGTTGAGAAAAAGAAGAGTGCCAAAAACTAGGTGGGAGCACTGCGTCTGCCTCCGCCATGATATAAGAATAATAGATCGGTAGTAGTCTTTTTTTATGGGATAGGAGGGCAAACGAGCAGGCGTGTCACCTGATGGTAAGCAACCAACGCCGCCCATGGACACCAGCAACACATATAGTGTTACTGTTGCGTTGCCAACCTTTAAGGGATAGGGGATATGGGATAGGAAAGGATTAGGAAGGGGGTAGGCCTCCAGGTACTTCTCTCACCGAACGAAACGCGGCATGAGCCACTTTACGTCGGTCTTCTGAGAGGTCGTGGTATTTCACCGGTCGAGCCGGCCCATTTATGCAGTAAACTGCTTGGCTCTACCACTGTTACTGTTGAATTAATATCGCTTCTAATTTTCTTCCAATACTTGGATGTGTGAATTAAATATGCATTATTATTTGTTTAATTACCTTGACTGAATGTAAAATCATTCTATCCTTTACGAAATATATCAATTACATAAAATTAAAATGTTTTATTTTTTCGATATATCGATTTCGTTCTGCACTCTTATTTATCGTATCCAAATTTGGATACAGTACATCACTATGCATGGACAGCAGTTTGACAGTGACACTGACATTTGGCAGTGACAACGAATGGTTGGCAACCATTCGTTCATGTCGGCAAGGATGCCAACATTACAGAGGAAGAACGAATTTGTATATTTTTATGTTGGTGAAAGATGCTGTGTGAGTGAGCTCAGGAAAGTACTTGGAGTGCCGTCTCTAATTTACGTACTCTCTGGCCGCTTGCTTGCTTTGGTTGAAAATAGTTTGCGTTGGATTTGTGATCAAAGTATTTATTTCATCTTCATAAATATTTAGCTAATTTTGTCATGTAATGAATGTATAAATAAAACGCCAAAATGTCGCTCGAAATTCCTTTAATGAGCACAGATGAGGTACATAATTGTGTTTTTAAGAATAAGTTTAGAAGAATACGAGTGTCAGTGTCGTAATACTAATTTTATGTTAAATGTTTAGGTCATTGAGTTAGATCCGGAACAATTACCATCAGGAGATGAAGTGCTTAGTATATTACAACAGGAGCGATCACAGCTCATCGTCTGGATCAATGTCGCTGTAAGTAAACTTAACCTCAACATTGTTGTTTATCCCTGCTAACACGTAGCTTTTTATATAAAGTTATTTATTAACTAAAATATGTTCTTACGTTATTAAAAAAATAATGAATATTACCATTATTTATAAATATGTACACATTCTATATCTATACTAAGAATAGGAACAGTGTCTTAAATAAGTGATGTTCGATAAAAAACTAATACGATCTTATTAGAGTAGTATAAGCCAAAGCAAACTTCTATAAATCTATCTATCTATCAAGTTACAATTATTTTTAATTACTTCTCATTATAATTTTGACAAAACTTTACTGCAATTCTAACTACATTGAGTTATGTAGTTAGGATTTTAAATGAGTTTTGTAAACAGAACATATTAAATTAATTAAATATAATCATTAATATGTTAACTTTAAATTTTCTATTTATTTCAGCTGGCCTATTATAAACAAAAGAAGATTGATGATTTTCTTAAAATATTGGAAGCATGTCGTACAGATGCTAATATTGACTATAGGGATTTTGAGAGAGACCAAATGCGTGCTCTCGACATGTTGGCTGCTTACTATGTTCAGGAGGCTAACAAGGAGAAATCCAAAGATAAGAAAAAAGATCTATTTACTAAAGCAACCCTTCTTTATACAATGGCTGATAAAATCATCATGTATGATCAAGTAAGTCAGAGTTTATTATATTTATGTTTTATTTATGCTTGGGTCAGTCTGGATGTATGGAACCCATCTATAGAGTAGTGCGCATGCAATTCCAATATTAAAATCCGCCACAGAATCCAAAATTAATTAAACAATATATAATGTAAAATCATAAACATGCAGCATCAAATACAAACTTGTTTGTAGAAATACAGAGGGGGCTACTGGAGCATCCAAATGCTCTAGCAACTGGATTGCTCACTTTCCTGGACATTGAAAGGCTGAAAATGAAAGACGAAAGACATAATATTGGCAGTGTGGCAGTACACAAATTGTAAATCATAAATCTATTGTAGCGCTCTTAATGGAGGACACATAAAACTGCCATATGGTTTAAAATTTACAGTATTAAAGACATTATATTACTAAGCCAAGGATTTTTTTTATTATCTTATCTGCAATCAGTTAAGCCACAAGCAATGTGTGAACATTATTAATTATATATATTAACAAATTAGTGTCTGACCAAAAGTTCGGTTTCGGTTTCGGCCGAGTTTCGGGCAAACATCGAGTTTCGGCGGAAGTTTCGGTATCGGCCGAAACTGAAACTTTTTCGTGCTAATTCTGACTTGTGGTTATCTTTTTTGAAAGTGTAATTGTACATACATGACATAAATATCTTTACACCAAGTCTATCAGATTTTTAAGACTCCTGGCATCAGCTTTCTTAAGGATCGTTTAATTTAATCCTGGAAAGTGTGTAGTCGCCCTTTTTTTTATGGGATAGTAGGGCAAACGAGCAGGCGTGTCACCTGATGTTAAGTGACCAACGCCGCCCATGGACACCCGAAACACATATAGTGTAACAGTTTCGTTGCCAACCTTTAAAGGAGTAGGATAGGAAGGGATGGGGAAGGGGGATGGGCCTCCGGGTACCACTCTCACCGAACGAAACGCGACATGAGCCACTTTACGTCAATCTCCTGAGAGGTGGTGGTATTTCACCGGTCGAGCCGGCCCAATCATGCAGCGAACTGCTTGGCTCTACCACTCATTGACTCCAACATCCTTCCACTTCTATACTGTACATCTGCTTAGTCAATCTTGCATCAATCATTCTTTCTACGTGTCCAAACCATCCGAGTATGCACTTTCTTAATTTTTACGCTAACACTCTCTCCCAGTCCTCTTTTAAAACTTTCTTCCTTATAAGCTTTTTTTTCGACGCGATCGGTGAATCTCAAGCCGCAAATTTTGCGCAATATTTTCATTCACCCTCTGCTACGCCCAATTTCCGCTTTCATAAGTTAGTGTTAGGATCAGTACCGTACAATAGAGAGCTGAGTATTATTGCTCAGATTGTTTGCGCCCAGATAGCCACGCAGTTTGCCGCATGAACGGGCCGGCTTGACCGGTCGCATTTTGCTTGGTGAGAGAGGTACCTGAAGGCCCAACTCCTACCCCGCTCCCCTCCTCATTCCATTTCGAGCTCCTTTCCTATCCTACTAACGAAAATATTTCCAAGGAAGGAGGGTTGACGTCAGGTGGCCGGTCATAGTACCGCAACTAAATCTTTTAACATCTTGGATAGGCCGAAAGGATGACATGTTGTGCCGACTGTTTTAAAGTGGGAAAATGGCAGTAAAGTGATGATCATTAGTTAAGTGGTACCTCAAAAGAGATTAAGATTGATTGATTCTTTTAAGAACAAATACAAAACAAATACTATAAAATAGTAACATCTCAAATTACCTATAAGTCATCATCATCAGCCTATTGCAGTCCACTGCTGGACATAGGCCTCTCCCAATGAGCGCCACAACCAGTCCAGCCTTTTCCAGCAGCCTTTCTGAGGTCATCTGACCATCGGGCTGGTGGGGGTCCTACGCTACGTATACCAAGACGCGGTCTCCACTCTATGACCTTCTTACTCCATCTACCGTCGGTCCTTCGGCAGATATGACCAGCCCATTACCGAGCATCAGCGAGCTTACTCTACGAGCTAAGTCGGTTACCCCAGTTCTCTGGCGCATATATATTCATTCCTGAGTTTATCTTTCACAGATACCCCGAGCATAGCCCGCTCCGCTGGGCGGAGCAGGCTATGCTCCGTAAGTGTCCACGTTTCGGCACCGTAGGTCATTACCGGTAAGACGCACTGGTCAAAGACATTGCGGTATAGGCGAGCTGAAGACGCGGCGCAATAAGTACTTAGTATTTTTTTTATGGAGTAGGACGGCAAACGAACAAGTGAGTCACCAGATGGTAACTTCTCACCGCCCATTTACTACTTAGTGCGTTGCCGTCCTTTAAGGGAGTAGGAAGAAAAAATAAAGGTAAAGGGGTGGAGCCTCCGGATACATCTCTCGCCGAACGAAAGGCGGTGATATTTCCCCGGTCAAGCCTGCCCATTCATGCAGCGAACTGTACACAGTTAAAAAAATTAAAAAAAAAACTGTTAAAAAAATTACCTGTTCCACTTTTTACCTGTTTCTTTTCTGTTGTAACGTATTCGGCGAGTAGAGGCTTAATAGCCTCTGCCTACACCTTTACATAGAAAAAGGCGTGAAGTTATGTTCTTGATTGAAACAAAATTAATACATATACCAATTGTTTTCCATTTCATGTTTTTATTATTGGAATATAATGGGAAAACTGCATTAAATATTAGTATTTTAAAGAATTTTAAACTTGAGCACGTGAGTTTCGGTTTCGGCCGGAAAACCAGTTTCGGTCGGACTCTAAAAAAAATCTTTGGCTTAGTACTATGTTGTATTATTGATACCATAAAAACCACAACCTATTATGTATATTACATCTTTTGTTTATTTTTTTCAGAATCATCTTCTTGGTAGAGCATACTTTTGTCTGCTCGAAGGTGACAAAATGGAACAAGCAGATGCGCAATTTAACTTTGTACTAAATCAGTCCCCTAATAATGTGCCCTCACTGTTAGGAAAGGCCTGCATTGCTTTTAATCGAAAAGATTATAGGGGAGCATTGGCCTTTTACAAGAAAGCTCTTAGAACTAACCCAGATAGCCCAGCAGCATTGAGGCTTGGAATGGGGCATTGTTTTATGAAATTGAATAATCAGGAAAAAGCTAGGTAATTAGTCTCATTAGAGAAATTTTGTTATCCCAATGTTCCCTCTAATGTCAACACAAAATACTAGATTTTACTTGTATATTTAACATAGAGGACCATGATTAACTGACCATGATGTACTACTCAAAGTGTTTAACAGTTAAACAGTACTACAGTTGTAGTAATTATCTAATATCTAGAATAATTAGTCTCGGTGGTCCAGTGGTCGAGCACACGGTTTCTGAATCCAGAGGTCGCGGGTTTGAATGCTTGCACAAATGACTTTTCGAAATTATTTTCTAAAGTTATGTGTGATAAATATTGATCACCAAAAACTTTGTGCCCGGTATGGCAATAGGTTCCCCACCTATTCCATTTGGGACGTAAACATAACGTCGAGACGAAGCTTAACAGCCTTCGGGTAGGAAAAGGCGTGAAGTTATGTTATGTTGTAGAATAATGAGAATATACAGATATTTTTGAGACAGTAATTTATGATGATATTACAGAATGGCCTTTGAAAGAGCTTTACAGTTAGACCCACAGTGTGTTGGAGCTCTTGTTGGTCTGTCTATTCTAAAACTGAACCTGCAAGAGAATGAATCTAATAAAATTGCTGTCATCATGTTGACCAAAGCATATGCTATTGATCCTAAAAATCCAATGGTACTGAATCACCTTGCCAATCATTTTTTCTTCAAAAAGGTATGTTTTATTTTTATCTATTGGATTATTTTCAATTAAATTTTAATGCTTAGATCTTTGAAACTACGCAACAGATTTTGATGCGGTTTTTTTAATAGATAAAGTGTGTTTTTTTAATAAATAGAATAGGTTTTGTTTATATAAATAATGTAGAAGGAAAGGTTTAATTTCGGAGAGTTGTAATCTAAAGTTCGGGGTCAGCTATACTACTAGTACTATATAAAATCTGATGAGAATAATTAATGCTAAGTAGTTATAAATAATGAACATGCAGGTCATTAGTGCAGTAAAGATACAATCATCATAATTATTTACTCTGAGTGGAAAAATTTTTAGCATTATATTCCCAAAATACTTTATTTATAAATCCTATGTCTAATTACTTTAACCTTTTTCATAACAGGATTACGGTAAAGTACAGCATCTTGCTTTGCACGCCTTTCACAACACTGAAAATGAAGCAATGCGTGCAGAGAGCTGTCACCATCTTGCTCGAGCTTTTCACGCCCAAGGAGATTGCGATCAAGCCTTTCAGTATTATTATCAAGCAACACAGTTTGCGCCGCCCAACTTCGTCCTTCCCCATTATGGCCTAGGACAAATGTATATCTATAGAGGTGATACTGAAAACGTAAGTGGAATATAAATCCTCACCAGTTACTGGTCACATGCCAATTCTTCAAACAAGTTCTTCATATAAGTAATTGTGTCAGTTATTTTTATAAGCTTGGAGTACATATAACATATATTTTATTTTTCCCTTTATATGTTACCTTTAGTCAGTATTATCATTAATATCAGTCAGTTATTTTTGTAATTAAGAATTAAGGCGTTATTTTTGCGAAGTTCTACATAAATTATGTTCCTGTTTTGCTGATAGGCACACTAGGTAAACTGAGTATCAGTCTGGACCATAATTGTAACACTTATGATTATTAGCGAATAAATAAAAATAAATTGTCATAAATTATGGCTTTGTAATGCATGCATGTAAAATCATGCGCCAAACTCCAAGGCAAAGAAGAAAATTTCCAAATTAGTATTTGCCTTGAATGCTTCATGCTTTTGCAATAAAAGAAAACGCCCAAAAACCTTATATTGACTGCAAATTAAAAGCATTCTCTACTTTTAGGCAGCCCAATGTTTCGAGAAGGTTCTGAAGGCCCAGCCGGGTAACTACGAAACAATGAAAATTTTAGGATCTTTGTATGCAAATTCACCGTCACAATCAAAACGGGATATCGCTAGACAGCATCTGAAGAAGGTTACAGAACAGTTCCCTGACGACGTTGAAGCGTGGATTGAGTTAGCGCAAATTTTGGAACAAAATGATTTACAGGTAAAAATAATGATGACGACGTTACTACTGGCCGTATATAATTAAACAGCCATTCCTGGCTATTATTTCTTAATAGTGGAGGACCATTAAATTTTTACCTCGGAATCCAGGTCCCTCACTGACTGGCCCTGGATTCCGAGGTTTTTGTGTTATGGCACTCTACTACTACTACTCTACAAATATTATTACTGTTCTTGTTACACTTTTATTTTAACATAAATATTTTTTTCACATTCTTACTAAAGAATTTTATTAAAATATTTATACGAAAAATGTATTATTCGTATAAATATTTTAATAACATTCTTTAGTAAGAATGTGAAAAAAATATTTATGTTAAAATAAAAGTGTAACAAGAACAGTAATAATATTTATTTGTGGGGCATGAAAGAAGGATAGTACAAAATCTCCTAAGAATAAGTTAAGCCGTTTCCAAGGAGTTCAATAAATATTAGATTGTAGTTACTAACATAGTTCCTCGATGTATACACTGCATTAACAATATTTTGTTTTAGGGTTCCTTGAACGCATACAGCACAGCAATGAAAATATTGAAAGAAAAAGTGAATGCGGACATACCACCAGAAATACTCAACAATGTCGCCGCTTTACATTACAGGATAGGCAATTTGCACGAAGCTAAAAGCTATTTGGAAGAAGCTCTAGAAAAGTAAGATTTTTTTTTCAATTTGAATTCATTTCCTTGAACTGAACTTGATACTTTTGATCATGAGAAGTGCCATCAGATTTTTTATCATAGAAACATTAATGGCAAGCTATATTATTTTCTGAATCTCTCAGGAAAAATTAATATTTTAGTTAGAAGTATAGTATAAGGTTAGTAACATTAGAACTGATAAAAAAGTCATGGGATCAAATCACAAAAAGCTTTGTGACTTTGCTATAGCTCTAATTGCTATATGTAGTTTATAAATATAATGTACATAAATATATGTCTCGGTGGCCAAGCACCCCGCTTTTAATCCAAGAAGTAACAGGTTCGAATTATTTCCAAAAGTTCTGTGTGTTAAATATCAATTACTGAAAACTTTGTGTCCGGTATGGCAATAGGTTCGCCACCTATTCCATTTGGGACGTAAACATAACGGCGAGTCGAGGCTTAACAGCTACTGCCTACACCTTCGGGAAGAAAAAGGCGTGAAGTTATGTTATAAATATATTTTTAAAATGTAGTAAACACATAAATTTACAGGTCGATTATACCCTTCAATTTTGTTTCATTTAAATTTTACAGAGAAAAAGCTGACGCTGAAACATTGGACGCCCAATATTACAATTCAATTGCAGTGACTACTATGTACAACTTGGCTAGACTTAACGAGGCGCTATGTGTTTACAATAAGGCGGAGAAACTCTACAAAGATATCTTGAAAGAACATCCTAATTATATTGATTGCTATTTAAGGTAAGCTCAGAATCAAAACGTAAAGTGGCTCATGTCGCGTTTTGTTCTGTGAGAGAGTTATCCGCAGGCCCACCCCTTTTTCCCTCCTTTCCTATCGTAATCTCTTATAGGTTGGCACCGCTATTGTATCACTATGTGTGTTGTAGGTGTCTATAGGCGGTTCTAGTCACTTGCCATCAGCTGACCTATTTACTTTTTTGCCCACCACATCATTTATCAAAGTATTATCGGTGATCTAAGTAGTTCAACAGTCTGCTATTTAACATAGAAAAGCTGAAAAGTCTGATATAAAAATCATAGCATACAGAAATGAATTTTCGGAGTCTAAGTATAGATCTAAGTATAGAAATAAATAGAAATAAGTTTTGACAGCTTTTACACAGGACCAATCATTCGGCCTAATTTGCGCTGCCTACACCTTCGGGTATCAAGGTTTATTCTTTATACAAATGACAGTAGTTTGTTTAGCTAGAATAATAAAATATTTTACAGGCTTGGTTGCATGGCGAGAGACAAGGGTCAGATTTACGAAGCGTCTGATTGGTTCAAAGAGGCATTGAAAGTTAACACGGAACATCCAGACACATGGTCACTGTTGGGCAATCTCCATTTAGCCCAGCAAGAGTGGGGCCCGGGACAGAAGAAATTCGAAAGAATATTGCAGAACTCGTCCAATTCTAATGATGCATACTCTCTAATTGCTCTAGGTGAGAGAAATCTAAAGGATTGCTGATAATTTTTCTTCATTACTTCTACAATCATAGAGAGAGTCATGACTCTCCTTGTCACATATTTTTTTTTACCTCTTAATAACATACTAATGTCTTTAATTTGTTTATACAATTGGTGCTACTTTCAGGCTTCCTCTTACATAGTTATTTCTAATCTCTTGTATGCTTGTCACCCAACACACCCATCTTGGAATTCGCACGCTTTCTTCTTTCATCCGCTTCTTTCTTTGGTCAACACTCAAATCTTCATGGCAGACTTGCCAACCCACTTCTTAATATTCCCCTTACATTTAAGGGGAATACGGTTACGTCGGAAACATGCTCTTTCTAAGACCCTTGCTCCATTCCATCTATCTCACATTTACTCTTGTTGTCCAGATCTCGGTCAATATTACTATAGCCAGTGTGCGCCGACAAACAATATCACCTATTTTTTACCTTTTGGCAGGTAATGTATGGCTTCAAACTTTACATCAACCATGTCGTGAGAAGGATAGGGAGAAACGTCACCAAGAACGCGCTCTTGCGATGTACAAGCAAGTGCTCAAGAATGATCCGAAGAACATATGGGCAGCTAATGGAATTGGATGTGTGCTTGCTCATAAGGTAAGTTTTTATGGACTATCTTGATAGTTTTTTCATCATCAATAGACAAATACACAGATAACATTATGTCAGATTGTAATGCAACCTTTTTACAGTTTCAAGTTTTATAATGATCACTATTACTATATATGTTTTTGATAAAAATCTAGTGTTCTAGTATAAGCAGTTATTTTATGAGGCTTTCTGAAGTCATTTACTATAATCGATTTAACATGGCTTATTCAAAACTATTTGTATTAAGAACGTAAAAAACGCGGGAAAACTAAAATATTACAGAACAGACAGAAGTTTGTAGCAGATACCAGTTTGAATGTCTTTTTCGGTGGAGTATCACCCCCGAAATGTTTGTGAACGCCGGCATTTTCTGTCTTGTCTTAAGTTTAAACATTCAACTTTTAGAAAATATATATATGTAATAATAAAATATCTTGCAGGGTTGTATTAACGAGGCTCGTGATATATTCGCTCAAGTGCGTGAAGCAACCGCTGACTTTCCTGATGTGTGGATGAACATAGCGCACATCTACGTAGAACAGAAACAATATATCAATGCTATACAAATGGTGAGTTTTTAAAATACCCACCTATCTGATCGACAACAATTTACCTCGATCCGATCGATCTGATCGAGATAAACTGTTATTCATTTTCTTATATCTCTTTCATTGTCACATTGAGTATGTAAAAAAATCAAATGCTTTTAAGACTGCGAAGTAGAAGTGAGAACTTCATTAGCCAATCAATATACTTACGATAATATGGCGGAAATAAAGAAAACGTGCGAATGTGAGTTTTTTTAATTTAAATGTAATTTTAGGGTCAATTTAGACTAGTAATCAATGTCGCTTTCAGTTATGTAAGAATTAAAAAAAATGAATAGTATAATACTTAGACCGTAACTACTGTGATTAAAAAAGCGCGGTTTCAAGAGATCATCGGAATTTGGAACCAACATGTCTATAATAATATGATTTTCAGTAAAATCGCTCTTTCAACTTTGTTCTGATCTAGCCACTCTAGCCGTTGTCGATGGGCGTAATAACTCAAAATCGTATATATTCTTTTGGTTCAATCAGAAAAAAAATGTGTAATCTCACGTAATTTATGGACGCCCCGTTATTCATTTCAATACTATTTGTATAAAGTACTATTTAGTTTTTGGTTATGGAATTTAGTTTAACGAGATGTCGTTCGGTTGCAGTACGAGAACTGCGTGCGCAAGTTCCGCATGCACCACGACGTGGAGTGGCTGACGTGGGTGGCGCGCGCGCAGACGCTGGCGGGGCGCGCGGGCGCGGCGCGGGCGTCGCTGCTGCGGGCGCGCCGCGTGGCGCCGCACGACGCCGCGCTCGCCTACAACACCGCGCTCACGCTGCGCCGCCGCGCCGCGCTCGTGCTCAAGGACGACAGGTGCCGATCACATATAACACACATTTGGCCGGGTTCCAATCCTGACACTGGCTCACACCGATGACTTTTTGAAAAATTGTTTTCGCAAGTTAAGCGTGATAAATATCGATGACTGAAAACTTTGTGCCCGGTATGGCAATAGGTTCGCCACCTATTCCGTTTGAGACGTACACATATCGGCGAATCGAGGTTTAACAGCCACTGCCTACACCTTCGGGCAACAAATGCGTGAAGTGATGTTGTATGTATGTATTTATAACATGTGTCAGAAGCACGACAATGTTGTAAGGAAGTTCGATTGAAAGAGAGTGCTCGGACCTCGGACATGTAGAAAGAATGGTGATGTATAAGCCCCGCACGTTGATATTGCGATAGAACAAAACAATGTTCTACATTATTAAACACCTTCAGAAGGTCTACATAAAAGTCCGTATAAAAATGGTAATTGTGGGATAACCCACAATGACCATTTTTATTTTTTTACTTTTTACGAGAAATAATGTCTTATTTACGAAGAGATTTTAAACATTACAGCATTAATTTTCATACAATTACGTGTCCTAAATAGATTATGCATTTAATATAGATCAATATGGCCCTGTACAGCATGCAATTTCAACTAATATTTACGAAGATAATTACAGTATTAACATAACGGGACATAGCAGTTGCGTTGCGCGCCAAAATAGCACGATAAATAGCACAACTTGAACTTAATCAGATCCAAATTTTACTCATTTATTACTTTTGATGCGGAATAAAGTTCGCCGGGTCAGCTAATAAATAATAAAAGTTAGTATAACAATATAAAATCAGAAGCAATTCAACAATAACAAATTAAACTCAATAGTATGCGCTTCACAACGTTGCGATCTCTTGCACTACGTCATCCCCACCAAAATGGCGGCTATTCCAATCGCAATATTAACGCGCGCTGCTTATAAGACTGACCATGCAATGCAATGGCGGATGAATGTAGGAGTCGAGGACGGCCATGATACACTTTCCGTGACCGAATAGAACGAGTCCTTGATGAATATGATGTCCAGGAGCCTTAAAAATCGAGGAGCGTGTATGACAAGAGTTATGAAAGTCAAAGAAGCGATGAGGCGTGTAAGAATTCTGCCTTATGACGCAGTTTTCCCTAACTACCCCGCAAGGGAGCTGGCGTGAAGTTTGATATTATTATGTATATGCGTATAGAGTTATCTGGTCCTAATTATTCTTTGAATAATGAAAGTGGATGAGATACATAAATCTGACCTTTCCAGATCGGACCTTCGACTCGTTCTGCGCGCTGTTCATGAGCTGCACGTGTCCCACCGACACTTCACGCGGCTGGCGGCACCCGAGGCGGGGGCGCGGCCCGAGGGCGCCGCCCCCAGCGCCGTGGGCGCCGCCAGCGCCGCCGCGGCCGAAGCGCGCACGTGCGCCGACCTGCTGTCGCAGGCGCAGTGGCACGTGGCGCGCGCCAGGCGGCAGCACGACGAGGAGGTCACGCTCAGGGACCGGCAGAAAGAACAGAGGGAGGCCTTCAGGAGACAACAGGTAAATGATATACTTTTAAAAACTCCGATATAATCTTTACTCGCGGTGTTATTAGCATACAAACAGAATGGCGAGGACGATGATGATTGAATATAGCTAGTTGTTACTCTGGATGAATGCAGCTTTCCAATAGTGATCGAATTTTTGTAATCGGTCCAGTAGTATTTTTTGAGTTTAATCGTTACTTAAAAAAAACACATCTTTTCTTTTTATAATAGTAATTGAAAAAATGTTTTTATTTATTAAACTGAAGGTGATATACATTAAATTTGAATCTAAATATTGTTATGCTAAAGTAATTAATTTTTTGTTTAAATTATGTTTTCAGGAAGAAGATCGTAAACGTCGCGAGGAAGAACAGCAAAAGAGCACAGTGCAGATGTTACAAAAACGTCAAGAGTACAAAGAGAAGACAAAGAATGCGTTGTTGTTTGCCGACATGCCGGCAGAGAATAAACCTAAGGGCGGTCGCGGCAGGAGACGCGACGAGTACGTGTCCGACTCGGGCAGCGGCAGCGAAGGGCCGCGACCTGAAGGAGAAGGGTGAGTCGTATAATTTAATTAATGTTTTTTTTATACAATTTATAAAATATATAAATTAATAGTTTGGTTGATCGATTCTTTTCATTATTAAAAATTTTGACTTTTGAAATTCTTTTCGGAAACGTGATAAATATTGATGACTGTCAACTTTGTGCTCGGTGTATGGCAACGCCATAATGAATTTATCGTCATTTTAGACGTGAGAAGAAACGTAAACGCAAGCGTGAAGGCGAGGACAAGAGCAAAGGGAAATCACGTAAACGTCGCGATAAACACGCCGGTGGTTCAGGCAGCGACAGTGATCCGCCCAAGAAACGTGGCAGGAAGAAGGTAATCTACTTTAACTACATGTTGTTTTATAAAACTGCGCGAAAACACGGGTCATGATTATATAGTGTACGTACTGCTACGTGCGTACGTGCACGTATATTTCTTTAGCACGCAATGTAAGTAGTTCGATGGGTTTTAACTTGAGATTAGTATATTTTATGGGGTAGGAGGGCAAATGAGCAAGCGTGTCACCTGATAGTAAGCAACCTGCGCCGCCCATGGACACCGGCAACACATATAGTGTTACCGTTGCATTGCCGACCTTTAGGGGAGTAGGATATGAAAGGATGGGGAAGGGGGTGGGCCTCCGGGTATCTCTCGCACCATCGAAACGCGTCACGAGTCGTTTTACGTCAATCTTCTGAGTGGTCGTGGTATTTCACGGGTCGAGCCGATCTATTCATACAGCGAACTGCTTGTCTCTACCACTGTATAGTCTTAATGACGAGATTTTCACTGCAAAAATAATTGTTCGTGTGTCTTTGCGAAACAGAACTTTTAAGCGGTAAACGATTTTTTAGTATCGAGATAGCAGTTAGAGGTAAATGTACGATACGATACGAAACATAAAAATATTTTGCCCCATTTTATAACCTTTTGGATGTCTGTTATTTTTATTTTATTATCGTCTTTACTAATCACGATATTATATCAGGGCGGAAAGGGCATAGGCAAGCACGAGAAAGCTCGCGCAGCCAAGCAAACCGATGAGAAGCTGAGTGCTAAACAACGAATGAAGATCGTGTCCAAGGAAACGATATCGACTTCAGAGTCGGAGTCTGACAGAGGTTCACGCAAGTCGCGAAGCCGCAGTGGCAGCGGCAGCGGGAGCCGTAGTGGGAGCGGAAGTCGCAGCAGGAGCCCGCCCGCCAACAGGGGCCGGAAGAGGATCATGTCCGCTTCAGACAGCGACAGGTAACCTTGGACACTACACGATTGCATCAAGACTACTAAAACTTAATCGATTTATATAATCAGTTTCGAGTCAAAGTAATACACGTAACTACCAGAAAATAGAAAAAAAAACTAACATAGCTCACAGAATGTTCCGTATGCATTACCTGAATGTTTCTTAAATTAATTTGTTTGATCAATCTTGACTATTATTCGATATTATTCTATGTTTTTATAGGTCGCGCTCCAGGTCAAAGTCAAAGGCGCGAAGCAGATCCAGATCAGGGTCAGAGAAAAGACGTTCCAGATCCAAAAGCAAGTCACGTTCTAAGAGTCGCTCCAGGTATAATTTTACAGCTCAGGCGTTTTGATTTGACTTAAAGTTTACGAATTAAATGCTCTAACACAGAAATGTGATGTTGACACTCATGAACTTCCATAGTCCAGAATAACAATCATTTGAAACCAACTTAACATATAGTGTATAGTATAAAGTTACATAATATAATAATTATTCTTTCAGGTCAAAAAGCCATTCAAGATCAAAAAGCAGATCTAAAAGTCGTTCGAGATCAAAAAGCAGATCTAAAAGTCGTTCGAGATCAAAAAGCAGATCTAAAAGTCGTTCGAGATCAAAAAGCAGGTCTAAGAGTCGATCAAGGTCAAAGAGCAGATCCCGTTCTAAGAGCCGGTCAAGATCTAAAAGCGTCTCAAGGTCTCGCTCAAGGTATATTATAATTTTAATATATTTATCAAAACTTTGGCTTGCCACAGCTCACATGAAATTCTATATATTACAACTATTAAGTGTATATTTAATTCCTGTAATATAGTATAGCTTTTAAATAGAAATATCTACAACTTGCAATTCAGATAAAAGCCAATCTCTAAGGGTCGGAATTCCAGAATCCATAACAATGTTTTCTTATAGATTGAAAATAGCTGGGTTAAATGGATAAAATAAAAATTAAGTCCTCCAGGAACAGACATTCAGTCTTCCAGAATTTAATCACTGAAAACCCTCTCAATGTAGGTGCATTATACTAATTATTAAACTTATACTAATAGCGAATATCTTTCAAATAGGTCGAAAAGCAAATCTCGTTCAAAATCACCGTCGAAGAGCCCTTCCAGATCGCGTTCGAGGTCTAAGAGTGGTTCCAGAAGTAGATCAGGTTCACGTGCTTCTAGATCCAGGTCTAGGTCTAGGTCCAGGTCTGGGTCTAGATCACGCTCCGGCTCCCGGCATTCGAGACCTGATACTCCTGTATCTAGAAAGTCCGTCTCTGCGAGTGAAGACGAAGCTTAGTTGTATAAAAATTGTACATATATATACGATTTATTTTAGTGTTTCCTTGTAATTCACAAATATGTTTCAACACGTCTCTTGAACTTTGTGTTTCGTGTTTTGATTACGAATTGCCATGTCTAGTATTTACTTTATTCATGAATAAATGTGTAATCATTTAAATTGTTACTTATAATTAACAATATTTCCTATAGGTATACTGGCGAGTATAATTTCAGACTGCTCTTATAACCATCACTGTCAAGATCAGTAGATTTTGCACGAGTTTATTTATCCACTAAATGACTCTCATTCGATAATGTCTCAATGAATTATTAAAATAATTAGGTAATAAGAAATAATTTAAAATATGTATGTCTCAGAACGCCCGTCAGAACTGAAAACTTCATAATTTTCCTGTCCTTATACCACCCTAGCTTTCTTACTCACATATTTTGGATGGTTCATCCATCTCTATCTGGACCATTTTTTCGGTGGTCGAGCACCCCGCTTCGGAATCAAGAGGTCGCGGGTACAAATCCTGGCTCACACCAATTACTTTCGAAAGTTATGTGTAATAAATTTTGATGACTGAATACTTTGTACTCGGTATGGCAATAGGTTCAATCCACCTATTCCATTTGGGACATAAACATTACGAGACGAGACTTTACAGCCGCTGCCTACACCTTCGGGTAGAAAAAGGCTTGAAGTTTTGGCCGTCTACTACCGATATGTTCACGCTATTATTAAATAATATAAATATTTTAATTTTTATGTATTTCGTTGGTGGAATTAGAGTACGTCTATTCCTCTATTACTAGGAGTACAGTAAACCGACTATTTTACTACGTAAAAAAACTCGAGCTAGGTCTACTGGTCAGTAGATTAATAAAAACCGAGATACCACCTTGTGGTTTTTAAATATTTTATATGTATTATATTTATAATTTAGCTAAAGTACCTAATTACTAGACATGTTACTTCGGCGCAATCGAAAACATGTTTGTTATTAAAATAATTGCACTATTCTTTTGAGTTTTATTGGTGTGAAGTAAGTACCCCATTTTCACGTATTAAGAGTTTAGATAAGAATCGGACGAAGACCCTACACACACTATTCAAGATAAAGATTTGGTCGCGGTCTTGCCCACGTGATCATATATTCTTTGGTCTTAGTGTCTTTGTTATGAGTTAGGAGAGCAAACGAGTAAGCGTGTCACCCGATGGTAATCAATAAACGCCGCTAATGGATACCTAAACACAACCCTTTACAATGGGGTATAAAAGGGGTTGGAAGAGGGATGGGAAGGGGTTGGGGCTCCGAACAGCGAGCGAAACGCGGTATGAGCCATTTTACGTCGATGCTCTTCAGAGGTCATGGTATTTCATCGGTCAATTCATAAGTTGACACTCCTTTATGGGACAGGGGGGACTAACGAGCAAGCGGGGCACGCAGTGGTATGTTACTAGCGCCGCCCATGGACATAGACAAATCAAAATTGTGTTAGTTTCGTTGCCGGCCTTTTAGGTATGGGCCTTCCAAATTGATTACCTACTAAGCAGATATACGAGTCTAGGAAGTCCACGATACATTTTACAAACCCAAATTACGAATTATTTTTTGATTTATTTTTATTTAACTTGCGTAAATGTTTAGCACTTCAGACTTCTGATAAAAGGGCCGCAGTTGTGACTCCAGACCAAAAGTTTTTGGGATAAAGAGACTTTACAAATAGATATTAAGACGGTTAATCAGCCTGCCGACGCATCGCAGTCGCAGCCCACAGCTTCGGGAAATAATGAAAAAAAAAATTTGCAAGACTAATTATTATAATTTGGATTTTATTAATTTTCGAGTAAGTATTAAGTTTCATTCTTTACGATATATTCATACACACGCAAGTAGGTACATTTAGAATAAGTACATGTAATATATTTTACCTAAGACATACATTTAATAAATAATATCTATACATATTTTTATATCATCCAGTGTGGTAACAATAATTTAAATATTATTTTAATCATATAAACACAACCAAGTGACACTAAAAATAACATTGGACTTAGTATTTGTAACAATGATACTATATTACATACACAAATATTATTATTAAGTATATTACATTGCTTAAAATTCATCTTCGATTTCAGTATACCCCGCGCGATTAGATTGCGATTGAACCTTGTCATTGCTGCGTGACGTCATTAACATAAAAAAAATACAGATAGCAGAAACATTCGTGGAATTCGCTTAATGAATTACTGTTAATTAATGTTGAATAAAAATTTTCGATAAGTAATAAAAGCGAGTATTTATAATATATGTTTATAACAAAAATATACACATATAATTTAGAATGACTAAATTACATGTGTATATTTTTATTATCGTCCTCGTCCAATTCTCCGATGCTAATATTATCATCTGAACCAGACCTAGTTTCAGTTGTAATTTGTTGTGTCGAGTAAGTATGATACTTTACAAAAAAATATTATAACAAAGTAAAATTTTAAAATTATGAACCATTATAACATTTATAACTCAATCGTAAGTTGTATATTATGCATGTCAATGTTGCGAACGGTACTTACTGTTTACATACGTCATCATCACCAAGATGGCGGTGAAACCGATCGCAATATCAACGCGCGCGGGTTATAGTCGAATATGTAATTGAGTATTTTAACAAATGTCACGAATATTTAAAAATATTTTTATCAAACATGTTCAGTTTTAATTTTATCAATCGGTATCCACCAGAGATTCTTTGGTCAGGCAATTATTTTATTTTTTTCTTCTTTGGTTAAAAAAAATGCAACCAGCTATGGAAGGACAGCCTACAGACTATTACTTACGGAGTTAAAGACAAGTCATTTATTCGGAGGATTTAGATTGTATAATTTAAATAGATATAATTGCTATCGTTGCAAGTATTACATTCAATTCCAAAGTGACAATCCTCAATACTGCTATATTTATCTAATGGACTAATAATATCAATATATTATTAAAATATTAACCACTTAATTTAATAATTGAGCGTCATAACGATGCAATAATTTGAAGCTATTTACTATTATGGAACTTGCTTAATTAAAATCGCCGGAATCAAGAACTATACAAACAAAGCGTTTTAATCAGAAACCAGTTTAATTGGCAAACGCAAACAATATATTATACATGGAATTTAATAAGCTTAGAATAAAATGGAAGCTCGATCATGCAGTTCATCAAAGTTCAAACCACAAAGGAAGGATTAACACAGGATGACAAACGTAATGATGAACGAATGATCTCCATTTGGGGGAAAGAATTTTCGCCTATAGGGGGCGCTATTTTTCAACATTTAAAGCCTAACGCGGGAACTTTTGTTGCTGTCGAGAGCTCTGTTTAATACCTACTAAACGCTAATAGGTACTATAATTTAGAAATTTTTCGAAACTTTAGATCGAACTTTTCTACGCGTGTTTACGTGTAGGTAATATTAATAATCGTATGTACTTACGTAATCATCGGTACGTCCTAAAGTCTAGCGCAGCCAGTGGCGGAAAAGAGAACTAAGATCTGGGTTTATGATTGTGTATATTAATACTATGGAAAAGCCTATACCGTTCGTACTCCTGTGTACCGATATGGCACTACATGGTTCAAAAAAATAACAAAATGAGGCCATCTGTGGGAATACATTAAATTATAGAAGAATATTATAATAACCGCATATTTATATCATTAAATTTATTAAGGTAGAATGACTTGGTTGTGTTGGTAGCTACATACCTACGACATAAAGAAGATTTTTGAAGATGATAAAAAATGTATGCCTACAAGCGAGTCCAATCATTCGTATATAAAATATTATATTTCGCGTTTTTATAAGGAACCAGCTAAAATCTAATAATAATTTGATCTAATAATTTGAGTAATATTTTTATTCAAAAGGCTGCTGATATATATCCCACTTCTTATATTTCATTTATATATACATATTTATTATTCCTCAATACATAAATGGTATTATTCTTCAATCAGAAATATATTTGTGAATGATTTGATGAGATTGTTTTGTAAAACGGTAAGTAAGAGGGAATAGTTTTTACAATAATCTACGCACAGTGTTATGATTTTCTTAAATAATTATCAGCTTATACTATTAGGTAAGTATCTACATTAATAATAATTAATTTTAAACTTACAAAATCACATTTTTTTAAAACTACATTAAAATTTCATACAAACATATTTTAAAAAGAGAATAGTTTATTTTTAATAAAATTCGAGGTTGTGGCAGTATTCGTTATTTCTCATTAGACCGTTAATTATCTCTAAGATTATATTAGAAAGGAGGGTTCTATATATTTTCTAAATGATTAACACTAAATACAAGTTTAGTGTGCGCTAATTAATATTTTTACTAGTTCTCTAAAGTCTAGATGAATAGATACAAAGTCCATTAGTAATGTCAATTATGAGATCAAATATTTACATATACATTTTAAAACACTGCAAGTTAATAAAAAAAATCCAATCACTAACAATGTACTCTATAATAATAAAAATGCAACTAATCTCTAATATCTCATGTAAGTTTGAAGCTATCATATTTTGATAGGTATTAAAAGCGTAATTTATAATATCACTATAAACCTATGTAAGTTAAGTGTCGGTGGTACAGTGGACGAGCCCAAGCTAGAAAACCATTGGTGAGCACAGAGTCTTTTCAGAAGTTATCTGTGATAAATACCGATGACTGAAAACTTTGTGATCTGTGTATGGCAATAGGAACCGCCATCTATTCCATTTGGGACGTAACGATTCGGCCGAGTCGAGGCTTAACAGCCACTGCCTGTACGTCCGGGTAGAAAAAGGTGTGAATATTTATCTCTAAGACTTTCGCGAATCACGTCCATGACATTAAAACAACTTTTAGGATTATATCGCGTTTATTTATTACTAATTTTATTTATTTCCCGACGTTTCGAACTCTTTACAGAGATCATTTTCACTCACAAATGATCTCTGTAAAGAGTTCGAAACGCGATATAATCCTAAAAGTTGTTTTAATGTCAAAAAAGTGTGAAGTTATATTATTATATATCCCAAAACATCTAACAGTAAAAAAAAACATTTATGTTATACATAATAAATTTTAAAATTTCTTGGAAAAAATTGCAATGGCTCACATATGTCTGGACATGGATGTTAGAAAGCTGACTATATCACTAACATTGAGTTTATTCACAAAATTGCTTTATAACATTAAAATAATTGTAAATTTATTTATAGTGCCTAAATATAGACATAACATATGCAAGATCTGTATATATATATATTTATACTATAATATTTAAAAAAAATCATTAGCATGCATCGTTAGCTATCTGCCCTCCGTTAGTCTGTGGTAATGTTACTGTACCATTGGGTACACTTTGAGTACCACCAAGGAATGATGTAAATGTGGTGTCTCTACTCATCGGTGGTTCCAGACCTTCTATAGGTATACAGTCGAGTGTCGGCACAGTGTATTCCCTGTACAGTGAGGAAATAATTGTTATTATGAGATTTTTTGTAACTATAGCAAATGCTAACTAGATAACAAGATTATTCAGAAGGTGACACATTGATACATGGAGCTCCATAGGTAGATCATCACCATCACATCATATCAAAGGATTGTTCATAGACTCAAAGTCAAATAAGCTTTATTTTTCTAGGTCTTCATAGACACTTAAAAATAGTAAATGTACAAAAATTTAACTTATTATTTGAAATGAAATTCTTAAACACCAGCGCTTGAGGAAAGTGCCTCCATGGAACAAGAAGACATGGACGCAATCGCCACGAGCGGCCCGATTTCCAGCGTAGGGGCTATCATGAGAAAAATTAGGCAAGTAACTCATGTACCAACAACTCTAATAATTCACTATACTAGCTGTCAAGGTCCTACTCACAAAACGAAATTAGTCAATTGAGAATATTAGATTGCGGATTGAATGAGTGACTGAAATTGAGCTGTGAGTTGAATGAGTGATTGATTGATAGAAAATTCGAAGAATTTTGTAATACCTACATATGTTTTAGACGGAGTCCATGATTTAAACTATTTTGCATTCATTGTAGAAATTTAAGTTTTAGCATGTAATACTTACATAGAAACATTATCTTGACTTTGTACCGAATCATTGACAAGTTGTGGTAATCTCTCAACTGCCTGAGACGGTGGGCTTGTTGTACGCGAACTGAACAGGAATACCCCAACCATCGCCAACATATATGATAAGAAGTATAGTGCATGGAACTGAAATATTATTACAATGAATTATATATATTAACATATAATAAATGAATGCACAGAGTAATAATAAAAACTGCTGATATATAAATTAAGTGGTAGAGCCAAGCAGTTCGCTGCATGAATGGGCCGAAACTGGTCGGACCGATGAAATACCACGACCTCTCAGAAGACTGCCGTAAAGTGCGGCGTTTTGTTCGGTAAGGAGGTACCCAGAGGCCCACCGCCCTTCCTTATTCTTTGTCAGGTGTCCATGGGCGGCGCTGGTCACTTACCAGGTCAGGTGACACGCATGCTCGTTTGCCCATCTCATAAAAAAAAAGAAAAGTAAAATAATGTCCTACAACAAATGTTTACTAAGGTACAATTATAAATAAAAATCTTTGTTATATTTTGAATATGTTTGTGTATCATTTAACTTACTTTAAATTGAAATATGTACATTCCAGCTATTAGTGTGTAATAGTCGGCTGATAGAAATGACAAATGCAATATAATTGAGCCCGCATCTCTCAGCATAAAACACTGCAGTACTTGAAATATTGTCTGAATTGAGCAGTAGCTTCCCAATTGTACAATGGTCTCTAAATCATACCAGTTAAAGTCCATCAGTTCTGAAAATTCTAAGAAAAATGTTTGTGTGCATGATACTATGCTGCCAATTAGACCAAGGAAGGCCAAGTATTCTGAACATGATTGGGTGTTTAGCATCATCTCTTGTAGAACTGTGACCATTGCAAACAAAAGGGAACCAGCCAGACAAAGCATGTCTCCAACAAGCTGATTTTTGCCTGAAACAATAAAGGTAACAATACTAAGTGCTTGTTTATGCTAGATATGTTCTATTAACTTGACATGAATACAAATAAGACAGGGCCCACTCCAAGGGTTTGGACATGTATAATGGCACTCTATGTTGTCTGCTTACGCTGTAAGGGACTTGGCATGAAATTATGAACACAGATAATGAATAATAAGAGAGATAAAGATAATGAATTAAAAAAATATTATAATTAAATGATATTATCACAAAAATGTGCCAAATTATAATAACTTAATTTCTATATAATAAATTGTTAGCTTTGTGTGTGTGTTAGAGAGATTATCAATCTCTAATCAATATTTTTTGATATTGTAAATTATTGCAATTTACAACAATATATAATAGATGATGATAATCATCATCAAATATGTAAAAATGGTTTATAAATGACAAAAACAAGAACAAATAGACAAATCTAAAGGTAGTGGAATTTAATGTTAAATAATTATTTGTTTTATGTCTCTCTTACCATCAGTAGGTGCACCTTCAACATCTGCCCAGACTACACACACCACTGCCATCAGTCCCATAGTTGCTCCTGCAACATGTACTATCCCTAGCCTCTGTCCTCTCCATGCTCCACCAACAAGTGCTGCACCTACACCACTGCAGGCTAACAGCTGTCAGCTTAGCACTGAAGTGAAACGTTGTGATCTGACCAACAGCCATCCTGCCTCCACATCTAACGTACATGCAATGATCAGAATCCACCATTTCCTATAATAATAAAAAATAAACTTTAAATTTGATAATTATTAATATCTCAGTAAGTGAAATTTAGAAAGTATAAAATTGATTTTAACTATTACAAAACTAGCGGACCTAGACCTATTGGGTCAAATTCTAATAGTCAAATATAATACTTATAATGATTTTATATATAAAATATTTTGTATACTTATAAAAATATTTTGTATTTTTATTTTAATCTTACGTGTAAAATCTTACTTTGATAGCTTCTCTAATCCATTACATAGCAAGGATGGTGTAAATAATATAAAGAGTGCTAAGTAAGGAACAACAAGTTGTGCGGTTGTAGGAAATTGCCATGTAGCACTTTGAAGTAAAGTGGTGATTATACATTTTCCACTTAACAGTAACGATAAAACTTGCCCTAAAAGAATACTCCGCCACACTTTCCTAAAATTAAAAGTAATTATTTAGGACACGTTTTTAATTCACGAATAGCAATTATTATAAATCCTAATTATGTTCGATACTAGCCATCGCCCTAGCTCCGATAAATAAGATTCAATTTTACTGCTAAAAGTGGGATTTTCCATTTTTTACAATGTCCATTAAATTTAATTCTATATTGTTCCGTTTCTGATAGAATCCTCTGCGAGTTTATGAGTATAACGATAAATATTCATAATTTCCCGAATAATGATACACCTGCAAGAAAACAACGATCCGCCACAGCAGTGACAAGACAATCGAACCAACTGACAAATAGATACTGACAATGACATAATGGGTACGTTCCACTTATAGCCCGCAACGACAGCGCAAATTGTCGTTCCCTAACGTTTTTCGCCGCGAGCGTTGTGGGCGAATGTTATAAGTGGAACGCACAACTTGAGCGCTGTGTGCTAGCAATATGGCGGCATGGTGAAAACTTTCGGCAAAGTTATGAGCAAATATTTTGCATGAATATAAAATATAATTAAATTCAAAATGGATTCTCGTGAATTTTAAATAGCGTTTTTGACAAAACTACTGAGAGTTATCACAGAAAATTTATCAAGTTCTAATGAATGTAAGTTTGGAATTCCCGCCATTTTATTGAAAGCCCACTAGGATCTACCAATATTTTGCGGGCGAAGCGGGCGCGATGTGGTCGCGAACAGTGACGTCATCTATGACGTCAAGTGATCGCTCGCAACGACCACGGGCCTTATATGGAGCGATACTGTGGGCGTTACAGTCGTGGGCTCTAAGTGGAACGCACTCTCTATTGACAGAGCAGTTTTGGCAACTGCGCTTTTTCAATGTTCACTCACTTCACTTTAGTCATTATTGCCCATTATTGGACAGGCTAAAGCTTTTAAGCCTTACTGCCTTGTCTGACGTTATTTTTTATTATGAAGTAATGATGATGAAACTTAAAACTAACCTAAACTAACCTAACCTAATAATCAAACATAAGTTGCGAGGGAGTCCTGACGACACTGTAGGAGAGCACACTAAACACGATAATTATTACGAACTTATTAAGCAAAATGCCACGATTTTTATCCAATAATATGCATTGAAACACAAATCTGAGAAAATAATGCAAAAACGGACATGGCTCTTCCACAGTCCCGCCAAAACTCCTTCACTTCAGTCACCAAAGAGAATATAAATATCAGTCACTTCACTCACTAGTCAGTTTGTTGATTTGATGTTGTTATTCGTTTGAGGTCGGAATATCTATTTTGGGATTTTAATTATTATCAAAATATTAATGTTCTGAAAAGTTCAGGCCTTTTTATAAATTTCATGCCAAGAAACGAATATAACTATTAATTAAATGGCTGACGGTACGTTATGGTTCTCTCCTAACTTGTTATTGTATTTAGTTTATCTAAATATGCTTTTCCTCACTATTACTTTATTTTTATTTACAGAAGATGTTATTCGCCGTAGGCTGCTGATTGATGGTGATGGGACGGGCGACGACCGGAGATTGAATGTTCTATTGAAAACTCTTATAAAATGGAGTAACAACACTGATGAGAAAAGTGACGAGAGGTTAGGATGAATTTGAATACGTATTTAATAAAATTAGGAAAGTATAAGATAAAACTACTGCGTTTCTTCCTTTTGGCTTCTAAATTAAGTACGTTATCTTAAGCAAATTTGTTTTGTTTAAAAATAAAACTTGTATATCATTAAATTACATTTCTTACTTCAGTAGTAGTATGCATTCAGTAGTATTCATGCAAACAATCAAATACTTGTTTTTTGTAGTCATATAACATTTTATTATGATAATTTTGTATATAATTCTCTAGAACTTGTCTGTTCTAGAAGAACATATTTAAAGATTCCTGTGTAGGAATCATTGAGGTATTTACAACTAGTTTCTGCTCTCAACTTCACTGGTTGTAAAGGGGAAACCCAAGTCCATTATAATAATTTTGGTGTTAGATATTATAAATTATAAGTACATTAGGTGTTTTTTTTAAATTATATGTTTAGTGATATTCTCATAATGTTTTTTTTTATAGTAAATCTACTCTTGATAGAATGCTGGCTCAACTAGCGCAATGTGAATTTGCAGTCACGAAGTCTCAGCTTGGTTCTGAAATGATGGCAGCAGAATTAAAAAGCTATGAAGAATTGTCTAGGATATTAGAAACAGGGATAGAAGTTGCAAAAGGCAACATTGAAAAAAGTAAAGCAGACCTTACACAAGCTAAAACTGTAAGAAAAAATCGCATAGAATATGATGTATTAGCCAAAGTGATAAGTGAACAGCCTGATAGAAAGGAGACTTTAGAAAGACTGGGTACTTTGAAAACTGAGCTTGCAAGCTTGGAGACAATGAAACAACAATTAGAAGGTCGGTTATCATTTAGAAAAAAACAATTTCATGTTTTAGTCACATCAGTTCATCAGTTACAGGCGTTATTGGATGAACCGGAAGATACGGAGTCAATATCTGATGATGCTGAAATGAGAGACGTTTTGAATGATTCTTAAGTTTAGTGTATACAGTTATGGTGACAAATTCTCAGACATATAATGTTATAAAATTGAATATGTAAAATATAACATTTAAATACATTTTTCGTTTGCATATTTTTCTTAATCCTTTTACCTGCTGAGGCCCCGCATAATATGTATCATTACATAGTATAAAACAAAGTCACTTTCTGCTGTCTGTCCCCTTATATGCGTAAATCCTTAAAATTACGCAACAGATTTTGATGCGGTTTTTTTTTAATAGTTAGAGGGTGTCAACGGGGTAGTTTTGATCTATAATTTATAAGTGATGTTGTAAAGAAAAAATGATAATTTTCAAGATTTAGCACTTTTATTGCAAACTCGCTGGCTGAACCCTAAGTGGTAGATCAAAACAATGTTCTCCATTATTAAACGCCTTTAGGTCTACAAAAAAGTTCGCAAGGACATAGGATAACTCATTTTATTTTTTTTAGTTTTTACCAGAAATAATGGCTTATTTACAAAGCGATTTTAAACATTACACTTTACAGCATTCACTTTCGTCCAATTATGTGTCTTAAATAGATAGTGTTACATGCACAATCTGTTGATGATCCTGGCCCTTTACAGCCGGTAATTTAAACGAATATTTTCGAAGATATTGCAGTATTAACATAGCGGGACAGCAGTTAAAGCCGATAAATAGCACAAATTGAACCTCATACATCCAAAATTTACTCGTTTATTACATTTAATGCGGAACAAAGTTCGCCGGGTCAGCTAGTATTACATAAAAACAACTTCTCATAGTAGTAATATTCGTTAGATTTGTAATGAAGCTAGGTAGTCTTCCGGCAATACATAACCTGCCATTGGTTGAATAACTGTCTTATTAATCTTTCTTTGCTAAGAGACTGGGATTATCTATAATTATAAAATTAAAACGACATCATATTAATCATTAAAAAGAAATTAAAAAACACTTATTGTAAGATAACTACAATAGTTAGACATATGGTGTCCCGATCTTTTTTGTAGACAATTATGTGTTCTGCATAATTGTAGTACATTGTTTTGTTCTTTAATCAATAGTTATCGCAGCGTTCGCGATGTAAGCATTTTTTTGGGTCATTTTCTTACACCTTGAGTTACATTATTGGATTTACATAAGGATCCCTAATTTATTTGAAAATATAATATAGCCTAAAGCCTTCCTCGATTAATCGACTGTACACCACTGAAAACTACATTTTTTTAAATCTGACCGGTGGTTTCTGAGATTAGCGCGTTCAAACACACAAACTCTTCCGCTCTAATATACGTATTTTGATGGAGTTTTTAACGGTTATCAATGCGGTGGTTTTTGTGTATGATTTACGTATGATGTAGTAAAGAGTGTTAATTTTCGAGATTTCGCACTTTCATTGCAAACGCTGGCTGAACCCTAAGTTATAGATCAAAACAATGTACTACATTATTATACAACTTCAAAAGGTCTGCAAAAAAGTCCACGATGGCATATGTCTATCTTTTAGCGATAACCTACAATTACCATTTTTATTTCTTTTGTGGGGCGAAACAAATTTCGTTGGGTCAACTAGTATACATATAATATGACGTTGAGAAAATCTATGTTTTCCATAAAAATTTTCATCTTTCACCATTTTTATTAGCTTTTTATTAGCTTCACCTGTATGTTTGTAACCGACTTCTTTGGGCGCGATTTTGACCCACTTTAAACGGCCAGATTTCGTTCAAACTTTGCAGATTTATTGAGGACCGATGACAATACACTAATTTAATAAAATTATTCCATTTTTTAATTTGCAAAATATGATTTTTGTTAATTTTTTAGTGTTCATAGTTCACTTCTCGCACCATCTAGTGGCAATCAGCGGAAAGTCTACGTTATCAACTTGAAACGAGTTCCTTGTATAAGTCACAGATGGCGCTATTCCTCAAATTAGGTTTTGATATCCGTTGTTAGCACGCTTTAAAATAGTTAAGCAATAGTTTAAAAAACTAAGAAACGCGCTTGTTATAGAAAACCGAACTAAAAAATATAAAATAAATAATAGTTAAAAAAAACTAAAAAACACGCTTTTTATAGAAAACCGAACTAAAAAATAGAAAAATAAAAAAAAAATATTTTATTTTAAAAAAAGCGTGGGGTGCTTTTTAAGATATTATCGAAATGATAATCACTCTACTCATATCTGTCATATTTATTCTGTCATATAAAATATTTATAACTATTGACACCATGCACCCCACGCTTTTTGAAATAAAATATTTTTTTTTTT
This sequence comes from Euproctis similis, assembly GCA_905147225.2. Classification (NCBI taxonomy): domain Eukaryota; kingdom Metazoa; phylum Arthropoda; class Insecta; order Lepidoptera; family Erebidae; genus Euproctis; species Euproctis similis. The sequence goes on from LR990105.1 coordinate 13,007,150, forward strand.
ATTTTTAAATTTTTTAGTTCGGTTTTCTATAAAAAGCGTGTTTTTTAGTTTTTTTAAACTATTATTTGTTTATATAGTGGTAAATTATGTAATTATGCTAAGTTTTTTCAAAATCTAAGATCGAAAATCTTTGGGCCTCAGGAGTTTAGTTAAAGACTGAAGTGTTTCCATGTTTGAATTATATGTAATTACATTTAGTTCCACATTAAACCAAACAATATTTTTTTAAATTTACTTTGATAGGCATGGGCCAATAGTGGCAAGTAAAGTGGTTAATGGTAACAGTGGTTAATGCACGCAGTTCATTGCATAAATTGGCCGGCCCGACCGGTAGTATACCACGGCCTCTCAGAAAAACTACGTAGAGTGGCTTAAGCCGCCTTTCGCTCAGTGAAAGAGGTATCCGGAGGCCCACCCACTTTCTCTTCTTGGCAACGCAACTGTGACTACCGGTGTTACAGAAATGGACAGCAGCGCTTACCACACAATGTGACGGACTTCGTTTTGCCGTCTGCGGAATCAGTGGGTTGGCCCGAGCACGTTTAGGTTAATGAATATATTTTAATTTTAATATACTATAACCAGTATTCATAACAAGCATTTAGTTGCTTAACTCTGTACCAGACGGCGCTGTATGTATTGTGTCTAAACATAATAATAATGGGAAACATAACTTTAGGCCTTTTGTTACTCGTAGGTGCAGGCAGCGGCTGTTAAGCCTCGTCTCGCCGTTATGTTTACGTCCCAAATGGAACAGGTAGCGAACCTATTGCCATACCGGGCACAAAGTTTTCAATCATCGATTTTTATCACACTTGACTTTCGAAAACAATTTCGTAAAGTGATTGGTGTGAGCCACTGGTCAGGATTCGAACCAGGACCTCTGGGTCAGAAGCCGTGTGCTCTACCACTGGACCACCGAGACTGGTATTGGGAATAGTAATAATGGGAAAAGTAGAGTTAAATGATGGCTGCTTTAAAACCACAACTTTCTCTCTGAATGGAATCTATATGGTATGGAACACTGTCCTGGGGGCCTATTATGAGCTCTTAATTCCAGCCAGCCATCGCGCTGCCTAGCGAATTCGTATTTCCAACGACTAATTTTAGCTAGTCTAGACTACTCATTATTGACTAAAGAAAAAACTGAAAAACTGTAATAAGTCGTTGATAAATCGAATTTAAAGTGAAATTACGAATTTGCAAGGCAGCGCGTTGGCTGGCTAGAATTAAGAGTTCATAATACGGCAGCTGGACCACCCTAACTCCGGAGGAAAGCCGCCGCGAGGTTTTAGTGGGTAGCCCTAGGATCAGATTCCAGTGTACTGCTTTGGGAGACCCACACGACTCCCTGCCGTACCCAGGCCGGGGGTGTGCATAAAGCATTTCCTCGCATAAAAAAACGTATGTAGGTACATCATGTTTTCTTCCATTAGTTATTATAAGAATATCGTCTTTGAAGGCTATTAATCATCTTCAGTGGATCCCATTCAGTTCTGTTTCTTATAGAAGCTGTTCTGAGATTATTTCTTGGTGATAAATTTAAACATTAGATTGTGTAAAAGATGCGAAATTAAAAACCTTCCTACTCTTAAAATAATAGAAATAATTCCTAAAATGTGGACGTGTACTCGTAGTTAAGCATTTTTATATCGTATAATAAACCTTGTCCTATTTTTTTTGTTTATTTGATTGAAGAATTTTTTTACTGCCGCGTGACGTAAAGCATTAAAAAATAAATATGTGTCCCTAGGGTATAGAGTTAGTAGTTTTACAAAACTAGCCACGTCCTCTAAATGTCAAATATGTAAACATACTTGACTTCATGTCATGATAACTTAATTTTGACATTAAAGTCAAGGGCTTTCTTTATTTAATAACATTTCTCAGATAAAAGGCAGAATGAAATTCGTAGAAATTGGGCTAATTGTAAAACTTGAATAACGATTATACTTTTATACAAAATTGTATGATTATGTACTGTTAAGATTGTTCCAATATTGAGGTAACAGTCCCTAGATGACTAATAAAAACAGCAAATTTGACTTTCGTCTCGAATTTTATGGAGAGTGCTTAATGATATGTATGCAATGTTTTACGATGTGCAAACGTAGATAGTTTTTACATGACTCAGGAAGGTTAGTCTGTTTAACAATCAGGCTTTGTTAGAGGTATTCCTCTATCATGTTGTCTCAGTATTCTTAATCATTTTAGGGAGAGTTTATCACGCGTGCGGTCATAATTGGGTTTATGACACATTATGTACCTAAGCTTTTTTTTTTATCGGATTTTGTATATGTTCTATGCTCTTATTGTGCAATATGTTGCAAACATAGACAGAAAGGGGCATACCGTTTTTCAGTAGAGTCAAAATGTGTGTCCTCGGTAATAGCAAAATTATTAAAGATTTAATGGAAAACCCTTATAGAATTGGGGATGTGGAGTTAGCTAACAATAATTTTGCGTAAGACGCAATAATAATTCCAATAATAATAGTTCCCAAACTTATTTTTCTCGTGGACCACTTTCAAAATGTTACTAGTTTCGATGGACCCCCTGCTGCTACATTTCTACCACATTCTTAAAGTCGCCAAAAAATAAAAATGTGTCGCTTCTGAGTTCTGTTCCTATATTCCGATAGGTAAAATAAAAACGAAAAATGGTACATTTTATAACACTTTATTTATTAGATTTAGATTAGATTAAAAGAATAGAATTACAAGAAAAAATTAATAAGGTAAGTCATAATTTTAATTAATGGGAAGGATGTATTTGGTGGAGTTTCAGCAAACGATCAATGTTTAGCTTTATTTTTGTGAGCAATAACCGCAAATCCCCCCGCTCTGTGATGTTTAATTTGCTCCTTTTTTTGTTAAGAGATATGTAACGGCACTAAAACTCCTTTCTACAAGGTATGACGAGGGAAAAGCTATTAAAAATTTCCTTGTGATTTCCCACAGTCCAGGTTATTTTTCGGGTATTTCTGCTTGCAGCCAAAATGTTTGGTAGCCTTTTCTAACTTTCACCTTCAGCTCCTCATTGGTGCTTAGCTCGAGTAGCTCCTCTTGTAATACAACATTGGCCACTTCCGTTTCATCAAATGGATTTATGATCCATGGTGGTATATCCATTGTCAGCATATCTTCAAACCTGGTTTTGAAGTCATCATGCAGGGCACTTAAATGTTGACTGTAGGTATGGATATCCTCATCAATACATTCTACCTGCGACAAGTTTGGAAATTGAGAGAATTTGCGCCGACTAATGTTTTGCTTCATTAATTTCAATTTCCCAAGAAAAGCCGAAATTATCCCCTTTGTTTTTATTAAATTCAGGCTGTCCCCTTGTAACTGCAAGTTAATAACATTAAATTTTTTAAACAAATCTGTCAAATACGCAATGTCTGCTTTGAATTTGATCAAGGTTTCTTTTAAATCTGGATCTCTGCTTTCTAGGAACTCTAATACGGAATCGAAAACAGAGTAAAATCTCGTTAAGCATGCACCTTTCGACAACCAGCGTACTTCAGTATGTAAGAGCAGTCGTTGGAAGTCTTCATAATTTTCGTCGCACAATTGAGCAAATAAACGCGTATTCAATGCATTGCTTCTGATTTTGTTGACAGCTTTTATTACAAAATGAAGAGATTGGTTCAACCTGTCACTTAAATGTTTTGCCACAAGATGTTGGCGGTGGATTACGCAATGAATAGCTGTAAGCCCTGGTATAATTCTTTTGAGATGAGTTATAAACCCACGATATCGCCCGACCATTGCAGGAGCTTCGTCTGTTGCCAGTAAAATAATGTTTGTAAATGGAATCGATTTTTCCGTAAAAAAATTGCTCAGGACATTAAATATTGATTCGCCTTTAGTGTCAGTCTCCAAAGTTCTGGCAAATAGCAATTCTTCGTGAATTTCTTCCTCCATAATAAATCGGACATATGCCAATAATATTGCTTCATTACCGGGTAACGTTGACTTGTCCAGTTGTATAGAAAAATGAGTTTTTTGCAGATGATTGCGCAAAAAAGTTTCGATATCAGAGCTCATTTCATCAATGCGTCTTTGTACAGTATTGTTACTTAATGGAATTCTTTTTAGTGCGTCAAATGGAGATTTGTGCAAAACAGTTTTTAAAACTTCTTCAACAGCGGGTAAAATTAATTGTTCTCCGATAGTGTGCGGTTTCCCACATTTTGCTATAAGTAATGAGATATTGTAAGATGCCCGCAAGCCATCATCGTTACTTTGGGATGTTGAAGCGAACATACTGTGCATAGTGGGTCTCTTTTCATATTTTTCTTTCAATATTTGAAAATATTTTAAATCTTTACCTATTTTATCAGTATGACACCTTTTTAGATGATCTTCGAGCTTTGATGGTTTCATAGAGTCATTGCTCAAAACTTTGTTGCATAATAGACACATGGGCAATTGTTTGTCTGCCTCTGATGGAACAAAACCATATTTCAAATAATCGACACTATATTGTCGACATTTTTTCTTTGCTGTAGCCATGTTTCGTGTCAGTTAACTTACCTGTAAAAAAAAATGTTTTAGTAACCAAGTTTTTTCTGAATATAGGTATCACACCGCAGCCTTTGTCAGCACAAGGAAATAGAATTACGGCTTGTGAAGGGACCAACTAATAAACCGCTAAGACAAATACAGACGTTTTCACAAAACGGTATCAATTTTAAAGTACCTAATTTACCACTAATTTTTAATAGTACAAATAAAAAATACTCAGTATCGAATCCCAAAATTGTCCATAAAAACGATAACTAACATCAAATCAATGAGTTCACGCGCTCCTTGTATTTGCGTTGCGTCTGCGGCTTCATTGTTAAAACGTGACAAACTGGCATCGAAGCTCAAGCCCCGCCCTTTTCCCGTCGCCCGCGCACCGCTCGCTCTTTCCGAAAAGGAATAGTTTTGATAAAATATGTAGTTACTTATAAAGTTAGTAGTTATTTGCAAGAAAAATTACCTACAAAATTAATTGCTCTGCAATATTGCTTATTCGGCCTTTTTAGAGAGGCAGTGCTTCTCTCGTGAAAAAACAATTGAATAAAACGTGCTGTGTTTGTCTTCAAATCGAAAGAGGACAATTAAAATATCCGTAAGTTACTAAGTCACCTATCTATACAAGCAGTTGTGATCAACCGACTAGTACACGTAAACAAAATACTTAATTACTATAACAAAAAAAAGGTAAGTACTTACTTTTCTTCGGCACTAGCAAACACTGATATAAATTTTCTCACACTTTTTTTTCGAAATTCCGGAAACAAATGAATGAGTTTGCCTTTGGCATCAAGTATTTATAGTGGTGATCAAGTTCATGTCTAAACAAGCATTAAGCATTGTCGGGCGGATAGCGCTTTGCAAGTCTGTACACGAAATTGTACGTAATATCATACTCAAGTTTAGACAAGTAACAGTCGCTTGCCTTATTAAAATATTATCTGCTTAGTTAGGTACTTAAAATAATGTAGGTAGGCCCTTATAAAAACTATGCTTGCTCTTTACCATCAAAAGCAGATAAATTTTCGTGGACCCCCATTAGCATCTTATGGACCCCCATTTTTGTTCACGCCTACGTAGACCCCCAGCAAGTCTCCCGTGGACCCCTGGGGGTCCACCTGGACCACTTTGGGAATCACTGGTTTAAACAATGATTAGCAACAATGAAAGAAGGTTGCATAAGATGTATAGAATAATAAGATAGACTCGTGGAAACGGTTCAATTTCTTTAATTGACAATCTATTTAAAACTCTATTTCATTGTATTTGATGGTTACTACGTAGAACTTCATTGCATGCTACGAGATACGTAGCAGCTCTACGAAACAGATATATGTATAGTTTTATTTAAATATATATAGGTATATATTATATAAGCTGTGTGGCGCCGGCTTAGAATACCGCCACCCCATCTCTTCCCGTGGGTGTCGTAAAAGGCGACTAAGGGAAAAGCTAGAAGAATGGGCAGCAGCATTCTCTCTGAAGAAAATACAGCCTACTGCGATCGCCAACCCGCCTGCCAAGCGTGGCGATTATGGCAAAAACCCCCTATGATTGAGCGGTCCGGCAGTTATGGCGCTCTATGGGGGAGGCCTATGTCCAGCAGTGGACCTCAAAAAAAAAGGCTAATGATGATGATGATGATGATATATTTTTTAATGTTTTCAGTTTTTTACTTATGTTGATGTCTCGGTGGTGCAGTGATGGAGCACACGGTTTTTGAATCCAGAGGTCGCGCGGTCGAATCCTGGCACACACCAATGACTTTTCAAAATTAAATTCGAAAGTTATGTGTGATAAATATCGATTACTAAAAATGTTGTGCCCGATATGGCAACAGGTTCGCAACCTATTCCATTTGGGACGTAAACAGACCGGCGAGTCGAGGTTTAACAGCCACACCTTCGGGAAGAAAAAGGCGTGATGTTATGTTATGTTTATATTAGTTTCCATAACACAAGTTCCCCAACACAATTTAGTGGCTTAGCTTGGAACTAGAGGGCGCTGTGTATAGTATTTGATCATGTGTTTTTCAATATAATTAACAATTCGATAAGTCATCTGAGAGCCAATACGCCTAGACTAAGAGTGGAGAGGCAGTGGTTATAAGTTATAATATAGGCATGTAAACCATGAGTATTTAACAAGCCACGGGTATTTAACAATTTATTTTGTTGCTTACTAATGAGTAGGTATGGACTTACAAGCCGTAGGAACTTTTGGATAAACATTCAGTTACTGATGGGGAAATTTTGCATAAAGGGGAATAAAGATCCTCCTCCTCCTTGCGTCGTTTGTCCTCAATGCAGAGGCTCGTAACCTCCTTGGTGATTTTTGTCATGGATTAGATTTCACCACCTCTCTCTATTTTTAGCAGCGTGGATGGCATCGCAGACAGAAATGTTCAGGGTAGCCCGGATTCGATCCGACCAGCGAGGAGGGCAACTATATCTAGGTCTCCTCCCGGAAACTTTTCCCACATGCCTACAGAGAAGCTTCAAGTTTTTTTCTTTGGAATAAATATAAATAAATAAACATAATAATTCGAGTACATTTATTTCCATTACACTTGATGAAGTGCCTGTACTGTTCACTCCGTCTAGTGCAACAGCTTTGACGGTACATGAATAAATCTCGAGACAACAAGTGCATATAATATTCTCTGGAATAATTTCAATATTTAATATACACAACGCGTGTAGTCGTTTAGAAAATTATTATTTCATTTAAAACCGCAAAAATGACTCCATCTTGTTTGATATATTCTCCATTCTACCGTAGGAATATCATTTACTGACTTTTTTCGATTAATTTTTATCTTTATTTCATTGTATGTAATTAATCGCAGGTAGAGTTATATTTCTCGTCATTTATACCTACTTATTAAATGAAATTATTTAAGAAAGTGTAGTTTTCTTTTTCAAATGATGTACGCAGTTCGATGCATGAATGGGTCGACTCGGCCGGTGAAATACCACGACCTCGCTCGGTGAGAGAGGTATCTGGAGGGTCAACCCCTTTCCCTCTCCTTTTTCGTCCCACATCCGAATATTTCCATATCCTATTGTAATGGCCGGCAACGCAACTGTAACACTATCCGTGTTCTTACTATGGTATTAGTGTTTTAAAAAGAATCAAACAAATTCGGCTAGGTTTGACTATAAGTGGTGGATATTGTGAACATATTTTCAAGCGGGCAGAGCCGCGGGCAATTATCGGTATAAAATATATACCTATACTAAAATTTGCTTAGCGGAATTTGCCTTCGTGAATGTTTAAATCGACTTATGACAAATTAAATGTAAAATATCTTTATAATTCTAAGTTGCGTGTCGTGTATGAACTTGATATATCCCCTGGTGTATTCGTCAAACGTGTTGTCAAAAAGTCAATAAAAACAATTTAATTAATAATCCACCTGCGGAACGTATCGTCAACGACAGCCATCCCAAAAATATTTGTCCAAATTATTTTTGTAACGAGCAGTTAGGTATATATAGGTATATATATATATATATATATAGTAAATAGAAAGTTGCCAAGTAAGATATTATAATAAAACCATGTCCCGGATTTATTTTATAGCTTACTAGCTGACCCGGCGAACTTTGTTCCGCATCAAGAGTAATTTTTACAGCGTATATGTACAATGAAAGTGCTAAATATTGAAAATTATCACTTTTTCTTTACTACATTATACTTAAATTATACATACAAACTTATACATTATTATACGTCCCTGTTGATACCCTCGATGTATTAAAAAAACCATATCAAAATCCGTTGCGTAGTTTCAACGATCTGACCATATAAATGGACAGAGAACAGAGAGCGACTTTATTTTATACTATGTGACAATAAGTTATGTGCGATAGATTTCCATATTACCGACAAAATTGTCCCTAATGTATGAATAATAGTCTGTCCATGCCCTATTTCATGGGACTACAAATAATAGTTTCGGTTCTTGAGGGATTTGAAGTTCTAGTGAATAAAAATATTAAGAAAATCTTTCATAGAACTGTTTCTTTTTATAATTACGAGAAACACTATTTAAAAATTTGTCTCTTAACTTGTCCACTAACGAAACAAAACCGCATACAGACTTTCCCTTGCGACAGTACAAACTCGTAAAACAAAGTTTACCGCGCAAACTCATAGTGGCTCATACTGGCTCTTACATAAAGCTTTGAGCACTCTCGTCCGAACCGCCGACGGACGCACGCTCTCAATCGCCGAACACGACTATCACTTACGTTTTATAAAAGAAAATGCCTTCCTGGTGGGATTATTTACATTTTAACAGACAATATAACAACAAAAGAAATCTAGAGGAGGGACTTTTTCAAATCGCGTCACAAACTTGTAATATATTAGTAAAAGTCAACAATACAAATAACATAAATTTGACGAGAAACAACAGGAGTGATGAGTACGGTTGTGCCGGCCCCCCTAAAGGTAAAAGCTCGATGCAAATTTGCGTGCCCAAATTCCGTAAGAATTCCATTACATCGGGCTGCAATCCCGGACTATCGGTAAGTCTGTTTTGAACTTTTTATCAACTTTTATAACTTTTTGATTGATATTTTTTTCTTACGATGTGATGATTTTTTTCATCAAGTGCCGATTTTTAATATCCACATTAACTTTATAATATGCTGATATTCTGGAAGCTAATATTCCAGGCATATTGTAAATAATAAAAACATAATAGTATTTCTTTTTTAAATAAGCAACTTTAACGCCTGAATCTGTTAGGCATGGTTATCTCGTTTTTATTAATATTTACGTAAATTTATCCTGAAATAGGATTAAAATTTCGGACTTACCAAATTGAAGGCAGCATACTGATAGATCGCTAGGCTATTGAGACGTTATTCGTATTTAAAAAAAAAATTAACAGAGCATTACTAACAGATTGCCAGTTATGAAATTAACTGAATTAACCTACTAAAAAGTTTACATATAATTCGCAAATCTTCGAATGCAATTATGACATCATACTTTGAGAATCGAGTACCTTTATGCATACAATATCAATGCGCTAGCATAGGCTAAATAATGCTGCGCTCAAAACTTTTTATAACCAATAAGGTTATATTATATTTAAAAGATGCATCGCGCAAGGCATGTGCAAAGTGGGCAGTTTATTGGCATCATTGTTTATTGGTGATGAACTATATCCATACAACAGTAAGGATATTAATTCCAAAGTGAGTAGTATACTGTGTTCGATGGACTAATTTATTTTGCAAGCTGATTCGACTTGAGGTTAGTCGAGTTTTTAATGTATCTTATGTTGGGTTTTCTAATTGATATATTTATTTTGTTGTGTGTTGTGGCGATGCGATCGTTGCCGTAATATCGATTTTCCAAGCGAAGAAAGATATAGCGGTGTAGCAGACGCCACCAAAGTCGTGCCTCGACAGTCGGCCTTGTTCCATTTACTCGTTTGAGGTTCTATTTTATACTTTTTTTAAAATTAATATTCTCTGAATATATCTGGCCTTATTTTTTTTTTTTGTAATAGGTATATAAACTTTTTAGTTATCATAACATATTTTGCAGAGGTTTAAATTGTGTTTATGAATTCTGCGGCGTCTAATTTATTGCATTTTGTTCCTATGTTTTAAATATTCTATTCTTGAGGAACCCGAAGCTAACATCTAAAACATCCAAATCGCTTTTGATAGAAAACTGATGAGTAATACCTTACCAGACGTGAAGGTCATTCTTTAAATTAAAATTATATTGTAATCAATTAGTGCTTTCTGACGCTTCTTTACTCACATAAATATATGTAAAAATATGAATATTTTATGAATTCGTTCGTGGAGACATTTCAATATTATTTTTATTAGGTACCTACTTTTAGTGTCATTCCATCTCTTGTAGAGTTCTGTGAATGTAAAGGCACTCAAAGCGACTATTGGTTTATCGCGCTGAATTATAGTTCAAAGATCTAGCGTTCGAACCTTGGGTCACACCAATGACTTTCTGGAATATATGTACGATAAATAGAACGTGTTCTGGAGGAAGGTGATGTTAGGAGTCTGAATTACTTTAAAAAAAAAGTTAAACCGACTTCTAGAAACGTAAACCACAAAATCTTTAAGTAAATGAAAACAGTACCTTCATAAATAAAAAGCGATAAGTAACGAAACTTACTAATTTGTATACTTAATACAATATACAAAACGGCAAAATTTATAAAAGTATTATTATAAATTAATCCTTAACTATTAAAATATTTACAATTGTCATTTATTTTTGGAGTCGGTGCCAGCCTTAGTAACGTAGTCTGTTCTGTTGTATGATATCCGGGGCCGTAGAAGTCACACGGCAAAATAGAATACGGGGTACTTTTAACCAGCACCTACTTCAATAATTGATGACAATGTAAATATTTTTATAGTGATCTCATTATTGAAGTCGCTGCAATACAATAGGGTCTTTGGGGAAAATGGGACCATCTCGGAAGTAAACACTATACAACGAAAAAAATTTTTCAAATCGTTCCATAATTGGCGAAAATACATAAAAAAAAATATTATACATACAGACGAATTGAGAATCTCCTCCTTTTTTCGAAGTCGGTTAAAAATCGACGCGAAAGAGTTTTGAAAGTGAGTTAGGCGTCTAAGATGTCTAAGGTGTCTTATGGCACTCTGTTCTCTCCGTCAACCCTGCAAGGGATTTGGCATGAAGTTATGTATGGGAAAGTGAGTTAATCGGGACGTGTTAATGCTTAACTGTCGCTGCTTACACCTTTATCTTATTAACGGCGTAAAGTTATACTACAGTTCCTACAACACTATGGTTAAATTGATTCGATTTGAATTTTATGTTGGACCGTGTGTTATTCGTAGTATTACGACCATAAAAATTGGTGTTAGGCATGTAACAAAATTATTATAGATTTTTCTACGAACAAAAGTGCCTAGTTTAGTATTAGTAATTTTATATCAAAAGTGTTAACACACTGGACTGAGTATTTGATGTATTTAGGTACTTGGGTACCATTTACTTGGGTAAGGTGAACTTAATTAGTAGGTAATCAATGTAAATGATTGAATTAACTAGCTACTTAGTCTTAAATTGAATTAGCTTGTCTGTTTGTAATATTAATTAATATATTTTTACTAAAGTACAAATTAAAAAATAAAGTTTTTTTTTTTACAATTTTAAATTTTTGTCTATCTATTCGTTTCGGATAATTATTGATATGGTTGGACTGACTTTGAAGGGATTCTCAAATTGGTGATATAACAAGGAGTATTTTCGTGTACAGTGAAAACGTGTAAAGTGTAAAGTGAAAACTTTAGAAATCTAGTTTATTTTTATTAATATCCCGGGTACAAAAAGTCGTACAGTTCGTTTTAAATGAAACTAAAGACAAGGATGACTTAGCAAAGAATACGCACCGAGCTATTCTCCCAGGTGAAGTCATTTTTAAGATACTTGGGTACACGACTTACGTATGAATACTATGAATATTTGACGAACAGGCCTCGAGAAACTTATACGCGACTAGGTTTGTCTCGACCTTTAAAAAAACATTTTATGACACATATTTTGAAGTACCAAGCTCCCTTTGAGACTACAATTTTTATATATTTATCTTAAAATAATACAATTTTGCTGGAAGGACTGTTCTATTTTTGAGTAAATAATATATAATGCAGATTTGGGTATATTCCTCTGGCACTCCTTCAGGCTTTAACGTCTGTGTGGATTAGTCTTAACCCTGAGAGTTGTAGAGCCATATTTATGCTAGAATGACCTTTCTAATGACAAATATTTCAATTTCGTTCAATAATCAAGTTGAATAGTTTCGGAATAATAATTAAAATGCCTTTTTTATCTATTACTCAAAATTCGTCACATACTTGATACTAGTTGATATGTAGTACCCTCATTTTTATTTGTCGATGGTCCAGTGATTCAGCTCCCCCCTTTTGATTCAGAGGTCGCGGGTTCGATTCGGTCAATGATTGTGTGTGGAAGTTATTTGTGATATCGATGACTTACAACTTTGTGCTCGGTGTAAGGGGATCCCATTTGGGTTTTTTTTTTAAGGAACAGGAGGGCAAACGAGCTGGCGTGTCACCTGATGGTAAGCAATCAAGGCCGCCCATGGACACCAGCAACACATTTAGTGTTACTGTTGCGTTGCCGACCTTTAACGGATAGGGGATAGGAAAGGATGGGAAAGGGGGTGGGCCTCCGGGTACCCCTCTTACCGAACGAAACGCGGCATGAGCCACTTTACGTCGGTCTTCTGAGAGGTCGTGGTATTTCACCGGTCGAGCCGGCCCATTAATGCAGCGAACTGCTTGGCTCTACCACTGTTGAATTATATTATTTGTTATGTTACACGCGTTTTGGAACGATTAAGTAAATACTCATTTTCAATAAAATATCTATACTAATATATAAATGTGAATGTAAGTTTGTTTGTTACGCTTTCACGCGATAGCTACTCGACCGATCATTATGAAACTTTGTACAATATTCTTGGAGGTATTAGAAGTAACATCGAATACTTTTTTCTTTTATCTTTCTTTATTTGACCCGAAGGAAAAACTTAAAAAATAGTCTACAAAAATTTCCTACATTAATACTCTGCATTTATATCTTATAAAATTGCCAAAATTATTTGTTTTTGTTACAGAGATATGTATTTTACCGTTTATTGTTGCATTTCAATAAATTATATTGTAAGTTTTTTAAACGTCATTGTATGTTACAATTTTAAAAATGGATAATCTCAGCTAAGCAATAAAATAGAGTTATCATATTGATTCATTTCTATGGTAATGATATTTGATACTTATTTAATGGCTTCAATGCGAGCGAAGCCGCGGGTAAAAGCTAGTTAATTATAATGTTGACTAGGTACTAAAAATCTAATTAAATTGCCTAAAACGCCACCTAAGTCATAAGATAGTGAATAAATGTATACTTATTTCAAAGTGACAATAGTATCTATTAATATAGTATTTACTAGTTGACCCGAAATTTTCGAAATTTGCCCCGCAACAAAAGTCTAATGAATAAGTAAATTTTGGATTTATCACTTTTTCTTTACTACATACATACATGAATTATAGATAAAAACCATCCCGTTGATACCCTCTCTCAAATTGGTTAGAAACCGCATAATAATAAGCATATAAGGGGACAGACAGCGTAAAGTGACTTTATTTTATACTATAGTATGTACCTAATGATAACGTTTTTCTAATATTCAAACGAGACATCTCACCCGATACATAAAATAAGCTTAGTAAGTAAATTATTCAAATGTTAGCATAGAAAATTATCTGTCGACCCCTATTCATCCCGTCCGTGGCCTGGTTTTAGTATGATACGGTAACAACTTAATTTTAAAACGTATCGGCCACTCTATTTTTGGATTGAGTCAATTTGTTAGAGATTATAATGTTGCACCACATCATAACTTTACGCAAAGCCCCTTGCTGGTATAGACAGAATATAGGGTTAATGTTGTATTTGGTTAAATATTACTTGGATTAATATTACTTACGGTTATAAGAAAAATCATGAAAATCTTCTGGCTCTTATAATCGAAACAGTATTTCTGTGCTGAGATTAGGTGCTGTTTTTTCTTTTTGATATGGGGACCAAACGAGGAAATAGGTCACCTGATGCTAAGTGACTAACGATGCCCATTTACACCTGTAACACAGATAGCCTGTGCCTGTCCTACTGGCCGCATCGCCACACTGGATGGCAGTGCTAATCTTCTGTCCGAATAATTGACCAGCTCTCTGGTCGCGAGAGGCCAGTCTCTTTGCAAAATCTTTATAGAATGCAATAAAATACTTAGGTATAAGATATTTGAAAATAGTTTTTCCAATAGCTTATAAGTAACGTGTACAATATATAAGTAATATAATACAAAAGGCGTAGCGTGTATCAATTTTATGAAAGCATTGCCTTTAGCGAGATTGCGAAATGTGATACTGATGGATGACAAATCGGATACATAAATTTATACAGAAATCTCACACAGGGATTTATTTATGCATAATGATAATATTTATTTATTTATATTATTTGGTTTATAACTGAATTAACTGTTGTCCAATTGTTTATGGCCAATTATTATAATAAACAGTAAATAAACCGATAGATCCAACTCGGTTAGGCAGCGTTGGGGAAACTAAGGGAAATCCTCTCGCCAAAAATCTGTGAGTGCCTTAAGTGTAAGGCCTATGACCAATGTGTGTCAATCAATCAGTCATGACATACAGAACTGAGACGTGGTCCCTAAATATCGGCCTCATGAGGAAGCTCAAAGTCGCGTTAGCGTGCTATGGAGTGGGCTATGCTTGGAATCTCTCTGCGAGACAAAATCCACAATACAGAGACACGCAAAAAATCTGGCGTGACCCTGAAGTTGAGATTTGCAGGCCACATTGCTCGACGAACAGATAACAGTTGGTAAAGATAGATTCTCGAGTAGTGAACTGGTTGACGCGGAGTAGGCCGTGGACTAGGAGGACTGACGACCTAGTACAAATTTTAGGAAGTCAATGGATGAGAGTGGCATAGGACAGTCAGTTTTGGCGTTCCGTGGGGGAAGCCTACATCCAGCAGTGGTCCTTCAATAGGCTAATGATTGAATGATAATTTAATAAACAGTAAGCAGTATGGGTAACTTCCTTGTTCCGCGATACTTAACAATTTTTTTTAAGAAAGAAGATTTAAAATTTGTTTTTATATGAAATTTTTAATTGAATTACATCTAAAGCGATGATTACCTTTTATAGAATAGGGATTGTTTTTTATAGTGTTGGATCATCGAAAACAATTTATTCTGTAATTAATAATATTATATATAATACGTAGAGAGTCATTGCAATGTTCACTTCACATAGTTATCGAACCCATGTAGTATGTAACAAAAACACCTTTGCTTAACTTTTAGGACAAAGTGGAGTTGAATCACGATTATGGTTTAGCTTCACATTCATGGTCGTTCATTACTGATAAGGGTCTTTATTACACAATTAAAAATGTGTAGCAACGTTCCTAAGGGCAGTGACCCGGGGTCGAAAATCAATAAAAGAAAAACAAAACCTTATTTACGCTTATTTGAAAGAAATACGTTTTGATTCTGAAAAAAATCTAGTTATTGTAGCGTTCTTTGCTTTTGTATTACGAAGTCATAGGACGTTTATAAACATAACTTAACGCCTTTTTTACCCGAAGGTGTAGGTAGCGGCCTTCTCTCGCCGTTATGTTTACGTCCCAAATGGACATGACGTACCTATTGCCATAGGACATTTATATGCGAATATAAACAATATTGTATGTGTGGTCTCGGTGGTCGAGAACCTTGCTTCTGAATCAAAAATTGGTTGAATTGGTGTGTTCCAATCCAGCCAGGATTCGAACACTCCAATGAGTTTTCGAAGCTGTTTTCGGAACTTATGTGTAATAAATATCGATGACTGAAAAGTTATTGCCCGGTGATGGCAATAGGTTCGCCACAAATTTCATTTGGGCCGTAAACATAACGGCGTGACAAATCATAACAGTTCTCTCTCTAAAGTGTTCTAGACACCGAATTATTCGGCTGTACCTAACAATTTATCCGTTGAAAACGATTTCTGGATCACATGTCATTCATTCATTCATTGCTCACCCAGACACAATTAAATACTTGTGTATCAAATACTTGTGTATTTGTGTCTGGGTGAGCGATGAACGAAACGGTTCGACCGAGTCTCATGAAATTTGTAGGCATATCGAGTAGGGTGACACGGCTGTCCCGGTGGGGCGGTACATGAAGTACCTTGGCCTCACCCTGGACAGCCGCTGGAGCTTCGAGGAGCACTTCGTACGGATGGTCCCCCGAGCGCGACGGGTGGCAGGCGCGCTGCCCAACCTCGGGGGACCGGGGGAGGGAGTTCGCCGCCTCTACGGTGGCGTTGTGCGGTCCGTGGCCCTGTACGGGGCCCCCGTTTGGTCGCGAGACCTCGCGGGGGCCTCCCGCTCCAGGGCTCTGCTGAGGAGCCTGGAGCGGATCATGGCCATACGGATCGTGCGGGGCTACCGTACCATCTCATACGAGGCGGCGACGGTCCTCGCGCGTTCACCCCCCTTCATCATCCTGGCCGGGATGTACGCAGCTGCGTACGATCTCGGCCGGGGAGGGGGGGACCCGGACGCGCGGGGACACGAAGTGCGGAGGCGGGAGGCCTTCCGGCGGGTCCTGGGGGACTGGCGCGACGCGCTGGTCCTCCAGGGCTCTGCGCGTTCACGCGCCGTCGGAGCCGTCCTGCCCCACCTCGAGGCCTGGGTGCTCCGTAAATGGGGACTGTCACCTACAGGTTGACTCAGATACTCACCGGGCACGGGTGCTTCGGTGAGTATCTGAATCGAATAAAACATGAAGAGACGGCGAGATGCCACCACTGCGCATCCGGCCTGGACTCGGCCCAGCACACGCTGGAGGTCTGCCCGGCGTGGGCGGCTGAGCGCCGAGTCCTGGTCGACGGGATCGGGCGAGACTTGTCCCCGCCGGCGTTGGTCGCGGCAATGTTGGCGGGCGAGGAGGAGTGGAGGGCTGTGGTCTCCTTCTGCGAAGCTGTGATGCTCCAGAAGGAGGCCGCCGAGCGGGGTCGGGAGAGAGCCGATCCCGCTCGAAGGCGGCGGCGGCGAGCTCAGTGATCGCTGCCGCCGACGGGCCGCGAGGGCGCACACCCCGCGGGTGCGCCCGGGTCGCGGTCCGGGAAGGATGACCCCCCGATGCGGCCGGGGAGGGTCGTCGGGGGCGCCGCCGGCCGCGCGCCTCTTTACAGCGCGCGGTCGGGGCCGCCCAGCCCGGGGGAGCTTCCCGAAGCTCCCCGAGGATGAGCCCCCCCTCGTGACAGAGGGGGGGCGACGGCGGGGTGGACCAGAGGGCCGATGCACTGTCCTGGGCCACCCCAACGCCGGAGGAAGGCCGCCGCGAGGTTTTAGTGGGTAACCCTAGGATTGGATTGCAGTTTACTGTTTTGGGAGTCCCACACTACCCCCTGCCGGTAGACGGGGGGTGTGCATAAAGCATTTCTCGCGTAAAAAAGGCATATCGAAAAAAAAAAAAAATCGATATCGAGTAGGATTGTAGTCCATCCCAAAATTTCTATCAGTATCAGTTATCAGTAGACCCGTAGACGGAGATGCGGAGAAATTTGATTTCAACTAGTCTTTTAATTGTATACTATATATTGTAAATAATGTAATTAATTTATTTCTTCTTACTATTTATTTGTATATAAATTGTTATATTAAAACTTATATCATCGTTTTAACAACCACTTGTAATAAATCAAATACTTCAAAGGAAAGAGACATTTCTGGAGGAAATTAATCAGTGTGAAAATGAGATGGATATCTATTTTGTTGTTTCGTAAATAAACCACTACACTCAAAGATATAATATAATTAGAATTAGTACATAATTATATTTTGGACACAATACGCACAGCGCCCTCTAGTTGAAAACTAAGCAACTAAATGCTTGTGTTATGGAAATTAGATAACAGATATTAATACATTTGTATACATGTATAGATTACTTCTCTAAAAACTTTCCTTTAGTGAAAATTGTTTCATAATTTTTAATTTAGTCGTTTAGGTATAATATATCATTACTTAGTATAAAGTCGCTCTCCGCTGTCTGTCCCGTTATATGCTTAGATCTTTGAAACTATACAACGGATTTTGATTTGGTTTTTTATTATAGATAGAGGGTATCATCGGGGTGGTTTAATTTGGTAATGAAGTGAAAAAAGGTGATAATTATAAACTTTAATACCGAACAAAGTTCGCCGGGTCGGCTAGTTAACAATATAGAGAAGATGCAAGGGTTGCGGTTAATGTTCTAGAAATTCTGTAGCCATTTTGGCTTCCATTACTGAATATTAGAACCTCTTGATAGTTTCTCTCGTATAACTCCAATTTATGGACTTTACCTTGTTACAATTTTATCATAGTTACCTAAGTATAGATTAGATCGTTAAAACATTGACCTAATTTGACTAGATTTCAAATCTTGTGTTTTATTAAACCACTATATTTTCAGGGTGAAAATTGTGCCTAACAATGTAACGTTTGTTTTTCGATCAATTTACATATAAAATACAGCTATGCTTATATGGTTTAAATGTAGCGAAATAATGATAACATCTGACGAATAAATTTGGATTAATAATAGTATTAGCCTGAGAGGATAAATATTATTTAAAATTTCTAAATATAGTCTCGGTGATCCAGTGGTCGAACACACGGCTTCTGATCCAGAGGTCCGGGTTCGAATCCTGACACTGGCTCACACCAATGACTTTTCGAAATTGTTTTCGGAAGTTATGTGTGATAAATATCGATGACTGAAAACTGTGTGTTTCCCGTATGGCAATAGATTCGCCAGCTATTCCATTTGGGACGTAAGCATAACGGCGAGACGAGGCTTATAAGCCGCTGCCTACACCTTCAGGTAACAAACGCGTGAAGTTCTGTTATGAGTGTTATGTTTTTAAATATAAAGGATTCTTAAAAAATCCCAAGTAGTAGTGAAGAATATTAGTGTGGAACTAATATTCTTCACTACTACTTAGGATTTTTTAGAATCATTCATTCAACTTTTAATACATTGGCTGCTTCATACACACAAACGAATGAATGATCACAGATAGCTCTTTTTGTTTTGCTGCCTGTACCATAGTTAACATAAAATAACTCCACCCCTTTTTATACCCGAAGGTGTAGGCAGCGGCTGTTAAGCCTCGCCTCGCCGTTGTCTACGTCCCAAACGAAATAGGCGGCGAAGCTATTGACATACCGGGCACAAAGTTTTGGATATCGATGTTTATCGGACATAACTTCCGAAAATAGTTTTAAGAAGTCAGTGGTTCGAACACGCGACCTTTCGATTCAGAAGGGGGTGGTTGGAAGCACCATAGTTGACCATAGATTTCTAGACTGCACGCATCCATCCTGACGACAGCTTCATAAAGATATTTCGTAATGTCTTACATGTCCATATTTATCGGTAAAATAGTTTAAAAGATATTTACTAAAGTGTGTTAATTGAAATAAGTCTCGGTGGTCCAATCGTTCAGCTCCTCACTTCTGATTCAGAAGTAGTGGGATCGATTCCGGGCTCACACCAATCACCAATGATTTCTCGGAATTCTTTTCCAAAAACAGGTCAATAACCAGATTATTTCGGCGAAAGACAAATTCAAAAGTTGATTTGAAATTCAAATGTGGCATGAGCTGTTTAACAAATACTAAACGTTTACAGAATTCCTAATTCCTTCTCTGATGACGTTTACTAAAATCATTAATAAAGAGTACTATATACAAACATAATTTTACCTCAAGCCCGTTGCAGAGTAGGCAGAGCGCAATAGACACGATTCTTACAAGTCTCAATCGCTCATTGTATATTTAGAACTTAACCGTTCTAAATATCAAATAAACGTCAATACAATGAACAGTGTTCATAAAATGCATTATTTATTTATTATATTATTACCTAATTATTTAATAAACAATTCCACCTAAATGGTTGCAGTATTTTTAATTAGAACAATTTTTGCAGAAACGAAATGATAAATGATCCTGATGACGTGGGTTGGTACCTTGGAACCTTTCTCATTAATAATATTCATTATGATTTACAGGCAGTCCTCGTACTTACGGCATGTTAGGTTCTCGAAATACGCGACGCAAATCGAAACGACGTAAGTCGAGACATATTTTTTCATATGTTTTCATGTAAAACTCAAGGGTTAGGTTCCACACGGACTCGAAATTAAAAAAAAACTGCATTTATAACAAAGGATATACAAACTTTATTAAAAGTAAGTCCTTAAAATAATTATAATATGCACTTATGAAATTGCTCGTTATTTTTGGTATTTGTGTGTTATTAATTTTAATAATTATTATAAAACTTTATGTAATCAAAATACATATGTAATGAGAAATAATAAATTAAACTTTTGGCTTAAAGAAACTATCAATACTAGTTTGCTTCGCTAAATAAAAAAAAACTAATGTATCACTTCTTGATTGTCCGTTGTCTCATAAGTAACTAAACAAAATCAGCAGCGTTTGCGGGGTATTCTCCGCACGCCGACACCGCGCCAAGTCGGCCACACGGACATTGACCTTGCGACAAGTGAATTGTCCTATGCCGGAAATCGAAACAAATGACGTATTCTTGAGGAATAGTGTCAAAACATTGTTCGACGTAACTTGAAACGACGTAAATCGAAACGACGTAAGTCGAGGACCGCCTGTATATAGAACAAGCTAAATCTAAACAATTTTAAGGCACCCTTATAATATGAAAATAAGTGGTCATCACCATGAAACATTTGTACCTATATTCTTTTATTACATTTTAATAAAATTTATTGGCCAATGTTAATGTTTACGCAACAAATTACGGCATTAGTTTTGCATGAATGGGCCGGCTCAGACGACGACGTGTCAGAAATCAAATATCACGACGTGTCAGAAAATCGCCGTTCAGTGCCTCATGTTGAACCTCTCCCCTCAACTTCCTAAATTCCCATCCCACACCCTATCGTATATCAATGTTAAATTGTTTATATCAAAGCGCGGAAAGGAAACACTATCTGAGCTACATGAGCGACGCTAGTCACTTACCACCAGGTAGCCACTAGCTTGTTTATTCTTTATACCTTAAAAAATGAATAGAATAATTTTGGCAGCTTACACCTTCAGGTATCATCATCATCAGCCCAGATCTGTTCGCTGTTAAACGTAGGGCTCCCCTTTAACACGTCACAACTGCCAATCCTGTGCCACTTGCATCCAACGACTGCCGGCTGCTTTTATTAGGTCGTCGTTCCATCTAGTGGGGAGACGACCTACGCTGCGCAGTCCAATCCGTGATCACCACTCAAGAAACTTTCTTCTCCCGCCGGTGAACAGTTCTTCAAGTGACTTTCGGGCGCACCCGCGGCCCGTCGCCGGCGGCGATCACTGAGCTCGCCGCCGCCGCCCGTCGAGCAAGATCGGCTCTCTCCCGACCCCGCTCGGCGGCCTCCTTCTGGAGCATCACATCATATCGGTTTTTTTAATAGTTAGAGGGTGTCAACGAGGTGGTTTTGATCTATAATTCATGTATAATGTAGTGAAAAAAAGGGATAATTTTCAAAAATTTAGAAATTTAATTGCAAAAGCTACCTGAACCCTAATTGATAAATCAAAACAGCGTACTACATTATTATACACCTTTAAAAGGTCTACAAAAAAGTCCGCGAGGGCATATGTCTATCTCTTAGGGATAACCCACAATGACCATTTTTATTCTTTTACTTTTTACGAGAAATAATGGCTTACTTACGAAGCAATTTCATACATTACAGCATTAATTTTCATCCAATTAAGTGTCTGAAATAGATTGTGCATGTAATATAGATGATCCTGGCCCTTTATAGCATGTAATTTAAACGATAAATAGCACAAATTGAACCTCATGATATCTAAAATTTAATCATTTATTACTTTTGTTGCGGAACAAAGTTCGCCGGGTCAGCTAGTGTATAATAAAATAGTATTGTGTAATTAAATATTCACGAATCAACAATTTGCAAAATTTTTATAATTACGCAATCAATCATTTTCAAAATACCTTCGTTTCGGTGGTTCGTAATAGTGACTCATTATACTTTAGACGGTTTAAACAATAATAAACATTGAGTGAGGGTTGCGAGCACGTATACACACGCTATATAGCAATTATTGTTGAACTGCTATGAAATTTATATGTATATATTCTTCTATAGTAACGATTATTATTACAAATGACGCAATATTGAAATTTTTATCGGTTATTTTCTCGGTATTATCACGAAAACGAGCACTAATGACACTAGTGCATCTTTTTTTTTTTTTTTTTTTTTTTTTTAACGCGAGGAAATGCTTTATGCACACCCCCCGCCTGGGTGCGGCAGGGGGTAGTGTGGGACTCCCAAAACAGTAAACTGAAATCCGATCCTAGGGTTACCCACTAAAACCTCGCGGCGGCCTTCCTCCGGCGTTGGGGTGGTCCAGGATTCGGATAAACCCCTCTGGTCCACCCCGCCGTCGCCCCCCCTCTGTCACGAGGGGGAGCTCATCCTCGGGGAGCCTCGGCGAGGCTCCCCCGGGCGGGGCGGCTCCGACCGCGCGCTGTAAAGAGGCGCGCGGCCGGCGGCGCCCCCGACGACCCTTCCCGGCCGCACCGGGGGGTCATCCTTACCGGGCCGCGACCCGGGCGCACCCGCGGGGTGTGCGCCCTCGCGGCCCGCCGGCGGCGGCGATCACTGAGCTCGCCGCCGCCGCCTTCTGGAGCATGACAGCTTCGCAGAAGGAGACCACAGCCCTCCACTCCTCCTCGCCCGCCAGCATTGCCGCGACCAACGCCGGCGGGGACAAGTCTCGCCCGATCCCGTCGACCAGGACTCGGCGCTCGGCCGCCCAGGCCGGGCAGACCTCCAGCGTGTGCTGGGCCGAGTCCAGGTCGGATGCGCAATGGTGGCATCTCGCCGTCTCTTCACGTTTTATTAGACTCAGATACTCACCGAAGCACTCGTGCCCGGTGAGTATCTGAGTCAACCTGTAGGTGACAGTGCCCCATTTACGGAGCACCCAGGCCTCGAGGTGGGGCAGGACGGCCCCGACGGCGCGTGAACGCGTACCGCCCTGGAGAACCAGCGCGTCGCGCCAGTCCCCCAGGACCCGCCGGAAGGCCTCCCGCCTCCGCACTTCGTGTCCCCGCGCGTCCCCCCCTCCCCGGCCGAGATCGTACGCAGCTGCGTACATCTCGGCCAGGATGATGAAGGGGGGATAACTCGCGAGGACCGTCGCCGCCTCGTACGAGATGGTACGGTAGCCCCGTACGATCCGTATGGCCATGATCCGCTCCAGGCTCCTCAGCAGAGCCCTGGAGCGGGAGGCCCCCGCGAGGTCACGTGACCAAACGGGGGCCCCGTACAGGGCCACGGACCGCACGACGCCACCGTAGAGGCGGCGAACTCCCTCCCCCGGTCCCCCGAGGTTGGGCAGCAGGCGGTGTAAAGCGCCCGCCACCCGTCGCGCTCGGGGGACCATCCGCACGAAGTGCTCCTCGAAGCTCCAGCGGCTGTCCAGGGTGAGGCCGAGGTACTTCATGTACCGCCCCACCGAGACAGTCGTGTCACCCACCTGGATCCGCGAGGCCGGGGGTTCCCTGCCTCTGGTGAGGCGGTGGAACCACAGCGCCTCACTTTTGTGAGGCGCCACCTCCAGGCCCAGCCCGCGGATCCGTCTGACGACGATTGCCACCCCCAGCTCGGCGAACCTGAGCGTCCGCTCGAAGTCGGGCCCCGTGGCGACCACCAGAGTGTCGTCTGCGTAGCAAACGACACTCACGCCACGGGGCAGACTGGTGCGGAGGACCGGATCATAGGCGAGGTTCCACAGCAGGGGCCCGAGCACGGACCCCTGCGGAACCCCGCACGTCACCTCCTTCCTCTGCTCCGTCCCGTTCCGGTCGACGTAGTCCACCCGTCTCTCCTGCAGGTAGGCCCCGATGACCGACCTGAGGTAGGGAGGCACCTTGTGGTATACGAGGGCCTCCCTGATGGCCGGCCAGGGGAGGGTCCCGAAGGCGTTGACGATGTCGAGCGACACCGCCAGCGCGACCCCCCCCGATCGGACTGCCGGTTCCGACAGGGCCCGCTCACGACGCACCGCGTCGATTGTGGAGCGCCCCTGCCGGAACCCGAACTGGCAGTCCGATATGTCCGGGCCCACCTGCGACAGGTGGCTGCTGATACGGGCGGAGATAACTCTTTCAAACAGTTTCCCCGCCTCGTTCAGCAGGCATATCGGCCGGAACGACGACGGAGCGTCTCCGGTCCTCCCTTCCTTCCTGATTAGTACCAGTCTCGCCGACTTCCAGTCGAGGGGGAACACCCCGCGGCGGAGGCAGCTGGTGAACAGCTGCCTCGCCTTGTTCCCTAACACTCCCAGAGCGAGCGCCAGGACCCGGCCCGGAACTCCGTCCGGGCCGGGAGCGGCGCTGCGGGAGGCGAGCCGCGCGACGGCTCGCCCGAGCTCGTCCTCCGTCACCTCCAGTTCGTCGGACCACGGTGTGTGGTCCGACTGCGACGGAGGAACCGAGGGACCGCCCTGGACCCTAGGGAAGAGTACGTCTACGACTCCTCCCACGATTTCCGGGTCCAGGGATTCCGTCAACGGAGGGACCCACGGGGTCAGCTTGCCCAGTACCATTCTGTACGGGCGTCCCCATGGGTCCCTGTCCAGTCCCTCGACGAGCTCGTTCCAGGACCGCTCGCGAGCCGCAGCAATGGCGATGCATACAGCGTGCGCGGCGGCCCCGTATTCCCGTCTGGCTCTGAGAGCCTCCTCGACCGTAGTTCGCCTTCTCTTCCGGGCTCTCAGGTACCGGCGGCGAGCGACGAAGGCGGCCTTTTGGAGCCGCTCGATCTCCTCGCTCCACCAGTACACGGAGCCCCGCCGGGCCTGGCGGCGGCCGAGGGAGTCGCCCACGATAAATCAACGATCGACTCCCCCTGCCACCGCACACAGGTGCTGGCCGACCCCCGGTTGAGCAGCCGGAGGTCGATCCCTGCCGCCCACTCCAGAAGTATCTCCCCCCTGACGTCGTCCCGGGTGTCCCCCCACTCCTTCGAGTGGGCGTTAAAATCACCCAGGACGACACTAGTGCATCTACAAGTACATAATATTATATACTTAGCAATCTTAGATGCGCTTTTAGCAGGGACGGATGGTACAAGAAGAGTGGCGTTAGGAAACAGCGTCAATGAAGAATTGGCCAGATTCCTGGGCGCAAAGAATGTTAGCAGAAAAGCAAAAAAGCTATTCACAATGCGGTACTGATCCCAACGCTAACTTATTGAAGCAACAGTTGTGTATGGCAGAGTGAGCATGAGAGTAGAATAAACGCGGTCGAAAAAAGGGCACTGCACAATTTGCGGAGTCACTCTCGCTGGCCGCGTCGAAAACAAGTTTGAAAGAAAAGGAAGTTGAATAGAAAGAGAGTTATTGCGCAAAAGTAAGAAAGGGCATGCTCTGATGGCTCGGCAGTCGGACATAGACAGTATGGATGTGATGCAAGATTGATTAAGCAGATATACAATACAAAAGCGGATGGATCTAGAAGTAAAAGTCGAGGACGATCGCCTCCTGGAGAAAGGTGATATCAGGAGCCTTAAAAATCAACGAGCGTGTATGGCAAGAGTTGGCCAAGGCGAGTGCGAGTAAAAATAGTACGTTATGGCGCTCTGTTCTTTCTGCCTAGTCTCTGCCTAATAGACAACTAAAACATCGATAATAATATTAAAAATACTATTTAAATCAATTATCATTATTACGTCGATATTAATTCAATAAATACTTTTTACAAATAATAAATTTCAAAATAAATTAGATTTGTGAACAAGAAACTCATACCATTCGCCACGAAATCTCCTTCCAATATATGAATGATAAAAAAATATGTAATAAAAATCAATTCACAAGGATTAATCAGATATAAAGCGGGCGTTATTGTATTCAAAAGTATTTGAAACACAAAAGGAAAGTCATTTTGCTGTTACCGATAAAATGGCAAAAAGCCTTCAATTAAATGGTTCAATTTTGAATAATAGATTATATCAGTCCAATACAAAAAGTCTATTTTATGCCAGATAATAAAATATAATGAGAGATTTGTGACTGTAATATCGGCTATAAAGGATTTCATATAATACGCTTTAATAATTCACTATGCGCCATAGCATAACATATTACTTGAATCTACTGCGGATAATTTAAACGCGACGTTCTGTACTAATTCATTCGATTAAAATATTTAAAAGTAATACAAATACTTTTCGTAATAACATTAAAATTACACTGTCCTGATACATAATTATGATGTTAGTGTATTATTAGAAAACCCTCCTCCATTAGAAAACCAAAGGATACCCTCTTTAAATAGTATCCTTTGGTATACCAAACCCCTTTCTGAAGTTACCTTTTATGGATTTATATACTACTATTATATATTCCCTATTATATATGCATGGGGCGTTAAAAGCGTTAAACGCTTGCAAGTCGCATTTGAAGTTCCAGTTCCACTTCAGTTATAAAATCCAAAATTTACAAAGACGGAGGCGAAAAGAAGTTCGACAGTTCAACTAGTGAAATATAATTTAACAGCTCGCCCCTTTGTCGGCTTTAGCTTAACTTCTATAATTCTGTAATCTAATCCCTGAAATACCAATACACTGCTCATAAACTGTAGCCTATACTCCAAATGTGATATAATCGTTAAAACGATGAAAAAATGTATCTCGCGGCGATATTATTGATATTATATTTTATGAGGAACATATAGTACAAGGCAAATTTTATGTTTGGGAAGTCGTATAAATATGAGACAGTAATAATATTACATTATGATCGGTAGGACCAATAAAATGGCAAAACTTATCGATGATCATTAATCAGCTTACAGCTATATATTTGTGTAGGTGATGTATCTATCTGATACCCATATAAGATATCAAGATTCTATATGCAATAGTACAAAAAAAATTGTACTATTGCATTATTTACAATATATTACAATTAAATATTAGCTGAAATCAAATTTTTCTGCATCTCAGTTTACTGGCAGCGTGCCTAGAGGACTGAGCGCAATGCCACGCTGAATGGTAATGCTAATCCACTGTGCAAAGAATAGACCAGCCCTTTAGTCGTGAGAGGCCTCGATCAGTCTCTTTGCAAGATCTTTATAAAGTGCACGAGCCTTCGGACCCCCCGAGTCTCAGCCCCAAACGGCTCAAAAACATAATCACCTACAAGGTTTGATATTTTCCTATGAAGCAGCAGCACCTGCCACTTCTACCGGGCCCGGCGCGGCAAGGTGTGATGGCTCATGGGTGTCGACGCAAATAGCGTTCCACACAAAATAGATATATCAATAGATAATTGAAACTTATGTAGGTGGATCTATGTGTTAGGTAGGTATATGCTAGGTGCATTTACTGCACGGTCTGACTTTAACTTTAACTTATTAATTACCCGATGTAGCACCGCTTTCCATTTCTATTAGCGGAAAGTTTTCCACTGACTGAACCGGTAGTCACAGGAAAGCTTCTATAATTAATTAATTGGTTAATCCAGGCTACTTTTGGATTCGTCAGCCTATTATGAGGAATATACATAACTTCACGCCAAATCCCTTGCGGGGTATGCAGAGAGGACAGAGTGCTACAACTCACGATTCTTACACGCCTCATTGGCTTTGCTTATTTTCATAAGTCTTTTCAAGCACGCGCGTCGATTTTCGAGGCTCCTAACATTACTTTTTATTTGGTCATGGAATGTGTGTCTCCGCCGTCCTCGACTGCTACTATCCATCAGCTTCTGCATCTGCTTAGTCCATCTTGCTTCATCCATTAGTTCTACATGTCCGAACCATAGGAGCATGCCCTTTCTTACTTTTACACCGACACTCTTTCAATCACACTTCCTTCCTTACAACCTTGTTTTCGACGCGGTCAGCGAGAGTGACTCCGCAGTGCTACGCCAAAAAACTACTTGGTGAAAGTTGTTTTATATAATTCTTTTTTAAAATTATTTGGTATATTGGGTCTTATCATCAGATTCATTGGGCGATCTTCATCTTGACGAAACTATTATATATTTTATAAATTCAGGAGTAGCGAGACGATGCTCGGGAATTGAAGGTCGAATGGGTTCAAATCGATTGAAGTAGTGTCGTTACGTGTGTTACCAAGTAGATAGACGTGTATAAATGGGTACCAAGTGGATAGATGGGTGGACTTAAAGTGGAGTTTACGGGTAGCAAATCCACGTATGAAAGCCGGTATAAGTATAAAAAATGTATAGAAATACTTATGAATTCGTATATTTTTTTTCATGATTCCAGTTTTCCGAGTTCACTGACTCCGTGTTCCCAACAAACAAACTTGTGACAGATAATAAATGTTCTCACGAAAAACAGAACGTGTATGTTATATTAAATGTATTTCCACTCAGATATGGTGTTAACGACCTGGAAGATACATATATTTTAATGTACTACCCCGTTTTGACTCATATACTTTTAAAGTCTCTCCGAGAACTTGGATCTATTCTCATGCTCACTGAGCGAGTTCACAAAGGTCGCATATAGGACGCTTTAATTTATTGTACTTTAATATATATGATAATATTAGATTTAGTTAGTTGTTACACTATTGTATTGGGTTAGCCTGTAAGGATAGTTGTAATTTTTTTGGAATAAATAAATAAATAAAGAATGTCTTTATAGTCTAGTGGTTATGCAGATCGAATTTATTTTGTTTCATATTTGTATGTTATTTGTGATTATTTTTGACGACTAAATAATGACATACATAACTTTACGCCGAGTCCCTTGGCAGGGCAGAGAGTGCAGAGACAATTTTTACACACCTCACTCGCTTTTTTGACTTTCATAAGTCTTGTCATACACGCTCGTCGATTTTTAAGGCTCCTGACATTTTATATGGTCATGAAAGGACTCCTCGTTTCGTTTGTAAATTTTGTGTGATTCTTTTTAACGACTAATAGTCTCGGTACTGCAGTGGTAGAGCTCCCCGCTTCTGATTCGGAAGTAGTGGGTTCGATTCCGTACTCACACCAATGATTTATCAGAAATCTTTTCAGAAGTTATATGTGATAAATATCGATGATTCACAACTTTCTTAATAATGGCAATAGGTTCGCTACCTATTTCATTTGAAATAAGAAAAGAGTCACTGCACTTACATGTTTTCAGTTACTTGTAGTTGATTAGAAAAAGAAATACTCCACCAAAGAATATGAGGCCTTAAGCCTCATTTCGGAAGTTTCCAAATGGTGTTAAGCGACAATAATGATGGATTGTCGAATGAAAACATTCCATTATTGTCAAGGACGTAACAACGAAACGTAGGTACATAGCGACATTTTAAGCGTTTTTAAAACGGCTTTAATAAAATTTAGAATACTACCTGATTCCGCGAATTTTATTCCGCCTTATATTTATAATGAAATAAGGCTAATGTTTTACTCATAAGTCATATTAATATAGATGTAGTGGTCTGAATTCGATTGAAATTTTAAAATGTGAAAAAGTACATATAGTAACGTGACAACAATTATTGGTCATATGGTCTCGCAATGTTTTTTGTAGATATTAATATGGTCTGTAATATTGAAGAATATTTTTTTGTTCTACAATCTATATTTTTCGCAGAGTAGGCGATGAAAGACTTTTATGGCTAATTGTTTTTACACTTATTGCCATATTTTGATCAATACACATAGTATGCTAATAAAATGCAGCCTATGAGTTATTCTGAGGTATGAGCTATATTATTTTAAAGTTTGTCAAGTAAAAGTTCTTGGTCAAAAACATTTTAGCTGAGTAAAATTGGTTGGCAAAAATCAAGTAACTTGAGGTTTTTATTTGTCTCCTTTTTTAGAATATATATTGGAGATATATTATATATTGGAATATATTAGAGAATACAATTTTAGATTTCTGATTAAATGCGCCAAATTTTAAAGACACTTTCTACGGCATTCTTGTATCTACATTTTTTTAAACAAGGGCCTTTCCAAGTCGACAAATTTAAAAAAAATTAAATTGTTCGTTCAACAAATTAGTCTTAATTTTAGGAAACTTAGGGCAATTGTCTCATTATTTTTGACTGCCATTCAGATATGTTATTAAGGGTGATGGTTCTAAAATTTGAATTAAGAAAAACAATTAACCACAGTAACCGAAAATGTGAACAGTTTGACCAAATTTATTTATTTTTCTTGAAATGCATGATGATTTTGAAACAGCATGGGAGAGATTTTTTCCTGATATTTCTTATCATGGTTTCGAATGTTACGATCAATCCTGTCACCACGTTTCGGCTTGATGTTGATTTCTGAGATAACTTGTATAAGCAGCGGTTAATAATCCTCAACATGTCAAAAATGTCATAGGTGATGAAACATATTGTTATATACTATACTTATATATCGTGCCATATTTATATTATTTTATTACTAATAAAGCTTCAAACATTTATGAGTTGTAATAATTTTTGTGATAAATATTACTTACCAATATATTTCATTTTTATGGACATTGTTATATGATGCCTACAAAATGGTGATATAACCTTTTTATCGCCACAGATAACTGTTAAATAAGAACATTGCGAAAATTTGTGATCTTACCAACGTCCGTCTGTTCTCAATTCCCATTTATTATAGCAGTGACGAACCCGGTCTTTAAAGCGTTGTAACAGAGTTGTAAAAGATTGAAATTAGAAAAAAAAACCTATATAGTGTAATTTTTTATCAAAAGACTGTCTACAATATTGCTCTGTGGAATGTTTATGTACAAAAAACACTTTAAAAAAAGTTAAACCGACTTCTAGAAACGTAAACCACACAATCTATAAGTATATGAAAACAGTACCTCTATAACTAAAAAGCGATAAATAACGTAACTTACTCATTCGTATACTTAATACAATATACAAAATGTAATATAATAAAGTCATCTTTAACTATGATTACAAATATTACTCATTATTGAAGTCGGTGCAACACAATAGAGTACGTTACGTACGGCTGGCACCGACTCCAAAAATAAGTGACATTTGTAAATATTTTAATAGTTAAAGATGACTTTATTAAAGTCTTACGTACTTAGATAAAAGAGTATGATAATACTTGCTTAGTATTTATATTTTTGTTATTATCATGAGAAGACCCAATAACACTACAGCCCGAGTGAAGGCCAATCATAGCCTGGAAACTATTGCAGAAAATAAAAAAAATATTTTACAGAATTATGTCCTAACTCCTAACCGTACAAGAGTTTTGTAGCTTCAACACCAGCACAGCAGTTTCAGATGTTGAGTCAAGCATACCACCCGAGCAACACGTTAGTCCTATATACTACCAAGTAGTTTCTATCGACCTATTGCAGTGCTGTCTTCAAACTCCTAACCGTTGAGGAGTTTTGTGGCTTCTTCATCATCACAGCAGCATCAAATGTTGGCACCATAAAGAATATCCCTAAGACATCACTATTATTTAATAAAAACACCATACTCGCATACAACTTTTGGTGGCTGCCATCGATTTCTCCTGGTTCCCATCATCAGATCCTGACCTGGTGAAAATAGGACTATTTCAGAAGTAAACACTATACAACGAACAAAAATTTTTAAAATCGGTCCATAATTGACGAAAATATCGGTGAACATACATAAAAAAAATATATACATACAGACGAATTGAGAACCTCCTCCTTTTTTCGAAGTCGGTTAACTAGCAGATCCCGAGAACTTCGTACCGCCTTATTATAAATATTGACAATGAAAAAAGGCTAATGTTTTACTCATATTAATAATAAAAACATATACTTAATACTTAAACATACCATGCCTTGCGAGGTGCCTACCTCGCAAGGGATTTGGTGTGAAGTTACAGACACGGACAGACAGAGCGCCATTAGGCACGATTCTTACACGCCTCACTCGCTTCGTTGACTTTTATAACTCTTTTCAAGCATGCGCGTCGATTTGAGGCTCCTTCACCTTCACCTTGCTCCATCCAGAACACGTTCTATTTGGTCATCGCAATGGATTTTCAATCGAACAGTGAATATCACACGCTAATCTGTTCTATAATTCCGAAGATAGGTATTCTAATTTTTAGCAGCAGCATATGGATGGTATTCTTAAAATACCTTAAAATTTAACCTATTACAAATTTAAATGTCTAAATTTTATGCGACATAGATACATCTGTGAAAAACATTATAAAGACGCAGTATTTCTACCTAACGCTTGTAACAACATACTTAGATGCAGACACCTATTCCATTTGGGACGTAAACATAACGGCGAATCGAGGCTTAACAGCCACTGCCTATACCGTCGGGTAGAAAAAGGCGTGAAGTTATGTTTATGTAGATACAGACAGAAACCCATAACAACTATCGTTCTAATAAAAACCTCTCATATTAGTTTCTCTCGAATATGTACAGATGTAGCCTTATTACAATTTTATTATAACAGTAGAACACACACGCCTTTTGTTTGTTATTACATATATTAATATTGCCTAGTAAAAATAGTAAAAGCTTCGACGGTCGAGCTTCCCGTTTCTGATTAAAAAGTCGTGGGATCGATTAGGGCTCACACCAAAGATTCTCGATCTCGAAATTTATTTTCGGAAGTTGTGTGATAAATATCGATGACTGACAACTTTGTGCCCGGTATAAGACAATCGGTTCGCTACTTATTCCATTTGAGACGTAAATTGACAATTCGGCGAGTCGAGGCTTAACAGCCGCTACTTACACCTTCGGGTAGAAAAAATGTGTAAAATTATGTTATTTATGTGCCTAGCAAATATAATATAGCATTCACTTTTGGAGATTACCTCCATAGTCGAATGACTACTGCTCAATTATAGATATTAGGTTGATTAATTACTTCATTTTCCCAAGAATTTATCAGTTCTATACATAAATTAAGAATTTATCAGTTTTTAATATTAAATTGTAAGTTTTTAATTAATGACTGAAAACATTGTGGCCAGTATGGCAATAGCTTCGCCACTTATTCGATTTGTGACGTATACATAACGGCGAGACGAGGCTTAACAGCCTACACCTTCGGGTAAGAAAGGCGTGAAGTTATGTAATGTTTGTTGTAATTTTAAATAGTATCTATCAGTCCTAAGTTTATTTCGTTAAATCATGTAAATTTAACTACTTTTTGCCTACGACCATGTTACAATTTAATTTTGTAGCCGCAAGGGACATTTTGTATTATTACATACACAAAACATGCTTGGTATTGTGCTGATAACACTAAACAAATATGTCACGTCAGCGAATATCACCAACACACGGATGTACTTAACATTGTAGGTAATATTTGCCTAATTTTGTTATTAACCGCGTTGCCAGGCAACTGAAATAACACTACCTACATAAATTCTAGGTGGTATGTACTAACACCTATAATTTACCTACGCAGTACCAGGTATTTTTTACATGAATTAGGTAAAACTTTTGCAGAATCACTGTTTGACCTTTGAGTCCTTTCAAGTTTGGAGTTCATTAATCAACGTCTGATAGTTATTAGGGCAAAAATATAGGTAATAAATTAACTAAATACGGACGTATTGTAGAATTACTTGGTCATTATTTGACATTCACAATATTGCGGACCTAATTTTAATGTAATTGTACACGGTAAAAACAGTATCTTATGTTACTATATCTCGTACTACCTATATGTAGTATCACTCTTTTGAACCCGGAAGCCTCGGGTTTGAATTCTGTTCACATCAATAACTTTCGCAATTCTAATACAGGTTTTTCAAGCTATAACAATGGCTGACAAAATTGCACCCGATGAATGGCAATAGTTTCCGCCACCTATTTGTTGGTATGTACGTAAATATTTTTGTATAATTATGTAAATCAGTATTATTAATATAAATAAGTTGTTGATACCAACTCGATGGAAGCAAAAATCGACGTGTTACTCGCTGCTTGCACTTGCGGGTATAGAGCGAGACCGAAATGTTAAGAAAAGACCCAATATTTTTTTTAAATCTGATATTTTTCTAGTCATAAAGCTTCTAGAAATTTAATCAGAACCTAAAGAATCACAATATACCACAAAAACTATGCAGATATATAGAAATATATACATTTAGTCGTCACATAAATCTGCAAACTAAATGAACCTGGTGCATGAGAACGGTGCGCATTGCAGACAAAATATTAACAGTCTAATTTAAATGACATTCTATGACATTTTAGAGTTGAACGATAATTTGCGAAAATGTCAAAGTATTACAATAATGTAAAAGTAGTTAATTGTTTTCTAGGGTTAATAAGTTTGATAATGTCAAAAGATAAATGTTATTTATTTAGTAGGTATGCGTAAATAATATATGCAACAGAAATGCGAATGTTAAGATGGATGTCTGGTATGACAAAAATGAGTAGGACATGAAATGGATAAATAAAAGGAATGGATAAATGGATAAATATGAGGTATGAAAGTGGCATCAATCACGGAAAAAAATATAAGTTGGCCTGGTATGCACATGTTATGAGAAGGGAAGAAAGTCATGTTACACGTTGAGTGATGAGAATGATTACGGATGGATACATTGGTAGAGGAAGACCGAACAATATGACGAGTGATAGAAGAGAATGGAAAAGAATGACATGTTGTGCCGAATCAATCCTTAGAGTGGGATAAGGACAGAGAAAATTATGACGTAGGTATATAACGTTACATTGGACACTACCTCATCAATAAATATATTATTAG
Source organism: Euproctis similis (assembly GCA_905147225.2). Classification (NCBI taxonomy): domain Eukaryota; kingdom Metazoa; phylum Arthropoda; class Insecta; order Lepidoptera; family Erebidae; genus Euproctis; species Euproctis similis. Next base: position 13,042,134 of record LR990105.1, read on the forward strand.
ATTAGTTATAAACGAGCGTGTCAGAGTATTTAGGAACATACTATATAAATCCAAAACCTTACGCCAAATCACTTGCAGATTAGGCAGAGAGAACTAGGGTCCGACCGAAACTGGTTTTCCGGCCGAAACCGAAACCGAAACTCACGTGTTCAAGATTAAAATTCCATAAAATACTAAAATTTTATGCGTTTTTCCCATTATTTTGCATTAATTAGAACAAGAAATGAAAAACAATGGGCGCACCAGGGCTTACACCCTGGCGTATGACGAAATTGACCACAGCCACCATAGGCTTGAAGCAGGAGTGTGGTGGTGCTGTTCTTCAAAAAGGTGATAACTTACTGAAGAGTTACAGACCCATCTCACTCCTGTGCCATATCTACAAGTTGTTCTCGAGGGTCGTCACGAATCGTGTCCCGAAGGTTTCCTACCGTGGACCACATCCATACTGTTCGGCAGATTGTAAAGAAGACTGAAGAGTATAATCAGCCAACAGCAGACAAGGTCATGTTCAATGAACATGTCGTGCCCAGACCGATAAGCATCGAAGGGTCAGTTCTCGAAGTCGTAAACAAATACGTCTGCCTAGGCCAAATTATCCAGTTAGGTAGACGAAACTTCGAGAAGGAGGCCGACAGGAGGATTCAGCTGGGTTGGGCTGCATTCGGCAAACTGCGTCGAGTCTTCAGCTCGCCTATACCGCAATGTCTGAAGAGCCAAAGTCATCAGTGCGTCTTACCGGTGATGACCTACGGTGCCGAAACGTGGACACTCACGGTGGGGCTAGTCCACAAATTTAAAGTCACTCAGCGAGCTATGGAGCAAGCTATGCTCGGAGTATCTCTGAAAGATAAACTCACGAATGGGTATATCCGCCAGAGAACGAGTGTAACCGACATAGCTCGCAAAATAAGCTCGCTGAAGTGGCAATGGGCTGGTCATGTCTGCCGAAGGACCGATGGTAGATGGAGTAAGAAGGTCACAGAGTGGAGACCGCGTCTTGGTAAACATAGCGTAGGACGCCTACCAGACCGATGGTCAGACGACCTCAGAAAGGCTGCTGGAAAAGACTGGATGCGGAAGGCAGAGAATCGGATGTTGTGGCGTACATTAGGAGAGGCCTATGCCCAGCAGTAGACTGCAGTAAGCTGATGATGATAGAGGGGTAGGAGTTGGGCCTCTAGGTACCTCTCTCACCGAGCAAAACGCGACTGTATCTAACTGGTCGAGTCGGCCCATTTTTTCAGCAAACTGCGTGGCCCTAACATTAATCTCATAATAATAATTACTTAAATTACTGGTACTCCGGGAATGTAGAAAGAAGAGTAAAGTTAGAAAACAGTGTAAATAAAGCGTTGGGTGGATACCTCGTAACCTCGGTTTTCACTGTGCAGTACTGATCCTAACACTAACTTATGAAAGCGAGGGTTGGTCATGGTAGAGGGTCCAAGAAAATAATGAAAAAGCAGTCGAAATGAGGTCGCCGCCAAAGTTTGCGGTATGAGTTTCACCATTCGTGTCAAAAAAAAAGTTATAAGGAAGGAAGGTTTAAAAGAGGATTAGAAGAGAGTATTAGTGTAAAAACTAAGGAAGTGCATACTCCGATGATTTGGACACGTAGAAAGAATAATTGATACAAGATTGGCTAAGCAGATGTACAGTATAGAAACGGAAGGATGTTGGAGTCGATGAGTGCAACCACTTTCCATGATCAAATTAAACGTGTCCTCAAGAAAGGTGATGCCAGAAGTCTTAAAAACCGGCGAGCATGTGTGACAATGTTGATTGAAAGTCAAAGAAGTGAAGGATGTAAGAATCGTGCATTATGGCCCTGTGTTTTCTCTGCTTACTCCACATAGACTTAATGTAATGATTTGCATGTACTATTACACTCTCAACAAAGATAACCAGAAGTCAGAATTAGTAAGATAATAGTTTCGGTTTCGGCAAAAGTTTCGGCCAAATTTGGCCGAATTTGAAACTTCCGCCGATACTTGATTTTTGGCCGAAACTCGGCCGAAACTCGGCCGAAACCGAAACCGAAACCGAACTTTCGGTCGGACACTAGAGAGAACCGAACGCCATAAGCCACAATTCTTTAACATCTCACTCGCTTCTTCGACTGTTATAACTCTTGTCATACACTCTCTTCAGTTTTAACGCTTCTGACATTACCTTCCGCAAGTATGCGTACAATTAAGTAGGTATAATAAATAACCTAACATAATTTCACGTTTTATTCTGCATGAAGGTGTAGATAGCGATTGTTATGCCTCGACACGCCGAAACGTATGTTACATCTCAAATAGAATAGGTGGTGATTGCCATACACCGGGCACCAAGTGTGTTTAATGACTTAAATTTAAATGAGATAGTGATAATCGAAACATACTCTAATTATGTACACCTACATATATCTCTGCACCACCCTAGGTCGACTGGCAGAGAATGCTATTAGCATTGAGTCCGCCTATGTGCAAACTATGTACAAAATGTTTTAAATAAATAAATAAATAGATAATAGTAATAACACTTTTTAACTTGATACTAATTTGAATGTTAAACGATAAGTTCAGAAATTATACGGAACACGTTTCGTGTCAGTATAATATGACATTGGATTGGAGTGTTCCAAACCAATTTTCTATTAGATTACCGAGTAACCAACCCTCTCTGTTGTACCTAATGGATTGGATATTACAAAGTGCATGAGGGTGGAAGAGGGAGGGGTATGATGTGTCTGGTGCCTTAACCTAGTGCCAGTTATAAATACTAGACCAGACTAAGCAGTAAGGATAAAATATAACATTTTTAATATTAAAAAAAAAATAGGAATTCGATTACGCAAATAAGGGAAATATTCATTCGCGTACGTATTTATGTTTATTAGAAAAATAATACATAACATAAGATAACTTCACGCCAAATCCCTTGCGGGGTAGGCAGAGAGAACAGAGCGCCATAAGGCACCATTCTTGCACGCCTCACTCGCTTCGTTGACTTTCTTATCACTCTTCATGCACGCGCGTCGATTTTTGAGGCTCCTAACATAAAGAAAAATAATGCAATTGAGTAACAGGCTCTACTAAAGAAATTTACCTATCCATACTTAAGCTGGGGTACAGAGGCGTGAGCTTAAGTTTGGCTTTGGCTTTCCACAAGTTACTATCCTGACACACAGCAAGACGAAAACACTTGTTCATATACCTAAGACACTTTATTTGTGGCAGTATTGTAAAACACCTCGACTAGATAGACTTTCTCTTTTTGGAAATCGATTAGACAAGACATTCGTTGAATGTTTAAGTTATTAAAGAAGCTATTAGCTGCGTTGTCTACCAGATAATAATTTAACAATAGTCACACATTCATTTCACAAATAAATATAGATTTCAATTGAAGAATCAGATAATTTTGTAGTTTTCAAGAACCCTAAAGTGCGTCAAAATATCGTACAATCAAGTTGACATATAAATAAAAAATATATATAAACATATCTTGGACACAATACACACAGCGCCCTCTAGTTCCAAGCTAAGCAACTAGATGCTTGTGTTATGGATACTAGAAAACGGATATTGATACATATATAACTTTTGTTTTGTAAATATATACTTATAACAACATAACTTCACGCCTTTTTCTACCCGAAGGTGTAGGCAGCGGCTGTTAAGGTCCCAAATGGGATAGGTGGCGAACCACAGAAATAGATCAAGATAGAACGGCCGCGATGGCATATTTCCATACATTTCGAGCGTGTCACTTTTTTGAAAAACCACGCCCTCAGCGTGACGTCATTTTCATTGTGAGCGAGACGACTAGTTAGGAGACACTCACATTAGATTATCGATGTTAATATCGGCAACGTGTGTTAATTTTATTATTTTTATATTTTACTAACTTTATTGATTCTCTGTAACGATAATCATAGAAAGTAAAACATGTTAAATACATACTTCAATCCGACATATTAAAACCTAAAACATATTTTTCCAACAGTATATAAAATTTAATTATAAATATTTTACTGTCCTTGAAACTGTACATATTTATTAAATATTTGCCTTTTTGTAAGGGTTGGCCTCACAGTCCTGGTTAAATAACGAAGCCGAACGTCTACATATACCTCGGTTACTGCCCATTTGAGAAGAACGAGATGATTTTCCATCGGCGATTGGTCAAATTGGTGAAAACTTATACTGTCAAATAAACTGCTGCCAATGTAATTACGAAACACTTTGGTTGAAATTTGTGGTGTTAGAATAAAGTAGGGACAAAGCAAGATATGAGCTGATACTCAAATTATTATTGAATTAATTTATCGATAAGTCCTAAGACTCAACGATACATGGAGTGCCCATCTCTAACATTCGAATCACAGCGATTAACAGACACAACGATCAACTGGCAGGTGTATTGTGTATTTCGTTCGATTCGACGTACATTACGCGTATAATTTATACGCGCAATGTTTTTGTATACGAGCGTTGAATGCGGACAGCAATGGATATTTATCATAACGAAAAAATATACAACTTGTGATCGTAATTATTGAACATAGTAAAAGTAGAACAATAATTTATAATCTCAAAAAAATACTTTCTACTGATTCTCTGTACTTACTGATCATACGAAATATTTCCTTTTTTCATATTTGATTCACTACTTTTGTTTTTACAATTTTTCACAGCATAATAAGGCATATATGTGACGTTTTATCTATTTTTTTACGTCCTGAACGCATGGCAGGAACGCTCGTTGCGTAATGAGAGCGAGTTTCGAAAAGCATGCAATATAGTGCAGGGTTTTGGCACGCTTGCCACGCCTATTCGCCGTTCTATCTTGATCTATTTCTGTGTGGCGAACCTATCGCCATACCGGGCACAAAGTTGTCAGTCATCGATATTTATCACACGTAACTTCCGAAAATTTCGAAAAGTCATTGTTGTGTGCGAGGATTTAATCCCACTACTTCTTGAGTCAGAAGCGGGGTGCTAGCCACTGCGCAACAGAGACTGTGACATACTTATAATACATAGAAGAACAGCCAGACGCCACGCAAATATTCATGTTTGTCACAAATATTTGTGCTCGGGTGGGAATCGAACCCCCGACCTCATTGCTGCAACCGGTAGTTTTACCAATGCGCCACGAGGCGTATATCCGTACCTATATCACGTACAGATTTGTCAGCCACAGTAACATATTTAGATTCAAAAAGAATGCCGAAAAGCAATTGGTTGGGATTCAAATTCGAGGCTTCTGAGTGTGGAATGGTAACTACCACAGATACTGTACCTCTATGATGTCATAGTTATAATGTATTAATCAAAGTAGCCTAATATTACATGGATAATTTGATAATTTAAATAAGTTAATGGGGTAGTAGGATTTTATTAACTTAATTTAATTATTGTAATGTGGCTTTACATAACATTAGCGTGAAATGATTAAAATTGCAATTAAATAGGATATATGGGTCATTAAAAACTAATAATAGTTTAATTTGAATTAGCAAACTAAATAGTTGTAGAGCATTGGTAGACCACCTGACAGCGTAATCAACGTCTGTAGGTTCGATAGCCACCCCAGTACAAATATTTATAACAAGCATGAATGTTTGCATCGCGCCTGGATGTTTTTCTATGTACCTATTTTATATTTATACAAGCTGACCCGGCGAACTTCGTTTCGCATCAAAAGTAAAATTTAGATATTCGTTATTTATCGGCACGCGTCTTGGCCGGTACTACTGCGCCACCCAAACTGCTATGTCCCACTATGTCAATATTCGTTTAAATTACGTGCTGTAAAGGCCCTTAATGATCTATATTAAAACACAAGCACAATCTATATAAGATACTTAACTGGATAAAAATTAATGTTGTAAAGTTAAAAATCGCTTCGTAAATAAGCCATTATTTCTCGTAAAAAGTAAAAAAACAAAAATAGTCATTGTGGGTTATCCCTAAGAGATAGACATATGCCATCCGGGACTTTTTTGTAGACCCTTTGAAGGTATATAATAATGTAGTACATTGTATCGATCTATCACTTAGGGTTCAGCCAGGGTTTGCAATTAAAGTTCTAAATCTCGAAAATTATCATTTTTCTTTAGTACATCATAAATGAATTATAGATAAAAACCAACCTATTGACACCCTCTATCTATTAAAAACACATCGAAATCCGTTGCGTAATTCCAAAGATATATACGCATATAAGGGGACAGACAGCAGAAAACGAATTTGTTTTATACAATGTAATGGTGTTGATATATCCGTTATCTGTTCTCTTTAACACAAGCATATAGTTGGTTAGCTTGTGAAACTAGAGGGCGCTGTGTGTACTATGTCTGAAAAATATTATAGTCTAATAAAAATACTAATTATCGCCGTGTCGGTGAAGATTTGTTTTTTCTTGCAGCAATTTGTGTCAACGAAAGTTTAATGTCGCTCATAATGTATAATTTCTGTTATTATCTCAGTCAAAACATTTTGTCACAGTCGCAGTGTTATTTAGTGTGTTGTCGTGGTAACACGCCATGTCGATCCATAGAAATTTTACAATGTATCGTCAAACAAAATAATATATATCAAACACAGTGGATTAATAGTTTTTTTTATTAAATATATAAATATTAAATTCTAGTTACAGTAGAAACGTTATTATGTTATGATATTGTGAAATCTACTTGCATAAAACATAATTACAAAAGGCCCAACTTTTAAAAATTTCGAATTTCCCGCTTCTCTTATCAAGTCGATATCTGTTTCCGGTACGGGTAATTCTATCCCGTTCTCTGGTTAGAAAGTGGAGTGATTGCTGATTTGCTTTTTCTTTTTAGTTTCTAATAAATAGGTATATCATGATTTGCCGTTGAACATTTAAATTTATTGGTAATACCTATTATTTTATCGAATGATTAATATTAACGTTTTTGTGCTTTTTGTTGGTGGGCCAATATATATAATCCGTAAAAGGTGGTAGAAATAAAAGTGTTCCGGGCAGACTGTTCAAAAATAAATGGTAACTGTCGCTTCTGGCATAGCAGTATTATATTTTAAATATTCCATTTTAGTTGTGTTTACATTTACATTAATTGCTAACTGGATATAGCTACGAAATAGCTGGTATGTACCAACATTCTTCTCTTTAAATCGTAATAACAATAATAGAAACTATTGTGATTGGAATAATTTTACGGTTTTTGCTACCCTAGAATTTAAACTGCACATGTACGTTGCGGTGGTTGTCGACGTCATCTACTTTGCAGTATAATTTTTGCCACCAATGCGCCTGCACGATTTGTAAAGGAGCGGCAGGACACACAAAATGCAGTTTATTACTTGTCGCTTTCATATTTGCATACAAAATTTAGCACACAGTGAACTTTATAGTTATACAATGTTCTTTGATCATAGTGTTGAATCGAAGTGTAAAATGGTCAGTGTTAAATAGGATATAAATGATTTTTTATTTATTTGAGAATACAATATGATGCTGTTGTTTATGTATTTGTTTACTTACAAATTACCTTCTTCTTTTTTTTATGGAGGCTCACCAAGGCACTGTATATCTGTTTCCTTTATTCACTGAACATGTCATCATTCATGAGTATATTTTATAAGACCAGTAAACTTGAGAAATAAATTAGTCTCTACATTTATTATTTAAAATTAAAAAAAAATCTTAAAATTAAAGTGGAAATTGTCCACATTAGAAGAGGGTAACAGTTTATATGTCCTCTCGGAACTTAAAAACTGATGATTATATTTCGTACCGCCTCTTAGAGATTTTGTCTAGGCTTTATTTTATTAAATTCTGAAATTAAACAATTAAAACTTATTATGTTACCTTCATAATAATTAGTAATGTTTTAAGTTTTAAATTACCTTCTGGACAATAGTGGTTGTGTCAGAGTTCAGCACTGTCAAGTGTCAGCACAATGCGTATGTGGCTCGTTGGCAATGAAGTAGGAAATCAATGCTCGGTAGAAAGCTAGCTGCCGTTTGCAGATAACTAATGTCATTTACGTCAAACTGACAACAAATCAAAAAGTCAAAACATGTGTCATGTAATTGAAAACTTCTTTGTTTTCACTTTTCTTTCAGTCATATTATATTGTTTAATAGCGGCGAATAGTCTAATCTTTATTAATTAAATTAGTAACCACTTTAGATATAATGGGCTATTTAATTCATATTGCTAAATACCTGGTTGAATACTTTAAGGTTGGTCGATTAGTACTTACTAATTGAATTTTCAGTTTAATACTTGTTTTATGAATTATATTGACTGAAAATTATATAATGAGTATCTGCCTGTACTTTTGTGAGAGTTTGTCTACGTTTTCTAATGAAATGATAGCGTAAAATTGCAATAACTTCCAACCCTAAGACATTATTTTTCTCTCTTCTCATATCTCACTATTTTTTTTAGACTGTGCTAGAAACTGGGAGTGTGGGGAACGCGTCTTCATCTGATGAAGAATTGGAGCAGTGGGAACAAATATTCATGATGAGAGATGAAAATGGGAATAGTTATAATGACAAGTAAGCAGTTTTTTTTTCAATAAGTAAGTCAACAGATTTATAGTGTTTTAGTCACACTTAAGCAAAAAAAATTTTTCCTGGATTTATGTATGTAGGGTGTAATGGACAAAAGTTATTTGCGTAAAACATTTTGGTATCATTATTGTGTATTTGAGTTTAATCTATAAAGTAAAGTAATACTAACAAATATTTAAAAAAAGATTCTTATATCCATTCCAATTTCATGTCATCACCAAAATTTGTTTCTTCTATTTTTACTTTGTTTTTAATTATACTTTTATTACAACAGGAGAAAGAAGCGTAGCATATGGTGTCGTCCATCATGTATACCAGTTTCAATAGTAATAATATTAATAGTACTTGTTGTGTTAGTTCCTCTGCTTGATCAACCAAATGTTGTACTTACAAAGGAGCCTAGCACACCTGTATCATTACATTGCTCAGATGAATGTAGGTAAGTTACTATGCACCCATTAATAGAAATTGTTTATTAGTAATTGTAGTAGGATATACCTACTACAATTACTACAATATTATAAAATTCGGTTCGAATCCTGGTTCACACCAAGGACTTTGCGAAATTAATTTCTTAACTTATACATAACAATGACTGAAAACTTTGTGCCCAGAATGGCAATAGGTTTGCCATCTATTCTTACCTATGCCTTCAGCTTTGAGTAGAAAAAAGGTATGAAGTTATCTTGTTTGTATATAATATGGACTTTTTAAGATATTCCATTATCCGCTTTTTCACTGGTTGTTGGATAAAGAGATGAGATACTAAACAAACATAAACATTATCTTAAATTATTTATTTTTTACTAATTGCAATAAAGTTATATATTTTTTTATTTTATGGGATAGGAGGGCAAACGAGCAGGTGTGTCACCTGATGGTAAGCAACGAACGCCGCCCATGGACCCCAGCAACACAGATAGTGTTACTGTTGCGTTGCCGACCTTTAAGGGATAGGGGAAAGGAAAGGATGGGGACAGGGCACCCCCCTGTCCCCCTGGCCTCCGGGTACCTTTTTCACCGAACGTAACGCGACATGAGCCACTTTACGTCGATCTTCTGAGAGGGTGTGGTATTACTGGTCGAGCCGGCCCATTCATACAGCGAACTGCTTGGCTCTGCCACTGTTATATGATGAGAAATATTTGTGATGATTGAGTTAATAGTAATATTTCTAAGGTAGAAGTATTCAGTGCTTAATAGCACTTTCTTTTCAGATTATCATTAGTTGAAAGTATACCAGAGGGACACATGTATCCTCCAAACGCAACATATACACCTACAAAAAATGTGTGGTTGGATTTGATAGACGATGCTCAAACTTCAATAGAAATAGCCTCATTCTATTGGAATCTTAGATATAATGAAGAGTATCCACACAATTCCTCTATAGAGGTATATATATTTTTAAATATTCTTTATTTTAATAGTAATTTAACTCTGTGATAAAAGAATTTATTGAATATTTATTAAATTACAAATACTAAAGCATCTTATTTAATCTCTATATATATTAATTTGTACAGCTTTAAATTTGTATTTTAGAATAGGATACATTTTCTCTTATCTTTCTTATTTCATTCATTTCCGTTTCTGTTTTGAAAACAAAAAATATTATATTTACAAACTAACTTACTGGCTAATTACTAAATTTAGAGATTATGTGACAATTTGCTTTAAAAACATAACAATAAATGACCCATTTTGGAATTGTTGATACAGCTGCATTGCGTTTTACTGACAATGAAAAAAATATTGAGATCTATGTAACTGCTACATTTGCACAATTTGTTATTATAGCAACTGGTACAAATTTTATTTAAATTTAATTAAAAAAAACATGAATTAATTTGTTTTGTTATTTTAGGGTGAACAAGTGTTCCAAGCATTGTATGCTGCAGGGTCAAAAAGGAACATAAATTTAAAAATTGCTCAAAATTGGCCCAGTAAACAAATGCCTAATGTAGATACAGAATATTTAGTTAAAAAGAAAGCTGCCCAGGTAAGAAATATCAATCATAATTTTAATAATATAATTAAAGACTGGCATTTTTATCAGTTAGGAGGCAAATAAACAAGTGTGTCACCTGATGGCAGGCAACTAACGCCGCCCACGGATACTTGCAACATATTTGCGTTAACGGTCTTTAAAATAGGATGCAGCGACTAGATTCACCAAGCGAAACGCAACATGAGCCACTTTACGTCGATATTCTTAGAGGTCGTGGTATTTCATCGGTCGATCCAGCCGCTGCCAACTGTGTGACTCTACCACTGTTAAAACTCGGACACAGCAAATGAAATTATTTGCGTGCTTACTTTAAAAAATCTAAACATGCCTGTACTTTTACACTATGTAAAAGAATATTTGAAGATAATTTCCACAAATCTTCAATTAGAGATGCATCAGCTTCTCTTAATATGATCTAAAAAAGCGTAACTATTAAGCTTTGAAGAAATTAAGTATGGTGCGACAGTCTCTACATACGTTATTACTGTTTCACGTAATTATTGTAATATTGTTTTCTTAGAATAGAAAAACTAGACTACTTTGACGAGCACGAGGCTCAATGGTGAAACTATCGACTGCAGTTTCGAGGTTGGCGGGTTCGATCCCTATCCGAGTACAAATATTTATGACTTTTATGAATGTTTTGTATAGTAAAAAAAGTATATAATAATATGTATTATATCCGTTATCTAGTATTCATGACACGCATTTAGTTGCCTAATTTGGAACTAGAGGGCGCTGTGTGTATTGTGTTCAAGATATTATTATTATTATTGTTTATTTTAAAGTGTCTTATACACCTATCGACAGGTGAGAAGTTTGAACTTCTCAAAATGGTTTGGCAGCGGAGTGCTTCACACGAAGTTTTGGATCGTCGATAGAAAACATTTTTATATTGGCAGTGCCAACATGGACTGGCGGTCGCTTACACAGGTAAATGCCACATTTATTTATTCTCCTTTTTTATGTCAAAGTAGCTTGATTTTCGTAGGTCTTCACAGACACTTAATAGTAATAGTCAATGTACAAAAATTTAACTTGTTATTTCTCTCAAGTTTCGGTGGTCCAGTGGTCGGGCGCACGGCTTCTGATCCAGAGGTCCGGGTTCGAATCCTGACACTGGCTCACACCAATGACTTTCGAAATTGTTTTCGGAAGTTAAGTGTGATAAATATCGATGACTGAAAACTTTGTGCCCGGTATGGCAATAGGTTCGCCACCTATTCCATTTGGGACGTAAACATGACAGCGAGACGACGCTTAACAGCAGATGCCTACACCTTCGGGTAATAAAGGCGTGAAGTTAAGTTAAGTTATTTAAAATTAAATTCTTAAACACAAGCGCTTGAGGAAAGTGCCTCCGCGAAACAAGAAAACACGAACCCAATCGCCACAAGCGGCCCGATTCCGAGTGTAGGGGCTATCATGAGAAGAATCTGGCGAGAAAATCATGTGCCAATATGTGTACCGAGAGAGATTTCTTTCATGAGAATGAGAAGTCTTTTGTCCTGCTTTTGAATCATCTAATTATCTGACCCAGTCCTGTGAGTAGATGACTAAAGAAATCGCCCTCAATATAGGTGATAGGGTCATCATGTATTCAAAAGGACATATCACCGAATAGTTTCATTCATCACATCCGAGAAAATGCTTTCTATGCTTTAACAATACTAAAGTCTTATTTTTTAAATTAACAGGTAAAAGAGTTGGGCATTGTGGCGCTGAACTGCACCTGTCTCGCCACAGATTTGGGAAAAGTTTTTGATGTAAGTTTATGTTCTTATTATCTACTAGTTTTGTAAGCTTGTAGTCATTGTGAAAGTAATAATTATAATATGTGTTCTGTAGTTAAATAAAAAGCCTTAGTTGCTTAGCTTAGACACTAGATGACGTTTTGTAAAACGTTGCGTCCAATACGCAAAATGCTAAACTTTATTTCGCCTGTATTATTTAGTCCCGTGGCCTTCAATACACGATTACGCGTGACGAGCTACGAATATCATTTAGTTTTTGGAGGATCGTGAATATATTTTGAAAATGAAATGTTTCGTAACTTTGTTGTCTGCTGGTATTTTACGGAGCAACGTCAGTAAAAGCATACGTCCGACTGTTTCAGAGATTTCCCATGAACTAATGTACAGTATAAATGGTTTTTTTATTTGTATACTGGCTGACCTTATAAACATTGTTTCGCTTCGGAAGCAACAATAAAAAGTAGCTTAAGTTACTTCTTATTACACTAGCTACCTGCCAATAAAAGTCCCGTCAAAATCAGTCCAGCCATTTAAGAGATTATCCGGAACGGACAAATAAAAATTGCAAAGTATGTTATTTTGGTGTACCATAATAACATACTTTGCAACACATATTGGTACATACACCAAAATAACATAGACACAACAATAGGTGTATTTAAATGAATGTAGTAGAAATCAGTTATTTCAATGTTACGGACACACTTCCATTTTATTTATATGTATACATATAGAGATCGGATTAGTCGTGTATTTTCATCTCTAGGCAAGTTAATTGAGATAATATACCAATTTGGGTTTCTCTAATAACGTATAAAATCGAAATTTCTCCTTTGATAAATCGCAACAACAATGTTTTAGAAAAGCGTGAGCTCTTATACTTTAATAATTATTAGCAAGTTCTCGCGACAAAGTTGGCGTGATAATATTTCACAGCTGAAATATTAAATATATTACAGTGAATTTTTATTACCTACCGCTGAAACATTATTCACCAACGGATTTTTTCCAAAGAACTTTAGAACATATGATGAAGGTAGTCAGGGCTTAAATTGTAATGTAGCCAGGTCATAGTTTTGTAAGTTAATCTGAGTTCGGTGCGTGTGGCGACTATATTAAATATGACATCATAATATGTTGTGCCACGGTATAAAGACATATACTAACACCTCGCTTCAAACGCGAAATCATAATCAAAATATAATCTAGAGTAAAAAGTATTTAAATTTGAATTTGCTTGATGTGGATTTGCTTATTGAAGAAACTAGCAAACCGTTCTCTAATCATTTTTAAATTAAGTTTTTAAATAAGTCACTCACACATGAACAACCCATTTTTGGTCTCGTTGTTTGGGTGACTATTCTATCTATTATTCTTATAGAATAATTCCCTATTCCCGATCTATTATTCTTGGCCTATTCAAGGCCAAAAATATCCTGGAAATCTAATATACGCAGATGCGCTGTCAGTGATGAATAATATTCATCACTAACAGCGCATTACATACATACGTACATTTTTGCTAACATGTGCCATCTATGCTAAATCTATGATTATTCTTATATCTATGGTTGTATGCGACTTATTTATTATTTTATTTTTAAATTATGTATTACAAGAACATAAGCAGCCAGTGTCGTGAGTTAAAAAACGAAAAACTTTGTCAGTAATATTATTGTTTAACTTGAGTTTACGTAGATGTAGAGGAGACTTAAGAAAAATATGGATAGTTTATGTGAACAAATAGGCATATGACGAGGAACATGGGATCCTAAAATATGAGTGGAAGCTAAAAATAAATACAATAACTCAACGTTTTTAGGTAAAAGTTACAATACTACATAAAATAACGTGTATCTCGGCGGAGCGACGCGGTTCGCAGCATGAATGGCCGGCTTGAACTGTGAAATATGACCACCTCCCAGAATAACGACTTAAAGTGGCGCATGCCGCGTTTCGCTCGGTGAAGACGTATCCGCAGGCCCAACGCCTTGCCTCTCTCACATTTCCATCGCATTTCTGACCCCTTCCATCTCCCATTGTATGGGCCGGCAACGCAACTGTAACATTATTTGTGTTCAGGTGTCCACGGGCGGCGTTTGTTGCTTGCCGGGTGTCACGCGTACTTGTTTGCCCCTATACCTTAAAAAAAGCTAAGATACAACCCATTTAGATCAAATAACTTAAGTAAATGGGTAAATGAGTACACGTTTACATTAAATATCAATAGCGTGTGTGTCAACACAGCTGATGTTTGTATTTTGTTACACATCAAATATATATCCATTCATTCAATTTACTTGACATTATTGAACTGTTATTGAATATGAAATTGAAATGAATGAACGAATGAATCGGCATTCGATGAAAGCGGTAGTTTGGAAACTATTGTATTTGTACCACTTGTCATAACATTTTTCAAGGCTCAAGAACGAGGTCATACATTGAGTTAGAACTTTGATAGTATACAATATTTAGTAGTTATTGTAGGTGACAATGCACTACGTTTGATGTCGTGAACATATTTTTCTTTCATTGCAAGTTATTATTTGATATTGAATAAATACGCTTCTATATTAGGAACATAATTGAAATAAGTGTTGTAGAATTGTTGAATAAAATTACAAAATAAAAATATACAGATTATATTAATGAAAACGTCCCTGTAACAATTATTGTACCAGCGACGTAATATTGAATGTTTGAATTGAATAGGTCCTTGGCACAGATTAACTTGTATAATCATAGCGCGTTGATATTGGGATTGGAATAGCCGCCATCTTCCTGATGATGACGTAGTGAAAGAGCCAGTTTCGGTACCGTTTGCAAGGTTTTGAAGCGCATACTATTGAGTTTAAATTGTTATTGTTGAATTTATAACTTTATATAATAAATATATAACTTTTGTGATTTATTTATTGTTAAACATCATACTTACTCGTTAAAATAAGTAAGAATGTGATTAAAAGTCGTGCGTTTTTTGAAGCGAGTGACGTTACGCAGCTGTTATTGTTACAAGGTTCCATCACAATATGAACGCGCTATAGTAGTAATCTACATTTAATTTACTGTTCTATTATTTTCATTACAATTGCAATATTTGTATTCTTCTGATGTATTGACCTTGAGGTAAATAAATACTACCAACCACCACCCATCATTTTACACAAATGAGGTTACAAACGAAGCCTATATATCATTCAAAGAATAAAATTCGAATATTAAAAAACGCGAGGGACATAAAAATTATGTGTTTTTCATCAATGGTGTCTGGTACGGGCTTAGCTTTATTCAGAGTTGTCGTAAAGTTTCCACATTAAAATTTGCTGACGGAAACGTTAAAGAAATTAATGAGAACCACAAAAAAAAAACGCAAAAATACCCTAAAAATTATTGTGAAAATTTTGAGGTGGAACTGGCAACTAGAGTTGAATAAAAAGTAGGTCAACAATTGTTTTCTGGTGCTGTTTGTTGGTGCCCAGATAGAGATATAAATATCAGTATCATTACATAGTATAAAACAAAGTCACTTTTCGCTGTCTGTCCCCTTATATGCGCATATCTTTAAAACTACGCAACGGATTTTGATGCTGTTTTTTTAAAATAGTTAGTGTGTCAAGGGGGTGGTTTTGTTCTATAATTCATGTATAGTGTAGTAAAAAAAAGTGATAATTTTCATGATTTAGAACTTTATTCGCAAACGCTGCCTGAACCCTAAGTGATAAATCAAAACAACGTACTACATTATTATACATCTTTAAAAGGTCTACAAAAATTCCACGAGGGCATATGTCTATCTCTTAGGGATAACCCACAATGACCATTTTAATTTTTTTACGAGATGTAATGGTCTCTTTACGAAGCGATTTTAAACATTACAGTATTAATCCAATTAAGTGTCTTAAATAGACTGTGCATGTAATATAGATGATTCTGGCCCTTTACAGCATGCAATTTAGACAAATATTTTCGAAGATAAGTATTAACATAGCGGGACAGATAATATTTTTGATGCGGAACAACGTTCGCCGGGTCAGCTAGTATTATATATGTATAGATAATATTATTTATTACATAAATAGTTAAACGAACGGGAGAGACTTAGCTGAAGTTGTCTAAAATTGACTTAAAAAAATTGAAGCTTGATAAAACAAAAAAAAATTGCGTGGAGTCCCGCCGCGCTATAGAAGTGGAACTTTATGACATGTATTCCAGGCTTGCGCATAGTAGTTCGCGACGGATATCGCTCAGTTTAGGTCGCCGTTTCTCAACAACCTAGTTCGCTCTTTCAGTTCGCCCGCTCCCTCAGCTCCTAGTTCAAAATGTAAAGGAACACAGACAAATCGTTTCTTAGTTCGTTCGCACGCGACAAAATCTTGTTCTTCGTTGATAATATGTAAAAAAATAATATAACCAGTTTTTAGAAAAAAATAAATGGTATTTAATTTTTTCACCTGTACTTGCCTTTAATAATTAAGATTAACTTACATATACGAGTAAGTAGGTATATATATACATTTACTTACACAAAGTAACAAATTACACACTAAGTATAATTTAGTCTTGGTGGTCCAGTGGTCGAGCACACGGCTTTTGAAACCAGAGATCGCGGGTGCGAATCCGAATGAACCTTTCCAATTTCGAAAGATAAGTGTGATAAATATCGATGACTTAAAAACTTTGTGCCCGGTATGGCAATAGGTTCGCCACCTATTCCACTTAAGACGTAAACATAACGGGGCTTAATAGCCACTGCTTACACCTTCGGGTAGACAAAAGCGTGAAGTCATGTTATGTTACACAAATAAGACAAATCATACGGTTCCTTAGGTTTAACATAACATAACATAACTTCACGCCTTTTGTTACCCGAAGGTGTAGGCAGCGGCTGTTGTTCCTTAGTTATTTGTTTCCTTAGGTTTAATAATTAACATTTAGTAATAGTTATTCATACATACATATCTTCACGCCAAATCCCTTGCGGGGTAAGCAGAGAGAACGGAGCGCCATAAGGCACACCTCACTCACTTCGTTGACTTTCATAACTCTTTTTATGCATGCGCGTCGATTTTTCTAAATAGTTATATAATATTTTCTATGCGCGCATAAGTTATACGCGTAATGTACGTCGAATCGAACAAAATACACAATACACCTGGCACTCCATGTATCGTTGAGTCTTAGGACTTATCGATAAATTAATTCAATAATAATTCGAGTATCAGCTCATGTATTGCTTTGTCCCTACTTTATTCTAACACCACACATTTCAACCAAAGTGCTTCGTAATTACATTGGCAGCAGTTTATTTGACAGTATAAGTTTTCACCAATTTGACCAATCGCCGATGGAAAATCATCTCGTTCTTCTCAAACGGGCAGTAACCGAGGTATATGTCGACGTTCGGCTTCGTTATTTAACCAGGACTGTGAGGCCAACCCTTACAAAAGGCAAATATTTAATAAATATGTATAGTTTCAAGGACAGTAAAATATTTATAATTAAATTTTATATGCTGTTGGAAAAATATGTTTTAGGTATTAATATGTCGGATTAAAGTATTTAACATGTTTTACTTTCTATGATTATCGTTACACAGAATCAATAACGTTGGTACAATATAAAAATAATAAATTTAACACACGTTGCAGATATTAATATCGATAATCTAATGAGTGTGTCTCCTAACCAGTCGCCCCGCTCCCAATGAAATAGACGTCACGCTGTGGGCGTGGTTTTTCAAAAAAGTGACACGCTCGAAATGTATGGAAATATGACATCGCAGCCGTTCTACATACATACATACATACCGGCATATCATGTCAACTATATATATAATAATAACCCTATAAAACTTTGTTAGGTAAACTGATTTATTATGATTACATGTTATTACATATTTATGTCAAGATATTACTAAAATCTATTAGTTAGTTATGTAAAATGCGCAAAATTTATAATTATGTGATTTAACAATTCATTATGTAGCGTAACTGTTTTGATATTTCCTTTTATTGTTTAAATGTTTAAATCAATACTGATGCTGCATGAATATTCATAATAATTATTTTCATAATTAATATCTTAATACTAGATAATATCAACTCATTCTATGTAATCAATTCAAATAAGAGAACTCAATTTTAAAACATCCTAGTAATCCGCCGAAAGATAGTAAATTTTGATTGTTGAAATAAGTAATTTATTCATTTACAAACTATTTCGTACTAAAACTGCTGTTATAATTATTTAATATTGTTATTTTGAATTTTAATCTGTTTTTCAAGTATGATTCTCGAGTAGATTCATTTGTTATGTAAATAAAAGGTTGTTAACTGAGTTTATCATTTTTGTAATATCAATTATGACCAGCTAGTACCGCCATTCGCTACTAGATGTCTGTACGGGTAGTTTAAGAAGTCGCTATACCTTTTCGTCCTTAGTTTATATGGATCTTGGATTTTTATCTCATCATTATATTATAATATAAATAGTGGCAGCAAGGGGGCGTTAAAAGCGTTAAACGCTCTTGCACGAGACATTAGAAGTTCCACTTCAAAAAATAATAATTGCAAATCGGTCCAAGTAATCGAGTAAACGAATCGAGAATATCCTCCTTTTTAAAAATCGGGTAAAAATAAATACATTCGCCATTTTCATAGTTTAATTATTCACTATTTACTTTTGTATACCCCAATACAATCACAATATATCTATTAATCTAAAAGGCCGTCAAAACTTTGTCGGCACGAGTTTGACAATAATCCAATCAAAATTGTTATTTTCATCAACCTACAAAATATGTAACGAACAGTTTTAACATTATACATATAGTAGATTATTGATATTATGGAGGATCAGTTTTATCAGTAGTAAAGAGCCCCGCGTGAATGGGCCGGCTCGACCGGTGAAATACCACGGCCACTGAGAATATTCACGTAAAGTGGCTCATGCCGTGTTTCGTTCGGTGAGAGAGGTATTCGGAGGCACCACACATTCGCCACCTTTTTCATATTACTCCCTTAAATGCCGGCAACATAACTGTAACACTATAGTAGGGGAGCCCAAGCGGGGATTTCGGGATTTATTAAAGCGCGGCAGATTAATATACAGGGGGATACCTTGTACCCGGTCAAGTTCCTCCGCAAAACATGAGGCCCATATATAAGGCCGCCCGTGAAGGATACAGGATCAGATTAGTAAAAAAAATTGACCATCAGAAATTCTCGAGCGCGTCAGATTAAGGTAGGGTGAGTTAATTACATCCTAAAAAGTGTATATTCCACTAATCTGACACTTTGAGAGTGACGAAAAAAAGGGGAGGGCAACAAAGTTGTAAAAAAAACGTCATCTCGACATTCTCGAGCGTAGCAAATTTTTTTTATTTTGAAGGAAATAATGAAAAATATATAATCTGACGATTTCCGCAAGCCGAAATAACAAAAATTCGTCGATAAAGTTAAATGCGTGCAACTGCGTGATGCCTACATTTCCTTCTCCGCGTTTCTATTCCTCTCTCACTCTTTCTCTATCTATTACTCTCTCACTCCGTCCCCACTCTGGTTTCTGACCGATTCGGACCGATAGATTTTGAGAAATGTTATAAAATCTCAAAAAAAATAATTTTTTTTTGAATAACTTTTAACCGGCCTTATCGATTAACTTCAAAAACTAATCCTCCTTTGAGCTTGAAAAACCACGTCGATCGCCACCAAGCTGGTCAAAATCGGTTGATTCGTTCGAGAGATATCGTGAACGAAAGAAACCCAAAAAAGTGTTTTTTCGGGATTACTCCGAAATTTGTAGTTCGATCAATTAAAATTGCAAAATTACCTGAGGATGATAAAACTGCGTCGAATGACGCCAACCGCGTGAAAATTGCTTCATCCATTTAAAAGTTATTGCTGTTTGAAAATTCTATGAAACTTCTATCAGACTTTCGAGCTGGGAGAGCTCAAATGCATAGAAATATTATTTGTTTGAACTCAGCGAGCTCAAAATATCACATAAATTATATTTTGAGCTCAAAAATGTCATAAGTACAATTTTAAGCGTCCAGGAATGGAATTAGCGGGAAGTGGCAGCCTTTAAGTTTTTCTAATTTTTTTTTGTCAGATTAGGCGAATCCCTCTAGATAATCGTCACATTATGAGACAGTACATTTAGAACATAAAGATGAACCATATATATCTTAATCTGACGCGCTTGAGTATTTCAAAATGGCGAAATTTTTTGCACATTATGAAAATGACCGCGAGTTTGCGTCCCATCGAAATCGTCAGATTAGTGAATGAGACCTCTTTTTTGGTGCACATAACACTCCCTTAGAAAATCTGACAGGCTCGATTAATTTTTTTTTTTCATTATCAACACATTATTCAAAATACATCACAACAACCTACATTATTAAAAATACGTAGGGCATTGATGCTATCAATATCTGACGCGCTCGAGGATGTCCATGCAACAGTTTTTTTTTACATATTTAAAAATCTATAGCCGCTTCCCCCACCGATGTAAAGGTATATATCATATAACATTTTTTTCTTCTTATCATCTAAGCTTTGCAACCCAATAGGTCTCTACGACGCTCGAGTAAATCCCCATCTAGCATCGTGGGCTCCCCTACTACTGTGTTCTACTACTACATCTGTGTTCCAATTGTTCATGGGTGGCGGTAGTCGCTTAACACCAGCTGACCCCTGGTCGATCGTTTGTATCTCATAAAAAAGGACAGAGTGCATATTGCATGTTTTTTATCAAGGTTCTATGTAAAAACTTTAGTCTCTATATTTACATATAGTCAACAACAGTCATCAACAGTCAACAACAGTAAACATTTAGTCTCGGTGGCCCAGTGGTCGAGCACACGGCTTCTGATCCAAAGGTCCGGGTTCGATTCCTGACACTGGCTCTCACCAATGGCTTTTAGAAATTGTTTTCGGAGGTTATGTGTGATAAATATCGATGACTGAAAACTTTGTGCCCGGTATGGCAATAGGTTCGCCACCTATTCTATTTGGGACCCAAACATAACGGCGAGATGAGGCTTAACAGCCGCTGCCTACACCTTCGGGTAACAAAAGGCGTGAGTTTATGTTATGTTTCTATGTAAAAAAGACGGGATTCCAAGACTAAACTAAAAGTCATATTTAATTTGTTTGATTTCATTATCCTTGGTTTAGTATCTATCGGTATAAAAACCCAAGAACCCAGAACACGTATTAATGCTCGACTAAAATAGTTGCATAAAATTTATTTTGTTGGTCTTTTGATGGTCGAGGATTCTGGCTGCTACACCTGCAGGAACCAACTGCTATGTTTTTAGTAGCGATATTAAATATTAGGTCGGGGAAAAAGTCTTTTCGCATAACGTAGGTATAAACTTATTATAAAATTTCTTTGACTGTACTATTTGTGTCTGGCTGGTTTTGGTAACATTAAAAAGATTACATTATAAAGAAAAGAAAAAAATAAAAAAAAGTTGTTTCCCGCTATTTTTCATTTGTTTTTCTCTCCGTAAAAATGAGTGAATCTAATGAAGAAATTCGATACATTTTAAAATTTTATTATAAAAAAGGCAAAAATGCAACTCAAGCAGTGAAAAAAATTTGTGATGTTTATGGACCTGATGCAGTGTGAGTAAGAGTAGCACAAATTTGGTTCAAACGTTTTCAGTCCGGAAATTTTGATGTTAAAGATGCACCTCGCTCTGGTCGCCCTGTTACGAATAAAATGGACGCCATTTTTGAAAGAGTGGAGCAAGATCGGCATATTAGTAGTTACGATGTAGCTGAAGAACTGGGAATTGACCACAAAACAGTTTTGACCCATTTGAAGAAAGCTGGTTATACAAAAAAGCTCGATATTTGGGTGCCACACGAGCTCACTCAAAGAAACTTAACCCAGTAATGCCTAGCGTGTCCATGTGGACACAAAAATATGGGTCTGCTAATATTTTTTTTGTGGGAAACCATTGTTGGTTTAGAAATATTTATCTGGTCATTCTGTGCTATCAAATAACAAAGATTTTTTACATGTCATTGATATGTCATTTAAAAATATAAATTCGCGGGTAGATTCATTCAATTCTCACCAAAGTCAAAAACGGCGGAAAAAATGGACCCGACACGAGAGTAAGTAACATAATTTTTAAATTACTTTATTTATTTATGTTATTAAGGTGTAATATTATTCTAAAATAATGTATTTATATGTTGAGATAGGTCAACGATAGTTTACTTTTGTTTTAGCACTATATTTATATGCCTAATGTTGCTGTGTCCATATGGACACGCTAAGCACTTGGCATGTCTTTATATAAGATTTTGTTTGTTGTTAGATCCTTCGATTTAGACCAGTATTGGGGAACTGGGACCCTAAACGAAATCTTAGACATTTTATTTGAGGATGAGGAAGAAGCTGCCGACACCAGAGTCAATTTACGTCGCCCCTCCTAATGCCGCTGTTTTGACAATCAAAGATTCAGGTGACGAATACAGTGGTGGAAGAATCAAAAATTTAAATGACATTAGTTAACAGCTCAGGCTGAGGTAACGAAAGTCCCAGAGTCATACCAAGCTTATTATCAATGGTGAAACGTTACTCCCAAAAAGATAAAGACCTACTCAAGTGTCACGACCGTTTATTTTGGGTGAATACAATAAATATAAGGGGGGTGTTGACAGGATGGACGAAAATGTAATTATGTACAGAATATATATTAGAGGAAAGAAATGTATTAGTCCCTTATTACTTGGATGCAAATACATATGTACACTATTCTTGCAACTACATAGGAAAAATGATAAAATCCCACAACAGTTCCGGAGGTAAATCATGCTAACTTATCTCAAATGCTATGGAATAGCAGCCAAAGGCGGAGGAAGACTCTCTAAGTTAGCAGATGCTGGGCGATTCAATGGTGTAAAACACCATGTAAAAAATGCATGAAAAAGAGACGATATGTCGGTCCATACTGTAATTTGAAAAGTTTGTCAGTTCAAACTGAATACATGAAGTGTGACGTCGGACGTCGGACGTCATTGCGTACCATGTTTTGCTGGCTATCATAAAAAATAATAAATGTTTTCATTGGGTAAATCGTGTTTTTTTTTATCTAATAACTCCAATAAGATAAAAAATATCCTCTCAACTTTTTAGCTACTGTCAAAGCTTAGCGTGTCCATTTGGACACATGGTTTTTTTCTAACTTCCCATTTATTTAAAAATAAATGACTAAAATTATCTCATTAAGAACCCTTAATTGAACCATATTCCGAGTCCAATCTAAAGAAAAACAAGAAATAAATAATTCGGGCATTCCTGGGTTAATGAACCGTGTACTCATTTGCGATTCATTATTGAGACGTAATGAAACCGAGCCGTTTTTGAAGAGATTGATAACTGGCGATGAAAAGTGGATCACGTACGACAAGAACGTGCGAAAAAGGTCGTGGTCGAAAGTTGGCCAGGCTTCACAGACTGTGGCCAAACCTGGCCTAACACGAAATAAGGTGATGCTGTGTGTATGGTGGGATTGGAAGGGCATTGTTCATTATGAGCTTTTACCGTCCGGCAAAACCATCGATTCTGATCTTTACTGCCCGCAACTGATGAGATTAAAGGAAGCAGTCGAGAGAAAACGGCCGGAATTGATCAACAGGAAGGGTGTGGTCTTTCATCACGATAACGCTAGACCACACACATCTTTAGCCACTCAGCAAAAATTAAGAGAGTTCGACTGGGAGGTCCTAGTGCATCCACCATATAGCCCTGACCTTGCGCCTTCAGATTTTGACCTGTTTCGGTCTCTTCAGAATTCTTTAGGTTCTGTAAGGTTGACCTCAAGAGAGGACTGCCAAAACTATTTGTCCCGTTTTTTTGATCAGAATCCCAAAGTTTCTACAGTAACGGGATAATGTCTCTGCCCACAAAATGGCAGAAAGTTATTCAACAAAACGGTACATATATATTGTAAATAAATGTAAATAAACTTTGAAAAAAATGTCTTGACTTTTCATACAAAAATACGAAAATACTTTTTCCCCAACCTATTATATATATCACACATGTTTTAATAAGAATATTTGGCGCATGTGTTTTTTGCCCGGTTCTTCTCACGGATAGCATCTACACTCGGAATTAGGCCGCTCGTGGCGTTTTCTTGTTCCACGAAGACACTTTCTTCAAGCGCTCGTGTTTAATTAAATATGTCAGTTATTGTTGACTATCTAGGATAATAAAGCTACTTTGACTTTTGAATAAATATGAAAAAATAAATCAAATTTACCGATTATTCAGGTATATTGGAGTCTCGGTGCACCAGATGCG
Organism: Euproctis similis; assembly: GCA_905147225.2. Classification (NCBI taxonomy): domain Eukaryota; kingdom Metazoa; phylum Arthropoda; class Insecta; order Lepidoptera; family Erebidae; genus Euproctis; species Euproctis similis. Next base: position 13,066,802 of record LR990105.1, read on the forward strand.
ACCATACCAGATACTTGGCCGGAGGAGTTGAACACTGACATCAACATGGGCCATCCCATCAACATGTCAGACTCTCAACATACGTACGGCGCTTTTATAACTGTGAGTATGCACTATATATACCTAATAACTTTCTGACATATTATGTAAATGACAGTGAAAATTAACAAAACGAAATGTGTCTCGGTGGTACAGTAGTCAAGCTCCCCGCTTCGGAACCATTATGAATCAAGACGTGGTGGGATCGATTCCTGGCTCATACCAATGACTTCTCAGAATTCCTTTTGGAAGTTGTTTGTGATAAATATCGATGGATGACAACATCGTGCCCGGTGTATATATGGCAATAGGTTTCGCCACCTATTCCATTTGGGACGTAAAAAATCTGTGAGTCGAAGCTTAAGAGCCACTTCCTACACTTTCAGGTAGAAAAGGGCGTGAAGTTATAAAACTGAAGAGCAACACTATTTATTATTTGAACATTAAGTTCTTAAAGAATACTGCAAAAGAATAAAGAACTCTTTTGCAGTTTTTTTCCTCTATTCTTTCTATAATCATCTATATTCTTGCTGATGGAAGGTGATGTAAGAAGCCCTAAAAATGTACGACTCCGTATGTCAAGAGTATGAAAGTCAAAGAAGCGAGTGAAGCATGTAAGAATCGTGCCTTGATCTTGAGCTCTGTTCTCCCCACCTACCCCGCAAGGGACTTGGGGTGAAGTTATGCAATGTAATGTAATTAACTGAAGAAGTGAATTTTAATAATAAAAAAATAAAGTTGGTATATTTATTTGTATTTAAACAGCACCATAAATATAAGAATATTGTGAGGTACAGAATGCTTTTAATATGTTGTTTGTGTATTTCGTTAAAATTATATCTATGGCGTGGATCAGTTTAAAAACTATGCTAAGCGCGAGTCGGTCTCGCGCACGAATAGTTCAGTACCATTATCTATACATATAATAAAATCGTAGGAAAGTTGAAACTGTACATTGAATATTTTTTTTAGAACACTTGGGACATGATTAATACTGACAATTAATATTTACAATTAATACCGACCCCAAAAATATGGTTTTTCGAGTTTTTGTCTGTAGGCTTGTTACGGGTAAACTGTTAAAGTAGGTAGTGCAGGCTTTTACGTCCAATTTTGCATAAATATAGCCAACAGGTTGGGTCAACACATAGGCTAAATATTAGAGATGCGTTGAATATACGTTTCACCGAATACGAATATTCGGCCGAATGTTTGGTCCAAAATAAACCGGACCTAATATTCGGCCGAATAATTCAGTAAATTTTGGCGAGATAAACAGGTTTATACAATTTCGTAAGATGTTTTGCGAGTGCCGGCGTTTGCTCGCTCCGCTCTACCCGCGCACTGCCATTAGAGAGCAGCAGCAGTGACGATGAAGAAGAGAGGCTACCATTATGAAATGTGACAAATGTGACCGAATATGAAAAAAATAATAATAAATATATGTATAGTAAACTAGCTGACCCGGCGAACTTTGTTCCGCATCAAAAGTAATAAATGAGTAAATTTTGGATATCATGAGGTTCAATTTGTGCTATTTATCGGTTTTAACTGGTGTCCCGATATGTTAATACTGCAATATCTTCCAAAATATTCGCTTAAATTGCATGCAGTAAAGGGCCAAGATCATCTATATTACATGCACAATCTATTTAAGACACTTAATTTGATGAAAATTAATACTGTAATGTTTAAAATCTCTTCATAAAGAAGCCATTATTTCTCGTAAAAAGTAAAAAAATAAAAATGGTCATTGTGAGTTATCCCTAAAAGATAGACATATGCCCTCGCGGACTTTTTTGTAGACCTTCTGAAGGTTTTAAATAATGTAGAACATTGTTTTGATCTATCACTTAGGGTTCAGCCAGCGTTTGCCATTAAAATTTAAATTTCGAAAATTATCATTTTTTCTTTACAACAGCATATATGAATTATAGATCAAAACCACCCCGTTGATACCTTCTAACTATTAAAAAACCCGCATCAAAATCCGCTGCGTAGTTTTAAAGATATATGCATATAAGGGGACAGACAGCGGAAAGTGACTTTGTTTTATACTATGTAATGATAATAAATATTCGGCCGAACATTCGGCGCATCTCTACTAAATATGTATTATCATTTTATTTGGTGTGAGCAATGAACTCAGAAGTGAGCAATGAATGCAGAAGAAGTCGCGGGCAACAGTTAGTCTAATTTATAAAATTCTCGTGTCACAGTGTGACATTCTCGATTCTCATTACATTCTGTCTCATATCGGGTACGTCTGAGAATCGGACCGCATCTATTTTTCACCCCTTTAAATGTTAAGTGTAGCTCACCCCATTTTTTTATGAAACAGTAAACCTAACATTTTAGAAAAAAAAATGGTGTTAATTTTTTTATGAAATAGTATACGAAAATACATACAACCCTAAATTATCACCTCTCTAAGACCCCTATTTTTTATTTGTTGATCAAAAACTATTTTTTGGCAAGACTACGTTGGCTGCGTCAGCAAGTTATCTATAAAAAAAAAAACAGCAAAAGATTGTAAATGCAGCTTGATTAATATTTTATCTCTGATTTTAATACTTGTAATAGTTACAAATGAATAAATTACATATGAAAATTTCTTCTATCCAACTGTCACTGTATGAGATATGTAGTGACAGACAGACGGTCAGTAAAGTCTTACTAATAGGGTCCTATTTTTTACCAGTTAGGTACTGAACCCCGGCACGGCTAGTGGTGTCCTATTTAACGTTTTCCACAATCTACACCCATCCGGTAACCTTGAGGGTCGACGATGAACTGAGCCACGCTTGTTTATTCAAGAGCGTTAGTGCTTTTAGGTGCCTATAACTTGCTAAATTGATGTTTTGTTTGACCCGCTTTTTGTTAGGGGCTTAACCTGGCTATAATATTGGCTCATAGTCATCCTATATATGCACCCTTGTATATATAGGACAAATAGGCAGACAAAAATTGTAAAAACAAATCATTTTGGTATAAAGTTATGTGTGATACATATCGATGACTGAAAACTTTGTGCCCGGTATGGCAATAGGTTCGCCACCTATTCCATTTGGGACGTAAACATAACGGCGACTTGAGGCTTAACAGCTACCGCCTATACTTTCGGGTAGAAAAAGGCGTGAAGTTATGTTATGTAGTATATAGCGATTGTTTTGATATTACTAACAGGCAATGTAATTATATAATTAATTAATTCGTATATACATTTGATTACTCTAGAATTGAAAACATCTGCTTAGATTAAAATTGATTCGTTAAAAGACTACGACCTAAAGATGTTATTATAGTAGACATAAAATAATGAAACTGAAAACTGTTTTCTGTTAAGAAATTTTACGGAAAAAATATGAACTTAAATTTTACTAATAAACTGTATAAAACACCATAAAACTTTAAAGCCCGAATACTGAACCGCCATTCAAATATATAAGTGCTACTTAAGTGCGTTTAAGTAGCTGTCACATTAGATAGAATACGTGAAATTTGAGCAGTACCTAAGTAGCACTTTATTGATTGTCAGATTTGAGTAGCGGTTCAGTATTCGGGCGTAAGTCACTTTGATTGTGTGTATTTTGCCCAAGTTTAATAAAAACTTTTTTCTTCACCGTGTCCCAGTAATTGAATTATATCAATTACTGAATTACTAGGCGGTCGTATTTAAAAATTCAGTAAGGACATTGTAACTACTGAAGGTCGGCAATGTTGAATCGACTGACTAATATAATTGGTTCAGTTTTATTGTTAGTTTTGCATCTAGATATAAATCGTAAACTGTTTGTTTTTTATGTGATAGATAGGTTATGGTGATTCAGATTATCATCCAGATGTCTCAAGTTCGAATCGCGCGCACACCAACCACTGCCCAAATTGTGACCAATGTAAAACATTAGATTCCGACGTCTACTGATCATCATTATCATTACATAGTATAAAACAAAGTCGCTTTCCGCTGGCTGTCCCCTTATATGCTTATATCTTTAAAACGAAGCAACGGATGTTGATGCTTTTTTTGAAGTGGAACTTCTAATGTCTCGTGCAAAAGCGTTTAACGCTTTTAACGGCCCCTCGCGGGTATTATAGGTAATATAAAACACTAAAACATAAATCGGCTTATATAAACCAAGGAAGATAATTTCCATAGCGTGATTAAAAACTCTACATAGACATCTAATAGCTAGTAGCGGCACTATTTTTATCGCACCGTGTCTCAAAAGTACTAACTGCATAAAAATATTGTTTTTAATTTTTAAATTTATATGCTACATAAAAAAAGAACAAATCCAAAAATTTCAAATATTAGTAGGAATATACAAACAAGGCATTTTTTAATGCTATATAATAATAATAATAACAAATAATAATTAGTTTGACGTCGCTATAACTGAAAAACCGACCTTGGGAACCTTAATAAAAAGTATCCATACAGACACAGGAGTAACACAAATAGTTCAGTATTAGAATTGTAAAACATTAAGTAATTAGTCAATAAATAATATAGTTATTAAAATGCAATAGGTCGCAGGTAAAATAATGGCTTTTTTACTTCTGTATTTATTACTGTATTTAATTTTATTATATAAACTAAATTTTAATTTATCTTAATTATTTTTACCTTGTTGCAACCATTAGTGTACATGTACAAAAGTACAATTAGATTACAAATACGTTTAAGAAGTATGAAAAACAAAATGGGTAAAATAAATAATTTCTTTCTAATGTGCCGCCAAATAATCATACATACATGTAATAAAATTGTAGGAAAGTTGAATATTTCATTGAGTTTCATTGAATATTTCATTTGCATAATTCTTGGGATATGATCTACAATCGATACCGAACCTCAAAATATAGTTTTTAGAATTTTTGTCTGTTTGTCTGTATGTTTGTTACGGATAAACTGTAAAAGTACTGCATGCTTTTACGTCGAATTTTTCTTAAATATAGCCAAGAGGGTCGGGTCAACACAGGCTAAATATTATCACGCTATCACTAACTGGGGGTGAGCGATGAACCCGTATAATGGCACAGGCACAGTATTCTTCCTGCTTTTTTGGCGTCCACGCAGATGAAGTAGCGAGCAACAACTAGTATAGTTATTAAAATGCAATATGTAGCTAGTAAAATAAGGGCTTTTTAATTTCTTTGTATTTAATTTCATTACATAAACTAAATTTTGATTTGTCTTAATTATTTTTACCTTATTGCAATTTCTTTCTAATTAATTCTTTTTGTGCTATCTGTACTAGTATTTTTTTTGTAAATCTCTATTTTTTTTGTAACGCAACAAGTAGTTACGAAGCGGCTACCGAACATGCCAGAAGTATATTTGTTATTATAAGGATAATTCAATCGATATTTGTTATTTTGCAATGTATGTAAGTATCTAAGTATGTATATAATAAGTATGTAATAAATATTTATAATGTATTGAATCTTAGAACTCAATTTTAAAGTTTTTATACACGCTAAGTTTGGATAATATTATTAACAGTCGTAGAGCCAAGCAGTTCGCTGCATGAATGGGCTGGCTCGACCGGTGAAACTCCACCGCCACTCATTCAAATATAGTTTTAATGCTTTTTTACAATATGGGTATCAAATGAAAGGGCTTTTCGATAGTAACTTGAAAATGTGACGTCATTCTAAATCCAATGCTATAAGTATTTTAATGCATTTTACAATATGGGTATCGAATGGGCTTGAGCTTGGGGGAGTACCCAAATCAAAGAACCACAGAAATAGATCAAGATAGAACGGCGAATAGGCGTGGCAAGCGTGCCAAAACCATGCACTATATTGCATGCTTTTCGAAACTCGCTCTCATTACGCATCGAGCGTCCCGATCCTGCGTTCAGGACGTAAAAAAATAAATAAAACTTCACATATGCCTTATTGTGCTGTGGCAAATTGTAAAAACAAAAGTAGTGAAGCAAATATGAAGAAAGGAAATATTTCGTATGATCAGTAAGTATAGAAAATCAGTAGAAAGTATTTTTTTGAGATTCTAAATAATTGTTTTACTTTTACCATGTTCAATAATGACAATCATAAGTTGTATATTTTTTCGTTATGATGAATATCCATTGCTGTCCACATTCAACGCTCGTATACAAAAACATTGCGCGTTTAATTATATTATACGCGTAATGTACGTCGAATCGAACGAAATACACAATATACCTGCCAGTTGATCGCTGTGTTTGTTAATCGCTGTGATTGGTCTTCGAATGTTAGAGATGGACACTCCATGTATCGTTGAGTCTTAGGACTTACCGATAAATTAATTCAATACATGAGACATGAGCTGATACTCGAATTACGAGTATCAGCTCATGTCTTGCTTTGTCCCTACCTTTATTCGAACACCACAAATTTCAACCAAAGTGCTTCGTAATTTTATTGGCAGCAGTTTATTTGACAGTATAAGTTTTCACCAATTTGACCAATTGCCGACGGAAAATCATCTTGTACTTCTCATACGGCAGTGACCGAAGTATAATGTCGACGTTCGGCTTCGTTATTTAACCAGGACTGTGAGGCCAACTCTTACAAAAAAGCAAATATTTAATAAATATGTATAGTTTCAAGGACAATAAAATATTTATAAATAAAGTTTATATACTATTGGGAAAATATGTTATGGGATTAAAGTTTTTTTATTTTCTATGATTACCGTTCGTTACACAAAATCAATAAATTTGGTAGCATATAAAAATAATAAATTTAACACACGTTGCAGATATTATTATCGATAATCTAATGAGTGTGTCTCCTCACTAGTCGCCCCGCTCACAATGAAAATGACGTCACGCTGTGGGCGTGGTTTTTAAAAAAGTGACACGCTTGAAATGTATGGAAATATGACATCGCGGCCGTTCTATCTTGATATATTTCTGTGCAAAGAACAATGCGACGTCGAATATGGCACATCCTCCTAAATAAAATAGTCACCAAATTCTACCCAGACCTTAAGATAGGGATACTCGAGTGGGGATCGAACCCGCCAATCTCCATTCCACAGTCAGTAGTTTTACCGTGTATTGGTAAAACTACCGACTGTGGAATGTAAGTTGTGCTCTTTATAAATTAAGCGTGTTATAAATGTTCGTCTGTTAAAAAGTTCCACTTCAGTAGCGCGTAGGGACTCCGCGTAATTTTTTTAATAGTTAGAGGGTGTCAGCGGGGTGGGATACTACATTATTACACACCTTCATAAGGTCTGCCAAAAAGTCCGCGATGGTGTATGTCTATCTCTTAGGAATAAGCCATAATGATCATATCTAATTATTATACATTTTACGCGAAACATAGTTTGTGGGGTCAACTAGTACGAGTATAAAAAAATCTCCGTATCGACGCATCGTGGTTGCCTGCATCGATTATTACTGGCTTTAAAGTTACAATATCAAATATTTATACAATATAGATGTATGTATACGTATGTTATCTACACGCAGGGTCACCCGACCAACTTTTACTAGGGAATTTATTATGTTTTACCCCATTTGTTGACATTAATGAAAATGAGAGAACTGCGCAAAATTTGCGTAGTGACTCATGCTGACCGCGTCGAAATTAAGGTTGTAAGGAAGGAAGTTGAATTCAAATATGTAGAAACAATGCATGATGCAAGATTGACTAAGTAGATATAAAATGAAAGAGCGGATGGATGTAGGAGTCGAGGACGGCGACGACACACTTTCCATGACCAAATAGAACTGGTCCTTGAAGAAGCCGATGTCAGGCGTCGAAGAAAAGTCATAGAAGCAAGTGAGGCGTGTAAGAATCGTGCCTTGCGCTCTGGTCTCTCTGCCTACCCCGCAAGGGACTTGGAGTGAAGTTATGTATATATATGTATATTGACTTTAAACATGTTGACATGATAAATAATTAAATACTCAGGACCTTGAGAGAATAGCGTGACGTGTAGCCTATCCCACTAAAAACGTGATTTTTTGCGGAATTGAATAAACAAAATTAGTTTCCTTAGTTAAGATTAGTTGATGCGACGAACTGTTTACCGCAGAATTATATTGAGATAAAAATCGTTTCATACATCTAAGCCAGAAGAAGTAACTGCAGAGTCTAGATTTATAATTTCCCATTTGGACAACAAATTCATCTATCTAATAATACTCTACTAGAAGTTGTCCACGTGAAATATCCCACATTTGGGTCAAGCGTCAATCGTAAGCAGTTTGACCTCAGCTAATTTGCTTACTACCATCAATCACCCAAGAATTGTGATTATAACAATTAAATCACCATTATTATTGAATATAATGATACATTTGTAATAGTCGTCAATATCGCTTGTCGTGTCTAACGGAGCAAGCTTGGTCAAGGACACGATTAAACTATGTTTATTGCCTCACTTTTACGAACATTCCCGGTAATGTCGGCGTCGTTAGCATTCTTGGATTATAGTCGGTGCCTATACCTGTCTGACCTTTTGCATTAACATTTTGCTTAGTGGCGGAAATGTGATGGGTTGTTAGGCGATCGTTATTTAGTGAATTAGAATTTTAAACAGAATGAACACGATAGGTACTGCTCAAAATTTACGGAGTGACACGCGCTGACTGCGTTGAAGACAAGTTAGTTAAGCAAGAACTTGGATTGAAAGTCGGTGTAATCAGAGCCCATGCCCATGCTCTGATGTTTCGAGCATGTGGCATAAATGGAAGATAGAAGAATAACTAAGCAGGTTTACAAGTGGTAAATTTGAAGGTTTTAGTAGTTCAGGAAGGTCGCGACAAACTAAACATGCCCTAACAGAACGCCTAAAAATGGAACGCGCAAAATCCCCGCCTGAAAATAGTAGTAAAACAAAAAACAATTAAATACTATTATCCTTGAACTTTGAAATACGTTAGATCAGTGTTGTAATTTTTTTCATACGATGATACTGAATGAGATTTTTTTTTTGTAACTTTCCTAATATGGGTAATAAAATACTGACGTCGCACGAAAGCGTATTATGTAAATTACTAGTAGTAGATAAGTTTCGTGCATATAATGGTTCCGTAGGTAGTACGTTGTGTGTCATTAATAGTAAAGTAGGCGTGTCCACTTGCGTAGTTTGTAACTGTAAAATATGACAGATGATAGTAAAGGAAATATTGAGGTAGGAAGTTACAGTGTCGCAGGCGAATACGCAAGTTTTAATGACTTTTACTCCTTTAATTTTTTTCTGCCCATCCTGTAAGGGCCTCGGCATGAAGTTTTGCATATGTTTCTGTGCGATCTTTATCCAGTTAACACAGTTTTTTTTTATTTGGCAGTAGAAGTAAGTTTGAATTTTTTAATCATTACTTCGCCCCGTTTTCTACCCGAAGATGATCTACTACACCTATTAATACTGTTAATCCTCGACTCACGTCTTTCTTATGTCCCAAAAGGACATGCAATTTATCGGAAAATAACTCCAATAACTTCTGTTTTCAGAAGCGGGATGCATTTGGTTTGGAGCACTTACATTGATTACTTCTGTATTATTTTTAGAGTTCGCCGCCACCTCTGAGTCCAGTCGGCCGTACTGATGATGCGACAGCCATACAAAACATCATAGACTCAGCCGAGGAGTTTGTCTACATATCGGTCATGACGTACGAGCCGATGTGCGTTTTTACACACAAACCAACGTGAGTAACATAACTAGTAACATTAACTCACTACAAAAATATTGTCTTACTAGAACAAAAAATGAAACAGCATTAAGAGTGAAATTGAATGTGGAGTTGCAAATATTGATCACTTTATTGGGGAGCTATCGGTCTGGTTTACGATTATAAGACTGTGCTTATCCGAATTAAATCTAGAACTATTAACAGTTAAAAGATGATTGTAATTTTAATTAATTGAAGATGATTGTATGTACTTTACACTTATATTTTAATACAAGAAAAATTAATAATAGGAGAAAAGGAGGAATAGGTAGCTATACCTATATCTAATATAGTTTACGTAGCATTAACCGTCTCTCTTATGATTTGGTTGTTTGGAAGAGATTGCTTTGTGCCTTAAGCGCCATCTGTATTAAACAAATTTAACTTGACGGGCCTCGTGGCGCATTGGTAAAAGTACCGGCTGCAGCAATGAGGTCGGGGGTTCGGTTCCCACCCGAGCACAAATATAAAGAAAAGTATATGTATTAATATCCGTCATGTAGTATCCCTAATTTAGGTACTTAGCTTGGAACTAGAGGGCGCTGTGCGTATTGTGTTCACGATATAACTTATTTCACATTTATTCCTATTATTACAATAAAGTATAATCTAATATATTATTATTTGTTTGTATAGATTCTGGCCGCTCATAGACAATGCCCTAAGGAAGGCGGCTCTAGAAAACAAAGTGAAAGTGAAATTGTTGATAAGTTGGTGGAAGCATTCGAATCCTTCTGAAGACCACTTCCTCAGATCGCTCAATGATCTGTCGCACGCGTATCCCGGTGTAGATATAGAAGTGGTAAGTATATGGTACAACAATCAGAATTAATGCAAACGAGTCACCTGGTGGTAAGTAATTAGCGCCGCCCATGAATACCTCTAAAACAAATAGTGTCACAGTTGCGATACAGACCCTTAAGATTGGATGGGATTAAGTGGGAGAGTTGGGGGAAGGGGAATAGGCCTCTAGATACCGAAAGGAACGCGGCATGAGCTACCGATAATTACTTTTTCAGCTTTTCACTCCTTCACCGTTCCAAAACAATTACAACGTATGTTGTTATTCTTTGCAGAGACGATTCATAGTACCTGCAACCCCAGATCAAGAGAAAATACCCTACGCCCGTGTGAACCACAACAAATATATGGTGACTGACCGAACTGCGTACATCGGCACCTCCAACTGGTCCGGGGACTACTTCACGGACACCGCTGGAGTGGCCTTCGTGTTTCAAGACCACCTGGGTGATGTAACCTTCGGGAATCTCACCACCGACATACGAAAGGATCTCCAATATATTTTCGAAAGGGACTGGAATTCCCCGTACGCTGTACCTCTACGCAAGTTATAGCAGCGGTAAATGATGTCAATTATTTTAAAATCTTCCTTTGTTCAATTATTTGTTATTGTGTGATTATTAAATAAGCAAAAGAGAATTTTCTAAAATTGCCTTCGCAGTTTCTAATGTAATCTACTTGTAAAAATATTTGGATCTGTAATAATAATCCACTAAATGAATTAAATAAGTTATATATTATGAATTATAAAAAAACAACAACATAACAACTTCGCGCCAAATCCCTTGCGGGGTAGGCAGAGAGAACGAAGAATTATGTATTATCTTAGAAATATAAATAAATATTTGTACATACTAATTGAAATTTCGCGACCTCGTGGAGGTTTTAAATAAAAACCGTATTAAATGTTCTATTCTCAGTTTTGTATACGCCGTTGATTGCCCAGCTGCGACTGAGTATTATATTCTCGTGTTTAATATTAATTAAGAAGTCTCGGTGGCGCAGTGGGCGAGCGCACGGCCTCTGATCCAGAGGTCCGGGGTTCGATTCTAGACACTGGCTCACACCAATGACTTTTCGAAATTGTTTTCGGAAGTTATGTGTGATAGATACCGATGACTTGACAAACTTTGTGCCCGGTATGGCAATAGGTTCGCCACCTATTCCATTTGGGACGTAAACATAACGGCGAGACGAGGCTTAACAGCCGCTGCCTACACCTTCTGGTAACAAAAGGCGTGAAGTTATGTTATGTTATGTAATATTAATTATTCCCGTATTTATTTTTCTATAGAAAATATATTAAAAAGTCAATTGTTTTGTTACAGTTTCTGCCCAGTGACTGTAAATATAAATTTATTAAACATAATTCGAGTGATTTTGCAAAGGTGTATATTTATTTATCATATTTACTAGATTCATTGTGTGTTGTGAAAAAAATGTTATTTTACGCGTGAAGTTTGTTATTATAAAGCATTTTACAAACATAGTTATATAACAAGAGCTCAATAACAATAGCGGACCGCAAGGATTTCTGAACACAATCTAGAACACTTAAAAGAAAAGATATATTATTAGTCCTCGTCGATAATCTTGCTCTCTAACATTGGAAGAATTCTTTCTTTAGGGATAAGTAGTTTCCGAGATTAGGTGGTTCAACCAAACCAAATCGTTTACATCATAGTATTAGTATAATTCAATTGAGTAGGTAAATAATGTGTAATAGTGCATACTTCGAGTGACTTATTTGGTAGCTTTTTATATCTTTCTAGAAATAAATGCAAGTGTAAAATACGCTTTTATGAAAGTGTACAATTTCGTATTATAAGATTCGATTTTTCTTAAATATTTGCTCATGTTTCTTTTGACCAGTTTTTTAAATCTACTGACACGGAAAATATAAAAAAATAACTCGCTCTAAAATTTGTTCAGAGTTAATGGTTATATGTATGCAATGTGTAGTTTTATTGAGAATGGAATTTTGTAACGTTGATTTGATTTTATTTTAGCATAAAAAAATAATATTAACGTTTTTAACACTGTGTTACACATTTGGTTTTAAATGAATTATTATTAAAGAAGTTTCTTGTATCTATTTTGTGAGCTTACCCTCATTAAATTTGTATAAATACTTTATCGGATATATTTTATTTATCTTAATAAGAAGTCTTATCAGTATGTATCGGAGAGACACTTGAATTTGTAAATAAAAATAAATATTTTTTTTAAAACATGTTTTATTTCTTTGTATGTTTTTAAACTTAAGACACATTTTTTTTCTATCAAAACTTAGATAATTTTCTTAATCAATATCAATTCTTCAGATAACATTACAAAACTTTATAAACTATGAATTCATTAAAAGGAAATGAATTAGAAAAAAAAAAAAACAATGAATCAGAAACTGTTTTGGTATAGTGTTGTCTTGTACAAAAATATAAATTTAAATCGAAGCTGCATATTTTGTTTTGTATGATTGATTTAAGCAATTATATATTCAATAAATTATTTGGTCCCATGTGACAATAGTTGGCTATAATATCGGGTGAATTTTTTTTTCAGTCATCGATGCCAAAAATATCAAGTACTATTTGCATAAAATTGACAAACAATTACTATATACAGGGTTAATTTTAATATACTAATACTATTCTACACTTAGCTCCTTTGTGTCATTCTAAACAACTTTTCTTTTATCAGTTTTACAAAAACCTAAAACTCTAGTAAAAAAAACGATTTTTAAGATTTAATTGTACCATCTGACACTTTGTAACTCTGTATTTTGTACTAAACGTACCTATTTCACCCGATTTTCATTCAGAGTAGCAGCTCTGTTTATGCATCTAAACAAGAGAAGCGAGTTCCCGCGCTTTCTACACGAAACTGCTTTTAATTCACATACCCAATCGGATATCGTGTAGATTACGAAATTAAAGGTGTTAGAAATGTATTTTTAGGCTAATACACTTAAAATTTAATGTATTTCAGGAAATTTGAATTATTTACCTACCTATTTAATGTGGGTATTTAAGTGAAAACTCGATTATTCCGCCCACGATATTAAGCATTCGAGATTATTCAGACATACCAACTGCGACTAATTACATTTATTAAATACTTGCCACCGCAAGTCGAACATACTCATACATAAAGTTAAAAAACATGTCGAAACATGATCCTGCGCATGATCTCGGCTCCACACGTTTACTCCAACTGAATGGCATTCGTCACTTTACCAATTCGCACACAATGAGATGACACGCGCGGTACATCAAACATCACGGGCGGTAACTTACGGGCGACTAACATATGTTTGGCTAATGACCTACGGGAGCAATCAAAGTACAAATGCCGCGTGACCTTACCCCGCTACCCCCCCCATACCGTTGTCACTCGGTGCGCTCAATGCAATACGTAGACTTAGTTAATATTTTACAACTACCGATTTTAATTATTTAAATTTGTTTGAAATGAAAAAAAAATTAAAATTGTGATTTTTAAAAAGTCGTAGAACAAAAGTGTTAGGTAATTACCTACAGAATATACCCTTAGCTAATTATTAGTATATTTGAAATAACCCTGTAGAATTTGAGCTGAATTTTATGGACAACACACGCTTGAAAAAAACAATTGTCAATTAAATTAAACAATTAATTACACTGAAGATAAGGGACTATTACAAGTATATGTATACAATTTTTGACCATTATTTGACACACCTATAGATAGATTCAAGCATTAAATACCCGATGTCGTGCCTATGGATATATATCTATGCGTATATATTAACATATGTAAAGGGGGGTGTCTCCCCTACGCGTGCGTGGCGCTGTCCTCGACGAAGTCCCTGGCCTCCTCCTGCGTGACGCACTCGACGTGCGACACCTTGTTGCGGAACTTGACGCCGTAGAACTTGTGCGCGTGCTCCAGCAGCTCGGGCCGGAACGTGGTCGTGATGAACTGCGCAGAGGTCGACAGCTCGTGGATCATGTTCGCGATCGCCTTGCGGTGCTGCGCGTCCAGCGCCTGGGAACACACAGACAGACGCCATCATTTATTGTTTTTTAAACACACTTTAAAAAGGAGGTTCCATACTATGGGGGCATGTAAATTTGTAAGTCTGTGACTTTCACAAGAGACTTAGAGAGGGTTTTTTTTGTTAAGGGAATACTTGTTTCAAGGACTTCTCTTTATTCATTTTTCAATCTTGAAGCCCTTAATTAATCAGCATAATTATAAACTGTAATATCCATCTCTTGACATTTTATTTACGTATGCCACTTAAAAATACACATAACATAAATAACTTCACTCCAAATCCCTTGGGGGTAGACAAAGAGAACAGAACGCCACAATACACGATTCTTACATGCCTTGCTCGCTGGTTGACATTATTAACTCTTTTCATGCACGCATTTTTATTTTTCGTATATTGAGGCTCCTAACATCACTTTCATCCAGTTAAATAAAATCACCTGATCAATTTCGTCGAACAGATAGAAGGGTGCCGGGTCACACTTCTGTATGGCGAATATGAGTGCGAGTGCCACGAGAGACTTCTGTCCTCCGGACAGCTGGTTCATTTCCCTCATGTCGCCCTCGCCGCCTGTGAAGGACACCTTGATGCCCACGCCGGTGAACTGGTCCGCGTTTGCTCGCTGCAACACAACACCATAATTACATAACGAGGATAGTTTAGCTTGGTTTTTCGTCGAATATGTTCAGATTTCAAAAAATGTAGGGTCAAAATAATCTAGCCTTAACTAACATTATAGCCATTTTGTACCGACTTCTAATAACGGGGCTGTGTATTCAGCCAATATTAATATTACTTTGTTTTTGTTACATAAGTACTGATATCGATAAATATATATTTTTTTAAAGGTGAACTGTTTTATTTCCCTTGCCCTAAACTTATCACAGTTGTGATAAGTTTGTAGTAGTTACATAGTATCTGTTCGTGAAAGATAACTAATTGTGCCTATTTCTGTTAACAAAATTATATTAGAAGTCAGAATCTAGTCGGAGTCAGGAGTGCGATAGAGATCAGGCTGCACCAATTCCAAATGACTGCAAGGCAATTAAAAATACAAAATGGGCAGAGTAGAAAACTTACATCAGCTGTGATATCGGTGGCCTCGTCGGGCGCGACCCTCATTATAAGACTACCTCTGCCCTGCGGCACAAGTTTCTTAAACACCTCCGTGAAGTTCTTGCTCACTTGTCTGAACGTGAACTGTATCGCTTCCAACTTCCTATGTTCTAGAGTTTCGATCAGCTCGCGGATTTTTTCTCCTCTGTAATAAAAATATTGGTATTATTGGCCTAAATAGAACGTGTTCTGGAGGAAGATGATGTTAGGAGCCTCAAAAATCGACGCGCGTGCATGAAAAGAGTTATGAACGTCAACGAAGCGAGTGGGGTGTGTAAGAATCGTGCCTTATGGCGCTCTGTTCTCTCTGTCTACCCCGCAAGGGATTTGGCGTGAAGTTATATGTATTATGTGTGATAAATATCGATGACTGACATTTTGTCAGTCATCGATATTGTGATCGTGCCCGATGTATGGACACAGGTTTTGGTCACTTATAACACTTTTTACTATCGCTTCCTTCACCTTAGTGTATAAGAACTATAAATGTAAAAAGTTTATTAATTACTCCAAAGAAGTGAATGAGAATGAGTGTAGCATAGTCCATAATACATAAACATAACTTCACGCCTCTTACACGAAGGAGTAGGCAGCGGCTGTTAAGCCTAGTCTCGCCGTTATGTTTACGTCCCAAATGGAATAGGTGGCAAACCTATTGCCATACCGGGCACAAAGTTTTCAGTCATTGATATTAATCACCCACAACATCCGGAAACAATTTCGAAAAGTCATTAGTGTGAGCCAGTAATCGAACCCGCGACTTCTTGATTCAGAAGCGGGGCGCTCGACCACTAGACCACCGAAAAATTTCCACTTTAGTCCGCAATAAATCTAGTAAAATGATTCAATGGAGCAGTAATTACGCTCGCCATTACAAACACGGTAACCTTAATATATCCTCCAAAGTGATTTAGTAAAACTATGATGAGACTTGTGTGCTCTATCATGTTTTGGGGAAACACAACAACAAAATAAAGCAATGTTTACAAGAACAAGCACAAATGAGATTGCGAATAAGCGTACATAGTAAAAATAATATATCGGTTCTTAGTACGAATAAGAGCATAAAAATAAACAACAATTATATGTCATACTAGCGGTTGCCCGCTAGCTCGTCTGCGTGGACTATAAATACTATACCTGTGCATAAGGGTTTATTGCTCACCCCCAATTATTACGTTCGATTCCCACCCGAGCACAAATATTTGTGACAAGCATGATTGTTTGTATTTCGCCTGGGTGTTTTTCTATGTATTATAAGTATGTATTTACAAAAGAAAAGTATATATGTATTAATATCAGTCATCTAGTATCCATAACACAAGCATTTAGTTGCTTCACTTGGAACTAGAGGGCGCTGTGTGTATTGTGTCCAAGATATTATTATTATTAATTAGTATTTAGCCTATGTGTTGACCCGACCTCTTGGCTATATTTATGCAAAATTGTACGTAAAAGCAAGCAGTACTTTTACAGTTTATCGGCAACAAACAAACAGACAAAAATTCTAAAAACTATATTTTTGGGTTCGGTATCGATAGTAGATCATGTCACAAGTATTCTAAAAAAATATTCAATGCACAGTTTCAACTTTCCTACAATTTTATTATATGTATAGATAACGTGAAAATATAACGCGAAAATTTACACGTTCAGCGACGGTTGAAACACTAAACATAGAGTTTACGTTTAAACTATACTATTTTTACGACCCTACCCGGATTTGGTACATTAGAAACCTCAAAAATAATAGTATTTCTCAGCTATATCATGTATTTTAATATACACAAGAACGTTCCTCTTCAGTCACTCTATCTATTGAAATAGATAGTGACTGAAATAGAGGTATAATATGTAGTATACCATTTATACTATATATTATACTCGCTGTACCCTCGACTGCGTGGAATTGTACTAAAAGTTTTCTAATTTCGAATATAAAAGTTACTTTTTTTACACCACCTATGTATCTACCCGCCTATCACCGCCTATCCCGCAAGGGACTTATTTATATACAGCATATTATATCCGCCAGTGTCAATCCCGACAAAATCTGACCGGAGACAAACCGGAACACACAGACAGGCAATTCTTTTTGATAAACGATATTATTACCAACAGAAGAATTTCGGTGAATATTTAAACAAATGTTGTAGACATCCGCCTAATAATAATGCACCAATTTCCCATACTATAAGTATGTCAATATATTTATGTAGTGTAATGTATGGTAAAACCTTTAGCAATATCAAAATAATGGTATTTATATATACTATACTATATATATACTAATATTTTATACAGTTTTATTTTATACAGCATGCGGCACAGTTGTGCGATATCGTTAAAATGGACATTTACACGTTGCTGCTAACAATTTTAATTATAAAAATTGTCGAGGGTGGTGGTGTATGGGATTTAGTTCAAGACTTGATCGGCACCATCACACCGGCTGTACCAGAAGATGCAAGCTTAAATATTCAACAGCTAGCACATAAGTACGGATATAATATAGACGAACATACGACGACGACTCAAGACGGTTATATTATTAATTTTCACAGAATCTATTGTGAGAATATTAAAAACGACGCTCCAATAGTTTTTTTGATGCACGGTATACTGGAAAGTTCTGACAGTTGGTTATTGCAAGGTCCCAATAATTCCTTAGCGTATTTATTGGCAGAAGAGGGATACGATGTTTGGATGGGAAACGCTAGAGGTAACAGACACTCGTCTGAACATATGACTTTGAACAACACATCATCAGAGTACTGGCAGTTCAGTTGGGAAGAACTTGGTATATACGATTTGCCAGCAATCATTGATTATATACTCCAAGAAACTGGTAAAGATAGTTTGCACTATATAGGACATTCTCAAGGTACAACAATTGGATATGTATTGCTGTCTATGAAGCCGGAGTACAATAAGAAAATCAGAGTAATGTATTCTCTGGCCCCTGAAGCATGGATGGGGCATGTTGAGAGTCCGGTTATAAGATTTTTCTCATCAGCTTTCTACCTGTATGGATCGGTATTATTGGACATCAACACCTTGCCGTTGGGAATGGATTTTTACACCAAAATATCATCATTTTTATGCAGTACTTATTTGAGTTGTGACAACATCATGTACGGTCTGTCTGGTCATGGAAATAATATAAATAAAAAACTATTGCCCATCATTTTTGGACATATGCCGACCGGGTCTTCGGTGTTGCAGTTCGTCCATTATGGGCAACTAGTGAATTCACAACGGTTTTGCAGATATGACCATGGTGCTGATGGAAATATGGAGGTCTATGGCCAGCCGGAGCCTCCGGACTATGATATAAGTCAGATTGTCGCACCAAATGTACTGTTCTACAGTGACAATGATTGGTTATCAGATCGAAGAGATGTTGATATTTTGAAGAATAAGTTATCCAATGTTCTAGCTTACATTCATTTGTGTAATTTCACTCATATGGACTACGTGTATTCTACAGGCGCTCGTGACGCGGTTTATACTAAAATAATCGCTAAAATTAATAAATTTGAAAAGAATTATGTCAACAATGTGCCCAAATAATGATCAAATGGTTTTGATCACAAGATTTTGTGTTTGTTATACATTTTATAAAGAAATACAGTTATATTCTTGTAATTATGTTATTCTACTTCTTAATACTATAATAAAATCCTTTTTTACGTACTCTTTAAAATTAACCATATAAGCTTAAATTTAGATTATTTGTTAAGTGATAAACAAACGCCCGAATACTGAACCGCCACTCAAATCTGACAATCATTAAAGTGCTACTTACTGCTCAAATTTCACGTATTCTGTCTAATATGACAGCTACTTAAACGCTTAAGTAGCGCTTATATATTTGAGTGGCGGTTCAGTATTCGGGCGAAAGTCCCCTCTGAAAGGGTAACAAAAATATATATAAAATTACTTACCCGATATCAAGTTCTTCCTTACGTTTGTACAGCTTCTCCTTTTGTTCTGAGAAACTTATGAATTGGTCCAGAGCTTTCTTGTTTACATGGTTATACTTCTTTAAATGTTGGTTGGCTTTTTCAAGTTCTTTGAAAAGCTAAATAAATGAAAAAATAAGATATTAGATATATCAATATTACTACACTACGATACTTCAGACTTTCATGTAGGTTACAGAGAGTACATTCGAAAAATGTAATAATTCTTCCAGTGTAGTCAGGTAAAAATTAGAGTAACCTCATTTAATATGGCTATGTTAGTTACCCATGGACATATGCAACACAGTAAGGGTTATAGTAGCGTTGCCAACCTTTAAAATGGGTTAGGGTTGGAAGTGATATGGGAAGGGGAGAGGGGCAGGGGTTGGTCCTCTGGACACCTCTCTTACTAAATGAAACGCGGCACAAGCCACTTGACGCCGATATTCTGAGAGGTCATGTCGTTTCACCGATCGAGCCGGCCCATTCAGGCAGGGAACTGCATGGCACTATTAAAATTTTACTTATATATGTACCTGTTTCAGTGACATTTTCTGATACTTGGCGTGTAGTTCAGGCGCGTTAGAGAGGGTTCCCAATGCTGCAATCTTGTCCAGGGACTCCTGTATTTTCTCTTGCAATAACACCTCTTTAGATGCCATCTTCTCTAACCCCTTTGCATCTTCCTCCATTTTGTCTTGAGCTTCTTTTTCCTATAGAGAATGGACATATTATCTATATTAATATTAAAAACAAGAAAGATTTGACGGTTTGTTGGTATTTATGGGTCATAATTAAAGGATAAACAAACAGACTGGTCGCGTCTTCATCAATATATATTTACCTTATTCCTCCACTTGTCAAGTTCCAATTTTAGTGCCTTCTCGTTCTTCACGGCCACCTGCACTTTCCTCTCGACCTCCTCCAGCTCTTTGTTGATTTGCTTGATGCGTTTCTCGGTGGCGACGAGGTCCGCCTTACTGTTGGCAAGTCGACGCTTGCGGTCCTCCACGGATATTTCTTGTAGTGCCTGCACTAGTTCATCTTTACGTCTGTTGGGGAATACAAATAAAGATTAGGACATACAGAATGTATTTGTAATGTATATGCATACAATTCATAACTTTTCTGCCCTTATGCCACTTTGCGTGGGATTTTTTAACAGTGATAAAGCCACGCAGTTCGCTGCATGAATGGGCCGGCTCGACCGGTGAAATACCACGACCTCTCAGAATCGATGTAAAGTGGCTCCTGCTGCGTTTCGCTTGGTGAGAGAGATATCCGGAGGTCCAACCCCTTCCCATTCCATTCCCGACCCTTTTCATATCCCATTGTCAGGCCTGGCAACGCAAGTTTAACACTACATATTTGTGTTCAGGTTAAGGGCCGGAAAATAATAAATCTAAGTCGGTGAAATTATATATTTATAATTATATATTTGCACCTTTGGGTACAAAACATATACTTTAGCTAATGAAATTAATCAACATGTTACAGTATTTAGTTACCTGATCAAGTTGTTAGTGAGTAAATTCTCGAGTTTGTTCTTGGTTGCCTCCAAGTTCATTCTGGCGCTGAAAGCTTCTTTGTTCTCCTGTGTGAGCCGACGGATAGCGTCGTTCAGTTCGTCCACTTTGTCTTGGTCTGCTATGGACAGTTGCTCCATCAGTTCCTGTCAAACACATGTATTAATTTTTACTTTTTTATATATAAAAAAAATGGTAATCCCATCACCATTACTCATCTTAAATCACTGCAAGTATAAACGAATATCTTAACTGTAAATTGAATATCATTTAATTTACAGTTAAATTGTTTTTTTTTTTAATTATAACCAGAATATATTATGTCTTACGAAGTAGGCTCATATACAAAGCATGTGCCAAAATTGTTTAGTTATGTTGGTCGAACTATTACACATAATCTACAAACGACAAAGGTAATATATCTGTTTCCTAATATTAGGTAATTTTTTTTTTCTTAGCTATTATCCAATCAAGATTGATTTTGAACATAAACATCTTTAGTCTTCTGAGAATGGGATATGCAGAGCTAAAAGAATAGATTACCTGGTGTAATTCAGATTCAAGTCCCTCTTTAGTAGCTTGCATTGCTTCGAGACTGGACCTACACTGGGCCAATGAACGTTCCTTAGGTCCTCGGAACCTTTCTATTGAGGCCAGCTCTTCTTTCATAAGACGAATGTCTGCTTTGACCTTGTCAAAAATATCTCTGGAAATTAATAAAATGATGAAAAGGGTGAGATATGGCTGGTATGACATATTTATTTTTTTAAACGAAACGCGGTATGAGTCAATTTGGGCCTCTCTTCACTGGTTGAGCTTGCCCATTCATGCAGTATGCACAAATACAAAAAGAGAGGGTCAAAAATGTTTTTGTCGAATCTATGAGCTATATGACAACAGAACCCCTTTGACAACAGCATTATAAGTGGAGTGCTCTAACCACTGAGGTATTATTACAGTATAATAAGTGAATCTTACTTTGCTTTCCCTTGCTTTGTTTCAGTTCTCTGCATTTCAGACACAATACTATTGATACTGGTTTCAGTTTTGTTAAGTTCTTGTCTGAGAGTGTTCAATTCTTGTTCCAAGGTCGTTATTTGTTCCATCAATTCAGACCTGGTCTTTTGCATTTCGAGCCGAGAACGAGATTGATTGAAGTAACCACCGGTTAGAGATCCTTTGGATGATACCTGTATGAAAAAAAAATATAATTAATATTCAGTGGAATCGATTCGGAGTTCATACCAATGATTTCTCGGAATTCTTATCAGAAGTTCTGTATGATAAATATCGATGACTGATAACTTTGTGCCCGGTGTATATGTAGGCAATAATCAATTGAGTTTGGGACGTAACATAACTATTCAGCGAGTATAAGCTTAATAGAAGGTGCCAACACCTTCGTGTAGAGAAAGGCATGAAGATAAATAGGTATAATATTATTAATTGAATTTATAATAATGAAATAGTAGTTACATAGGGGGTCAATAGCTTTGATTCTTCTAAAGAATGATCTGAAAACATTGGCGGTATTGAATTGCTAATTTTTAAATACTATAAAAGCAAATAAAATTGGGTATAATATTTTTTATCACATTGAACGACAGTTGTGATATTATTAAATGTTTGTTCATTATGACCTAGTGATTCCATACTCACGATTATTAAGTTCAGAAGTCCCGAGTTCGAATTCTGGCTTACACCAATTATATAATACTATACAAAGAATAAATAAGTTTGAATGTATAAAGCAATATTTAAGAATTATTACCTGATCTCCCTCCAATGTGACACAATCTAGATGGAATTGCTTGCCCAGTTCTGTGGCGCATTCCAAGTTTCTGCATATGAGTGTCTTGCCGAAAATGTACTTCATCGCTTTGGCGTATTTGGGATCATATTTCAACTTCTGTACCATGGCTATGGCGTTCTGTGTAAACAAACAAAAAAGATTTTTACTAATGGAATTTCAAATTAGAAATAGTTGGTCTATGTGTTACGTAAAAATATTTTCTCCGGTAAACGTCGTGAAGCTAATGTCTCTTTCGTAAGATGGAACTAAGATTCTTAAAGACTAGCTGAAGACCTGCGACGGATAACCCCTTTATGGTCCAGTCCGGCAAGCCGGAGCCGTGAGTCTTAAATAAAAGGTATGACAAATCACAAAATAAAATATGCACACAAAATGCTTAAAAAAAAATCCGCGTTATTAATGGACGGCCCTTAACCAAGCCAACAAATTATACTCACATTATCGCTAGGGTACACCATATCTCTAACTTGCAGTCTGTTGAGCGGCATGAATGTTACCTCTCCAGGCAAACTCTGTCTGTTCATTTCCTTTAATATTTTCGTACCGACTGTGTCAGATTCTACTATATGATGGAACAGGCGATTACCAGCTGTCACCTAAAATGATTGTTATTGAATATTAGTTCGTTGTTTAGTAATCTATACTGATATTATAAAGAGGAAAGATTTGTATGTTTGTGTGTAACGAAAATACTCAAAAACTACAAGGTCATTAGAAAGCTACATTTACACAGAGTAACATAGGCTATATTGCATTGAATGGCTCAGAGGGTTGCAAGGTGACCGGTAAATTCGACAATGTGAATTTTTTTAGCGTCTTGCCAGAAATCTCTATTAGTGAATAACGTTTTTAGGAACAAAAAATATGGATACTTAGGTATAAAATGTTTGACACCATAATCATCAGTTTCCATCTGGAAACCCTAATGGCTCAACACCTTTTACACAGGCAAATAAAAATTTTATGCGGCCCTTAAGTATAACGACGGGAACGTATATAAATTTAAATAAACCTTTCGTAACACATGCTTACCTCGACAGCAGTATAAATAGTTTTATCACAAGTGAAGTTCTCTATGACAGGCCCGTAATACTGCGTGGCTATTTTGGCCCATTCGCCCCCTCGCTCTTGGAATGTTTCTAGAACTTTGCGTACACTGTCTCTTCCATTTAATATAGGCTGTAAAATATAAATAAAATTATTTTCATGAGATGAATTGATTAGTGTCTTGGTGGTCCAGTGGTCGAGCACCCCGCTGACACCAATGATTTTTCGAAACTATTTTCAGAAGTTGTGTGATAAATATCGATGACAGAAAACTTTGTGCCCGGTATGGCAATACGTTCGCCACCTATTTCATTTGGGACGTTAAAATAACGGCGAGACGAGGCTTAACAGCCGCTGCGGGCATAAAAAATATATATCGGGTATAAAAATGGTAATGTTGTATTTATAAATAAATGGTGTTGATCTTTTAGTCTAAAGTTTTAATTGGATGTAATTATACTAGTTATCATACCTTGCCCGCCATGGAACGTAACGCTTGGTCCGCTTTTGCCAAATCTTCTTTTAAAGAGGACAAATTCTGAGTTAGAGATGTTTCTTTACGCCAAAGTTCACTGAAAATAGATATATAAAAAGGTGTTGCAACATCAATTGCATATCAAATAATAAAACAATTATTGTTAGTGCTAGAAGATTTCCTGGGAAAACCGCTGAACCACAAGAATCTTCTGTACTTACTTCCTGGAACTTTGTTCTTGATCCTTCCTCTTCTTACACTCATAATACTGCTTATTATGTTCGTCAATAGCTACACGTTGTCTCTCCATTTCTTTAGTTGTATCTTCTATTCTCTTCTCCAGCTCAGTCAATTTGTTCGCATCTCGACGTAAATCATCGCGTAGTTTAGTTTCATGATCTTTCTTGTCTTTTATTTGCTTGCTTAGTGACCTGTGAACCAACCAACCAGTTAGACTAGACCCAGTAACATGCCATAAATTAAAGCTTTTGATAAACAAATAAAAAATAGGGCTTGATTGTAGGGAGGGGGTAAAAATCGTTGTATGTAGGTATTATTGTTTGCTGTTTCTTAAAAAAAAAAACAAGCAGATGAGAAAAAGATGTCCGATATGCCTGCCAAATGTCATGAGAATTGGTCCAGCCGTATCGGAGACATTGATTAACTCTAGAATTTTATAAATTTGTTATGATTATAACATAAATAGATGCAGACGCGTATGTAAACTTTTACACTTATTGTCTTTGGGTGCTAAATGCGTGTAAATGTCAGTAAAAGACCTGTAATTTGAGACTTCTAATGCAGTCAAACTTTTTCATTATAACAGGACTTATGGTGCATTGATAAAACAATCGATTCTTGATTAAAGGTCCGCAAGGTAATAAGTATGAATTTACAAGAATAAAAATGTATAGTTATAAAAATAGTGTGTACTTTGTTCAAAACATTATTTTTCAGTGGGATTACAATACAGAATAAACCTTACTTAAGTTCTTTCTCAATCCAACGATCTCTGTCTTGTTTTGATGTGAACTGTGTACCTCTGCCCTGTTTGGCGTACAGCTCTTGTCTCTTCTGTTGGTTTAGCGCCAGCGCCCTAGTGCATTCTTCTTCGCGAGCTTTCATCTCTTCATATTTTGGCTTGAGTTGTTCTAATTCACGTTCTTTTTCTGATATTTGTTGACGAAGTCGGTCTAATTCGGCTTCTGCTCTTTCCTAAACAAAATTAAGAATTTGTTAAAAGAGTGTCCTTAATCCATGTACATGAATTTATAAGTATTACGTATTACCAACACAATTTGGAGTAAAAAATGGTTTTTTGAGCTTTAAAATTTTAAGATTTAAATTAAGCTCTTTTAAAATGGGATAAGGTAAGGGTCGGAATTCTAATGGGAGTGGAGAAACGGCGTGGCTTTACCACTGTTCCACCAACCGATAAACCAACTATTGATACATATAATACATAAACATAACTGCAGCCTACATATACTTGTACAATATGTCCCATATATCCCATTTACATTCACAGTACCTAACTACTACTAATAAAAGTATTATATAAAATATTAAGTATACATAAAATGTTTCTAATTTACCTTGGATTTATTATCACCATCGACATCATCTGTCAAGTCCTTAATACCGAGCTCCAGTTTAGTCTTCTCTCTGACCAACTGTTGTTGTTCAGTTGACAGTATGTCTTTCTCTTCGCGTGCAGCGGCAACATCTTTGCGGGCTTCCTTTAATTTTCTGTAACATTACATTACATGTTATATTAATAGCAGCAAATATTATGGCCTCTACAATTTTAGTCTGGTTTTAACCAATTGTTTATGTCAAAAAGTATTTCCTGTTGCATTATGTTCAAATACATCAACTTGAGACATCATTAAAATTGAATGTGGAAGTTTAAGTTTCAATTAATTTGTTTGTATGTATGTCTACTACTAGATATTATAGACATTACATTTGACTAACTTAAAATAGTTATAAGCTAAATTCAGAGTTCACATACATGACTTCCGAGAAATTGCCTATCTACTATGTACTATCTACTTGCATACCTATTTGCCTCTCTGACATGTTCTTGAGCCTCTCTCACCATATCTGCATAATGTTGTTGCTCTTTACCACTGTTCGAACGCATTTTCTCCAACTAATAGACATAAACACAAATTATAAGGATAAAAAATTAAGCTATAAAATATAGCAAATGACAACATTGCTGTCACTGAATCAAATATCTTGCTTAAAAAATTCAAATAGATTCCGATATTCTGAATGCAGAGGTAGCGGGTTCGAATCCTTGCTCACACCAATGACTTTTCGAAATTAATTTCGAAAGATTGTGATGAATATCAATGACTAAAAAACTTTGTGCCAGGTATGGCAATAGGTTTGCCACCTATTCCATTTGGGACTTAAACATAATGGTGAGTCGAGGATTAACGGCAACAGCCTACAAGGTAGAAATAGGCATTTCAATGTGTATCGTACCTCTTCCAATTTTCTTTTATTTTCCTTATGTTCAGTGTCATGAATTATAAATTCCAGTACACGGCGGGCTCTGTCCCATTTCTGATATTCTTTTAATTCTTCCTTTTCTTCCTCCAAAGTTTTTAAACGCTCCTCTATAGTTTGAAGAAACTCATTGATTTTCTCAACCTTAAAAAAAAACAAAAATAATAGAGCAAATTAGAGACAACTTTTAATATGTTGACTAAATCAATCATTTACTAGGAATGCCACAGGAACCAGTTTGTGTTACTGCTATAGCTGAGTTTATTACCTTGGAAATCCACCCTTGGAAAATTAATCTAGACTGATACAATGACTCAAGGTGATATGAGCTTGACAAATTGGGACAAATTGGAATTGTAGATAGAAATACCACACAATTCTATTTCCAAAATTATTTCTTACTTACTTTTCCGACAGTTTCTTTTAGAATGGTGACAGATTCTTCTCTCCGCTCATCATAAACTCTTGTACCAGCTACTTCTCTTAACAACTTCAGTCTTTGCGAATCTGGGGCTATAGCCATTTGATTAATCTAAAAAAGTTTAAAGCTTTTATTTTTCAATCATAGTGTGATTAATATTCAAATGTAACAATATCCTCACAATTGCATTTCATGAGAAGTAGGAAGGAAATATTTTTTTAATATTGATAGCAATATCAAATATTTATTTCCTAGATCTGGTCTGATAAAACATTAAACCACCAAATTAAATAAAACTTATTAAAATTTTAAATTCAGTGTTCATGAAACAAGAAAACATAGACTTGTTTACCACCAGCGTCCTGGATTCAAATACAGGGGCTATTACAAGGACTAAGCCAGAAACTCAGAGCCAAATACTTTTTTGATCATATGATCTTCAGCTGTGTTCAGTATTTAAAGTTTCTTCCATAATTTGAAGCCATTGCTTACAAACTAGTTAGAACTAGAAATATCCATAATAATAATATTAACTCACTTTTCCCTGCTTTACTATGTAATATGGATTAGAATTGGATAGGCCTGCACTTTCAAGAAGATTGAGGACCTCTGAGCGCGGTACAACCTTCTTATTGAGAAAGAATTGATCCTTCTTCGAACCAATAACTCTTCGTAAAAATATCTCATCTTTTTCAATCTGGAAATATACAATACATTAGGAAAACTATTGTTGACATAATAAATAAGTTTTACTCTCATTTTAGGCAAATTCTTTCGTACATTCAGAATTTTATGATAGCAATTTGTACTAAAGTGAATTTTAGTTATTAAGTTAGCTGTATTACAGCTATTTAACTTATTTGCTATCCAAACATACTGTTTAAAAGACTGATACTTACGGGAATTCTGTTATCAGAATTGTCAAAAATAATTTCCACAAACGCAGATATGACCCTAGGACCAGTACCTTCATGCAACAATGCAAGACGTTGCTCTGGTCTAAGATGAGAAAATTCATCGCTCAGAACAAATTGAATGGCTGAAAATAAACAGAATTTCATAACAGTGTTTATAACCTTTAAACTTTATATGAGTTGTGGAATTTAAATATTACTAATTCCACCTTTTGATCTCACATTTATTTTAGTGCAGTAAAAGTCATTGAAGACAAATATGTCTTAAATATTCGAACGAAAAATGTTTGAGAGTGTTTGGGTAATTCAAAGTACATAAAGACAGATTTCGAAAATAAATTAACAGTCAACGGAAGAGGTGGAAGAGAGAAGATCATGTAATGTAAGCTTTGAATCAATCTAAAAATAAAGAGGAGTAAGAAGATCAGATGTAGCCATTCACGAAGGTGGCATGGAAGTGATATAGAATCTGAATGACTAACGGTATGTTTTTACTGCTTGTTTACATTTTAATACTAACCATGGAAAAAGTTACTTTTTCCTGATCCGTTACGTCCGACAACGACATTGTGTCGTTTATCGAATGGATCTACAACAATCTGTTCACGATAACTCTTGAATCCTTGAATTATCACCTGTAAATAGTAAATGCATTATTTTATTACGAGTACGCCACTTTTATTTACAACCCTATCATACCTTAAACCAATATCATTTTAATACAAAAATATATGAAAACACACATAGATAATAGTATAATTGAGGTGCATACCTGTTTAATATGCATTTCGGCATAAATTTCATTAAAAACCAAAACAATTCTATCGTAAAACAAATAAGCGCGAAACAGGTACAGCCATTTCTAAATTTCTAAATGTCAAAATTGTTGACTGACGTTGGTAGGTAGTTCTTTTTCTGTGGCTCATTGGCTCAATAGTTTTGAGTATTCGCCAATAATTTTAACAAAAAGGGGGTGATTAGGTACAATTTTGAACTGTGGACGTGTTCAACACGAGTTAACACATAACATAACATAACATAACTTCACGCCTTTTGTTACCCGAAGGTGTAGGCAGCGGCTGTTAAGCCTCGTCTCGCCGTTATGTTTACGTCCCAAATGGAATAGGTGGCGAACCTATTGCCATACCGGGCACAAAGTTTGTCAGTCATCGATATTTATCACACATAACTTCCGAAAACAATTTCGAAAAGTCATTGGTGTGAGCCAGTATCTGGAATCGAACCCCGGACCTCTGGATCAGAGGCCGTGCGCTCGCCCACTGCGCCACCGAGACTGTTTAATACTTTGATGCGGGACAAAGTTCGCCGGGTCAGCTAGTGTTTAATATTATAAAAGATATTAACAGTATATACATATTGTAAATATTTATTGAATTCAGAAAAAAACACCAACCACGGAAATAATATTCTTAAATATTAACACGAATTTCATCCCCAACGTTTTCCATATTCACCCCACCATTTATCGTTTGATTGTATATTTTTAAGTCTAGAATTACGCAGTCATTTGAATAGTCTTGAATTTTTTAGTAAATTTTAATTTGAGACGAGTAGATACGTACATCAGTACGATAAAAATATTATGACAAGTTACATACATACATAACTTCACGCCAAATCCCTTGCGGGGTAGGCAGAGAGAACAGAGCACCATAAGGCATGATTCTTACACGCCTCACTCGCTTCGTTAACTTACATAACTCTTTTCATGCATGGGCGTCGATTTTTAAGGCTACTAACATCACCTTCGTCCAGAAGTTTTCGAAGTGGTAGAGCCAAGCAGTTCGCTGCATGAATGGGCCGGCTCCACCTGTGAAATACCACGACCTCTCAGAAGATCGATGTAATGTGGCTCATGCCGGTGA
Source organism: Euproctis similis (assembly GCA_905147225.2). Lineage (NCBI taxonomy): Eukaryota > Metazoa > Arthropoda > Insecta > Lepidoptera > Erebidae > Euproctis > Euproctis similis. The sequence continues at coordinate 13,097,047 of LR990105.1, forward strand.
GAGAGGTACCAGGAGGCCCACCCCCTTCCCTATCCCCTATCCCCTAAAGGCCGGCAACGCAACAGTAATACTATATGTATTGCTGGTGTCCATGGGCGGCGTTGGTTGCTTACCATCAGGTGACACACCTGCTCGTTTGCCCTCCTATCCATAAAAAAAAGAACAGGTTCTATTTGGTCATGGAATGTGTGCCTTGGCCGTCCTCGGCTCCTACATCCATCCGTTTTTGCATTGTATATCTGCTTAGTGAATCTTGCATCATCCATTCTTTCTACATGTCCGAACCATCAGAGTCTTTTCTTAATTTTACACCGACACTCTTTTTAATTCAACTTCCTTCCTTACAGCCTTGTTTTCGACCGCAGATTGTGCGCAGTGCCCTCATTTCTACCGCGTTTATCTTACTTTCATGCACACTCTGCCATACCCAATTCTCGCTTCCATAAGTTAGCGTTGGGACCAGTAATTATAACAAGTTGATCGCTAATATGTAGGTATAGGTTTAAGTTTTAGTCTCGGTGGTCTAGTGGTCGAGCACCCCGCTTTTGAATCCAGAGGTCGCGGGTTCGAATCCTGGCTCACACCAATGACTTCTTGAAACTAATTTCCTAAGTTATGTGTGATAAATATCGATGACTAAAAACTTTGTGCTCGGTATGGCAATAGGTCCGCCACCTATTCCATTTGGGACGCAACGCAACGCCGAGATGAGGTTTAACCTTTGCCTTCACCTTTGGGTAGAAAAAGGCGTGAAGTTATGTTTGTTTTAGGCTTAACTGTCTACCATTAGTCTACTATGGTCTACTATTTCAGAGAAAATTAATATATATATATTATTTTAGACTGTGAGCAAATTTGCGCACTAAATCACCTAGTTCTAAATTCGTATAATCACACTTCATGTCTCTAAACAAAGTACAAGCGCCTACCAAATTTCAACTCTTCCGCACTAGTTACTTCGGAGCAAATTGGTTGTTGTTCATTTCGTAGTACTGAACCCTAAAAACACTGTTGTTTATTTATTTAATTTATATTCTTGCATAACCGGATCCTCTTGATTTACGTCATCAGGATTACCTACCTTCTGTCGTCAAGTTATGATTTTTAATATTTTTGATTTATATATTGTTAACTTTCACTATTTAAAAATGTGGAGGAAGAGTAACAAAACCAGTATGAACAAGTATTATGAAATCTAGAATCCTTCTAGAATCAAAATAACTTTAATGTATTATATAGTAAGTATCCTCCCCATCGGTATCCCTAAGCGCGGTCGAAATGAGGGCACTGCGCAAAATCTGCGGAGTGACCCTTGCTGATCGCGTCGAAAACAAGGTTGTAAGGAAGGAAGTCGGATTGAAAGATAGTGTCGGTGTAAAAGTAAGAAGGGGCATGCTTCGATGGTTCACCCATGTAGAAATAATGGATGATGCAGGATTGACTAAGCAGATAAACAGTGCAAAAGCGGATGTATGTAGAAGTCGAGGACGGCCAAGACATACATTCCATGACCAAATAGAACTTGTTCTGGAGGAAAGTGGTGTCAGGAGCCTCAAAAATCGACGCGCATGCATGAAAAGGGTTAGGAAAGTCAACGAAGCAAGTGAGGTATGTAAGAATCGTGCCTTATGGCGTTATGTTCTCTCTGCCTACCCCGCAAGGGATTTGGCCGTAAGTTATGTATGTATGCATAAATGACCCTATATTCGCAGAAATTAGATTATCTACCCATAATTGCGATTAATTTTTAATACCGTAGGATGATATACCCGAACGATTTTGGGTCTTGTGATAGTGACATTCCGATTGTTTGTTGTGTTTCACTTAGTATTCTATATTACCAACCTAAATCTCTATAAGCGAAGACAAATGAGAAATTCGTTAGTAGAATAAGGTCACGCGAAGATTAAACTACATTCCAAGATCTAGAATGACGTCTAACCTTTTAGCAGTATCCAAAACAAAATCGTGTTTTGCCGATATGTGTGACTGAAATATAGCCCTATGTATGGGCAATGCGCAGAAAATAATTGTCAACCCGGTAGGTAGGTACCGTGTAACGGGTTTTGAGATGGTGTCAATAATATTTATATTTGAATAGTAATCATTTAGTATCCAGTTTCTTATGTTTTTGTTGTTACTAAGTATTTAATAATTATGTAATAGGCGGTTAATGTTAGCAGGTTTGCAGTATTAGTATCAGCGCGGCGTTTGGCAGGGGCGTACCGCGTACCTAACTAACGTCTTATTAATTTTATTTGGTCTATGGCGTGTGGCACAACATTTATTAAAATAATATATTAAATAATTAAATTTAATATGGCTGTAACAAATAATAATAACGTTGAGAACGTTTGTGATATTAAAAGGGAGAATGTCAACGAGCTGGAAAAATTTGGGAAATTTCAAATATTACAATATTTTTGGATTTGTTTAACGCTATTTATAATTTCTATGACACATGTCAATTATGTGTTTGTCGCCGAAAATATTGAATACAGGTATGTAAGAGATAAATTTATTTTAAAATATTTATTATTAACATTTTTTTGCTTTGAGTGTAAGAGCGCTTTAGAGTGGATACTGATTGGATAGATAAAATAGTGGAATAATTTATTAGGCTAAATTTAGATGCGCAAATTGACCAGTATATTTGAAATATTTCAAAATATACGTAAATATTTAGGTGTTCAAATTTAGTGTTTTGGTTAAATGACAAGAATTAAAATGTGAAAATCGACATTTATATTTAAAATCAATTTGCAAAAATGTTGAACTTATTTTAAAGCAGGTAGTTAATCGTATAAATCCGTTGTCTCCATGTTGACTACGTGGTCCGAAACTTTTATTTATTAGGTACAATGACCCTTAAAAAAATACGTTTTATATTTTTTAAAATCTTTCATATTTCTTACTCCATAATTTAAATTTGAACATGGAATCTAAATGAAATCAAACAAAACGTACCTAAATGATACGTCACTTGGTAGCGATAGAAAAAAATAGGAAAAACAAAATAATCAAAGTATTATTATTTGAGATTTACTGATGTATTCCTTAAATGATAACGTCATTTTCATATATTTAAGTACCTACTAAATTAAACTCCCATTCAATTACTTCTCTTCGGGTCGGTAAATTATGGCAGTCTTGCTTAAGTTACGTTAGCAGCACTGTCAATATAAAGAAAATCACGAGGGTGATGATCTTAAGATCGTACTCAAAATCCACGTCTTTATTGGAAGGTGTGGCAGTGACTAAATCGTTTTGCTATGCTATGCTACCAGTTATTTTTCTTTGCCATATATAGGTGCTATTGCTAGAAATAGGGCACAGTTTTCTCAGTCATCGATTACAATATCACATAATTTCCAGAAATTGTTTTTTTGACGATTGCCGAGACTGAGATTGGCGGTCTTATTTTGCTGTGATATATTAACTTGCAGTTGGGTCCAAAAATATTTTTTTTTTATTTAATTCTAATAGCTATACTAAAAGTAAGAAAGGGCATGCTCCGAAGATTCGGACATGTAGAAAGAATGGATGCAAAAGCGGATGGTTGTAGAAGTCGAGGACGGCCAAGACACACATTTCTTAGGTTTTATTTTTACGGAGCTCTCTCCATTCTTTTAACTACGTTGCCAAACTTTGTCCGAGGATACCATTCTCGAACTAATTACTATATGGAGTACCTCAATGTACAAATATTTATTAGATTTTTGCGTTATTAAGTCCGTGTGTGTACAAGAAATTCGTAAGGCGTTTGAGGCGTAAATCTGTCTATTTCAATTAGCGAATATTAGTCTCGCTAGTCGTGGTCTTTCTGGAATCTGAAACTCTGAAACGGAAGCGGTCGACAGACCAATAATTTCTCGAAATTCTTTACAGCTGCTGCCTTCACCATCGGGTAGAAAACAAGCGTGAAGTTATGTTATATTATGTTTTAAATGTATATGTTCGGCCTTGAGTTTCTTGCTAGCTCAAAAAGCCCTGTCGCCGGAGCTGGCACGTAAATTCTATTTCAAATACAGTGTGATGAAAGGGAATCTAAGCTCCGTGAATTTTAGACATAAGTGTTATAGTTTTATATGATGAGCTTAAGTGCTTTTTGAAGGCCAAGGAATAATTAAAAGATATTTTATACTTTCTCTTGGATGCGAAACATTCTTTTACGTAGAAAATGTTATAGGAACAGATATTAACTACGAGAGTGTCCTGATAAGGTTCCAGCCATGACTTCTTGAAAACTGTCTTGTAGAACCTACTATTAACGGTTTTTGAATCAGTTTCAAGCTTTACTAGTATTGTCGCCAATCGTTCTGTACAATTAGATTGATGATTTGGCTTATGGTTATGTGGAGCAAGTGTGCATGGCGGCTAAGTATGCGCATTCTAAATATCTCAAAAAATAGACAGCGCTAACGAACGGCAACATCCCTCTTTAGAAACCCGTAGGACGTCCTAGTGAAGGGCTCGTAACACAGCAGCTGCTCTTGCGTCATTTTGAATTGACACATAAAGTTTCTAAGATTCTGCTGATCTTATATATTGATTTAAAACCATTTGTTATTACTTTAAGTAAATATGACGAAAAGGCTTATAATTCTAAAATAATATATTATATCCTATAATATATATTTAATTATGTTGCTGCGTAGGTACATTTACTCCAATACTGGGGTAGCTAAGTGTGCGCATATGAAATGGTTTTCGCTTTCTTTAGTTTCCTAAAATATAAGCTACTGATAATACGATTGTTGTATTTAAGATGATTGCAAATAAATAGTCTTACTAATTAACTTAAACTAATTCTACTAATAAAATATGAGTTTTTGAAGCATCAAAGTTTAAATGGGCACACTTGCCCCACATGCCTGTAATCCGATTTATGATTGACTACAAAGATAGTCATGGTCGGGGTGGCTAGCACCCCGCTTCTGATTCAAGAAGTAGTGGGTTCAAATCCTGGCACACACCAATGAATTTTCGGAAGTTACGTGTGATAAATATCGATGACTGACAACTTTGTGCCCGGTATGGCAATAGGTTCGCCACCTATTCCATTTGGGACGTAAACATAACGGCGAGACGAGGCTTAACAGCCGCTGCCTACACCTTCGGGTAGAAATAGGCGTGAAGTTATCTTATGTATGTTACGTTATGTTACAAAAATATAAGATTTCCTAAACAGTTTTACAGTTTCCCCAAAACAATAGCAAAACTTTTACCTAAAACATAAGAGACACTCAAAAATCTTTATATATATATATACAGGCTGGAATGCCGGAATATGTAGTAATTGATACCAGATGTAGATCATAATTTCAGTAAACGTTGTACAAAATATTAAGACGATCGGTACAGTAATTAGGTCAATAACGACAGTTTTCATTTTCATGTAATTGAACACTCCCTATAAATGTATGAACTGGAATAAACTCTTCTCAGCTGTTCGTCCTGTCAAGGCCGTTTCGACTTTGTCATAAACGAATAATAAACGTTGCCACTATGTGCATTCGTAAGGGAGCGTCCATAAATTACGTGAGGTGTTTAAGGGGGAGAGCGGGTCGAGTCCAATCTCATCAAATCTTACGTTGGAGAGAGGGGGGGTCTCGGCAAATATCACGCAATTTTTTTTCTGATTGAAACAAAAAAAATTATACTATTTTGGTCTATTTAATCCAGACTGTACATTAAAGAGTATGACGGAAAGTCATTTGCTCCATTTCTAATACGCCACTGCCTACCGATTCAACCGCTGAATGGTTTCATCAGCACGCCTTATGATCTCTATTGCCCAAGTGTACGTGATGATTTAGAGAAAAGATGCTGCAGTACATGTGGTATTTACTTTGCATCTAGCACAAGAGCTGCAGAGCACAGGCGATCAGCCCACATTGCACCAGCTAAGCAAGCGCGTATGTTCCGCAAAGTGTGACCCTCACGGATTGTCACAAGACGAGCTAATGAGTTACTTTGTACAAGTGCCAATGGCTTAGAGTGGCTAGATCAGAACGAAGTTGAAGGAGCAGGAAAGTAGATATCCTTTTTTTAATTACAGCATTTACGATTTAAATATTCTATAGTTAAATTTTTATTACACTTTAATTATAATTAAACTCTCAGCAATATTGATTACTAGTCTTAACTAGTCGTAAATAAAAGGACGATGCAAATTTGTTTTTTTCTTTTAACAATAACAATCCAACGCGTTTACGTAAGCAACTCACATTTTGAAAAATCTCACGTGAGATTCGGGGATGGGGGAGGGGGTTGAATAAAATCTCACGACATCTCACGTAATTTATGGACGCCCCCTAACGCTTGTATCATTCACAAAGAAGCCGACGTGTGCGCATAAGGCTGGCGCGGGTTGAAGTGCGTGGGGCGCGTGGGCGTGGCCCCCCGCTTAAAGTACGGGGGGGGGGGGGGGGTTTGAAATTAGAGGCACGAAACAATTAACGTTCGTCTCACCTTAGAAATTAATAAAAAATACTGAAGTAGTTTTATGTGTTGGGATTTTCATTCAATTTATAATTAATGGAATTTATAGCTTTAGTTACGACATTTTATTTTCAGAAATATTATAACTGTAATCATTTTAAAGAATTGACTAAATATCTAACTAAAGTACAAAACTTTAAAAGCTTACATTTATTTGTTGTTATGATATTTCTGAACAAAGGAGAACAGTTTAAAGAATTGTATTTATGACAATGTTATTTAAGGAAATATCCCCTGGACAAATCAAATCTAATTAGACAGTAGGTAGTATCGCTGAAATTTGCATTCGCCTGCAAATTACTCTTTTCGAATTTGTATTATTTATTAGTCTAAGTTATTTTATTGTTTTTTTTTTATTAACACTTAGTTATTTAATTTTTTTGTGTGTTATAGTGTTATTAAAGTGAAACTTTTATTACATCGTCTCAAACTTTTTCGTCTGCGTGTTGCATGTCGCGTGACGGTCGGCCGCGGAGTAGGGATAAAGTGAAAGGCGCTCGTCAGAGCGCCTTTCACGTCTATTATCGTTTATTTACACGTACAAACAACACAATAAATATATTTGTTTGTTTGCACTCGGGTGGGATCGAACCCGCCCCGACCTCGTGTTATCGGTAGTGCGGTTTACCGATGCACCACGAGGCCCGTATGAATGATTGTCTAATTACCGTCCTCTTTACCAATTTCGACACATTTTCTAGGATCGGGTTTGTTTGTTTGTTTGTTTTTTACATACATACATATACGTACGTACGTATTGCAGGCGGAGAAAAAAAAAAATTATTAATATAACAAATGACACGATAAAAGGGAATATAATAAATTCGTATGTATTGTAAACGACGGAGGCTTTTAAGTTTCCAATTCAAAAAAAGTGAACTACATATATGTGACACAGTTATGTTCGTCAATTTATTAGCGATAAGATAGTGCTCTTTATATATGTATTTGTCACATTTTCATAATAAATCAAAATATCATATTTACTGGAGGAAAAAATATCGTTTTGTTTTGTAAAGATCCTTTGTTGTAATGTTGTTAACGTTTAATAGGTGTCGCGTTAACCCTAGTGCCGTAGCTGGAATACTTGTCGATTCGGGCGACATCTATCGATATAATACGATATTACGGCAGAATCATCAATAGTAGCAACCTAGTAGCGCCATCTAGGAATTATTGTCGTGACCACGTAAAATAAAAAACATTTATTAAACCCTATTAACAAATACAAGATGGCAACTAAATTAAAATCGCCCTTATCGCACAATCCCCTGAAAGCCGGTGACGTCCGGTTCGATTTCAAATTAAACTAGTTTTCTCTCTCTTTGCAAAACTGCCACTGACTTGTAACTAACGAATTAGTGGAGGAAGCAGACTGACGCCTTTCTTACTTTACTTAAGTTTCCAATTCCAAAAAGTGTGCCAGGATTCGAACACGCGACCTATGCGATTCGGAAGCCGTGTGCTCGACCACTGGACCACCGGAACTACATATATGTGACACAGTTATGTTCGTCAATTTATTAGCGATAAGATAGTGCTCTATATATATGTATTTGTCACATTTTCATAATAAATCAAAATATCATATTTACTGGAGGAAATATTTTATGGTAACTAAAATACGTGAACAGTGACTTACATTCGATTTTCGAAAAAAATAATATTTCGAAAATTTTTAGTTAAATGTCTATAATGTGAAAAAAAGTTTCACTTTTACGGTGGTTTCATAAAACCACACAAGTTTTTTTATAGTAAAACACTTTTGTGCAACTTTTATAAAATGCCACGACATTTTTATACCACTTGTGAATATACGGACATGGTACTTACGTATGGTGAGTGTGGGCAAAATGCTGCGTTAACCCTGCGTACTTATCGTGAGAGATAGTGAAGTCAAATTGCGGAACCGTATAGTCATCGCCTTTGACAAATTAAAAGCCATGGCCTCCGATCCCGCACGGAATCTATTTAATAAAATTCGCAGAAACATAATGAGATTATGTATTGCTGCTCGTGGTGGACATTTTGAAAACTTGAAGATTTAATTTTGTGCCTACATAATCCGCTTTAACGGAATTTAGTTAGTTCAGTGTAGTTAACATTAATTCATGTTAACAATAGGTAGGTATCTATTCGTGAAATGACAAATTACTATCAACTAGTGACAGTGAAATTTCATAGTCAAAAGAAAAGTCAGTGCCACACGTACACGTTGCCACACCGCCAGAGGTCAAGGTACGTTCTCTATACGGGTGATTTAGTTTTGATGCATTTTAATGCGATTTAGTTTGTTTGAAAATTGTATTTTTTTTTAAATTCGCCCAGGAGTTAAAATGTTATTTTTAAGAGACTCCTATGGACTAGTACTACATCTGATTTCGTTTATATCATAAGAGTAAAATCCATATTGTATATATACTTAGTCTGGCCATAAATACTGTTACATCTAAAAATAAAAAAATATGTATTACATTTGAATTTGGAATCTGTCATTTTTATACGATTGTTCATTGTGTTTTCTCGTTTTGGCGCCAATACATTGTACAATATTTTGCGATATTAAAATGGAGTGGGGTGATAAAGAGAACCGAATCGCTGTGATTGCATTACACAAAGTAGGTATGGAGCCAGATGCAATTTTTAAAACTCTCCATACACTTGGTATTAGTCAAATGTTTGTGTACCGGGCTCTTAATAGGTACAATGAGACCTCCTCTGTTTGTGACAGAAAAAGACCTGGCCGTCCACGTAGTGTTCGTACGAAAAAGGTGGTCAAAGCAGTAAGGGAAAGAATTCGAAGAAATCCTGTCCGCAAGCAAAAGATTTTATCTCGGGAGATGAAGATAGCACCTAGAACAATGTCGCGTATTTTAAAAGATGACTTAGGACTTGCAGCCTATAAGAGGCCATTTATTAACTGATAATTTAAAAAAGAATAGGGTGTTAAAATCTAAACAACTACTGAAGCGGTACGCAAAGGGAGGTCACAGAAAAATATTGTTTACGGATGAAAAAGGTTTTACAATTGAGCAACATTTTAACAAACAAAATGACCGTATTTATGCTCAAAGCTCTAAGGAAGCTTCCCAATTAGTTGAGTGCAACGTGGGCATTATCCGACTTCAGTGATGGTTTGGTGGGGTGTTAGCTACGAAGGAGTGACTGAGCCATATTTTTGTGAAAAAGGTATCAAAACATCGGTACAAGTGTATCAAGATACCATTCTTGAAAAGGTAGTCAAGCCCCTTAACAATACCATGTTCAATAACGAAGTATGGTCCTTCCAGCAAGACTCGACACCGGGTTATAAAGCTCGGTCCACGCAATCTTGGTTGGAAGCGAACGTTTCGGACTTCATTAGAGCTGAAGACTGGCCGTCGTCTAGTCCCGATCTTAATCCACTGGATTATGATTTGTGGTCAGTTTTAGAGAGTACAGCTTGCTCTAGACATCATAATAATTTAGAGTCCCTAAAACAATCCATACGATTGGCAGTGAAGAATTTTTCGGATAAACTTTCCTTTATGACCCGTCGAGTTGGAAGTTCATATTTTTTTTGTAGATAGTACTCATTAACAGAAGACTTTTTACAAATTTTCAAATTGCGGAAACTCACGGTTTACGAGATATAATTTTTTAAATTTTTCAAATAAATTGAAAATAACACGCCATTTTCATAGATAATTCTCATTCTAGATGTCAAATTAGACGTTTCACGTTCCGTTGTCCGCGGAGGTCTGTCATTCAATTTTATTATATTATATTTTTAAATATAAAATTACATTTTCACACAGTAAATTAGAACTAAATTAAAAAAAAATAAATAAATATGTTATGTAGTTAATGTGCAGTAAAAACGTGCTGCACTATGCAATTACATTGACAATTTTACATTAGGAATTTTAAGGCACCCCGACTCAGATAGATTTAGGTTAGAAGGAGGTGGTAGGGTCGTAGTGAGCGAGCGTAGCGAGCGAACAAAGACCCTACCATCTCCTTCGTGGTTATTTTTTTATTAACCACCCAGAAGTAGGAGCCCCGCGAAGCGGGGCTCTGTCGATCTATATCATGACAGGTAGAGAAGTAATTACTAATTTCAATTATTTTTGTATTTAAAAATAATAATATTCCTTGTGTTTTATTCAAACTATCCGAAAATTACCTAACCTAACCTCAAAATTTTAACCATGGATATCTCCGTAATCATGGGGTTCCGCGGGGTGGGGATGGGACAGGGGGGTAGCCACCCCTCCCCCCTTCCCCCCCACCCCTCCCCGACCCATAAATCGACGGGTCATAACGGAAAGTTTAACCAATTTTTCCACGGAAAGAGTGCGTGTTTCTATTGATAACTGGCCTCAACGTTTAAAGGCCTGTATTGCAGCCAATGGAGACCACTTCGAATAAGCTTTTTATATTTTATATCGTTTTATATTTATGTATTAAAGTAACGCACTGTAAAAGTAATAAATGTTATTTGCAATTAAAAAAATATTTTTTCTTTGTTGCAATATTTATGGCATGACTAAGTATATAATAATAATAATAATATAATAATAGTATCTTGGACACAATACACACAGCGCCCTCTAGTTCCAAGCTAAGCAACTAAATGCTTGTGTTATGGATACTAGATAACGGATATTAATACATATATACATTTCTTTTGTAAATGTATACTTATAATACATAGAAAAACACCCAGACACCACACAAATATTCATGTTTGTCACAAATATTTGTGCTCGGGTGGGAATCGAACCCCCGACCTCATTGCTGCAACCTTTATTCCATTTTATGAATTATACATACAAACCACCCCGTTGACACCTCCCTCTATCTATTAAAAAACGGCATCATAATCCGTTGCATAGTTTCATAGATATTTAAGCATATAAGGGGAAAGACAGCAAACGAGCGACTTTTGTTTTATATTATGTAATGATACCTATTTAAAGAATAGCTTCAAGCGTGAGAGTCAAACAGATCCCTATATCGCATTTGTAATATTAGTCTAGTGACTAGTTAGTGATGGCATTTTGTTATTTATACTGCTAGAATTATATAATATTTTCACAATCAATGCAATACAATAACAGCGATGGTTGAGAAGTACTCGTTAACGTCAATTGAGTTCATTGTTTTATTAAATGGCCACATTCTGAATTTATTAATCATTGATTTCGCGTTGCTGTTTCATAACATGTTCAGTACATTTCGTATTGGCGTAGATTAGATACATCTACATAAATGTAGGTACAAATTATTTAGAATTTTCCTCTGCCCCTTGCCTATTCGTTCGCCTGTTCGACGTTTTGTCGTTTCGTCATAAGATAAATAGTCCAATGCTTTAGAAATCATAATATTAGAGTAGCATCAGAATAATCTACCTATATGATGGTTCTCTTTAGATAATGGTAAAGCCACGCAGTTCGCTGCATGAAATACCACGGCCTCTCACCACCAGGTGAACCGTTTGCTCATTTGCCCGTCTATTCCAAAAAAAGTTCGTTCGTTACTGGTACTGCTAACTTCGCCATACTAAAGGAAATATGATTACATAAGTACCTGTTTGCTCTTATATGTTTAATGACAATGACCTTTAAATATTCTTTTTTTTTATATCAGATGCCGTGTACCAGAATGTGAAGCTCCGTACTCGGGAATAGCGAAACCTTCGTGGTGGCCAGAATATATAGATGCAAAATGCCACAAGCCAACTCTGAATACGGCATCAATGTATGCGACGAATTTAACCTGCTCAAATACCACGTTCAGCGGTCAAGTGGAAGAGTGTTATGAATGGATCTATGAAAATAATAATTCCATTGTTGCCGAGGTTATTTTTAGTTTTTTTTTTTTACGTTTTAATACCGCATAAATTACTCTTTAAATCCACTCTTTTCAAACATGGCTTTTTCACTTTTTTAACTCTAATTAGTGGTCTGTGGTCTGGAGATGCAGCTCCTCATTTCTGACTCAAGAAATTTCGGGTTCGAATCTTGGCTCACTCCAATGACTTTTCGAAGTTGTTTGCGGAAGTGATGTGTGATAATTTGATAAATATCGATGACTGATTAAATTCGGCCTGATGATTGGAAATAAGTTACTCTGCCTATTTGGCACGTAAAATTTTGGCGAGTCGAGGCTTGACTGCCGCTGCAGTACCCACACATTCGGGTAGAAAAGGACGAAATAAGTTCAGACAAGTTTTCACTCTGATATTATTTGAATAAAAGATAAATAGGTACTTAAATACAAATACATATATATTAGGTACCTAAATGTCTTTACTACATACATACATTAATTCTAAAAAGATTATAGTAGACTACGGTAATGTTAAAACCTTTTGCAATAACTGCGTTTCAAAGGTTGTGGGAAAGGTTCTTCGAGATATTATTATTTTTTAGGTAATTTAGAATAAATAGATATTCAATTTTTAGTAATTTAACGTGCAAAAATAAAAATCAACAGGAAGCCACTTAATTTTTTTTTTACGAAATTCTTAAATGTGATCATATTTGCGAATGCCAAATACAAATCTAATACAAACATTTTAAGGTCAAGTGAAGTTTATTAATTTGTTTGAACTAATTTAATTTTAATTATTAATTAATTATTTTATTATAATCTCGCGACCCAGGGGGCTTAGTCTTCGCACAGAGTGTGTTTTCTTGTTGTGCAGCGTGGCAATGCATCTTCTGGGCACGCTGCCAGTAGACCTAAATGCGGAGAATTTTGAGTTCAGACCTAGTCTTTTAATTGTATATTTCGTAAATAATGCAATAAATAGTTTTTTTAGAACAATTTTAATTTACGTGTGACTACTGTTGACTGTGAACCTTTCAACAACCTATCATGACAGGATTCGCAGAAGAGATCTTTGACTTGTCTTCTTCACGCAAATTAATTTTCGCAAATGTTTTTGGAACTTATATAAGATAAACATATTCCAAACATGTTCAATTTGATACTTATTTAATTAACTTATTTAATAGCAGCAGAAGTAGTAGGTACCTATTCCATCAATAATTCCAAGAAGTCATTGGTTTGCGCATGGATTCGTTCTTACGCCGTTTTGATACAGAAGCGGGCTGTTCGACCTCCAGACCAAATACACCAATAAGACATTTAAATTCCTGCAATTTAGCGACACTCAACTGTCGACTTAATATTTATTTGTATAACCCATAAATGGCTTCTATTATCACGTTAAGTGTAAAACAAAACAAAAAATGTCCGTGTTATATGACACAACATGGATTGCGCAAATAGTATAAAAACATTTACCGCTTCCTCAAAAGGAGCATTAAATTTGTAATACTTTTAACTACTTTTAAGTAGAAGCCTACCCTAACGTTTAACATAAAATATTCACGCTTAGTTTTTGTGTCTACATACCCAGTAGTTTTTTTTTTATGCGAGGAAATGCTTTTGCACACCCTCCGCCTGGAGACGGCAGGGGTAGTGTGGGACTCCCAAAACAGTAAACTGCAATCCGATCCTAGGGCTACCCACTAAAACCTCGCGGCGGCCTTCCGCCGGCGTTGGGGTGGTCCAGGATTCGGTTAACCCGTCTGGTCCACCCCGCCGTCGTTGCCCCCCTCTGTCGCGAGGGGGTGCTCATCCTCGGGGAGCCTCGGCGAGGCTCCCCTGGGCGGAGCGGCTCCGACCGCACGCTGAAAAGAGGCGCGCGGCCGGCGGCTCTCCCGACGACCCTCCCCGGCCGCACCGGAGGGTCATCCTTCCTGGGCCCGGGCCCGGACCCGGGCGCACCCGCGGGCTGTGCGCCCTTGCGGCCCGTCGGTGGCGGCGATCACTGAGCTTGCCGCCGCCGCCTTCGAGCGGGATCAGCTCTCTCCCGACCCCGCTCAGCGGCCTCCTTCTGGAGCATCATAGCTTCGCAGAAGGAGACCACAGACCTCCACGCCTCCTCGCCCGCCAGCATTGCCGCGATCAATGCCGGCGAGGACAAGTCTCGCCCTATCCCATCGATCCGGACTCGGCGCTTGGCCACCCAGGCCGGGCAGACCTCCAGCATGTCCTTGGCCGAGTCCAGGTCGGATGCACAATAGTGGCATCTCGCCGTCTCTTCACGTTTTATTCGACTCAGATACTCACCAAAGCATCCGTGCCCGGTGAACATCTGAGTCAACCTGTAGGTGACAGTGCCCCATTTACGGAGCACCCAGGCCTCGAGGTGTGGACGGCACCGACGGCGGGCTGACGCGCACAGCCCTGGAGGACCAGGGCGTCGCGCCGGTCCCCTAAGACCCGCCGGAAGGCCTCCCGCCTCCGCACGTCGTGTCCCAGCGCGTCCGGGTTCCCCTCTCCCCGGCCGAGATCGTACACGGCTGCGTACATCTCGGCCAGGATAATGAAGGGGGGGGACCTTCGCCGCCTCGTACGAGATTGCACGGTTGCCCCTTACGATCCAAATGGCCATGATCCGCTCCAGGCTCCTCAGCAGAGCCCTCGCGACCACGGACCGCACGACGCCACCGTGGAGGCGGCGAATTCCCTCTCTCGGTCCCCCGAGGTTGTCCAGTAGGCGGTGCAACTCGCCTGCCACCCGTCGCGCTCTGGGGACCATCCTCACGAAGTGCTCCTCGAAGCTCCAGCGGCTGTCCAGGGTGAGGCCGTGGTACTTCATGTACCGCCCCACCGGGACAGCCGTGTGGGTGACACCTGCCGCCTGGATCCGCGAGGCCGGTGGTTCCCGGTCCCGAGTGAGCCGGTGAAACCACAGCACCTCACTCTTGTGAGGTGCCACCTCCAGGCCCAGCCCGCGGATCCGTCTGACGACGGTTGCCACCCCCAGCTCGGCGAACCGGAGCGTCCGCTCGAAGTCGGGCCCCGTGGCGACCACCAGAGTGTCGTCTGCGTAGCAAACGACACTCACGCCACGGGGCAGTCTACATAGTACCTAGATATGTATTCCTCATTAATTTATCAGCTATCTGCCAGTAAAAGTCATTTCAAAATCAGCACAGTCGTCTCATAGATTAAAAAATCTTGTAAACAAGCCCAGCTAATTTGGTTTTATTATCGTGTATACATATATTCTGCTTTTGTAACAAGACGTTTAATAATGCCAACAATTTTATATTATTTGTCTAGATTTTACGATTAGAAGAAACCACAATTGTATTTATGTTCTTTTTTATTCTAAGTCAGTAACTTGAAAACAAATGACATCATGAAATGACTATCTAATGCGGACTTAACAACAGTTGACTCAAGAGTTCGTACCAGTGTCTCATCATTCATCCTGAATTGGAGTTCCATCCGTCAAAAATCACTACTAACAAACATTGCGAGTATCTATTAATTATTATAGCAAAAATGATAAAAGTGATGCTATGCTATTTGGTTACAGATGAATCTGGCGTGTCAACCGTTTAAAGTTAATTTAGTTGGATTCGTTCATAATGCTGGAATGATAGTGTCTATGATATTCACAGGATGGATAGCAGACAAGTAAGCGATTCCACATTTGCCTTTATAAATCATGCATCCGGTAAATTTTCAAAAGTTCTCACTCATCTCACAGAGTAAAATATAGAAATTAAAGTATTTAAAGAACTCTGTGATATGTTTAAATTCAAATTTAGAATACAGAAAAAACTGTTAAATAATCTTAATTCCGGTTTTCATTCCACCGTGATTATGTTTAAATAATAATTAATGTGTGTACGTATTATTAAGCAAACTGCCAACCTTTTCTTTGTATTATAATATGTCGATGCTTGATTTTTAGAAAAAAACCTATTAGCTAGTAACTTGTTTCCATGTTTTTAAATTAAATTATGCCTATATTTTTTAGAATTGGTAGAAAACCTACGTTAATAATTTGTTCTGTTGGTGCTTCCATCGGAGTGGTCAAGATATTTCTAAAAGATTATTACCCATATTTATTCCTCGAATTTATGGAATCCGTAATTGGATCTGGGCTATACACAGTCGGCGTAGTATTGTGTAAGACACCAATGAATTAAAATATTTGATAAGTTTAAAATTTAAGACCCATTATTAATATGTTACACATCTTTTTTAGTGATAGAAGTTGGCGGCCGAACAAAGAGAGTGATGGCCGGCGTCATCTTTTCGTACGCAATCTACGTCGGGGAAATTGTTTTCGCAATTTTAGCAATGACCCTGCAGTATTGGAAGTGGTTGATTATAATTGTCTACTCTCCGATGATACTTTTCATAAGTTATTTCTTCATATTAAAAGAAAGCACCAGATGGCAAATTCTTCAAGGACAAATGGAAGAAGCAAAGAAGACATTGAAGACCATAGCAAAAATGAATAATATCGATATAGCTGGGAAGGAAATAGAGAATTATAGCGACAATGAACTTCGAGCTGTCTATGATGTGCAAGATCAAAAAGAGAAAGAGAATATAAGAGTCATCTTCGGCTCCAAAGAGATTATGACACGGCTAGCAGTCGCCTCGTTTTGTTTTTTTACTTCAAGTTTCCTGTACTATGGTTCATTGGTGTATAGTGTATTATTGCCGGGCAATAAATACACAAATTTTATTTTGGCAGCATTAGCATCGTTTCCTGGTGAATTGATCGCTTTTTATACTTTCAATAAATATGGAAGGAGAATTACTTTACAATGCGGTTACATTCTTTCAGCTGTGTTTTTAATAGCTCAATGCTTCTCGCCTGACCGTAAGTTTTTAATGAATATTACTCATAGTTGTCATAACTCTAACTATTTACACAAGTAATATTTTTTTCTCATTTATGTCTACTTTCAGACTTATCCTGGCTGAAGCTGTCGTTATTTATTATTGGAAAACTAGGAGTTGTGATATGTTTTACTGGCATTTACACTTATAGTCTGGAATTATTCCCTACGAGCGTAAGAGGGACACTACTTGGTTGGGGAAACACTGCAGCCAGAATCGGAAGTATGCTGGCGCCCCTAACGCCGCTCCTGGTAATATGTTTCGTCATATTTTTATAAATATCATCTTTAGCATGTGTATTATTATAAGCAGGGTAGTACACATATAATTTTCAAGCACCGAAACGAATAGGTGCCATTTATTTAATTTAAAGTCTATTGACATGTCGGAAAGTTTGTAATACACGTGGATAACATAAAAACCGCAATTAAATTAATGCAATAAACGTTTTATAGTCAAACATTGAATTCATGAAATCTAATAATTTATAATGTTCTAAATTTAGCTATGCTATGGTGATATAAGTTTACGAACCGGCTGGTACATGTTGAAAATTATCATCAACATCTTATAGTAGAAGAGAAAGAAAAAATTAAAATCTTTAAATTATTAGATAGATAAGCGACTGCGGACTGATGGACTCATTTTGACTTCGTTCTAAATACGCCTAGATTTGGAGTTTTGAAATTGTATTCAAATTTGGAATTTAGATTTGAGCAACATAATATTCGACGCCTCAAGGCATATCCCGTGACGTCAGTGGTAACATCAGTTATTTTCTTTATTTTATTTTGTGCTCCTCTAGCTTTTCATATAATAATATTATGGATCGGAAATAAAAATACCATATGTATTACTACCGGTTTGGTTTTTATACGTAAGGAAATGCTTTATGCACACCCCCCGCCTGGCGACGGCAGGGGGTAGTATGGAACTCCCAAAGCAGTACACTGCAATCCAATCCTAGGGCTACCCACTAAAACTTAAACCACACGGCGGCCTTCCTTCGACGTTAGGGTGGTCCAGGACATTGCTTCAGCCCTCTGGACCACCCTGTAACGAGGGGGGCTCATCCTCGGGCAGCCTCGGCGTGGGGCTCCCCAGGACGGAGCGGCTCCAACTGCGCGCTGTAAAGAGGTGCGCGGCCGGCGGCGCCTTCGACGACCCTCCCTGGCCGCACGTACGAAAACGTACCTACGGAACTGCACTCGGTGCGCGAGTGCAATTTACACTTGGCAGGGATTTTCTTCATCTCTTTCATAACATTTAATGTTTCTTTGTTACAGATTACTGAAGTAGCAGCGCTACCATCAATTCTGTTTTCTTTAACTGCCGTAGTTGCTGCCGTATTGCTGTTATTCACTCCGGAAACCATGACGCTACCCATGTTTGATACCATTGCACAGATCGAGGCATATAAATTAAGCCAATCCAAAATATGTACAAAGTTATAAAAAAAAGTGCCAAATACACTTAATAATAATATTTACCTGTCATATCACATGTTTGAAATCATGTTTAAGTTTGAATTCATTCGAATATTCTGCTTATTTATTATAATTACATGTATACCTACTTGTTATTCATACTGTGGTTTTTATTGAAATAAGTTATAGTTGTCTAGGTATTATAGCGCTTAAAAAAAATTGTCTAGAAATATTTTTTATAACTACACGTATTTAAGTAATGCATCGATTGAAATATGATGACTTCCTTCTTTAAAACAAAACTGGCTGACGAAACAGACAAAATTTTAGAGGTTTTTAATATACGCGAGTTAATTTCTATGATCGCGAAACACTAATTTAAAAATAAAACACAGACCCAAAAAATGCTTACACGACTTCACTCGCTTTATTGGTAAACAAACGAAGCGCCTTATCATACTGTCTATTTAGAAATTAACTATGCTTTACAGTTTAAATCGACGATCGCCGTAAAGTGGCTCATGCCGCGTTTCGTTCGGTGAGAGGTAACCGGAGGCCCCATCCCTCCCTATCCTACTCCCTTAAATGACGGCAACGCAACTGTATCACTATATGTGTTACAGCTGTCCATGGGCGGCGCTGGTCACTTGACATCAGGTGACACGCCTGCTCGTTTGCCCTCCTACCTGTAAAAAAAAGTCATTGATGGTCTTCAAATTTTTAAAATCTCTACATTAATTTCAGTTTATTAGCAATATTTCTTTCTGTAAAAAAGAAACAGAGTTGCGTAAGGAAAGAAACAGTATACCTAAATGGATCACTGGGCAGGTCCAGAGCGCGAAGAATGATAGCAGGAAAGCCCAACTGATCTCAACGATAACATAAGGAAGCAAGAGTTGGTTATATGGCAGAGTGTGCATGAAACTATGAACGCGGTCGAAATAAGGGCACAGCGCAAAACGCCTGACTCTCGCGGAACGCCTAGTAAACAAGGCTGTAAAGAAGAAAGTTGGATTGAGTGTCGGTGTAAAATTGAGAAAGGGCATGCTGCGATGGTTTGTAGGTACATGTAGAAGGAATGGATGATGCAAGATTGACTAAGTAAAAATTGACTAAGGTTGCCGATGTCCTGGGAGCATTTATGGTTATTCATCTAAAACACATGTGTATTAACTATGTAATGTAACATAGCAAAACTTCACGCCTTTTTCTTCCCGAAGGTGTAGGCAGTGGCTGTTAAGCCACGACTCGACGTTATGAAATCATAAGTTAACGATCTTTGTACAGGTTTTTTTATGGTGTTGAGCCACGTAGTTCTGTCAGAGTTTTTCTTGCAGGGTATTTATTAGTCCAAATTTCCGATAAATACGATAAATAGATAGTATACTCTTTCAAAGGATTTCAGTTAAATGTAATAATTAAGCAGTTGATCAACAAATTAATAATTGGCCTACATCAGATGCCGATTTTTCTCAGTTCACGATGCACGTACAGATTTGCATTTATTCTTTTTATATTGCATTGTCTTAATATTAGCATAGCTGCACTTTATGCGGCCTACTTTCGTTATGCATATGTAGTAGAGCAGTAATTATAAAAGGTGCATCAGCAATATAAAAAGAATAAATGCAAATCTGTAAGTGCACCGTACACTAGATAGATAAATCGAAGTGCTCTGAGGATCTCAGCAACATATCGACACCAGAAGTATCAATTAACCTAAGGGACATTTTGGCCAAATTGATCGATGGGTATATTTGAAATTTCTCTACCGTTAAAAAATGTCCCTTAAAACTTTTCTGAAGATCTGGACAGATTTTTTTAAGAAAAAAAAATGATGAGCGAACTTAAAATATTTTTAAGCGTCAGAAAAATAACGTAAACACTTCCGAAATACAATTCATTCTCTTACGTTAAACGTTTGTAGTTAAATTCTCACAAAATGTCCTTTACGTTAAGACAGAATTGTAGCTTCAAGATGATTTGTCCCTTACATTTTTTAAGTAATGTGTTTCTACTACACATCTCAATCAACATCATCCAAGGTCATCGTTCTGCTTTTCCCGGATATGGGCAAGAGGCCTCCTTTGGCGCTAAAGCGTCCTAGGGCATGAGTCCTCTGCCGAAAGGGCCCCAAATACCTAGATAAATAGAAAATAATAATAAATAAATAAATAAATAAAAAGCGTGGGGTGCATGGTGTCAATAGTTATAAATATTTTATTGACAGATATGAGTAGAGTGATTATCATTTCGATAATATCTTAAAAAGCACCCCACGCTTTTTTTAATTTATATTCACTGTGACTTATACAAGGAACTCGTTTCAAGTTGATAACGTAAACTTTCCGCTGATTGCCACTAGATGGTGCGATTTGTAAACTATGAACACTAAAAAAAGCGTGGGGTGCATGGTGTCAATAGTTATTAATATTTTATTGACAGATATGAGTAGAGTGATTATCATTTCGATAATATGTTAAAAAGCACCCCACGCTTTTTAAATTTATATTCATTGAAATTTTTAACACTATTTTCTTAATTTAAATTCATTAAAATTTATTTTCTATTTTTTAGTTCGGTTTTCTATAAAAAGCGTGTTTTTTAGTTTTCTTAAACTATTATTTATTTTATATTTTTTAGTTCGGTTTTCTATAACAAGCGCGTTTCTTAGTTTCGAATTTGAGGAATAGCGCCATCTGTGACTTATACAAGGAACTCGTTCAAGTTGATAACGTAAACTTTCCGCTGATTGCCACTAGATGGTGCGATTTGTAAACTATGAACACTAAAAAAGAAGTCGGTTACAAACAAACCTACAAACATACAAATATACAAACATACAGGTGAAGCTAATAAAAAGCTGATAAAAATAAAAGAATAGGAAAAGGGAATTCTTTTAGAAATTTGACTTCAAGGAAAGGTAGGATCAAGTTAAAACAAAAGGTTTTGATAAATCCTGATCAAATGAAGTAGGCAAAGAACTGGTATTCAGAGCCGTTAAAAAATACGAAAAAAAATTACAAAAAACAACCTGTCAATAGTGTCAATGTTGGTCTGAAAATAACCTAAAATTCAACATAAGAAATGGCTGTATGGTCAACGACCTTTGCCTACTCACATTGAGTGAATTATTAAAACAACAACATAACCTAAAATTCTTTAAAAAATATACATATTTAATTTTAAAGTCTGTCTTTCATTAATACTTATTGAAATTATCAAATAAGATTATGGAGGGGTTTGAAGTAAGAATACTAAATAGCAAAAAGGTACACTCCACGTCAAGTATTATTTTTAATATCTAATTTTATTTATTTGTTTCTAGACTTTCGCGAATCTCACTCATTGATTAAAACAACTTTTAGGATTGTATCGCGTTACGCGCGTACGCGCGTACTCGTGAAAATGATCTCTGTAAAGAGTTCGAAACGTCGGGAAATAAATATAAATAAATAATAAATAAACGCGATACAATCCTAAAAGTTGTTTTAATCAATCCAATTTTATTTTTAATAAACATTCTGCTATAGTTAACCTCTATTTTAGGGAAAAGCATTATTTGCAACAAATAAGTATGATACAGGAGATATCATTTTGGAAGAGGATCCACTGGTTTCCCGTCAGTTTGCTTGGAATGCTGCATATCGATACCTGGCATGTGATTATTGTATGAGGTAAATAGTCACCATATATTTTTCAAGATTTAATAGTCTTCTGAATAACCTAGTCGTTTAGCACTGCGACTTCTGATTGTCAGGCCGAGAATATGGACTATTATTTCCAAATTTATTGTATTTCAGGCCATTAGAAACTCCAGAGCAAAATGTATGTCGTTTATTGAGCAAACCAGACATTGTTCTACCACATGCAGATTGCTTTGAAACTAACTTTGAATCTATTACAAACTGTGGCACTTGTGGTACTTTATATTGTACTGAAGAATGTAGACAGAAAGCTTATATGACCTACCATCAGTTGTTATGTTATGATTCTGGTGATACATAACATCCAATAGTGGTTCTTCTAGAAGCATGGAAGTAAGTATAAGAACAATACTATAAGATAATCAAATAACCAAATAGTATAAGAACTATCATTACATCATCATCATCATCATTTTCCTGCCCTTGTCCCACTCTATGTGGGGTCGGCACAACATGTCATTCTTTTCCATTCTCTCCTGTCACTCGTCGTTTTCACACTTACTCCCTTCATATTCATATCAACTTTTATACAGTCCATCGATCTCTTTTTCGGCCTTCCTCTACTAATGTGTCCATCCACAGTCATTCTCATCGTTCTCCTTGTGACATGGCTTTCGTCCCTTCTCATAATGTGGCCATACCACGCCAATCTACCACTTCTAATTTTTTCCGTGATTGGTGCTACTTTCATGCTTCCTCTTATATACTCATTTCTTATTCTATCCCTTTTTGTCACACCACACATCCATCTTAACATTCGCATTTCTGTTGCATGTACTCTCCTTTCATAGGCCAACATTCAGACCCATACAATACGACAGGCCTGACAACCGATTTGTATATTTTCCCCTTTAATTTAAGGGGCATCCGTGGGTCGCATCCTGTTCCTGAGACCTGTCGCCATTTCATCCATCCCGCATTCATTCTGTTATTCACATCCCGGTCAATATTGCCATCGCATTGAATAAGCGAACCAAGGTATTTGAAGTTTGACGTAACTTTGAGGCTTTTTCCGTCCAAAGATATTGAGGAAAAGCCAGAGGAGCCACCAAAGTCACAGAAAAGGTGCTCAGTTTTATCGCGGCTGATCTTAAAACCGACTCTCTCTAGTTTATTCTGTCATCTTTTCAGCCTACTTTCTACCTCGGCCGCTTCCTCTCCTACCAGAACAATGTCGTCAGCAAAGAGCATGCACCAGGGTGCGTCCTCCTGAATGTCCGATGTAAGAGCATCGATTATCAGGAGGAACAAATAAGGGCTTAAAGCCGATCCTTGGTGTAAGCCCACATCCACACTGAACTGGTCGGTGACGCCGGCTACGGACCGGACACTAGTATACGCTCCTGCATACATCGCTTGCACCAGCCTAACATACTTCTCGGGCACTCTTTTTTCTTTTAAAGCCCACCACAGAACTTTAAGAACTATCATTACATCATATAAAATAAAGTCTCTTTCCTATTGCATGCTTATATCTTTGTAACTACGCAACAGATTTCGATGCGTTTTTTTTAATAGATAGACGGTATCAATAAGGTAGTTTTGTCTATAGTTAATGTCTGATGTAGTAAAGAAAAAGTGATAAATCCAAAATTTAGTTATTAATTACTTTGTTGAGGAATTAAGCTCACTGGGTCAACTGGTATATGATGTTATTTGCATATGAATGCAAATAATATGTCAAAAACTGAAAAAGAAAAACATGTTTATCAAAAACTTAAGATCTCGGATTTTGAAGTTAGTAAAGCAATAATCCTATGTTTTCTTCACTTATAATGTTTCAGACAAATGCATTATCCTCCAGAAACTGCTAATGCTTCTATTATGAATATTACCTAATATTCAACAAAGTTCTAATCCATTGGCTATTGCTGCTAAAGTAAAGCAGTTTTGTCACAAAACAGTGAACGAGGACGCAGAATTGGTGCACAAGTTGTTGGGAGAACAATTTGTTGAAAAACTTTGAGAGAATTAACGGCAAATGCAATTAGTGGGGAATATGTGCAGGAGGTATGCATTGAATGTTCATAAATGTTTGTAAATGGGAAATAAAATTATGTTTGATAGAACTATTATTTTTAGCGAGGATAAATAGTTACAAATAAAACAATTCAGACCTTACAACCTTATGATAATAAATGCATTTATAACATTGATCTACATTTTAATTTATGTATGGTTTTCCCTTGTATTAAGTTTAAATAGTACGAAATTACTGTGACTTTGTAAAAAATATCTTGAAATTACTTAATACATACTTTTTAATCTATATTGTTTGCAGTTTTTAACACCAGAAGGATTTTGTTCCCTATGGCACTAATAGGCATAAATGGTCAAGGTATTGGCACCAGTCCCTTGGCAATGTGGGTGAATGCTGTACTGGAGTTAACAATGTCCGATGATGAGAAACAACAACAAATGGAATTATTTATTGACAAACTGTATGAATATGTTGAAGAAGGTAAGTAAGATGTTTGTTTTAATATAATATTCATATTTAAATACCTAAGCTTTTGGTAGTATTGTTTCTAAATCACTCATTGTCATAAGAGGTTCTAAGGAGTACATAGAAAGTCTATTGCAATAGATAGATATTTAAAAATATTTACTCATTAATAGATAGTAGTACTTACAAATACTTACATAGTAAGTAAGTACTTACATAGTTAGTACTTACATAGAAATTGAAGTCAAAATAGTCAAGATTTTTTTGTAACAATTGTTTAAATGTCAGAACACACTCAAATGCATACCCTGAGAGATATTTTCAGAAATACAGTTTATATTTATACTGTATTAAGTATGATAAACATGATTTTTTAATTTCATTACAGAATCTGGTGCATTCCTGAACACAGAGGGATCAGGATTGTTTCAGTTGCAAAGCACATGCAACCACAGTTGTTCTCCTAACGCAGAGTCCACATTTCCTTACGGCAATCACAGGTTGCAGTTGAAAGCATTAAAAACTATCATCCCTGGTGATGAGATTTGTATTAGTTATTTGGATGATTGCGCACTACAAAGATCAAGGCATTCAAGACAGAAGGTAGGTTTTTGTTATTTTTTGCTTAATATTGAAGTAGAATTTTATTCTTGTTTTGATGGCAATTTATTACAAAAAATTGTTGGAAATAAAATTACAAAAGTCTTTGTTTTCACAGGAATTAGCACAAAATTATCTATTTGTGTGTTGTTGTGAGCATTGCAGTGAACAAGCTTCTCAACCTGACTGTACTAGCGAGGAGATGAGTGATGATGAGGTGGATGCAGATGAGTGATGTTCCAACATACTTGCCTTTTGTCCACTAGGACTGTGACGAGGCAATAAAACAAAAGACGCTTATACCTTCTGTGTACTAAGAATCGGGAATTTGTCAATAAAAAAAAATTCAAATTATTCATCTAAATTTATTTTATCGCCTTCAAAGTAGGCCCCATCGCTTGCAATACAACATCTCCACATTTTTCATAGGCTATTTGCGGTATGGCCTTTAGCTCATTCAGCGAATTTTCTTTTATGGCTTCTATTGACTCAAAACGATTTCCTCGAAGTGGTAATTTTAACTTGGGAAATGAAAAAAAGTCAGACGGAGCCATATCAAGTGAATAGGGTGCTTGGTCGAGAACGTTTGTTGAATTTTTCGCTTTCACTATAATGGCTGTGTGTGTTCCTTGTATAAGTCACAGATGGCGCTATTCCTCAAATTCGGTTTTGATATCCGTTGTTAGCACGCTTTAAAATAGTTAAGCAATAGTTTAAAAAACTAAGAAACGCGCTTGTTATAGAAAACCGAACTAAAAAATATAAAAAAATAATAGTTTAAAAAAACTAAAAAACACGCTTTTTATAGAAAACTGAACTAAAAAATAGAAAATAAATTTTAATGAATTTAAATTAAGAAAATAGTGTTAAAAATTTCAATGAATATAAATTAATAATAGTGTAAATAAAAAAAAAAAGATTGTGTGGTTTTATGAAACCACCGTAAAAGTGAAACTTTTTTCACATTATAGACATTTAACTAAAAATAAATGTTAAATAAAATTAAATATATTGAATGGACCGAATATAAATAAAAAGACTTAATTTAATATTCATACAAACTAAGTTAATTAATAAATTCAAGCACTCAAAATTGAAATAAATCCATAAACAACAACATGGCCGCCATATTGGCCTCGGATAAAGTGAAAGGTTACTTACATTTACCTACTCCGCGGCCGACCGTCACGCGACATGCAACACACAGACGAAAAAGTTTGAGACGATGTAATAAAAGTTTCACTATTACACTATTTAAAAAAAAACGTGGGGTGCTTTTTAAGATATTATCGAAATGATAATCACTCTACTCATATCTGTCAATAAAATATTTATAACTATTGACACCATGCACGCCACGCTTTTTTTAAAATAAAATATTTTTTATGAATGTTATGAAAGTCAACGAAGCGAGTGAGGTGTGTAAGAATCGTGCCCTATGGCGTTCTGTTCTCTCTGCCTACCCCGCAAGGGATTTGGCGTGAAGTTATGTATGTATGTGTATGTAAATTTTTTTTTTTTGATTCACACTATTATTAATTTATATTCATTGAAATTTTTAACTCTATTTTCTTAATTTAAATTCATTAAAATTTATTTTCTATTTTTTAGTTCGGTTTTCTATAAAAAGCGTGTTTTTTAGTTTTTTTAAACTATTATTTTTTTGTTATTCTTAAGTATTTAATAATTATGTAATAGGCGGTTAGTGTTAGCAGGTTTGCAGTATTAGTATCAGTGCGGTGTTTGGCAGGGGCGTTACGTCTTATTAGTTTTATTTTGTCTATGGTAGCGTGTGGCACAATATATAATAAAATAATATATTAAATAATTAGAATTAATATGTCTGTATCTAATAATAATAATGTTGAGAACGTTTGTGATATAAAAAGTGAGAATGTCAACGAGCTGGAAAAATTTGGAAAATTTCAAGTTTTACAATATTTTTGGATTTGTTTAACGATATTTATAATTTCTATGACCCATGTCAATTATGTGTTTGTCGCCGAAAATATTGAATACAGGTATGTAAGCGATAAATTTATTTTAAAATATTTATTATTAACATTTTTTGCTTTGAGTGTAAGAGCGCTTCAGAGTGGATACTGATTGGATAGATAAAATAGTGGAATAATTTATTAGGGTAAATTTAGATGCACAAATTGACCAGTACATTTGAAATATTTTAAAATATACGTAATTATTTAGGTGTTCAAATTTAGTGTTTGGTTAAATGACAAGAATTAAAATGTGAAAATCGACGTTTAGATTTCAAATCAATTTGCAAAAATGTTGCACTTATTTTAAAGCAGATAGTTAATCGTATAAATCCGTTGTCTCCATGTTGAGTACGTGGTCCGAAACTTTTATTTATTAGCACGAAGTATTTCTATCGAATCTGCCGTGTTATGGGCTTCCCGAGAAATTGTGCGATTGGATTACCAGTTTTCTCGCCGCTCGGAGTATTAAGGTCGTTGTTGACGGTTCATGTTCCGACTTAAAGCCGATCAATGCTGGAGTCCCACTAGGCTGCGTGCTATCCCCTACGCTGTTTCCTCTGCACATCAATGATATGCTGAATAACAGCAATTTGCATTGTTATGCAGACGACAGCACGGGGGATACTTTATATACCGGCCGTGCTAGAATTTCTCGGGAAAACGTCGATGAATATCGGAACGGACTTGTGTCTGAAGTTGAAACTCTGCTTAGTCAAGTCTCGGACTGGGGCCGACTAAACTTAGTCCAATTCAACCCCAAAAAGACACAGGTCTGCGCGTTTACCACTAAAAAGACACCCCTTGTCGTAACTCCCTGTTTCGAGAACACTCTCCTGACACCGTCTGCTCATATAGGAATCCTTGGTGTCGACGTGTCAAGCAACGTTCAGTTTTGCGGTCATCTGGAAGGCAAAGCCAAGCTGGCCTCAAAGAAGCTCGGTGTGCTCAATAGAGCGGGACGGTACTTCACGTCAGGTCATCGACTGCAACTTTATAAAGCGCAGGTAAGACCTCACGTGGAGTACTGTTCCCATCTTTGGGCAGGAGCACCCCAGTACCAGCTTGCTCCATTTGACCGCATTCAACGAAGAGCGGTTCGGCTCGTCGACAACCAGGCAATTTCCGACGGGCTTGATTCCCTGGCACTGCGGAGGGACATTGCTTCTCTGTGTGTCCTATATCGAATCTACCACGGGGAGTGTTCCCAGGAGTTGTTCGAACTAATACCACCCGCTGATTTCCGCCACCGCACACCGCGCTAACATTACCACGCACAGAAACGTGGTAAATGGTTGGCGATCTACGACAGTGCGCTTCAGCCGACATTTTTTGCCGCGCACGTCTCCTCTATGGAACCAGTTATTCCCGAGGTATTCCCGGACCGATACGACTTAGGGACCTTCAAGAAAAGAGCATACTCCCACTTAAAAGGCCGGCAACGCTGACTCGACGCCCATGGTGTTGATGATGTCTATGGGCGGCGGTGGTCGCTTTCCATCGGGTGACTCCCACGCTCGTTTGCCACTTTCTCTCATAAAAAAAATAAAAAATTTTAGGTACAATGACCCTTATAAAAATATGTTTTTCATTTTCAAAATCTCTCATATTTGTTACTCCATAATTTAAATTTGAACATGGAATCTGAATGAAATCAAACAAAACGTACCTAAAGATACGTCACTTGATAGCGATAGAAAAAATGGGAAAAACAAAATAATCAAAGTATTATCATTTGAGATTTACTAATGTATTCCTTAAATGATAACGTAATTTTCATGTATTTAAGTATCTACTAAATTAAACTCCCATTCAATTACTTCTCTTCGGGTCGGTAAATTATGACAGTCTTGTTTAAGTTACGTTAGCAGCACTATCAATATAAAGAAAATCACGAGGGTGATCATCATAAGATCGTACTCAAAATCCACGTCTTTATTGGAAGCTGTGGGCAGTGGCGAAATCGTTTTCCTATGCCTAGACCAGTTATTTCTCTTTGCCATTTAGATGTGACGAGGCTGTTGCTATAAATAGGGCACAGTTTTCTCAGTCATCGATTACAATATCACATAATTTCCAGAAATTGTTTTTTTGACGGTTGTTGAGACTAAAATTTCTGCTCCACATTACTGAGGTCTTATTTTGCTGTGATATAGTACTTACAGTTGGGTCCAAAAACTTTTTTTAATTTGACTCTAATAGCTATATTAAACGTAAGAAAGGGCATGCTCTGATGGTTCGGAAATGTAGAAATTATGGATGCAAAAGCGGATGGATGTAGGAGTCGAGGACGGCCAAGACACACATTCCATGACCAAAGAACGTGTTCTGGAAGAAGGTGGTGTTAGGAGCCTCAAAAATCGACGCGCGTGCACTAAAAGAGTTATGAAGGTCAACAAAGCGAGTGAAGCTTGTAAGAATCGTGCCAGGGATTTGGCGTGAAGTTATAAGGTAAGTTAAGTTATCTCAAAATTAAACAAAGAATATATTTCATTGTCTTCAATTCATATTCTGTTCTTTCTCCGCCAATCATCGTGGAGAAAACTACTTTATTTCAGAAACAACATTTAAGATATACCTTTTTTTTTACGCAAGGAAATTCTTTATGCACACCCCCCGCCTGGGGACGGCAGGGGGTAGTGTGGGACTCCCAAAACAGTAAACTGCAATCCGATTGTAGGGTTACCCACTAAAACCTCGTGGCGGCCTTCCTCCATCGTTGGGGTGGCCCAGGGCAGTGCGTCGGCCCTCTCGTCCACCCCGCCGTCCCCCCCTCTCTGTCCCGAGGGGTTGGTCATCCTTGGGGAGCCTCGGTGAAGCTCTCCCGGGCGGGGCGGCTCCGACCGCGCGCTGTAAAGAGAAGCGCGCGGCCGGCGGCGCCCCCGACGACCCTCCCCGGCCGCACCGGGGGGTCATCCTTCCCGGGCCGCGACCCGAGCGCACCTGCGGGGTGTGCGTCGTCGCGGCCCTTCGGCGGCATCGATCGCTGAGCTCGCCGCCGCCGCCTTCGAGCGGGATCGGCTCTCTCCCGACCTCGCTCGGCGGCCCCCTTCTGGTACATCACAGCTTCGCAGAAGGAGACAGGACACAGCCCTCCACTCCTCCTCGCCCGCCAGCATTGCCGCGACCAACGCCGGCGAGGACAAGACTCTCCCGATCCCATCGACCAGGACTCGGCGCTCGGCCGCCCAGGCCGGCCAGACTTCCAGCGTGTGCTGGGCCGAGTCCAGGTCGGATGCGCAATGGTGGCATCTCGCCGTCTGTTCACGTTTTATTCGATTTCTCCAAAAATCACTAACCATTTTTTGGGTCAATTTCCATCTTCTTAAACTGGTTAGATTTTTATTTTCATAATTCTCGTCTGGAAGAATAATTAGAGGTTCTCTTAATAAAAGATGTCACCGAAGCACCCGTGCCCGGTGAGTGTCTGAGTCAACCTGTAAGTGACAGTGCCCCATTTGCGGAGCACCCAGGCCTCGAGGTGGGGCAGGACGGCGCCGACGGCACGCTGACGCCCATAGCGCCAGCGCGTCGGGCCAGTCGGCCATTTCGGCCAGGATGATGAAGGGGGGGAACGTGCGAGGACCGTTGCCGTATCGTACGATATCGTACGGTAGCTTCGTACGATCCGTATGGCCATGATCCGCTCCAGGCTCCTCAGCGGAACCCTGGAGCGGAAGGCCCCCGCGAGGTCACGCGACCAAACAGGGGCCCCGTACAGGGCCACGAACAGCACGACGCCTCCGTAGAGGCGGCGAACTCCCTCTCGCGGTCCCCCAAGGTTGGGCAGCAGGCGGTGCAACGCACCTGCCACCCGTCGCGCTCGCGGAACCATATTTAGGACATACCTATTAGTTCTTCTTTAAATATTGATAACTCCCTAAAATAGTATTTAAGTCGATGAGTGATATTTATAAAATTTTTTGCTCGGACTTAGGTAGTTGCCGTCAAAGCCTGTGCACAATTAGTATTAGCCAATAGCTACCTAAAACGCCTTCTATATTAATCATACGAATACTGAATCATAATTATTACAATTGATCTAAAACGTAAACGTAACTTCACGTCTTTTTCTACCTGAAGGTGTAGGCAGCGGCTGTGAAAGGCGGCGAACCTATTGCCATTACTCCCGGGCACATCATCGTTATTTATCACACATAACTTCTTAAAATAATTCCGAGAAGTCATTGGCATGGGTTCGGTATCGAACCCACGACTTCATGATGGAGCCTCAAATACCGACTCGCGTGCATGAAAAGAGTTATGAAAGTCAACGAAGCGAGTGAGGCGTGTAAGAATCGTGCCTTATGGCGCTCTGTTCTCTCTGCCTACCCCGCAACGGATTTGCCGTGAAGTTATGTATGTATGTATGTGTGAGGACTACATGTTTATGATATTCTTAGGTTTTATTTTTACGGAGCTCTCTCCATTCTTTTAACTACCTTGCCAAACTTTGTCCGAGGATACCATTCTCGAATGCTATAGACGAGGATTTATCATAGGCGTGTCTAAAAGAAGACGTTATGTCGTTCTTTACTCATATTTGGGGCGCCCTTAGTAAGAACTGAACTAATTACAATATGGAGTACCTCAATATTTCACTCACAAATATTTATTAGATTATTGCGTTAATAAGTCCGTGTGTGTACAAGAAATTCGTAAGGCGTTTGAGGCGTAAATCTGTTTATTTCAATTAGCGAATATTAGTCTTGGTAGTCGTGGTCTTTCTGGAATCTGAAACTCGGAAACGGAAGCAGTCGACAGACCAATAATTTCTCGAAATTCTTTACAGCTGCTGCCTACACCATCGGGTAGAAAAAAAGCGTGAAGTTATGTTATATTATGTTTTAAATGTATATGTTCGGCCTCGAGTTTCTTGCCAGCTCAAAAAGCCCTGTCGCCGGAGCTGGCACGTAAATTCTATTTCAAATACGTAGTGTGATTAAAAGGAATCTATAAGCTCCGTGAATTTTAGATATAAGTGTTATAGTTTTATATGATGAGCTTAAGTGTTTTTGAAATCCAAGGAATAAAAATATTTTATACTTTCTCTTGGATGCGAAACATTCTTTTACGTAGAAAATGTTATAGGAACAGATATTAACTACGAGAGTGTCCTGATAAGGTTCCAGCCATGACTTCTTGAAAACTGTCTTGTAGAACCTACTATTAACGGTTTTTGATTCAGTTTCAAGCTTTACTAGTATTGTCGCCAATAGTTCTGTACAATTAGATTGATGATTAGGCTTATGGTTATGGGCAAGTGTGCGCATTCTAAATATCTCAAAAAAAAAATACTTTAAAAAAAAAGTTAAGCCGACTTCTAGAAACGTAAACCACAAAATCATTAAGTAAATGAAAACAATACCTTCATAACTAAAAAGCGATAAATAACCAAACATACTAATTTGTATACTTAATACAATTTACAAAACTTAATACTTTTATAAAGTAATCTTTAACTGTTATGGAGCGTCCAAATTATAGCGGAGTGCTCGGAAAAAGTTCCTCGTGCGACTTCGAGAAAGTTCGAAGTGGCTCTCCACATTCTCGTACAACTTCCGAAAGTTCTCAGTCGCTCTACGGTGCCCATCGCTTGCGCACGCATGTTATGGATGCTCAAGTAGCAGCTGCCGTAGTTCGCGTATTTTAATTACGTGAATATTAATCTTCTTATTAAAATTTTTATAGTAACTGATGGTTTCTTTAGTAATCTTAAGATAAATATTTAAATTATTTGAATAAATATTTGTCCTACAAATTAAATGGTCTGATCAAAGAGTCCCCTTTTTCCAACATTTATCGAATTAATTTAGCTCTTTATTTAATAGATTAGTATTTATATAGTCTTCTGATACAGAAGCCGTGGGTTCGATTCCAGACTCATACCAATCATTTTTCGGACTTTTTTGGAAAATTATTAATATCGAGGACTGACAACTTTGTGTCCGGCGAGTCGAGGCTTTAACAGCCACTGCCTACACCTTCTGGTAGAAAAAGGCGTGAATTTATGTTTTTTTAGTATTATTATAACTTAACTTTCATATTATCAAATCAAGCGGTGCATTTGTGCATTCTTGTACAACTTCCGAAAGTTCTCAGTCGCTCTACGGTGCCCATCGCTTGCGCACGTATGTTATGGACGCTCAAGTAGCAGCTGCCGTTGTTCGCGTATTTTAATTACGTGAATATATATCACACTAAGATGTGATTAATTTGATCTTTTTACAAAAAAAAATTATAGTAACTGATAGTTCTCTAGTAATCTTAAGATAAATATTTAAATTATTTGAATAAATATTTGTCCTAAAAATTTAAATGGTCTGATCAAAGAGTCCCCTTTTTCCAACATGTATCGAATTAATTTTGCTCTTTTTTAATTGATTTATATAGTCTTTTGATACAGAAGCCGTGGGTTCGATTCCAGACGTATACCAATTATTTTTGTGTCCGGCGAGTCAAGGCTTTAACAGCCACTGCCTACACCTTTTCTGGTAGAAAAAGGCGTGAAGTTATGTTTTTAGTATTATTATAACTTAACTTTCATATTATCAAACCAAGCGGTGCATTATGCTCGACAGAAGTAGTACCTAAAGATATAAAATTAATAAACTGAATTTTCATGATTAGCTTCTTTCGATGAGACGCTCAAAAATTTCCTTTGCGAAAACTATCTATAGTCGTAGGTAATATGGGTAGCCGGAATAAAATATTGATTGATTAATTAAATTGATAATTCTCAAAAAACCATTACTATTTTTACCAGGTACTAGCTGACCCGGAGAAATAGTAATAATAATAATTCGCCTAAGTTACTCGTTGTTACACCAGCAAATAAAAGTTTCGTCAAGATAGGTCCACCCATTTCAGAGATTACCCGGAACAAACAGGCGGACGGACAAAATTGAAAAAGACTATTCATATGAAAACATATGATATATACATACATTATGATACATAGGAATGTAGTAGAATGCAGTTATTTCAATATTACAAACACGCATTTCAATGTTATATAAATGTTTAGATTTGTGATGATATTAACTTGATAGTAATCAAGTGCAAAAATTGCCTTATATATACTTACTAGTAAGTACCTACAAATAGAAGACATTAACGTCAACTGATACAAATATCTGTCAAATTTCTTTTAATGATTAATCGATTGATGAAATTTTACAGATCTGCTTAACACAACGTGCCCAGACGACGTCTGATTTACTACTGAATTGTAGTCATTTAGTTCGTGAACGCACTATGTGCAATAACTATACATAAATAATAATAAATATACAAAAAACTATGTAGGTAAATTATGAATGAGACACCCAAAAGTTCCTTTACGAAAACTATCTCTAGTGGTAGGTAATATAGTAGCAGGAATAAAATATGTTGATTTGATAATTCTTTAAAAATAATTGCTGTATCTTTATTATGTACTGCCTGAACCGGCTGAACTTTGTTTCGGCTCGGGAACAATAAATATTATTTTTTTCTCTAAAATAAGTCGCAAATAAAAGTTCCGTCAAAATAGCCATTTCAGAGATTACCCGAAACAAACAGACGGATACGTAAAAATTAAAAAAAAAATTTAGTCTTTTTATGTTCATATGAATGTAGTAGTATGCAGTTATTTCAATATTACAAACACACACTTTAATTTTATTTATATGTTTATATTTACATTGTGACGATAATAACTTGATAGTAATCAAGTGCAAAAATTGTCTTATATACACCTACTATTTTGTACCTACAATTAGAAGACATTAGCTATACATTCATACCACACGTCGAATTATACAAATATCTGTCAAATTTCGTCAAATGATTTATTCGATTGAAGAAATTTTACAGATCTGCATAACACAACGTGCTCAGACGACGTCTGATTTACTACTGAATTGTAGTCATTTATTTCGTGAACGCACTATATGCAATAACTATAAATAAATATACAAAAAACTATGTAGGTAAATTATGAATGAGACGACCAAAAGTTCCTTTACAAAAACTATCTCTAGTGGTAGGTAATATAGTAGCAGGAATAAAATATGTTGATTTGATAATTCTTTAAAAAATAATTGCTGTAACTTTATTAGGTAAAGGCTGAACCGGCTGAACTTTGTTTCGCCTCGGAAGTAATATATAAATATTTTTTCTCTAAAATAACTCGCAAATAAATGTTCCGTCAAAATAGGTCCAGCCATTTCAGAGATTACCCGAAACAATCAGACGGATACGTAAAAATTGAAAAAAAAAATTCATGTTTATATGTATTACAATCACACACTTTAATAGTAATCAAGTGCAAAAATTGCGTTATAATATATACTTACTAATAAGTACCTACAATTAGAAGACAATAACTATACATTCATACCACACATCGACTTATACAAATATCTGTCAAATTTCTTCAAATGGTTTATTCGTTTAAAGAAATTTTACAGATCTGCATAACACAACGTGCTCAGACGACGTCTGATTTACTACTGAAGTGCAGTCATTCATTTCGTGTACGCACATGTGCAATAACTATATATAAATATACAAAAAACTATGTAGGTAATAGGTATCTATGCTCGGGCCCTTTGACTCGGGCTAAAAAACCGACAACAAATGGAAGTCGAGCGAGGCGAGGCAAAGTTGGACGAGGTAGGGCGAAGTGCGTTCCCACACGACAAGCACTTCCACTCCGTACAACTTTTCCTAGCCGTGTGGACGGTCGGATCAACTTCCGAAAGTAGTCCGAGGCGAGGCAAAGTTGCACGAAGTTGGGCGAAGTGCCTTCCCACATGCTCGTGTTCGCCCAACTCCGTACAACTTTCCTAGCCGTTTGGAGGCCCGGTTATAATATTTACTATTGTCACTCATTATTGCAGTCAGTGCAACACAATAGAGTACGTTACCTGGGCTTGCACTTAGTCCTACATACTACCAAGTAGTTTTTATCGAAAAATTGCAGTGCTTGCTGTCTTCAAACTCCTAACCGTTGAGTTGTCCGGTGGCTTCTTCATCAACACAGCAGCATCAGATGTTGACACCATACAGAATATCCCTAAGACATCACTATTACGTAACAAAAAACCATACTCGCATACAATTTTCGGAGGTTGCCTTCGATTTTTCCTGGTTTCCATCATCAGATCCTGACCTGGTGAAAATAGGACAATCTCGAAAGTAAACACTATCGATCAAAAAAAGAATTTTGAAGTCCGTCCATATTTGACGAAAATATCGGTGAACAGACAGATTTGGATTGACAGATAAATTAAGATTTTTGCTGACGACTTGACGACATTTGACTTGACATTTTTTATAGTCGTGAAATGTTTTTTTTTTAGATTAAGGTTTTTGCTATCGAGTGCAGTGTAATATCAAGTTTGTTATTAGCCCGTATTTCAGTTGTTGTGATGACGCGATAATCAAGGGTATTACCGTAAAAGATTCTATGGTTGCGGGTAAGTGTGCGCAGAAGTCTGTCGTGTAAGAATGTGCATGCGAAAAATTGCTCCGCTTGCCTTTATTTGTAAATGTCTTGCAATTTTTAACCGGCTAACAAAAAAAAGAAGGAGGTTCTCAAATCGTCTGTTTTTTTTTCTGGTTTGTTACCTCATAACTTTTAACTGGACGAAGCGATTTTAAAAATTATTTTTTTATTATTAAGCTGGTGCTTCCCATTTGGTCCCATTTTCACCAGGTCACGGCCTGATGATGAAAACTATGAGAAATCGAAGGCAACCACCGAAAACTTAATCGTGAACTACTATTTCGTGAACACATTACGAAAAACGTAAAAAACGTAAAAAAGCATATCGCAACTTAGGTTTAGTGCTAAGACAATCTAAGGGATTTCACAACATTACCAATATAAACGTCTTGTACGATGCGCCAGTGAGGAGCTATACCTATGGAACATGGTACATTCATATGGGCTCCACACGAAGATAAATATAAGGCAATGTTAGAGCGAGTACAAAATAAATTTACACGGCATTTGTACCACAAGCAGTATGAGGTTTATCCTTTTTATCCGCTCATGTACCCAACTCTCTTTGTGCTAGGAATGGTTGGGTACAATGAGCTGAAAGTACGGCACCAGTTTGCATTGGTGATTTACCTAATTAAGTTGCTTAGGGGAGAAGACCACTACCCAGGGATACTACAGTGCTTAAACTTTTGCGTGCCGAACCAGCATATTTGGAAACGTCGGCGCCCACCATTACTAAAAGTTCCAACGGCTAGGACGAACTTACTAGCTAAGACACCGCTTACCTGTGCTATTCGTGTAATCAATGAAGTACACACAAGAGTAGATGTACTGAGTGATCCCTCTAGTGAAGTCGCGAAGGTTACATTATATGTAGCAACCTATGTATAACTAGACACAAGGCATTATTATTATTATTTGTTTAATTTTTTATATAATTATTTATAAATTTTTTCTCTGTTCTGTAGGTGTAATATTAATATTTCTCTTTATTTGTATTTTATTTAGATAATAGTTATTATAACATTAGTTACGAAGGCCACTCTATCGCTATAAGTGTGTCACCTGTAATGATAGTTTAAGGATGTAAATAAATAAATAATTAATAAATAAATAAAAATTGTATGCGAGTATGGTATTTTTGTTACGTAATAGTCATGTCTTACAAATATGCTTTACTGTGTCAAAATATGATACTGCTGCGCTGATGATGAAGCTTACAGAACTCCTTTGCGGTTAGGAGTTGGGAGACTAGACTGCTTTTGGTCGATAGAAACCACTTAGTAAGGCTAACGTGTTGCTTGGGAGGTATGCTTGCAACTACACCTGATGCTGCTGTGCTTATGATGTAGCTACATAACGCCTTAACGGTTAGGAGGTGGGAGACAGAATTACTTTCGGTCGATAGTAACTCCTTACTAGTATGTAAGGTTAACTTGTTGCTTGGGAGGTATGCTTGCATCAGCACTTAATGCTACTGTACTGATGATAAGGCAATAGAGCTCGCTTCAATTTTATTTTGAAACTAACATCTATTTAAGTTCATAACTCATTACTATAGCTAAAAATTTAGCAATAAAATTACTTTAAAAAAAAAATTAAGCCGTCTTCAAGCAGATAAACGACTAAATGTACCTACTTACGTAACTAAAAAGCGATAAATAACCCAACTAAATTATGGGGGTCATGTCAAGAGCGTGCACGTCGCGATCCCTGCCGTCCCAGTGGGACGCAATCTTGACCAAAGCAAACTCAGCCGGACGGGCTGCTAGGGCGTGCCCCGGAAGCGACGGGCACCGATTAGCCCCCGTCGGTGCGGCTGCATGCGCATGCGGCGAAGGGGGCCGCCACCCTTCACGCAGCGCCAATCCTGGCGGGACGAGGAGAGGGGAGTGCCGTATAGGCACGTGGAATGTTAGAGGTAGCATGGCAAGAAAGATGAATGAGATGATGGATGTATTAAATGAGAGATGCCTGGATGCCTTATGTTTGACGGAGACAAAGCGGAGGGGGAGGGAGGCCGAGGACCTCCCCGGTGGCATGGTAGCCCTATGGTCCGGAGTGGACCCGGACGTCCGTGCCAGTGGGGGTGTTGGAGTCATTCTCTCCTGCCGCTTTGCTTCCGGAGTGAAAGAATATGAGTTGGTAGGCCCAAGACATCTTTGGGTTCGAATAAAACTGGGGATCACGCGAGTTTTCCTGGTCGCAGCTTATGCTCCCGTTAGCTCCGCGGATCCCCGCGAACTCGAGGAGTTTTGGGAAACTGTTAGGGATATTCTGGATCTAGCTGAGGGAAATGAAAGGATAATTCTGTGTGGTGATTTTAATGGGTGGGTCGGAACCAAGCGAGACGGCCTGGAGGCTGTCCTTGGTCCGAATGGTGACAAGAGAGTGAATGATGCTGGTAAGCCGATATTGGACGTATGCCTGGAACGGAACCTCCTTGTGTCTAACACATTATTCCGTCATAAAGATATTCACACGTATACGTGGAGACGGAATGAGCAAAAGAGTATGATAGATTTGATTTTGATAGATAGTCGTCTCCGAAATACTATAAGGGATACAAGAGCCTACAGAGGCCCCGCTCTTGATACGGACCACTACCTGGTGGTAAGCCGATTCGTGGGCCTTTTCAAGAAGTGGAGACACTGGCGAGTGCGTACCCATTTCGGAGAGCTTGAAAGGATAAAATGTGAGAAATTAGAAGATGAAAGTGTACGGAGTATGTATGTAGGCCTTGTCAGTAAAAGACTCAATGAGACGAGTCTTTCTGACCTAGGTGTTGAAGAATGCTGGGAAAGAATGAAAGAAAGTATAGTGAATAGTGCAAAAGAAGTATGTGGTAGTGCAAAGAGACATAAGATTCTGAGAGGTGACGCCTGGTGGGACGCGGATGTGAAATCCAGCGTCGAAAGAAAGAAAAAAGCATGGTTGGATTATGTCTCAAGTTTGAACCAGAATGATAGTATGACAGAGAAAAAGTATGAGAGCTACCGCCGCTGCAGGAATGTTACCAAAGCCTTAGTGAAAGAGAAGCGTGAAAGACTTGTTGCGAATGAGGAAGTGAGGTTGACGGAGAACTTCGAGGCGAATAACAAACTCTTCTGGAGGGAAGTTAGAAAGTCTCGGGGTTCTTCGTCAACATCCAGAATGGACAAAATTATGTCTAAGTTTGGTGACATTCTTGCAAACCCAAGCGAGGTATTGGGCAGGTGGAGTGAGTATTTTGGGGAAATGTACGAGTATGTTCCGGATGTGGGCGCCGCGAGTGAGCCTACGGCTGACACCGCTGCGCCAGCATCTGATGAGGA
Source organism: Euproctis similis (assembly GCA_905147225.2). Taxonomy (NCBI): domain Eukaryota; kingdom Metazoa; phylum Arthropoda; class Insecta; order Lepidoptera; family Erebidae; genus Euproctis; species Euproctis similis. The sequence goes on from LR990105.1 coordinate 13,137,242, forward strand.
CATTACTATGGAAGAGATTGAATGGTCGATACGAAGTATGAACAATGGTAAGGCAGCTGGAATTGATATGATGTCTGCTGAAATGATCAAATACGGTGGAACCTGTGTCCGGGACGCTTTCCTGACCTTGAGCAATCTATGCTGGAGGTCGGGTAAGGTTCCCATGGACTGGAGGCGCGATGTCATCGTGCCCTTGTATAAAGGTAAGGGATCACGTATGCAGTGCGCCAGTTACAGGGCCATCAGTTTGATCAGTTTAGCAGCAAAAGTGTATGGGAAAATTATTGAAAGGAGAATGAGGGTGATATCTGATGGAGTATTGTGGGAGGCTCAGGGTGGTTTCAGAAGCGGACGAGGGTGCATGGATCAGATTTTTTCTCTCCGCAATATCGTGGAGAAACAACTGGCTGTTAACCGGAAGGTTTTCTGCGGTTTTGTGGATCTGGAAAAAGCGTTTGACAGAGTGTTACGAAAGGATCTGTGGGATATACTCCCGGGCTACGGGGTGAGCGGAGCACTGCTGCGCGCTGTGCAGTCCACTTATGAGGGCTGCACAGCGTGTGTGCGTGTTGACGGCGGCTTGTCCCCCTGGTTTGACGTCAATATCGGCGTCAGACAGGGTTGCGTGCTGTCCGCTCGACTGTTCATCCTGTACCTGGACAGTTGTCTCCAGAGAATGAGATCGATGGATGTAGGGATGCGAATGGGTGACCTAGTTGTGAGCTGCCTGCTTTACGCAGATGACGCCGTGCTTCTAGCCGAATCGCCGTCGGACCTGCAAACACTAGTCACTACTATGAAAGATGATTGCATGATTAAAGGCTTGCAGTTGAATGCGACGAAAACGAAAGTAATGGTGTTTGAAAGGGAGGAATCCAGAACAGATGCAAGGATAATGGTTGATGATGTAGTGCTGGAACAGGTGAATGAAATTGTATATCTTGGATGCGCTTTTAGCAGAGATGGAAGGTACACCGCGGATGTAGAAAGACGAGTGGCGATAGGAAATAGCGTAAACGGAGCGTTGGGCAGATTCCTGGGCGCAAAAAATATTAGCAGAAAGGCCCAGCTAGCAATCCACAATGCAGTCCTGATCCCAACACTAACTTATGGAAGCGAGAGCTGGGTATGGCAGAGTGTGCATGAAAGTAGAATAAACGCGGTAGAAATGAGGGCTCTACGCAAAATCTGCGGAGTGACTCTCGCTGACCGCGTAGAAAACAAGGTTGTAAGGAAGGAAGTTGGTTTGAAAGAGAGTGTCGGTGTAAAAGTAAGAAAGGGCATGCTCCGATGGTTCGGACATGTAGAAAGAATGGTTGACGCAAGACTGACTAAGCAGATATACAATGCAAAAGCGGACGGATGTAGGAGTCGAGGACGGCCAAGACACACATTCCAAGACCAAATAGAACGTGTTCTGGAGGAAGGTGATGTTAAGAGCCTCAAAAACCGACGCGCGTGCATGAAAAGAGTTATGAAAGTCAACGAAGCGAGTGAGGTGTGTAAGAATCGTGCCCTATGGCGCTCTGTTCTCTCTGCCTACCCCGCAAGGGATTTGGCGTGAAGTTATGTATGTATGTATGTACTAATTTATATACTTAGTACAATATACAAAACATAATACTTTAACAAGGCCATCTTTAATTATAAAAATATCAAATTAATAGTATCTTAAGTATGTATCTTTTGTCGTTTATCTTCTCGAAGTCGGTTTAATTTTTTTTTTAAGTATTTTTTTTCAGTAGGTACTGTAACGAGCTCGTGTGTAACGAGTCTGTAATGTAATACAAAGGGTTCGTTTCTCAGCTCCTCAATTTATTTATTATAAGGAACGCCGACTTGAGAACCTCCATTTAATGATATATAGTTGACTTAGGCCCGTAAGATCAATCATAGTTAAAACTGTCGATTTTCTAAACTATAGTCAATTTTAATCTAGAGTTTAAACCTGCCTCGTAAGATCAACAGCGAAATGGACATAGATTACGTAAACTAAGTTTAGTTTTCGACAGATGGCAACATTTGGTTATTTAAAGTCCATATTTCGCTCATCATTCACTCTTTTGTACATTGTCTGTGGCATATTTCGTGAAAAAACTCTTTTTCTCTTTCTTTTATGAAGTTTTATAGTGTGACCATAGATTTAAGAAAAATAGATCGGCAATAGTCACCCAAACAACGTGACCAAAAATGGGTTGTTAATGTGTGAGTGACTTACGGGGCTCGTGGCGAATTGGTAAAACAACCGGCTGCAGCACTGAGGTCGGGGGTTCGATTTTCGCCCGAGTACAAATATTTATGACAAACATTAATATTTGTGCGGCGTCTGGGCGTTTTTCTATGTATTATAAGTATGTATTTACATATTTACAAAAGAAAAGTATATATGTATTAGTATCCGTTCTCTAGTAACTATAGCACAAACATTTAGTTGCTTAGTTTGGAACTGGCGCTGTGTGATTTGTGTCCAAGATATTATTATTATTATCAATGTGTTCTAAGGGAAAATGGAAAAGCTAGAAGAATGGGCAGCAGCATTCTTTCTCAAGACACTACAGCCTACTGCGATCGCCAACCCGCCTGCCAAGCGTGGCGATTATGGCAAAAACCCCCCATGATTGCGCGGACCGGCAGTTGTGGCGCTTTATGAGGGAGGCCTATGTCCAGCAGTGGACGTCAAAAGGGCTTATGATATGATGTGTTCGTAAAAAGCGCTTCAAAGCGTTAACTTTTACATAGTGTTGGGTGTAATGTTAATGGGTGGAAATATAAATATCCCCAAAATCTAATATACGCAGTTACGCTGTCAGTTATTCGATGCTATTAGTAAATTTTTCCTGACATGTGCCATCTATTGTAGTCTATGCTAAATCTATGTATGAACCCACAATCGTTGTGTCAGATGTCAGCTGATAAACGACCGCCATTTTTAAACTAGGCAGGACCACAGTTTAAACGGCAAAATCTTCTGGTATAAGCTAAACTATAGTTTAAACTGTTATTGGAGGTTTATCTAGCATTGATCTTACCAAATAAACGACAGATGAGGTTTAAACTAGATAAAATAGTTTAAACTGTGATTGATCTTACGGGCCTTAATCTGCTATAAGAATATTTATGAGCTCAGTGCATGTGTGATAAATAATAATGCCAATAGATCATATCATGTTATGTATTAAGATAATATAATAAATATACGTGCCGGGTTAAACACTGATTTTCTTTTCTGCTCTATCCCTGGGCACCTCGTCCAGGTTCCGGCTCCTCCGATATTCTTCTCCTTCTCAATGCCTCGTTCAGTGATTTCAATGATAAATTATTTAACAATTTAAAACGAATTAATTATTATATTTTAGTACAACTTTGGTATTTAAAATGATCTTCTCTTATTCAGATTACAATTAATGATTCTATTTTATTTTATTTATATCAGAATATTCTATTAATCAAAAATATCTTTTTAAAAATTCAAAAATGCAAATTTCGAAACACGTAAAAGAGTTTATATTTAAAAATACCAAAGAGTTCACAGTACCTATGTTTTGCAATGACTATGACTTAAAAATAAATAATAGTTTAAAAAAACTAAAAAACACGCTTTTTATAGAAAACCGTCACACGAAATGCGTTATGCGCTATAGTCACAGAGCATATAAATAAGAGTCGGCACTCCATACAATGTCCTGAGCTCTTTATAGAAACACTCTTTATAGCGATACGCCATTCTCTATTACGAAGAAATGTGTTCATATTTGTAGACAGTAAATATTTATTATTGGAGTTTACTCCTTAAGAATCGATTTACATATATAGGCCCGGGGTATGAAAATTATGGGGACCAAAATCGTACTAGCATGTCACACGAAATGCGTTATGCGCTATAGTCACAGAGCATATAAATAAGAGTCGGCACTCCATACAATGTCCTGAGCTCTTTATAGAAACACTCTTTATAGCGATACGCCATTCTCTATTACGAAGAAATGTGTTCATATTTGTAGACAGTAAATATTTATTATTTTATTTTATAATCGTTCTTGAGGAGTAAACTCCAGTCGTGCGTCGGAGCGGACACACACTTTTTGGAGTTTACTCCTTAAGAATCGATTTACATATATAGGCCCGGGGTATGAAAATTATGGGGACCAAAATCGTACTAGAGAGTATAGCATGTCACACGAAATGCGTTATGCGCTATAGTCACAGAGCATATAAATAAGAGTCGGCACTCCATACAATGTCCTGAGACAGTAAATATTTATTATTTTATTTTATAATCGTTCTTGAGGAGTAAACTCCAGTCGTGCGTCGGAGCGGACACACACACTCTCTTTTTTTTTATTTTATAATCGTTCTTGAGGAGTAAACTCCAGTCGTGCGTCGGAGCGGACACACACACTTTTTTTTGGAGTTTACTCCTTAAGAATCGATTTACATATATAGGCCCGGGGTATGAAAATTATGGGGACCAAAATCGTACTAGCATGTCACACGAAATGCGTTATGCGCTATAGTCACAGAGCATATAAATAAGAGTCGGCACTCCATACAATGTCCTGAGCTCTTTATAGAAACACTCTTTATAGCGATACGCCATTCTCTATTACGAAGAAATGTGTTCATATTTGTAGACAGTAAATATTTATTATTTTATTTTATAATCGTTCTTGAGGAGTAAACTCCAGTCGTGCGTCGGAGCGGACAAACACACTTTTTATTTTTCTATTTTAGTTCGGTTTTTTATAAAAGGCGTGTTTTTTAGTTTTTTTAAACTATTATTTATTTTATATTTTTTTAGTTCGGTTTTCTATAACAAGCGCGTTAATAGCGCCATCTGTGACTTATACAAGGAAATCGTATCAAGTTGATAACATTCAAGTGAACTATGTACACTAAAAATAAGTCGGTTACAAACAAACATACAAACATACAGGTGAAGCTAGTAAAAAGCTAATAATAAGAAAATTGGTACAAAATCATTAGCGAAAAAAGAATGTTAAAAATATGATTTTTAAACAACTAAAGTTTCTAAGATTTTGCTGAGCTTATATATTGATTTAAAACGATTTGTTATTACTTTAAGTAACTATGACGAAAAGGCTTATAATTCTAAAATAATATTGTATATATCCTAGGATATATATTTAATTATGCTGCTGCGTACATTTACTCCAATACTGGGGTTCCTGTGTGTTCCTTAGTTTCCTAAAATATAAGCTTCTGATAATACGATTGTTGTATTTAAGATGATTGCAAATAAATAGTCTTACTAATTAACTTATACTAACTCTACTAATAAAGTACGAGTTTTTGAACCATCAAAGCTTAAATGCGCACAGTTTCCCCACATGCCTCTAATCCGATTTATGAATGACTACAAAAATATAAGATTTCCCAAACAGTTTTACAGTTTCCCCAAAACAGTAGCAAAACTTTTATCTAAAACTTCAATAAGAGACACTCAAAAATCTTTATATACATATAATACTAGTTGATCGGCAAACTTTGTTCCGCATAAAAAGAACTTTTTATAGCGTTTACAATTAAAGGGCTAAATTTTGAAAATTATTACTTTCTCTTTATTCTATTTCATGAATTATACATACAAACCACCCCGTTGACACCCTCTATCTATTAAATAACGGCATCATAATCCGTTGCGTAGTTTCATAGATAGATAATTCTTTATTTACACCATATAAATTACAAAACAAAAACATACATTATTGACAAGATTATGTACGTAAGGTATAAATGGCGGCCTTATCGCTAACAGCAATTTCTTCCAGGCCCCCTTTGGTAATGTAACAGTGCCTAGAAGAAACGGGTAATTTTAGGTGTCATTAAAAACACATACATACACATATCCATATAGATACAACCAATAAAATAAATCTATTACACATAAAATAAATAATTGTATAGTATATTACATACAATCTTACATAATAATTCAACAAGCTATTACTGGTGCAATAAAATATACAGAAATACTAATACGCATATGTACTGAACAAAAATGGACTAGGAGCAGGTACCTACTGTAACGTGTCATAATGGTGCTTTAGAAATGTTTTAAAAGTAGTGATGGATTTTGCCGTCCTGATTTCCACGGGTAGTGCATTCCACAGCAGAACTGCCTTGTCGGAAAAACATTGCCCATAAAAATGTGTAGAGTACATAGGAACTGCCAATCTTAAATTTTCCGATGACCTCAGATATTTCGAATGTGTGTCATGTAAGAACTGGAAACGTTCCTTGAGATACTTAGGGGAATTAGGATTAAATAAAACGTTATATAATAACGTGAGAATATGAGTATTCCGGCGAAGGCGAATAGGAAGCCACTTGAGCTTTTTTCGAAATTCAGAGACGTGATCATATTAGCGAAGACCAAATATAAATCTAATACAGACATTTTGAAGTCGCTCACGTTTGTCTAGTTGTGCTTCAGTTAGATTCGGATACCTGGCATCGGCATAATCGAGGATAAGGAGAAGAAGAGATTGTACGAGTGCAATTTTAGTGCCAGCAGGTAAGAAATTTTGTAACCTTCGTAAGGGCCCTATATAAGCAAACAGTTTGCGGATAGATATTTAGGCACATAAGGGGACAGACAGCAAACAAGCGACTTTTGTTTTATAATAAATAATAGTGTTACCTATTATTACCTTTAAATAGGATAGCTTCAAGCGTGAGAGTCAAACAGATTATCGCATTTGTAATATTATAGTCGTGTGACTAGTTAGTGATGGCATTTTTTTATTTATACAGCTAGAATTATATAACATTTTCACAATCAATGCAATACAATAACAGCGATGGTTGAGAAGTACTCGTTAACGTCAATTGAGTTCATTGTTTTATTAAATGGCCACATTCTGAATTTATTAATCATTGATTTCTCGTTGCTGTTTCATAACATGTTCAGTACATTTCGTATTGGCGTAGATGAGATACATCTACATATATGTAGGTACAAATTATTTAAAATTTTCCTCTGCCCCTTGCCTATTCGTTCGTCTGGTCGACGTTTTGTCGTTTCGTCATAAGACAAATATTCCAATGCTTTAAAAATCATAATATTAGAGTAGCATCAGAATAATCTGCCTATAGGTTCATAGGTTCTCTTTAGATAATGGTAAAGCTACGCAGTTCGCTGCATGCGATGCATGAAATGCCACGGCCTCTCACCGGTGAACCGTTTGCTCATTTGCCCGTCTATTCAAAAAAAAGTTCTTTCGTTACTGGTGACTGGCTTATTGTCTCCATTGGAAATTAATAAGCGGCTAACTTCGCGATACTAAAGGAAATATGAGTACATAAGTACCTGTTTGCTCTTAAATGTTAAATGACAATGACCTTTAAATGTTTTTTTTGTATCAGATGCCGTGTACCAGAATGTGAAGCTTCGTACTCGGAAATAGCGAAACCTTCGTGGTGGCCAGAATATATAGATGCAAAATGCCACAAGCCAACTCTGAATACGGCATCAATGTATGCGACGAATTTAACCTGCACAAATACCACGTTCAGCGGTCAAGTGGAAGAGTGTTATGAATGGATCTATGAAAATAATAATTCCATTGTTGCCGAGGTTATTTTTAGTTTTTTTGAAGTGTTTTTACGTAGAATTAATTACTCTTTAAATCTACTCTTTCCAAATAGGGCATTTTGACTTTTTTAACTTCAATTACTATCGGTGGTCTGAAGATCCAGCACCTCATTTCTGACTCAAAAAGAGTGATGAAATTCGGCCTGATGATTGGGAATAAGTTCCTCCGCCTATTCCATTTGGCACGTAAAATTTTGGCGGGTCGAGGGTTGACAGCCGTGATCAGTGTGATCACACATTCGGGTGGAAAAGGACGAATTAAGTTCAGACAAGTTTCCATTCTGATATTATTTGTATAAAAGATAAATAAGTACTTAGATACAAATACATAAATATATTTATGTAAATATTAGGCCTACCTAAATCTATTTATTACATACGTAGGTACATTAATTTTAAAAATTACTTATAGTAGAATACTGTAATGTTAAAATCTCTTGCAATAACAGCGTTTTAAAGGTTGTGGGAAAGGTTCTTCGAGATATTATTATTATTATTTAGGTAATTTAGAATAAATGGGTATTCAATTATAGTAAATTAATGTGCGCAAATACAAATGAACAGGAATCCACATAACTTTTTTTTTTACAAAATTCTTAAATGTGATCATATTTGCGAATGCCAAATACAAATCTAATATAAACATTTTGAGGTCAAGTGAAGTCTATTAATTTGTTTGAACTTATTTAATTATAATTATTAATTAATCATTTTATTATAATCTCGCGACCAAGGGGGCTTAGTCTTCGCACAGAGCGTGTTTTCTTGATTAGCAGCCGTAGCAATGGGGCCAGTTTACTGGACACGTTAGGGGCCTCCCATTAATCACGTGAGGTTAGAAAATACCACGAGGGGGGTAGTCTTATATGTCTCCACGTATCACGATGGGGCGGGGCGGGGGGTGGGGTCAAAAACATCACGAGATTAATGGACGATCCCTTATCAGTAGACCGAGATGCGAAGAATTTTGGTTTCACCTAGTCTTTTAATTGAATATAATGTAACAAATAGTTTTTTAATAATTTTAATTTAGTTCTAGATAGTTATCTTTCAACTACGTATTAAAAATGACCAGAAATGAGGTTCAATTTGTGCTATTTATCGACATTAACTGCTGTCCCGCTATGTTAATACTGCAATATCTTTGAAATTATTCGTTTAAATTGCATGCTGTAAAAGGTCAGGATAATCTATATTACATGCACAATCTATTTAAGGCACTTAATTGGATGAAAATTAATGATGTAATGTTTAAAACCGCTTCGTAAATAAGCCATTATTTCTCGTAAAAAGTAAAAAAATAAAATTGGTCATTGTGGGTTATCCTAAGAGATAGACGTATATCCCATATCACACATATAGTAGCAGCAGTAATAGGTATTTCATAAATAATTCAAAGAAATCATTGGCTTGCGCCCGAATTCGTTCATATGCCGTCTTGATACAGAAACGGGCTGTTCGACCTCCAGACCAATAACACCAATTTAAATGCCTGCAATTTTGCGACACTCAACTGTCGACTTAATATTTATTTTGATAACCCATAAATGGCTTCTATTATCACGTTAAGTGTAAAAAAAAAAAAAATTCGCGTGGAGTCTCTCCGCGCTATGGAAGTAAAACTTTGTAACAAACAAACATACATTTATAACACGCTTAATTTAAAAATAGCACATCTTACTTACATTACGACGGGCCTCGTGGTGTATTAGTAAAATCGAATGTAGAACGGAGATTGGCGGATTCAATCCCCACTTGAGTATAAATCTTAATATGGGTCTGAGTAGAATTTGGTAATTACTCCTCTATTTAAGAAGATACCCCATATTCAACGTCGTATTGTTCTTTGATTTAGGTACTCCCCCAAGCTCAAGCCCATTCAACCCATATTGTAAAAATGCATTAAAATACTTATTCCGCAATATTGGATTTAGGATGACGTCACATTTTTCAACATACTATCGAAAAGCCCTTTTATTTGATACACCAAAAAAGCATTAAAACTATCTGTGAATGAGAGCTATTGGTATTTCCCGGGCGAACCAGCCCATTTATGCAGCGGACTGCTTAGCTCCTCGTGTTTAAAAACTTAAAAAATGAGTTGTAAGATCAAGAACTTCGTAATACATAATAAGTAATATTTATTACATTCATAATATATACCTACATACTACATTGCAAAATGAAAAATTCGATCCATGCGGTTCGAATAAGAATATCGACGTAAAGTTGCCCGTGCCGCTTTTCGTTCGGTGAGGGAGGTATCCAAAGGTCCGAGCCCCTTTCCCTCCTACTCTCTTAAAGGAGCGCAACGCACCACAGTGTTCATGGGCGGTGTCAAATTGCTTACCATCAGGTGACCCACTTACTCGTTTGCCCTCCTATCCCATAAAAAACTAAGAATTGAATTGTTATTATCATTTTCGCGTGGAGAATTATCCAAATCTCAAATTTTTACCATGGGTTACCTACCTAATATCAAGTAATTCAGAGAAATCATTGGCTCGGAATCGATCCCACGACCAGCGAGACTATTAATATTAAAATATTATAGGTACTATTAAAAATTGGAATGATAACTAAGTTCAAATGATAACTAAGTTCCTAACTAGTAAGTAAGTGGTGTAACCTAATGGTATTATTACATCACTAGTAAAACTAATAATCACTTTGAACTTTGAAAATGTATAATCTGTTGAAATGTAAATTATAAAAGGCATGGCACTTCAAATAGAATGTGATTAACAGACATAAAATAGAATGATCAACATTATCATAATGGTGCCTGTATAGATATTTAATCCAAATATCTATTTGGAATATATATCATACGGACACGTCACAGACATGTCTGTTCATCACCATCTATTTGAAGTGCCATGCCTTTTATAATTTACATTTCAACACATTATACATTTTCAAAGTTCCAAGGAATTATATCTTATATCTTTAAACGAGCAATTCTTGTATATATATATATATATATATATATAATTGGAATCTCGGAATCGGCTCCAACGATTTTCATGAAATTTAGTATATAGGGGGTTTCGGGGGCGATAAATCGATCTAGCTAGGAATCATTTTTAGAAATTTTTTATTTTATCGTGTTTTATCGATAATCAACTTAAACATCAACTTACTTTTTTATTGGAATTCCTGACATCTATTGGCGAATACTATTATTATTTTAAATTGTGAGCAACTAACTTGCTTTAACGACAACAACACTAAAGCTATTCCAGCAGATGGCGTTGTTTATAAAAAAAAGAAAATACCGAGCAAAGCTCGGTCATCCAGATATTTAAAGATAATATATATATATATATATATATATATATATATATATATATATATATCAAATATAAAAATATTTGATATTTTTTTATTTCATAATATAGAGATTATTTGACCGAGGACCATAAACAGACTATTATTTATACCCATAATCTGAACTTATTTTATTCCAAATAACTCTGGTTCAGCGCTTATTTCTAAGATCTTGTAACTTGTAATTGCCAAACTAGTTATGAATTAACTATATTTATTTATTACACTTGAACAACCAAGGCTCATGTATATGTAAAAATTGGATGGGTAGATAGCAGTACCTTTGTATTTCATAATATAGAAATTATTTCACCGAGGACCAGAAACAGACTATTATTTAAACCCATAATCTGAACTTATAAATGTTTCTTTTTATAAGATTAGTTAACCATGAGTATAAACCATGAGTGATGATTGAAGTCAGTTTATCATTAAATTATCCTTGAAATATATTATACTTGAAAATTAATTCTCTTATAAGTTATAAATGAAAATTATAAATCAAGTTACTTGATAAATAACATAGCATAACATAACTTCACGCCTTTTGTTACCCGAAGGTGTAGGCAGCGGCTGTTAAGCCTCGTCTCGCCGTTATGTTTACGTCCCAAATGGAATAGGTGGCGAACCTATTGCCATACCGGGCACAAAGTTTGTCAGTCATCGATATTTATCACACATAACTTCCGAAAACAATTTCGAAAAGTCATTGGTGTGAGCCCGTGTCTGGAATTGAACCCGGGACCTCTGGATCAGAGGCCGTGCGCTCGCCCACTGCGCCACCGAGACTATACTATACTATAACATAGTTTTATGTAATATATAAAGAAAACTGTAAATAGCTAATGTTGTTTAGGTATGCTTTGCAATATTTTAAATGTGATGAATTAAAAAAAGAAAATACAGTTTATAAGTTTATAATTACCAAAATATTCGTAAGTACATCCAGTAACAAGTAATATATTTGTTCAAATCACGACTAATTTTGGTTTAAGCAAAAGCTCTTTGTCGTATTGTCTTTCACAGAGTAAAATTAATTCATCGTCACTCGTTATGCACTATTTTTTTACGTTCATAAGCTTTACTACAGAACAAAGTACTCCTAAACCAATTTACACTTTACAGTTGGAGTATATAGTTGAATATATTTAATAAAAACAAACAAATAGAGCAGAGTACCGAACTGTCATGATTATTTACTAATAATATGTTTTTACGTTTTCGGTCATAGAGGTCGCGATTCGCATACGTCAACTTATTAAATCGCGCTATGGTTTCACTACCGTAGGGTTTATATATGATTGACATTCCAAATCAATTAGTACCTCCACTTGCCACTAGATGTCTGTGTACTATTATAATTCAAGCTTAACAAATTGAAAAGTTAGCTTCATATATACTTTGATGTTTTAAAGTAGTACTAAATATTAATATATATTGCCCCGCGAGGGCCGCAAGGGGGCGTTAAAAGCGTTAAACGCTCTTGCACGAGACATTAGAAGTTTTACTTCAAAAAAAAATGTCCGTGTTATATGACACAACATGGATTGCGCATATAGTATAAAAAATAAATTAAAAGCAAAAATCCTTTTTAAAGAAGCTTTTATTTAAGCGGTCTAAAAATAAGAAAATAATGTTTCCTTAAAAATTTCCAGTATCAACTTAGAGCCTCAGTATGTACAATTTATATAATTATATATTATTACTAGTTATACAGACAGACTGGAACATTACCGCATAGAACCTTTGGTAAGCCGGAGAGAGACATTTGACGCTGTCTTCTTTCATAAATTAATTAATGGTACCTACATTAGATTGTAGCGAACTTTTATGCAAATTGCAACTCAAAATACCTACTCGTTTGCCAAGAAAACAGGCGTACAATCTAATAAATATACAACCCTCAAGAACTAATCTTGGTCAGTACGCCGCTCTGCCCAGACTTTGTCGACAGTATAATGCCATATCTAAAACTCACGACATAGACATTTCATACGCTCTGCCAAAATTCAAAAATCTATTAAAACCTATTATTAAGCCAATTGTGAAATAGTAACTTAGGTTATATATAAATATTGTATTGTAATTATTTAGTGCTTATTAATGCTTATATATATAGGTATAATATATTGTGCATGATGTGACCTCTTGTAATTGAGGGAATACGCTTGTTTGTACCCTACTGTTTATACTGTAATAAGATTGTATGTGTATATCCTTGGTTGGTGGTCCAATAAAAAAATAAAATATGAGCGCACCTTAAATTGAGCACTGGCATGGGTTAAAAAGATAAAATAGTTACAAGCGATTATTAAACAAGTACAGGTTGTTTAATTATATGTTTTACTTTTTAATTAGACTCAAATAGTTTTTGAAATAATTAGAAAATCGATGAAATTCTCAGCGATAAGTGTAACATATACTCTCGAGAGCAATGAATCCGGGTCACTTAAAGAATGTTAAAAATCTCGGAAACTAAAAATGATAGGTTAATGCAATAAATTGTATTTAATAGACAATGTAATACTCCTTAAATGAAAGTAAAAAAAATATGAGTCACCATACATTTTATTAACACAAAATTACATAAAGAAAAAATCTGCTGATCTCTCCTTAAAACAAAAATAGGAAACATGAAATTTTTGAACTTTATTACGATTATCTTGAATTTTAATACTTCGTATTGCCTCCTCGTGCTTCCATTACTGCGTTTACGCGGTTTGGCATGCTGTACACCAAGTTCCTTATACGATTTTGGGGAATATTCTCCCATTCCTCTGTGAGAGCAATTTTGAGCTCACGAAGCGTGATTGGGGGAGGGTTTCGTTGTTTTACGCATCTGCCTAGCTCGTCCCAAGCATGCTCGATCGGGTTGATATCCGGGCTGCGCGCTGGCCACTCCATACGAGTAATGTTCATCTCTTGAAGGTAGTCATTCACAATCCTACCTGTATGAGGTCGGGCATTGTCATGCATAAATATAGCATCCTCACCTAAATTGACCATAAATGGACCAACGTGATCATTGAGGATTTCTTCCACATATCTTACGCTAGTTAAAGAGCCGTTTTCTATGATCACCAGCTCTGTGCGACTTTCAGAAGAAATTCCGGCCCACACAAGTACAGACCCACCACCGTAGGCTACTTTTTCCTCGATGCATGCTTGCTTGAATCTTTCCCCTGGTCTTCGATACACTCTGTGTCTTCCATCGTGCTTGTAGAGCATAAATTTTGATTCGTCGGAGAACATAACTTTTGACCAATCTTCAATACTCCAATTTACGTGGCTCTGGGCATATCTTAGTCTTGAAATACGATGCCCACGCTCCAGTTTAGGGCCGTTTGCAGGTCTAAGGGGTTTTAAGTTAGATTCAGCAAGCCGACGTCTTACTGTCCATGCACTTGGGTTACTTCCTCCGAGGCGTCGAAACTGATTGGTGAGTTCAGTTCCTGTGAGAAAGCGATTTCGAAGCATGGTGTTCACCAAGTATCGGTCTTCTCGTGCTGTGGTATACCTGGTTCTGCCCGTTCCTGGTCTGCGTAGGTTAGAACCAGTTTCTTCGTAACGTCGGAGAACTCTTTGTACTGTTGACAGCGACACACCAACAGTCCTGGCTGTATCGCGCTGACTCCGGCCGGTTTCCAGCATTGTAAGTATTCTGGTGCATTCTTCAGGCGTAAGCGACATAATTTCAGCTTGAATAATGAATATAGAGCACTATCAACATGGTTTATGTACCCACATAAATGACAGATTACAAACAAAAGCAAAACCAAATGCTGTAATTTCGTAGTTCCATCTTCGAAAGTGGCCCTTTTTCAAATTTGATTTTTTTATGATATAACTTTACAATAACTAAGAAGTTTTAATACCTTCATTTAAGGAGTATTACATTGTCTATTAAATACAATTTATTGCATTAACCTAGCATTTTTAGTTTCCGAGATTTTTAGGATTCTTTAAGTGACCCGGATTCATTGCTCTCGAGTGTATTTAAAATGAAATTTATGTAATGTAAGTAAATATGTGTTTATGTTAAAACTTATATATTATATTATTATTAACTCTGTTTTTATGTTACATAGGCGAGATTTACTTCAGTGTTTGCTGTGGAGCAAACCCGTCGACGTGGAGTATTAGTAGGTGGACGTTTTTTATGGCGTCTAGATTTCGCCTATGGCCTATTTTTATAAATAGTCTTTATTATGTATCCTCATTGTATCCAATATTTGATTCCCTAATACAAGTTGTAGTCGCCTAACTTGGTAACTAGATGGCGCGGTTTCATGTTGGCGTCCAAAAAAATATTATCAATTCATATATATTAAATCTAAAAGCGATATTCGGACGCTTTGGTTATAATCTCTTCTGATTCTCGAAATATAAATATTTATATGTATATACAATAATAACTTTCCTAAGATATCAAAGCTAAAAAGATATCAAGTGTACCTTCTGTGTACTAAGTATCGAGAATTTGTCAATAAAACAAAAAATACAAATTATTCATCTAAATTTATTTTATCACCTTCAAAGTAGGCCCCATCGCTTGCAATACAACATCTCCACCGCTTCACCCAGTCTTCCATACATTTTTCATAGGCTATTTGCGGTATGGCCTTTAGCTCATTCAGCGAATTTTCTTTTATGGCTTCTATTGACTCAAAACGTTTTCCTCGAAGTGGTAATTTTAACTTGGGAAATAAAAAAAAGTCAGACGGAGCCATATCAGGTGAATAGGGTGCTTGGTCGAGAACGTTTGTTGAATTTTTCGCTAAAAACTCTTTCACTTTAATGGCTGTGTGTGATGGTGCATTATCATGGTGCAGCATCCATGAGTTGTGTCGCCACAAATCTGGGCGTTTTCGGCGGATACTCTCACGCAAACGCTTCATGACGCCTAAATAATATTCTTTATTCACTGTTTCTCCCTCTGGAAGGAATTCGGAGTGAACCACACCACGGTAGTCAAAAAAACTGTCAGCATCACCTTGATTTTGGTGCGACTTTGCCGCGGTTTTTTGGGTTTCGGCTCGTTTTCGAGACGCCATTCTGAAGACTGTTGGCTTGTTTGCATGTCATACTCATAAACCCATGTCTCGTCGCCAGTTATTATACGTTTCATAAAGGTCGGATCCGTAGAAGCTCGGGAAACCATGTCTTCAGCGACATGCTTTCGCTGCCCTTTTTGAACAAAATTGAGCTGTTTTGGAACTAGTCGAGCGGCGACGCATGCCTAAAATGTCAATGAGAATATTGTGGACGGACTTAAAAGATATGTTCACCTCACTAGCCAACTCTCTCAGACTCATACGTCGATTTTCGAGCACTAGCTTCTTGATTCTGTCGATGTTTTCTTTGGTCGTAGCGGTTGAAGGTCTACCAGAATGAGGCAAGTCTACTACTACTTCTCGGCCTTCTTTAAAAGCCTTATACCATTCATAAGCCCTTGTTTTCGATATACATGATTCGCCGTAGGTATTTCGCAACATTTTTAGTGATTCACCACATGAAATATCATTCGAAACACAAATTTTAAGGCACACTCTTTGTTCAACAATATTTTCCATTGTAAAAATCGCCGAGGACTCAAAACTATGACCAACAAAAAGTTTAGTTTAAAACAAATTAAATGACAGATCCCGTTCAAATTTTGCGCGCTACATCAGTACAGTGCTACCAACATGCATTAAAAAAATTAGAACGACCTCTTTTACGCGGGTCTCTTTATTGACATATGCCCGATACTTTTTACACAGAGTAGTATGTTCTTATTTATTCTAAGTCAGTAACTTGAAAACAAATGACATCATGAAATTACTATCTAATGCAGACTTAACAACAGTTGACCCAAGAGTTCGTACCGGTGTCTCATCATTCATCCTGAATTGGAGTTTCAGCCGTCAAAAATCACTAATAACAAACATTGCGAGTATCTATTAATTATTATAGCAAAAATGATAAAAGTGATGGCTATGCTATTTGGTTACAGATGAATCTGGCGTGTCAACCGTTTAAAGTTAATTTAGTTGGATTCGTTCATAATGCTGGCATGATAGTGTCTATGATATTCACTGGATGGATAGCAGACAAGTAAGCGATTCCACATTTGCCTTTATAAATCATGCATCCGGTAAATTTTCAAAAGTTCTCACTCATCTCACAGAGTAAAATATAGAAAATAAAGTATATAAAGAACTCTGTGATATGTTCTGTGTTAAATTCAAATTTAGAATACAGAAAAAAACTGTTAAATAATCATAATTCCGGTTTTCAATCAACCATGATGATGTTTATATGTATATAATAATTAATGTGTGTACTTAATATTAAGCAAATTGTTACTCTTTTTTTTTGTATTATACTTTATTTTAACAGTGATAGAGCCAAGCAGTTCGTTGCATGAATGAGTCGGCTCGACCGGTGAAATACCACGACCTCTCAGAAGATCGACGTAAAGTGGCTCATGCCGCGTTTCGTTTGGTGAGAGAGGTATCCGGAGGCCTACCCCCTTTCCCTATCCTTTCCTTTCCCCTATCCCCTAAAGGTCGGCAACGCAACAGTAACACTATATGTGTTGCTGGTGTCCATGGGCGGCGTTGGTTGCTTACCATCAGGTGACACGCCAGCTCGTTTGCACTCCTATCCCATAAAAAAAATGCTTGATTTCTAGAAAAAAACTTATTAGCTAGTAACTTGTTTACATGTTTTTGAATTAAATTATGCCTATATTTTTTAGAATTGGCAGAAAACCTACGTTGATAATTTGTTCTGTTGGTGCTTCCATCGGAGTTGTCAAGATATTCCCAAAAGATTATTACCCATATTTATTCCTCGAATTTATGGAATCCGTAATTGGATCTGGGCTATACACAGTCGGCACAGTATTGTGTAAGACACCAATGAATGAAAATATTTGATAAGTTTAAAATTTAAGACCTATTATTTATATGTCACACATCTTTTTAGTGATAGAAGTTGGCGGCCGAACAAAGAGAGTGATGGCCGGCGTCATCTTTTCGTACGCAATCTACGTCGGGGAAATTGTTTTCGCAATTTTAGCAATGACACTGCAGTATTGGAAGTGGTTGATTATAATTGTCTACTCTCCGATGATACTTTTCATAAGTTATTTCTTCATATTAAAAGAAAGCACCAGATGGCAAATTCTTCAAGGACAAATGGAAGAAGCAAAGAAGACATTGAAGAGCATAGCAAAAATGAACAATATTGATATAGCTGGGAAGGAAATAGAGAATTATAGCGACAATGAACTTCGAGCTGCCTATGATGTGCAAGATCAAAAAGAGAAAGAGAATATAAGAGTCATCTTCGGCTCCAAAGAGATTATGACACGGCTAGCAGTCGCCTCGTTTTGTTTTTTTACTTCAAGTTTCCTGTACTATGGTTCATTGGTGTATAGTGTATTATTGCCGGGCAATAAATACACAAATTTTATTTTGGCATCATTAGCATCGTTTCCTGGTGAATTGATCGCTTTTTATACTTTCAATAAATATGGAAGGAGAATTACTTTACAATGCGGTTACATTCTTTCAGCTGTGTTTTTACTAGCTCAATGCTTCTCGCCTGACTGTAAGTTTATAATGAATATTACTCATAGTTGTCATAACTCTAAATATTTACACAAGTGATATTTTTTTCTCATTTATGTCTACTTTCAGACTTATCCTGGCTGAAGCTGTCGTTATTTATTATTGGAAGACTAGGAGTTGCGATATGTTTTACTGGCATTTACACTTATAGTGTGGAATTATTCCCTACGAGCGTAAGAGGGACACTATTTGGTTGGGGAAACACTGTAGCCAGAATCGGAAGTATGCTGGCGCCCCTAACGCCGCTCTTGGTAATATGTTGCGTCATAATTTTATAAATATCATCTTTAGCATGTGTATTATTATAAGCAGGGTAGTTGCCGACCTTTAAGGGATAGGGAATAGGAAAGGATGGGGCAGGGGGGTGGGCCTGCGGGTACCTCTCTCACCGAACAAAACACGGCATGAGCCACTTTACGTCGGTCTTCTAAGAGGTCGTGGTATTTCACGGGTCGAGCCGGCCCATTCATGCAGCTAACTGCTTGGCTCTACCATGTTCTAAATTTAGCTAAGCTATAGTGATATAAGTTTACGAACCGGCTGGTACATGTTGAAAATTATCATAAAACAACATCCTATATTAGAAGAGAAAGAAAAAATTAGAATCTTTATATTATTAGATAGATAAGCGACTGCGGACTCATTTTGACTTCGTTCTAAATACGCCTAAATTTGGAGTTTTGAAATTGCATTCAAATTTGGAATTTAGATTTGAGAAACATAATATTTGACGCCTCAAGGCATATCCCGTGACGTCCGTGGTAACATCAGTTATTTTCTTTATTTTATTTTGTGCTCCTCTAGCTTTTCATATAATAATATTATGGATCGGAAATAAAAAATCATATGTACTACCGGTTGGGTTTTTGTACGTAAGGAAATGCTTTATGCACACCCCCCGCCTGACGACGGCAGGGGGTAGTATGGAACTCCCAAAGCAGTACACTGCAATCCAATCCTAGGGCTAGGGCCTTCCTCCGGCGTTAGGGTGGTCCAGGACAGTGCTTCAGCCCTCTGGACCATCCTGCCACCCCCACCCCCTTCTAACGAGGCCGGCGGCGCCTCCGACGACCCTCCCTGGCCGCACCGGGGGGAAAACGGTGGCAGGGATTTTCTTCATCTTTTTCATAACATTGAATGTTTCTTTGTTACAGATTACTGAAGTAGCAGCGCTACCATCAATTCTGTTTTCTTTAACTGCCGTAGTTGCTGCCGTATTGCTCTTATTCACTCCGGAAACTATGACGCTACCCATGTTTGATACCATTGCACAGATCGAGGCATATAAATTGAGCCAATCCAAAATATGTACAAAATTATAAAAAAAAGTGCCAAATATACTTAATAATAATATTTACCGGTCATACGCCCGAATACTGAACCGCCACTCAAATCTGATAATAAAGTGCTGCTTACTATTAAAATTTCAAGTATTCTGTCTAATGTAACAGCTACTCAAACGCTTAAATAGCACTCAAATATTTGAGTGGCGGTTCAGTATTCGGGCGTAAGACACATGTTTGAAATCGTGTTTAAGTTTGAATTCATTCGAATATTCTGCTAATTTATTATAATTATTATATGTATACCTACTTGTTATTCATAATGTGGTTTTTATTGAAATAAGTTAGAGTTTATAGTTGTCTAGGTATTATAGCGCTTAAAAAAAATGTCTAGAAATATTGTTTATAATACCTGCACGTACTGACTGCATCGATTGAAATATGATGATTTCCTTCTTTAATACAAAACTGGCTGACGAAACAGACAAAATTTTAGAGGTTTTTAATATACGCGAGTTAATTTCTATGATCTCGAAACACTAATTTAAAAATAAAACAGGCCCGAAAAAATGCTTACACGACCTCACTCGCTTTATTGATAAGCAAACGAAGCGCCTTCTCTTACTGTCTATTTAGAAAATAACTATGCTTTATAGTATACATCGACGATCGACGTAAAGTGGCTCATGCTGCGTTTCGTTCGGTAAGAGGTACCCGGAGGCCCCATCCCTCCTTATCCTACTCCCTTAAATGACGAAAACGCAACTGTATCACTATATGTGTTGCAGGTGTCCAAGGGCTGCCCAGCGCAGCTCACTTAACATTAGGTGACACGCCTGCTCGTTTGCCCTCCTACCTGTAAAAAAAGTCATTGATGGTCTTAAAATTTTTAAAATCTCTTCATTAATTTCAGTTTATTAGCAATATTACTTTCTGTAAAAAAGAAACAGAGTTGCGTAAGGAAATATATATAACAGTGTCATCATCATCATCATTAGCCTATTGCAGTCCACTGCTGGACATAGGCCTCTCCCAATGTGCGCTACAACATCCGATTCTCTGCCTTCCGTATCCAGTCTTTTCCAGCAGCCTTTCTGAGGTCGTCTGACCATCGGGCTGGTGGGCGTCCTACGCTACGTTTACCAAGACGCGGTCTCCACTCAATGGCCTTCTTACTCCATCTACTGTCGGTCCTTCGGCAGATATGACCAGCCCATTGCCACCTCAGCGAGCTTATTCTGCGAGCTATGTCGGTTACCCGAGTTCTCTGGCGGATATACTCATTCCTGAGTTTATCCTTCAGAGATACCCCGAGCATAGCCCGCTCCATAGCCCGCTGAGCGACTTTAAATTTGTGGACTAGCCCCACCGTGAGTGTC
The DNA here is from genome assembly GCA_905147225.2 of Euproctis similis. NCBI lineage: Eukaryota > Metazoa > Arthropoda > Insecta > Lepidoptera > Erebidae > Euproctis > Euproctis similis. The sequence continues at coordinate 13,158,468 of LR990105.1, forward strand.
CACGTTTCGCCACCGGTCAAAGACACTTTGGTCTTCACACATTGCGGTATAGGCGAGCTGCAGACCCGACGCAGTTTGCCAAATGCAACCCAACCCAGCTGAATCCTCCTTTCGGCCTCCTTCTCGAAGTTTCGTCTACCTAACTGGATAGTTTGGCCTAGGTAGACGTATTTGTTTACGACTTCGAGAACTGACCCTTCGACGCTTATCGGTCCGGGCACGACATGTTCATTGAACATGACTTTGGTCTTGTCCAAATTCATGCCCAAACCGACACGCCGGGAGGACTCGTCTAGGCTGCCCAGTTTTCCGCTTAACTGTTCCAGCGACTCTGCGATTACAACGATGTCGTCGGCAAACCGAAGATGTGAGATGTCTCACCATTCACGTTGATACCCTGTCCAGTCTTACAGCGAGACGATTCGTGACGACCCTCGAGAACAACTTGTAGATATGGCTTTTTTTAAGCGATTGGAGGTCAAACGAGCAGGCGTGTCACCTGATGGTAAGCAACTAACGCCGCCCATGGACACCAGCAGCACATATAGTGTTACTGTTGCGTTGCCGACCTTTAAGGGAAGGGGATAGGAAAGGATGGGGAAGGGGGTGGGCCTCCGGGTACCTCTCTCACCGAACGAAACGTGGCATGGGCCACTTTACGTCGGTCTTCTGAGAGGTCGTGGTATTTCACCGGTCGAACCGGCCCATTTATGCAGTAAACTGCTTGGCTCTGCTCTGGCTGGTAATTCTTCAGTAAGGTTTTATCACCTTTTTTGAGGAACAGCACCGCCGCACTCCTGCCCCAAGCCTGTGGTGTTATGCCCTGGTGTATGACGGAATTAAAAAGACTTGCTAATTCCTTGATGGATAGGAGTCCCGCCGGATTTTAGAAGTTCTGTTTTATTCCGTCATCACCGGGTGCCTTGTTGTTCTGAATATGCCCGAGAGCCGCCCTAATCTCGCTTTCTGAAAAGTCGGGGATGTCCTCACTGTAGTGACGCGTTAGCGGGGCTCTGTGGTCATCATTGCTGTGTCTCGTCGGCTGGGTATTCCGTGTGGAATAAAGGAGCCCATAAAAAGATTCTATCTCTGCGAGAATCTCAGGCTTAGAGGTGACGACACGTCCATCAGCTTTTCTCTTTTTTTTTCAGCTTCGTCAGATGGGGCCTTCCAAGCTGCTGAGCGAACACTTTCGACCCTTTGTTGCGGTCGATCGCGTCCTCGATTGCTCGAGTATTCGATCGACGAAGGTCGCGCCGCATCAGCTTTCTAATACGCTGGTTTAGGTTTTTCCATTCTGACGAAGACAGCTGATCGGATGGAGTTTCTCGCCTTTGCCTCATGGCTCATCTACATAAACAGTGTACCTAAATGTTTCACTGGCCAGGTTCCAAAGCGCAAAGAATGATAGCACCCAGCCCCGGATCTCCATTTTTTTCAAGCGGGGCACAATCTGTAAAATGCCGCCCCCGCCCACATAGATTTATTTTTACCTGTATCATCCGTGATTTCAGCATCCACTATAAGGGTATAATATATCAACAATACATCAACAATTAATTACATACATAAACAATCAACAAAATGTCTTCCACCACGGCTGGTCCCCGAGGAAGACTTAGACCAATACCCTCTAACAAGAATAAAAAATAAAAGGAATAAGAATAAGTTATACATAGCAACTTTAAATACCAGAACTCTACGAACACCAGAATCTCTGTCAGAACTCGAAGAAGCGTTGAAGGACCTGAAAGGGGATATATTAGGCATTAGCGAAATGAGAAGAACAGGAGAATGCATTGAAGAGCACCAGGACTTTGTACTATTCAACAAAGGTGACATCGAAGGACAAGGAGGGGTCGGATTTTTGGTTAAAAAGCACCTAAAAGAATACATAATAGAATTCATTGGAATAAATGGCAGAATTGGCATACTCAACATCAAATTACCTAGCTTCAAGAAAACATGGACAATTATCCAAGTCTATGCTCCTACGAAGCAATCAAATGAACCTATACATGAATCTTTTTACAATGACCTATCTCAAACTATTATAAGTAACTACTCAAAAAATATAATTATGGTAATGGGAGATTTTAATGCGCAAGTGGGAATAAAACAATATAAAGAAGAATATGTGTTAGGAAACTTTGGCTACGGCAAAAGAAGCAAAAATGGGCAAAGACTGGTTGAATTTTTATTAGAACACAATCTAACCCTCCTAAATAGCATTTTTAAGAAAAACAAAAACAACAAGTGGACGTGGATCTCTCCGGGTGGGAATCATAGAAACGAAATAGATTATATTATATGCAGCCACCCAAATCTATTTACAAACACAGCAGTTATATCAAAATTAAACTTTAATACCGACCACTGCATGGTAAGGGCGTCACTCAATACTATATCATCCAAAGGTTCCAGAAAGTTCGCCATACATTGTATACCCCCGACATGCAGTCCTGAACCCAACAAAATAATGAATAATTCCCTGTCAATACTCAGCAGAGAACTATTACAAACCGATGAAAAAGATTTAAAAACAAGCTACAACAAACTACAAAACAGAATTGTAAGTCAAAGAGACCAAAAAAAGACACAACATAAATACAATTTAAGTAATTCAACATTAGAACTTATAAACGATAGAAAAAGTTTACTTGACTGCAAAATAAGGAAACAGAACATCAAAAAAATACGTGAATTAAGCAAAAAAATTAAAGAGGGCATCAAAAAGACAGGAAAGTCAAAAGGCTGAAAACCCTAGAAAAACATATAGAGAGGACAGGGGGAACTAGAAAAGCTATAAAAGAACTCCGAGAATCAAACCAATGGATCCCGAAATTGAAAAACAACCAAAATAACGTAACAGGCCGAAAAAACATTCAATAGCTACAGAATTCTACCGTAATCTGTATTCCAACCAGTACACCAAACTACACTCTGCTCTCAGGGAACCCAGAACCTGACATTTTACCCAGTGAAACCAAGAAAGCCATACTAAGCCAAAAGTTAGACAAAGCACCAGGTCCTGATAAAATAACAAACGAACTACTGAGAGGAACCGTAGACAAACTGGTCCCCATTTTAACTAAAATCTTCAACATCATCTTGAGATCGGGACAGGTTTCAGAACAGTGGGAGACATCCCACATCATTCGTAGTAGTAGTAAGGCAAGAGTACAACTGGAAACCTTGGGTGAAATATTCCATATAAAAAGAGGCGTCAGACAGGGTGACCCGATGTCCCCAAAGCTATTCTCGGCGGTGCTGGAAAACATATTTCGAAAGCTAATCTGGGACCAACATGGATTAAATATAGATGGTCAAAAATTAAACCATCTCAGATTCGCTGACGCCTTTTTTTTATTTGAAGAACAACCAGGTATACTAGAAAAAATGATACAAGATCTAAGCAAAGAAAGCGAGACAGTGGGTTTAACTATCAATATAAACAAAACGAAGCTATTAACGAACTCTAAGAAACAGGAAATAATAATTAACAACCAACCTGTTGAATATGTAGATGAATATGTGTATTTAGGGCAAATCATCTCACATACAGACACGACTACAAAAGAAATCAAAAGACGAATAGCTAACGGATGGAAAAGATATTGGTCACTGAAAGAGATCATGAAATCCACAGATCTTAGTACTGGTATAAAAAGGAAGGTCTTCAATACCTGTGTCCTCCCGTGTATTACATATGGGAGTGAAACCTGGGCTCTCACAAAACTTCACAGAAACATGCTGAAGTATGATAGGTATTAAGAAACAAGATAAGATACGAAACACCGTCATAAGAAGTAAAACAAAAGTCACAGACGTACTTACTAAAATAGATAGTTTGAAGTGGAGATGGACTGGGCACATGCTGCGCGATACACAAGAGAAGTGGAGCAACATCATAACAGACTGGTACCCTAGAGATGGGCAAAGGAGTAGAGGAAGACAAAACAAGAGATGGGAAGATGAACTGAGACTAACGGCAGGTCCAAAATGGAGAAGGGTTGCTAGAGACAGAGTACAATGGAAATTGTTAGAGGAGGCCTTTGCCAAGAGGCACACTGAACTTAGAGATATCTTATAACTAAAAAGACAACCACAATACGAAGTAACAAGAAAGTAGTTCAGGATAAGAGGCTTATTATTATTATTATTATTATAAGAGTATAATAAATTCGCAGGGCAATACAAATATTGGGAAAAGCATACTGCAAATCATGTTAATATCTACAGAGCTATTAGCATGATTTGCAGTATGCTTTTCTATCTCTCTAGATAGAAATCACCAAATGAACTACTGAATACTTTTTAAAATCGTAAAGCTCCTGGCAAAATTTAACGGCGGCGCTTAAATCTCACTCATATTTTGCCAGATCCAGATCTCCTCCATACACTGAGTAATTATGAAGTGATAAGCAAGACCGACGCAGTAAATGCCTGGAAATTGGCCTAACCACACTCTAATTTACTGACTAACCCATTTTCCTAGAGACAATGCGACGGCTCGATCTGCGCCATCTTAAAAAATCGCTTATTAGTGGTTGCTGAGCGTGCTCGTTTGCTCGCTGTGCGAGAATGGCAGTGCCGTGTTTGGCTTAAGGCGCTGCCTTCGAGAGACGTGATCTCTGAATGTTAGCCTCATGACGAAGCTCAAGGTTGCTCAGCGTACTATGGAACGGGCGATGCTATGAATCTACGTCCAGCAGTAGACCTCAAAAGGCTAATGATGATGACTGCCATCGCCCAATTTAAGCACATTATTAGATGATATGACTTTCCGTATCGCAACGTGCCTTCTTTTAGGTGCTCCCTGTGTTTCGTCGCATTTATGTTGCTTCGGAGAGGTTGTAATTTGAAGGACAGCACAGTGAAGGACATCATGGCCTTTCATGCGCCAGGAGCACCCGCCGCATTTCCCGTCACGCTAATATCAAAGACATTATCTGTCGTGCTCTTGCCACCGCCGGGGTACCAGCCGTTTTAGAACCGAACGTTTTTGTGCGATGATGACAAGAGACAGAACGGGATTCTCTTTTGTCTAGAAAGATGGGCATATAGGCCTTTGGTGTGGGGCGCTACTTGCGTCGATAGCGTTGCGCTATCACACCTTTCAAGCACGATAGGGTAGTTGCCTTGCCTTGTTAAATGTAATAATTAAGCAGTTGATCAACAAATTAATAATTGGCCTTCATCAGATGCCGATTTTTCTCAGTTTACGGAGCACGTGCAGATTTGCAAGTAGTAAATATAAAAGGTGCATCAGCTCTACTCCATATGCACAACGAAAGTAGGCCGCATAAAGTGCAACTATGCTAATATTAAGACAATGCAAATATCAATATAAAAAGAATAAAAGCAAATCTGTACGTGCACCGTACACTAGATAGATAAATCGAAGTGCTCTGAGGATCCCAGCAACATACCGACACCAGAAGTATCAATTAACTTAAGGGACATTTTGGCCATAATGATCGATGGGTGTATATTTGAAATTTCTCTATCGTTAAAAAGTGTCCCTTAAAACTTTTCTGAAGATCTGGACAGATTTTTTTAAGAAAAATAAAAAATTATATAGCGAACCTAAAATATTTTTACGCGTCAGAAAAATAACGTAAATACTTCCGAAATACAATTCATTCTCTTACGTTAAACGTTTGTAGTTAAATTCTCACAAAATGTCCTTTACGTTATGACAGAATTGTAGCTTCAAGATGATTTGTCCCTTACATTTTTTAAGTAATGTGTTTCTTACTTTAATGTTTCTACTACACATCTCAATCAACATCATCCAAGGTCATCGTTCTGCTTTTCCCGGATATGGACAAGAGGCCTCCTTTGGCGCTAAAGCGGTCTAGGGCATGAGTTCTCTGCCGACAGGGCCCCAAATGCCGCATAAATAGAAAAGGAATAGAAAGAAGCTGTGGCCTGTGGCATTTTCGGGAGCGAAGAAGAACGTGGTAGAGATGTATGGAGAATGAAAAGCCGCTGATACCTATTACCCTAGTACAACTAGCTCAAACCGTCGAGAAAAGTAACTTCTAAACATCCCATAAAGGGATATAAAGATATAGGGATACATAGATATCCCTAAGAGATTACGAATGTACCACATCTAGAGGCACAGTGCTTCTAGATGTGGTACATTCGTGTTAGTTTCCAGCTTAAAGGAGCGGCCGCTGATACTGTTAATGTGACGTGGCACACTGTGTTTTAGAATGGTACATTTCATGAAATAGAATTATATAGACAGCGCGAAGAAAAAAAAATAAAAGAATAGGAAAAGGGAGTTCTTTTAGAAATTAGACTTCAAGGAAAGATAGGATATTTGATCAAGTTAGAACAAAAGTTTTTGTTATATCCTGATCAAATGAAGTAGGCTTAAAAGAACTGGCATGCAGAGCCATTAAAAATACGAAAAAAAATACAAAAAAACAACCTCTCTGTATCTGTCAAAGTTCGTCTGAAATTAACCTAAAATTCTTTAAAAAATATAATTAATTTTAAAGCCTGTTATTAATACTATATTGAAATTATCAAATAAGATTATGGAGGGGTTTGAAGTAAGAATACTGAATAGCAAAAAGGTACACTCCACGTAAAGTATTATTTTTAATATCCCATTTTATTTTTAATATACATTCTGCTATATTTAAACTCTATTTTAGGGGAAAGCATTATTTGCAACAAAGAAATATGATACAGGAGATATCATTTTGGAAGAGGATCCACTGGTTTCCTGTCAGTTTGCTTGGAATGCTGCATATCGATACCTGGCATGTGATTATTGTATGAGGTAAATAGTCACCATATATTTTTCAAGTTTTAATAGTCTTCTGAATAACCTAGTCGTTTAGCACTGCGACTTCTGATTGTCAGGCCCAAAATATGGACTATTATTTCCAAATTTATTGTATTTCAGGCCATTAGAAACTCCAGAGCAAAATGTACGTCGTTTATCGAGCAAACCAGACATTGTTCTACCACATGCAGATTGCTTTGAAACTAACTTTGAATCTATTACAAACTGTGGCACTTGTGGTATTTTATATTGTACTGAAGAATGTAGACAGAAAGCTTATATGACCTACCATCAGTTGTTATGTTATGATTCTGGTGATACACAACATCCAATAGTGGTTCTTCTAGAAGCATGGAAGTAAGTATAAGAACAATACTACAAGATATTCAAATAAACAAATAGTATAAGAACTATCATTACATCATATAAAATTAAGTCTCTTTCCCATTGCATGCTTATATCTTTGAAAGTACACAACAGATTTCGATGCGATTTTAATAGATAGACAGTATCAACAAGGTAGTTTTGTCTATAATTTATGTCTGATGTAGTAAAGAAAAAGTGATAAATCCAAAATTTAGTTATTTATTACTTTGTTGAGGAATTAAGCTCAATGGATCAACTAGTATATGATATTATTTGCATATGAATGCAAATAATATGTCAAAAACTGAAAAAGAAAAACATGTTTATCAAAAACTCAACATCTCGGATTTTGAAGTTAGTAAAGCAATAATCCAATGTTTTCTTCACTTATAATGTTTCAGACAAATGCATTATCCTCCAGAAACTACAAATATAATGCTTCTATTGCGAATATTAGCTAATATTCAACAAAGTTCTAATCCATCGGCCATTGCTGCTAAAGTAAAGCAGTTTTGTCACAGAACAGTGAACGAGGACGCAGAATTGGTGCACAAGTTGCTGGGAGAACAATTTGTTGATCAACTGAACACTTTGAGAGAATTAACGGCAAATGCAATTAGTGGGGAATATGTGCAGGAGGTATGATATTGAATGGTCATGAATGTTAGTAAATGGGAAATAAAATTATATTTGATAGAACTATTATTTTTAGTGAGGATAAATAGTTACAAATAAAACAATTCAGACCTTACAACCTTTTAAATAAAATTTAGTTTAAATAGTACGAAATTACTGTAAGTTAGTAAAAAATATCATGAAATTACTTAATACATACTTTTTTATCTACATTGTTTGCAGTTTTTAACACCAGAAGGATTTTGTTCCCTTATGGCACTAATAGGCACAAATGGTCAAGGTATTGGCACCAGTCCCTTGGCAATGTGGGTGAATGCTGTACTGGAGTTAACAATGTCCGATGATGAGAAACAACAAATGGAATTATTTATTGATAAACTGTATCAATATGTTGAAGAAGGTAAATAAGATGTCTGTTTTAATATAATATTCACATTTAAATACCTAAGCTGTTGGCAGTATTGTTTCTAAATCATTCATTGTCATAATAGGTTCTAAGGAGTATATAGAAAGTCTATTGCAAAAGATAGATATTTAAAAATATTTACTCATTAATAGATAGTAGTACTTACAAATACTTACATAGTAAGTAAGTACTTACATAGAAATCAAAGTCAAAATAGTCAAGATTTTTTTGCAATAATTGTTTAAAAGTCAGAACACACTCAAATGCGTACTCTGAGAGACATTTTCAGAAATACAGTATATATTTATACTGTATTAAGTATGATAAACATGATTTTTTAATTTCATTACAGAATCTGGTGCATTCCTGAACACAGAGGGATCAGGATTGTTTCAGTTGCAAAGCACATGCAACCACAGTTGTTCTCCTAACGCAGAGTCCACATTTCCTTACGGCAATCACAGGTTGCAGTTGAAAGCATTAAAAACTATCATGCCTGGTGATGAGATTTGTATTAGTTATTTGGATGATTGCGCACTACAAAGATCAAGACATTCAAGACAGAAGGTAGGTTTTTATTATTTTTTTGCTTAATATTGAAGTAGAATTTTATTCTTGTTTTATTAGTTCAATATCTGGATGACCGAGCTTTGCTCGGTATTTTCTTTTTTTTTATAAACAACGCCATCTGCTGGAATAGCTTTAGTGTTGTTGTCGTTAAAGCAAGTTAGTTGCTCACAATTTAAAATAGTAATAGCATTCGTCATGTCAGGAATTCCAATAAAAAAGTAAGTTGATGTTTAAGTTGATTATCGATAAAACACGATAAAATGAAATTTTCTAAAAATGATTCCTAGCTAGATCGATTTATCGCCCCCGAAACCCCCTATATACTAAATTTCATGAAAATCGTTGGAGCCGATTCCGAGATTCCAATTATACATATATGTACATATATACATATATATATACAAGAATTGCTCGTTTAAAGATATAAGATTATTAAACTTTTTGCACAACAAAGATGGCAACTTATTACAAAAATTTGTTGGAAATAAAATAACAAAAGTCTTTGTTTTCACAGGAATTAGCACAAAATTATCTATTTGTGTGTTGGTGTGAGCATTGCAGTGAACAAGCTTCTCAACCTGACTGTACTAGCGAGGAGGAGATGAGTGATGATGAGGTGGATGCAGATGACTGATGTTCCAACATACTTGCCTTTTGTCTACTAGGACTGTGACGAGGCAATAAAACAAAAGACGCTTATATGTGTGTGGTCATTGTTGAGTTCTCTCAAATTTAAATATGGTGGAATAAAAATGTATTTAATTGGAATGTAATAGACATACTGTACAGTGTAAAGTGCAATGGGTACAGAGTACTGTTCCCATTTATACATATATATTATGTATTACGAAAAATTTTCGTTATATATCTTAGGAAGGCTCCAATAGTATCAATAGATAAAACTGAAAACCTTTTTCTTGGTTACATTCATTTGAAAAACAAGCTACTGGTTTACTGTTGCCATTCTTAACTTGTGAACTGCCCCAACTCCAGTTTTATTTTTGAACAATCTATAGTAAGTGGTCGTGTACATTTAGCTGATAATAGAAATGGCAGTATAGAATCATATATTATTAAACATAGTTTTGGATTTTACAACAAAATATGTTAGTGGAATATGGCTCTTGAATGTATTTATCTTTCAAAGATATATATATATATATATGTCTAAATAGATTATTATAATAGAAATATTGTAATATGTAAGCGAAAAATGTAACCAGGATATATTTTAGGATCCACAAAAAAACTAGTTTTTATATGGTGTCTAGAGTTGGCCTAAAATATGTGAATGTGGCTTAGCTATCAATGTGATGTATACGTCAAATTATTGAAACTATGTACAATGATTAAAAATATATAAAATATGTGTACGCATATATACTTAATATATGCGTTAGAAAATGAGGACTATTGTAGCTGGACTATTCTTTATGAGCAATGTAATGTAGTCAAAAAATAATTCATCATCATCATCATCATCATTAGCCTTTTGAGGTCCACTGCTGGACATAGGCCTCCACCATAGAGCACCACAACTGCAGGTCCGCTCAATCATGGGGGCTGTTTGCCATAATCGCCACGCTTGGCAGGCGGGTTGGCGATCGCAGTAGGCTGTATTTTCTTGAGAGAGAATGCTGCTGCCCATTCTTCTAGCTTTTCCTTTAGTCGCCTTTTACGACACCCACGGGAAGAGATGGGGTGGCGGTATTCTAAGCTGTAATAATTACATTTAACATTACTATTGAAATCAGGACAACGAAACGATGACAAATTCGCGTATTTCAAGGCAGATCCCTGCCTAAAGAGTGTTTACACGTCTATTATGCCGACCTTCTCTTACAACCGTTTGGACATATATTTTATAATAGTGATTATATATTAATATTTGTATATTAGTAGTTGAAATGCTTATCTATATACATAGATATATGTATTTATAGTTGTCTGTATAGCCATTGATGGTATATATTATAGTTTTACCATAATAAATGTACCTACTGTATTTATAATATTATTACAAAATGACATAACTCACGCTTTTTTCTACCTGAAGGTGTGGCTGTTGAGCCACAACTCTCTTATGTTTACATTCCAAATGGAATAGATCGCAGGTGCAACATTTAGACGCCGGTTTTAGTTTAATATAACTAAATAAAAATCATTTTAAAAGAAATTAGTCTATAAAGGACTACATTTTTATATGTTTACTTAACATTAAGCAATAAAAAAATTAAAAACACATCATTCATAGTCAGGAGAAAGGTTCAAATTGCAACAAATTTGGCCCAATCCTCCAGTTTACAAACAAAAAATACATAACTCTGTTAATTCTTAGACATTTAAGTTGTTGTACCATAATATTCAGAAATGTAATAAAGCAACAATGAATATAAAATAAAGACTAAAGAAAACAAAACTAAATAATTAATTATCATATTTTTTAACAGTCGCGGGTGCAACATCAAATTATTTGATATGATTTTACAGATTATACTAATTCTTCGGATGGTAATATTTTCAAACGCGCAAAAATAAAATATGACCTAAAATGAAATAAAAAGTTAATAGTAGTTAATTATTAACTTGTATGCACTAATAATAAAAAAACGGCTAATTGCGTGATTTAAAAAATCATGTCTGAAGTCGTCTCTAGCGGAATCGCCCCGAACCTATTGCCATACATGGCACAAGGTTTTCAGTCATCGATATGGCATGTATCACACTTAACTTTCGAAATTAATTTAAAAATTCATTGGTGGGAGCCAGGATTCGAACCCGCGACCTCTTGATTCAGAAGCGGGGTGCTCGACCACTGGACCACCGAGACTTAATCTTGTATCCATATTCAAAATTATTGGCGTGCTAAATAAAAAATAAATCTTTATGTAACCAAATGTAATTTAGATCCATTGTTACCCTCATTATTATATCCTAATATTTCATAATGGCTAGATAATAGTATGAAGTATTAGCCTAGTGTGGTAGAACTTATAAATTCAGGGTACTGTAACATGCCAAATTATATAGTATGTTCTGATTATAACTATATAGAATGTAGTATATAGTGTCTTTTAGTAAACATAATAATAATTCCTTATAAAATGATTGATGATTACACGGAAATAACTAAAATTGGCCAAATATTTATGTATACGATCTTATAGTCAACGGCTGTAAGGAAGAGTTTGAAATCAGCATTGTCTAATATTCTTAAATGGAAATGTACTATACATTTAATTGTAACAACTTATTTGGTTGACTTGTTTATATTTTATGTTATTCGCCAAAATAGCACTCACATTTTGTTTAAATGGGTAATATAATAAAAAGATATTTATGCATCATTATAACTCAATATGTTATTACATGTAAATGAATTTCGAATTAATTTCAATAAATGGTATACATGAGAAAAGTGTTAATTTTTATTACAATTTTTTTTTATGGGATAGGAGGGCAAACGAGCAGGCGTGTCACCTGATGGTAAGCAACCAACGCCGCCCATGGACACCAGCAACTACAGTTACTGTTGCGTTGCCGACCTTTAAGGGATAGGGGATTGGAAAGGACGGGGAAGGGGGGTGGGCCTCCGGGTACCTCTCTCACCGAACGAAACGCGGCATGAGCCACTTTACGTCGGTCTTCTGAGAGGTCGTGGTATTTCACCGGTCGAGCCGGCCCATTCATGCAGCGAACTGCTTGGCTCTACCACTGTGAATATAATATAATTTAAATTTTGCGCCTTAAATTCTAACTATATTATTATGTGTTCGAATCTAAACGTTAATACGTTGAATGGGATCATCAATTTCACGCCTGTTGTTTTTAAAATACCTATTTTTGCCGAATTAAAAAAGAAGCTGAATATAAGCTTTATTTACTGTACTTAATAGCTCGAGCAAAGAAAATCCAATTAGCAATTTCCAATAGGCATTAAGAGCAATATTCATAAACGCCAAAGTTTCTTTTGCAATATCTTTACGTTTTTAAGTAATATTTTATCTGGAATATTGTTCTCTTTTTTATTTCGCTATTTAATCTTGCTCCCTTAATATTATCCCATAATTATACACATACCTACATAACTTCAAGCCAAATCGCTTATGGGGTAGGTGTTAGAGAGAGTAAGGCACGATTCTTCCATTCCTCACGCGCTTTTTTGACTTTCATAAGTCTTGTACCTAATACAAGCGCATCGATTTTTAGGGTTCCTGAATTCACCATCTTCCAGAACTGGTTCTATTTGGCCCGCTTTTGGATTGTACTGTACTGTACTTGTATATGCTTAGTCAATTTTGCGTCGTCCATTCTTTCTACATGTCCGAAACATCGGAGCATGCCCTTTCTTACTTTTACACCGACACTCTCTTTCAATCAAAGATAATTATGATTGATTGATTAAAAACACACCCGTCCTGGGTCTCGATTGAGGTTGATATGTATATCACATTTGTTTTCCTCTCCGATGATCCAAATATACCTACTTATTCCCTTTTATACAGAACTTTTATTTTAGAATTCTGATTTGAGTTCGATTCCGGGCTCATACTAAGTAATTATGTGTGATAAATATCGACTACTGACAACTTTCTGTACGGTGTACCTATGGCAATAGGTTCGCCACCTCTTCAATTTGGGACGGAATGTAACGGCGAGTCGAGCCTTTAACAGCCGCTGCCTACACCTTCGCCTAGAAAAGTGCGTGAAATTACGTTTTTTTTCTCATTTAACTAAATGAGTAGATAAAAACTATTAGATGCAAAAATTGCGGATGCTTTTTATCTGTACCGTACCGTAGTTTCACCATTACGTTTACCCTGAAGAAATACACTTTCTTTACATAGATACCGAAATGTGGACTAAAAAATGCGTGTCGAGATACAATTGGTCCTGCCTACACTTTCTAGTATCAGGGGTGTGAAAGCTACAAAAAAACCTTGTGAAGTCGGGACGGATCACTAGCATTTGACAATTTGTTTTTACATCAAATAGATTAAATCAAACACAGAATTCCACAAGTTTAAATACGTATTCAAGTTGTCGATAAGGTCACTTGAATTTGAAGTATGCTTCTATCAATTAATATTGAGAGATAAACAACTTTATTGTAGGAACTAATTGCTCTAATTGTTTAACTTGTTCGAGAGCTCTCGAATTACAATTAATTATAACTGTATTGAGTTTTATATCTGTATAAAATTAGTTAATATTGAGACTAGACGTACAGTTACTAATTTTGAATTACTTATTTCCTATGTTTTAGCGAATAATCGTCCTGTTTTACTGATGGTGAACTGCTAAATATTTAAGATCTGCATTTTTTTTCTATTTACGCGAGGAAATGCTCCGCATCTAGTGTATGAATATTATTTATTCCTACACCTTATAAAGCTTTACAAAAAAGTCCGCTATGGTGTATGTGTATGTCTATTTCTTTGGATTAGTAATAAATAGAGCCAAATTTAACTTATAAAACATAACTTATATTGCTTCTGAGGCGAAACAAAGTTCTCTGGGTCAGCTATAGGATAAATATAATTATTTCTCATAGAAATAAAAATAAATGACCACGAGTTTCTTGCTGGATCTTTATACATATTAAATGTCTATAATGTGTATTTCACACAAAGTTATTCCAAAAAAATCCACTTATGTCAAGTTTAATAAATAAAATTAGCGAATGTCTGAAGGTGTTATTACTTAGGAATTTTATAAAATAGAACCTGCGGGCTTTTTTAAGTTTTTAAATTATTCGACGGAATGTCCACAAAGCAATAATATTAAACATTACTGTTTCAGCATATTACTTCTACAGTTTTGATATAATAGGTTGGGGAAAAAGTATTTTCGTATTTTTGTATGAAAAGTCAAGACATTTTTTTCAAAGTTTATTTACATTTATTTACAATATATATGTACCGTTTTGTTGAATAACTTTCTGCCATTTTGTGGGCAGAGACTTTTTTTTTTTTTTTTTTTTTTTTTTTAATTTATTTATTATACATAAAAGTTACAAACAAATTTTATACATAGTCCCACAAAACCGTATTCACGGTTTGTCTGAGGGATCAGGTTTATAAATATAGATGTTATACAATGCAATATGATATGTTCACAAAATGAATGAATGTAAATTTAAAAGTTAACAAATACTTAGGTAATACTTTTTAAGATTTCTTTTGAAAGAATCTTTATTATTGTCGTGTCTAATGTCGACAGGTAAATTATTAAGTAAGTAAGGTAGTCGTTTCTTTAAAGTTCTGTCACCATAGTAATTTTTTATTTTCGGGACAGAGTATCTACCTGTAGTTACAGACCGGGTGTTATATGTGTTAGTGATTAGTTTAAGGTTTCGATTGCCATAATTGTTAGTAGCTAATATATATTTATGTTTTAAACGGATAGGCAATATATTACATAACTTATATAACTTCGTATAATCTTTTCTACAATTGTCTTTAGTTTTTTTGCTAACGAGTAGTTTAATAAACCTAATTTGTAAGCTTTCTAGTTTATCTATATAAGTTTTAAATGTCAGGCCATAGCAATCAAGGGCATATCCAAATACAGAGTCTACTAGCGTCATGTACATAAGCTTTAAGGTATTCAGTGGAACTTTGTAACTCAGGTGGTAAAATTTTCCTAAGAGTATTCTAAGTTTAGTACAGATATAGTCGATGTGATGAGACCATGAAAAATTGTTATCTATTTTTAAGCCTAAGTATGTTACACAATTCACTAATTCTATAGGTTTACATGTACAATTAAGTACATTCCTATGGAAGCATAAGTAGTCATGTGTACATAGTACGGGGTTATCAGGTGGTCGCAAGTATGGCGAATGGATTAAAAGTAACTTTGTTTTTTCTGTATTCAGAACAATTCCATTATCATGCGACCATTTCACAATTGCGTTTATGTCTTTTTGTACCAATTCACAAGTGTCGGACACGTCAGTACCGGCACGCAGTATACATAGGTCGTCAGCGAACATGTATGCCGTACTGTGTTGTATAACATTACACAGACTGTTGACGTGCATAAGGTAGCTGACAGGTCCACAACACGATCCCTGGGGCACCCCATAACATATCTTTGTTTTATCACCAAGTGTGTCACTCACTTTCACGCGGAAGGAGCGCGAGGTGAGGTAGTCGCGAAACCATTGATTTAGCGGCTCACCCACCCCGCACTCCGCCATTGCGTTAACTAGTGCGTCAGTCTCTAAAGTGTCGAATGCTTTTTTATAATCAAAAAATACAGCAATAACGAATTTTTTATCTTCTAGGTAGTTGTTAACCTCATCAGTAAATATCGAGAGCAAGGTGTTTGTGCTTTTACCTCTTAGGAAGCCGTGTTGACAACTATTTATTATGTTATGTTTTTGTAAGTAATTATGTAGCTGATACACTATACATTTCTCCATGACTTTCTCAACACTCGACAATATTGCTATGGGGCGGTAGTTTGATGCAATTCCACGGTTACCTTTTTTGTATATAGGGCGAACTATTGCCTCTTTTAATTGTTCTGGAAATTTGGAATGTTGTACAGACAGATTAATAAGTTTAGCTATGACGGGGCTCACTTTTTCTGCCAGGAACTTTAAGTCTGACATGCGAATGAGATCGCACCCAGGTGATTTTTTTGAATCCATGTTATTTATTATCTTTTTTACGAAGTTATTGCTCACTGGTTGCCATCTCATGCACATGTCTGACGAGTTGACGTATTTTTCTCTATTAAAAAATTTAGTTCCACAAAAATGTTTTATGTTAGCTATGTCCCTTACAAAGTTGCTAGAAAAATTGTCACAAATATTTTTAATACTAAGGTGACTATCCATATTCGACAGTATCGTGGAATCTACAGGTTGCTTATCCCTGCCCAACATATTATTTAATAATTCCCAAACTTTTCTAATATTATTTTTACATGCATATATATTGTCCCTATCAAATTTATTTTTACATTTATTTATTGCTTTATTACATTTATTTCTGTATTTAGTATAATTTAGACGCTTAAGCATATTTTTTGAATCATTACTCCATATTCCATATAACCTGTCCCTTTCTAATATCATGGATTTTAAATGATTATTTATCCATTTATTATTATTTCTTTTACTAGTATTCACTTTTACTGTAACATAACAATTTTTATAAACAGAGGTAAACGAATGAAATAAACTATTATATAAGTCTATAGGGCACTCTATACTTAACATCTTATCAAAGTCGATTTCAAGCAAACGTTTCTTAACAAGATTATTTTCCAATACCCGCTTATTATTTGCGGAGTTCGTTGGTTGGGGTACCCGTCTACCGCGCGAGTCGCTGGCCGAGTGTGTGTGTCCCCACCTCACTACAGCTGATATGAGATAATGATCAGAAATTTTGTGTTTAATTACTGCTGAATTTATGTTACCGTGACATACTCTAATGTAAATATGATCTAAACATGATTTAACTATATTACCCAAAACTATTTCTTTTCTTGTTGTATCCTCAATACACTTAGTAAAGCCGTGCTCAGTCATTAAATTTTCATACGATATTACTTGTCTATCACTGGAATTTAGTAGATTGATGTTTGTATCGCCACATATAATAACTTTAGAATTCAATGGCAATTTTAGTAATAAATCATTTAGTTCCACCAAAAATTGTTTGGTTTTATCAAGCTTATTAATTTTTGGAGGCCTGTAGATAGCTATAATGTATATTAACTCGTATTTATACTCTAATGTAATAGAAACGCACTCCGATGATAACATACCTGCGACTAGTGTGTCATCACACACCCGTGCCGACAATCGCTCGCGCGTGTACACTAGCACTCCACCTCCTTCACGATCAGTTCGAGTGTACGCATTCATACTATAACCATTAATTTGAAACAAGGAAATTAACGAGTAGTTAATATTAGGTTCTGTAATGACAATGACATCTAGATATTTCAAATTATCGCCTATCGCTACTAATAATTCGTTGAAATATTTCTTAATTGATCGAATATTGATATGCAACACACTTAAACCATCGTTTTTAAGAAATATTTTACTCCACTTATTTAGATTATCTACACAATTATAAACGACAGAATTTTCTGAGATAAAATCTATATTATTAAAGTCCGCGAATTTTGTAGTTATAGGGTAATCTTATTAGTAAGATAATATTTATTAAGCAAGTTTAGTAACAAGGTTAGTATGTTAGTTGTTATCGGTAACATCTTTTGATTTAATAATGCTGTTGATATCATTTTCAGATCTCACCCAGATAGTTTGGCCTCCATCTGTCTTCTTAATTAATATCTTACCATTAGCCACCCATATGTACCTGTAATGTTTATTGAGTTCTTTTTTTGTAATCCATAACAACATTCGAGTGGCCTTGGTTAGATCTTCGTTAATGTATATCCTATTTTTAATTGTAGTTCCGGTTATCTGGTTACTTGTTATGTCGGTTAACTTGTGTCGAGCTTTAAGCCAGTCATTGCGAGTTTCCGTACCAGAATTTTTAAAGCCGATAATTATGGATCCAGCTTTACCATTATGTGTTCGTGATTGATTTCGTCTAACCCATTCGATTTCTGCAGTGCTGACATTAATCATTTTACCTAATGCCTGAACTATTTCTTTTGTATCCTCGTTCGGTAACGTTTCGATGCCAACGATCTCGATATTTTGGTTGCGGGTAGATTGCTCATATTCATGTAGTCTTTGTTCTAGCGCGGCATTGCATTTTTCTATATAAGTATATTTATTATTTATATTATCTACCGTCTTTTGGAGCTTTTGTATTTTATCCTTCGATTTTTCATGTTCTGCTAATAATGTATCGTATTTATCGGACAGCAAGCTCATACTATTTTTTATACATTCTAGTTGTTTTATTAAACTGGGGATAATCTTTACGTTTTTTTGGATATCCTTCAGTATCTTGTCATGGTTACGATCGCTGTCTTCCACCAGTTCCTGCTCATCATCATCGGATTCATCCTCCTCCATACAATTGTTGCAGTAAATACGATTTTTACCAGCTTTTAAATCAGCGGCTAATCCCTTCACACAACCTCGATGAAACACGCCTTGACATTGTCCTTGGCATAAAAAATGTGAGCCTTTCTTGGACAGAGCTTTCTTACACTTTTGGCACACCATTTCACAAGTAATCTATTATTTTTTATAATTTAATAAGGACTACGGGGTCGAGCACGGAACCAGACACACGTGTGATGCGAACAACTGTCAAACGACGAATGATCCCGATGACGATTATCCCGTTACTGTAGAAACTTTGGGACTTCTGATCAAAAAAACGGGACAAATAGTTTTGGCAGTCCTCTCTTGAGGTCAACCTTACAGAACCTAAAGAATTCTGAAGAGACCGAAACAGGTGAAAATCTGAAGGCGCAAGGTCAGGGCTATATGGTGGATGCACTAGGACCTCCCAGTCGAACTCTCTTAATTTTTGCTGAGTGGCTAAAGATGTGTGTGGTCTAGCGTTATCGTGATGAAAGACCACACCCTTCCTGTTGATCAATTCCGGCCGTTTTCTCTCGACTGCTTCCTTTAATCTCATCAGTTGCTGGCAGTAAAGATCAGAATCGATGGTTTTGCCGGACGGTAAAAGCTCATAATGAACAATGCCCTTCCAATCCCACCATACACACAGCATCACCTTATTTCGTGTTAGGCTAGGTTTGGCCACAGTCTGTGAAGCCTGGCCAACTTTCGACCACGACCTTTTTCGCACGTTCTTGTCGTACGTGATCCACTTTTCATCGCCAGTTATCAATCTCTTCAAAAACGGCTCGGTTTCATTACGTCTCAATAATGAATCGCAAATGAGTACACGGTTCATTAAGTTTCTTTGAGTGAGCTCGTGTGGCACCCAAATATCGAGCTTTTTTGTATAACCAGCTTTCTTCAAATGGGTCAAAACTGTTTTGTGGTCAATTCCCAGTTCTTCAGCTACATCGTAACTACTAATATGCCGATCTTGCTCCACTCTTTCAAAAATGGCGTCCATTTTATTCGTAACAGGGCGACCAGAGCGAGGTGCATCTTTAACATCAAAATTTCCGGACTGAAAACGTTTGAACAAAATTTGTGCTACTCTTACTGACACTGCATCAGGTCCATAAACATCACAAATTTTTTTCACTGCTTGAGTTGCATTTTTGCCTTTTTTATAATAAAATTTTAAAATGTATCGAATTTCTTCATTAGATTCACTCATTTTTACGGAGAGAAAAACAAATGAAAAATAGCGGGAAACAACTTTTTTTTATTTTTTTCTTTTCTTTATAATGTAACCTTTTTAATGTTACCAAAACCAGCCAGACACAAATAGTACAGTGAAAGAAATTTTATAATAAGTTTATACCTACGTTATGCGAAAAGACTTTTTCCCCGACCTAATATTACTTCGAAATATGGGATATCTTTGGGATAAACAGTGCTCGTAGTAGCATAATGCAGTGTAAGTCGGGCTCAGTGCAAACATTCATTCGTGCCCACCCCACTTGAAACGATGTCTACTATCCTTAAAAGGGAGGAGAAAATTATCTCGTGAATAAATTATATTTTTCCCCTTTATGAAGACAGTTGAAGTGCATTTTCGTTCATGTTTTTTTTTCTCTCTCTGGCTCTCATCTGACTTAGATCAAAGCGGGAATTCCGGCCGTGAGCCCGTGACCCCACAAATATAAAATGAATAAAGAAATAATATAATGTAAACTGATGTCTTGGGATAATAATGTTAAAGTGTGTTAGGATGTTATCCTTGTGAAATGTTTGTTTTCGCAATTTAATTTTGGCATTTCAAAACGCTGACCCTTATTTGGCATTTGGCGTTTGAAGATTTCGTTATAAATGAAATGTGCATTTAATACATGTTATAATTATATTTAGAGAGTGTTAAATATTATTGCTTATTTCATTACTTAACTGCACGTCATCTGTCTTGCAGGGTAGGTAGAGACTCATAGACTTTATTTGTTTATAGTATAAATAATATTACTGATTATATTCCTTGAATTTTTTATCAAGTTATATGTGTAAAATAACATTATTTCACGCCATTTCCCACCTGATAATGTTGGTAGCTGTTAAGCCTCGAGTCGCCGATTTGTTATTGTCAAATTGAATAGGTGACTGAATCTGATAATAGGTTCAGCCACCTATTCCATAGATCAGACATAGAGTCGTCAGTCATCGATATTTATAACACATGACTTCAGAAAAGAATTCCGATAATTCACTGATGGGTAGCCCGGATCGATACCACTACTTGTGAATTAGAAGCAATCACTCGACCACTGGACCGCCGAAACTGTTGTTGTTTATTATATCAACGATTAATTATTAAAATAAACTGAAAAATTTGTTTCGCGAACGATTAAAATGAAATTAATTAAAGCAACTATAATTTCTATAGTAATAGAAATAATGAGGCATTGAAATTCAGTGTTCCGTTTGATTACATTTCTAATAGCCAACACGACTGCTGCTTATCGGCGTATCAAAATTTCTGTAGTCAAAGCCACCGTGTGGAGCGTCCCTATTTAGGTACGTCAACCCCCTACGCCTCTGATAAAATTGAATACGATTATGCTATAAAAAGGACTAATCGTTAATGTGGTCCTCAAAAGCCCTCGCATCCCAACCACGGGGTATACAAAATCTGTTCCACTACGATGTGCTAATAACGATAGCTAGCGGTATGGACTGTCGCATCGTTCGAATGGTTTAAATTAAAATCATCCCTACACTTTGAAGAAATGGCAGGGGTATTTAATTGTGATCCGTTCGGAATGGTGTTCTGGTGAGCGGGTTGCGTATAATTGGCGGATTTTATACTCAAATGCCTTTTGTCGTCTGTTATTGAGTTGGCCGAGCGTCCTTTGGCGTGCAATTACTTGCGAGTAATGAAAAATTTGTTGATCACTTGGTTTGATGTTTGGTGCCCTAGTATGTTGATGGTTTTAGAGTAAAAAATATAATTTTAATCTTACAATAAACCCATGAAATAGAAAGAAATATCGCGATAGATCAATATGATAAGCATTTTTTATCAAATATAGTTTTATTTTATAAACTTTTTAACGTTCATCGTCTCCTCGTATGTTACCTATACCATCCTACGTTAGGATCTTCGCGATTTTTCCAGTCTTAAACTAATTATTCATTCAGCTATTCACAGTTTAAGGTTAGTATTTGTTTATTCGTGGGGGGCCATCGGACCCTAATTTTGGTACTCTAGGGGTCCAACACAGATTACATACACCCAAAACACTATTTAGCAGTGGTGATTAGTTTTTATATACGATTTTCACGACTATTTAACGACGACAGCGACAGCGTATGAACTGATTTGGAAAATTGTTTCCTATGTGTTTATTTATATCTAAATACCCTATATAAGGGCGTGGATTGTCACATAGACTGAGACCATTGGTTTTAGACTTTTGTTGGTTATTTTGATATTTTTCACTAATTATTTACCACGGAGCCACTCCATACAATTAGTGGGTGTGTGAGAAACTTGAACCGAAGTCTTTACTAGATAATTTGGCAGATTGAACATTTCAGACACGTTTTGAAACTCTTTCTAGTTTATTTTGTTTGTTATAGAGAACTACCTCGCCTGGCCACACTTGTAAATTATTGCACCAATATTCTCAAAATATTAGGATCTCCATTTGATAGATGAATCAAATCAACCAATGATGCACCTACATCCCAGATCAAATAGTATAATTCAAAGCTCAGACCCGAGCATCATTCTTCGAACATTCTCTACAAGTGAGCTGAGAGATAAAACAAAAAAGAAATAGGTTTATTGTTCCACAGAGAGAGAGGGAGAATGGAAGGATGAGATGTTTTTAGGTGCTTGGTAGGTGGAATGGCAACGTTTTGTCAAAACCTTTTCATCTATTCAGGATCGAAGTGGTGAAAATTTGATGCGGCCTGTGCGTTACCATTTAAATGTACTTACATATTGTATAGCTATTTTGCATTCAAACGTTGTTGCCTTACGTCACGTGCTTCTTGAATTGTGCAACGAGATGGCTTGGAATATGTATAACAGTCGTTTTTCATGAAGGATAGAGAATGATATATAAGTATTCTATTACATATAAGTATTACGATGTCTTAAAGAGGCAAAGAATCAAATTATTTGAACTGAAATTAATTATATGAGGAAAAAAAAATAGGCTCTGCTATATATTCACTAGTTTTTACTACTGGCTTCGGTCGCATACATATAGGTATTGGTTCGAGACCGAAATGCATTATCGAGAATATCGTATGATCGATGGCATTTACTACTAATAAATTATGTACGTACTGGAAAAATTGCTGTTGCCTACGCCTTGGTGTGTTAAAGGCGTAAGTCTAAAAAACTTTATCTTGGCTACAAACTTATTTGACAATTTTATTGGCCTCTGAACCGACACGACAGTACAAACAAATCAGTATAAAAGGGCCAAATCTACTTTTCTCTCATTAATGTCAGCAGACACGTTTAATTAAAATCCACCCCTCCTATGCGTACTTTGACTTTATCCCGACTGAGTTCGATCTTATTATTAGCACATTCTTTGTAGGAATAAGATTTTTACATCCTTCAAAACCAGAGAATATATTCAAATTAGTTTTTTTATCTGATATTAATCATTTAATTCTTCTAATGCTAAGCAGTTCCATATAATGTTAGTTCAATTTTCGACCATGTGAGGATTTAATAAAACTTTTTATTTCATGACATATGGTTTCATTTATTTTGTAGTTTTATCGAACAACATTTACAACAATGAAACACTTACTTATGGATTTATATACATTAATATATATAGCTACTCTGTATCCATTTTCAAAAGAGACAAACTTATTTAGAAGACATATGACATCGTTTAAAATTGAGGTCGGCATATAATCCGCGGTAACATTTTCTGTGATTATGCGGGCCTGAGCAAGATTGATTGCGACATGAAACCAAGGGATGGCTGACTGGAGAAACCTACCAAATCCCAGGGATTATGACCCATAAATAGCTATCAGTTTTGTGATACTATTCATAACAACATATTACCTCTTGTTGGGAATAGTACGGCAAAGGAAATAATACTAAAACAGTGAAATGAAACAAAACTTTGAAATCTATATTTATAAACTAAGTGACGATACAATCCTATTATCATTTCATAAGGAAAATAAAACTAGGTATATTGTTAAACTTGATCAGCTGTAATATTTTTATTTTTTATGAGAAAAAGGGGCAAACTAGCGTGCGGGTCACCTGATAGAAAGTGACCACCATCGCCCATAGACATCCGCAACACCAGGGGCATCGCATCAGCGTTGCCGGCCTTTTAGGTGGGAGTATGCTCGATTCTTGAAGGTCCCTAAGTCGTATCAGTCCGGAAATACCTCTGCCGGCAATTGGTTCCATAAAGGAGCCGTGTGCGGTAAAAAATAGTAGATCGCGTATATGAAATAAAAATAAGGATCACTCATTTTTAAAAGAGTTTTGTCAATCGGCCAGTGAAACTTGAGTTACTTCAGACATTGTATCAGAAAAGTAGTAAAAAAATACCAAATCTCCCCACCGGCCACTTCATGAACATGCTCGTAAAAAAACAAAAATTCTGTCATGGATCTATCTACACGTTTTAAGGGGTAGGAGTAACGTTAAATTCGACATAAGTTGTACGTGTAGCCTGTATGTTATAACCAGGGTAAGGGGAGGGATTACAAAAGCTGAGTCGTAAGCCTTACAAACGTCGCTCCAAATCGGTGTTATTTAGCAACGCACCGCGGAGCCTCTCTAATTAAGCCATTCTCTAACTTTTCTTGACATCTTAACTGGAGCATATGTGTGCCCTAAGTAGGCTGATTGTTTGGACAACCGATAGGCAGAAACGGATTAAGTGGGATTTATGTGAATTTTGTTTAGGAGAAATGATTCTAAATGTATGGACGCACAGTGATGAGTGGAGGTAATGAAATGTAAGTGTGTTTTTGATATTAGAATAATATTTCTTAATTTATATCCGACTATTGATTTGTTATTGATTAATTGGTTACATTTTCATGCTATTTACATAGAAAGTTTTATTATGAGCGATTTTTTTTTACAAAAATAATTAGCACTATACGTTAACCTATTAAAATTCTTGACTTGGGAAAGGCAAGCTTGTGTAGCTAGCGTAAGATATTGAAGATGAAAAAATAAACTCAATCTTTTTGTTAGTATGGGGTAGGCGAATAAGGTACCTATATAAAATTTTGCATCATGGCCTTTTTTCCAAAGAAATCACAAATTCTATTGTCTTGTCGATTTTTAGAGTAAGCACGTTTTATCTACCGTCTGCAGTTATCCCATTTCTAAACCTCCTATTTTTATAAATGTGAATATAATATTTCCTCGACGAACCGTAATAATATAAGGTAAGGGTAAAGGTCCCGAAATAAAGCAGTCCACTCGTGACTGACCATACAGTTTCAATTGAATACGTTGCAAAATTTTTATTAGGGAGCAAAGTTCTCTTGATACAAAAAAACCTATATCAGGGACCTCTCGGCCCCGGAGGTGCGCTTAACCTATTTTCGTTTCGTTCGTGTTTTTATTCCCTCAAAGCGATGTGGCGAGAACGATGCTTGCCCGCTGTGGTTTTCAATTTACTAGCATCCAACTTTCTGAAGTTTCCTCATCTACTTACGTGGCTTACTACAATTAATGTGGAAAGGTTTAATTAATTTCGAAGCGAAGAGTAAATGAATCATACATTACCCATAAAAGCGACTTCGTTTCTTTAATAAAACAAAATTCTAGACTTTCAAAGTCTATTTGTTTTTATTGTGATGTTATGATATTATATTTTTTATTTGATCTCGCAAAGGAAATAGGCAATGTTTTGTTAATAAATATTGTACAGACCTAATAAAGTGTACCCATGTATTTTACGTCCCAAACTGAGTTTTGTAACCAGGCAGTTAATAGATCCTGAAGTTCATAGTAAAATTTAACATCCATAGTCAACGGTTCACCTAGTTCACCGGAGGATGTGTTTATGGCATAGGGGGCCAACGAGAAGGCATGACACCTGATGGTAAGCAACTAGTGCCGTGCCGCACATGGACTCCTACAATTTAGATAGTGTTACAGTTGTGTAGCCGGCATTTAAAATGGGAGATGGAAAAGACTAGGGTCTGAGGATATCTGTCTCCACTAAGATTTTCACACCACTCCACTCCAAATTAGAGAGAACATTCCTTCTATTTAGTTATAGGATGAGGAACTGTAATAATATAATAATTACATCTGAATATTATGAAAGTATTATTTAGTAGATAACATACTAAATACTATATGATCTATACATACATAAAATACCTAACACATTATGGCCCTCGAGCAACAAACTTTATTATTAACTGTCCAATAAAACATTGAACTACAATATGTGTCCACTGGCCAATAGCCAAATGGCAATTTGAACTTGCATGGCATTACGAACCTTTGTTTTGAAGTCATTCACCTTAGCAATCGATTTTAGCCGCGGGTAAGCAGTGACGTTTAGACATCATTGTAAGTAGAATTAGCATATAGAATTTACAAGGGCAAATTGAAATAACAATAAAATGTTATATTGATGGCTAATGGTTTGGTCACCGAATTCTGTTTCAGAGATGCCGAGTTTGAAATCAGGTACACACCAATAAATTATACATACCTCCATCCATAACTTCGAGTCGAGTGTCTTGCCCTGAAGGCAGAGAGAACAGAGTTCCTGACATCGCAAGAACAAAAAAATGTTGAAAATTATTTTATATGTAGTTATATTTGATCACTAACATATTGTAGAACACCGTATATTGAAATTACCTATCCAGTATTCCACAGAAGACTATGATGTAAAGCATTGGCTCTGTCCACATGTTACAAAATTAAGAGCGTGAAATTTTCGGAACCTAAAAAAATTATCAATAGTCGTTATGGAATGCACACCACACATTTATTATCCAAGTACGCATTTTTGACAGACTTATTTGTTGGTAATTGAGTCTGGGTTATACGATGAACAGATAACGAATAGTATCATATTTGAATATTAATACTATTCACGATAAATGATAATATCCTCATAAATTAAGTTTCCGACCCCTACAATAGAATGACCCCTGTGCCCCTTCAGATCTTTGCAGTATTTTTTTCCAAAGCCCCCTGTTGCATATTTAAACACGACGTTTTGTACTACAAATTGGATTCTCCAATTTGCATTCTTTATTGCTTACAAATAGGTTCCAGAGGAATGGATGACGCCGGATGAGATTGTGCCTCTGATGCCAGATTTTACTTATTTGCTTACTAAAATTACGCGAGGAAAATGCATTTCGCAATATAACGGCATTGTATTGTCAAAGAAAAAAAAATGGCCACGCTGAATTCAATTTTTGTCGTGATCACATAATTACATCACCATAATTTGAACTTATTTATGATGAGGAAAGATTGATAGATATGTTACAGTGTTCAAAAATTCAAACTTGTTTTACTTTTAAACTTGATCTATATTTATAGGTATTTGTTGAGGTTTCTATGAGTCCAGTATTTGTATTAATTTATTGACTCGGTCTAGATATTACACTTAGCTAATTTCCTAACAAATTATTTAACTTTTCAGGTCGCAGTTACGTACTGGTATGGATGGATGGGGAATATAATGTCGCCTACGTGGCTTGGCGATTACGAAATAAACATATGTTTTAAAGATTACGGGCTCGAAACCTAGAAGAAAATTTATGTTTGGATTATCTATGTATTAATTATAATCTATGTTTAGGATTCTTAGTTCCCTACATATCTTCCGCTGTTGCATTTAAAGGAAAATAAAAATAGTCCATTTTATTCACTACGTCTCTTTTCAGAGGTGAAACATTGATAGAGTAAAACCAAGCTAAATTAATTGGATTTAGTAGATGTGATTAAAACAGGGGACAGTAAAATTCCAGGTAAGACACCAGTTTTTTAGTTATATTTACCGAGGATTGTGGTAGGATGTGGCACCCTGAGTAACCGTTGTAGCTACTAAGTTAGCCGAGTTTATGGTTTGCGGCTGCCGCGCTGGGGTGTCTCCGAAATTAGGGCTGCGATTGTTGCAAATATAATGGCGGCTCCCGGTGAAAATGGTGTTGTGACTGGAATTTTTAAGTTGTTTTTCGCAGTTGGTTGGTTGGCAGGAAAAAAATATGACTAATTTGTTAATAACTTTAAATACAGATAGTTGATTAGACAAACAATTTAGTTGCAATCTAGGTTTTTTATTTAATTAGAAAATTAGTTTACCTATGCTGTAAACTGAAGTAGATTAAGTCCAAACTGTATGGATTAGAGGTTGTTTGATTGGTGATTAGTTTTCTTTTGGGATAGAAGGGCAAACGAGCATGTGGGTCACCTGATGGTAAGCAACTACTCACCGCCCATGAACACCGTTGTATGTTGCCGCCTTTAAGGAAGTAGGAGGGGAAAGGGAATCGGGCCTCCACATACCTCTCTCATTGAACAAAACGCGTCAAAGCTACAAATTTTTTGTAGCTTTTTTGTGTTGTTTGTTCCAACTACATTATTTGTTTTTAAAGAATAGCCATTCACGCAATACGAAATTATGTTTACCTACATTTTTATTTAATTGTAAATAATAGTAATAAATCGTGTATTTCTCACCACAAAGCTACATAAAATATAATCTCAAGAGCTGGTGCCTGTTGTAAGTAATGAAAACCAAAGTATTTAGTTTATCCTAATGTCATCACTATTTCGAAAGATTTTGATCATATTACATATATTCATTGATGTGTATGTACGCTGAAGATGAATTTATCTAATAAGTTATAGACAAAACTGTTAAAAATTTGCAACACAAAATGTAACCCATAATAAAGCGCATACTGTGTTCATAAACTAAACGGTATTTAAGCGTAATTCTGCCCTAAGATGAAATTCTGCCAGTTGCATGTTAGAGTAAACACATAGAGTAAGCGTACAGTGGCTATTTTACTTGCTCTGTGCCGACCGTAGAAGCGTGTGACTATGCATAACGGATTATTATTACGACGTGTTGCGGAAACTGCCAAAATATCATTGTAAGGCTCGCAGAAAGTACATCATACCTACGTATTTACGGTAGCATTCGTGAAATAAAACCATTTAAAGTATATACGGTAATCGCTCTATGAAGAGACAAGGGCCGGCTCGACCGGTGAAATACCACGACCTCTCAGAAGACCGACGTAAAGTGGCTCATGCCGCGTTTCGTTCGGTGAGAGAGGTACCCGGAGGCCCACCCCCCTCCCCCGTCCCTTCCTATCCCCTATCCCTTAAAGGTCGGCAACGCTACAGTAACACTATATGTGTTGCTGGTGTCCATGGGCGGCGTTGATTGCTTACCATCAGGTGACACGCCTGCTCGTTTGCCCTCCTATCCCATAAAAAAAAAAAACTTGTGTGGTTTTATGAAACCACCGAAAAAGTGAAACTTTTTTTCACATTATAGACATTTAACTAAAAATTTTCGAAATATTATTTTTTTCGAAAATCGAATGTAAGTCACTGTTCACGTATTTTAGTTACCATAAAATATTGGTTACGATTTTAATTTACTTGCCATCTTGTATTTGTTAATAGGGTTTAATAAATGTTTTTTATTTTACGTGGTCACGACAATAATTCCTAGATGGCGCTACTAGGTTGCTACTATTGATGATTCTGCCGTAATATCGTATTATATCGATAGATGTCGCCCGAATCGACAAGTATTCCAGCTACGGCACTAGGGTTAACGCGACACCTATTAAACGTTAACAACATTACAACAAAGGATCTTTACAAAACAAAACGATATTTTTTCCTCCAGTAAATATGATATTTTGATTTATTATGAAAATGTGACAAATACATATATAAAGAGCACTATCTTATCGCTAATAAATTGACGAACATAACTGTGTCACATATATGTAGTTCACTTTTTGGAATCGGAAACTTAAAAGCCTCCGTCGTTTACAATACATACGAATTTATTATATTCCCTTTTATCGTGTCATTTGTTATATTAATAATTTTTTTTTTTTCTCCGCCTGCAATACGTACGTACGTATATGTATGTATGTAAAAAACAAACAAACAAACAAACCCGATCCTAGAAAATGTGTCGAAATTGGTAAAGAGGACGGTAATTAGACAATCATTCATACGGGCCTCGTGGTGCATCGGTAAACCGCACTACCGATAACACGAGGTCGGGGCGGGTTCGATCCCACCCGAGTGCAAACAAACAAATATATTTATTGTGTTGTTTGTACGGCGTCTGGGGGTGTTTTTCTACATGTTTTTACGGTGAAAGGCGCTCGTCAGAGCGCCTTTCACCGTTCACTTTATCCCTACTCCGCGGCCGACCGTCACGCGACATGCAACACGCAGACGAAAAAGTTTGAGACGATGTAATAAAAGTTTCACTTTAAAAAATGTTTTTAATCAAATAATCTTTTTAAATGAATAATTAGAAGTAGGTTCCAATGGAAACGGAAATTCCCATTCTTGAGAGTTTCGTTAGAGATTTATTCCGACTTCTCAGTGTCATGGGTTGAACTTTTGGACATGGATTTTTTTTCAATTCTTTTCCTTCTTTTACGCCTTTATTTTTATAGTCATTTTAAAGTTAGAACTTATCATTATTTTAGAATGCGTATATATTCATGTTATAAAGCATTAAGAAGGATCACCCATAATCCGACTTTCCCTATAACAAAACACAGCTCCACGTATTTTTCTACCCGAAGATGTATGCAGCGGCTGTCAAGCCTCGACTCGCCGTTATGTTTACGTCTTGAATGGGATAGGTAGTGAACTTATTGCCATACACTATGCCATACCCAAGACTTCCCAAAAGAATTTATTCATCGAATGCAATTCGGTTTCAATATCGTGTAAATATCTGGTCTCACGTAACTATCAAAAATATTTTCGAAAAGTAATTAATTTGTACTAGAAATCGAGACTACTCAATTAAAAGTTTGAGTGATAAACCACTGTGCTGTTGAGGCGACCTGAACCTCGACATTATATTTGCTCTTACCTTTTTATACTAAATATTTTGCGAGCTCAAAAAACTGTTTGCTAAAGATAAGATTGTAGTCGACAATTTTGAGACTATCCTCCTAATAAATTTCCCAGGCCAACGGTCATGCACCACTCGTATTCAATTTTGTAAAATTTGCAGAAAATTCCAAGTTTTTTTTTACCTTCAGATCGAGACCGTAAAGTGTGATATGCTGACAAGACTGGTAATGCGCAAAGAATTTATTGTGAGCTATAAATGTACAAAAACTCGGTCGAAAAGAATATTGTGATGGTACCTACATTTAGGAATGTGACCACACCGTTTACGCAAGTAATGTGGGGGGTATATTCTATCATATTAGCTTTTGTTTACTTTAACTTAGAACATAGTTTAATACGGATATTACCAACAAGAGAAAATTTAAAGCATATCGTAATATACAAAGCAGATTGTAGGTATTTTTTTTTTTACCAGAATCCAATAATATTATGTACAAATATAATAAAAAAAGTAACGTTTCATATATACGTCTACATAAATAGTTAAGTATGTACTAGGTATATTCAAGCGAACCGGAATAATTACGAAAAACATGAAAGGTTTAAAAAAATATATACAGAGACGAAGGTATGCAATATGCTTGGCATAGCGTTCTCGTTACGAGCCAGGCCAGCCATAACTTACGTAGTTTTATGAGGAAGGTTCACCGCCTTCTAAATATTTAGGAAATAATTACATAAGTTCCTACGTTAAACATGGGTATATGTAAGTATGTTTATTATATGTATGTTTTGTATTAACGACATAGTGAAGCAGCTGTTGTAACCGCAAGGATACGATATTTAAGATTTGATTAAGTGTGAACACTGTTTTGTTTTAGCCATAGATTTAGCATAGACTGCAGTAGATGGCACTTGTCAGTAAAAATGTACTACTAATCATCACTGACAGCGCATGACATGAACAATAATTATGTAAAAGTTGATACTTTAAAGCACTTTTTACGTACACATTGATAAGTCACTCACACATCAACAACCCATTTTTGGTCTGGGTGCTGGTTTAGGGGACTATTGCCGTTCTATTATTCTTATATCTATGGTTTTAGTAATATCACTCTAGCTGACGTAATAAAAAAGATTTGGCACATCTAAATCACAAGAGCCCAATGTTATAGAAATTGCTGCGACTCTTACAACGTGTTTATCATCCAATAGCGTAGACAGATCGAGATATTATGTCTCAATAAGTGATTAAATTTTCTAGCCTAATAATTTCGCGAATATTTTTTGGCTTTTTTAATAGGATAAGCAGGCAAACCTGCAAACAAAAGATGTTGGTTGCAGGTTTGCCCCAGGTTTGCAACGCAAAACGCTGTGTTACAGATGCTTTAAAAATAGGATAGAGAAGGGGTCAGAAGTGGGATAAGGAGAGGAGAGGGATAATGGTATTTCTCCGGTCGAGCCGGTCCAGTCATGCAGCGACCTATGTGGCTCTACCACTGTTAAAGGAGCCATATACAGTAAACATACTGACATATATCACCTCAGTACATAGACAGTACAATCACAACCGTTAAACTTACGCATCTATTTATAACAACTTTGCAACATTAAAACGATCATTTTTTTGATAAGTCACATTGCCAATGTTCTCTATTTTAAAGTCATAATAATTACCAAAGTTAGAATAATTCATAAATATCAAGTACTCTTCATGACCTTTATCTTGATAGATTAATTTATACAGCCAGAAAAAACTAAAATTTACTATTAATACAAAAAAAAAATTGGTCGGTCTCTATAACCGTTTGAGATATTCTCAAATATTTCATAAATCTGATACGAAGCGATAAAATATTCCAGTCGCATTTATTAATTGCGAAGTACTTTTTTAAATTTAATACTCTTTTAAAAATAGTTTATTAAAAAAACGTAAATCTCTGTTTGACGCTGAATAATGAAACACATTCGACTTTTAAAAGTCCCGTCGATTAACTTTGAAGTAATGAACGAATGAAATGAACTGAACTCATTTTCCAACTCATGACTAGAAGCGAAAGACTTTTCTTTTATAAATTTTTTATGGACTATCTATGAAATATATGTTTCGATCTCAGTAGAATGTTATTAAATCTGATAATTATTTATATTCAAGACACACGATAAGATAATAGACAAATATATTGATAACATTGTTTATAAATTTTAAATATTTAGATATATTTGAATTCCTCGCGCAAAGAAAGGTATATTTGAATTGAATTAATGCTAGATTAATACTATGACTTCGTATGTATGTTTTCGTCGTGAGACTATTTTGAATAATGTATAAAAAGAAACAAATACAAATATTTATAATGATATATGATTAAAAAAATACATTTGTAGGCAAAAATGTTTAAAAAGCAACTCATCACTTTTTATGGATTATATCGCGTTTATTTAGAACTTATTTTCTATTTATATCCCGACGTTTCGAACGTTGCAGAGATCACTCGTGAAAATGCTTGGTTAAAAACTAAGGGTTAGAATCTAAGAAGGTCTGAAGAAGAATCTGAAACAAATTAATCTAAAACCGAACCGGTGAAGTGAAATAGTTTGAACTCAATTTCACTTTATTTTATTAGTTTCTTGGTTGGAGTTGAAAACGATAAAATTAAAAGTTGAACATGTATCAATCAGCGTCTGTGAAGATTGACCGATTAACTCCACGAAAGCGAACTACATTTCCTTAATAGCATTTTTAACTTACTATACTTAGATCTACAGAGTAAGATTTTTATCTTTAGATTATTATTTATTCTTATTTTGAGATTTCTTTAATGATATTTCTGTTCTGGTTTTATCAATATTTATTGAGCCTACGTCTATCTCTTTACTATGAATATGTGACTTGCCTGTGACTCAAGACGATGATTGGCGAATGATTCTAGCAAAATTAGTTCTAATTAGCATTAGTATTATATTACTAGTATTAGTAATTTTAGTTTCTTAGAAATATTTATTCTTTTTTAGTTATTTATTCACTTTGATTTCGTTTGAATATCTAAGATATGAAAAATATTTTAATTGATTTTTAGTTTTCAAGCTCCAATATATGATTCAAATTATTTGTATATTTTTCTAGTTCACGTTTAGTATTTTTCTAGTCACGATACAACTGTTATGTCTAGTTTAAACCATATTTTTATGTTCATTACCGTTGTGATTTATTTACGTGAACCAGTCTGTACGTCCTTCTGCTAAACACGGACATGTGTCCGCTATGTTCCGCATTACACGTTCCCAACCCAAGCTCTATTTCCGTTACTATGTATGAACCGAAACACGTCTGCGAATTTTTAAATTGAATGTTCCATGAATTTTATTTTATTTGTCGGATTTGTATGGAGGTGGAATGTGCTTATAGTGGAGTTACTTTTACCTTGTATCCGCGAAATGGCAATACATTTTAGTCACGTTGTTGGGTGATACGGATTGCAAGAAATCTAACTTATGTTTATGTGTGCTATAAAATACTATTAAACTCATACTCAAAAACATTTTATTTTGAGGATAGAAACAAATAACACTTGTAATACGTCTATTTTGTTAAAATTAATTTTCAGGACTGTTTTTTTTTTGGTGAAAATCTCGAAGATTCTTTTCAAATGTTTTTGTTTACAAATGTTTTATTATTACGAATTTCATTAACATACTCAGTCTATAAAAATATGTTAGCCAGGTTGTAGCAGAGTCGATAAATCAGAATGGTTATTTTTTCATGTAAGCAATCAGATATATTATAGTAGCCTTTCGTATACAACTTATTGTTTATTTTTTTTTTATTGTGTAACTTAAATAACACTTATTTATTATAATATCCTGTTAGATTGAAACGCAATACTAAGTAAATTTTCTTCTGTTTTAATATTTAAAAAAGGATATGGATGAAGGAAAATATATATACGTAGAAGTAACTTTTTATTAGTATACCAGCCAGAAATCTTTATAAGAATATATAGTGGGGATTAGATGAAATGCCCAATGTGACCGTACTATTATTTTATTAACACAACCGACATTCACTTAGCAATAGTCAAGTGAAAAGAAATTTCATCTATTTACTTTGGCTGGTCCCAGCTATCGGGGTCTGAGGCCTCTTTCATTCGTACTCTAACGATAAGTGGACATACTTAAGTGCTGTTTGGTCAGGAGAGATTTACCTTTGCTCTTTTTCCCTTCAACCTCATCCCACTCAATCAGGAGCGAGGCTTAACTCGTAAAACGTTTTTGCTTTGTAATTTTTCGTCGCTTATTTTTCTTTCGCTAAATAAATTGTTGCTACAACGCAAACCGCCATTCAAATGAAAGGGCCGGCAATTCGTTTTATTTTATATGTTTGTTTCAATGTTAGTTTTTTTTTCATATTTGCTCTTTTTCTATTCACTTATTTGTCGGTTTTGCTGGGTTGCTTTGTCTTATTGTATTACATATTTTTCAATAAGTTCTAACTTTAACAAATGAGGTTTTAATTGATATTAACACAAAACTCTGTTCTCAAGGTAATCAAACCTCTATGCTCTCGTTTCGCTTTGTTTCAAAATCGTTTTTTAATCGGTCACCTAGGTACTAAACTGTTAGTGGAACTTAATATTAGCACGTTATGTAGCAAAGTTGGAAATTTTAAATGTCATATATAAAGAGCTTACTTATTTTTGTACTAAAATATTTTGACTATGGGTCACCTGTATTATTAATAAAACTAACATAATATAACTTCACGCCTTTTTCTACCCGAAGTCGTAGGCAGTGGCTGTTAAGCCTCGACACGCCGTTATGTTTATATCCCAAATGGAATAGGTGGCAAACCTATTGCCATACACCGGGTACAAAGTTTTCAGTCATCAATATTTATCACACATAACTTCCGAAGAGAATTTCGAACAGTCATTGGTGTGATCCCGAATTTGAACGACTTCTTGATTCAGCAGCGGGGTGCTCGTCCACTGGACTACCAACACTATTTTTTTTTTATTAATTTAAGGAGTACTATTTAGATTTTTTTTTAATGAAAATCTGTTCCACAACTTTTAAATGATGCGTGCACAAAGCAGTTCTTTATCATTTATTATTTCTAAATTGTATAATATATTCATTTTAATATATAATAATCATAATTTTGTGGATACATTTCAAATAACAATGTTATCTGACCTAACTCAGGCTAAACAAATTACGTTTTATAACAACAAAAAAACATGTTATCACAGTCATACCTACACAATAAGCCGGCCCGTATCTCAGCTTGTGTATATTTTGCGCTTTTGAAAAGGTTAACCCTAAAGCTGAGTGTTCTTACCGCAGCAATTCTGTGTTATACTTGGTCGTTTGTATTCAGGTATGATACGTGAAGCAGTGGACAAGGGACTCCACTTTACTCTTTTATTATTTCTCTCTCTCTCTCTTTCTCACTCTCAACTCTTGATATTTCCATTGTGATAGTTATTATTTGAACTTAAAAGGGTACTTGCTTAAAAGTACTTTTTGCACGTAATTGTACTTGTTTATATTTTGTAAGTACAATTCCCTCACGGTGATTATGTAGCTATAGAACCGACACATGCATATTTGAATTAGCGGGGTTTTTTTTTATGGGATAGTAGAGCAAACGAGCAAGCGCGTCACCTGATGGTAAGCAACCTGCGCCGCCCATGGACACCAGCAACACGTATAGTGTTACCGTTGCGTTGCCGACCTTTAAGGGAGTAGTATAGGAAAAGACGGGGAAGGGAGGTGGGCCTCCGGGTCCCTCTCTCACCGAACGAAACGCGGCATGAGGCACTTTACGTCGATCTTCTGAGTGGTCTTGGTATTTCACCGGTCGAGCCGGCCCATTCATGCAGCGAACTGCTTGGTTACAATTATTTGTTTACAAAACCTTTGGACTGTATCCGAAATCCGAATGATAGACATTTGGATTTCGGATATCAATCATATAATCCAATATGCATAATCTTTATTTAGGTATCATTTGCACGATATAATTGTTAAAAATTGTCATTTTTTAATACATATTTTTTATGGGAATGTAATGCAAACGAGCAAGCGGATCATCTGGTGGATAGTGACACCTGCAACGCTAACGGTTGCGTTGCTGACCTTTAAGGGAGCAGGACGGGATAGGCGTGGAAAGGAAGCCTCTGGATATCTCTCTTACCGAACGAAACGTGATATTTGTTCGCTGCATGTAGTCTGACTGGTAAAATACCACGATCTCTCAGAATATCGACGTAAAGTTCCTGCCGCGTTTCACTCGGTGAGAGAGGAATCCGGAGGCCCAAAATTTTTGAAATCCGTCCATTATTGACGAAAATATCGGAGAACGGACATTAAAAAAAAATACATACAGACGAATTGAGAACCTCCTCCTTTTTCGAAGTCGGTTAAAAATAAGATAATAACTACATTGAGTTGATATTCTGAGAGGCTCAGTTAACTGCGTGGCTCTACCCACTGTTAAAACGATTGCCTAGGTTAAAAAAAAATCAAAATTTCTCTCTATATTTAATAAGCTGTGCCTATCACTTCGCCTGAATGGAATTAGTCATTCACGATTACTACATCAATCAATAAAAAGTTACGTCAAAATGGGGCTGAATGTTTCAGAGATTAGACGATCAGAGACTAGACGAGAAGAGAGGCCGTTTTCATATTAGTATGCACTCCAATTTTACTTATTTGTTAAGATTAAATTTTGTCTTCTTTTGTAACCCCATATCATATATCAAAAAAAAAATAATAGAGTGAATTTATATTCACTCTATTAATTTCTTTTATTTCCTGGAAGAAAACTATGTTAAGAATTAGTCTTTAAAATTAAATTAAATGCCTTTGTGTATTTAAATTAAATGTACTTGTCTTGTAAATAGAACAGAGGTTACTTTTTACTTCAAACTAACAGGGCTTGGCCTACAATTGAGATGTTGTACATCTTTCATCGAATGAAAGCGACATGAGTCATTTTATGGCGCCATTCTACAACGGCATTTCAAGTGTTTATGTAAATAGTAAATAATACTGCATATTTAGACAGAGTCGTCTTATATATCATTCAACAGTATGTTTAGGTAGGAATTTCAAGAAATCGATATGTACCTATCTACGTAGAAACGTTTCGCAGTGGGTTGCTTCCTTCCTTACATCAAGTATTCCGCTCGCGTATGTACCGAGTGTGTTACGCTCTCCTTCTACCGAAAAGGTACTCTATAATTTTATTTTCCCGACCAGAACGTAGTTACTTGTGTAACCGATACTTTTTAAGAGATATTTGCCTCCTTGTTTGTGTATCTCACTTTTGATCACAACTAAGTTGGTATTTGATGGGATATTTATTTTATGAACCTGTGAAATTATTCATATATGTATAACGTAGTGTTTATTTATTAGGTTTTTTATGTTCGCAAAAATATCTGTCATAATTTTCAGCCTTTGTTTTACTTTCACTAATTTACCTCAACGACTTAGACGCTTGAGCTATAATGAAATAAGATTTTAGTTCTTCCGGACCCCGGACCCCGGATGTAAACAAAATTACTATGTTCAGATATTTATTCCTTAGATTTTCGCGAATCACATTCACTACATTAAAACAAACTCTTTATGGATTATATCGCGATACAGAGATCATTTTCACGAGTGTAAGTTTCTGTAAAGAGTTCGAAACGTCATGAAATAAAATAAAAATAAGTTCTAAATAAACGCGATATAATCCATAAAAAGTTTGTTTTAATGTTACTATGTTCAGAATAATTAAGTGAAATATATGTGCTCAACTCTGAAAAATGTGGCTTTACAGAGATATAGCATTTAAAATAAATAGCATATATACAATCCTTTCCAATGCCAATTAAAAATAATAAGTGTTACATTTATAAATGTGAGCGACACACACTTTGGTCACGTCAGTCGTACAACGTCGTAATTAACTACAACAAAAAGGTTTTAATATTTTCTTAATACTCTTTAATGAGTATTTTAAATAAGTATGGTATATAAAAAGAACTGATACTTTTGAGTGATTTATTAGAATAGAATGAAATAGAATAGAATACACTTTATTGTACAATAGATTACAGTAAATAGTACATAGAAAATGTAGGGTGAGTACAATAGGCGGTCTTATCGCATGCTGCGATTTCTGCCAGACAACCTTTAAGTGTAAGAAAAGGAAGTTTAGGAAGAAGTTTAAATACATAATACATAAATACACACATACATACATACATAACTGCACATAAATAGATACATACATACATACAAATAAAAAAACATTATAAATGCAAACAGACGATATAAGACTGCTTTTGGAACATCATTACGTTGCGGGAAAAAAAATAATTTGCATAATTATAATATGCATTGTGATATATCCCTAAAGTGCATAAATAAGAGATTGATAAATATAACGGTACAAATATTTCCTATTATAAATTAATCAGATTTACAAACTCAACAAAAAAATAATCTCCAGGGATCGATATTTATACACATCTTCTGAAAAAAATCTCGAAAAATCATTGGTATGAGCCAAGATTGGATGCCAATTCTGATTCTGATGCTCGGTGCTCGACATTCTGGACACCTTCACCAATATATGTACCTACTGTATTTTCCCAAATTTCTAATCTCATCTCAAACTTTTCCAACAATATGCAATTGGCGATATTCATAACGGATAGTTAGCAAGCTTTCACAATTGGAAATTCATTGGTCATGTTGATATGTATTTGGTATTTGTTCGTGTGCCTGATGCAAATTTTGGACAGTTATTTATGGGCATACCGTTGAAATTGCATTTGCCACATTCGAAGTCACGTTTGCAGCGGCACAGTTTTCAGCTGCATGTGTGGTCAATGGTCACTACAAAACATGGGATACATGAGAACTGACATAAACATTGTAGTTCATATTTGACAACTGTCAATTTCTCGATTCCTGCAAACAAAACTAGCTAAATAACTCCT
The DNA here is from genome assembly GCA_905147225.2 of Euproctis similis. Classification (NCBI taxonomy): domain Eukaryota; kingdom Metazoa; phylum Arthropoda; class Insecta; order Lepidoptera; family Erebidae; genus Euproctis; species Euproctis similis. Next base: position 13,198,401 of record LR990105.1, read on the forward strand.
TCTAATTTTAAAGTACTGTAATATTGTCGTTGTTAGTTCATGCTTCTTGTAAAATTTTCGGATAAATAATTATTTTTGTTTTTTTTAATTACAGAAATACAAAATTATGCCATTCAACTATTAAATCAACTATTTTGGGTAGTTTTCATAGTTACAGATAATCTAATTTCTATTTAACATTTTGTATTGCTGGTAATAATAATAATGTTTTAATAGTGGATATATTTGTTCCCTTGGTCCCTATGCTATCGTTTAATTTATCGGAGCAAATAATTCATATAGCTTTTATGTCACTCGTTGAATGACAGAAATTTAATGAAATTAATGTATTGTTTCTGGAGTGGCAGCGTATATAAACGTGAATTTTTGTCCAAATATTTGAAATGCACGTTTAAAAATATCATTATTGTGAAGTTACTTAATAATACACTTATGCGTTTTTAAAATATATGTATATTTGCCGAGACCTGGCAACACAACACGCAACAGAATTCAAGAAAATTATTTCGTAGAACCCTGTCTACTAAGGGTTGTTTTTTAAGGTTCAGTGCACCCAGACAGGGCACGATAACATAAGCAGTGGGTGAGTCAAATGTTTGCAGTTGTAATAGGGCTCACTCCATACACTACATAACGAGTCCATCGATAAAAAGTTCACCTCACGTGCTGAGAGCTTCAGCGAACTTTGTTTGCCTGCAGTTTGTTTTCAGCCTTATTTGACTTGTGCTTGATTTATTCGACTTTGAACGACATTATAGTGATATATTATGCAAATTTATTTATTTAAAATCAATTATTTTTATATAGTCTTTGTATCGTACTTAATACACAGACATGGGCAATTATGGGCAATAAATTCTTCGGCCTCAATATACGCAAATAATTCTTTGGACTAGGCATCGGTGCAGCTTTTTGTCATAAATAGGGTCTTTTTTGTTAGTATATACATATAAGTGGCAGCTCATCCATGTAATCGGCAACGAGTCCATTGAGAAGTTCTAAAAACTTTTCAGCGTTTAAGTTGCCATCAATAAAAACTGGACCGATGATAACATTTCTGTGTATACCAGCCCATACATTCACAGAAAATCTGTATTGATGGGAAGTGTCTCTTGTTAGATGTGGATTCACATGGCTCCAGTATCGAATATTTTGACGGTTCCATAAGCCGTTTCTTGTGAATGTGCTTTCATCAGTCCACATGACGTTGTACAAGAAGTCCGAGTTTACTTCATTTTCTCGTGTAAACCAGGTACAAAAGGCTGCTCTGACAGGCTCGTCTCTGGGCATCAACGCTTGTACTTTCCGATACTTAAAAGGCTTCCGTTTGTCGCGCTTCAAAACTTTCAAAATTGTTTGGTGATTTACACGAAAATGTCGAGCTGCTCTACGTAAACTAGAAGTTGGATTGCGTGAAAAATAATTTAAAATCTGTTCATCACGTGCCTCATTACTACTGGAGGGAGCACTATCCAAACGCGGAACCAATGATTTATTTTCCCGAATCCTCTGCAAAGCTTGCACTATAGTACGACTGTTACTGGGACAAACACGGGTGTGCGCATACCTTTCCCGATATGTACGTATAGCTAAAGCAGCATTACCGTGACATTCCCCGTAAATCATAATCATGTCGGCATATTCCGGTGCTGTAAATTGATACCGGGGCATTTCTATTGTTCATACACACTTAACACTTAATAGTATTACTATTCTTGATTGTCAATAAACATAAATACATAAATCAATCACAATTAATAAAGTGCACAATCACCAAACTTTGCGCAATGACATTACCGACCGTAGATCACCGACGTGACCGACGTCACTAGTTCAAGGGCAGACACACTTACACACACTAACCTAAATAAATAGTTAAGTACCTAGTGAAGTTTTTTGCAAGTTCGGTGACAATTCTCTAGTGATTTCTCATAAGGTCCGAACTCCCAGTAGGTATTCGATATCGACATTTTACTCATATTATAATTTGCACTTTCAAACTTTTTGGAATTTTCTATAGTCATACAATCCCGATTATTATCATCTATGACTCTTTTTAGGAAATGAACACTCGGCATTATTCAAAGACAAAATTTTTACTTTAATACAATGGCTGGGATACAAGCCGCCATGTTAATATTCTTTTAATCTACCTCATAATAATAATAAATTATGTAATAAAATTGTACCTAAAATGTAGCAAGTCAACAGATTAATTGTATGGATTCGCGCCAGTGTTTGCTCAATAATTCGGTTTACTAACTTTTAGAATAATAAATAACTATTACATTACTTGCTAAATAAAAAAAAGTCTATCAAAATAATATTTTATTTCAGTTTTGTAGAAGAGAAACAAATTGTTCTTTATGTTACTTTAATACGTGACGATAAAGAAACCGGAATTCAGCGAGATTAAAATCGACAAATTCGTACGATGTGTACTGGTACAGCACTAATTCAAAATAAGTAGGCATATGCGACGTAAGAGGTGCCCCCTTCACCCGCGTCGCAGTCGTAATGAACAAATTTTGACAAAAAGAAAAGTATTTGTCTCTTTCACACTTATTGTTTTATATTGCAATGAGCGAGAGAGTAACTAGGAACAATTTCTACTTTTATGAAATAAAGAAAAAGCGAGCTGGCAACATGTCAACAGGATTATTGCAGATGGTCATTAACCTATCTATTTGGTCATAAGTAGTCATAACAACTGATACATCATGTTGTAAAGTTAAGAAATGTAAATTGAGGTCTAGCAGCTAAACCAGTGCATATATCTGATTGATATTTTGTATACAGGTACAGTACATCATCTAATGCTGTAGTTTACAATATATGTCGTATTTACGCAACCAGTCTGTATATATATATATGTTAATCGATTTCCAAAAAAGTTGTGTAAATCGTCGTACGCTTTCAGCAAAGTTTCTGACATTCTAAGGTCGAATCTTTTGTCCAAAATTAAGTTCCCCCTTCTATGAATGTAATCTGTGTGATTTATAGAAAGGTTCATTGGTCCCGACACCCAGTTGAGAAAATTTATTCAACTGTCAGTGATCCACATATATATAAAATCAAATATTACGAACGAATTTCTTTTATACAATGTTGCCAATTTTATTGGCGACCCGGATTTGAAGGCAACGATATTTTAGGTTCTACCTCTTTTCAATTTTTGTCACGAATCTCTATCCTATTTTGATTTACGTCTTACCATATTTGTATTATTAATGTTCGAACCTGTACCGTATATTTTGGCTATGAAACTGCCTTTATAGGTTTTTAGCTAAGTTTTTAGTATTAATTACCACGAACTTTACTTATTTAAAATCCACCAGAGAGTTAGTCAAACACACATGAGTACCGTACTCATGACTGTTTGACTAAGTCAGACGGCACAGATGTACTGACTACTTGCCTTATTGCGCAGAATACTGTCGTGGCGATAGTATGGGTCCTTGCTTTAGACTTCCTGGTTTTGATAATTAATTTCTTATGTGAATTCATTCATATGCTTAATGTGGACTCGATATCCGCCAAATGTTTTGGTGAAAATAATTCCGTGACCTGTTTCAACTACGTTTCAACTGCGTTTGATAACCTTTTTAAATTGACATATGAAATTAAATAATCGGCCCAATTTCCATACTAGTTTTCATAATAAAAAATATGTTGGAACTGCTAAATTTATAAATGGACATAATAGAAAGATATTTCTAGGTGATTAAAAGTGAAATGGATGAATCCCCTCTATCAAGGGTTCATCAATCTGATAATGGGAGTCACATAGGGTCGATGGGCTAGTAACCCTAAACATAGTATCATTCCCATTGAAATTTAGTAGGGGTGGAAGAGACATTGTTGTGGTAGGTTAATTTATAGCTTGTTTTTTCGTATATAACGGGGTTGGTGGCCTTTAATGGACCTTTTAACTGTGCTGTAACTTGTATCGGTACTTATTGATTGTAATTTAATATTATGATGTATACGTATTTTATACGCTTCCTGATCAATATTAACTTTCATTTCTTTAGCATTTTTGTAACATCATATATGGTTTGAGCGGATCATTAGATCAGTTGATGACGCCATTGTAGCATTGAAACTAATGTTTTTTGCAATACTTACGACTTCCATTTTTAAGTTTTACTAAAAGACACTGTTAGTAATCTAGACTTCATGGAAAAAAATACGAAAATACGATTGTTAAGTTTACATATTACGTAATAATATTTTTGTAGATTAATGCATAAGATAGATCAATTTCAGTGAGTGCTTTTTTATGTTTTTCTATAAATTTGGTTCTCTTATACCCAACATCTATCATTACTAATGTCAATATTTAATAGGTGTGATTTTGAAAAGATGTTCTTTAACATTTATTTCTTATAAGTTAAGGTTATTAAACTCCAGTTTTTGAGTATTAGAGCTATAATGTAATTCTGTTGATTTAATTAGCATGTTGTGTAGTTAGAGATATGTCACAATATAACCTATCAGTTATATTTTCTCATTACGAGGGTTGCTTTTGTGAGCCCTTTCCCTTCCTTTACGACTTCCGCATGGTGACATGAATCCTACACATCCTGTATTTCCACAACAAGGCTGACTAAAGTGACTTTATGTATGCATACTTGTTATTTTATACCCTTACATAATGCCGTCGAGCCTCCCGCTTCTAATTCACACGAATGATTTCTAGAAATTCTTTTCGGAAGTTATGTGAGAGAATATCCATGACTGACAACTTTATGCCTGATGTATGGTAATATGTATTACCAACACCACAACCATTTAGGACGTACCCTAACGATTCGGCGGGTCAAGGCTTAACAGCCGCTGCTCTACACCTTCGGGTAGAAAAAGGTTTGAAGTTGCGTGTAAATAAATTATAAACGTAAGAAAATCTCACCCCTTTTGATAAACTCATACAAAATTTGCGACCGTTAATACCTTCCTACCTTCATATGATTAGCTTTCGGCTTTTGAGAGATTATTTTGACAAAATTAATGCTCTTCTGTTTTGTACTTAGTATTACATATTTATTTAGGTCACTTATGTATTTAAAATATTCAGGTAATGATAATCTTTAGTGCTTATGTTATTCGTTTTCTTGTAAAAATTAATATACTTTAATATTATTAACTCCACAAGTTTTTGTGGTCAATTTCCTCATATTATTTTAATAATATCAACTAATGTATTAATATATTAATTATCTCGATGATCCAGTGGTCGAGCACCCCTTTTCTGAATCAAGATGTCGTGGATTCGAAATTGTTTTCGAAAGTCATGTGTGATAAATATCATAACATAAATTCACGCCTTTTTCTACCTGAAGGTGTAGGAAGCGGCTTTTAAGCCTCGTCTCGCCGTTATGTGGCAAACCTATTGCCATACCGGGCACAAAATTTTCAGTCATCGATATTTTTCATACATAACTTCCGAAAAAAACTTCGAAAAGTCATTGGTGTGAGTCAATCTAGAGGTTGCGAGTTCGAATCCTCACACTGGGTGAGGATTCGAACTCGTGATCTCTAGATTCAGAAGCGGGGTGCTCGATCGGACCGCCGAGACCTCCGAGACCTCTGATAAATATCGATGACCTTGATAAATATTTGGCTGAAAACTTTATACCCGGTGTATGGCAATCGAATTCAAATTCAATTCAAAATATCTTTATTCCATAGACTTTACAAAGTACTTAGAATCGTCACATAAAAAAAAACACGGAGCTTAGATTCCCTTTCATCACACTGTCTTGAATGTGAAAGGGAATCTAAGTGCCAGTTCCGGCGTCAAGGCTTCTTGAGAAGAACTGGCAAGAAACTCAAGGCCGACTCTTTTCAAATATCCAGTTTAACAAATAGTGATAAGTACAATCAATACAACACAAAAGGAGCAGTTCAATTCCAAACTTTTTTATCGTTTATATAGTCTCCGATACAATAATAAGCCCTTTGATATAATCTACTTTTAATATAATTTTTAAATTTTCCCATGGATAATTCAATCGCGTCGTTTGGAAGTTTATTGTAAAAGCGTATACATTGACCTGGGAACGAGTTCGAGATTTTATGGAGCCTAGTAGTGGGCACAGCGAGTTTGTTTTTATTTCTTAAATTTAGTTTATGAACATCACAGTTTTTCTTAAATTTAGTTTTATATTTATGAACATAAATAAGATTTTCATAAATATATTGTGAATAAAATGTCATAATTCTTATTTCTTTGAATTTATTTCTTAGTGTATCCCTGGGACTCATCATATAGATAGCACGAACGGCTCGTTTCTGGAGCACAAAAACTGAATCTGCATCCGCGGCACTACCCCAAAGCAATAAGCCGTACGACATAATGCTGTGGAAATAGCTAAAATAAACTAAACGCGCAGTATCAACATCGGTTAGCTGACGTATTTTCCTTACAGCGTAAGCTGCTGAGCTTAGTCTGCCTGACAACGTTTCTATATGTGGGCCCCATTGTAATTTAGAATCTAATGTTATACCAAGGAAGACAACCTTATTGACCAATTCCAATCTCTCATTGTCCATCACTACACTGGTTTTTACATGTTTAGCATTTTTTGTAAAAAATTTAACATATTTGGTTTTATTACTATTTAAAAGCAAATTATTAGCACTAAACCAGTTTACAATTTTTGAAAGAGCATTGTTTACATCGTCAATTACTGTCTGTTGTCTATTTACCTTAAAAACTAAAGAAGTGTCATCTGCAAACAAAACTATTTCATGATTATTTTTCACAAGATATGGCAGATCATTAATGTACAAAAGAAACAGGGAAGGTCCCAAAATAGAGCCTTGTGGCACTCCCATTGCTACAGCTGATCCATGTGATAGCTTCCCGTTAACATATACTCTTTGAATCCTATCACTCAGATAAGAAATGAGAAGATCCAAAGCGATGCCTCTTATACCGTAGTGGTGTAATTTTCTGACCAGAGTTTCATGCTGCACACAATCAAAAGCCTTAGACAAGTCACAAAATATTCCATAGGCATCCCGTGACTCCTCCCAGGCTTCAAATATACATTCTAATAATCTAATCCCCGCATCACATGTTGACCGTCCGCGCGTAAAACCAAATTGCTTATTGTGCAGCAGATTAATATCATTAAAGTATTTTAGAAGCTGTGCGAGGATAAGCTTTTCGAAAATTTTACTTATTGTCGGTAGTACTGATATTGGTCTGAAGTTAGTGGGGTCTAATGTACTACCCGATTTATACAATGGAATGATTTTACTTAATTTCATCAAGTCAGGAAACACACCACAGTCAATACATCTATTAAATATCAGAATTAAGGCGAGAACAATAGTGTCAAATAAAGATTTTATAATATGCACAGAGATGCCCCATAAATCAGCTGTCTTTTTCATATTAATTGATTTAAACGCGTTACTTAAATCACACCCATTAACATGACGGAAGTGAAAATCGTTAAAAAATTCAGGCACGTTATCTTTAAGCAAAGACTCGGCAATGGAAGTGGAAGAGCCTAAAGCACTAGTAAGATTGACAGGGAAAACAGAAAAAAATCATCAAAGGCATTGGCCACCTCACAATCTGACTTGGTAACATGTCCATTAATATTTAACGTAAATTCTGAGTCCCTGATTCGACTCCTACCAGTCTCTTCATTGATGACTGTCCAAGTGGCTTGGATCTTATTACTGCTATTTTTAATTTTAGATTTAATAAAATTAGATTTCGCGACTTGACAAACGCGTTTGAAAATCCTTGAATATAATTTTACATGATTTCCAAACTGTTCACTGCTATTGAATTGTCTTTCATAGTATAACATATACAAAGTTTGCCTGCTCTTATGAATACCTATGGTTGCCCAGTCCCCAAAGACAGGGGTATTAGTAACAGTCATCTCCCTGGAAGTAAATATTCGCGAAGAAAAGAATTAAAAAATAGACTATACATCAAATTGGGTTCTAAGTCATCATCAAACAACGGCAAGTTATTAGATAAGTTAACTCTCATACGTTCCAAGCGACTAGCTGTTACTGGCACAAAAGTAATTGTTTTTTTTCCTTTTTTTTTATTTTTTATTTTAATACTAATCATTTGCCCGCAATGATCAGAATCTAATTTATTAATAATACTTTTTTGTGTTGGACTAATATTTGTGTATATATTATCTAAGCAGGTAGCACTAGTGGCGCTAATTCTAGTAGGCTCCATAAATAAATTTACTAAATTATAGGACTTAAAAAGACTTAAAATTTTACAGGAAGCAATTGTATTATCAAGAATATTGACATTAAAATCCCCGCAGACTAAAATAGTTTTATCAGAGTTACTAACTTTGGCTAGGGCTTCATCCATGATTTCAATAAATAAATTAAGATCAGCGGAAGGAGGTTTATATACGCATAAAATAATGAACTGCTCTAATTGTACACAGGATATTTCTATAGAACATTCTACAGAGAGAGACACAATATCTTTCCGTTCTTTAAATTTCAGTTTTTTTTTTAGCAAAATTAGCGACCCCCCATGTATTGTGTTGGTCCTGCAGAATGAACTACCCACCCGGTGGTTGCTGAAATTAAACATGAGCTGATGCCTCTTCAACCAGTGCTCAGTAATACACATAATACTAATATTATCAGATTTCATAAATAATTCCAGTTCTAAAAGTCCAGTTCGATTCACCACGTATACTTTTTGGGACGTAAACATAACGGCGAGTCGCGGCTTAACAACCTTAATATAATGATATGTCAGGTTTAAGTCAATAATGAACCGATTAATTTTTGGATTTCTAAGCCCAAAAATTTACAAAGAGTTTCTAAAATTACCAGTTAGGTACAACTTACTATACATATTGGTTTTTATAGATGAATTTTACACGCACCTGATGCACGAAGCGTCATTTCTCGTGAAAATAAATGAAATGGAAAAGTTGTAGTGATTTTGTAAGACTAAATAGACATATTATGAACTTCAAAACTTCTAATAGAACTTAGCCTAGTTTCATTAATATAGAGTCCTTGATATTTTCTGTTGGTTAATATTTCATGAATTTTAAAGTTGGTGTCAAACTTTATTCTTTAAAGTTCCTATTTTATAAATTATTCGTGTTAACCACATACATATATTTCGAATAGTTTCAATTTTAAATTAATACAAATAACATCTGTTTATATAGAAATATAAATGGTTATATTATAAATGGTTACCAATATGAGATTAAAGAATTTGTCCTACCTAGTCTATTTTACTACTAGATTATTTACCTGTAATTCTGGGTATGAAAGTAAAGGCGTGAAGTTACAAACATATATATATATATATATTATAATATTCTTTAAAAGCAATAAACATAGCTACTCCAAAATATACGCTCTTTAAGGAAAGATTTATATTCTTGGAAGGGTGGAGAGGACATCTTTTGGTACTTATTCTGAATTCAAAATATGAGTACGTATTTTTGTACCAAATGTAAGTGAACAAGTATGCTGGAGAGTTTTTTGTCTAAGTATACATAATGTACTAATCTCTTTTGTTCACGGATTGATCAGAATATTGGGATGGATGAAACAAGAATACATGCAGGAGAGTTCCAATTGTTGAGATGCGAAAATGGATAAATGAGTATGTAAGGGGAAGTTTGCAAGTTGCGTCAATAACGGAGAGGATAAGAGGGAATTGTCTTGCGTGGTATGGGCATGAAAGACGACATGATTAAGAAGGTAGTTAGTGTGGGAGATGGAAATGATAGGGAAGTCTGGAATGAAAAATCCGGTTGTGCCGACCCCAATAAATGGCAATTCCAGGGCAGAAGAAAGAATGCAGAATATAAACTCTTTTGATACATAATTATTAGTAATTATCTTCGTAATATTTTAAGTTCAGATTACTTTTAACAGTTTACAAAAAAAAATATACTTTTTCAAAATATCGAAATGCTTGCTCACTTTCATACGCAACTGAAATATATTGTCCTGTTTTAAATTTTCACAACGCATGATACGCACATGCATTATTGCACCTGGGTCTTTATAGTACACCATTCGGGATTTCATATAACTTGTATGGTAACCACGAAGTGTCATATTTTTCATAGGACTAGCATAAAAAGTACCTATACGATATTGTAACAATTACCTATGACAAAAATATATTTCTTTTACTCTTTTACCCAAAACCAAGTTAGAATAGCACAGTGACGAGCCTTGTGGAGCATGGGTAAAGCTACCAACCGCAGAATTGAGACTGGCGGGTTCAATCCACACCCGAGTATAAATATTTGTGAAGCATGAATGTTTGTATGACGTCTGGATGAATTTCTTTATATATTATAAGAATGTATTTTAAAAAATAGTAAATAATTCATATCCGTGGTCTAGTATTTATTTGCTTAGATTAGAGCTAGAGGGCGCTGTGTGTATCTTGTGTAAGATATTATTAAACACGTGATAATTAATGGAAACAATCTCTATATTTGCTATAATGTTTTCATATGTGTCAAATACGTTGAAAATTTCAACTCAGTTTTTTTCAACTCATTAGGAGTCTTTAATAAACAATTTTCGAATGTAATACTTGCAAGGTATAAAATAATCTTTGTTCAGTTCTCTTAGAACTTTTAAACTATTCAATTAATTTAAAACTATTTAATTAATTTTACAGTTTAGAGCAAAAGGTAGAAAATAGAAGAGTTCTATAGGCAACTTTGTTGTTAATGCTATAAAGATAAATGTAAAGGTTCTTATGCATAATAAATACTATTCAATGTAACGCTTTTTGATGATTATATATAAAAAAGTAAAATAAACTATTATGACTATAACTAACACCATTTCTATGTTTTTCTACGATGAATATGATGGATACAATTTAGGTTCAATATTGAACGGTCGCTTTCAGCACCTGTCCGCGTTTATACATTTCACGTGGCAACCCTATATCTTTTGATGTATTCACAGACATTTGAATGTAATGCGTTCCGGTTATTGATGTATGAAATACATATTGAAGGGACTCTAGCAAAATTTATTTGAATTATTATAATGTTAGGGTCGACCGTGTGGATACTGTTATTGATTTTTTCTTCTTATTGGCATCACTTGTATGTAAACTGGCACAAGTAATGTTAGACTGTGGTTTCATATATAGGGTTGGTAGGTAGCTGTGACTGCACGTACTCTCCTGTTCAGTGTTGGGTGAGACTTTTTAATATCCTTGTCACGCGATTTTATTCATCGAATTAACTATATTATTGAGTCCCATGGAATAAGTAGGGAGATTATTGATATATATGCAAAAATAGGGTTGGTATACGTTTCATATCGACCAAAACGCAGTCTTAGCCACTTTACGTCGATTTTCTGAGAAGTCGTGGTATTTGACCGATCGAGTCGGTCCGTTCATCCACGACTCTCTATCATATGTCGCTCTACCACACCACTATAACATAGAAAATAATATGTTATTTGTATAAGGGGAACAAGAGAGTTCTAGAAATACGTTAGTTAATACTTTTGAGGAAATAACAAATTGTCTGTGAATTCTTGTATTTTCATTTATATTTATATTTCATATTATTAGGTATATCAAAGTAAATGCGTAGTTTGTTTCTGTTTATTCGTTAATCTAATTTTAAGCAGCCGAAAAAAATTCCGACCAAAGTGGAAATGTTGGCTTGAGATATTTTTATTTATTTTTTATCGCATTAGAGATCAGACGACCTTGCGACCTAAAAATAATTGCTTTGTACCCACCTCCACAAAACATTAATAAATTATTCCAAAATTAAATTATACTTATTATACAAACAAATGTTCTAGAAACCACGTTAAATAAGTGGGTCAAGCCAAAGTTGTTCAGCACTTGTAAGTAAATTAATTATTCGTAGTAGTGACTAAGGTAAGGTTCAGTCATGGGACGACTTGAATTATTTAGTAACGGTGCCCGAGGGAAATCATGAGTGTGAAGTAGATAGACGTCAAGTTGCTTACGGCGTTAAAATAAATACCGAGTTTAGGAATAGTTTGACAATAACCTTGCTAAGACATGATAACCAGCTCCTTACAAATTAAACTTTTCAATATGAAACAGACTACTGTTTTTGACTTATGTAATAAAATACATTTTCGATATTTGAATATGTTTTTATTTATATAACATAACTTCACGCCTTTTTCTACTTGAAGGTGTAGGCAGCGACTGTTAAGCCTCGACTGGCAGTTATGTTTACGTCCCGAATGGAATAGCGAACCTATTGTCATACCACAAAGATTTTAGTCATCGAAATTTATCACACATAACTTCCAAAATTAATCTCGAAAAGTTATTGGTGTGAGCCAGGATTCGAAGCCGTCGTGGGTCGATGAATCGTAGGTCGGGACATTATATATCTTGGATGCCGATTTAGCAAAGATGGCAGGTACGCCGCGGATGAAGAAAAAAGAGTGGCGTTAGGAAATAAATGTAAAGTGCGTAAAAGGAGCGTTGGGCAGATTCCTGGGCGCAAAAAACGTCAGCAGAATCGCCCAGCTAGCAATCCACAATGCGGTACTGATACCAACGCTTACTTATGGAAGTGAGAGTTGGGTATGGCAGAGTGCACATGAAAGTAGGATTTATGCGGTCGAAAAGAGGGCACTGCGCAAAATCTGTGGAGTGACTCTCGCTGACCATGTCGAAAACAAGGTTGTAAGGGAGGAATCGGACTGAAAGAACGTGTCGGTGTAAAAGTAAAAAAAGAGCATGCTGCGATGGTTCGGACATGCAGAAATAATGGATGATGCTAGATATACAATACAAAAGCGGATGGATGTGGGAGTTGAGGAGGGCCAAGACATACATTCCATGACCAAATAGAACGTGTTCTGGAGGAAGGTGATGTTAGGAGCCTCAAAAATCGACGCGCGTGCATGAAAACAGTTATGGAAGCCAAAGAAGCGAGTAAGAATCGTGCCTTATGGCGCTCTGTTCTCTCTGCCTACCCCGAGGGATTTACCGTGAAGTTATGTGTGTAATATACTATTTTCTTAGTTGAGCTGATAGCTGAAACTCTATTACCTTATGGATTACTGCAAAAATCATTTTATAGAAATCATATCATATCTATATAAATAATCTAATTTAAAATGTACGCAGTTTACGTTTTATGTTGACCTCTGGGAATCCGATCCCGACCTCAAGGGATCGATTCAGAACAACTTGGAGATCCTTATATAGATAATTTAATTCTATATTTTTCGCCCACAAACTAGAATATTTTGACGCTTTTGGTAAGAACAGTTATTGGCTGTAGAAATTTCTTTGAAAAATAAACTTAGAAATAAGATTCGATATACTGAGTCCTTGTAATTTTTTTTAAGAGAAGTATCTATCTTTTATTTTGACACATTCTGGCTAACTCGATGAGATGGTTGATAACTGCCACACATACTTGTTAACTCAATATAAAAATATCAAACAGCAATACTGACATGTCCAAGGACCGCGGCATCTAAATATAAAATACAAAAATCTGTTAGTCAAAAGGATATTGAAAAAAAAAACAGAAATGTAAGCATTACTGGTATTAACCTCCGTACTCTTTGATTAGCCAGAAAGGAGGGGTAGAGCAGGGTTGGAGTAGATTTCATTCAAATTGATGACTTCATCGGCTTAACCCCAATAAGTACAAGATTAGGAAACGCACCGAAGTTTGCTCAGTAACGCCCAACTGAATTGTTTTTCTTTGATTTCCGCTTAATGTCGTTTTACTTTCATATATATATTTTATTGGTTGTTTGAGAAATATTTGAGAAGTGTATTTATTTATATAATATTGTATGATTTAGAAGAGGGAGTGTGGGAAGCTGTTTGCTCGAAGTTTAGAATTGATTTTATCTAAATAACTCTATGTAATATATGTAATGTAATATATTATATAACACTGCCATCTATAAAATATCTTTGATAAATATGTATTATTATTTTTTCCATATTTTATAAGGAACTAACTGTTACCCGCGATCTCGTTTACGTGAACGCCATAAGGCTGCAAAAATAATATGCCTGTGCCATTATTATATTATTATTACTCACCCCCAATTGGTAATAGCGTGATAATATTTAGCCTATGTGTTGACCCTACCTCTTGGTAATATTCATGCAAAATTGGAAATAAAAGTATGCAGTACTTTTAGACTTTATCCGTAACAAACATACAGACAAACAGATACAGATAAAAAAAACATATTTTAGGGTTTGGTATCGAGTGTAGATCATGCTCCAAGTATTCTAAAAAATATTGAATGTACAGTTTCAAATTTCCTACGATTTTAATATACGTAGGAAAGTTAAAACTGTACATTGAATATTTTTATGATATACACAATATATACAATAATATACAATATACAATAATAATATACACATTATTATATTCATAACTTCACAGTATTCTGTGAGTGTAATGAGTAGTATTTTTTTACAAAGTTAAAGTTATACTTCGAGAGAAAATTCCATAGGTAATTAGTTTTAAAAGAATATAAATTGCGCTAGTATTAAGAATCTCTTAAACTTGATAGGCTACTTGTGGAGAACAATACCAAAAGATGATGATAATGAGCCTACTCCCATCTTAAAAGCCGGCAACGCTGATGTGATGCCCCTGGTGTTGCAGATGTCCATGGGCGGCGCTAGTCGCTTTCCGTCAGGTGACCCGCAAACTCGTTTGCAATCAACATTATTGCAGCTTACTTTACGTACTTTTATAGTATATAATCCTTTTCACAAAACTTCAAAAGTCAAGAATCATTTTTTTTCCTCTTCAATACAAAAGTGAGAATAATCAAATCTATTCGCTCCTGGTACTTCTACATCCGAGTGGATAAAGCAAGTCGTTAATTAATCAGCAAAGTACTTTTACAAGGGTTGATCTTTTTTACATGAGGAGGGGAGTGATTGAAAGGGCTAAAACTCATTAGTCCAGTGGTGCGGCTAATGTATTGCGTTATATATTACCGTTGGAGAGATTATTACTATTAGTATATGGGTATATTGTGATAATGAGACAGTAATTGACTCATTCCCAAACACCCTGTTCTTGGTTTACTTGAAGAATTATTCATAGCAGCCCTCGAAACCAGGAACTATTGTAAAGTAAAGGGTGGCGGATTCGATCTCCACCCGAGTACAAATGTCTATGATGAGCATGCATGTTGGTATCACGTCTAGACTTTTTTCTGTGTAACTTCACGCCACTTCACTTTTCTACCCGAAGGTGTAGGCAGCGGCTGTTAAGCCTCGTCTCGCCGTTATGTTTACGTCCCAAACGGAATAGGTGGCGAACCTATTGCTATACCAGGCACAAGTTTTTAGTCATCGATAGATATTAATTACACATAACTTACGAAATTAATTTCGAAAAGTCATTGGTGAGCCAATATGAGGATTCGAACCCGCGATCTCTGGATTTAGAAGCGGGGTGCTCGACCACTGGACCACAGAGACGAGACGAGTATTTCCTTACGAATTGAAAATAATATTATATGTTGAAAACCATAGTCTAGTTTCCACAGAAAAGGCATTTGGTTTGGACAGCTGAGAAAACTAGACAGCGCTGTAAAAAAAACCTGCGTAATGACTACGTATTAATCCTCATAATTGTTAGCATATAAGAATAGTATTTTATAATAGAATGTCGGTGTAAAAGTAAGAAAGTGCATGCTCCGATGGTTCGGACATGTGGAAAGGATGGATGATGCAAGATTGACTAATACTCATACAATGCAAAAGCGGATGGATGTAAGAGTCGAGGACGGCCTAGACACACATTCCATGACCAAATAGAACGTGTTCTGGAGGAAGGTGATGTTAGGAGCCTCAAAAATCGACGCGCGTGCATGAAAATAGTTATGAAAGAGTAATGAGGCGTGTAAGAATCGTGCCTTATGGCGCTCCGTTCTCTCTGCCTACCCCGCAAAGGATTTGGCGTGAAGTTATGTATGTATGTATGTGTTCGATAATAGTGCCCTATGAGAATAACTAAGAACTTAGAGTAGGTACTCACCAGACCCTTGCAGATGCTGGTCATGGGAAGCTGAGGAATGTAGTGTACTGATAGATAGGTAGGTGATGTTATGATGTGTCTATTGTCTGAAATATGTGTGTAGATACTTCCCTGAGGATTCGAGACCGGGAGGAATAGCCGAATCCTTGCACACCACACTTAATACCAATTCAAACCAAGACCGGGCACGGTGGCCAAAATATGACCCGATTACTGATTCTAAGAACTACAACCGACGCCTAACTAAAAGTCATAGGCAGAGTAAGTTTTTACGCGATAGCAAACAACGTGCGAATTTATATGTTACACACGAAAAACTATAGCGTTCAGACAACGCGGCCATACCTTTTTATACTACGAAAAACGCCATCTGGCGGCACACGGTCGCGACACGAACGAACTACCGAAAGGGACCGATAAATATCGAACAGTCCCCCGCCCCAGCCAGACCGTGTCTGGATGAAGGCATTCTAACGGAGGTTAATCAATCGGTAAGCGGGAGAGAGTCGCGACAGCCCGCTTCAAAACTGAATCTCCAACCTTAACTTCAGAGACTCGAGGAATACCATCCGACCCGGGAAATAATTGAAGTATCCGACCGAGCATCCATTGCAAAGGAGGTAAGTTCGATTCCTTTAAGAGGACAAGATCGCCTACACGCGGTGGGTTAGTTTTATCTGTCCATTTAACCCGTTGCTGCAGCAAATGTAAATACTCCAAGGACCACCGACGGTGGAATGATTGCGTAATTTGCTGGAGCAGCTCAAAACGCGACAATCGATTGGCAGCGACATCAACAAACGGATACTCTGGCAAGGAAGTCAGGGGACTGCCAATTAAGAAGTGACCTGGAGTTAAGGGTTCCAGGTCACTGGGGTCAGACGAAATAGGACAAAGAGGGCGCGAGTTCAGGACCGCTTCGACCTTACAAAATACTGTCTGCAACTCCTCAAAGGTGAGGATCGTTTCCCCAATCACACGGCGGAGATGGACCTTGGCGACCTTGACGGCAGCTTCGAATATTCCGCCCCACGAAGGATAGCCGGGAGGATCAAAAATCCAAGTCACACCACGTTTGGACAACTCCGAGCCGATGTAGGTGTGATTATCAGATAAGAATTGAACGACTTCCTTCAAGTATCGGTCTGCACCCTTAAAATTTGTTCCACAATCTGAACGGATCAAATGAGGCAATCCGCGCCGACTAACAAACCGTGACAGACATGCAATAAAGGCCTCGGTGGACAGTGCTGAAACGAGTTCCAAGTGCACAGCCTTTGAAAACAAACACACAAATACGCACAAATAAGCCTTAACATGTCTGGCATTACGAACACTCGATGTTTTAACCGAAAATGGACCCGCAAAATCTATGCCAACATTGACAAAGGGCCGAGCGAGTCTTACCCGATCCGATGGTAAGTCACCCATTAGGGGTTGAGTCAATGTGCCTTTCAATCTATAACACGGAATACATTTAAATATGACACTCCGAGCCGCTCGCCTGGCAGACAAAATCCAAAAGTCACGCTGCAGACAAGCCAGTAATGCATTCAATCCAGCATGACAATTTCGAACATGGCGGTCCTTGATAAGCAGCTCAACAAAATGACCGTGCTTCGGCAATAAAAGGGGATGTCGAGCCCCGTAAGATAATTCTGAATTACGCAGTCGGCCCCCTACTCGCAACAATTCAGACTCGTCAAGAAACAAATTAAGACGAGCAAGACTACCTCGCAGCTGTTGCTTCTCCTGACGGAGAAGTTTGATTTCCTTACCAAACGACTGAACTTGCACAATCCTAACGCAAGTGAGGAGGGCATCATGGCGTTCTTGAGGAGATAAGACTGAGGAAACTACTGGCTGTGACCGATTTCGACAGTTGTGAAGAAATCTTCTTATCCAACCGGTCATAGCAATGAGCTTGCCTAGAGTACTAAATCGGTTAAGCATCGGATCCGGCGATCCCTCTTCAGCTATCTCAGCAGCGAGTACCCTTAAACCTGGAAGAGGATCGACACACTCTGTCATTGGGGCAGGCCACATATCTTCAGAAGAGGCCAGCCAATCTGGTCCCCACCATAAGGGATGATTGATGATTTGTGAAGCAATCAGCCCACGTGATGCACAATCGGCTGGGTTGATCGGACCTGGTACATGACGCCAATCCGTTGAAACCGTTGACGATCGTATTTGAGATTCGCGATTGGCCACGAAGGTTTCCAAGGCATGAAGAGAAGCCTTAAGCCATGATAAGACAATTTGACTATCAGTCCAAGCTGTTACCGAATCAAATTTAATCCATTTCCCTAAGGTGTTGGTAACGACATGACTCAGAAGACGAGTGAGCAAAGCTGCTCCTGACAACTCTAACTTAGGAATTGTTAATTTGGTGCGCAAGGGCGCAACCTTACTTTTTCCTACGACTAACCGAAAATGGACTTGACCGCTACTATCAACGGTGCGAAGATAAACAACAGCCGCATAACCATACTCCGATGCATCTGAGAACCCATGAAGACTGGCTCGACAGCAACTGATGGGTAGAATAGAACGAGGTAAATAGATATGCTGAAGGTCTGCGAGTGTCGCATAAAACCGTAGCCAATAGGACAGCAAATCTCCTGTCAAAAGACTATCCCAATCGAGACCAGAGATCCACAACTCCTGCAAGAAACATTTAGCCCAAAAAACCACAGGAGTTACCCAACCATTTGGATCAAATATACGTGCGACCGTGGATAAAACCAAGCGTTTAGTCCACCGTTTCATTGGCTCTGATGGCTCAACCGAATAAGTGAATATATCCTGAGCTGGCCGATACTGAACTCCTAGTACTGCGATGGAGTCCGGATTGTCAGGATTCCGAAAAAGATGAGGTTCCTGCTGGTGTTCTGGCGGCAAACCCTCCAAGACATCTGGAGAGTTAGATATCCATTTCCTTAGCTCGTAGCCACCAGCCTTAAGCAGCCCTATCAACTCATCCTTCAACACCAACGCCTCTTCCACCGACGAGGCACCTGTGCAAATATCGTCGACATATACGTCTGAGGGGAAGACGGCGGCTGCGCGCGGAAATCGCAGACGTTCGCGATCGGCTAAATGCAACAAGGAACGGATTGCAATGAACGGGCTGGACCTCAAGCCGTAAGTGTTTGTATTCAATTCGTATACTTGCAGTTGACAATTAGGATTCTCTCTCCAGAGTATCAGCTGGAAACGCCTATCATCAGGGTGGATTACTACCTGACGGAACATCATTTTAATGTCGGCTACAAAAACAACCCGATGGCGACGAAAACCAGTTAAAATATCCGCAATATCCACTTGAAGCTTGGGACCTGACATCAAGCAATCATTTAAAGAGACACCTGACGATGAAGGTGACGAACCATCAAACACCACCCGAATCTTACCATTCTTGAACACGGCGTGATGAGGAATGAAATAATGCTCATGGTCTTTCCACTGGAACTGTGACAGCGTCATGTGGCCCAGCTCCTTGTATTCTCTCATGAATTCTGTGTACTTTATGCGGAATTCGTTATCGCGACACATCCGGCGCTCCATAGACAGTAACCTCCTTTCGGCTACAGTCCAGGAGTTACCTAGACGTGGACGGGGATCCAGAAAGGGCAATCGAGTAAAAAATCTACCTGTAGCAAAACGACCAGTATTTGCCAAGAAATATGACTCACATTCGTCATCGACTGGTCGATTCCGGGACGCAGCAGGGGGCTCCTCAACTTCCCAAAAACGCTGAAGAGAATCAGCGAGAGAGAGTCCTACCTGCAACGTGGTATCCGAAACCTGAAAGGCGTGGGAATATACTGGACCCATAATGACAGATCCCAAGTTTGTTGGAATCGCGACTAAACCTCCCGACTGAAGTAAGATAGTTCTGTCCAGTTTCAGTAGACCGATGACATCTGCTCCCAGTAAGAGCTCCACAGGTCTAGGTAGGTGGAAATGAGAGTCGGCTAATGTTAAACCGGATGTAAGACGCCGTACCTCCGGTGATAAAGAAACCTGAGGATGATTACCTAAGACGTTCCTCAAAACAACAGCACTTAAATTATATTTTATACTAGGGTGGAATAAGGAAGAGAAGGAGAACGACACCTTACCTACTACGTTGTCCACTGGAACTCCACCTACTCCAATAATTTCCTGACTCCGTGAGGACATCCTTAAACGGAGACGCCTCGCCAACCAAAATGACATGAGAGACCCCTGAGCACCGGAGTCCAAAATAGCCCGTGCCACTAACCTCATCGCCGAACCATGGACACTGCTGCCCGCTCGCAACTCACGAGTAACGCGAGGGCGCTCAGACGTAGGTGGCGAGAATGGCCTGTACTCGTTTATGTGTGCCCGCTCCGCGATATTAACTTGAGCGGACGGTGCACCACCATGTGAATACCTATGAGGCGCGACCACCGTCCCTATAATCTGCTGTGAAAAAGACGATGAGGCCTGACGACGCACGGGAGAAGAAGGTGAGTGGTGTCGATTCGAACCCCCGCCCGTGTGAGCCGGTAACAACCCACCTTGATTGCCAGTCCGGTTCGGCTGACAGAGGAGTGTGTGGTGAGGCCCACCACAATGCCGACACGGTTGCTTGTCATCACATACATTGGCCATATGTGACCCCAAACAAGTATAACAACGCCCTAACCTACGGGCGAGAAAACGTCTTCGTGACACACTAGCTCTCAGAAACTGAGTACACTCTAAGGGTGTGTGATTTCCCCCATAACACACCCCACACCTACCTGGTCGCTCGACGGCCATAACGCGAGGCGGACGTCCCGGGCCCACGTCTCGCATAAGTTGCGGACGAGGTGGACGGGGCCTGGACGAATCAATAAGATGCGAACGCCCCGGCAATGGCACAGTGGGCAAGTTTTCTATTTTGCGACTCTGATCCTCCAAAAAACCCACTAACAAGTCAAATGTCGGTATGTCCGAGGCCGAGTCTCCACCGTGCAACTGTTCAAAACGAGATCTAATTTCCCCTGGTAACTTATTCAAAATAATATGTAATAATATAAAAGACCACTCGGTTACGGGGAAGTTCAAACCCTTAAGAGCATTTATAGCGACTAAGAGGGGGTTCAAAAGATCGAACCGCAACTGGTGAACCGATGACAGTTGAGGGATTTTTAAAATAGCCGCCACATGTAAATCAGCGATCCGTCGCGTATTTTGATAACGACGGGTTAATAAATCCCGAGCTATACCGTAATTAATATCATTAATTTCCAAATGCTTAACTAAAGAGTGAGGCTCATCTTTTAAACACGTAAGTAAATATCCAAACTTTTGCGAATCCGCCAAGTCCCGACGGCGGTGTACTACGCTTTCAAAAAGTGCTACAAAACTAGGCCATTGTTCAAGAGAACCCGCAAAGGTCGGCACATTTAAGGTCGGCAAACGCTCATGGTAAATACTATCCGACAGCACGATGGAGGGGGCAGGTGATTGGTTAACCTGCCCCGTGGCCGCTGCTTCCATCAGCTGATCAACCATCGTCATGCAATGGTCGTACTCCGAATTACCGTATTCTATTAGTTTGGGGTCATCCGACTGCAGCAATACCCGGTAGACCGAATCCAGGACATCCACCTTGATAGGCACCTTTTCAATACGGTCCTTGAGCGCAGCAACCCTATCCGCACGACCGACTAAAGAAACAGCTGACGCAAGCCAGCGAGCTATATTCGATAAACTTGCTTTAGCCTCCGCAATTGTTAATGTCGGTGCCATTATTTAAAAATAATAAACGAAATGGTTACAAACGAACTGCTAAACACTCGGATACAAGTTGTAGTAAATAAGATCGATGTAACAAAAAATCTGGTTGCCTGTAAAGTCGGTTTTACGGGCGAAGATTTTACGTGACAACGTCTTTTTCTCGGTAGAATATTTATTGATATGAATATAATTAAGTTGAAGGCATTTGCTCGTCCGTTTCCATTGTTTTGAGAGTGGTGATTCCTGTTGAACATTTGAAATTGAATGGATGAATTTTTAATTTTAAAGAATCAATTTGAAAATCAAAACACTTATTCAGATCGAAGGTTCAAATTTTTGCTAAATAAATTTGA
Organism: Euproctis similis; assembly: GCA_905147225.2. Taxonomy (NCBI): domain Eukaryota; kingdom Metazoa; phylum Arthropoda; class Insecta; order Lepidoptera; family Erebidae; genus Euproctis; species Euproctis similis. The sequence continues at coordinate 13,220,566 of LR990105.1, forward strand.
AATTAATTAAAATTTGTAATTGTAAATGATGAAGTTGAAAATTAAAACATTTACTTAAATTAGATGTTAAAATTCTTGCTCAACACAGTTTAAATCAAGTTTTCTTATATCTGCCACTTTTTCTTAATATTTGTAATTTTAAAGAATCAATTCGAAAATCAAAACATTTATTCAGATCGAAGGTTCAAATTTTTGCTAAATAAATTTGAAATTAATGAAAATTTGTAAAATAATAATTAATTAATTAATTAATTTTAAACTAATAATTTACTTAACACTATCAACATTTATCAATAGTATGACATTTATTTATTTCGGCGGGCCTCTCTCTCGTTCGGTGACTCATCGTAACGTTACCGAGCGTTACACTTTTTCATAAGTGACTCCCAGCCGCAACCTAATTTAAGACGTTGTCACGTCAAAAATATTATTTTATAATATAATTCAGAACGAACTAAGATCGATGTAACAAAAATATTATTTTATAATATAATTCAGAACGAACAGACGGTCTGAACGATATATTATGTGTATATGTTCTTCAAACGATATAATCAAATAACAAAAAATAAATAAAATAAATATCGAAAATATTTCAATAACGATATAAGAAAGTAGTCTGCCTACGACACGCAAATAACAGGCGCTATGCAAGTTACGTGAGTTATAAAGTTATGTAAATACCTATTACAATCGACAAGAATAATAGTACCTAGAATACTCTTGAGAATGTTCCTCCAATGAGTCAGTAACTACCTACATTCAGAAAAAAAATATGAACACTACGTATTAAGTACAATTGAATACGATAAAAAAGTTACCCACTTATTTTAATTTTGATGCAAATAATTTTAATAATTTTCACAAAGGACTCAATAACTATTACGAAACCAATATTTTAATATATTAAACCACGCTCTGCTACCAGATTTGTTCGATAATAGTGCCCTATGAGAATAACTAAGAACTTAGAGTAGGTACTCACCAGACCCTTGCAGATGCTGGTCATGGGAAGCTGAGGAATGTAGTGTACTGATAGATAGGTAGGTGATGTTATGATGTGTCTATTGTCTGAAATATGTGTGTAGATACTTCCCTGAGGATTCGAGACCGAGAGGAATAGCCGAGTCCTTGCACACCACACTTAATACCAATTCAAACCAAGACCGGGCACGGTGGCCAAAATATGACCCGATTACTGATTCTAAGAACTACAACCGACGCCTAACTAAAAGTCATAGGCAGAGTAAGTTTTTACGCGATAGCAAACAACGTGCGAATTTATATGTTACACACGAAAAACTATAGCGTTCAGACCGTTCAGACAACGCGGCCATACCTTTTTATACTACGAAAAACGCCATCTGGCGGCACACGGTCGCGACACGAACGAACTACCGAAAGGGACCGATAAATATCGAACAGTATGTATTTTACAATAATCACATATCAAAGATTAATCATAAAAATTTAATTAATTTATAATCACATAGAGAGAGAGTTTGTTTTTTTTTTCGACACGGCTGACGACTTTCAACAGAATGAGGTCAGTAAAGATCTCCCGCCGATTTAATTAGTTTTATGCTTTTAGTACGCATGGTACTAAGGTATTAAATACGTAGTGAAATTCACCAAGTACTGCGTAGTAAACCAATCCAATACATCATTATTCCTTTTATTACATATTCTGGTACTTCTTACTCCTCATAAGGTAATAAACCGTCAGAACCATAAACGTATGCCATAAGGAATGTGGAGATGAAAGCCAGAAAGATTTGAAAAAGAACATAACAATAAAAATGAGAAAGGGTATGCTCTTATGAGGCGAAGATCTTTGATGATACTGAATGAAGAAAATGAACACCGATAGTATTAATAATTTAAGTTTATTAAATTCTGGTCTCGTTTCACTTTATAGTTTCTGCTATTTTGTTTTAATATATATTTGTACTTTGTACAATCCAAAGACCGCACGTTCTTGTATTTCATTGAAGGCGATTAAGATATTTAAACCCATGCCGACGATTTGGTATACCATAAGTCTCAGTAGTCCGACTTCTAGCTTATATAAGGTCTCCAATTTGAATGGCTTTCCAGAAGTTCACAGATATCCAATATTGATTCTCAATAGAATGATGCTTGATGTAATATGTCAAAATGTTTATTAGCTATGTTTATTAGTTTTAATAATAAACATAGCGAAATCATTTAAATCTAAATGGATAAAAAATTCATATATATAATTATGTCGAACATTATATTATAAGCTCTTATAAATTAAAGAACTATAAAAGTTTTCATGGATCGAAAAAATATGACTTTAATATAACAAATATAAGATGGTCGCTGTAATTGGAGTTGTCTGATATTCTATTGTTCAGCAGTATATTTCTATAAGAAATATTACATTTTAGGTTCGTACAGACTTTTTATCAATAGTTTATAGCTGTCTGAACAGATTATTGTCGAGTCTGAGTTATATGAATAAAGAAAAGAACTATGAGTAAGATATTTTTTCAATGTTTCATTTTGTATTTTATTTAGTGAATATTTTATATTCTTTTGTGCTGCTCACAAATATTACAAATCATATATTCGTAAAATTACCTTCGTAAGTACTTGAAAGGATTCCAGCTGTTCCAGCAACTTGTACCGAAAATAATAGTTATAAACGTTTTTGTTTGAAAAATTTCGTCTCTGAATCTCCTCTGTGCAATGGTCGAATGCGTTTGCAGTTCCCTCTTGAATACAAATAACATCCACCCTGATATGACTAAGTGCATATGTATTATGACTTTAATATTAGGTCGGGGAAAAAGTCTTTTCGCATAACGTAGGTATAAACTTATTATAAAATTTCTTTGACTGTACTATTTGTGTCTGGCTGGTTTTGGTAACATTAAAAAGGTTACATTATAAAGAAAAGAAAAAAATAAAAAAAAGTTATTTCCCGCTATTTTTCATTTGTTTTTCTCTCCGTAAAAATGAGTGAATCTAATGAAGAAATTCGATACATTTTAAAATTTTATTATAAAAAAGGCAAAAATGCAACTCAAACAGTGAAAAAAATTTGTGATGTTTATGGACCTGATGCAGTGTCAGTAAGAGTAGCACAAATTTGGTTCAAACGTTTTCAGTCCGGAAATTTTGATGTTAAAGATGCACCTCGCTCTGGTCGCCCTGTTACGAATAAAATGGACGCCATTTTTGAAAGAGTGGAGCAAGATCGGCATATTAGTAGTTACGATGTAGCTGAAGAACTGGGAATTGGCCACAAAACAGTTTTGACCCATTTGAAGAAAGCTGGTTATACAAAAAAGCTCGATATTTGGGTGCCACACGAGCTCACTCAAAGAAACTTAATGAACCGTGTACTCATTTGCGATTCATTATTGAGACGTAATGAAACCGAGCCGTTTTTGAAGAGATTGATAACTGGCGATGAAAAGTGGATCACGTACGACAAGAACGTGCGAAAAAGGTCGTGGTCGAAAGTTGGCCAGGCTTCACAGACTGTGGCCAAACCTGGCCTAACACGAAATAAGGTGATGCTGTGTGTATGGTGGGATTGGAAGGGCATTGTTCATTATGAGCTTTTACCGTCCGGCAAAACCATCGATTCTGATCTTTACTGCCAGCAACTGATGAGATTAAAGGAAGCAGTCGAGAGAAAACGGCCGGAATTGATCAACAGGAAGGGTGTGGTCTTTCATCACGATAACGCTAGACCACACACATCTTTAGCCACTCAGCAAAAATTAAGAGATTTCGACTGGGAGGTCCTAGTGCATCCACCATATAGCCCTGACCTTGCGCCTTCAGATTTTCACCTGTTTCGGTCTCTTCAGAATTCTTTAGGTTCTGTAAGGTTGACCTCAAGAGAGGACTGCCAAAACTATTTGTCCCGTTTTTTTGATCAGAAGTCCCAAAGTTTCTACAGTAACGGGATAATGTCTCTGCCCACAAAATGGCAGAAAGTTATTCAACAAAACGGTACATATATATTGTAAATAAATGTAAATAAACTTTGAAAAAAATATCTTGACTTTTCATACAAAAATACGAAAATACTTTTTCCCCAACCTATTATTTTAAAAGACGTGAATGTATTTCGTTTCAGTACATAACAATATATAATACTTAAATTTGGAAGGAAATTTGGATACAGCAGGTATTAACTCACTCAAAGTGTAGCCATATGTCTTGGTAGTTACCCAAGTCTTACAGAAAATCACAGCAACCAAACAATTATACATTGGTACTTAAGTTTGTGTTCCTTAAATAACACAGTTCTATTGTCTTTAGTTTACAAAATTGTAAAACATTAGGTATGTTAATCTTTAACCAATGGTTCCCACAGTGTTATGATTTAATTCAATACATTTTGATTAGTATATTCTTAACAGGTTAGAAGTAACAAAAATCAATAATAGGGTGGGTAGAATAACTTTTCTAATATAATTCCTTGATATTTCAGTTCCATACTACTTTGATCACCAGTGAAGCGTTACATAATTTTATAGTATATCAATATTATTAACACATCATTCAAAAAGTTTGTTCATGATTTTAACTTGTGTCAAAACTTACCGTATTTCTTTGAATGAAAATACAACCCTAAATTAACCAATTGTCTGACAAGATTGCAATCTACAACTAAGAGAGTAATAAGAAAAATGGGGGCTATCTCTTGCCAGACCGTTAAAAACAATGTTGTCTCAATCTCATCACAGTAAACTTACTAAAATAGCTTGGCTAAATTAAAAACATTGCAGAAACAACTCTCATTGAAATCCACTAGAAAAGTTTGTTCAATTCGTAACATAATTAAAAGTATTGTTGTTACGTTCATTAAAAGATTCGTCTTTAATTGAGGAGTTTAAAGACTGAAGTAGTTACGACTCAAAGTGAGTTAGTTATACAATTGCGTCTACTATATACTGTTACGACTGTATTAAGCTTAATCTGAACTCGAAACTTTGTTCCGATGAACGACCTGTTTTGAATAGTAGATAAGCCGTGTGTTTATAGTTCAAGCTTAGTTATCATTGGACAATTCAAGTTTAGTAATTTGCGATATGTTATATTGTGTTATGTTATATAGGAAGTTTTTGTAGATACGAATTCATATTACCAATATCAAGTTACAAAGTAAATAATAATGCCTTATGGCATTAAGTCCACCTTTGTACATATAGTGCATTAGGATTATAAATAAAAATAAATAATACTTGCTAGAAAAATAATCAAATTAATAATTAAAATCTGGCTTTAATTATAATGAACAAGGTGAATGCGGACAAAAATCAGCGGTTTTCTTTCGAAAAGTCATTGTAGTATGCCGGATTGGAAATCGAGACATCTGTATCAGTGACCAATTGTTTGTAATTTTTTTTGTGTATTCTATGGTTCAAACCCGGATCTCTTATGCAGAAGTCCTCATTATAGTAGTAGTACCTTAGTAGTAGTAGTAGTAGTACCCTCATTATAGTACTTATTTTGAATATAAAATAAAAAACCCGTTCCTATTTGATGCTCCAATGGGAATTTTTAAGTTATATCAAAGTCTAATGTTAATGGACACTCTAGTTTTAAGGGAATACAACTAATTTTTTGTAATCAAAAGTTTTCATCGTCATAGTACTAAAGTTATTTTCTAGATTTTGTAACAATAACCAAACGTCTGTAAAAAAATATATCTTCAAAAAGCCAGTAAAAAGACGCTAGATATTTGCGTATTGTTTCATAGAGTGAATAAAGATTTTCAATCTCATTGGATTTGAATGTGAGCCATTACTGTTCAAAGAAAAGACTGCCAGTTCTTTCTTAAGTTCGAGAGCAGACTACTGAAATATAACAGTAATAGGTGATGCAGCAGCGCATTTATCGAACCGAATATAACCTCTGTAGGTATGTGTTCTATCTTTACAACCGAATCAACCTTAAATTAAAATATACTGTTAAAACCAACAACAATAAAATACGTACTCAACTGAGAGAGTGTAACTCTTTGCAGAACATACTCTTATTACCAAAACGTGAGCCTTATTTACGCAACTCGTTACAACTAAGTGCTCATGAAATTCCCACAGCCCGCGGGATGGTTTTAGCTAAAGAACATAAACGATACGTTGCCAGGGATGCCTTGTTATTACATCTTCTGAAGGATTTCAAGTCGCTCTTTTGTATGTCTTTCCATTTGACATTAATATACTAGGATTTTCCAGTCTGATTTTGTATTTTTTTGTTGTTTTTTTTTTGTCGTAGCCTCATTTTGTTCAATTTAATTATAATAAATCTTCTCAATTTATTACGTCGTAAATGGTGCTGTTGGTATTGTGGTGGATGTTCTTTGTGATTATATTAGGGTAGGTATTTCTTATGTGAAAGTAACAGGGTGTTTATTAAATAAATAAATATATATTAAAGGTGTTCCGATTGAAAGACAAGTACCACAATTGGTTATGTGGATGTAAGTTTGGATTTCACTTGCAGATAACACACCACTGTCTTCGCATTTTAGCTCGGTTACGTAAAAAAAAGTAAATAGTTGTAACTACTCGTAATATGTAATCATATCTATACCGCCACGTATTTAATCAAGAAAGACCCCATTGCTATATGACGGGTTTTGTTTGTTGATCTACAATTACGAAAATATCCAAGGAAATTGGTGTGTACCAAACCTACCAAACCTACCAAATAGAAGTTCGCCTGTTAAGCCACGTAGCTATTGATCGGAACTCATTTTTGTTTATGCCGTATTCCTAATCTTTTAAGCCGTTGGGAGGATCAGTTGAAAGATCGCCTTCTCTAGAATGAGAGTTATAAATAAGTATCGAATATGTGTGTAGGTACAACAAAAAACATCAGTAAAATATTAAATTATATTCCCGAAATGGCTATTTTCTTATCCTCACTGCGTTATAATCGTATACCGACGAGATTTTGTCTGTGCAATATGAAAACCAGAATGTTTTCAATTTCTTTTATACGATAATAGGGTTATATTAAAAGGAAGCAGAATACTCGTAATTTCTGTAATATTACGTATACCCGCAGGTGAGTCCATTAAGTGAATATAAAATGGAAGGAGAATGAATGCGAAAAACTTGGGGAATGGATCTTGGCGTTTCTAAGATGAGAGTTGTCTTTTTTACCTTTCCCTCGACCTAGTAGAAAACTTTTACGTTTCTCTTTTAATAGATTTACATTAAAGAAATTAAAAGGAAAATAAGTAGTTAAACGTCTCTGTAGCCTAAAGGTTTTAATACCACAATTCTGGATACGTAGTCTCGAGTTCGAATATTGGTCATACCAATGATTTTTCGGAATTCTTCGTTTTCGGTATTATATGTGTTTAAAATCGTTAACTGACAACGTTTTGTCTGATGTAAGTCAATAGATTTCGCTACCAATTTTTCTGGGACTTTCAGTCCCAGGTTGTCTTTCAGCATTGTTCGATTAAGTTTTGCTGGATTTTCCAGTAATTTTTTTTATTAAAATGTAATGTTCAAAGGACCTATAATGATTTCAAATAAATCCAAATTCCATGTTATTTAATCTATGTTATAAGGTAGTTTTGTAATAAACTGTAAACATTTCATTTAACTTACAATTTCCATATTCCAATACCTATTTCAAATCTCAATAGACAATAAATATTACGATATTAAAGCTCACTCTCATACCAAAATATTGTACCGATATTTGGTACTTCAAACTTCCGAGACACGTTTGTAGTTTAATTACGGGCAGAAGTATTACCAACTGTTGCTGATAACAACAGCTCTATGTAACACGTTAATATATAAACGGTTGGTTTATTACATGCCTTCGGGGAAATTATATTTACAATGTATGCCAGCAACTATGTTGTTTATTGCACGGGCTGTTAGTAAGTTAATACATACTCATATCGCTGATAGTTGTCATGACTGGCAATTGTTTTGTAGGAGAGAATCTATAAATCTTATTCTTAGTTCTGAAAATACATATAACTTCATACTAAGACTCTTAGATGGTAGGCAGAACTAACAGAGTGATATCATTACATAGTATAAAACAAAGTCGTTTTCCGCTATCTGTCCCCGTATATGCTCATATCTTTAATATGCAATGGATTTTGATGCGGTTTTTTCTAATAGATAAAGGGTGTCAACGGGGGTGGTTTTTATCTATAATTTATGTATGATGAAAGTGAAGTGAAACAAAAAGTTATAAATCCAAAATTTAATTACTTTTGATGCGGAACAAATCAATCAAAAATAATTCTTATACACTGCTTACTCACTCTACGTTTTAAGGCGTCTAGCGTCACTATGCTTAATTTTACCATGGAATGTGTGTTGTGGCTTTACACAACTTTTTTCCACTTTAAGCTCTATATTTACTTGGGCCGTCTTGGGTATTTTTTCTGTGTTCAAATATTTAGTTTTAATACAAGATGTCATTATGAATTTTACTCACTTATTTACTTCATGTAGTATCGATTCGAAAGAGATTGTTAACTCCTAGCAGTGATTAACACATTTCCCCTATTCACAAAACTTTTTTTAATTAGTTTCGGAACCATTTTATTGTTAATATTTTTATACAGAAACCTTCATAACCAGTACAGTACGAGATATAACTGTACAATGTCTATTTGTAGTTTCCGCTGTAAAAGTTTTAATATATGGTAGACCTCGGGACGTAATCGTGCTATTGCACGTTCATTACAAAAGTTTCCCGGGACTAACGTAAATAATATTAGCAAGGATATTTTTTGCTGAGTGTTTTTTACAATACGTATTTTTATTTTTATAGTCTCGGTGTCCCAGTGGTCGAGCACACGGCTTCTGATCCAGAAGTCTGGGTTCGATTCTTGACACTGGCTCACACCAATGACTTTTCGAAATTGTTTTAGGAAGTTATGTCTGATAAATATCGATGACTGAAAAACCTACCTATATTGGGCACAAAGTTGTCATCCATGGATATTTATCACACATAACTTCCGAAAATACATTAGAAAAATCATTGGCATAAAAATAACGTAATATATATTTAAAAAAAAAAACTATTTTATAATGCCTATACTACTTTAATACTTGAAAATCTAAGTTGCAGCGGTATACCAATACGCCGCATAAATTATTGCTAAAGGTTTGGCACAATTTTGTCACACATAACTCTGTTTCTCAAAGTTCATCTAGACGCATTGTTTTTTAGGATTGTAGTGTCTAATCAATCTATGTGTCGTTTTTAGTAGTTACAATACGACATCTCAAAAATATGATAATTAATTGTGTTATCGACAATATTTCTTAAGGCCCATAATTACACGTGCTGGGACACATATGAAAATCAAAAACTGCATATCAACTTGCTCCACGTAAATACTCTCTCTTGCGTAAACTTTGCCTGACTAACAACTCCACAAAACTTCCCCCTTTGCAATTAATTACGCGTAAAAAATAAAAGACAATTAAACGTTTCGACGGAATAAAATTGAATACTACTCGTACATACTGATTTCATTTAGTTTTCCTTAATTGGATTGTGTGTGACGGGATCAAATTATATTTGTCTACGGATACGTATAGCGGAACGACAAAATATTAGTGAATACAAAATGTTTGATTGAATAAACTATAGCGTGGTCTACCACGTCATGTCTGATGACTGCATTGCGAATTGTATCTAAACGAAATATAGTATTAATTTCTTAGTTCAAATAAATAAAATAATTTGTTTTGTATATTGTGAGTTAATGTAGAATAATAGCTAAATAGCACTAAATTCATTAAACCTTAAATTATATAATTGATTAAATCTAAGAAATAAATATTACTTAAACCTAATAAAACTATAAGTATTTTGCTCCCTTACACACAAAACAAAACCATCATAATTTATTGGTTCAATAGATTGCTCGTCACAAATGTCACAACATATTCCCGGTGTTCTTGATTCCCGGTGTAACTGTAATTTAAGTAATTATTATTATTTTTAGATAAGCGATAACTCAAACGAGATTGATGATTCTTCTGATTACAAATACAAAACAAAGTATTAAATAGGAAGATCTCAAAATACCAATACTTAGTATTTCATGAAACAAAAACAATAAATGATTTGAATATTGGTAACTAATAAACATTTTGCAATAAGAACCCAATTGAAAAATAAATAAATACGTGATTAAAACAAAATTAATACATTATACTCATAGTTATAGTTAGGTTTACCACCTATTTCATTTGGGATGTTACGATTCGGGTAAGAGGCTTATTGTTTTTCAACGAGGCCATTGTTTTTCATTTCGTGCCGAATAATGGCGAAATGCATTAAAATTCAGTATTTTAAGGATTTTGTTATACTTGAGCACGTGTGTTTCGGTCGGTTCTTCTCGGGATATAAATAGAAAATAAGTTCTAAATAAACGCGATAAAATCCTAAAAAGTTGTTTTAATGTTATAAGTGAGCGGTGTACAGGAGAATTAACAGCGGAGGCGTAAAATATCAAATACATCTAATAATTCATAAAAATACATAGAAAAATCGTAAAGTTAACAAAAACCGAGAAATAAAAACACTACTTACTCTTCTGAATTTCAAATAATTAAAAGTAAACAAATCCGTGCCATCTCAAAAAGTTTATCTTTTATACATGCGTAACTTCAAGTCTTTTCCTTCCTCAAGGTGTAGGCAGCGGCTGTTAAGGCTAGACTTGCCGTTATGTTTATGTCCCAAATGGAATAGATGGCGAACCTATTGCCATACACCGGGCACAAAATTTTTAGTCATCAATATTTATCATACGTAACTTCCAAAAATCATTGGTTGGCCCGGATGCGAACCCACAACGTCTTTATTCAGACGAGGGGTGCTCGACCACTGGACCACAGAGACTAGAATACATTTATAATTGATATTTAAAGGACACATTCACTTATTTTACAAAGTACCTAACGTATAAGCTGCTACTTTGTAATAAACTTTTAGTAACTTAATACTTAGCAACATAGTCACCAGTCTCAAAGTATATAGGTGTTAACTCCGGATGGGATTAAAGTTAATGTTTTGTATTGCAACGTCACATTCTTCTTCTGGCGGATATTAAAAGCTGTTTTAAAATATGAGTTTCTCTCAGGTGATCAAAATTATTATTTAATTTGGCGTCTCGATGGTCTAGTGATCGAGCTTCCAGCTTCTGAATCAAGGAGTCTTGGATGATATTCCAGACTGGCACCAATGACTTCTCGGAATTCTTTTGGTATTATGTGCAATAAATAGCGATGTCCAACAACACTGTGCCCGGTGTATACCAATAGGTTCGCCTATTGGGACGTAGAAATTAGTCGAGTCGAGGCTTAACAGCCGCTACTTTCCCCCGAAAGTATTAAAAAAATATTTAATTTACTCAAACAAAAGCACGTTTTCGTTTGTCTGTACTCCTGTATATCCTGTCTGGATTTGTGAAACTCATGAATATTGACTGAATTGTAATGAAATGTTAAAATTGTAATACCAAATTAGAATAACGGCTATTTATAATCTTCGTATTATTTATTTCCTTAAAACGAAAATAAAAAGACAAAAATTATTCTTTTACCTTGAAAAGTATTTCCTGTTTTTCTACCATTCGTGGTATTTTTGTGTATACCATAATTGTTGGCTTGTTTCTTTAATTAGAGCTCGTTTTAACAGAACCGGGGCCGGGTCGGCCACGTACCACGCGGCATGCAATTAGACGCTGGCCGGTCTACACACTTATGGAAAATTATATTTTAAAAAATGACTAACATGTTTGCATGTTAAACGCTAGATTTTTGTGTACATAAAAATATGTATACTTAATTGTACACCAGTTTAAAAGTTTGAATTTAGCACAAATATAGGTAAATCTCTCAATGTCTCTCAGTCAGCCGGGATCGAAATAAAAACATATGGCTGACAAGCTTACACAGCACAAAACCGAAGGCTGGCGGTATAACCATCCCAAAAACATTGGTCAACCTAAATGTTCGTGGTAGGGACGGGCAGCAGCATCTCTATCTATAAGAGGTTTACCCCTGCGGTCCCCAACCCGTTTGCCCAGCGTGGGGAATATGGGCATAAACCTCCCTATGGAAAAAGCAGCAATACAACGGCCCCCAGTTCCCGGTGGTCCCGCTATTCCCGGCCAAGGAAGCGATTGTGGTAACGGTGGGACAGGGGGTGCGAAGAATCTCCGGGTTACGGCAGGCTGCCAAAAACAACTACTCGTGGCCACTTATAATAGACGCAGTCTTCGGCTGGACCAACATCTCACCGAACTCGAGGTGGAGCTGGGTTGCTTGAACTGGCATATTCTAGGGTTATCTGAAGTCCGGCGAGAGGGGGAGGACACGATAACCTTACAGTCAGGCAACTTACTCTACTTTCGGAAATGTGACCAGCTCTCCCAGGGGGGGTGTCGGTTTCCTCGTTTACAAGGACCTCGTTAGCAGCGTTGTGGAGATCAGTAGTGTGTCGACCAGGGTAGCGTACCTTGTACTGAAAATCACCAACAGGTACACCCTGAAGGTAATACAGGTATATGCGCCGACCTCAACATACTCTGACGAGATAGCGGAGGCGATGTACGAGGATATTGCGAAAGTAATACATTGTACCGCCAAGGGTCACTACAACGTTGTTATGGGGGACTTCAACGCCAAAGTGGGAGTACAAGAACGCGGCGAAACGAAAATCGGTCCATATGGCTTGGGGTGCCGGAATCACAGGGGCCAGATGCTGGTCAACTTCCTGGAGTCTGAAAGGCTTTTCTTAATGAATTCATTCTCCACAGGAGGTGGACTTGGTGAAGCCCCGATTCGGTGACAAGCAACGAGATAGATTTTATCATTACGGATAGTAAGCATATATTTAGAGATGTCTCTGTGATCAACAGGTTCAATACTGGAAGTGATCACCGACTCCTTCGAGGCTGTCTAAATATTAACTTAAAAGCTGAAAGGACCCGGAAGATAAGGTCTAGTATCCGACCTACGCCACTCCAAATAGCCGAAACCAAAAAGTTCCAAATGGAACTTAAAAATCGATTCGACCTGCTGGAAACCACAGGCAACGTGGACGAAAAAGCTGACACTGTGGTCAACACGCTGAGGAAAGTGTCTCAAAGGCTGTTCCCGAGATCGCAGAAAAAGGAGTCCAAGGTCTCTGCTGAGACACTCGAGCTGATGAGGCAAAGGCGAGAAACTCCATCCGATCAGCAGTCTTCGTCAGAATGGAAAAGCCTAAACCAGCGCATTAGAAAGCTGATGCGGCGCGACCTTCGTCGATCGAATACGCGAGCAATCGAAAACGCGATCGACCGCAACAAAGGGTCAAAAGTGTTCGCTCAGCAGCTTGGAAGGTCCCATCTGACGAAGCTGAAAACTGCGGATGGACGTATCGTCACCTCTAGGCCCGAGATTCTCGCAGAGATCGAATCTTTTTATGGGCTTCTTTATTCCACACGGATGACCAAGCCAACTGGACACAGCGATGATGACCACAGAGCCCCGCTAACGCGTCACTATAGTGAGGACATTCCCGATGTCACTGTAAGCGAGATTAGTGCGGCTCTCGGGCAACTCCAGAACAACAAGGCACCCGGTGGTGACGGAATTACTACAGAGCTTCTAAAAGCCGGCGGGAGTCCTATACTAAAGGAATTAGCAAGCCTTTTTAATTCCGTCATACACCAGGGCATAACACCACAGGCTTGGAGCAGGAGTGCGGTGGTGTTGTTCTTCAAAAAAGGTGATAAAACCTTACTGAAGAATTACAGACCCATCTCACTCCTGAGCCATATCTACAAGTTGTTCTCGAGGGTCGTCACGAATCTTCTCGCTGTAAGACTCGACGAATTCCAGCCTCCGGAGCAGGTCGGGTTTCGAAAAGGCTTTAGTACCGTGGACCATACTGTTCGGCAGATTGTACAGAAGACCGAAGAGTACAATCAGCCGCTGTGTATGGCATTCGTGGACTACGAAAAAGCCTTCGACTCCATCGAAACTTGGGCAGTTCTGGATGCACTGCAGCGATGTCGGATTGACTGGCGTTATATCGAGGTGCTGAGATGCTTGTATGACACCGCCACGATGGCTGTCCAGATACAGGACCAGGCGACGAACTCCATCGAGCTGAATCGAGGTGTAAGACGTGTTATATCTCCCAAACTTTTCACCAATGCTCTGGAGGACGTTTTCAAGACACTGGATTGGACTGGACAGGGTATCAACGTGAATGGTAAGTACATTTCGCATCTTCGGTTCGCCGACGACATCGTTGTAATGGCAGAGACGCTGGAACAGTTAAGCGGAATGCTGCGCAGCCTGGACGAGTCCTCCCGGCGTGTCGGTTTGGGCATGAACTTGGACCAGACCAAGGTCATGTTCAATGAACATGTCGTGCCCGGACCGATAAGCGTCGAAGGGTCAGTTCTCGAAGTCGTAAACAAATACGTCTACCTAGGCCAAATCATCCAGTTAGGTAGACGAAACTTCGAGAAGGAGGCCGAAAGGAGGATTCAGCTTGGTTGGGCTGCATTCGGCAAACTACGTCGAGTCTTCAGCTCGCCTATACCGCAATGTCTGAAGACCAAAGTCTTTGACCAGTGCGTCTTACCGGTGATGACCTACGGTGCCGAAACGTGGACACTCACGGTGGGGCTAGTCCACAAATTTAAAGTCGCTCAGCGAGCTATGGAGCGGGCTATGCTCGGGGTATCTAAGATAAACTCAGGAATGAGTATATCCGCCAGAGAACTGGAGTAACCGACATAGCTCGTAGAATAAGCTCGCTGAAGTGGCAATGGGCTGGTCACATCTGCCGAAGGACCGACGGTAGATGGAGTAAGAAGGTCATAGAGTGGAGACCGCGTCTTGGCAAACGTAGCGTAGGATGCCCGCCAGCCCGATGGTCAGACGACCTCAGAAAGGCTGCTGGAAAAGACTGGATGCGGAAGGCAGAGAATCGGATGTTGTGGCGCACATTGGGAGAGGCCTATGTCCAGCAGTGGACTGCAATAGGCTGATGATGATGATGATGATGATGATGATAGGTAAATCATATCTATTTTGTAGTAAGTAGTAAGTAATTTTTAGAATAGACTTTGCCATGTCAGTGAATTAAAGTTTTACTTACAAATAATGATGTTGATATAACTATCTTTGTAAACCTATATTAAACTATGACGGAGGAAAAAAAGCACATAGTCTATTTGATGATAAGCAGTCATTGCAACTTATAGGTGGGTGTAATACCAGGCTCATGAATGGGCTGGCTCGACCGGTGAAATACCACGGCCTCTTAGAATATCGACGTAAAGTGTCAGATGTTGCGTTTCGGTCGGTGAGAGAGGTATCCGGAAGCCCACCTACCTCCACTTTCCATTCTCAACCGACTCCCATAAAGGCCGGCAACGCAATTGTAACACTACCTATGTTTAGGGCGGCGTTAGTTACTTGCCATCGGGTGACACGCGTCCTCCTTTGCTAATGAAAAAAAAAACAACCCTTTGGAAACCTACTTGTACAAATATTTTTAAAGGCGGGTTATTAAGAAAGATTGTTAAATGATTTTTAGGATTATTTGAAAACCTGTTTAGGGAGGATTCACAATACATAATAGTAGCTGTATTACTGTTTCTTCGTAACTAATATAGAATATACTCGGAGAGTTCTGAAACTTTACGCACACGATGTTTCCGTAAAGCAGTGTTATCTGGCTGCGTCTCTCTGTAAGGCTGTGGTTACTAGGATGGACTGTTTAGTTTTAAGCTACATAAATATAGCTGCGACCATTACCAGCTAGGCACAAACACTACCGCAGCTGGGATATAATAGAAATCTGATGACAAACAACAATTTAAATTACATTAAATTAGTCCTTTAGAAAGTAAACTAACAATTTGAAATAATAATTGTTTATTATTTCAAATTATTAGAGTAAAGACATGCATTTTTGTACAGTCGTAGAGCCAAGCAGTTCGCTGCGTGAATGGCCGGCTCGACCGGTGAAATAGCACAACCTCTCACAAGATCGACGTAAAGTGGCTCAAGCCGCGTTTCATTCGCTGAGAGAGGTACCCTGAGGCCCACCTCCCTTCCCCATCTTATTCCCTTAAAGGCCAGCAACGCAATTATAACTCTATATGTGTTGTAGGTGTCCATGGGCGGCGCTAGTCACTGAATATCAGGTGACACGCATGCTCGTTTGCCTTCCTATCCTAAAAAAAATGTATGTACAAAGCTAGTATACGTGATTATTCCACTTTCAAATGGCGTGAGAGTAGGTAATGCACTATCAATGTTTAGATTTTAGATAGAATGAAATAGAAGACATAAATATAGATACAAAATAAATACAGCGAGGCGTTTCGTTTTTACTTACTGGACAGCATAATTCTACTTACACTCTACAACTAAGTTTGGGCCTGTAACAACGGTCATCTTATATTGAATATCAGCTTTGGTGTTCGACCTTTGCAAAGGGTATTTATGTAAATGTGTAACTCGTCTAAATATATTCAGGGTTCCCGCACAATTTGGTTTTGGTCGATTAAGAGTTTAGACTATTGTTAAATATTTACGAATGTTCCACCAGATACGAGTCGGAGCGTTGTGACCACAGAGGAATAATTAAACTATTATATATATTTATAGTACTAGCAACCCACCCACGCTTTACTTGGGTTTATTTGAATTCCGTAACTTCATTTTCTTATCGTTACCATGGAAAACGGGACATGTGCCAATTAAAAGTTAAAATTAAAGTACACACCCGCCCTTTCAATACCCGACTCAGGCTTAAAACTCTGGTGATCAACTTGCAGCCTTTTGAAATATTTTTTATTCTATATTTTACTTTACCTTTCTGTAATAATGTTAAATCTAGCTTTGTGAAATAAAGCCAACATTTTCCACATACAAGTATACACCCTTTTGAAATTCTAAATAAAGAAACCTTAAAAAGCTTAACTTATAATCCATTTAAACTAAGAGCCAAATCAGCTTAAAAACTTAATTGGCAGTTTGTATTCCTTTGATATAAAAATATTTGTGTGAATGTTTTAGAAAAAATATTTATGTGAATGTATTATTAAAGTAGAAACAGTGGTAGAGCCACGCAGATCTTTGCATGAATGGGCCGGCTCGACCTCTAAGAGTTACGACATAGAGTGGCATATGCAGTGTTTGGTTTGGTAAGAGAGGTCTCCGGAGGCTTACCTTCCTTCCCCCACCCCATCCTGTCCCAATTTCTTAAAGGCTGGCAACACATCTGTAACACTGGTATGTCACAGACACTTTGTGTTGCAGGTCTCTGTGGGCGGTTCTAGTTGCTTATCATCAGGTGATCCGCTTGCTTATGTGTCCATATTCCATATAACAGATCATATAGGTTTTATACATAGAGTCCACGAATAAAAATAAAATTGTTAGTGCACAGTACGTACATAAGTAAATAAACGTATATTATTTAAATTTCATTTAACACACTCACCACATTTTATTCTACAAACATAAATCATAATTTACCCATGTCATCTCATTAGATGGCATATGCGAGGCTTATAAGCACATAATTAAATAAAGCGTCCATATATTTACCTCACGTGTGGAGGCATAACAGCTTTTAGGTCGTTAGTGTCGGAGTTAACAAGTGGCAACATGTTCCTTGAAATAGGTCAAGACGCCACGTCCTCAGTAATTTAGTAACAGTGTAACAACGCCTTGGGCTACGAGTTATGTAGCGTTGTAGCACGTCATCGTAGCTAACAGCTACGAAATGTGTAGCTTCATCATCTAAATATATTATTTACTTCATAATGTTATTATTTTGATCAAAATGAGAGGCATAGACAAGTAGATAAATAGATTTGTCAAATTATTGAAAAAAAAATGTTATTAATTAATATATACGTAAAGGAAATTGGAAACTCGCTTCTCAATTTACATAAGTCTTGGGCATGAATTTCTCTAGATAATCATTCATTGGTCTAGAATATTTTTATTTACAAACTATAATAGATAGCTTATTGATAAATACAATTACTGTTCGTACTGTAAAAAATACAGTGAATTTTATCTATATTCATCAATAGATACATAAAAGTAACGGAAGGCGAATGGGGTAAAAGCATTGTTTACCTAATCAGCCATTAGATTAGAAAGGTGGCCAAATGTCGCCAAAATTAAATGCAACTTAAACGTGCTGACATTTTGATTTTATATATTTTTTTTATGGGATAGGCGGGCAAATGATCAAGCGTGTCACCTGATGTTAAGTGATCAGCGCCGCCCATGGACACCTGCAACACATATAGTGTTACAGTTGCGTTGCTGACCTTTAAGGGACTAGAATGGGAAATGATGGAAAGGGGGTGGGCCTCTCTCACTCTCAACTCTCTCACCAAACGAAATGCGGCATGAGCCACTTTACGTCGATCTTCTGAGAGGTCGTGGTATTTCACCGGTCGAGCCGGCCCATTCATGCAGCGACCCGCTTGGCTCTACAAATAAAGCTAACTTAAATTTATACTCTTGACGTCGTTGCTCAAATGAAATTTAACAAATGAACATCAAATTGAATATGAATCAAATTGTTATTTACTTTAGAGGATCAAAGAAAACCTCAAAATCTTCTAAATAAAACTATCTAGTTTCAGGCAAAATATTATTTTTCAGTCAGCTCGCGTATACCGTACCAAAGAGTCTGGGAAACGTTGGATGTACGATATATTCGTGAAAAATTCAGAAGAAATAGTGTTATTGCACTTTGAGGCTGACGTTCGACTTAAGAGGATAGTTATGCGATAGCATATTTTCTGTGGGGAAATTCGTGTTCAACTGTTCAACTCCACGTGAGGCGTGATTATGAGAAGAACCCGAGAAGAGACTCATGTTGACAAAAACTCTTTTTAAATTATGGAGAATACATAGGCGTTGTTGTGCTACTGATACAAATAAGTCAGTACAAAAAAGTGCAGCAGCCAAAATACTCAACTATTAAAGTTAACCCCTCTACTTAAATGTAGCCTTTTTTATTATTAAATATGACCTTTTCTTTTCGTTCAAAAACATATGTAAAAAGGCACAAATGCAACTTATAGGTTTGGAATTTATAAAAATTATCACAACCCATGCTAATGTGATAAAAACCTCTTGCAAAATTTATTTGTATTATTACGCAATCAAGTCTAATGATTTCTCATAATCTTTCATAAACACTAAAGTATTCGCGGAGCTTAATACGCTTTTCAGTTTAACCCTTTCGATTGGTTTTCCATTACTAATAATTTGAATAGTTTGTAACAATCAGAATTCTCGACTAATCCACTCCATCCCTTGCAAAGGTTCTTGGTTCGTAAAATTATTCTATTATTGTTAATTAACTATATGATCCATCTATCACCAATTAACTTGATATTTATTATAGACATAGTCCAAGTATATTTGCAAATATTTCCAATAAACATCATCATTCATCATCATCATTAGCCTATTGCAGTCCACTGCTGGACATAGGCCTCTCCCAATGTGCGCCACAACATCCGATTCTCTGCCTTCCGCATCCAGTCTTTTCCAGAAGCCTTTCTGAGGTCGTCTGACCATCGGGCTGGTGGGCGACCTACGCTACGTTTACTAAGACGCGGTCTCCACTCAATGACCTTCTTACTCCATCTACCGTCGGTCCTTCGGCAGATATGACCAGCCCATTGCCACTTCAGCGAGCTTATTCTGCGAGCTATGTCGGTTACTCCAGTTCTCTGGCGGATATACTCATTCCTGAGTTTATCCTTCAGAGATACCCCGAGCATAGCCCGCTCCATAGCTCGCTGAGCGACTTTAAATTTGTGGACTAGCCCCACCGTGAGTGTCCACGTTTCGGCACCGTAGGTCATTACCGGTAGGACGCACTGGTCAAAGACTTTGGTCTTCAGACATTGCAGTATAGGCGAGCTGAAGACCCGACGCAGTTTGCCAAATGCAGCCCAACCCAGCTGAATCCTCCTTTCGGCCTCCTTCTTGAAGTTTCGTCTACCTAACTGGATAGTTTGGCCTAGGTAGACGTATTTGTTTACGACTTCGAGAACTGACCCTTCGATGCCTATCGATCCGGGCACGGCATGTTCATTGAACATGACTTTGGTCTTGTCCAAGTTCATGCCCAAACCGACACGCCGGGAGGACTTGTCTAGGCTGCGCAGCATTCCGCTTAACTGTTCCAGCGACTCTGCCATTACAACGATGTCGTCGGCAAACCGAAGATGTGAGATGTACTCACCATTTACGTTGATACCCTGTCCAGTCCAATCCAGGGTCTTGAAGACGTCCTCTAGAGCGTTGGTGAAGAGTTTGGGAGATATGACATCTCCCTGTCTTACACCTCGATTCAGCTCGATAAACATGAATAATGAGATATAGAGAAACAAATAAATAAATAATGTTTATTGACAATTTTGTTCGTTTGATCCAGTCAACATAGACTAACTGCACCAAGGATAGGATTGCTACCCATTCATGAATCAGACAGTAGCGGCAATGAATTGATTTGAGCACACATTGCATCACCCGTAAGCTGCAGCAATCCTAGCTAACTTATTTGAGCAGTATCTACATTGCTACTAGTTTTCACATGGACTGAAATAATAGATTAGAGAGTTTGTATTCTTGATTCAATATACTAGCGTAGCAACAAACTATAAACTATGCTTCTTTTTAGCATTGTTATTAAACAAGGTAGAGCAGATGAGGATTTCTATAGTTTAAAATGGAGCAGTTTAACTTGGGAAATCACAGCCAAATATCATTACTTTTTATTTAGCACTCGGCCTCTTGTTTAATGGTTTCAAAGCCCTAATACACCAATAACTTTTCGATTGGTAGATGTGATAAATATCAACGATTGACACGCTTGGCATGATTTATGGCAATACGCTAGCCATATGTCATATAGACTAAATAATTGCCGATGCCTTTTGGGGTATCAAAAGCGGGAAATTACATAAAAAATATATAGTTACATGAACTAGTTTTCATCATTGAAAAGGAGTGATAGTTGGAAACCTTGTGTAGCCACTACCAAATATATTGATTGAAAATAACATTGTGAACTAGTTGTTGCCCGTAGCTATACTCTAGCGGGATTTTCTAAAGACGATAAAATTTTTAACTAACACCACACTTTAATGAAACAAAGCTTTAATTTAACTGTATTCAATATTCTCAAGAGTGAGAACATACAGAAATACAGATATTCATATAAAATTTACTAATACCTTTTTTATGGGATAGGAGGGTAAGCGAGCAGGCTTGTCACCTGATGGTAAGCAACCAACGCCGCTCATGGACACCAGTAACACGTATAGTGTTACTGTTGCGTTGCCGACCTTTAAGGGTATGGGATAGAGAAGGAAGGGGGGTGGGCCTCCAGCTACCTCTCTCACCGAACGAAACGCGGCATGAGCCACTTTACGTCGATCTTTTGAGAGGTAATGGTATTTCACCGGTCGAGCCGGCCCATTCATGCAGCGAACTGCTTGGCTCTAGCACTGTTAAATGCAGTTTTTGCTCTCTTATGTTCCAATATTCCACATTTTTTTGATAAAAATTTTAAACGTACAGACATATCTTTTGAAACTGATTTGTTATATGTAGAAGTTGTCATTTCTGAGATTATATATCTTTCTCACAAAGGGTTACATCTAGGTCGGAAATTACGGACAGAATTTTTACATGAAATCATTTTTTTTTTGCTATGAAATAGTTACAATTTTATCAATACAACACGTGTACTAACAATATTGAACTGTCTTAGTTATATTATATATTTTTTTTAAGAAATGGTAGAGCCACGAACTTCAATGCATGAATAACCAGTGAAATACCACAATCTCTTAGAATATCGAGATAAAATGGCTCATGCTCTGTTTCGTTCCCATTTCATCCGTCCACTCCCGACATTTGTACCAATTCCGTCTCGCATCTCCACCGTAAAACTAATTGTGTTGCTGGTGTTCATGGGCCTCGCTAGGGCCTTACTACCAGGTCCTAGGCTTGTTAGTTTTTTATTCCATTATTATAATAATTACTTTAATATTTTATAAATATATATTTCAATTTTTATTCCTTAATAAAAGAAGCTGGCGACCGTTTATGTTGTAGTGAATTCAAAACCATCCAGGGAAAGTTCATCGCCCTCGTTGATGAAGATGAGGTAATCTATCATTCTGGTTATTTAGTCGATGTTAACTTACAGTTTATTATATTAATTATTCAGTAAATATAAATATATACCAAAACAATTTTTGTTGTTATGATATGACAAACGCCAGAACAGAGCAATAGATAAGGCTTATAGTTAGGGTTTATAGTTGAAATAGCCCACATTTTTTTTTAAATTGGTTAAAGGCTATTTGATTAAGTTTTGAATGCCGATGTATGGTTTGGTTCTCACTTAAAGGATCGTTTCAGATTTTTATTAATATTATCACTAAGGTGAAATATCACTGCGTATCAAAATATCGACTTAAAATGGCTCAAGCCGCGTTTCGCTCTACCCTTTCTACCCTATTGTAAGGGCGGGGAACGCATCTATAACACTATCTGTGTGAGGGTCTCCATGGGCGGCGTTTTTTGCTTGCCATCGGGTAACACGCAAGCTCGTTTGCCCCTATCTCATTAAAAAACAACGCTAATAAGTTTTTAGTTTCGATAATATCGTGTAATTTTGTCAAATATTAATTAATCTTACCATCCTCTCAGTTAGTCATGGTCTTTTACAAGTTATTTAGTCGTGGAACTGTAATCTGGTTATTACTTCATTAGCTTGTTCAAATTTAACTCTCATATTGGTATAATAGTCATTCTCACATTCTCTCTTATTAATGAATTGGTTTTTCAACATCAAACTCCACTTAGATATTTATTTATTTATAAAGTTGTTTATTCCAAGCGTTTGCTTTACCTCGGTTTCCCGTTTTCTGCGAGGATATTCTATTGGACTCTTTGCCGAATACCAGTTTAACACAATTTATATTTGACAACACACTTTGTATTTAACAATTTTTCAGAAAGAAAGCATATGTGCTATATACTATCTTTGCTTTGCTTTCATGTCTTGTTAACACACATGTTATCAAGACAAGATTTCGTCATAGACCGAGAAATAGTTAAAGAATAATGCTCAGTATGATTTCATAGTATGTTTTATTTTGATTTAATTATATTTCAAGCTATTAACATAGGTTCAAAGTTCAATGTGATATAATTATAATTGCGTGTCATTTGCCATACATACTACGCGAACAATATTATGCGGCGTAAAACACGGGGGCGGAAACTGTTTACAGAGTAAGATAATATATTGTAATACCTGATACAACTAATTTAATAACAGTTCCCTATATTAATAAAGTTTTACCCACAATATAACCCCCATGCTCCCTGATCGTGCTACTTAACTGTTCTAAGGGACTTGACTCTCGCATTATAAATACGTTCCGTTAAGATGTATCCTTTATGTTTTTTTTACATCAAAATGTATTTTTTGTTTAATTAATTTTACAATCTGATTGATACTTTATTTTTTAATGTCAATCTATATATCTATGTATACATATAAATATAATTGAAGTGTTTGTTTGTTATATTGAACTTACTGCTTTGTAATACATTCATTTGAAGACCTATATACAGTGCCTACACCAAAATAATATTTTTTAACATTTTTTCTGTCTATATATCTGTTTATTCTGGGTAATCTCTTAAATGGCAGGACCGATTTTGACGGCACCTATGCTACTTCTTTTAGAAAAAATCTTTTATTTGTTGCTTCCGAGGCGGTCAGCTAGTTTTTAATATTATTTTTATTGACGGTATATGGAAGACCTTGCTCATCTGATCTATAGAAAGAATGGATGACGCAAGAATGATGAAGTAGATATACAGTGCAAAAGCGGAAGGATGTAGGAGTCGCGACCACGACACACTTTGCTCGAATAACTTTAAGGAGTCGTTGGGAATATGTCAGGCAACTTAGAAATTGACGGGCGTTTATGAAAAGAGTTATGAAAGTCAAACGTTAACGACGAAAGTTAACGAGTGAGGTGTGTAAAAATCGAGCATTCTGTAGTTTCTGCCTACCCCGCAAGAGACTTGGTATGAAGTTACCTATGTGTATGTAATGTAAAATCTCAAGATAATATTCCAATCATTTGAATAAATAACGCACAATGATGTACTGTAAACCTGTTCATGACTAAACTCCATTCGCGACGCTTTTCTAATGATGATAACTTTTTTCATAGTAATACGATTTTATGTTATTATTATCGGTAATAGTAGTATAATAAAACGCCAATAGCGTTTCGTTTACCGAGAACAATAAAATACGTTTTATAGCTTGCTTAACACGATCCCCAAAAAATATACAAAATATTCACTGCACATAGGATAAATAATTAAATGACGTTTCTCACAAATAAGACAACATATAAGATCTTGCTTTTAATTCAGCCTCTCATCACACAACAAATAATTCCACATTTTACAACTTTAATTAAAATGTTAGGTAGTCAAGGTTTGCGCTTTGAGCTTGTTTTATTTTTAGTATAATACGTGTTAAATTCTATTTAAAACTAAATAAAAACGGAATGAAACTGCCCTATTACGACTACTGCGCTTGGTCAAATTATTATTATATATTAATAGTATAAAAGGGAAAGATTTGTATTTTTGTATGTAACAAATAAACACAAGAACTACTGGACCGATTTCAAAAATTCTTTCACTATTGGAGAGCTACATTCACCCGGAGTAACATAGGCTATATTTAATCATCATTGTCATCACCATGTTCTTTGTACGCGACTAGCACCACGGAAAGCTAGTTTGTAATAAAATAAATACATCATGTATAAGGTTTGGAGTGAATCAAGTACTCGATCGAACGTCTAATTTATTTTGCAACTCTAACTTCGCGCTGTTAAATTCCGAGTGCGTTGGCAGTGACAATTATGCATTATCACCCATTAATGCATAATCCCAGAATTTATGCCTACTAGCAAAACTAAAATTGGGTACAAAGCATATGTTTAAATAAAAAATCGATAGTGTAGTTAATAACAGTAACTTCTAGATTTCTCGTTAGTTAAAACCTTTACTTATTTAAAGAAGCAAGTAATACAAAGTTACATATTTATTTCTAAGATGTTCGCGAATCACATTCATAACATTAAAAGAAATTTCAGGATTATATCGCGTTTATTTATTACTTATTTTTTTTTTCCGATGTTTCGAACTCTTTACTCTTCTCGTGAAAATGATTTCTTTAAAGAGTTCGAAACGTCGAGAAATAAATAAATAAAAAAAAGTAATAAATAAACGCGATATAATCCTGAAAGTTGTTTTAATGTTATAAATACAAAAGTTATTTAAATAATACTGAAAACTTAAATGCTATTAGATTTGTAACGCATAATATTCCTTTAAAACTATGGACTAAAGTTCAGCTCTAGCTGTAATATAATATGTGTGTAACCACATTGAGGTATTTTCGAGTCTATTATTTATCAATCTTACCCTTCTGTTAACGAGTACAGACATTGTCATTACAGCCGCTCGTAATGTTGAGACACAAGACACCAATTATGGTCGTTCACACGTCAAAAGTTATTTAATCGTGGCGCTGGTAATCTGTTTATTTCGTCGTCAGCCTGCTGTAATTATTGGGCCGATGTGTACGTATAAAGGGCGTTGATTAACATGCTCTCTTATTAACTAATAAATGTTACTTATATTATAAAATCGTGTTTATTTACATTACTGTTATCCTATTCCTAATAAACTAAGCCAATAAAAGTACCAGATTGTGGGAGGAAAAATTATTAGGACCATAGGGACATATTTGTCCCAAAAAATTCCAAAAATACTATAATATTTACAAGTGTTTTGATTTGAAAACATATTTTTTATACTCCTAATAAGCCAATATAAATAGTTAAAATGATTGCATATAGTCTCATAACCTTATGGTCCTGAAAGGGTTAATTGAGTTTTCTGGCACCGAACTGTATAAGAGATATTTATTTCCTTATAACATTGCGTATCATAGTATTTTTGTGGTCCGGTGTCAGTTTCTTAAGTAGTTGTGGATCGATTCTGAGCTGACCAATGTTTTTCAGAAATTGTTTTTGGAAGTTATGTGTGATAGATATCGATGACTGACAGCATTTGCTCCACAGCCTATAGCCACATTTTTGGCTAGAGAAATCGGTGGCCTGTAAATACAGTTTACTGACGATAGTTAAACGTGATAACGTCATAAGAGATACTGATGGAATGGTTTCATTTTTCACAATTTAAATTGTAGTTTAGTTATTTATTATAGCAGTTGTTCACGCTGACGCATGAATCCCTCAAGTAGGTGAGAGACAGATGCACTCAGAGCGAGATAACACCGCATCGAGGTAACGCCGAGACTCATGAGTCATGTTTTTTCGTTCGTGCAGCCGGCTCCATTGAATTATAAGACGTTGTCACGTCAAAATCGAACATTTGTAATAAATCTAAGATGGAATCGAACGGACTCAGTTGATGGTGAGGTAGAAAATGTTATTGTTACTCTGCGCGCTATTGGCAGGGTTTTCATCCTGACACCTTAGTATCCGAATGGTGTCACAGTGACACTTAGTAGTAATCCAATGTTTAGCCATAATTTACCATAGGCACTGATAGACAGCTTTCCATCAATAAAAGGAGCCGTGTAGGTACTTATTTACCACCATATCTCAATTCTCAAAACACATCTGTTTTCATAACCTATATCCTGAAATATGAATATACAATCATATTTCGTTGAAAACACTACCAAAACAAAAACACGTCACAAACTTGTTTACTTGTTCTCCGCTCAAACTCCATATACAATTTCGTACTTTGTCACACCAAATGCAAACATGTAACAGTGTTTAGGGGGCAACTTTCAGATCTGGTTTTCACCTAAAACGTAAACAGACGTAAAATTCAAGACCAACACACGTAGAGCTCAATTATTTTTCCACCATTCACCACGGCTATCTTGTTTGTGTAGCCCAGTGGGGTGAGTTGCCGGGTCTAAGCAAACTTGTCGTTGAAGTACAAACTTTATAATTGGCTATAACCCTCCGATTGGTAGCCCTTCCAACGGCACCCAGCCTAATTAACTAGTCGATTGTTCTCGCCATCCTAGCGACAATAATTGAGACTGAGTGAATATGTTATACGCTCATTTGTGTTTTTGAACAAAATACTTTCAAAATAGCGACATCTATTATTTTATATCAGTATTATTATAGACCGCTTTTTTGTTCAAACTAATATTATATTTTAATTAGAAGATGTTCTCTGTAGACTTTTAAACAATAGGTACAAATTTGTAAGTAAATCAATTTTATAAACACAAATTAAATAATTAATTCGATAAAAATAAAGTTACACAAAGGTAATATGAACCGGAAAATTGCTAGGAAAACCCCAAGAGCCTTTATTTTTCAACAACCAGATTCAAGATTAATTTCCTTAAAGAATCATGTTTCTTCTTAATAAATGATGCGAACTCCAGAGTTTAATTCAGATTTTTTACGAATATTTTATTAATATAATATTTTTTATTTTGTTAATATTTCACCGGAGGCTAGTCTGTAGAAATTCCCTCGTTTTTGCTGTGTTATTACGCATAAAATACAATGTAACAACCTGATTTAGAAATGTTATAATCGTGTTTATTTAGTTCTGCCCAGCCTTAATATTTTTCTTTTATGGAATAGAAGGGTAAACGAGCAAGCAGGTCTCCTGATTGTAAGTAACTAGTAGGATTGGAAAGGAGGTACCTCCGGATACCTCCGTAATGAAACGCGGCATGAGCCTTTTTTCGTCGATATTCTGATAGGCCAATTTATTTGTTTGTACAAATAATAAAAATATATATATAACCAAAAATCTAAGCGTACGATAACGTGGTCTTAATCTCGTTGTAAAATGAAGTGAAATTATCTGAGAACATAAAGAACAAAGATTTAAGCCGTATTAGTGTTATAGTTTCAACAGAACTCGGAGTAACTAGCAATTTGAACGTGCCTAGAGAAGATAAAAAATAACTCATACTCTTTAAGTTGTAACTAAACTTTTAACTTACTTCTGCAGTGGTAGAGCCAAGCAGTTCGCTGCATGAATGGGCCGGCTCGACCGGTGAAATACCACGACCTCTCAGAAGACTGACGTAAAGTGGCTCATGCCGCGTTTCGTTCGGTGAGAGAGGTATCCGGAGGCCCACCCCCCTTCCCCATCCTTTCCTATCCCCTATCCCTTAAAGGTCGGCAACGGTGTCCATGGGCGGCGTTGGTTGCTTACCATCAGGTGACACGCCTGCTCGTTTACCCTCCTATCTCATAAAAAAAAAATGGTAGTTTAAACATTTGATTGGTTACTTTGGTTCTTCAATTTCGTGTATAATTCCATCTTTTAATATTTTATTATAATAATATTATAATATTTTATTATAATATGTAATCAAAATCAATTTTTCTAGTATAAAATTAGTAGTAAAAAATATTTTCTAGTATAATGAAGTACCTACAGTACTTCATTAGTAATAAGGGAATGAAACACGAATACATTTTCCTACACGAGCTAAATAAAGGTCTGGTGATATTTTTAGGATTAAATAATGAATTTTATTAATTTCCTGTAAAATAATTACTTCTATACATATTATTTTAATATATGATTATACTAAAATCTTATAAATACATATAAGTATTAAATGTTTCTTATTTAGTATTTTCAGTAAATAATAATAAAAAAAACTCTCGTTCAGATTTCAATGTTTTCTTATCTATAAACTATTTATAAAACTAGCTGACCCCGCAAACGTTGTTTTGCCGAAAAATAATATTTAAAAAATAAGGGTTGATCCTAGGGGGTTGAAATATTAGGGTTGTATGTATGTTTGTATCCCGTTTTATAAAAAAAAAATAAGAAACAGAAAAATGTCGAAAAATTAAAAAAAAATATTGAGGGGTGGGCTACCCTTGTGATTTAGGGGGATGAAAAATAGATGTTGTCCTATTCTCAGACCTACCCGATATGCACACAAAATTTCAATTACGCACATCTAGACTCGAGAATTTTATATATTAGATAGCTGACCCGACAGACTTCGTCCTGTCAAAAAGAGTCAATAGTCAAGTCAAGTCAAGTCAAAGAGTTTGTAATGTGGCAGTTTTTGTGCCTACGTATTTTAAAAAATTCTCCTGAACAGAACCGTCACCCTGGTGATAGGGCGTTGTGAATAAAAAATAATTAAATAAAACATATATAAGGATTTAAAAGTAAGTAATCGCTTTATTGTTAATCATGTGAATCATAATTATTATTATTATCATTGTAGTGCTTTGTGGTATACGATGTTTTTTGTTTGATTACCTGGCGCATAGATAAACAAATCTGATGGTTTTCCAACACGGGAACAGGCAACATACAATTGACCATGTGAGAAACATGGGTTTTCTAGATTAACACCACAAACACTTAATGATTGCCCCTGGGACTTGTTTATAGTCATAGCAAAAGCAAGCCGCACTGGAAACTGTAGTCGTTTAAACTCAAATGGCACATCAGTCGGAATCATTGGGATGCGCGGTATGAGAACATCTTCTCCTTTATACTTTCCTTTGAGTATAGTTGCTTCTATCACATTGTTTAGTAATTTTTTTATCGTTAACCGTGTACCGTTGCAAAGACGCGGTTGGTTGATATTTCGCAACATTATAACCACCGATCCAACCTTTAATTGAAGATTGTGAGGTGGCAATCCTGGCAAATCCAGCGAGTTTAAAAATTCCGGTGGATAGTTGACTACATCATCTTGATTAGTAGCCGAATCAACTGATTTATATATCCTCAATTCGCCTGTAATTTGTTCTTGAATTTTGAAATTTAATTCATTTACATCTATGTTTTTTGCAGCCAGTATAGCTCGTTCGCTCAACCAATCATGATTTCTGTAATTTTGAGAAACATCTGGAAACACCTTCTGAATAAGTTCATCTTTTGATCGAGTTAACTGACAAAAACTTTGAGGAAAGTTAATGCAGCCAGTCAACATGTCTATAGGAAATTTGCCATTACCAATGTCAATGAGTTGTTTAGAGAATATGTTTCCAGATTGGTCATTTTGCAACTCGACACGCATATTCTTGCTTAAATGAAGTACTTTGACATGTTTCCACAAATTAGAGGTCTTTAGACATGCATTGAGTTCATCAGCTGGCGTTGATCGTGGAATCACTGGCAATGTTTGACGAAAATCTCCTGCTAATAAAATCATAGCACCACCAAATCGGTTATTATTGCTCCGTAGATCTTTTAAGGTTCTGTCTAAAGCCTCCAAAGATTTTTTATGTACCATCGTGCATTCATCCCAAACAATCAATTTACATTGCTGCAAAACCTTTGCCATTGCAGAGTTCTTCGAAACGTTGCAGGTTGGAGTTTCATTGCTTTGCATATTTAATGGCAATTTTAGTGCTGAATGGGCTGTTCGACCACCTTCAAGCAAAGTTGCTGCGATTCCCGACGAAGCGAGTGCAAGTGCAATTTTATTTTGTGAGCGAATTGTTGCTAATATTAATGAAATCAAAAAAGTTTTTCCTGTACCACCAGGTGCATCTAAGAAGTAAATCCCTCCAGTTTCATCATTTGTTACTTTCATAAGAGTTTCAAATACATACTTCTGTTGTTCATTTAACAGTGGAAGATTTGTTTGAATTAATACTTTCAAAGCGTTGAGATCATACAGTTTTTCTCGATGCAACTCTTGGTTAAAAGCGTCATGCATTGGACGATTGGGCGCGGTCAGGCCTAATTGAATTAATAGTTTGTTTGACATTATCAAGCACATGTCCTCAATTGAAATCAATGCTTCATTGTAAATTTCTTCACTGATTTGTATATTTGGATTTCCCATTCTATTCCGTATTTGATACAAAATATCATCACACATATAATCTTTGTACTTGATCCACAAATCAATTGGGTTTGATGGGAAGCATGTAGATATGATTATAGAAAACAATGTTCGTATTTGATGAGCGTGTGATGATATTACAGCATCATTGAGAGTTTGATCCCAATGAGCGTCATTTTCAAGCAATTGCAAACGTTGACAGGCTTCTCTGTAGGATCCACACAATTCATCATCAACAGTTCGTAACTGTTGGAATGATGTTGGGCCACGTACATTGACTAATAGCAGTCGTAAATAAAAACATTCATCATTGCTTGGATGTACTGAATAAATCCGGCCAATCGCATCGGTGGAATATACATCTGTATATCCTGGAACTGGTTTTCCTTGTTTCCGTCGTATAAATCTCCTTGAGGATTGATTCCAGGTATAATATTTTGGCATTTCAGAATATAGCAATGTTTGTGCGAAATCATCGTTTTGGCATGTCTCAAAAAAACTGGTTAATGTAGTAGATGGTGGCTGTGCAGCTCTTTGTACTGCGATCTGTGCTGTAAAATACACTCTTTAAATGCACAGCTAAGTGAACAACAGAAGGGTGTCCCTCATGAATAGGAAAAGAAAATATTCGCCAAACTGCTTCATTACTACTGACATAGCGGCCCATTTGGTATTGGGTAACTTCATCATTGGAATTCTCTGCACCAATTCCAATCACAGCCATATCACTCCCTTTGGTTACATATTTGCAAATGTATTTAATAGATTTCACTGAATGGCAAGATTCAACGTTGATGTGTGCTTTGAATGTCTTTGATAAAATGGGTGAATATGGAACAATCCAACGATTATCTATTTCAATATCTTGTTGATTCAATTTGACAATTGTTGATTTTCCATTGTCTGCTATCGATCTGCGACGATACAATGGATAACCGTCATTACCAGTAATTGTTTCCGATATTAATGTCCGTGGATATCGTTTTGAACATTTACCATCCATCATACACGGTGAATTTTGATTAAGAGTTCCACAGGGACCATGTATCATGTTTTTGATAACTACCTCATGCAATCCAGGATCCACTTGTACATTAGGGATTTCAGCTGATATCACTGCATCAACTTCATTTGGCCTTATCTTTTCAACCAACCAAATCAAAATGTGTGCATGTGGCAATCCTCGTTTCTGCCACTCCACAGAATACATCCAGCAGCGTGTCTCACCAAACACATTATGTTTTACGATGAAATTCATTAAAGATTTCAACTTTTGTCTAAAGACTCTGGCTGTAATATCATGACGATCAATGGGTGATTGCCCAGGGAATAACTCCTGCTTGATTTCTATCTATTGCGGATTGCATGTAAATGTGATGAACAAATCTGCTGTACCATAATGACGAACACACGACATGGCATCTTGAGCATATTCGTGCATATGCCGAGGGCTTCCGATGTATGTTGCTGTAAGAATAGTCATCCGACCGACATTCTGTTTATTTCCATCAGTATTAATCGCATCTCGAAGGTGAATATACTCTTCAGATCGGAGTTTAGTTTGATTCAACCTGATGAATGTTAATCTCTCCGTTTCAATTTTAACATACATGTCAACAACATATTTGTGAAATAATCGCCGACATTTCAATATGTGATTATCTTCATGTTCCCGAATCATTAGGCGGTATGAATAATAGTTCATTGAACTGACTTTTTTGTTGGTTTCAGAACCTGTAAATAGATTTCGTTTTAATAACATTCAAATATAAAATTAAAATACATAATATAATGACTGAGATATTATCGCCATAGCTAAACTAATATTTTAGTTACCTGTAATGGGATTTATCATTTTTATTGAGAAATCGTAGCCATCTTCACCTTGCCAAAATATAATGGGATATTGCAGTGCATCATATGAGCGGTGTGTTTCCTTTATACGTTGTAATTGATCATTCCGACGATGTAAAACAATATCACGGGATTCCAAGTTTTCTCCAACTACAACGATAGCAACTTCATCAATAGTTGGTGCATTAAAACGTCTTGTATGTTGACCTGCAGGTGTTTTATCAGCTCTGATTACAATTTTGTGATTATCGGATGGCATCAGATCCAGGGCAGTTTTAAACAATATAATCAATTGATTGTGTTGATGAAATAAAGTTTGTAATTGTTCTACAATAGACCTCTTTACTAAATTGTTATGTGCACAACGCAGATCAATTTCTTGTGGTGAATTGCCCATAAAATAAATTTGCAGGAATTTGTTGTCGCTATCTGACACTGGTAACAGTGAACCTGCTCTGTGATATATTTGCCCTTGTATCTGTAAATAAAAAAAAAAATATTATGGTGTGGTATAAAGAATTGTCAGTGATCAAACTTAAATAATATTTGATCTTAAAAAGTATAAATTTAGTTTTAACTAATATCTATCAAGTATAAAATATAATAAAAGTGTCACTGAAACTGAATCACCATATAATATGATGACTAAGTGATATATAAGTGATTAAGAAATTGAAGATTAGTGACACATCTTAACTTTGGTGACAGAAAATTTTGTTCGCTAAAATAATTATGAGTAACTGCTATAATACATACCTTGAAAGTTGGCATAAAATTTTCCCGAACTACATTTGTTGCCCCAAATGAAGTCATTTGAAAGCAATTGTTATATTGTTGGATATGTGTCAAAAAGTGTATAGAATCTGTTCCTATTCCTGAAACCAATGAGTACAATGGTTCTGGTGGTGGATCCAATGGTATCAATTTCACTTTACCATTTGCGCAACACAATCCATTGGCTTCGTTTTTGTATTTTAATGCCTTACAGTGTGAGCAAACAGAGTTCATAGAACCAATAACAACACATTGGTAGTTACTGTAGTCAATTGACACATCGTAACTGAAAGCAGCTCGATTCAAACTTGCGCGATTATTAGTTGAATGTCGCGCTCGCGCTTCACGCGTTTGTGATATCCGAATTCTTTCACGTTCATTTCCATCGTCACGTTCTTGTGCAGTACGATTAGATCGGTAATTAGCTTGGTTTGTAGCATTTCTGGTTCTTCTACCTAAATTGCTTCGTCTTATAGGAGGCATATCAAATATAAATTATTTTTTCACTACTTAAGTTTTTTCGATTCGAGCCGGAGTTCTGTGATTTCAATGTATGGCAGTTGTTTCTGGGACTGCAGGTTTAACTCAATTTTATTTTCACTTTCTGTTTTTTCTTGTCTAATCTGCCTATTCTGAAAATCCTTTTCATTAATCGAGAGAGATTCTTGTTGGTTATTGGAATGATAAGTCTGGGCGTCAGAATAATTATCAACGTTTGCGTTTTCGTTTGTATGACCTATCAGTTCGACATCATGATGCTCTGCATTATTCAAATAAGAATTATCATAAGATTTTTCAAAGTCTGTAAATTCGTTAATATTAATTTCCTGAGTTTTGGAGTAGTTAGAAGGGGGTGGATTATCTCTCTTACGCCAATCATGCCCAGTTAGTTGTACATTTGGAGTTTTATCTCTAGTAGCGAAATTAGTAATGTCACTCATTGGCTTAAGGCCTGCGTTGATTTGCATTAATTTGATTGATACGGATGATGATTTGATACGGGACCCTAAAGGTTCCTTTAACCCTCGTACAAATGCCTGCATAGTTAATTTTTGCCGTTTTGCCTCTATAGTGGTATTGATCGATTCATGTAAAGTTACATATGTCATTATTGTACAAAATAAACTAACACAGTGATCATAAAACTCTTGTGGTGAGCTACTGCCCTGTGAAGCTAACATGAGCTCATTATATAGTGTGGTCTCATCTCTTTGATCAGAAAAAATATTAATTAATGCTCTTTTAATGCTAGCCCAATCTTCGGGTATACCGTTGGCATTAATTATTCGTGCTGTTTGGCCAGTTATTTTGTTTAAGATGCCGTTAAGAAAATATAATCTAGCCAAATTATTGTTAGGGTTGGATTCAATACATTCGGCTACTATATGATCACAAAATTGTATAAATCTAGGCAACACATGCGGGTTGCCATCAAAGTCCAGTACAAAACGGAGAATTTTAAAAATTAAATCAACGTCAGCCATATTAAATGATATTTTGTATTTTTCACGGATAAAATATAGTGCTGAGAGTTAACTAAACTATCACTAATATATTCTAATTCTAAATTAAGATCTCTATATAAATCTATTTGTAATATACGGGCTTGTCTAGAGCGCGATAGCTCTTTAGAGACAATTTTCTTATTATAAGAAATAGTTATTAATTAAATATTCACTGATAATTAAGAAAAAAAATCTGCAAATGACTTAAAGGAATAAGGACACTTTTGAGAGCAACACACAGAATCGATTTAAGGTGTACTCACATTAACTGGATCTTGGTATCTTCGGGATCGATGTCTGGATTTCACCTCTCGGCAGGAACTCAGGTTCTTGATCTGGATATTCGGCGAACACGGTCGATCGCAGCGGCGTGTCGAGTTAGCACGACGTTAGGACGATTTCGATGTTAGAAAGTACCCTAATTAACTAACTCGGTGTGCCTCGAATATCCTACCGACTGCGCCACTTAAGTTGTTTCGGTTCGAGCCGGAGGTCCCAAGGAAAACCAAAATTCAAATATTTAAACTTTAATTTAAAATCTAATTACAGTTCTAAGATTTCGACTCTAATCGATATTAGATATAAAGTCTTTTAATTAAAAATAAAACTACAGGCTAACTAAACTAAGGTGTGATCCTGATCGATGCTACGAGTAGATATAGAATGTCTAATGCTACAGCTCTTCACGTCCAGGAAACAATGGGGGTCCAGTCCAGTGTCTTCCAAGTGATGGCTTTCCCACGCTTTCTCGTTACTTGGGATGGTCACTGATTTATTACGGTCTTCGGGTTCTTTAAAACTGCAGTAAAAGGACAATGGTCTAATGTTTTACATTGCACTGGTATTGCCTTTGCGAGGGACAATAAAGTCTTATTACTTGCTTATTTTATTACATCCTATTTAGTTTCATGTTTCGTTGTTTTATTTATTGCATTTACAATTACGAGGGACGATGTAGCAGGGACAATGGAGACAGATGTTACACACGGACATTGTTACATAACACACTAATCACGAACTAAACAAACACTAACCAGTGAGTGCTTGTAATTTAATATGAACTTTATACTATAGCAATAAAGCTCAAATTGACTACGTTTTAGTTACAAATCATTTGTATGGGAAAAAGAAAAGGGCTATTTTTAGGGTTTTCCCAGCAATAATTCTAATTTTTCTCGCCGTAAAAACCATCCTTGAACTTCAACGAACATTTTAAAAAAAGATTTGGCCAAATTGGTCCAGGCGTTGTTGAGTTATGCGCTTACCAACACATTTTGCGATTCATTTTTATATTATAGATGTTCAATAACGTAAATCAGTAGGTATGCTTTAATAAGTAAATAACTTTGCAAATCATTAACGTAAGTTTTCATGTTGTTAAATCCTACTGCCCTGCCTTGTATATTTGTTTAGTCAATCGGAGCATTCCTTTTCTTACTTTTCCACCGACACTTGCACACCTATTCCACTTACAATAATGTCAAAAAACTTGAAACAGTGGAAGAGCCACGCAGTTCGCTGCATGAATGGGCCGGCAGACCTGTGACACACCACGACCTCTTAGAATATCGACGTAAAGTGGCTTATGCCGCGTATAGTTCAGTTAGACAGGTATCCAGAGGACCAAACCAGTCCCCTCTCTCCGACCTCTTCCGACTCCTTTCATATCACGTTGCAAGGGCCAGCGCCGCTACTGTATCTCTATCTGTATTCAGATGATTCCCATAGAGGGCAGCGTTTTGTTGCTTGCCGTCGGGTGATACTCCTGCTCGTTTGCCCAGAATTTTAAAGAATTTGATACTATTGTACTCAATAATCTATCTATAAATTTAAAACTTTTGTACTCAATAATCAACTGTTCTTGTCTTTGTATAAAAATTGTATATTTTCTTATAAATCCTTAGTATAGTATATTAACAACCTTAAAATAGTGGTTTCATCTTAAATTTCTATCAACTAATAACTATACATAAAAAGTATACATATCTCGAAAAGGTTTTTATTTCAGTACTGGTGCGGGCTCGTATGTGCTTTTGAGTTGGTTGTGTATGTACTCCTTGAAATAAGTGAAGCTTGTAATATTACAGCATAGTGCAGTTAATTAAGGCTCACTGTAAAGCTGGCGGGGCTTCGGGCGAAATGGGAAATAAGTAATTATGAAGTTGCGTACTGGCTTGCAGCTTACCACCAACTTGTGTCATGCAAGAGAAAGGTGACAGCGGAATATTATAATTGAAGGTAATAATATGAAACTCTATCTATCCGTAATGCCAATGGATGACAGAAAGAGCTTGGTTGTTGACAAGACGAATCGCATGTCGTTGGATGCGGTCAAATGGTAAACGTTGGTACTGGGTTGCACCCACCCAAAGATGAGAACAGTATTCCTCGTGAGGCAGGACTTGCGCCTTATATATATATGCGCTGCAAGCGATGACTTGAGGTGCGAACCAACTCCCTCTATTGAGCACACAAAGCTTTTTGAGGCTGAATGACCGCGAAACTGTACGTCACTCGACATGTCGACACCAAAAATTCTGATACTAAGGCGGGTAGGGGAGTGCTCTCATAACAGAGAGTTACGACAAAGAAAGTCTTTTTAGCAGTAAACGCGCAAACCTGTGTCATCTTAGGGTTGCCATGGACTAAGTTTAGGCGGCCCCAGTCCGAAACTTGACTAAGCAGAGCTTTGATGTTTTACCGAGAAATTTGCGGGTATATAAGGCATCCCCGGGGCTGTCATCCATATAATGATGAGGATTGCTGGAAACTCATTGCATAATTTCTCTGGATGCCTAAAATACCGAAGCTTCGAGAGAAGTCTTTGTGCCAAACCCGATTGAAGGCCTTTGCTAAGTCCAAACTAAGGGCCAGCGCCTCTCCTTAACTCTCAATCGCTTGCGCCCACCGATGGGTTAAGTATAATATGTTAGAAGATCACTAGCTGAGCGACCTTGACGGAATCTGTACTGGCGATCACTAATCAATCGGTGCTCCTCTAGATAACTAAG
Organism: Euproctis similis; assembly: GCA_905147225.2. NCBI lineage: Eukaryota > Metazoa > Arthropoda > Insecta > Lepidoptera > Erebidae > Euproctis > Euproctis similis. Next base: position 13,258,733 of record LR990105.1, read on the forward strand.
CAGCTGGTGGTTGTTTGCATTGTCTTGGAGAACAGGGATCGATGGCGTCCCGCGTTTGTGAGTATATTAGCGAACTCTGTATGTTTGTTTTCACAAAGATAACATATAAATTCTACTTCCTTGTTTTTTAAACATATTATTATTATTTTTTTACTATTAATAGTAATATAGGTACATACACAATAGTTCTAATTCGACTTTTATTTTAGTTTTGCCGTTTGCACTTGTTTATCGTTTAAACTATAGCCATATATAGCTGGGCGCTATTATACATAATAGTCTTAAGAAATAATAAAAAAATATCACAATGTCTATATTATAATGACATCCGCTCCGCTTATCATTTTTTGTATTTTAAATAAACCAAAGTACAATTTCCTTTACTTTATGGTACTACATGATTAAAATGTTTAAATATTAATCCAGTTAACTAAAAATATATATCTTTGAGATAAAATTCCAGCGGGATAATGTTTTATTAGATATGATAACGAGCTTGTTATATGTGTTGAAATATTTAATATTGAATTTTCTTTTAAAGTAGTAGTTTCATCCCGTGTTTCTTTCTTATTATTTTTATCGTTAAAATATTTGATGTTTAAGAACTTCAACTTGGGAGCACTCTTACCTCATTAAATGCCCCCAGGAAAGGATGGGTCTCCACTATTCTCTAGCTTTGCCACTACTTGCCTAGTCTTTCTAGTTTAGTCAGCTCAAAAGATATAGCTTTTTTTAGTCCAAAAAAAATCTTACCAAAGAGGATCCAATACTAATATAATATATTCATCGAGTCGTCATATCGGAATCTTATTCACTTACTAACAGTCCGAGATCCAAGGGTTTTTTTACGACGAAAAAATATGTAGAACTATTTTTTGAGTACAACTTGTTGACAGACCAAATGAGTAAGTATGTGTATTGAATATGACCGCAAAATATTATTTTTACCTTATAAAATTTACACAATAGCAGTTTAATTAAAGTATAACTATTTACATTTAACTGGAGTGAGTTGGATCAGATGTATCCGTTTGTTCCTCGCTTAGAATATATACAGCTAAAACTAATTACGAAGTATTACGTACAAACGTATCAAGAGTTGTTTGGTGCGTGGCAAAGCTGACAGTGCAGTGGAGTTAATTGCCCTACCCGATGTTAAGCAATCGCTTGGGGGCCCAATGCGGAAATTAGTAATTATGAACTAAGCTTTACATGTGAATTAACTTGTTTATACTGGTTTGATGCATGTTATTTGTTTAAAATTTCATATCGATACTTGTAAAAATAGGACTCTATTAGTTTCGTAATGTCCATTCGTCGCTATATGTCATGAGAATTTTACTAATAGATTTCAATCAAATAAGTTTGTAGTATATAAAACGCTGTGTCTCGGTGGTCCAGTGGTCAAGCACCCCGCTTCTGAATCCATAGGTCGTGGGGTCGAATCCTGACACTGGCTCACACCAGTGACTTTTCGAATTGGTTTTCGGAAGTTATGTGTCATAAATATCGATGACTGAAAACTTTGTGCCCGGTATGGCAATAGGTTCGCCACCTATTCCATTTGGGACTAAAACATAACAGCGAGAGGAGGCTTAACAGCCGCTGCCTACACCTTTGGGTAACAAAGGCGTGACGTTATGTTATGTTATATAAAACAAACAGGTACTTATTTTAGTAGTCAAATAACAAAGGTAAGTATTTCTAAGAAAGCACTCCTTAATTATATGTAATACAAGCTGTGTTTTAACTTATAATTCACGCCTTCACATATTATTTTGTTCTATCCGTGGAAATTTATAAACATAACACTAGCTCTTGGTGCTAGTAGTTGCCACGACGGCCTGCCCCTTCCAACCTCCTAAACGATGGTATGCGAACTAAAATCATCGAGGTATACCTCCATACCACATACGCCTGGGTCTCTGAAGCACTTTCGTAGGCTAGCGGGAACCTTGTATCTTTCCACCTGTCTGGTGACTTAGCTAGAAAATAAGCAATAAGAAAATAATACTTGAAATTTTCTTGTTTATAATTTACCCAACAATTATTCATGACTGTTCAAAGATCAATGTATAATGCTTAAGAATCCACAAAGTGAAGGACGTTGTGATATGTCTTTGAGACGCACGCCAGTGTAAATGTCACTCTATATGGAAATCAGCTAAGGAAGGCATTCTGAGCCAACGCAAGGGAATATTTTTATAGCATTCCTCGTTAATGAAAGTTGACTTGAAAGTTCTTAGTGACTCGCGCTGGCTTGATATAGATACTGAAAAAGTAGATTCTCTTTAATAAAAAGAAAATTGTAAAGTGAAGTAGGTAGTAAGTAGTAATAAATACGTAACAGTAAGTAGTAAGTAAGTAGTAATTCTATATTGAAAGATATAAAATGTATGTTGCATAATATATTGGAACGAAGTTCCTTATCGCGCGTTGTGAAAGGGGGCTAGACGGAAAAAATTCTTACGAAAAGTTGTAACGACACTTTTTCCATGACAGGGCACTTTCAACTATCGACTTATTTAGAATATTTTATATCATCCCATATGGTCTAGTGGCTAGGATATTGGCTCTCACCCAGGAGGCTCGGGTGCGATTCCGGTATCGGAATTCTTTTTTGGAGTTTGATTTTCCATGTTTGATTTTTCATATTTAGTATATGTTTTTTTGTAGAAGGAACCAGAAAATGGTACGTACAAGTGCGATCACTGTTCCGTAGAATTATCCAGTATTTACCTGTAGTTTTTATTTAAGTACAGGACTCACATCCTGTACTTTAATAAAAACTAATCAGCAAAATTTAAGAAAAAAATCAAGAAACCTACATATTATGGACGGTATGGTTGGTCATAACCTACATTTTTTTTGCAAATTGTGTCCATTCTACATTAGCCGAAGGAACTTCGTTCCTACCTGGTGTCCCACGATACCATTTTATTCATGTGATTCCATCCATAAATGAATAGATAGATAAATAACAATTAGTTTGCACACCATAAATATTAAATCTATAAATATAAGATACAATAGGAGGGGGTCTAATAACTAACTAACTTCAATTGATGCCTTATTATTAAGGGTCTTTTTTCCAAACAACCTATAAATTAAGTAGCTACTATACATATTATATTTATAGGAAAATAAGAGCTAAATTCTGTTTTATAAAATAGATATGACTGATAAACTTGTGCCCTATGTATGCATTAGGTTCCATTGTCCACATCTGAAACCCAAAAATTTGTGGAGCGAATTCGAAATTAATATAAAAGATGTATTTATTTTATTCGCATAATATCTATATAATACCTTTAAAAAAATATATTGCGTTAATATTCTTTAGAATGTTTTCAATTTAAATTCCACATCGTCATAATTATTCTTGAGAAAATAAGGTGCTCTCTCCATAAATACAATAAACCTTATTAATCCGTGAACATAGACTATACAACATTATTAACGTCAGCGTAGAATATTTCAATTAAATACAAGAAGCCAGTAGAGGATTCATTTCGTAGTAAATTCTTTTCAGGTAGTCAGCAAAGCGTAAAATTGAGAAACAAACACGTCCATGTCTTCTTTCTTCCCAAAGGGATTACGTCTAAAACTGTTTCTTATACTTCGCTTTTAAGATTCTCTCACGGATTTGATTTTAGCAGCTAGCTGTAGTGTTGCATTATTTGTGTTTGTTTGCTGTTGGTAAGTTTGATAGTAAATTTTCTTGCGTCTACTTTATTATTTTCGACTTAGTGTGCAGGAAATTCCTCATAAAGATATACATTTAGAGGGATAGATTTATTTTAATAAAACCTATTGTAATTTTGTGATATTAGGTTAGTTTAGTCTTTTTTTTTGAGAAACATGTTCTTCGCACACACTTCACTACATTTTATTCTTGTCCATTATAGTATTTTTTACCTTTTCTCGTGTCATCAACTGTACATACAATTGAACAACTTAAAATAACTATTAATAGCTTAAGTCATAACTGTCACCAACATTATCATTATTATTTTAATTTCCTTATAACTTAAATTCAGGTAAAGCTATTATAACAGCAATATATGAATATAACAATATGTTCTAACAATAGTCATAATATAATACAAAACAATGTGCAGCAAAATACTGGTCAAGTTCCTGAAATAATGAACAAAACATTTTTTTTTTATGGAACAGGAGGGCAAACGAGCTGGCGTGTCACCTGATGGTAAGCAACCAACGCCGCCCATGGACACCAGCAACACATTTAGTGTTACTGTTGCGTTGCCGACCTTTAAGAGATAGGGGACAGGAAAGGATGGGGAAGGGGGGTGGGCCTCCGGGTACCTCTCTCACCGAACGAAACGCGGCATGAGCCACTTTACGTCAGTCTTCTGAGAGGTCGTGGTATTTCACCGGTCGAGCCGGCCCATTCATGCAGCTAACTGCTTGGCTCTACCACTGTTAGAATGTTATTATTAAGAAAATCTGTTTCTCAATTTCAGTTATTGTGATTAAAACTATAGTTTTATAAAACAAACCTCATCCATCTACGGTATTGTAACTGTAAAATTTAATAATATCGGGGCGATAAAAGCGGTCATAACAATAGTCGTTGTCCTTTAATAATGAGAACACAGAGTCTTGGAAGACGTTCAAGTTGGTCCCTGCTGTAGTAGCTATGACCGCTGCAGTGCATTTCGACTTGCCGCAGTAATATTGTAGTATTAAGAACATTGTGAAATGGACTTTAAACCTGACGAAATAAAGTTGATGACGAATGCATTAACGTGGCGGTAATTTGTAATCCAAATGAAACGTTGACACTGAGCCCCAAGCGCTCGGCGGGAAGAAAATTGTAAGATCAAATTAGGTCCCGGTTTAAAATCCTCGCAATAATAAGAACGGCTCGAAAATGAAATGTGGGTTTTGCTGTTTCAACCTTTTGGGAATAAGTTCACTTTAAATTGCGTTCAATTGTATAAATAAATGGGAAAATTTAATTTTAATTAAAACAAAATGTTAAGATACAACATTTAAGATATATAGGAACAGTTAAGATAGTATCTTAATATTTGTAATATATTTATTTGTCACTGCCATGACCTATTATCAACTGACACTTTAAAGATTTTCAAAGGAACATTTTTTTTTATTTACATTCTTCCTTGGCAGGTGTTATAATAATAGCAGATCTTTTATTAGTTGAAAATAGTACAGCATACCAAATTAAACTTAAATTACAAATATGTTGATGCTATGAAAATAGTATATAATTGTCTGTACCAAAATAAAAATACTCAAAACACAAGAAACCAACTGATAGATAGACTTAGGGCAGTATGAAGAAAATCCATTAGGCGATTCCCGTAGGAGGCAGCCGGCTGGCGTAGCTCCGTTTCGGAAATTACATTAAAAGCAATACTTCCCCGGCAATAACTAAAGATACGAATAAAAAATGCAAGAAAATTTACTTAGCGAATGACTTCTGTGCTCTTCGAATTTCTACGAAGTCTGAATGCCATGCGATATAAACTGGCAACGGAAGTGAGGGAGACATATTTTTCTTACCTACTTAGAATTTTAATAGATTATTGAATATAAAGAAATATAAAGAGTTTCGGTGATCGAGTGGTCGAGTTCCCCGCGTTTGATTCAAAAGTCGTGGGTTCGATTCTGAATTGACACTAATGATTTCCCGGAATTCTTTTCGGAAGTTATGTGTGATAAATATCGATGCCTGACAACTTTCTTCCCGGTGTAATGGCTATAGGTTCGCCACCTACCATTTAGGATACAACGTAACTTCAGTGAGTCAAAGCTGCCGACGCTTTCGGGTAGGAAAAGGCTTGAAGTTAGTTATTTTTTTGAAAAACATCATTTTTTAAAAGTGAACTTTTCTAGAGTATTCAGATTTCTGAAGGCATAAAGCAAATGAATGTAGGAGGTAAGTAAATAAACTTATAAAATATTGGACAGGTGTTACTAATTGGTCTTGTATCCGTAACCTGCGGCTGTGGTTAAATTCTTTTTGCAATTAAAAGATGGATGAAAAGAAATGTGCGAATATTTGTACAAGTCAACATTTTGATGATAATTTATTGAAATGTGGCTTATTTCAAAGGTACGTTTTGAGCTTTCAGACAAAATCGTGTGCGCCAGAGTGTAAAATTAAGAAGCAAGACAGAAATATCTTTTGTAAGACAGCAAGATTTGTAGAAGAAAATATTAGAAGCTAAGTAATCGTTATTAAGAAAAATTAAAAGATCAAAGTATTTTAAGTATCATTGTTATGTTTTGATTTTAATTATGCCTATTTTCTAAATTATTTCATTTTATTATTTGTTAAAAATAAAATTGGGAGTTGGGGACAATATTCAGTTCGTATAACAAATTAAAACATTCAGTAGCTTATTCTATGCAGGGCTCATACACAATTAAAATTAGTACTAAGCGGAAAGCCAGTTTTGAAATTCATATTGTTATAGTCTTGGTGTTCTAGTTGTTGAGCTCCCCACTTCTGGTTTAGAAGTCGTGGGTTCAGTTACAGGATCACATCAATAACTTCTCGGGATTCTTTTCGGAAGTTATTTGTGATAAATATCGATGACAAACAACTTTGTGCCTGATGTAATGGCAATAGGTTTGCCATCTATTTCATTTGGAACGTGGCTTTAACAGCCGCTGCCTGCACCTTCGGTAGAAAAAGGCGTTACATTGCGTATAAAAATGTGGTCAGGCATTAAAAATTTATTTTAGAGAGACTTAAAAAAACATTACATGAACCTATCAAATGAGGGAAGATATGCTAGTTCCTAAAGATTTGTATAACAAATCCTTTTCAATTTTAATTTCCACACTGTTGCCTGGATACGGTCAACAATAAAAACAAATGTTATCCCAGTATCGTTAAATAAAGATTTGGCTTGATGGGTAGAAACGGCTTAAACATTCGACACGGTGCTAAAGACTTATTCAAGAGATAATCGTTAGGGCCCCAAACAGACGTTAAACAATTTAGAGTGGATTAAACCCTGATTTTCCTGCCTTGGTACTCGCCCCAAAGCGAATAATGCAGTCTCCGATTTATTTGCAATGTAAAGTTCCATCAAATAACAAATACAACCAGAAAGACTGTTAATAAAACTATATTTATGTATTCAGACCCATTACACCTGAAGGTTAGGCAGAGTTATAAAATGCTACAATTAATAAGTCATTATTTGTGCAGTCATCAATAATTATCATATCATTATTAGTAACTACGGTAAAGTTTTCTATAAACTGATGTACTAACTTTCTAACAGTTCTAACTTGGATAATCCAAATAGAGCCGGAATTTACGTATTTATATATTGCATAATAATAAAATACATAATGCTACGATGAACGATTACAGTGGTAGAGCCAAGCAGTTCACTGCACGACTGGGCCGGCTCGACCGGTGAAATACCACGCCCTCTATGAAAGACCGACGTAAAGTGGCTCATCCCGCGTTTCCTCGGTGAGAGAGGTACCTGGAGGCCCACCCCCCTTCCCCATCCGTTCCTATCCCCTATGTCTTAAAGGTCGGCAATGCAACAGTGACACTATATGTATTGCTGGTGTCCATGGGCGGCCTTGGTTGCTTACCATCAGGTGACACGCCTGCTCGTTTGCCCTCCTATGCCATAAAAAAAACGTATAGTTGATTAAACAAAAAATAGCGATATAAAGTCAAGGGATAAAAAATAATTACTATAGTATATACAGTGGTGGTTCTAACGGTGGCAAAGCTAAGCAGTTCGCTGCATGAATGGGCCGGCTCGACCGGTGAAACACTACGACCTCTCAGAAGATTGACCTAAAGTGGCTCATGCCGCTCTGTGAGAGGGGTACCCGGAGGCCCTCCTCCCATCCCCATCCTTTCCCATGCCCTTAAAGGTCGGCAACGCAACTGTAACACTGTATGTGTCGCAGGTGTCCACGGGCGGCGTTGATCACTTGCCATCAGATGTCACGCTTGTTCCTTTGCCCTCCTATCCCATAAAAAATACAGAAAAATATTCAAATTTTAACACTTTTTAAGAGTGATATTTTTAAATATATTTTTATTCAATAAAATTAAGAGCTTCACTTCTGTGATTGCCTATATTGTGGTCCACCTTTAGACCGTCTAATCAAATAATGCCTATTGGGGGTGTAGATACAAACGGTTACTCCGCAACAGACTTATTTGAAGTGGGTAATTAAATTGCATTATTCCACAACGTGCCTTGTACTGTAGTTAATATTTAATATTCATAGCGAAATTATTACAAAGGGAGTGGATTATGTGAGGAGGATGGGTTAAAGCAAATATTTTGTTACGCTATCTTGGTGTTACGATTATACGTACCGAAGCTAGCAGACTGTACTCCAAGAAAATTATTTGTTATTTGTCTTAGTAAGCCTTACTACGCCTGGTGTAATATAATACTGTATGGTATGGCTTTATGAAAAATAAAGCTAATAAAACACTAAAAGCTAATTGATTAATTTAAAAAAAATAAAATAATGGCGCCATAGTTATTGGTATCTTTAAACCTATCTACAAAGATAATTATAATCTACATATACACAACTTCACTCACACACACACACAATCCGGATCGCCATAAGGCACGATTCTTACACACCTCAATCGCTTCGTTGACTTTCACAACTCTTTTCATGCACGCGCGTTGATTTTTTAAGCTCTTAACATCACCTTCCTCCAGAACACGTTCTATTTGGTCATGGAACATGTGTCTTGGCCGTCCTCGACTCCTACATCCATCTGCTTTTGTATATCTGTTTAGTCAATCTTGCATCATTCATTCTTTCTACATGTCCGAGCCATCGGAGCATGCCCTTTCTTACTTTTACACCGACACTCTCTTTCAATCCGACTTCCTTACAATCTTGTATAATTTTAATCTTCCAAATACAATTTTTTTCTCTTTAGCATCCAATTAGTAAAAAGCCCATGTAGCTATGCCATTTCCTAATAAAGTGAATTACAATGTCCATTGAAAGTCTCATAAATAATAAAAAAGGTACATGGATGTCGAAATTAAAAAAAAATCATATCATAATAAAAAAATATATCATTAATGTTTGGTGCCTTGCATATTTTGACATGATGGCATTATGACATTAAAACAACTTTTAGGATTATATCGCGTTTATTTATTACTAATTTTATTTATTTCCCTACGTTTCGAACTCTTTACAGAGATCATTTAAAGAGTTCGAAACGTCGGGAAATAAATAAAATTAGTAATAAATAAACGCGATATAATCCTAAAAGTTGTTTTAATGTCATGAACGTGATTCGCGAAAGTCTTAGAGATAAATATGATGGCATTAGGTAAGACAAGATTTCTTGACAAATAACATAATTGTATATGTAATTAAATTTAATCATTTACAATTTTGAATATTACTTTCGGCGATATGGATACTAATAATGTTTCATGTATTTAAACACACCCGCCACAAACAGAAATACAAATATTAAATTTCGTGAAACATCAAAAACATCAGCAGAAAATTGTAGCTACTGCTGGTGAACGGCTCCGTATTTCTATTTCCTTTGAGGCACTGCGCTTTGTAACCTCCGAAGTCGTACAAATCTGTTCAAAGAACAAAGAGGTTTTCTTATAACTCCTCGTACCATAATACGTAGTGTAGTAATATTGTAGTAAAAATTTCTATACGAAGTCGTAGACTTACATCAACACTGGAGCAACATGAGAAAATTAAAACGATATTTGTAGATTAAAATTGGAAAAAAATTAAATAATAATTGTAATATAATTAATTGTATTAAAATCCATGATCAGAAATATCAAATCTATAAAGTCAAAATAAAATAACGTGGTCATCATCGTTATTAAAAAAATATATCAAAAATTATTTTATTACAGACGCTTAAACAGACAAAACAGACAGAACTTTAACTTTCATTAATGTTAAATTTCAATATAAACCACGAACGCTTGAGGAAAGTGTCTCTATGGAACAAGAACACCCGGAAGCGCATGAGCGTCCCTTTTCCGAGTTTTCCGGTTATCATGAGAAAAACTGAGCAAAAAACTCATGTGCCAAATACTCTTTTCAAACCAACCCAAACTATAATTATTAACATTAATACGAAAGTAACTATTGAATAGTGAAGCATCTGGCTGATAGTTACATGTAGTAGAAAAAAGAGTCGAAATAATTGAAATATAATGAACAACCTTGACGTGAGTTCATAGGGCTGCAACAACCTCCATGAGCTACTGAGGAAATAAACATTAAAATTTTGTATGAGAAGCCGTTCATGTCCACTCTATGCGGTGCTGAAAGAAACTCACAACTATGTAGTAATCATTACTACAGAGTCTGAGTTTAACAAGCTTTTTATCATTAGCCAGACTTATAGATCAGAGTTGTTGATAAGTCCTTACCGCTTATGAGTCTATATCTACCACACAGCATAACTTTTCTCTTAGGAAAATGGTAGAGGTGGATAACGCATTCGTATTTAGTGCATAGGTTGCGTTTTATTTCGGAAAAATCTAACAGCTTCTGTGGAATATTTCCAAGCATAGATACTTTTAAGAATTGTAGCTGTGCAATTAAATTTGTACGAATTTCGTAACGAAATAAAAATAATGCTTACTAAATATATATTTATTAAAATTTATCTCCACCGTTCGACTTATGAAAATTAAAAGGGCATTGCGTACAAGTCACAACAAGTCTGTCTCTCTCTTTCTCTATGTTCTATTCTCATTCTGTCCACGTACGAATGCCGGCCGGCAACTATGCATTTAATGAAAATAATCTTATAATACTGATGACATCTCTTTACGTGACGGATTCTGTTGATAATATATAAAGGTGTACAATGTTGTCATTGATATTAATTTGTGGATATAAATTCGATTAACGTTAAAACTAAATTCGCGAAAGTCTAAGAAATAAATATAAATTCGATTGTTTAATATCGAATTATGAAAGTAGACAAAACGGAAATCATAAGGTAACTTTAATAGAACAGAATAAAATTTATTGCACATCATTTAAATAACACAATACAGTGTACATGGTGCGATCTCTGCCAGACAACTTATATCATTATTTAGTGAAATAAGTAAAACGATACAAATGTCGTCTTTTTTAAACTTTTTCAAGGTTTATAGTTTAATGTAAAAGAGAAACAGAGCTAAACATCTTTATCAATATTATTTATTCATTAATCTATAGGAAATTCGAGCAGAAAACAATATAATTTATTCATATGTGTTAACTACGTTTGCGTCTGCCTTATTGAAACCATAAAAAACGCATTTAACGGTAGACGGTCCCATAAGTAGATTATTCGATTTACTGGAAAATTGTCTAAAGTGTTATCATATCTTCATTCAGCTTCCATTACTGTAAAAAGCCTTCTCTCCGCTCGTTCGCTTGATTAGACATTGCTTTTAAATTTACACAGAAATCTTGTTTCATATATGTTCTTTATAAATGTAAAAAGACATTTCGTTCATATATTTTCCATTTGTATATTTCTGAGTAGCTATATAGAAAAACACAGTTGGAGCCATGAATCAATAGGATATATCAGATTTGTTTTTATTCTTCTTTTCAACCTGTTTTTAATCCAGTGGGTATCTGTTATAAGTACTACTAGCTTAGGAAAACTGGTGTTTATGCTGGACTCCGCGTCCCCTAACAACGTCCAAATAAGACGGTATACTAGCTAAAAGAACTAAGGAGGTCACGAAAAAACTTCTACAAATAGTAAAAGTCCTCCTTAGGGGATTATTAGATTACCCAAAAGCTCCACTAGAAAGCTCCGCTCTGGAATAGTTGGAACATCTATCAGGTGTAAATTTAATTATTGCACTCGGTAGAAAGGCGCGCTATGGGATTAATTGATAATTCCAACTTATTTGACGCCAATTTGGACACCCTTGAGCACAGGCGAAAGAAAGGGCCTCTGAGTGTTCTATAGATTTCGTTCTGAGAATGTGCATAGGAACTGCACGCACCGATTCCTCCCTCCCCATTCTATCGGCGAACAACCCGACACACATACCGTCTGCACCCATAAGTCGTAGACGTACCACCTGTCTGTCCAACTCCACACAAAATGCAAACCGCTACGGGTTTGCATTTTGTGTGGAGTTGGACCCCTTAAAAAAAATTGTGAATAGGTATTTAACAAGCCAGTGCGCTTTACCACCCACGACCTCACTGTTACTTACCACCAGGTCTGGTTATGAAGTCCTGGTCTGTATAATATTTAAAAAAATACCTATACTTCCGTCGGGTGGCCTGGAGATCCCCGTTAGGTGACGCACGCCACCCATTCACGTTCGCAACAAGAGTGGGGTCACATATGCTTTTAAGTAGGAATATGTTCTTGAAGATCTCTAAATTGTATCGGTTCAAAAACACCACCACTGGCGGCATCTGTGTGCGTGGCAAAAATATCACCTGAAGCGCACAGTCAGTTGATATTGGGACATTATTAATAAATTATTTATAGTGATTAATATACTAACCCTAAGTATATTAGATAAAAGTAAAAAGTTGCGTATTAGCTTGCAAGGTAATGCCACAGAGAGATAACTAGCAATTTAGTTGAGATTAAGTCGTAATGCTTACAAAACTACCACGGAGGTGGAATGTCACCATGATTTCGTAGAAAAAAAGAATAAAATCCTTAATTAATTATGACAATAGTAGATTGTACCATAATATAAATTGCCTTAATACTGATGTTATATTTGTGTTAAAATTATTAATTTATAAAAGAATTCATTGGTGTTAATATAGATTTAAAGAAGAAATATTTAAGAAATTTGATTGATTATTTCATATTGTTTACCATTTTTAATATTATCTTTTAATATTCCTTTTCACAGTGGTAGAGTCACGCAGTTCGCTGCAGGAATGAAACTGCTCGGCCGGTGAAATACCACGGCCTCTCAGAATATTGACGAAAAGAGGCTCATGCCGCGTTTCGTTCGGTGGTGGAAGTTTCTGGAGGCCACCCCCCCTTTCCCTCCATTGCCATCCTATTCCTTTAAAAGCCAGCAACGCCACTGTAACACTATCTGTGTGGCAGGTGTTCATGGTCGGCGGTAATTGCTTACCCTCAGGTGACCTCGCTGTTCGTTTTTTTTAATACAGTGCCGAATGAACTGTTATTCGTTCGTTATTCGTTACATTTATATCAATTAATAACATAACCACGCCTTTTCTACCCGATGGTGTAAGCAGCGTCTGCGTCAGCGTCTTAGGCCTCGACGCGTCGTTATATTTACGTCCTAAATTTAATACTCGTAGTTGCCGAACCTATTACCATACAGACGGCACAAAGTTTTCAATAATCGATATTTATCACACATAACTTGCGAAAAGAATTTCCTAAAGTCATTAGTGGGAGCCGGATTCGAACCCGAACGCTCGACCAGTGTACCACCGAGATTCTTATATAACCAATCATGGATGTAACATATTATAGTAATTTGTGTTCTAGAAAACAGTACTGTATTCATCCCGTGATCATATTTACTCAAACTTGGTCACCCTTGCTCACAATCTTGCTTCCAATTTACTTTGTAATCCACCAGATGAGTTTATCATTTACGACCACATCTGCCCATTTTGTTAGCGAATATTTATATACTGCGAATATGTTGATATTGGTAATATTGATAATAATCTTGCTCCAGTTAAGTTGTTTTTTTTTGGGAAGAAAAAAAAACCATAAAATCTTGACAATATTTTTACTTGTATAGTGAATATAGTTTCAACAATGGTAGTAGAGCCAAGCAGTTCGCTGCATGAATGGCCCGGTTCGACCGGTGAAATACCACGACGTCTCAGAAGATCGACATAAAGTGGCTCATGCCGCGTTTCAATAATACAATGTTATCAGATCAAGCTCATATTAGTTTAGGAATGACACTAAGAATATAATATAAAAATATCTTAGACTCAATACACACAGCGCCCTCTAGTTCCAAACCAAGCAACTAAATGCATGTGCTATGGATACTAGATAACGGATATAAAAACATGTATACTTTTTTTTGTAAATACATACTTATATTAGAAAAACACCCAGACATGCCGTCTGGGTGTTTTTCTAATATAAGTATGTACGTTCAACGTTCATGCTTGCCACAAATATTTGTACTCGGGTAGGGATCGAACTCACCAACCTCGATTCTTTAGCCGATAGCTTTACCTACGCCTACCAATGCTGACAGTTTCATGAAAGCATTTAATTTTAAATCCTTTACATTTTATAATTAAAATTTAATAAAGCGAAGTAAAAAATGTTATGTTAGTGACTATAACTTTCTTAATAGAGCTTAAAAGCTCTATTCGGAACCATATAATTTTGCTTTATTTAATAATTAAATTTTTCATTCGTGGCGTAGTAGGTAAAGACCGCTGCGCAGAAAATAGCGAGATTAGACTCCATATGTAATGAATATAAATGTTTATTTCTGTCCCACGGAATAAATTAGGTGAATTAATTGTTCAGTTACACTAAAAAGGTACTTTATCGTAAAATTTTGTGAAATTCTTGGACTGACCTCGAGGTATTGTGTATGATATAAAAATGGACGTTGCAATATAACTGAGTTAGAAAATTGAGTTATTTTATTGCGAACATTTTTTATTATTTTTGAAGTACATACGTGTATCTTAGAAATTCTTACTGTACTATTGGTATTAGTGTAATAGGTACTTGGGATTATTCGAGTGGGATTTTCATGTAAGAATTTTTAAGACATATTTTTGTTAACTCACGAGGTATGAGTTAAAAATAATCTGAGCCCACGTTTGATAAAAAAATATCATCTTTGGGTATATATTTGATACTTTTTCAAGGATCAGTAAATAGAAATAATCTTAAACACAACTAATATAATACTAATATTATTCGGCACTATAGATAAGGTAAATTGTAAGATACAGTTCAATTTCTTTCTGAAATCCTCCCCTTTATAAAGCAACCAATTTTCCACTGATCCCCTGAAAATTATTGTCTATAAAAGCAAACGCAGTCCCCCCACAGATATCTAAAAATCGAAATAGTATTGTGTGCAATGCATACGCTAAAATTGTTTTAGATACCGAATACACTATCCACCGTTAAGTAAAAACTTTTCAAATATTAAAATATTTCACTGCAAAAACATCGTAAATTTTCACCATTATATTTTATTATTTTCGAAATGTCTCAAACATCTGTCCGACATGTTATTTGAGTAACAAAACTCAGCATTCATCTGTATTGGCTAGTATTCTTGATATTTTAAACGTAATCTCATTCAAAAATATTTTTGATCGTTTATTTAAATTTTGGACATATATTTTATGAAAAGGTTTATTTATTTAATTTATAAGTGCCTTTTTTCAATATTATAGTGATGCACATTCAGCATTATAACTAGCTTACTATCGTTTAAATAGGCCAAAAAATGCTAGATTTTTTTAAATAGACTACATGCGAAACTACAACAGTTTGTTATGTCATCGGGAAATTAAAATAGAATTGACTAAATTTACATCCACACCTTCCTACGAATAAGTTCTTTTTTGTTTAACCAGTTGATCTAGATTTTTTAGTTGTGATATGCACCGTGAGAAGGTTAATATGAACGCGTGTGCAAGTGCCGTTGGACCACGATCTGCACCAGCCATATAAGGCGACAAACGGACGACACGGCGCGGCGAGCTCTCGACGCGACAAAGTGAGAAAAATATGGTTGTTCAATATTTATAGGATTTTTATTTCCGTCGTTTAGCCTCAGATACACGTCGGCAGACAGTGGTAGGGTTCAATGTTCACCTAGTATATATAACACTAGATGTGTTATAATAATAAAATTATAACAGTGGTAGAGCCAAGCAGTTCGCTGCATGAATGGGCCGGCTCGACTGGTGCAATATCACGACCTCACAGAAGATCGACGTAAAGTGGCTCATGCCGCGTGTCGTTCGGTGAGAGAGGTACCCGGAGGCCCACCCCCCTTCCCCATCCTTCCCTATCCCGTATCCCTTAAAGGTCGGCAACGCAACAGTAACACTATATGTGTTGCTGGTGTCCATGGTCCATGGGGTCCATGGGTTACACGCCTGCTCGTTTACCCTCCAATCCCATAAAAAAATACACACACACATTGAGAGTCTTAGAGCCTCGAGGTGCGCTGCATGAATGGGCTGGCTCGACCAGTGAAATACCATTGCCTCTCAGAATATCGACGTAAGGTGGATCATGACACGTTTTTTCGTTTTGTTCCTCCCCCTCCTTTCCCATCCTATTCCCTTAAAGGCCGGCAACGCAACTGTAACACTACATGTTGGAGGTGACCATGGTCTGCGGTATTATCTTAACACTTACTCGTTGCCCGCTTACTCGTTTGTTCTCTTAATCCATAAAAAAATATCGCTCTTATGAGGTAAGCAGACGTACTCTTGATACCTTTTGGTTAGTCTTGTTTCTGTGAGGTTCATAATTCTTTTCATACTCTAGCCTCAGTTGTTAAGATTTCTGATTATTTATTTATGTTTGTCTAACTTGGTTTGTAGAGTAAGAGATATAATTGATTCATCCTTGAATTCAATATGCATGATATAGCTTCCTAATTTTGTCCTCTGACATTTTTCCTCAAAGCTGCAAGAGAATGCTTTACTTTTATAACTTTATTTATTTGTCCATTGTCTTGATCACAGTTATGGTTCTTATGATAAAATATAGCTTATCATATAGCATAATAATAGCTAACAAAATACTTTTAAAACACAATCTACATAGATTCTTTTGAGAGATTGTGAAGTAGTGTATACCTTAAATTCAGACTCAAATACAATGGCATTTCGAATAAATAAAAATAACGACATAATTAATTCTCTCAAACACGTATTCATAGTCAACAATTGTGTATTTTTTTGTCGTATCCAGTATTTAGTTCTGTATCGTCTCAGTTTGTTGTTTTTCTTGGGTGTTGCATTCATTTGGGCGGGCTTAGGCGGATACATAATGCATGTGACCACGGGGGGCCATCAGTATTCTGCGACAGTAGTTGCTCTGACGATGTCCGAACTCGACGACTTGTGTTAGCTTCGTGTTTGATTTAACTTTAAATTACTTTGGCTCTTATTGCTTTCCCGTATTAAAGATACCAGTATCGCTTCAGTACTAGTACTAGTTACTTATTACTCCGTACGTATTTCTAGAAAGTAATTTAGATTCTATGTATGTATGTATATACGTGTACTTTCCAAAGACGACGACGAAAAACTTTTTCGCAGACATCAGATTTTAATGAAAAAATAAAGTTTATTTACTTGACAAGAAAAAGTTTAATTGAACAGCGTAAACTGCAAGAAACTCTATTAAGTTTTTATTTTAAGACATTCCCGGTTTTCCCTTGGGTGTATATGATTATACTTTAAGCAAGCGGGTCGCGTGGTGGTAAGTGATAATTGTTAGTGTTATGGTTGTATTGCCGGCCATTAAATAATTGCGTTGGGAAGGAAGGGGCAGGGAATAGACGATGGGAAGGGGGCATTTATGTCTGGATACATCTCTCACCGAACGAAATGCGCCCTGAGCCACTTTACATCGATATTCTGGTTGAACTGGCCGGACTAACCAGCCCATTCATGAAACGAATCCTCGTTTGCCTCCTAACCTCTGAAAATATATATTTCATCATCATCATCATCATGATGAAAATATATATTTATATTCAGCAAATATCCGTGGGTTTAATTTGCTAAATAGTATAGTCTCGGTGGTCCAGCGGTCGAGCACACGGCTTCTGATCCAGAGGTCCGGGTTCAAATCCTGACACTGGCTCACACCAATGCCTTTGAAATTGTTTCGGAAGTTATGTGTGATAAATATCGATGACTGAAAACTTTGTGCCCGTTAAGGCAATAGGTTCGCCACCTATTCCATTTGGGAAGTAAAACATAACGGCGAGACGAGGCTTACCAGCCGCTGCCTATACCTTCGGGTAACACACTACATTTTAAGTTCAAAGTTTTTAATGAATAGGTAGGAATTTATACGTACAAGCCATACATAAATAAAAATAATACTTTCAAGACAGCAACTTTTATAAAGTATCAAACAAAATGTTCCGTTTCAGGAAATAATATAGTTGTATCGGCAGCTAGCTATTTTCACTTAAAGTTTTAAACTTGTATCTCGCTTCGTTTTACTTCTATTGTTAGACTCTTGTAAGAGGAGCTTGCAAATCCTTGTATTTCCTACTGGTGCTAGCAAAGTAGTTGGACTTTCCATTTTTAAGTGACTTTGAAAAAGTAACTATTCTACTCGTATTTTTCGCTGGATATAATTTTAAATATTGTAGGGCATGATAGATGATTGTATGTCCTTGATCCGACCTGGCGTTATTTTGACTATATTTTATTCTAGCCAGCTTGCTATTCAATGGAAACTAACCAAGAAGAGAAACGTAAAACGGTTTCCACATTTTTTAACAATTATTTAAAGGGTAGTTTTACATAAGCAATTTGTCCACAATGTGACAAGAATTTTTACATTCATAATAGTAATATCATCTAAATAAAAAAGTCCAAATGGGTAATTAAAACAAAATTCACACAATCAACTTTAATTACAAAAAACATTGAAACGGATAGTAATTAATATTCATATTCAATTCAGCATTGATTTTAATTCATCCAATTCAAAATTTTTTAACCAATAATTTTATATTCATGAATGAATTTGTTCAAAACTTGTATTGACATTGTATTGTTATTGGAACATTTTACACCTCTCGTTTTTTTAAATTAGTTAAATATTTTAGTTAAGATTATTTTAATTCTTATAGATTTTTAATTATTTTGTATGACAAGTTCAGTTTCACAATTGTGTATGGTATTACATGATCAATATTTATCACAAACTAAGATTATTTGACATCTTTAAACTAACTATGACTAAAGGTATCATTGTATCGGCAGAGCCACGCAGTTTGGTCCATGAATGGGATGGTTCGACCGATTAAACATCGAGACCTGTCATAAAATCGTCGTAAAGGGCTTACGCAGTGTTTCGACTAGTGAGAGTTCATCAGAAGATGTATGAGAGAGGTATATTTCTCTTTCCTGCTCTTCGCCCTAAAATTTTCTTTCCTTCTAAAAGGCCGGCAACGCAACTATGACACTCAGGGTTGCAGTTGTCCATGGGCGGCGATAGTCGGTTATAACCCGCTTGCTTTGAATTTTTGGGAAATGGGGTAAACCCATTTGTTATTAAAAATCCCTATGTTATGATTAAATTTAATGAGAAGTGTAATTTTATCGTAGTAATAGTAGTGCCGCGTTACGCACATGTATAGACCACGGTCTTTCTCCCTCGGTTTCACGAACTGGGTTAAATCCAAATTGGCTTTAGAAAACTGCCTTTCAAAATATCACATAACACATATAAAAACTGTTAAAATATGATCTATCTTCTTATAAAAGTAGCATACACGAAAACATTCGCTTTCGCAATTACAATTCAAACTAAGCTTATAATAAAGTAACTAAGCTCTCTTTTTCTGAAGCAATTATTCACACCAATATACGTGTGTACTTATGTATTAATGATATCCATTGTGTAAGCGACGGCGGTTATTTCGTTATAGAAACGAGTTAAGCACGTTATAGGCGTGTTATGATCGCGTGGGGCGGAATATAAACACTTTGAATATAGATGCGCCGATAGACTCGATTGACACTACAAAAGCAAGTAAATAGTAGATTTGGAGAATAAGATAGCACAAATGATGCTAGTAGATGGTAAGTCATAAAAATATTTATAGATTTTTTGTATCTACCTACTTACTTTCACTATACTAGCAACACAGAAAGCTGGGCTTTCAAGAAGGGATAGAGAAGTAGATTGGGGAGGGACTTCAGATAAGCCTCAGCAAACAGCGGTTGAGGCGGCCCAATCATGCAGCCAGCTGCGTGGCTCTGATATAGGGATACTATTGACTGCTAATACGATTAAAGATCATGGAACTATGTTCGTTTTAAAGATGTGATTTTGGATATAAAGTTTAAGTACGATTATACACCGCTTTTTAATAGCACCGATTTAGTGCTAAATAATAGTAAACAAGACTAAAAAACTCTAGGGCATTACAAGCGCTTTGACGAAACCCCTCGAAATCTTATTCGCTTTTCTTTTGAATTGACTGTGGGTAGGTTTGTGTGAGAATTCTTTTTTAAATCTTCTAGGAGCTTTTGAGCCTTTTACAAGTGCTGGAATACGATGTGAAGACATTTTAATTTCAATTTACTAAGGTTTCTAATAATACAAGCACTTAATATTTTATGGTTTTATGGCTTCCATAATAAATGAGAATGACTGACTAATATTTACAAAAGTATATAAATCAAGTACGCGGAGTGCTGGCTAAACATAAACCAGAGACTTTTCTCTTGCAAGTTTACGAGCTAAACCACTGCGTTACTCACATGGTTAAATTACTGAAAATAAAGAATTTCAGGCAACGGAATATAAAAAACCATACTTGAGAATTTGATTGCTAGTTGGCAACGGTAACGGTAAAACATTTAGCAACTAGTGTCCGATCGAAGCTTCGGCTTTCTCTTCGGCCACCTTCGGCCAAAAATCCATCTTCGGTGAGAACTTCATCTGGGCCGACGCCGAAGGTCCCACCGAAGGTCCGAGAACAGTTCAAATTAAGCGAACTGTTGCGCAAAATGAGTGACTGACGAAGCGGACTGTACTTAGTTCAGTGCGCCCATACCTCTATCACCGAGAGAAAAGCAGCATGAGCCACTTTACGCCGATATTCTTCTTTAGCTGTGGATAATATTGAATAAAGCTATTCAATTACTAATAGTTCATAAACCTTCGGCGTTGGCTTCGGCCGAAGTTTGTGGAGATTGCCGATTAATCGGTTTTGGCTTCAGCCAAAAATAGACCTTCGGCCGGACTACTACCAACCAAATTTCGAACTCAAATAGTTTCTCGAAATTCATTAAAGATAATATAAAATGCGAGTGTTTTTTTATTAATTTAAAGACTATACTGCTTGAATTAAGGTACTTTCATAGTTTCATAGTCATAAAAACAGTAAGAAATTATGTACAAACTTTTTACGACACAAAATGTTTACTCTTAAAATTTTAGAATCAAAGTTTACTAATTTAGAAAAGGGATTAATGTTAGCGTAAAATTTAATTTGCCTGAGCACTTAACTTTATAAAGATTCAGAAGAGCACCTGCTCCAGCTGGTTATGACTTTTTAGGACGTGAATAGCAATGCTATGTGTAATATTTTATTGGTCTCCAAAGTTTTCGTAATGTATCATTTTAAATATTAAAACTTTAAATGCACATTTGAAATATCTGCCGTTACGAATTAGTTTCGAGTTCTGTTTAAAGCATCAAAACAACGACTAATAGTGATAGATTTTAATTGTAAATTTTTGCTATGGAATTTTGTATTAAGTATTGAGTTATAGTTTACCTTTAGCTGATTATGTATTAGCTTTAAAAAGTCAGGTGTAAAGGTAAAAAGGTTGGAGTTTAATCACCCGGCTTCTGCATTAAGAAGTCGTGGGATCGAATCCTGTCTGACACTAATTACTATATGAAATTCTTTTCATATGTCATGTGTGATAAATATCGATGAACGTCAACATTGTGCCCAGTGTATTGCAATAGATTCGTCGTCTATTCCATTTGGGACGTAAAAATTCGTAGAAGGCATGAAATTATAAAAAATAATGTAACCTGTATATAAGTACATAGTGAAATTATCTACGTCATAAAATATTGTGCAAATGACTAAACTTAGAATTGTGTATAACATTTTAAAATTGTACGAAAAATTGGTACAGACAATAAAGGTTATGGAATACGAGTGTGTTCCAATAAGGCTTTTGTTTGTCGGACTGCGCACCCTTTCTCATATTGTTGCACACGAGTGGTTTCACATGTTTGTTCAATCTAATTGCTACTCAGTCATTGTGGGTATCCGGCTGTATGAAATCATATTGCGAAATGAAAGACACGTATACATTTGTTAGCTTACCATTATTAATTTTACATTTTGTCGCTTTTGTCGTCGACCGCAGCTGTTTGGTGTGAATTAAATTAATTATCAAATTTTATTTTATAGTTATTTATAAATTATTTTAGATGATTTCACTTCATTCTTAATATCCAAAGGTGCATTGTGCATTGAAAACTTATAACATAATTTTAAAAGTATCCTAAATAATATAAGTTTGAGATGAGTTTAGGAGTCTTTTATCGTAATATCGCTTTAAATCTATTGTTTAAACACGAAACTTTCACTAACTCCTCTGTTATGAAAATAAATAATAGTTTAAAAAAACTAACAAACACGCTTTTTATAGAATACCGAACTAAAAAATAGAAAAATAAAAAAATATATTTTATTTTAAAAAAAGCGTGGGGTGCTTTTTAGATATTAACGAAATGATAATCACTCTACTCATATCTGTCAATAAAATATTTATAACTATTGACACCATGCACCCCACGCTTTTTTTAAAATAAAATATATTTTTTTATTTTTCTATTTTTTAGTTCGGTATTCTATAAAAAGCGTGTTTTTTAGTTTTTTTAAACTATTATTTATTTTCTATTTTTTAGTTCGGTTTTCTAGTCTAGAACTTTCATAGTTCACAAATCGCACCATCTAGTGGCAATCACCGGAAACTAAAAAAGAAGTCGGTTACAAACAAACATACAAACATACAAACCTACAAACATACAAACATACAAACCTACAAACAAACATACAGGTGAAGCTAATAAAAAGCTAATAAAATAAATAATAGTTTAAAAAAACTAAAAAACACGCTTTTTATAGAATACCGAACTAAAAAATAGAAAAATAAAAAAATATATTTTATTTTAAAAAAAGCGTGGGGTGCTTTTTAGATATTAACGAAATGATAATCACTCTACTCATATCTGTCAATAAAATATTTATAACTATTGACACCATGCACCCCACGCTTTTTTTAAAATAAAATATATTTTTTTATTTTTCTATTTTTTAGTTCGGTATTCTATAAAAAGCGTGTTTTTTAGTTTTTTTAAACTATTATTTATTTTCTATTTTTTAGTTCGGTTTTCTAGTCTAGAACTTTCATAGTTCACAAATCGCACCATTTAGTGGCAATCACCGGAAACTAAAAAAGAAGTCGGTTACAAACAAACATACAAACATACAAACCTACAAACCTACAAACATACAAACATACAAACATACAAACATACAAACATACAAACCTACAAACAAACATACAGGTGAAGCTAATAAAAAGCTAATAAAAAAACAGTATTTCAACGCAATGATATTTTTCAAAGGCTTTTAAATTTCCTTTTCAATTGGCGTCATACTAATAATTTACGTAAATTTACCTATCTTAAGGGAGTGAATATTTTGTTTTATAACTACCACTGATAATGAAATTGAAGTCCGTGATTATGCATAAGTTACGATACATATACATTGCAATTCAATCCTCAATCCGCCATCTTAACAAACAGAATGTCCTTCGTATTTGATCAGTTTAATTAGTTTTCCGCTGCCGTAACTAATGAATAAGGAATCATTACTGTCTGTGAGTGATTGTTGAAGAAATTACATCGACCTGTTGGCGATGTCAACATGACTTAATTAATTTGTGAGTTGGATATAATTATTATTAAGCGGTGTGTTCACATGGAAAGTTCTCGATGAAGATGGTGTTGATAGACGCTTTTGTGTTGATGACAATTTTATGGCGCACAATGCCTGCGAAGTTTATAATGATGACATTATCCCAAAAGTTTTGAAGGTCGTCTTCTCTCTAGTAACTTGATACTTTGTTGAACGATATTGAATTTATATATTTTCTTAAAATTATAATCAGTCTTTTGTTTGAAAATCATTTTCACGAGTAATCTCTGTAAAGAGTTCGAAACGTCGGGAAATAGATAGAAAATAATTTCTAAATAAACGCGATATAATCCATAAAAAGTTGTTTCAATGTTATGAATGTGGTTTGCAAAAATCTAAGAAATAAATATCTATCTTGAGACACAGACTGATGTCCATGTCTATCCATGCTTTAATCTAAGGTAGATTAATTCATAGCATTTTTTTTTAATTTAACTATATAAAACTGGCTGACCTGGCGCACTTTGTTCCGCCTCAAAAGTAATAAATGAGAAATTTTGGATATTATGGCCGCCTTTTGTGTGCTGTTATCTGTCGTGGTATGTCGCTATGTGAAATCTATAATAAATTGAAGAATATTTGTTTAAATTGCATGACGTAAAGAGCAATTCAACTGGGTGAAAATTAGTGCTGTAATCTTTAAAATCGCTTCGTAAATAAACAATTGCTTCTCGTAAAAAGTAAACAAATAAAAATTGCCATTATGGGCTATCCTTAAGAGATAAACATATGGTTATCTATGACTTAATTTAGCGATTTTATTTAGAGATTTAGCCAGAGTTTACAAATAAAATGCTGAATCCCGAGAATTATCACTTTTTTGCTACAACAAACACGAATTACGGTTGACGCCTTCTATCTATTAAAAAAATAGTACATGAAATTTCGTTGCGTAGTTTCAAAGGTGTTCTTTCGAGAGGTATCCGGAGTTTCGTTTCCCCTCCTTTCCCACCCTACTTCCTTAAAGGTCCGCAATGCAACTGTAACACTATCTGTGTTTCAGGTGTCCAAGGGCAACGGTAGTTGCATGCCAACACGTAACCCGTTTGCTCTCTTGCCATCCTATTCCATAGAAAAAAAAAAGAAATATCAATTTATTGCTGCAAGCGACTTGTAACTTTGAGCATCAAATTTATTATATGACTTAGCTCTTGCAAAAGTTAAAATATTACATATACGTTTTACATATGACATCCAAAGGAGACCTCGAGCTATACGTCTAATTCTATTACTCACAAATTATCACTTTATTATCGTACCACATTCTCGAGAATAAGTTCTCAGCCTCGTACAATCCAGGATTAAACTAGCTCCAGTGAGTTGGCCTTAAGTTGGCCGTGTGCCTAATAGTCGGGTGGCCATTATGGCTTCGTTGGTAGGATCATGTGAGGTCCCGAGATAGTTCGTCCTTCTATCCTTAGCTTAAACTTGTCTGCCACTAAATTCTTAGGGAATGGTGTCTGGATTATTTCCTTTCCTTATATAGATCCAAGATAGTTCAATGGTTAAAGAAATTTGTAATATGTATAATTGTATAATTGTTTACTTCATAAAGATTTCGACGGTTTTTTAAAATTTATATTGGTCATAAACTGAAACTTCTACCTATACTACTGCACTGGCCTAATTTAGCAGTTCAAAATGTAACTGATGACGTAACTTATTGGCAAACATCGGGTGTTTCCCGACAATCATCATTTTTATCACTAATGACTTTAAATACCAGCGAGCCAGGACTCGAACTCGGGACCTTTAATATGAAAATGGTCAAAGCTTACATAATTTTTATTTAATAATCGTACTTGTAAAGCAAGCATATGTGAGAAATTATAGTATGTATTATATATTCTAATGTTTAAAAAAATGCTTTACAATGCGCATTATCATAGCAATTCGTTATCCCCGGAGAAATATTTATAGCCGCAAAATTTCACTACATTTAATTATTTCAAACTTCGCAGTAACTCAACTTCAAACACTATCCGACCATAAAACTGGATTCTGTCTACAAATGAGTGTTAGAACTTAACGAGTACGCACATCCCTGTCTATGGTTACAATGGGGTTCTAAAATTAATACCTTACCTTTGAATCGCCGACCTCTCCAGACGGCAATTCCCCCCTAAATATTTTAGTTTTCCGCGTACCCTTCATCCGCAACAAGATTCAATTTCACGCCCTAAAAAGGGGTCCGTTTGGACTATTTTCGGCTCTTCAAATGTCAAGAGACATAAAAGCATCCAACTAAACGAGACCTTTACCAATTACCGTATTGCCTTTTCAATAGAAATATTTATTCATAAAGCAAAAGATCAATATATAATGGTGGTAACATCGCACAAAATGTCTTGAAAGTATTATTCGGTTGCATACAAAATGGAAACGCCTGTAACTCAATTGAATCAATCTTGCGTCAAATTGGTGAAGATTTGTGAGGAAGTACACATTTTAAGTTCATTTTCAATTTGTAATATACAGTGTTTGATATAAACAGCAAATCCCGCGGAGATGTTTCGAGAATTTTGCCGTTTATCATATTAAAATGAAAGGTATAAATACAAATTTAGTTTAGTAATCGATAGTAATTAAATTTCATAATTCGATTAACTAAAACTGAAATTTCTTTAGAATTCTTTTCATTTCTTGTATCGTATGAATCGATTTTAGTTTGTAAGTATAAATTGGTACAAAATACCATTCAAACTCATTATATTTCATTGCAAATACCAGTCTTATATTTTTTGTCACATAAGTCCTTATTTCCAATGTTTTATTGATTAATTCATCACGATAAAGTAAGTGTTAATAAAGAGAAAGTCTTCACAAAGACAGATCTGATATTAGGAACAAGTAGAACCGTCCGCTCGCAGCTCATCTATACATTTGATACGACACAATAAATTGATGAGTCTTGGAATTCGACAGTAATTCATTAATTTGCTAGGAGTATTGATACATTTGTCTCGTTATGACTACAAGGATTCGACTTACAGCACGTATCTGGTGAGTACTTAGGGTAGCTCACCGTATCATCCCCAGGGAAGTCAATTTCATTAATACTGCGGTCGGGGTACCCGGGGTACTGGGAAGGCGTACATTTTTAAACATATTAACTGTAATTGAATACCTGGTCTGCAATGAATTAAGATTAAGGTCTCTCGGTGCTCGTTTTTTATAGCGTTATTGTGTATACTTCTCAAAGTTCTTTGTCTGAGTTATATTCTTTTTTCAACAATTATTTAATCCTGAGCCAAATTGTTATTTCGTAAGTCTTAACGTATTTAAGATATTATAAAGTCTTGTTACCTCGTTCTCGAAATTAGATATACTATTCTTTATAACTTCACGCCTTTTTCTATCCCAAGGTATGGGTAGCGGCTGTTCTGCGTTGATCTGCCGAATTGTTAAATACAAAAATCGTAGCTTTTGGGTGAATCTTGAAAATTATCTAATTCAAACGTGAGACTATGCAAAGAAAATAAATGAATTAATTAAGTATCCCATTAACAATGTTTTTGAACACATGTTCTTACAGTGCCATCTAGATCTAAATAAAACAAAACCAGCTGGTAATAAGTGTCCGAACAACGGATATTTATACTAATTCTTAATAATGAATTACTAAAAAGGAAAATTAATCTGTAATATCTTTAGGATTCTATATTTTTTGAGATTTGTTAAGTTCAATCTTTCGACGAGTTGATATGTATGTTCTATTATAAATAAATACCTATAATTTCTGCGCAGTACAGACAGACACCCTAAGAATAATTTATTCTTAGATCGTAAGCCTACGCCTACGCTCTTTTTAAGGTAAAAAAAAATCAATTGTAATAAATTAGGGGAAGCAAATCAGTTTAAATTACCTAAGAATTGCCAACTGCGAGGCGTGCACATATTTCATAGAAAAGTTAATAAGCTTCTTCTGTTTATTATTACAGGCGGGGAGCTTATTCCATGGCCACATTTTAAGCACAAAATAAAACAAAATATGGAGTCCATTCAAAGAGTTTCAGTTTTTTATAATACAGTCTCCTTTTAATACAATAATATATTTGAAAGGGAGAAAATTCCAAGAGAAAATTGTTTTACTGTTGTTTTTTTTATCATCTAACTGTATTAATTATAAAGCAGATGTTTTGAGGGGTTCATTCAGTTGAAGCGCCTTTTTCTCAGAAGATTGTTTAGCAGACAAATTCTTTAGCAATAACAGTTTAAATACGCAGAAAACACATTTTAGCAAGAAATTACTCTTATGCGAATTGTGTATTGTTAAAAAAAATATATACAGAATATTATATCATCATTACATAGTATAAAACAAAGTCACTTTGCGCTGTCTGTCCCCATATATGCTTATATATTTAAAACTACGCAACGTATTTTCATGCTGTTTTTTTTTAATAGTTAGAGGGCGTCAAGGTTTTGATCTATAATTCGTATATGACGTTTTAAAGAAAAGATGAAAATTTTCGAGATTTGGAACTTTAATTGCAAACGCTGGCTGAACCCTAAGTGATAGATTAAAAAAATGTTCTACATTATTAAGAAACTTCAAAAGGTCTACAATAAAGTCCGCGAGAGCATGTCTATCTCTTAAGGATAACCCACCATGACCATTTTTATTTTTTCCTTTTTACGAAAAATAATGGCTTATTTACGAAGCGATTTTAAACATTACAGCATAAATTTTAATCTAGTTAAGTGTCTTACATAGATTGGGCTTTTAGTATAGATCAATATGGTCCTTTACAGTATATAATTTAAAGGAATATTTATGAAGATATTACAGTATTAACATAGCGGGACATAGCTGTTGCGTTGCGCCTTACTTTTGATGCGGAACAAAGTTCGCCGGGTCAGCTAGTATAATATAAATATTAACAGTCTCGGTGGTCCAGTGGTCGAGCACTCCACTCAATCCTGAGGTCGCGGGCTCTAATCTTCGCAGTGGCTCATACCAATGACTTTTCGAAATTAATTTCATAAGTTGTGTGTTAAATATCGACGACTAAACACTTTGTGCCTTGTATGGCAACACGGCAATGGCAATAATATTCCATTTGGGACGTGAACTTAACGGCGAGACGAGCGTGCGTGCGAGAAAAAGGCGTGAAGTTATGCTATGTTATGTTTACAGAAAATTTACACGTTGCGTTAATAAATAAGCATAGTAAAGCGAGGTGAGTAAGAATCGTGCTTAATGACCCTGTGTTTTTTTTCTCACAAGCGATTTAGCGTGAAATTAAGCAAGTACTATATAAATAATGGGTGTTTTTCTATGTATTATAAGTATGTATTTACAAAAGAAAAGTATATATGGATTAGTATCCGTTACCTAGTATCCATAGCACAAGCATTTAGTTGCTTAGTTTGGAACTAGAGGGCGCTGTGTGATTTGTGTCCAAGATATATATTATTATTATTAAATAAACTATTTAAAATATTACTAAAGAACTATAATTTTATTATCTTTTTAATCTTTTGCTATGTTGATATAGCTGATAAATTATATTTATCGCATTTATCAAATAATTTTATTTGATAAATTTGATAAAACGAAAAATGATAATGACAATATATCAGATTAAACGCATTATAGCTGTACGCACAACTCATAGTTTATAATTATTTGGTTTCCGTGCACTATTAATTATAGAAGTCATGGCTGTGAAATATTTAATTATTTTTGTTCTTCTCATATTGAATCCAGTTAATTCTTCTTTACAAGTTAACAGTGAAGGAAAGATAAAGATCGACATATATACAACATCAGCGTGTTGGGACACGGTAATGTTCATACAAAACCAGTTAGCTGAAGCGTACAGTCTGTATGGTGAATATCTGGACATCCAATTTATCCCATGGGGAAAATCTACTTGGGATGGAGTTGGAGATATAGTTTGTCAATTCGGTGTAAACGATTGCTGGGCTAATCGTGTACATAGATGCGTGCTGAATCTTTTGAAGGACAATCAGCCGGCACAAGTTCATTATATGACATGCGAATTTGCAAGTCCTTATCCCGCGTTTTCACAAGGATCGTATGTGTGTGCTCAAGCTGTTGGTGTTAATCTGGTTGAAGTAGACCATTGTGTGACGAATAATCACGATGATTTGGACAGAGCTGCACAAGCAGCCACAACTGACCCAATGGCGGCCTTCTATTTCGTGCCAACGATAGTATTTAATGATGTAATTGATCGAGAACTTCACGACACTGCGTTGACAAGGTTAAGCAGTATGATCTGCTTTGCCCTGGCTGCAGATCCCAATTCTGGAGTGACCGCATGTCGAATCTAATTCATACTGGTACTGGGTACCTACTGGTGTTAGTTCCGTAACAAATCTACAAATTTTCATGGTGTACTTGCAGAATTAAATAAAACCTTACGCACAACTGTGTATGTTGTACGTAGTTGTTGTTACGAAAACGAATTAATTGTAGTGGTCATTATTATTATCACATTGTATTTATTTACTATTAATATTAAATTATATTGATTGTCATGTTTAATATTATTGAAAATTTTAAATTAAACATGTTTTTAAACATAGTTCATTCAGACTTTTGATTATTTTTTACCTAAGTATATTTAGTTTTATTAAATTGTGCCAGTGAAAAAACTGATACCGCTAAAGAAATGACTACATACCATACTGCTATCGCGGCGATAAATTGTAATCTCGTGATACCTTTAACATGCTTTTTAATTAGTAATACTCGAATCCTGCGCCATCTATCGGAAATAATTTGCTCGCAACTATGTAATGATTTTCCATGTTCATAGAAATATAAGTTATATTTTTAAATAGCTGCAAAATAAAGTATTTTTTAAAGGTGAAGGATGAGTTTCATATATAATACGTGAAAAAATACCTCACTTAAGATGCAATTTTGTCTGTAATCGATGTTTATCATTACACCGTGTCAAAGAGTCGAACTCGATTCTTGCCTAGTGCAGCAACAGTATACCAGATAAATATGAATAATTGAATATTAATTATTTTACTTTGTAAACTGTGCGTGTTATGATTTAATTTCGTTGCCTTGCCAAAATGTTATTGAAAAATGTCACACAGCACTTTGCGACTTGGATTCGCTACATTACTTCTGGACTGCCAAGGGTGCATATTGAATGCACAGTCATTGTTAGACGCTGAGTTATTATAGTTTTACGTTTTTAATACAAAAATGGAGTAGCATTTTTTTATGAAAATTATATTATATTTTACGAGAAACTAAAACACCAAATTCTGACAGTATTCTTTGAAATTAATAGCAGAAATAACGGCAGAAAAGTCATGCGCAAAGATTCTGTCCAAAGAGTTATTCAGAAGCTGTACGGATGCTCTTCTACTAGACCACAGAGACCATAATCTAAACCTTGTTTCATGTAGTCTAATTTATTATTGATTTGGAGGAATACGCAATGTCCTATAGTGTGTACTGCTATCAAAGCTCTGGCATCACTTTCCAGATTATATAGATTGAATATTGGTATTTATAGCAAACATTGCCTATTGGTTCTTGTTAGGATTGTCCACCTGCAATGATCATCCATGAAATGTATGGCTTGGATTTACTAGAATAGTCTATATTACGACAATTTACTGCTGTATCCTGCTCTATGTCCAGCTTGGTGAGCTGTCTGGAGTGACTTATTTTTATTGCTTTGCAACTGAGTCACCTTTCAGAATATCGAATTAAAGTGGCTCATGCCGCGTTTTGCTAGCTGAGAGAGGTATCCCAAAGCCCAACCCCTTCCTTTTTTTTCCCATCCAAGTTCCAACCAATTCCCTATCCCATTTTAAAGAACGGCAACGCAACTGTCATAGTATTTGTGTTGCAGGTGTTATATTGATGGTATAATTTTCCTACAGATTTTATTGAAAAATTATGAAGACATCCAGACTTCAAATAAATGTCTTTATATAGGTAATGGAATGTACTAAATGTTATTCGCTAAGCCATAATAACGTTAACAAATATTATGTAGATATGCTATGCTAACAATTATTGACTTGTAATTTCATCCACGTACAAGCATTGCGATCGGTGCTTACAGTTCATGTTATTGAGAAACGTTTACCGCTATTATTGGGGTTTGTTGTTGACAGAATTAACTCCAATTTAACAAATACGTTAGTTACCAAATAGAAAATATTATTAACAAACAAACTAATGTTGTTATTACTTAGAAAAACAATTCCGACCAGAGGCGTCTTAATACTATTAGAAAAATAATTACTTATGACGCGATTTAGAATTTGTATGTAAATAATGTAATGTGTAAATATCGAGGACGGTCAAGACACACATTCCATGATCAAATAGAACGTGTTCTGGAGGAAGGTGACGTTAAGAGCCTCAAAAACCGACGCGCGTGCATGAAAAGAGTTATGAAAGTCAACGAAGCGAGTGAGGCGTGTAAGAATCGTGCCCTATGGCGCTCTGTTCTCTCTGCCTACCCCGCAAGAGATTTAGCGTGAAGTTATTTATGTATGTATGTAAATATCAGTGTGTCACACATTTATTTATGTAAAGTAAAAGTAGGTATGTGTTACAAATATCGATGGTTGAAAAAAAATCTAAACGACTCTATGGCCGATTCCACGAAACCGAATAATTCATTCAGTTAGAAATACTTTTCATCCCGTACGAAAATAAAAAACGCGAAAATAAATGAATACGAAAAAAAACCCGAATATGAAAATAATAATATACGAATTATTCCTGGTATGAAAGTACCTATTCCTACTCTGTATTTCCTGTTTCCCATACGTCTGTCATCACTATTGTAAGAAATAAAGTAGTACAAATTTAGAAAGTAAAACACGTTTTTATTAACATTTTGCAGAAAAAAAATACTTGGGCTGTGCCACATGACAAGGACAGATGAATTCCTCATACCATAAAAGAGGAATAGCAATACACTCAAGACGTAACAAACGAGTTTTGCAGCGGAAGTAGGCAGCTGAATAATTGAAGAAGTATGGTCCCTCGGCGTGTCGGATCGTCTAGCTGGCCGATCAATACTGGAATACTGGCCAAAATGCTATTTGTACACAATAATGCTTTCGACACGTTTGGCATGAGACTTTATAGGGAATTTCTAAAATGGATGTATAAGTAACAACTATTATAGCAGTATTATTGATTATGGAAATGGTTTTCTTATTATTTTAAATTTTAAACTATTTCACAATAATCATGCACATAGATTCATAAACGATGATTATCTGATATTGATTAAGCCTATTGGGATAAGGATTTGATGATGAATAATCTTATAACTAAAAATCATAAACAATACCTATTTCTTTTCATCATAATGAAAAAAACAACAATTATTATTATAATTAATTTCATTCACCGAACATACACATATTTACTTTATTTGTAAATTTAAACCTAAAAAAATAAGCCCAATAAAAAAGGAATAAAATACAGGCATTGGGTACAAGGACAAAGCTACTGGTGGTTACGGCTCCAGTGACAGGCACCTCCTCACTATACGCGTCGTGTCGAGGAGTGCCGCCTTCTTCATCTCTCCCTTGAGACAGCTACTTAACACGAGGCCCTGAGATGTTGGTTGAGACTCTTTATGTTTTTATTATTTAATCATATTATATCTAGTATATATTATCAATAACTGCTTGTGTTTTATTTATAAATTTCCCCTGAAATGTGAAATATATCTTTATGTTAATTGGTTATGTATAATATTTAAATAACGTATTTTAATACAACAGTCTCGGTGGCGCAGTGGGCGAGCGCACGGCCTCTGTTCCAGAGGTCCGGGGTTCGATTCCAGACACTGGCTCACACCAATGACTTTTTGAAATTGTTTTCGGAAGTTATCTGTGATAAATACCGATGACTGACAAACTTTGTGCCCGGTATGGCAATAGGTTCGCCACCTATTCCATTTGGGACGTAAACAAAAGGCGTGAAGTTATGTTATGTTATATGTATTTTAATAAACATAACACATTCACGCCATTGTTACCCGAAGGTGTAGGCAGCGGCTGTTAAGCCTCGTCTCGCCGTTATGTTTACGTCCCAAATGGAATAGGTGGCGAACCTATTGCCATACCGGGCACAAAGTTTTCAGTCATCGGTATTTATCACACATAACTTTCCGAAAACAATTTCGAAAAGTCATTGGTGTGAGCCAGTGTCAGGATTCGAACTACGACCTCTGAATTCAGAAACCTTTTAAAACCAGTAAATTAATTAAGTATTTTAATAAAACTGTTATTTAATAAAAATTTAAGAATTGTATTGTTTTAATCGATGTCGGACTATTGTTGTAAACGAGAATGAGGGGTGTTTAAAAACTACGTTGGCTATTTTTACTTTCTTGGATTTTTTGGTTTTGTTTTCTTTGTAATGATTCAAAATGTGAGTAGAGGGGTCTCTCCCTCTTCTTCAAAAAAAGAGGAGGCCTTTTAAAGTGAAACTTTTATTACATCGTCTCAAACTTTTTCGTCTGCGTGTTGCATGTCGCGTGACGGTGACGTGAAGGCGCTCGTCAGAGCGCCTTTCACGTCTATTATCGTTTATTTATATTAATTAATAACCCAAATATACACTTTATTTTTGTAAATAAATACCGTAAAAACATGTAGAAAAAACATGTAGAAAAACACCCCCAGACGAGGGATCGAACCCGCCCCGACCTTGTGTTATCGGTAGTGCGGTTTACCGATGCACCACGAGGGCCGTATGTATAATCGTCTAATTACCGTCCTCTTTACCAATTTCGACACATTTTCTAGGATCGGGTTTGTTTGTTTGTTTGTTTTTTACATACATACATATACGTACGTACGTATTGCAGGCGGAGAAAAAAAAAATTATATTATTTATAAATTGTGTTTTTATAAATTGTGTTTTTTGAAAATTATATTTAAGTACGAATTACATACTATATGAAAATTATATTTAAGTACGAATTACATACTAATAAAATAATGAAATATCAATAATATTTTTCGATCTTACCGACAGAATAATAAATATATACTAATATATACTATGTACTAACATATTATATTAGAAACATATACTTAATTTTTTGCAGTGATAAACTGTAATAAAAGCAAAGCAAACACACATTGACTTCGTGTTAGTTAACAACGCCATCTGCTGGAATAGAAATTTCATGAAAATCGTTGGAGCCGATTCCGAGATTCCAATTTTATATATATACAAGAATTGCTCGTTTAAAGATATAAGATAAGATAGTGCTCTTTATATATGTATTTGTCACATTTTCATAATAAATCGAAATATCATATTTACTGGAGGAAAAAATATCGTTTTGTTTTGTAAAGATCCTTTGTTGTAATGTTGTTAACGTTTAATAGGTGTCGCGTTATCCCTAGTGCCCTAGCTAGTGCCCTAGTGTCGATTCGGGCGACATCTATCGATATAATACGATATTACGGCAGAATCATCAATAGTAGCAACCTAGTAGCGCCATCTAGGAATTATTGTCGTGACCACGTAAAATAAAAAACATATATTAAACCCTATTAACAAATACAAGATGGCAAGTAAATTAAAATCGTAACCAATATTTTATGGTAACTAAAATACGTGAACAGTGACTTACATTCGATTTTCGAAAAAAATAATATTTCGAAAATTTTTAGTTAAATGTCTATAATGTGAAAAAAAGTTTCACTTTTACGGTGGTTTCATAAAACCACACAAGTTTTTTTTTCTTCTTGGGTTTCCTGGTAGCTCTCTCGCCGAGTGAATTGCGACTTGAGTCACTGTAATTTAATATTCTAAGAGGCTGTGGTATTTTATCAGTCAAGCTGGCCCAATAATTTTAAAGTTTCGGTTTTGAATTTTGGTTAATCTTGGCTAAATCTTCACGATTTTTCGGAAATCTTTCTAATGCTCCATTAAAGGTAAAAAAAAGTAAAAGTGTGTGTCCGCTCCGACGCACGACTGGAGTTTACTCCTCAAGAACGATTATAAAATTAAAATAATAAATATTTACTGTCTACAAATATGAACACATTTCTTCGTAATAGAGAATGGCGTATCGCTATAAAGAGTGTTTCTATAAAGAGCTCAGGACATTGTATGGAGTGCCGACTCTTATTTATATGCTCTGTGACTATAAAGAGCTCAGGACATTGTATGGAGTGCCGACTCTTATTTATATGCTCTGTGACTATAAAGAGCTCAGGACATTGTATGGAGTGCCGACTCTTATTATTATATATTGTAAATCGATTCTTAAGGAGTAAACTCCAATAATAAATATATACTAATATATACTATGTACTAACATATTATATTAGAAACAAATAGTAATTAGTTTAGAAGAAATAAAGAAATAGTAATTAGTTTAGTAATAAAGAAATAGTAATATAATAAGAAATTTAGTAATAAAGAAATAGTAATTAGTTTAGAATTAGTTAACAACGCCATCTGCTGGAATAGCTTTAGTGTTGTTGTCGTTAAAGCAAGTTAAGTGCTCACAATTTAAAATAATTCACATTCGCCAATAGATGTCAGGAATTCCAATAAAAAAGTAAGTTGATGTTTAAGTTAATTATCGATAAAACACGATAAAATGAAATTTTCTAAAAATGATTCCTAGCTAGATCGATTTATAGCCCCCGAAACCCCCTATATACTAAATTTCATGAAAATCGTTGGAGCCGATTCCGAGATTCACACACTTTTTATTAGGAGTACGATGTTGGCGATGCTACTGTGGCGCCCCTCGTTTCATTACCAAAGATCGAAAAATATTATTGATATTTCATTATTTTATTAGTATGTAATTCGTACTTAAATATAATTTTCAAAAAACACAATTTATAAAAACACAATTTATAAATAATATAATTTTTTTTTTCTCCGCCTGCAATACGTACTTACGTATATGTATGTATGTAAAAAACAAACAAACAAACAAACCCGATCCTAGAAAATGTGTCGAAATTGGTAAAGAGGACGGTAATTAGACGATTATACATACGGCCCTCGTGGTGCATCGGTAAACCGCACTACCGATAACACAAGGTCGGGGCGGGTTCGATCCCTCGTCTGGGGGTGTTTTTTTCTACATGTTTTTACGGTATTTATTTACAAAAATAAATATTTACTGTCTACAAATATGAACACATTTCTTCGTAATAGAGAATGGCGTATCGCTATAAAGAGTGTTTCTATAAAGAGCTCAGGACATTGTATGGAGTGCCGACTCTTATTTATATGCTCTGTGACTATAAAGAGCTCAGGACATTGTATGGAGTGCCGACTCTTATTTATATGCTCTGTGACTATAAAGAGCTCAGGACATTGTATGGAGTGCCGACTCTTATTTATATGCTCTGTGACTGCATAACGCATTTCGTGTGACAGTCACGTGACTAGTACGATTTTGGTCCCCATAATTTTCATACCCCGGGCCTATATATGTAAATCGATTCTTAAGGAGTAAACTCCAAAAACAAACAAACAAACAAACCCGATCCTAGAAAATGTGTCGAAATTGGTAAAGAGGACGGTAATTAGACGATTATACATACGGCCCTCGTGGTGCATCGGTAAACCGCACTACCGATAACACAAGGTCGGGGCGGGTTCGATCCCTCGTCTGGGGGTGTTTTTTTCTACATGTTTTTACGGTATTTATTTACAAAAATAAATATTTACTGTCTACAAATATGAACACATTTCTTCGTAATAGAGAATGGCGTATCGCTATAAAGAGTGTTTCTATAAAGAGCTCAGGACATTGTATGGAGTGCCGACTCTTATTTATATGCTCTGTGACTATAAAGAGCTCAGGACATTGTATGGAGTGCCGACTCTTATTTATATGCTCTGTGACTATAAAGAGCTCAGGACATTGTATGGAGTGCCGACTCTTATTTATATGCTCTGTGACTGCATAACGCATTTCGTGTGACAGTCACGTGACTAGTACGATTTTGGTCCCCATAATTTTCATACCCCGGGCCTATATATGTAAATCGATTCTTAAGGAGTAAACTCCAAAAATGTAGCCTTTAAATTAAAGTGTGACCGCAACTTAAGGCCGCCAATATTCTTTTTCTACAACAGATGTAGAATATCGAACAAAAGTGTTTGCCAAAACAAAGAACTTGCCAACATTTTATTGTCTTGTTCAAGGTAAGAAATAAAATCTTGGGAAAAAAATATATCTTTCAATTATTTGGAGTTTATGAACTTAATGTAAGATCGCTAACAATTTAAATTACCCACAGCGTTTCCGCTATAAAATGCCAGTCTTAATGCATCTGTTATACCTGCGATGATACTTAATTGAAAAATATTAGCTACTAAAATTTCCACCCTACAGTTCTGCAGATAGAAAATGTCTAATTAAATTTCCGTTTACGTTAATAAACAGCTCACCACGTGGTTGTTTTATTACCATATTTTGTGTCTTGATCACAATTTATCGGTATCTCTAAATTATCAAACAAAGGCTATTTAGTTATTTTAAATTACATAGGGGACAAAAGCTGGTAAAAAAAATAGCTGAATTAGGCCCGTAAGATCAATCACAGTTTAAACTATTTTGCCTAGTTTAAACCTCATCTGTCGTTTATTTTGTAAGATCAATGCTAGATAAACCTCCAATAACAGTTTAAACTATAGTTTAGCTTACACCAGGAGATTTTGCCGTTTAAACCATGGTCCTGCCTAGTTTAAAAATGGCGGTCGTTTATCAGCTGACATCTGACACAACGATTGTGGGTTCATACATAGATTTAGCATAGACTACAATAGATGGCACATGTCAGGAAAAATTTACTAATAGCATCGAATCACTGACAGCGCAACCGCTTATATTAGATTTTGGGAACCGCGTATATTTTATTTACATTTCCACACATGAACATTAACTTTGTAAAAGTTAACGTTTTGAAGCGCTTTTTACAAACACATTGATAATAATAATAATATCTTGGACAGAAATCACACAGCGCCCTCCACTTCCAAACTAAGCAACTAAATGCTTGTGCTATGGTTACTAGAGAACGGATACTAATACATATATACTTTTCTTTTGTAAATACATACTTATAATACATAGAAAAACACCCAGACGCCGCACAAATATTAATGTTTGTCATAAATATTTGTACTCGGGCGAAAATCGAACCCCCGACCTCAGTGCTGCAGCCGGTTGTTTTACCAATGCGCCACGAGCCCCGTAAGTCACTCACACATTAACAACCCATTTTTGGTCACGTTGTTTGGGTGACTATTGCCGATCTATTTTTCTTAAATCTATGGTCACACTATAAAACTTCATAAAAGAAAGAGAAAAAGAGTTTTTTTTCACGCAATATGCCACAGACAATGTACAAAAGAGTGAATGATGAGCGAAATATGGACATTAAATAACCAAATGTTGCCATCTGTCGAAAACTAAACTTAGTTTACGTAATCTATGTCCATTTCGCTGTTGATCTTACGAGGCAGGTTTAAACTCTAGATTAAAATTGACTATAGTTTAGTTAGAAAATCGACAGTTTTAACTATGATTGATCTTACACAAAGAAAGTGTGTGTCACATTTGTGTCTTACACAAATGTCTTACTTTGATTTTTGTTCAATAATGATACTATTTCAAAACAAAAACGTTTTGTAAAAATTTTACTTCGTTGTATTTAATTTAATAAGATCGGAATCGGTAACCAACCTACTCATTTCGGAATCGAGTTGTTTTTGGTTTTTTTATGAACATGGATTTTGGAGAAAATTATATGGCAATATGCTTCCAAACTTATATTATGGGACAAGCATAATATGCTACCTATTGCTTCAGGTATTGAGGACATAAAGATATTACGAGTACAATGAATTCATTCTTAATTTTTGAAAATGATGTTATGTGAATGATTTCAAATTACAAATTTTCCGAATAGGGAAAACTCCCCACCACACACGACTCGCTCGCGCCTTTGTCGCCTTTTTAGTTTCGCATCAAAGGCTCCCGTTTGATCGGTTTCCATGCCCTTAATTAGCAGTACCTGGTTCGTGATCCATTGGACTGTAAGATATTGTTTATTGGTAATAGATCCGCCGCAGAGTGCCGGGAGGCTTATTGGCATGGAAAATTGAGGCGAAATTGCGCACAAAATGCTTGCCCTGGTTTTCGTATGGATCTTAAATAAACATTATAATAGTACTTAAAGGAAAGTTTTCCCATTATTGATAAGGTTTATCACTCTTTAGTGAACATAATATAAAAGACAAGTTGCACACCGACACGATGCGTATCGCTGAAGCAATCTGATTGCCGATGTAATTTCATATTTAAATAAAATTTATATAGTAATTCATTATGGAAGAATGACTCTGATAACATAACATAACATAACTTCACGCCTTTTGTTACCCGAAGGTGTAGGCAGCGGCTGTTAAGCCTCGTCTCGCCGTTATGTTTACGTCCCAAATGGAATAGGTGGCGAACCTATTGCCATACCGGGCACAAAGTTTGTCGTCAGTCATCGATATTTATCGATATTTATAACTTCCGAAAACAATTTCGAAAAGTCATTGGTGTGAGCCAGTGTCTGGAATCGAACCCCGGACCTCTGGATCAGAGGCCGTGCGCTCGCCCACTGCGCCACCGAGACTGTTGATGACTCTGATAAACTATAATAGATTTATGACCTTTGCTTCGATCGGGTAAAATTCTAATTCTGGGGTATAACTATGTCTGTGTTTTAAGTGCTTATAGATTAGAGAAAAATTGTTATCTTAGCATCCGTTGCTCGAATAAAGACGTATCATGTTTTTCTTCTACATCAGACCAGAAAAGAGACAAAAGATAATGTATGTAATTATAATTAATTTATCTATAATTATGAATAATGTATGATGATAATGAATAATGTATTTACAATACTTAAGACAAAATAGCCTAAATATTTAAGTTTCCAAGCTGAGGTTTATATAAACATGTTGTCTTTATTAAAGCCCAGAGTTCCAGTACCTTAGCAAACGAATACTACTAAAATTATTGATCATCCTTCTCACGAATTTAATATTCTATATAAACCGCTTCACGTCATATAATAACTGTTTGCAAAAATCCCGGGATCGGGTCACGAGGTAGATTTCAATAAGTGATAACTTCTGCATGACCGGCCAGCCATCCTTTGGCGTTTGTGGATGCTACTGATCAAAGCTATATTTCAATGTAGTGAACTGTTTAAGCCTTAGGTGTTTGTATTTACTATATATCTTCTATTTTAATGTCTTATTCTATATTTGAATTATATAAATTAAATCTAAATATTTACTCAAAATAAA
Source organism: Euproctis similis (assembly GCA_905147225.2). NCBI lineage: Eukaryota > Metazoa > Arthropoda > Insecta > Lepidoptera > Erebidae > Euproctis > Euproctis similis. The sequence goes on from LR990105.1 coordinate 13,299,833, forward strand.
CATGCATAAAAAGTAGCATGAGTTTTAAAAAGTTATACGAACCATGTTTATGATAAACTAGCATTAACCCTTTTTTAGATAATTATAAGGAACATTTAGTGTGCGATCGCTCTTGGCCTGTTTTTGTATTAAAAAACGGGCCAAGAGCGATCGCACACTAAAGATTCAATCTTCAACATCTATTCTATTTTTGACATTTTTTTGCCAAACAAAAATATTTGTGCAAAACTAAACGTACGCTTCAATATGTGTCAATAACAAAATGGCTTTCCTTCTTGCAATTCTTTCTAACTTCGCAATAATAATATAAGTACATATTACTTTTATCTTTTAGAAAGGTAATAGAACAGATTGAAATTCATCAGGATCTTCTGGGATATATAACCATTCTTGGAATTAACTTGCCAGTAACATCACTTACAACTTCGATCAAATCACAAAGAACCTTTTTCAAATATTTCTTTTTTGTTTTTGCTCGTATCAAAAATATAAAACGAATGTAGTGATAACAATAATGTATTCTGTATGTAAGAATATAAATAAAAGACGAACGCTACAAGAAATACATATTTTACACTTTTGACAGATGCGTCTCCCCCTCTAGATTTATTATGCTTGGGATATAATGTAAAGTATTATACCATGTATAAAGGAAGGATTTCCCGTTGTTTTCTACATAGCTAGATAATATTTAAATGCTTGTCTCCTATTCTGTCAGACGAAAACTGGTCGCGAAAGTATAAATCAAATCGGTCTCTCGATTAATAAAAGTTTGGAGTGCGCTTCACTAAACTTTATTCATGTTAGTGCCTCTGCTTGTTCGAATATATTTCATGAACTTAATATGAAACGTGCAGTCAATAATTTTTAACCAAAGTGTATTTAAGACAAAATAAATAAAAAAAGACTGTTACTGTGGGTTATCCTTAAGAGATAGACATGTACCGTCGCTCCAGGGTTCTGCTGAGGAGCCTGGAGCGGATCATGGCCATGACCAGAGGAGTTAACCGCATCCTGGACCACCCCAACGCCGGAGGAAGGCCGCCGCGAGGTTTTAGTACCCACTAAAACCTCGCGGCGGCCTTCCTCCGGCGTTCCCCTAGGATCGGATTGCAGTTTACTATTTTGAGAGTCCCACACTACCCCCTGCCGTTCCCAGGCGGGGGGTGTGCATTTCCTCGTGTAAAAAAAGGCATTTTGAAGGTGTCTAATAATGTAGTACAGTAGTAGTATGTATAATTAATGAATAATACATCATTAATTATACATACGAACAACCCCATCGACAGCTTCTACCTATTAAAAAAAAAACATATCAAAATCCGTTATGCGGAGTTTCAAAGATCTTAGCATATAAAAGAACAGACAGCGGAAAGCGACTTTATTTTATACTATGTAGTGATTATGTTTGGGACTAGAAAATTAAACCACACTGTTGAAAAACAACCTCAACTTAGTAAAGTATTTAAAGTATCACCGCGTAAAATAAAACTTACAAAATGTAAGAGATTCTTTGAACATTATTAGTGATGGTGTACGTACCTACCTACATCTTAAATATGAAGCTACTAACCGCCGAAGTTCCGCTACTCTTACATAGTTCTTTCACTGGAAAGTATTTATTATACACGGGTAAAGTTTTGTTTCCTTTCAAAGTCTATCGACCGTTAAAGATGTATCTTCATAACTTTCGCATACAATTTCCTTTATGAGATAGCTATTTTTTTAATAATGTTAGTAAACGAAGCTTCACGTCGAAGAGTCTGTTTTATTTCTGTCAGGGTGAATATTGATTCGCAGGAACGAAGGTATTAGTAATGAGCTTTCTATAACACCAATTAAACGTATATTAGCAGAAGGTGACATTAGGAATAATGAAAACCTTATTGCGCTAACCTGACAGAGTTATAAGAGTCGTAGAAGCAAGTGAGTTTGGTTATAATCCTATCTTATGGTATTCTGTTCTTTCTGTCTACAATGCCATTTATAATATATTCGTCTAGTGATAAAACAATTACTCATTCACTTTTCGTATTTTAGAAATATATCTAGCAGTTAAACAAACATCGGTAGAAGAGTGTTCTAGGATAGACTTTTATTTAATACTAGCAGACCCGGCGGAGTTCGGCTTAGTTCCGCATCAAAAGTGAATTTTACAGCGTTTACAATGTATTGTGCTAAATCTCGAAAATTATCAGTAAAGAAATTACCACATTATACATACAAACCACCCCGTTGACACCCTTTATCCTATTAATATTATAAAGGCGAAAGTTTGTATGTATGGATGTTTGTTACTCTTTCACGTAAAAACTACTGAATGGATTTGAATGAAACTTTACCACAATATAGCTTATACATCAGAATAACACATAGGCTACAATTTTTGAGGTTTCTAATGTCGTAAAAAAAACACATTTTTTGCGCTTACATTGCAAACGCTGACTGAATCCTACAAGATAGATCAAAACAATTTACTACAGTATTGTACAACTTAAAAAGGTCTACAAAAAAGTCCGTGATGGTATATGTTTATCTCTTAGGAATAACCCACAATAACCATTTTTTATCCTTTACTTTGTACGAGAAATAATGGCTTATTTACGAAGCGATTTTAAGCAATACAGTATTAATCCTTATCCAATTAAGTATCTTAAATACATTGTGCATTTAATAAAGATCAATATCGCTTTTTACAGCATGTAAATTAAATAAATATTTTCGAAGATATCACAGATTTAAAATGCAGAGTCATAGCAATTTCGGCGATAAATACCGTTTCGGTGATAAATACCGGCAGCGGTGCCAGGCGAACGGGGCGTGGGGGGAGCGGGGTAGGTGCGGTGGGGAAGAAGTGGCTCATCGCTGAGTGCGCGACCCGAACGCGGGCAGACGTCGTTGACGGTTGTGTCCGTTTTGCGAATTTTCAAGGCAAAATTCTTCTGTCACAGTGTTTGTCCTCGAACTCCTCCAAAACGGCAAGACCGATTTTAATGAAATTTGGTATACATATTCGTTAGGTCTGCGAATAGGTTTTTATCTATTTTTCATCCCCCTAAATCACAAGGGCCCTCAATATTTTTTTTTAATTTTTCGACATATTTCTGTTTATTTTTTTTTATAAAACGGGATACAAAAATACATACAACCCTAAATTTTCAACCCCCTACGATCAACCCCTATTTTTTAAACTTTATTTTTTGGCAAGACGAAGTTTGCCGGGTCAGCTAGTCTATAACATAAAAACAACCTTTTGGATTGTATCGCGTTTATTTAGAAACTTATTTTCTATTTATTATATAAGTTTCGAACTCTTTACAGAGATTATTTTCACGAGAGATGAACAAAAAGATAAAGAATTCGAAACGTCGGGAAATAAATAGAAAATAAGTTTCTAAATAAACTTACTTTCTAAATAAATAAACGTGATACAATCCATAAAACGTTCTTTTAATGTTATGAATGTGATAAGTATCTAAGAAATACGTAAACACTTTATCTATTCAAAGAAACCGCATCAAAATCCGTTAAGTAGTTTTAAAGATCTAAGCATGTAAGAGGACAGACAGCAGAAAACGATCTATTTCATCTGTTATTTGCGATTTTCTAGTTATATTACATATATCATATTTCGTATACTCCTCGACAAAGATGGCCGACCTAAATCTTGAGTGATAGAATATGTTCGAGCGCTGAAAGATATTCATGAAATCTAAGCAAATGCGAACACATTTTTCTGACATTATTCTCTCTTAGGTGATTTGTTACGTTTAATGTTTTTTGACAGTCCTTGTCACGAGCTCTTATTCATAACCTGCGTATATAGAGTAAATAAATAGCCCGAATGATAAAAGAAATCTTTACTTATCCAAAAATGAATATAGTTCCAGGATTTATTTATATAATTTCAAGGTGCATTGGTAAAAGAATAAACTGCAAAATCGGTGTTCGACGATTCGATCATGGTCTATCTACAAAAAAAATATTTATGCATCAAAACGTGGTTTAAATCTCAATAATGTATTTAGTCAGTTAACTAAGGAAGCTAGACAGTCTTGTATTTAATGTGTCCAAAATGAAATTTATATGTTTGCGTTGTAATAGTTGTTTTGATGCCTCACAATAGATAGAAGTTAATATGTGCCTTAGTGTTTTACTATAATATGAAAAGTTATTGTCCATTGACCATAAATTCGCGGTATTCTTTTCAACTTTAAATTTCAAGATACACATTTTTTTTTATGGGATAGGTGGGCAAACGAGCAGGCGTGTCACCTGATGGTAAGCAACCAACGCCGCCCATGGACACCAGCAACACATACAGTGTTACTGTTGCGCTGCCGACCTTTAAGGGATAGGGGATAGGAAAGGATGGGGAAGGGGGGTGGGCCTCCGGGTACCTTTCTCACCGAACGAAACGCGGCATGAGCCACTTTACGTCGGTCTTCTGAGAGGTCATGGTATTTCACCGGTCGAGCCGGCTCATTCATGCAGCGAACTGCTTGGCTCTACCACTGTTTTACACATACTGTTATACACATTCGCAATTTTCGAGATTATCGAAGAAACGTCTCTCCAAGATACTTCCTGTGTGTATACATAAAAGTGGTATATATTCCGTAACAATTCTACTTAGTTTCGAGAACTATTAATATTTATTGTCATCAGGTAAGAATTTAATGAATAAATGCTATCGATATCATTTCATTACGTACAACGTGCTACAAAAATATAAGGCCTTTTATGTCGCAAGGGACAACGTAATGCTTTCAAAGTAATGAATACCAACAGACATGAGGGTATTTTTTTCTCTCTCATACGAATACAATAGTTGGTGTGGATATATAAAATATATGCACATAATTTAAGGCAGAATAGCGGACCCCTGTCACCTGGGTAACCTCCATGAATTATACAGAGCAATTTGTTGCCAGATAAGTTATCAGCCACTAACGGAATATAGATAGCCGTGTTATCTACTCTGGCGAAAAACTGGCGGCAGGTATCCAATTATCACAATCGCCTTGTTAAAACAATCATTTTTTTGATTCTAAAAGTAAATACGTGTATTGTCCATACCGATGCACGTTGTGAAGATCAGTAGTGTGTCGACCAGGGTAGCGTACCTTGTACTGAAACTCACCAACAGGTACCGCTGGGCAGGAGGGAAAAAAGTTTGGAACTCAGCCTCGCAAATAAAAGTCAAAATCCGATGGCAAGTTGCAAAAACGAACTACCTCATGTGGGTACCGGCCGCCCAGCGGAAGGAAAATCCCACCCTGGCGGAGTTCCGCCGGGCAGCCCCGCCGTATATGAGGGGGTGAACTCTGGGAGATCCTGATCATGTTTGAGAGGTCGTCTGGAGAGCCAAAGAGTCAGGGGGAGCGCGCTCTTTGCCTGACAATTCCAAAAAACCCAGGCTCGATGGAGAGGGGGGAAGTGGTTGGCGGGGGTGATAGCGATAGTGCTATGTCCACCGTCTCCATTGTTTCCGAGGAACACGGATCGCAGCGAACCCGAAAAAAAAGAGCGTTAAAACAAACCAACAACCAAATTAAAACAAGCCTCCTATGAAACCTATACAGCAAACAAAATATATAAAAAGAACAAATTTTTCCTGATGACTGGCTAAATTCTGTAAGTAGGAGTAGGTACCTAATGGAAATGTATTAAAAAGTATTCAAAGAAAAGTAAACATCTCCAAAAAAATGGGTTTGAAACAATACTGCAATACAAATTTGAGAAAGTTTGTCTAAACAAAAGATACATCGGAAGGGGAGCGACAGCTGCCCCCGTGTAATGAAAAGCTTAAGGCGATTCGAAACTTTTTCTTGATTCAACTTTAATATAAAAACAAAAAGGTAATGCGCTTTCAAGTGTATGAGTTGTTTTTGGAATAATGACATTTACTCAATTTTTTTGCAACTTATCAATAAGCATTATGAAATTTGCGATCGTTTAAATTTTTTTTATGGAATAGGATGGCAAACGAGCAAGTGGGTCACCTGATAGTAAATAATATCTCACCGCCCATGTATACCGTGGTGCGTTGCCGTCCTTTATGGAAGTTGGAGGAAAAAGGGAGGAGAAAGAAAAACGGGCCTCTAGATACCTCTCTCACCGAAAGAAATGCGGCACAAGCCACTTCATGCCGAAGTTCCGAGAGGTCGTGGTATTTCACCGTTCGAGGCGGCCCATTAATGCAGCGAACTGTAAACCTCTACCGCTGAAAAAATGAATATTGTTTCTACCCGGAGGTGTATGCAGCTGCTCTTAAGCCTCAATTCGCTGTTTTTCTACGTCTCGAATAGAATAGGAGGCCGGAGCTGTTATCAAACTCGGTGCGAGCCCGAATTCGATTCCACGACTTTTCGATTCAGGAGACGAGACGACTGAACTTTTCTTATTCATTTCACTAATACGGTCATTAATTAATGTCGGAAACGATTGCATCGAAACAAATGTAGTCTTTATATATTTTTCTTACTCATAATTTTGTATATTGAGAATGTACAGGCATAGCGCAAAGTTTAATGGGCTATTATTTATTTATATTCAGACAGATGGCCTGGATTGTGGAGTTATGTTAACAAGATTCTTTACTTAGCTTACACTAAGAGCTTTTAGATTTATAAAATGCCTAGACATCATTATTAGATGCGGTAACAATCTTTTTCTATATTGAAAAAATTAGTACAATATCATAATTCAAATATATATATATATATATATAGTTATCTCAATCCGTCATTTGTTGATCATGCGTGCTGTATGGCGAGCACTTTGTTGATCCGAAAACCTATGTTGATCCGGGTGGTTTTTGTTGATCCAATATAATATTTTTCATACAAATGTGGTTCCGGACGGATCAACAATTTACTCCGTTGAAGCTTAGGAAACCCAACCGAAATGTTGATCCGATATACGAATCCACTGCGATAGTTGTTGATCCGATTCAAATGGGCCAATCAGAAGGCAAGTCCTCCTACTGTCCTGCTGGACATGTATACGGATTTTGCACACATGCGCTATGCGCATGTGTGCGAAATGTATAAAGCGCATATTTTTTTTACGAATCTTAATGTTTTAACTTATTAACCGACTTCGAAAACAGGAGGAGGTTCTCATTCCGTCTTTATGTTTAGTATTTTTTTATGTCTGTTCACCGACATTTTCGTCAATTATGAACAGATTTCCATTTTTTTTTTGGATAGTGTTCACCTCCAAGATGGTCCCATTTTCACCAGGTCAGGATCTGATGATGGAAACCACGAGAAATCGATGCAACTACTGAAAATCGTGTACGAGTATGGTGTTTTTGTTACGTAATAGGTCTTAAGGATATGCTTTAAGCTGTCAACATCTGATTCTGCTGTGCTGATGAAGAAGACACATAACTCTTAAATGGTAAGGAGTTCGAAGAAAGTACTACAATTGGTAAATATTATCTACTTGATACTATGTAGGGCTAGCTTGCTGCTTATTAGGTATGCTAGAATCTACAGCTGATGCTGCTGTGCTGATTAAGAAGCCATAGAAGTCCTAAACGGTTAGGAGTTGGACAGTACGGCAGTCGATTGTAGGAAACTGTTTAGTAGTATACAGGACTAATGTGTTGCTTGGGAGGTATGATTGAATCAACATCTGATACTACTGTGCTGATGATGAACCTACAGAACTCTTAAACGGTTAGGAGTTAAGACATACTTATGAATTCTGAAAAAAAAATCTGCAATACTTTCCAGGCTAGGATTGCCCTTCATACGGGCTGCAGTGTTATTGGGTCTACTCATGATTATAATAAATATAAAAATTCATAATAAGTTTTATTAAACTATATTATCTATTTCCACTATTCTAGATTTTCTGTACGAAATCTTTCATTTGATGGACGCCTATACAGGCTGGAATCCAGTCATATGTAGTAATTGATACCAGATGTAGATCATAATTTCAGTAAACGTTGTACAAAATATTAAGACGATCGGTACAGTAATTAGGTCAATAACGACAGTTTTCATTTTCATGTAATTGAACACTCCCTATAAATGTATGAACTGGAATAAACTCTTCTCAGCTGTTCGTCCTGTCAAGGCCGCTTCGACTTTGTCATAAACGAAAAATACATGGTAACAGAGTACATAATAAAAGGGATCAAGTAGGCACCTACTTTTCTGACTCGAAAATTAATTTTATGTAATATTTTGTAATAAACACTACTGCTAATTTCGTTTAAATAAAGAAATATAGCGGACCGACGGCGCGGGCGTCGATGGGTTCAAGGTCAAATGGCCTCGGATCAACGTTAGTTATAATAATAATAATATCTTGGACATAAATCACACAGCTTCCTCTAGTTCCAAGCTAAGCAACTAAATGCTTGTGTTATGGATACTAGATAACGGATATTAATACATATATACTTTTCTTTTGTAAATACATACTTAAAATACATAGAAAAACACCCAGACGCCACACAAATATTCATGTTTGTCATAAATATTTGTGCTCGTGTGGGAATCGAACCCCCGACCTCGTTGCTGCAGCCGGTAGTTTTACCAAGGCGCCACGAGGCTCGTCGAGTTAATAAGATTTGGCAGGAATATGAATATAAAACGGATGCACATTTGACTCGTCGGTATAATTTTTGCGACCGTTACGGATCAACAAAAAAATGTTGTTTTTGTACATTTTGATGGCAAGTATGTTGCAAAGCGACCTTGTTGAGAGAGAATGCTGCTGCCCATTCTTCCAGCCTTTTCCCTTTGTCGCCTTTTACGACACCCACGAGAAGAGATGGGGTGGCGGTATTCTAAGCCGGCGCCCCACAGCATGATTTTCTATTTACGAAATCCTTAATTTGATGAATGGCTATAGAAGTTATAAATATAAATGCTAAAGTCTCGGTGGCGCAGTAGTCAAGCTCACGGCTTCTGACCCAGAGGTCCGGGTTCGAATCCTGTCACTGGTTCACACCAATGTCTTTTAGAAGTTATTTTCGGAAGTTAAGTGTGATAAATATCGATGACTGGTATGGCAATAGGTTCGCCACCTATTCTATTTGGGACGTAAACATAAAGGCGAGATGAAGGTTAACAGCCGCTGCCTACACCCTCGGGTAACAAATGCGTGAAGTTATGTTATATTAAGTTAAGCTTCATGCTAAATATAAATCTATTAATATTATCCATTAGACTCTATGCATATTATTGACACATTTATTAATTAGCGCAAGTATTTTTTTTATTAATTTTAATTTATAAAATTACCTCTCCGCGCTTATTGTGATGTTAATGCATACTGATGTGAAATTATTTTATTATATACCTTCAAGCAAGTTCAATTCAAGCATCGTTATTTAGAAAAAATACTTTTAAAAAAAGTCAGCTAACTTAATTAAGACAAACAGACGACAAAAAAGTACCTACTAACGTAATTAAAAAGCGATAAATAACGCAAACAGTTTAACTACTTAATACAATATACAAAACGTAATACTATAACTAAGTCATCTTTAACTATAAATATATTTACATAACAAACATAACTTCACGCCTTTTGTTACCCGAAGGTGTAGGCAGCGGCTGTTAAGCCTCGTCTCGCCGTTATGTTTACCGTCTTACGTCCCAAATGGAATAGGTTGCGAACCTATTGCTATACCGAGCACAAAGTTTTCAGTCATCGATATTTATCACACTTATCTTCCGAAAATAATTTCGAAAAATCATTGGTGTGAGTCAGTGTCAGGATTCGAACCCGGACCTCTGGATCAGAACTCAGAAGCCGTGTGCTCTACCACTGGACCACCGAGACTGTTAAATATATTTACAATTGTCAGTTATTATTGGAGTCGGTGCCAGCCTAGGTAACGTAGTCTATTGTGTTGTATGATATGCGCGGCCGTCAAAGTCACACGACGAAATAGAATACGGGGTAACTTTTAACCAACTCCGACTTCAATAATAATAGATGATGATTGTAAATATTTTTATAGTTAAAGATGACTTTTTTATGGGATAGGAGGACAAACGAGCAGGCGTGTCACCTGATGGTAAGCAACCAACGCCGCCCATGGACACCAGCAACACACATATAGTATTACTGTTGCGTTGCCAACCTTTAAGGGATAGGGGATAGGAAAAGATGGGGAAGGGGTGGGCCTCCGGGTACCTCTCTTACCGAACGAAACGCGGCATGAGCCACTTTACGTTAGTCTTTAGAGAGGTCGTGGTATTTCATCGGTCGAGCCGACCCATTCATGCAGCGAACTGCTTGGCCCTACCACTGCTGGCAGACAGTTAAAGTAGTTGACTTAGTTAATTACGTTTTGTATATTGTATTAAGTAGATAAATTATTTGCGTTATTTAACGCTTTTTAGTTACGTAAGTAGGTACTTTTTTGTCGTTTGTGTTCTTGAAGTCGGTTTGACTTTTTTTTAAGTAATTTTATTTCTAAATTATTAGTTGTGTTTATGAGTTGTGAACTTAAATAGATGTTCGTGTTTATTTACTGCTAAACTGCTAAGTAGTTTTCATCGACTAATTGTATTACTGTCTCCCAACTCGTAATCGTAACCAACTCGTCACCTATCATCTCCTCCTATACTCCTATCATCAGCACAGCAGCGTCAGGTGTTGATTCAAGCATACGTCCCAAGCAACAAGTTAAACCTACATACCTTAAGTAGTTTTTATAGACCAATAGCAATTCTGTTTCTAAGCTCCTAGCCATTAAGGAGTTCTGTGAGCATCATCATCAGCTCAGCAGCATCCGATTTTGATACCTTAAAGTAAATACCCAACACATGACGCAACAAACACACTACACAAGCCTAAATTTTTTGGTGGTCGCCTTCGATTTCTCCTGGATCCCATTATCAGAAATTGACTTGGTGACAATGGGACCATCTGGGAAGCATACCCTTTCGAATAAAAAAAGAATTTTGCAAATCGGTCCAGACGTCTTTGAGTAATCGCTGAACATACATAAAAAAAGATCCCGACAAATTGAGAACCTCCTCCTTTTTTGGAGTCGGTTAAAAAAAGACTAGAATTATATAGTTACTTCAAAAAAATCATCGGGGCTAATGACCAAAGAATCACTTTGCACGTCCGAAATGGAATAGGTTGCCTATTTCCATACACCGCGGACAAGATTAATAAAAATATATTAAAATTATATTTATCACACATAACTTCCGAAAAGATTCCGAAAAATTATTGGTGTGAGCCCGGAATCAAATCCATGCAGGGCCGCGCCGGAAGAGTGTTTAAGAGTTATATTTACTAGCTGACCCGGCGAACTTTTTTCCAGATCAATAATATTTTTTGACTAATTTTATTCCTTTACTTCAAGCTCTTGTTACCCGAAGGTGTAGGCAGTGGCTGTTAAGCCTCGTCTCGTCGTTATGTTTACATCCCAAATGGAATAGGTGGAGAACCTATTGCCATACCGGGCACAAAGTTTGTCAGTCATCGATATTTATCACACATAACTTCCGAAAACAATTTCGAAAAGTCATTGGTGTGAGCCAGTGTCAGGAATTGAACCCGCGACTTCCGGAATCAGAAGCTGGGTGATCGTACTTTAGTTATATATCTCTATGTCAAAAACATGAAAATAATGCAAATAACATTTATTATATTAACAGAGTACATAATAAAAGGGATCAAGTAGGCACCTACTTTTCTGACTCGAAAATTAATTTTATGCAATATTTTGTAATAAACACTACTGCTGATTTCGTTTAAATAAAGAAATATAGCGGACCCACCGCGCGGGCGTCGATGGGTTCAAGGTCAAATGGCCTCGGATCAACGTTAGTTAGTAAGATTTGGCAGGAATATGAATATAAAACGGATGCACATTTGACTCGTCGGTATAATTTTTGCGACCGTTACGGATCAAAAAAAACATGTTGCTATTGTATATTTTGATGGCAAGTATGTTGCAAAGCGACCGATGCAGATCCACAAACAACCCTTCCATTTCAAATTTGGATCAAAGTATATCAGTTATATTTTTAAAGAGCTAATTATACACTGCAAAAAGGTGGATCAACATTTCTTTTAACGTCTTACTGGATCAACCTTTACATAGAACGGATATTTATATATATATATATATATATATATATATATATATATATATATATATATATATTTTGAAAGATATTATGATTAAAATAAAAATTCCGTGTTTCTATAAATACATACATACATAATTTCATGCCAATCCCTTGCGGCATAGGCAGAGAGAACAGAGCGCCATAAGTCACGATACGTACACGCCTCACTCGCTTCGTTGACTTTCATAACTCTTTTCATGCACGCGCTTCTATTTTTGAGGCTCCTAACATCACCTTCCTCCAGAACACGTTCTATTTGATCATGGAATGTGTAACTTGGCCGTCCTCGACTCCTATATACATCCCGCTTTTGCATTGTATATCTGCTTAGTCGTTCTTGCATCATCCATTCTTTGTACATGTCCGAATTATCGGAGTATGCCCTGTCTTACTTTTACACCTACACTGTCTTTCAATCCAAGTTCCTTCCTTAAAACCTTGTTTTCCACGCGGTTAGCGAGAGTCACTCCGCAGATTTTGCGCAGTGCCCTCATTTCTACCTACTACTATTCTCTTGCTTCCATAAGTTAGCGTTGGGATCAAGACTGCATTGTGGATTGCTAGCTGGGCTTTTCTGCTAATGTTTTTTGCGCCCAGGAATCTGCCAAACGCTCCGTTTACGCTATTTCCTATCGCCACTCGTCTTTCTACATTCGCGGTGTACCTTCCATCTCTGCTAAAAGCGCATCCAAGATATATAATTTCATTCACCGGTTCTAGCATTACATCATCCACCATTATCCTTGCATCCGTTCTGGATTCCTCCATTTCAAACACCATAACTTGCGTTTTCGTCGCATTCAACTGCAAGCTAGAAGCACGGCTAGAAGCACGGCGTCATCTGCGTAAAGCAGGTAGCTCACAACTAGGTCACTCATTCACATCCCTACATTCATCGATCTCACTCTCTGGAGAAAATTGTCCAGGTACGCCTTTTTCTACCCAAAGGTGTGGGCAGTGGCTGTTAAAGCCTCGACTCGCCGAGACGTTACATTACGTCCCAAATGGAATAGGTGACGAACCTATTGCTATTACACCGGGCACACAGTTGTCCAGTCATCGATATTTATCACACCTTACTTCCAAAAAGAATTTCGAGAAATCAGAAGGGGGGATCTCGATCGCCGGACCAGCGAGACAACCAACAAACAACAAATAATTTCATGTTATTTTATATTATTAGACATAATATCTACTTATTATTATTATTATCGATGGTCCAGTGGTCGAGCGCTCCGCTCTTTAGAGGTCGCGGGTTCGAATCCTCACACTGGTTCACACCAATGACTTTTCGAAGTTCTTTTCGGAAGTTATGTGTGAAAAATAACGATGACTAAAACTTTGTGCCCGGCATGGCAATAAGTTCGCCACTTATTCCACTTGGGACGTAATCATAACGGCGTAGAAAAAGGCGTGAAGTTATGTTATGTTACATCAACTTATCTACTGTTAGTTGTGATCATAACTCAAATCTTGTTCCTTCCGTTTTCCTGAAAAGAATCTCTTCCGCATACTAGAGTACAAAACACACATACAGGTGTGAAAGTTATATTATATACACAAATAAATGTGTAGGAGCTACATCGCTTGATGTTCACATTTTGTAGTTTTTCATATCAAAATGTTTCATCGCTATCGTTCCGCCCCCCGCTGTCGCAATGATCCATCTTCGAGGGAGCGCAAAATATGTATACGAGCGTTCAAAATGCTCATCTGGAAATGTTTGAAAATGTATTGTAGAGTTAGTATAAATAATGTTTTGATTTGAACTTTGAATCATAGTTTTGTAATGTTGTAAAGAAAAAAAAACGACTTCAAGAAATAGAAATTACACTGTGTTCTTGAAAATATTAAAAAAACTAATACAGTCTTGTCTCGGTGGTCCAGTGGTCGAGCACCCCGATTCCGAATCAAGATGTCGTGGATTCAAATCCGGGCTCACACTAATGACTTTCCCACTTTTTTTTCGGAAGTTATGTTTGATAAATGTAGTTAAAACTTTGGTTTGTTTGGACATAAGTTAAATAGCGATATTTTAATGATCATCATAAAATTGTTATTTACAACAAAGTATCGTTGCTCAACCAATATTATAAATGTGGATGTGAGTTTGTTTGCCACATTTTCACTCCAAAACTATTTCACAATTGGTGATTGATATTATCGTATGCTGTGTGGCGCCGGCTTAGAATACCGCCACCCCATCTCTTCCCGTGGGTGTCGTAAAAGGCGACTAAGGGAAAAGGCTGGAAGAATGGGCAGCAGCATTCTTTCTCAATAAAATACAGCCTACTGCGATCGCCAACCCGCCTGCCAAGCGTGGCGATTATGGCAAAAACCCCCCACGAGTGAACGGACGGCAGTTGTGGCGCTCTATGGGGGAGGCCTGTCCAGCAGTGGACCTCAGAAGGCAAATGATGATTATCGTATTGATAATATTTTATGACATTATGTAATTATGACATTTTGCAATAGATTTCAGGGAGATTAAAATTTATCTAAACATTTAGTTGCTTTAAAATTTCAATGCGAAAACTGAACTTATAAATTGCTTATATTATTACCTTATACACTTTACTGTATACTATTTAAAAAATAAAATCCAATACATAGTAAATAATAGGCTAGTAAAATAGGCCGTTTTATTTATTTATTTTTATTTATATATGCTTTATTGTACACACACAAAAAAAATACAGCTACATAATAAATACTTATACATAAACAACAGTACAATGGGCGGCCTTATTGCTGTAAGCAATCTCTGCCAGGCAACCTTGGGATGGATAGAGATAAAAAGGAGAGGGCAGTAAATGTTGTGTACAATTTAATTCAATAAATACAATTAAACATTCTGAAGATCTATTTTAATATTAATAATTGTATATACAATATACATACACCTACATATACCTACATAAATATATATTAATATATATTACATACACTTACATACTAATATGCACATACATGAAAATACATATAATATGAAGAACGTGAGTGACTAGTAACAAAGATGACGTAGTTGTTAGCAGCAGACTTAAGTCAATGATGCTAGATAGTGTTCATTCACCATTTTCTTGAACGTGCCCAAAGTTTTAGCACGTCGAATTTCAGTTGGTAGTTCATTCCACAAGCTTACTGCTGTACTGGTAAAAGATTTGGCATAAAAACTCGTGGAATGTTGTGGAACTTTCAGCCTGAGATTGTGTGAAGACCTCAGATTCTGGCAATGTGTGTCATGTAAGTACTGAAAACGTACTTTGAGATAGGAAGGAGTTGAAAGGTCGAACAGTATTTTATATAAAACTGAAAGGATATGAGCATTCCGGCGAAATCGTATTGGTAACCACTTGAGTTGTTTTCGGAACTGTGAAACGTGATCATATTTGCGTAATCCAAATATAAATCTTATGCAATAGTTTTGAAGACGCTCAAGTTTATCTAATTGGTATTCGGCGAGATCGGGATAGCTGACATCTGCATAATCCAGGATGGGCAGAAGAACGGACTTCGCAAGCGCAACCCTGGTGGCAATCGGTAAGAAGTTGCGAAGTCTTCTAAGAGACCCGCCAGAGGCAAAAAGTTTTTATCGCATAACACGATATTTTCCAGACACACATACATACAATCTAAAAAACTTTTATTACAAACAATATATATTAGATTAGACTGCCCGTCTGTGTTGGTATTTGTCGCGCGTTTGAATGATCCATCTTCGTGAAAACACGCACAAGCGACGCTTGATTCCACCAACAAGGGTGCAACTAGGGCCCGTAAAATATTTACTTTTTTCTACCCTAAGACCAAGTTCGGTGTCAAACTTGGGAGGGCGACAAATGGTGCCAACGTCCGGGGAATGCGAGGCGCTTTGTTAAAGGATAAACATTTCAATGCTAGTGTTTACGTTGTTTTTGGTATTCTGTATTTTTATTTTAAATCTGTATAGAATAAAAAAATCACATACATTTCTAATTAATTTAGGTCTCGGTGATACAGTAGTCAAGTTCCTCGCTTCTCACTCAGTGGTCGTGGGTTTGATTGCAGGCTCACACCAATGACTTCTTGGAATTCTTTTCGGAAGTTATGTGTGATAAATATCGATGAGTCACAACTTTGTGCCCGTGTGTTTACTACGACGAGTAGAGCTACTGCCTATATCTTCAGGTAGAAAACGCCGTGAAGTTATGTTTAGTTTGTAATGAATGACAATCTAGTTGAACTAAGAGCAAACATTTACGATTACGCGCTATCCTTTATGATCTAAATACTAAATTGTTATTAGTGATAATGTTGACTTAAAAAAATAATAATATGATATCTTAACCGTCGTAATTCAAGGTAGCCACGAATAAAGTTTTGGATCAAATGGCATCACTTATACAATATTAAAGCCTCAAAATAACGATTGTGATCGTAAAGTCGTAGAACTAGAGTAGCGATAAGCGTTTAACATTTAAAACTTTTAAGTAACCATATTCTCTATTAACCAACCGTTTGTGTAACCCTAGTAAGTGGAGTTATTCGGGTAAATAAATTTTCGTACACGATTAAATCGCGATAGTAAATAGTCACGCATATTTATTCCGCGACCCTTACTATGAAAAAAAAAAATTAAACGCACATTAGATGATTTCCTATAATATTGCTAACACATTCATCACTTTAGTGATATTTTGGTGTGTGTGTAACGAAGATGAAAAGTAGCTAGATCAGTGCGTTGTAAAGGGGAGGGTGCACACTAAGTGAACGTCAGGGGTCGATGAAAATTGATTTTCTGTCATCAGTCATAACTTGTCTGTGCGGCACAATAGAAAACATTGTAAAATACAAACACGTTATAGATGAAATTAAATGTAACTTTAAATGTAACTAAAACATTCATTCATTCAGTATACATTTTGCGTCATTTCATTTTTTTTCCATGTGAAAACGTAGTTATGTAAATATTCATATTCAAGTTGGAATACCATATTTCAGTTAGTTCGCGCGCCATGAGATGCTAGGAAAAATATCAAGCTTATTTCTTTTTTTACGTTTCAGTCGCTCGAAGTCGATATTCGCCAGGGATTGATTTATGTAGTTTCAGCAGATTTTGTTACTCTGTACCAATGCAAACTGTTGCATTACTCTACATTTGAAGTTTTAGTTGGTCTCCTTCTGCGACTCAAACTTGGCTATTAATATTCTCAAGTTTACGATATCGGTGTAATTAAGTTGCTTACATCGGCGCGGGCTTGCTAATGGCTGAGCATACAAAGTAATAGGTTATCTAATGATTTATGACTGAACTGCATGCACTGCAAACAAGGTGATTTAAAGCAATTGCGTTTGCAAATACAGAATTGCTATGGATTTGCGAATTCCTGATTTATTGATACAATAAAATTATAACAGAATGAATATAGAATTTATTGATCTAAAATATAATATATGGTTTTTTTTTTATCTCTGTACATACTACAGAAGGGCTAATTAGGACTAACCCATTATGCCTATATAAATAAAAGACGGGCAAATGTCAATGGCTAATGGAATTTGATTAGATAGGAAATCGAATTGTTGGATGATATACCTATATTTTGTTGGATAGGTGGGCAGGATACGTGCAGGCGTGTTATCTAATGGTAAGCAAGTAACACCGTCCACGGACATCTGCAATAACAATAAAGTTAAAGTTGCGTTGCCGGATGACAACTCTGAAAATGACTCTGAGAGTAACGCGGCATGAGCCACTTTACGTCGATATTCTGTGAGCTCGTGGTATTTCACCGGTCGTATGGTAAATATCCTTGTGGATATCGAGATCTGCGTACTTGCTCTTGAAACATTGAAGATTATTAAGGAAAACTCTTATGTTATTAAAAATTATTATAGTTATTTAATATTTTCATGACATGTCAAGGTCATGTCAAGAGCGTGCGCGTCGCGATCCCTGCCGTCCCAGTGGGACGCAATCTTGACCAAAGCAAACTCAGCCGGACGGGCTGCTAGGGCGTGCCCCGCAAGCGACGGGCACCGATTAGCCCCCGTCGGTGCGGCTGCATGCGCATGCGGCGAAGGGGGCCGCCACCCTTCACGCAGCGCCAATCCTGGCGGGACGAGGAGAGGGGAGTGCCGTATAGGCACGTGGAATGTTAGAGGTAGCATGGCAAGAAAGATGAATGAGATGATGGATGTATTAAATGAGAGATGCCTGGATGCCTTATGTTTGACGGAGACAAAGCGGAGGGGGAGGGAGACCGAGGACCTCCCCGGTGGCATGGTAGCCCTATGGTCCGGAGTGGACCCGGACGTCCGTGCCAGTGGGGGTGTTGGAGTCATTCTCTCCTCCCGCTTTGCTTCCGGAGTGAAAGATTATGAGTTGGTAGGCCCAAGACATCTTTGGGTTCGAATAAAACTGGGGATCACGCGAGTTTTCCTGGTCGCAGCTTATGCTCCCGTTAGCTCCGCGGATCCCCGCTAACTCGAAGAGTTTTGGGAAACTGTTAGGGATATTCTGGATCTAGCTGAGGAAAATGAAAGGATAATTCTGTGTGGTGATCTTAATGGGTGGGTCGGAACCAAGCGAGACGGCCTGGAGGCTGTCCTTGGTCCGAATAGTGACAAGAGAGTGAATGATGCTGGTAAGCCGATATTGGACGTATGCCTGGAACGGAACCTCCTTGTGTCTAACACATTATTCCGTCATAAAGATATTCACACGTATACGTGGAGACGGAATGAGCAAAAGAGTATGATAGATTTGATTTTGATAGATAGTCGTCTCCGAAATACTCTAAGGGATACAAGAGCCTACAGAGGCCCCACTCTTGATACGGACCACTACCTGGTGGTAAGCCGATTCGTGGGCCTTTTCAAGAAGTGGAGACACTGGCGAGTGCGTACCCATTTCGGAGAGCTTGAAAGGATAAAATGTGAGAAATTAGAAGATGAAAATGTACGGAGTATGTATGTAGGCCTAGTCAGTAAAAGACTCAATGAGACGAGTCTTTCTGACCTAGGTGTTGAAGAATGCTGGGAAAGAATGAAAGAAAGTATAGTGAATAGTGCAAAAGAAGTATGTGGTAGTGCAAAGAGGCATAAGATTCTGAGAGGTGACGCCTGGTGGGACGCGGATGTGAAATCCAGCGTCGAAAGAAAGAAAAAAGCATGGTTGGATTATGTCTCAAGTTTGAACCAGAATGATAGTATGACAGAGAAAAAGTATGAGAGCTACCGCCGCTGCAGGAATGTTACCAAAGCCTTAGTGAAAGAGAAGCGTGAAAGACTTGTTGCGAATGAGGAAGTGAGGTTGACGGAGAACTTCGAGGCGAATAACAAACTCTTCTGGAGGGAAGTTAGAAAGTCTCGGGGTTCTTCGTCATCATCCAGAATGGACAAAATTATGTCTAAGTTTGGTGACATTCTTGCAAACCCAAGCGATGTATTGGGCAGGTGGAGTGAGTATTTTGGGGAAATGTACGAGTATGTTCCGGATGTGGGCGCCGCGAGTGAGCCTACGGCTGACACCGCTGCGCCAACATCTGATGAGGACATTACTATGGAAGAGATTGAATGGTCGATACGAAGTATGAAAAATGGTAAGGCAGCTGGAATTGATATGATGTCTGCTGAAATGATCAAACACGGTGGATCCTGTGTCCGGGACGCTTTCCTGACCTTGAGCAATCTGTGCTGGAGGTCGGGTAAGGTTCCCATGGACTGGAGGCGCGCTGTCATCGTGCCCTTGTATAAAGGTAAGGGATCACGTATGCAGTGCGCCAGTTACAGGGCCATCAGTTTGATCAGTTTAGCAGCAAAAGTGTATGGGAAAATTATTGAAAGGAGAATGAGGGTGATATCTGATGGAGTGTTGTGGGAGGCTCAGGGTGGTTTCAGAAGCGGACGAGGGTGCATGGATCAGATTTTTTCTCTCCGCAACATCGTGGAGAAACAACTGGCTGTTAACCGGAAGGTTTTCTGCGGTTTTGTGGATCTGGAAAAAGCCTTTGACAGAGTGTTACGAAAGGATCTGTGGGATATACTCCCGGGCTACGGGGTGAGCGGGGCACTGCTGCGCGCTGTGCAGTCCACTTATGAGGGCTGCACAGCGTGTGTGCGTGTTGACGGCGGCTTGTCCCCCTGGTTTGACGTCAATATCGGCGTCAGACAGGGTTGCGTGCTGTCCGCTCGACTGTTCATCCTGTACCTGGACAGTTGTCTCCAGAGAATGAGATCGATGGATGTAGGGATGCGAATGGGTGACTTAGTTGTGAGCTGCCTGCTTTACGCAGATGACGCCGTGCTTCTAGCCGAATCGCCGTCGGACCTGCAAACACTAGTCACTACTATAAAAGATGATTGCATGATTAAAGGCTTGCAGTTGAATGCGACGAAAACGAAAGTAATGGTGTTTGAAAGGGAGGAATCCAGAACAGATGCAAGGATAATGGTTGATGATGTAGTGCTGGAACAGGTGAATGAAATTGTATATCTTGGATGCGCTTTTAGCAGAGATGGAAGGTACACCGCGGATGTAGAAAGACGAGTGGCGATAGGAAATAGCGTAAACGGAGTGTTGGGCAGATTCCTGGGCGCAAAAAATATTAGCAGAAAGGCCCAGTTAGCAATCCACAATGCAGTCCTGATCCCAACACTAACTTATGGAAGCGAGAGCTGGGTATGGCAGAGTGTGCATGAAAGTAGAATAAACGCGGTAGAAATGAGGGCTCTACGCAAAATCTGCGGAGTGACTCTCGCTGACCGCGTAGAAAAAAAGGTTGTAAGGAAGGAAGTTGGTTTGAAAGAGAGTGTCGGTGTAAAAGTAAGAAAGGGCATGCTCCGATGGTTCGGACATGTAGAAAGAATGGTTGACGCAAGACTGACTAAGCAGATATACAATGCAAAAGCGGACGGATGTAGGAGTCGAGGACGGCCAAGACACACATTCCAAGACCAAATAGAACGTGTTCTGGAGGAAGGTGATGTTAAGAGCCTCAAAAACCGACGCGCGTGCATGAAAAGAGTTATGAAAGTCAACGAAGCGAGTGAGGTGTGTAAGAATCGTGCCCTATGGCGCTCTGTTCTCTCTGCCTACCCCGCAAGGGATTTGGCGTGAAGTTATGTATGGTGTATGTATGTAATATTTTCAATTTATTTACTTACTAAACACCAAATGGATAGTATCTTATCCTCCTTAGCCATATAAAACGGTGAATCGTGAAAAAATGTTGTATCCTTTTTACTTTTACTTTATTTGAAAAGCTAACTTTTAAAGGCTTGAAGATATTCCAATTGAGCTGCTGAACAATTCAATCTGTTGCATCATTTATCAAGGAAAATATTACTTAATTTGAACAATTATGCCAAAAATGTATCTATATTATCCCAATGTTTTGGCAACAATTCAGACTCGCCTGAATATTCCGAAGGTACTTCATTTCACGTTATAGCGCAATAAAGATTCTAACAAGGTTTTCCTTTTATCAAATTAATTAAACTAAAATAGTATGACGACACAATAAAAATAAATTATATATTATGTCATAATTTACAAGGTTAATAGGAATTAATGTAGAGTATGTTTATTTTTAACATAACATAACATGGCTTCACGTCTTTTGTTACCCGAAGGCGCGGGCAGCGGCTGTTATGTCTGTTTTTATAGACTTAAAAAAATACTGGACAACAAAGTAACGTTTTTTGTGAGGTTAGATCTTCTATCTATCTATCTATTATGATAAACATTTGGAATTTACCTTAAAAAAAAGAAATCCGTTATTCCGGGATATTGTAGCAAAAAAAAATTAGGGATATTTTAGAAATTTGAAAAGTGCCTACTCTTTGTTATGGATAGAATATTACTAAAGATCTTGAACACAAATTTATGCGCTATCTCGGCCTGGTGCTCAACGGACGCTGGAAGTTCACTGAGCACTTCCGGCGCCTAGCTCTCAAACTGGTGGCTTGCGCCGGGACGCTCGGACGAGTTCTCCCTAACATTGGAGGTCCGGGAGGGAATTGTCGGCACCTCTACATTGGCGTGGTGCGCTCAATGGCATTCTACGGTGCACCAATTTGGGCGGAGGATTTGAACGTGGCGAACAGAGCCGACCTGCGAAGACCGCAGCGGGACATCGCGAGCAGAGCAGCCCGGGCTTACCGCACTGTGTCGTTTGAGGCGTCGGCGATTCTATCCGGAAGTCCGCCGTGCGACCTGGACGCTGGGGTGCTGGAGACGGTATATCGTAGGTACGCTGAAGCACGAGCCAGGGGCTTTCTCCCACCTCCGGAGGATATCCGATGGTGGCGGGAGCGAGCCCATGATCGCCTCTTCCATAGGTGGAAGGAGCGGCTTGCGATTCCGGCCGCGAGCCACGATTTGGTGGCAGCCTTTTGGCCAGTTATTAGAGACTGGGCCGAACGAAGGCGGGGCGCCCCCACCTTCCATCTGGCGCAGCTCTTCACGGGTCACGGCTGCTTTGGCCGTTACCTGTGCCGGGTTGCGCATAGAGAGCCCACAATGGAGTGCCACCATTGTGGCGTGGCTGAAGACACGGCGCATCACACCTGCGCCGTGTGCCCCGCATGGGCGAGCGAACGCGCGACACTCATCTTGACCATCGGGGCAGACGTCTCGCTGCCCAGTGTTGTTTGTGCAATGGTGGGTAGTGAGCAGGCTTGGGAGGCTGTGCTGGTCTTTGCTGGCGTTGTCATGTCCCGGAAGGAGGCTGCTGAGAGGACGCGCGAGAATAAACGCAGGAGGCGGGCTTATGCCGACCGCCTGCCGCCATAATGGGACCTCTGAGCGGTGAAACGGGGGTTTCATCGCTCGATAGGAGGCAAGGTCCCGAGGAGGAGGTGTTCCGGAGCACCTCACGTGGAGATGAACGGGGGACCGAGCATGGCCCCCCTAGGAGGGCAACCACAGACGGGGTCGGTAGGTCGGTAGGTGTTTGTTAGCACGTTTCCCGCGATTTTGTCGTATGTGGTGAGGAGGAACACCCCAGTGGTTTTCAGTGGTTTTATGTATGTACAAAAGAAACGTATATATGTATTAATATCAACTGATATTAGTATCCATGATACAAGCATTTAGTTGGCATCGGGTACTGGGACCAAGCTACCAGTGGTCAGGGCCCCAAAGAGAGAAACTTCCTCACGATACGTGCCGTGCCTAGAAGTACCGCTTTCTGCATCCAGCTGCCTAACGCGAGCCTCTCTAGATATTTGTCGAGGCTCTAGACAATAAGTTTAAATAAGCACAAAGTTTGTCAAACATCGATATT
Source organism: Euproctis similis (assembly GCA_905147225.2). Lineage (NCBI taxonomy): Eukaryota > Metazoa > Arthropoda > Insecta > Lepidoptera > Erebidae > Euproctis > Euproctis similis. Next base: position 13,323,231 of record LR990105.1, read on the forward strand.
TATCACACATAACTTCCGAAAACAATTTCGAAAAGTCATTGGTGTGAGCCAGTGTCTGGAATCGAACCCGGACCTCTGGGTCAGAAGCCGTGTGCTCGACCACTGCGCCACCGAGACTATATAACATATAAATAAAAAATGACATCGAACTCAAAATGCGACATTACGATAAGGATAATACTGGACACGTGAGCCATTGAACAGGCCCGGAATTATCAGTAGACGGACAGTGCGTGGTGGACAATAATTGTTCATTGGCACGCAACACGACCTCTGATCTGAAATGTTTTATAGTATAAAAACGAACCAAAGCATAAATCATCACTACATAGTATAAAACAAAGCCTTATATCTTCAGCACATAGTGTAAAAAATGATTCTTTTAAATTTTCAGCTCCATATTATAATAACTTCCAGATTGCAGATTTCTGGGCGCAAAAAACATTATTAGAAAAGCTTAACTAGTAAACCACAGCGCAAAACTGATCCCAACGCTAACTTAAGGAAGCGAGAGCTGGGTATGAAAGTGCAAAATCTGCGGAGTGACCCTCGCTGACCGCGTCTAAAACAAGGTTTCAAGGAAGGAAGTCGATTGAAAGAGAGTGTCTGTGTTAAAGTAAGAAAGGGCATGCTCCGTTGGTTCGAACGTGTAGAAAGAATGGTAGACGCATGATTGACTAAGTAAGTATACAATGGAAAAGCGGATGGATGTAGGAGTCGAGGACGGCTACGACACACATTCTAGGACCAAATAGAACGTGTTCTGGAGGAAGGTGATGTTAGTAACCTCAAAAATCGACGCGCGTGTATGAAAAGAGTTATGAACATCAACGAAGCGAGTGAGGTGTGTAAGAATCGTGCCTTATTGCGCTCCGTTCTCGATGCCTACCTCGCAAGGGATTTGGCGTGAAGTTATGTATGTATGTATATGTATAACATCCATACTATAATAATTAACTCCTTCACGCCTTTTTCTACCCGAAGGAGTAGGCAGCGGCTGTTAAGCATTGACTGGCCGAATCGTTACGTCCCAAACGGATCCTATTGCCATCGGGCGCAAAGTTGTTAGTCATAGATATTTACTATCCATAATTTCCAAAATGAATTTCGAGAAATCATGTGTCAGCTCAGACTCAATCCCACTTCTCATTTTAAAACGAGGGGCTCGACCACTCTACCACCGAGTATCATATAATAGCTGCTTTAATAATATATTTTTACCTTTGTGGAGAACTTCCACCAAAACAATATTTTCATAATTTATATAATTATAATTAAGATCAATATTTCTCATTTACCTCATGATGCAGTTACAACCACCGAATAATACAATCATACAAAACAATGCACTCATTCATCCGATCAAGACACAAACAGTCGCACACCTACTAGAGGATCGTTCATACGTATTTATAGTAAATTTCTCGCCACTCTCAATGTAAACAAAACCATATACAAAGGCTCATTGTAATCGTAGTTCAGTGCAGTGTAAATAATACAAATATCGCTCAGAACATTAGACTGTCAATACATTATAAACTTAATCTGTGCCAAACTTGTGAAATAAGAAATTATATAACTATCTTTATAACATACATAGTTGTGTCATTTAAATCTCAATTAATAAACACAAATTATAGGTGATAACTATCCCCTATACCTTATTTATAAAATCGAAGACCTGGTATGATTATTTTGAGCATTATGTTCAATAATTGAATAAATTGGGACGAACTTCAAATAACCCCTTTACCGAGTAAAAAACAGCATAAGCTACATTACACGATTTATTAGATTACGTTGTAATTTGCTGACACTTTTACGCAGCGAACTGCTGGTCTCTACTTATTAATATTTTAATTCTATTTCACTATCTATATTAAAATTTATGATGACATTTTTTATTCTGGTTACATGCTCCAAGATTGGAGCGCTGTACATTTATTTTTAAATTATTTTACGAGATACCTAATAGGGAGAAAGCTAATATTGAAGAACTAATATAGTTAAATTACAATAATCGCTTTTTGTTCAAAGCGTTCAGTCAACCATTAAATGGATAGGATCAAAAGATTCGTACCAAAGATATTGCTTCGTGTGCACAATTAGTTTTATCATCAACATAGATTACAAGTAATACGCACAATATGTAAATTCCACTTCAAATAATGACTAGAAAAATGCTCCAATAGTCTCGGCGGTCCAGTGGCACCCCACTTCTGAATCAAGAAGTCACGAGTTCGAATCCTGGTTCACAACAATGATTTTACAAAATTCGGAAATAATGTGTGATTGATAGCGATGACTGAAAACTTCGTGCCCGGGTATGGCAATAGGTTCGCTACCTATTCCATTTGGGACATAAACATAACGGTGAGTCGAGGCTTAACAGCCGCTGCCTACTTCTTCGTGTAGAAAAAGGCGTGAAGTTATGTTATGTTAGAAAATTGCTGAAATTAAAAAAAATGTAGCATTCCGTTTTCTACTAGGTCTTAACATTTTTATCGGAAAAGGGGAAAAGAAGCAGGTGAGTAAGCTAGTGGTAAACGAATAGCGCTATGCATGCATGCATCTGCAACACCAAGAGACACACTGTATTGTTAGATGTTGAGATCGGATAGAATGGCGATAGATGAAAAAGGGAGGTGGTGGGATACCTCTCTTATCGGTCGAACCGGCAATTATTAATTGCAGCAATCTACGATACTCTAACACTGTTACTAGTTTTATTGAATATTTAATTTTGTTTTGAAAGTGTTCACTAGAAATTCAGTAGAAAATTCAATTAACTATTATCGCCGGTGGTCGATTGTAATGCCGATCCACGCAATATTGTATCGAGACACCGACCGCGACAGAAGCTTTACGATTCCGGTTAAATCCGGTATTACTGCGTTATAAATCGATTCCACCAGGTTAAAGAATTAAATGGCTCGTAAAAATTAATAGGCCTCTGTCGTCCCGGACGGATCGGCGGGACACAGACGAAATGGCACTTTCCCCACTTTTATGAATTACTTGGCGAACTTTATGACGGCTTTGTCAGACTCGACGATTTTTTTTTTGCGACGGTCGTCACGTGCGGTAGACGGATGCGAAATTGGATTTTTTTTGAGACTTAGTGACTATAAGTGTATTGCGACGAGGGTGCATTTACTCCGATCGGAATTTGGGAAAGTGTTAAGCTTTTTGTACAATTATAACAATATGGAATTAACTATAATGATTCGTTTAAGAATCGTAAACGGTAAATCGGTTGTGGGTTCGAATCCTGGCACACACAAATGACTTTTTCAAATTAATCTCGAAAGTTATATGTGATAAATATCGATGACTTTTTTATGGGATAGGAGGGCAAACGAGCAGGCGTGTCACCTGATGGTAAGCAACCAACGCCGCCCATGGACACCAGCAACACATATAGTGTTACTGTTGCGTTGCCGACCTTTAAGGGATAGAGGATAGGCTTAACAGCCACTGCCTATACCTTTGGGAAGTACAAGGCGTGAAGTTTTATTTCGTATCTTTTGAAGCTTCGCTCCCTCTGCGTATATAACTGCATACGTTTGCATAAATATAACAGAAAAGTGTGTTCAAATTGGTCTTCAATTCAGTATTAAGGTAAACGAAATCATAGTTCCTTGTCTCGACCAAGTGGAAATAAAGTAAAAATTAGAGAATGAAAGAGTTGAAATAATGAGTTAGTACACGTTGAATACAAAGTGGGAAAATCGGAGTAGATATAGAGTACCTAGAAGTGAATGCAAGATTGACCAAGCAGATATACAATGTAAGAGCAGACGAATGTAGGAGTCAAGGAAGGTCAAGACACGCATTCCATGACCAAATAGAACGTGTTCTTGAGGAAGGTGATGTTAGTCAAAAATTGACGGCGCCTTGTTCTCTCTGCCTACTCCGCAAGGGATATGGTGTTGAGTTATATATGTGTATGTATGTCGAACTTAATGTAATTAAAATTTAAATGGTATTTTGATAGTCTTGCTAGATGGCTTTCCAAAAATCCGTAGCATGGCCATTGAAATATCTTGAGCACAATTCTTTTTAAATGAATTTTAAATAAAATCTAAAAAATCTAAATAATATCTTTTAAATAAATATAAGGCAACAACATAACATAAATTCACGCCTTTTGTTACCCGAAAGTGTAGGTAGCGGCTGTTAAGCCTAGTCTCGCCGTTATGTTTACGTCCCAAATGGAATAGGTAGCGAACCTATTGCCTTACTGGGCCTAAAGTTTGTCAGTCATCGATATTTATCACACATAACTTCCGAAAACAATTTCTAAAAGTCATTGGTGTGAGCCAGTGTCTGGAATCGAACCCGGACCTCTGGATCAGAAGCCGTGTGCTTGACCACTGCGCCACCGAGACTGACAAATTATTATAATTAAAAAAAAATATGTTGTTTATTTTTAGTATTTAATTGTGATATATTTGCAATTTCTCTATAATATAATGTGAAATATGACTTCTAAATATTGAATATTAAATTGGCACAGAAATTTAAATGTCTGTCCAATTCCACTTACACTTTATCGAACCTGCAAATAGTTGCCGATCTGATAGTATGAAATAAATCAAAGAGAATACCAATTGAAATATTTTTTCCGTTGACATTCTCCGTTTTAATATTTTGCCTATTTTTTATATGGTCTTGGTTGGTATTTTTATAAATATGAACATAACATAACATAACTTCACGCTTATTTCTACCCGAATGTGTAGTCAGTGGCTGCTAAGCCTCGCCACGCCGTTATGTTAACGTCCCAAATGGAATGGCGAAACAGAAATGGGTGGCGAACCTATTGTTATAACGGGCACAAAGTTTCTGTCATCGATATTTATCACACATAATCTTCGAAATTCATTTCGAAAAGTCATTGGTGTGAGCCAGGATTCGAACCCGCGACCTCTTGATTCAGAAGCGGGGACTGGACCACCGAGACAAATACAAAAAGTTTTGGCATATATGGGAATTGTTATCAGAGCTATCGAACTTGCAATCTTCATTACGAAACAAGAAAGTGACGCCCATTTCTAACCTGTATAAGGCCAATATAACCTCATAATTCCAAAAACGGGCGTCCACGAATAGCGCCATCTACACTGTTCAAGATCAAACAGATAGCTATTATTACACTATTACTAAAATATAATATGTAGTTTAAATAATACAACTATTTTCTTCATATATTTAATATAATCATTACATAGTTTAACAGTGGTAGAGCCAAGCAGTTCGCTGCATGAATGGGCCGGCTCGACCGGTGAAATACCATGACCTCTCAGAAGATCGACGTAAAGTGGCTCATGCCGCGTTTCGCTCGGTGAGAGAGGTACCCGGATGCCCACCTCCCTTCCCCATCCTTTCCTATCCCCTATCCCTTAAAGGTTGGCAACGCAACAGTAACACTATATGTGTTGCTGGTGTCCATGGGAGGCGTTGGTTGCTTACCATCAGGTGACACGCCTGCTCGTTTGCCCTCCTATCACATAAAAAAAAGTTAATATTGCTCAATTAGTGACCAATATTCTCTTATTACTTGGTTTATATAATTTAGTTCTGTTACTTCGCTAATAAACCAATAACTTAAATATCTCAAAATATTTTGAGACCTCAGACATTTAGAGTTATCATGGATCGAAAATTTATATTTTAAAAGCGTCTATATTTTAGTAAGAATGTGTATAATAGACAGCAAAGATAGAGCCTTCGAGGGTTTTATATAGCGCGCGTGACACGAAGGCTGTATATGCGCAACGAATGGTGAGAACGGTCACGATGTGCAACCTTTATGTTGACGTCACTAATGGTCACAAACAGACTGGTATAGATATACCTACCGTATAGGTAGGTACCATTTCTCGTAACGGTAAATAATAAATATTTTCTATTAAAGTATATATTATATATTATAATAAATATTATCTTTTAAATGTAAACTCTAGATAACTCTGTATTTTAGAAGATTGATTGCAGGTTAAGATTTATCGCCATTTTAGTAGCACAAAAACATTTCAACAACTGTATGACATGATCACACCAATGCTGAGTTGACTTAGCTATAATTGAATAATATAAAATTGATATTAAGTTATTCACGTTTTGATAAACGTTCAAGATAACCAAGTTATTATTAGATTTATTTGAAATGTGAGTTCTTAACATTGATACAATTTATAATTCACAACAAAAGCCAAATAATCTTCCAATACTGTCACTTAAAAATTCACCTGAACCTTGATTTGGGTCGTAATCAGTATTCAACAGTGACACCTTGTGGTTTAATTCTTGATCTGGGCTCTCTAAATAATTCCACCGTTTGTGTTTAAAGACAGGCTTAAGGCGGTAAAAAAGTAGAATCAGCCGAGCGTTGTCGGATGAGCCGCGTTTGAATAATTTACACCTAAAGACATCGAAACTGCCATTCATCCATAACTACTTTTTCATCAGATATTTCAAACCTCATTTTAACAGTATCAAGACTGACTGTAGCTTGTTTGTGATGTAAAGTAGCAGCAAATGTAAGTTTGTATTTCTATAACTTGGCATCTCCGTCGCGTTGGGACGTTTTTGTTTTTTTAGTTATCCGCATTTCGATGTCAAGTTTCGTTATTTCTTTATGCCGTTTCTGTTCATGAGATTTTTAATGCGTGTCTCATTAAATTGACCGTGATGTATAAAATTATAAACATCTATTATCAAGTGTTTGAACAGTGAAAATTATATCAAAAATTTGATATTATTTAAATCTGTCGTATTTGATCTACTATATTTCCAGCAATTTTTTTCGAGCCAAAATGTTACATAACATGTTCTTATAGTTAAGTAATATGATTTTTTTGCACTAACCTGTGCCTAATGTATGGTAAAAAGTTCCCCATTGAATTCATTGGACAATACTTTATAGTATATACTGTAACTCTATATGAAAATATGATTACACAAATTTTCCAACAGTAACTAGGTTCTGAGTTATTAAATATTAGGTTTTTAAAATATCGCAACACATGAACAGTAATGACGAATTCGCTTATCCACAATTTGTTCGCATCAGACTAAAAATAATAACAAACCTAAACTATTTCTATAACTATACATCACTTGTAGTATGAGTAAAAAAAAATCACGCTTCATAACCGGTCCAGTTTAATACATAATTACCGCAGCAAATGCGTCGATGCGGGCGTAAAATTTCATTACTGTCATATTTGACGCCGTCCGTCAATCTGTCATATGATTGATGATACGTTGAAACTTGTTTAGTTCTAAATGACTGTTTGTTATAACCATATCTTAACGTTTGATCACAATATATATATGTGCTCATTATTATATTTTGGTCACGGCTTATTTCATGAGAACACTACACTGTCAAATTACTATATTTTTTTAACACCAGAACAAACTTTTTATTTGGAAATGGATCCTCTATTTTGAAAAAAATATCAAGGATTGCATTCAAACAGTAATATGAACTAATTTCGAGTTACTAAGACTAAGTACGATTTGATGTGTAAACTTGATGTAGTTGTTATATATTATATATTTTAGAAAAAATAAGCTACAACGAATGCAAAGATAAGAGACATTGACATAATGCTACATTAAATAGTTTTAGTTGGAGTATTTTACAAAACTTTAAATCAAATGTTTACTGCTTACTATAGCACAACGAAGGGAAAGGAGGTTCTTGTGGAAGCGACAATTGAATATGATAGAGAGAAAATATTAGTGGAATAAATGCGGTTGAGATGCGAACAATATGGAAGATCTGCGGAGTAACCTTCACAGATCGAGTGAATGCTGATAGATAGTAATATGTTTTGAAAAGTTGACGCTTAAATATTGGAAAAGATTTTGGGAAGCGCATGCTGATGCAAAATGGTGAATACGTGGTGATAATTACCAACCTACTTTTCACCTTATCTTTATAATTTATCAAATCTATAAAATTTCTTTCTTTATCAAATTTCAGTTAGAAGGTACTTACTTAAGCTTAAGTTAATAGATTGGACTATTATCCCTATCACTTAAGACATCCTGTTAGTGGATTGAAGATTGATTTCTAGATCAGAAGTACCTACTAGGCACCTACTGTTTTCACCTTTAGGCATAAAGGGCGTAACGCAACATTGAAATTATGACCTCAAAAACTAACTTAAGAGATGAAAATCCCTTGAATTATCTTTATTGGAGTTAAATTTACATGTAAATGGGCCATTACTTGAGTTACTTAGCTTCTGTAATAGGTGTTTGTATCACAAGCCGCAACTTGCAACCTGAACAAGCCGAAATTTAACAAACAATATCAAGTAAATATATATAATAATAGTATGTATGTATTACAGTTTTGAAACATTGTAATAGTTACTGTTATCCATGGATTAAGTTTATACGAATGGCTTCTAATTTATTCAACAAAATCTCAGTTTCTATTTAAGACACTAAGACTAACTAAAATGTACTAGAGTAATCTCTAGCAGTTTGTTATATAAATTCTTACTAATGCCTCTAAAGTAATTGTTTACTAGTTATCCAAACATTAATTTAAGATCTTAATTGACGTATTGGTGGTCTTTTCCCCACATCTTATACCGAGGATATACACTTAATTTTACATCACAAAAAATGTTATGGTCTAGCTCTAAGCGAAATCAACATATATTAACACATATTTTATATTGTAAATACATTTCTTTAATGCAATAGGTGGGCAAACGAGCAGGCGTACCACCTGATGGTAAGCGATAAGCACCACGCAATACATGTACCTACACATGCAACACTAATAGTGTAACAGTTGCATTGCCGACCTTTATAGGAGTAGAATAGGAATGGATGGGGATGGGGATAGGTCTCCGGGTACCTCTCTCACCGAGTGAAACGCGGTATGAGTACTTTACGTCGTTCTTCTGAGAGGTCATGGTATTTCGTCGGTCGAGCCGGCCCATATGTGCAGCGCACTACTTGTCTCTACCACTGTTTAATACATATAGTACATGCATGTCCAGACAGCTTTCATGCTTGTCATAAATAGTTTTATGGAAACAATGATTATATTTTAAATAGGTAATAATTGTCAATTTTCCATTTACTAAAAAATGAAGAATAACACATTTCTTTGAAAATATTGCATTTAAAAAATAAACGTCATAACACAATGTTCTATGTGTAGAAATAACATAAACCCAATATGCAGTCAGCATCTTAGAATTTCAAGTTTCAAAAGCGTAACAAGCATTCGTCTTACTTTTCTCTAAGAGTTTTGAACCGTTGCATTGCTCGAGTATTTCTTTCAGCAAGTCTTGTCATGTGTCGTTTACTAATAGTTAGTGCAAGACCGAGGTAAAGAGTAGTATGATAAAATGGTTTGGGTTATGTTTCAAGAATGAATGAAAACCGACTGACAAAAAGAGTATACGAAGCGAATGTGAGTGGTAGAGTTGGCATCGGGAGACCAAGACGGAGATACGACTAAATATATGTTTGAAAAGGGCAAAATGTTGAGCACCCGAAAACGATGTGACTGCACGATGATATGTATGACTGTGGATGAGGCGAAAGAAGTTTGTCAGGATCGTAGCTCGTGGAAAGCCTTTCTACCCGAAGGTGTAGGCAGCGGCAATTAAGCCTCGTTTCGCCGTTGTGTTTACGTCCCAAATGGAATAGGTGGCGAACCTATTGCCACACCGCGCACGAAGATATTAGTCATCGATAATTATCACACAACTTACGAAATTAATTTCGAAAAGTCGTTGGTGTGAGCCAATGTGAGGATTCGAACCCGCGACCTCTGGATTCAGGAGCTGGTGCTCGACCACTGGACCACCGGGACTTAAGAAATAAGATGCTTGCTTTTTTCTACCATAAGGTATAGGCAGCTGTTGTTACTCTTTGATTTACCGGAATTTTCACACAATAGTCAGCGTTCTCAACCAGAATTCAAACGTGAGATTTAAAATCGAAGTACTCGACCACTAAATCAACGAGACGATTAGTAAATTACATAGTACTATTATTTTAATATTTATAAACTCAACATAATACTACAGATACACTTTTTTTTGTACTAAAAAATCTGACTTCGATCAATCAAATCCAGTCACGGTAACATGTTACATTCCTTACAATATGTTGAGTGTAATGTACGTATACTGATCAATCTATCATAAATGTCCCGCGGTACATGAGTTGTGCGATTTTCTTATATGTTCAACGTATGTAGATGATCAATATTCTCTCCTAAAAGATACAAACTTGTCAAAAATTTGATATAAAAACATTGTACAGTGTTCCATCATGAATTGGATAGCTAAAATGTTTAGTTAGTTCAGTTAAAGTTCATTACTACATAGTATAAAATAAAGTCGCTAGCTGTTAGATGCATAAATGGTCCGGCTCGACTGGTGAAAAAACCATGGCCTCTCAGTATATCGACGTAAAGTGGCTCTTGCCGCGTTTGGTTCCGTGAGAGAGGTATCCGGATAATTTGTGAGAAATAATAATATAATTTGTGGTAGAGCCATGCACTTCGTTGAATGAATGATCGTTGAATAAATGCAGTAGCAAAATATTATAGCTTCTCAGAAAATCGACGCAAAGTGGCTCAAGCCGCGTTTCGTATGGTGGGAGTAAAGGAAAAGAAAGGGGCTGGTCATTCCTTTCTCTCCACTTCCCTATTTTATTTAAGGGCCAGCAACGAAATTGTGTTTCTCTTTGTGTTGCGACTGTCTATGGGCGCCAATGGTCATTTATCACCAGGTTTATCACCACTCCCTTGTTCGTTTGCACTCCGTTCCGATAAAAAGGAATATATTTTTTTTATTATCATTCTGTAAAATGTATCTTAATTTACGAAATTGTTGATGCACAAAAAAGGCTACGCATACTATAGCATAGCATAGCATAGCATAGCATATCATAGCATAGCATAGCATAGCATAACATAGCATAGCATAACATGTTAGTTATATACATAATAAAAGTGGTAAAAATATAAATTACCTAATAATATGTAACATTAATAAATTAATAACAATTAACTTGTGGGTGATTATGTGTTCGAGCCATTTGGAGTCGAAACACTTGGTCCATGGGGGCCAAGTGCACACAAATTGTATAAAGATCTCGCTAAGCGGCTGGTAGAGGTTACACGTGACCAGAAGGCTGGCTTGTTCTTTGTACAGAGAATAAATATTGCCATTCAACGTGGCAATGCTGCCAGTCTTCTGGGCACGTTACCCGTTGACAACGATGCGGAAGAATTTTTCGATGCCTTTTAATAATTCTTTTGTTTTTATATTTTTTTTATAATTTATAACTCTGTAAATAAATTGTAAATAAAACGATTTATGCCATTGAAAAAAAAAACATTAAAAATATGTAATAAACCGACTTCGAAAAAAGGAGGAGCTTCTCAATTCGTCTGTATGTATAATATTTTTTTATCGCAAAATATCTTAAAGGTTTTCTGTGTTTGGCGCCATTTTAGTGTTCGTGCCACGTCACGCTATGTCCATCAATAACGGCTTGACTCTCATATTGGATGGAAAATTCAATAAAATTTCGTTAGTAGCTTTTGGTGGTGGTTCCTCGATGTGACTCAAACTTTGCTACATCTGTATCATTATTAAATTTTAATGGAACTTATTTAACGACGTGACTCATTAAATAGTTATATACGTAAATATTTGTGCTGATATTACGCATACAGGTCTCAGTGGTCTAGTGGTCGAACACCCCGCTTCTGAATAAGAAGTCGCGGGTTCGAATCCTGGCTCACACCAATGACTTTTCGAAGTGTAGGCAGCGGCTGTTAAGTCTCGTCTCGCCGTTATGTTTACGTCCCTAATGAAATAGGTGGCGACCCTATTGCCATACCGTGCACTTTTCAGTCATATATTTTATCACACATAGCTTACGAAAAGAATTTCGAAAATTCATTAGTGTGAGCCCGGATTCGAACCCACGACTTGCGTATAAAGAAGCAGGGTGCTCAACAACTGAGATTTTTTTTATGGATTACTAACTGAACCGGCGAACTTTGTTCCGCATCAAAAGTATTTTTACGCCGTTTACAATTAAACTGTTAATTCTTTAATGTTATCTCTTTTTCTTTATTACATTACACATGAATTATACATACAAATCACCATGTTTACACTCTCTATCTAATAAAAGAACACCATCAAAATCCGTATCGTAGTTCCAAGGATCCAAGCATATAAGGAGACAGACAACGGAAAGTGACTTAGTTATAAATACTATGTAATGATTTAAATTATTTGTACATTTAAAAACAAAACAATAACAGTAACGGCTAACAATATTTTTCCTGCAATAATTCGTAAAGCTTTCCTCTATATATATATTTCATATATAACTTAACATAACTTCATGCCTTTTGTTACCTGAAGGTGTAGGCAGCGGCTGTTAAGCCTCGTCTCGCCGTTATGCTTACGTCTCAAATGGAATAGGTGGCAAACCTATTGCCATACCGGGCACAAAGTTTGTCAGTCATCGATATTTATCACACATAACTTCCGAAAACAATTTGGAAAAGTTATTGGTGTGAGCCAGTGTCTGGAATCGAACCCGGACCTCTGGATCAGAAGCCGTGTGTTCGACCACTGCGCCACCGAGACTATTATATTTCAAAGAGTTGAATAATAAATATTCACGCTGTTGTGAAAATTCAATCGTGCGTATGAACCATAATTCTATATCCCGTATAACTTCAAAAGTCACAAAGAAATCACGGAACTAAAAATTCGGAAAAACCCTTAAACGGAATGCAGCCCGACAACCGTTGAGGGGAACATCTTACAAAATAAGTTCAGGGGAGATGTGGCATTGTGCGGAACCTTCAAAACCAGACATCCTAATCGACCCTTTTGAAAATTCCCAACTAACGGGAAACTCGCATTTCCATAACAATAAAAATGTGATCCGAACATCTAGAAATGCCTGTGCGATATTCACGGATCATAAAATAGCACTCGCTCTTGACTGATCTAATCTGACCTCCGTAATCCAATTCACGATATTTAACTGACATCCAATAGGTCGCTGTGCATGTATCATTATATATTGGTTTTTATATTCTCAAATGCTGTGTGTATGCTTATGTTTGGACGATGCTATTTTATGGACTTACGGCAGCTGTATTTAATTTAGTGTATTCATACGGATAGATGCTTAATTGTTGGTTGGGGAGTTATTATTATTATTATTGCTTGCTCTGTAATTTATTGTACACTATAGGAATATATATGATTCAAAATATAAATATAATATTATCAAGTCTTTTTCCCATGGACTCGGTTCTGATTTAAATTTGATGACCTTTTCATTTGCTATGATGCTGACACATATTTTTGGTTTCCTTTGATCGCATTATCACTTTCAAACACGCTCGTTGAATTTTTATTATACTCTTGATTTGGTCTTTCCCTAACACACCTTTGATTTGATGACGGTGTACTTAAAATGTATGCAAAAACAATTTGCAATATATTTATTTTCTCATCTTTAATCCCAAAAAAGTTAGGCAGAGTGATCTCGCACCATGGAATGGAGTATGATCATAGGATTTAAATTAATCCATAGGGATTAATTAGACGGCAGATCGAATATCACAATTTGTAAAATGAACGTTGATTAAAACAAACAAAATATATGGAAAGATTTAAAATTACCATACAATACAAAAAGTATGTAACACTACCAATTATTTCGTTTCATTCAATTTAGTTTGAATTTCGTAAATATTGGAATAAAAATGTTACTCGGTAATATCGAGCGAATATAAATCTGATAGATGACAAATTTATAACTGGGAAACTAATTGGACCCAATATTCGCATGGACGCAGTTTGTTTGTACAATTGGTAATTATAAAAAAACAAAGGTATTATTTAAAGGGAAAAAATAAAAGGAAATTGTTAAAAGCTAAAAGCGGTTAAACACATACAGGTAAATTTTAAAATATCCCATTTAACAATTACATTACTATGATGATATCAGATTTTTTAAACAGTTGTTCGAACACTGCATAATGCTGGAATTTAATGATGTCATTAGTAACTCTATCAATAAAATAAAAATTTTACGAATATATAGTAGTTTTCATGTATCTATTTCTTTTGTGTACAATAAAGTATATATAAATAAATAAATAAATAGTATGTAAAATCGTGAAAGGTCACCTAGGTGTTCTACGAAAAATATAACATAAACTACTAAAACAGTAGCGCCTCATCATTTTGTTATAATTTACAACCATTCAGACAATTGTAACACTTAGTATAAAGTAATCTGGTGGGTACGCAAGTGGGTCAGTGGGCAATGGCAGGAGATCCCTTGTCAAATTAACGCTCGCCTCTGTCTCGTAGTGACAAATGACATGGGCATAATAAAAACTTGCTCATGAATGCGTGTTCAAAATACATGGTACACGCTGCTCATGTCCAAGAGACTGCGGGGAAGCGATGAAAAATACAAAGAGGCAATTTAACATTTTTGAAAAGTTTCTAAGGCAAATTATTTAATCGTGTCAAATATGTAATTAGGTGAAGACGATGAAACACTGCCCGTACTAGATCTATTAAAGGTGTGATTCTAAAGGTAATAATTGTGTTTTAGAATATCTTTGTTACAAAATTATTATTTGTTGATATATTTATTGATACTTAAACAATTTTTTTATATATTTAATTTCATAAGCAATTTTTTTATAGTCATTTGTAAGTGAAGAAAAAAGATAAGAATAGACACAATTAAAAAGTTTCATTACTAGTTTGAAACTTTAATTGATTTATCAATTTCATTAGAAATCAATTCAGACGAAACATCCTAGCAAAAGTAAACTATATTAATCTCGGCAACATCAGTTTGAAGTCCACTATATCAAACTCAAGGAACATTAAATATAAAAAGAAGTACATTTCGTTATTGGCAATTTGCCAAGATATACCAAGGAGTTCAGACATCATACGACCGCGGAGGTAAAATTCGATTTTATATTAATAAAGTTCAGTAACTAATAAAACCTTGTTATGTAATGTCAACTTTTAATAAATGAACTAACATATTCCCACGCTTTCTTGCACGGAATATACTACTTAAAATTTTCAATTTTAAGTATAGAAATGTACTCTACAGCTTATTAAATTTAATAGTTATATTTATAGCGTCATTGTTTAGGACAGTATCCGTGTGTAGTATATTCCGTGCTTCAATCTTGGCATAAGTTGACTTTTAGGAATTTCTTTTATGAAACTTACTTTTATGTGTTGGGAATCGCATCTAAACTAAAAGACAACGGACGTTAGACCTAATTTATTTGTTTAGTTTCATTATATTTGGTATTAGTACCTATTACTACCGAATACAATATAGATATAGTGAGTATTTCCGATTCAAAATTGGGTCCTTTGAAACAGAACCTAGCGAGAACTTGGATTATGTTAGAATGATCGAAAATTTAACAGATTCCATCCCTAACGGAATTACCACCCAATAAGCCACCTATTCGAAGTTGCTCTTTTTTATTTTTCAAATGTCAGATATAATATATATATATTATATTCAGATATAATATATATTGTCTAGATTTTTAGATATTAAAGATAAAAATGTATACAAATCTAATTGCCACAAGTACCAAAAATAAAACAGCAATTATTTTTTTTTAAGCAATGGAGGCGTTTACCTAAGCAGTCAGATTTAAGGATATCCATGATTCCGAGAGAGATCTCATTAAAATGCGGGAGAATATCCTTGCCCTCATTACACAAAGAAACGAATAAGTGATATCGTCTAAAGGAATCGCGAGCTGCGCAAAAAGGAGCAACAAAAAAATTATGTCGCTCCAAATTGAATCATTTGTAATATTCGTTCCTTTTTACTGTTGGCTTTGCCGGTGATTTTTAAAAGTCAGTGCCTTGATATCTCGCTTGCTGGAAGGGATTTTGAAATTAGTATTGCTATGTCCTTAAATACAGAAATTATTATTTTTATTTTACACAGACTATACTCCGTCCATTATATTATTGTATTTTAGAGAGGTAATATTCATTGCAAAATAATTCAAAATATCGGTAGCTTATTAAAAACCTTGATTTAAAGACGGTCAATGAAAATATAGGTGCATTCTACATCGGGCTATCTATCGAGAAGTATTATTATAAATCTGTAGGTATGTCGTGTAATTTCTTTTGTAAATGTATCATAAACGATACATGGATACGTCTCTCACGGTCAGCCGGGAGCGAAAGAAAAACATATGGCTGACAAGCTAACACAGTATAACACCAAAGTATGGCGGGATAACCATTCCAAAATAAAGGGTCAACCTAAATGTTCTTAGAAGGGGCGGGCAGCAGCGTCCCTATCTTTAAAAGGTTCTCCCCTGCGGTCTCCAACACGTCTGCCCAGCGTGGGGACTATGGGCAAAAACCTCCCATGACAAAAGCGCGAACCCAACGGCCTCCAGTTCTCGGTGGTCCCACTATTCCCGGCCAACGGTCGTGGTAACGGTGGGACAGGGGGTGCTAGAATCGGATGTTGAGGCGCAAGTTGGGAGGTCCAGCAGTGGACTGCAGCAGGCTAGTGATGATACGATACATGTGATTCTATAAAATGTGACAAGGGATTTGGCTGAATGCTGGAATAAAGATGAATATTTCATCACGATATACTCATAGGATCGGGAGATAAGCGAAAAAGGCGGGTGAGGCGTAATTTGTGGCGATTATTTTATAAGTCCAAAATTGAATAACCACATAATTATATGAATGTTTATTGTTACAACTATTATCGAATAATCATCTCTCATATGTGGAACTCTCTTCATCCCATAACGAATCTTCGCAAGAAAAGACAAAGACAATAAGAGTTTGTTCTACCATATTATGAAAAGCCGACAGCAGTCGATCTACAAACCGCATTTCTAAATATCTAGAACCAAGTTATAACAACGAGTTTTCGTGAGCTGTCTAAAATAAAATAATATAAATGGACGGAGTATAGTGCTCGAGAACACATCTCTTGGTGATAAGCGATAGGAATGTTGTGGATAGTGTCGCGTACTCGCTTATTAAATACGTATTCACAAGTTTTTTTAATATGTCTACACAATAAATATTTGGGAATGGCGATGCAGGCAATTTGTTCCATTCTTTGCTTGTACGTGTTATGAAAGAAAATGCCACTGCTAGATCCGGACAAGCTGTATGTCCTTGATTTAGGGGTTGTTTTCTATTTACATACTATTTTAGTGGTTTCTATGGACAGCCTTGGTAAAAGGTAAGGGATATAAGATGTTATTTACAAAAACGTTCAAAATAAATGTGTGTTATATGTGTTTTTTATATCCTATGAAAAAGATATGAAGTCTTGTTGATATGGAACAAGGCTTTAAGACATTCATTATTTATTCACTTTTTCATGGTATACATTATAAAAGGTACAAAAAAGAAATACTTACTAATATCTAGAAATTTAACTCTACGTAAAACCGAGAATTTTCCTTTTATATAACCCAGTTCGATAATCAACTGTCTCCAAGAATTCGCTACGTCACTTTGCTGAGACAGAAGCGAGTAATCTCTTTTTTAAGATTTTAGTTACTTAAATGGTTTATTTCTGATATGAAATGTGGAATTTATATTTATAGGTTTGTAAAATAAATTATCATCAGTTTCAATAAGGTTATAAGAAAAATGCCTAAGTTAAGGATTTACTTTTTAAACGATTTTTTTAAGTTGGTGCTTAAAAACTTCTATCTAATAAACACTGTCAAACCATCTTTTTCGCCAAAGAATGAGACGAAACCACTA
Organism: Euproctis similis; assembly: GCA_905147225.2. Lineage (NCBI taxonomy): Eukaryota > Metazoa > Arthropoda > Insecta > Lepidoptera > Erebidae > Euproctis > Euproctis similis. The sequence goes on from LR990105.1 coordinate 13,341,095, forward strand.
AGGGATGTGATGGGATGCTGACCGTCATATGTCCAGTCTCGATGGCCTAGTTGTTTAGGGTGCTTACTTCTGCTTCAGAGGCTCCATATTTGTATCCTGGCTTATACCAGAGTCATTCCAATGATGTATGGCTACAGGTTTCGTCACGTTTTATATTTGGAAAAGAAAAAAAATGTTTAAATTTAAATTAATCTCAATAGCATAGTCATATCACACAAAGAATACTATTCAATATATTTATACAGTACACTCCTAAAAACATATTTAGTAGTTATGAATGATAAATTAAATTATCGATATTGTACCATGAGTCTAAATATTTAATTTGACAGCAGTAAGTCACGATGCCTACATCTGTGGATAAAGGCCTGAAGTATTCAAGCAATTCTGTTTTATAAATAACTATTATTGTTGATAACCATTAAAAGTAACATTTGAAATATTTACGAGAAATTCTAGTTCCCTTTCCTCAGAGAGATATAAACTGTCGTTTTATAGTGAAACGGGGCCGGACACATATACATATATACAACTGCTTACTACACCCGTCGGTATGCGGAGTTCCACTTCCCTCCCTTGTCGTTGAGGGGAGGTTCCCTAAGCAACGTCACGCGCGATTCCTAGGCGCACAAATCACGCGAGACGTGGCACGCGAGCACAAATGTACTGGCAACATTAAAAAAAATCAATTTTAACTGTAATAGTATATTGTATCAACTTGTTTGTAGTAAACTTTGTTAAGAATTGATACTACTGATGTAATTAATTTATTATTTGAAAAATGTTGTGAATCCATTTTGTGCTTGTTTATAAAAATATAATTTATTTGTATCTTCTTACTCTCAATACAGAACCCAAATTTACGGAACCCAAATGAATGATAACATTGTGCCATAGTATTTAAGTTATAAATATAATATATAGCATTCAAGTTTATTATTCTATCCTGCATTTAATTATCGGAAAATAAAAGCTGGCTAGCGTATAAAATTATATTTAACATGATATATATTGATAGTGAACATTAAAATAATTGTTAAGACTGTAGTGTACTTATAGTGTACGGAATGTATGAAAATAAAATATATAAAATGATGAACTATTGTGTATTACATAACATAACTTCACGCCTTTTTCTTACGCAAATGTTTAGGCAGCGGCAGTCAAGCCTCGCCTCGCCGTTATATTTACGTCCCAAATGGATTAGGTGGCTAAAATATTACCATACACCGGCGACAAAATTTGCAATCATCGATATTTATCACACGTAACTCCCGAATCCGTCCGGGTTCGATTCCTGATACTGGCTCACACCAATGACTTTTCGAAATTGTTTTCGGAAGTTATGTGTGATAAATATCGATGACTGAAAACTTTGTGCCCGGTATGGCAATAGGTTCGCCACCTATTCCATTTGGGACGTAAACATAACGGCGAGACGAGGCTTAACAGCCGCTGCCTACACCTTCGGGTATCAAAAGGCGTGAAGTTACGTTTACGTACGTTACGTAACTCCCGAAAAGAAATTCGAAGTCATTAGTGTGAACCAAAATTCGAAACCACGACTTTTTTCATTCAGAAGCGGTGTGCTTCGACCACTTGACCACTGGGACTATTGTGTATTAAAACGTAAATATTAGGGGTTATATAAAACAACTTGTTAAAGTGAAAATATAGAGGGCATGGCCCAGGGCGATGTCAGTTTATGTTAGTGGAAATGCCTCTGTTTTTTTCTAATAAAAATACCATGGATATAATAAGTTAGCTGTCGCGGGCACAATAGATAGCACGCCACATTCTTTGTCAGGCAGACGACACGAAACCCTATGCAAATGTTACTGATGGACTTTTTAGCGTTAGGTATTTGTTTTATGTCAACTGTTGTTTTATTTCCAAAGAAATAAAAGCAGTTGGGTTTTAAGTTTTATGGATAACGTTTCAGTTTTAATTTCAATTAAATAAAATGCACAATTGACACCATTTCCAGGACCAAATTGAAGGTGTCCTTGCGGAAGATGCGACCTTAAAAACAATCTTAAAAGTGGATGTGCGTGTTTAACCAGAGTTACGTAAGGGAGTGTAAAATCGTACCTTATGGCACTCTGTACTCTCTACCTACCCTGCAAGGGACTTCGCGTGATATATAGGTATTAAATGTATAAAATATTTTTGTTTCATTCCAGAAGGCTTGACAGTTTCGTAAAATTGCGAAGAAATTCGTTTTGATTGCGAATTTTGATTACAAGCTTGTCAGGTTTTTAGGTTCCTGCCATTAACGTTCGATAAAATATTGACCAATTTGAAATGTCCTGATATGTGGGTCAATTTGTTCATGCAAATTTTGGGGACCATTCTGAAATCTTCTACATGAAAAAGAGTATTTTTAACTGTTTTTTAAGTACTAAATAACAATCGTTTAATAACATATTACATAACATAACTTCACGCCTTTCTCTACCCGAAGGTGTTGGCAGTGGCTGTTAAACCTTGACTCGCCAGTATGTTTACGTCACAAATGGAATAGGATGTGAACCTATTGTCAAACCGGTCACAAACTTTTTAGTCGCCAATATTTATCACACATAACTTTCGAAATTAATTTCGAAAAGTCATTGGTGTAAGTAAGGATTCGAACCCGCGACTTTTTGATTCAGAAGCGGGTTTATTTTATAAGCCAGTTCATTTCAAATAGTAGCCTGACGTTTGTCTACAGCAGAATTTTTAACAAGTTACAGTACAGCCGCACGGAATTTTTTATAAGGACATTTAGTATTTGTAGTGGAATTTTTTAATGCTCGCGTGACTGTGATATTTACTGTGATAAAATACTCTTATTTTGAATCACTGTTATTAATTGTCAACTATTATAACAATGGAAATTTTCGGTATTGTATTACTGAATATTTGGAGTATTATGGGCTGACATTACTAACTATCGACGAATAATGAACGACAAATAATGACGAATTAAATTTAATTATAGTTAAATTTCAGGTGAGTAATTAACAATATAAGTGCTAGATTTAATATTTGTTTATTAACTCAATTATTTTTTTAAATACTATATAGTATTGACTTTTACTTTTTTTTTCGCTGACTGCGTCGAAAGTAAGGTTGTAACGAAGGAAGTCGGATTAAAAAGAGAGTGTCGGTGTTAAAGTAAGAAACGGCATGCTCCGATGGTTCGGACATGTAGAAAGAATGAATGATGCAAGATTGACTAAGCAGATATACAACGCAAAAGCGGATGGATGTAGGAGTCGAGTACCGCCAAGACAACCAGAATCAAATAGAACGTGTTCTGGAGGAAGGTGATGTTAGAAGCATCAAAAATCGACGCGCGTGCTTAAAAAGAGTTATGAAAGTCAACGAAGCGAGTGAGGTGTGTAACAATCCTGCCTTATGGCGCTCTGTTCTCTCTGCTTACCCCGTAAGGGATTTGGAGTGAAGTTATGTATATATGTATGTATTGACTTTTAGCAACTTGACCGCTGAAATAGTTAATAAAATATAGGAAATTTATTGTTAATCTCGCTCGATTGGAATGATCTGGGCACGAGTAGGGTGGTGAGGGTTATCTCTCTATTCTGTCTTAATCTATTACATGTAGACAGTTACTTGCAACACCCTTATAAACAAAGAAAGCTAAGAACATTGTACAAGAGAGGCTTTACATAAAAGTTAAAATATTTCCAGTATTTAAATTCAAACAATAAGTAGGTAGTAAAAGATTTCCACGTGACTCTTTCGGGGTAATTATAAGTTACTTACGCATTCCGCCCACTGTCACACTATAGACTGGTAGCAATTTAAAACAATAAGCACGCTTTTGTTTCTAAACGATACTTTATGTACGAAGAACACGCAAACTTGTATAGATATTGTGTACTCTGTACTAACAAATATCAAATATGGCTTTTATAAAAATATTGTATGTCTTCTTATTATGGTTTACAATTAGGTATTTACGTTGCTGGTTTGAAACAAGTAAAACCTGAACAATGATTATATTGTATACTAACTAACCTAGTTTGAATGTGTATCAGCAATAAATAAAAAAAATTATTTTGATCATTATTTTACATATTTTTGAGAACAGCGACTCAGCACTCACTCACTCGAATATATACTCTTTTGATCCAGTGCTCAAAACTCTATGTGCATTGTTTTTTCAATGAATAGTCGCATTTCGCGCAAGTGCTCGACATTTTTTAGTTTTTTTATGGAATAGAGGGGCAAACGAGCAAGGTCACTTGATGGTAAGCGACTACTGCCGCCCATGGAGGACGGCAGTAGGATGGTAAATGAGAAAAAGGTTACAATATTTCTCCGGTCATGCCGGCCCTTTCATACAGCCTAGCAGTTTACTAATATTAAAAAAGGAAATGATTGCTTATTTTACTTTTTTAACTTCATTAAGTTTTGCTTGCACTAATGATAAAATTGTGTTCCTCCAAGGTAGATTTATTATAAACAATTGAAAACAAATTAAGGGTAGATTTTCCAAGTACATATGTCTTGAAATTTACTCTTAATTGCCTATGCCAATATTGTACTTCACTGCTGTATTAAGCGACAACTCACAATTTAGAAAGAATAGTTTAATGTTAATCTTGTTATAGTTATCTTGTTTTCGAAATTATTTTCGGAAGTTATGTGTGATAAATATCGATGACTGACAAACTTTGTGCCCGGTATGGCAATAGGTTTCGCCACCTATTCCATTTGGGACGTAAACATAACGGCGAGACGAGGCTTTAACAGCCGCTGCCTACACCTTCGGGTAACAAAAGGCGTGAAGTTATGTTATGTTATGTTATGTTTGTTATAGTTACGCTTGCTGTGGAAACAATACAAGTCAAACAGAAATTTCTACGACTCAAATGTACCTTAATATATGATATATTTTTTATTAGCTTTTTATTAGCTTCACCTGTATGTTTGTTTGTAGGTTTGTATGTTTGTATGTTTGTAGGTTTGTATGTTTGTAGGTTTGTATGTTTGTATGTTTGTTTGTAACCGACTTCTTTTTTAGTTTCCGGTGATTGCCACTAGATGGTGCGATTTGTGAACTATGAAAGTTCTAGACTAGAAAACCGAACTAAAAAATAGAAAATAAATAATAGTTTAAAAAAACTAAAAAACACGCTTTTTATAGAAAACCGAACTAAAAAATAGAAAAATAAAAAAAAATATTTTATTTTAAAAAAAGCGTGGGGTGCATTGTGTGAATAGTTATAAATATTTTATTGACAGATATGAGTAGAGTGATTATCATTTCGTTAATATCTAAAAAGCACCCCACGCTTTTTTTAAAATAAAATATTTTTTTTTATTTTTCTATTTTTTAGTTCGGTTTTCTATAAAAAGCGTGTTTTTTAGTTTTTTTAAACTATTATTTTTGTCATTATTCTTTACGAGTAACAATAAACATTAGAAAACAAATATAACGTGTTTTACGCGAACACATAAACGTGGCGGGGCCATCATCGACCCTAAAACTTTGGAAGGTTTAAAAGATTAAAGCTATTAAATTTTTATGAAGACCCCTGTCACTGAGGCGGCAATACTTGTGATAAGAAATGCTGAATCCGAACATTTCGTGTACTTTCTTAGATACATCTCCTATCTGAACGAACTTTCTAAACTAGAATACCCTCAAGAAAAGTATAATTTATTATCTTCGCGATAAGCTTTATGAGGTTTTCCTTCATAAAATTATTTGATATAATATATTATATAAATGCATTCAAAGGTTTAATTTGAAAATATATTTCTTTTTCCAAATGAGATAGACATAAAAAATCCAATATCTTGGAAAATTCCAAATAATATCGCCACCTATTCTGGTCTACACATCAACTACATACATAACACATAACATAACTTCACGCCTTTGTTACCCAAAGGTGTAAGCAGCGGCTGCTTAGCCCCGTCTCGCCGTTATGTTTACGTCCCAAATGGAATAGGTAACGCACCTATTGCCATACCGGGCACAAAGTTTTCAGTCATCGATATTTATCACACATAACTTCCGAAATCAATTTCGAAAAGACATTGGTGTGAGCCAGTGTCAGGAGTAGAACCCGCGACCTCTGGATTAGAAGCCGTGTGCTCGACCACTGGACCACCGAGACTTGACTTGACTTGAGAATGAAACAAACTGAAACACCGATCAATTAACAAAATATATAGAAAATATTAATACATAAAAATATATAGAAATCAATACAAATATCTTCTGAAATCGATCTTAAATAAAAGTAAATAAAATATCTGCAATTGAGTTATTCACGAAACGGTCCGCTCAAAAAGGTTTTTAAAGATCGTTTGAGATACCTGGAAATATAAAAAGACAGAAAAAAAGAGTTAGTAGTTTTGGCAAGAACTTGTTAGAAGAACTTGATTATGCGGGCTCGCCAGTGTTGAACATCTTTTGAGTACACTTTTAAATTGGTAATAAAGAGCTGTATTTTACTTTGGTTGGGTGTTAATCCAGGATCTGAAGAAAATTCTGTAATTAGACTTTGATGTTTTAATTGAGAATGGATTACTAGTTCTCGTCTCGGTGGTCTGGAGGTTGTGCACCCCGCTTCTGAATTAAGAAGTGGTGGGGTCGGATCACACACCTGTGACTTTTGGAAGTTTTTATTTTACGACTTTAGGAAAGCATATCACCGGATGGTAAGTAACTAACCCGCCCACGAATACCTGCAACACAGATACTGTTGCATTTGCGTTGCCGGCCCGTTCATGCAGCCCGCTGCGTGGTTCTACTACTGTTGATAAATATGACTGACAACGTTTTGTCGGATACCTGGCAATGGTGGTCCTGTTACCTTCAAGTATTATCATATCGAGGAGTAACAGACTGCGTACCTTGACGTAGAAAAAGGCGTTAAATTACAAACAAATACAATCTAGTTTGTATTAAATGAAACAAGTAAAAACGTACTCGTAAATAATTATGTTGTTCGAATTTGTTTCATCGGTATTTTTAGACAATCGGAAAGAGCCATTTAGGTTCAATATAATCAATCCTAAATCGCCTAAATTAAGTATTATTTGTCTCTGTTATTTTATATTTTTAGTCAGTAACAATCAACGAATATTTTGTCTCATTATCTACAATACACTGACCGATTCATTGAAAACAAAATAAAAAGAGAAACTGGGTCAGGCTTCCAGTCACGGGAGGCTTTCACATTTGAATCCTATGTTTGTTTATTTTATCCATTGGCTATTTTTTGCTATTTTGATAATATTATATCGTTCTGTTTCAGTGAAGCTTGTTATTTTGATAGCTCGCATAAAAATACAATTGATAAAAGCCAATATTTAAAATAAAGTTATTAAGCCACTGTTTTTTTGCTCAATTTAAGTTAATATTTAACTAAATTTTAATAAGTCTCGGTGGTCCAGTGGTCGAACACTCCGCTTCTAAATCAAGGAGACGCGTGTTCAAATCCTGGCCCACACTAATGAGTATTCAAAATTATTTTTGGAAGTTATGTGTGATAAATATCAATGACTGAAAACTTTGTGCGAGGTATGGCAATAGGTTTGCCATACCGGACATAAAAATAACGGCAAATCAAGACTAGCTAGCCGCTGCCTACAGCGAGTAGAAAAAGGCGTGAAGTTATGCTATTTCTAAAGTATATTAAGCACCCGTTACATATGGTGATAAATTTACAACTATCTACATCATGAGAAGAGCCAGCCTGTCAGAAAGTGAACCTTCTTAATTTATGGCCTTCTATTTTATACTAATGGAATTGCATTGTTATACTTTTGAGATCAAACGAAATCACGATCAAAAAAAGTCACCGTTCAAACGACTAGCAAACGTGACGCATTGAAATATGAATAAAAGGTGAGTTATATCTATATTTGAAAAATCTTTGAAAACACTTTGGCACGTATTGGATTATTTTGTTATATATTTTGTTTATTGTGTAGATTTTTCTATTTTTTTTTGTTTTTTTTTTATTGTTAATTCATTTCCTATAAATCTAAAAGTGTAGGAAACGGATCCTACTGTCTTACATCGGCAAGATTCTACCAGTCATTTATCTCTTGAAGGTTTGGAAATAATTTCAGAAAAATTGTGGATCTGATCACTAAGGGTTTGCTGTTGTTTTAACATCTAATTCAGAAGCCGGATATATAATTGGATAAAGAGTTCTGTTCTTAAAATACAAATACATTTATAACTTCACTCCTTAATTTCTTGCGGTGTGGGCATAAACGTTTAATTGTTCCTGGCATTCTATTTCAATAAGTGTTTTGATTTTAAAAATGTATTGTATGTATGTAATTTATACAAGTTTGGAATAAATAATATTATAATTATTTTGTGTAAAGAATATAATTATTCTAATTTTAATTATTGAAACAAATGGCATAGTTTCCAATGGCATAATATTACATCTAATGATGGCATCCTTCACTGAGATTAGGTATAGTTCACATCCGCCAATTACTATGCAAGACCACGCTTCTGATCGAAGTAAATCAGTCTTATCGATAAGTTTAATAAGCGCATGGTATACCATCAAAGGGCCCGCGATAAGTCCCCATATATTTGATGTATGATCGTCTTAATCGCTGAGGAAGATAACCACTTTTAGAATTGAATACGTTCACCTGATATTAAATGCCGTTTACATTTAAACAGTCGAATTTGCAACTTGATTGGCATATAATAAATATAATTTTGGTTTTAGAGGAAATTACTAAATCTAGTCTCAGTGCTACTAATCATTCGTGTAGCAAAAGTCGTGAAGTTATGTTATGTTATGTTTGTATGTTAGAATAGAGTTTAAAATGTTTTAAATATTAAGTCAACTTGTACATTTTATAGGATAGCTTTGTCAGTTTGCAGAAATTAAACCATCTCGCTGATTAGTTAGTGAAAAGGGATTAGTAAATGAAAGCGACGTACATACATATTGTTAGCTTCACGCCAAGTCCCTTGCGGGGTAGGTAGAGAAAATAGAGCGTTACGCAGGCCGATTCTTGGACAACTCACTCGCCTCTTTGACTTTCATAACTTTTATAATACACATTCGTCGGTTTTTAAGGCTTCTGACATTCATCTTCCAAAAATACACCTTTAATTTGGTCATGCATAGTGTGTCGTGGCTGTCGTCAACACCTACATCCTTCTGCTTTTATAATGTATATCTGCTTAGTCAATAACCACCTTTGCATGATTTTCCTTACTTAAAATTAACATCAATACATACATACATAACTTCACGCCAAATCCCTTGCGGTGTAGGCAGAGAGAACGGAGCGCCATAAGGCACGATTCTTACACACCTCCTTCACACGTCGCTTCCTTGACTTTCATAACTCTTTTTATGCACGCGCGTCGATTTTTGAGGCTCCTAACATCACCTTCCTCCAGAACACGTTCTATTTGGTCGTGGAATGTGTGTCTTGACCGTCCTCGAGTCCCACATCCATCCGCTTTTGCATTGTATATCTGTTTAGTTAATCTTGCATCATCTATTCTTTCTACACGTCCGAACCATCGGAGCATAATCAAACATCGTCCGAAGCATCAATAACGTTATACAATTAATACTATTTGTGAAAAAGCTTTCAGTTATTGCTATAAGCGAACTGGAAAAGCACAAATGCTTTGCTTATGGCAAATGAGTTCCAGAATAAATTGAAATTGTACATTTCCAAATGTGTAAATGTTAATTAAAGGCTAAACAGTAGATGGTGAGCGATGAAGCATCCGCCCATTGGGTATCGTGATGTATGCGTTTTACTTTACTCCTGCCTTTTTCATGCTCTCTATTCGTTATTGCTAAAGTGTTGTTGCTGTTTTGCTGTTTGTTTTTTTAATATTATGAATATTATTCTGTTTCATTATGAAGTTTCTTAGTGATTCTCCGCACAGTTCAAATATCATATTTTGCTAGAATTTTCGTCCATATAAGATAGAGTAAGGGTTTTTCTTTAATTTAATACATTCCTTGGAAGTGGTAGTTGAAATATATTATGAATTTAGTTATGATAGTTTAAACAAAAATGTTTAATACAATGTGCTGTTAGTATATTCAATTCCCAATTTCTTTTACCTTCACATCTATAATATACTGAGGCGATGGCAGCGTTTTTACGGCATCGAGGTCGTGGGGTTCGACCTCCACCCGAGTAGAAATATTTATGACAAGGATGAATGAAAAATGAAAACAACACCAAAAGAAAAGTATATTAATATCCGTTACCTAGCGACGAAAGCACAAGTATTTAGCTGCTTAGTTTGGAACTAAAGGACGCTATGGGTATTGTGTCCAAGATATTATCATTACATAGTATAAAACAAAGTCACTTTCCGCAGTCTATCCGCTTATATGCTTATATCTTTACAACTACGCAACGGACTTTGATACGGTTTTTTTATAGGTAGAAGGTGTCAACAGGGTGGTTTATACCTATAAATCATGGAATATTGTATTGAAAGAAAGTGATAATTAAAAAGATTTAAAACTTTAATTGCAAATGCGGGCTAAACCCTAAGTGATAATAATAATATCTTGGACACAATACACACAGCGCCCTCAAGTTCCAAGCTAAGCAAGTAAATGCTTGTGTTATGGATACTAGATAACGGATATTAATACATATATACTTTTTTTTTGTAAATACATACTTATAATACATAGAAAAACACCCAGACACCACACAAATATTTATGTTTGTCACAAATATTTGTGCTCGGTTGGGAATCGAACCCCCGACCTCATTGCTACAGCCGGTAGTTTTACCGATGCGCCACGAGGCCCGTCAAAACAATGTACTACATTATTTTACACCTAGAATAGGTCTACAAAAAGTCCGCAACGGTGTCTCTGCCTATCTCTTAGGGACAAGCTACAATAATCATATTTAATTGTCATACTTTTAACGCGAAACATAGTTCGCGGGGTTATCATATATCAATATATTTAGTTGATAAATACACAAATCTGTATTAATTTTGTCTTCATTAGTCTTCGATACAGGACATCAAAGAAATTTCGATAATAATCAAATTCTCAACAAAATATCACTGTAACTGGATGAATCTGAACTTCCAACCAAACACTATTAGGTTATCTCTTATACAATCAATATTTTAATTGGCAGGGAGTAATTTTCTTGAACCGGGCGAAACAAGTTCGGTAATTATCTTACAAGTAATTAAATTATTGGTAAGGATTTCCATAATACATTAATTTTGATTATGCGAATTTAGGGGTTCGCCTTTCATGAGCTTGTTTTAGCTAAACAAGTTGTTTTTTTTTTTTGTAAATATATTATTTATTATTTTTAAATTAATAAACCGTGAAAATCGTAAGAAATTCTAAGCTATGACGTAGATTCGGAGATATTTGATTTTTTTCTTGGAAACAAATAATATTCATGTAAAAAGCATACTTATAATTAAAAGAGACAGTAGACCTGTAGTCATTTAATCATTTTAAAAACTATGCTGTATTGTTTATATAATATTCATCAAATTTAGACAGCAATACAAATATACTCTAGAAAGTCTTGTTTTAAGCATCACTGGTGGTCCAAAATACAGATATAACAACCCTGTTACAACTTCATCATGTAACCAAAAAAGTCAGACCGAAAAATCCTAAGACCATGTTAAATATGTGCATTTAGTTTTGGCGATCCCGGCTCACATAAATATTTATCTGAAAAAAAAATGTGAAGTCAGGTTTCGCTAAAACTATAAAATTAGTCCGCCAAAGATACAAGATAAAAAGCCGAGATCCAATAACTGCTTTTTTTATTGTATAGGAGAGCAAACGAGCAGGCGTGTCACCTGATGGTAAGCAACCAACGCCGCCCATGGACACCAGCAACACATATATGTTACTAGGAAAGGATGGGGAAGGGGGGTGGGCCTCCGGGTACCTCTCTCACCAAACGAAACGCGGCATGAGCCACTTTACGTCGGTCTTCTGAGAGGTCGTGGTATTTCACCGGTCGAGCCGGCCCATTCATGCAGCGAACTGCTTGGCTCTACCACTGTTAGAACTGCTGTCTACACTTTCAGGTATTAAGGGTGTTAAATTATTATTCTGATATAAATGCAGTTAATCTGCACATGTTTTCTCTTTTATATTAAGTATACACTAATACATATTTTAATTAAGAAAATACAGATTAATAAAATTATAATATTGTTCGCTGCATTAAAATTTATAAGAATGTTGTCGTCCGGAGAACGTATTTTAATTAAGCCTTTCGTATCCAGTCACATCTGACTGTTGAACTAATAAATAACAGGTCTTTATATTAAATTTATCACTTTGTATTGTCCGGTCTGTAGGGATATTGTTTTGATATTAAATTAACACTAAATGTGCAATACCTGTTTTTGTTTATAGGATAGGGTTGCAAACTAGCAAACATGTCACCCAATGGTAAGCAAGCAGCTGCCTTTGGAGACTAGTAGTCGACATTTCACCATGATTAATTTATGCAATAAGTTTGAATGTTATTAAGGTTTATGGAGCGAGAGGTAGCATTTTAGGTAGTGATTTTATGGCAATCGAGTATAAAGTTTTTTAATAGATCTCGGAATCAAAGGTCAGCTGGCGCACCCACAGTTGGTATGGATGTCAATCACCCACTTAAGTTTAATCTTGCATAAAATCACTTTAATTTAGGTGTTTTCTTATAAGATTATGCGAGCAGCTGACAAGTATTCGTTAATAATTGTGTCTACAACCTCTGAAATAAGTTTAGTACTTAACTGACGTTCTTTCCACCGCTACCTAGACAGCTGACTATGGTTCAGCTTGGTACCTGAAAAACTATTCTTGAAACTCTTTTTTACAATTTTCGTGAGCTCCTATACCCACACATTTACCACTACTTTCGTCAGTGAGACGAGCGATTCTATCGTCAGCTACTCAAGATATATATTATAAGATCAATAGATCAACAAAAAAATCTATGCATTTGTGTATAACAAATATATAACTGATCGTCAGGAAATTCAAAAGAGACTACGCAAAATATTTTTAATTAATAATATTTAATAATATCAAGTCTAGATGTACAATTTAATATCTCTGTTTCGTATAATAAATAAAAGTATCGACAAGAAACTATTAAAGTTTGCAGTCGACTATTCAATAAAAAAGCTACCACTTTGTCGACTCTTATTAAAATTTTCAGTCCCTCTTGAGTTATCCTACTGAAATGTTGGAATATTAAATAGGAGACAGTCGTTTTGTCATACTGTAGGCATGTTCTTTGCCCCGGGCAGCTTTGTGCGTCACTATTATATTTATTTATGCAACGAGAATATTGAAATTGGCAAAGAGCGTGCTTTTCTTTATAACTAGTATGCAACTCCACCCGTATGGCTAACAGTCAGAGAAAAAACCTAAAAAATAATTTTGACAAAGTGAGAGATGTCATGGGGGTCATAAGTAAAGGAAAAGAGGACATTTTTGCCTACAGTGGTAGAGCCACACAGTTCGCTGCATGAATGGGCTGACTCAACCGGTGAAATACCACAATCACTCGATATCGACATAATGTAGCTCATACCGCGTTTCCAATCCCTTCCCCTCACCCCTTCCCATCCCACTTTCGACCCTTTCCATATCCTATATCCCGTAAAGGCCGGCAACGCAATTGCACACTATCTGTGTTCAGGTGTCCTTGGGCGGCGTTTGTTGCTTGCCTGCTCGTTTACCATCCTATACCATAAAAAAAACATTAATAAGAAAAATATTTAGCAATATGTAGGCATTCCAGTCATAGGTATTATTGATAATTTAATTTTAACCAGCAAAGAGTTGTCATTCCAGTGTATTATCATAACGTCAAATAAGGTGTGACCAAATTATTAATTTATTTTTGAACAGCTACGGAATAAAACCCAAAATAGTCGTAAAAATAACCACAAGCCAACCATCGAAATCCAATCAGAGTCGTAAATTAGAGCTATTAAGTGTGCCATTGAATCATTATTAGTGATTCATGCGATGTGAAAGCTGCAAGGACGCCACTTCGCCAGAAAAACTAATTCGATTACCTATTTGAGGATTTTAGCCTTCAATAATAAATAAAGTCGATTGTTTAAGTAAGAGTTTGGATTGTTAATTTATCAATTAAATTAAATTTTGTAGGTAAATCTTAAAAGTAAATATCAATGTGAAAATGATATACGAAATGTCGTTTTGGTGATCACTCTGTTTCTAGATCAAGAAGTCAAGATGAAGAACGTTTTAAACCCAGGTTAACAACGCCTTTTAGAATTTTAGAATAGTTATGTTAGATAAATAGCTTTTGTTGACCAACAAAATTGTCAACAAGTTCCGATTTTCAATATAATATTTTTAAAACAATACACATACACACACCCAAATACATACTATGCACTATATTTAAATCAGCGTATATTATATTAATTATATTATATATTAGTTAGAAAATGGTTTACTTAATTTTGCCGTTGACCATTGCAAATGCCAAATAAATTCGGAAACGAAATGCTCCCCACACTTGCAATAAAACGAATATATCACCATGCACATCCATTTTAAAATTTAAGACTTCATCGTATAAAGATGATTGTACACCAGGGTATCAAGTTCTGATTTTAAACAAAAAAACAAACTTTTAACAAATGTAATAATTGGCACTGATTAATTGGCACGTTGGCACTATCGACGATGTTTTTGTCGTTATGTTATAGCAATGACCACACAGTTCGCTGCATTAATGTGCCGGCTCTATCGGTAAAATATCACGACCTCTCAGAATATCGGTGTAAAGTGAGTTTCGCTCGGTGAGAGAGCCCGACCCCTTCCCCTCTCTCCTTCAAGTTCAAAAAATTAGTTTAAAAAAAAAGTTAAACCGACTTTTAGAAACGTACACCACAAAATTTTTAAGTAAATGAAAACAGTACCTTCATAACTAAAAAGCGATAAATAACGAAACTTACTAATTTGTATACTTAATACAATATACAAAACGTAATACTTTTATAAAGTAATCTTTAACTGTTATAATATTTACTATTGCCGCTCATTATTGAAGTCGGTGCAACACAATAGAGTACGTTACCTGGGCTTGCACCGACTCCAAAAATAAGTGACAATTGTAGTAAAGTATACGTATTAAGTATGAAGGTACTGTTTTTATTTACTTAAAGATTTTGTGGTTTACGTTTCTAGAAGAAGGTTTAACTTTTTTTTTTAAAGTAATTTTTTTCATGAGTTTTAGTGATATTAATGAGTTGTAAACTTCAATTATTAAATATATTATCACTTGTTACAAGTCCGTTTGTTAAATGGTTGATATTGTTATTATTAAGTACTTAGCTAAAAGAGTTTGATAATACTTGTTAAGTATTTATATTTTTGTTATTATCATGGATAGACAATGACACTGCAGCCCGAATGAATACCAATCGTAGCCTTGAAAGTATTGCAGAAAAAAAAACATTTGTACAATATTATGTCGTAACTCCTAACCGTTTAAGAGTTCCGCAGCTTCATCATCAGCACAGCAGTATTAGATATGGATTTAAGCTTATCTCCCAAACAACACGTTAGTCCTATACACCACTAAACAGTTTCCATCGACTAACTGCGGTACTGTCTCCAAACTCCTAACCATTAAGGAGTTCTGTGGCTTTTCCATCAGCACAGCAGCATCAGACGTAAGTTCAAGTATATCTCACAAGCAACACGTTAGCCCTACATACTCGTACTACCAAGTAGTTTCTATCGAAAAATTGCAGTGCTGTCTTCAAACTTCTAACCGTTGAGGAGTTCGGTGGCTTCTTCATCAGCACAGCATCATCAGATATTGACGCCATAAAGAATATTCCTAATACATCTCTATTACGTAACAAAAACACCATACTCGTATAAAATTTTCAGAGGTTGCCTTCGATTTCTCCTGGTTTCCATCATCAGATCCTGACCTGGTGAAAATGGGACTATCTCGAAAGTAAACTCGATCAAAAAAAATTTTTTTGAAATCGATCGATAATTGACGAAAATATCGGTGAATAGACATAAAAAAAATATATATATACATACAGACGCATTGAGAACCTCCTCCTTTTTTCGAATTCGGTTAAAAAGATGACACGTTGTGCCGAACCCATTCATTTTACGATAGGTTGCTATGTCTCAGAATGAGACGTATGTGTAATAAATATCCTTGACTGATAGATTTGTGCCTATACAGAAGTAGTTACCACGGAAAGGGTCAGAAAAGACAATGCTAGCCAAAGCATAATTTTCTCTGCCCACACCCTCAAGTACAAAAAAAAACAGATTACATATGTGGCAATGTTCGTTGAAGGTATTGACTGTGATGCTAGTTATTTCACATTTTGCAAAAATCAAAATTGAACAGTCCCCAATCACACTTGACTGTTCTCAGTGTTACACTCAAATGAAAGACGTCGTCATAAATTTTATTTTTTGAACTTTTCTCAGCCACCATTTGTGGACTTGTCCAGAAGTGACTAACGTTTGTTAAGCCATTTATATTATTTTGCGGTTGTAATAAATTTCGTTTTTATCGTTCAACACAATTTACACCGTTGGACTTTTTTAATTGCTTTTCTAGTTAGCTTTTAAGCATTCTGTGACATATAAAACCTTATCAAGATTGATGGTTAGGGAAAATATTTATTCAAAGAATTGAGTTGATTACTCAGATATATTTAACTTGCAACCTTTTTAATTAATAATAATAATAATAATATAGCCTTTTATTCAGATCAGATATCATAACAATGGATTTTTTAATTAGGTAGATAACTAACATTAAGATCTTATATTAACTAATAATTTAATCCAATATCTGTTGCTTCGTAATTTTTTCTAAATCTGCTTGCCAGTCGGCAAAGGCCTCCTCCAACCTTTTCCATTCCTTTCTTTCATGAGCCACTCTATTCCACGTGACTCCTGCCACTTTTCTAATGTTATCGTCCCACCTTTTTAGTGGACGACCCCTGTTTCTTTTGCCTTCCCTTGGGTACCACCATGTCACCCTTTTGCTCCATTTTTCATATCCTCTTGACATGTGACCAGCCCATCGCCATTTGAGCCTTTTTATTTTGTTTATTACATCGGTAGTTTTTGTTTTGCTTCTAATGATAACTTTTTTACTCTGTCAGACTTTTTAATATTTAGCATGCTCCGTTCCATGGCATACTGGCAATTTGCTAGTCTGTTTGAGTTCTCCTGATGTATGGACCATGATTGACACCCATACGTAAGAACAGGCAGTATGCAGGTATTAAACAGTTTGCTTTTTAGGTTTATATGGAGCTCTTTTTCTTTCATAGCCTCTCTTAAAAGCCTCGTTTAAGTTTCTGACATCTTAACTGTCAACACCGTAGTAACAAACTCCGAGTAAAATTAAGCGAAATAAAATAGTAAACACAATTTCTGGTTGTTGATACTCGTTTAAACAAAATTGGGACATCCTTGAAGTGATTAAAAACATACAGTGAAGTGCATACTGGAATCCGAAACCAAAACAACAACTACCTATTGGATGGAGGTTAGGAAACACAAAAACAACAAATCGGCTACTCAGTGACACCTGTCACAAACGTCAACAACTCCGATTCACCAATAAGTGTTGCCAATACTGAGAAAAATAATTGTACCATACTTTAATATCACATCTCGTTACACGCAGATAAAAATATAGAATGGAAGGTCAATTTCAAATATTTATTTGAAAAAATGAAATTAGAGATGCAAAGACAAAATGCTGAACTGAAGGAATCTATAACAAATAGTATTATGGATAAGATTGAAGATAAACTAATCCCTATTATAGAAGAAATCAAGATCCTGAAAACTAAAGTAGAAAAACTAGAAAAAGAAATATATTATCTTAAAAGGGCTGAGAGAAATAATAATATTATAGTTTTTGGCCTAGAAGAAAATGAAAAATCTTCTCGTGAACTAATATTAAAGCTCAAGGAAACATTTAACCAGGATTTGAGTATTAAGATAGAAGAGCATGATATTAACAAAATTTATCGCTTAGGAAGTAGAAAGAGAGACAGCAAAAAACCAAGACCGGTTTTGTGTTTATTTATTAACAACTGGAGAAAAAACGAAATTATTAAATGCAAAAAGAACCTGAAAACTATTAACATTGCGGAGGATTACTCTAAAGAAGTGTTAGGGAAGAGAAAAGAGCTGCAAGCAAAACTAACTGAAGAGAGACAAAAGGGCAATCTAGCATTTATAAAATATGACAAATTAATTGTTAAGGAGAACAACTACAGGGAAGAGAAAAGGAAAAGGGAAATATCCGCTTCACCCTTTTCAGATAATAATCAGCCAAAGAAAATGCAAACCATAAACACAACTAAGATTGACAGAACCAATGCTTTTGACATAATGCGAAACAGATCCAACTCTCTTACAAACCTGCCTAGTACTAATAAAAATCAATAGCAACTAAATAATAGCAAACAGAAACCAAAACTAAAGCTAACTAAAGAAACTAACAATAACGGAACAAAAAATCAACAGACTCTCCCAAGCCGACTGGTCCTCGAGGGAGAAAGCGACCACAACCCTCCAATTTCCAAAATTGACGTTCACCGAAAATCAGTAATATACATAGCATCTCTTAATGTACTCACCTTAGGTAAAGAAGAAAATCTTACGGAATTGACACTTGCACTAAAACAAATCAAATGGGACATAATTGGGTTGAGCGAAGTAAGAAGAATGGGTGAAAGTATTACATGTCATCCAGACTATTTACTTTATCACATAGGGGAGACGCAAGGCCAATATGGGGTAGGATTTATTATCAAACAACACATAAAACATTATGTGGAAGAATTCATAGGAATATCAGAACGCTTAGCGATTATGAATCTAAAACTACCGGGATACAAAAAACCGTGGTCTATTGTACAAATATATTCACCGACTGAGCAATCAAAACTGGAAACGACTTCTACCACAATCTAAACGAAGCAATCCATAAGCATACCCATAATAACATTATAGTCATGGGAGACTTCAATGGCCAAATTGGTGCAAGGCGTTCAGGAGAAAACGCAATACTGGGACAATTCACATATAGCAACAAAACCAGGAGCAGAAATGGCGAAAAAATTACAAACTTTGCGCTTGAAAACAAATTATCAATTCTCAATACTATGTTCAAGAAGAACCGGAAGAGTATGTGGACATGGATATCGCCGGATGGTAGGACAAAAAATGAAATCGATTTTATTATGACCAACAGAATCAGCTGCTTTACAAACTTCACCGTAATTAAAAGATTTAACTTCAACACCAATCATAGGCTACTTAGAACCGAGCTCAAAACAAATCAACCAAAGAAGACCAGGCCGACTCTAGAGTCAGGAAACAGAAACCTCTACGTTCACCAATTAGAACAAATAGCAATAGCCTTAAAAGCTGAACTTAAAGACTTCAAAGAGAACACTAAGGAACTAGAAACCCAAGATAAATACAACCATATAGAGAATATTATAAAAACTCAAACAAAACTCATAGCAGATACTAAAATGGGTGCAAAAGGAATACTATCAAAAGAAACTGCAAAACTCTTAGAAGAAAGAAACCAACTTATTAATCAAAGAAGTACACAAAATAGAAGACAGAAATTAGCTAAAATTAGCAAAGATATCAATAGTAGCATGAGGAAGGATAGAAAACAACGTAGGATGCAAACGATAGAAAATTACATACAGAAAACCGGTGGAACTAAAAAAGCACTCAAGGAATTAACCGACACGAAAACCTGGATCGTAAAAATGAAAAACGACCGAGAAAAATTTGACTATCGCAGAACTGACATACTAAAAACAGTTGCCTCATACTACACAAACCTATATCGAAACATTACAACGCAAACTGAAATCGATCTAGTGGAAACCTCGAACACCCCCAGTATACTCCAAGCTGAAATCAGCAAGGCTATAGATACCCAAAAGAGTGACAAAGCACCCGGGCCTGACTGCATAACTAATGAAATTATCAGATATAGCAAAGAAACCCTGATACCGGTCCTTACAGATATGTTCAATGACATCATGAATACTGAAACCATCCCACACCAATGGACCGAGTCTAACATCATCTTATTGTTTAAGAAAGGAGATAAATACGACATCGGAAATTATCGCCCTATTAGCCTTATGTCCAATATATATAAGATTTTTGCTAAGATCATCTTAAAACGAGTCGAAAGAACTCTAGACGAACACCAACCTATAGAGCAAGCAGGATTCCGAAAAGACTACTCAGTGATCGATCACATTCACGTAGTGCGTCAAATCTTGGAGAAATACAACGAATACCAACTAACATACTACATTGCATTTATAGACTATCGCAAAGCATTCGATTCTCTACAACATGATAAAATATGGGCGGCATTACTAGAACAAGGAATTGAGCACAAGTACATTCGATTAATAAGAAACATATATAATAGCAGCAGAGCAAGAATACAACTAGAAAAGAAAAGTGCTTTTTTCAGAGTAGAAACGGGCGTTAGGCAGGGAGACCCTCTATCTCCGAAATTATTCTCCGCAGTCCTAGAATCAATCTTCCGGAGGCTTAATTGGGAACATCTTGGAATAAACATAGACGGTGTAAAGCTGTCACATTTAAGATTTGCCGATGATATAGTGTTACTGGCAAATACAGCAGAAGACCTAACCAGAATGATAAAAGAACTTGCAAAAGAAAGCGAGAGAGTAGGGTTGGTAATGAATCCAGAGAAAACTAGAGCGATGACAAATGGTTGCAAACATACTATATGTCTAGGAAACACCGAAATCAACTACACGGACGAGTACATATACCTAGGTCAGCTCATAACTCAAAAAGATCAGATGCAGAAAGAAGTGAACAGACGAATTACAAATGGCTGGAAGAGATACTGGAGTTTAAGAGAGGCTATGAAAGAAAAAGAGCTCCAAACCTTTTTAATTACCAATAAAAAATCTTAAGGATCTATGAAATAACGGCCAATTTGCCACCCAAAAGTATTTTTAATATTTAATACAGAGAAAGTTTCATTTTAACTATGTTCGAGTGACTTTTTTTCGGAAAGTGAACCAATGAATAAAATTTCCTCCATCACTTAACTCACCCTAGATTACCACTAAACATTGATAAGATATGAACTAAGAATAATTTTCTGGTTTCATTTTTTTGTCCTGGTAACAAAACCTATTTCTATATCATCAAACAGTCATCAGAGTTTTTTAGTCGTCACATATAACTTCCAAAATTCCCACTCCGTGCCTATAAACTCGAAGTCGAAATGTTTCACTATCTTACTACGTCTTCATTCAGAAAAAAAAATGGAATTGTCAACCATAAGTCATCTTTGTAAGGTTTTACTTGAACTATCAAGTATATATATTACATAATAGTACATAATCGATCTCATTAACACTTTTATCTACAGGGGTCGTACAAGTAATTGAGGGGTGCGTGTATAGGCTGGCACCTACTCAATTTATTGAGCAAAATGAAAGGAATCCAGTCGATAAGAATACGAGAGAAGGGAAAGACACGTCATATTCTGTTTTATTAACAAACTTATTTCACTTCATTTATGATATAGTAAATTTGAACAGTCTCGGTGGCGCAGTGGTCGAGCACACGGCTTCTGATACAGAAGTCCGGGTTCGATTCCAGACACTGGCTCACACCAATGACTTTTCGAAATTGTTTTCGAAAGTTATGTGTGATAAATATCGATGACTGAAAAAGTTTGTGCCCGGTATGGCAATGGGTTCGTCACCTATTCCATTTGGGACGTAAACATAACGGCGAGACGAGGCTTAACAGCCGCTGCCTACACCTTCGGGTAACAAAAGGCGTGAAGTTATGTTATGTTATATTACATATAAATATTCTTATAATAATAATAAATGATATTATTCAATGTTTAGCTCTGGGGAGTGAGGTCGAGAACAATTTAAATCCCAATCAATCAATTAAATCAAAATCAATCAATTACGTAATCAAAAAACTATTCTCTAAAATCAGGAATTATTACACGTTTATAGATAAAATATTTACTCTCTGTCTCTCTCACTTTCTCTTACTATATCAAGCCACATTCAGTCGTTTCCGAAGAGAAGACAACTCAATCATACCGTTTCTATATCCTAAACGTTCCGGAAAATTGGAATTTTGTCACCCTTTTACTCACTGATCTTTCTCAGCTTCATACAATTTGGCAACCATCTATGATTGGAATGCGTAACCGGATATCCGGTGGAGGTTATCATTTTCTTCTTCAATTGAATGAATGATCGAATGACTCTTTTTGTCATCGTCCAGGTACAATTTCTGATTTATTTGACTTAGCGAAACATAGGGTCGATAAAATGTTATACTTGTCTAACTATAATTAAGCTTTTTTGCATTTTATGGAAACATGAGTCTCTTGTGAGATAAGAAACTTAACTAAGTGTTACTTCTACTAAAAGAAACTATTTACTATAACTGTAACTTCACGCTTCCGATTTAGTGATCTAAAGATTGAATTCAATATGGTCTATATGTTATTAATAAATTTACGAGAATATTTTTGTGAGTTTGGTGTGATATTTACAGATACATGACAAAATGGTTTCTGATATATAAGCAATAGGTTCCACAACCTATTATCTTGGGGCCAATAAAGTTGGCCACAACCTTATGTGTAACTATTGTATTATGATAGGTTTGTATCTGTACATTAGAAATATTAACAGTCTCGAGAGACCAGTGGACGAGCTCCCCGATTCTGATACAGAATTCTTCTGGGTCTATCGCTTCTGAGTCTTTGTTTCCGCGCTCACGCCCAAGATCTCTCGGAATTCTTTTCTGAAGTTATGTGTGATAAATATCGATGACTGACAACTTTGTGCCCGGTGTATGGCATTAGAATCACCACCTATTTTATTTGGGACGCAAAGATTCGGCGAGCCGGCTTAACAGCCGCTGCTAACACTTTCGGGTAGGAACAGGGATCAAGTTATGTTATGTTAAGTTTTAAAAATACATATTAAAAACACTGCACTGGACACGACGTTTATCATGGCTTTTACCGATTTACAAGTAGAAGTTAGTCTTAACATATAAGTATGATCTTATTGCACAAAGATCATTTATTCCCTCGGGGAAATTGCCAATCTCCGAATCTACTTAAAAGATTTTCATGCGGTTTTCCCAGTCAATTCAAGATTTTTCTTTTTGGAATAAAAATGAACTTCTTTCATTTCAATTCTCTTATAGGGAGACTGTCTGTCTGTTTATTTAGAGATTTAACTTCAACGCGTAAGTAGGTATACGTTGGAAAACACTAGTCGTAGACAATTTCGTAAAGTTTATATACCAATGTAAGAATGGGCTTGCTCCGATGGTTTAGACATGTAGAAATGGATGATGCAAGATTGACTAAGCAGCTATACAATGCAAAAACGGACGGATGTGGGAGTCGAGGACGGCCAAGACACACATTCCATGATCAAATAGAACGTGTTTTGGAGAAGGTTATGTTAGGAGGCTCAAAAATCGACGCGCGTGCATGAAAAGCGTTATGAAAGTTAACGAAGCGAGGGAGGTGTGTAAGAATCGTGCCTTATGGCGCTCTGTTCGGTCTGCCTACCCCGTAAGTGATTTGGCGTGAAGCTATCTATGTATGTATTATGTATGTATATTAATATTTTAAAGTGAAACTTTTATTACATCGTCTCAAACTTTTTCGTCTGCGTGTTGCATGTCGCGTGACGGTCGGCCGCGGAGTAGGGATAAAGTGAAAGGCGCTCGTCAGAGCGCAATGAACGCTCAATGAACTTCTTTCATTTCAATTCTCTTATAGGGAGACTGTCTGTCTGTTTATTTAGAGATTTAACTTCAACGCGTAAGTAGGTATACGTTGGAAAACACTAGTCGTAGACAATTTCGTAAAGTTTATATACCAATGTAAGAATGGGCTTGCTCCGATGGTTTAGACATGTAGAAATGGATGATGCAAGATTGACTAAGCAGCTATACAATGCAAAAACGGACGGATGTGGGAGTCGAGGACGGCCAAGACACACATTCCATGATCAAATAGAACGTGTTTTGGAGAAGGTTATGTTAGGAGGCTCAAAAATCGACGCGCGTGCATGAAAAGCGTTATGAAAGTTAACGAAGCGAGGGAGGTGTGTAAGAATCGTGCCTTATGGCGCTCTGTTCGGTCTGCCTACCCCGTAAGTGATTTGGCGTGAAGCTATCTATGTATGTATTATGTATGTATATTAATATTTTAAAGTGAAACTTTTATTAAATCGTCTCAAAGTTTTTCGTCTGCGTGTTGCATGTCGCGTGACGGTCGGCCGCGGAGTAGGGATAAAGTGAAAGGCGCTCGTCAGAGCGCCTTTCACGTCTATTATCGTTTATTTACACGTACAAACAACACAATAAATATATTTGTTTGTTTGCACTCGGGTGGGATCGAACCCGCCCCGACCTCGTGTTATCGGTAGTGCGGTTTACCGATGCACCACGAGGCCCGTATGAATGATTGTCTAATTACCGTCCTCTTTACCAATTTCGACACATTTTCTAGGATCGGGTTTGTTTGTTTGTTTGTTTTTTACATACATACATATACGTACGTACGTATTGCAGGCGGAGAAAAAAAAAATTATATTATTAATATAACAAATGACACGATAAAAGGGAATATAATAAATTCGTATGTATTGTAAACGACGGAGGCTTTTAAGTTTCCAATTCAAAAAAAGTGAACTACATATATGTGACACAGTTATGTTCGTCAATTTATTAGCGATAAGATAGTGCTCTTTATATATGTATTTGTCACATTTTCATAATAAATCAAAATATCATATTTACTGGAGGAAAAAATATCGTTTTGTTTTGTAAAGATCCTTTGTTGTAATGTTGTTAACGTTTAATAGGTGTCGCGTTAACCCTAGTGCCGTAGCTGGAATACTTGTCGATTCGGGCGACATCTATCGATATAATACGATATTACGGCAGAATCATCAATAGTAGCAACCTAGTAGCGCCATCTAGGAATTATTGTCGTGACCACGTAAAATAAAAAACATTTATTAAACCCTATTAACAAATACAAGATGGCAACTAAATTAAAATCGCCCTTATCGCACAATCCCCTGAAAGCCGGTGACGTCCGGTTCGATTTCAAATTAAACTAGTTTTCTCTCTCTTTGCAAAACTGCCACTGACTTGTAACTAACGAATTAGTGGAGGAAGCAGACTGACGCCTTTCTTACTTTACTTAAGTTTCCAATTCCAAAAAGTGTGCCAGGATTCGAACACGCGACCTATGCGATTCGGAAGCCGTGTGCTCGACCACTGGACCACCGGAACTACATATATGTGACACAGTTATGTTCGTCAATTATTAGCGATAAGATAGTGCTCTTTATATATGTATTTGTCACATTTTCATAATAAATCAAAATATCATATTTACTGGAGGAAAAAATATCGTTTTGTTTTGTAAAGATCCTTTGTTGTAATGTTGTTAACGTTTAATAGGTGTCGCGTTATCCCTAGTGCCGTAGCTGGAATACTTGTCGATTCGGGCGACATCTATCGATATAATACGATATTACGGCAGAATCATCAATAGTAGCAACCTAGTAGCGCCATCTAGGAATTATTGTCGTGACCACGTAAAATAAAAAACATTTATTAAACCCTATTAACAAATACAAGATGGCAAGTAAATTAAAATCGTAACCAATATTTTATGGTAACTAAAATACGTGAACAGTGACTTACATTCGATTTTCGAAAATTTTTAGTTAAATGTCTATAATGTGAAAAAAAGTTTCACTTTTACGGTGGTTTCATAAAACCACACAAGTTTTTTTTTTTTTTTTTTTTATGGGATAGAAAGGCAAACGAGCAGGCGTGTCACCTGATGGTAAGCAATCAACGCCGCCCATGGACACCAGCAACACATATAGTGTTACTGTAGCGTTGCCGACCTTTAAGGGATAGGGGATAGGAAAGGACGGGGAAGGGGGGTGGGCCTTCGGGTACCTCTCTCACCGAACGAAACGCGGCATGAGCCACTTTACGTCGGTCTTCTGAAAGGTCGTAGTATTTCACCGGTCGAGCCGGCCCATTCATGCAGCGAACTGCTTGGCTCTACCACTGTTGTTAATTGACACTAGGATTATATTTTTTATACTCAATTTACTATATACCTATGACAAACAGACAAAAAAATGAACAAAGGGTCCAGCTAACTTCTAACAAGAAAGGAAACCGCAATACCTATTATTTATCGCCGAGAGAACCGATCTCATTATTTTTAACGAGCCAGTCGAACACGCGCCAAAAATCTTCCCAATTTGTTGAAAAATAATAATACAAATAGCTAAATTATTACGCGCTTGTTGTCATATTGGGGTAAAAGTAACGTATGGGCGGAACTATATGAAGGGTTCAGAAAAACTCGAAGGATATGAAATACTACAACTACCCATTTGGTATATTTCATGCCACATTGTGATATTATATTTTAAAGAGAGAAGAACGAGTAGATTACTAACAGCCAAACATATTAATCTTGCAATTGTTGAAGTAAGGAGGGCACGCACCAATGGCTCGGACACGGATGTAGGAGAGGGTGGGGCTCCGGATACCGCTCTTGCCGAACGAAACGCGCTACTTTACGTGACTATTCTGAGAGGCCGTCCCCGGTCGAGCCGATCCATTCATGCAGCGAAATGCGTGGCTCTGTCACCCTAATGTATGAGTAATAGGAGAAATAAAGACTCGTTCCTTTTTTGGAAATCTACTACTACAAAACAA
Source organism: Euproctis similis (assembly GCA_905147225.2). Taxonomy (NCBI): domain Eukaryota; kingdom Metazoa; phylum Arthropoda; class Insecta; order Lepidoptera; family Erebidae; genus Euproctis; species Euproctis similis. Next base: position 13,367,983 of record LR990105.1, read on the forward strand.
CATAACATACAACAACAACAACAACAACCTAACTTCACGCTTTTTCTACCCACATGTTGAGGTAATGGCTGTTAAACCTCAACTCGCCGTTATGTTTATGTCCCAAATGGAATAGGTGGCGAACCTATTGCCATACCGGGCACAAAGTTTTTCAGTCATCGATATTTATCACACATAACTTTCGAAATTAATTTTCGAAAAGTCATTGGTGTGGGCCAGGATTCGAACCCGCTACTTCTTAAGTCAGAAACGGGGTGAATGACCATGGAACCACCGAGACTTTAAAACAAAACAAAACCAGCATATTTATAGGAAAACACTTTTCCATCAATAAATCACAGTGAATGGTTGCAACAAATAAACGGTAGGAGATTTTCAAATAATTTGCCGAAGCTCACAACAATTTACTGCGATCACGCGATGCAATTTCAAAGCTGGCATGTCATTCTTGTTGCCCTTTCCGTGCACGGGTGTAGTTCCCCCAAGACATTTAACGGTCAAATATCAAGTATCGTTAAAGATATACGAGATATTTTTCTCCCCCCCCGTTTTGATTTTTACTTGACCCAGGGGGAGGTAAATGGTTGTGATCGATGAGTGGTTAATACGACGATACCAGTGTGTATTCAGTAAATTATGCTATTGTTGTTTGTTGAAGTAAATGCTAAACTACTAATATTTTAAAAGTAATAAATGAATAAAATTTACATTTTATAAAGTTCAATTTGTGCTATTTATCGGCATGCGTTTTGGCGCGCAACACAACTGCTATGTCCCGCTATGTTAATACTGTAATATCTTCCTAAATATTCGTTTAAATTTCATGCTCTAAAGGGCGAGCCGGCCCATTCAAGCAGCGAACTGCTTGGCTCTACCATTGTTATAGTCTATCACCTGTCTCGAAAAGTACCTACTAATTAAAATTGAAAAAATAATTGCCCTTTAGATGTTTTCTTGAGCACGGCTACACTAAACCTTGTCAACGTGAATCTAATGTTCCTAAATTATGCAAGTCCAAAAGTAAACTATATGATTTTCTAGATAAAGATTTAAGTTAAAATAGGGATCATTTTACAATATAAATATCATTTATTATCACGGTAAAATCGGATATCTCTGAAACTATGCAACGGATTTGAATGCAATTTCTTGAGTGGTATAAAACCCCTGTTTATTTTTTCAAGTGTTATCGTCATTAGAAAGGGCACACAGGCGTGGCTGGGGGCTGCAACTAGACTCATCATGTTCCCAGACAACATACTGTTTTACATCAGAAGAGAATAAATTATCCACCTGTATAATGTAACAATTCTCCCTCTGCACTTGATACTCAGTTTACAATAGCCACATTTAAACTTGAGACAGCCACTGGATTATGTTAGATTAATTTTGATAGACTGTACGGAATTGTTTAGTTGACAGGCAGCTTAAAAGATGAAATTGTTTAATAATTCACCTCGTTATAATATTGAATTGTTTTAATAAAACTTTCGAGTTAACGAATGAGGGTGAATTTAGATGAAGAGGAGATACAGAAGACGGATCCCCAGTTGTGGATTATTTGAAAACGATTAAAATTAAAATTCTCTCCTTCAAAATGTATTTTTTTTTTAATTCTTCTGTATAATTCTCACGACTTTTGTTTTTTTTTAACACCGATACCGTGGGTAACATTAAAATGTTAGGAAAGTTATTGCGCCATCTTGTGGAAGATAGTAAAATAAATCGAACACAAAGATGAGCTATCCGCCGCTAGATGCCTCTAGTTGCTACTTGCGCAGGAGTCTGATTTAATTTCCTTGCTTGAATTGTTGTGTAGAACTAAATAACATTTGTTAATAGTTCATATTATAATTGTGATTATGATTAAAATTTATATATATAGTATAGCTAATATACTATTATTAATATTATTATTATTACTCTTATTACCAAGATTGGTTTTTAAAATAAAATTTGCGCATGACGATATACGACTATTCTTAAAATGCAGACAATTAAGTGCTTTCAGTGTTGTGTATAGTATATAAATTTATATAACTAATTAAGATTTTAGTATATGATTTTAGTTTAATAATATGTTAAAATTACTTCTAAAGATGATTGAAATCAATTAAGAGTACCTATGACACACCACATAAATCGATAGATGGCAGTAGTAGTTGTTTTATAAGGAACATTATACTCAAATATGGTATCATAACACTGTCCCCTTAAATGCTTAGATCCATAGATCCTTAGATCTTTGAAAGTAGGAAAAAATTTTGTTGCAGTTTTTTTTTTCAATAAATGGAGGGGGTCAACGTAATGGTTTTTATATGTAATTTATATACAACGTAGTAAAGAAAAAGTGTTCCTTTTTGGGATGCACTTCAATTATAAACGCTGTAAAAATACCGTATCAGTTAATTTTATATAAGTTTAATTTACATTTAAGTTGTTAAAATAGCATTATACGCCATTTCAGAAATAAACAGTGTTTTAGCCAGTTCCCAATAATCGCAAAACTATAATTGACATAAACAAACGCACTCTGTTCCATTTTTAAAATACGATTGTCATGTTTGTTTTTTTTTTCTTTAAATTTTCGAGTTCCGTCGCTTGTAATTGGATCCGAGCCACGCTGGGCTCCGTGAAATCACTAATCCGACTAATTCTGACAGCCATATGTCACTGTTTAACGACCATGGTGGCGGCAATCTCGAATATGATTTCTTATGAACGCTACAGAATGTATTAAAAATAAAAACTAATATTCCTTGAATGATCGCCGTGACTCAGAATACAAAAAAAATAAAAAAATATGTATATGTAATAAAGAACCTGCGCGTAGGTATTTAAACAAATTTAATACTTGCCTTATCTGATAAAGCATCTTAATGTAACTTGTGAAATAATATTGTTTTAAGTTTCCAAGTTATAATAATTTATTATTGTAAAATACTTATATTTTTTTCTTGATACTTATTTTAACTCGAATAACTTCACTCGAAGGTGTAGGCCGTTAAGCCTCGACTCGCCGAAACGTTACGTTATGTCTCAAATGGTGACGTAATGTATTGCCATATGTAGGGCACAAATTTGTCACTCATCGATATTTATCACACATAACATCTGAAAAGAATTTCGAAATACCATTGGTGTGAGCCCGGATTCAATCCCATGACTTCCGAATCAGGATCGGGGTGTTCGACCACTGAGTTGGACCACCAAGACTTATTAAAAAGACTACCATGAATAATATAAAATAATGAGATACACATCCCATACACCAAATCAATACTTTTGAAAACCCAAACGATTAACTTGAAAATTTTAAAGTATTTTTATACATTTAAGGATTTTACAATAACAAATTGATTAACAGATTCGCTGGATTAATGGGCCGGCTCGAACGGTGAAATACCGCGACCTCATAGAAGATCGAAGTAAAGTGGCACATGTCGCGTTTAGTTTGGTAAGAAAGGTACCCATCCCCCCTTCCCCATCATTTCCTATCCTACTCCGTTAAAAGTTGGCAACGCAACAGTAACACCTTATGTGTTAGTGGTGTTCATAGGCGGCGTAGGTTGCTTACCATCAGGTGACACGCTTGCTCGTTTGCCCTCCTATCCCATAAAAAAAGTGAATGATATCTACCATTACAACTTCTAATACCAGTTAGTAATAATTATAGTTTACTAACTACAGTTCATCTGCGTTATAACTAAAAACCAAAGTTTTGACAAATGAAATATAAATATAAAAAAATCATTGCATTTGGAAATGCTACACTGGATTCGCTAACTACTCATTTGAAACTATACTATATATAATAATATTCATTGGATTACAAACAGTGTATACACAAAAATGATTTTAACTGAAATTAAAATTTAAATAAAACCAAAATAGAAATAAAATTGCTTAACTCAACTCATACTATGAGGTTATAAATAGTATGAATTTGATAGTTATTATGAGTACTTAATAACAATTAATTATAGGCCTACTGGTGATACGATATATATCGATTAAAAGGTCAAATAATGTTATTAATATTAATCCAGAAACGAAAGATGAATATAGAATTGAAAGACAGAAATACGCAGCAATACAGAGTGTGAATGTAAAAATTCAATTTTCGCATACAAATAGCTATTCAATATGAACAGAACATGTTAATTTCTCAGACTTTACTCGTAAAATCTCGTCGATAGTCTCTCATCAAAGTCCACCGGATTTTTAGGCTTATTTGAGAAATTACTTGATTTGGATTATAAAATTACAAAAGCTTTATCGTATCCGAGTTTTGTCCCATGGAACAGATAGCAAACTCATTGGACTTACATCTTTTATTCATTAATCGAAAAAAATAACTCGCATATTTTCCGAAATTTTGTTAATATGTAAATATTTAATTAAACATATTTTAACACTAGATCTGTAAATATATTTGACTTTCAAAACTGCACCTAAAGACATGATATATTGAAAGGACAGATGCAGCATTACCAAGGATTATCTTAAACAGGACCACCTGTTTTCTGACGCGAATGTGAACGTGGCCTTTTAGGAACGGAAACATTTATTCTAATATCATATGTTTCAGGATTCTTGACGATTTACGACGTAAGGTGTCCTAAGGATTTTGGTGTCGACTGTTTCGAAAATTATTGCGTAGTTCTAGGGATGTTATTGATTAGGTTAGTTCAAAGGTGAGGCTGGTGTGTTAGCTAAAGAAAACATGTTTTTGTTGTAAAAGTTCCGAGTGGTGTCTGGAATATTTTCGCCTTGTATATTATGTTTATTTATTTATTTATTTTTTAATGGGATAGGAGGGCAAACACGCAGGCGTGTCACCCGACGGCAAGCAACCAACGCCACCCACGGACACCAGCAACACATATAGTGTTACTGTTGCGTTGCCGACCTTTAAGTGATAGGGGATGGGGAAGGATAGGGAAGGAGGGTGGGCCTCCGGGTACCTCTCTCACTAAAGGAAACGTGGCATGAGCCACTTTACGTCGATCTTCTGAGAGGTTGTGTTATTTCACCGGTCAAGCCGGCCCATTCATGCAGCGAACTGCTTGGCTCTACCACTGTTTTAAAATTTTCGTTATATTATCTATTTGTTTTTCTTAATATTTATCTTCAATAAGTGCAGTCCATAGAAAGAATATAACAAAGTCTTGTTCATTTTAATATCGAATATTTAAGGATCAGTAGTTACTTAGCCTGTTCACGAACATCCAATTAACGCCGGTAGTTCGTCATTATCAAATTGGTTGTACTTACGAGTATGACGAGACTGATTGTATATTTTTTACCCATGCCATGTTAGAACATCTTTTCATTTAATTATAAAACGTACATACTTTAGGAGCAAGATGAATATACTTTAATTTCGACGCTAAACCAAGCGTAAGCAAAAATGGTTTTCTATAAATAGCTCGATACAAAAAAATACCGTCACCCTCACAAGTTTGATGTCATAAGCATCCTTGCTTTTTATATTATTATTTTTTGTTATAACCGTTTATCATAGTTAAAACTCATAATGAAGCTGCTACTTAAGTGGTCCGGTAAAGGAAACAAGGGGGGGATTAGATAAAACAACCGTTTCGGTGATCTTGTTAGTTATATGTTTTTACAGCTCAGCAAGATGACTTGTTTGAGTGGTTTTATCTGAGATGCAACTGGTTGAAATAATCTTAAGTGTAAGTAGCTGTATGACGCCATGTTTATGACATAATATCAAACGGTCTGATTATAGTAGTCGTCTGTAGTTTTATAATCACAAATTACATCGAGGGTATAAGATAATGATCAGTATTAAAGACAACAATTTTAATTTAAAATAATAGGTAGTCCATTTTATTTAGTTATCTTAGAGTAATTATCCATTTTATTTAGTCATCTATAGTAATTATTCGAAAATATTAATAAAAGGATTGAAAAAGAAACTCGTTAGTGTCGGAAATTTTAAGTCCAACGCTAAATGTACAGATAATATCAACAAAAATAGCAATTACTTCATGGGTATTTGGTATAGAAAATTTAATACCTATTGTATAATAAAAAGAAAGCTCTTTTTAAGTATTTGCAGTTGGTAACGATCATGGTTATGATTTTAAATGATCATTATTTTTTATCCCAATTTTATAAAGAACATTTACAAAGCTGCAAAGCCATCGTTGAACGAGTCAGAATGTGTTGTTAATTTTCACGCGAGTTTTTTTTAACACTCCCCCAGGGGTGAATGTTATGATTGAATACAACCCGCTAGTCGCGGATGTCGGTGTTTTAGTTCAGTTTGTTTGTTTTTTTTTATACATTCTATCTGCGTTTTATCTGTGTAAAAACACCTTTTAAAAGTACTCAACGAAATGAATGTTGATGGCACATTGTCTTATCCTTTTTTTTTTTTTTTTTTTTTTTTTTTTTTTTACGCGAGGAAATGCTTTATGCACACCCCCCGCCTGGGGACGGCAAGGGGTAGTGTGGGACTCCCAAAACAGTAAACTGAAATCCGATCCTAGGGTTACCCACTAAAACCTCGCGGCGGCCCTCCTCCGGCGTTGGGGTGGTCCAGGATTCGGATAAACCCCTCTGGTCCACCCCGCCGTCGCCCCCCCTCCGTCACGAGGGGGTGCTCATCCTCGGGGAGCCTCGGCGAGGCTCCCCCGGGCGGGGCGGCTCGGACCGCGCGCTGTAAAGAGGCGCGCGGCCGGCGGCGCCCCCGACGACCCTCCCTGGCCGCACCTGGGGGTCATCCATCCCGGGCCGCGACCCGGGCGCACCCGCGGGGTGTGCGCCCTCGCGGCCCGTCGACGGCGGCGATCACTGAGCTCGCCGCCGCCGCCTTCGAGCGGGATCGGCTCTCTCCCGACCCCGCTCGGCGGCCTCCTTCTGGAGCATCACTGCTTCGCAGAAGGAGACCACAGCCCTCTACTCCTCCTCGCCCGCCAGCATTGCCGCGACCAACGCCGGCGGGGACAAGTCTCGCCCGATCCCGTCGACCAGGACTCGGCGTTCGGCCGCCCAGGCCGGGCAGACCTCCAGTGTGTGCTGGGCCGAGTCCAGGTCGGATGCGCAATGGTGGCATCTCGCCGTCTCTTCTCGTTTTATTCGACTCAGATACTCACCGAAGCACCCATGCCCGGTGAGTATCTGAGTCAACCTGTAGGTGACAGTGCCCCATTTACGGAGCACCCAGGCCTCGAGGTGGGGCAGGACGGCTCCGACGGCGCGTGAACGCGTACCGCCCTGGAGGACCAGCGCATCGCGCCAGTCCCCCAGGACCCGCCGGAAAGCCTCCCGCCTCCGCACTTCGTGTCCCCGCGCGTTCCCCCCTCCCCGGCCGAGATCGTACGCGGCTGCGTACATCTCGGCCAGGATGATGAAGGGGGGATAGCTCGCGAGGACCGTCGCCGCCTCGTATGAGATAGTACGGTAGCCCCGTACGATCCGTATGGCCATGATCCGCTCCAGGCTCCTCAGCAGAGCCCTGGAGCGGGAGGCCCCCGCGAGGTCTCGCGACCAAACGGGGGCCCCGTACAGGGCCACGGACCGCACGACGCCACCGTAGAGGCGGCGAACTCCCTCCCCCGGTCCCCCGAGGTTGGGCAGCAGGCGATGAAGCGCGCCTGCCACCCGTCGCGCTCGGGGGACCATCCGTACGAAGTGCTCCTCGAAGCTCCAGCGGCTGTCCAGGGTGAGGCCGAGGTACTTCATGTACCGCCCCACCGGGACAACCGTGTCACCCACCCGGATCCGCGAGGCCGGTGGTTCCCGGCCCCGGGTGAGCCGGTGGAACCACAGCGCCTCACTTTTGTGAGGCGCCACCTCCAGGCCCAGCCCGCGGATCCGTCTGACGACGATTGCCACCCCCAGCTCGGCGAACCTGAGCGTCCGCTCGAAGTCGGGCCCCGTGGCGACCACCAGAGTGTCGTCTGCGTAGCAAACGACACTCACGCCACGGGGCAACATTGTCTTATCCTGTGAAACTTCACTTTAATGTATGAAAAAAAAAAACATTACAGCTGTTTTGCGTTTAGCGAAAGAAGATTATATTTAAAGAGGATATACTTACTTATCTTTTTGTATAGCTTTGGAATATATCAGTAAAATGTTTGTGATGTGCTGAAAGCTGGCTGGACTAGCTTTTTATCGCTAAAAACTTCCTGACTTGTTAAGTTAACAGCTTCTTCACGCCATTAAAATTTCCTGCTTTTACGACTTACTCGTACAACAAAACAATCGGTATATACATCATAACAGCAAAGATATTCATCGGTGTCTGTGCTACTAAATATAAATATAAAAGTTATGTTTTTATCGTTTTGAAATTATGTACTAAATTATAATTTATTTTATGAGTTTTTCTAAGAATTTTAATTTTATTTCTGTCTGTTTCTGTGTTCATTTATGACTTGCGAACAACTAAAAGGATGACAACCAGAAGATTAAAATTGGTAAACAGTAGATTTACGTGATTGTACATAATATATTTTAGATTATATTTATGGAAAAATTTAAATCTATACACTTTGCTTGAATCTTCATTAATTCAGTTTCGGTGGTCCAGTGGTCGAGCACCCCGCTTTTAAATTAAGAGGTTGTGGGTTCGCATCCTGGCACACACCAATAACTTTTCGAAATTAATTTCGAATGTTGTAAATTCGTTCGAAAATGTGTAGGTATGGAAATAGGCTCGCCACCTATTTCATTTGGGACGTAAATATAACGGCGAGTCAAGGCTTATTAGTCACTGCGTCCACCTTCGGGTAGAAAAAGGCGTCAAGTTATGTTACGAGTATGTATGTTTCACTAATTATAATAAGGAATTCTGATTTTTTTTTAGTTCACATGTATTATAACTGCTGTTAAATGACTTATTTGGTATTTGAACCGGGAGTAGGCTTTTAGATTTTATTATTACAGTGGTTTCTCTGACCAGTTTCAAAAATAAAAGAGTGTGGAATTTCCACAGGCTTAAGCAGCCGGTGTATTTGTTAGTCCATCTGTCATATGCAATCTCATAAGAGTGGCTTGACAGGTATTGTGTGGCCATTTTAGCAAGAATACTTTACAACTTATTTCTATGTTCTTATATGAATTAAGTTTAAGAAGCACTGTTTCTTGTAAAATAACATCTAGTTTTTTACAGCTTTTGAACAGTAATTAACTAATTGACAATTTATTGGATGGTCGCGGGTTCGAATCCTGGCTCACACCAATGACTTTTCGAAATTGTTTTCGGAAGTTATGTGTAATATATATATCGATGACTGGAAACTTTGTGCCCGGTATGGCAATAGGTTCGCCACCTATTCAATTTGGGACGTAAACATAATGGCGAGACGAGGCTTAGCAGCCGCTGCCTAAACCTTCGGGTATGAAAAGACGTGAAGTTATGTTTATTGGATGTAGTTAGATTTGGAAGTTTATTGAACTATGTAACTGAATATCATTTTAATCCGTTGCCGGATAGCCAATTGCCAGATTTTATCCGCATTTCGGAAAACTTTGATACTTTAATGATATCTGTGTGCGTTTTAATTTAAAATGTCCCGACCCCGCCAACGGGACGCATAACTCAATCAACATCAATCCAAATCAGTTTGGACGTGGATTTAACAAGTAACGTGCCCTGTTTGCGTACACACGTAACTTAATTCGAAAAACGAGTAGTGCGCCACACAACCCTGTCCGAACAAGCTTGTCACTGCAATGAATGTGCCCCACAAATCACCGGTTCGGTTGTTCACGGGGGCATTTTTTTTTACGTCGTTTCATTCATTTCAAAGTAAAATTGAGTTTGGTCTACAACATTTTTAGCACTGAACGAAGGCAAAGTATGTTTGCAAGCGAAATATGCCTCCCAATATATCACGCTGAAGATGGTGTTCCGTCCTCCGGGCAGTGTCCATTTTAAACATGTGTAAGGGTTTCAACAAAAAATGGGCGACTTTTAGAAGTGCCGATTTTAAATTGCAGGAAATGGGTTGTTTTTATCAGGATACAGACATATGTAAATCTTAAAAGATTTGTAGTATGAGACCAACTATGAGATATTTATCATGAGGAACGCAATTCACACAGGGTCATCTAGTCCCATGCAGGTATGTGTTATGGAAGCACGCAATATTCCACGGGCCTCGTGGTGCATTGGTAAAACTACCGGCTGCAGCAATGAGGTCGGGGGTTCGATTCCCACCCGTGCACAAATATTTGTGACAAACATGAATATTTGTGTGGCGTCTGGGTGTTTTTCTATCTATTATAAGTATGTATTTACAAAAAGAAAAGTATATATGTATTAATATCCGTTATCTAGTATCCATAACACAAGCATTTAGTTGCTTAGTTTGGAACTAGAGGGCGCTGTGTGTATTGTGTCCAAGACATTATTATTATTAAATATAAAACTGTTTTTAATGAAAATTTTGTAGCTATAGGGTAACATTAGGTGTTTGTTATCTTTTCTTTTCATGAATAATATTAATCAGTATGACGTTTACCTAATCAGTATAAGCTATTTTTGACGTAAATCCAGACGTTATAATCCAGACGCAGACCAAATATCCTTGTTCGTGATACAAATATTTGAACTCGGGTAAGGATTGTCCTCCACTTCACCACAAAATTTGAATTCCCAAAAAGAAATAAACTACCTAATACTGAAGTGACCAGAGACCGCCAAAAGCAGAATATCAACATAAAACAATCACGTTTGCACAATTTATCATTAGATATGGTTATGCGTTGTGACGTCACGAATAATTTGTATTATTTATCAAATAAATGTGATAATTAATTAAATAATAAACTGAAACCTAAAGCCTTAATACCCGAAAACATCCATAGCGCCTTTCAATATCATATTATCGTGTCATATATTTCAAAGTGAACTTCTCAAAAGGTGATTTACTGGACGACGAATAATTTTAAAACTGACACGTTATTATATTTCAAAGTTTTCGATCGTAAATCTTTGAGTGTTTAATTTTTATTTATGTGATGTGTGATGTTCTCTGTTTGGACCAGTTGGCGCGGAACTTTCTTTTTTGTCTTTCTGTGTAGTGTTCAAATTTAGAACACAATGGTTGCATTTAGTAATATGTATGTACCTTTATTAGAACTGCCAAGATTTAAATTTTTTTACGGAATTGCGAGTTGCAATTCTATTGCTGAAAGAAGGAGAAAGAGAAAGGTATTATACACTACTCGCTCGTGTATACGACTGTCGCGCCTACGTCTTATATAACGGTTTTAATACACGGTCTTTTTCTTACGGTTTTACTATCACAATTTTTTCAGTTCAGTCGCGCCTCAAAATCCCTATCTGCTTTAACCTGACGAAAGGATTTTCGAAAAACTTCTCTAAGAAAATTTGATGAAACAATAATAAAAATGGAATACTCATTGCAGCAATCTCGAATAATGTTTTAGATAGATACAAACTTGTTTTTAATTTTAACTGAAATTTACCTGAAGCCTTAAAGTAACAAAAGTAATTTTATAAATTAACAGTCACGCCATAAAACTGCGAGATCTTTTGAAATTATCTGCAAACAATAAATCACTGGTTACTAAAATTTGTTATTATAAGAAAACTAATTTAAAATAACGTCATTCGTATATTTTAGTATCTTTAAATTACTAACAATGATTGATGATCTTTTCTTAGAAAAATATCTTATTTGCTTAGAGTTTAACCCAAGCTTAAACTCTATATTATAGTTGTTAAAAGAATACTACCTTGTACTTTCAAGCCTTTAATATCCACAGATGTAAACAGGACGGCAAATATTTAATGAATTATTTGTTCCCGTGTGACTGTTTTATCACACTAGGCATAAACTTAAAAATACATACATGGCTTCTATTAATTAAAAACATATAAATATTTTATGACTGGCCAAAAATTATTCAGTTTGGTACTTAACAACTAAACCGGCAATTCATTCCCTCTAACATTAGCCGTCACACAATAGGTATGTTTGCCGGCAAATTAGCGTTCCCGCAAACTCGGAGCGCATCGGAGTCAATTTAGGTAGTCCTTATTGAATTACAGACCGACACGTTACCGCAGCCCGTTTTCATATAACCCATATCTAAACGAATATTAAACCTTATAGTTTAACACTTAAGGTGTAAATTTAGAAGCACTCGTCAACGCAGAGATGTTTCGTTCTGCTGTCAAAGTAAGGTTTAATATCAACTAGACTTAGAAATATGTAATAGCGGAATAGATACATAGTGTACAGCGTAGAGCAGAAGTTATGGTATGTAGTCTCCGAATAGAGTCGTATTTCACTGTAGTAATTTCACAGGTAGTGTGTCTTGTTTAGTTATAGATATTATGTATGTTTCTATCTAGTGTTAAATTTAACACAACATAACTTCACGTCTTTTTCTACCCGAAGGTGAAGGCAGCAGCCGTTAAGCCTCGTCGGACTATTCGAATGATCGATATTTATCACATAACTTCCCAAAATAATTTGCCAGTAACGGTACCCGCGACTTCTTGATTCAGAAGCGGGTTGCTCCGAGACCACCGAGGCTGGAGACTTAAACTGACTTTAATATACTATGTGTTTATTTTTAATAAGATAGTTAATTACGCATCTAATTTAGACATATATTTATTAATACAAAATGTAACGGAATTTCGAGGACTATGTTTAAAAAGCCGGTCGCGATACGGCTACCACAAAAAACGACCCTTGGCCCTGGTAACACACAACATCCGCACACTTAGGACCGACGAGAAGATTGCCGAGCTGGAAGAAGAATTAAGCAAGATGCGATGGGACATCGTGGGATTATCAGAAGTCCGAAGACAGGGGGAGGACACTATAATCCTACGGTCTGGCAATCTGCTATACTACCGGGAAGGCGACAAAACCTCTCAGGGTGGTGTCGGGTTTATCGTTCACAAATCTCTTGTAGCTAACGTGGACAGGGTTACGAGTGTGTCGACAAGGGTAGCGTACCTTATACTCAGAATATCCAAGCGATATTCGTTGAAGGTCATACAGGTTTACGCACCGACCTCGACACACCCAGACGAGGAGGTGGAGGTTTTATACGAGGATATCTCGAAGGCCATCCACTCCTTCAAAACCGAGTTCACGGTGGTTATGGGAGATTTTAATGCAAAACTAGGCAGACGGAAACACGATGAGCTGAGGGTAGGGCAATATGGAATTGGACAGAGAAACCAAAGAGGGCAGAAACTGGCTGATTTCCTGGAGAGGGAAGACCTCTACATGATGAATTCGTTCTTCAGGAAACCGCCTCAAAGGAAATGGACCTGGATAAGCCCCGATGGTTCTACAAGGAACGAAATAGATTTCATTTTAGCGAACAAACGACATATATTTAGTGATGTCACAGTGATCAACAGAGTTAAAACTGGGAGCGATCACCGACTTGTCCGTGGCATGCTGAATATTTGTATTAAGGCCGAACGTTCGCGACGGATGAGATCTATACTCCGACCTACACCTGTCCAGTACCAGAACCCGGAAAACTTTCAGCTTGAACTTCATAATCGCTTCGAATGCCTGGACCAATGCGAAACAGTGAACGATATGAACAACAGGTTCGTGGAAGCAGTCCACACAGTTGGTACCAAATATTTCAAGAACCAACGTGCTCATAGAACCAAAAAACTTTCTGAACACACTCTCGGGCTCATGGAGAAAAGACAGAAGTTGTCGGTGCAGTCCTCAGCTGATTGGTCCGACCTCAGGGTACTGAATAGGCAGATCTCCAAGAGTATTCGACGCGATACTCGCCAGTACAATGCAGTACGCATCAAGGAGACCATTGAGCGTAATCAAGGCACCAAAGTATTCGCAAGAGATCTGTCTATTGGGCAGAGTCAATTGACCAAGCTGAAGGCAGACAACGGCATCGTCATTTCTTCTAAAGATGAGATCCTGAGAGAGGTTCAAAGGTTCTATGGACAGCTATACCAATCTTCACAGATTCCTGTTGTCGGCTTGGCTCCAGATCCCAGATCCAAGCTAACTCGACACTTTACTGAAGATATCCCGGACGTCAGTCTGTACGAGATCCAAATGGCTCTTAAACAGTTAAAGAACGGGAAGGCACCGGGTGACGATGGAATTACTTCCGAGCTACTGAAGGCAGGCGGCAAGCCGGTTCTAAGAGCCCTTCAGAGGCTTTTCAATTCTGTCGTGCTCGGGGGCGACGTTCCAGAGGCATGGACCAGGAGTATGGTGGTGCTGTTTTTTAAGAAGGGTGACAGGACCCGCTTGAAAAACTATAGGCCAATCTCGCTCCTGAGCCATGTCTACAAACTGTTCTCCAGAGTCATTACAAATCGACTCTCGCGCAAACTTGACGACTTCCAGCCTCCCGAACAAGCCGGTTTCCGAAGAGGCTTTAGTACCATAGACCACATCCACACTCTACGCCAGATCATAGAGAAGACCGAGGAATATAATCGACCTCTATGCTTGGCGTTTGTGGACTATGAGAAAGCCTTCGATTCCGTCGAGACTTGGGCGGTGCTGCAGTCTCTTCAGCGGTGCCAAATTGACTATCGATACATCGAAGTGCTGAAGTGTTTGTATAGAAACGCCAATATGTCAGTTCGAATCCAAGATGGGAGTACAGAGCCTATTCCACTGCAGAAAGGTGTCAGACAAGGAGATGTTATATCTCCGAAGCTGTTCACCGCTGCATTGGAGGACGTCTTCAAGCTCCTAGATTGGACCGGGCTAGGCATCAACATCAACGGCGAATACATCACTCACCTTCGATTTGCCGATGATATCGTGGTCTTGGCAGAGTCGCTGGAGGATCTGGGTGCAATGCTCAAGGATCTTAACAAGTTATCCCAACAAGTGGGTCTACGAATGAATATGGACAAGACAAAAGTCATGTCCAATGTCCATGTCATTCAAGTACCGGTAACTGTTGGAGATGCGATCCTCGAAGTTGTCGATCAATATGTTTACCTAGGACAAACTATTCAACTAGGTAGAGCGAACTTCGAGAAAGAGATTAACCGACGGATCCAACTCGGCTGGGCAGCGTTCGGGAAGCTTAGGCATATCTTCTCGTCCAAAATTCCTCAGTGCCTTAAATCCAAGGTCTATGACCAGTGTGTGTTACCAGCGATGACATATGGTTCTGAGACATGGTCTCTTAATGCTGGCCGTATTAAGAAGCTCAAAGTCGCTCAGCGTGCTATGGAGAGGGCTATGCTCGGTATATCTCTACGGGATAAGATCCGAAATACGGAGATCCGTAGACGTACGAGAATAACTGACATAGCCCATAAAGTTAGCACGCTGAAGTGGAGGTGGGCAGGCCACATCACTCGAAGAACTGACGACCGATGGGGAAAAAAAGTTCTTGAGTGGCGACCACGGGTTGGTATGCGTAGCGTAGGCCGTCCCCCCACTAGATGGACAGACGACCTCATAAAAACAGCCGGGAGTCGCTGGATGCAGCTGGCACAGGATAGGGAGTTATGGCGCGCTAAGGGGGAGGCCTACGTTCAGCAGTGGACCAATCTGGGCTCATGATGATGTTTAAAAACAAGAAGTATAAAATATTAGAAATATATTTGCCATAAAAATCAATATGAACAACAGAGAAAAGAAATGTAATCGGTACCAAAACTATATGATTAATGACAATACAATTTGAATACAAAACAAAGGAAAACAACAAAACTTCTAAATATAAAATTTAAAAACTATCAGCCGACCAGCTGCACCAAAAAGTCTGCAACACTAATTATTTTATACTACTTATATCCAGGGTGGATAAGACAGAACGGTGGTTAAGTTAACCAAGATCGCATGTTTTAGTCCAGTCTTCGCCATATTTTCACTTAAGGACGATAAAAGCTAGATCTTAAAGACAAAAATTCATTTAAGAATAATTATATACTTTTTCTTGTTACATAAAATTGGCACAAATATATCAAGTTAGGCTAAAAACGCCAAAAAATGAAGACTTATTTACAAATTTCAGTTTTAATATTCAATATTTAAATGAATTAATATATTTAATTTATTTTTGACACACTCTCAATCGTATTATTGTTCTTATTAATATTTTATGATGACTAAAGGAGTCGTTTGTTCGCTGTCACATTCGTTACTCATAAAACAACCAATTATAAGTTTTTAAACTTATTCAATTAAAAATATTTTTTTATAAAAGACCAAATATATTAATTGCAATTTTATATTTATGCTAATTAGTTTTTGCAGACCGACACGCCCACCCGAATGTCTATCTATTCTTTAATAATATTATAGTTTTATATAATTTATCTGGTGAATTTCGGGTGTTAGTTGATTAAAAAAATAAAGGGTCAAAACAAAAGCTCCAAGTGTCACTCACATACAGGTCCGGCTCCTAACATCATCTTCCTCAAGAACACGTTCTATTTGGTCATGGAATGTGTGTCTTGGTCGTCCTCGACTCCTATATCCATCCGCTTTTGCATTATATATCTGCTTAGTCAATCTTGCGTCAATATTGCCCTTTCTTACTTTTACACCGACACTCTTTCCATACAACTTCCTTTCTTACAACCTTGTTTTCGACGCGCTCAGCAAGAGTTACTCCGCAGATTTTGCGCAGTACCCCCATTTCGACCGCGTTTATCCTACTTTTATGCACACTCTGCCGAACCCAACTCTCGCTTCCATAAATTAGTGTTGGGTCAATCAGTACCGCATTGTAGATTGCTATTAAATGGATTGAACGTTTTTTGCGCCGAAGAATCGGCCCAACGCTCCATTTACGCTATTTCCTAACGCCACTCTTTTTGTTACATCCTGCCATCCCTGTTAAAAGCGTATCCAAGATATACAATTTCATTCACCTGTTCCCGCACTACATCATTGACCATTATCCTTGGATTCCTCTCTTTCAAACATCATAACTTTCGTTTTCATCATATTCAATTGTAAATCTTTCATCAAGCAATCAGCTTAAATAATAGTTACTAGTGTTGGCAGGTTCGACGGCTATTGAGGCTAAAAGCACGGCGTCATCTGCGTAGAGCAGGCAGCTCACAACTAGGTCACCATCCCTACATTCGTCGGTCTCACTCTCTGGAGACAACTGTCCAGGTTTAAGTGTCAAGACGATGATTATGATAAATCTTTGTAAGAACAGCGATGTTCTTTGATCTATGTTAGGAGAGAGAGAAGAGAAAGAAAGAGCCTAGACGAGAATATTAAATTGGAACACACCAATAACATGCTTTGTGACTGGAAACTTTCTGCCCGGTATGGCAATAGGTTCGTCACCTATTCCATTTGGGACGTAAACATAACGGCGAGACGAGGTTTAACAGCCGCTGCCTACACCTTCGGGTAACAATTTGTACACTACAAGGGATTTGTATAGTAAAATTGAATCCATTTGAAGCAAAAATCTCATTGTTATCCATCAAATTCAACAAGCTTAATACTGAGCAATTACATACAACCAAATATTGCTGAATTGACATTAGAAATCTTTAGAGTGCATCAGACACACACAGCGGAATGACGAATTAAGGGGAACTCCCCTAGTTTAACAAATTAAATTTTGCGCTTTTCATTTGCAAGCACTTGTAACAAAATCTTACCCAAGGAAATGAAAGTTTGTTATATATTAGATTTTACATTGTCGACTGGTAAATGGAAAGGATATGGTAATTTTTAATTCAATGTTAGTAATATTCACACACTTATGCATCAAGAGTCGCGAGTTTGAATCCTGGCGCATACCAATGACTTTTCTAATTTAATTTCGAAAGTTATGTGTGACACAGATCGATGACTGAAAACTTTGTGCCCAGTATGGCAATAGGTTCGCCACCTATTCCATTTGGGACGTAAACATATTGGCGAGTCCAGGCTTAACAGCCACTGCCTCCACCTTCGGATAGGAAAAGGCGTGAAGTTATGTTATGTTATACCTATTAATGTATAACACGTATTTTAATAGGAAATTATACATAGGCGGTGGTCTATGTTTAATTAAATTTAAAATATTTGTCCATTCTATCTTTGAGCAGTTAGCAGCTGCTAAATCCCACTAAAATATTTTGTATGGTATAAACTTTACAAAAATGATTGGTAACATTTACTAGTGACTCTTATCACTAGTAAATACTACCTTAGGTTTTAAATGAGAAAGAGAGAAAAATAATAGACTACTAGGAAAAAACTGACGAGTGTTATGTCTCAAACATAATCCAATCATAGACTCATCAGAGAAGCGTCGAGTCGTGAACCGGCATTTCAAGTCGAGATAAAGACCCGGACATACTCCCGCACGTGGCCCGCGCGTGCTTCACCAATATGCCGCTTGTCCCAAATGGATACAAAAACATTTCACCCCCATATATTTGCTGTAACACCGTTACGGTTTCTGCAGCGATTTGTTCGTATTATTATTGATAGATTCAACTTAAATGCTTGATCCAATCAATTAATTTAGAAGTTGAAGTAGCTGTAATGTAAGACTGCACTGCGTTGTATGCTTTAATTCGTTTAAATTATTTGCCATTGTATGAATTCTACTAAGCACTACTATATAATAATACCTGAAGCAATTTTCCAACTATCCTCAAAAGGCCAACCATAAGCGCTCTACTCAGCACAATATGAGATATTTTTAGGTAAAATGTATAAAAAAAGTTATACAATTGACCAAAACAACTTTTAGGATTATATCGCGTTTATTTCTTACTTATTTATATTTATTTCCCGACGTTTCGAAATACCATCTTTTTGTTAATCACTCGTGAAAATGATCTCTGTAAAGAGTTCGAAACGTCGGGAAATAAATATAAATAAGTAAGAAATAAACGCGATATAATCCTAAAAGTTGTTTTGGTCAATGAGTGAGATTCGCGAAAGTCTTAGAAATAAATATGTAAAAGTTATACAAATTTTCTCATTTTTTGTCATAACTATTTGATTGATTTTAAGTTTGGGAAGAGTGATTTGCTACAAAGTATGTACCTACTCACGAGTGTTTTTGTAGGTAGTATAATTTATCAGATATCGTGAAAAAAATGTTTGCACACCTTTTTCCAAAATGGCTGCCGCGGCTTTCCAGCGTACAAAATGTTAATACCACAACTGTCCGAAAAATAAAATCGCGTCTTCTAAAAAAACATAAATCTCATGTAACATTTCAACGACACACAATTAGAAAACATGTTACACTACTGTGTAATAGAACACAAACATCCCTAGTTCGCATTTTCAAAAATAAAACTTAAGTAAAAGCCCTCCATTAAGTAGATAATGCGCTAACAATGTTCGTTGGGGACGAAACCGTTAAAATGGCTGTACATTTGCGTATGAGTGGAACTGTCCAATCAAGGCTCTTCAGGCCGTCAAGCCCGATATTGTCCTGTAGAGCACTCAGCGCGGTTTTTCTTTTTTCGATTGCATACGAAAATTGCTCGCCGTAAAATTTATTTACTGATTTAATACAACACGTGGTTTTACAAGTAATTAGGTTTGTTTTTTAATTTTGCTCTTTTGTTATTGCTTTTACTCAAACCCCTAAAAATAGAAAGAAAGAGTTATTCAGACTACTGTAGGCGATACCGGGGATAGTGAAATAATCAGCCCAGTTATATCATGAGAAAAATCCCCCGTGAAATACAGCCCAAGGTATATTTATATATAAAGATTAAAAAGAAACTTTAAATGTCATTATAATAGACGATCATCGCTTTCGTTCATCAACAGAGGAAACAAGCGTGAAAAGTGTTGAAATATTTAAATAAAATAATAGACATTTCAGAGTTTTAAATATTATAAAATCATATCGTCTTATATTGCCGGTGAATATAAGATAAAAATTCTCACCGCATCTTTTAAACGCATATAAAAATTTTAGTTTTATGTAATGAGTTTTATCTTTTAAATATATCATGAAACGTCCTCAGTCATAACATTTTATTGCACTTTCGCGGAGAGTTTCCATCTTGTTGCAGCTGAAAATACACAAATATGTTCAGAATTTAAGAGAATCCCCAAATGAAAACGTGTGAATATGAGTTGCAAACTAGCATTAATGGAAGCTCTGATTACACTAGCATATATAACGATAAAACCACGCGCTACTGGCTATTAACGGTTTAATTTAAAACAAAAAAAAAGTATTAAGACAACCATTGCATAGATAGTTTCTAATTAAACATAGTTTCAAGTGGATCTCGTGTTTCAAAGGCGCCCAAGTCACTTGGTGTGGTGTGAATGAGGCCGAACTTACCGTCTTAGTGGTGTCATATCAAATTGTTTGATCATTTTGAGAATATCTTGTAACGTTTTACATTACTAGATTAAAGTTTATATGGAACAAAGGTTCAGGTTACCGAGTATAAATAGTAATAATAATAGGTATACCATGTATCTATTCATCTAAAAATATAAAATGAAAACGTCTCTTAATTATAATAATTATCTTTACTTTTTTAACTTTATTATTTTATTCCAGTGATATAAGGTATATATTATATACTAAGGTGATATTTACCAAGAGTATTATTTATTTACAATTATATTTTCAAAACTATGACACATTTTTATATTTTCCGAGTTAATTAATTCAACTGTTTGTTTTAAAGATCTTTATTGAAATTTTTGATTCACAAACGGAATTAAAAGAGTTGAATGTCCTACAACATTATTTTTATATCCAACTGACAGGAAATTTTTGTTCAGTTATAAACAGAATAATTTACCGGACATTCTAAATTCAAAATTCACTATTAACAAAGTAAGAATATGTTCCTAATTTAACCCAAAATATATATAAAAGAACTTGTCAACACGACAGACGGGATTTTATGAATAGCTCTACCGCAAATTCGTAACCCTCCAGATTCTATTTTTAAAATTCCCACTTTAGGGTTCGAAAGTTACCAAAATAATACGAACTTTTATGTGTTCACCCATAATCATATCCTTTCGTGTAAAATGTCTCAATTAGGCACGGGAGGATGTGTGGACACGGTGGAATTTAACGACTTTTGTATACTACGCTTTATATGGTCGTGCTCAATTGGTCCACAGACTAAACGCATTGTTTTATTTGCGAGACACATTGTTTTTTATTGTAACAAACAAAACATAACATAACTTCACGCCTTTTTTACCCGAAGGTGTGACTGTTTAGCCTCGATTCGCCGTTACGTTTACGTCACAAATGGAATAGGTAGTGAACCTATTGCCATACCGGGCACAAAGTTTTTAAGCAATCGATATTTATCACACAAAAGTCATTAGTGTGAGCCAGGATTTGAACCCTGACTTATTGATTAAGAAGCGGGGTACTCGAACACTGGACCAGCGAGACTTATTTTTTTTTAAGTTTTCATTGTAATACGTGCAACAAGTTGTAACATTTTTTTTTTTTTCTTAAATTACTTACTAACTTTATATTACTTCATGATAAGAGTTCCATTAAATGAATAGTGTATTGTGTAAATCTGTTTTTTCTTCATTGTGATTTGACATGAATTTATGTAAATACGTGAACATATTATTGAGAGTTAATTTGAAGACGTACTTAAAATATCCATCAATGCAAAACTGCATACAATACGTACGCAGATACAAAGTTATGTAACTTGCAGTGTAAGTAATCAAAATCCAATCAAAACCAGCGTGTACAAACGCGTGAAGTTCATTTACCCATGCAATGTAACAATGATGTCTTATCGCCCCCGCATCGATCTGTATCAAATATCTATTGCCACCTACGTACATCTAGTAATGAATCTATAATGAGCATCACCATGAATATAAATTAGCTAATATAACGAAGTTGTTCGGCTCGTGACAGAAACGTATTGAGATGAGAATGCAACGGAGTTGTCACTCTGGCATACAATGTTGTCAATCGGTCAACGAATATCCCAAACTCACTTACGAGTAGAATTTTTGCAGTTGAGGTATTTTGCTGAATGAATGGCTGCAGTTGGCCACTAATACTTAAAATAAAATAAAAGAAATATTTGAATTTGGAACTTTAAAATAAAGAAGAATAAACACACTATCAAGTAGTCTATTACTCTATCTAATAAATGGCGCCATAAATTACCACGTTTTTTTTTTAATTTATTGAGTTGGCGCTACAGAAAACTAAATTTTAAGCCAGATTTGTTAGTTTTATACAAACCGGGCTGTGGAATTGAGTTCCACCGCTTGGTGGCAACAAATTTATAACATGCCCTGAAAGCAGTGGTTCTAAATTGTGGTGTACCTAAACTGTTTGTCGCTGACCGAATGATATATATGCAAACTAGTCTCTCTTCCGTCTTAGTTTATAGTGCAGTTACTTAGATGGCTTTGTATGTATGCCACCTAAAATTTGTGTATAGCCGTGAAGTTGTAGTCTAGCTTACATAACATAACTTCACGCCTTTTCTACCTAAAGTTGTAGGCAGCGGCTGTTAAGCCTCTACTCGCCGTTATGTTTACGTCCTAATGGAATAGGTGTGGAAACTATTACCATACACCTGGCACAAAGTTTTAAGTCGTTGATATTGATTACAAATTATGACGCATAGCTTTCAAAAATAATTTCGAAAAGTCAATAGTGCGAGCTTGGAATCACACTGACGACTTCTTGATTGGACTACCGAGACTAAGCTATAGTTAACTTAAATTCAACTATTATTAATATTAGTCCCACATAGCATATAAAAAATATAAAGCAAGAAAAATTCTGCAAAGCTTTTCGCATGACGTAATTGTGTAGTACTAGGGGACTAAGCATCAACACAAGGCGACCTACAACTCTAGTGCTCCGGCAACTCATTAGGGACCCCGCGCTGTTACGAAGCCATCCGAGAGACTTCAGCCGGAGCAGGAGGGGTTCTTCTCTTTTCGAGAGCTACTTGTGTACTACTGACGTCACTATTTGTCAAAGCATAATAATTTTTTGATAGTCGAAATTTGTCTACTGGTAATTTTGCGTGAATTTGCTCTGTCATTAAATTATTCTGTGAAATAAGGAATAAAGCTTTTGTTGAAAAAAAAAACTATAGTATTTATTCTTAATGAATTTCTTCCGACACAAGAATATTGTGTGGCTAAGATCCTACGCTCCAACATTTTAGACTTTACAATCTCTGTTAATTTGAAATTGTCTCAATTTATTTTGCCAGAGTTGCTCATTTGTTTCTTGGTCTCGTAGTAGGTACTTTTATTTACATTGGGACTGTGTTTTAATAATATTAATAGTATAAACTTTGGCTTTAGTAAACTTAACATAGCACTACTTCACGCCTTTTTCTAGCCAAAGGTGTAGGTAGTGGTTGTTAAGCCTTGACTTGCCGTTATGTTTACGTCCTAAATGGAGTAGATGGCGAACCTTTTCAGCCATCGATTTTTATTACATATAATTTTCGAAAATAATTTCGTAAAGTCGTTGTTCGAAAGTCAGTCAGTCCGTCAGTCGAAAAGCCAGGATTCGAATACGCGACTACTTGATTCAGAAGTGGGGTGCTCGACCACTGGACCACCGACACTATTTTTGCTTTAGTAACTGTATTAAAACATAATTTATTTTCTTCTTTTATATTTTAATGATCTATTAATTCAAATAATATTACATTCAGTAAGTATTTAAGATGCAAGATTTCTTCATAAGTAGAATTGAGCCATCACACTAACTGGTAACTGTTCCGTAATTAAACTCGTATTAATTCCGATCTGGTCCGATAAAATAGGTTATTACTTGTATTTGTGTTGATTTACTTTTAATTACTTTATAATTGTTAGTTTAAGGCAGAACGTATACTTACAATAGTAGACAATATTAGTTAAATATTCAGCCAGCGCAGCCAGAAAGAGAACATATCATTTCAGAAGTCGTATCAAGTTCCTATGGAAATCCTAAGGTATAAGGCTCTTCCAATTAAAGTGAATCCAACTATAATTCAACATAAATAAATGAAACACAGAACACTACACTGAAAAAAACATATTTTTTTCATTTATGGCGCAGTCGGGTATAAAAATTTATGACCATCAATAAAATACAATGTTAATTTTCTTTTCGCTACCTAAAAGATTTTTGACACTATTTATAATTAATTATAAACTATTAATTATATGGCTATAAAATATTTAAATAACCTGTAATGGAACTCAATATACACGATAAAACTGTTTTTATACAAATACAATTTGAAGTAGTATGTAATATCGTTATTATGGACATGAGTTATGAAAATCGAATAATGAAGTATGTATAAATCGTGCCTTATAGCCCTCTATTCTCTCTACCTGTCCTGCAAGCGACTTGGCGTAAAGTTATGCATGTATGTCTATAAATATTTTGCTAGTTTAATTCCTGTATTTTAAACTAGCTACAATGTGGCTTGAATATAAAATTTAGAGAGACGCTGTCGTATAAATTGTTATTTAAAATGCCCATGGGACTGTATGCTCATAAAGAAGTGTTAAGTCCTTTGTGAACATTTAGTGTAAACAATCTGGGCATGTAGATCGTGTTGCGGCAATTGAACGAAACCTGCCTATAGATATTTAGTTACATTTAGAATTGAAACATCGATTTGTGCAATTATTTTACGAAAATACATTTAAATAATGATAAGTTCTATAAAGAAATATATTCAATGGTCTGGAGATCGAGCAACTAGCTTTTGAATCAGTAAGCCTCGGGTTTGACTATTTTTTTTTCGGGAGCTATGTGTGATAAACACTAATGACTGACAAACTTGTGTCTGATGTATGCAATAGCTTTTGCCGTCTATTCTATTTGGGACGTAACGAGTTTCAATACACCAAGAATTGAAACCCAACAGTCGCAGCTAATTCTACTGTAAAATGGAATTACATATTTTTAATTTATACAGTGGTAAAGCCAAGCAGTTCACTGCATGAAGGAGCCGGCTCGACCGGTGAAATACCACGACCTCTCAGAAGATCGACGTAAAGTGGCTCATGCCGCGTTTCGTTCGGTGAGAAAGGTACCCGGAGGCCCACCCCCTTCCCCATCCTTCCTTATCCCCTATCCCTTAAAGGTTGGCAACGCAACAGTAACACTATATGTGTTACTGATGTCTATGGGCGGCTTTAGTTGCTTACCATCAGGTGACACGCCTGCTCGTTTGCCCTCCTATCACATAAAATAAATAAAAATAAAAAATAATTTCGCATATACGATATTATAAATAATTTTTAAATGGTTGAAATTTTAAATTTGCTGTATATAATATCTTGGTCACAATACGTAAAGCGCCCTCTAGTTCCAAGCCATGCAACTAAATGCTGGTGTTCTAGAAACTAGATCGTAGATAAATTAATACATTTAAACTTTTTTTGTAAATACATACTTACAAATACATAGCAAAACTTCCAGATGCTATACAAACATTCATGCTTGACACAAATATTTGTACTCGGGTGGGGACTCGAACCCGCTGACCTCGATTCTGCAATCGGTTGCTATACCAATGCATCACGAGGCCCGTCAAATGACCATCCAAATTTGATCGAGCACCAGTGAACTGGGTAAATATTCAGCTGTCGATGCATAGTTGGCTTAAGGATTCCCCACAAGCCATCTATCGTAAATATAGACAAATTACAAATACAGTTCAACTGGTCCCTTACAATGAATGATCATAATAGAGATTGATTGTGAAGGTCTGAGCTTAGAATTAAATTCCGTTCTATAACAGTATAGTATGCTATGGCAAGGGTTGGTCTAAAACATACAAGATTTTTATGGCTTGCTGTAATTATTCATATTTTTATTTAATCTTAATTCTTGATAAAGACATTTTGAATCTCGTGGTAAAAATAATAAGCTAGTGTTATATATCCTACCTGAACATTATCTATATATTCATCAATACATATGAATAAAACTGAAATGTCTGTTTTTAATAGGAAATCTAGATTTTTGTCGGTCTCTTTGTTCCGGGTAATATCTGAAATGGCTGGACATTTTCTGACGGTACTTTTATTGGCAGGTAGCTGGTCTACGTAAAAATTACTTATCTATACAGGTAATATTTGTTTGGAAATTTGGGGATAGAATTTAATCTTTTTCAATCTCACAGACGAATGAGTGTATACTAAAATAAAATACACAAAACCACAACCTCTCTCTTTAAAAAAATAAAAAAAATAATTATAATTTCATTAGTAAATATTTAAATTCTCACTTATTCACGACTAAGTATAATAATAGCTTTATTAAACTTAGTCGTGATATTATTTTTTCAACTCTACTAAAGTAGGCCAAGAAAGAATTAATGACATGCAAGGTTGTTATAGGAAGCCATACAAAAGTGACCGACGAAAAATATCCTATTACTTTCTAATATCAGTAATCTCCTGGTGTCTAAGTACTTTGGTATTAGTTGGACACTCTAATTATTAGGTTATATTTTAGTTAATGCGATACTTTGTCACTTTTTAATAAGAAACTGTTATGTATAAGTAACTGTTTATTTTTTTCTCATGCTACCAAATCTATGCACAAGATTTTAAAAAAGGCATTCTATTAGTAACGTAACTTTTTTTTACATATTTTTTTATATACTCATTCAAACTCTGATACAACTATTAGTATTTGTTACTACTTTGTTCTTTTCACAGATATAAATACCTTAAGCGCTAAAGAAGTTTAATTAATTGTTTTTATGATTAATTTAGTATTAATTTTATACTACTTGTAAAATTCGTCAACGTCTCGTCACAACATAATAAAGTTAAAGTTGAAATTAAAAAGAAATATTTATAATATTATAAGCTGACCCGGCGAACTTTGTTCCGCATCAAAAGTAATTTTTACAGCGTTTACGATTAAGTACTAAATCTCGGAAATTATAACTTTTTCTTTACTACATTATACATTGTTTGTACACACAAACCACTCAGTTGACACCCTATATATAGTAAAAATAACCGCATCAAAATCTATTGCGTAGTTTCAAAGATCTAAGCACTTATGGGGACAGACAGCGGAAAGTGACTTTGTTTTATACTATGTAATGATTTTTCGTCCATTTAATAATCATTCATACAGATAGTTATGTTACGTAAAAATGTATTTATCAGAATTATATAACATATCTTCACACCTTTTTCTACCCGAAGGGGTAGGCAGCGGTTGTTAAGCCTCGTCTCGCCGTAATGTTTACGTCCCGAATGGAATAGGTGGCGAAACTAACCGAACCGGGCACACAGTTTTTTAGTCATCGATATTTTTCACACATAACTTCCGAAAAGTCATTGGTGTGAGCCAGTGTGAGGATTTGAAACCGCGACCTCTGGATATAGGAGCGCGTGCTCGGCCACAGGACCGCTGAGACTTAAATATTATTTAACTCAGATTTAAATTAATTAATTACCTTCGATATATTCTCATTACTTAAAGTGCTTACAATTTTGTCCCGTGCCATGGGCACTGTCATCCATACTACTTGATCCATTTCTATAAGCCCAGTTTAGCTTTCCTCTGCTCCATAATGATTGATGGTTTGCTTTAACGTAATTAATGGCTCTATTTGACAGGGGTCTACTTTTCCTCATTTGAATCTTTATAAACAAAGTTTGGTAGGAAAATTTTATTGAATTAGATTCTTTGGATGTTTTTTTATCTTTGCCTTCACGTTATAAATAATTTTGATTATATGACCAACGAAAATATTCCCAAGGTGGGTTGATGTCAGACAGGCAGCCGGTCATAAAACTAAAGTCAGAAACAACAACACGGATGACAACATAGCTCGAAAGGATGACATGTTGTGCCGACCCCATTAACAGCTAGATAAAGGCAAGAAAATGATGGTGATACACTCTGATTTAGATTCCAATATAATATTGCCAAAACTTCCAAATATTCAAGAATTAAATTATTTTCACGTAAAATATCAAATAAAATTATGTAATTACACTATTGAATGTTTGGAAGTTTTGGCATTTTACTGAGTCTCGCAAATTAATAGAATTTGGTAGTAATTTTCTGAAATGATTTCATTTTAAATTTTTATTCATTAATAATATGTTTTGTGTTTTCAAGATTTTAATACACGAAGATATAGTCAGTATTCCCTCATCTTAGCGGTCATTCGATTTCGTCCTTCCAGAAAGACCGCTTGCAAAAAGATATTGAAAAAGCCATTTATGTACGTAATTGACATCGCGACCGACGAAATACAGGTATAAATCTCCTAACCATCGAAATGTTGCAGTCTCATAAATGCTGTAGTATAAAATATATTTGAATTAAACAACAAACACATTTTGGCAACGTCGCTGTAAAGGAAATTGTCCTTATAATGTTCAATGTTACCCATAATAGCGTTTTAATAACCTTATCATTATTTATAATATGAGAAAACAAAAGGGTTTTAATACCGTGATGGTTGTGAAAGCCTTTTGTGTTATGGCGGCCGACTTATTATAAGATAAGTGAAGAATACATCATAATATACAATTTCAGGCTAGATATAAAAAAAATTACTTACTTGTCATGATTAAAAGTGAGTGAGTTGTGTAATAATCCTGGTTTGCCTACGTAAGTTATGTATGTATGTTGTTATTAATTAATTGTAAAAAATATTACGAACTATTTATTACTACTTTAACTGAAACAGTTACATAATTTATTTAGACAATATATAGACATAATTTAAAGATTTTTTGATTTTTCTATCTAACAAATATATAGTATTAGGTGTGCTATAACATATAGGCGATGATAAATTATATAGCTTAGGTACCTATTCTGAAGAATAAAAACAAGTAAATTTTATGCGTATGACCGGAATTCAATAGCAAATTTATATGTATCATTGTAACGATATTTTAATCCGAGACACATCTTGTGAAATATCCCCACATCCGTACATCGTTAGAGGCACGTGTTTCAACTCAAAAAATAGAAGAAGGTGGTCGTTAAAATTTTTGCCTGGGTCAACTTAAAGGTTGGATATACGAGGGGACATATTCGGAAATCCACGGACATCATTATCCTGCTAAAGATACAATATTTTTATGTCTGATAATGCAAAAACATAATTTAAGAACTATAGAAATATTGATGTATGAAATGGAATATAAATATTATTGCTAAGCTAGTAAAGCTAAGCTATACCGACGGCAAAAACTTCAAACGCCAAGCAGTTTGCAGCATGAATCGGCCTGCTCAACCGGTGAAATACTACGACCTCTCAGAAGATCGACGTAAAGTGGCTCATGTCGCGTTTCGTTCGGTGAGAGAGGTACCCGGAAGCCCACCCCCCTTCCCCATCCTTTCCTATCCTACTCCCTTGAAGGTCGCATCTGTAACACTATATGTGTTGCAGGTGCGGCAGCGGTTGTTAGAGAAGTGATATTTGACAAATCAAGCCGGCCCTGTACTGGGTGGCTCTACCACTATTAAAATATATACCTTATAACATCAACCATTTGTTGATACAATTTACATAAAAAGATGAGTTAAAAACATAAAAATGAAAGAAATAGTATTTTTTTTATTATCTCCGTTTGTCAAACGTCCTTATTATGATCTTTCAACATTCAATATATAGTTATTTTTAAATAATCACGATTCAAATTGAAACGTGTGAACTATAATAATACATTTCACAAAAAAAAAATGGAAAAAAATACGCCTACACGACGTTATTTACTAAACGATCGTACGTTAAAAACAGTGATCAAGTAAATGATCCAAAACGTCCAGTCCATCGATTTAGCCGGAAAGCGGTTATTTGGATACCCATTTCTTTATAACCGGGAAAATAATAATTTAGGATATCGACCGACATACGAAGCGAAAACACCATCATTATGGGTACTTGAATCCATTTATAAATATATAATATAACATCAATGTTATTCAATGAAATTAAATTGTGAAACCTTTGGTGTAGCTGGAATTAATATTCAATTTTGTATATTGATTATATACGAGTTTTTGAATGAAATATCACAGCTTATAAGTATAATATAATAACATAACATAACATAACTTCACGCCTTTTGTTACCCGAAGGTAGGCAGCGGCTGTTAAGCCTCGTCTCGCCGTTATGTTTACGTCCCAAATGGAATAGGTGGCGAATCTATTGCCATACCGGGCACAAAGTTTTTCAGTCATCGATATTTATCACACATAACTTCCGAAAACAATTTCGAAAAGTCATTGGTGTGAGCCAGTGTCTGGAATCGAACCCGGACCTCTGGATCAGAAGCCGTGTGCCCGACCACTGCGCCACCGAGACTTATAATATATAATATAATATTTTGGGATTAATTTCCAATTGAATTTAAATAAAAACAAAAGTTTCCAGATTAATTAATTTCAGCAAGTTACACAATATACAATACAAAATTGTTTTCATTTTCAATTCTTCACGCGCTTTCTTGAGGTGTAGCAGAAGTAAATCGGTGCCTCTGTAAACGATGGGCTTACGTTAGCGAAACCCTATACCTATTTCATGATGACACTAATCCCAGAACATTTTGCCATATGAGACATGGTTTTTTAAAATGCCTTATTATTTGTATTTACCGAAATTCCAATATTGACCGATCAATCATAAGTCTTCGTGCTAAACCTGTAAATGAAATGACACCTAATTAATTTTAGAAAACAATTCCATTCTACTTACTAATGATTCTAATTGCTAGCTTGGATCGTGGTATAAGAAGGTCTAATTATATACTGTAAAGGAAATTGACAATAACATAAATTATAACTCAATATTTTATAACGGCCAAATGTCAAAACTCAATTGTGTATTTAAGTACTTAACGTTTAAAAAGATAAAAAAAAACAAGAGGAGCTTGAATGATATTTAATCGGCGTCTGTTTGGCATCGTGCGGACACCTTGGCCTCAACGATAATTTGATCTATAATAAAAAATTAAAAGCATTTCGTTTAAAAAAAGCATAATTGCTTAATGGCAACCCTAAATTGTGATTCTATATTATTTATTCATGAGACGAGCCTCGCCGATCTTCACATACTATTGAGCGTTCGTTTCGTGCCCCGAAATTACCTATCCCATTATGTCATGAACCGTTTTATGAATCTAAATTCTTTATAATATAAATTAAGTAGGCATCATTTTATACGATGCCTTGCTCCCTTTCTTATTAAGCGTAATTACTGTTTAACATAGTTTAAAACTAAAGTATAATATAAAATTTAATTTCAGTCGAATCGCTATTAAATTTAGGTAAGATATAAATAATTCTAAAGGTTGTTTCTTTGATAATATAATAGTCTGTGTAAGCATTATTTGATTACAGTAATCATGAAGTATAAGGATGTTTGTAACGAAATTATGATGCGTCTTTTTATCCACAAGGGGAATCGAGATGATTCATATAAATATGAGAATTTGATAATGAAAACAATTTAAACGGTCGAATTATATAATTAGCCGCGTATCATGCGAAATGATCTTAAGTTTTTATACGTTAATAACTAGAAAAAAAATCACGCCTGAATCATAATATGTATATTGCGTGTGTTGTTATGTGTAATGCCTCCTGGTCCAGTGGTTCGTAGTAATGTATGTTGCGCAGAGGTTGGATGGTTCAAACTAAAGATAAGAGTGTTTGGCACATGAGTTTCTGGCGTAGTTCTTCTCAAGTTGTGGTATACTCGAAATCAATGACACATGTTATAAGTATTTAACCAAAGACAACCTATTCGGACAAAATAAGACAGTTAATAGAAGGAAGCTGACAAACACAATGAGATGAAGCGTCGTTCTCGAGGTAAAGGTGTTGCTTAGTTAAATAGGTGACCAGGATCTGAAACAAATACAGCCATTAAAGCCGGCTAAGATACATTCTACATATATTCTTTTTCTCCTAGTGGGGAATAAACCACCAATGAAAACATTCCCAAGGAGAGTTGATGTCAGGCAGGCGGCCGGTCATAAAACCACAGACTAATCTTTGGACAACATGAGTGGTTCGAAAAGATGACACCTATTTCCGACTTCACTTACAGTGAGAGGAAAATGATGATTTTATGATTATTTGTCACCTGACTTTAAAATAAAAGATTTGATTGTTTAGCTTATAGTTACTAGTTTACTAGTTCGCATTGTGTAAATTGTATTCAAAATATTAGTCGGTCGTTAAAA
The DNA here is from genome assembly GCA_905147225.2 of Euproctis similis. Taxonomy (NCBI): domain Eukaryota; kingdom Metazoa; phylum Arthropoda; class Insecta; order Lepidoptera; family Erebidae; genus Euproctis; species Euproctis similis. Next base: position 13,400,142 of record LR990105.1, read on the forward strand.
GCAATAAAAAAAATCTTTAAAATGAATTAAATTTTGAGAAATGCTTATTATTCCTCAGAATCTAGAACTAGTAGGGAATGGAATTATACGCAGCGCTCTTTAATACGTAAATTACTGTATTATTATTGTCTAAATTACATATTTACTGAGTGCACAATTGATGAATTTATTAATAAAAACAACGAATAGAGTAGTAGCGTTATGTTAATAAAATGAATACTTCGGTATCTACATGTAATTAATAAAATGAAATATAAACTTCCATAGTTAGTTTGATATAAAACAAATTGTGGTGATTGCAAAATTTTAAGTAGAATTTAATTATAGACTTTTATTTGATCGTATTGCAGTGGTCGTTAAGTAATATTACGCTGTAGTGTTTCAATTAAAAAGAGATTTTTAACAAATAAAAAGTTTACAAACATGACGAGGGTTTTGAGAGTCAAGACTCAAAACATTTAGCAGTCAAACAAAAGATAATGATCAGTTGGAATAAGTTTGAGAACTCATCAACATCGACACTACATCGTTTGACCGTAAAATTAAATGCTAATATAGAATTATTATGTTCAAAGTTGAAATTTTACTAACAACATTATAATGAGTGTCTGGAAATGAGAACGCTTGTAGCGATGACTAATTTTAAATAATTCGTGAATAGATCTCATAACGTTTTATGTATATTTTTTTGCTGGATGTACCGACATTCCTAAAATGATAGACATTTTGTTATATAGAAAAGCAAAGGTGGTGGAATGGTATTAATTTTTTTCAAAAAGTAGTCGTTATATTAGCCAAAGTTTCAAATTGTGATATTTTGATTTTTAAGTGTATTCTAATGAATCAATCTCATAATTGAGAACCTTCTCACATACATCGCGCGTACAATTTAAGAATAAATTTATCGTTTTCAATATTGAAATACACTTTAAGAGACGTGGACCCCTGGCTACCTCTGTCATCAAACAACACCCGGCGTAAGCATATTTACGTCGATTTTTTGAGAGGTCAAGTTGGCATATTAAAACAGCAAACAACTTGATTCTACGAGTTTTTTTAAATTGTAGGACGAATTGAAATTAATATAAAGAATATTTATATTTTAGAAACTGTTAAATTCTATAAGTACCTATTTTAAATGTGATAATTTTTGAAGTTTAAATTGGGCGTACACAAACGAGTTTATTGAAACAAGTAGAAAGTTTTAATTAATGCCTTAGTTCGTTATAGTTTATTGTTTGCGACAGACGTTTGAAGTAATTAGAGTTTTCAACATGATCGCATTTAGGTGCCTAAAAGTACTTGGTAAAGACATTACTATGGAAAGTTTTCAAATTTTAATTTGAATATATTTATATTATTAAGTATATTTAATTAATTCTTAGGCACATAATGAATTTGAACGTTTGTGAAACTTGTTAGAATTTATATAATTAATTAAAATACCTTTAAATAACATTCTTAATTGTGAAAAATAAAATTTTGAGATTTAAAAAGTAAGTTAATGAGAATTTACTTTTAAATTTTGAATTTTGTTCAAAATTCTCACTCCAATGTATCTTTCACAAATATTATTTGGGTTTTAAATATGAAACATTGTGTATGCATATGTCACATATGTTTGCATGCCGAATAACTCAATCACCAGCTAAATAGATAAACATAGAACAAAGTATTGTAATCTTTATATTTATTTACAAAAATAAGAAGAAATAAATTAATTACATTAATTACAACATATATTTAAAAAAACTAGTTGAAATCAAATTTCTCCGCATCTCGGTCTACTGCCAGCGTGTCCAGAAAACTGGCCGCATTGCCACGCTGAATGGCAATGCCACGCTGAATGGCAATGCTAATCCTCTGTGCGAAGAATAGACCAGCCCTCTGGTCGCGAGAGGCCTCGATCAGTCGCTTTACAAGATCTTGATAAAGTGCACGAGCACTCGGATCCCACGTCCCTAGAGTCTCAACCCCAAACAATAATAATAATATGTAATAATTGCTGTGATAATATTAACAAAGTATTGTTAAAAAAAATGCATATCTATATAATTTTAAATAAACTTTCTTTCTTATTTTATTTTCTAAATACGAGTACGCATATTATAAAAAAAAACAATAACTAAATTACGTTATTTGTAGTTTGAGCAAAAATATACTTTGCCTAGATGTAAAAATAAAACCAAACCACGAAAAGCCACACGAAAATACAAGGCACCTAGTCAATATTACCATACTATATGAGATTTAGATATACACCAGGAGTATGCGCTCAGAGTCTGTCATAACAACCAGAAATTCAATATCGAAGATACTCGGTGCCAAAGTAAAGCGGGCTTAGATCTCAGTCCTCCAAGGTAAGGGTAATGGAGGAATATCATATATTGTATATTAAATACTGAGAATGTTCATGTTACAGTTTAAATATAAACACACTATTATGGCTTTAGTACTGTACAAAACTGTACTGAAAATATTGAAAATCAATACGCTATGTCTCATATAACATAACTTTACACCAAATTCCTTGTTGGGTAGACGAGAGAGCTATAAGGCCTAATTCTTACACACCTCACATACATGCTCGTCGGTTTTTAAGGCTCCTGACATCACCTTCCTCAAGGTCTCGTTCAATTTGGTCATGTCATGGTCAGGTCATGTCAAGTGTGTCGTCGCCGTTCTCGACTCCTACATCCTTCCGTTTTTGTACTGTATATCTGTTTAGTCAATTTTGCATCATCTATTCTTTTTACACGTCCGCACCATTGCAACATGCCTTTCCATATTTTTGTCACTATATTTTAAAGTATAGAGAGTAGTAGTGTTTATATAGATAGTAGTAGTTATATTACTATATAATATATACTATATAATATAATATATGACAAAATATATATACAACTATACTTAGTTGTATATATATTTTGTCAACCAGGTACGAAAACCTCATTAGAAAACTAAAGGATTTTGATACTGGCTAATCATTGAAATATTTTTTTTTTATATTTCACTATATTTTTTAAAATACATTTACTTGAATATCAATATTTCACTTAAAGGTCCACAACTATAGACTATCCAAGTGAAAAAAATATATTTGAGCACAAGTATACTTGTCAGACTTCTTTACACATAATGTCGTCCGAACATAAATATTTTGTGACTTGAATTCATGCCGGGATGCTTGGTGGTAAGTAATGGGTAAAGTTAATAATGTTATTAAACAATTAATCTATATGAAAATTGATTTAATTTTTTTTTAATTGTCGTTAACCTATAGTACTAATAAAAAAATCGGTCAATAAATTAGCTTTGTCGCAGTTTAGGTCTTGCTCGGATTTATTTCCAGATCCAGTTTTTTCCAGTAGCTATTCCGAGGGACCTGATCATCAGGCTGGTAAGTCACCTTTAATAAATCTCTGCTCGACCGCACTTCTTCATTAATGCACCAAAAAGTTCTTCTAGCAAAACCGTCTATCATTTTGCTAATCTATCCTAATTGCACATTATATAAATTTTTATCAGTCTCGGTAGTCCAGTAGTCGAGCACCCGCTTCTTAATCTAGAGGTCGCGAGTTCGAATCCTCACACTGGCTCACACCAATGACTTTTCAAAGTTCTTTTCGGAAGTTATGTTTGGAAAATATCGATGACTTTGTGCCTGGTATGGCAATAGGTTCGCCACGTAATCTCTTTTGGGACGAGAAACATTACGGTGAGACGAGGCTTAACAAACAGCCTCGTCTCACCTTAATGTTTCTCGCCTGCTACCTTTGGATAGAAAAAAGCGTGAAGTTATGTTATGTTATTAAATTTTTTATTTAACATATAGCACGAACTTACCATTAAGCATCTCATCGCATTTAAAGCAAAGTGCTAACCACCGGTTATCCCGATTATATGACTATTGTAAATCATTAAAACCTTTTCTTTGGCCTCCTATAGGGTCTCGTATGAACTATGATCTATAAAATTGAAGTATTGCCTTTATCACACAAAAGAGCCTTATATCTCTTTAGGAATATACTTTTAACAATGGATATTCCGTCATAAAAATTGCAAATAAGCCCCTTTTTATTATGGGTGGGTTGGCAATAATGAGATGGACAGCTGGAATTTATTATGAGTAAAAGCGAGTTATAACAAATTTCAATATTACACTTTCCAGTATAAAATCCTTTCAGAAAATGCTGTAAAAATATCATACCCTTCTTTATTAGATTTATTATTATTTACTTATATTTATGTACGATAAGTTCAATGGATAATCTTACTTGTTAAATGATTAATAATCACATTTTGTTCTAGAAGAAATAAAGGAGTTTCACTACATGAAAAACATCACTAATTTTAATAATTTTGACTTTATTGAGGTCACTGTATCATAATTTATAGTCAATGTCTGTAATATAAATAAGCACTTACTTGTAGTGTCTATTGGTACGAATAAATACCTACTGTAAATTTTATTTTATTTAAAAAACAAATCGAGAATTTTCATACTTGCTTTTTGCTATTTGCAATGCATTAGATTGCTATAAATAAGGATTGAGAAGTAAATAAAATCTAAACCTGTGGTCCGAATAAAATCATCTTTGAAAGTTTATTCTAGAACTACGCGCAAAAATTTAAATTGATTTTTAATATCAATATATTATATTAAGATTAAAAAAAGTCACTGATGAGTATCTACTTAAACGCACACTCGAGAAAGTTTTTATAAAACACAATACAAAGAGTCACTCAAAATAATTTCCAGAGAAAACATTTCCAATCATATCAAAATCACTTACAAAAATATTTAAAAAAAAAACCTTAAACGCAATAAGAATGCTATAAGAATTATCAACACAAGTGGAGACAAATAATCTTGGAGTACTGTTGAAAATAGCCAGACATTGTTTCTTAAGTCTAGACAATAACCACAGTTAGATGTCAATAAGCATACTTGTGCGTGACCTCTCTATTACAAACTCAAGTTTAACTTAGAAAGTGGAGAGACAGGCTTTCATTGCAGTACTGACACACACTTGGCTGGCTTTCAATGTTATGATATTGTTATTTGTGTGCAATATTTCCAATAGTTGGGCTGCGGAGTGAACGTCGTTTTAAGTATTTATTATAGTACGAGTTGGTTCAAGAATTAATGGTGCGTCAATAAAAGTTTTTGATTTTATACGATAAGTATTTTATAATATATCTTACGTGTATTATGTATTACTAGTTAATACTAGTAATAGTACTAGTAATATACTATTTTTGGTGATTTTGGTATAATCTATATAACATAACTTTACGCTAAGTCCTTTGTGGGTTAGGTTAGCAAGCAAAGCGAACAGAACACCATAAGGCATGATTTTTATATACTTCGCTCGCTTCTTTGACTTTCATAACTCTTGTCATAGACGCTCGTTGGTTTTTAATGCACCTGACATCACCTTACTCGAGGTAACATTCAACTTGGTCATGGTAAGTGTGTCGTTGCCGTCCTTGCCTTCTACATGCTTTCGCTTTTTCACTGTATACATATCTGCTTAGTCAATCTTGGTTTATCCATTGTTTTTACACTATTCTGCGCCATTGGAGCATGCCCTTACTTTTACGCCGATCTTCTCTTTAAATGTAACCTAACCAGGTATCTGCCCAATGCTCAATTTACTCTGTCCCCTAACGTTACTCTTTTTTTTAATGTGCCTGCCATCCCCACTAAATGCGCATAATACAAGATATACAATTTCATTCATCTGCTTCAGAACTAGCCATCAACCAATAACTATGCTTTCTTTCACGTTTTAACTCTTTCAAACACCATAACATAGCTTAGTTAAACAATCAAATTTTACAATTATGACATGTGTTTGCAGGTTCGTTGGCAATTTAGCTAAAAGCATAGCATCATCTGCGTAAGGCAGGCAGCTTACGATCATCTACTCGTGTATCACTACATTCATCAATCTCACTCTCTGAAGACAACTGTCCCGATATAGGTTGAACAGCCCAGCGGACAGCACGTGGCCCTGTCTGACGCCGATATTGACGTCAAACTAGGATAACAAGCCGTCGTCAACATGCAGACACGCTATCAGCCCTTGAAAGTGGACTGCCCAGCACGCACCGGTGCGCTCACCGTATAGCACGGAAATACGTCCCATATATCCTTCTGTATTCCCATATATCCACGACCATTGAAAACCTTCCGGTGCAGAGCTTCTCCACAATAGTGGAGTGAGTGCCTCCCATAGATTTTAGATGGTAATTTTGTATGATGATTTTATGTACATTGTAAAGTCTGAGGAATAAAGATGTTTTAGTACATGCAATGCAAAACGCACCTTCTGAAGGTGTTTAATAATGTAGAACATTGTTTTGCTCTATCACTTAGGGTTCAGCCAGTGTTTGCAATTAAAGTGCTCAATCTCAAAAATTATCATAATTTTCTTTAGTACATTATACATGAACCGTTGACACCGTTGACACCCTTATCTATTAAAAAAATTCGCATCAAAATCTATTGCAAAGCTTCAAAGATATAAGCATTTAAGGGAACAGACAGCGGAAAGCTACTTTGTTTTATACTAAGTTATGATTTTTTTACGAATGATAAAATATAGTATAGCAAAAGTATAAAACAGAAGAATTTTTTTTTTTCAATTAGACTCTGAACTTTGTCATAATTCTGTTCTGTCTATAATTTAGAACTTAAGCTTATTTAATGAAAATTAAATAGATTTGAAAGGCAGGAAAATGAATATCATCAACAGAAATGCATGCATGCAGGCGGAGAAAAATGAATCATCATTACATATAAAAGATTTAAAGCTATTATTTGAGTATTTTTTCGTTAAAAAACTAATCTTATTTTAAAACTCAAAACCACATCTTTGCATTGTGTTCTCAACCGCGTTGTGATTTCCAATCATGCCAATGAGCAGTCCGTCATGAATCCCAGACAGCTCATCTTTGGTCCACACAATACTGATATTTTACTGCGCTTTGGGACTTAAATTTATATTTCATTAGTCATTTTGTTCCACAAAATATCACACTTTTTGAAGGATTATATTTTGTAAGAATAAATTACATATTCCATTAACAGCAAGCTTAAAGCAGAAAGCAAGCTTATGTTAATAAAAAAGTGTTTTAAGTAATACATACTTTACTTTTGACAGTGTTTAGAGTCACGCAGATTACTGAATGAATTGGACAATTCGACTCGTGTAATAATACCTATTAGAATATCTATGTATAGAGGCTGGAGGCCTATCGTCCTTGAAGATTCTTATCCCTCTTTTAATCTCTTCTTAAAGGCCAGAAAAACGTTCTCTTGATGTTGCAGATGTCCATGGTTCACGCTAACCGCTGATGAACCGCACCTAATAAACTTGCTCGTTTGTCCCCTATTCCATAATAAAACAACCAAACGTCACTAAAAATTGAGAAATTACTTAACCAACTAACTCAAAAACATACTTACTTGTGAAGTTTATTTGCAAACGTACTTGTCTGATGCTGTAGGTTGTTACCCGACCGTGAGAAGTAGTGCGTGCGGCGTTATCTTCACACACTTTGTGTATGCCATTGCACACTTTAGTTTGAAATGCGTGTGAAACCATTATTTAAACTAATATTACTATAAAGAATACTACATTTATTTGCGTATAAGCATGTAAGGAAGCGTTTTAATTATTTACCCACTTTATTTGAAAGTAACAATATAGGCCATATTTGTTTAATTTGTTTATGTTTTAATAGTTAAGTTTCATCATTTAAGAAGAAAGCCTCTGAGATTTTGTTTGTCTCTTATGGCCTACATATAATTCAAAGAGAGAAAACCAGAAAATATTAGCTCTTTAATACTAATATGTATTATTTGTTACGTATATTTTTAGACAAGCTAGAACGTCAATTTGCATATAGGTATTGTTTTATTACAGCAATAAATAAATATTCAGTCGCTATTCATATGACCGAAGAAATTACATAGAACTGATGGCAGTGTGTGGAAAGACAAATCACTTAATGTTTAAACTATAACACCACCAATCTTAACCTACTTAAGATAAACGATGAAAGAGTGTCGATGTAAAGGTAAGAAAGGGCATGCTGCAATAGTGCGGACGTGAAAAAAAGAATAGATGATGCAAAATTTACTAAGCAGATATACAAAGCAAAAGCGGATGGATGTAAGACACACATTCCATGACCAAATAGAACGTGTTCTGGAAGAAGGTGATGTTAGGAGCCTCAAAAATCGACGCGCGTGCATGACAAGAGTTATGAAAGTCAACGAAGCGAGTGAGGTATGTAAATCGTAAGAGAATCGTGCCCTATGGCGCTCCGTTCTCTCTGCCTACCCTGCCAGGGATTTGGCGTGAAGTTATGTATGTAAGATAAACATAGTTTAATATAATATTATTGCATGTATGTGATAAAAAATCTCTGCTTTATACAAGCAAATTTGTTTTTAATGATCTAGTTCATACCAACTTATTGCTTTCTTTTTACTTTTCTAGTTACTTTTGCTGAATAACTGGATTGTGAAATACCACAACCTCCCTAATAATCAACGTTAAGTGCGGCGTGTTGTTCTGTGAGAGAAGGATAAAGTTGCTCATCCCCTTCCCCGTTGTCTTCCCTCCCTATCCTAGCTTGAGTACTGGTAACACTACTCCGACCTTGTCTATGGGCAACGGCAGTAGCAACAGGGTAACCAACTAGCTCATTTGCCATCTTTCTCACAAAAAAAACTTGCGTAGGATCCTCAATAAATTTCCGACCGCCCACAAACATGTACAGTGGCAACAGTAACATCGTTGTCACTAAATAGCCCCACCGCTTACAAATTTTCTCCATTTATAAGTTTCTAAAGAGGTAATTTATCACATTAATAAATTGGTGTCTGTACATACGTTCTGATAATATTACATTCGAGGCATAATGGCTGTTGATGCGTATATCATATTTATTTTAAAAAAAGAAATATAACTAATGTATTTTTAAAATTATACAGTATATGAATGTATTCGAAAGCTATTGCTGAAACCGTGGGCTTAGCGTTTTTTTTTTTAATAATAAACTCAATAATAATAACGTTTGAAATATTATTTATATGTGCATTAGCACTCGAAATAGATGAATAGAATTAGAATATATCATGCGGCATTTTAAAAAGTAAAGATACAATTATTCTTTTTGGGGTTCCACAGCCGAAGTTGTTGGTCAGATATTGGTTCGTTATAGTTTGGTCATGTCCAGCAGTATGTCACATATTCTTTTTTCAGTAATCACATAAAATTGCTTCTTAGTTTCAGACACATCATACTTATGCCGAGCTGAATGCTGTTATCTGCAAACTGTAAATCTTAGAATCCTTACTATCAGATAAGGGCTTAAATATCTAGTTTTTATTACTAACATAACTTCATGCCTTTTTCTACCCGAAGGTGTAGGCAGTGGCTGTTAAGCCTCGACTCGCCGTTATGTTTACGTCCCAAATGGAATAGGTGGCGAACCTATTGCCATACCGGGCACAAAGTTTATCAGTCATCGATATTTATCACACATGACTTCCGAAAACAATTGGTGTGAGCCAGTGTCAGGTTTCGAACCCGGACCTCCGGATCGGAAGCCGTTTGCTCGACCACTGCGCCACCGAGACTATCCGATTACTAACAAATATGAATAAATATTTATTATTACTATGAGACATAATTATTTTTCTATCACCACACCTGTAATGCTTAAATCACTTGGTAAGTAGTCTCCAAGTAGTTTATAAAGCCCACTGTTATAGAACTGTCTGAATCTGCGACTAATAATAATTTATTGATGAAGAATTCTTAATTGGATAATTTAAACAAACGAACACTTCATATTAATAAAGGATATAGATAATTAGTAGTTTTAACTAATTTCAAATCCAATTATAAACTAGAATATATAGAATAGCTAGATCGCGTTGCAAAAGTTTTATATAGAATGAGAACTGCACAAACTGCCCTGCACCCGACAAGCTTTAATTAACGGTCGGGTTCAACTGTCGCCGCAATACAATGTTACTTACAACTCTTAATATGTAAACATATTTTAGTTCCTAAATTAAGATTTTGATTGTGTAATTTGGAAATTATGATTAAAGATGCAAATTAAATTTTCAATTATCAATTATTTGAACATACTCGTATAATTACTTTCAAGGAAGATATAGTTTTGAATTGCTAAATTGCTTACAAGGAAAATATAATCATTACCAAGTTGTTCAAAAGGTTTTGCAACAAATGCGCTATACCTGTATTCAGTTTTTAGTGAATCGAATGGTTATATGAATACATGTTTTGCTTTATGCTTTCCAACTTATGTTAGAATAAATAATACAATTTGAATTTTATTTTCATTTACTGTTCTTTTCAAATGGATAGATTCAATATCTTTTATTTTTTTATTTTATGATTAATTAATTGTATTTTTATTAACGTTTATAAAATTAAACAACAAACAAACATTATTTGTTTCAGCATGTTAGCTATAGCAAACAGCGATACTCATTTATAAGTCAATGATCGTTTATAATGATAAAATGTTCCACTAGTATAAACTAAATTTTAGCTTGTATGTTTCTAAATACATAAACTACACTTTAAGTGATATGGTAAAGGCTGTTACTAATACATATTTATAACAGTACCTAATATTTCTACTCGACTACAAATCGAACCCGTTAACTAAGCACCAACTGATAAAACTAGCAACAAAATAATTATATTTAGTTTGATATAAGACATGATATATTTAAGGTTCATACTTATAGCATTTTATTAAATACTAGTAAAGTAACATTACGGCACAAGCTTTGTTACGAGAGCATGGCTAGAGTTTATATCTCATTAAAAATAAGAGACACTAAGGCTGAGTGGTGTTTAGATGAGGCTATATTCCACTAGTAGGGAGAGAGATTTCTTTATATATATTTCGATTAAAAATATTAAATATGATTTTATATGTCTATAATATACTACTCTGTGTAAAAAGTATCGGGAATATGTCAATAAAGAGACCCGCGTAAAAGAGGTCGTTCTAATTTTTTTACTGCATGTTGGTAGCACTGTACTGATTTAGCGCGCAAAATTTGAACGGGATCTGTCATTTAATTTGTTTTAAACTAAACTTTTTGTTGGTCATAGTTTTGAGTCCTCGGCGATTTTTACAATGGAAAATATTGTTGAACAAAGAGTGTGTCTTAAATTTTGTGTTTCGAATGATATTTCATGTGGTGAATCACTAAAAATGTTGCAAAATACCTACGGCGAATCATGTATATCGAAAACAAGGGCTTATGAATGGTATAAGGCTTTTAAAGAAGGCCGAGAAGTAGTAGTAGACTTGCCTCGTTCTGGTAGACCTTCAACCGCTACGACCAAAGAAAACATCGACAGAATCAAGAAGCTAGTGCTCGAAAATCGACGTATGAGTCTGAGAGAGTTGGCTAGTGAGGTGAACATATCTTTTAAGTCCGTCCACAATATTCTCATTGACATTTTAGGCATGAAACGCGTCGCCGCTCGACTAGTTCCAAAAGAGCTCAATTTTGTTCAAAAAGGGCAGCGAAAGCATGTCGCTGAAGACATGGTTTCCCGAGCTTCTACGGATCCGACCTTTATGAAACGTATAATAACTGGCGACGAGACATGGGTTTATGAGTATGACATGCAAACAAGCCAACAGTCTTCAGAATGGCGTCTCGAAAACGAGCCGAAACCCAAAAAACCGCGGCAAAGTCGCACCAAAATCAAGGTGATGCTGACAGTTTTTTTTGACTACCGTGGTGTGGTTCACTCCGAATTCCTTCCAGAGGGAGAAACAGTGAATAAAGAATATTATTTAGGCGTCATGAAGCGTTTGCGTGAGAGTATCCGCCGAAAACGTCCAGATTTGTGGCGACACAACTCATGGATGCTGCACCATGATAATGCACCATCACACACAGCCATTATAGTGAAAGAGTTTTTAGCGAAAAATTCAACAAACGTTCTCGATCAAGCACCCTATTCACCTGATATGGCTCCGTCTGACTTTTTTTTATTTCCCAAGTTAAAATTACCACTTCGAGGAAAACGTTTTGAGTCAATAGAAGCCATAAAAGAAAATTCGCTGAATGAGCTAAAGGCCATACCGCAAATAGCCTATGAAAAATGTATGGAAGACTGGGTGAAGCGGTGGAGATGTTGTATTGCAAGCGATGGGGCCTACTTTGAAGGCGATAAAATAAATTTAGATGAATAATTTGTATTTTTTGTTTTATTGACAAATTCCCGATACTTAGTACACAGAAGGTATGTATTAAAAGTACTTAAGATTTTGAAATACGAATTGTAATATGTACCTACATTAAATAAAAAATCGTAACATAATATAACTTCACGCCCTTTTCTACCCGAAGGTGGCTGTTAAGCCTCGATGCGCCGTTATGTTTACGTCCCAAATGGAATAGGTAGCGCACCTCTTGCCATGCCAGGATCAAAGTTTTCAGTCATCGCTACGTAGATAAAAGTACATAGAATAATTAAAATTAGTAAACGATGACATTAAAAGTTGTTTTAATGTCATGAACGTGATTCGCGAAAGTCTTAGAGATAAATATTAGTAAACGAAATAAAATTGAAATTATGAATTGGATTAAACGTAGCCAATGAAAATGATGAAACTTAATTAATGCAAATCAGTATTAACGGTAAAATATCTAATTATTGGCGATCGTCTACGAAACTTATTGAAATACTGACTATTACGATGTATGTGTTAAATAATTCTACAACAGGAAGCTACTAAGCACAAAATTGCAGATGATTTGGTTAAAATGGCGGCCAAACGGCCAGTTAATTTAGAGAATATAACAAACTAGCTTTAAATAATAAGTAATAATTGACAGTTTCAAGGGTAAATTACCGGTAGAACCTACTATAATTATAGATAACGAGTAACGAGTTACAACTAACTATATAATTATACTTTAAGTGTCACTCGAGGAGCTGTCTATTTTCTGTATTTTACTCAGTTAATCTTACTCCATTACGACATCGTTTAGCCACGAACAGAGAAAGCAGTAGTTGAATAAAGATGTCAAAAGATAATAATATAAAAAGAAGACAGTTATAAATCTTTTTGTTAATTAAACAAAGTTGTTGTAAATAGTTTTATGTGGAATTTTGATGTGCGATGATTCCAAATTTTAATATTACACATTTGTCTGTCAAAATTAAATATTAAACTTCAATTGATGAAATCTGGGATAATATTATAACATATCTCAAGTCACTTTAACTTATACATCAGTTTCTAAAATATTTTGTAGTTTATCAGTTTTGAAGACACATAATTGCAATATGGAAGTTAGAAAAATTACCTACAACCGTATATAATTTGTATTTCAGTATTAATGTCGGTTTGTAGTGGCTACTTTTAAAGCGTATTTCCAACAATGTCTTTTGTCTTATGGAAAACGAACTATTTTTACTTGAAAACTTATAATGCATGCAAAGTATGAAATTGTACAGTAAATTGTTTGTAATGTAATAATCTACCAAGGACTATTAACTCCAAGTTATAATGGGTCAAAGAACTTATGGAATGGTTGAACAAAGCTTTGTTTCTTGGAATTTATTTTAAAATGTTATTGATCTTTGTGAAATACTATTAGAATGCGGTTTTAACTTATAAATAAAGTAATCTAAAAAGCTGTAAATACCTATTTCTTATAACAAAACTATCTAAGTAAACATAATATTCTGAAGAATCTACTAATATGTTAGTTATGAAAGTCGTATAATTATATATTCTAGAACTTTTGCCAAGAATAACTTTACGAAATTATATGTCTAGTCTATCAATAGTTCAAAAAATATTTTATTTTATTTTTATTTTATAGTGTACAGTAGTACACTTTTACTCCATATAAATTTACTGTAAAAAGTTTTTTTAAAGAGCACACAGATAAATATGACCGTTTTTATTTAATCCTAAATGGAAATGAAAACATAATTGTCCATCATTAATATTTATAACACTAATGTTCTGAAAATAATTCGAATACGTCGGAACCGGGATTCGAATTTGAGACTATTTAATTCAAAATACTCATCCTCTAGATCACCGAGACAAGTAATTTCTTCAGTGATTTAAAATAAAACAAAGTAGAAATCCCAGTGGAAACTTTGAACAGTTGCAAGTGAACGATTGAACACGCCGCCTGTAACCGCAGGTCAACCGTGTCCGCTCAAGAACTTCGCACTCAGCAAATAAGTCCGGGGACACTAATTAGTACATTCGGTCGTGTTCCAGAACAGAAACCGACAAAAGGTCGAAGTTTCTGATTGTGACACTATGACCGGCTACTGCTTGTTTGGCATGTTTTATATCTTTCATATAGACATTTATTATAACTTGCTGACCCGGCGATCTTTGTTTCGCCTCAGAAGCAAGAAATAAACGAATCTTTCAAAAAAAGAAGCTTACTCCTTATATACTAGCTTAAAAGTCTCATCAAAATTGGTCCAGCCATTCATATGAATGTGTGTATTACAAAACAGTAATTTGAATTTTACAAATAGACACTCTAATTTCATTTAGGTTATGCATAGATATAGGGTTAAAGAGAACTTTCGTAGCGTCATTATACTGTGAGTAACCAATTTCTGAACTTTTATTTTTAAAAGATAATACAAATGTTTGTAAAACTTTAACCGTACCATCTGTACTTGTAAATAAAGGTTTTTTTTTTCTAGTTTTCTTAACAGTTTTCAGCGATGCTCCGCCTTTATTAGTCCCGTCGTGATGTTATAAAACCCAAAGTCTACAGCCGCAATTATTGGATTACTTATACAATTAAAATTAAAATTATAGCTCGTTCCGGTAAACAAACAATGTTTTCATCTTTATAATATTACAAAAGATTATTCCCCCTACAGTTTGTTTAAACTTTTATTAATTTGTATGCTATGCAAGTTTCTCCAATTAGAGAAGACAAAAGTTACTCTCAGTATTTCGCTCTTTATTGTTACAAGACGGTTTTCTTTATTATTTTTTACAAATTTATTAGAGAATAGAGTCCAAAGGAAAAACAAGTTAAAACAGTCGCGTACTTGTTAGAAAATATTATAATTAGGTCCATTTTTTCCCATAATTTGTCTTTCCTTTTTATCATACACATTGTTTTTATTATTATACAAACATTTTTATCAAAGTTTTACTTAGAGTAGGCTCAAATAACGTAAATATAAAATTTTAACATCGTTTTCCGATAAGACACGATTGATATTAAGTAGTCAATTCATAGTTAAATTATTAATAAACTCATTTAAGAATGCATCACCTGACACAAAAGTATTACCGTACGTGTCGTTTAGGCTAAATAAGGGATTTTAGCTGATAAAAATTATCTTTAGCTTAATAAGTCTTGATGACTAATAGTGCAGAAGTTTTTATTGCGAATCTTAGCTCAGAGCAATGACTTTCCGGAAGCTATGTATGACGAATATCGATGGCTAACAAAACTGTGCTCGATATAAAAAGATGGAATTTACCACCTATTAATTTTAGACCTGAAAATTAATACGGCCTGTCGCTGCCTATATTTTCGGGTTTTATAGGTGTAAAGTAACAAATACAGACATTATGAAAATACAAAAAATATATATATTAATCAATCTAACAGCTGGTTTGTTTCTTTTGTAGTCAAACTTGCTCTTGCTGCTTGCTTGTCAACAACTTTAACAGTGGTGTCGCTTGTCAACTAATTAGTGGGTGCGTTGATGTGGAATGAATGGTGAAGGAGCGAATGCAAAGGCAAAGAGTGAAATATCCCGGTGGAAACCTGGATGGCACGTTTCAGAAAAAAAATATACTAAAAAATACGTGTACCTATCCGTGTATGCGATACGTGCCTTAATAGTGACAACAAAAATTTGTTCATTCAATAATATTTCATACAAAAAAATAATTTATTTCATGGACAGTCACCGGCCACTTAGTGACGTGAACTCACGTGCCAAAAATAATGATTTCTATAATTGGGACACAAAACTAGATAATCGGTATATAATTAGTAGAAATAAATGCTAGTATGTAAATAGTATATGTGATCTATACATGTAAATGTTTCCTCTGTAAATATTCAAAATTAAAACACGCCGTTGAGAATTACGTATAAAGACGTCATGGGTGAACAACAGAACAAAATGCGTAATCGCTTATGTAACTAAAATTTTATAATATCGATTATTTAATACAATTGATCTTACTGTCGGATCTTACTTTCGGACCTGTCAAAAAACCATTCATATAATGGACAGAGTTTACTTGTTAATATTTTGGGAGTTAAGTTTTGATAAATTCGGATAAATTCGGCACAACGGTCAGTATTACGTAAAAGTAATAGGTACTTACTGCAGGGATTATTTTGTGATTACAATGGCTGTCTCAGATCATTGTAGTATAGGTTATGTTATTCCATTCCAACACTGCCACGAAGTCCGCTAAATGAATAAGTTTACTAAGTTAAATACCACGATCTTTCAGAATAAGGGCCGTGAAGTGGCTCTAGCCACGTTTCGCTCGGTGAGAAAGGTTTCTGAAGGTTCACGTCCCTTTCCTTTTCCATCCTACGCCAGGGCTGGTAACGCAACTGTAAAATTATCTGTGTTGCAGGTGTCTATGGGCCGCGTTTGTCACTTACCATCAGGTGCCATTCTTGCTCGTTGGCATAAAAAATGAAATTTTATCTCGTTACTAGGGTAATTTTCTGTTTGCTTAAAATGCCACTTCATAACACGTTTATAAATAATTATTAAAGGGAGATGACGGGATAAAAATTAAATTACCTCATTGCTTTGAATAGGCTTTCTCAAGCTTACGATGATGACAATAATATATCACTACAGATCATTAATATATAGTCAGCGTATCGTTAGAATAAAGATACGCAAATCACTCTCGAAACGTCGCCAGTGCGTTATAATACGCAAATCCGACCACGTGTTTTGTTCGCATCGAAAAATAATAATATATCTTTGGCATCCCATTGTCGCCCCACTCATCCTTTGTGACAGACTATAACAAAAACATACGAAACAATATTCTGCATTAAAATCAGGATCATTAAAAGTTTGGATATGGGACAAAATGTACTTTATATATACAGCACGTGGAGGGTTGAACATTTATATGAGTTAGGGTAAAGGGTCAATAGTAGGCAAGATAAAGATGGGGCTGCAACAAATTGTGTGCTCTTTGGTCTTTTGTTATCGGTCCCTGCTGTACTTAATTGTGCTTTTGGCCGCGTTCTAGGGTTCATCCAGTAATTGGCTAACTTCAGTGGGATATTATTTAGAAATAATAGGCATACTACTGATATAACAGATTATGTGACTTTGTACTGAATTTGATTAAAGTATTAAGTTTATTTTGACTGAATCCAAATGAAATATTCTATAAAATATTTATAGTTCTTT
Source organism: Euproctis similis (assembly GCA_905147225.2). Lineage (NCBI taxonomy): Eukaryota > Metazoa > Arthropoda > Insecta > Lepidoptera > Erebidae > Euproctis > Euproctis similis. The sequence goes on from LR990105.1 coordinate 13,417,646, forward strand.
CTGCTGAGTCGATTTCATTTAAGATAAAACGTTTGTCCTCACCACATGGTTATTACTTTTTCATACTAAAAAAAAAATCTTGAATATACGTATACCTACAAACTCTAAAGAGATCCTAGTTCATATTTAAAAATCGAAACATTATTTTAAATTAGATGTAATTAAAAACTTTTTCATGTAACGAAAGAGTTTGTATGTAGTCATTTGACGACACGAATGGATCCCTTTTCGTGCTTATATTATCGGATTATATCTCAATCGTCCCCATCACGACCGCAATGACCACTTTTAAGTGCTATCAGCATCATTCTGCTCGTCACAGCACTTCGTGGCCGACGGACAATCGCATTAATGTACGCTTCAAAAACGGGTTTTTCACCGCGAATCGACGTCCTAAATAAACAATAGTACAGAGGGGTGCTGCTTTTAAATGATCTCCAGGGGCTCAGCTGACAGATTAGCTTGCTATATTAACAAACATATTTCATACCATCTCATAAATTGAATACGCTTTTATTATCTACACACAAAATCCATATTTGCGTAACATATTGACGTTTTATAGAAAAATAAATTTTGCGCAGATGGGTTTGTCTGATACGTGTATATAGAATTTTTGGAGGGACGTCGGGGTGTGATTTGGCCACGTGTTAATGTATTTATATACATATTATAATTGATTGTGTATCTTAAATCGACGTGATAATATCACTTCGGTAGGCGATTAACGTATATTTTTGATTCATTTATGTGTTAAAATGAGCTTAATTTAATATTAAATTCATATAAGATAAGTGAAAAACTGAGCACCAGCCCGATGGTCAGACGACCTCAGAAAGGCTGCTGGTAGAGACTGGATGCGGAAGGCAGAGAATCGGATGTTGTGGCGCAAATTGGGAGAGGACATTGTCCAGCAGTGGACTGCAATTGACTGATGATGAAGTGAAAAACTATCTAGATTTTTTTCAATAAAGAAATAAAAGTTATAAATATTTTTTAGTGATGCTGTACTTTTGTGTAGCTCTATTCATTCTATAGATTTGAATAATTAAAAATGGATATATTATGGTTTATTTGACAATATTTATTGATTCTGATGTTGTTTTTGTGATTTGATCATACTGAAGCTGGTAATACTACCAATAAAGTAAAACAATACGATAAAATAGAGATATTTATAAAACAGTATGTTGTAAAACCGCACACTTTTCATACGAACAAAAGCATTACTTTGCTAAGTTAGAGATCCTCGTGGGACAAAGAGCACACGCTTCTCGTTATAATTAGCGAACAGTGTTTGGCTTTAACAAATCCCTTTGGGGCGTAAATTAAGATATTCCGCTCTCTGGACGGCTTATGGATACATTTGCGTTAAAGCTCATACGAGGACACTCGGGCAATTTGTATGTATCTGTGTCCTCTGCTTGCGTGCTCCATCTACGGGCTTATGTCGTTCCAATTTATTTATTGTCAAATTGTTTTAAATAAAACTGCTGTTTTGAATCATTCATACACAGTCAATGATCTCATATATTTATCTGTATCTTAACGGAACCCATTTATAAGGCTTAGTAATGTTGTATAAATACATCAATGAGTAGTCTTCGAGTTTGATCTGATTTAGCCATCAATGGGCCTGTTTGACCAGTGAAATACCTCTCAGAAATTGACGTAAAGTGGCTCATGCAGCATTTTGTTGGGTGAGAGAGGAACCCGGCGGCTCTCCCTCTTTTCTCGGTATTGCAAATGTCCATGAACGGGATCTGGAGACCCGCTTGCTCATTTGCTCCCTTTAAAAAAACTCCGTACTTTATCGTTTTTCCGTCCCAAATGGAAGTGGTGGTACATAAATTTAAAAAGGAATTTCGAAACGTCATTGGTTTGAGCCAGGATTTTTGACCACTGGACCACCGAGACTTCCAATATTAATAATGTTTACATTATTAATTTGTATATATACATTATACATATATACGACAAATATAGTGTCCATAAATACTTTATAAACGATAGATGATCTGTTTCACAACTTATATCATCATGAATAATATTTTCAGAATATTTTCAAATGTCTAAAATTCTATTCTAACCCTTCTCTGATATTTACCTTACCCAAGGCTCTCATCAGATTTATGGAACGTCCACATTACGTCTACCAACGTTTACACTCATAATCTTGTTTGAATATCATCTCTGCTGTCCGCTATTTGCATATTTCTATTATTGTCGTTAAGGTCTACGAGACCCTCGGTTACTCCAAAATCAACACGTGGTCGCTGAATAGATTATTATGGGTGAACGTTGTACAATGATATTGTTGCAACGTTATATGCTATAAATTTGCCGAGGATTATGTGTTGGATTTAGAGGGTTTTTTTGTGGACAATGATATTTTTTTTAAGAATATTATGTAGGAAGTCAAATTTTTGCAAGATAATACCAAAATATTTTTTTTAATTTGCAGGAAAGGATATCAAAATAAATGTTGTAGACAAATATTTTTTAGAAGTATCAGTAGTTGGAATCTATTTCAATATATAGATTTGATTACTTACTGAAGTTATAAAATTGATGACTCTGTGAGTACGGTTACCAGTTAGTTGCCTTCAAGTAAAAGTTCTACCGCCGTTAGTAACTACGAGAATGAATTAGAACCACTTGTAAAATATTTCTACATGCTCGACAGCTAATTATAAAATCTGACATCACCGTTCACTTATCAAATATAATTAACGAGGACCTTTTTTCCGAAATTGCGGTGAAAACTAATAGGGAACAAGGCGACATCTTCATTAACATATTCAGGATTCCACCAACTCCATTAGTCAAATATTTTAATTGTTCGCTCCGTCTGAGTCCTCACAGCTGTTAGGTTAGTCTACCGCGTCGAGCTATTTACAGACAAATTGCTTTTGAGTTGTCCCCAATGTATCCCTAATATCTTTAAATTTAAAATAAATAGCAAAGCTTTAGTTTACATATTTTGTATGCTTTTTGTGAGAGTATGCAGAGATAGTATATTACTGATTTTGTATTAAAATTAAATTATTATATCTTGAAGACATTGGTAGGGTCATATAGTTCTTTCTCTACACAGATAACTCGGTTCGACAGGTGAAATATTTTGATGTCAAAGAATATCGACATAAAGGGGGTTATGATGCATTTTCTCATGACCGTAGACGTCCATGGCAGCGCTAGTCTCTTGCTAGTCTATTTGCCCACCCTTCTGTAAAAAATAAAAGCATTAACTACCCAGTAACTATTACCTACCTATAAGTCTGGTCCAATGGTCAAGCACCCCTCATGTAAATCAAGAAGTCGCGGGTTCGAATCCTGGCTCACGCTAATGACTTTACGAAATTATTTTCGGAAGTTATGTGTAATAAATATTGATTACTGAAAGCTTTGCGCCCGGTATGGCAATAGGTTCACCACCTATTTAGGCCGTAAACATAACGGCGAGACGAGGTTTAACAGCCGTTGCTTACACCTTCGGGTAGTAAAAGTTAGGGACATAACATAACTTCGGGAAGTTATGTTATGTTAACTTGTTAACCTTGTTGTTTCCTATAGTGTATAAATATATTCACTATATATTATATTCAAAACGTACTCAAGATAATGTGTGAGCTGTTGCGCGATAAAAACATGCTCGGATTGATGTATAAATCACTTTATCTAATCAACCATTCAAGCCCCAAAACAATTTCTACACACCCCGGATTTCAGTATCACCCCATATATCATATTATATTCAAATGATAATTCAATACGATTCTGATTTTTGACCCTGAATTTATGTGGTCCCACGATAAAAAAACACATAACATGATCCGTAAATAAAATTAAGCGTAAAATTGTTTTAGGGATCCATTATATTTGCCGCTAAATTATGTATGACCTCATAGATGAAGTTTTTATGATATGTGGTCTTAGCAAAGGAGATTAGTGACTATAATCTAATTGAATATATATCAGATTTATGTGGTATTGCCATATCTAATGCGAGTAGTCACGTGTCAACTGGTCACGTGTTCATTATAAAATAAATTCAATAGTAGACCATTCCATTTGAATTCGTTTAAACAATATTAGTGTTCAGACTCTAGTTCTTAACCACTATTTAAAGGCCAAAAAATTATATAAATTATTTCTATTCAATTATTAAATCTCGTTTATTAATTAAGAGTTGAATGGCTTCATCAGTTTTATTGTAAACTTAGTGAATCACTCAACGGCAATGAACGTTTAGGCGTGGTTTTGAAAAGGCTATTATTTATTTAAGCGAAATATGAATTTTCCAACTTGAACCACATTTTAATTAAATATCACTTTTGGAGAATTAGTTTTTGCTATATAATTGTTTAGCTTCGATCAGTTACAGAGATTCTAAGAATATTTTAATTTAGGATTTCAAATTTTCTTTGCTTTTAAACTTCTAAAACATGTTAAATAGGACTCACAGTAATTACCATAGACTCAAATTATATAATCATAAAATTTTTACTCCATTTAGTCTGTATTACTCTGTGTAATATTTTCGCTAACACTATTCGAGAGAATGTGGTTGCCAGATAAATAAACTTGGTCCAGAGCAGCCACTGTCAAGAATATTTAGTTTCACCAAACATAACCCTAACAGCTTCTCTCTCGGGTTACGGTTAAGTGAGTTGCAGACCACCGCAGAATATAACCATTAGATTGTTTTTCTTTGCACGTTATATAATACTGCTGCATTTAATTTTCTTGGTTCTTTCGTTCGGTCCTCTTACACAATAAATAATGGAGAATAATGTTCTACTCAGACGAAACTAGCATGATATCCATATTGTGAGTAACGCAACAGTAACATTAAAACAACTTTTTATGGATTATATCGCGTTTATTTGGAACTTATTTTTATTTATTTCCCGACGTTTCGAACTCTTTACAAAGATCATTCTCACGAGTGATAAACAAAAATGTCATGAATGTGATTCGCGAAAATCTATGAATTAAACGCAACAGTACTTCATGCTTATAAATAGGTTTTATTCAATTTATAAAACTTTTTGAGTTGCGTAAATTTATTTATTTTAAATTTTGAAGATAAGGTTTTATTTTCATTCAGGCAGGCAGTCTCGTCTTTTGTTTGTCTCTCGATCTCTGTCTACTTTTAATGTATTAAGAAATTTATTTGTTATTTAAACCGTCATATTTCTCCTGCGTATACAGTCTACGCCTACAGATAAAATATAATACTTGAAACACTGTTATCTAAATTGTACCTAAGTATGTGTTAACTACTGACTACCATAAAGATAAGCAACTCTTGTCAACATACAATTAATGAATTCAATAATGACTATTAATATAATAAAATCTTTTAGTACGATTCCTTTAAATACTGTGTTATACTTTTTTTGTATGTTCTGCGGCATTGTAGGGTCTTACAACACTATAGGCTCCTATCCAGAGTTCCAGTAATCAGTACCTAACTAAAAACATAGTTAAGTACTGATTTAAAAAAATAAATACGAAATTATTTTTGTAATTTTTAACTTCATTTTAATAATTTTATTTGACTATCCACATATACAATAGAATAAGAAGAAGAGTGACTATAAAAATGAATTCTATTGTTTAATCAAAGGCTTTGTAGTTTAGAACATCAAATTCCCCAAGAAGGGGCTCAGATTCACTCCAACTACTCATCAATAATATCGGGAAATCTTTTCTAAAGTTTTCTGTGATAATTATAAATGATTAGAAATTGGGTTTGTTCATGGACAGTGGTGATTAAAACATGTTCAATAGTACCAAATACTTAATTCAGCAAAACAAGGAAATGCTCTCTCTACCTTCGGGTCTTAACCACGTGAAAGTACTTCCGTTCCAAATTTTATTCTAACAATAAATTACATTGACAATGATCACGAAAACAACAAATTTGTGAACAATTCCAACAACAAAACTGTAAACATTTACAATTGACAAATTCTAAAAGCAGTTAGGAGAATTTCTATTGACTCGCCGAACGGAATAATGAATTCAGTTCTTTACCCTTTTTCCGGCATTAAAGTGAAAATAGGTTAACGATTAGAGTGGCTTTAATTGATGTCATCAAACGGCTACATTACTTAATTGAGATATAAATAGTCGTATTACAGTAGTGTAGTAATAGTAGCAGTCTAAAAATTTTATGCAACTATAAATACGACTCAAACAATAAAAGCAATCAAGTCAATTAATGATCTAAATTATATTTCTTTTAGTGTGGTCACTTAATTTATCATCACAAAAAATATATATAATGAACAATAACTTCGATTCCTTGTCATTTAAAGGTGTAAGCAGTGCTTGCTTCGTCTTGTCGAAAGTGATATCTGAACCTATAGAATAGATGGCAAGCTTTATAACAAATATTATTTCTTCAGTCTTTTATAAATAATATAAAAAATAATTATTATTATAGTGTATAAGTCGGCCTATTAAACCGCCGAGTTTGATCACTTAAATTATATTTTATTCTGTTTCCGCCAAGTTTGCATATGATGGTACTCGTATGTTTAAACTTCTGAACTTAAAAAATATGTCTCTTTGTTTTTTATGAAAAAAAAAGTAGATGCATTGAGCAAATACTAAAAATAACTTATCGTGGTTGCCTAATAGCTCAGCGCGGGCACTTCAATTGTATATTCCAGCTTTGAATCATGCCTTACACCTGAGACTTTCTAAAAATTTAATGCAGGTCATGAACAATAGTATATCAATAAATATGATGAAATATGACAGTTGACTCTCGTATAGGATAGAATATCACAAACTAATAAATAAAGAAGAAATGAGCGTTCATTTCCTAGACATAAATGTGTCCTTGGCAAAAGTTAGTGGTCGTAAACATAACCCTTTCTAATTAACTTTAATGAAAACTAATTTTATCTTGATGACGAGATCTGGGTTCCGAGATCGGAGCAGATAAACTTGTTGTATCGTTGACGCGTTTAATTTGTTTCGAAGAACCTTGATGGTGATTCGGTGTCTTTAATAGTAAAGTGATGGGGGTTTTGGTTAATCATAAATAATGACTTTAATTTCTTACGCGAACATTAGCAGCACACACATTTAGCATATATGGTTAGGTATGGTATAGTAGAACTACACTGCATAAATGGCCGGGCTCTGCCGATAAAATGTTGACTTCATAGAATATCAACTCAACGTAGGAATACGTTACTTAATCTATTCATTTTTACCGCTGTATCCTACTCTCTTTGCTATCTTGAAGTTCGGCAACTGTGGCTCTCTTGGTATTGTACCACCGGTTAACCCGCTTGAAGGGTTGTACCACTTTTCCTTAAAAAAGAAACACGTAATATGTATTTCCCAAAATTATCAATATGTTAGAAACATAATAATAACTATATAAATAGTATAAATAGTCTCGGTGGTCCTGTGGTCGTGCACCCCCAATGACTTTTCGAAATTATTTTCGGTAGTTTTCTGTGATAAAATAAATATTGATGACCGACAACTATAAGGCCATAGGTTCTTACCTATTCTATTTAGGACTAAAATATAACGGCGAGACGAGGCTTAACAGCCGCTGCCAACACCTTCGGGTAGAAAAAGGCGTGAACTTATGTTATGTTATAATATGGATAAAAAAATATTATCCCTACAATTTTCTATCTGTTAAAATGCAACTGATAAACAAGATGAAGAGAGAGATGATCGAACAATATTCATTATTATTTGCACTCATTCCGTACAATTGCTTCGTTAAGACCCGTTCAACTATGGCTAATTGTTGCAAATGGCAGCCAGTTGGATGACAATAGAAGGAAGACGTTAGAGTCTTCAATGCGAATGCACTTGTTGTATCTGGGACATCGTTATTTGCAATTGCAGTTCTCCTGTTGTGTCGTAGCGACGAGGGTGATATTTAAATGTAATATTTCTTGCGTTTTTAATCGTTATAACCAAGAATATAACCAACGGTTGCAGTAATTGTTCAAGGCTGATTTGCTCCTAGAAAAGTAAAATAAAATATACAACTCAAAATTGGAAACGTAGAAAATGTTTACATAATTATGATCCAAAGAAAGACTAAAGAATTTTCTGATGTTGAATGTACATAATATTTAGGCTAATATATTAGGCATAATATATTACGGCTAAAAATACAAGAACATTGATATAGAACTCATAAATGTAAATTCTGCTCAAAAGATGTCGTTGTTATACAATAAGTTAACCAATTCTCTTAACTAATTTGACGCATTGTTTGTTAATACGAATTAAATGGAAATATAAATCTATATTTATACCAAATGTCTAAACTCTCAAATTATAATTAATGCGAACTTTTCCTATCTATTAAGTAGAGCCCGAAAATGCTTGAAACATTTTGATTCGAAATATTGTAGGGGGGGACTCAAAAGATTAAAGGAAAGTACCACTCAAATTCCAAACAGCAATTAACTTGACAACATCAATATTAAGCAAGAAGTTTAAGTAAATTTATACATAGTTTTAGAAGATTTAATGGAAAATGATTACATTATACGACTGAACTTGTACTTACTTTGAAGTCTCCTGAGTTCTGGTAAATATTTGTATATTTATGTAGGTATATCGACAATTAGTTTTTTTCTACTAAATGTTGTAATTAATTATTAATACTTTGACTAGGTTTCATATCTATTCGCTTCCAAAAATAAAACTTTAAATTCAAGCTTGTTAATAATCTAAGTTGTGGGCAAATTTGTTAGCTCAAATAAATATTAGGAATAGACTCAAGTTCTATTTTGATTTTGAACATTTAATCTACCAAGGTTTGAACCCCATCAGCCAGTACCAGTAGCCATTGTTCCATAATAATAATAATAATAATTCTTGGACACAATACACACAGCGCCCTCTAGTTCCAAGCTAAGCAACTAAATGCTTGTGTTATGGATACTAGATAACGGTTATTAATACATATTATATACTTTTCTTTTGTAAATACATACTTATAATACATAGAAAAACACCCAGACACCACACAAATATTCATGTTTGTCACAAATATTTGTGCTCGGGTGGGAATCGAACCCCCGACCTCATTGCTGCAACCGGTAGTTTTACCAATGCGCCACGAGGCCCGTCAAATAAAATCAATTAGTTTAGTTTTAACTGAGAATATCATCATGAATATATCTCTCAAGTCATATATTACAAGTAATTACGAGGACGTTTATCAATTCTCATAAATATATACTTAAGTATTAAAAAGATGCGATGAACAAAATGATCCACGCGAGCATTCAGAAAGGCCGACCAGAATTACAGCGAATATAATCTCATATTATTATGGTGCCTCAGAACCGTTGGAAAACAATCCAAGAGACATTTTTTCAATTATCTTCTGCCACCGCGAGTGCAATCAGATTTTTCCATTTGTGGGTAGGTAATTTGCAATTTGGACGTCATTATGCAAAAAAATACCAACATAGGTATTAAAAATAAATAACATAACATAACTGCATGCCTCTTTCTACCTAAAGGTGTAAGCAGTGACTGTTAATTAAAGCCTCGACTCGCCATTATGTTTACGTCCCAGATGGAATAGGTGGCGAACCATATTGCCAGATTGGTGTGAGCTAGGATTTGAACCCTCGACTTCTTGATTCAGAAGCTCGGTGCTTACCACTGGACCACCAAGACCAGCCAATAAAAATAAATGTTACTAGAATTATTTCGTTCTAATTTTGTGTTAATGAGATGTTTTAGCAAAAAATTAAGTTTTCCAGACAAATAAATTAAAATTTTGTGTGATAGTGAAATCAATATAAGTTCCAAGAGTACGTTAATTTAATAAATAAAATGGGATTCAAGAAATAAAAACCAAATTTTGAAGCTTACTTTTTACTTTGTATATACATAACTTAACTTCAAGCCTTTTGCTACCCAAAGGTGAAGGCAGCGCCTGTTAAGCCTCGTCTCGCCGTTATGTTTACGCCCCAAATGGAATAGGAGGCGAACCTATTGGCATACCGGGCACAAAGTTTTTAGTCATTGATATTTATCACACATAACTTACGAAATTACTTTGCTTCAAGTCATAAATCAACTGACATTAAGTAATCAATTCAGTAATTCAAACTCCACAATTGCGCCGATAAACTAATAAATATACAATAATATAACCTTTATTTTCTAACCTAGGAGAGTATAAATGTTTTAATAACTCTATTAAGCCTTTCAATTCACAATTATAGGTGTTGCAATTACATTGGGCTTTTCATTATAAACGAAATAACTTCATTCACATCAAATTTTTAAGTTATTAGATGCTGCTACAAACTAATTAAATAGTAAGTTCTTAACAACAGCGAGCATAATCCGCGATTAATGTCCTATTAATCTGCAGAAACGAGACTTAATTAACGCTATATCTGCAACATTAGTAGTTAGCGCATATGTTAGGAATACTGAATCTTAGTACCAAATCTGTCTATTAATAAGTTGAGATTATAAGATCCATTTCAAATGGATATTGTCATTTTATAGTAGTAAAGGGACTGAGATAAAATGAAAAATGTCATTTCGGTGATCCAGTGGTCATGCTCCTCGTTTCTTACTCCAGAAGCGGTGTAATCAATTCCACCATTACTAACAACCTCACATAGGGAACTCTATTTTCTCCTACTGACTATTGTTTCATAAATACGAATGTTCTACCTTATTGGTTCTATACATAAATAAATATTAGCCATTTAAACTATTTGTGTAAATTGTGTTCATTTACTTATTTTTTAAAACTAGAGATAACTGTAAAACGAGGTTTTTCACTTTATGTATAATAAAAACATGATAATAAATAAAGGTAGATTAAATTAAATTATTTATAGTAACTAGCTGACTTGGCAAACTATGTTCCGCATCAAAAGTATTTTTTGCAGTGTATACAATTAAAGTAGCGGAGACAACAGTGGAGTCTTGCAGTTTGCTGCATGAATGATTCCGCTCGACCGTTGTAATACCAAGACCTCTCAGAATATCGGCGTAAAGTGGCTCGTGGTACCCGTTGACACCCTCAATCTATTAAAAAAACCGCATCAAAATCTGTTGCGTAGTTTCAAAGATTTAAGGTGACAAATAGCGGCAAGCCACTTGGTTTTAGTCTATGTAATGATATGGCGGTATGAATTTCGCAAGATCGGGTTAACAATTGCTAATTATATAGTCAGCATTATATACGAAAACACTAAACTAAGCACTATATGTATTGATAACAGCGTATGTATATAAAGTTCTAAAATAACATATAATATTCACGACCAGATAAGATTATGTTAACAAGAATATCCAACCGTTATGTGCCAAGAACATCACATATGCCCTTAATTACTAAGATACAGTCTATAAAATCCGTACCCCAATATACACTGGTAGTTACAGGGGACATAATAAGTAAGTATGTATGTATGTACATACATATATGTATACATTTCACTTACGAACAAGAAGATACCAAGTAATAACTATTACGCTTACAGTTACCTCGTTACCGGAGCTACTTACTATAAGGTTTTATATTTATCGAGAACACAACGAAAGTCTTAACAACTTGTTTAGAGACATTTCTATGTGTTTTGTGAAACAGTAAACTGTCTGAATTGACTACATGTTTCAGTTATCCAATCTCTTGTAGACTTAGAAGAAAATAATAATCTTATTTTACGACAATATCCATTATAATTATATAATAAAACATTTTAAAATCAAATACTTACACACAATACATTAATAATACAAAATAAGGTTTTAATCTAAGGTTTAAAGTGGGTATCTACTTTAAAACGTTATTTTACTTTAAAAGTACAAAAAAAGCAATATGTTAATCAAAATATTAGTCGCAAATATCTAAAACACGATGCGAGAGCGTGTTTATTGCAGAAAACATGCACCGAGAGAATAAGATGCGGTGTTAATTTATGTTTTACGATAGTTTTACTAGTGAAATAATTCCACCTGTTTAGTCTAACGAATAAATCAAAGACTTACACAAAATACTTACACTTGAAAAACATCACACTTTTGTTAAAAATATATATATTTATACAACTTTACGTCAAATTGCGGTGTACGGAGAGAGAACACTGCACCATAAGGCACGATTCTTACAGGCTTCACTCGCTTAGTTGACTTTCATAACTCTTTTCATGCGTGCGCGTCGATTTTGAAGGCCACTAAAATCACCTTCCTCCATAACACGTTCTATTTTGTCACGAAATGTGTGTCTTGGCCGTCCTCAACTCCTCTCTCTAGATGTTTAAAAATCAAAACATGGTAAAAATATGTATTTGATCAAATAAAAAAAAAAAATCAAGTGGCAATAATTCATAATACAACAACCAGAATATGACATATTAGTCGCAAATATCTAAAACACGATGCGAGAGCGTGTTTATTGCAGGAAACATGCACCGAGAGAACGAGACGCGGCGATACTTCATGTTTTACGATAACTTGTAATTAATGTCGTTGCACGGCGCTTTATTGTTCCGAAGTTTGTCCCGCTGGCGCACATCGATATGAATTATGTGCCGACTTCGTCGCATGTGACATTATACACATAAATTATTAAGAAAAATGTGTCAGCATTTATGTTATTAAATCCCTTCGGTGTTCAGTTCAAAAGATGGCAATGGCTAGAATGAATAAATTTCTTAGACAAGTTGGTTGTGTGCTATAATTTATACGTGATTGTAATGTATTAGCGACAGTGTATGAATGTCTTGAGCTATAAGAGTTTCGCTAATATGTTTTTTTAAAACTGTGTTATGTGTGATATACATACATACATAACTTTATGCCAAATCCCTTGCGGGGTAGGCAGAGAGAACAGAGCGCCATAAGGCACGGTTCTTACACGTGTAGAAAAATTATCATGTTATTGCAATAATATTATTTCGTTATTACAAAAAAATATTAACATTAAATAAATTGCACTTATTAAAAAACTTTCATACAGATTATAGTAAAATAATATTTCTAATTACTGAATCAAAAGCTGGTAACATTCACCAGAAACATTACGCAAATTAGTACATTATATGACCTCATTACAAACTAATATCACTATTGAAGCCATATTATTATAAGCTTTTATTTACCTTGCACTGTATGTATGTATGTATGTATGTATGTATGTAAGTATGTATGTTCGGTGGAATCTTGTAACTCAATTTTCAAGTAGATACCTTCAACCGATTGAGCTGAAATTTTGTATACACGTTTACTTTGGATGACAATGCATGATATAATGTATGACATCATTCTATATCCAATATGGCGGACGACCCAAGATGGCGGAATGGATATTTTGAATGCATTTCTGCAATATGGGTATCAAATGAAAGGGTTTATTGAGTTTAACTCAAAATATAATATGACGTCATTCTAAATCCAATATGGTGGAATATCCAAGATAAAGGAATATATATTTTAAGCTTTCGTACAATATGGGTATCAAATGAAAGGGCTCATTGGGACCAACTAAAAAAATAATGTGACGTCATTTTAAATCCAATATGGCGGATCATCCAAGATAGAGGAACAGTTTTTTTAATGCATTTCTACAATATGGGTATCAAATAAAAGGGCTTGTTAATAGTAGCTCGAAAAATAATGTGACGTCATTCTAAATCCAATATGGTGGAATAAATATTTGTGTTTCTACTATATGGGTATCAAATGGCCCTTTCATTAAAGAGTTATATGAGAACTTCAAAAACTATGTCTCGGTGGTTCAGTAAACTAGTCCGCTTCTGAATCAGGAAGTCTTGGGTGCGAATTTGGCCTCACACCAATGTCTTTCGAAATTCCTCTCGAAAGTCATGTGTGACAAATATTTTTGACTGACCACTTTGTGCTCGCTGCATGGCAACAGTGGTAGAGCCCAGCAATTCACTGTATGAATGGGCTGGCTCGATCGGTAAAATACCACAACCAGCTCACGCCGGGTTTCTTTGGGTGAGAGAGGTACCCGGAGGCCCACTCCCCTTCCCCATCCCTGCCTACTCCCATATCCTACATCCTACTCCCTTAAAGATCGTTGAGACGTAAACATAGTGGCGAAATGAGGCTTGACAGATGCTGCCTACACCTTATTAATTAATGTTATAAACAAATTAGAATGTGTATAAATATTATATATATCATAAGGTTTTCAATATGAGCGGCTAGATGTTAGTGGCCTGCTTGTTTGGCCGGTGTCAGTCAATCTGTTGTTTACTATTCAGTCACTGATGCCAAATCACCATGTCAAGGTACAGGGTTAAGCGGCGCGTCCAAATTTATAATCAAAATGAGTTAGTGCTAACATTGAGAACCTTACGACCACTTTACGGCTGAGGCGGTAGTCCATCACAGTCGACGGCTTTCCGTTGACCTATGTTTTAATAGTTAACAGTGTTTTAATTGTGGTCAGCCACGCAATCTGCTGCATGAATGGGCCGGTTCGACCGGTGTAATGCCATGCCCTTTCAGGATACCGACGTAAATTGGACAGGATTTAATAACTTTAACATGATTGCTACACTAACGGATTTTAATGGTGTTATAGGTATTATTCCCGTTCATCATTATCAGTCAGTAATATGCAACGCGAAAGCCTAAAAGGTTTTATAAAGTACTGATTAAAACAACAGATGGCGTTACACATCACAAGTAGTTAAACATATTTTGTTATTAAACAACAGTCCCACATAACAAAATTAAGTTGCAAAATCAACAAATAAGTAACAAAAAAATTTGTTTACTTAGGCTCGAAACTCTTTGCTGCTGGTCAAGCATACGCGGCCTTAAGTAGAGAAAAGACTTTAGGAGGTCTCCTCATTGAAGAGTTGGACTGTTCGAAATTAACTGGCAAATGACCTTGTAACAATGATGCTTTGAATGAGATGAAGAGACTGAGAAACTTACCCATCGATAACTAAAAACTTGAAAATAATTTAAAGAAAAAAACTTTTTTAAAGAAGCTTTTATTTAAACGCTCTAAAAAGAATAAAATAATTTTAACCTTATACATTTTAACTATCAACTTATAACCTTATTATATACAATTTATGTGATAATAAAAGCTTGTCGCTATGTTCAACCCAACCCTTCCCCCCTCCTCTTCCCATCCCAATTCCGACCCCTTCCATTTCCCATGGAAAGGGCCGGCAACGGAACTATACCACTATATGTGTTCGGGTGTCCATATATATGTTATAAACCAAAAGTATATATTTGGATAATGCGATCCGTCACAGTCAAAATATTTCTAGATGGTTATGGATAGCCACTGATAGGTAATTGAACATAGCGACAAGCTTTTATTATCACATAAATTGTATATAATAAGGTTATAAGTTGATAGTTAAAATGTATAAGGTTAAAATTATTTTATTCTTTTTAGAGCGTTTAAATAAAAGCTTCTTTAAAAAAGTTTTTTTCTTTAAATTATTTTTAAGTTCTCATAACGTACTAACACGTGTTATGAGAGAATTGGGCCAAAATACAGCTGCCAACCATGTGGCGCTTTAGTCAGTTACGTTTATTATAGCGAAATATCAACCGCTAATGCCCACCCCATCGTGGCTGCTATCTCCTGGATCGTACCCAAATTGTCTGTTAAAAATTTGGAAGCTGTTCATGATTATTTTAGTTTGTAGAAATGTTTTAAGATAATGAAGTATTTATAGTAGTCTATTTAGTGGCATATCTAGTCTTACAGAAGCTTGCTTCTGAATAACAAGTTTCGGATTCATTTCCGCGTGACACCAATACCAATATTTCATAGATAGATGTAAAACAACGTTTTTCTTATTGTTAAGCGTGTAGCGTCATCCATGGTCATCCATATTTGCAATCCTAAGTGGGACATAGTCGCGTTGCTAATCTTTAAATTAGGATATGAAAGAGATGGAAAGGGGGGCTGTCAATCTACCTCTCTCACTGTAAGAAGCGCGGTATAAGTAACTACGACCATATTCGTATATTAGATCGTTTCACTGGTCCAGTCGGCTCTACCATTCTTAAAATTATTTGTGTCTGATTTTAAAATGAAAAAAACTGTAGGTATCTATTTACAATTTACATTAACATAACATAACTTCACGCCTTTTGTTACCCGAAGGTGTAGGCAGCGGCTGTTATGCCTCGTTTCGCCGTTTTGTTTACGTCCCAAATGGAATAGGTGGCGAACCTATTGTCATACCGGTCACAAAGTTTTTCAGTCATCGGTATTTATAACACATAACTTCCGAAAATAATTTCGAAAAGTCATTGGTGTGAGCCAGTGTCTGGAATCGAACCCGGACCACTGGATCAGAAGCCGTGTGCTCTACCACTAGGCCACCGAGACTGTTTAAGATGTATGTTTTTAGATTGTTTCTGATTATAATATTGTTTGTTTATTCTTTATGTTGAATATAAATATGTATACTTATTATGTATCCCAAATATTTGTTTGTAAATGGAAAGCTACCAGTTTTGTGTATAGATAGATAAATGTAGATATTTTGGTGATAATTCATGATTAAGCATCAACACAAAGAGCGATTATGTTGGGCGTTGTCCGGCCTTTGACACATCAAGCATTCCTATTGAGATAGTATTAATTAATAGGTATTTAAATAATCTATCGTTTATATCTAAATATTTTAAATGTACAAACGAGTTTTTTTAAGTGTGTTTTTATTGAATGTTTCTCTCGATTCTGTGCTTATTTTTTCTTTGAATAAAATTGGAATATAAATAAAAAATTTTATTCTAAATATGTATTTTACAATTTGTAAGGATTTTTTTCGTTAAAACTAGTTAGATGCCTATAGACCCGAGAGGCAATAAATTAGTATGACTGGAAGCATTAGTAAGTATCGCCCACTCCATACATTTGACGGCTATTTATTTTGCTAATTAACTGTGGTTTAGATATAAATTATTTCTCTGTTTTCTCTTGCATTTCTTTTCTACGAGCAAGCAGTTACAGTTGCGTTACCCTCATTTAGGAAACAGGATTGAAAAGGAGCCGGGAGGAGAAGACGGTAGGGCCTCCGAATTCCCCGCCTTCCCTCATAATTGAGGTCACTTTATACGAAAACACTGTGTATGGCGTGTGTGTGAGTGTGTGGGTGTGTGTGTGTGTGTGTGAGAGAGAAAGAGAGAGAGAATGTGTATGTGTATGATATATAAGATATATAGAGAGATATATATATATATATATATATATAGATAGGTTTCATAGGTAGATAGGTATTTCATTGTGTGTTAATGTATCATGACAGTTAACATTCGTTAAGTACTAGGTTTTTAAACAATCAGTTGGACAAGGGATCCCTAGACCCTTTAAACTTGTGCATCTATGGTAGCCGACCAGCTATATTCTCACGTGAATGTAATTATGACATATTATTATTACGGGAATAATAATTACATGTGCGTTTCGTTATTGCTTTAAAATAGCGACTAGGTAATTTTTAATTAGAGGTAATAATCATATGTAATAATCGCATTAACCTATTACTATTGTAAACGTTAATATCGATATGTACGCCTAATATGATCATACTATTTAATTAAGCGATTTTATTTTAAAATTTATTAAACAGTTATACCAAAGGAAATGGGGAAAATTTTTAATGATTCCTATCCATTGAGACGTCTAGAATCAAATAAATGAGAAGGAAACAGTAGCCGGCTTTTTAATTTTCCGTTCACAGCCGGCTGGGGGCTGGGGGCTGGGAGCTGGGGGCATTTGCAGTTTGCGGTTGATTCAATCTTTCAACGACCTGCACTCTTATTAAATATATATTGGATTTGGCTACTGTTTTAATTTGCAATCTATTAATGGATCCTTTTTTTATTATTTCATGCCTTTTTTACGCTCAGGTGTAGGCTGCGGTTGTTAAGCCGCGACTCACTGGACTTCCATATATCAGGCACCAGTATTATCAGTCATGGATTTGTATGATACATAACTACAAAAGATTACCAAGAACCTCATACTTCTCGTGATTCCAAAGCGCAGAGATTTACCACTGGACCAAAAAGACTTATTATTTCATAAGTGATGAAATCGTCTTTTGAGAATAGTTGTACTCTGAGAAATGTTGAGAACTAATTCAAATTGACTATCCTTTACATACCAAAACCTAGAAACAATTCCAAATCTCCCTAAAGATTCTCCAGTTTAGGTTAGACTTAGAGTTCACAAACGGGATGTTGGGCGTAATGAGATTCCTCTCATGTTATCTCACTTGACAACTAACTCCCCTAATTTGTGGTCAGACAATCTTCTCGAAAATAGTTTATTTTGTGTATTTCTATTTACTAAGATAACAATTTTAAATTCAATTTTCTTCGCATAACTTCTATACGTATTGCCTATTATATATGAAAGAACTAACTGAAGTACTAAGTAAAGTACTAATTAAAAACTATTATTAAAGTCTCGGTGGCCCAGTGGTCGAGCACACGGCTTCTGATCCAGAAGTCCGGGTTCGAATCCTGACACTGGCTCACACCAATGACGTTTCGAAATTGTTTTCGGAAGTTAAGTGTGATAAATATCGATGACTGAAAACTTTGTGCCCGGTATGGCAATAGGTTCGCCACCTATTCCATTTGGGACTTAAATATAACGGCGAGACGAGGCTTAACAGGCGGCTACACCTTCGGGTAACAAAGGCGTGAAGTTATGTTATGTTATGCATTGCCTATTAGATGGCGTTTTTTCTTGTGTTATGGATTTATTGATTAAAGTTTATTGTAAAGTGAAAAAAAATGTACTGTTTATTTATTTAGGTATTGAAAATTAAAATAATGATCTTATGATATTCTTCTTTTATTTTTATTAAAAAAAAATTTAAAGCAGTTTTTTTCCTCCTTTTTATATAAAATCTCAGATCCCCAATACACATCCCCATAATTTTATAATCGATATTATCTTAGTCGCTTACACACACTTAAATTGATAACGATGACCACCAAACCTGCAAGGTGTTGATATATACTAATGTCCAATTAATATGCAGTTTCATCCGAGACTTTTCTAATTTATTGTATACCCGGTACGAATATATTCTCATTAAACCGACACTCAGGGCCTATTACAAAGTGACCGATCATTAGATTCTACCACTGATAGATATATCGATACGATAACACCGTAAACGGAATAGAGATATTATTCAGTCTATAAATTTCAAAGCTACCGTTGTGTTATGGCAACATTTCTACTATTTTGTTGTTTATTTTTTCGGTTGGCAACCATTTTTTTTTTATCTGATGTTGGTATGCAGTGAAATTGTTTTTAAAACAAGTGAGAGTGCGAGGCCCGGTGTTCCAAGTTTAATTGTGGTTCTTTTAGTATTAATGGATAGTGTGAAACAAAATGTTAATGGGTCATTAATAACTGTCGTCCTGTTTGACCGTGAACCGGACAAAGACAATGGGGCCTTTAATTTAACTGGAACCGAGTCGTAGTTTTTTATTTTAGATAACTACATACTTTAAAAGACGGTCGTATAATTAAAATGTGCGTATCGGCTACAAACTTTTGAGATTTAAAAAAAGAACATAGCTGTTACTATTCCAACGATTTATCGTACGGATACAATTAGGTATAGGTATAGCGTCATGTGTCATTTCAAATAAAAGCAAACGGGGCAAGTTTTCGTAAATACACATTTACACAACATACTACCCCAAATCATGGAAAAAAATATTGCGTAATCATAACAACTTAAATACTAGCTAAGCTTGAAAGACTAGACAGAAAAAAGCATACTTTAAAAAAATACATAACGTCAAAATATGTGAGAAAATAATTAATTATACCGTAAATATTTTAGCAAACATCTTCATTTATCAGTCAATCCAAAATGGCGCGCGAGTAGCTGCTGTGTTACAAGCCCTACACAGGACGTCCCATGGGGTACTCAAGGGGTTGCCATTCCTTAACGCTATGATTTTTTTTGAGATATTTTGTATTCGCACACTTTCCCCACATCACCTTAAGTAATTTATTTATACAAAAATAGCTAAAAAAAAGGAAAAAATGTATTCATACATGTATTTATTTGCACTTGGCAATTTTCGTAAACGCTTAGGTTTTCTTTTACCTTAGATATATAATTTCACAATTATATGTATCAAAATTTCTAATTAAATACAATCAAAATCATAACCTAGATATTTATGCCATAATTTATACATATTGATATAAGTTTCCAAACATGTTACAAATGTATGATATAAAGTGAACATTATTTTGTTTTTAATAATGAGCTTGTAAGTATACAATTAATCGATTTTTTATTATCTAAGGAGCAACGATATTTTCTATCTGTTGCGTGTTCATTTCGAATGAGCATCCACGGGGAGCAATCTTAGACGGTTCTATACAATCGAAAAAAGGACTTGTATACAACGGCGAGAACAGTTGAATTCTTAAGTTATTGACCCTATAAAAAAACAACTTACAGTTAATAATGCGTTCTTACGGTGACCGGTGATATGTTCTTAATACTATCGCCTTCATGTTTAAGTTAATAATGTACTCACAAACTCCTTAAATTAAGACATTCTATTTGTTTATGTCTTTAATTCTCTATGCACATACATTTAAAAGGGTTCATTATTATAATTTCTTAATTATTTCCGTCGATATCTGAAGTCAATGTAATTAAGCCATCTGCTTTATTTTGTTGGAAAAAGAAAAAAATAATACAATAAAATAAAAGAAAGCTCTGGCTTCGTTTCACATCGAATTAGGGGATACTAAAAGCTTTTTAGATATAAAACTGGTTGTATTTTTTTTTTTTTAAAGCGTGTAATTAACTACAATGGTTGAAACTCAATTTATTCTTATAATAGTTTTTAATACTGTTTTATTTGTAACTCCGGCGTGGACATAATGTATTTAAATAAAGTTTGTCTGTCACGCATCATTTTGGGGATCATTAGCACGACAAACCTGAATCGTTCAGGTAAATGGGACGTGACAAGTATATCTCAATAGTTAAACAATGAAGAATGCTACTGTTTTTTCAACAATACATTGTCAGTGTGTGGCATGTTTCCAAAAGTCAGAGGCGCTGTACAAAATGCTGTACATTTAGTACGTAACAATTGTGTTACCCGGGGGTTCTTACTCTAGATTCTCGGAAGGTTGTATAATATAGTATTGAGCTATTTTATGTGACAGTAAGTTTCTGTTAGTGAACTAAACTGACACCGTTTTATATTCTAATATTTTCTTGTTTAATTTTGTGCAATATTTATAACACTTAACAGTATGTTCCACGTAAGCTGCTGTGTATATTATTCGTACGATCTAATATCATATCTATAATGGTTGCACTATCTTAACGGATTTTGCAAAGACTTTACAGACATTAGTGAAAAGACGAAAAGATTTGAAGACAAGGGGCGGAAGCCAGTTTACGTCGATATACTGAGAGGTCGTGGTATTTCAAGGGTCGAGATGACCCATTCTTGCAGTTATGCAGCATAGCAGTATGGCTCTACCACAGTCAAAATGTATAGGCATAATCTGAAAAGAATTTCGAAAAGTCACTGGTGTGAGCAGTGATTCGAAGCCACAACTCTTTAAGTCAGAAGCGGGCTGCGAAACCACTGGACCAAGTTTAAAGATAGGTACGATTAAAATTTCTTTATCAGACGATGTGTCGAATAACGATACCTTAAGAAAGCAGATTGAAAGAAAGCAGACTATGATCGTTAACGAACTTAGTCAAAAAAGACCAAAAAGGAAAATAACAAGTTGGTAAAGCGGATAATTATTCAGTGCAAAATCAGAGGGACGTACAACTCGAGGGAAAGCCAACTTTTAATAAATAATCGCGATCGCGTATTATCGGAAGAAACTGACTTGTTTGAAAAGAGTTTAAATTTAAAAAAAACGAATGAATTACCTATGTAAGAATAAGAATCTTGCCCTGTTGCAGTCTGTTCTTAGGTTCAAAAATAATATACGGTGTATATTATGGCTGCATGACTTTCGGGGCTGAAGGCCATGCACAAAAAAGTTATAAGTTTATTGAATTTAAATTTCGAATTGAAAAGTTGACAGTTGTCCTCGATCATAAAATATTATATGTCAAAGTAATAGGATTATTTTGACGTTTCAAGAGTTCGAATTTCAAATGTCACAAATTATAGTCGCAAGAATTCGAGTTATTAGCGTTTCGTTGCCGTCATGGTTGAAATATGTGGATTAATAATAAAAAAAACAAAAAGGTTTGTAGGGTAGTTTACGGATCGTTATGAGACACACATTCTGCCCGTAATATATTTTGATTTTGTCTCTTTTACAAAATATGCATTATGTTCTCTCATCAACAAACTTTATTATTTTTTAGATTTTGGTGTTTAATTAATTTTGTTGGATATTCTTTAACAAATGTATGTTATTGTGTATTCTTAAATGTATATACAGTCGACTCTCGTTAATTCGAAACTCGAGGGACTCTTAAAATATTACGAATTATCGAGTGTTCGAAATATTAAATAGTTCGAAATTTGTGAGAGAAATTAAAGAAAACTTCGAATTATTAAGTGTTGATCAATTCTTATTTATTAACTGCTATTCTATAACAATGACAGAACTTTAGAGGTACATTCGTGTACATACACTTACGTATTCATAATGTTAATTAATTATTATTTTGAAAGAACTCTGTAATACTGGTTTACCTTCCGAAAATACCATAACTTCCGAAAAGAATTTCGAAAAGTCATTGGTTTGTGCCAGTGTCAGGATTTGAACCCACTACTTCTTGAATTAGAATATACATGGTCGATATTAGCATGGCTGTCGATTTTCACATTAACATGCTCAGTAATAGCAATGTATCAACACACATGCTACTATTGAGCACTTGCTTGGTAATGGCATGCTTTCGTACTAATAAAAAGCATGTGTAACAGTACCATTAGTCAAACACTGTAATCATAGCCTAAACAAAGGCTCAAATAACAAACAAGTTAATACAAGTTTGATCTTGTCGCAAAATGTAGGTATGTACATACTTACAATCTTTCTCTCTGCAACTTCGAATTGTCGAGTGTTGGACGCCGATAAGTTCGAATTAACGCGTCGTTTTGTTGTATAGCAATGCTATTTTCGTACGAATTACCAAGAGTTTAAAAATGTATTGATTTAGTTCGAAATATAAAGAGATTTTGTAGGGAACTCGTGATATCTTTGAATTATCGAGAGGTTTGAATTATCGCAGGTTTGAATTAACAAGAGTCGACTGTATTTAGTATTACATATAAGAAAAAATTCAAAATACGTATATTAGGCACGTTATTTTCTTTATACAGCTAAGAACAAATACATAGCTTTATCAAAGGTACAAACTTCAGGAGTAACTACACATCAAGCGTTTATTACGTCACATCGAACTGCAATATTGCGTGTGATGAGGAAATACAAAGATATAAGGCATCTTTGCTTGAAGTGTTTGATACGGATTAATTTTTTTCTCTTATCATTAAGTCCAAAAATAGGAAAAGTAACAATGGAAGAATAAATATATCTCTTTAACAACAGTGAAGCTTTTATTACAGAAAAAGTGGGTACAATTTTTATGGTTTAAGTTTGAATTTTATGTAGTTTTAGTTACCTGTTTTTAAATATTAATTTTGTTTTTCGTTTTACACGTGTGGTTTCACCGCAAACCGTTTATAATTTCATCCACCTCTACCTACTTCTAGTGCAAAATCGATAAACGACTCATAGTCGGTCGTCAATATCTCAAATTAAACTTGTACAATTTTAACTAATATAACTTGAAGAACTAAATGTCTGGCACAAGCCACGTAATAAATTCTATTTAGTTTAAATATAATTTAAGTGCAAATTGTGAAATTTATTAAGAAAACTATTAGATAACATTACATCTTCAAACATATTTAGACACTATTTTTTGAAGTGTAACTTCTAATGTCTCGTGCAACCGTTTAACGCTTTTAACGCCCCCTTGCGGCCACAAAACATATTATATAATAATAAAAGGACGAATTTGAACCAGTCTATATATAAATCCAGGAAGAGAATTGCTTAAGCGTGATTCTTATCTGTACATAGACATCTAGTAGCTAGTGGTGGCACTATACCACTCAATTAATACTTATAAAGCATAATAGATTGTTTCATTCAACGCGCTAATCTCAGAAACCACTGGTTCTATTTTAAAAATTCTTTCAGTGGTGGACAGTCCATTTATAGAGGAAGGATTTAGGTTATATTATATTTTCTAAACAATTAGGGATCTTTACTAAAAGTCCGATAATGTAACCCAAGGTGTAAAAAAATCACCTAAAAAAATGTTTACAGTGCGTACGCTGCAAAAAGTATTGATTGTAGAGCAAAAAAATGTACTACAACTTTGCAGAATATATAGTTGTCTACAGAAATGGTCGCGAGACCATATTATGTCTAACTATTGTAGTTATCTCACAATAAGTGTTAATTTAGTTTTTTAAAATAATTTGAATGATGATGTTTTAAAAGCCCTTTATTTTGTACTGTGGTGTTAATTCTGATTAAAATAAATTATTTACAATTCAAGATAGATTCAATAGCTTCCTGGAACTTTTTTAATTATTTAATTCGGACATTTCATTCAAAAGATATCGCAATATCCACGATATAAGTATTACATTTTTAGGCAAATATGTATTGCGCGCACATATAGTAACGCACGCCTTTTCTACCCGAACGTCCAGGCAGTGGCTTTTAATTCTCCACTCGCCGTTATGTTTACGTCCCAAATGGAATAGGTGGCCATACCGGACAAACGAGGGCAAACAAGCAAGCGCGTCACCTGATGGTAAGTGCCAGCGCCGCCCATGGACACTTGCAACACATATAGCGTTACAGTTGCGTTGCCGGCCTTTAAGGAAATAGGAATAGGAAAGTATGGGAAAGGGGGATGCGCCTCCGAGTACCTCTCTCCCCGAACGAAACGCGGCATGAGCCACTTTACGTCGATCTTCCGAGAGGTCGTGGTATTTCACCGCTAGAGCCGGCCCATTCATGCAGCGAACTGCTTGGCTCCACCACTACCATTAAATTTGTTAAGCTTGAATTTCATTACTACACAGACATCAGTTTAGGTTTAGGTACTGTAATTGATTTTTAAAATCAATCATAGTACCCTCCTCCCGCCACTAGATGTACTATAATTGACACTTGAAACGCGGCCTTTAGTGTCAACTACACTCCTTTAAAACTGTATTTGATTGAATGTATTATTTTATTTCTAAAATCCATTGAAGAAATAAATACCTAACATTTATAATTAAGTGTTGTAGAACTGATTTTTTTAATATTTTACCAAAACTTGTAAATCATTCTTAAATACTTATATAAACTCCATGGAGTGAAACCATAGCGCGATTTAAAATTGACGAATAGTGACCTCTATGGCCGAGTCGAATAAAACATTATAATATAATAAACTTCAATCAAGACATGATACACATTTATAGTGATGGTTAAGTAACCTTATAAAACATCTTTTATATAATAATCTTTTTATGATCCTCGGTTCAAATAATTTTCATCAGTATGTTGCATTCTTATTATTTAAATAAAATATTAGATAGGAACTTAGTTACCATTTCTCATAAGCAGTCCCATTTTTAATAGTACCTATAAACATACATAACTTCACGCCTTTTGTTACCCGAAGGTGTAGGCAGCGGCTGTTAAGCCTCGTCTCGCCGTTATGTTTACGTCCCAAATGGAATAGGTGGCGAACCTATTGCCATACCGGGCACAAAGTTTGTCAGTCATCGGTATTTATCACACATAACTATCACAGTACCTATAATATATTAGTAATAATTATTAATAGTCTCGGTGGTCTAGTTAAGTAGTCGAGCTCTCCGATTCTGGAGTCCTGGGATCGATTCCGGGCTCACGTCAATGATTTCTCGGAGTTTTTTGGTATCTTACTATAGTTAATTTTAGGTACCCTATGGTATTTTTTATGGGATAAAAGGCAAATCTAAGGGAGTAGGATATGAAAGGATGGGGAAGGAGGGTGGGCCTCCGGGTACCTCTCTCACCGAACGAAACGCGGCATGAGCCAGTTTACGTTGATCTTCTGAGAGGTCGTGGTATTTCACCTGTCGAGCCGGCCTATTCATGCAGTGATTATTTTTCTCTATTTCTGAATCAATTTCTAACCTTGTTTATTTTCCTTTCTACAACACGAAGTTACACTTCCAACGCGTGGCGAGACTCCACGCATATTTTTTTTTTTTATAATATCTTGGACACAAATCACACAGCGCCCTCTAGTTCCAAGCTAAGCAACTAAATGCTTGTGTTATGGATACTAGACAACGGATAATAATACATATATATTTTTCTTTTGTAAATACATACTTATAATACATAGAAAAACACCCAGACGTCACACAAATGTTCATGTTTGTCACAAATATTTGTGCTCGGGTGGGAATCGAACCCCCAACCTCGTTGCTGCAGCCGGTAGTTTTTTACCAATGCCATTACTACTAATGTGATATGAAAATTAAAACATTTTTATTAACATTAATATCACAAACGTAATACGAAAATTAGTTGAAATCTATAAACATTCGTTAACATTGACCTCGTAACTTAAAAAGGGACTAATATATTTCTTTCGTTGTAATTAGGCCGTATAATTAAGACGATATTAAACTTTGGAACCTTTCCAGGTAGCGTTTTATATCTTCAACTCTCTACAATTTACCGTCGCAATACTACGGTGGCTGAGTGCTTGTGATTAAACAATAAATCGTAGAAGGGAGCCCGGACCTTAAGAATATTCCCTCCATATTAGCTTTCGGGTATTTTGTTGTTATACGAGTATTGTCCTTTGAAAGTTAAGTACTTCACTTACAAATGAACGAGCACTTATTTCAAATGGCTAGTTTTTTAGGAATGTGACTATGAAGTCTTAAATTATTGCTTTAGCCTTTATTAATATGCGAATATTATTAATATGCGAATTATAATATGCGAATTTCGCATCACCATCACTACATAGTATAAAACAAAGTCACTTTCCGCTGTCTGTCCCCTTATATGCGCATATCTTTAAAACTACGCAACGGATTTTGATACGGTTTTTTTAATAGTTAGAGGGTATCAACGGGGTAGTTTTGATCTACAATTCATGTATAGTGTAGTAAAAAAAAGTTATAATTTTCAAGATTTAGAACTTTAAACGCAAACGCTGCCTGAACCCTAAGTGATAAATCAAAACAACGTACTACAATATTATACACCTTTAAAAGTTCTACAAAAAGTCCGCAAGAGCATATGTCTATCTCTTAGGGTTAACCTACAATGACCATTTTTATTTATTTACTTTTTACGAGAAATAATGGCCTATTTACGAAGCGATTTTAAACATTACAGCATTAATCTTCATCCAATTAAGTGTCTTAAATAGATTGTACATGTAATGTAGATGATTCTGGCCCTATACAGCATGCAATTTAAACAAATATTTTCGAAGATATTACAGTATTAACATAGCGGGACATTGCAGTTGCGTTGCGCGCCAAAGTTGTGTTACGCGCCAAAATGCGTGCCGATAAATAGCACAAATGGAAATTTTTAATATCAAAATTTTAAAAGATTATAGCGCTTTCCATTATTGATCATACCGTGATTATATATAGCCTAGATCCTTTCTCGATAAGTAGACTATCGAACTCAAAAAGAATTGTTGAATGCGAATCAATAGTTCCTGCGTGTACTACATTCAATTAACCAAAAAAATCTTCTGCTATTAGTTTAAATAATTGGGAAGAAAACGTAGGGATGTGCATTCTAAAGTGCTAGTAGAAAAAACAACCTCAAAACATTTCGTGGTTGTATCGAAAAAATCCAAAATGAGTTATAATTAATTTAAGTTCGCGATGCGTATCGGAACATAACGAGCCAAATGCAATGGCTGCCCACATTCCATTGTAGTGTAACTTACGCACATCGTTCATCAAGTTGACAACCGTTAATCCAGTTTCCGGGTTACGTACTATTGGTTTTAGACGTTATTTTGGAAGTTGGGTTGAAAGACAGCGCTTTTGTAAAAGTAAGAAATGGCATGCTCCGATGGTTCGGACATGAAGAAATAATGGATGATACAAGATTGACTGAGCAGATATACAATGCAAAAGCGGATGAATGTACGAGGACGGCCGAGACACACATTCCATGACCAATTAGAATTGTGCTCTGGAGGAAGGTGATGTTACGAGCCTTAAAAAATGACGCGCGTGCTTAAAAAAAGTTATGAAAGTCAGCGAAGCGTGTCAGGCGTGTTTGAATTGTGCCTTATGGAGCTCTGTTCCCTCTGCCTACCCCGCAAGAGATTTGGCGTGAAGTTATGTATGTGTGTGCGTGTGTGCGCGCGCGTGTGTGTGTGGGAGTTTGATACCTAATGTCATATTTCTTTGTCATTCAATGTCGATCATGATTAAAAACTGTTTAATGGAGATTACTACTACAGAATTGTTAAATATACTTATAAAGCTGTTTCATTATAACATCTAATTCGTACCGCCATATTATATATGCTTACAATAAAAAAAGCCAATGCTCCGCTCCTACTGGTTGTAAAAAGATATTATTTAGATTAAAACCTTCCTCGATAAATTAACTATCCAATACAAAATGCAATACAAAAATATTTTTACAATTCTAGTTAATATATTCTGAGAATAGCACATACAAACAGACAAGCTCTTGAGCTTCTTAATATGTTTGACAATTCTTTTATATGTAGATTTGTCAACATTTAATAAAATATCCAACATTAAATGTATTCTTCGAGTAACATTAGTTGCATGCAGCTAAAATGTCCCGCCTCCCCCACTACCCCCGAATCTCGATGACAAATCGTTGCGTAAATGATAGTGTTCGCTCGCTCGTACGATCGTCGGGAGCAGTGTTTTTGTTGTTTGATGTATGTCTGCGTGTCTGCGCTTTGTTGCATCCATCCATCTATTCCATTGTCCGAGGTTAGGTAGTACAGTTTTTGTGACGTCCCATGGCCACTGCTATTACTATCGGATTTGAATGACCATTATCAAATTTAACTGCTATTTGCAACTCTGCTATTGTATATTGACTATATCAAGTTAGAGATAGCTTACTGGTATTATCGGCAGCTATGTAGAAATTCTGGAGATTTATCGAACATTCCAGAATATTCCAAAGTACTTACCTACTACTTTGTTAACTATCGATATAACTCCGCAATGTAAATTCCTATTTTTTATGGGTTAGGAGGACAAACCAGCAAGCGTGTCACCTGATGGTAAGCAACCTGCGCCGCCCATGGACACCAGCAACACATATAGTGTTACCGTTGCGTTGCCGACCTTTAAAGGAGTAGGATAGGAAAGGATAGGGAAGGGGTACCGGGTACCTCTCTCACCGAACGAAACGCAGCATGGGCCAATTTACGTCGATCTTCTGAGAGGTCCTGGTATTTCACCGGTCGAGCCGACAAATATCTGGTCCGGTCCAATCCTAATATACATTTCAAAAGTTTAATAACACCTTATTTGACTTATCTCAGGAATTTTAATGTACGGAATGATTGTTTTCCTCATGTCACGCATAAACAGTAAACAGACCAATTATGTTTTCACTTATATTAGAACTACATTGTTGGGCAAACGTTTTAATGCCACCAGCTACCAATTTAAACCCTTTCACGGCACAATCAGATAAACAGCACCTGGAAGATTAAACTGTCGGGTGGGGCCAGCCGATGACATGGGCTAAATTATAATAATTAATCATTATTTTATATACTGGACCCTTCGAACAACAAGCGTAATGACGAATGCCTGCGGGTGGGTTCTTCTATTACCATACGTTTCCTGTCTGCTTTAGTGTTAACTATTTTATTTTTGTTGACCGACAGATATTTAAAACGCTGTGTTCTTAATTTGAAAATACTCTATTGTTTTTTGTTTTTGGATTCATTATAATTTGGTATTTTGGAAAAAAATAAAGTAAATTGTTAATTTTAAAGCGTTTGAGATATGTTATCATCACATATTATTACTTCAAATAAATGTCAAACAAATATATTGATAATACTAGCAACTCGCTGAATTTTTTGCTAAATAGATAAATTATATGTGAAACAAATAATTACAACTGTGTTATATCTGGCAACAGGATTTTTAACTTAATTTTATCTTGTTCATTTTTTATTGTCAGATATATATCCTAATGTAAATTAAATGTTAATAAACTTAACATTCTGTGGGAATGAAGCTATAGTGACACTGAATTATAATCGTTTCTTTGTATTATTTTTTTTTCTACAAAAATATTTAATATCAAATGTATTTATCGAGACAACGACACTCGAAACTTTTAAAAAATCCAGGATAGAAAGATCAAAAAAATTAAAAAAAAATCCACCCTCGCGGGCGTTGCTTGTTCGTATTTCAATTACCAAACCAACATATTCACGGGATCGTGTTTTGCTTTCATTCATTTCAACCGAAATAATCTCAACCACAAACAACGTTTGTACAGTCGACTTGTCAAATATAATGCTCCTTTTGTGTTCAACAAAAATCGATTATGGCCTTTTTGTTGTCAAAATTGAGGTTCGAAATTCTCGAGTTTCAATATAAAAATACATACATACATACACATATAGGCGATGTTTATCTCGCCAGGTGCTATCCTAAACGTAGTTTAATTGAGTGCAATATAAGATTTAGTAACTGCATCCGTAAGGTTTTGTTATTTTTATGATTTATCTTAGAAAATCATGACAAAATGAAACTGCTAATCTATCATAATATATCTGAAAACATATTTATATAAGGCAAGGGTTAAAAGGGGTTTAAGGTCTCGGTGGTCTAGTAGTCGAGCACCCACTTCTGAATCCAGTGGTCGCGGGTTCTAATCCTGGCTCACACCAATAACTTTTCGAAAATCATTTCGAAAGTTATGTGTGATATATATCGATGACTGAAAACTTTATGCCTGGTATAGCAATAGGTTCGTCAATTCCATTTGGGACGTAAACATAACGGCGAGTCGAGTTTTAACAGCCACAGACTACACCTTCGGGTAGAAAGTTATGTTATGTTAAGGGTTAAAATATCATCCAAAAAGCAGAATTTAAGCTATATATCAGGACATCTTGTTTACATCTTATGAAATATAAGTAAAGCAACACCGGTAATTGGCCAAATCTTTGCCCATTACCAGCGAGCGTGGAAGCTGTAAAGCATCTGAAAGTGTCGCAATGAATAAGTTAAATAAAGGCCTTAATACCCAAAATGGTTGTTTTAATTGTTATTATTATGACTATTATTTGCGTAAATGTAAGAAACAAAGGGCAAGAAGAGTTGATAACAGTGTTGCATGAATGGGCTGATTCCATCCGTGAAATCGTGGTATTTCACCTGTCTACTACCGATCAGAAATTCAACGTAAAGTGGCTTATGACGCGTTTTGTTTAATGAAAGAGTTATAAAGAGGCACATCCACTTCCTATTATTTCCAGTTGAACAATGCGGTACTTAGAGTGAGCTTCGAATCTGTCACTTCTTGATCAACAGTGTGTTACTAAACTTCAGCGAAGAAAATTTGAAAAATAAAAATAATTTTGCAATTTAGTCGAATTCGTGGTTATATTATATCAAATCAAAATCAAATGCACCACGTTTAAATTTCTAATATCCAATGATTACAAATATGTTATTTTAATTATCTTTTACAAAAAACAAACATCAGTATTTGTATTAAAATTTGGATGACCGGTACGGTTATTAAAAATTTCATTGTCAATAGATAAACTCACCAAGTTGCTTTTATTTAATCATAAAAAGCGTGAAAATGTATCAATGGCTTCAATAGCTTCGGAACGAATTGTACAAGAATAGGGCTGAATTGAAAAGCGCACCCATTGTCTAAAACACAACGAAATATTTAGTCTTTAGTAGTGGAATAAATAGTTACACAGATACTATTGTTTGAAAAACAGCGGACGCTTTTATCATAAGAATGATGGCACTGTCCTCTTCACAGCACGTGCCAAGTGCTTTGAAAAGTTAAACAATATAAGATTTGCAGTAAGTACTAAACGCTACTCATTGTTTCAAAACATTACGTCTATCAATTGCATACAAAATACAATAATTAAAAACAGTTTGAAAAGCTTTTAAGCATTTTTAATTCGCTTTTATATTAGTGGTAAAGCCACGCAGTTCGCTGTATTAATAGGCCGGTTCGACCGGTGAAAACCCACCACCTCTCAGAATATCGGTGTAAAGTGGCTCATGCTGCGTTTTGCTCAGTAAGAGAAATATCTGGAAGTCCGTTCCCATCCCACTTCTAACCCCTTCCCTGTCCCAAAAAGAACGAAAAGATTCCCAAGGAGGTTTGATGTCAGGATCATAAAACCACAGCTAAATCTTTTGATAGTTCGGAAGGACATATTGTGCTGACCCTAATTAAAGTGGGATAAGGGCATAAAATTGATGAAGCTGAATAAAAATAGGTATAATATCTTTACCACTTCAAGGTTTGAAAAATAATAGGAAACCAATACAAACTTTTTTTTTATGGGAGAGGAGGGCAAACGAGCAGGCGGGTCACCTGGTGGTAAGCAACCAACGCCGCCCATGGACACCAGCAACACATATAGTGTTACTGTTGCGTTGCCAACCTTTAAGAGGTAGGGGGTAATAATAATATGTGACTTGATAATGTAAAAAAAAAATAATGTAATAATTTTCTAACATAGTTATAAGTTGTAATACTAACAAAAATATGGATCTATAGTTGTCTGAAAATAAATGAATAATAATAATAGGAAAGGATGGGGAAGGGAGTGGGCCTCCGGGTACCTCTCTCACCGAACGAAACGCGGCATGAGCAACTTTACGTCGATCTTCTGAGAGGTCGTGGTATTTCATCGGTCGAGCTGGCCCATTCATGCAGCGAACTGCTTGGCTCTAAAAACTTACCAAATATACCATACATAATATATAAATTACAATATTTTTTTATATAAAAATTGATGAAGTCGTTTCGGAAATTTTCAGCAACAAAACTGGAACACGAGAATATTCTATATTAAATAGATTTTAAAGTTAAAAGTAGCTTATTATGTCTTGGCAATAATTTAATTTTTCTTATGCCCACTAGTAGGTATACGTAAACTGTAGACATGGTAGTACGAGAACCAGTGACGACAGGGCCAGCTTGCCGACAAAGCACCGCCAATTTGCAGATTAGCTGATGCGTAAACTGTTGCATTAGCAATATATTGAACGGCTGAAGGTCCGACCAATTATGGTTGTAATACGATATTGGATCATAATCCTGGGTAATCTTGTATGCACCTTTGTTATATTATATGATGTTTTAATGTGCCGTAAACTTTGTTATTGCGTAACCATAGTTATACCTAAATATTTATTTTATATGATTTTTTAACAACCAAAAATATATCACATAATTTAATTACTTAGTCCAATTCAACCCTAAGAAGACACAGGTTTGCGCGTTTACCGCTAAAAAGACACCCTTTGTCGTAGCTCCCTGTTTTGAGAGCACTCCCTTACCCGCCTCAGCCGCTATCGGAATTCTTGGTGTCGATTTGTCGAGTGACGTCCAGTTCCGCGGTCATCTGGAGGGCAAGGCCAAATTGGCCTCCAAAAAGCTTGGTGTGCTCAATAGAGCGGGACAGTATTTCACGTCAGGTCATCGCCTGCAACTTTACAAGGCGCAGGTCCGTCCTCACGTGGAATACTGTTCACATCTTTGGGCGGGGGCACCCCAGTACCAGCTTACTCCATTTGACCGCATCCAACGACGCGCGGTTCGGCTTGTCGACAACCAAGCTCTTACTGATCGGCTTGATCCTCTGGCGTTGCGGAGAGAGGTGGCATCTCTATGCATCCTCTACCGCATATACCACGGGGAGTGCTCTGAGGAATTGTTCGGATTAATACCGCCAGCTGATTCCCGCCACCGTTCGACGCGCCAACGCTACCACCCGCATTGGCTGAATGGTTGGCGATCGACAACAGTGCGTTTCGACAGGCACTTCTTGCCACGCACTGTTCCTTCATGGAACCAGTTGCCGGCGACGGTATTTCCGGACCGCTACGACCTAGGAACCTTCAAAAAACGAGCCTATTCTCATCTGAAAAGCCGGCAACGCTGATGTGATGCCCCTGGTATTGCAGACGCCATGGGCGGCGGTGATTGCTTTCCATCAGGTGACCCGCAAACTCGTTTGCCCCTTCTCCCATAAAAATAATAATAATAATAATTTAATTGTGTGATATAATATTAATGTTTATGAGTATTTTTATAAAAGCTTCTATATAAAAGTAGATATCACAGAAATAGATCTATTTCTGTGGTAGATATACACAAAACTAATACGCACTAATTCTTATTTAGATTATCAATATGCGGAAATGATAGAGAAAATATATCTAAGATAAATAATATTTAATAGAAGGGCAAACGTGTTATTTAGTGTCCGCATTTTTGTTTTGTATTATATACGGATAAGGTTCATAAATAGCTTGACGTGTCAAATATATCTGATAGGAATACAGACAAATGAGTACCTATTTAGTTAAAGTATTTCAGATACATATATCCCAAAAAAAATAAGCTATTTTGACACCCGCCTTCATTATTGATTTGTATCTAAATAATATAGCGTATTTACTCTTCTGCATGTTTTATATTGAGTCCAAGGCGTAGTTCGCTTTGGTCGCTTCGCTTTCCACAAATAGTGGAAGTAAAACAATAGTAACTAACATTAAATGTAGATAATGGGTGTTAGTTATTCAATTTTATCATGTACCAGTCTCGATGAGAATATAGATATTTATTTCTAAGATTTTCGCGAATCACGTTCATGACATTAAAACAACTTTTTTTTTCCAAAAAGTAGATGAATATCAATGAAACTAGCTTTTGAACAAATACCATCTTTTTGGTCATCACTCGTGAAAATGATCTCTGTAAAGAGTTCAAAACGTCGGGAAATAAATATAGTTGGTAATAAATAAACGCGATAAAATCCTAAAAGTTGTTTTAATGATGATATAGATTATTCTAGACTTATACTAAGACTATAATAAAAGGTTACGATTATTATTAGGCAATACCAAGAGCTTTCCAATGGCGTTACCAAGTTAGTTGAGTATTTTAAGACAAGACATAGAGTTTCATAGAAAATCCTTCCTGATGTTGTTATACTAGACAAGAGTGTTAGTAATATTCAACTCTGTGAGTCACTTTTTTAAATATTTTATGAAAATTAAGTAGTGTTTTTTATCAGGTTCAACTATTTAATTTAAATATTGAAGAAATAGTGTGGCAACCTTTCACGATTCATCAATATTTCCTGTGCAGTGATATTTTATACATCAAAGGATTTCTATTTCTATTTGAATCCAGTTCTCTTTGACTAAGATCAACTAAAGCCAGCCACCGTAATTCCTTCGTAATTTCCTCTCAACTCTAATCTCGACTCTGAATTTGCCGAAGAAAATTCACGGCCTAATAAGTAACTCCTTCTATTTCCTAATTTAAATGTAACAAGGTTTGTATTTTAAATGGTTATTTACATGTTCATTTAAGATAGCAAAAACAAAATTAATAAAATTAAGTAATTGGCTGTATTTTCTTTCTTCTGTGAATCCATAGATAGATAAAGAATATTTTATCTATATAATATTTAAATGTAAATCTAAGAGTGAAAATAACGCCCTCATTGCTTTAGCGAAATTCTTGCAGGAAACCTTACAAAGGATAATAGAGCATTGATGACACAGCTAAAATTATAGGCTTAACATGTTAATTTAAAATAAGTACAAATATAATTGATAGCATTTAACTGTTTAAGATATGACTTCAAAATGTCAATAATTTTCTTCAATTTTTAATACTACCCCAGATTTGCATATAAACATTTATAATTAAATTTAAATGCAAAATACAGTTTTATAAAATATATGGCGCATCGCAAACCTCGGTGGCGCAGTGGTCGAGCTCACGGCTTCTGATCCAGAGGTCCGGGTTCGATTCCAGACACTGGCTCACACCAATGACTTTTCGAAATTCTTTTCGGAAGTTATGTGTATAAAGTTTGTCAGTCACAAATGTGGCACAAAGTTTGTCAGTCATCAATATTTATCATGTTGATGACTGACAAACTTTGTGCCCGGTATGGCAATGGGTTCGCCACCTATTCCATTTGGGACGTAAACATAACGGCGAGACGAGGCTTAACAGCCTTCGGGTAACAAAGAAGTTATAAAATATATTAACAGAATAAGAAAAAATTTAAACCAATAAAAATGTGACACTGAAAGATATAACGGCAATGAAGTGAGATCTATAATAATATATGGCTATATATTTATCAGGATTATATTTTGGGCGATCGGTAAATAAGTTTTGAATATAAATCTGTAGAAGCTTGAAGGATAGAAAGGGAAAAAAACGAAAATGTGCGTTCGGGTAGAAAATTTATGTCTTTCTTCCACATTTCAATGGTTCTTGGTAAAAGTTTTTAATTATTTGCCGGATGCGCTCCGACGCCGCTTCATTTGGGATCAACGTACTGTTGACGCTGAATCTTTATTGTTGACGCTTGATAGCAGATACAAATTAAGTGTGACTTTTTGTTTGAGTTTCTGTTGGCAGTGATTGTTTTAGAATGCTTTTATTTTTATTTTTTGAATCTGTATCTTTAACTACAACATTCACCGACCTCGTTCTATTCCTCTAAAACGATTCTATACTATTTTGCATAGTCAAGTAAAACTTGTTTGCTTAGACATACTATGATTTTCAGTGTATGTTTTTTCAAATAACATACACCCACACATAACACAAAAACACCCAGACGCCAAATAAACATTCATGTTTGTTACAAATACATATTTGTATTCAGGTGGAGATCGAATCCGCCGACCTCGTATCAGCAATCGGTTTTTTTACCAATGCACCACGAGGCCCTTCATTTTATAATAGTATGTTAAAAAGATTTTATAGTTGCATTCCATTCATATTAGCATGTTTATGAATATATAGGCAACGCAAGTATAGTAAGGACATATCGTTCGTCTTATTTGATGAAAACTGTTCCTCAAAACAAATTTCACGAAGTAATAAACTCTTATACCGCTGACAATAAACATTCCAAACAAAAACCCAACAATAAAATATTATCACAAAATATCCACCAGCTCACTGCCTCGTAACAGCTTTGAGACGCATTTTGTTAACTCGTTCTGAGTAAATGAAAATTTGTCGAGACGGTTATTGCGTCATCCAATTTTGTCACCGGTGTTTTAAAATGTGTCTAAATTAAAACTATGAAACTGGAATGTGAACATTGCTATTTAATCAACCTTTAGGCTGTAGCCATTTTGCTGGACGAGATATAAGATGTTGATAATTTAGCATAAGAAGGTAACCGCGAACATAATCGCAATAAAAAATATAGTCTAAACAAATTCGAAAAACATGAGGAAAAGGAGGGGGAATTAGTTATTTCCTCCTCCTTATCATTATCCCGGCATATCCTTCGGGTGGTAATGTTCGAAATTACTCCAATGTCTCTGAAGATTTCCCCGGACATAATCAAAACTCACATGAACTACGTTTCAGTGGGATTATAGAATTTGTTCAAATATACATAATAATAACTCGATCCTACACTGTTTATTACAAAGTTAAATTTTATAACATCATCATTATTATCTATTACAGCATAATATATTAGTTTGATAAGAAATGATATCTTTATACAATAATACAAGGCCATGCTATGTTATTCGGTTTTTGTAATATAAAAATAAATCTCGACGCCCCCACGCGGAGAACAAATGTCCCAACAAATGGGCATGTCACTGCACGCATTTTCGAATTCTGTCCTTTTATCACACAAGAAATTGACTGAGATTACAAATAAAAACAAAACCATGGGTCATTATATCGAAACGTCTCTATTGCACTCCGGAGCGCGTTGGCTTTAGTTATCAAGAGATAGCCGGGGGTGAATTTACAATTTACATTACATTTTATTGTGACATGTTTATTTATGTTTAATTTAACCAGACCAATAGGGATAAGAGAAAACTGAATGTCTCATAGTATAGTTAAATGTTAATCGGTACTCTAACATAGTCTAGTATTAGTTGTAGAAGTCAATTTCGGTGACTTTTATTCAGTTTAGTGACCGCAATATTAACATTATTATTTCGATTGCTAACGTTTAACTGGTTTTTCCATTACAGATTTCTAGAAATTTTTTGTCAAATCTCATCAAAAAGTAATTAAAAAAGAGAATTATTGGAATGATTCATGTAATGTTTTAATCTACAGAAATCGATACAACGTTTGCGACGAAATTCACATAGCGCCATATACCTGCAGGCTAATAGTATTATGGACGACGCAAGAGGGAAGACAAAGAATATGGGTACATATGTACCCATATCAGTACATATGGGTAGATATGTACCCATATTCTGCAAAAAGCTTTAAATAATTAAATTAGTCTTAAATACAGGCAGTATTAAAACCATTTTCATTTTTATATTACACCCGATAATTTGTATAATATTAGCTATACCAGACCACCAAATATTTTATTTGGCGAATTATGAGAAAAACGTAACCGACATATAAAAAAAATATAAAGCGTAAGAATATAATAAAATAAATTAACTTTAGATAGGTTTATAGTAGCGACTGCCTACTACAATACTTGGTATCTACAGGGTGCTTCACAGACCCTATTCTAACCACTTATATCTAGAATCTAGACATGCTTTGAAATCTAGATATCCTATAGAAAGTAAAAAAAGGCAAAAAAAAATTTTTTTTACTTTTTTTACAAAAATTATCCCGCAGAAATATGAACCATGATCACCCTACTTATGACCTACGACAACTGAGTTCATTGTGACTACTCGCCTAAAGTATTTCATTCATTTTTCCATTTCGATCATTAATAGGGTTGTCATCTCTATTTTTTAATAATTATGTGAAGTTACAAAAAAAATTTAAGCTGACTACATTCTGATCTTCTTTCTAATCATTCTTTAAGAAACCACATGGAATTACCATAAAACATAATCAGTAAATAGTTTTCCCGGTCTACACACTCATGTATTTGAGGCGTGAAGTTACACAAAAAAGCTATCTGTATTCGGTTCGCATTAAGAAATCTTATAAAATTACTATGAAACATAATCAATAAGTAATTTTCGCTGCCTACACCCGCATGTATTTGGGGCGTGAAGTTACAAAAAAATTTAAGCTGACTACATTCTGATCTGTTTAAGAAATCATATGGAATTACCATGAAACATAATCAGTAAATAGTTTTCCCTGCCTACACTCTCATGTATTTGAGGCGTGAAGTTACACAAAAAAAGGCTATCTGTATTCGGTTCGCAATAAGAAATCATATAAAATTACCATGAAACATAATCAATAAGTAATTTTCGCTGCCTACACCCGCATGTATTTGGGGCGTGAAGTTACAAAAAAATATTAAGCTGACTACATTCTGATCTGTTTAAGAAACCACATGGAATTACCATGAAACATAATCAGTAAATAGTTTTCACCGCTTACACTCTCATGTATTTGAGGCGTGAAGTTACACAAAAAAAGCTATCTGTATTCGGTTCGCAATAAGAAATCGTATAAAATTACCATGAAACATAATCAATAAGTAAT
The DNA here is from genome assembly GCA_905147225.2 of Euproctis similis. Lineage (NCBI taxonomy): Eukaryota > Metazoa > Arthropoda > Insecta > Lepidoptera > Erebidae > Euproctis > Euproctis similis. The sequence goes on from LR990105.1 coordinate 13,457,478, forward strand.
TTTCGCTGCCTACACCCGCATGTATTTGGGGCGTGAAGCTACAAAAAAATATTAAGCTGACTACATTCGGATCTGTTTAAGAAACCACATGAAATTACCATGAAACATAATCAGTAAATAGTTTTCACTGCTTACACTCTCATGTATTTGAGGCGTGAAGTTCCACAAAAAAGCTATCTGTATTCGGTTCGCAATAAGAAATCATATAAAATTACCATGAAACATAATCAATAAGTAATTTTCGCTGCCTACACCCGCATGTATTTGGGGCGTGAAGTTACAAAAAAATATTAAGTTGACTACATTCTGATCTGTTTAAGAAACCACATGGAATTACCATGAAACATAATCAGTAAATAGTATTCACTGCTTACACTCTCATGTATTTGAGGCGTGAAGTTACACAAAAAAAGCTATCTGTATTCGGTTCGCAATAAGAAATCATATAAAATTACCATGAAACATAATCAATAAGTAATTTTCGCTGCCTACACCCGCATGTATTTGGGGCGTGAAGTTACAAAAAAATATTAAGCTGACTACATTCTGATCTGTTTAAGAAACCACATGGAATTACCATGAAACATAATCAGTAAATAGTTTTCACTGCTTACACTCTCATGTATTTGAGGCGTGAAGTTACACAAAAAAAGCTATCTGTATTCGGTTCGCAATAAGAAATCATATAAAATTACCATGAAACATAATCAGTAAATAGTATTCGCTGCCTACACTCTCATGTATTTGAGGCGTGAAGTTACACAAAAAACTGTGAACCCTACTTAATGATTCATTTGTAGGTCATGTGCATATGTGCTGTGTATATGTGTGCACCTCTTACACGTGCTGTGACCTGTTACACGCGCCCGAAACTTCCTTTGAGAATTGCCGCCTGCCTTTCGGCTCGCACAAGGTAACCTTGAACTCATCAGGCGGCATTTATAAAAAGAATTTGTCGGCATTTCTAAATTTACAGTGAAATATTTTGAAATATTAATATTATTTATTATGGGTCCGTATAATTTTAATGTACCAACGCAAATTAATAAAGTATATTATTATTATCATTATGTTGCATAACACGTGAAAGCTTAAAAAGTATTACGTAGGTAAATCCTATGAGTCTCGGTGGTCCAATAGGAGAGCACAAGGCTTCTGATCCAGAGGTCTGGGTTCGAATCCTGACACTGGCTCACACCAATGACTTTTCAAAATCGTTTGCGGAAGTTAAGTGTGATAAATATCGATGTCTGAAAACTTTGTGCCCGGTATGGCAATAGGTTCGCCACCTATTCCATTTGGGACGTAAACATAAGGGCGAGACAGGGCTTAACGGCCGCTGCCTACACCTTCGGGTAAGGCGTGAAGTTATGTTATGTTAAATCCGGTATTCGGTATTGTGCGTATTATTACTTAAAATTTAGAGATTTTCTAAAATACTATTCCAATTTGCTTTGGATGAGATTTGAGTGAAATTAAAATATCTAGTAGACTCTGTAGTACAGCGACTAGTATTTTTAAAGTTATTATAAAAAATAAGTTATCGTATAAAGGTTCCGTATTTTGGTATAACGGTACCCTAAGAAATTAAAAATGGCAGAGACACTAGTATTTAGGAATGTGACATTAAACATAAGAAAACGATTTTTGATTAAACGATTAATTTATTACAATGAAAAAATCGATAATTAATAATCGTATTTATTTAAGAAAATAATCGATTTAGTTAAATTAATGGATTTTTAAATTTTTGGGCAATATGTACAATTAGTTTTAGGGGGTCATGTCAAGAGCGTGCACGTCGCGACCCCTGCCGTCCCAGTGGGACGCAATCTTGACCGAAGCAAACTGAGCCGGACGGGCTGCTCCGGCGTGCCCCAGAAGCGACGGGCACCGATTAGCCCCCGTCGGTGCGGCTGCATGCGCATGCGGCGAAGGGGGACGCCACCCTTCACGCAGCGCCAATCCTGGTGGGACGAGGAGAGGGGAGTGCCGTATAGGCACGTGGAATGTTAGAGGTAGTATGATCAGAAAGATGAATGAGATGATGAATGTAATAAATGAGAGATGCCTGGATGCCTTATGTTTGACGGAGACAAAGCGGAGGGGGAGTGAGACCGAGGACCTCCCCGGTGGCATGGTAGCCCTATGGTCCGGAGTGGACCAGGACGTCCGTCCTAGTGGGGGTGTTGGAGTCGTTCTCTCCTCCCACTTTGCTTCCGGAGTGAAAGATTATGAGTTGGTAGGCCCAAGACATCTTTGGGGTCGAATAAAACTGGGGATCACGCGAGTTTTCCTGGTCGCAGCTTATGCTCCCGTAAGCTCCGCGGATCCCCGCGAACTCGAGGAGTCTTGGGAATCTGTTAGGGATATTCTGAATCTGGCTGAGGGACATGAAAGGATAATTCTGTGTGGTGATCTTAATGGATGGGTCGGAACCAAGAGAGATGGCCTGGAGGCTGTACTTGTTCCGAATGGTGACAAGAGAGTCAATGATGCTGGTAAGCCCATCTTGGACGTATGCCTGGAACGGAACCTCGATGTGTCTAACACATTATTCCGTCATAAAGATATTCACACGTATACGTGGAGACGGAATGAACATGATGATTTTGGTAGATAGTCGTCTCCGAAATACTCTAAAGGGATACACGAGCCTACAGAGGCCCCACTCTTGATACGGACCACTACCTGGTAGTAAGCCGTTTCGTGGGCCTTTCAAGAAGTGGAGACACTGGCGAGTGCGTACCCATTTCGGAGAGCTTGAAAAGATAAAATGTGAGAAATTAGAAGGTGAAAGTGTACGGCGTATGTATGTAGACCTAGTCAGTAAAAGACTCAATGAGACGAGTCTTTCTGACTTAGGTGTTGAAGAATGCTGAGAAAGAATGAAAGAAAGTATAGTGGATATTGCAAAAGAAGTATGTGGTAGTGCAAAGAGGCATAAGCATAGGATTCTGCGAGGTGATGCCTGGTGGGACGAGGATGTGAAATCCAGCGTCGAAAGAAAGAAAAAAGCATGGTTGGATTATGTCTCAAGTTTGAATCAGAATGTTAGTATGACAGAGAAAAAGTATGAGAGCTACCGCCGCTGCAGGAATGTTACCAAAGCCTTAGTGAAAGCGAAGCGTGAAAGACTAGTTGCGAATGAGGAAGTGAGGTTGACGGAGAACTTCGAGGCGAATAACAAACTCTTCTGGAGGGAAGTTAGAAAGTCTCGGGGTTCTTCGTCAACATCCAGAATGGACAAAATTATGTCTAAGGCTGGTGACATTCTTGCAAACCCAAGCGATGTATTAGGCAGGTGGAGTGAGTATTTTGGGGAAATGTACGAGTATGTTCCTGGTATGTTTCTATGTTTCTGGCAAGGTAGCTGGAATTGATATGATGTCTGCTTAATGATCAAATACGGTGGAACCTGTGCCCGGGACTCTTTCCTGACTTTGAGCAATCTGTGCTGGAGGTCAGGTAAGGTTCCCACGGACTGGAGGCGCACTGCATACGTGCCGGGATCACGTATGCAGTGCGCCAGTTACAGGGCCATCAGTTTGATCAGTTTAGCAGCAAAAGTGTATGGGAAAATTATTGAAAGGAGAATGAGGGTGATATCTGATGGAGTGTTGTGGGAGGCTCAGGGTGGTTTTAGAAGCGGACGAGGGTGCATGGATCAGATTTTTTCTCTCCGCGACATCGTGGAGAAACAACTGGCTGTTAACCGGAAGGTTTTCTGCGGTTTTGTGTATCTGGAAAAAGCGTTTGACAGAGTGTTACGAAAGGATCTGTGGGATATACTCCCGGGCTACGGGGTGAGCGGAGCACTGCTGCGCGCTGTGCAGTCCACTTACGAGGACTGCACAGCGTGTGTGCGTGCTGACGGCGGCTTCTCCCCCTGGTTTGACGTCAATATCGGCGTCAAACAGGGTTGCGTGCTGTCCGCTCGACTGTTCACCCTATACCTGGACAGTTGTCTCCAGAGAGTGAGATCGATGGATGTAGTGATGCAAATGGGTGACCTAGTTGTGAGCTGCCTGCTTTACGCAGATGACGCCGTGCTTCTGGCCGAATTGCCGTCGGACCTGCAAATACTAGTCACTACTATGAAAGATGATTGCATGATTAAAGGCTTGCAGTTGAATGCGACGAAAACGAAAGTTATGGTGTTTGAAAGGGAGGAATCCAGAACAGATGCAAGGATAATGGTTGATGATGTAGTGCTGGAACAGGTGAATGAAATAGTATATCTTGGATGCGCTTTTAGCAGGGATGGAAGGTACACCACGGATGAGACGAGTGGCGATAGGAAATAGCGTAAATGGAGCGTTGGCCAGATTCCTGGGCGCAAAAAACGTCAGCAGAAAGCCCAGCTAGCAATCCACAATGCAGTCCTGATCCCAACGCTAACTTATGGAAACGAGAGCTGGGTATGGTAGAGTGTGCATGAAAGTAGAATAAACGCGGTAGAAATGAGGTCACTGCGCAAAATCTGCGGAGTGACTCTCGCTGACCGCGTAGGAAACAAGGTTGTAAGGAAGGAAGTTGGTTTGAAAGAGAGTGTCGGTGTAAAAGTAAGAAAGGGCATGGTTGGTTCGATGGTTCGGACATGTAGAAAGGATGGATGATGCAAGACTGACCGAGCATTTGACACGATTGACCAGATATACAATGCAAAAGCGGATGGATGTAGGAGTCGAGGACGGCCAAGACACACATTACATGACCAAATAGAACGTGTTATGGAGGAAGGTGATGTTAGGAGCCTCAAAAACCGACGCGCGTGCATGAAAAGAGTTATGCAAGTCAACGAAGCGCGTGAGTATCCATGTAACATAACATAACATAACTTCACGCCTTTTGTACCCGAAGGTGTAAGCAGCGGCTGTTAAGCCTCGTCTCGCCGTTATGTTTACGTCCCAAATGGAATAGGTGGCGAACCTATTGCCATACCGGGCACAAAGTTTGTCAGTCATCGGTATTTATCACACATAACTTCCGAAAACAATTTCGAAAAGTCATTGGTGTGAGCCAGTGTCTGGAATCGAACCCCGGACCTCTGGATCAGAGGCCGTGCGCTCGCCCACTGCGCCACCGAGACTTTTAAAAAGTATCCATGTAATATTTAGTAATTTGGAAATATACAATAAAAGAGAACATATCAACCAAATGTCGGCTGATAAAATTGAATTATTCATCGACTCCATCTAGTGAATATTGGAATATATAAATAACTAAACTGTTTCAAAGGTATAGAAGGAATGCGGTCATTGATGGCGTTAAAAATAACATTATGGAAAAAGTATTCTTTAGTAGTTTTCGTTCCGGGCCAAACTTAATATCGGGGCGTTGCAGATGAAATAAAGTCGGTAATATGTAATTGAATGATTAATAAAATAATCGGTTATTAATCGATTAGTCATATAAAAATAATTACTAAATTTAATAGATTTTTTTACTTTTAGATGTTGATTTTTAATCGATTATTTCAATAATCAATTATTTTTTCACATCCTTACTAATGTTCGTTAGTGATTATTTTTTTAGACGCTCTTCATTATTGTTCGCTTGTTCTATCGGTCAGTATCATATATCGGTGTCAAGTTAGTGAAAGTGCTTTCGTTATTTCGTAATTTTATAATGGCGGAGTATTCAAATGCAGAGTACTATGATATGATTATGTGTGTGGGTGCATCGGAGGGAATCCTTACTGCAGCGCGCGAACTTTATCGACAACGTCACATTGATGGAAGAGAGCTGGAGAATCAGCGAAGACTTCCTTCTTATGCATGCTTCAGGAGGCTGGTCAACCGTTTGCACTCAAACGGTTCTTTCCACAGTCCAAACTCTGAAGGACGATCGAGTGACCGTGCGGATGCTCGTGTGGAACAGAATATTTTGGATCACTTTGCTGAAGATCCAACTAGAAGTACTAGAAAAGCCTCTGTCGTATTAGGTGTGTCTAGAATGAAAGTATGGAGAACTTTAAAAAAAGATAATCAGCATGCTTACCATTACCAGCGCACACAACAGCTGACAGAAGCAGATTTTTTATTGAGACTGCGATTCTGTGAGTGGTATCGTAGTCAGGTTACTGCTGACCCTATGTTTTCGTCTCGGGTTCTATGGTCTGATGAGGCTACCTTTACTCGTTTTGGACTATCCAATAGCCACAACAAGCACTACTGGTCCCATGAAAATCCACATGCTTTTCGTCAAAGCCATTTTCAGCACAGGTGGAAAATTAATGTGTGGGCCGGTATCATCGGTGACAAATTGATAGGCCCTGTATTTTTGCCGGACCGGTTGAACGGTGAAATCTACTTGGAAATGTTGAGGACCACCTTGGAGGAAGAACTTGAAGGCCTTCCTTTGTTAGTTTACCGCGACATGATTTTCCAGCAAGACGGCGCGCCAGCGCATTACACTCGTTCTGTACGCGAATATCTGGACGATCGCTTTCATGCGTGGATTGGACGTTCTGGAACTGTTCCATGGCCACCACGGTCGCCCGATTTAACGCCAATGGACTTTTTTTTGTGGGGATATTTGAAAAGTGTGGTGTATGCTACGCAGTGTGAAACTGTGAATGATTTGCGTCAAAAAATTGTGGAAGCTTGTGGTACTCTAACACCGGAGTATCTGAGCCGCGCCACACAATCTGTATCGCGGCGTGTAAACCTATGTGTTACGAGAGGAGGACAGCACATTGAACCTTTTTTGTAGTCACACTGAGAAATGGTAAGTGTTCACCATAAATCTTAAACGAAAAATCTGGTTAGATATGTATTAAACTATGAATGAATTTTATTTAATCAGAATGAAATACAAAATTTTTATTTTATATCTCACCATAACTTAGCAATATCGGCTCTACTACTACAGAATAAGGTCTAAATTTTTATATCCGTGTTGTAGGTACACAAGAAATTGTACCATATGTTACGATTTCTTGTGTATGTGTGTATGTGATATCAATGAAAGTCTTTATAGTAGGGTGACCATGTCAAATATTATTATTTGCGGCCTCAGTAGGAATTATTTTTTTTTTTTCAGATCTAAAATTTCGACTTATCACATTTTAAATATAGCCATCCGATAGGCAATTCCATCCTGTATCCACCCATCGCGGCTTGATATACCCATTGTGGGACACGCTGTATAAGTATTTATTTTATAGTTATTAACGTAATTTAAAAGCAAGTTGTATTATTCAGAAAGAATTATGAAACTAAATATTAAAACAAAATATTTAAACTAATTTGAGTTCGCATATTTTGTCCGATAACAATTAAGTAAATTTTAATGAGACAAGTTTCAATTGATTGAACATTGTATCAACTTTTCTGTAATAAGAACAAATGTAAGAGCAATTTCATAAAGAAACAAATCAGAGTTAAGTCAACTTTAGTTGGAATGTTGATGTTCATTGTTCACTTTATATCGAACAGACTTTTAATGAAACGAATTTACCAATAACGTGAAACTGTCAAGAATCTAGTTATAGTTTTGTTCATAAATTTATTATAAATTAAATAAAATTACATGCCTCGTGGTGGATCGGTAAAGGTATCAGCTACTGAAGACAGGTTGAGTTGACAAGTTCATTTTTTATTCGAATTAAAGCATATGGAACTTTAGTTTAACATAACTTCACGTTTTTGTTACCTGAAGGTGTAGGCAGCGGCTATAGCCTCGACTCGACGTTATGTTTACTTCCCAAATGGAATAGGTGGGGAACCTATTGCTATTTAATCATTGATATATTACACATAACTTCCGAAAATAATTTTGAAAAGTGATTGGTGTGAGCCAGGATTCGAAACCTTGACTTCTTGATTCAGAAGCAGGGTGTTCAGTGAACCAGTGAGACCTATAAAAACATTATATGTATAAATAATCTATAATGTTCCATTTGCACAAAAAATATGCAGCAAATATTTGCAGGTTTTTATAAAATAGCATTGGCTTTTTAAAGAAGAATAATCCAGGGATCACTTTAAGTTGGAATCCAAGTCAAGGCCAACAGCAGCCACTATCGATTGAGAGTGAATTAGATGAAATAAAAACTATATATCAAGAAACTAAGGATAACTTGGACGGATATTGATCCATTAACCCACAGCGGTCGGCATCAATCACTAAACGCAAACATTGGGACCATTATCTTGGACAAACACAGTGCCGCCGACTTCTGGGCATATGTTTGTTTCTAATAAAGTCATTTGAAAATAGTAAGCTTTTATTTTGATTGAGAACCAGTTATATTTGGAAATGGATAAAATGTTTAACTGCTGTGGGTTTTTTTCTGTTTTGGTTTTTACTCGTGACGGATAAAACTGTGATAAATTGTTTAGTTAAAATTACTTTACCTAAGAACGTAATACTAGAAAATTTAGTGCAGCGACAAATTGTCTTCTACATTTTAAATTAAATTTATCTTTTGTAACTGGTATATGATCAGGTATTGGATTTAAGACATCAAAACCATAAAATATGAATGTTGTACTACAAGCCCATTGACGTTTGTAATACGAGATCTGATCCGTCTAATTCTTTCTTTAGACGCTTCTTACAAAACACAAGAAAAGCTATGGAGCGATATTACTCTCTAGGTTAGTGATAAGAACTAAAATTTAATTTCAAACAATTCAGTACAAACTCTACCATTTTGTTTCTTTTTTTATGGGATTGGAGGGCCAACGAGCAGGCGTGTCACCTGATGGTAAGCAACCAACGCCGCCCATAGACACCAGCAACATATACAGTGTTACTGTTGCGTTGCCGACCTTTAAGGGATAGGGGATAGGAAAGGATGGGGAAGGGGGGTGGGCCTCCGAGTACCGAACTCTCTCACCGAACGAAACGTGGCATGAGCCACTTTACGTCGGTCTTCTGAGAGGCCGTGGTATTTCACCGGTCGAGCCGGCCCATTCATGCAGCGAACTGCTTGTCTCTACCACTGTTTTCATTGAATGAATGCTTTTCATTTCAAAAAAACGTGAAAAGTATGCGAATAAAACACGCCGAATAGGTAAAGGTAAATATAATTACGACTATATTAATTAGAGTTATTGATATAATAATATCACGTTTATTAAGTCACATGCAAATATTTCTAGAAAATAAAATAGAGTACTATCTTTCACTCACGTATACCTACGCAATATTAAAAACGCATTTTGACGTGACAACGTCTTATAAATTGGTTTGCCGGGTGACACTTCAAGAAACTGCGTTACGCTCCGCTCACGTTATGCGCTCACAATGAGAGCGAGTGAGAGGCACGCGTCCCTTCCACTCGAGCACAGTTAGCCCGCCTAAGAGCGAGAGAGACAGAGCGACAAGTTATTGTATGTATATTTGTATATAAATACGTATGTATGTGTAAAGGTAAAAATAAAATTTTGTTAATATGAAATTCAGTGCGAGATTCTTTGTATAAATTAATGTTTTAAATATAATTCTTTGTATAAATAAATGTTTTAAATTGTTACTATTATTTCATCCTTCTTCCTACTATACGAATGAATATTCACATTAAAATTATTTTACCACTCAAAGTCGTTGTCACGTAAAACTTTCGCCCGTATACCGACTTTACAGGCAACCATTTAATTTTTTTTTTCATTATGTTACATATGCATTTAACAAGCTGCGCTGCCAATCAAAGAAATGTCTCGTTACTCTTTTTAAATGAAAAAAATCTTTGACTGACATACATGATAATAATATTTTCAGATATTATTTAAATGATATGAATATTTCTGAGTAATACCTGCTACTGAGTTCGTGCTAAATGCAACTTCAAATGAACCTCTAAAAACTCAACATTAATAAAATTACAAGTATTGTATAGAAGATGGCCAGCTGTTTCTGAATTTCAATTCATACTTAATATAAACTATAAATAAATTTTACATCTTTAATTAAAAATACTAATAAGTTTCATCAACATTTCAAAATTATTGAACAGCACTTAACAGTGACATGATAAAGTAATTATACCGTTTTTGACATGGAATTTGAACACATTTTACTTTAAATCTAGCTGTTAGCAGATAATCCCATTTCAGTAACTGTGGGAGCACCCTTAAAAAGCTCTAAACTCTCTTCAAATACTTCTATATTTGCATAATGTGACAGCAGTTTCTCCGTTTCCCATACCTCCCGCACATGGAAATCAAGCAACTTATTTAGCAACTTAACATAGAATAATAAAGGGTTTCTGTAATAAATAACAATATTATGTTAATACAAGTTTATATTCACTTTTAACGAGATTCGAACGAGCGATGGAAGTTGAACTACTCGTTATGATGGAATCAAAATATTTATTGTGAATTAATTTACATAAGCTGGAGGAAATATGCATGTTTAAGGAATTATAGGGAGTTCTTCGATATTTGTTCTTACCGACCATTAAAATAATATACAAGAGTTTTATAGGTTTTTTGTAATATAACTTCACCCCTTTTTCAATAACAGTGGTGGAGTTTTGCAGTTGGCTGCATGAATGGACCGGCTCAATCGATGAAATACCATGACTTGAGAGGTATCCGGAGATCCGATCCCCTTTCCCCTCCATGGGCAGTGAGTAGATGCTTACCTTCACGAGACCCACTTGCTCGTATGCCCGAGCAAGTGGGTATATCCTATCCGATAAAAAAACAGTGTGAAAATTAATTCTTCGTATTTTTGCATCTCAAATGGAATAGATGGCGGATATTTAATACACAAATATTTCCTAGCATTTCATTGGTGTGAGCACGGAGTTCATTCTACCAATTTTTGACTCAGAAACGGGGTGCTCGATCTCCAGAACACCCAAGTCTATTATTAAATATTTAATTAAGTTTTTATGAAATATTATATTATATTAAATATAATATAATATTTCTTATATATATTTAATTTAATATGAAATATTATATTTAATGAAAATAGTGTCAGAACATCATAAATAGATTGATATATCTTTATATATCAATCATAGCTGAATGAAGTGAATATATATTATATCATAGCTGAATTATAAAGGTACATTGGTCGTATTGTATTTATATACTTCTGTATTACTTACGATCTAATTAAATTCCAACTAGGAAAGTTTTACGAACTTATCTTAGAAAGCTTATTATAAATTCCATAATAAACGTTTGTATCCTTCTCATCGGTAGCATTGTTCCTGTTCATGTAGCGTCGTAATGTTTTGCCAAACCCAACATAGAACTGTCAAACTTTCGTCAGACAAGCATGGAGCGTATAATTATATTTTTACGAATGTATACCCATTTAAGTATGTAGAAAGTAAAAAAATTATATGGTTCAAATACAGACTGAGATGGAAGCGGTTTTTGAAATGATTTTTCACACGATAAATGCATATTACAATGTATATAACGTCTTCATTGTCTTTGGACGTAAATTAGAAATGATGACTGAGTCATTATCATTTCTTAAAAATAGAAAAAAAAAAAGAATGAATCGTTTCAAATAATAGATGTAAATGTTTTAATTATTTGAGTTCTTTTCGACGTTACTCATTGCTCGCATTCCGGGTAGGTACTTTGAATTGAACTAGTTTTTAGTAGACACGCTTTTATGAATGCAATGTGTTAATATCACAAATAGAGCCACGCAGTTTGCTGCCTCAATGGGCGGGATCGACTGGTGAAATACCACGACCTTTCAGAATATCGACGTATGCCACGTTTCGCTCAGTGAAAGAGGTATCCAGTAGCCCAATCCTTTCCCCTCTCCCTTTCTCGTCCCACTTCTGACCCCTAACCTATGCTATTTTTAAGGATGACAACGCAACTGTAACACTATCTATGTTGCAGGCGTCTATAGGCGGTGTTAGTTGCTTACCATTAGGTTACACGCCAGCTCGTTTTCTATTTCATAAAAAAGTGACATGACTATGTATTTTACACTCCATATTATATTTTGTTATTTTATAATTCGACGCCTGTATGTCGCCGAGTTTAGTGGGTAGTCAAAACCAGATCTAATAAACCTACATACCACGTGCTATGTGCTAAGTTTATTTACATTTTGCAAACATATTTCCAGATAATATCACTACAAGGAAACATTTAATGGCACTATACGGAAAAGAACTAAATTCACGAATCGTAAAATATAAGTTAAATTAATAAAAGTGTAGTAATAATGACTGTTACAGTAATTAATGGTCTCATAGACATATATAAACATTATATACCTATACAGACAGATACACAGACGTAACTATGTAGATTAAAATATTTCTGCATACAAGAGGCATATTATTATTTGTTTCCTTTACTAGGCGGATAACTATGCGTCACACATCTTAATATGCGAGAAAATTATTTTATTTTTTTTAACATAAATATGTGGTTTATGTATTTTTCATTTTTAAATCAACTGTTTGTCAGTGAAAATTTCCTCAAAATGAGTCCAGCCAATTCAGAGATTAGCGAAAACAAACAAAGTGATATACTTAGGTATAAACAAAAAGGTAAAAAAAATAAATTATATTTGTATCATGTCCAATCTCTTACAGATTATATAATAAACGGTAAAACGAGGTTATATTTATGTTACGTTTAAAGCTCCAATATTAAGCACTTCTTAAAAAAAAGCCCAAAAAAAAACTACGCTGGTCTATTGATATGATAACCCAATTTTCAACGTGGTGCATGAGTAAATATTTTATCAAGATAAAAAAACGATGCAAGTTGAGTATATCGTAAAACTTGATTACATTGTACAATGAAATGGCCCGTTATTTGCCCATTGTCAACTTGTCTTTGTTTGATGTTTTCTTTACTGGGAATCAAGGAAGATGGTGATAAATTAAAAAGCTTGAACATGGACATAGGCTCATTTGATTACTTTAGGGCTGTCATCAGTATAAGTGTTTCTTTTTTAAGAGGCATTGAATTAACAATTTTATTTTGTATAATAGGGGTTAAGATAGATGTGTGGAGTGATGAAAACCGATAAAGTACGAAATAAGTATGATAAGAGGAAGCTTGAAAGTTTCGCCTGTAACGGAGAAGATAAGAGGAAATGATGAGGAGGGATGATACACATGTCGCCAAAAGAATGATGAACGGTACTGTACGGCGCATAATTTTCTCCCTAGACCTCCACAAGTCGAGTGGGCCTGACGGAATCCCAGCAATCGTGTTGAGGATGTGTGCTCCAGAGTTGGCACCGGTTCTAACGCGTCTCTTTCGGTACTCCTACTCTCTCGGCGCTGTACCAGCATCGTGGAAGGTAGCTTTGGTCCACCCGATCCCTAAAAAAGGTGATCGCTCAGATCCGTCCCACTACAGACCGATCGCCATCACCTCCCTGTTCTCCAAGACTATGGAAACACTGATCAACCGCCAGCTCCTTAGCTATCTAGAAGAGCACCAGTTGATTAGCGACCGTCAGTACGGATTCCGTCAAGGTCGCTCAGCTGGTGATCTTTTAGCCTACTTAACCCATCGGTGGGCGGAAGCGGTTGAGAGTAAAGGAGAGGCGCTGGCCGTTGGTTTGGATGTGGCGAAGGCCTTCGATCGGGTTTGGCACAAAGCACTTCTCTCGAAGCTTCCATGTTATGGGCTTCCCGAGAAATTATGCGATTGGGTCTCCAGTTTTCTCATGGATCGGAGCATTAAGGTCGTTGTCGACGGGTCATGCTCCGACTTAAAACCTGTGAATGCTGGAGTCCCCCAGGGCTGTGTGCTATCCCCTACGCTGTTTCTTCTGCATGTGAATGACATGCTGCAGTACAGCAGTCTTCATTGTTATGCGGATGACAGTACGGGGGATGCCCTATATACCGGCCACCCGCGGATTTCTCGGGAAAATGTCGATGAGTACCGGAACAAACTTGTGTCTGAAATCGAAACTCTGCTTAGTCAGGTTTCGGACTGGGGCCGACTAAACTTAGTCCAATTCAACCCTAAGAAGACACAGGTTTGCGCGTTTACCGCTAAAAAGACACCATTTGTCGTAGCTCCCTGCTTTGAGAGCACTCCCTTAGCCGTTTCAGCCAATATCGGAATTCTTGGTGTCGACTTGTCGAGTGACGTCCAATTTCGCGGTCATTTGGAGGGCAAGGCCAAATTGGCCTCAAAAAAGCTTGGTGTGCTCAATAGAGCGGGACGGTATTTCACGTCAGGTCATCGCTTGCAACTGTATAAAGCGCAGGTCCGGCCTCACGTGGAATACTGTTCTCATCTTTGGGCGGGGGCACCCCAATACCAGCTTTCTCCATTTGACCGCATTCAACGACGCGCGGTTCGGCTTGTCGACAACCAAGCTCTTTCCGATCGGCTTGATCCGTTGGCGTTGCGGAGAGATGTTGCATCTCTATGCATCATGTACCGCTTATACCACGGAGAGTGCTCTGAGGAATTGTTCGGACTTATACCGCCTGCTGACTTTCGCAATCGCCCGACTCGCCAGTGTTTCCATCCACATCGGCTTAATAGTTGGCGATCTACGACAGTGCGATTCAGCCGTCACTTCCTGCCACGCACTGCTCCTATATGGAACCAGCTGCCGGCAACGGTATTCCCGGACCGCTACGACCTTGGAACCTTCAAGAAACGAGCGTATTCCTATCTTAAAGGCCGGCAACGCTGATGCGACGCCCCTGGTGTTGCGGATGTCCATGGGCGGCAGTGATTGCTTTCCATCAGGTGACCCGCTCGCTCGTTTGTCCCCTTTTCCCATAAAAAAAAACCTGAACATGGTATGAGACAAGAGAAGAGGGAGACCGAAGAAAACATGGATGAATTGTGTAAAAGAAAACTTGTCATGCCGACTCCAAATGATGGGAGTAGGGCAGGAAGATGTTGTTAATAGGGGTTGTACTAAAATCTAACTTTCTTAACCGTCGTACATCTTTCTATGCAATATTTATCAGGAATTAGGTACGTACACAATGTCTTCACGCCTTTAACTTAATGTCAAGTCCCATGTACGGTAGGCAGAGAAAACAGAGCGCCATAAGGCATGATTCCTACACATCTCACTCTCTTCTTTAACTTTCATAACTTTTATCATGCACACTGATCGGTTTTTAAGGTTCCTCACACCACATGTCGCAAGGACATGTCCAATTACCAAATTGAAAGTTATTTAATCAACTCTGAATAATAATATTTCTAATTTATAAGTGCAAAAGTTTAAAAGTGTTTAAAGACAATAATATATAATATAACATAACTTACGCCTTTTGTTACCCGAAGGTGTAGGCAGCGGCTGTTAAGCCTCGTCTCGCCGTTATGTTTACGTCCCAAATGGTGGCGAACCTATTGCTATACCGGGCACAAAGTTTTTCCGTCATCGATATTTATCACATAACTTCCGAAAACAATTTCGAAAAGTCATTGGTGTGAGCCAGTGTCTGGAATCGAACCCGGACCTCTGGATCAGAAGTTGTGTGCTCGACCACTGCGCCACCGAGACTTACAGTATATTATACAGTATAATATATAGTTTTATACTTTATTGTATTGAATTATGTATTATATATAGTCTTTTATGACAATAATATATAGAAAAATATGTATTACATTTATTTGATTATATTCTATTTTATATGACAATATATACGACAACCCTTACTAGTTATAGTTATATTATAGTTTAAACTCACCTGTCATAAGCTATGTTTGTTTTATCGTAATGAATGGAATGCTTTGACGACGAATTATGTAAATTTAAGTTACGTCAACAGAATTAGTGAGAATTTTGGATTTTAAGACAACACACGACAGGGTATGATTTATCTTTATGAAATAAAGCTATTAGGCTGACAAATGACAAGTTTAATCCTATTTTCTACGTCTTTATAAAATACGTGATTTACTTTTTAATAAAAAAATATATTCAAAATTGGAATCTTAAATAATTGGTAACGCTTTTATTACACCGTAGAAATACAAATATTAATTATATTTCCTCCTAGAGCAAAGATGTAATTTAACATAACATAACTTCACGCCTTTTGTTACCCGAAGGTGTAGGCAGCGGCTGCACTGCACTGTTAAGTTCATTTCGCCGTTATGTTTACGTCCCAAATGGAATAGGTGGCGAACCTATTGTCATACCGGGCACAAAGTTTTCAGTCATCGATATTTATCACACTTAACTTCCGAAAACAATTTCGAAAAGTCATTGGTGTGAGCCAGTGTCAGGATTCGAACCCGGACCTCTGGATCAGAAGCCGTGTGCTCTACCACTGGACCACCGTGACTTATATAATTTAACATTTTATTTCGATATAAGGTATAAATATCCAGACATTTAATTATTATTAAGACATACATATTATAAATATAACTTCACGTCTTTTCTACCCGAAGGTGTAGGTAGTAGCTGTTAAGCCTCGATTCACCGTTATAGTTAAGGTAGCGAACCTTTTGCCATACCGGGCACAATGTTTTTAGTCATCGATATTTATCTTACATAACTTTTTAAAATAATTTTGAAAAGACATTGGTGTGCGCCTGGATTGGAACCTGCGACCTCGTGGTTCAGAAACGGGGTACTCGACCATTGAACTTCCGAGACTCTGATTATTAAGTCATTTTCAATATAAAAATTCAATTTCAATATATTAAATGCTTGTCGTGAAGTTCCGAAATAGATTCAACATATTGTTTCCACAGTAAATCTTCAGGACTCAGATGTAACATCTCCGATGAGTCTGAATTTATGACGCAATGAATAAAAACCTTCAAGGCATAAATCACGAATTTAATGAACAGTTTTATTTGCCTTAATAGTAGTACTTCTTCCGATTGTCTCCCATAATTTATTTTATGTTCTTCTGTAACGAAAACATTTTCCTCTTAAATGAATTATCATTTCATTTAATAATCGTTGTATTTTTTAAATGTAAAAAGTTAACATGGTAAGTCAGCTTTTATGAGAAATCTAGTTTCATTACTAAGACGTGTGAAGTACTCTCGAGAGCAATGAATCCGGGTCACTTAAAGAATGTTAAAAATCTCGGAAACTAAAAATGATAGGTTAATGCAATAAATTGTATTTAATAGACAATGTAATACTCCTTAAATGAAAGTAAAAAAAATATGAGTCACCATACATTTTATTAACACAAAATTACATAAAGAAAAAATCTGCTGATCTCTCCTTAAAACAAAAATAGGAAACATGAAATTTTTGAACTTTATTACGATTTTCTTGAATTTTAATACTTCGTATTGCCTCCTCGTGCTTCCATTACTGCGTTTACGCGGTTTGGCATGCTGTACACCAAGTTCCTTATACGATTTTGGGGAATATTCTCCCATTCCTCTGTGAGAGCAATTTTGAGCTCACGAAGCGTGATTGGGGGAGGGTTTCGTTGTTTTACGCATCTGCCTAGCTCGTCCCAAGCATGCTCGATCGGGTTGATATCCGGGCTGCGCGCTGGCCACTCCATACGAGTAATGTTCATCTCTTGAAGGTAGTCATTCACAATCCTACCTGTATGAGGTCGGGCATTGTCATGCATAAATATAGCATCCTCACCTAAATTGACCATAAATGGACCAACGTGATCATTGAGGATTTCTTCCACATATCTTACGCTAGTTAAAGAGCCGTTTTCTATGATCACCAGCTCTGTGCGACTTTCAGAAGAAATTCCGGCCCACACAAGTACAGACCCACCACCGTAGGCTACTTTTTCCTCGATGCATGCTTGCTTGAATCTTTCCCCTGGTCTTCGATACACTCTGTGTCTTCCATCGTGCTTGTAGAGCATAAATTTTGATTCGTCGGAGAACATACTCGTAACTTTTGACCAATCTTCAATACTCCAATTTACGTGGCTCTGGGCATATCTTAGTCTTGAAATACGATGCCCACGCTCCAGTTTAGGGCCGTTTGCAGGTCTAAGGGGTTTTAAGTTAGATTCAGCAAGCCGACGTCTTACTGTCCATGCACTTGGGTTACTTCCTCCGAGGCGTCGAAACTGATTGGTGAGTTTAGTTCCTGTGAGAAAGCGATTTCGAAGCATGGTGTTCACCAAGTATCGGTCTTCTCGTGCTGTGGTATACCTGGTTCTGCCCGTTCCTGGTCTGCGTAGGTTAGAACCAGTTTCTTCGTAACGTCGGAGAACTCTTTGTACTGTTGACAGCGACACACCAACAGTCCTGGCTGTATCGCGCTGACTCCGGCCGGTTTCCAGCATTGTAAGTATTCTGGTGCATTCTTCAGGCGTAAGCGACATAATTTCAGCTTGAATAATGAATATAGAGCACTATCAACATGGATTATGTACCCACATAAATGACAGATTACAAACAAAAGCAAAACCAAATGCTGTAATTTCGTAGTTCCATCTTCGAAAGTGGCCCTTTTTCAAATTTGATTTTTTTATGATATAACTTTACAATAACTAAGAAGTTTTAATACCTTCATTTAAGGAGTATTACATTGTCTATTAAATACAATTTATTGCATTAACCTAGCATTTTTAGTTTCCGAGATTTTTAGGATTCTTTAAGTGACCCGGATTCATTGCTCTCGAGTGTACTTAAATGAGGTAAACAAATACAGTGAGTTGGTGAAATTGCAAGAAATCATCGAATTTCATGATAAATATTTGTAAAGAAATAAAACACTATATTTTAAACAGTGGCAGAGATTACTACTTGAATGGGCCTACACGATTGGTGAAATGCCAAGATCCTATTTAAAATAGGCGTATAGTAGCTTTTGCTTCGTTTCATTTAATTTTCACAATAAACAAGACAAAATTAATACTGACACATAGAAGAAGTAAAGAGTAAAAACACCAAAGCAAATAAACTAACATTCGAATTCATAACAATAACTAATAAGACAGTGGTGGTCAAATATTAGTGGGCTAGTAGTATTAACGAGAAATAAAATATGATGCACACTCAACTAACATTACAGTAGTAACATTAGGGGTTTTATTTATATTGCGAGAACTATTTTTCTTAATTTTTTTAAATATTTCACGGTAGGTCCGGGTTCGATTACTGACACTGGCTCACACCAATGACTTTTCGAAATTGTTTTCGGAAGTTATGTGTGATAAATATCGATGACTGAAAACTTTGTGCCCGGTATGGCAATAGATTCGCCTCCTATTCCATTTGGGACGTAAACATAACGGCGAGACGAGGCTTAACAGCCGCTGCCTACACCTTCGGGTAACAAAAGGCGTGAAGTTATGTTATGTTATTTTACCTAGTAGATTTTTAGATTTGCCCATTCAAATTCTCTGTTAGTTTCATCTGCTTCTCTATAATTTTAGAAGCTTTGATATAGTTTACTTTGTGGCTCAATGTGATTTTATATTTACTCAAGCGTGTAGCAAGAAGCTAAATATTTTGTGCCCGCACACCTAATAATATAGAATTATATTTAGCTTTGCCAACGGAAGACATTTAATTTAATATAACAGATGTCCTCATCACAAGTGGACACGCTCGAAGCAAATCCTTTGAGTTTGTCATAGCGAGGCTCAAAAGAACCATCAACAAAGGATTGTTATTCCAAGTGTGTTCAAAGTTGTACAAACAAGTTTGACAATTGAGCGTACAGCTTGGTCGTCTTGAATTATTAGAAAAAAAAAAGAGAGTCCTTTGTAATAAATGTTTTGCCATTACGGAATTATTTGGTCCTGATTTGTCATATTGAAATACTAATAACAACTATATTACAATAAAATTGAGATTTTGCTCTTAAAAACCAGATATCAAAGATACTATTTTCATAGAAAAGAAATTCATAAAAACAACAATAATATGTCGGAATATGGTTGGGACTGGACTAATTGAAAGCCTGCCTTGTATGTTTAAATTAACTGCGCTACATTCAATAACATAACTTTACGCCACAGACCTTGGGTGGGTACAAATATCTGAGCGTCACCAGACACGAGTCTTGAATACCTCATCTCTTACCATATGGTTAATAATCTCTAGTCATACTATCAATCAGCAGGTAAGTTTTTGAGGCTTATTAACTGAACCAAAAAGCCATTGAGCATGTGTTCGGTCATTGGTCAATATTTTATCATGTTTTTTCTCAAAAATATCTCGGTAGTCCAGTGGTCGAGCACCCCGCTTATGAATCAAGAGGTTGCGGGTTCGTATCCTGGCTCATAGGTTCGCCACCTATTCCATTTGGCACGTAAACATAACGGCGAGTCGAGGTTTAACTACCACTGCCTATACCTTCGCGTAGAAAAAAGCGTGAAGTTATGTTATGTTTTTCTCAATTTCTTCAACCATCAACCACCAATGTACATTGAATTAGCCTTGTTCTTCGGCTTATTTTTTTCTTTATTATATATACTTGGTGATAAAGAGTAACAATAATTAGTTTAATTTAACCTTGTCTATGCTTGCAAACCAATTCTAAGTAGTTCAAAAGATTCAAAAACGAATTAATGGGGAATGGTCTAAATTTGGCACCTAAATACCTCAGTAGAATTTATTAGTAACATTAGAAAACTTATATTAATATTTTTGGTTATATTTTAAAACTGTAAGTGTATCTTTTATATTTTTTTTTTTTTTTTTTTTTTATGGGATAGGAGGGCAAACGGGCAGGCGTGTCACCTGATGTTAAGTGACCAACGCCGCCCATGGACACCTGCAACACATATAGTGTTACAGTGCGTTGCCAACCTTTAAAGGAGTAGGATAGGAAGGGATGGGGAAGGGGGATGGGCCTCCGGGTACCTCTCTTACCGAACGAAACGCGGCATGAGCCACTTTACGTCGATCTTCTGAGAGGTGGTGGTATTTCACCGGTCGAGCCGGCCCATTCATGCAGCGAACTGTTTGGCTCTACCACTCTTTTATATTTTATATTAAATACAGAAATCTCATTAAATTAATTGAAATCTGAACCGGAGCCGTTCCCCTATTCACCGTTCACAGTGAATACCGACGTAGAACCTCTTTAAAACTATTTTCCATCTCACCACATAATCCTTTTTGTGAGCGAGTGACCGGCAGGCCTGTGGTGTTACGGACAACTATGTGCAACTCCGTGACCTACTTGATGTTAAGCGAGGCAAAATTACCAAAGGTATTTTAATAAAATACGAGGTAACTACCTACTTTATAGGAATGACTTAACGTTATAACAAGCTCATGGTTTTAATTTATTTTTTATTTTTCTTCTTTTATATTTTAGAATATACAACTTTTAAGAAAAACACGGATCATGGTATAAAAATTAGTTTTATCCGCCAACTCAATCCAATTATTTATGTATATTTCGGTATTTTTAAACACTGCAAATTTTTTCTATCTAAGTCTCGGTGGTCCAGTGGTCGAGCATCCAGTTTCTGAATCAAGAAGTAGCGGGTTCGAATCTTGGGTCACACTGAACTTTTCGAAATTAGTTTCGGAAGTTATGTGTGTTCGCAATTTAGGACGTTAACATAACGGCGAGACGAGGCTTAACAGCCGCTGCCTACAGCTTCGGGTAGAAAAAGGCGTGAAGTTGTTGTTGTGTAATAATAATAATAATACTCTGTATTTGCACACCATAAACATTCGATCTTATAAAAAAACAATATGTACAGAAATTGTGAAATGTATTGTGTTCTTTAAGTATGGGCTGATTATTTAGTCTCTTTCAACAAATTGATATGTTGTTGTAGGATGACTGATGGGTCTTTAAAATTCATCTTCCATTTGGGAGCTCGTATGTAAAATATATAATTAAAATTTTCATAAATTTGAAATTAAATTAGGATAGATATATCCATTAAGCCTCCGAAGACGGTGTAATTTCTATGAACAAAGACATCAAAATTCAATTTATATGCTGAATTTCATATTACGCTTACATTGTCTCCATATTATAACAATATGAAATTAAAGCGTAACATATTATAAATGAGTACGTTGACAAGGCAATTAGAAATAGTTAGATATAATAATGTTCAGTCATCTTGCACACTATGAAGCTATTATCTTAGAGTAATCACTCAGGTACCTAGAACAAGAATATTCAATGGGATATATGTACTATAATTGCTGAATTATATCCGTCTTTCAATGTCGCTGCCACAATTATTTGATAAATTAAGGCTATTAATCAATTCGTTGTATATATTCTCTGACGTATGTCGAAATGTTTGTGACAATAATGTTAGCTTTTGATATGCAATATCTTTAGAACTGGTGAAAGCCACATGTTTCAGTTTCTATAACGTGAGAAAAGTTCATACAGCGGCTTAATATCTAATATACATTTTTAATTTTTATGTTCTTTTTTTTATGTAAGTGCACGTTTTTTTTTACAAGTAGGTGTACGAAACGGGTGTTACACCTCAACACGCTAAAATTTCACGTCAAATACGAAATAAGTGGTGGAATTTGTTTGTATAATGAGAATTTATTGGAGTGAGCTACGATTTTGACCTGAGATTTTTTGATTCAGTAGTGGGGTTTTCTACCTTTAGACTACCGTGATGACTATATTTAAGGTAATAAAATTACCGATAAGGTCGAAGAAAAAAGAATAAAACTAAAATAAATATACCAATCGTATCTTAAACTGAATAACTGAAATACAAAGTTAACGTCAGAATCTCGACCGCACTAGTCTAGACATCGTATTTAAAAATTTAAAATCAATCAAAAGTTCCATCATGTTACATTTTTATATGAAATAAAGCCAAAGAAAAATAGTGGTCCATTCAATGTTATAAATAATTTCTACCTACAGTCCTACACATATATTTCTCACTCGACGTCACGTCAATCAACGCGCATCCCAAAAAAACTAAAAGAATTTGTAAGAACAGAGTGCTCCCATTACTAAACGAATCGTTTTAGAAAAAAATGTGTGAATTACAACTTCAAGCAGGGTGGTGCATTTATAAAATGTCAATCAACAAACCATTGTTTCCAACAAAGCAGATAATAAAACAAAAAAAACATTTCGCTTTATATTTAGAACACAAAATAAAAGAAAAACTAAAGCAATAGAAGGTACTTAGAACGATTTATGTCATGGTTCTAAGACTGTTTTATTACTACTCCCGTATTTATGTCAATAGCGAGTCAACAATGACTCATAGTCATAACGTTCCATGTGTTTTAAAAAGTTACAAAAAAAAGTTTTTTTTTCTCTAATAATGCTACTGGTGTTTAGGGAACAATAGATTTGGGTATCCGGTCTATTGACTTTTTGTAATTCAATTGTTTAGATTCAATATTAAAAAAAAATATATTTAACGATAATCTTGTTCTATCTTAGTTGTGAAGGCGGACTAGGAAGGTAGGAAACTTTAATATTTTTCGTTTTAATATTACCTAGTTACTTTTATGTAATAGCGGGCAAACGAGCAGGCTTACCAGATTAGCAGGCAACACAGTTAGTGTTACATTTGCGCTGCTGGCCTTTAAAATGGGGGTAATGAAAGGGTTGGAAGTGGCATAGGGGAGGGGAAAGGGAAACAGTTAGGCCTCCGAATACCTCTCTCACCAAGTAAAACGCGGCATGAGCCGCTTTACGCCGATATTTTGGGAAGTCGTGGTATTTCACCGGTTGAGACGGCCGATTAATGCAGCGAATTGCGTCGCCCTATCACTACTTTTTTCAACTTGCAGGAAATAAGGATCTTTGGAGGCCAGGGTGATGAAATTGTTTGGATATTTGTTCCTGAACAACAAGTCAACCTTTGAACGGAATTGCATAAAAATTGGAATACACGTATATTAAAAGTTCAATATAAACTTTATTTTTTTCACATACATCCCAGTAACTTTAACTGTAATTGTATTTATACAAAGTTATCTAATACGTAAAACATAAAAGATGTTATAAAAAATCTCGGTGGTCTGTTGGTCGAGAACACGGTTTCTGAATCCACAGGTCGTGGTTCGAATCCTGACACTGGCTCACACCAATGACTTTTCGAAAATGTTTTCGGAAGTTATGTGTGATAAATACCGATGACTGAAAAACTTTGTGCCCGGTATGGCAATAGGTTCGCCACCTATTCCATTTGGGACGTAAACATACCTGTGAGACGAGGCATAACAGCCGCTGCCTACACCTTCGGGTAGCAATGGCGTGAAGTTATGTTATGTTATGGTATAAAGAAATCTTAAGTGTATTTTTTTTAAATGATGAAATAAATTAAACAGTGGGTGTTAATAGCCACTAGAATTGTAACTATAAATGACACATGAAGTGATCTTTAGCAATTCTCCCACAGTTATTCTCGCGATATAGGACAATGCGAAACATTTTATGAACGACTAATTAGGTTAATATGATGGAGCAATCCATATGACAAACGCTTCGAGGTATTATTATTTTTCTGACACTGTTTTAATTTTTAGTTTCAACTGTTGATGATGTCTATTTTATTTATACTAAAATCATAAAAACTGCCTATCTTTCAGCGGTCTTATGGCACAGTGAATTTTCATATTTTTGAGTTTACTAAATTCTTTGAACTACAGCGGAATATTAAAACTCATATCCAAAGTTTTATACACAAAAACAAAATAAACGGATATGTACCTAGTTACAGATAGGGTTAAAAAGTGGAATTATTATTTTAAATGGGATTGAATTCTGGCACTCGCCAATAACCTTTCAGAATTGTGTTTTCGGAAAGTGTGTTTGATAAATATCAATGACCGAATATTTTGCCTGGTATATAGCGATACGTTCCGCAACCTATACCATTTGTTTCGTAAAAATCTGTAAGTCGAGGCGTAGCCATTGTTCCATACACCTTCGGGTAAGAAAAGTCGTGAAGTTACAAAAATTAAACAGTATGACGTACGTGACTATATCGTGATATAAGATATTTCATATTAAATATTCATCCGAGCATGATATACATTAAATAAATAATTTTTGTTCTATGAATCATATTAACTTGATAAGTAACCTTTTTCGATCTAATGAATAAATTGGAAAGGTCGCTTTTTGGTATTATATATTACGTATTTCCTTTGCTATAAATTTAATATGAATGAATCAACTTCCAATGGTCCCTTAATTCTGAGAATATTTTTATAAAAACCGAATAATAATATTACATATATGAATTTGATATATCGTACCTATTTATTTCTAAGACATTCGCGAATCACATTCGTAACATTAAAATAACTTTTAGGATTATATCGCGTTTATTTACTACTTATTTTTATTTATTTCCCGACGTTTCGAACTCTTTACAGAGATCATTTTCTCGAGAACGTCGGGAAATTAATAAAATAAGTAATAAATAAACGCGATATAATCCTAAAAGTTGTTTTAATCCTATATATCGTACCTACTTATCGAGTTAGATCTGGGTGAACTAATAGTTTTATGTACATAAAACGTAACTTCACGCATTTTTCTACCCTAAGGTGTAGGCAGGGGCTGTTAAAACCTCACCTCGCTGAATCGTCACGTTACCTCCCAAATTAAATGGATGGCGAATGTATTGCCATCCCGGGCACAAAGTTTTTAGTCATGGATATTTATCACATATACATAACATAATATATCCAGAAGCAAATACAGACACACACACATATAAAAAGTCGTGCACACGCGCACACACACACCCACGCACACACATAAATAACTACAAATTTGACAAGCCCATGTCTACAACATATTAGAGTAATTTAGTCAACTGCAATACACTGAGCGTGTAGGTCTCGATCTAGCATTGACATCAATTAGTACCATTTGTATTAATCTTCAGTTGACTGAGTGACTGATAGACATGATGCAATGTAATCGAAGCGCAACTGTCATGTTCTTGAGCACTAATTGACAATCATGTCACTACTACTGCTAGTACTTACTAGTGCTTTTGCAGCATAACGACGCATGTCTTTATTCCGATATCAAAATTGAGATTTTCACTGGGTACAAATTAAAGAAGTAACTTTGTTTGTACGAGCTAATATGTAAAAGAAAATGTCATAAAAATAGCTGGAAATAAAGTGGACGAAAACGTAATAATATTTCGGATATGAAACAAACAGATAAGCAACTAAATGATGGTTTTGGAAATGTTGTTCATACAAAATTCTATGAAATTTTGTTCCACTGAAGAATTTATTACTGAATTATAGAAAAAATATTAGTATTACATTGAATGGATATTTTCATTTAAATTACATTGAATGGATATTTTCTACTTTTTTAATGTTTTCGCCCTTTCACAAAGTTTTCGAAAAGTCATTAGCCAGTGTCAGAATTCGAACCCGGACCTGTGGATCAGAAGCCGTGTGCTCGACCGCTGGACAACCGAGACTGGTTAAGAGTTAAAATCTAATTTGTATCAGTCAGTATATGTATCTCTGACTCTTGGATATTAATGTAGGTTTGTAATGTTGTAGTGACATGTTAATTTCCATATGTGATATATACAACTTTATATGCATAAAAATTATAAACATTTAATCCAAATTTGACACGCAAATTATTTTTGGAATAAAAATGACTAACGTTATAAATATCCCATTCTTTACATAATTAAGCATGTCTTTATTCACTTGGGCAAGAGATGAAAAGGTGTTTTATTCACAGACTGTACTGGAATATTTAAGAATTCAGCAGGTGACTCTCCACGATTATGATATGGTCGGCAGTGACCGCCGCATTCTTGTCACGTACCATCGGCTTTGTCAGATTTGGTCGCAGGTACGCGTCCGTTTTTATCTCTTGGCGCCTATAAATCCATTGTTTCCCCCAACTTCATATTCTCACCAAAAATATAATAACGCCTCATAATGATTTTATAATCCTTATGGGAGACATCTTTATTTTGCAGCTTCCTTTACTTTTTGAATATGCACAGACATATTTATGAAAAGTAAAATCAAAGGATTTTATCATAGTACAGATAGTATTGTTGATGAGTTTTGTTAACAAAATATATACTATCGTGACCTACGAAATCTAAAAAAATGTTCTTGGGTCGGCCAAGGAAATTCCATAACCTTACAATAAACACAATTTCACGCCTTTTTCTACAGGCAGCGGCTGCTAAGCCTGGACTCGCCAATTCGTCATCGATATCTCTCTTACATAGCTTTCGAAAAAAAATCAGAAAGATATTTGGCGGGAGCCCGGAATGGAAGACTTCTGAATAAGCAGCGGGGAGTTCAACTACCAGCCAATAAATTTTCAAAAGTCATACCCATTTGGGACGTAAACATAACGGCGAGTCGAAGCCTAACAGCCGTTACCTACACCATCGTGTAGAAAAAGGCGTGAAGTTGTGTTATGTTATTTATTAAAAGATTATATATAATAAAAATAAATATAACCTAAGTTACTCCTTATTAGGTCAGCTACCTGCCAATAAAAGTCCTGCTAAAATCGGTTGGGCCATTTCAGAGATTAGCTGGAACAAACAGACCAAGTTATTTTGGTGCATGTACCGTATATATAATCATGTGAATGTAGTAGAAAACAGTTTTTTCTACTATTACTATGTAGTAGTATTTATATGTTTAGATTATCTGGAAAAATCAATAATAATACAATCAGGCAGTTCAGTTTCTATAAAAATAATCTATACTAAGTTTATACTACAACAATAATAGTTTAAAAAATGGAAAAATGTGTTTGTTTATAATTAATTCTGAAATTAATGAATTGATTGAAATAATTATTTCACCATAAAAGCTTCTCTTTCCATAAAATTTCTACACAAACCATAATAATTACTTCAAATTGTAGTATATTGTAGTAATTGTATTTCAACCAGGATATTTAATTTTTAGATGATTTTTCTATGGTTGTGTATGTTTTGTACATTGACTTATTTAATTCTAGATAGTCACAAAAATGAATAATTTATTTTTAAAAGAACTTCTGCGTACTTTGTCATCAAGTCTCGATAACAGTTCTATTTCAAGATCAGATCAGATTACCGATGATAAGAAGAATAAAAACACCTTTTGTAGCAAAAATTATCACAATGGCTTTATTAAAATACATAAATAGTATACTTGTGACTTATATGGACATCTATTTACAATATATACAAACTCACATAATAGTTTTACAGCAGTCTTATAGAAGGTATTTACAATGACATTGCTAAACGCCCTTTGTAACGGCGAGGAATACAAAAATAGATTAAGTTTCAATTATTTGGTAAAGCGCGAATTACGAATGATACAATACAATATTTACATGAAGCTTTGACTAAAAATATTACATTTAAAGACAAGCATATAGACTATACAAGATATGCTTGACCAGAAGTCTGAGTATCTATTATTGGAGGTGGTGGTGGCCACTGTCTAAATTCACGTCTCCTATTTGGATTGTTCGCACCTAGTTCTAATGAAGAATAATCCGAGTCTATAGATGAATATATATGATCTGAAGGTGGCCTTCCTTCAGGCACATACGACCCAGTGTGAACGTGTTGCGGACGGTTCTCTATAAATTCTGGTGTAGTACTCACACCGTCTGCTGAACCTCTCATTTTCTCTGTAAAAGAAAACGATCTCATTGTTCCGTTTCTCCCACCACTTCTCATAGTATAGGAATTTATGTTATTTCTATAAGTAGTTTTAGATTTACATTTCTGATTTGGCATAGCAAAACGCAACTTCTCCCAAAATTTATTCTTGCCCCACCTAATCCTTGAGCTTGTTTTTAAATATGGTCTTAAATCGGGATCACATTCAGCTTCTGTCAATACTGAACTCTCTTCAATTATAATTAAAGTGTAAATTCTCGGTTTGAGAATTTTGTACAAGGATTGGCGAAATTCAAACCTTGACCATTCTGTTTCCATAAAATTTCTCGTTAGAACGATTATGATACGTTTTGACGCTTCCGCGGCCTCAGGTAGTGGCAGGGTGCACTGTATATAACCAGCGTTATGTTGTGGTATATCTCTATAGTGTAAACAAAGATGAAATGAAGGGCTACCATTTTCCAATTCAGCGGCTAACGTTTGAATAACAAAATCATCATCTTTTGGGCTGTAGCAAACATAGGCATCGTATAATTTATCAGTGTCGTCGTACGCTCCACTGAATGGGAATAATCTTATACCACAGCTTGTATAAAGCCATATACGAATTGTGTCTTTGAATAAGAAAATCACAAGGATGACTAGCATTATCAACATGAATCCGGAGAGGACCGTCACCATTACAGGTAAATAATTTAAAACTAAAATGTTTTCTATAACAGAATCGCCGGCAAAATAGTCACTACAAATTGTACCATTTAAATTAAGTTCCTTCTTTTTGGAATTTCTCGAGTCACCATACCAACACCAAACATCTGATAAATCATTGATTTTAGCTACGTTGTCCGATATAAAGAATGTAAATTTCTGTAAGTATCTACATTTGCATGACCACTTATTGTTACCTAAATAAAGTGCATTTAAATTTTTATTCATGCTTAAACTCCAAACGTTAAAATCCACCAATTTATTACCATCTAATTTTAATATTATTAATGACTGTAGATACATGAATGTTGAGTTCGCTATATGAGTTATCATATTATCTTGTAGGAAAAGTTCATTAAGCTGTACCAGATGTTCGAACTCATGGCCATTTAAATATTTTAATTTGTTGTTACCGAGATGCAGTGTAATGAGAGATGAGAGGCCAGCGAATGTTTTGTTCTGTATGCTTTCAACTTCACTTGAGTTTACATATAAAGATCTCATATTTTTTCTCCCTATAAATGCATAATTTTGCAATACTTTGAAATCGTTGCCATCCAAATAAACTTCTGTTGCATCCATGGGTATTTTATCTGGAATATCAGAAACTTGTTGGCTAGAGCAATCAACCACGTTTTTGTTCCAAGTCTGGTCGTGATAACATGTACAATTATTAGGGCACGTCATTTGACAATCACAAGCTACGTAATCACAACAACGACATACTGTAAAACAATGTGTCTCATATGTACATAAGAAATCGGTTGACTTCAAATTGCTTAATGGGGCGTGTGTTACACCTCTTGTGTGTGTCATTTTGCACAAAACATTCTCAAGATCCATTATTCTGGGGTGTTGTCTCATCGCAGTCATATTGTTTATCAAAGACAACCATTCCATGGAACAATCACAGTTAAACGGATTTCCTCCGATGTAGAACTCAGGCAACGACTTGTTCAAGGATACTGGGGACAACCGGAGGCTGTTTATATCTAAATGAGATATCTCATTTGCGTAAATATCAACTCTGGTAAGATTACGTTTCTCTATAAATGTGTTTACTTGAATATTATTTATGTGATTATTGTTTATGAACAATAATTCTACACTATTAGGTATTGCTAGAGGTGAAATATCTATAATACGATTATGACTCACATCCAATGTTTTTATATGAATTTCATCTCGGAGTTTATAATAATTTCCTAAGTGCTCAATGAAATTTCCATGCACATCTAGCCATTTCAAATTGCTGGGCACAAACGCATAATCGAACCAAACTAAATGGTTTTCTGATAAATTAAGCCATAATAGGCTCATCAAGGTTGAAAATACTCCATTGATATCTGATATAAAATTGCCATCTAATCTGATCGCTTCTAACTGCTTATTATTAATAAAAGTGCCTCTTTCTACTGCTTGAACTTTATTTTTGGCTAAGTTTAATACCTGTAAGCTAGGAAGATCATCAAACATGCCCACAGTAAGGTTTCCAATTTGGTTGTCGATTAGTCTTAAACCAGTTAATTGGTCTAACTTTACAAATGAGCCATTCTTGATATCTGAGATTTGATTTTCACCGAGATCTAAAGTCTTTAATAAAGATAATTCCCATACAGCATTAGGTACGTCGGTTAATTGATTAGAACTTAAATCTAATTCCTTTAAGTCGGAGCAATTCGTAAATGCTTTTTTATCTATATTTACAAGTATATTATTGTTTAAATTTAATTTACTAAGCACAAACAATCCATTAAATAGGAACTCGTCAATTGTATGCAAACGATTCTCAGCTAAATTTAAAGTATGCAAATTATACAATGGAAGAAAAGTATTTTCTTCAATATAGCCTATAGAATTATTCCTTAAATCTAATATCTGAAGGAAAAATAAATCTTTAAATGTTTTACTGTCGATTCTTGTCAAAGCGTTATTAGATAAATTTAAAATTACTAAGCGTATGAGGCCAATAAATGTTCCACCATCTATGTGAGCGCTTGAAAGTTGATTATTCGATAAGTCTAAAACAAGCAACTGCTCTAGTCGGTGAAACACACCTTTCGCAAGTTCAAATAACAAGTTATTATTTAAATATATTTCTCGTAACTCCTTCGTGCTTGTGAATGTACCTTCTGGTATAAAATAAATGTAATTATGAGAAATATTTAATATTCTAAGGGAAATGAGACCATTAAAGGTTTCGCCTGAAATATCAGTAATATTGTTATGTTGCAGCCTTAACTCTTGAAGCCTCTTTAGTCCTGTAATTTCTGATTCCTCAGATAAAGACTTCAATTCATTACGGCTTAAGTCTAGACTTTGTAAACCAGAACCGCAGTTTTTACCAAACCCGAGACGATCAATAGTTTTAATTTTATTATGAGTGATATTTAACACTTGCAAATTATCCAAAGGACAGAAAACATCATGAGGTATTGTGTATAAGTTATTTTCACCAAGATCTAGTATCTGCAGCTCTCGCAATCCGTTGAAAGCTCCAAGTGAGAGTTCCAAATTTTTGTTCGGGCTCCAGTTGTAGTTTCTAGATCGAATTGATAACTTTTTCAATTCTCGTAAACCTTCAAAGGCGTTTCCAGGTATTCTTAATAGTTTACAGTTCTCCAATATCAACTCAGAAAGTGATGATAATCTTTGGAAGTAGTTAGCTTGAAGATTACTTTCAAACAAAAGCAGCTGATTGCATTCCACCGATAGCCGCTTCGTGTTATCCGAATATACAGAAGCTAAGCTAGCTCCATCAGCATCGAGCGTTCGCACTCTGCACAAGATGTTATCATCCCTTTTTGACAAATGGTTGCAGTCATCGATACCTCTGGGAGCATAAGCCGCATTAACACTCAAAGTCACTAATAAAAGGGTCAACATTCGAAACATTTTTTCTCATATTTGTCTTTATCGATCGATGTAATCACCAACAGCGTAAAACTTCACTGCATTTTAGTCATTTTAATACTCTATTGAGAGATATTTGGTGTCACTTTACAAGATAATAATATTTACGTCGTTTTGCACGCACATTCGGTGTAACGGTTAACGCGGGCACGTAACGACTTCATCGTGGTTCGTGTGCGACTGACGAAACAAACGGTTCGTCAACTCGGCGATAGTGGTGGCGGGCAGCGCCGCCCCTCCGCGTGTTTCTCCCCGCTTACCCTAACCGCCCCTACATAGTTACATATTCCTTCGTATGGCGCCACTTGCGCATCCAACAGCTTTTGCATAATTATGTAATGTTTTCTTAATCGAGCCACTGCGCTGGTTTAGTAATAATAACTGCGCTATGTTTCATATAATATTTACGCATTCTATTAGAACTATAAGCTATTGACTTAATTGTAAATCGAAAGTTTGTAAGGTTAACTTCTAATTGTTAGATTCAGTAGGTCCCTAATTATTTAACACTAGAAATAATTACAGTACATTCTTGTTCATAATAAAAAGGAAAAAATGATTTAATTTATGTGTTATAACAATTAATTTGCTATGTAACCTTGTGATCTCAATACTCAAAGGTAATTTTAATAAAAACCCATATATATATATATATATATATATATATATATATGTGTATATATATGTATATATATGTATATATATATGTGTATATATATATGTTTTTATTAAAATTATATATATATGTATATATAGACGACAAGGTTTATTACGATTCACCTGGCACAATTTTGTCACCAATCGATATTAATCATACATCGTAGTGTACCGTATATAAACTCAAAAGCATATTGTAAAACGATGCTACTGCCTGAATAAGGAGGATCAATCGTAAGACTCAGTACAATAAAGAAAAAACTTATTAATTTTTTAGGTAGTACGAAGTTTGCTGATGCCGGTTTTTAAATTATCCAATCATTAATTAAGTGCTGAAGATTTGTAGTAGCCCACCAAGGGTAATGCCAAATAAACCACCAAGCTAGTATGCGTATCAGTAATAGTACTTATAAAGTGAATAATGAATATTATTCAAATAAAAAAAAATAAAACGTCTATGTGACAATTCGAGTCATGGTGCCGAAAACGTTACCACAGATACCCTTAATTCCTTTAGCTGTCACTTATTGAATTCCCCACTCGAATACTTTGGTGAAGATACCCAATAAAGCTTGTTTGGCATCGTGTACCCTGTACACATATTTTTGTCTAAGGAAACGCATGGAATTTTCAAATAGTAAAGGGCGACCGTTTTTGGGCAGCAAAATTCCTGTATCTCATATGGGCTGGAAGAGGTGCGAAGTTGGTAGGAGTTGATAATTTGATTTCCTTGTTCAACACGTAAAGTCGTTTACGGGTCTAACTGAAAGTTAGTTACGTACAGAATACCGCCCGAGTTTGTTGAAGGGACGTATTAGAAATAAAGATACTAAGTTGTTTGCCTTTCATTTAATATATTGTTTTATCGTATAGGTACTATTGATAAGCTGTTACATAGGGAACATACGTAAACTAAATCCAAATTTTATTGCGTTAGTTAATATCTAAAAATTTTTTACGCTGTAATTTGAGACTTTATTTTTATAGAAAATAGAGCATTTGCATTAAAATATAATGCAATATTCCTTTAAGTAGGTCGTGTTTATAAAGAAATTGTTCATAAGAATAAAGTGGAACAAAAAGTCTGCGCTGTTAAGAGGGAAGTTTCCCAGCTTTTAGTGATAAAACACGTTGAGAACATCCTAAAACACATAGTACCTACTGCGATATCCTTATTATTAATGTCTAGCGCCAGCGTATCCTGTATCAAAAGTTCTCTCTGTCAAGAGTTCTTAGCGGCAGCTTGATAAATGACTTTGTCCACTTTCGTGAAAGTTCTTAGTGTATTATTTTTTTCTCTGTATCCGGAGGCTGCGTCACCGGCTGGGTTGGAACGTGTCCTGACTACTACAGATATTCCTCAACAATGATAATACTTTTCGTTATCATATTATTTGTACATTCCTTTGTTTTGTTAGATCCAATTTCTCTCGCAACAAATACAAGAAAACAATTGAGACAGTTCAAAATGGTTATGATATTAACTTCTTTTTATTGACATTTAACATTAATTTTAGGAATAGGATAGAAAAGGAGTCGTAAGTGAGATGAGGAAGAGTGGAGAGAAGGGATTGGACCACTTTACGAGAGGTCGTGGTATTTCACCGGTCGAGCCGGCCCATTTATGCAGCGAACTAAAATATACCCTTTATTTATAAATTTTTACTCCTAACTATTTACGAATAGAGTAAGTACTAATCTTAAGTAGTTGAAATTGATAGAGAAATCTATTTATAATATAGTATTTTTAGTAGCTCATTGAAAAAAAAAATTGAAATCTCTGCATGGAAAGAGAGTACCTATCTAGAATACATTTTAGACCAAATTATAAGCCCGGAATATATTAATGATAGAATTGGTAACCTTTATGTAGCCTGAAATTACTCTAATCGCCACCTGAGGCCTATTTTCTGGTACAATCCCATTCAGTGTCGCTACAAGGTCGGTAGCGTGTTCTATTCAAATCATTGTATCGGTATTATACGAATTGGATCCGGACTGGCTCCAATTCCAATTGGGACTAGAAGTGCTTATATATATCTATATACGGCTAGTGAGTTTCTTATATATATAAAACATAGATATATAGATAAGTTCGTGCTTCAAATATAAGTTTAATTTGTCCATTATAAGATGTATTTTTTTTATAATATCATATTTCACCTCGTTTATTTTATAATGCATATAACAGTCTGTATTTGGACAGTTTGTAGTCATATTCGATTTCATGGTTTTTAATTACTCGAAAGTGTATGCAGCAGCAATTATGCATACATACACCAGATTTATGTTCTTATTATTTATGATATTCATACTTAATTTCACGCAAAATCCCTTGCGGGGTAGGCAGAGAGAACATAGCGCCATATGGCACGATTCTTACACACCTAACTCGCTACGTTGACTTTCAGAACTCTTTTCATGCACGCTCGTCGGAATGTTCTAATCTAATTAAATATGTGGTGAAGCCACCACCATCTAAAGAACGCCATCAATAACTACTATATATTTAATAATACTATATAATTTCCCTGTAACTTCTAAAAATATTTTGGGATAATTGCTGAAGAATCCTATTTTCCTTAGCATTCCTTCTAACATTAACGAAACATTGTTTTTTGACGACAGTTGTTGCAAGATTTTGATTCAAGCCCATTTTGTAAAAATAATATAGGTACAGCGAAGACATCCCGGACGTCAGTCTGTACGAGATCAGAATGGCTCTCAAGCAGCTAAAGAACGGAAAGGCACCGGGTGACGATGGAATTACTACCGAACTTCTGAAGGCGGGTGGTACACCGATCCTTAAGGCCCTTCAGAAACTTTTTAATTCTGTCGTGCTCGGGGGCGACGTTCCAGGGGCATGGACCAGGAGCGTGGTGGTGTTATTTTTCAAAAAGGGTGATACAACTCGCTTGAAAAATTATAGACCCATCTCGCTTTTGAGCCATGTCTATAAGCTGTTCTCGAGGGTCATTACAAATCGACTCTCGCGCAGGCTCGACGACTTCCAGCCTCCCGAACAAGCCGGTTTCCGGAAAGGCTATAGTACCATAGACCACATACACACACTACGCCAAATTATACAAAAGACCGAGGAGTATAATCAGCCTTTGTGCCTGGCGTTTGTGGACTATGAGAAAGCCTTTGATTCCGTCGAAACTTGGGCAGTGCTGCAGTCCCTCCAGAGATGCCAAATTGACTATCGGTATATCGAAGTGTTGCAGTGTTTGTATAGAAACGCCACTATGTCAGTCCGGATTGGGTCTGGGAGTACGAATCCCATTCCATTGCAGAAAGGTGTCAGACAAGGGGATGTAATTTCCCCGAAGCTGTTCACCGCTGCATTGGAGGAAGTATTCAAGCTCCTGGATTGGTCTGGACTAGGCATCAACATCAACGGCGAATACATCACTCACCTTCGATTTGCCGACGATATCGTGGTCATGGCAGAGTCACTGGAGGACCTTGGTACAATGCTCAAGGATCTCAGCAGATTTTTCCAACAAGTAGGTCTCAGAATGAACATGGACAAAACTAAAATAATGTTCAATGCCCATGTCATTCAAGCACCGGTTACTGTTGGCGATGCGATCCTCGAAGTTGTCGACCACTATGTTTACCTAGGACAAACAGTCCAGCTAGGTAGAGCCAACTTCGAGAAAGAGATAAACCGACGGATTCAACTCGGTTGGGCAGCGTTCGGGAAACTAAGGGAAATCTTCTCGTCCAAAATCCCACAGTGCCTGAAGTCTAAGGTCTATGACCAATGTGTGTTACCAGTGATGACATACGGAGCTGAGACGTGGTCTCTGAATGTTGGCCTCATGACGAAGCTCAAGGTGGCTCAGCGTGCTATGGAACGGGCTATGCTTGGAATCTCTCTACGCGACAAAATCCGCAATACGGAGATACGCAAGAGATCTGGCGTGACCGACATAGCCCTGAAAGTTAGCACGTTGAAGTGGAGATGGGCTGGCCACATCGCTCGACGAACCGATTACCGTTGGGGTAGAAAGGTGCTCGAGTGGCGACCACGTACCGGTCAACGCAGAGTAGGCCGTCCCCCCACTAGGTGGACCGACGACCTGGTGAAATCAGCGGGAGGCCGATGGATGCAGGTTGCACAGGACCGGCAGTTGTGGCGCTCTATGGGGGAGGCCTACGTCCAGCAGTGGACCTCGAAGGGCTGATGATGATGATGATGAATATAGGTAACATAATCTGCCAAATTGCTTGGCGCTACCACTATTAAATCACACATAACTTACGAAATTAATTTTGAAAAGTTGTTGCTGTGAGCCAGTGTGAGGATTTGAACCCGCGACCTTTGAATTCAGAAGCCTGGTGCTTGACCACTGGACCACCGACACTTTAGCCCAATGTATATAAATAATATAGGTAATTAAAGAAAATACGCTCACAATGATAGATGTTGAGGGCGTATTGTGCTTAATATATAATAATTGCTCTTGTTTTAAATATTTTCACGAAGGCGTAATAAAATTCACTTCTCACTGAAGACGTTACTGCGCCATAACACATGCTACCTTCATTGTTTAAAGCAGTAAGGCACAGTGCCTGTATAAGGAAATTAAAGGCGCTAGCGTATAGTAATTGAGTTCTCGCGAAGGATATTAGTTGAAGATTGCTCGTCAGCCGGTGTATTCGCTTCAATCACTTCCAATAGTTCCTAAAGTTCCGGGCGTTGATTAAACAGAATCAGTTCAGTGGGACACTAGTGATGTACTTACAATCGATACGTATAATACCTACGCTATTACGATAATTAGTTATGAAAACTTAGTTTGGATATTTATAAGTATTAAAGACGATAATAGGTCATATTAAATTTATATCGTAATCGTGCCAATTTATTTGTATAACTTCCAAAATGAATTCCATTGCTTTGAGCGCGGATTTGATCCCACGACTGCTTGATTTGAAAAGCGGATGCTCGAACTCCGATTATAATGTATTCTTATATTTATATAAATTCTCTCATAATATATTAAGTATTTCTTACAAATTCTTACAAATTGTAACACCTCAAAATTAATGCTAAATCAAGTCCTAAATAACTATAAAAGTTTTGTTCTATATTTCTAAGCGAATGAAAGTCGAAATATGTGTAATAAAATAAATAATGAAATATGAATATTAATCTAACATTGCTTCAGGTATAAGAATAATTAAAAGCAAACAAACAAAGTGTAACTTTGAACCCCGAAGACGTTTGACGTAATGTAAATATTTTACTTCGATGTTATTTCAACTGATTCCTCTGATATGTTCATTAAAACTTGGTATAACATTGATAACGTCATGTTTGATGTCTACTTTAGCTACTTTTTTTTACAGAGATATTATACAAAGTTATGTTGAATATGATATGAGACTTTGAAGAAGAAAAACATCCTGGACATGAAGATTAATTGTCATATCAAATTGAGTTAGATTAGTTTTTTTTATGAGATAGGAGGCAAACGAGTTGTGGGTATTACCTAGCAATTATCTGGTGGTAATAGAGAAGCGCCGCCCATGGACACTAGCAACACAGATCGTTTCACTGCTACGTTTTAAAAGATAAGAAGGGAAGTCAGAAGTGGGATAAAGAGGGGACAGAGAAGGGTTGATACCCTTGGGATACCAGAAACACGGCACGAGCCACTTTACGTCAATATCCTGAAAGTTTGTGATATTTCACCAGTCAAGCCGATCCGTTTAGTATAAATTTAATATATTGAATAATTAAAAAAAAAACATTTCTTATGGGATAGGAGGGCAAACGAGCAAGCATGTCACCTGGTGGTAATTGCGTTGCTGACCTTTAAGGGAGTAGGATAGGAAAGGACGGGGAATGGGGGTGGCCCTCCGGGTACCTCTCTCACCAAACGAATCGCAGCACGAGCTGATTTTATAACTACCAACAAACAATAATAAATTATTATACTCATACGATATGCCATAGTTGATACAGCATTCATTGAAGATATGTACCTGTTGTCTGATATTCTCTAATATTATTTGCGTTCAAATCCCACCGTTAGCTTCCTGTGTTTGAATTGTCACCGCGGCAACATTGTTTGTACTTAATTATGGTAATGGACTGCAACGCAAATAGATTTAGGAACTGCTCAGGTACAATATATATATAAATATATTACTATATATTTGTGTTTGATTTTCATCGTTCAATAGCTATCAAAGCGAATTTGTGAACGATATCTGGCAATCGATTCATCGCAAAATTATATAAATAGACTAGCTGACCCGGCGAACTCTGTTTCGCATCAAAAGTAATAACTGCTGCCCCGCTATGTTAATACTGCAATATCTTCGACAAATTTGAAGTTGATAGCAGCTATAGGTTAAAAATGGGAATTTTCCATTGTTAACACCCCCGCAACCCCCCTTGTGGGTGGAATTTCGTAAAATCCGTTCTTAGCTGACCTCTACTCGGCGAAAGGAATAATCCTACCAAATTTCAAGTCGCTACGCCTTATAGTTCCAGAGATATCGTGATGAGTCAATATATAGGTGGAAATCTCTTATATATAAATAGATTGATGCTAATAATATTTTTGGGCAATTTACAAAAGTACCCAGATCAGAATCCTTTTTTTTTTCCAGAAAAAATATCAGTCACAATTGATTATTAAAACTTGTAAAATGAACTTAATACATAATAAGACGTAGCAAAGTAATCGGGATCCTAGAGCTTTCTGAGTTTAATGAAGATGTTATCTGTTTATTGAAAAGCTGACCATTTATAATGCCTTAATGATTCGTCATTAGTGCGAGTTCCGTTGATGAGATTGACGGTCAGTAGAAAGAAGTAGCAAGAAATGTTGAGATAAAAGGAGATTCTTATATCTGAAAAGGTATTTACTTTGTTTTCTTCTATATTGGCTTAAAGCTAAAGACATATGAAAGGTATGTTTCATGTTTTATTTCCTTTTCCAACTAAACTTTTAGATTGGATCGACAAACCCCATCGTCAAAATCTATAACATCACAATTTTACGACAAAACCCGTCCGAAATACAAACAATGTAAGCAATGTTACAGAGTGCTATCGATTTTACAAAACAAAGGTCCCTCCTTAGGCCTTAATTAACAACTGAGTCCACACCCGGTTTACGGTAGGATCAAAAACTTCAATTGTACTAAGAAGTGGATTCCGAGATAATGGCCAATCGTGCGTAGATTATGGCAGTAATTCTCAAAATGCGGGTTCGGAGTGCCACGATATCAGAAATTAAGGGCAACTTGTAAATTCGTGTATGTGTGGAGGGTTAAGTTGAATCGAGGGCTTTACGTTTATTTGTTGGACGCGAAAAGACTTACCTAACATCCTAAGCCGTACAAACGACTTCTGTATGCATACATATCTGGAGTGTCTGCCTTTAGTTGCTTAGATATTTCGACAATTGTTTATCATTTATGTATGCATCAAGTATGAAATGAAAGAAATCTTGTACGCCATTTGGAATCCCTTTGTGGTATCTATAACTAACCATCAAACTAAGTTTACTACTATGATCGCGTCTAGTGTCACGCATTGATGAAACCATGCGAGTCATACGATGCTTCGGCCATGCCAAAAAATTGCTTATCCACGGGTGCATCACTTTTCGAAATACTACTAGTAGTGACTGTGGCCCGTGGGCCCTTTACCTACCGTTAACCTTTTTTTTTTGTTACGCGAGGAAATGCTTTATGCACACCCCCCGCCTGGGAACGGCAGGGGGTAGTGTAGAGTAAACTGCAATCCAATCCTACGGTTATCCACTAAAACCCCGCGGCGGCCTTCCTCCGGAGTTAGGGTGGTCCAGGATACGGTTAACCCCTCTAGACCACCCCGCCATCGCCCCTCCCTATCACGAGGGGCCAGGAAGATGAAGGGGGGGGGGGGGGGGGGGACGCGCGAATACCGCCGCCTCGTACGAAATCGTACGGTAGCCCCGTACGATCCGGATGGCCATGATCCGCTCCAGGCTCCTCACCAGAACCCTGGAGCGGGAGGCCCCCGCGAGGTCTTTCGACCAAACGGGAGCCCCGTACAAGGCCACAGACCGCACGATGCCACCGTAGAGGCGGCGAACTCCCTCTCCCGGTCCCCTGAGGTTAGGATGCAGGCGGTGCATCGCGCCTGCCACCCGTCGCGCTCGGGGACCATCCTCACGAAGTGCTCCTCGAAGCTCCAGCGGCTGTCCAGGGTGAGGCCGAAGTACTTCTTGTACCGCCCCGCCGGGACAGCCGTGTTATCCACCTAGTGTGTCAGTGGAACCACAGCGCCTCACTTTTGCGAGGCGCCACCTCCAGGCCCAGCCCGCGGATACCTACCGTTAACCTAGTTACTGACTGTAACCGAATGGCGTATACCTATTTTGTAAGCCATTCCTTTTAACTACGAAACAGTGATTGCTAATTCAAATTTAATCACCCTTCTTCACATAATATTATTTTGCAACCAGCTGCTGAGACTACAAATTATACGACATACAATCTGCTAAAAGAAAAAAAATATATTAATGCCATCTTTATCATCCAAGCACATCATATTATAAAAACGATTGTAGTAGCTGTACCAAAATTTAATATTAAATGTATGATAGAGTTATGTTGTAAGTAAAATTAAACTCTTGCAAATATAACTCATACGAATAGTATTGTTTCGACAAAGTTTTGCGAAAACACGAATCTTCCGTAAACGTGCGTCTGCATAAAACTTCTTATGCATCATGTCTAGGATATCTTAGGCATCATGGTTATTGTGGTTAAGTGTAAAATATTCTGCGGTTCAATATTTATAAGGTTTTGATTTTTGTGTCCTTTTATTCACAAGGCACGTTTTTCGTTGAGACAAAAGGCGTCTGTGTCTTCGTATCTTATTTTTCGTTAGTATCTTATATTCGTTTTTGTCGTCTTTGGGGTGTACCTATAAATAATGCATTATCACGCGATAGGTCTCGCCATGGGAATAGCCAACAGGAATAAAATTATGTATTTGCCTTAGCACTGTTACAAAATAATGCAGAAGGCACTTAATATATTGTGTTTAAGTATAAGAAGTAAACATTTTATCGTAATTCGAGTATCTTTACCTACAAAATCGATTAATGATTTCGTAATGCCGTATTGGAATCTGGCAATACCTTGCCGGAAGTGGTGTGTTTAATTTAGGTAGTTTTCCAATTACAGAGCATAGTGCACTATTACCAAATTATGCTGAAGCTTAATTGGAAGATGAATTAGTTTTGAAATGCACCAGTAAAGTGTCCTAAGTTCAGGGGGTAAACATGTTGGCCTGTCAGCTGATAGTGAGCCGCAAACGCCGCCCATGAACAGCTGAACACATTTAGTGCTACCGTTGCGTTGCCGGCCCTTAGAATAGGTTATGGATGGTGTCGAGAGTGGAATGGGAAGGGGAGGGGGAAAGGGGTTGGCCCTTCGGCTACCTCACTCATAGAGCGAAACGCGGCAATATCCACTTTACGTCGATATTCCGAGAGGTCTGGTATTTCACCGGTCGAGCCGGCCCATTCGTGTAGCGAACTGCGTGACTTTTAATAAAGATAATAATAACAAAATAAACATAAAACATTTCGATCAATGTCAACTTGTTAATTTTCTGTCATTGAGTTCGTATTTATTGCACGTCTTAGGCGAAAGCACTACTTTTGAGAGAGCTTAATGTAGTTGATAATATTCAACGTTATGTATTATCTGTGCTATAATTTCATATCTATCATCAATTCATGACCCATTTACTTAATGACAAATTTGTAAAAACAGGGCTGAAGCGGCCATTGTCTTTAGCAAAACCGAAAATACAGTTAA
Source organism: Euproctis similis (assembly GCA_905147225.2). Classification (NCBI taxonomy): domain Eukaryota; kingdom Metazoa; phylum Arthropoda; class Insecta; order Lepidoptera; family Erebidae; genus Euproctis; species Euproctis similis. The sequence goes on from LR990105.1 coordinate 13,500,067, forward strand.
GAATGCTTAACATATTTATGATCTATGAAAAATATTGTAGTATACTACGAAATATAAAGTAAATTTTATGAAATAGTATATTATACAATGGCTAGAAGAGGGGCATGAATGGATTGTAGAACACTGTGCAGACAGAACCGAATGAGTCGCGAGAATGGAATTGTTATCTTGTCATTTTTGCTGTCAACTTGTAGGCTTTGTGTTTAAACGTTACGTCGAACTCTAAACATCAAACTAAAAAGTTGGTGTAACGTTGAGGTCAGTTGAAGTAATAAATTGCAAAAACATATTTTTTACATCTGTACTTTCTATAGCATGTAGTACGTTGGAGATATTGAAAAAAAAAACTAGCTGGATCTTTATTTGTTCAAAGCAAACAACTTGAAATGCAAAAGCTCGAAATGTTCATAGAAAAACTTGGGTCCTGACTGCCAGTTTTAAAATCACTTAAAACTACAACTTAATATAACTTTTCGCCTTTTTTACCCGGAGAGTGGTGTTAAGTGTCGACCCGCTGAATCGTTTTGTCCGGAATGAAATAGGTGGAGGAACCTATTGCCATACACCGGGCTAAAAGTAATCAGTCATTGATATTTATCACACGTAACTTCCGAAAAGTATTCCGACAAATTATTGGTGAGCCCAAAATCGATCACACGACTTCTGAAACAGAAACGGGGAGCTCGATCACTTGATCACCAAGTCTGTTACCGTACATCATTGACCTATATGTTGTATATTGAACTCAGTGCCGTACATACATATATGCCATATTTCACTCCAAATTTACTATTGTCTACAATATGGTTATGACTAATGTATAGTATGTCCTAAATAAACTATATTTTCATTCGTTATAAACCTACTTAAATATAAAGAATTAATTCAGTATAAAGTAAAATATTTCCTTTTGTAGGGTATTTACAAAATAAGCGAATGCCGGGTGTCTTGTTTTAATTAGAATGCAAATTTAATAGCCTGAAGGAATTTACATGTCAATGGTTGCCTAAATAACGTAATCTGGTGTACAAAGGCATCCACTGTCGTGGTATACGGCCGAAACCAATAATCAATCCCAATCCAAATTTTGCCATCTAAGATCAATATTTCAATCCATTTCTGTTAATAAGCGTGCCAATAATCAATCTCTGGATTGAATAAGTGATCTCTAGAATCAATCTATCTTTGGGAGGGCGGATCAGAGATTAGAGATTGAAATTTGTTCTAAAATGACAGTTTGCGCGTGCCAATATTCGATCCGATGGTTTTGACACTGACATCGATCACCGTAATCAATCTTAGATTTCAATCCGAGAAATTCCTTGGTTTAGAGATAGGATTACAATAAATTTTATTGAAATAATCTAAAAATGGACAGTGATAGTGATATTTGGAAGTCCTTGCTTTGCTATCAGACTGGGATAGCGAAAGCGATACCGAAATGAGAGCTGCTCCTACGAGACTCAAAAGGGTAAATTATATGCGGAGCCTCGAGGATGCCGATTTTACTTTTAGATTTCGGTTGTCAAAAGTAGCTGTGAATTCTTTGCTTACTCAAATAGTGCCACATATCAGAGTAGGTAACCTCCACAAGGTTTGTCTATTCAAATATGTATTTGCAATTTAGCTTTCAGTGTCATAAATACTAATCAATACCAACGCTAATAATCAATATTCGTATTGCAGGAATCACGGTGCTTCTTGATGAAGCACCGTGATTCCTGCAATACGAATATCATTAACTATTACTATCATTGAGGTTTTTTGCATTAGCCACAATGTTAATTTCTGTCGCAGACTTTCTGGGAGTATCCAAATCAACACCAGGAAGAATAGTGAATGATGTATCGCATGCAATTGCCAAATTATATGATCAGTACATCATTGTCCATAATTTAAATACAGAAAGTTTTTACCAGATTGCAGATTGAAATATTTAATGAGTACTTACTAGTGCAATTATCAAAACAACTTATTTATTAATTCATTATATTTTCTTTGTAGTTAAATGTGAGTCAGGTCACTTTGGTAACCACTGAATGCTTGGTGATAGTGCTTATCTAAACCGATTTTATTTATTGACACCAATTTTGAACCCGTCTACTCTGGCAGAACATAACTATAACAAAGCACATATCAGAACCAGGAACACCATACAAAGGTAACAATTGAAAAATACAGATGTTATGCTTAAGTTTGTAAACCTAAATCAACTTCACGCCAAATAACTTGTGAAGTAGGCAGAAAGAACAGAATCTAAGCATAAGACACCGTTCTTATATATCTCTCTTGCTCTTGCTCTTGATTTTCATAACTCTTTTCATTAATACTTATTGTTTCTTTGACGTCACATTAGGACACATTCAATTTGGTCATTTATGGTATGCTGTGCCCTTCCTCAACTCCTACATCTTTTTGCTTTTACACTGTATATATGCTGTGTTACTCTTGCATTTTTCATTCTTACTTTAAAACTGACTCTCTTTCAGACTAGCTAGTAATGTTATGAGTTTTATAGGTATACTACTATTGTTTCAGAGCTTTCGGTATATGGAAGCGCAAGTTTCCTATTGTGGGCCTTACCATGCGCTTGTTATTGCCTAAGGTCCATCAAATAATAATTGCCACAGCAGTATTCCACAATATACGCAGAATACATAATTGAATACCTACAGAGGTTAACTGAACTAACTTAGAAGTGACAAAATCGGATTCTATTGATATGAACCTAAATATGGACCAAGATACACAATCAAGAACTGAGCTAATAAACAATTATTTTGTGTGATTAAAATGTTGAAAATAAAACAAACCTTTTGTAACTTAATATTTGTACTTGAATCGATCTAGTCAATGTTTTTTATTAGTATTAACACTAACATTTAAACTGTAATTTTGACTATGGAATAAAACAAATGTTTATTATTAATGTGACTGTTTATTAAATTAGTATTAATCACACTTCATTGCTATATTTATCACAGATATTTATATATATACATATATTAATCAAACTTATTTGCTAATTTATCACATACATGTTATGTAATCACATTTACTTGCTCTATTTATCACATACATATTAAGTAATCACATTTAGTTGATCTATTTATCACATACATATAAAGTATTTGAGATTTTGATTAAAATTAAATGCTTTGTGTTGGGGTATTTTCTCTTCGGAAATCATATATTTCAACTGTAATATTATTATTTTCATCCCCAATAACGCAATCTGCCTCGACTATGGGTGACACAGTGCCATCACCACCACCATTTTCTGCTTGCACTATTTGACTATCACCACCAAGCTCAGCAGTAAAGCCAGTGGCAGTACCACCAAGTAATGCAGTTATCCTGTGTAATACTTCATCAGGTGGTATATAATCAGCAGGGCCACCGCCAGTCTAAAATGAATAGTAATAAAAAGGTAAATTAAACAATGAAAATAAGGCAAGCAATATCTTAAAATAATGACACTACAATGACTAACCTTTAATTGGTTTATTCTTATCTTAGTGCAGTGTTTGCGTTTGTTTTGCAATTCGCGGCGCTGGCGTTATTTGTTATTTGAAGCCATTCCTCCATCTTCAATTTATTATTTGATGCGTTTGTCGCCTTTGTCGTAATTATTTTGCTTTTTTCTATTAATCTATCAGAGCTCCAGTTTCCTCCTTTGTAAGAGGTTTGCCTTTAATCTGTAAATAACAATTCAATTTCATGAAAGATATGTGAGAACGCGACGGATCAGCATACTTTTGTAAAGAAACAAATTACTTACAGATTCAATATTCATGTCAAACGTATTTGATGTTCACTGTATTTAGATTATTATTAAAAAAACTAACTAAAATTACAGCTAATTAAATTCTTGTTTGAATGCAGCGGCGTATTTCATTTATAAATGTTTATTTGTGATATGTCAAATTTCGTTCCTTTCAACAACTTTTGTTAAAACATAAAGAATATAATTCGGTGTTTTCTTGTAGAATAAATGTGTTATTCTATAAGAAATCGCAAAATTAGTTTCCCCTGACGTACTATGTAATATTTCTAACACTCCGAATTAGTTTCGTATAAATATAACGCGGAATAAACTTAAAGCATTATTCACAGTTTTGTGTGAAACGGAACAGTAAAGAGGGAACGGTTTACCGGCTATCTGCGGTTGGAAAGTAAGACGGATAGATAAGTTTTGTTATTGGCACGAGGATTGAGGATCGTTTGTCAGATACACAGTAATCTCAGATTGACTTCAATCTTAAACTACAGATTGATTATTGGCTTCGGCCGATAGACAGCTTATAGGCTTCGATATATTGATCTAGCTTAGAACCTTTTAGCGTTTATGAATACTGATTAGCGATATGAGCATTGGAAATCAGTATTAGAACCGGTTTTCATTAGATACGTACATTTTGCTTTAGCCAAATACCTGTTCCATTCGAGTTTTCAATTTGTTGTTGCAAACGAGCAAGTGGGTCACTTGGTGGTAAGTAACTACCATTAGTAGCAATGCCCATTGACACCTGAAATACGGATTAAAGTTGCGTGGTCGGTCTTTAAGGGAGTAAGATGGGAAGAGAGGTTCTATTTTGTACATCAGAAGAGAATGGAAAAGGAAGTCACGTTGTTGGGGGTAAGGCATAAGGTCATAGATGGGGTGACATACGGGCAAACAAACAGGCGCGTTACCAATCAATATCTGTGTTGCAGTTGTCCATGGACAACGATAGTTGCTTGATGTTAAGCAACTATCGTTGTCCATGGACAACTGCAACACAGATATTGATTTAGTTGCGTTGCCGGCCTTTAAACTGGGTCCCACTTGTGGGACAAGAGGGGAAAAAGGGAAGGGATTGGGCTTCCGGATACCCCTCTCACGGAATGAAATATAGCATTAGCCAGTTTACGTCGATATCTTGAGGGGTCATGATATTTCATTAGCCAAGCCATTCCTACAACAAACTGCGTCCCACTACTACTATTGAACTGACCTGAGTTAAAAGTATTGGAATTATCTGTATGATAGTAGATACACTTTTGCATAAAATAAAGCTTTTATAGACCAAAACAATACCTACTTTGTTACCTTTCAGTAAATAAAAAGCATTTTTTCTTTTCAGTATTACTGCAATTGTGCGCTTTATCAACCCGACAATGTTCTAGTCTACCTGCAGCGATTCGATTAAAGACAACGATCGCCTTTCCTATTAGGTTCTATTGCAACGGCTCGTGACGTCACGCGCTACCTGATGTACTCCGCGTTTTTCCGGACTACTCAACTCCAAATGCTATCACCATAATTGGAAACCTAAATATTGATCACATGAAGTTTCATGAATTTGAATAGCATGATTGTGATTGTTTTCGGTTATCGAATGCACTTTTCCCAATTGGCTGCGGTACGCTGAAGGATGCTTGAAATATATTTTTTTCATTCATTTATGACGGTAGTTTAAATAAATTGAAAAGTCCAGTGAGTTTTCATCCGATTTAACAAATAGTGTATATGGTTAAAAGAAGTTAAGGGTTTATTATGTCTATCCGATTATTTTTTTATATTATTGATTGGAATCAATTTCGTTTACGCTATTAATGTTTTCGGTTCCGTTGATAGAGTTATAGTGTATATAATTTATTTATATTTATTTATATAGATACATAAAACTGCGTTTTTCCAGTAATTATCTACATTATGTCAATATCTTATATTTACTATTATGTACACTGCCAGTGATTAGAAAACTTCTTAACTTTTGTTTATTAAACAAATTAATTTTTAATTAATTTAATTATCTCAAACGTACTAAATTATGCGACTTTGTAAAAAAGTTAAATTTTAAATTAAAAGCTTTAAAAGCTTTGCTCCGTCAAATATTGGTAATATTTTGTGAAATAAATATTGCTTATATTTCTATTTATTTACGTCTCAAATGAAGAAATGGCGTACTAACTATGTGTTGACAATCATCTATATATCATTTACTTTTTGGAAGGAATTTTAAAAGTCATTGGTTTAAGCCCGGAATCGAACCCGGGACTTCTGGAAACAACGAATTAGTGCAAGACCGCTGGACCATCGACCAAAAAAATCGTAACTTCACTTCTTAAACTAACATCTGAAATTGAGTGCATCAGAATTTTTTTGTTACTATGTGGAACCTAACACAAAGTCCAGGGGGACTGGTGATTTTTGAATATAAAATTTATCTAGTGGATAGCATAAAAAAATACATATGCCATAAAAAACTAACAAAAATCTGTCATACAAAAATCTGCATTACACTACTTCTACAAACTCCGTTAAACTGTGCGATTAGCCGGCGAGTGGATGTTTGCACTGCCTGCAGCTGGCGTCACATGAAAAGAAAATTAACGGAATTTGATGCACGGATTATGCAAATCGAACCTTATCCGCCGACGTCCTTTGTTATCACGTACACTAAATGAGTTTTAATGGTAATGCCTACGACAATTTGTATTTCTTGTACTACTTCTATTTAATCTACATTATACAATTAAATAGCTTTAAATTAACATAATTTTAAGAAGAATATTATTATAGATCCTCTTAAAAAGCATTTAAAGAATGTGATATTATTTTGCTGATGATGCAAACAATTTTTGGTCTAGAATGTGAATACAGAGACCCGTTATCGTAAAAATAAACTACAATAATACTAAGTATATTTAACATAAAGACAAAACATTTTAAACACATGGGCTTATAACCAACCTTCAGAATTCTAGAAAAATATTTTTTTTACAATCAAAATGGAATTAATAAACAAAATATGAATTCAGTCCCTTCAAAATTACAGTATCGTAAAACAATGATTGAAAATCCCGATATCGGTCTTATGTTTCCATTACGATGGGGGAACGAGTAGTCATGCGACCGTTATCTAACCAGGTATCTATAGCCTGATTTGATAATAATAACTTGCAGACGGGAAATGAGGAAATCAAAGGGCGAGCCCGTCAGGGGCGTGAAAATGTTTATACACTTTCATAATTTTGAGGGGATGATATCGGATACAGTAGATAGGGGGCGAATAAGAATAACGGATTTCAACAAAATGCTTATTAAGAAAAAAAAAAACTAGTTACTTCTAGCTGGTTCTATAATTACATCTTCGATACTAAGCCGGGTTTTCAGAAATAGAGTAACCACATTGAGAGAAAACTCTAAGGAACATAAAAGTGAAGCCTTAATTGCAGAAATTTGGACACATGGTTTGGAATTTAACAGAATTTGGATTTAAATTTTACGCTCTTATTGGTTTTATTATGGTTTCAAATAGTAAGTATGAAATCTGCTATTATCTAATAAAATATTATAAATTATATAATATTAAAATATCGAGGACGGCAAAGACACACATACCATGACCAAATAGAACGTGTTATGGAGGAAGGTGATGTTAGGAGCCTCAAAAACCGACGCACGGGCATGAAAAGAGTTATGAAAGTCAACAAAGCGAGTGAGGCGTGTAAGAATCGTGCCTTATGGCGCTCTGTTATCTCTGCCTACCCCGCAAGGGATTTGGCGTGAAGTTATGTATGTATGTAAATACAACGCCAAAACTTCACGCCAAAAAAAGAATTATAAAAAAATCCTTTAACTAAAAATTTAGTTAAAGGATTTTTTTAATTCTTAAATTTTCTAATGTAAATTATCAAACGCAATGAACTGTGAGAAATGATGTGAGAAGGGTTAATTTTTTTTAAATATTGCCTGCATTGTTTCATTATCTAAAAAGCGTTAATGTAAACAAACCTTATCTCGAATGATTACCGAATTCTTTTTTTTTTTAATTAAAAGACTGTTGAACAAAATTGGATCGGCTCTCTTTGTTCTAAAGCCTTAAAGATATATTTATTCTTGTGTTTTTTGCCCAAATTATTCTAGCTTATTGAGCATTGAATGTAAGAGAGGGCGATCTATCACAAGGATAGACGGAACACGAAACCTTGTACGAAAATTTGACCCCTGTAAGTGGGTCGCAAATCCTTTAGATGTTACTACTTCAAAACATGATTTTATTGGTTCATGTGTTTTCGTATTTAATAATATTTATTATAACTCACAATAAAATATAAGTGACTAACTTAATTTTGTATTCAACCGTGAAGAGGTAACCAACAAAAAAAAACTGAATTACATTAAATTCATACATATTTGTGACATTAGTAGAAAATTAATAAGGATAAATCTGCAACACATAAATATAAAAAATCTCATTGGTTTGATTCCGACATTGTACAGTCATTATAATTAATAATTTTCAGTTTTTTTGAAGTTTATATTTATATTATCTTGTTTCTAAAGCACAATCCATCTTAGTTTCTGACTCGATAGAAATATGACGTTGTCATATATTTTCAAAATTATAAAACTACTAGCGGCCCGCCCCGGCTTTGCACGGGTACATACACACACACATACACCCTTTTTTGCATCGGGTTCCAAAAAAAAAGTAAAATTATAAAGGAAGTTTGAATTTTTTTTATGAATTTTTTTTATTCATATTTTTTATTAATGTTTTTTTTTGTATTTTTAAATTTTATACATATATCATATTATTTACAAAACAAAAGCCATTAGTTTTAGTGAGTCAGAGCTTTCCTGTAAACGATATTTGAAGTAGTTTTATTTTGTGGCAGCAAAATATATTGATTTTCAGGAGCTCCGACACGTGATAGGCCAACATACAGTTGGCCATGAGTGAAACATTCTTTTCGTAGGTCGATCCCTAATAATTCGAAGGTTTGGCCCTGGACTTGTTAATAGTTAACGCGAAAGATGATTTCACCGGAAACTGAAGTCGTTTAAAAGGGATTGGCAGATCAGTTGGGATCATCGGTATCCTCGGTATATGAGCTACTTGACCAGCTGCTGGGCCAGTGATAATGGTCGCTACAATTAAATTGTCCTTCAATTCCTTAATAAGCAGTCTCGTCCCATTACACATGCTCGGAGGGTTTAAATTTCTTAAAAGCATTATTGGAATTCCAATTTTTAACGTCAATTCATGTGGTGGCAGTCCAGAAGGGTTTAGTGACTTTAAAAATTCCTGTGGATAATGGACTGCGTCTTCAATATTAGTCACGGTATCGATCGATTTGTAATTTTTATTTGGCCGGAGACTTTTTGAATAATGAGATTGTTTATTTCGTTGACAGTATCATTCCTGGGTGACACTATTGGCCTTGAATACAACCAATGAAAGTCCTTTTCGTGCAAATTCTCGATGTCAGGGTATACAGCATCTATTAAATTTTCTAAATTATGGACTATTTAGCCTACAGACTCATCCAGCAGGATGTCACAACTGCTTCAATTTGGATTGGGACAAATTCCTTTTCCAAGTTTTAGCAGTTGTTGTGGGAAATTACTATCTGTGATTCCATGAAGATGAGCTCTCATATTCGTCCGTAATTTTAAAATTTCTATCGAAGTCCATAAGGGAGACGATATCAAGCATGATTTGATGATATCTGCTCGCGTACCTCTGTTAATGACAGGAAGAGTCTGTGGGAAATCTCCAGCAAATACAAAATTAATCCCGCCCATGAGGGCAGAGGAGTTTCTAAGGTCTTTTAATGTTCTGTCCACGGCCTCTATATGCGCTCTGTGACTCATAATGCATTCATCCCACATAATCAATGAGGCGTCTTGTAATAATTTACCAAGAGGGCCGTTTTTACGGATTGAACATAACGATTGTTGCTCAAGATTTACGGATAGTGGGCCTCCGGGTACCTCTCTCACCGAACGAAACGCGGCATGAGCCACTTTACGTCGGTCTTCTGAGAGGTCGTGGTATTTCACCGGTCGAGCCGGCCCATTCATGCAGCAAGAAAAATATTTTTCCTTTGTTATTATTCACGCTATCGACTATAGTGTCAAAAGCATATTTTTCCGAATGAAAAGTTATAAAAAGGTATTAAAGCCGTCTTGAATATAAAGTAATTTATTTTGATGAGGATTAATATCAAGGTACAAATGAAGAGCCTTTTCAAGAGGCGGCATATATAAATTAATATTTTAGAATAAAAAACTGCTTACTGTGACATAACTATAATATTTAGACAAATGCTGTCGCGACACTTTTTGTAGATAATGATGAGTTCTGCAAAGTCGTAGTAAATGGTTTTATTCTATCATCAATAGTTTTCGCAGCGCACGCGACGTAAGGAATTTTTCAGGTCATTTTTTTACACCTTATGTTACATTATTGGTGTTTTAGTAGGGATCCCTAATTTTTTTAAAATATAATATAGCCTATGTTACTCGGGTATAATGTAGCTTTCCAAAGGTGAAAGAATTTTTGAAATCGGTCCAGTAGTTTCGGAGCCTATTCATTACAAACAAACAAATCTTTCCTCTTTATAATATTAGTATAGATTTGAAGTTACCGAATATAACCCGAATATATAAGTGGAGAAAACTAGCCAAATGCTAAATGACAGATTTTACAACAATTAATTAGGGACTACCATTGAGAATATATCCTGTGTATATACTCTTAGAATATATATACAACAAATCTAATCTATCTTGGGCACAGATATAAAGGTCATCAATATAATCACCTCGATTCCATAAAGTTCAAATATACTACTGCCTATCCTCGAGATTGAATCAATCTTCATTACACTGTAGTACTGTCGTTTCGGAAGGCTATTCGCGACCGCAAGGGATTACCTTATACGTACAGTACCATGTATCAGAGCTCTGCAGGATCCCAACCCTCATTCCATTCGGATATTCTGAGAACTTTTATTACCGCTGTAAAACACAGAACGATCAACCCAGTAAGGATTTCGTTACAGGTAAACGTTACTGGTAGATAAGGCATCCAAACTTAATTCGTTTGAGTAAAACACGTTTACTATTTATAAGGATTACAGTATCTATAAAGTAAGGAAGGTCATGCCCCGATGGTTTGCACATATAAAAATAATGCAGACTTAAAGTACAGTATCGGAAGGATAGGTAGTCGGAAGATCTTGTCAGGAGCCTAAAAAACCGACGAGAGTGTATGAGAAGAGTTATGAAAATCGAAGAAGGAAGTGAGGTGCATAATTACACTCCACTGCCTCTGCCTACCCTATAAAGAACTTGAAGAGAAGTTATATATAAATGTAAAATATCCATAGATCAGTAAAATTCTATTTTGGGTCTATACTTCCCGGGGAGATAATTACTAACGGATTCATTCAACGCAGTCAAAGAACGCAATTATCTGTTCGCAAGTTCCTGCGTGTCAGTAAGGTTTCATTGCTTGATAAGGATTTGCTATGTTATTAGCGGGAAACCAGTGTCCCCTTGGCGACTAATTGTGTGAATCCTAACAGTCTCAATGGCCTCGTAGTTCAATGCTCCGCGTTTGACTGTCGAGTTTCATTTCTGGTCACGCATCCATGACTTTTTGGAAATCCTTTGAAAATATATATGCTTTTGAAAGGATTTCCAAAAAGATCATGACATTGAATAACATTATGAACAAAATTATTCATGAATAACATGGAAATAAGTTTCGTTAACAATAAGATGGGACGAAAATTTGTTTTTTGATTAGCATGTAGGAGACTGGTGGATAGCAGCTAGTCCTAGCGATTGTACCACTATACAGTTGCAGGTATGCGCGCCACTCAAGCAAAGACGTTTGCGTGACGAACATCTAAGCTGTGACTTATACACATAATTATAAATTTAATATGAGCAAAAGATTAAGTTTTACATAATCTTTTGCTCAAACCTGTTCCAATAACCACATGAAATATACCAGTATTATATATAGCTGAAGGTCAAAAGCAAAATGTGCCCAACCAAGCCTGCGCCTTTGGACACGCAATAAGGAAATTGTTGGAAACAATTTTTCCAATCTCTTTGTACGGGTAGAGGAGATTCCCGGATAAATTTTATGACAAATTGAAACCCTTCAACTTTGTTACATCACGACTTTGTTTAAGTCACAAGCGACAGCCTTACAATAACACTTAGAATCTTTCTTAAGACCAGCCGTTTTCTGATTCAGTAGTAAGCACAGAACTTTATGATAATCAATTTCTCTTCCAGATTAATAAAATTATTTATTCAAATATTGAATAATAATTGAAATTATTCAATACAACAATTTCTAAACAGCATCGAAGTGACAACTAAAGGAGTTTGTTTCTTTATAACATAACATAACTTCACGCCTTTTGTTACCCGACGGTGTAGGTAGCGGCTGTTAAGCCTCGTCTCGCCGTTATGTTTACGTCCCAAATGAAATAGGTGGCGAATCTATAGTCAGGTAAAACTTTGTGCCCGGTAGGGCACAAAGTTTTCAGTCATCGATATTTATCGCACATAACTTCCGAAAACAATTTCGAAAAGTCATTGGTGTGACCCGTGTCAGGAATCGAACCCGGACCTCTGGATGAGAAGCCGTGTGCTCGACCACTAGGCCACCGAGACTGTTTGTTTCTTTATCGGGAAAAATATGTGAAATAATTTACAAAAAAAGTGACTTTTTAAGCTGGGAGCAAACTAATATTTTATTTCACGAAATGAATAATAAGCTAATAATTTGCACCCAAAGATTAGACCAACCTTTCATTCGTATCCCTATACCATTCAAAGCCTATATCGCTTGATTTTTATTTATCGCACATAACTTCCGAAAACAATTTCGAAAAGTCATTGGTGTGACCCGTGTCAGGAATCGAACCCGGACCTCTGGATGAGAAGCCGTGTGCTCGACCACTAGGCCACCGAGACTGTTTGTTTCTTTATCGGGAAAAATATGTGAAATAATTTACAAAAAAAGTGACTTTTTAAGCTGGGAGCAAACTAATATTTTATTTCACGAAATGAATAATAAGCTAATAATTTGCACCCAAAGATTAGACCAACCTTTCATTCGTATCCCTATACCATTCAAAGCCTATATCGCTTGATTTTTATTTTCTAAATGAGCGGTAAAATAGTATTCTTTTATTTCATTTTCTTGAACGATTCTGTTTCAAATATTCTCCTTTCTCGTCTATTATTATCCAATATTATGGATTTTCTCCGCCATTTCTTTATATTTCTTATAACGAGAAATCTGTTATATTTATTTAGTTTCCTTTTTATTTACGGGAATATGAACCTTATAACTTTCAAACATTAAAAGGAGAAATATTGAAGGCGAGCTGAGGAAGCAAGTTGTGGAGATAGGTGTAGTAGAGAGGGATATAAGGACACATAGCAAAGTGTTAAGTAAGTTCTTTCGAAACTGTAACCTTTTAAAAACTAATGCGATGTTGCGAAATTAACTACAGACAGAGCTTTTCAGGTACAGTAATATTTAAAAATAATTAATAGTACATTCAAATTGCATACGGACATTAATAGGCTTTTCTTATAGGCGTATCATTGGCATATTGTAGGCATATCACATGTTTTATATTGAACAATATTTTTATTTGCTTCTTGTTCACTAAAACAAGAAACAAATACATTAACATCGCTACAAAACTTGGTAGATATTTGCAAAATGTTATCTTCTACGCACACAATGGGAACAAACATATCTGGGTAAACAGTGAAGCGGCACTTACCCACTCGGTCCGTGTTTACCCATGCCATGAGAATATGACGCAAGTAAAGCTGCACTCAAGTAGCAGTTTTCTTTTCACCTTACCTCCCTCAGACGCTCTTAATGCAAATTTTATTTATTCATGTAAATTAATATCTATTCACTGGGACAGCCAGTGAGCCGAGAAATTGAGTACGTGCAAAAATAATGGTGAGTCGCACTCGCCCAGCTCATGCAAATACTCTGCCCGCACCGGTGGTTACCAATTAGATTTTGTTACGAAAGTACTTTCTACATAGTTATTTTGTATCGTACACAACACAGAAATATGTTGGATCGCGTACTCGAAGTTACATTTGATATATCACCATATATATATGTATTTAAAGAACTGAAAGTTATCTCGGTGGTCTGGAGGTGCAATGACAATCACATCAGAGACTCTTTTATTTCCCTTAATTTCTAATGTCTACAGGCTTTTTTGGATGTGTGTGATAAATATCGATCCCTAATAATATTGCACCCGGTGTATTGACAATTTGGCACCACTTAGAGTTGAGGCTTAACAGCCGCTGCCTACACATTCAGATGAAAAAAAGGCGTGAAATTATAGAAACATACTAAAATGTTGTCCATTGTCTTGCTATCTAAAATATTCTTTATTTGGTTTATAAATGAAATTTGAAAGCAAGAAACCCGTGATCATGTTAGCATTTGAGGATAGGTTGTGGTTACACGTTCCTGAACTTGAAAGTCTTATGTCACCCCTAAAACCCCTGCCCAAAAAAGAAAAGTGTGTTTATTTGAGTTTCTGCAAACAAACATTAATTTAAACAAACAATATTTATGAAATGTCAATCAGTCACTAACTACAACTTATTTTGCTGTAAAGTGTTGTTTTTTGGGGTAATCTGTGCTTTCTAGCGCGTATTAGTTGATGTACGAATTGTGTGGTTATTTTGCTTGCTATTCTCTGCCTTACTAATGTGCTAATTGCGAAAGATTTTTCTTAATGTGATCTGTTTCTCTTGTTGGTTAAACTGTTTAACTAAATTATGTGAAATTTGATCCATTCTTTTAGTATTCTTCTTTTTTAAATGAAATGTTACAAATAACATGTGAAAAGTAATACAAATACTTTCCTAGTGAATATTGCAAACGGAACTTCTCAAACTTAAACTTTCAATACCAAAAAATAACACACTTAATTCAAAAACAGACAGACTCTTTATATCTACTAGCTTCAATAAAACTGACGCCATAACAATTGTCAACCAATGTAAACATTACATGACTACGGCATTTGAACAAATAACATTACGATATGATAAACTATAGAACATAGCCCGATGACTTGAAAGTTTATCCACGCGCCATTTACCCTGAAAGGGAAATATGAAAAGGGTTGAAAATTAATTGCGATGTCACTTGTCAGATACTTCGGTGAACGTTGAGCGCATAGAATTTGTTACGACTATTTTTATAAAAATTCTACAGTCGCGAACGAAAATAAAAATAAGTTGCAATTTATTGCTCACACTTCAATTTTTTTCCTTTTTAAAATGGTAGTTACAAAACAAAGGTAGACCGTCACGCAATGAAAAGTGGCAGCTTGGCATAAATGTAAATATATTAGTATGTTTCACTCTGTCAGTTTCAATTAAATATTAAAATTCCTCGTGTTAAACGTTTTATGTTCACATCCCAAAATATTACACATGACAGATTCTTCTGACAAGCACAAGAAAAGCGGACATGCGTCTAAAGTGATGGTGCAATTTATACTATAGGGTGCAAACGAGCAGTCGTGTCACCTGATGGTGAGCAACAAACGTCGCCTGATCACACAGTGTAACAGTTGCATTGCCGGCCCTTACCGGATACCTTGCTGAATATGGACAGGGTCGGGAGAGGTATGGGAAGGGGAGGTGGAAAGGGGTTGGGCCTCCGGATACCTCTCTCACCGATCGTAACGCGGCAAAAGCCACTTTTCGTCGATATACTGAGAGGTCGTGGTATTTCACCGGTCGAGCCGGCCAATTCATGCAGTAAACTGCGTGACTCTGATCGTGTTTTAATTTACAAATTCAACCAAAACAGGTGTAAATATTTTAAATACTTTATTAACCGAATTATAATTAGTATTCAACCTAAAAATGAGAATAATAAAATTAAAACTTAATTGATATAATGACAATATATTTGACTTTAAAAGGCGTGCCTAATCTCTGTAGCTATTATTTTATATACATAGTGTTGTTACTTTGATCATAAAATGGCGGAATAAGATAACATTTATGTGTATTATTATGGCACTCAAACTAGAGATTACGTCGAATGTAACGGTACCCTACAGACTTTTATTGTCAAACATTTTAGATTACAATTCCACGTCTTATCGGTCGTAATAATTAAGCAACGTTTTTATTTATACCACATTTAAGTATATTATTGTATTGTTTAATATGAAAAAAAAAAGTTACTTACATTTTTAAACTACTTCTCTTTATAAACAACTTTCGTTTGATGACATTTCATCATTGATTTTCTGATATAAACATAGGTATTTTTTTTTATGGTGGTTTTTATTGATAAAATATTTCTATCCTTCCCCAATCGAGTACAAATATTTGTGATAAGCATGAACGTTGCCGAGGGTTGCTTTTTGTATTGTACGAATGAGTTTACAAGGAGTAACTGCAAAATTTTAAAGTTTCTTAATTATTCAACGTTTCTTAATTATTAATTTTTATTCAACGCAGTAAATTAGTAACTTCACGACTTTTTTCCCCGAAGGTGTAGGCAGTGGCTGATAAACTTCGACTTGCCGTTATGTTCTACGTCCCAAGGGAAATAGATGTCAAACCTATTCCCATACCGGACACAAAGTTTTCATTCATCGATACGCATCACACATAAATTTCGGAATTTATTCAAAATAATGTTATATATGTATGTTAATTATTAACTAAAAGCTATGTTATTGAAAAAAATATAATTGTACTGCTAAGAGATTTACCTATGCGTTCACCATCGCTAAAATTTAAAACACCCATTCACATGAGAAGAGTTATAAATTCAAAGAAGTAAGTGAGTTATGTGTCGTAACCATGTCTAAGGGCGTTGTGTTATTTCTGCCTATCTTTTAATTGACTCGGCGTGAATTTTTGTTCATATTATTATTGTCATACACTCCCCGTTAATGGAAACCGGTGTTATATCCTATGGCGTGATGACAAGGACGTATACTATGACAAATTTAATTTTCTAACGCTACCAAAACTCCCTAATCAACCCCAAACCAGGGATCAACTGCATTATGATACAAATATTACAGGCAGCCTAATAACACTCCAACACCTAAACTGATAATTTGATACATCATAACCGGTACAAATTTAAGACATTTTCAACTTAATGTCGACGTGATAAGGACGACTTGGAACAAAATAAACAAGAGCAGACAAAATGGGGGGAGTTTACTAATGGAAGTGTGAAATACGATAGCATTGAGTGAATACATTATTCAAATTTAATAACGTTTTTATTATGTTTTTGTTTTTGAAGGTGTTGAAAGTGTATTATATAGTAAAGTAATGTCCATTTTCATAATTCGTATAAATATGATATATGTGTTTATTTGAGTAGAAAATGTCGACGTACATTTCTTACAAGCAAAAGATGTTAATTCAAACATAAAAATATAACTTCACGACCTTTTCTACCCGAAGGTGTAGGCGAATCTATTGCCATACCAGGCAATTTCGAAAAGTCATTGATTTGTGCCAGGATCATAACGGTGAGTCGAGACTTAATAGCCACTGCCTTTACTTTCAGGTGGAAAAATACGTGAAGTTATGTTATGTAATGTTTTATATTATTTACACTTATTATAATATGTACGTATCCCTAATAAATGTAGTTGGATTTACATATTTATTTCTCAGATTTTCGCGAATCACACTCATAACATTAAAACAACTTTTTAGGATTATATCGCGTTTATTTATTACTTATTTTTATTTATTTCCTGACGTTTCGAAGGTATATTTACTAAAGAAAAAAAGAAAAATTTGTTTGTAAAGATCCTTTGTTGTAAAAAAAGTTGTTTTAATGTTATTGTTGGATTTGTTACTTGATTAAATTAGATTTTCTCATGTTTACTTGTTTTCATTAATAATTCTAATTTATGTTGTTAATGATAAAACATAATTAAATTCAAATAATTATGTTTCTTTATAAATTTAGATAAATTTATAAAATTTCATCTATGATCTCTTTCCACTTCAATAAAGACATTCCTCTATTTTTTTTTAAAAAAGTGATGATTAATTATAAATGAAATTACAGTTTTCAATTACAAATTGACCACATTTGCAATTCGGCTACTATATTCATACTATTCCTATATCCCCAAAGGAATTATCCTAATAATAGAAACAATACGTGTGTGCGCACAACTTGTAGTAACTTACTAAAACAAAAGCTATTCGATTCTGTTTTTTATAGCATTGGAATAAGACTTATCCAGTATGTTTTGAACAGTAAATAATATTATATACCGATTTTCATTTTGGCGTACTAATCATGTTGTACACACGGTTATTAAGAACCTTCAACATTTTGATATTATTAAGAATAGAATTATACCGCTACGATATCAAAGCATTTTTATATAAAATATCGAGAGCACTAGTCCTTGGCTTTACGCACCAAAACAAACTCGAAAACCATCTTTAAATATCTCCACAATACGTTAAATCTAGATTTAATTATAATGTAAGAAGTAACAAAATATTTTCATATTTTTTATAATATCAGCATGGAGGATGACTGTGGATGAACACATTGATAGAGGAACACCAAATAAGAGATGGATGGACTGTACCAAAGCTTATATGGGTACGAAAGAAGCTAGTCTGAAGATGACGAGTGATAGAAAAAGATGACATGTTGTGCCGAGCCCACTTTTCTTGCCCTCATTCCACATAAGGGCAGGAAAATTATGCAATACCAATAAGCTGTTCGATGTATGGGACTGAATACTTCCTTCCTACATATAATTTAGTTTATCATGCACAAACATATTCCCCTATTCCCCAAGTGAACATGCATCCGTAATAGTGTTAATATTGTATCAACTACAAGTGTTTATTTTGATTATTGTACAGTGTTGTTTAATTTTGTTCACTCTGCCTACACCGCAAGGGATTTGGCTTGAAGTTATGTATATATGTTGTTTAATGTTTTCATTATTTCTCATATAGCTGTCACTAAACAATGTTATATTTCAGCAAAATATCGAGTTCGGTGTCACATCGAGTCATCACATGTTCTGTAGTAATTATTATGTTTTGGACACGGTCCAACCACTACTGGTAACAAAGTTGAGTAAGTGAAGTTGATGTTGTCAAAACAAAGAGCAGATATATTTATTTTTAAAAATGGGGCGATCAGGTCACCTGGTGGTAAGCGACAGCGACTAACACTTCCTATGGACATGTGCAACATCGAGAGAATAATAGTTGCATTGCAAGCCTTTATCACAGGCCGAAACGCGGCATAAGCCACTTTACAACTCTTTTTTAACAATTTAAATGTGGCATAATTCTACCACATACACTACATAACTTCACATAACTTCACGCCAAATCCCTTGCGGGGTAGACAGAAAGAATGGAGCGCCATAAAGCACGTTTTTTACACAACTTACTCGCTTCGTTGTCATAACTCTTTTCAAGCACACGCGTCGTTTTTTGAGGCTTCAAACATTATTTCACAGCATTATTTGGTCGTAGAATGTGTGTATTTGGCCGTCCTTGACTCCTACATCCATCCGCTTTTGCATTGTATTTCTGCTAACTCAATCTTGCACATGTTATTATTAATTTGTTTCTACATCTAAAAATCTTTCATTAGCTCCCTTGCGCATATATTTTTATTACTTCTCACTGTTTGTACAGCTGTCGATAATTATCACACATACTTACTAAGACTCGCTTTTACACAAAGTGCAAATACTGAACTACTCGCAATAATATAAAAAAAAAATAAGTGTGAATTTCACAAATGGTTAAAGACTATTGTAATGCGCAAGTAAACTACATAACATAATATTCAATACTGTGCCTTTTAGATACTTATCAAAACATTCACAACAGTAACAAAACTCGATATTAAAATTGTATGCAAAAATTCTATAGAACAGCAAAACCTTCAATATTATCACGCAACAGAATCGCATCGAAACAATAGAATTTCACAATAGTTCTGTTTTTTTTTTTACAGGTAGCAACATCGTGCAATATCAATGTGGTGCTTGCGCTTGCGATTAGATGCCTCGATAAACCAACATTTTAAACAGTTAAATATGTCTCATACAAGCGATGGTACGTGCGTTAAATAAATTGGTATTATTTTTGAGAAACTCAAAAATTTTTTTTTTTATCTGTCATAATTTAAATGTTCTTTAATAGTTTTAGCCATCAAATAATCAGATTTAATTATGGACAATAGAGGTATTCACACGATAAAATAAAAAGTTTAGTTTTTTTTTGACATTTCTTGTTGTGAATGACAGGAGTTGAACGAATATAGAAAGGAGAGAGATGAGGCTAATGCTAGCGGAAGAGGAAAACAGGGAAAAAATGAAATAAGGAGTAGAGAAAGTGCGTTTTTTTTTCTTTTTTTATATTTAAATCTCATTGAGCTATCCGACAGACTACGATCAGTATAAACGTCCATTAGAAATCTCCAATGTGGTAAACCTCTTACTTTCACACGGCATAGTCGATTATTTATTTCATTGTTTTCTATGCTAACCTGACCCTTTTGTTTCTGTATATTGTATAATTCAACCCTTTTATTGGTGTTAGTTGTGTAATATGCGGCAATAATTGAATTGGTTCACGGTAATATATATTTTGAATTGTTGTAACTGTTTGTTACTTTTTTTGTGAAGATACTCAAATAAGTTATGTTGCAACAGCATGGAACTACGTGCTACAATCAAAAAGGCAAATTAGGTACATGTTACGTAATATAACTCACGTCTGGAGTGATATCAAAGATTCGTAAAATAGATTGTTAATTTTTTAAAATAAAAACAACACAATAAATTAATTGAAAACAAATCTGGCTCTTCACAAAGAGTGTTAACTACACAAACAGTGTAAAGGAACCAAATTGTGCATAATGTTTTGAACCTTCCATTTTCAAATTTCAATTTTCTGTTTGGTTTATTTTTCCAGCCGAAGTATAAAAAAAAAAACATTTACACAGAATTAACACTAGATTGCTACCGTTTTTAAATTTTAGCGTTCTTGAATGATTAATTAATTAAACCTTCAGATATTAACGTTAACAAAAGTGGCCTTTCAAATTTTACATTCGAAGTACCTACTTTATCACAATTGTAAGCATTCGTAAGCCGGATTTTAAGTCGCAAACTCATTCCAACATTTTCGCGTCAGTGAACACTAATCTGTAAAGAAGAAGCCCGTTCTCTTTGCTCGTGACAGTAACATCAAAAATAATGTCAATAACAGTTACATACTTCGTTCATTCGCTCTCCCTTTCTACTCATCACAATAAACGCGACATTAGGGTTCCGTATTAAGTGCCATTAGTTCGCGTTTCTGGTTTTGTGAGACCATTTCCCCCTGACATAGGTACCTAATAGATATTATTAAGTTTGTGCGAGTCTATGGCTACCGTCGTTATATAATCTGTGGAAAAATGTTTTTATTGAAAATTGACAGATATTTTGCGAAGCAACATCATAATATTAGACATTATTATGTCTTTGGTTTATTATAAGGTTAATTCTATTTATCAAGTACTACACTAGTACAATAAGAAATGAAAGTCAAGTAATAGAGTGAGGCGTGCAAGTATTATGCCTAATAGCGCTCTGTTCCCTCTACCTAACTCGTAAGAGAATTAGCATGAAGTTAGGTATATATGTAAGTACTACAGGTTTGGAACTAAAACAAGTCTAGTAAAAAAACATTTAAAAATAGAAACAAAAGCATTTGTTAAAAAAAAATGTCTTTACCAAAAAGTTTGTAGACGGAATTTTAATTCGTTTTAAGTTGGAAGTGTTCTTTTTTTAAACACATTCGTCTCGGCGGCGAAATATTTACGACTTCAGTAATGGACGATTTCGCTCTTTAATATGGACGGTGAATCTCTTAAATTGCACTAATTGTATAATATAAATCATTAGAAAACAACGTTTTTTTATTGCTGAATGCATTTATTGTGAACGTTCTGAAGCGGCTGATTTGTGAGGACGTTGACGGTCGTTAAAATGGATAATAATAAAAATAATAATAATAACTTGGACACAATACACACAACGCCCTCTAGTTCCAAGCTAAGCAACTAAATGCTTGTGTTATGGATACTAGATAACGGATATTAATACATATATACTTTTCTTTTGTAAATACATACTTATAATACATAGAGAAACAACCAGACACCATTGTATGGTGTGTATGGTATTATTCATGTTTGTCACAAATATTTGTGCTCGGGTGGAAATCAAAACTCCCGACCTCATTGCTGCAGCCGGAAGTTTAACCAAAACGCCACGAGGCCCGTCAAGGAGGATACTAGAAAATATTCGAAAGAAAAGCTTATAAAAATATTGCTTATAAAAATATTACTAATATTAATAATTTAAAATAATTTGAAATACTCGAATATTTATTATAAAAGTGAAATGAAACAAGGTAATTGAATATAAACATATATTACACTACCTAATTCAAACTCTTCTCTTCTCTGCCCTTCTCTGAAAAGCGCAAGTCCTTCATGACCGTTACTAATTCAACTAGAACATTAAAAGTCAAAGAAGCTTTATTTTCATTGGTCTTCACAGACACTTAATATTAGTCAAAAAGTACACAGATGTAACATTTTCCTCAAGTGCTCGTGTTGATTATTTCATTTTCTATACTTATATTATAAAGCGGAAGAGTTTGTTTGTTTGTTTGTTTGAACGCGCTAATATCAGAAACCACCGATCCGATTTCAAAAATTCTTTCACTGGTGTATAGTCCATTTATCGAGGAAGGCTTTAGGCTATATAATATTTTCAAATAAATTAGGGATCCTTACTATAAGTTCAATAATGTAACCCAAGGTGTAAGAAAAAGACCCGAAAAATATTCTTAAATCGCGAACGCTGCAAAAACTATTGATTATAGAACAAAACAATGTACTACACTTTTACAGAACATATAATTATCGACAGAAAAGTCCGCGACGCCATATGTCTAACTATTGTAGTTATCGCACAATAAGTGTTTTTTGAATTTTTAAAAATAATTATAATGAGGTCGTTTTAAAAGTTCTTTATTTTGTACTTTGGTATTAACTCTACTCAAAATAAATTACTTCAATATAAAGATAGATTCAATACTTTTGTAGAACTTTTTGAATGATTCAATTCGGACATTTAATTCAAAAGATATCGCAAAATACAAAATGTAAGTATACGTTTCTTAGGCAAATATTCCGCGCACATATATATGTTCGGGAGACCCGCCCGACTCGGTCATGAGCGCGCTCATAGCTGGCAGGTAATTTTTTTTTTAATTTTCTTAGACTTTTTTTTTCTTTTTGTCCTAATGAGTTTGTAGTATTTAATCGTCTTAGGTATTTGTATATTTATTTTGTAATAATTAATAGGTAATGTGAACCTGTAACATCTGTGACCCCGTGTCTATTTAGACACATTAGATTAGAATTTGATCTATTTAAGAGTATAATAAACGGGAAATAACACGACAAGTGTAGGTAAACAAATACTTACTTTTATTAATGGCTTGATGTTTCGGCCTGGTTGCACTGGCCGTAGTCACAAGCAGACAGATAATTTGTTTACCTAAATGTGTCGCGTTATTTTCCGTTCATTATATTTATGTAATATGGAACGCGAATATTAAAAGATTTAAAAAGATTTTCATACTTAAGTAACCAAAGTCATGGTTCAAAGCTAGAGTTTATAGTTAGCTCTTCACGCAGATATTATAATATTATCTATAATTCTTTACAATATTGCAACTTCATTTAAATGGACGAAGCGCAAGATATCCCTACGCACCTCAATCTTGGCGTCTTTTGTTAAAATATAAAGACTTAGCGAGTTTGATACACATCTGCATACCACATAGTTGCCCATCTATATATATTTACATTTTTAATGTCGTGATCTCTTTTAAAATTTAGTGAATTTATTTTGAGAAATATAGAAAATAGAAAATATAGAAATATAGAAAGAGTAATACCAATGTGCCAAATCGACATAATTTAAAATATAAAAAAACACTCACTGTGAGTTAGCCATGCTGATAAGAACATGTGGTGACCAGGTTTTTTTTTAAATCGACGACAATGACAAATAAAAAAAGGTTCAAGTAGTATTAAAAAAAACTAAAGATTGACAAAAAACTTCTGACAAAGTCCCTGGTATTGCTATTGATTGAAGTTGATAATAATTTTTTTATGGGATAGGAGGGCAAAGGAGAAAGCGCCCATGGACACCGGCATCACTTATAGTGTTACCGTTGCGTTGCCGACCTTTAAGGGAGAAAGATGGGGAAGGGAGGTGAAACGCGGCATGAGCCACTTTACGTCGATCTTCTGGGAGGTGGTGGTATTTTACCGGTTGAGCCCATTCATGCATTCATTTAACTGCTTAATATTTTAACTGCCATTATTTTCCTCATATCTAGGTTGTTAGTCGCTAATATCAAAAGCTAAGCATTAAGGTGTGTAATAATCGTGCCTTATGACGCTTTGTACCCTTTACCTACCCCGCAAGGGATCTGGCGTGAAGTTATGTATGTATGTATCAGGAACTTGAATTGAAAAAAAATAGTGTTAGATAGTCCATTTATGAGGAAAGCTTTGAGGTATTAATATGATCGCGGCAATAATCTTTTTAGTGTAAAATGTCTAAAATATGGCGGTACGAAGTTCACGCGGTCTGCTAGTAAATAATAAAATGAAATAATCAACACGAGCACTTGAGGAAAGTGCCTCCGCGGAACAAGCAAACACGGACGAAATCGTCACGAACGGCCCGATTCCGAGTGTAAGGGCTATCCTGAGAAGTATCGAGCAAGAAACTCATGTGCCAAAAACAATTTTGACAAAAAATGAAATTATGATACAAACAAATGTCATTTCTGATGATATTAACTCTTTATAAAACGGCCAGCAGGCTAGTTTATCTTACTATCTTACTACAAACTACTAAAATAATCAAGAACAACCGTGACACTGAGTGGTTCCGCCTATTACATTTTAAAAACCCATCTGTAAAGTTTTTAAATTCAATCGATTTTAACATTCGAATACCTTTTGATCCAATCTACATGTGAAATAGAAATGGAATCGTATATATATTTAGAAAAAAAAAAGAATTCACTTTGTCGGCCATTTCGTCGAGTCATTAGGGCGGTGCGTAAGTATTGCTTCTTGAAAGTCCCGCTTGATAAAGCAGGCCGCATGGGTCGTTTTACGAGTCAGTTGTAAAAGTATATGTCGTCTTAAATGAGACATAAACACTGGGATGTGTAAACGAATGTCACACATTTGTTTTATTAACGTCATTAATTCGTCGCATTCACATCGAGACCGAATATTGTGTTCGGACTTCTTTTGACATTACTAGTGACATTCTACTATTCATCCAAGAGGTTTTAATAAACTGCTTTTATTCATTCTATGACAAATTTTACGTCACTGCTATGTTTTAGTATTGAATTAAATATTGGAAGAGTCGTAAATAGCCCAGGAATACAATTTTCTACCATTGAAAATTTAAAGCAGGAATCTCCAAAATTATATAACAGATTTAGATTCCTAAGGTTTTTATAGTTTAATTAAAATTTTATTGAAGTGAAAATAAATTCACTTTATTTAGTTCAAATTGAATGCCCGTTTTAAAAAACAAATTTCGTCATTCTCATTACATGAATGGCTAGGCAAGAAGCTGAGAGGAAATTATTCTAAATCATTTCAAAATTCGTATCAGTCTCAGCGGTCTAGTAGTCGTCGAGCTCCCCGTTTATGATTCAGAAGTCGTGGGGTCATCCCAGACTCACAGCTATGATTTGATTTTTGATTCGGATAAATATCGATGACCGACCACTTTTTTCCCGGTGTATGGCAATAGGTACCGCAACGTCCTAGCTTAACAGCCGCTACTAACACTTTAGAATAGAAAAGGCGTGAAGTTAAGTTATATTTTCATTTGTCAATGAATTTACTTTTTTGGGATCAAATTAGACACAAAACAAAAAAAATATATATTTGTTTTAAATAAGAAGACTTGAACAAACATTTATGCAGAACTATATGTATGTATATGTTTCATGAAGTTTAGTACAGTCTAAACTTGGCACTTTTCAAGTGTCTCTCTTTTCAGACAGCAAGTAGTGAAACAGTAAGTACTTTAGTAGAGGAATCCACAAAATCGTGTTCAGATCCTTATTCTGTTTCGTACATTATAAATACTATTGTTATTGTTGAATTTATTTTTTACACTACTACCAAAAAAAGGAGTATTATAAGTTTGACGTGTAGGGTACCCATAGATATATATATGTTTAACTTAAGCCAATTTTGACGTGACATTTCACCGGTTGAGCCGGTCCATTCATGCCACCAAAGTGGGTGGTACTACTACAATTGTTTATAGCTGTTTACTTAGTAGGCAATTTAGGTTTTGAATAAAACTCAAACTGTCAATCACTGATTTCATTAACACATTAACAATTACTTTGAGTTTCCTACACATTTTTATAGCCGTGAATGTAAATCAATATACATTATAGTAGCAAATAAATCCAGTCGCATCAGACACGATGAGGAACGCGTTATAGAATAGTGCCACTAGATCACTTATCTGTTCCGAAGAAAGATTGAAACTAAAGAATAAATGCTGATAATGCTTGGAACTTGGAAATGCACTTTGAAACTAACTTTACAGATGTGTTTTACACCGATTATTTAAACAATTTTCGCCTATAAATGTATTTTTTTTCTCCTAGAAATTTGAGACATGTTATATTTTAACAGTTATATTTAATAGTTAATTATTATTACGAAAAAAAAATGCTAACATCTAAAAAGGATGGTATCTAAAAAAAAATAAACTACAAGAATCATACTATTTAAAATAAACTACCGCTGCTTACGTCAAAACTCTTTTCTTCCCCTTCCAAATTTGAAATACGAAACAACAACTTTTTTTCTTCTTTTCCAGTGTCACCGTTATTTTATGTAATAATGCTGAAAATATGACGCACGATATATCAGTACCGCACCCTACTGTATTAACCCGTATAACGCTTGCATCGGCTAAGCCTGGCTTATTTTTCAACGCCATTAGCCCCATCAGCATGTGAAAGGTTAACGCATTATTTGCAGCTATGTGATCATATTTTATGCTTTATGAAATAACATAGATATATCTATAACTATTCTAGAGGCTAATATTCACAGTTTATATTAAAACTGACCCGGCGAACTTTTCTCCTCATTGAAAGTAATTTTTACAGCGTTTATAATACATTATACATACAAACCACACCGTTGACACCCTCCATCTATAAAAAAAAACCGCATCAAAATCCTTTGCGTAGTTTTAAAGATCTAAACATATAAGGGGACAGAGAGCGGAAAGCGACTTTGTTTTATACTATGTTTTGGTTTAAGTTATAAAGAATTGATATTGTTTACAAGTTATTTATTGTGGTTAGAATTATTGTAATGGAAGTAATGTATAGAAAGTTGGGATCATACTGTAAATCTCACCATACTGTAGTGAAGCTTTCTATCCTAAAAAAATAATTAAAAAAAAAATTTAACCGACTTTTAGAAACGTAAACCACAAAATCTTTAAGTAAATAAAAACAGTATCTTCATAACTAAAAAGCGATAAATAACGAAACTTACTATTTTTTATACTTAATAAAATATACAAAACGTAATACTTTTATAAAGTAATCTTTAACTAGTTAAATATTTACAATTGTAACTTATTTTTGGAGTTGGAAAACATTTTTTCAGTATTATGTCTTAACTCCCAACCGTTTAAGTGTTCCGTAGCTGAATTCATCAGCATAGCAGTATCAAATGTTGATTCAAGCATACCTCCCAAGCAAAACGTTAATCCTATATACTACTAAACAATTTCCATCGACTAACTGCAGTACTCCGTCCCAACTCCTAATCTTTAAGGAGTTCTGTGGCTTCTTCATCAGCACAGCAGCATCAGACGTATATTCAAGCATACCTCACAAGTAACACGTTAGCCCTACCTACCACCAAGTAGTTTGTATCGACCAATTACAGTGATGTCTTCAAACTCTTAACCGTTGAGAAATTCCGTGGCTTCTTCATCAGCACAGCAGCATCAGATGTTGACACCATAAAGCATATCCCTAAGACATCACTATTACGTAACAAAAATACCATACTCGCATACATTTTTTGATGGTTGCGTTCAATTTCTCCGGCTTTCTATCACCAGATCCTGACCTGGTGAAAATGGTACCATCTCGAAAGTAAACACTATCGAACAAAAACAAATTGAAATCCGTCCATAATTGACGAAAATATCGGTAATCAGACACAAAAAAAGAACAAAAATATATACATGCAAACGCATTGAGAACCTCCTTCTTTTTTCGAAGTCGGCTACAAATAAAAACTTATAAAAAATAGAGTAATTTCAAAGCATCAGTTAAAAGCTGTTTGATATATTAGATAACAAAAACCTACATGAAAAAAAAAACTGCATACAATGTAAAATGCACTAATTAAGTAAGCATTTAAATCGTCTTCAAAGCTAAGACATAAATCACCAGAACGATGCATTCACCAGCTCAGTGCTGTTTACATTTACTCTTTGACCACACCATGCCGTTATTCTTCTTCAACCTAATCTGGATTACAAAAAAACATTCTGGACATTCACAAACAGATGTAGACTGACGACTCAAACGCTAACAGAAAAAAACTGTTTGATTTCATATTTACTAGGTTCAAAAACTTTAACTATCAGTTTATATTTCTAGAATGTTGCTATGACCGATTTGCTCCTTTAAGATGGCATGGAAGCTAGAGTTAAATTATTGTTTTTTTATTATTTAAATGTAACAGAAGTTATCATGACGTCATTGATTTTCCCCACCCCATATTCGAATATATTCGAAACTTCTTGATTCAGAAGCAGAATTATCGAAATGCCTAAAACTTACTAACTGTAATGTAGAAAATGCTTTGCTCGTTTTTGCTTGCTTGTGCAAAACAATCTCACTGGGTATAGAAAGTTTCCTTAGTAATTATTAATTAACGGAATTCGTATACAGTTATTATAGTATCATGAAATATACTTAGTTATGTACTAAAGTAAGAAAGAGAATGCACCGATGGTTCGGTCGTATAAAAAGGATGAATGATGCAAGATTGACTAAGCATATATACAACGCAATACAGATGTAGGTATGTAAGAGTCGAGGACGGCCACGACACATTTTTCATGACTAAATATAACGAGTACTGAAGGAAGGTCGAATCGACGGACGTGCATGACAAAAGTTATGAAAGTCAAAAAAGCTAGTCAAACGTGTAAGAATGGTGCCTATTGACGCCCCGTTCTCACTGTCGACCTCGCAGGACTTGGCGTGAAGTTATGCATGTATGTTACTAACACTAAAAATATTTTTATTTCATGAAATAACACCCCGCTCGTATGAAAAACGTTAGTAGTTATTTCACTGTTGGAATTCTATGTAACATTTGTTTCTTTTACATGGCATGGCGTTTTAGGTCACAACTACATACACTCAAAGTACTCACTTACTTACTTGCCAAAGAAAATGTGAAGAAAATAAATAACACCGTTAAATACGTACATTAACATGCGAAGCTCGTTAAAATTCTCTAGTTACATGAAAAATAATAAAAAAAAAGTAGTATGATTGCACCGTAACACGATTTGAATGGAATGCTTTTGTGTTAGAAATATTTTCATTTCTTTGATTGTAGAGAGTTTTTTCTACTAAGTGTACTTGAAGAATTCTGTTTAGATGTTCATATAGTAAGTTTAGTTTTTCTTTGTTTTATCTTTATAACTAATTATATTGTTTATTTATAACCTCATTAAATGGATCAAGTGACATTTAAAATAATGATATCATCATCATCATCAGCCTATTGTAGTCCACTGCTGGACATATGCCTCTCCCAATTTGCGCCACAACATCCGATTCTCTGCCTTCCGCATCCAGTCTTTTCCAGCAGCCTTTCTGAGGTCCTCTGACCATCGGGCTGGTGGGATATACTAATAATGATATACTAATATGGAATTAGAATATATCTTTTTATTGTGTTTGCATGCTAAACAACATTCTTGTTTTTTTTGTCTTTAGGTTTTTAACATACATATCTGAAGATGAAGGAAGTGGCTGTTAAACCTCGACTCGCCGTTGTGTTTACGTCCCAAATAGAATAGGTGGCGAACCTATTTCCAGACCGGGCACAAAGTTTTTAGTCGTCGATATGTATCACACAAAACTATCGAAATTAATTTAGAAGAATTTAGGTTTTAATTCGCCTTTTTTTTATTTTCACTGTGTAATACAACTAATTGAATAAGACAGTACACATTTTCGTTAATATTGTTAAAATTAATAAATGAACCAAATTTCAAAGTCGTTTATAACACAACACAGATAGGTATAACGAATTATCGTTATTCAGAGAGGGAGAAAGAAGGCTCTATAATGGTATTGCAGGGGTGCGTCAAGTGACTGTTTTGATGTCATCCATTATATTTTTGGCTCTATTCTGATAAATTCTGAAGGAAATATTAGTATATATTTTCTTATCAATAAATATTAATAGAGAAAATAAAGACATGATAAAATCAGGTTTCATAAAATGCCTACGTTTAGACGTTAATGTCGTTTATCAAAAGACTTACATTAAATTTATTATAAATCAGACTATATCACTACATATTTTTTAATTTATTTTTATAACTAACTTTTTTAGACAAAATGTTTTAGTAGGCCATTAATTAGACCATCATTAGGAACACATATACCTTGAGAAGCGAAAAAGTATAAGAAATAAAAAGTCACAGAAAGATATTTAGAAGTAAATTAGACATAAAAAAAATTACGGTTATATATTATTAAAATATTTCAATTTACAGAATAGGGACGCGGAAGATGTTGCCTACTCGTTGTCAAGCAACTGCATTCATTAACTAATGTATAGACTATCAAAATATTTGCACATAAATTTTACTTAAGGGTGATGGTAAACTCGAACGGGAAGCTTGCACACATAATGAGTGCCGAGTTCGTGTTCATTAGTAATTTTTTTGACTTGAACTTTTTTTTAAGCTTTCCTCTGAATATGTTAAAAAAGAAGGGTACTCACTTTTGAGTATGCAGAGTATATTAACAAAACTTAATTTCGTGTATTTCGTCAAGTCAATAAAATATTTTTAGATTTTTTTAATGGGCTAGGGGGATAATCGAGCAAGCGATTCTACTGGTGGTAAGTGGTGAGCGCCCTTTAGGATGGGATAGGAAGGGGGAAAGGACTGGGTCTAGATAACTCACGGTACAGAACGTAGTATTAGCCATTATAATTTTTTTTTTTCAAAGATCCTGATACATATTTCACTGTTAGAGCTGGCCCATTCATACAGCAAATAATGTGGTTCTAGCACCGTTTAAAAAGATTATTAATTATTTTCAATTGATCTAGTAATAAACCATTATTTTTCCACAGTTATATTCCTTCATAACGCTCTTAAAATATAAAACTTTCTAAATGGTAAAATATATAATTTAGAATTTCACTGCAATGATAAATCATACTCTGAGAGACAACTTTTATTTTATCAGTTAATTCCTCATGAATTGCTTTAAACGGTCACGTTAGAGACACAGAGAAAGAGAAGACTTACCGGGGTTTTAACACAGATAAAGTCATTTGAAGTGCACATTTTAAAAGTATATTAATAAACCTGCTGGAATAAGATGATAGTATCATGAAATATACTTAGTTATGTACTAAAGTAAGAAAGAGAATGCACCGATGGTTCGGTCGTATAAAAAGGATGAATGATGCAAGATTGACTAAGCATATATACAACGCAATACAGATGTAGGTATGTAAGAGTCGAGGACGGCCACGACACATTTTTCATGACTAAATATAACGAGTACTGAAGGAAGGTCGAATCGACGGACGTGCATGACAAAAGTTATGAAAGTCAAAAAAGCTAGTCAAACGTGTAAGAATGGTGCCTATTGACGCCCCGTTCTCACTGTCGACCTCGCAGGACTTGGCGTGAAGTTATGCATGTATGTTACTAACACTAAAAATATTTTTATTTCATGAAATAACACCCCGCTCGTATGAAAATATATAATTTAGAATTTCACTGCAATGATAAATCATACTCTGAGAGACAACTTTTATTTTATCAGTTAATTCCTCATGAATTGCTTTAAACGGTCACGTTAGAGACACAGAGAAAGAGAAGACTTACCGGGGTTTTAACACAGATAAAGTCATTTGAAGTGCACATTTTAAAAGTATATTAATAAACCTGCTGGAATAAGATGAGGTACAATTACGAACTCTCAAGTTTCTAATAAGTATAAAATGTCTAGATGGAATAGACTGCCTCATTAGTGAAGTGAAGTATAATACGTAGGTATGAAGTAATAATATCTGATAAACATACTATAAAAAATAAACCAACATTTAAAAGAAATATTGGTTTATTTTAACCAAAAGTTATGATACAAAAGGTTTCATATCTCGCTGACATTTTTTTTTAATTGATCTTAGTAACTATACTTAACACTGGCCAAAATAAGAAAAACAATCAAAATATGCATCTAGGAACTGTATGTCACGCCCTTTTCTATTCGAAGGTGTAGACAGCGTTTGTTAAGGCTCGGATCGCAAAATCTTTATGTAACGTCCTGAATGTGGCGAACCTATTGCAACAATCGGGCAAAAATTTGTGAGTTATTGATATTTATTACTTAAAACTCAGAATCTACTATCCCATGAATCATTATTAATCAGTTGCAGGAAGCTCAACCAATAGATCACCGAGGCTTTATAGCAAATGATACATATAGATATATACAATTAATTATGAAAATAGAAAGTTCTATCCTGTTATTTCCGCTAAACTACAGCTATATTCATAGTAGGTTCCAATAAAATCATGCTTGTTGGAGTTGGTCTGTCTGGTTATTGGTCTATGTACTATTTATTTTCTATCTATATTTTATGTCGCGGTGGTCCAGGGATCGAGCACACCGCTTCTGAATCAAGAAGTCGTGGATTCGAATCCAGGCTCACACCAATAACTTTTCGGAATTGTGATAAATGGCGATGACTGAAAACTTAGTGCCCGGTGTATCAAAATCAAAATCAAAATCTCATTTATTCAGTTTAGGTCATTAAAGACACTTATGAACGTCAATAATTTCAATCCGCCAATTCGATTACTCACGTCCTGAGAAGAATTGGCAAGAAACTCAGGGGAGTCTTTTTTTTTTCTTTTTACTTAATTTTAAGTAAACTAAATTACAAATTATTAGAATAATTTATAGAGCAAGATGAGGTTCCTCACGTAAAACTTAGGACACAGTACGTTAATATTCTTTGGACGCTTGAACAGACCAGTCCCCACAAACAGCACCCGTTCACGAGCATGACCCATATCTCAGCCATCGCCTCCCTCGCCATATTTTAGGGAAGGTGGCGACCCGATCAACGACGCCGCCATAAGCAAGGACCTTTCAGTGAGCATGACTTATTCAAGATCCCAGACAAAAAAAATAAACTAGTAAGCTTGCCCGGCGAGAAACGTCATATTGCATACAATCTTACCAATAACAGTAAAGTTTGGTTAGCAGAATAACAATATTTTGCAGCAAATACAAACAATATAACACAAAAGAAGCAATTCAATTCCAAACGGTTTTATCATTGATATAATCTGCGATACAGTAATAAGCTCTTGTATATAGTCTACCTTTAACATATTTCTTAAATTTACCTAACGATAATTCAACCGCGTCGTTTGGAAGTTTATTGTAAAAGCGTATACATTGACCTGGAAACGCGTTAGAAATTTTTTGGAGCCTAGTAGTGGACACAGCAAGTTTGTTTTTATTTCTTAAGTTTAATTGATGGATATCACTGTTTTTCTTAAATTTAGTTATATTTTTATGAACATAGATTAAATTTTCATAAATATATTGTGAATGTAACGTCATTATTCGTATCTCTTTAAATTTACTTCTCAGTGTATCCCTGGGACTCATCATATAGATAGCACGAATAGCTCGTTTCTGGAGCACAAAAATCGAGTCTACATCCGCAGCACTACCCCAAAGTAATAAGCCATATGACATAATGCTGTGAAAATAACTAAAATAAACTAAACGTGCAGTATCAACGTCGGTCAATTGACGTATTTTCTTTACAGCGTAAGCGGCTGAGCTAAGTCTACCAGATAACGTCTCTATATGTGGGCCCCATTGTAGTTTAGAGTCTAATGTTATACCAAGAAAGACAACCTTATTGACCAATTCCAGTCTCCTATTATCCATCACGACACTGGTTATAACTTGTTTAACATTTTTAGTAAAAAATCTAACATATTTGGTTTTGCTACCATTTAAAAGCAAATTATTAGCACTAAACCAGTTTACTATCTTTGAAAGAGCATTGTTTACATCGTCAATTACTGATTGTTGTCTCTTTACCTTAAAAACTAAAGAAGTATCATCTGCAAACAAGACTATTTCATGACTGTCCTTTACAAGATAGGGTAGATCATTAATGTACAAAAGAAACAGGAAAGGTCCCAAAATAGAGCCCTGCGGCACCCCCATTGCTACAGCTGATCCATGTGATCGCTTTCCGTTAA
The DNA here is from genome assembly GCA_905147225.2 of Euproctis similis. Lineage (NCBI taxonomy): Eukaryota > Metazoa > Arthropoda > Insecta > Lepidoptera > Erebidae > Euproctis > Euproctis similis. Next base: position 13,534,654 of record LR990105.1, read on the forward strand.
CATCTACTGTTTGGATCCTATCACGTAGGTAAGAAGTAAGAAGATCCAAAGCAATGCCCCTTATGCCATAGTGATGTAATTTTCTGACCAGAGTCTTATGCTGGACACAATCAAAAGCTTTAGATAAGTCACAAAATACCCCATAGGCATCCTGCGACTCCTCCCAAGCCTCAAATATACTTTCGAGTAATTTTACCCCAGCATCACATGTTGACCGTCCTCGAGTGAAACCGAATTGTTTATTATGAAGCAGACTATTTTCATTAAAATATTTAAGTAACTGAGCGAGGATTAGTTTTTCGAAAATTTTACTTAAAGTAGGTAGTACAGATATTGGTCTAAAGTTAGTGGGGTCTAATGTACTACCTGATTTATGCAACGGAATAATCTTGCTTAGTTTCATCAGGTCAGGAAACACACCACAATCAATGCATCTATTAAAAATCACAATTAAAGCGGGAGCGATAGTGCTAAACAAAGACTTTATAATATATACAGAAATACCCCACAAATCAGCCGTCCTCTTAATATTAATTGATTTAAGCACGACATTTAAATCAAACCTATCGACATGACGAAAATTAAAACCGTTATAAAATTCTGGCACGTTATCTTTAAGTAACGAGTCTGCAATGGAGGTGGAAGAGCCCAGAGCACTAGTAAGATTGACAGGGAAAATAGAAAAAAAATTTTCAAAGGCATTGGCCACCTCATGATCTGAGTTGGTATCATGGCCATCGATACATAACTTAAATTCTGAATCCCTGGCTGGACTCTTACCAGTCTCTTCACTGATGACTCTCTAAGTGGCTTTGATTGTGTTATTACTATTTCTTATTTTACATTTAATGAAAATAGATTTCGCCACTTTACAAACGCGTTTGAAAATCTTTGAATATAATTTTACATAATTTCCAAACTCTTCACTGCGGTTGAATTGTCTTTCATAGTACAACATGTACAAAGTTTGCCTACTTTTATGAATCCCTGTGGTTGCCCAGTCGCCAAAGACAGGGCTATTAGCAACAGTGATCTCCTTGGAAGTAAATATTTGGTTAAATTCGCGAAGCAAACAATTAAAAAATAAACTATACATTGAATTTGGTTCTAATTCATTATCTAAAAAAGGTAAGTTATTGGCTAAGTTGACTTTCATACGTTCCAAGCGACCAGCTGTTACTGGCACAAAAGTAACTTTCTTTGTTACTTCATTTTTATTTTTTAATTTAATGGTAATCATCTGCCCAGAATGATCAGAATCTAATTTATTAATAGTGCATGTTTGTGTTGGACTAATATCTGTATATATATTATCCAAACAGGTAGCTGTAGTCGCAGTAATTCTAGTAGGCTCCATAAATAAGTTAACCAAATTATGGGATTTAAAAAGACTTAGAATTTTACAAGTTGCAATTGTTTTAGCAAGAATATTGACATTAAAATCTCCACATACTAAAATACTTTTATCTGAATTACCAACTTTGCAAAGGGCTTCATCCATGATTTCTATAAAAGAGTTAAGATCCGCGGCAGGTGGTTTGTATACACATAAAACAATGAACTGCTCCAATTGTACACAGGACAGTTCTATGGAACATTCTACAGAGAGGGACACAATATCTTTCCGTTCTTTAAATTTAAGGTTTTTATTGAGCAAGATTAGCGACCCCCCATGTACTGTGTTGACCCTGCAGAATGAACTGCCTACCTGGTGGTTGCTGAAATTAAACATAAGCTGATGCTTCTTTAACCAATGTTCAGTGATACACATAATACTAATGTTATCAGCGTTCATGAATAATTCCAGTTCTAGTTGCTTGCCTTCAGTCATACAATATATATTCTGATGCACCAGGTTAATATAATTAATTGTATTATTTTTTTTACATTTATGTGGGTATTGTGACCTGTTATAGTTATCATTTGATTGTATTGCTAAATCGATTAATTTAGAATGTAATAAATTAGAGCTAGAGGTGGTTACCTCTGTTGTCTTATTAACTAATTTAAATGATTTATGATAGGAATGTCAGACATAAGCTCAATAGAAGCTAAATTATAATTAATGTCATTGTTTAATGAACAATTACTGGAAGATACTATATCAATAGTCTTCCCAATACAGGTATAATTAGTAGCCAGGTTATTGGCTACAATATCAAAAAAATAGGATAGCGAAAGTGCTATCTGTCGCTTAAAACTATTAGTGAGGTAATATCTACCTCTTGTCAGATTGTAAAGTTTTGTACTAACAAAACTGTTAGTATCAATCAAATGGAGTTTATCATTATATGTACTTATTGTATGAAGCACATTATTCAACTTATACCTAAGATTATTTTCTGCTTCTGACAGCTTCTTACAGTACGGGAATGTGAACAAAATTATACGATTTAGGTTAAGGGAGAATAAATAGTCACAATAATTAACAATATCTTGTTTGTTCACATTTCCTCTATTTTCTACTAGAATAATGAGGTTATTATGTTTGTTTAATTTTAAATTTGTAAATTTTTTCATAATTACCTCATAAGATGCTGATGGAAAACAATGGTTCACAACTGATTGTCCTCCTAAAAGTGAATTTAACTGTGGGCCCATATTCCTTCCAATACTATCACTAAACATAATAGTACTTTCCACATCACTTGGTATACAACAAGTTACATCTAATGACTGCTCTACGCTAATACTAGCAAGGGAGCCATCACACAAGGTCTTAGTTCTATCATTGGAAACCATGGACACACACACAGACTGTGGAGAACCAACATAAGCGCACTTAAATGACTGATTATTAGCAAGTGAATCGAAGTAGTCTACATTAAAATTACTCACTTCTAAAAGATTATCCACAGCCTCCGAGTACCCCTTAATCTCTTTCTCTAACATATCATATTTATTTTGGGTCAAATTTAATGATTCAGTAAGATGATTAATCTTCAAGTGCAGAGCCTGTGTGTTAGCTTCATATTCAAGTCTAGTATTTTCTAACTCTAATGTACTCAGTTCCAAATCATCATATAATTCTAACTTTTCTTTAATGGATTTGGCACATTTAGATACAATTTTTTGGTTTTTTATTAACTTTTGTGTTTTTTTAATGAATCTATTAACTTTAACATATTTTTTCAGTTTATTCCGACCGCAGTTTAGCATGCACAGTGATTGTTGTTGCTTAATTTTATTATTGTTAGTTACACTAACCACTGGACACTGAAGAGTATCAGTGTGTTTGCACACTGCAGGAGAAACCAACTGTGGGGCACTCTCTACTAGCTCACTAAACAGACTTATATTTTGCTGCACAGTGATGTTGTGTGCATCCTCTTGCAGTTGTGAGATATATGTGTGTGCCTCTCGAAGCTCCTGCTCCAGTGTGTAGATCCTAGTAAGGGCCTGCTCATATTAGTATGTAGTAGCATAGTATGGCAATTGGTTCCCCACCATTGGCACCATTTGTGACGTAAACATAACAGCGAATCGAGGCTTAAAAACCGCTGCCTATACGTTTTGGTAAAAAAGAGCGTGCAGTTATGTTATGTTAAGTCAATGAATACCAGGTTCCAATCCAATCATTCTTATGGAACATGGTCACTGTTTTTTTTTCAGATCTATTGACAGGAATTATTTAATCTGTTGAACACATTTTTTTGAAATGAGATTGGCTCTCATTTTAATTAAATCTATTGAACCCTTCAAATGGGTTCGGGACCTGAACTCCACATTAATTCAACTTTTAACATCGTAATCGAATACAAGAGTCAGTTGATCGTTTTGCCGCTCGAGGCTACGGACAGACTCACAGATATATAGATAAACATTTAGTTTGTATATATTAACTCTCTGTTAAATTGAAATAAATTAAATATCAAATTGAATAATTTAATTTTCTCCACACGAAGTGTAAGGCCCAAACACGTTGCGGGGTAGACAGAAAAATAAAATGTGGATACTGCACAATCAACGGTTAGTAAAAATTAAATTTAAAAAAAACATAAAATAGTCTATTCGGTCAGGAAATGTCATATCCTTCCACCAGTCCTACTACCTTCCACATTTTCTACTGCGTATCTTCTTAACCATTCATTCATAATATCGAGGTGGGGCATCAAGAGTAGGATGGCAACGGGAGAGTAGAGTATGGGTGGGCCTCTTTGAGTGGGGAGAACTTCTTTTCCGAAATTGTTAGCAACTTGAGCCATTTTACATGAATATTCTCAGAGGTCGTGGTATTGCGCCGATGGAGCCGGTCCATTCATGCAGCGAACTGGCTCTCCTCTATCACTTTTCTTGCAACTTTAATCTAAAATAATCACATTATATAGTAAGTTTCTCGCAGAGCCGCTTCCAATACACTAAATCTTGGTGCGGCGACACAAGTGCAACGAGTCAGTGCAAGACTAATATCTCAGGGTGTCGAGACGGCGCGGCGCAATCACAGCGGCCCCGACGTGTCTCAGCTTAGTTGCTTTGTTGCTTGACATTTTCTTGTTACAGCAGCACTTCGCCTACTGCGCACCCTTCACTTACATTTTGCATCTGTTACCATTATTAATCATATTCTCGCTACGTATGAAATTATTAATTTACTACAGTTAATATATATTCTTGATATTAAACGGTCTGGATATCGACCAACAAGTTTTTGAATAAAAAAAGTCTTAGGATCAAATCCTGTCTCACATCGGCGACTTCTCGGAATTATTTTTGGAAGTTGTGACATAAATAGTGATGATTGACAGTTTTGTGCCCGGTGTATGGCAATAGGTCCCGCCGCTAATTCTATTTGGGACTTACAAATTTCACTAGTCGAGGCTTAACAGCCGCTGTTCAGATCTTTGGGTAGAAAAAGGTGGGAATTTATAAGCAAGTATAGCTTATATTACTTATTTTAAAGTCATTTCAGTATTTAGGAAGTAAAACAGATTCACGAGCGATTGATTCGTTACGGTAAATATTGTATATAAGTCTACAGGGAAAATGGTACACAAATGTATTAATAGGACATTTCATTATCATCATCATTACATAGTACAAATCAAAGTCACTTTGAGCTGTCTGCTATATGTTTGTACTAACATCTTTAAAACTACGCAACGGATTTTGATGTGGTTTATTTGAATAGATAGAGGGTGTCATGAACGGGGTGGTTATAATTTATAGTTAATGTATGATGTAATAAAAAAAGTAATAATTCCAAAATTTACCTCTTCATTACTCTTGATGTGGAACAAAGTTCACCGTGTCAACTAGTATATATATCAGGTTTGTAAAAAAACATTCGATGGATGAGTTCGAGTGTAAGTTTTTTTAATAATATCTAGCGGCTGTAATAATGTAAATGAGTGAGTTTTCAACTTCTATTACGGCCAGTATTACAATATTACAACGCATTTAATATCATGATATCAAACACGACATTTTCCGTGTCGGCCCCGTCAATTAAAGTGACGTTAAAACGGGTACAATGATGATACGTGTTTACAAATAAAACCCGCCCTCACAGAAATTAGAGGGCCTTTAGAAAGAGGCTTAATAGACAGAATATTGGGTTTTTAGAGAGCAGCATTTTTTATTACCATTACAGTACCTACGTGTCTTATTCTAATCATGTCATTTTTGTGGGTAGAATTTTTGTCAACTTGCGGACAAACAAACACTAAATATGTTATGATATTGATGATATATAATAACATCATTTAAAAAAAGACAATAATCTGTATGTTTCATTTATATAAATATAAATTTGTTTAGTTATTACTGGTGTCAACAATGTGCAATGGTCTCGGTGGTCCAGTGGTCGAGCACACGGTTTCTGAATCCAGAGGACGCGGGCTCGCATCCTGGCACACATCAACGAATTTTCGAAATTAATTAATTTCGAAAGTTATGTGTGATAAATATCGATGACTAAAATCTTTGTGCCCGGTATGGCAATAGGTTCGCCACCTATTCCATTTGGGACCTAAACATAACGGCGAGACGAGGCTTAACAGCCGCTGCCTACACCTTCGCGTAGAAAAAGGCGTGTAGTTATGTTTTACAGTTTGTATTACAGGTAAAAAAAATTTGTAATTTACCTAGTATTCGTAAGTACATCGCTAATAATATTCGTAAACATCATTGCAAGTTAAAAATTTTGTAAAAGCATGCGTATTTTTTTTTTAATAATGCAGCTTAAAGGTCTTTATTACTTGTGTCTCGTATAAACCGTAAATGCGGATGCGATCGGTTCTGCAGGCTGTGAGCCATTTGAATGAATGTCGGTGGCAGGGCAGTCAGAGCGGTGGCATTGTCCGTCACTCCGTGCGAATACTTACGGCACGGTCTTGGACGTCGTCTGAGGCGCCGCACCGACGTCCAGAAACGTTATTTAGAGCTTCATTGTGCCATCGACCATTCAAATAGACAGTTGCGATTTGACTGTTGATAAGCAACGATTGTTTCGACTGATGAACTGTCACATTATCTCTTTAAAAGCTCATTCAAATGACGAACGTGTTTATGAAAAGAAAAAAAATAGAAAAGTATTTACGACTCGCTCAAACGTTCACTTGACGCCTTTTTATATCGTACTTATAATATTTAGTGTCAAATTAAGCGGCAAAACGCATCATCACTAGTGAATTGATTTTACATGTGGATTCATCAATCAATTTTTTGAGTCACTGATTGATGATTGCGCGTCCATATTGACAGAAAATAATTAAAAAAGTTGCGTACACAACGTATCATTGTGGGAGACTGTATTTTTAGATGTCCAATTTTATATGACTTTTGAAAAGACAGTATGAAGATGCACTTTCTAAGAGTTATATGGATCATTATAAGCTGGTCGTATATATGTATAGAGGCAATTATAATCATGTATACAATCAAAACTCATACATTGTCTGTGCCATTTTATTGTGAAGGCTTATTCATTTATTTAAACAACGTGATGTGACTTTGTTATGATTGGTATTGCTATTGCCATGAGGCTTAATAACTCTCTAATTATAAAATCTGATTGATAAATTTGAAAAATGATTATTGAAGAGTATTTTATTGATGAGACTTTAAATCGTATTTATGTCAAAGTTAATTTTTTTTTTTTAGTTAAGTAGTTAACTGTTATTGGTGGTAAAATAACATGCCTCTGACTTCACGTGATTAATTAATAATAACATAACATAATATAACTTCTCGCCTTTTCTACCCGAAGGTGCAGGCAATGGCTGTTAAGCCTCGTCTTGCCTTTATGTTTACGTCCCAAATGGAATAGGCGGCAAACCTATTGCCATGCCGGGCACAAAGTTTTCAGTCATCGATATTTATGACACACAACTTTCAAAAATAATTTCGAAAAGTCATTTGTGTGAGCCAGGATTCGAACCCGCGACCTCTTCTTTTAGAAGTGGGGTGCTCACTGTTCAACCACTGGACCGAGACAGATGGATATATTACATTTTAGTATCAGCTTCTTTTCATTTAGCACACTTCTAAAACTAAATCTTTTATTGATGGATCTTAACAAACGCATTAAATCCAGTAGAAAATGTTGTATTTATGTCTCAATAATGAGCAAAATGCCTTTTTGTGATTAAGAGAGAACCATTTAATCAACGAAGTGACATCAGTTTAATAGAGTTCAAGAACTTTTAAGACATAAAATGTTTTTTTTTAAATATTTTTAATGGAAAAACTTCTCGTTGTTTTTCTGTTCTTATCACTTGAAGAATTTTTTTTGTATGTACCTATACCTAATAAATAATACCTCGATACGTGTATTGTAAAACTAAAATTATTTATCATACTAAAATTTTTATTAATATACATATGACAATAAGAAACACTAAGTTCTATTAACCTAATATATATTACCTGTATGTATTATGTTATTTAATGAAATGGCTTACTCATTATAAAAGGCTGTTTTGATAACAACTAGTAGAACTATACACTTGTATTCAACCGCCCGGTTAACTATGGGGCCATTAAATCAACAACTCAGTATTCTAAAAACAGTGGTAGAGACTTGCAGTTCGCAGCTTGAATGGGCCGGGTCGACCAGTGAAATACCACGACCTCTCGGAATATCGGCTTGAAGTGGCTTGTGCTGCGTTTTATTCGGTGAGAGAGTTATCCGGAGGCCCGATTCCTTTCCCCTTCGTTTTCCTCCTACTCCCTTACAGGACGAAAACACACCACGGTGTACATGGGTGGGATTAGAAGTTACTTATCAACAAGTGACCCATTTGCTCGTTAGCTATCCTATCCGATAAAACAAAAAAAAACTAACATTTGAAACACTAAACAAATCAATCTAAGACAATTCGAATGATAAAAATTTTTAGCTGATTTGAGATATGGCATGAGTATGGCAATGACTGAGTTAAAAGATTCTTTCGAAGAGAGAAGAAAATTTAAGGAACATTCTGATAGAATTTATAATTACTAGACATATTAATTTAGTAAAAACAGGCAAAAATAAGTTTTTTTTTTATGAGATAAGAGGGCAAACGAGCAGACGTGTCACCTGATGGTAAGCAACCAACGCCGCTCATGGACACCAGCAACATGTGTTGCTGGTGTCCATTGGATCGGGGATAGGGAAGGATGGGGAAGGGGGGTGGGCCTCTGGGTACCTCTCTCGCCGAACGAAACGTGGTAATAAAATAGTGTTTAAAAATTAATCGTAAATTTTTCTTCCGCAATCTGTCCAGTAATATTGCAATATAGCATGCTCTTTATCGATTGCTACTATTTTCATAATAATAAGTGATTATGGACGGATTTTATAAGTAGTGTGAAATTGATATCATGTCAAGCAAAGTTTTATTGTCCTCGTGGGATCTAAAAGCGATTTAAAATATCGCTGTTTTATTAGCCCGTACAGACACCGGTCAACCGCCTCGTCCGTGTTCAATTAAACTGGCTGCAAGATAGCTGGCGTCACGTAGTACCGGAGTGCCGTCAATTGTATCTTGTCACATCTGTACTGTTTGACCTCTAGTTTTAATTAGTGCACATTTACTAGATAGACTAGTTGGTACTAGACGATCAGCATGTAATTTTTTGAGACAGTCATTTCAGTCTCATTATTAGCCATGTAAAGAAAATTTATCACTAATTTATCGGACCAATCTATGATTTAATTAATCAACAAATACTAACGTTTAATAAGTCGATGAAGATAAATGAGAAAATAATCAAACTTATCTTCTAGATTACCAGAAGCCATGAATCGAGTTTTAATATAAATATTTATTTCTAAAGTTATATTTTCTTCAGTATTCAGTTCTTTAATAGTGAAGTTCGCTGCGTGAATGGGCTGACTCTACAGGTGAAATATCATTATCTCTCAGATAATCGACATAAATTGGCATATGTGTCGTTTCGTCCAGTGAGAGATGCATCCGGAGGCCCACCCAAATTGGGTATTTAAATTCATATCAAGTCAGATCTCCAGTTTTTGTTTGTACCTTGACGCTCTTAAGCTCCGAAAGTGTAAGAAGTAATGTGGTGCTGAAGTGACTTAGATCAAATATTTTATTCCAGTTTTCGTTATTGAAGAGCAATAAATACTGTTTATCAGCAGGTACACATCAAAAACAAATCCTTTTTTTCTTTTTACATTTTGTGATATAAACGTAGGTATCAACGTAATGACTAAAAATTAATATTTTAAAGAGGTTCTATTTGTTGATAAGCTTTGAAAGTATTAAGCGAATAAGACAATTATTTCAGTATTGGAAATCCTAGTTCATTCAGCAAAAAATAGGGTGCTTGCGCCCTATTAAAAATAGAAGTCTCCTGGAATTATGTATTTCTTGATGATCTAATTGTATTTTAAGGAGAGAATTAAATTTTATAGTTGCTGCTGTTATATATTGGAAGCAAAGAATTATGAAAAGTATTTAAAATAGATATTTTATATATTAAGTTTAATTTCCTGCGGAACAAAAGAAGACGTGATTCGTAACTTTGCAGTTTATCTATTCACACATTGCATGCTTTCAGCAGACATATCCGTCTTGCCAACATACAACATAATGTCATTACAAATTCAAATATTATTTCTAGCGAAAACTTCTATAAATCCACTTAGCATGAAAGCATTCTTTATGACACGCCACGCCACCCTAAGGGTGAGAGAACCCTTAGTTTTCAATATAAACATAGAAGCATAGTATTATTTGACGTGGTTAGACATTGAAATTGGTTTTCATTGTGTTTTCTTCACAAAGAGATTACATATTTACATAAGAATTGTGCAGAATTTTAACACTTGTTTTGTTGTCTCTGTACATAATGTTTTCAAGCATTTCAATTAATTTATATATTGTACTTGTAATAGACTAGCGGTTTACTAAGAAAAGCATGTCAGAATTTATATCTTTGTACTCGATCAGCTATTATCAAATTAAATAATGAAAGCAACAAACTGTTCTTCACCTTAGTCCATCATTACAGTATCATGAAGGAATTAGCAAGTCTTTTTAATTCCGAAATACACCAGGGCATAACACCACAGGCTTGGGGCAGGAGAGCGGTGGTGCTGTTCTTCAAAAAAGGTGATAAAACCTTACTGAAGAATTACAGACCCATCTCACTCCTGAGCCATATCTACAAGTTGTTCTCGAGGGTCGTCACGAATCGTCTCGCTGCAAGACTCGACGAATTCCAGCCTCCGGAGCAGGCCGGGTTTCGAAAAGGCTTTAGTACCGTGGACCACATCCATACTGTTCGGCAGATTGTACAGAAGACCGAAGAGTACAATCAGCCGCTGTGTATGGCATTCGTGGACTACGAAAAAGCCTTCGACTCCATCGAAACTTGGGCAGTTCTGGATGCACTGCAGCGATGTCGGATTGACTGGCGTTATATCGAGGTGTTGAGATGCTTGTATGACACCGCCACGATGGCTGTCCAGATACAGGACCAGGCGACGACCGCCATTGAGCTGAATAGAGGTGTAAGACAGGGAGATGTTATATCTCCCAAACTCTTCACCAATGCTCTGGAGGACGTTTTTAAGACACTGGATTGGACTGGACAGGGTATCAACGTGAACGGTGAGTACATCTCGCATCTTCGGTTTGCCGACGACATTGTTGTAATGGCAGAGTCGCTGGAACAGTTAAGCGGAATGCTGCGCAGCCTGGACGAGTCCTCCCGGCGCGTCGGTTTGGGCATGAACTTGGACAAGACCAAGGTCATGTTCAATGAACATGTCGTGCCCGGACCGATAAGCGTCGAAGGGTCAATTCTCGAAGTCGTTAACAAATACGTCTACCTAGGCCAAATCATCCAGTTAGGTAGACGAAACTTCGAGAAGGAGGCCGAAAGGAGGATTCAGCTTGGTTGGGCTGCATTCGGCAAACTGCGTCGAGTCTTCAGCTCGCCTATACCGCAATGTCTGAAGACCAAAGTCTTTGACCAGTGCGTCTTACCGGTAATGACCTACGGTGCCGAGACGTGGACACTCACGGTGGGGCTAGTCCACAAATTCAAAGTCGCTCAGCGAGCTATGGAGCGGGCTATGCTCGGGGTATCTCTGAAAGATAAACTCAGGAATGAGTATATCCGCCAGAGAACTGGAGTAACCGACATAGCTCGTAGAATAAGCTCGCTGAAGTGGCAGTGGGCTGGTCACATCTGCCGAAGGACCGACGGTAGATGGAGCAAGAAGGTCATAGAGTGGAGACCGCGTCTTGGCAAACGCAGCGTAGGACGCCCACCAGCCCGATGGTCAGATGACCTCAGAAAGGCTGCTGGTAAAGACTGGATGCGGAAGGCAGAGAATCGGATGTTGTGGCGCACATTGGGAGAGGCCTATGTCCAGCAGTGGACTGCAATAGGCTGATGATGATGATGACAGTATCATAACATAACATAACTTCACGCCTTTTGTTACCTGAAGGTGTAGGCAGCGGCTGTTAAGCCTCGTCTCGCCGTTATGTTTACGTCCCAAATGGAATATATGGCGAACCTATTGCCATACCGGGCACAAAGTTTTCAGTCATCGATATTTATCACACATAACTTCCAAAAACATTTTCGAAAAGTCATTGGTGTGAGCCAGTGTCAGTAATCGAACTCGGACCTCTGTATCAGAAGCCGTGTGCTCGACCACTGGGCCACCGAGACTATATGCAGTATCTCAGGGTAAAATAATACATTTTTCACAGGCTCTATGCCTAAAAATATAAGACTTTGTTGTTTGCTTTTATAAGAATATAATATATAACTATTATATTTATTATATTATAATTATTATATTAAAATTAGTAGTTTATAGAATTTCTATTGCTACTATAACAAAAAAAAAATACAAAAAATGCGATACAGACGGTGATACATAGACACTTTAACTATTCGCAGAATATTTAGTTTATTTATTTATTTTTACATAACATAACATACATAACTTTACGCCCTTTGTTACCCCAAGGTGTAGGCAGCGGCTGTTAAGCCTCGTCTCGCCGTTATGTTTACGTCCCAAATGGAATAGGTGGCTAACCTATTGCCATACCGGGCACAAAGTTTTCAGTCATCGATATTTATCACACTTAACTTCCGAAAACAATTTCGAAAGTCATTAGTGTGAGCCAGTGTCAGGATTCGAACCCGGACCTCCGGATCAGAAGCCGCCGAAGACCACTGAACCACCGAGACTTTATTATTATTTATTTATTTAAACTTAATGCAAAATAATTTAGTACATAGGCGGATATATATATACATACAAAAATAAATACATACACGTATATAAGATTATGTTTGTGACAGGGTAGCCAACTGACTTAGTAACAGCTTTAATGTTAGCTTTAAATATAATTAGATATTGGTACGGAACCCTTCGTGCGCGAATCCCACTATCACTTGGCAGCTGGTTTTTATTTGTATTTTTGAAGTTCCTGTGTCTGTGACTGTGACCGTACCTCAGTCAGTCGATCTTAACATGATATCTTAATATTTCATTGGCATTTAAGATGCACTCATGAAATCATCACATTTACGCCCGAATACTGAACCGCCGCTCAAATCTGACAATAAATCAAGTGCTACTTACTGCTCAAATTTCACGTATTCTGTCTAATGTGACAGCTACTTAAACGCATAAGTAGCGCTTATATATTTGAGTGGCGGTTCAGTATTCGGGTTTTACACAATTAAATTTAACTCAAATACGTGGGAATCGATCAGAAGTCGGAGGTGCTGCAACTGTAGGGAACAGTTGAATGTCAACTTTAATTGGTGCGGTATATCAAACAAAGAAACGGATCCACGAACGTGCTTGTGTGTGACTCAAGGGTGGCGTTCAATTGATTACAGTAGTATATTTGGAGTACCAAGACTGAATCCTGCTGATGCGCTAAGGGAGCAAGACGCCACATTTCGTAGAATTTCTTTGCTTTAATTTATTAACGGATGATCTATGTCTTGTTTTTACAGGTTAGGGACCAAAAAGGCAAGTGGATCACCTGTTGTTAAGTGACTAACGTCGCCCATAGACACTTGCAACAGAGATTGTTTTACAGTTGCGATGCCGATCTTGTATATCTCTCTCACTGAATGTAACGCATGAATAATTTTACGTTGATATTATGAGGGGCTATGGTATTCGATCGGTTTAAACGGCCCAGTTAAAAAATTACAATAAGGAAATCAAACATTTTGGTGTGCCTGTTTATCCGTGTGTTTACTATGGACTCCAAAACTATTGAATGTATTTATTCGCGTATTTATTAATTAAAAATATTTGTGAAAGAGGTTACTTAACATTAGCAATGACAAAAAGTAATGAGCCGTTGAAAGTTAAAGTGAAATTAAATTAAAAATTAATAAATTAATTTTGAAAGTTAGGTGTGATAAATAACGATGACTAAAACCTTTGTGGCCGGTTTGGCAATGGGTTCGCCAGCTTCGGGTAGATAAAGGCGTGAAGTTGTGTTATGTTAAAAATTATAATAAATACACATTTCTCAATATCGCTATCACTGGGTCCGGACCTTACGATATTTGAACATGCGATATCGAGGGTCCTGTTGTACGTTTTTTTTGAGTTTCTCTTGAAAGTGCGTCTAATTGGACGGCCTGGGGTTGGGGAGGATGAATTTTTATTCACCTCCTTTTTTATAATTGAGTTGGCTTTTCGTCTTTTTAACAGAATAGTACTCGGGGCTAGATGACGTCGTGTATGCGTTTTTAAAAGGCCCCTTTTTTCATGATCATTTTGGATTTAATTAAATATAGATTAGAATTTAACTTGGTAGACCTAGATTATGAATTTGTACAATGTGAAAAGAAATAACAGAAGAGTGTGTAAGCTGATATGATCAGAAAGGGTGTCGGTGTGGAAGAACTAAATAATAAGGAAGTGTCGAAAATGATCCCGATGTCCACCCAAATGGGAAATAGGCAGGAACCTAGATTATATTTCTTTTATAACACCTCATAAAATTAAATAGGATTATGTTTAGGAGACTAACGCCCGAATACTGAACCGCCACTTAAATCTGACAATCAATAAAGTGCTACTTACTGCTCAAATTTCACGTATTCTGTCTAATGTGACAGCTACTTAAACGCTTAAGTAGCGCTTATATATTTGAGTGGCGGTTCAGTATTCTGGCTTAAGACTGCCGTATTAAAATCTTTATATATGTTACCAAGGAAAAGCAAGAATATAACTGAATTATTCCTACCTTTAACAATTTGTTTAGAGTTTTTGAATTGAAAACAGACTTATACGATTATATTTGTTCCATTATTCGTTTGTTATTTGTTAAAAGAAATTAAATCGCGTGCCACTTGAATAACATGAAAAAGGTACAAAATGGTGTTAATTTATTTAATTCTAGCAACACGCTCACCTTCTATGTACTTTCGTTTCTAAGAGTAAGTATAGTAAATAATAAACTTTATATATGCTAAAACTATCTAAAAGAGTTATTTATATTCCATCTATTCTTTCTCTTTAATAAGTTACTAGCTGGCCTGGCGAACTTTGTTCTGCATTTAAAGTATTCTTAGAGCGTTTGCAATTAAAGAGCTAAATCTAAAAAATATCACTTTTTTTACTACATAATACATGAATTATATAAAAAACCGCATTAGAATCCGTTGTGTAGTTTCAAATGTATAAGGGGACAGACAGCGGAAAACGAGTTTGGTTTATACTATGTAATGATTATAGACTATTAAAGATACTATAGACTAGGGCTCTCATTGGTGAACCTTTCTAATGATGATAACCTTTTTTAGTTTTAAATATTAAGGAAAAAAGGATAATCCCTTAAAGGTTTAATCATGTTGTAAAAACTGAATAGCAACTTGTAGAGTTATTTATTGTTTTGCGATTTTCCCGTGTCAGTAAAGGGAATTACTGTAAGCGTGGGGTTTTTATTATTTAATTTTATAGATAAATAATATGTTTAATATGTCTTCACAGTTCTATTACACGTTAATTTTAAGTACAGATGTTGTCGGTATGAGTTTGAAATAATGTGGTAGTGCCACGCAGTTTGCTGGATGAGTGCGCCGGGTTGACCGCCTATCACTTTTATCTCTCAGAATGTCGACGTAAAGTGGCTCATACTGCATTTCATTTGGTGAGAGAGGTATCCCTACATTGAACCAATTTCTATCTCCTACCCTCATCTCACTTTCGGTCCCTTCCTTATCCCAATTTAAAAGCTGACTGTAACACATTTTGTGTTACAGGTGTCCAAGGGCGGCGTTAGTTGCTTACCATAAGGTGACGCGCTTGCTCATGTGCCACCCTATAATAAAAATAAATGTAAACTAAAACATATTCTTATAAACTTAAATATTCTGTTAGTAGAAATCTCGATGAGCGACTTCTACTGGCACTTACAAAACCAAACTTACAACCAACTCACCATCAAAGAGGTTAAATTTGCTTTTGGATAATATAATGCAATTATGAATCAAAATTTAAGCAACGATAAGAACATCTTAATAAAGATTAACATCATGATTTTTTTAAAGATATCATCATCATTACATAGTATAAAACAAAGTCGCTTTCTGCTGTCTGTCCCCATATGCTTATATTTTTGAAACTACGAGACGGATTTCGTAAAATGTGGCACAGAAAAAGTCATAATTTTAATGATTTAGCATTTTAATTGCAAACGCTGGCTGAACCCTAAGTGATAAATCAAAATAATGTGCTGTATTATTCTACACATTTAAAAGGTCTACAAAAAAGTCCGCGATGGTATATATCTATGTAACCCGCGATGACCATTTTTGCATCTAAGGCGAAACAAAGTTCGCTGAGTTTTAAAGTTTAAAATAACATACACATAACATAACATAACTTCACCGAGCACTAAGTCGCCAGTCATCGATATTTCTCACACATAACTTCCGAAAAGAATGTCGAAAAGTCATTGGTGTGAGCCAGTGTCAGGAATCGAACCCGGACTTCTGGATCAGAAGCGGGATGCTCGCCACTGCACCATATAGACTTAAATAAACCTTAAAATATTTTAAAATATGTTTTTGTTGCTACACAAATCATTTTCAAAATTTTGCTCATAACTCATTCAATTAAATAAAAGAGAGTTACAGTGCAATTCAAACATTTACAACATTATTTTAAAACAGCGGTGTGTTATTATAAAGAATTTGAAGTAAATTTTCTGAGAACATGCCGTGTAAGTTAGAAATAAAAATATAATATATAGTCTATTAAACAAAATGGACTGCTTCATTGACCCAGTGGCTAATCAGGTCGTGAACTCTATATTTTTTAAATTTATAACTTCTTGTAACTGCGTGAGTATTGTACGTTTTATCTCAATTTTTAATTATATCGCAATTGAAAGTACAATTTAAAATAACTACATTATTCTTCTTTTTATATTTCACGCTTTGGATAGAATAACACCATAAAAGAACTTCTCGCCTTTTTCTACCTAAAGGTGTAGGCAGCGGACTCGACTTGCCGTTATGTTTATGTCCCAAATGGAATAGGTCGCGAATCCATCAACATATACCTGGCACAAAGTTGTTAGTCATCTATATGTTTATCTTTATCACACATAACTTCCGAAAAGAAATTTAAAAAGTCATCGGTGTGAGCCAAGATTCGAACCCATGACTGTTTGATCCAGGACTGGGGTGCTCGACTACTGGACCACCGAGACTTTTGGAAGAATAAAAGTGGTATAAAGTAAAAATAAATAATATATAACTTACTCACGCCAGCAATATAACGACGTTCGTACCTTTCAAAGTAAATGTATTTCAATAAACCGTACGAGATTTAAATAACTCTCGCGAATAAATTGAAGAACACCATACCGAAGCTTGACCCTTGGACAAAGATAGGAGCAACTCGTGAGCAAAATTTCCACGTGTTAAAACGGTTCCACAATTCTTTTCTTATTATTTTGAATAAGGTAATACTCACGTTTAGCCTGAGGTAATATTGTTGATACGAGAACTCTAAATTTATGGTGTCATGCGCAGGTTGCACACAATATTTATTGCTAGAGTAATTGTAACACGGACACTATTTCGTTATTTATACCTGTTTGTTTTGCTTTTTTTTCTTTTTTATATTTAGTCTAGCTTTTTATGACTTTTGTCTATCTCTATCAACTTCTGGATGCTAGCCCTTTGCATATATCGAACTAC
The DNA here is from genome assembly GCA_905147225.2 of Euproctis similis. Taxonomy (NCBI): domain Eukaryota; kingdom Metazoa; phylum Arthropoda; class Insecta; order Lepidoptera; family Erebidae; genus Euproctis; species Euproctis similis. The sequence continues at coordinate 13,552,315 of LR990105.1, forward strand.
ATAGTTTAGTTATAAAGTAGGATCATACCATCTCATCCCATGGGTGTCGGAAGAAGCAACTACGAGTTTAGAACTGATGTGGACATCATGACTCGATCTTGATGAATTACAAAGAAACTGATCGGTTTTTTTTCTGAATAGGAGGGCTAACAAGCAATCGGGTCAACTGATGTTAAGCAACTACCGCCGCCCGTTGACACTTGCAACACATATAGTGCTACAGTTGCGTTGCCCGCCTTTAAGGGTTTAGGATGGGAAAGGGAGGGGAAGGGTGAAACGCGACACGAGCCACTTTACGTCGATATTCTGACAGGCCGTGGTATTCTACCGGTTGAGCCGGCCCATTTGTGCAGTAAACTGCTTGGCTCTACCACTGTTAAAATTTGTCTCTGTCCAAATTTGTATTTTGTTTGTTCTTAACAAAGGGAACTTATCATCACTTGACTGTCATACGACTATATCATTAGATATTATTAATATTATTTTTATACGATTATATGTACTCTATCATTTCCTTTGTATACATGATATTACCAGGCCTATGTAAACTGAACAAAAACACTCCTATCTTCTGTAATAATCGGTTAGCCATCAACGCCATACAATAGATCAATGAAATGGATTTTTTAATCAAAAAATATTATCGTATCTCATTCTATTGTCGACGATCCAACGTACGATAGCCATAATAATTGAAGCCTGTCCAAAAGGTATTGATTACTTGATAATATTTCATAAAAAATAAGAGTTTTTCCAGTTGATATTGTGAACGAATCATCGAGCTGGCAACTTTCGTATATGTAATTAGGTTTTTTTTCTTAAACGCGAGCTTCGAACGACATAAATATAAAATAATAGTGACTACAGACATATCCGCTGATCATGTTATGAATCAGGCCGTATATATATATATATATATATAGCTTCACATTTTAAAGTAACGCTTTTAAGTTATATATTTGACTATCATTACATAGTATAAAACAAAGTCACTTTCCGCTGTCTGTCTCCTTTTATGCGCATATCTTTAAAACTCCGCAACGGATTTTGATGGGGTTTTAATAGTTTTCATGTACAGTGTAGTAAAAAAAGTGATAATTTTCAATATTTAGAACTTTAATCGCGAACGCTGCCTGAACCCTAAGTGATACATCAAAACAACGTACTACATTATTATATACCTTTAAAAAGTCTACAAAAAAGTCCGCGAGGGCATATGTCTATCTCTTAAGGATAACCCACAATGACCATTAGTATTTTTTTACTTTTTACGAGAAATAATGGGCTATTTACGAAGCGATTTTAAACATTACAGTATTAATTTTCATCCAATTAAGTATGTTAAATAGATTGTGCATGTAATATAGATGATCTTGGCCCTTTACAGCATGAGATTTAAACAAATATTTTCGAAGATATTGCAGTATTAACATAGCGGGACAGCAGATAATACTTTTGATGCGGAACAAAGTTCGCCGGGTCAGCTAGTTTATTATTTTAGTCTTGGTGGTCCGGTGTCGAGTACTTGGCTTCTGAATCCAGAGGTTGCGGGTACGAATCCTGGCTTACACCAATGAATTTTCGAAGTTTCTGTTAGTTATGGGTGATAAATATCGAAGACTAAAAATTTAGTGCCCAGTGGGAATAGGTTTGCCACCAATTCCATTTAGGACGTAAACATAACGGCGAGCTGAGGCTTAACAGCCACAGCCACTTTTTGGGTAGAAAAAGGCATGAAGTTATGTTTTGTTATATTTATCTATAAAATAAATGTATAGTTTGTTTTACTGAATTGTTGTTAACACACTTAACAATATCTTTTTCATAGCAGTAATAGAATTAAATTAAATGTTTTAACTTAAGAAATTATTCAAAACAGCATACCATACGTGTATTGTGTCTGTAAAAAAATATGTACTAGCTATAGTCCGCTGATTAGATTTGACAAAAACTCTATTTGAGCTGACCGAACAAACGAATGAAATGAAGAAATAAAAAGTTAGATGAGTGTAAGCGGCTCCAACTGTTATCATCAAACTGTCATCATCTTCACTAAGCTTCTAGCTGTACGAAGATTAATTATTGTTAGGTAGGAAAAGTTGAACCGCTCTTGTTTATTTCTTCTTCTTATTCACCCCATATGTAATGTCATGTACAATGGAATAGTTTGAGTGACAGTATGAGTTTAAACATTTCTTACATAATCCCTTTTTTTACGCGAGGAAATGCTTCATGCACACCCCCCGCCTGGGTACGGCAGGGGGTGTGTGGGTAGTGTGGGACTCCCAAAACAATAAACTGCAATGCGATCCTTGGGCTACCCACTAAAACCTCGCGGCGGCCTTCCTCCGGCATTGGGGAGGCCCAGGACAATGCGTCAGCCCTCTGGTCCACCCCGCCGTCCCCCTCCGCTCTGTCACGAGGCGGTGCTCATCTTTCGGCGGGGCAGCGCCCCCGACGACCCTCCCCGGCCGCACCGGAGGGTCATCCTTCCCGGGCCACGACCCGGGCACCCCCACGGTGTGTGCGCCCTCGCGGCCCGTTGGCGGTGGCCATCACTGAGCTCGCCGCCGCCGCCTTCGAGCGGGATCGGCTCTTTCCCGATCCCGCTTGGCGGCCTCCTTCAGGAGCCTGACTGCTTCACAGTAGGAGACCACGACCCTCCACTCCTCCTCTCCCGCCAGCATTGCCGCGATCAACGCCGGCGGGGACAAGTCTCGCCCGATTCCGTCGACCAGAACTCGGCACTTGGCCGCCTAGGCCGGGCAAATCTCCAGCGTGCGCTGGGCCGAGTCAAGGTCGGATGCGCAATTGTGGGATCTCGCCGTCTCTTCACATTTTATTCGACTCAGATACTCACCGAAGCACCTGTGCCCGGTGAGTATCTGAGTCAACCTGTAGGTGACAGTGCAGGACGGCACCGATGGCGCGCTGACGCGCACAGCCCTAGAAGACTCACGCCCGTCCCCCAGGACCCGCCGCAAGGCCTCCCGCCTCCGCACTTCGTGACCCCGCGCGTCCGGTCCCCTCCTCCCCGGCTGAGATCGTACGCGGCTGCGTACATCTCGGCCAGGATGATGAAGGGGGGAGCGCGCGAGGACCGTCGCTGCCTTGTACGAGATTGTACGGTAGCCCCGTACGACCCGGATGGCCATGATCGGCTCCAGGCTCCTCAGCAGAGTCCTGGAGCGGGAGGCCCCCGCGAGGTCTCTCGACCAAACGACCCCGTACTTACATAATCCTACTGAATGTTATAAATGCGAAAGTACGTTTCTGTGTTACCTTTTCACAGAAAACTACTCAACTGATCATCATAAAACTTTGTACAACTAAACTAAAAATAAATCCGTTCGCCGGATCAGTTAGTTTCGAATAATTAAAATACATTAATGGAGGACCAAATTAAAATCTACTATATGCTATGCAGAAGAATTATTTTAAAACAGTCTATTAATAAGAAGAATAGCGTAACGCGTTCTCTCTTTTCCTTTTATTTTATGAACACTGATTGCATCGCTTTTGATGAAAAGAAGCAGTATTTTGATGTCTTCTACAACTGAGTATATGGTGAGATGGAACTCTTCAAGATTCTTATTTCGTATATCACTCTTTTCGAGACAGGGCTTTCAACTTAACTATTATTTTTCTGGGGCTGTTGTTATTATATGAAAATTAACCTGGGTCTTGCTCTCAGTCAGCCGGGAGTGAAAGAAAAACATATGGCTGACAAGCTTACACAGCACAACACCGGAAAATGGCGGGATAACCATGTAAAAATATGGGTCAACCTAAATGATCTTGGTAGGGACGGGCAGCAGCGTCCCTATCTTTAAGAGAAGGTTCACCCCCTGCGGTCTCCAACACGTCTGCCCAGCGTGGGGACTATGGGCAAAAACCTCCAATGAGAAAAGCGCGCTTACAACGGCCCCCAGTTCCCGGTGGTCCCACTATTCTCGGCCAAGGCAGCGGTCGTGGTAACGGTGGGACAGGGGGTGTGAAGAATCTCCGGGTTACGGCAGGCTGCCAAAAACAACTACTCGTGGCCACATATAACGGACGCAGTCTTCGGCTGGACCAACACCTCACCGAACTCGAGGTTGAGCTGAGTTGCTTGAACTGGCATATTCTAGGGCTGTCTGAAGTCCGGCGAGAGGGGGAGGACACGATAACCCTACAGTCGGGCAACTTGCTCTACTTTCGGGAAGGTGACCAGCTCTCCCAGGGGGGTGTCGGTTTCCTCGTTCACAAGGACCTCGTTAGCAGCGTTGTGGAGATCAGTAGTGTGTCGACCAGGGTAGCGTACCTTGTACTGAAACTCACCAACAGGTACACCCTGAAGGTAATACAGGTATATGCGCCGACCTCGACATACTCTGACGAGATAGCCGAGGCAATGTACGAAGATATTGCAAAAGCAATACATGGTACCGCCAAGGCTCACTACAACGTTGTTATGGGGGACTTTAATGCCAAAGTGGGAGTACAAGAACGCGGCGAAACGAAAATCGGTCCATATGACTTGGGGTGCCGGAATCACAGGGGCCAGATGCTGGTCAACTTTCTGGAGTCTGAAGGGCTCTTCTTGATGAACTCATTCTTCAAGAAGGGTCTCCACAGGAGGTGGACATGGCGAAGCCCGGATTCTGTGACAAGGAACGAGATAGATTTTATCATTACGGATAGTAAGCATATATTTAGAGATGTCTCTGTGATCAACAGGTTCAATACTGGAAGTGATCACCGACTTCTTCGAGGCTCTCTAAATATTAACCTGAAAGCTGAAAGGACCCGGAAGATGAGGTCTATTCTCCGACCTACGCCACTCCAAATAGCCGAAACCGAAAAGTTCCAAATGGAACTTCAAAATCGGTTCGACCTGCTGGAAACCACAGGCAACGTGGACGAAAAGACCGCCACTGTGGTCAACACGCTGAGGGAAGTGTCTCAAAGGTTGTTCCCGAGATCGCAGAAAAAGGAGTCCAAACTCTCTGCTGAGACGCTCGAGCTGATGAGGCAAAGGCGAGAAACTCCATTCGATCAGCTGTCTTCGTCAGAATGGAAAAACCTAAACCAGCAAATTAGAAAGCTGATGCGGCGCGACCTTCGTCGGTCGAATACTCGAGCGATCGAGGACGCGATCGACCGCAACAAAGGGTCGAAAGTGTTCACTCAGCAGCTTGGAAGGTCCCATCTGACGAAGCTGAAAACTGCGGATGGACGTGTCGTCACCTCTAAGCCCGAGATTCTCGCAGAGATCGAATCTTTTTATGGGCTCCTTTATTCCACACGGATGACCAAGCCGACGAGACACAGCGATGATGACCACAGAGCCCCGCTAACGCGTCACTATAGTGAGGACATCCCCGACTTTGCAGAAAGCGAGATTAGTGCGGCTCTCGAGCAACTCCAGAACAACAAGGCACCCGGTGATGACGGAATCACAACAGAACTTCTAAAGGCCGGCGGGACTCCTATCCTAAAGGAATTAGCAAGTCTTTTTGATTCCGTCATACAACAGGGTATAACACCACAGGTTTGGAGCAGGAGTGCGGTGGTGCTGTTCTTCAAAAAAGGCGATAAGACCTTACTGAAGAATTACAGACCCATCTCACTCCTGAGCCATATCTACAAGTTGTTCTCGAGGGTCGTCACGAATCGTCTCGCTGCAAGACTCGACGAATTCCAGCCTCCGGAGCAGGCCGGGTTTCGAAAAGGCTTTAGTACCGTAGACCACATCCATACTGTTCGGCAGATTGTACAGAAGACCGAAGAGTACAATCAGCCGCTGTGTATGGCATTCGTGGACTACGAAAAAGCCTTCGACTCCATCGAAACTTGGGCAGTTCTGGATGCATTGCAGCGATGTCGGATTGACTGGCGTTATATCGAGGTGTTGAGATGCTTGTATGACACCGCCACGATGACTGTCCAGATACAGGACCAGGTGACGAACTCCATTGAGCTAAATCGAGGTGTAAGACAGGGAGATGTCATATCTCCCAAACTCTTCACCAACGCTCTGGAGGACGTCTTCAAGACACTGGATTGGACTGGACAGGGTATCAACGTGAATGGTGAGTACATCTCGCATCTTCGGTTCGCCGACGACATAGTTGTAATGGCAGAATCGCTGGAACAGTTAAGCGGAATGCTGCGCAGCCTAGACGAATCCTCTCGACGTGTCGGTCTGGGCATGAACTTGGACAAGACCAAGGTCATGTTCAACGAACATGTCGTGCCCGGATCGATAAATGTCGATGGGTCAATTCTCGAAGTCGTAAACAAATACGTCTACCTAGGCCAAACTATCCAGTTAGGTAGACGAAACTTCGAGAAGGAAGCCGACAGGAGGATTCAGCTGGGTTGGGCCGCATTCGGCAAACTGCGTCGAGTTTTCGGCTCGCCTATACCGCAATGCCTGAAGACCAAAGTCTTTGACCAGTGCGTCCTACCAGTAATGACCTACGGTGCCGAAACGTGGACACTTACGGTGGGGCTAGTCCACAAATTTAAAGTCGCTCAGCGAGCTATGGAGCGAGCTATGCTCGGAGTATCTCTGAAAGATAGACTCAGGAATGAGTATATCCGACAGAGAACCGGAGTAACCGACATAGCTCGTAGAATAAGCTCGCTGAAGTGGCAATGGGCTGGTCACATCTGTCGAAGGACCGATGGTAGATGGAGCAAGAAGGTCATTGAGTGGAGACCGCGACTTGGTAAGCGTAGTGTAGGACGCCCACCAGCCCGATGGTCAGACGACCTCAGAAGGGCTGCTGGAAAAGACTGGATGCGGAAGGCAGAGAATCGGATGTTGTGGCGCACATTGGGAGAGGCCTATGTCCAGCAGTGGACTGCAACAGGCTAATGATGATGATGATGAACCTGGGTCTTTTGAAATTGACTACTAGAACGATTTTTTGCATTACTCTCTACTTTAATAGACACTCTGCTAGAGATGCTGCAAAAGAAACTATGTAATTACAGCTCACTAGAATTTCTATATAATTTTAAATATTATATGCCCATTACGACAGTTGTGCCATTGTTTTTAGTTATTTCGTAATAATATTGACGTAAGATTGTACGGTTGTCTCTTATTATCTGATGCGGTCGCAAACTGCTATGTTGTCAAGGCCTTGCGTATTTCTACGTGCTTATTAATGTTTTAGGTCAATAAGGAAATAATGAACATACACATTTTTATGTTATATTTTAATGAAAGCTATAAGTAGTGGCATGTTTTCACTTTCTATTTTTAGATTGAAATCGATCGTGAGAGGTCACGGGGTTCGGGTAAACGGCGTTTGTTAATCGTTAGATCCGTAATCTTTATATTTATTTTTAAATATAATGAGGGAAACGAGGACAAAGTCCCCCTGATAGAAAAAACTATTATATTAGCCAAAGGACTATTGCAATATCAAGAGAATTTTAAAATCTAACAGTTAAGGAGATACTATATACTAGCAAATTGTTTTGGAATCCTAAAACATTTTTCTCAGCTAGAAAGTCAATGTCTAAAACCTATTATTATTTTAATAAAAATGTATGTTCTCGATTATGTAATTTTCGATGTTAATATTGTATACATTTTCTTCAATAATAGTGATGTGATGATGAAATAATTATATTTCTTGGAGTAAAATGAAGTTCGTGGGTGTATAAACGTCTAATTGAAAGGACGGGAGAATGTCAGATCGTGTCAGTGGGTGTACAATAGAGCTGAGGTTTTTAATATAATTGTAACTTATAAACGCTATCAGTACCATTTTATATACCTTTAAGATGTTTAGAAAAAAGAATCTATTTATTGCCTGAATATTTGTAAATTTTCAATACTTTCACCAAGACGACATAAATAGTAACCAGTTATTACCGATCATGGTTATAAGTGAAAATATATTCATTTAGGTAAACCTTTGACTATATACTTGTAACAATAGAGACAATACTGATATTTTCTTATGATTTTCATTTATTAAAATTAAACGTATCGCGTTCGAACGGAAGATGATGTCAGGAGGATTAAAACCGACACACATGTGTGACAAGAGTGATGAAAGTGTAAGATGCCAATAAGGTCTGTATGAATCGTGCCTTATAACGCGTTATTCTCTCTGCCTACTCTGCAAGGGATTTTGCGTGAATTTATATAAAGTATAGTGATTTTTGAAGGTAATTTTTATGCAGAACAAGATTATTAGCATAAAAAAAATATATTAATTATCTTTTAATAAAACGAAACAATATTTCCTCAGCGGTGATATAACGGAGTAATATTTTAAAATATTATAACAATTTACTGCGGATATGAAAAATTCCTCGAATGGGTACGGCATATAAATTTCCCTGTGACCCATAAAAAGGGGGGGTGTGTTCCTCTCATAATTCCTTTTTCATTGAGACAAATATTCGTATAACCGTGATATTAGAAGTGCGTGCATGCCTTGCACGAAGTGAATACTGTCATACTGGCAGTTCAGAATTTAATTTATAGACATTTTTCTCTAGACGAACAGCTTTAATCAGTTTATGAATATCTCGACTTTACTTTTGTGTGAAGTAATGTTTTTCGCTATGATATTCAACAAGTATAATCTAGATACAATTACAGAATACAAAGATAATATTTAGTCTGTGTTATGTTTTAATTTTTAAAGTATCTATTCTTATACTCTTCCTACTTCTATCCCTCATAGTCCCGGCGGTCCTGTAGTCGAGCTCCCCACTTATGATTCAGAAATCGTGGGATGGATTCCGAGTTGGGAAGCTTTGTGCGATAAATTCGATGACTGACCACTTTGTGCCAGGTGTATGACAATAAGTTCCGCCACCGATTCAATTTAGGACGTAACAATTCAGCGAGTCGAGGTTTAACGGGCGCTGCCGACCGTCTAGTAGAAAATATTATGGCATGAGGTTAGCCCTTTTACTCAACACTAATAAGCGTGTGTACAATACTTTTTGAAAATAACTTTATTTAGTAGAAATGTTTTACAGTAGTAAGTCTTGCAATTCGTTGCATGAATGGGCCGACTCAACCGGTGAAATACCACGACCTCTCGAAATATCGGCGTGAAGTGGATCGTGCCGCATTTCGTTCGGTGTGAGAGGTATCCGGAGGCCCCACCTCTTTCCCTTTCCTCTCCTCATTCCACTTCCGATCTCTTGCTTATTCCATTTTAAAAGCCGGCAACGTAACTGTAACACTATCTGTGTAACAGTAGTCCATGGGCGGCGTTAGTAGCTTACTATCATGTGACATGCTTGCTCATTTGCTCTCCTATCCCATAAAAAATAGACATTTATTTGCTATAGTAAGAAGAAATAAATTTATTACATTATTAACAATATATACAAAGGAATAAGATTAGAAGGCTTATAATGGCAATAGCGGGTTTTTTTTAGTCCATCAATCATGGATAAAAGTACCTCAAGGATACATTTGAAGTAATGTGACAACAGTAGAGCAACGCAGTACGCAGTGCGATTGGACTGGCTCGACCGGTATAACGCCGCGTCCTACCTGAATATAGTCATGCCGCGCATAGAAGGGCTGACAACGCCTCTGTGATAATAATTTTATAGAAGTTATTTATTGGAAGCGCTTGTCACTTACCATCACGTGACCTGCGTTCCCAAATCTAGTGAAAAAAAGATATGAACATGAAAAGCGTAATTATTCATTCACTACAAAGTCGCTTTCAGCTGTCTGTCCACTTAAATGCTAAAATCTTTTAAAATCTTTGAAACAACGCAACGGATTGTGATGTGGTTTTAATAATAGATAAAGAGTGTCAACGGGGTGGTTTGTATGTATAATTTATGTCTAATGCAGTAAATAAAGTGTTATTTTTTGTGTTTTAACACTTTAATTATAAACGCTAGCTGAACCCAAAGTAAAAAATTAAAACAATGTTCTACACCTTCAAAAGGTCTACAAAAAAGTCAGGCGATGGTGTATGTCAATCTCTAGATAACCCACAATGATTTCAACATTTTTATTTCTTCATATTGCTTCTAAAGCGAAACAAAATTCGCTAGGTCATCTAGTTATTAATAAATAAGTGCTGAAATTTGTTTGATTGACTAAATCACAAAAAAATACCAAAGTAGTTTTTTCCTCTTGCGCATTATGGAACCCAATTAATGAAGGTAGGCGTAACATACTAATTATCATCATGCTATTCCCCAAGGGAACGAATATCGGGTTATAAATTGGGTATAGCTTATTAGTTCAGAAGCGATACGGAGTGTGTATTCTGAATTGAAGGTAATAATGTAATAATTTTGGAACGGAACAAAATTAGAAACAATAAATTAGAAATTACCTATTTATTATTCATCTATTACTGTTTAGTTTATTTTCAATCTTTTCAAAATTAAAATAATTTTTATAGAATACACATTTTTTACCTATTTTCAATTTCAATGAATGAAAACTTAAGGAATACTTTTGTTTTAAAAAAAAAAACAAATATAAAGCATACATTACTTTCTATTAAAGTAATTAACTTTTTTAAGTAATTAAGACAATAAGGAGAAGAAAGCTAGGAAAAAATCTATGCGAAAATGATCTATTGCTGTATTTTACTCCTGCTGGAGGATAAACCACCAACGATAACATTCCCAAAGAGGGTTGACGTCAGGCAGGCGGTTGGTCATAAAACCATAGCCAAAATTTTTGACAGCTGGATAGTTCGAAAGGATGACATGCTGTGCTGTCCCCATTTGGAGTAGGATAAGAGTAGGCAAATGATGATTTTACTTTTCAGTAAAGTATTTTCTAATGATAAAATAATTACGAAATTGTATCCGTTACTTTCTTAATTTATCGATTACAAGTAACCGAAAAACTGCTTCCTTTTTACACTAATATTACTAAAGATTGTTAATTAATTATCATAATCATGTAAAGTAATTAAACATAGTTAGACAGAGACGATAGTTAAGTTCATTATTACGTATATTTCGCATTTCTTAATTTAAGGGAAACGCCTCGCCTTACATGAAAACGTGACATGTATGAATTGAGCAGTCATTTTGTACTACGGTACCATGATATCTTGGATTTGGAAGTGAACAACAAATTCTCATGATTCCAAACAGTCACTGTATTAGGAGGATACTCATTATAAAAGTAGATTCTTTAGACTATCTTGAAATTATTTTTTATATCCTTGCTGCTCGTCTGATGCTACACCGTTATCGACTTTCTAATGACAGTATCTTTTTACATAAATATCATATTCGCCCAGGTTATATTTCAAAACCAATCAACATCTAAGAGACACAAAAAATGGATACAATAATTTTAGATTTATTAGTAAATGTACAAAAACTGAGGAGATTTGTCAACTCTATATATTTTCGTTTACTCACAAATTTTCTACACGTTCATTAAAAATGTATTTATAGATTACGAAGACATGTTCGTGTATAATAAAAATGGAATATATCTTAAAAAATATTTATAAAAATGTATAAATCAGAAAATTTTCCGACATTTCACGTATCACATCCAGTTTTATTACTTACTCTCTCAACATACGCCTCGTATATTCCGGGAGGTGTATCCTCATTTTGGAGTCATTACACGAAATAGTATCACCATATAAATTCCCAAGAGGGGGGGAAGGGGAGAAAGTGACTTTGCAGCTCTTGTTTGTTTATACACACCCATATATATACATATATATACTATGGTTAATTAAGTTTTTGTGCGGTCGCGGATTAGTGAGTTTTGTAGGGGAGCAAAATTGCCACGCTAATCGTGATATAGTGTATGAATTGTGAGTTGAAAACTCTAATTGAATAAAACGACAATTTTTGATCAAATTATCATATATAAAGCGTAGTAAAATACACAATTTGATATTCGCAATTACAAATTTATGTTGATTGATGAAATTATTTGTATTGTTTGTAGTGAGTACATAAATATTAGTATTTCATGACAGTATTAAATTAACTCAGCTGAGAGTTGACATTTGCTTTAAATGCAGATATTTAAGGATTTTATGTATAAGTTATAGTGAAAAACGATTAGAGCTATTGTTTTTTTTGGGAAACGAGAGAAAACGAGCAAGCGTGTCATCTAGTGGTAATCGACTGGCGCCGCCCATTAGTATCTGCAAGACTGCGTTGCATTGCATATTTCTTTATGTCAATTTTCTGAGAGGTTGTGATATTTCACCAGCCGAACTGGCCCATTCATGCAGCTAACAGCCACAATTGACGTAATTTCACTTTGTTGTAATACAATAATTTTTACAGTGGTAGAGCTAAGCAGTTCGCTGCAGGATTGGGCCGGCTCGACCGTTGAAATACCACGACCTCGCAGAAGATCGACGTAAAGTGGCTCATGCCGCGTTTCGTTCAGTGAGTCAGGTACCCGGAGGCCCACCCCCCTTTCCCCATCCTTTCCTATCCCCTATCCCTTAAAGGTCGGCAACGCAACAGTAACACTATATGTGTTGCTGGTGTCCATGGGCGGCGTTGGTTGCTTACACACCAGGTGACACGCCTGCTCGTTTGCCCTCCTATCCCATAAAAAAATAAAAAATAAAATCATTAGTAATTTAAAGTATCTACTATTTTTGACTGGCGTAGTTATTTAGCAGTTGGCTTCTGATCCTATCGGAACTGGTTGACACAAAAGTCTTATATGAAATGTTTCCAAAAGTAAGTAGTAGATAATAAATATCGATGTTTCACAAAACCTTACAAATCTTCGAATAGACGTCAGACTCAAAAATATACTTCATCGAGGCAAAACTACAGCTGTACCTTCGGGTAAATTTTAAGCATAGAACAATATAAAACAATCTTGAATGTGCCAATTGTAATAAAGCAAAAAAAATAATTCCAAGGTTAATATTTATTTAGAATTACAACATGTAAATGGTCTGTCTTCACAAAAAAACTTTGACGATGAAGGAATGTTTGGACATATATATAAATGGATCAGCATTGGTATCATAAAATAGATACTATAGTAGGTTTAGAGGTTCTTGTAAGTTCTCAAAGGTATATTTAAATCATGAGTTGGTGTCCGCTGGACACGAATTCCACAATGCATTGGCACGACAGTTGGGATCAGATGTAACGGTTTACGTTCCGAGCAATATCACGAATAATTATATTTTAAGAAAATACATTTTATTTTAATTCCAGTATAGATTAAACTAAACTATTCCGTTTTTCAAATATCTTTAACAACATTACTTCTAAAATCTGTATTCTTTTATTTTTCACTAGCTGACCCGGCAAACTTTGTTCCGCATCAAAAGTAGTAACTGCTGTCCCGCTATGTTAATACTGCAATATCTTCGAAAATATTTGTTTAAATTGCATGCTGTAAAGGGCCAGGATCATCGATATTACATGCACAATCTATTTAAGACACTTAATTGGATGAAAATTAATACTGTAATGTTTAAAATTGCTTCGTAAATAGGCCATTATTTCTCGTAAAATAATCCCTAAGAGATAGACATATGCCCTCGCGGAATTTTTTGTAGACCTTTTAAAGGTGTATAATAATGTAGTACGTTGTTTTGATTTATCACTTAGGGTTCAGGCAGCGTTTGCGATTAAAGTTCTAAATCTTGAAAATTATCACTTTTTTACTACACTATACATGAATTATAGATCAAAACCATCCAGTTGACACCCTCTAACTACTAAAAAAGGGACAGACAGGGAAAAGTGACTTTGTTTTATACTATGCAATGATTTCATAATCTAATAAAGACTTTAATTGAGGCCGTGGTCGAGGCGATCCATTCATGCAGCGAACTGTTTAGCTCTATCGCTATCGAAACTCTTCAAATTCTCTCCAAACTTTTTGATTTATTTTATTTTTTATACAATTCATTAATGTTTGACGTCTTTAGTAGCTGTAAATTTAAAGCAGTTTCATACAAAGTAACGATTTACTTATCGAAGTAATTACCCAGTTATTCGTTAGATATTGAACGTCAAAAGAGTCTTAATTAAGGCTTTAAAATGCTTATAAAGTTCAAGTTAAGGTAAATTTCACACTTTTACGATTTTTATACAGTCGTATGCGGTTGTAGCGATTTTTTTTAGTAAAATCAAAGGGGATTTTTTTCTTATAATAGAACGGGGTAAACGAGCCTGCGGGTCACCTGATGGAAAGCGATTACCGCCGCACAAAGCGTCTGCAATACCAGGGACATCAATCACATCAGCGTTGCTGGCCTTTGAGATGGGAATAGGAGCGTTTTTTGAAGGTTCCTAGGTTATCTTAAGATCTCTCTCTCTGTCCCCGTCCCCCCCCCCTTTCTCTCTCTCTCATCTTTTTTAAAGATAGAAACTGTAACTAAAATATAATGAAGTAATGTAAATTAGATATAGATGTTATATTTTATCCCATAAAAACATGAACAAAATTATAAATATTTAAAAAAACTTGCTTGTAGATTTATCTGATTGTCTTAAATAATGTGAGATATGTTAAATGAAATATAATATACTTATTTGCAATGTGAAATTTGCCTAATATTTAATATTTACTTATTCTGTTTTCGTTTAAAATGATCTCACTGTCTCTTTGAACATAAAATGTTCACGAAATAAGGGATTAAATATTTTAAATATTATGCGGAGAGTGAATTTATGTTAATATTTAATAAAATATTCCTAATTATTATTAAACATATAAAATATTTGTACAAATTTGCCTGGAGTATGCTACAAGTAGACCGCGCAAACTTCACACTGCTATATTTTATGCATTAACCACAGAAAAAGATTATTGCCCCGCTTATATTAATCGTAGCGTGATGATCCTAAAACCTTGCTCGGCAACTGGACTGCCGTGAAAGAATTTTTGGCATCGAACCAGCGGTTTCTGAGATTAGCGCGTTCGGTTAACAAAATCTTCGGCTTAAGCAAAACAACACACTCTTACGCTTAAACGGAAGAGTTTATTATTTGATTTTATACTTATATTATATATAACAGTGGAAGAGCCAAGCAGTTCGCTGCATGAATGGGCCGGCTCGACCGGTGAAATTCCACGACCTCTCAGAAGATCGACGTAAAGTGGTTCATGCCGCGTTTCGTTCGGTGAGAGAGGTACACGGAGGCCCACCCACCTTCGCAATCCTTCCCTATCCCCTATCCCTTAAAGGTCGGCAACGCAACAGTAATACTATATGTGTTGCTGGTGTCCATGGACGGCGTTGGTTGCTTACCATCAGGTGACACGCCTGCTCGTTTGCCCTCCTATCCCATAAAAAACCACTATAAATTGGGATTTTCTGGAAAATTTGCGGCATATTTTCCGCTGCCATAATTTAGGTTGATTTCAGATGGCCTTATTGGCAAGTTTATTTAGTTATGGGTGTACCATTGTTATTAATATACAAAAACAATAGAAATCAAGAATAATTAATTGATTTTGTTTTTTAGAAATGGTAGGCACGAAGACAGTGGATTTGCAGAGTTCTAAAAGTCCCAATTTCTGTTCAGTTACAACTTGGTAAATTGTGATCAAGATAAAAAAGTAATCAAACATATCGAATGTCAATAATCAGAATAAAATCAAACCAGATATTTTATTCAAATAAAATGTCTTCAAAACCGTCTAGAGATTTAATTCAAAGTTTAAGAGTATGAACATATAAAATACCCAGTCCAAAAATAATGTGTCTGACTATTAACATTAATTCAGAAAACAATAGATTTTTAATAGTTAATATAGACAAATAATAGATTTTTAAGAATAGTAGCCAAGCAACTGAACAAGTAGATCCTGTCTACGAGTAAACGTTCGATCGCAATCTAACTGATTTAAATTATAAGTAAATTATACAAACATTTTATTAACTATATAGAATATGTATAAAAGATTCGTTAACAAACCACTATACTGATAAAGGAAAGCCATTTATTTTTTCTAAGTATCAAATTCTAAGAACAGACAAATACATTATTTATGAATGGAACAACCTTTATCACAAATGGAGTTGTTTTTTTTATCAAGTGTCTTTTCATTATTGGCCGTTGACCCCTGATTGGTAACACGATCTTTATTAGATAGAACCTTGTTATTTGTTGGCCGAAAACCTTTTTAGGATACATCAAAGCAGTACATATCACTAATCACATACTCAGTTCTGGATGTGCAGGACAAAAAATACGCTCTCTGCGTGATTAGTGGGAAATGGTTATGTTGGTTTATCTGTAACGTTGTTCAAAGTTTCATTTATTTCAAACATGTTGTTATTCTTAGGTAACGATATATAGTAATGATAACATTTGTCATTGGCAACTGATTTGATGAAAAAAAAAAAAAACTTAATTGAACAAAGACATTTCTTAATAAAAGCTGATGAAAGGAATATCTATGATTATAGGAATATCTATTGATATAATATACTATCTATAATATGACAGTCTGTCAGAAATTGAAATGATGATGTCTACAATTCAAGTTAGTAGCTTAACATCGGTCAACGCTCAAAAGTTTTTATATAATGCGAAATGAAATATACCTACAGCCAGGTAAATTTTAAGGCCTTTAGTGAAATTTTATAAAGGTACATCAATTTAAGCTTTAGTTTCTTAGACGGAAGTGTAAACCAAAAAACTAAGATTAGGTACCAGTATATACGTTTAGTAAAACTATAAAAATGTTTACGATTCAACAAAACTCAGATTAAAAGAAACCAAGAATAATATAATATCATTATTGCCTTTTTTATGCTCCAAAATTCAAGATAAAATTCTGGGATTTAATTTGTTTGGGTCTTATTTCAAGAAAAGTACTCCAAATACCATGATTTTAGTAGATTTTTCTCATCGTTACGTACAAATATCTGTACATATAACCATGGCTATGAAACATTCCGACCTTCACCTATAGCTGAAAGTCTATTTATGTCTGTACTTATATAATATTAGATCCTTTGTCACCAACTACGTTCAAAAGATAACCCCGAACAAACTTATTGAACCGCAAATGTCTTAGAACGTCAAAATCAGTTTTATTTGATCGAATTCTGAGAAAATCATCACGGATATGACTGAACTTGAATATTGAATACGTTCAAAGACATCTATCTATTCGAGCGTGAGATTCTTTCAAGCTAAGTTGCTACTTTTATAACTAAAAGATATGGCATATATAAGAATCTTTCTGTATCTAACTGCCAGAGGCATTTGAAATTTTATTAAAACTTCTCCCCTTTGAGATAACTTCTGTTTGATAAAACCCAGGAGATGGAGGTGGAGTGGGAACAAACTCTTACCCCCTCACCACTCGACAATTAATGCCACCATTTACGAAATTTTATTTCATTCGTGAATGCGAACTCCCGTTTATTTGATTATTAATAAAATGAGTTTTATTTTGTTACCGATTTGCATAATTGTTTCATTTTCACTTTTCGTCGTCCGTCCGCCATATTTGATAAAGTCCAATGTACAGAAATCTCTTAAAAAGAAATTAAACTCGAGTTTGGCAACGCTACGCTCGAGGTTTTTATTTTAGTTTTTCTTTTTCAAATTTAATTTTTCACCGCGGCCCGGAAATTGTGGTTTCTAATCTATTTCAGAGAAGAAAACTCACTTAACATTATTATCTCCAATAGCCGTTCATAATTTTAATATTGAGTCAGAATGGAGTTGATAATATATTAAATAATTATGTTCTATAATATTATTGACGGTATTATAAGACTCCTAATGAAGACTTGAGAGAGATATCAACAAGTAGATACTCGTATATAAAAAAGGATTAGTGTTTGAGTAAATGAAGCTATATTTTAAAATATTGTCTATTTTATAAGCTTTTATTTAACTTGTACTATATGTATGTTCGGGAATTTTTGAACTCACTTTTTATGTAGATACATATTTACATACATACATGTAGATACATTTTTACAGCGGTTGAGCCAAGCAGTTCGCTGCATGAATGGGACCGGCACGACCGGTGAAATACCACGACCTCTCAGAAGATCGACATAAGGTGGCCCATGCCGCGTTTCGTTTGGTGAGAGATGTACCCAGGGTATACCCTTCCTATACCCTATCCCTTAAACGTCGGCAACGCAACAGTATCATTATATGTGTTGCTGGTGTCCATGGGTGGCGTTGGTTGCTTACCATCAGGTGAAACGCCTGCTCGTTTGCCTTCCTATCTCATAAAAAATAAAATAAAACGGTGCCAATATTTTTCAGTAAGACCTTTAGTTTTTATATTGTTGAAAAAAACTTTAGCTAGTTAGTATATTACAAGAAAATACTAAACTTCTCGTAAATGAATTAGTTTTTATTGCAATATCAGAGAAAACTAACGAGACTTCCTTATTGAAGTCTTGTTAGTTTTCTCTGATATTTCAAGTACGGAAACACTACACAATCCTGTGATCATTTTATTTTATCATAAACAGTGAAAGAATCCTTAATGTTCATTCAAATCATCGTGTT
This sequence comes from Euproctis similis, assembly GCA_905147225.2. Lineage (NCBI taxonomy): Eukaryota > Metazoa > Arthropoda > Insecta > Lepidoptera > Erebidae > Euproctis > Euproctis similis. The sequence continues at coordinate 13,570,780 of LR990105.1, forward strand.
TTACGGAATAAGAGGGCAAACAATGGACCCATGGATAACTGCAATATAAAAAGTCTTACAGTGGCGTTACCAGCCTTTGAGGGAGAGGATGGTAAAGGATGCGAAGTGAAGGTAGGCCTCCATCCGGCGGCATCCACCTCCATCCACCACCAAACACGGCATGAGCCACTTTACATCGACAGTCTGAGAGGACCAGATTTTTCACTGGTCGTGCCGGCCATTTAATTTCTATTTTTTTCTATGTAATTCACGATGCTTACTGAAAAGTATTTTTTTGTAGATAAAGTTTGAACATTTTAATTAGTAGGACCGCGCCAAACAGGAATGGACATACCTACTACACATCGATTTTTTTTTCTAATACGCGTATACATCATGTTGTGACAATCAATTACTCACCGAAGCAACTTAATGAACAGCATTAGTATCAATCAATGTCGAATTAATTAGATCAGATACACCCACGTAAGTAGGTGGACGATAGAGAGTCGGCTCTAAGAAAATTTTTGTAACTTACACTAAAAGCCATGTAATCTATACTAAGATAGGTCTTTTATGGGACAAAGGATCAAACGAGCAAGGCTGACTAGTTCCTACCCACTTCATGAATCATTTTACTTCGCTATTTTTAGCTTGTAAAGCTTTTAGATAGACGATTTTTGATAAGAGACTACTGAAATTATTTGAAAATTACTATCTATTATGGTGTTACGCCTCCGATTATTTTAGTGCAAATAAAATAAGGCAGTACCAAGATTGCGCAGTCTTCGTATCATTACATAATTTGAAGTAAAGTTGCTTTACGTTGTTTGTCCACTTATATGCTTATATCTCTAAAACTACGCAACGAATTTTAATTTGGTTTTTTTTAATAGATAGTGGGTCTCAACAGGATGGTTTTTATCTATAATTCATGAATGATATAAAAAAGTGATAAATCCAAAATGTACTTGTTGATTACTTTTCATTTCACGGGTCAACTAGTAAATGCTTATAAACTACAAGTTAACATCGGGTAGGGCATCTTTGAAAAACTATTTATTATTTGTAAAAGATATTCACAAGAGTACTATATACTCTGAATTTTATTTAGTACTAATGACTGATCAGTGTATCTTTGCTAGAGAATTTAGAATTTAATCAGTAGTTTTCGAGTTTGTTTTGCGCAAACTTACATAAAAACTTGTGCAAAGTACCTCTATTTATTGAAATAGAGGTATACTTGTTAAACTTTTATTCATGGTAGTTACATCAGAGTTTCTCATACCAAATTGCGTATAGTTATTTGCATAAGATAGTAGGACTTATTTATTTCTGAGCGTGGTGCTCAGAAATAAATGAATGCCCGTTTGCCATCCTATCCCATAAAAAAAGTAAAATTCATATACTGATGATAATTTTCTTAAGTGGTAGTGGTTTTATTTAGTATGTGGTTTTTAGTACCATATTTTTGTATGATAAAAAAACATATTTTGCTTAAGATTTCTAAATAATAAAGGCGATTCATGAGTTGTAATTAAAAGTGATTTAATGAGGAAACATAAATAATAACCAATGAAATGAACGAATTTTACAATACCGCCATTGTTCCCGTCGCTGGCAAGAAGGTTTTTAATCACAAAGCTCGGTGAGTACATGTAATCGATAGAGCCTATAAAAAACACTCTTAAAATTTTGTTCAAACGACCAAAATAATAAACAGTAATGTGAAATTCAATAACATGCCCTTTGATCCGTGAACTGCATGTATGCATCCACACTATTCAATCGATACATAAAACATGTATCGATTGAATAGTGTGGATCTACCCTATAAGTGTTACACTATAAAGTTTGCAAAGTTATAAGCATATTAAATATATCAAGCTAAAATTAACTATATAATGGAAAAAAAACTTCAAAAAAATTATCTTTGCTTTAATCGAACTGCTTTTGAACAACTATCATCTTTTTGTTCATCACTGGTGAAAATGATATCTGTAAAGAGTTCGAAACGTCGGGAAATAAATAAAAATAAGTAAGAAATAAACGCGATATAATCCTAATAGTTGTTTTAATGTTATGAACTAAAGTGATTTTAACGTTATAAAATTATTTTTGATATTCGTCTATCTTTTTGTTTAAAATATAACTATGGTGGTTAAAAACTTAGAAATACTGTGGCTGGGTTTCTTGTACATTATTTACTTATATCCTGTAAAAAGTTCTCAGTGGTCCAGTGGTTGGTGCTCCTGATTCAGAAGTCATGGGACCGATTCCGGGCTCACAACAAATAACTTTTCCGTTGTGTAGGTAGGCCCGGTATAGCAACAGTTTCGCCACCATCATTTAAGATGTAATGTAACGTTTTGGTAAGTCGAGGCATAACAGTCGTTACACCTTCCGGTCGAAAAAGGTGATAAGTTAGGTTTATGTTAAGTTTAGTAAAATTAAAGAATAGCCCATATGTTTCATTGTTTCTTGTTATATCTAAAAAATCTAAACAGGTCATGTTTTACATAGATTTACAGTAGAGTAGGTCGGGGGTTCGATTCCCACCCGAGCACAAATATTTGTGACAAACATGAATATTTGTGTGACGTCTTGTTGTTTTTTCTATGTGTTATAAATATGTATTTACAAAAGAAAAGTATATATGTATTAATATCCGTTATCTAGTATCCATAACACAAGCATTTAGTTGCTTAGCTTGGAACTAGAGGGCGCTGTGTGTATTGTGTCCAAGATAAAATGAATAAAATAAAATAGAAAATAATACTCTTATATAGGTATGTTATGAAACTAAAAACTTCCTAAAAATATAAACAGGCTATATAAAAATATAACTATTATAAGCTCTTAATTCCAGCCAGCTTACGCGCTGCCTAGCGAGTTCGTATTTCCAACGACTAATTTCATTTATTCTAGACTACTCATGACTAACTAAATGAGATCAGTCGTTGATAAATCAAATTTATAGTGAATTTGACAGTGACTACTCGTCACCGACTAGCTGAAATTAGTAGTTGAAAATACGAATTTGCAAGGCTGGAAGCTGGCTGGAATTAAGAGTTCATAATACGCCAGCAGGAACAACATTCATTTATAGATTGGTGATTTTATCGATTCCATACAAATGTTACGTCGAACATATGCAATTTTTATGAGTTCAGAAACAATGGCACTGTTTTGAAGAATTAACCCCTGGATTAATTAACATACCCAGAGACCGTGCCCAATTACCGGACCTTTTTAATTAAAACTTGAAACTTCTCCGGTTTATTAGCTTCCTACCGTTTTAAGAGATTTAATGCCTAGATTGAACTTGAAATATATATACGTATACATAGCTAACTTGTACCTATTCAGGGTATGAAATGTTTTACACAACTACGTTCCTGATTTATGTTATATTTGAGCCTTATTAAAAAGTATGCAGTGGAATTTATAATATAAAAGAAATAAATATATTTTGGTAAATAATCTAACATAATTTCACGCCTCTTTTACCCAAAGGTACAGGCAGCAGCTGTTAAATCTCGATTAGCCGAATCGTTATGTCACGTCCCAAATAGAATAGGTGGCGACCCTGTTGCCATACACCGTAACCGTACAGCAAAAAGTCGTCAGTCATCGGTATATATCTCACAAATCTTCCAAAAAGAATTCTAAGAAATCATTTGCTTAACCACCGGTCCACTTAGAAATAAAATAATCGGATACTTTAGCTCTATCACTAATATTATCTCCGCCTATTAAGTCCTTCACAATCTTCAATGTAAAAATTAAAAAATTAAAATCTCATTATAAGTATTATAAAAACTGCCTGAAAATCACACGCTTATATCCTTGAAGCAATAGAAAGGTCGGTGTCACTTCAAATATTACTCATGGTTATTATTGCTTAACTTACTTGGTACCAGAGATTTATGTTGAGATAAACTTATAGTGGACATAAAAAGAATTCAGGTGACAGTTTAAAATGTGACCACCGGAACCTTTGGCCAGTCACATATACACTGCTATTAAGCCGGTATCACACAGTAAGCCTTAGGAATAATTTAAATCTTGGAACTTACAATAAAAGTAGAAAATTGTATCTGTTAATTTGTCTATTTGTAATATTTTATTCTATGTTTTTATGGAATAGGGGGAAAACGAACAGGCGTATCTGCTGATGGTAAGTACCTAACACCGCTCATGGACACCTGCTGCTGTTAAAGTTGCATTGCTGACCTTTCAAATGGGATAGAGCATGGATCAGAATAGGGATGGAGAAAGAAGAAGAATGGGGTTGGGCCTCCAGATATGTATCGCAGCATAAACATTGGCTCTCAGAAAGGCTTTTTTGAGAGATCCTAGTATTCCGCCGATTGAGCCGTTCCAGTCATGCAACGAACCACTATTTTGTCAGTTCAACAGTACTCAGAAACATTACATAATATAAATTACAAAATATATACAGAATAGAATAGTGGACAATTAATACAAAATAAATAATTTGTTTTATTATAAATTCAAATTTATCGTAACTAATGTTTTAAATAAATAATAAACAACACATTGACAATGTGCCATTTTCTTATTTAGTGTGTATTAAGCTTTATATGAATAAATAAAGTCGCAGGATAATTGTTACATAACTCATATTAGTCATTTAAGTATAAATGGCAATAAATTATGTGACTAATAAGTTGAGTAAAGCAAATTTCTAGGTTTTTTAATTAGTCACAAATTTTATAGCTTAATAAGTACTTTCTATAAAATAAAATATTAATGTGAGGTCAAACTTGGCTTACACGATGTTTTATTAACCATATATCTAATATTACGACTCTGAGTAATCTTCTAAAGAATCTAAGATACAAAACTGTGAGCACTGCGTGGAATTTGCTGAGTGACACTTGTCGACTGCATCGAAATAAAGGTTGTAAGGCAAAAAGTTTGATTGAACGAGAATGTCGGTGTAAAAGTAAAAAAGAATAAGTTGTGATAGTTCCGATTTGTATCCTTTCGTTATAGAAATAATGGATTATGCTGAATTAACGAAGCAGATATATAGTGCAAAAGCAAAAAGACGTAAGAGTCAACGGCGGACTCGCTAACCAAATTGAACTTTTTCGCCAACAACTGTCGTCGTGATAAGACTTTTTTTATTGTTTGATTAAATACATACATACATACATAACTTCACGCCAAATCCCTTTCGGGGTAGGAAGAGACAACAGAGCGCCATAAGGCACGATTCTTAAACACCTCACTCGCTTCATTGACTTTCATACCTCTTTTCATGCACGCGCGTCGATTTTTGAGGCTCCTAACAGCATCTTCCTCATTAAATAATTATTTTAACAGTGGTAGAGCCAAGCAGTTCGCTGCATGAATGGGCCGGCTCGATGGGTGAAATACCATGACCTCTCAGAAGATCGACGTAAAGTAGCTCACGCCGCGTTTAGTTCTGTGAGACGCTTGCTCGTTTGCCCTCCTATCCCATTAAAAAAAAACACATTTATATAGTCCCAAATTAAATTTTATCATAAGCTGGGGTCATGTAGTAATGGTACCATAACTGGAAATACAATAAGACCCACGCTAAGATAAGGTTTCAATAAATTCTATTTCAATTAACTTGTTTTCAGTGCTACTAAATTATGAACAGATTTGATTTCACTGCGCGTAGGCTGTTGGTTATTATTACACTACCCTAGATAAATTGCTAAGACGCTTATTGCGCAAATACTTGAAGATATTCGCTCAGTGGATTGTGTTTTAGTTAAGTTGTAGTCATATATAAAGTAATATTAGGTCGGGGAAAAAGTATTTTCGCATAACGTAGGTATAAACTTATTATAAAATTTCTTTGACTGTACTATTTGTGTCTGGCTGGTTTTGGTAACATTAAAAAGGTTACATTATAAAGAAAAGAAAAAAATAAAAAAAACTTGTTTCCCGCTATTTTTCATTTGTTTTTCTCTCCGTAAAAATGAGTGAATCTAATGAAGAAATTCGATACATTTTAAAATTTTATTATAAAAAAGGCAAAAATGCAACTCAAGCAGTGAAAAAAATTTGTGATGTTTATGGACCTGATGCAGTGTCAGTAAGTGTAGCACAAATTTGGTTCAAACGTTTTCAGTCCGGAAATTTTGATGTTATAGATGCACCTCGCTCTGGTCGCCCTGTTACGAATAAAATAGACGCCATTTTTGAAAGAGTGGAGCAAGATCGGCATATTAGTAGTTACGATGTAGCTGAAGAACTGGGAATTGACCACAAAATAGTTTTGACCCATTTGAAGAAAGCTGGTTATACAAAAAAGCTCGATATTTGGGTGCCACACGAGCTCACTCAAAGAAACTTAATGAACCGTGTACTCATTTGCGATTCATTATTGAGACGTAATGAAACCGAGCCGTTTTTGAAGAGATTGATAACTGGCGATGAAAAGTGGATCACGTACGACAAGAACGTGCGAAAAAGGTCGTGGTCGAAAGTTGGCCAGGCTTCACAGACTGTGGCCAAACCTGGCCTAACACGAAATAAGGTGATGCTGTGTGTATGGTGGGATTGGAAGGGCATTGTTCATTATGAGCTTTTACCGTCCGGCAAAACCATCGATTCTGATCTTTACTGCCAGCAACTGATGAGATTAAAGGAAGCAGTCGAGAGAAAACGGCCGGAATTGATCAACAGGAAGGGTGTGGTCTTTCATCACGATAACGCTAGACCACACACATCTTTAGCCACTCAGCAAAAATTAAGAGAGTTCGACTGGGAGGTCCTAGTGCATCCACCATATAGCCCTGACCTTGCGCCTTCAGATTTTCACCTGTTTCGGTCTCTTCAGAATTCTTTAGGTTCTGTAAGGTTGACCTCAAGAGAGGACTGCCAAAACTATTTGTCCCGTTTTTTTGATCAGAAGTCCCAAAGTTTCTACAGTAACGGGATAATGTCTCTGCCCACAAAATGGCAGAAAGTTATTCAACAAAACGGTACATATATATTGTAAATAAATGTAAATAAACTTTGAAAAAAATGTCTTGACTTTTCATACAAAAATACGAAAATACTTTTTCCCCAACCTATTATAAACAAATTAAATTTTGAAAGCCTAAAATAGCACAGAGCACTAAGCTTTATCAAACACAACAAGGGTGTTAAAACAGGCCGTCGGTTTGTTTGACTTTTATTCAGATTATCATTATATTATTTGGAGAATGTTTCATATTTTGTTTCCTTAATATAATGCTTATTTCACTAACGATGCTACTAAACCAAGGTGATCATACTACTGAACATTATTCTCAAACGGTAAAATATGCATTTATCGAAAAAAAAATCGATTTTATAATTACCATGTTATTATCACTTCTAAATGCACGTATCGATTGTAACACCATTTTAAATCCCTTAACACCATCGAGCAAACAAGATAACCAGCCATCAGCTATGTTGACCCAACTTAGTAAGTAGTCACCGCATCTGTTTGTCAATACTAGGTGTCAATATTATTGAAGTGTTCAATCGCTGAACAAAATCTGTAAACAAACGTGTTATCTTTGTTAATGGTTTTATTGTACTTACTATTAAAAAACATTATAGGTGTTATGTTTAGATTAATGGAGTGTGTTGAGGAAAAAATGTGTATTCGTACAAACGACTAAATTTAAATATTAAGACGTGTTAGGAAATAGTGATAGATTGTATTTAAATTTTGTAAATCATTCATTTAAATTCTAAATTCTCAGAAATTATAGTGATTATAGATTTGTATTTCATTTATTTTTATTTTTTTTTTGATTAAATAACTAATTTCTCACTCGAAAACCACTTATGTGTTGGAATCCTATGAAAGGATTCGCGACATTATTTTTACCATTCCTCCGATGGTTCGGACATGTAGAAAGGATGGATGATGCAAGATTGACTAAGCAGATATACAATGCAAAAGCGGATGGATGTAGGAGTCAAGGATGGCCTAGACACACATTCCATGACCAAATAGATCGTGTTCTGGAGAAAGGTGATGTTAGGAGCCTCAAAAATTGACGCGCGTGCATGAAAAGAGTTATGAAAGTCAACGAAGCGAGTGAGGTGTGTAAGAACGTGCCCTATGGCGCTCCGTTCTCTCTGCCTACCCCGCAAGGGATTTGACTTGAAGTTATGTATTTTTACCATTTTTAATCCTCCTATTCTTGGTATTAACATACTAAAATAAATATAAGTATGGTAACTTAAAAAAATAAACATAATTATACAATCTCTTATTAACACATTATTACTTTGAAAATTGGTTTGATTCATTCATTTAAATCACTGCTGCCGTTCTCAAGATAGGTATAGACAAAAAATATACCGAAAGATGTGATTGTCAAAAATGGTAAATATATATCAGTGAATCATGGCATGAATTATTACCGCTCCTGATTTAGAAATCTCGGCTTTTAATCAGGTTATGTATCGATGACGATTTCCTGAGAAATTATTTGAGAATAAAATATGATAAATATGATAGAATAGAAGATAACATGACTCACGAAATTTCATCAGATGTATGACAATATGCTCTATAAGTATGGCGTATTGAGACCAATTTGTCGCTGCCCACACTTTAAGGTATTAAGCGCGTATCAAAAACTTTCACACAAATAAAACATCTATATTATATTCGTATAAATAAATCACCCTTCTTGGTGACTTAGAGGTCAAATGCCCCGCTTCAGAATCATGAAAAAATGGGATGTTTTGAGACCTGAAAATTCGTCGAGTCTTTTCTAAGTTACCGCTGCCTTCAACTTCGGAGAGAAAACGGCGTGAAGTTATAGAAAAGAAAAATAATACATCATACAGATTTATTAAAGATTTGACCCAAGCGTAGAGACAATCAAAGTTGATTGAATTCAAATCAAATTATGCAGATTACGTAACATTACAGGTACTTTACTTTGTAATATTCTATCAGACATTCTAAAAACTATACCCTATGAATTCATAAATTATAATACGTCTGTAGCCAATTATTATTGCGTCATATTGTAGTACTTAGACCTGATCGTCTGATGAACTATTACGATACGTTCTATTAGAAGCATTACACATAATTTTCGCATTGCATTTTGATGAGGACAAAATTATTAGTTCCTTTGTGACGATAAAGTTTCTGATCAATAATAGTATCGTTCTTCAAAGGAATTCAATATAATAGATTGCGTGCTACTGCACTAACCTCATGTCAGTTGAAACGTATAAAATTAATTACCATCTTTAATTTTTTTTGTTTTGTTTGTGCAACGTTCGACGAGACCTTATATTTGGGTCAATGATGTTCATATAATTCAGCTTCTCAATTTGCTTTTGTCGTTCTGTCAATCTAATGTCTTGTAATATTAATTGTCTCTAGATACTAGGTTACGCCATTTTGATTTGAAGATAGATATTTTGAAATTTAGCGCTCTTTAGATTTGTTGTGTCGGTGGTCTGGAGAATCTTGCTTTTGAATTATGGAGTCTCGGATTCGAGTGAACTATTTCATGTGTGACAAACATCTAGGCATGACCAGATGGAAAGGAAAATTTCGTGGAATCCAACCAAAAATGAGTGAAATAACAAAAAAGCTCTCTTTAAATCTCACAATGTACACATACAAATTTTCTTGGCGTATGAGATTAGTTATGTTTACTTCCGCTTATATTAAATCGTGGATCATTACAAAGGATAAAAGTAGGAAATAGAGAATACTGAACAACATTTTAACATTGTAAATACTAGTCTACCTAACGTACCAACCTGCTTTATTTGTGGCTTTTTCAAGGCAAAAGCTTGACAAAATTTCATTTCCAAGATGGTCATCGAAACGAAGAGATCGTACGGCATCTGTTGGAAGTCCAGCCTCCGGCCAGATACCGTCTGTAATCATCCGACATTTTGAAGTACGTAATTGGCCCACTAATGAATGCCGCCTTAGGCAAGCCCCAGTTTACGCAATGTACCGATTGTGTCACTCGTGGTCCTTTTAAGTACCAACCGCAAGTAATATGAGTGAAACTCGTAATGGTATATAATTCTCTGCGCGTACTTTGTATATGGTCGATAATATTATGGTTGGTCTGCAGCTGTTACCTATTATTAATATGTTTTTGACCATTTGAAAAAGGCTTTCCAATAATTAATGAAACTATCAATTTGATCAGCCACGTTGTGTATTGGTAACAGAACCAATTGTGGTCGATCCCCACATGAGTACAAACATTTATTATTATGAGTTATGTCAAAAAATATTTTTATTTAATTCTGTATTATTATTACATTATAGCTATATTTAGCCAGTTAACCAGATTTGTCAGTGAAAGAGCCAGATCGATGAAATACCACGGCCTGTCAGAATATAAAATTAAAGTGACTCATGCCGTTGTTTAGTTCGGTGAAAGAGGTATCCGAAGGGGAAAGTTCCCTCCTTTCCCTATGCTCATACTCCTTTAAAGGCCGGCAACGCAACTAACACGCAACGGCCGGTAACACTATGTGTGTAGCAGGTGTCCATGAGCAGCGGTAGTTGCTTATCACCAGGTGACCTGCTTGCTTGTTTTCCCTTCAATTGTACAAAAAAGTAGTTTCAAACTACAAAATAGTAATTAGGTATAGTATAATTTAACACTGGAACAGAATCATGAAGTTCTTAGAAAAAAGAGTATGTTAGATATATTTGAATCTTCTACAGTTTCAAGACCTCTATAATGTAACGGACATGAACACCGGTTGGAGGTAGTCACATGGATAACCAAGTCGTTATGGCGAGCCGCAGCGTTACAACGCATAAGACATTTGTGAGGACATAAAGACACTACCAAATGTTTGAGAACTGCTTTTTGGTTGAGTCCAAGTTACAAATGATTAAAAAACTTTAAAAGTGTTCAATCTAATTAGGACTCATGATGCGTAATTGAAATAACAACTAATCAAGGAGGTTATTTACTTTTAATTCTTGTTCAATGGAATTATCTATATATATATAAGAGATTTCCACCTATATATTGACTCATCACGATATCTCTGGAACCATAAGGCGTAGCGACTTGAAATTTGGTAGGATTATTCCTTTCGCCGAGTAGAGGTCAGCTAAGAACGGATTTTACGAAATTCCACCCACAAGGGGGGTTACGGGGGTGTTAACAATGGAAAATTCCCATTTTTAACCTATAGCTGCTATCGACTTCAAATTTGTCGAAGATATTGCAGTATTAACATAGCGGGGCAGCAGTTATTACTTTTGATGCGAAACAGAGTTCGCCGGGTCAGCTAGTAAAATATAAAACTCTAACATCCGCACTTGACACATGACTTCTCGGCTTTTTGTTAGTAACATAACGTTAATATTAAGGCAGATAAATGTCTACACGAGTATAGCAATAAGATTGGTACCCGTTTTAAGTGACTTTTTAGTATATAAAATGGGTACTCAAGATAAAAAGATATTCATAAATATTTATGCAATATATTGCTTCATTAGTTAATATATTCACTAAGAACCGCCAATGTCTTATAGCTTATTCTTAAATATAAGTGGCAATAAAGAGGTGGACAGCCCGCAGCTATTGTTAATCTCATACATAGAACAGGTTTTTAAGAGAGAAATAAGGCCGCATAAGATAAGAACTTAAGAATGTTTTTTGATTGCAGCGGTTAATGTTGTTTATGTTGCCATGGTTTAAAAGTATCTTCAAATAGACCGTTTGTTTCTATTTATATCTGGCTTAGATTACTGTAGGTTTGCAGTTTGAAATTTAAATATACACCTCCCAATAAATCTACGAGAGCTTAAAGACCACAAAAGTGACGACACAACGTGCTATAAAAATATGTCTGCTGAGAGAAAGCTACTCATAAGATATAAAATTGTTAAAGGTTTTCCAGTCTAAGCAATACAAGCTGGTTTGGAATATCGTGGAATAAGTGACACGGATGCAACGACAAGTCTGTTCATATATAAATTACGTAAAAAAAAAAAACAATTTAAAATCACACAAACGTAAAAGTCAAACAAAATACACTCGTTCATTGGTTTATAATTTCTTTCCAACAAGATTTCTCACTACGAATACTGAAGGATGATGTGGTGACCAAAGTGGAAAAAAGTATGTTAAGATGGTTTGGTCATGTTGCAAGAATGGATGAAAGCCGACTGACTAAAAGAGTTTACGAAGCGAATGTGAGTGGCGGAGTTGGAGATGACCAAGACGGAGCTACCACGACCAAATAAATGGTCTGTTTAAAAAAGGCAAAATGCGTAGCACCCAAAACCGACGTAAATGCATGACGAGATGTATGACTGTGGATGAGGCGAAAGATGTGTGTCAGGATCGTAGCTTGTACATAGCCAAAGTCTCTGCCTACCCCCACGAGATATAGGCGTGAGCTTAAGAATGTATGAATACTTCGTGACTAAATCAGGATACCAACAATAATGAAAATTGAACTATTAAAGAGACATATCAATATAGGTTTTAAAAAGTTGATAGTCTATAACCTTCCAGTTATGTTAATAATATAATCCCTTTAAAAATGAGCGCAATCTAAATACTATTTTACAATAGACAAATCTACTTGACACGGTTACCTTCAATAAACCTTTCTATCCGTTCAGCTATTTATGCAAATCGGCAGTCGTTTAACTAAATGTCAACTTCAATTATGTAACATCTATTTGCCAGTCGGAATAAAATTAATGTCGAAATACTGCTCTTATAAAAAAAAAACAACTATTTCTAACTCAATTATAAAATTTCGTAACACGAAATAGGTATCAGATATCTGACTGACCCAATTATGATAAGAATTCTCATTATGTGACTGACAAGTATATCAATTATCTTAGATTCGATAATATAGTATGTCTTAAGAATATCAGAAATAGTAATTAACTATTAATCGAGTCGTTACAATTAATTTGAGATCGCATCACTACTCTTTTACATTAGGTAAATACAGATCTGTACAGGTTGAGTGTAAAGGGATAGTAGAAATAATCTAAATGTCGGGAATAGAGAGCGTGTGAGTAAGAGAATGGATCACAACAAGACCGAGCGATGGTGAATGACCACTTTGTATGGCTGTATGTATGTATGTATGAATGGCTGTATGACTTCCAAAATAATGTGTTACTCTTTAACTATCAGCTGAATTATTATTGTAAGATATGGCAGTGTGCATTATTACGACACCGATAGTTACTGTCGCGTCTCAGTGATAATACTTTACTACCAATGAACGGCCAATGAGAGGAACTTCGGTCTGCTTGGGTGACTGTTTGTCCAACTTGCCGCAGTCATCAGAAGTGTGTCTCTGCACAACACAACTGCAAATCCTATTGTATTATCTTTGGGTAACAGATTGAGACTAGTTTTTTTTATGGGATAGGAGGGCAAACGATCAAGTGGGTCATCTGATGGTAAGCAACTACTCACCGTCCATGAACACCGTGGTGCGTTGCCGTCCTTTAAGGGAGTGAAATGGGAAAGGAAGGAGAAAAATCATTCGGCTAACATGATCGGAATTCCTGTATACTAACAATTAATCACTAGGTAGGGTAGTATTTTGAGTTATGAAACCAAAAGTGGTTCATAAATACAGTAAAGATGGCGCTACCATAGTTCACGCACCGATAAATACATATCAATTTAACGAAATAGGCATACTTTCCGTTTGATATTAATATACGGAGAACGAAATAAAATTACATTTCTGAATCTATTGATGGAATTTAGCCCGTATAGAAGCCGGATTTAATTTAAATCAGCTAATTAGTAATCTCTTGATCAACAGTAACCGTAAAACCACCTTTAATGAATATATAATCTGTGGGCAAAAACATAGAATAAATAATGTTGAAACACTTAAATTAAGTTAAAACTCGAATTGTAAATAACAAAAGGTAAATGTTTATAATAGCCAAAACTTGTTGCTTCTTCTTCTTATTTCGTTTAATGTTTTCAAATGCCGGAGGTCTTTAAATCTGTTGCGGAATCTTTAAGGAGTTAGATTGAGTTATGATTTTGTTGGTGAAGCGTCTGGAACCAATTTTTGAGGGTATTTTTAATGACTGTTTATGTATACTTTTATGTTAAATATTTTAAAATAATTGTAAAATTTAAAAGATGATTTTAAATACGCATAGGAAGTGTACAGTAGTCGCTAACAAGGATGTGAACGAATTTTTCTAAAAATGATACTCTTTATTCTCATAGTTTTATAGATGACAACATTTATATAAAAAAATATAAATGAAATTTATCGTTTTTATTTAAGCTATTCTATGCAAGTGCAAGTGGGTCAGCTAACGGTAAGCCACTATTTACCGCCCTTGAACACCGTGGTGCGTTGCCGTCCTTTACGGGAGTAGGTGGGGAAAGGAAGGGAAAACTAGTAGTAGTTTCACTCCGTACATCCATCGCAATATTCTCATTTCCGTAATCTATGTATGGAGTGGATGTGGTGGACGTGAAGGATGGAGTGACGAAAATGGATAAAATACCGAATGAGTATATAAGAAGAGGCTTGTAGTTACGCCTATAACTAAGAAAAGAAGGGGAAATCATCTTGTGTGGTATGAGCATGTAATGAGTAGGTATGATATAAATGTCGCGAAAAGAATGATGAATGTGGAAGGAATCAACAAAAGAGAGAGACCGAAAAAAACATGGACAAACTGTGCAAAAGATGATATGACTAGGAAAGGTGTTAGGAAGGTTAAGTATGCCGACCCCAAATAGGGCTTGCAGATGACTTTTTGTGACGTTTTTTTACGTGTTGACGTGTTGTGCTCGTCAATATTTATCAGAGACAAATCGATTTGAAAATACAATTACGAGCCGAGCGAGAAGCGGCATGAGCCCCTTTACGGCGATTTCTTGAGAGGTGATATTTCAGTGGTCCAGTCAGCCCATTCATGCGGCGAAATGGGTCGCTCAACCAATGAATGCAGGCACTCTACTAAATTGAAATACTGGAACATGTTATATAGTCATTTGCATTACTAACCAATGACTCTCCAATACAAGTGTACATTTATACTATATACTCCGATACATAAGTACTAGGTACTATATAGCTATTTTCAATCGACTGTCAATATATAGAGGACAATACCAAGTGGATTATTAATCTATAAATTGTTGGACAAAATGTTGTCATATGAAAGACACACTAAAATCAAAGCAACGAAAAGCTTTGGTATACGAGACACATAGAATTGATATTAAAAAAAGTATTAAATAATAAGTATTGAAATAGATTAGTATGCAGTAGAAATATAATTGACAGAATTGGAACCCGTAAATTTTTGGAAGTTGAGTGCTCGACTTAAAGAGTTAGTACTGATGATTGCACTACCTCTGAATTGATCAATATTACAAAGAGAACAGACAACAGATTTTGACGTAACAATTAAGTTTCAGAATATTTACGTAAAAGTCTTAGTGAAAGTTTTATCTAGTATGAAATTTCTGTCCCTCGCATGCATATTACTCAAGTAAAAGTTAAATTAAAATAATGTTTGTTTTCAAGCTTGAAGCGAAGTAACATTATTTCATAGGTATGCTTGTAGTTAATCGGATTACTGCCACTCATAAGACAGATTTTCTCACAGATTAAACGGGGACTGCGCGTTGGATAGATACTGACTCACCGCGAACATTTATAATTTATCTACACATAACTATTTCATATGAATATTTTTTTGTTTAGCAATATGTGAATGAATCATGATCTATAATTTTAAAGACACGAGTATCTACTTACTGTGAGTTTTAAATGGCACCGAGCTGAAGATACTACCAGGTTTCCATTGGGTTAAAGTAAAGACTTTAGTAGCTAGTGGAGATTGTTGCAACCCTATTAACTCACGAGAGGGTAGTTCATTATATTTCAATTAATTCGATTATTTTTTCGACTGCTTACATAGAATTTGTCTTTAGCCAGTTGCTTCACCTTTCAATAGTTACTTTAATAGTTTGAAAATACATGGTTTTAAAAATAGTATTTGGAACATGAGTTTCTTGCCCAGTTCTTCTCATGACAGCCTCTACACTTAAAATTAGGCCACTCGTGGCGATTGCGTCGGTGTTTTTCAGTTCCACTGAAGCAGTTACTTATAGACTATTTTTAAGTGTTTGAAGTGTTTTTAAAGACTTATAAAAATAAAGTTATTTCTGATTTTGATTTTTAACATTAATTTTGAATGACCAAAATTGAAATATATGCTCAGATATACATTCATATATGTTTTAAATATGTAAAAAGCTTCTTCTTTTATGCTGTCATGTCTACGCCAGTCATACAATTCGCATAAGAAGGATTAATAATCATTAAAAAAACTTTTATACGGGCTAATTAATAATTGAAGTAGGTTAAGGACAAATGAAAATAACATTTATAATCGGCCAGTCCCATCAAATTAATAATTTGATATGATTAATTAATTCATAATTAATGAAAGTGTTTTATTGCCAGAGTAAGCTGTGTTGTTATTTTAATATCAGAAAATTATACTTTTATTGTTATATGATATGTTGCAAACTGACTATAGCGATTCTATTTGTTTTTATTAAAAGAAATAGTTAATTTGTGTTTGTTTAATTAATTATTTTTTTGTATAATAGACACAGTGGTACATATTAACTAATAATTCGTAGCTTAGTTACTTTAACCAAAAATAGTTTTTCACTTAAGTTCTCTATCTGAGTAGGTATGACAAGAGTTATGTCGAACAAGCAAGTGTAAAAATTGTCCCTTGCTGGGTAAGCATAGTTAGTAGAGCACTAACTATGCTTACCCAGCAAGGGACTTGGTGTGAATATAGTTTCAGTACTTGACATTATTTCGATTATTCATAAATGATTTTATTTTACTATTAAAGCGTAGACTCTCCTACGCACGTACGTGAAGATAAATACCACAAGCCGTCTGATATATCCGACACCAAAATGTCTTCCACTTACAACTACTCGATTTATGGTATTGTTGACCACAATTCGAATAAGAGCTTGTACTGTACAGTTATCTTCGTAATACTATAGAGTTTACGTATTGTTATTTTAACCTACTCGGATATAACAAGACAGATGTTTGCAGTAAAGATGTCTTTAAATTCTAAAAATAAATGCTATTATTTATATAGTCTCCGATGATTTCTCGAAATTCTGGTCGGAACTTATAACATAACTTCATGCCTTTTCCTATCAGAAGGTGTAGCCAGTGGCTGTTATGCTTAATCACGCCGTTATGCTTACGTCCCAAATGGAATAGGTGGCGAACTTATTTCCATACCGGTCACAAAGATTTTTAGTCGTTTAGTTAGTAGTTTAGTTAGTCACAGACATATATCACACATAACTTACGAAATTAATTTCGAAAAGTCATTGTGTGAGTCAATGTGAGGATTCGAACCCGCGACCTTTGGATTCAGAAGCGGGTGCTCGACCACTGGACCACCGAGACTTAAAGTTATGGATAGAACCGGAAGTTATGTGTGATAAATATCAATGTTTGACAACTTTACGCTCGCTGTAATGACAATAACTTATTCTATTTTGGACGTAACGTTACGATTCCCTGAATCGAGGCTTTAGTAGCCGCTGCGTACACCGTCTGGTAGAAAGGCGGGAATTACGTTTTTACATTTACAGTATTTTCTAATGACACGTTCTGGAGATAAATGAAATGACAGGAGTAGATTGAATTAGGTTATTTTATCATTGAAGTGTTTTAGAATAGAAGAGAACTACGCAAATTTACAGATGCATGATTGGGCCGGATGAACCGGTGAAATATCTCTAATAAAATGGTCGGAAACTACTTATAAAATTTTGTAGGTTGTAAAATTTTGCTGTGTAATAGTATTAGTTCTAAGAATCGGACAACATCTATTTTGATTATTTTAAATGCCAAGGGTAGCCCAGTCCAACACTAAACTTCATAAAACCCTGTGTCTTACTTAATAGCGCAATAATATATTTTAACCGTAGTAGAGCCAAGGAGTTCGCTGCACGAATGGGCCGGCTCGACCGGTGAAATACCACAACCTCCCAGAAGATCGACGTAAAGAGGCTAATGCCGCGTTTCGTTCTGTGAGAGAGGTACCCGGATGCCCACCCCCTTCCACATCCTTTCCTATCCCTTATCCCTTAAAGGTCGGCAACGTAACAGTAACACTATATGTATAGCTGATGTCCATGGGCGGCGTTGGATGCTTACCATCAGGTGATACGCCTGTTCGTTTGCCCTCTTATCACACAAAAAAAATAAAAAATAGGTTAAGCCCTCAACACTGAAACCGAAATTTGTTCAAATCTTGGTAACCACAACGCAGATAGGCTATTACATAAAGAATTTAACTATTATAAAATGGTACTTTATTAATCCTTTATACCGTTTTTTATTCCTCTCCATAAGTAGAAAGGCTGCTAAAAACCTAATAATAAAACAGTGTAGATAAATTAATTAGACAATGTCTGGCTCGACCACTGAACCAGGTCGAGCACCCCGCTTTTTAATGCTTTTTGATGCTGCTTTTTAATGAAGAAGTCGCGGGCTGGTATGGCACCAGGCCGCGACTTCTTCATTCAAAAGCAGGGTGCTATAATAATAGGTTCGCTACCTTTTCCATTTGGGACGTAAACATAACGGCGAGACGAGGCATAACAGCCGCTGCCTACACCGGGTAGAAAAACGCGTGAGGTTATGTTATGTATGCATGCTTATAAAATTTAATCAGAATATGAATCATATTAATATAGTCATAATTAGAGCAGTCAACTTTTTGCCTCATTCTAATCAGCATAAAAGATTTATTCTAAGAAAAAAAATATTAAAGTGTGACCGCAGACTTTTCTGACTAATAGCGGTTTGTTACTGATAGAGTCATCAAAACATTTTTAACACGCAAAATAACTTCACGCCTTTGTTATCCGAAGTTGTAGGCAGCGGCTTTTAAGCCTCGTATCGCCATTATGTTTACGTTCCAAATGGAATAGGTAGCCAAGCTAATTGCCATACCGGGTACAAAGTTTTCAGTCATCAATATTTTTCACACATCACTTCCGAAAACAATTTTGAAAAGTCATTGGTGTGAGCCAGTTCAGGAGGTCCTCTGAATCAGAAGCCGTATGCTCGACCACTGGACCACTGAGACTACTAAACATTTTTAATTATTGTGTAAAATTCTAATTTGTAATAAATACACATTACATATATACATACATACATACACACATTAAATTACAAATACACACACTTAAATACACATTCATCACTCCACTACTGATTCGGAGCGGTCTCCGGTTCAAATCTAGGTTTTAAATCCATAACATTTTTGGAAATTCTTTAGAATGTCATGTGTGATAGAGAATAAGCCACGCAGTTCGCTCTATACTATACTGGTATAACACCACGACCTCGCAGAATATCGACTAAAAGTAGCTCATGGCGCGTTTCGGTGAGAGGGTATGCGGATGGAACCCCATCAGATGACCCGCTTGCTCATTTGACCTCCAATTCCATAAAAATAAATGAGATTTACTCTATAAATATTCGGCAATTTCTATAATTACATCAATATTAAAAAAAATGCTATAAAGTCGATGTTCTATCCTGTAAAATGATCGTATTAACTGTCGAAGCTCTCGCCTAAAGGTGAAACTTAATGGAATATGATTTAAATTCTCCTGTCCTTAGCGTGACAAATCGTACTGGAATTTAATACTCGAAAACAAGTTCTTTTAATATATGCGGCTAGTACAGTGTTGCCAAAATCACTATACTTTACCTTTGTGCTATTTTTATTGTAGGATTTATGAATTTTAAATGCGACTACAGTGTATTATCATAAATTTATTATACAAAAATTATTGTGTTCTATATTAATAATTTTAATTATTCATTATTATTTTAATCAGTAAATCATTAAATTATTAAAATTAATCGTTATAGAATTTAATTTCCATAATATATTTTAAGTACTATTACGTAGAAACTAATAAATAATTTATTGAGATGAACAATTCAAAATAGTCGGTAAAATAATTTCCATAAATAAATCAAAAACAATGCAAATTTTTATTTTAAAGTGCCTTTACTCTTGAAAATAAATAGAAAAATAAATGTTATAGTTAAGCAAAGAAATAAAAATGCGCCAAAAAGATTAAGACGGAAATGTAAAAAAATTTCGTTGTGGAGCTCCCCACTTCTGATTCAAAACTCATGGGATCGATTCCGCACTCACGTCAATGATTTCTCAGAATTATTTTCGGAAGTTATATGTGATAAATATAGATCACTGACAACTTAGGTCCCGGTGAGTTCCACCACCTCTTCCATTTGGGACGCAAGGACTACACCTTCGGGTAGAAAATGCATGAAGTATGTTATGTAAGGTTGTTTTACGATCTATTATTTTTGGAATATGATCACATAAGTCTAATAAATTAAGATAACTAAGAACTAGTTGTTGACTCAATTGAATTAACGGGAATTGTCGCACTCCAAGAGAGTGTGGATGATAAAGGAGGGATACTCTAGCAGACCGAGTATGTAGGTAGAATTTGACATGCAAGAATGAGTAAGCAGATAACAAGAAGATCACAAGAGATTTATCAAGATCAAATAGACGTGTCCTGATGTGACATCAGAGCTTTTTTTATATTTTTTTATAGGATAGGAGGGCAAACGAGCAAGCGTGTCACGTGATGGTAAGCGGCCCGCGCCGCCCATGGACACCAGCAACACATTTAGTGATACAATTTCGTTGCCGACCCTTAAGGGAGTACGATATGGAAGGATGGAGAAGGGAGGTGGGCCTCTGGGTACCTCTCTCACCGAACAAAACGTGGCATAAGCCACTTTGAGTCGCTCTTCTAAGAGGTCGTGGTATTTCACCGATCGAGCCGGCCCATTCATACAGCAAACTGCTTGACTCTATCACTGTTAGATTTTTGACTTTTAGAGTTTTAAAATCCCTTATTTGAACAATAAAGAACCTTTAAATTTAGCCAAGTTCAAATCAAATTTTAATCAATTATACAATCATATTTAGTAATCTACATTCAATATTGATCGGAAGCTTAAAATTTTCAATTATCTTTAAACAATTACCGATGCGAACTATCAATTTGTGCGAACTCGTACATAATTGGCCGGGAGCCTTACATAACAACAAAGGAATCTGTTGCGCAATTCCATCAGATAACCGCAAACAAATAGACCGAGCGAGATATGGTAGAAGTCGAACAGAAGATTTTATCAGCCACCGTCAAGTAGCCAAGTAGTAATTAGGAACAGAATTCAACTGCTTTATCTCTACGATCGTATGCAAACCTTGGATATTATAGGAGATCATTAGAAGTGTATCGGTACATGTTAGAAAGCAAGGTCATACAAGTTGTTATTTGCTATTAAGCTGGTACGCATTTTGCCTTTGTTGGCAAGCTTTTGAAATATGGGCGACGACGGTTTGATATATGACATTATCAAATGTACAACATGTCGGATACTATATTAATATTCGAATGGAATCTATAATTAATTTAAAATAATAATTATAATTTGAAAGTTCTTTTTAAAATATTTTATTACCTCCATTGTACAGAAATACTAAAAAATAAAAGTAGTGTTTTGTAAATAATTGTTGAGATCAAATTTTGTTTTAATATTATTATATATATTAAGCTCTTAAAAAATAAATAATTAGTGTGATAAATACCGATGACTGACAAACTTTGTGCCCGGTATGGCAATAGGTTCGCCACCTATTCCATTTGGGACGTAAACATAACGGCGAGACGAGGCTTAACAGCCGCTGCCTACACCTTCGGGTAAAAAAAGGTGTGAAGTAATGTTTTTTTTTTTTTATAAGCTCTTAATACACTATTTTATAAATATAAGTATATCAGATTTTAATCACTACTCAGGTAGATACTTCGCCAAAACATTTTTTTGTTTTCTACTGAGTCAATCCCAAAAAAGAACATGCAAATATTTCATAAATTACTTTTATGGTTTTAGTCATGTTGATGAAACGAAAAAGATTATTTGGAAATGTCGCTAGCTCACTCAACATAGTCGTACTCAACATAGACAAGTGTCGGTAGCGCCATGATCCAGATAGAGTCTAGTTACAAAGACTCCTGGCGACAATGCCTGGGAACTGGAGCGGTTACCGGTACAAAACTGTCTTGCATTTGTCTTAGTGCAATTCTACAAGGTGGTACAGCAAGGATATTGCAGAGAATCATTTGTAAAAACTGTGAGAAATGTGTCTTTTAAATAAGACATCGAAATGTTTCTTAAATGTTGAACAGTTAGTAAGAGTTTATAAATTTCATTCTCTTTATTATTATTGTTTTAAAACTTCACGTCTTTTTCTATACGATGGTTATTTAGCGATGTTTAAGCCTTGCCAAATTTGTACGTCTCAAATGGAATAGGTGGCGGAACCTATTACGATACACCGGGTACAATTTTATCTGTCATTAGTATTTATCACGCATAACTGCCGAAAATAATTGGTGTGAGCCCGGATTCAATACCACAATATTTTGATTTAGTAGCGTCCAGTTCAACCATTAACCCACCAAGACGACAAAACTTTGCTATTGCTTGATTAGCTTTGTATTAATTAATACAATAAACTCTATTGACCTTTTGATTAAAACAAGATCAATATTTTCTAGTCTAATAATATTCGCATAACGCAATGGTGTTGAAAGTGTGTCAGTACTGTATATATAATCAATTCAATGTCGTATGTAAGCATGGCACTAATTAAAAAGGCTCATTTAAGTACAACATTCGAATTCAGCGAATGGTAATAATTAGAAAGTTATTTATTTACTATTATTATGTAATATAACTTTATCATAGTATAAAACAAAGTCACTTTCCACTGTCTGTCCCCTTATATGCTTAGATCTTTGCATCTACGCGACGGATTTTGATACGGTTTGTTTTTATAGATAGAGGGTGTCAACGGGTATGTGTTATTCATGTAAAAGGTAGTAAAGCAAAAGTGATAATTTTGAGATTTTGTGTTATACATGTATTTTTTTGATTAGAATCAAAGTTCGCCGGGTCAGCTAGTAATATATAAATCTGCAATACATCTTAATAATAAATTTTGAACACAATTTTTATCAGTCATTTTGTCACGTACGTTCCGACTAATCTCAGAAACGACTGAACTGATTTTACAGACAACTAATTTAGTAAGATGTAATGTAATGTCTGTATTTCTGCCTGTATTTAATGTTTATTTTGTAATATTTTTTTTATTAAATTATTTCAATAGTCTCGGTGGCGCAGTAGCTAGCGCCCGCTTCTGATTCAAGAAGTAGTGGGTTCAAATCCCGGCACACATCACTGACTTTTCGAAATTTTCGGAAGTTACGTGTGATAAATATAGATGACTGACAACTTTGTTCCTGGTATGGCAATAGGTTCGACACCTATTCCATTTGGACGTAAACATAACAGCGCGACTAGGCTTAACAGCCGCTGCCTACACGTTCGGGTAGAAAAAGGCGTGAAGTTATGTTATGTATAAAACTATACCAAATTATAAGAGTGACTAGATTTCGGCAGCCTGTAGCGAACTGATTATTTGGGCAGCGTCTGTCTAATCCGTTGTTTACAATACAATCATACATACATAACTTAACGCCAAATCCCTTATGCGGGGTAGGCAGAGAGAACGGAGCGCCATAGGGCACGATTTTTACATACCTCATTCGCTTCGTTGACTTTCATAACTTCACATCACCTTCCTCCAGAACACGTTCTATTTGGTCATGGAATGTGTGTCTAGGCGGTCCTCGACTCCTACATCCATCCGCTTTTGTATATCTGCTTAGTCAATCTTGCATCATCCATCTTTTCTACATGCCCGAACCATCGGAGCATGCCCTTTCTTACTATTACACCGACACTCTCTTTCAATCCGACTTCCTTCCTTATAACCTTGTTTTCCACGCGGTCAGCGAGGGTCACTCCGCAGATTTTGCGCAATACCCTCATTTCGACCGCGTTTATCCTACTTTCATGCACTCTCTGCCATACCCAGCTCTCGCTTCCATAAGTTAGCGTTGGGATCAGTTTTGCATTGTGAATTGCTAGCTGGGCTTTTCTGCTAATATCTTTTGCGCCAAGGAATCTGCTCAACGCCCTATTTACTTTATTTCCTAACGCTACTCTTCTTTCTACATCAGCGGTGTATCTTCCATCTCTGCTAAAAGCGCATCCAAGATATACAATTTCATTCACCTGTTCCAGCACTACATCGTCAACCATTATCCTTGCATTCGTTCTGGATTCCTCCCTTTCAAACACCATAACTTTCGTTTTCATCACATTCAATTGTAAGCAATTCAATCACTAATACTAAATCACCATGCCAAGTAATACGGTTGAGCAGCACGTCCAAGTGATAAAACCTTATCATCATAATGAGTTTTCATGAGTCCTAGGTTTGTGAGAATAGCAATTCTTCCCACGTAAGTAAATAAGTTTATGCCCTATTAAGTCCTGCATTAATTTTATACTCATAATAGAAACATAGTAAACATAATAGAAAATGGTTCACGGTAACAAGCACAGTTCAAAAGACTGTGCCAATTTAATAAGCAGATAGAACAAGACAGGTTAAATTAAAGGGATTTGTAATTACAAGTCAGCAGTCAGGTAAATATAACCCCTAATGGTTTTGAAAGGAGTAATGACTAATATGAAATAACGAAACGACCTACTTAAATTCAGAGCTTGATTAATTTCTAGAGTATTATTATGAAATTTTCTGTAGTAATTTATAAAACGAATTCCAAAAATATTTGGTATTATTTTTTGACCCATAAAATAATCTTACAACTCATACTTTAGCTACCTCCAAAGTGAAACAGTAATGGATAATGGAACTTTAAAAAAACAACCAAAATTTCGTTACCTTTTCGTAATGTAGATGTAACTTTCCAAACGTAATTAACAGCGTTAGATTAAGCACACAGTTTGCTGCATGCATAGGCTGGCTTAACCGGTGAAATACCACGACCTCTCAGTATGTCGACGTACAGTGTCTCTTGCCGTGTTTCGCTGGGTGAGAGAGGTATTCAGAGGCTCTTCCCTTATCGCCTTCCCTTATCCCCTTCCCATCTCACTTCCGACCCCTTGTGAGGGCCAGCAACGCAGCTGAAACACTATATGTGTTCAGGTGTCTATGGGCGGCGTTTGTTACTCACGATCATGGTACCGTCAGAAAAAGAAAATGATAATTTTTATTTTAGTATATAAGATTTGATGCTTCTAGAAGAATTTTCTGTAAGCTTGTGTCTTTTAAAACTAGGGGGTTTCCCTATGCATTTGTACTGAAATAATATGATAGTTCTAGTATTTTATTTGGTAATTTATATATTATCTCTTAATTTTACTGAATACATTATTTTAATATAGCTCTCTGATATACAAATATATTTTAAAAAATGTTTAATCATCTCATCACATCTGTCACCTAGATTCGCCAAGTAGTCCAAGTTTGGTCCGGTCCGTTGGCGCATATCGTGATGGAACGAGGAACTTGGACTCTCTAGGATGCTATCGAATTGACTCTATCTTATCAAGTACCAAACATTTTATATAAGTAATTCTTGATTTGTTACTCTTCGAAAATTCGATTATCTGACAAATTAAGTCGGATATAAAAACTGCAAATATAAAGATAATATTTTTATACACGATTTTTCTTATCTATCTATCTCTTATAAAATATTATTTGGTGAATTTATAATGTATTATTATTATTTTTATTGTCTTTCATCCACAGTTAATGCTTAGTTAAAAAAAAAACTACGATACAAACATGATTAAATATAATTAAATATGCTAAATCAATTATGGCTCTACAATAATTAACGTAATTACAGTATAAGATACCACTCACTTTATACAATGCATAAAATAATATACTTAGCATTTAACAAACCCCAATTCTAACTCGCAAGTGGTACGTGAAGAGCCTACTTCAATATTGCTTTTAAAGTTTGTAAAATATTATGCTCATATATTGTCTACACTTGCACCACGTGCGATCCTTCCGGAATTTATATCAGCCGGTGTAGCCTGAATTATAGCAACAACCTGAATTATACAACCACTTTTGTATTTTACTATTTTGTGAATTATAAATTTGAAATGCTGTTAAAATGTAAATTAATGTCAACATACATTGATTCTAGATTCTATTCTCATCACTACCAATTCGAAATTCTACGACATGAAATAGTTGACATTCTAAAATATTTATATCATTTGTACACAAAGTACTAATAGTTTATAAGTTATAAATTCGAGAAGTAGCGTATATAATTTTTTTTTTTTTTTTTTTTTATGAGAAAAAGGGGCAAACGAGCTTGCGGGTCACCTGATGGAAAGTGACCACCGCCGCCCATAGACATCCTCAACACCAGGGGCGTCGAATCAGCGTTGCCGGCCTTTTAAGTGGGAGTATGCTCTTTTCTTGAAGGTCCCTAAGTCGTATCGGTCCGGGAATACCTCTGCCGGCAACTGGTTCCATAGAGGAGACGTGCGTGGCAAAAAGTGTCGGCTGAAGCGCACTGTCGTAGATCGCCAACCATTTAGCTTATGTGCGTGGTAGTGTTGGCGCGATGTGCGGTGGCGGAAATCAGCGGGTGGTATTAGTCCGAACAATTCCTGGGAACACTCCCCGTGGTAGATTCGATATAGGACACACAAAGAAGCAATGTCCCTCCGCAGTGCCAGGGAATCAAGCCCGTCGAAAATTGCCTGGTTGTCGATGAGCCGAACCGCCCTTCGTTGAATGCGGTCAAATGGAGCAAGCTGGTACTGGGGTGCTCCCGCCCAAAGATGGGAACAGTACTCCACGTGGGGTCTTACCTGCGCTTTGTAAAGTTGCAATCGATGACCTGACGTGAAGTACCGTCCCGCTTTATTGAGCACACCGAGCTTCTTTGAGGCCAGCTTAGCTTTGCTTTCCAGATGACCGCAAAACTGGACGTTGCTCGACACATCGACACCAAGGATTCCGATATGAGCTGACGGTGTCAGGAGAGCGTTCTCGAAACAGGGAGCTACGACAAAGGGTGTCTTTTTTGTGGTAAACGCGCAGACCTGTGTCTTTTTGGGGTTGAATTGGACTAAGTTTAGTCGGCCCCAGTCCGAGACTTGACCAAGCAGAGTCTCAATTTCAGACACAAGTCCGTTCCGATACTCATCGACGTTTTCCCGAGAAATTCTAGCGCGGCCGGTATATGAAGTATCCCCTGTGCTGTCGTCCGCATAACAATGTAAATTGCTGTTATTCAGCATATCATTTATGTGCAGAAGAAACAGTGTAGGGGATAGCACGCAGCCTTGTGGGACTCCAGCATTGACCGGTTTTAAGTTGGAGCATGAACCGTCAACAACGACCTTAATACTCCGAGCGGCCAGAAAACTGGTAATCCAATTGCACAATTTTTCGGGAAGCCCATAACACGGAAGCTTCGATAGAAGTGCTTTGTGCCAAACCCGATCGAAGGCCTTCGCTATGTCCAAACTAACAGCCAGCGCCTCCCCCTTGCTCTCAACCGCCTCTGCCCAACGATGAGTTAGGTAAACTAGGAGATCACCAGCTGAGCGGCCGCGTCGAAATCCATACTGGCGGTCACTAATCAGCTGGTGCTCCTCCAGATAACCCAGGAGCTGGCGGTTAATAATGGTTTCCATTATTTTGGAGAGCAAAGAGGTGATGGCGATAGGTCTGTAGTTAGACGGGTCTGAGCGGTCACCTTTTTTAGGGATCGGGTGGACTAAAGCTACTTTCCATGATGATGGTAAGGCGCCGAGAGAGTAGGAGTACCGGAAAAGACGCGTTAGGACCGGTGCCAACTCTGGAGCACACGTCTTCAACACTATTGCTGGGATTCCGTCAGGCCCACTCGACTTGTGGACATCCAGGGAGAAAAGTATACGCCGTACAGTATTTTGCCGGAAATTAATGTCTGGCATGGCGAAGTCACACCGCGGTATTAGAGGTGGAGTTTTCCCCCTGTCGTCCAAAGTCGAGTTGGACGCAAAAAGAGTGCCAAAAAGGTCGGCTTTCTCTTTAGCGTCGTGGGCCAATGACTGGTCCTCCCTATGCAATGGCGGAAGGGACGGTTTGCAGAAGTTTCCAAGGACAGCCTTGGCGAGAGACCAGAACGCACGAGTTCCCGAGGGAAGGCGAACTAGTTTCTCCCCAATTTTGCCTATGTACTTAGACTTTGCTACGGCTAACACTCTTTTGAAGGATCTGGAGGCATAGTTGTACTTCTTCTTGTAAATGCCGGTATTTAGGTCCCTAGACGCCGCTGCATTTGCCCAGGCTTGATAACATTCTTGCTTAAAGCTTAATGCCATTTTGCATGTGCGATCAAACCAGGGCTGCGATCTGCCACCAATTGGCACCACTGAGGATGGAACGAAAAGCTCCATTCCCTGCAGCACCACATCAGTGACAGAGTCGGCAACGACGTCAGGATCATCCGACGAGAAGCAAACCTGCCCCCATGGGTAGGACGCGAAGAAATTTCGCATCCCATCCCAGTCCGCTGACCTATAGTGCCACACACGGCGGCGACTCGCAATACGCGGTCGAAGTGGGCACGCGAGTGGCACTGTACTCCTTATCAGACAGTGGTCCGAAGAGCCCAGAGGGGCGTCTACGGAGACCACATATCCGTCGGGATGGGAGGTCAGCAGAAGATCCAACAGGGAAGGTAAATGATCGTCGACATCTGGAATGCGCGTGGGCGCTGTAACCAGTTGTGTCAGTTCATTTGCTAGAGCAAAGTCATGGACAGATCTACCTGCGTGATCCGTTGTGCGTGATCCCAGCCAATCGGCGTGATGGGCATTGAAATCGCCCAGGATCACAATCTCCGCAGATGGGACCTGTTGAAGTACGGAATCTGCAGCCGTTTGTATGTGGTCCATGAGTCGGTCCGTTTCGCTGTTACCACTATGGGACCTATAAAGACATGCGTAGATGCGGGGATGGTCATCGCAGTCTATACGCAGCCATAAGGTCGATAGGTCCCTTCCTTCAAGACTGCCGAGGCGTCGAGCACAGATATCCTCTCGGACATACACACATACCCCAGCCCGCGGCACAAAGGAATGCTCCAATTTGTACCCGGGGTATGAGAGATCAGTGGTGTCTGCCGGAGAAGATATCTGCGTCTCCGTAAGAAAGAGCAAGGCCGGCTTTGTCGTCTCCAGATGGTGGTGGACGGCAAGCAAATTAGTGCGCATACCCCTGATGTTAGAGAAGTCCACATTAAGCGTGGCAGGGGGTGCGACGATGCCCTCTCGTTTGCCCCGGACAGTTTTAGTTTTTGAGCGGAAATTTGCCCTCCCCAGAATACGCGGGGCAGCCTGAGCGTCCAAGCTCTGGCAAACGCCAGACCGTGGACGCTCAGGGGGGGATTCTCCAGCGGTAGAGCGACTGGTACCCCCCTGGGGTAATTGTACTTTTAAGTCCGCTGTCATTTGGGGAGGGGGAAGAGGGTGGGCCTCCGGATACCTCTCTCACCAACCGAAACGCGGCGAAAAGCCACTTCACGACGATATTCTGAGAGGCCGTGGTATTTCACCGGTCGAGCCGGCCCATTCATGCAGCAAGCTGCGTGGCTCTACCACATTATGTTAATGATTTTCTATACTGGCAAAGTTGTAGTCAAACAAGCCTTGTAACTTCAACAAGAAATACGTCAACTACTCGTACTGTTCCAACCGTGCCGGATACAGTTAAACACACAAACTGTCTCTGACCAAAACTTCGACTCACTAACTAGTTTGACATCTAATCAAACACACTAAGAACTTTCGCAATACAGGCAATTACAATCAACAATAGTTAACCTTTGATAAGGTATCTTGACGGTTTTAAAATAGTTGAATAGAATTCCTTGAAAGTGCTAAGATGGTTCGGATAAAGACGTCGAACGGAATAGAGCGTGATTTATCTAACATCTATTGGATTTATATATTAATACTTATATATGCATGTATATACCGATCGCGCTTAGAAACGAACATAACTAGAGAAATTTAAAAATAAAAATGTAAAAAAAAATAAGGAAATCGTAAGGATTGTACGGACATGGAAAAAGAATGAATGATATAATTGACTACAGCAGATATACAGTGCAAAAGCGAATGGATTTATGACAACACTTGTAAAGGAAATGAAGTGTGTAAGAATCGTGCGCGGCGGCTGATATGGTAGTCTGTTCTTTCTGCTGACCCGGCAAGAGACTAGGCGTGAGATTAAGTATGGAAAAGAAACTCTTCAGTCAACAAAAAAATCGGTCAATTGTGGCTCATCTCTGGACATAGGCCACTTCTAATTTTCACTATAACATGCAATGCTTTGAGTTCTACATACACTTATTTCTAGCAGCTTTTATCAGCTTGGAGCATCCTAGACAAAGTTGCCTGTACTCTAAGACCTAACTATCTACCTAAGTCAAATTATTCAACTTTTTTTGCATAAAAGTTTGTTGGTGAGTTTCAAAATACCATTTAAAACTATACCGGTGAGGGGACTGGGTAGAAATGATAAGTAAAATCTGTATATTGTGTTAACTTTAACTTTAATCATCAATTAATTTCAATATTCAGAGGCTCTACCACTGTTAGCAATAACGTCTACTACTGCTATTCATTGCATGAATGGGTCGGATCAACCGTTGAAATACCACTCAGAATGTCGACATAAAGTGGCTCCTGCCGCGTTACATTCGGTGATTGAGGTATCCGGAGGCCCGACCCCCTTTTTTCCTCCTTTCCCCTACTATTCTCTTAAAGGACAGCAATCACCGCGGTGTACATGGTCGGTGAGAAATTGCTTACTATCTGGTTACCCACTTGCTCTTTTACCCTCAATAATCCCGTAGGAGAAAAATAATAGCAACTTTAAAAATATGGTTATATTCACAATTTTAACACACGGAACAAGGATGGTCCGGTAAGGTAAGGAAGGTCAATGTACAAGTGTACGCTTCTAAAACAAAATTACCAAGGGAATCCGAAATATGCACTTTAAGGAATACAAAAAAGTAAGGGTAAAATTGCCAGATTTTTGTTTATTAGATAGAAAGGCAAACAAGCAGGCGTGTCACCTGATGGTAAGCAACCAACGCCGCCCATGGACACCAGCAACACATATAGAGTTACTGTTGCGCTGCCGACCTTTAAGGGATAGGGGATAGGGGAGGATGGGGAAGGGTGGTGGGCCTCCGGGTACCTCTCTCACCGAACGAAACGCGGCATGAGCCACTTTACGTCGATCTTCTGAGAGGTCGTGATATTTCACCGGTCGAGCCGGCCCATGCAGCTGCATTCATGCAGCGAACTGCTTGGCTCTACCACTGTTGAGATTAATTGATGACGGACATGAATGACTCCTAAAATTTTTTTTAGTACATTTCCCCAGGAAATCATGGAGATTGTTGCAACTTGCTCTCGCTTCAGGTTAGTATTTCTTTAATTTCAATAATATATAATTATATTGTACCCCTATTTAGTGTCTTCTTTATTATTATATAACTTTATTATGGCATTTTGCTGTGGTTCAATCATTACTTTAGTGTTAATTAATAATAGTAGAATAAACTTCTATTTTTACTCATGTGTATTTGACTATTTTAAGTGTCCTTTGAGACCTAAGAAATAGAAAATGGCGTGAAATTTAGTTAAATGTGAAATTTTGGTAATTACTATTTTCCAAATTCTAAGTTACTAAGAAAGTTTAATTTTATACGTTATACTATTTTGCCGAGAGGTACATACACAAACAGCGTTAACCCTATGAATTCGTTCTAAATGTCAGCCAGCAGTGTGAATCCAAACGTGACAAATAAAATGGCGAACGTGCAATTGTGAAGGCGCCTCTCACTTTTAAATGCGTACACACAACGTAAATTGATATAGTTTTTGTTATTTTGAAATTTGAACTTATTAAAAAATGTTCATCTCAGTGGTATGAAAGTCTGTCAAGCATCGGTTCTGAATTAACATCGTGAGTTCATTAAAACAACTTTTTAGGATTGTATCGCGTTTATTTCCTATTTATTTATATTTATCTCGACGTTTCGAACTCTTTACAGAGATCATTTTCACGAGTATGAACAAAAAGATGGTAGTTGTTCAAAAGCTATCTTCATTGATTGGCCAATAAAAAGTTGTTTTAATGCGTGAGATTCGCGAAAGCCTTAGAAACAAATAACATCGTGAGATCGAATCTGGGCTCACACCAATGACTTCTGGAAATATTTTTGGGAAGGTATATGTGATAGATATCGATGACTGAAAACTTTGAGCTCGGCGTATGGCAATAGATTTGCCATTTGGGACGTAAACATAACGGCGAGTCTAGGCTTAGCAGTCGTTGCTTGGAGTAGAAAAAGGCGTGTAGTTACGTTATGTTTACTTAAAATTACTGACAATGCACTGGTGGATATGATTGTGGAAGGGTAAAAGGTAAGGTAAGGAAAAAAAGCATAAATTCACCCCTGTTTTACGCGTGACTGTATAGGCAGTGGCTCTTGTAGCTCGACTCGCCGAAGTGACTACGTGACGTCCTAAT
This sequence comes from Euproctis similis, assembly GCA_905147225.2. Lineage (NCBI taxonomy): Eukaryota > Metazoa > Arthropoda > Insecta > Lepidoptera > Erebidae > Euproctis > Euproctis similis. Next base: position 13,603,436 of record LR990105.1, read on the forward strand.
TGGAATAACCAATGGATGAAAAAAAACTACAAATTACAAGTTGTGTAATTGGACAATATAATATTTATACAATACTTTGATCAGTGTTGCTGTTAAGTTTGAACATAATTGGTTGCAAAATAAAACGTGATTACCTTATAATACTTTGCGTATTATCTTGATAATATGTCTAGGACATAAGTATCTGTCAAATGATACTTGTATTTTGTTACTTTGATCAGATTATTGAAAAAATAAAACGCAGTCTATATTTCTATTATTATTATTATCTTTACATAGTATACAACAAAGTCGCTTTCCACTGTCAGTCCCAATATAAGCTAAGATTTTTGACAGTACGCAACGAATTTTGATGAGTTTTCTTTAGTAGAAAGAGTGTTAGGGTTTGTATGTACAATTTATGTATAGTGTAAGATATTTTCGGAAGTTATGTGAGATAAATATCGATGACCGAAAACTTTGTGCCCGGTATGGCAATAGTTTCGCCACCTATTCCATTTGGGACGTAAACATAACGGCGAGACGAGGCTTAACAGCCGCTGCCTACACCTTCGGGTAACAAAAGGCGTGAAATTATGTTAGGTTATGTGTTACATTATTATAATAGCACTTATAATATCTGAGCACATAAGAATCATGCATCAGGTTATATAAGTATTCATTGTAATATCTGCTTGAAATGCCCAACAACTATCTTTGGAGAAAAAGGGTCTAATTAAAATCTGAGAACTTTTAGGCTTTCGCGTTGCATATTACTCAGTGATAATGATGAACGGGAATTAACGCGACACTTTTTTAGGTAAACAAATATTTACCTTGATTAGCTTGACGTTTCGGCCAGGTTGCACTGGCCGTGGTCACAAGCAGATACTGTCTGTCTGCTGTGTAAGTGTCGCGTTAATTCCCGTTCATCATTATCACTGAGTAAAATCTGAGAGATGGATGGTTAGATATTGCAAGTGATCTTGTTCAGTTCCTTTTTACCTTTAAAGCTTTTATATAAATTTTATTAAGAAAATTAGTAAATTTATTAAATATTTTCTGTATTCATAGTATACTTATATACCCAGCATCACTTTTTTTGTAATAAATGAGTTGTTGGTGGAGATATTGGATCAAAAATATTGTAGTATGTGGGTAAATCGAAAAAAAATTAAAGCATTTTAAGAATCTCATGTGAATAATGTTGTAAATTGTGTTTGAATTAAAGATAGCATCAAGCTATTTACATATGCATAATGTCAACTTAATATATTTTTTGGCGTAAGCTGCTTTAAATTAGTGATATTTAATGAAATATTAATAGGTACTTAGCATTTCATACTTTAAACATTTTTTAAGCGGTACATTTAAATCATGTGTCCTGAAGAAACCTTTGAAACATTTCAGTTAATTTTTTATCCAAATTTCATGGATCAGAATCAACTTAAATTATTTTATTCATCATTATCTTATCTCTACCTGATTATATCTTTTCGATTTTATTACATACTAGTTCACCAAGCGAACTTTGTTTTGCATCAAAAGTACCTAAATTTTGCAGCGTTTACAATTAAATTTCTAAATCTCGAAAATGATCACTTTTCTTTACGAATTATATATGAGTTATATATACAAACCACCCTGTTGTCCACCTACCCTTTTTCTATTAGAAAAACCACATCAAAATCCTTTACGTAGTTTCAAAGATCTAAGCAAATATGGGGGCAGACTACGGAAAGCGACTTGTTTTATACTATAAAATGATCGAGCTGACCTAAAGTGAAGTAAGCACGTATTTAGCATAAAAACCAGACATAGAAATAATCTTTTTATATATAGACTGCAGATGCGAAGTAATTGACTTAAGTACTGCAGCATTATGTCAGTGTGAGAACATTCCCACGAAGGACAAATATTTACCAAGATAGGTATTCTAAGTGTGTATCTATATAATCTTAGGTTGTAAAGGCTAATAGTAATGTTTTTTATGGCATATGGGGTAAACCAGCAAGCGGTGACCCTGATGGTAAGTGGCTAGCGTAGCCCATTGACACCTGCAACACAGATAGTGTCACAGTTGCGTTGCCAGCAACTGCAGCAGAGTGAATCTCCTCATGGAGACATGTGTCAATTTACGTTGAACTTTCCTAGGGGTCGAGTTTAGCGATCGAGCCGGCCCATTTGTGCAGCGTACTGAGATAAAACTTTATCGTTGAGAATTGTTAGTTACATTATTATAGTCCAATTTTCGCAATATAGCTACTCATTAATCTTTCTTTTGTTGATAACGGTGAATCCTTATATTATCGTTAGTGAAGTTGAATAACGCTTAGATATACCATGATTGATATTCCCTATCACAAATGATTCTCATACTAATTTATCAATGAAAACTTTGTGAATGTTATCAAAAACTTAAATTTCGTTGGTCTGGAGGTCGAAATCCCTGCTTCTGAATCAACAATAAACAAATAGCGGTAGAGTATTTCAACAGGGGTAGAGTCTTACAGTTCGCTGCATGAATGAGTCGGCTCGACCGGTGAAATATCACGACCTTTCGGAATATCGGCGTGAAGTGGATCGGGTCACGTTTCGTTCGGTGAGAGAGGTATCCGGAGGTCCGGTCCCCTTTGCCCTTCCTTTCCCCTTCTACTCCTTTAATGCACGGCAACGTACCACGGTGTTTAGAGGAGGTGGATAGTTACTTACCGTCAGGTGATCCACTTGCTCCTAACCAATAAAAAAAACAAGTCGTGGGCTAGAGTCTAGTCTCACATCAATGACTACTTGATATTTTTTTCTGAATTTATCTATGATAAATATCGCCTCACACCTGGCATCATTTTGCGTAGTAGGTTGGTTTAGGGCAGTTCGACAAGTCGAGGTTTAACAACCGCTGTCCACACCTTCGCGTAGAAAAAGGCGTGAAGTTATGAAGCCATCTAACTATAAGAAATAGTTTTTATATTATTATTTTTTCATTAAGGTATATACATTAATTAATATTAAATTGGAACGGTAATTGTGTCCAATTGAATCCTTCGCACTTAAATTGCTTTTGCCAGTCAGTGTGTGTGACAGAATGGCTATTTTATTTTGAAGTCAATACAACTTGTTTGTCCTCGGAGGCCAGGTGGTGTGTTAAAAATAGATCATAAATACATACCTTTCGTAATTGCTATAGATGCAAGAGTACCTCCACTTGAATTACCCACGGAGTAAAATTAATCTGCAACCTGTTCAGTGTCATTATAGCTGTATATAAAATTGTTTGCTTATTGCTTTAGATGTATGCAATGAAACTGCTATTAACATTCTTCAACATTTTACATACCAAAATGATTTTTAATATGAGTATGTGAAATGCATGTTTTAAAATAATAAATTAAAAGCAAAACTCCTTTTTAAAGAAGCTTTTATTTAAGCGCTTTAAAAATAAGAAAATAATATTTCCTTAAAAATTTCAAGTATCAACTTAGAGCCTCAGTATGTACAATTTATATAATAATAAAAGCTTGTCGCGCGAGTTGTAAATAAACTGTACTAATTTTATAATGTTAAATCAAATCAAAATAGCTTTATTTTCTTGGGTCTTCACACACAGTTAAATATAGTCCGTAAATACAGATATTTAACTTATTATTATATTTAAAGCACGCTTTTTTTTAAAATAATGTTTAAAATAAAATATATATTTTTTTATTTTTCTATTTTTTAGTTCGGTTTTCTATAAAAAGCGTGTTTTTTAGTTTTTTTAAACTATTATTTATTTTATATTTTTTAGTTCGGTTTTCTATAACAAGTTTCTTCCGAATTTAAGGAATAGCGCCATCTGTGACTTATACAAGGAACTCGTTTCAAGTTGATAACGTAGACTTTCCGCTGATTGCCACTAGATGGTGCGAGAAGTGAACTATGAACACTAAAAAGAAGTCGGTTACAAAAAATCATATTTTGCAAATTGAAAAATGGAATAATTTTATCAAATTAGTGTATTGTCATCGGTCCTCAATAAATCTACAAAGTTTGAACGAAATCTGGCCGTTTAAAGTGGGTCAAAATCGCGCCCAAAGAAGTCGGTTACAAACAAACATACAAACATACAGGTGAAGCTAATAAAAACTTGAGAGGTGTCAAGGGACACCCGGATGGAACGAAGTTCCTTTCAATTAATTAGTGAAGGAATTGTAATAAAATTTTAGAACTAAAAAAACATATATAAAATATGAAAACATGGAAAATAAAACTTCAAAAAGGGTTCCGATACCGGGATTCGAACGAAGGTATTCCAGCCACTAGGCCATTTGGGTACTTATACATTTTCCTAATTAAGCCGATACTTGGAAGTGCAGTTTGGCATGGAAAAAGTGTCGTGACAATTTTTTTCCGTCTAGCCCCCTTTCACAACGCGCGATAAGGAACTTCGTTCCAATAATGTTTTCGGTATAATTTTATATAGTGTAATCTAGTTCTAACCTCAGAAACTGAACAATCTTTATTAACACTATTTAAGGATTATAATATCAAATTATATTACTGTATACAGCGATACTATTTGTGACATTTTATTGAACGCACAATTATTTTCAGAGATTATTTATTACAAGACCTTACAGAAATTATTACAGAAAATAAAGGAAACAAAAAAGTTTGCATCTTTATTTTTGAAGATGTGTGACAAATATCGCCGACGATTCACAAAATTGTGAACAATATATGGATATGGGCTCTGTCACCATTCCATTTAAATAGCAATGGTACACCTTCAGGTACAAAGAGCTTGAACGTACAAATATATATTTTTACACTCAAATAACTTTAATTTATTCATTTATTATCGTCTTCAAAGTCACTTACGACGTGGTACATCATTATTAAGAGTTGCCATCATGTGTGAAACATATTTTTTATTGAATAGAATACGTAGAAATATTTTCATAGTACTTGTGGCACAATCCGATATTTAGGTTACAGACAAACCAAGTCTATTGTGCGAAGTAAAATGTTGCCGTCTAATTTATGGACCGGAACATGAGCGGTAGCGGGTAACGTTTAATAATTAAAAATATTTTACTGAATATAATATATTATTAAATAACAATTCTGAACTGGTATAAAAGAGGTTACATCTATTATACCAGTTCAGTTCTTTTATACCACACTTTTACATTAATTTTTTAACCTATGGAAGCTATCGATATGCTATGAAGAACGAAATAAAAGTAATCAATGTCATCTTAGGAAAAACCAATTAATAAATTGTTTTTTCATATGATGCTATTGATTGTGCTTATAAAAAAGTGGGTTCAAAATAATTATAAGGTTATAAATATAATAATAAATAAGTTATAATATATAAGGTTAATAATTACTTATTGATAATTATTTATTGGTATTACCTTTCGCAATTCTTAAAATCGGATGGAATAAAACAAAAAATATTAAAACTCTGAGCTAGGTAATATAGAGATACATAGATAGATAGATAACATTTTATTTGTACACCTTATAGAATAGGAAAACAAAAAACATATATCAGACTAAATAAATAAAAGTACACATGGCGGCCTTATCGCTAAAAGAAATTTCTTACAGGCAACCTTTGGGTGGACCATAGTAAATACAAGACAGGGGTAATCAGGTGAAATAATCGACAAAACATAATTAATAAATACATCATTCTTAATAATTATACATAAATACATAAATGAACATATAGATAAATACATAATTAAATATATATACAAAAAAATCTAAAATATAATACATTAAATAGACAGTGGGTAAATAATAAAAATATATACAGAGCTATAGAATTACAGACATACGTATATACAAAAGAAACAGATATATAACAAATTAAAATGTTTCAAAGTGTTGCGTCAGAAGAAATTTAAAACATGCTTTATTATTTGATTTGGCTTTCCTGATCTCCACAGGCAAAGCATTCCAAAGCAGCACTGCCTTAACGGAAAACAATTTCCCATAGAAATGGGTGGAGTATTTTGGGACAGCCAATATCAAGTTTTCCGATGACCTCAGAAATTTCAAATGTGTGTCATGTAAGAACTCGAAACGTTCCTTGAGATACTTGGGGGAATTAGGATTAAATAAAATGTTATATAATAACGAGAGAATGTGAGTATTCCGGCGAAGAGGAATAGGAAGCCACTTGAGCTTTTTACGATACTCTGAAACGTGATCATATTTGCGAAGGTCAAATATAAAACTGATACAGACATTTTGAAGACGCTCAAGTTTGTCAAGTTGTGCTTCAGTGAGATTCGGATTCAGATAGCTGACATAGGCATAATCGAGAATAGGAAGAAGGAGAGATTGCGCGAGTGTAGTTTTAGTGGCAGTAGACAAGAAATTTTGTTACCTTTGCAAGGACCCCGCAGAAGCAAACAGCTTGCGGCTTACTTCTTGCAGTTGAGGACCCCAGAATAGAGTGCTATATATATAGACCCCTAGATTCTTAACCTTGGTGGCTATAGGTAGGCTTGTTCCATTGAAACAAACCTGAGGTAACAGAGACAAATTTAGTCTAGCTATCAACCTGGAGCTGTCGACAACAATAAACTGAGTTTTTGACGGGTTAACGCTAAGGCCATAACTACCAAAGAGATTCAGATGCAGTCGAGTAAAGAAACTCTTTTTATTTATTAAAAGCGCTGCCGCCTATCTATTAAGCTGACATCGTAGCAATGTTTTATTCAGAATCGCGACTCGTTAGCGTGGCACATTGTGGTCGCTAAACAAACCGTCAGGGTGGGCAGCTTTCAATGCATGTTTGATTTTTTAACAATAATGTTATTCTAACAGCTTTTGTTAAGAAATTTAGACAGTTGTGAAATATTAATTCATATTCTATCTATATCTCTAATATACGTTACTTTTTTAATTATAAGGTATTAGTGGTATTTCAAGCAAATTATTGTTTTAAAGTGAAACTTTTATTACATCGTCTCAAACTTTTTCGTCTGCGTGTTGCATGTCGCGTGACGGTGACGTGAAGGCGCTCGTCAGAGCGCCTTTCACGACTATTATCGTTTATTTATATTAATTAATTACCCAAATATACACTTTATTTTTGTAAATAAATACCGTAAAAACATGTAGAAAAAAACTCCCAGACGAGGGATCGAACCCGCCCCGACCTTGTGTTATCGGTAGTGCGGTTTACCGATGCACCACGAGGGCCGTATGTATAATCGTTTAATTGCCGTCCTCTTTACCAATTTCGACACATTTTCTAGGATCGGGTTTGTTTGTTTGTTTGTTTTTTACATACATACATATACGTACGTACGTATTGCAGGCGGAGAAAAAAAAAAAATATTATTTATAAATTGTGTTTTTATAAATTGTGTTTTTTGAAAATTATATTTAAGTACGAATTACATACTATTTGAAAATTATATTTAAGTACGAATTACATACTAATAAAATAATGAAATATCAATAATATTTTTCGATCTTACCGACAGAATAATAAATATATACTAATATATACTATGTACTAACATATTATATTAGAAACATATACTTAATTTTTTGCAGTGATAAACTGTAATAAAAGCAAAGCAAACACACATTGACTTCGTGTTAGTTAACAACGCCATCTGCTGGAATAGAAATTTCATCAAAATCGTTGGAGCCGATTCCGAGATTCCAATTTTATATATATACAAGAATTGCTCGTTTAAAGATATAAGATAAGATAGTGCTCTTTATATATGTATTTGTCACATTTTCATAATAAATCGAAATATCATATTTACTGGAGGAAAAAATATCGTTTTGTTTTGTAAAGATCCTTTGTTGTAATGTTGTTAACGTTTAATAGGTGTCGCGTTATCCCTAGTGCCATAGCTGGAATACTTGTCGATTCGGGCGACATCTATCGATATAATACGATATTACGGCAGAATCATCAATAGTAGCAACCTAGTAGCGCCATCTAGGAATTATTGTCGTGACCACGTAAAATAAAAAACATTTATGAAACCCTATTAACAAATACTAGATGGCATTGTAAAAGTTTCACTTTTACGGTGGTTTCATAAAACCACACAATTTTTTTTTGCTAAGATTGTTTCGACCCTCAAAATCTTTCAAAAATGCTAAATATAAATAATACTTATAAATTTCTTAAAGTTAACAGAAACAATGTACTTTCTGTACAACAATTGCAACAAGTAGTAAAATGAAAATAGTTATTTAGAATTTGAACTTAATAACCCCCCTTGTATATCATGATAATTTTAATATATAATTAACTCGGACGCCAACATTTGCACGCAGACACTTTTTACAACGTCCTATTTGCCGAACCCCTCACCGTAACGTGAACGGAAGTTTTTTAATTGTTATTTTTTACGCTTAAACATAAATTTGTGAGACAGATAGTAAATGTATTATCAGAAAAAAAAACACGAAATACACTTTAAAACAAATATTTCATTAGTTTTATCCATAGACTTAGCATAGGCTGAAGATGGCACATGTCAGTAAAATTGTACTACTAATCATTACTGACAGCGCGACCGAGAGTAAGCGCTTCTCAGGATGTTTATAATATAAAACACATGCATAATAATTATGTAAAAGTTGAGACTTGGAGGCAATTTTTACGCACACATTGATAAGCTACTCACACATCAATAACCCATTTTTGGTCTCGTTGTTTAGGTGACTATTACCGATAGGTTTAGGTATAGTTAAAAAACAGTGTTGAAGGATAAAACCATAGATATAAAAATAATTTAAAGGAAAAAAAATTTCTTAAAGAAGCTTTTATAAGCTTTTAAGCTTTTAAGAAACGTTTAGCTCTAAAAAGAATATAATAATTTTCACCTTAAACATTTTAACTATCAACTTATAACATATACATACATACTGTGACGGATCTCATTAACCAAATATATTTTTTTTGGCTTATAACGTATATATAGACACCATATACACATATTACATAATATATACCATACACCATACATTAGATACACCATATACACATATTACATACATTCATACATACAGTGCAAGTTAAATAAAAGCTTATAAAATAGATTCTTATATCTTTAACTAACCTAAACTTTTTTTTTGTTTTTTGAGCTGTAGGTTTTAGCCTCAAGTGTTATGGCGTACATTTACATACCTACCAATCTCCAATAAGACCTCTTCACCACATACAGCTCGGGACACTGAAACAATTTTAGTTACTGTCACAGCCCTGTCTGTGGCGGCCCGTCACAGACCTCCTGAGGGGCAATAACTCAACCCCTTAAATCTCCGCTTGTGGCGAAACACTTGGAGTGGCTCATAGCTGGAGGATCTTTATTCCGTTGAGTATCTTTATACCCTTGAACCAAACATATAATCAATCTGATCCAAGTCCAAATCAGTCTGATCCAATTTGTTCAGTAAATGATTGGATCATAGTTAGATTCTCTCAATTGTTTAAAACTTCCTTTCCCAAATAAAGAAGGGAGGCTTTAAGAGCCCTTACTTCTTGACGTTTTTCTAATCGAAGTCACGACTCGTCGATTTTTTTCGTTCCAAATGCGAAACTTATTGCCATACGTCATCATCATCTGTCATCGATATTTATCACACAGCTACTGAAAATAATTCCGTTAAGTCTTGGTGTGAGGCTGGATTCGACCCACGACTTCTTGATTCATAAATGGGTTGGTCCTTGGTTTACCACAAAGAAACATCTTTTATTTATTGTCTATTAATTGTTTTAAATTTGCTAGTATACAATTTTGCTATAATTACGTAACGTAACTCATATATTATTTTCGTACTGTCCGTATAGTAACCCACAGTTGGGTGATTCGAGAAAATGTTCAACTAATTACACACACTAGCTGCCATTATTGAGGTAATTTGCGTATTCCGGTTTAGTTCAGTGCTTGGGACATCTGTACAATAACACACATTATGTAGGCAGTACGTCAACATAATTGTTATGAAACAGCACAATGTTTTGATGAATATCTGTCCATAAAATGAAATGGTAGCATGACAAAGGAGATATTCGAGAAAATGCAAACATAATAAATAACAGCAATAAACTGAAGATTTTTTTATAGTTAAATCAAACCAAAGTCTAATGAGTCTTTATCCAAGTATAGTTTGTATCTGCAGCCGGCAGGTGTGTGAGTGTGATTTAGTGAAGTTCACGCTAAGTCCTTTGCAGGGTAGGCAGAGACAATAGAGCGCCATAAGGCACGATTCTAACATAAATTATCGCTTTTTCGACTTAAATGACTATTATTATACACACTCGTCGGTTTTTAAGGATCTAAATACCACCTTCCACCAGGAAAATTTCTATTCAATAATGGAACATCCTTTAGCTTTTGCACTGTATATCAGAATCTACTTAGTCAATCTTAAATTCAATTATACTTAGTCAATCAAAACAATATTTTCTAACTAAACTGAAACAGCTATAAAAATACAAAATGTCTTTGATTGTATTGCTATTTCATTATATAAAGACATCCACACTGTTCAGTAACGTTAAGCAATAATCTTTTCAATTATATTATTTTCATTCAATCATTTGACAATATATAATTTAGATACATTATGTTTGAAATGATGTATTATCCATACTAATATTATAAATGCGAAAGTAACTCTGTCTGTCTGTCTGTTACTCTTTCACGCCTAAACGGCTGAACGGATTTAGATGAAATTTGGTATGGTGATAGATGATTACCTAGAAATGGTCATAGGCTATAAATAATCACGCCATCGTTCTTAGGGGGTAGGCAATAGGCAGATAACTAAATTGAGTTAGTGATTTTTAGTCGTTTTTGTTGGGAGTTTTGCTCTTTCATACGATAGTGGGACATTGTTGCAGGGGGACTTGCAGCCGGGAGAAAACAAAAAAACTTATGCGGACGAAGTCGCGGGTAAAAGCTAGTTATTCAATATTTTATTTATAATCTTACACAAAACGGTTGCGTTACAGCACTTACAGCTGTCTATCTGACGTATGACAAAACTGACACACATCAATTTATTTTCTAATTAAATCTATCCAATATTCATTACATGGGCCTTGTCAAAGTAAGATATGGTAGCTTGCATACAATATGCTAATGTTATGTTTGATATCTCTACGTAGTATAAATCAAAGTGGCTATAATAAGCTTGCTTAAATCTTTAAAACTACGCAACGGATTTTGATACGGTTTCTTTTAATAAATAGATGATGTCAACGAGGTGGTTATTCATGTCTAGTGTAGGAAAGAAAAAGTGATAAATCCAACATTTTCTTACTTATCACTTTTGATGTGGAATTAAATTTTTTTGATAAAACTAATAATATTATTATCTAGTTATATATTTTAACAATTTAACATAACTTCACTCCTTTTTGTAAACATAACGGCTAATCGAGGCTTAACAGCCACTGCCTACAGCTCCAGGTAAAAAAGGCGTGAATTTATGTTATGTTCTTTTATAAGCGTTTCACAAAAAAATGTTTCACCTAATCAACTATGAATGAGGGGTTACAAAAATATATTTTGTTGTTAATTAAATAAGCTAGAAGATTACAATATTTTATGTTATTAAATACAGTAAAAATCACATCTTAAACATACCGTACCAAGGCTGTGTCTATGATTCGGGTATTCTATGATGTAATAAAACCCAAATTTTATACCCAAGCGCTATTACCCACACAGGGTTACATTAAATTTTAATTAGAACGCTCGACTTTATATTTTTTAATTAAGTATTGTGGTGTTATAAAGTTTTATTGACTACTAACTGCGCTTTTTAAACTGTGTAATATACGAGAGTGTTGAATAAATAATATTTTAGAGTCATAGAAATAAGTTTTTATAAGTTGTTTATTCAATAAGCGGCAACCATTTTAAAGTTTTGTTACGTAATTTCACTTTTATGTACGTCGTCGTAAATATTTAATTAAATGACATTTTTTTTTTTAACTTCACGCCTTTTTCTGTCGGAAAAATCCCAATTGAAGATGACAAATTTATTTGTTGGTCATCGATATATTTTTAGACAAGCAAATTTTGGTGTTCGTAAGTTTTGATCTGGGGCTTCGTTTTGTCCGTTACTCATGATTTTTATTTAAAAAAATTTAATTATAATATAAATATAAAATTGTACACACAAAAGTTTACAGACTTATCTACCTTTATCATTGTCTTTATTCATACAGAAAGTATAAATAACATTCTACTCCAACACATTTAAACACACGAGATGATTTTCAAACATAATGGACCTTAAAATAAGTGGTATATATTACAACAGTCTAAATTTGTTATAACAACTGTAATAAATCCCTCTCCCGTTCCCACTTAAAAAAGTTGTTAGCAAACTCTTCAACACATCACACGCGATGAATATATTTTGTTAGGTACCAGGCGTACAGTAAACAAGTAGTATTAATAAACATGATGTGCTATATATTACCGTTTGCAAATTAAAATGATACTGATACTACGCCTCGGGGAGACGTTTAACTAACTTAGTTGCAGGGGGGCAAAGATTACGTTAGCCGTTGTTAAAAGATCGCGAACCGTTATACGGAACATTGTAATAGAGCAAATCCAAACTGATACAAATTAGGCATAGTAAAAACTTTAAAATATTCATAAAAATATCATTCAAAATATATATATTACGATTTAGGAATTTTTTTCTTAATCTATCACTCAAAAATGAAATATCACTTTACAACGCCGGCTATGCACTAAAGTTTGCATTGATAACCGAAAGCTGGTATAAGAAAGATAATAAAAAGGGGAGGAAAGGAAGGTGGGCTTCCCTACCTCTCTCAGAAAACCGAATACGGCATAAGTAATTTTATTGCAATTACTTGAGAGGACGTGTATTTTACCGGCCGAGCCGGCCCATGAATGTACCGAACCGTGGTAGAGCCAAGCAGTTCGCTGCATGAATGGGTCGACTCGACCGGTGATATACTACGACCTCTCAGAAGATCGACGTAAAGTGGCTCATACCGCGTTTCGTTCGGTGAGAGAGGTAATTCCCCATCCTTCCCTATCCCCTATCCCTTAAAGGTAGACAAGGCAACAGTAACACTATATGTGTTGCTGGAGTCCATGGTCAGCGCATCCCATAAAAAAGAACGATTGTTTAAGACCTAAATACCTAGTATGATTGGTTCAAATTTAACTTAACAAAAGCCCAACAATAGGGATATTGATAAAGAATATCTCACTGTATCCAAATTACATTTTGAGAAACATAAATCTGCCAATTCTAAACGTAAAAGATATATTGTTTCCATTCGGGTTTAATAATATTAGCATTTCTGAGTAATATTGATGGAATTATACAACATTCCAGAGATTATCTTTTAGCATTTTGGAATAATAATTTATTATTGTAATATTATTGTTTATCTAAAATTCAACACAGTAAACAACAATGTCTGTTTTGATATTTAGTTTCGTATTTATTATTATGTAACTTGTAATAATTTACACAATGAGGTCAAATGGGGATGGGAAGTTATCCAGTTTTCATTGCTTACAAGAATATGTTATTATTATTTTTATGGGATATTACGGCAAACGAGCAAGTGGGTCACCTGATGGTAAGTAACTTCTCACTGCCCATGAACACCATGGTTCGTTACCGTCCTTTAATAGAGTAGGAGTGCAAATCCCACAATTGAATCAAAAAGTCGTGGGATCGATTCCAGGCTAAAACTTCTTGGAATAATTTTCGGAAGTTAATATCGTAATAGATTCCATTTGGGATGTAAAAAATTGGCTAGTCGAGTGTTAACCGTCATAACCTACACGTTATAGTAGGAAAAGGCGATAAAGTATAAAAAGCAGGTTTTATCAATTGTTAAGTAAACACTATTAAAAAGAAACTATTCCCATCTGAATAATATCTTACAATACCCCATTATAAGGTTTATAAGGAATATAAAACTGTATAAAAGTAGTGTATCGTCTTCAACGATATAGCGCCACTTTAAAACTCTCATGTTAAGCTTTGTGTACTGGGTGTCGTTACCAGCAGAAAACTTGTAAATTTAGAAGAAAAAAACTAAATTTCCTCATAAATTTAGCCTCTTGATAAACTCCAATCTACATAAACTGTAGCCATTTCTAAATGTCTAAAACACATTTAAGAAAGTTTAAGTCTAAGAATATAAATTAATCACATCTTTCTATCCCAATTCTATCGGGCCTCGTGGCGCATTGGTAAAACTACCGGCTGAAGCAATGAGGTCGGGGGTTCGATTCCCGCCCGAGCAACAAATATTTGTAACAAACATGAATATTTGTGCGGCGTCTGGATGTTTTTCTATGTATTATAAGTATGTATTTACAAGAGAAAAGTATATATGTATTAATATCCGTTATCTAGTATCCATAACACAAGCATTTAGTTGCTTAGCTTGGAACTAGAGGGCGCTGTGTATATTGTGTCCAAGATATATATTATTATTAGTTGGGTATGAAACAAGTGGCAAAGATTTGATTACCTTTGAAAGATAAAAAGAATCACTATAAAAATATAATAAACCCATGCCGCTTTTTGTATTGCACTATTGTTTTTTTATGGGATAGGAGGGCAAACGAGCAAGTGTGTCACCTGATGGTAAGCAACTACTCATCGCTCACGACACGGTGGTGCGTTGCCGTCCTTTAAAGGGAAAGGAAGGGGAAAGGGTTCACCGGTCGAGCCGGCCCATTCATGCGACAAGCTGCGTGACTCTACCACTGTTTAAATACTTTGAAGTACATAAATCGCTGATAATAATATCAGAGTCATGTAGGCGAAAAATCCAATAAAATGTAGATCTGTAAATCCTAAATTAAATTAGTAGTTTTGAGTCATACATAGAACGTAGGGTATTAAATTTTCTTCGAAATATCCGATTCAAATTAAGAATTCCTTCGAATAGCTCGACAAATTAATATACATTATCGAACTTCTTTAATTTTGGACATGTTTGAACGTAGGTGCACGTTTTTATATTACTTTTAAATTTAATTCATTAACGATTGTATTATATTAAGTAGAAAATTATAATTGAAGACAATTCAATATTAAAGTTATAATCCAATATTAAATTTAAATTACATATAATTTAAATTTAATATTGAAATGTTAATAAAGATTCAATTTTTAACTTAGTTTTGGATCATTGGTTTCTTTTGTTAATTATATGTTTGAGTGTAAGTTACCGCAGTCATCTATGATATTACAATACTTGATGGTTTTAATCAGAAATATTATTACTACTCTCTAAGAATTCGTTTTATTATTATTAAGAATGTGTCTCTACTAGATTATATAGTTTGTTTTTTGTGATCAATTTTATGAAATTGTTTGAAGTTGCGCTTACGTAAGTTTTCATATAATTCAACTTTCAAAGCAATTCTGACGATTTTGTTTCTTAGATTTTCGCGAATCAAATTCATAGCATGACAACAACTAAAACAACTTTTTATGCATTTTATCGTGTTTATTTAGATGTTATTCGAACACTCGTGAAAATGAGCCCTGTAAAGAGTTCGAAACGTCGGGAAATATATAGAAAATAACTTCTAAATAAACGCGACATAATCCATAAAAAAATCTCACCTAACAAAACGTATTTTAAGGTTTGTTCTATGCAAAGAACAAGGTGTATTATAGATCTAAATACTCTATTTATTAACACATAACATAATTTTTTCTCACCTTTTTCTATCCGAAGCTGTAGGCATTAGCTACCTCGACTTGCCGTTTACGTTCTAAATGGAATAGCTGGCAGACCTATTGCCATATACCGGGGGCACAAAGTTGTCAGACATCGGTATTTATCATACATAACTTCCGGAAAGAATTTCGAAATATCATTGGTGGGATTCGAATCCATGACTTCTTGTTTCAAAGGGAGGTGCTCGACCACTGGACCACCGAAACATTAGTCAATTTAATAATATATGAGTATCAATGTCTATCATTCGTTCTTATTCCTTAACATAATACCAGGAATTCCTAACAGGAATTATCTATACATATAATAAAATTGTAGAAAAGTCAAAACTGTACATTGAATATTTTTTAAAAAGAATACTTGGTGTGTAATCTGCAATCGATACCGAAGCCAAAAATATACTTTTTAGAATTTTTGTCTGTTTGTCTGTTTGTCTGTTTGTCTGTTTGTCTGTTTGTCTGTATGTATGTCCGGGATAAACTCAAAAAGTACTGCATGGATTTACTTCAAATTTGGCACGAAAATTATTAAGAAGTCGGGTCAACATATAGGCTACATATTATCACGCTATCACCTACGAGGAACGAGCAGTGAACCTTTATTTCTTCAATGTATTCTGTAGCAACGTGTAATCTAACGACGCATATTTGTATGTTGTTATGGTGTTATTATGTTAATAACCATGCTTTAATCTATACATATAATAATAATAATAATATAATATAAGTTAGCTTCACATTTTAATTAACTTATGCCGTTAAACATAACAGACAATTTTAAAACAGTGCCATCTATGAGATTTACAAAACAGAAAACATTAAGTTGAATTACACGTGTAAGCACTTTTTGGTTTTAGATATAAATAAATCTTTGAGATTTTAAAAACATCAAGTCGAATTACATGTTTAAACACTTTTTGAATATAAATAATTGAAATTTCATCATGCGCTTGCGGTCAATAGATGTTTTTAAGAGTCATAGATGGAGTTGTGCATTTTCTTCTTTAAAATTGTATCGTTAATTCTTTTCAGAGATGAGCAAGACAATTAAAAAAATGTATTTGTATATGCTAAAAACTGTTAATATTTTTGTTCGGTATTTATTGGTGTAATGATTGCTTCGTAATTTTATAAGAAAAACATTTGTTACCACTGGCATACTTGCAGAGGTCAGGAGGCAAGGCAAAATTGCCATTGCTGTAGCGTCGTCGGGAATCGCTGCCACACTGCTTCCGGGTGGCAAGACAGCACATGCCATGTTTAAAATTCCCATCGATTTAGAGAGCACCGAAACGCCTGTTTGTGGTGTGTCACGCAATAGTGATAAGGGACACGTGCTGAAGGATTGCTCTCTGATCGTATGGGATGAGTGTACGATGGCCAATAGAAAAGCAGTTGAGGCCGTGGACAGAACCCTGCAGGACATCCGCAGGAACGAACACTTGATGGGTGGTGTCACAGTTCTATTCAGTGGCGATTTCCGACAAACGCTTCCCGTGGTGACGCGGGGATCGAGGGCTGACGAGGTGAATGCTTCGTTGAAACGATCTTCGCTGTGGTCACGAGTTCGTACGCTGCGCTTGACCATTAATATGAGAGCTCGGCTCGGCGGCAATGCACGTGCTCAAGAATTCTCCGATGTTCTTCTAAGTCTTGGCGAAGGCACTCTACCAGAGGAGAGAGGTGGGCAGGTGGTGCTTCCAGAGTCTCTCGGTAGAGTCGTATCCAGCTTAGAAGAACTCATTCGCTGTGTGTACGGGGACATCAGTCATATACCGCACCAGCAGAATTCTTGGGTATGTGAGCGGGCAATTTTGACGCCCAAAAATGGTCAGGCTGAAGCAATCAACGAATGCATTCTCTCGAAAATTGAGGGGAATGAAGTGGTTTACACCTCTATAAACACTGTCATCGAGCAAGATGATGCCACACATTATCCCGTGGAATTTCTGAACTCTCTGTCAGCAAGTGGACTTCCAGCGCATACTATCAAGCTGAAAGTCGGTGTCCCGATTATGCTTCTTCGGAACCTATCTCCTCCGAAGTTGTGTAACGGGACCCGCCTTAAAGTCATCTCGCTCCACAGACACAGCATTGAGGCGGAAATTCTTACGGGTTGTGGCGTAGGCGAGGCAGTATTTGTACCACGCATTCCCCTCATACCTCATAACTTCCCGTTCCAGTTCAAGCGCGTACAGTTCTCCGTGAGTGTTTGCTTCGCGATGACCATCAATAAGTCGCAGGGGCAGACACTGAGAGCAGCGGGTGTCGACCTCAGGACGAGCTGCTTCTCACACGGGCAGCTGTACGTCGCTTGCTCCCGCGTCACCAGTCCTGACTCTCTTTACATTTTGGCTGCGGAGAGCCAAACCAGCAATGTTGTTTATAGAGAAGTTTTATAAGTATATATTTTTATCCTTTTCTATATTTATATTTTCTTATTCATTATTTTCTACATTTGCTTCAGTCGCAACTTATTACTTAATTCAGCAGAATCACCATAAAGTCATTTATTCAAAGCAGACTGAAAATCAGCACTTTTGAAGTTCAACAATTTTACAAAAGACAGTCTCCCTCTGTTACTGTACTTTCTGTATTTATGAAATGTAAAGAAGTAACGGGTAAATAAATGTTATTTTAAAAGGTATAATCGTAGGTATTTTTGGTGCTGTATAGCGTTCAGGCAGATGACGTCGCGGGCTACAGCTATACTACAAAAATTCCTGTTAAAATGAAAATAAACAATGCGGGCAACAACCATTGCTACCGCAATCTGTACTTATCCTACCAGTTACAATTTCATTTTAGAGGTAATTACTTCTCAACTGTCTATGTAAAAATATAGCTATCTGATCACAAATTCCACGCGTACGAAGTCGCGGGCACAGCTAGTTAGTTATAATTTTGTTGGAAGTATCGACATATCCGTATTGAGAGCCGCGAGGGCAGAATTATTTTTTTCTAAATTCATGTTTGGTATAAACCTTGGGGGGATAATTTGTTCTTACTGACGGGTGTGATTGTTAACTGGTGAGATAATAAGTCATCTATATACGTGCATAAATTTGGTATAACTTCACGCCTTTTTACTCAAAGGTGTTTTTACTCAAACTCATTAATTCGGTGAATGGAAGCTTAACTGCCTATAGGCAGTTAAGCTTCGATTCACCGAATTAATACGTCTCAAATGGAATAGGTGGCAGAACCTATTGCCATACACTAGGCACAATGTTATCGCTCATCTATATTTATTACCAATAACTTCAGAAAACTCGAAGTCGTTGGTGTAGGCCCTGTGGTAAGCCCAGATTCATGTCCATGACTTATTGATTCAGTAAAGCGATTTTCAGCTCACCGAAGCGGTGATGATGTAACAGTAGTATAGCCCAGCAGTTCGCTGCATGAATGGGCCGGCTCGACCAGTGAAATACCGCGACCTCTCAGAAGATCGACGTAAAGTGGCTGATCTCCCGTTTCGTTCGGTCAGAGAGGTAACCGGAGGCCCACCCCCCTTCCCCATCCTTCCCTATCCCCTGTCTCTTAAAGGTCGGCAACGCAACAGTAACACTATGTGTGTTGATGGTGTCCATGGGCGGCGTCGGTTGCTTACCATTACCATCAGGTGACACGTCTCCTCGTTTGCCCTCCTATCCCATAAAAAAATACGTTAATGCTCTTAAATTTCCGATGGCATATAGTGGCAGGCATTTAGTGCATCGAAACTATAGTTAAATAAAATTATAAAACGTTGGAAATAGTGATCAATCTTATTACAAGTAATATTTTCAATTTACTCAATGTTTAATGCATTTATCAACTAACGAAAATACATTGACGCATATCAGCATCATCTGGAATCTTTCAAGTAAAATTAATTTCGCTAAACCGCTAGGTTGGCGAGATAAAAATGTAATAGACCGCAGTTAATTTGAATCCAATCAAATATTCTTCAATTTCATTTTAAAATAGAAATTTTGGTAATATAAGAAAGAAACTAAATTGAAGGAATTTCGTTGGAATTGCTATTTAATTGGAATGGCAATCGATCCTTCTCGATCAACATCAGCGGCTAAATGATTTATAATAAAAAACTAACTGTGTCTCTTGAATATTACTTTTGAATGAAAAAGATTTTATTACTATTTTCGTGTTTATAATATTGTAAGATATGTTGTGGCCACACAGAAAAATAATGTAACGTAAGCGAAAGAAATGGCGAATCATTTTTGAGGAGAGATCATGCGCTGTCAACGTATGAGTTGAAGTTCTCAAAGTGTCACGAATCTCTACGATGTCTTCGCAGACAATTTGCAGACTGGCTCCTGTTTGTTTGTTTGGATCAACCACTTAAATCAAATGTATAACCATTACAAGCTGTGTCAAAATTACAATATTCTATACTAAGAAGAAATAAATAAATTAGGTTAAAAGGCTAGTTATTGTATTTCATATATAGTGTTGTATTTAAAAAAATGAACATTATTTTATATCTACTTGCTATATTTGTATGTGCAGCGCTTTTTTGGTTAGCAATAGCACAAATGAATTTATTACTCCAGACGTTTTAGACATAACATAATTTCACTCCTTTTTCTACCCGTAGTGGCAGTGGTTGCTAAGCCTCGACTCGCTGTTATGTTTACGTCCCAAATGGAATAGGTGGCTAACATATTGCCATACCAAGCATACGTTGAGACATTTACATATATTTATAATATAGTAGAGCAGTTCGCTTTATAAAAAAAAAAAAAAAATACCACGATCTCTCAGAAAATATACGTAAATGTAGATATCCGCACCACCTCGAATTTCTTCTCGCTATCTATTCTTGATCATTTTTTGTCGTAATTCGTCGTTCACTCAATTACAGTTTCTGAGGCAAATACAAATTGTAATGAAACGCTTCAAAATTGTCTATCTAATTATAATGGAAATAAGTGGTGGTGTATATTTAGTGGCTCGAGGCAAAACTAAATTATAGAACATCAGGAAACGTACATTATTACTAAGTATTTATGTAGTTATAAAGAAAGTCATAACTTTTTGTGGATACAATTACTTACAGTTGGAGTATTTTTTTTTCTTTTCTAAATGCCAAGATTCCTTCTCAATTATGAGTAATATTTTTGAAATCCTAGTGAGAAAGATCCCCAAGATCTTTCTCACTAGGCTTTCTGTTTAAAAGATTCTGTTCTTTGAAGTCAAGTCCGTCTTTATTGAAATTATTTGTGAAAAATAAATGACTTTAGGCACGTTATTGGTCATGTATCCAAAAATTACTTTCTTACGGGATATAGGTAGGCTCGAGTATAGTAAGCAAAGTGATGGTAAGCAAGCAGCGTCTACAATACCTGCAACACAGTTAGTGTTACAGTTCCGATGCCAGTCTTTAAAAGGAGTGGGATGGGAATGGTGGGAGAGTGGGGATCCTCCAGATTCCTCTCTCACCTCACTCTTCTAAGAGGTTGCGATATTTCAGCGATCGGGCCGGTCCATTCATGCAGCAAGCTGCGAAGCTCTACCGCTCTCTCAATTTATGAATGTTTCAAATATCCACTGAAGAACCATCTACCCACAAATATATATTTTATATATTGAAATATTGTACCAATAAATTTTTTTTAATGTTTAGTAAAAAGATAAAAATAATGAAGTGAGTTTATTTGATATCTTATTATTTTTTTGTTTCTAGATTATAGAAATCAAACAAATTTGTTAAAATTGAGCGTGTCTAATACTTAAAATGTATATAATTTTATACCGTATTGTGTTTTCATTATTTGTTTTTACATATTTATAATAGAGTCTCGGTGGCCCAGTGGTCGAGCACAGGGCTTCTGATCCAGAGGTCCGTGTTCGATTCCTGACACTGGCTCACACCAATGGCTTTTCGAAATTGATTTCGGAAGTTATGTGTGATATATCTCGATGACTGAAAACTTTGTGCCCGGTATCTAGTTTGGGGAAGACAGTTATAAAATGTAACAGCTTTTGTTAATGTTACCACCTAATAATATTCTTATAAAAGGTACAGCATAAAACGATTCATCCCGTCGGGATTGGAACGGTCGGTCCTGGTAGTTACTCCAGCACAGAAATACTACTTATTAGTTCTGCTGGCAATTGATAGAGGTCGCCACACAACATTACCGAGCACATTATTGTAAAATTCACTTAGCAGTATTGCTCAAAGTGTAGAATCTCACATAGCACCCGCCACCCATAGAGGTTATCCATTGTCTAACTGAGCTTACTTATAGTGTAACGGACGCTTAACTGCTATGACCCTTTTACAACTCTCTCACCGACACATAGCCAAGGTCACAACGGGTCTATATGAGTGATGTTGACGCGAGTCGCCTTTGACTCCAAGTCACTCAAACGGAGATCTAGCTTGAGGCGGTTCTTATCTATAGTTTAGTTTTTAAAAGTTTATAGATTTTTTATGATGTTCTCCACTGTTCGTTTTCTATTTATTATTATTGGCTGTGCTAACTTCAACACTCTGATATTCAGTACTTTTACAACTAAAATGATTAGTGCTTCGATAGATCCTTAGAACCATCATTTTTACAATATGGATATCAAATGAAAAGACTTGTTGAAATTAACTCATAAAATAATGTGAGGTCATTCTAAATCCAATACGGCGGATATTCCACCATATTATTATATTTATTTCAATAAATCAACTATTGAGTACAAAAATATTTTTCCCATTTGAATATGTAGATCCTGAGATTACCACATAAAAACAAACAAACAAACTCTAATTTTAACGCATATATTTTAATCAGCGTCAGCATTATTTAACGTTTTATAGCCGTGCGCAGATTGCTGCAGTATATAATAATATATGCATGTGCACTTACTTTGATTACAGAAATTTTAATATCCATTATATACATACATATATCTGTGTTATTTTAATGTGTTTTAATAAAATAAACATGTGTTCTAGAACTCAGGAAATGTCATAATATTTCTTGTTTATGATTTTAAATGAAATTTTAAAAGGGATATTTTATGTGTAATGATACCATTAAATGATTTTTGAATAGTGTCAATTTTCTTGACTGTTGTTTCTTGTAACGGAGGGTAACAATATAATCTGGATATAAAAAATATTAAAATGGGTCTAAAGAATTTTGATGCATTTTTTACAGTTCATCCGTGCTTTGCTTGAAACAATAAATTTGTTTCCATACACTTGGACGTTGGACGGAATAGTTTTAGTTTATATTAATTAATAGAAATTGCTGTAGTAACAAATGCGGCGCTAAAGAGAAACAAATTGAAAATTGAAGTAGGTAAATCAGGCTAGGTTGAAATATGAGGACCGATCATTGAACTAGAATTTCACAGTTCAATTCGGAGTTGCGGACATTGACAAGCGAAAAACATATTTTCAAACGATCCAAATAAAAATCACGTAACCAAACAACGTTCACAACCGAAAACATACCTATTTGATTTCCACTGTAGCGTAGCAATTTACATTTAGGCTGAAAATAAAAAAAAAACCTTCGTCATTCGACACAAGGGACTACTCTGAAAAAAAGTGTCACATATATTGGCGTTGTTAAAATCAAACCGGCCGTAGATAAATATAAAAAAAAATAAAATAAAATATGAACAGTTAAAAAGTCGACTATAAATTGTGGACGCATCAGGTTGGTTGGCTCGCCACTGGCCATAATGATTCATTAAGTGCCTCCCCGGGATTACCTTTTTGTAATTCACCGATGATGCGAGATGCCGTATCACTGCTTCTCTTTTACTCAAGCCGTGAGGTTTAAGCTAAGAGCTATTAGCTTAAGCTATATAGCTGAGGCTATAAAGCTTTTCGCTCTCTTTTATCTATCTCTCTTATTGTTTTGGTTTCTTCTGTGTGGTGATAGTTTTTCGTCTTATCATTAACTTTTAACACGATACTAATGAAGTCATTATAGATAAATTGAAATAACGTGTTATGTCTAATTTAGCCTCTAAAACCTCTTTATCTCTTGATCTTCTTCTTTCTACAAATTGGCTGTGCCCGTGACATAAAGATGTACCCTTTCTTTCGTTGGTCGACAAACAATATAGCTACAAAATCTTTATAAAATCGTGTGCATAATATAACGAATAAAATTAATTAATTAATCTTAAATTAAAAATCAACACGTGCGCTTGAGGTCACAATTGCCACAATCAACCGGATTTTACTTTTAAAATTCATCATCAGAAGAATTAGGCTAGAAAACAATTTTAAAAACTACGGACCGTTTAGTAAAGCTTGATTGCATTGTAATGCAATCAACGAGTTCGAGGTTTGAGAGCCAGAAAACTCAAGTTACTCAGTTATTAATATTAAATACATTAGAATATAATCATTCTTATAACATCCGGAATTCCAGCTGCAAAAGCTTTTATCATGATTTTGAATTAACAAATTAATACATAATAAGTCATGATAGTTATAAAAATCGGTTACATCTTATGTTATGAACACGTCCATTTTTAATAAACGAGTATCGTAGCGTACATTGACCATGACTGCCCATGACTTTGCCGATGTTTAGTTAGTTATGAAATTGCAAAATAGTGCGTGATATTGATCTGTTTTGACCAACATAATCAAATATATCCGTATTTACTCAATTTTGGTGAGTTTTTTTTTCTAATGCCTGAAAGTTATTTAAATATGGAACAGATTTTCTTGTTTTTTTTCTTTAACTGACTGTCTTGTTTTATTTAATACTAAAAAAAATACACTAACTTAAAACTTATAATTGCGTCGAATATTAGTTAAGTAGAGTAGTTAGGGATTTATTACTAAAAATAACTATCTAGGTATATACTACAAATGCATATTTCTAATATCCGAAGGGATAGGCAGCAGCAGCAGCAATAACACATAGATACACAAACATTTATTTAGTCTAAAATAATGGAAAATTCTGTTCATGCATAACTTTACGCCAAGTCGCTTGCGGGGCAGGCACATAGAACAGAGCGTCATCAGGTACCATTCTTACACACAACACTCGCTTCGTCGATTTTATGATTGTCATAGAGGCTCGTCGATTTTTAGGCCTTCTCGTGCGTTCACTTTGGTTATAGAAAGTGTGCTGTGGCCATCCTCGACGTCACTTTGATCCTAAATACAGTAAAATTTATTTCTTAGATTTTCGCGAATCACATTCATAACATTGAAACAAATTTTTATGAATTATGTCGCGTTTACTTAGACCTTATTTTCTATTTATTTCGACGTATTATTCCCGACGTTTCGAACTCATTACAGAGATCATTTTCACGAGTAATGTAATGTATAAAAGTAATGTAGGTACTTTCCATCTTTTTGTTCATTACTCGTGAAAATGATCTCTGTAAAGAGTTTGAAACGTCGGGAAAATAAATAGAAAATAAGTTTTAAGTAAACGCGATATAATCCATAAAAAGTTGTTTCAATGTTATGAATGTGGTTCGCAAAAATCTAAGAAATAAATTGTACTGTATTTAGGATCAAAGTGACGTCGTCACAAAAAGTTGTACAGTAAAATTATTTACAAACTAACGAAATATGTTTAACACGTTGTAACGTTGTAAGTTCTCTCTGCAGACAAACATTTCAAATGAAAGTAACTATACAGTTCACTATATCAAATTCAAGACTCCCCCAAAACTTACCCTATATTGGGCGAATTCTCTAAAGTTCTTAACAATAAGTGCCAAGTTCTGTCGGCTCTATTAAACTAATACCGCTCTTAGGAGAGCGATTATTATAAATTATATTTGCATGAAAATGTACTAAGTACTAAATATAACTTAAGCTTATATTTGCTTCTAATTTATGTCACCAAATTTATCAAATAATAATTTAGATGAATCTTCAATTGTGTGTGTTTTTCTAAGTATATACTTGCCTTTTAAACTTTTTGTTTCCTTAGAGTAGGTATGATATTTTTAATGTCAAAGAAAATAAAAAAAAAAAATCTATGTTCTAGTTTTTGAAATTCCCGTATTTGAATATGTATTAAAATAGTACTTTGTTTGGAATAGATGTTGTGCCTATTTTTCGAGGATAGCCAGCCTCCATGTTAACTGCACAAATATTTGTAGTCGGGGACCGATATCTGCGTAGTGACCACTAGCTACTATAATAATATCTTGGACACAAATCACACAGCGCCCTCTAGTTCCAAGCTAAGAAACTAAATGCTTGTGTTATGGATACTAGACAACGGATAATAATACATATATACTTTTCTTTTGTAAATACATACTTATAATACATAGAAAAACACCCAGACGCCACACAAATATTCATATTTGTCACAAATATTTGTGCTCGGGTGGGAATCGAACCCCCGACCTCGTTGCTGCAGCCGGTAGTTTTTTACCAATGCGCCACGAGGCTCGTCAAACTATGCAAAATAGTATAGATATTTTTATTTACTTTTTATATTTGTACAATTTTAATGCCTGACTATGCAGTTAAAGTTTTCACTCCATGAATTCATGTTTTATAATTATTACAAATCAGTACAGATATTTTTTTTCTGATCTTCATTGTTGTGGTACCGGATTCAAACCTGGCACATCAAAAGTCAGACATAATTATTATCATCATCATCATTCATCATTAGCCTTTTGAGGTCCACTGCTGGACATAGGCCTCCCCCATAGAGCGCCACAACTGTCGGTCCGCTTAATCATAGGGGGTTTTTGCCATAATCGCCACGCTTGGCAGGCGGGTTTGCGATCGCAGTAGGCTGTATTTTCTTGAGAGAGAATGCTGCTGCCCATTCTTCTAGCTTTTCCTTTAGTCACCTTTTACGACACCCACGGAAGAGATGGGGTGGCGGTATTCTAAGTCGGCGCCACACAGCGTAGCGGGTGCCACACATTTAAATAGTATTGCGTTTTTTATAACTTATACCTAGACCTCAACTAAACCTAAACAGTGGTCAAGCCGTGTAGTTCACTGCAAGAATGCGTCAAGGTAAAGTGGTTTTGCTCGGTGAGAGAGGTATCCGGAGGCCCAACCAGTAAACCTCCCCTTTTCTCCATCCCACTTAGGAACGCCAACGCAACTTCAACACTATCTGTGTTCAGGTGTCTATGAGCGGCGTTTGTTGCTTCCATCTGATGACAAGACTGTTCGCTTGCCCTCCTATCCCATAGAAAAAAAAAACTAGATGTGTGAGCATTATGTTACTTTTTACACGCGTTTCAGCAATATCAAATGTATAATATTAAAATAATATTTTCATGAATATAGAGACCAAGCAACGTAAAAGTATAAATGTTGAAATATTTATTTGGTAGTGATCGTAAGAAAATATACTCGCGCTTTAAGTGTAACAAAATTATTGATTAATTCGGTTCGTTTGATATTATTGGCTTGATTATTAAGGAAAAAATATACGTTTGATAAAGTCATAGAAAATATTTTTATGGAATTATATATGTGGAGTACAGCATCCGGCTAGCCGGCTAGCCGAATATCACGACTAACTGCTTTATCTGAAAACAGGTAATCTGCTAGAAAACGTTTCTTTTAGTTTCAAGATAGCATATTTTTGCTTTTTAGAATAGAATAGAATATAACAAAATTGTTTGTGATTAAATTTTAATGGGGTTTAAGTTAAAAGTTTAGTCGCAGGCAGATGATAACAGAATATTGTCATGATACCATCAGCCTCGGTAGGAGGTCAGTTAATTTTTTTCTTTCAAGGTGCCACACCGCTTTACAAACACCTTCAACTTAATATAACGATGTTTTTTAATTATTCTTCCAATTAATGCGCTATATTTTATATATTTTTATTAGATCTTAGTTAACTGTGTAGAAATCACAATTAACGTTATATGTTATTATTAAAATGATTAGAATGATATTAAATTATAAATTAATTAGTTAACTTTAATTCTCTCGATGACTTTGCGGTTTGGTAGGACAACTTCTGACGGCTAGGTTCCAAGTTGGAATTCGAGTATTTTGCTATTGAATTTGCATTATTAACAAAACATATATTTTTTTACATATTTTTTTTTAGTTTTATTTCTCTAAAATATACTTTAGTAATCTCTATTTAAGAATTCGTAAGTCATTAAAACTATTGCCTATATTTATTTAATAACCTCAATTTACCGTACAAGGAATCTTTATGTCTTCTAAATGCATGTAGGCAGGTCATGAAGATTAAGTAATTTTGACCATAATTATGTATGTTATTGATTATACTTATACATTAGTAATATATACTTAAAACAAAAGTTAAATACTTATTTATAAGTATTTAACTTTTGTTAAACAAAGGATCTTTACAAACAATTTTTTTTTTCTCTGATGAATACATCTTATTTAACATAATGGTAAAAATCATATTTTTAACATCAACTTTTTGACTTTTTTTTCAAAAAGTGGGTGCTTTCTGTATCAATGAAAATAGTTTTTGAACAACTACCATCTTTTTGTTCATCACTTGTGAAAATGATCTCTGTAAGGAGTTCGAAACGTCGGGAAATAGATATAAATAAGTAATAAATAAATGCTATATAATCCTAAAAGTTGTTTTAATCTATGAGTGAGATTCGCGAAAGTCTTAGAAATAAAAATAATAATTGTTTGTTTCATTTTATATTTTTAATTATCGCTGGTCTAGTAGTCAAGCTCCTCGCTTGTGATTCAAAAGTCGTGAGTTCAATTATGGACTCACATCAATGATTTCTCGGAAATCTTTACGGAATTTATGTGTGATCAATATCGATGACTGACAACTCTATGCCCGGTGCAATAGGTTCGCCACCAATGCCATTTGGTACGTAACGTAATGATTCGGCGAGTCCAGGTATTAATAGCCGCTGCCTACATCTTCAGGTAGAAAAAAGCGAGCAGTTAAGTAATTAATATTTCAAACGATATTAGCTTATTAGCTTTGAGAAATTTTAATCGCATGATTTACGATAAATATTAGTAAACTAAATGTTGATTGTAAAGATAAATTTCTTTATTATCAGATAGAAAACTAATATATATAGCTAATCGATCTGATTTTACAACCATTTAAACTCGTAATAAATATGAAAAAATTTCACGTCAATAATAAGTGAGTAAGATTTTATTGGTGGTAAAATTTAATCACATCTATTCATAAGAGGATACATTCAAATCAAAAACCTCGTTCTACAATTTTATCGTTGTTCATAACAAAAAAAAAGAAAAAAAAAATATTCATAAAATTTTATGTCCGGCCAGTATGAATGGCATCGGTATACATTTTTGTTCTTTTTTTCAAATTGTAACGTGTTTAGTGTGACTTTTGAAAGGATTATCCTACACGGATACGAATTGTTACGCAACTGTCGATTGCATACGTGTTATAAACACATCGATTTTATTTTACTGTTATTAAAAAACAAACTTTTAACAATCGATTCTAACATGCAAGAAATAAGATTCAAAATTTACAGCGATCACACAAACAACTGTAGGGGATAACATTGTTCACGAGTATTATAAAATTATATGACTCCGGTGTTTGAAAACATACGTCCGAATCGTTATTATATTTGTATGGACGTCCTGTTACGGCGCACCCGTATAATTTTAATGGTCTTATTAGCTTTGGCTTACAGAACACGTAAACAGGAGTTAAACAGTTTATAGGTGGCATAAAATATTTTCGCAATAACACCTCAGAGGGTTTTAATAGAACCTAACAATACTGATTTTGATTTATAAATAAAATAGTAGTATTTCAAATTCATGATAGGTATAAGGTTATTATGTGATTCGTATTTTTCCCGGTTCTTCTCATGATTCATCACACCCATTTACTATACCCCAGTTGCACGTGTATTAAGCAAATTTATTTAAATTATATATATATTTTGACGGACTTCGTAGTGGTCGGTGGCGACCGTTTTTCTATGTATGTATTTACAAAAAAAAAGTATATATGTAGGTAGACATCTGTTATCTTGTTTCCATAATGCAATCATTTAGTTGCTTAGCTTGGAACTAGAGGGCGCTGTATGCATTGAGTCTAAAAATTTAAATTTAATATAATTAATACATGGATTATTATTGATCGATTTTGACTATTTGCTACGAATTACGTTTATTTAATCATACGGCTTATCAGAGTGCATCCATTTGAATTTTGTTAAATACGATCGTAAATATATACTTTCAGTAATTATGGTTTTAATATATAATTCGTTAACACCACAGACCACAACGGTAATACAAATGTAACAGTACTTAATTGTGACATCAATATGTATAAGCCAATTTCAAATAAACGGATTAACAAATAATCCGTTTGCTTCGTTTTTGTGCTTATTTTTATTACATAAAGAGATTTAAATTATCATATACGGTATTGCCGTTTCGTGATCAGTATTACAAACAAAAATGTTATGTGTACTATGAACGGAACATGTCCATTAAATTTACCGGTTCAATTTAATAAATGACGATTGATTAAAACATTTAATGTTATATTTTAAATAATAAACTGAGTATATATATACGTTCACTGGTGAATCAGCCGTGGGCGTGATATTGCGGGGAATACTTATCTTTATAAGCATGGCTGTTTACCTGCTGACAGCAGGGCGTTTAATCTTAATAATATATTTAATTAGTTTCTCCTTATTTATATTTATTTCTTAGATTTTCGCGAATCAAATTCGTAACATTGAAACAACTTTTTATGGATTATATCGCGTTTATTTAGAACTTATTTTCTATTTATTTCCCGACGTTTCGAACTCTTTATATGAGATCATTTTCACGAGTAATGAACAAAAGTTTCTCCTTTGCAAGAGTGATCTTTAAATACTTTAACATTACGTCTAATTTTTTACGTCCTTAATGATAGGTGGTGGAACTTTATTAATATACTCGGTGGTACAATTTTAATAGTCATCGATATTTGTACCACATAACTTTAGATAAGAATTCCGAGAAATCATTGATGTGAACCCGGATTCGATCCTAGGACTTCTAAATTAGAAGCGGGAACACGATTATTGGACCACCGAGGTTTAAGATATATAAAATATGCTAGCATATTGCCTTCCATTAATTTAATATAATTTTTTTGGAGAACTAAAAATGTGCGCCACATCTAGTAACTTATATAAGTTTTACTCATAACAATATGTATTGACATAATTATGATGCCGTAAATATTACTGAACACATATACATAAAATTCTATCAAAACAATAAAGCTTGAAATTATTTGTGTATACGTAAACAATAGTGGTATGATTTACTTTACGAGATTAGAAAGTTAACGTGATGTATGCAGTGTTCAGTTGCTGCATGTCTAACTTGTGACTGCAAGTCATCCATTTTATTATGTACGTGTAAGAGACCTGTAGAGTACGAAGAGATCAGAAGTTGCTATTACGGGACAGTACACAGACAGTAGAAGAATTACTTTTTAATACGAAATCTTCAATGAATGTATGGTAGAGCGACGTAGTTAGATGTGTGAATGGTCGGGCTCGACCGTTTAAATACGACGACCACCAGCAAATCGATGTAAAGCCGCATTTCTTTTGGTGGTATCTGGAGGCCCACCGAATTTCACGATTCTACTGCCTAACCCACTCTCCACCCATTCTCTTATCTCTGGTACCTCTTAAATGTTGTTAACGCTAATATATTTAATAACACAATTTGTTTCGCAAGAGTCTGAGCCTGACGGCAGCGTTAATCACTTACTATCAGGTGACCCGCTTGCTTGTTTGCCTCTTATAATATAGAAACAAATGCCAATGATTCACGATATCTACTTATTTCTATGAGATATTCTGAATATTGGAAACCGATTTATGTATGTATTTATATCCTAGCGTCACGATACAATATCATTAACGAACACCCCATGGACCGCTCTGGTAATATGTTAATTTGGTTTGGGAAATTGGGTAATACTATGTCAATTACCATTTAACATAACGTACTTCATGCCTTTTGTTACCCGAAGGTGTAGGCAGCGGTTGTTATAACTTCCGAAAACAATTTCGAAAAATCATTGGTGTGAGCCAGTGTCAGGATTCGAACCCGGACCTCTGGATCAGAAGCCGTCTGCTCGACCACTGGACCACCGAAACTGTAAGCTTACAGCGAGTATGTAGAAATTCTGATGACAACAAAGGTTTGCTAATCACGTAACCAATCAAATAAAATCAATTATCGATACTGTCGTACCTAATGTTGTGTTGATTACGGAGTAAAGGTCGGTGGGTTCGATCACCACTCGATTACAAATATTTAAGATAAATGGATATTTGTATAACATATTGCTATTGGCGTGTATATTACTGGGTCTCGGTTGTCCAGTGGGTGGTCGAGCACCCCGCTTCTGAATCTAGAGTTCGCGGGTTGAAATTCTCACACTGGCTCAATGACTTTTCGAAGCTCTTTTCGGAAGTTATGAGTGAAAAATATCGATGACTGAAAACTTTCTGCCCGGATGGCAGGAAAGGAAGGAATTGCTATGGCAATAGGTTCGCCACCTATTCCATTTCGGACGTAAATATAACGGCGAAACGAGGCTTAACAGCCGCTGCCTACACCTTCGGTTAGAAAAAGGCGTGTAGTTACGTATAAGTATGTATGTATATATTATTGTGTCCAAAAATCCAACACAATCTACTCTGCCACTCTCTCCACAATAGTTAGATACTCCTTAATTGCATTTGGTATATTAGAAAGTACAAATATTTTAATTAAAATGCTACAATTTAAAACTACCACGTACGTACGTAATAAAAAAACAATCCAGATTGTCGAGGGTCGAGAATCGTTCCCATGGGACGATCAAATGAATACCAACCTCGCAAGTATTGTTGGAGCCAGTTTTCGTACTGACTGACAGCATCAATTAGAATTTGACGCGGCGGTGTTGTGTTACAAAGAAACGATACATCGTAGAAGCTTACCATTAATGGATCATCAATATTAAAATAGGACTTTTTTTCTTAATAAGTTTGATGCTTAAAGAAATTACTTGGGCACCTGTTTGTCGCGATCTTGTAATCTGTCAAACGTTGTCGTGTTGATCTCTACAAGGTGTGACAAGAGATGATTTGATATTTATTGGGCGGCTGCGCGTGAAATAATCAATTACTAGTAACTTCTATATTAGGAGCTTACATTTTAAATATATTATTCAATTAAAATGTACATAACTTCATTATTAAGATTTTATTAAACATAAATTAACTGTCAAGAAACTACTATATAATTATGAAAGTATTTTAAAATGTATGGATATTGCAAGTTATTTTTTTTATGAAATAGGAGGCCAATGAAAAAAGGGATCATCTAATTGTAAGCACAATTACCCCCATGGACACCTATAACAAAGTGTTATAGTTACGACGCCGGCTTTTGGGATGGGTTTGAGTAGGAATCGGAAGTGAAATAGGGATGGAAAGGGGAAAAAGATTGGTTCTCCGAATATCTCTCAAAAAGAATGAAACTCACTTTGAGCTACTTTACGTTCATCAGAGGTTGCAGTATTTCACCGCTCGAGACGGTCCGTTCGTCGAGGAAACTAGATGGTTACTTAAAAATAACTTTCGTAAAAATGCTTAAAACAGAAGGGAATTATACATAATTATTATTATTGTAAATTAAATTTCATTAATATTTAATATTGTATTGATATAATGTGTTAATCACAAGTTAGAAATTTTATATTTATTTCTCAGACTTTCGGGAATCACATTCATAACATTAAAACAACTTTTTAGGATTATATCGCGTTTATTTATTACTTATTTTTATTTATTTCCCGACGTTTCGAATGATCTCTGTAAAGAGTTCGAAACGTCGCGAAATAAATAAAAATAAGTAATAAATAAACGCGATATAATTTTGAGATAGAAAATAGAAATTTTAAGTAAGAATGTTGTTAGTCAAATTCGGAAGTAGTTTTCAATTTAAATTGCATATTTTATCCCAACAACACTACTGGGCACATATACATGTACATAAGTGAACATCTTCCTCAGAAAAATAACTTGTATCCCTATATAGAAATAACCCGGGGCATGTGATCACTAACCATCGAGTTATTTATAAAATTAAATGCTTTCATTCATTATACTGGTTGCATTGCATATAAATTGTGCTTTAGGCGTTTAAATTTTACAGCCTTTAGCAACCTTTTCGCGATAAAAATAATTAAGGCCTTGCTATTTTAATCACAGCACCTACATAGTTATTAGAGAATTTTAAATTAGTTATCTATATTATAATAATATTTATATTCTTGAAATTATTTGTTCATAATTAAATTAGAGTATGTATCAATGGGTACATTTGCTTAAGTCATCAAAGACGCCTTTGTTGCTAAATAGATAAATATTAGAACCTAAACTTCCACCTAAGGTAGAGTCATGCAGATTGCAGCATGAATTCCAGCTCATCCAGTAAAATTCAAGACAATTTTTTTGTCATAAGTAGAGTCACGCAGTTGCTGCACGAATGGGCCGGCTCGATCGGTGAAACACCCCGATCTCTCAGAATATCGTTGCAGCGTTTCGCTCGGTGAAAGAGGTATCCGGAGGCCCAATCCCATTCCCCTCCCCTTTCTATCCCACTTCTGACCTCGCCCATATCCGATTATAAGGGCCGGCAACGCAACTGCATACAGTTGCGTTGCCGTTGCTCAAGTGTCCATGGGTGGCGTTTGTTGCTCACTATCAGGTGACACGCCTGCTCGTTTGCCCCTATACTATAAAAAAAAATCATCTCTTCAAAATAATTTGACGGGCCTCGTGGCGCATTGGTAAAAACTACCGGCTGCAGCATTGAGGTTGGGGGTTCGATTCCCACCCGAGCACAAATATTTGTGACCAACATGAATATTTGTGTGGTGTTTGTAAATACATACTTATAATACATAAAAAAACACCCAGAGTTTCTCTATGTATTATAAGTATGTATTTACAAAAGAAAAGTATATACTCTCGAGAGCAATGAATCCGGGTCACTTAAAGAATGTTAAAAATCTCGGAAACTAAAAATGATAGGTTAATGCAATAAATTGTATTTAATAGACAATGTAATACTCCTTAAATGAAAGTAAAAAAAATATGAGTCACCATACATTTTATTAACACAAAATTACATAAAGAAAAAATCTGCTGATCTCTCCTTAAAACAAAAATAGGAAACATGAAATTTTTGAACTTTATTACGATTTTCTTGAATTTTAATACTTCGTATTGCCTCCTCGTGCTTCCATTACTGCGTTTACGCGGTTTGGCATGCTGTACACCAAGTTCCTTATACGATTTTGGGGAATATTCTCCCATTCCTCTGTGAGAGCAATTTTGAGCTCACGAAGCGTGATCGGGGGAGGGTTTCGTTGTTTTACGCATCTGCCTAGCTCGTCCCAAGCATGCTCGATCGGGTTGATATCCGGGCTGCGCGCTGGCCACTCCATACGAGTAATGTTCATCTCTTGAAGGTAGTCATTCACAATCCTACCTGTATGAGGTCGGGCATTGTCATGCATAAATATAGCATCCTCACCTAAATTGACCATAAATGGACCAACGTGATCATTGAGGATTTCTTCCACATATCTTACGCTAGTTAAAGAGCCGTTTTCTATGATCACCAGCTCTGTGCGACTTTCAGAAGAAATTCCGGCCCACACAAGTACAGACCCACCACCGTAGGCTACTTTTTCCTCGATGCATGCTTGCTTGAATCTTTCCCCTGGTCTTCGATACACTCTGTGTCTTCCATCGTGCTTGTAGAGCATAAATTTTGATTCGTCGGAGAACATAACTTTTGACCAATCTTCAATACTCCAATTTACGTGGCTCTGGGCATATCTTAGTCTTGAAATACGATGCCCACGCTCCAGTTTAGGGCCGTTTGCAGGTCTAAGGGGTTTTAAGTTAGATTCAGCAAGCCGACGTCTTACTGTCCATGCACTTGGGTTACTTCCTCCGAGGCGTCGAAACTGATTGGTGAGTTCAGTTCCTGTGAGAAAGCGATTTCAAAGCATGGTGTTCACCAAGTATCGGTCTTCTCGTGCTGTGGTATACCTGGTTCTGCCCGTTCCTGGTCTGCGTAGGTTAGAACCAGTTTCTTCGTAACGTCGGAGAACTCTTTGTACTGTTGACAGCGACACACCAACAGTCCTGGCTGTATCGCGCTGACTCCGGCCGGTTTCCAGCATTGTAAGTATTCTGGTGCATTCTTCAGGCGTAAGCGACATAATTTCAGCTTGAATAATGAATATAGAGCACTATCAACATGGTTTAGGTACCCACATAAATGACAGATTACAAACAAAAGCAAAACCAAATGCTGTAATTTCGTAGTTCCATCTTCGAAAGTGGCCCTTTTTCAAATTTGATTTTTTTATGATATAACTTTACAATAACTAAGAAGTTTTAATACCTTCATTTAAGGAGTATTACATTGTCTATTAAATACAATTTATTGCATTAACCTAGCATTTTTAGTTTCCGAGATTTTTAGGATTCTTTAAGTGACCCGGATTCATTGCTCTCGAGTGTATGTATTAAAATCCGTTATCTAGTATCCATAACATAAGCATTTAGTTGCATAGATTGGAACTAGATGGCGCTGTGTGTATTGTGTCCAAGATATTATATTATTATAAAATCAAACTCTCAGAAAATCGACGTAAAGAGGCTTAAAAAGTAAAAAGTGCCTTACACTAAGTTTCTTTCAATGAGCAAGGGCCCATCCTCTTTCAAGGCTAGCAACGCACATGTTACTACATTTCTGTTGGAGATGTCATTTGACCATATTTACAATAAAAGTTAATAAACACAGGAAAATTTTAATTAACTTTGCAGTGTTATATTTTGTTTTAGTAAAAACTGTTTATAAAACTTTATTTGGTAACGAAAAGCTGCCTTTCATTGCTGCCTCTTGACAGACAGTTTATGTTCAGTAATCATAATTTTAGAATTTAAAACTTGCCACAATAGATGAATATAATAACCCATGCTTTAATAAAAAACCCATTGGATTTTTTAAAACTATTCGAGCATTTCCTTAACATTGTAGTTTATAACATTAAATTTTTTTTTAGGATTTTATCGCGTTTACTTATTACATATTTTTATTTATTTCCCGACGTTTCAAACTCGTGAAAATGATCTCTGTAAAGAGTTCGAAACGTCGAGAAATAAAAAAAAAAGTAATAAATAAACGCGATAAAATCCTAAAAAGTTGTTTTAATGTTATGATTGCAATTCGCAAAAGTCTGATAAATAAATATTGTAGTTTATTGTAAAAGTGGTCATATCATCATCACTTTTAGCTCAGTACTTAAATTAATATTTTAGAAAGTAGTAAACTTTTTTCATAACGAAAACATGATTATAATTAGATTTACAAAAACACAACGCGAATGTATATTAAGTAGAACCTCTGAAATACTAATCAAATCGCAGGTTGCGTGCTATGTGTCGTCACGCGAAGTAGGTAAGTAAAATATAAAACAAATAACTAACATTCACTGGTTTTTATAAAAAAACATGACAAAAAAAAATCACAATAAGAAATACCAAACGAAACCAGCCAATACATAACTTCACTTCATAGTTCGCTAAATATGATGACGTGAGTTTTGTCAAAACTGAAGTTCAAAAAAAGTATTTAGTATATATAGGAAATAAATTCTTAAAATTAATTTCAATTATATGTTGTATAGTATATGTTGTATAATATAATTGTATAGTAGTATCTGAGTCGAATAAAACGTGAAGAGACGGCGAGATGCCACCATTGCGCATCCGACCTGGACTCGGCCCAGCACACGCTAGAGGTCTGCCCGGCCTGGGCGACCGAGCGCCGAGTCCTGGTCGACGGGATCGGGCGAGACTTGTCCACGTTGGCGTTGGTCGCGGCAATGCTGGCGGGCGAGGAGGAGTGGAGGGCTGTGGTCTCCTTCTGTGAAGCTGTGATGCTCCAGAAGGAGACCGCCGATCGGGGTCGGGAGAGAGCCGATCCCGCTCAAAGGCGGCGGCGGTGAGCTCAGTAATCGCCGCCGCCGGAGCCGCGGTCGAAGCCGCCCCGCCCGGGGGAGCTTCAACGAGGCTCCCCGAGGATGAGCACCCCCTCGTGACAGAGGGGGGGGGCGACGGCGGGGTGGACCAGAGGGCCGATGCACTGTCCTGAGCCACCCCAACGCCGGAGGAAGGCCGCCGCGGGGTTTTAGTGGGTAACCCTAGGATCGCATTGCAGTTTACTGCGTTGGGAGTCCCACACTACCCCCTGCCGTCCCCAGGCGGGGGGTGTGCATAAAGTATTTCCTCGCGTAAAAAAAAAAAAGGATCGCATTGCAGTTTACTGTTTTGGGAGCCCCACACTATCCCCTGCCGTCCTCAGGCAAAAAGCATTACCTCGCGTAAAAAAAAAAAACAAAGGTCCTTATTAGTTACATGTAAAATGCAAATTAATTTCACTGAAAATATTGCTGTTCCAGAGGTGAGAGGCTGACCACAATTGTCGCACTCATTCAAGTAGGTGCTTACGTGGTTATAAGACTCAGACGAACAAATAAAACTTTCCAAAATTAAAAAAAGCGAATGACTTTAAATTAAAAATTACAAAACGAGAGAGGTACGTACAGTGTTTAAGTTGCATTGCCGACTTCTAAGGCTGTGCCGTCCACCTGTGCCATCTAAAGGCCTTGCCACAGTTGCCACTTACGCCCTCTCCTCTTTATCCCACTGCTGACTCCAGACCGATCAGCAGGACAACCTTTGGATACCTCTTTCAGCGAACGAAACACAGGTTAAGCCACATTACGTCGACATTATTTATTTCAAGGGTCGGAGCGTGAATTAATAATTATGTGCCTAATGTTAGGTTTAATTAAAAACCACTATCGCTGCGATTCAGCCGCCCGTATGAGCGTCACCACATGACCGCAAGTGGGCCAAACTCAAGAACAGATTAAAACTTGTGATGAAACGTTATTTTCGTTTCCCGCGCACTTAAACTTCTGTATGCGAGGAATTTATGTGTGAAAATGTAAATATATATGAAGAACTTTGACGCTTCCTAAGGAAATTGCGTACGCTGAGTGTTGACAGAGACATGTCGGCTTCTCCTAGTGGATTATTTGAAGGATTTACTTAATATTGTACATATGGTTGCTTGCTGAAAAGATTAACGATTGTTTGTGTTCGCGATTACTACAAGTAAAGCACTCTATCATGTTTTTGCAGTCTAATGGCATTTTACCAACCAAATGAAGTGATTTGATCGAATTATATTTTATTGTTTATTATTTTATGTTAAATAATGATAGAACAATATCTATTCTATTGTGAGTTTCGACAAAAATATAAGAAGCATAAAAACTATTGGACATATTCGTGGTGTTAACAAGTTTATAAGTTGTATCTTGTTATAAAAAAAAAAAAACTTATTTTGCAAACACACGATTACTGTCCACTTACCAACATAACATTTCTTACATTTCCTTTTGCCTGATA
Organism: Euproctis similis; assembly: GCA_905147225.2. Lineage (NCBI taxonomy): Eukaryota > Metazoa > Arthropoda > Insecta > Lepidoptera > Erebidae > Euproctis > Euproctis similis. The sequence goes on from LR990105.1 coordinate 13,642,694, forward strand.
TGTTTGTTTTTATCCTTTGTTGTATTATCCAGTCTCTAAAACTGCCAGAACGATTCTGGGTGAACGTTTGTCAGCCACTAACTGATTTAATTGAAAAACATATAGCTACTTTTATTTGAGGACAACACATAAAGTAGCTTAAACTGCGTTTCGTCCAGTGAGGGAGGTACCTGGAATCCCATCGCCTTTCCCCCTTTGCCATCCTACACCCTTAAAGACTAACAACGCAACTGTGACACTATGTGTGTCCCAGGAGTCCATGGGCTGCGGTAGTTGCTTACCATCAGGTGACTTGCTCTCTCTGCACTTATTCTATAAAAAGCTAACTAATAAGTAGAAACCTCATAAACATAGCAAAATAGCTTAAAGTCAAAGCCAAAATAACTTTATTTTTATAGATCTTAACAGACACTTAAAAATAGTCAACAAATACAGATAACATATTATATTTAAAATTAAATACAAACACGAGCGCTTGTGGAAAGTGCCTCCGTGGAACAATAAAAGACACGGACGCAATCGCCACGAGCGGCCCGATTCCGAGTGTAGGGGCTATCATGAGAAGAATCGGGCAAGAAACTCATGTGCCGAAAGACAAATTTAAATGTCTTTAAGTTTCAGTTATTTCAGTATATTTAAACATGTGCTTTATCATCTCTTGTGCCAAGGAAGGAATAAATTTTAAAATACAAAAATAAAATTCTGAAGTTGATACTCGTTATTAGTCATAAGCTTTTATGAATGATAAAAGGGGTGGAAGATAGGGTGTTGCATTCAAAATATATCTCTGTTGTTACTGAAAAAGTAATATGAATCCCGGAGGCTGTACATCTCGGCGTAATGAACTGTATATAGGCGCATTCCGTGGTAATTGTCAACCCTTGATTTATTGCGAGTGCCGCGCTTGGCTGTGTAGCTGGTATTTAATTATAACGTTCAAATACACTGTACTAGTATAAGCCTGATTAAACTAGTAGATAATAATATAATATCACGCCTTTTTCTACTCGAAGGTGCAGGCAGTGGGTGTTATGACTCAATTCGCCGAATTTTCACCTCCCAAATGAAATAGACCACCTATTAGAAACAATTGTGACATTGTATTATTAGTTATAAAAGTCAACGAAGCGAGTGAGGCGTGTAAGAATCGTGCCTTATGGCGCTCTGTTCTCTCTGCCTACCCCGCAAGGGATTTGGCGTGAAGTTATGTGTGTGTGTGTATTATTATTGCCATACACCGGGTCTCAATAGATACACCGGGAATAATATATGTCATCGATATTGATCACACATAACTTCCGAATAGAATTCTTAGAAGTAAATTGTGTATCCCGGATTCGATTCCACGACTTCTTGTTTAGTCGACCAGCGTTCATAGTTAACTAACTGCATACTATGCAATGTAAACCCATTATGTCTCGTTATTCATATAAGTTGATACTCAAATTGACAGAAATAAACGACATACTATTTTGCTTACAATAACTACATTCTTAGAGGTACAGGGCGTACTGTCGTATATTAAAATAGTACGAACTCACAATAACATGTAATTGCAAATGGTATACTGTATTGTATATATATACATAGACAACTATAGTAGTACCATTTATGTCGACCCACGCTTGACTGTATACAAATAAGAATTGGCGCACATTTACGATTTTATGCAACAATAATAGGCATGATGACAAATTTTGAAAAACTGTTATATAATGATCAAAAATATATATTAATTAAGAAAAACACAATATTTCTGCTGAAAATTTAGGTTTACTATTCAAAAATTTGTTTTTAATTCATAAACTTGAAATTCGTACCAAAACGCTTCAGTGTCATGGCGTCGCTTGTGACGTCACGTCTAAGTACAAGCAAAGAGTATATAAATAAGAGTCGGCACTCCATACATTGTCCTGAGCTAGTAACTAGCTAGCCTAAGAATTCATGTCGAGAGAGTGATTCGACGTTTACGTGAATTCAGTATGCTAAAGCCACATGCATGTGTGAATCTTAATCTGGTAAAAGTACTAGATGATGTTATTACCATTGCCTGCGGATTGATTAACTTGCAAGATTCTTTAATTAAAAATACATAAGTGTGACCTAGTCTTTAAATATCTTTATTTTCTAAACATGTACATATTTACTTACCTATATTATGTTTGTTATATAATTATGTATAATGTTTGTTTATCTCAGTTGTGTGATATACAATGTCAAATATGTTCCTGGTTTTTTATAATTATTACAGCTATAAAATGTACTACAATTTATTTTGTATTGTAGTGAGTGCAATAATGATGGGACCAAAGATGAAGTTGTTCCTAAAAAAAATAAAACAAAATCTTTGAATCAAAAACTTGCTTTTTATTTATTTACACTTTTATACAATACTGGATATACATTATCTTTCCACAAAGGAACTATAACCTTAAGAAAATCTGATACATATTTTTCATCATACATAATGTTCATTATATCTACTTTCTTGTTAACGCTATAGTTGCAATCAGCTACACAGAAGTAGCCTTACTTAGTAAGACCTGTCAGTAACATTTGAAGTTGCATTTGCACATAAAACTTCTGGGTTGGTTTCCCATTATATACATAATTTTTCACTGGTTTCTCACTCATAGGACACTTAATTTCAATAATACTATCTTCACATATCCCATCAGGTGAGCCTGCTAACATAGGATAGTTTTTAGATAGCATTAAACCACATATTTTATTTTTTTTTCCCAATTTGGCACAACAGTTTTTCTCACATCATTCTCCAATATTCTACCATGTTTCATGCCTGGCGTGTCGGGAATTTTTCCACCCATTATTACTGCCATCAGAGTGCCATCACTGGTTTTACATCTACTAAACTCATAAGCTCTTGAAGCGGTCACTCTACCATACCTTAATTCATACCAAATCCTGCTTTTATGTTGCTCCCTTGTTTCTTGTTCGACATTGTTGATGTCATCATCAGACAATATCACTTTTCCTAAAAATGTATCACAAGATCTTTCATTATATTTTAGCACCAAGTTGTCCATTGAAAGACTTTGTAGTCTGTCCAAAACAATCATTTTGGTATTTCATAAGTTCACACTTGTTAAGCCTTCTTCTCTTCCCTTCCACTAAAAATTCTTCAAATACTGCAGTATTTGACGGTAAGCTAGGGCTGCCCTTAGACAACTCCTTAACAGTTATGTATTTAAGGGTACTCCCAACCCGGGAAAGCTTGGATTTTTTCCAGTAGCATGCTATGGATGTACAAGATGGTTCCTCACTCCTGCGATGAACCCACATTAAGAATGCCATGGCATGTTTGCAACCTCCTTGAGAAGCCACACAATCATGACACTCTACTGACTTCATTGTTTCTTCCTGCTCGTCGACTACCAAAGACACTCCATACAACTTTCCATGTACTTTATGTTCTGGGCAGATTTTTGCTTTTGTTTGCACACGTTTCCTTCACGTTTGACCTGGACATAGGATACGGCATCATCACCATAAGACGCCCTGGCAGACCTGAAATAAACAAAGCAATTAAATAAATACAGAAAGAAATATGTAACATAAACATAACCTCAAAATGTAACATTGGAGCTTAAACTGATAGGTATACTGAATAGGTACAAAAGCTATGGTCTTATTTTTAACTATTTAAATAACTAGGTAATGAACTGTTTAATAGAAGGTACTTACTGGGAAGCCTTAATATTTCTAAATTCTGCTGAACAAAAGTCATTGTTTGATCGCAGAAACTCTCCTAGTATTAGTACGTCGATCCTCGGTAAATTTGCGCTGGAAGCCTTTAGAAATCCTTGTTCCATGACTGAGTGTAATATCAAATAGATTTACACAAAACAAATTTAAGTAGCAAACAAAACTAAAACGGCGTTTTTAGTGGTAAAATTTTGCGAGAGTCGTAATTATCTACTGAATTACGAATAAATAATTTGACCAAAGAGTATATAAATGAATGAATTTGACAACTACTCATACGTGACGTCTCGCGCTCTGATTGGCGTTCAATATTACATGGCGGATTGCCGTATTTAGTGATTTTATTTTATCAATAAAAAAATAATCTCGCTTTTAAATTAAAAAAGAATCAATGTTTTATAATAAACTACTTATGTTTATTATCTATACAAAATATTTCAATAAAATTTACTAGCTGTCATCATGCCTATTGTTTTGGTTCTGGCTCTAATTTTAGTTTATCCTAGCAGTTAATTTAGTTTTGTGATTTTATATTTGTCATTTATTTTATAGTCACTCTTAAATGCAACTTTTTTCTTAAGTATTTATATGTAACGCCACAGGGATGTTACACAAGTCACTTATTTATGGGATTGGAAAGAAGTAAGTTGTAAAGAAAATTGTGTAAAAACGTCCAAACTGCTAGGAATAAAAAAAAATTACACAATTTAGTCATAAATGTAATAATATAATCAATCATAATTAAAATTTACTCTTAAAATAATTTTAATAACAAAAGAAAGTTAAGAAATAACGAGATTTTATAATTTACGTTTTCTTTAAATAACATATCTTTCTACAAACTCGTGCACGAGCAGTTTATATTTAAGTTAATTGATAGCAATATAAAAGTTTCAAATTTAAAAGTAATAATTTTTAATTTAAAGCTTTTAATAGATACAACTTTGACCTCTATCTATAAAGTCGTTAGTTAGTAATTGCGCGGTGAATTTAAACCTTGCACGGGTATTAACATAATCTTGATTCAGTTCTGTTTGTTTATAACATACAAAACGAATATTTATATTGTAATAATATTATTTTCTTTACTTTTGTAGGCTTCAGCTTACAAGATCCCTGTATTAGTTTATGGAATTATGATGGTAAGCAACTAAAGCTGCACAGGATACCCGCAATACAGACAGTGTTAAAGTTGCTTTGTTGGCCTTGAAAATGGGATAGGGAAATCGACAAAAGTGGGATGGGAAAGGGAAAGAGTAAAGGGTTGGACCTCCAGATAACTCTCTCACCGAGCGAAACGCGGTATGATATTTTTTTTATTCCAGAGGAATTGCAAGTTCATTGAGTCTGATACGGTGTAACCTTGCCTTCGTGTTCGAATATTGAGGCAGTAAAAGCTTTTAGTAGAACTTTTATATTTCAGTGTTTATTCTTTTTATCATTCTCCCTTATCTTTATTTTGATACTTTTTTAAAACAATTTGTAGAAATAACAATTATATGTATTTCAATCTTATCTGAGGTTATTTTTTGCGCCTGTCTGGTATTATAGACACTAAATTAAATAGATGTAGACCCATAATTATATCCGGTAACAATATCCATTCCAACTCCATAACATGATTTTTCATTCCGTCGACTACCTATAATGACAGTCGTAGATGGACTTACGACAGGCCAGCCCAACAGTGTAACATGCCCAGTGAGACCACATAAATCGATCGACTTGTAAAACTATTTAGCCGCAAGCACATCACTAGCCCAGCGTATTATCATCCATTATAGTCAGAATGAATAGCATCAAATCATAAAAATATATTTATCACCGTGCTATCGTTTAGAAAGCACATGTACCTATGTGGTATGAAAACCCACGCGTTAATAATTTAAAAACATTTGTGTCAAAATTAATACACTGTTTTACAAGCTGTCAAACCCTTTCTTAAAATATTAATCATTTTGTTTTTTACCGTTAGAGCCAATATTTTTTGGCAAATTAATATATTGATTTGCGCAAATACGGATGGTAATTAGAGACGGCAGATCATCCATGAAGTTTTGGGACTCATTAAAGTTGGGATGGTGCCGTAGTTACATATAATCTTTATGGAACCTATTCATTATTATCACAATAAGGACCTTCCAATATGATTTTACCAGTGAAAGTTTCTTCGAAATCAGCTAAGCATATTCTGAGATTTTCTGTACCCAAAGAGGAGACTACTAATAATTCATCCTAAATTCTCATATTATATGCATTGAGCAAAAGAAATTTTACGCATTTATTTGTAGTCTACAGATATTTTTCAAACAGGGTGCGTTATTAATAATATCTGTTGCATCAAATTTTTAGGTGAGCTTATTTGAGGACCACATAAACATTTTTTTTTTTGTAATATTACGTATATTACAAAAAAAAGTGTTTATGTGATGTAATAATGTTTTCATAAAATTAATTCCATAATTTTATATAGATATAATATAAATATAATCGTACTAAGTACAACGATAATCGTAATTATAATAGTACCAGACCTCCCAAGAACCAAATAGAGCACAAGAGGTCGAATATTACAATGTTCTATGGTCAACTTAGTATTCAGCAGTATACCTGTCCACCCTAAAGCAAATACGAGTATGAAATAAATAGTAACAATTGTAATAACCGAAGGCTTTCCCATGGCTTGTGCCAGTTAAGGCTTGCCCACACACATTGGGTTAAATACCTTATTTATTGCTCACTTATGTATGTTGACCTTTAATAGCCCCGTGCCCAGAGAGAACTCGGAACTTAGTAATGTATTTCAAATAATATATATGTGTATCTTTAACTTAGAAATGTATTATATGTTGTCCTTTGCGATCATATAAAAGGGGGATTAGTCTGTGATATAAAATTTATAGTACGATCATTAATACTAATCATAAAATATAGCAAGATAACATGTCACAAGAAATAATAGTATTATCAAAAAATTAATACATATAAACAAATCTTCATCTTTTATATTTATCTCTAAGACTTTCGCGAATCACGTTCATGACATTAAAACAACTTTTAGGATTATATCGCGTTTATTTATTTCTTCTCTCATCCTTTGCTATCTTCTTCTGCATTCCTTCTTTCAAATCTTCATTCCTTTTTCTACCCTGAAGCTGTTGAGCCTCGACTCGTATGTTACGTCCTAAATAGAATAGGTAATGAATCTATTTCTAAACACTGAGCACAAAGTTGTCATTTATTGATATTTATCACACATATCTACCGAAAAGAATCCCGAGAAATCATTGGTGTGAACCCGGAATTGATCCCACGACTTCATTGAATCAGAAGCGGGAAGTTTGACCGCTGCACCATACTGTAAAAATACCCGAAAATAAAACAATAATACCTCAGTCAAATCTACTATTTTCCTTTGACTGTATACTGTGTATCTTTCTATCACATGATGTAATGCAAAAAAGTTGCTATAAAGCAACGAATCATAGTCACGCTCGCGCCCCTTCTTAGGTTTTGAGAAGTTTTCTCTAACCTATAATATGGTAACCAGGTTTTTAATTTTCACATCTCGCATGTTCAGTTCAACTGTATAAGTACGAAGGCGAAATTTTCTCATTTGTCTTCATAAGTTTATATTTAGGTTCTAAATTCGAAAATAAGCAACATAATTCCAATAAAAACAAAAACAAGGGTGGTTCACTGTAATACAGAATGTACAATTAAAACAGCAATACCTAATGCTACAATCGGGAGATATTACAAGACTGGTATGTATACACGAACATCATGCCTGTTACTAAATAAGGTCTGTCCCGAACATTGTATAATGTGGTTTGAGATTCTGTTTGCCCTGACCGTTTGTGTAACGGAAACTAGCACCGTATTGCGATACAATGTTTATATATCTACATGTTGTATAATATTAGGTTCATTTTATACTTAAAAATAGAAATAAATATACTAATATTTACACATAATTTCATTTTACTTACCTAAGTTCACTGCAAGTCCCTTGTAGATTAGAGAGAAAAAAGCGCCTTTATTTCAAACAGTGATAGAGTCTTGCAGTTCGCTGCATGAATGGGCCGGCTTAACCGGTGAAGTACCACGACCTCTCGGAATATCGGCGTGAAGTGGTTAGTGCCGCGTTTCGTTTGGTAAGAGAGATATCCAGTGGCCCAATCTCTTTCCCCTTCGTTTCTCTCCACCTAGTCCCTTAAGGGACGGCAACGCACCACGATGGTCATGGGCGGTGAGTTACCATCAGGTCACCCACTTGCTCGTTTACCGTCCTATCCGTTTAAAAATAACTCACCTTACTGCTTTCTCGACTAACATAGCTCCTCCTCCATAAACATCTTCGGTTACAGTCATGGAAGGTGTACCGTAGCCATCCTATACTCTTCATACTACCTTTCCAAATCATGAAAGTATGTCCTTCCTTACTTTAAAACCTCTTTGAACAATCCTTTTTACAGCGCTACAACCTTGTTTTAGAAGCACTCTGTATTATTCTACATTTATCCATATATCAATTTACAACACTCACTTATTTAAATAATGTACAATAAAGTGTATTAGATAGATATCTATTCTATCAGATATAGTCAAAACAATACATACAGTGACATACGGCTAATTAAAAACACTAACAACGGTCCTTGACATTGTGTAAGAAACGTCACCGCAATAGTTTTTATTTAGAAATTAAACAATAAATAGGATAAGAATGTATTGAACAATTTAACATTTATTAGAAAAACAAAATATAAAGCCAACAAAATAAGTGTAGTTTTAATAATACACTGTATTTGCATAATACTAGACTTAAATTCAACTACAAGTTTTCATTAATTAATATTCTTGTTTTCGAAATATAGGAAGGAACATTAAAAATTAAAGCAAACCTTTAAAATTCTTTAGTGTTTCTTTTCGTTGTATGAACTATGAAAATATTCGTTTTAGTATTTTTACTGTAGCCATCAAAAAGTTATAAATCTCGTTCTCATCATTTAAAAAAAAACCCTTGTTGCTATCTGGTAGGCTAGTCGGGTATGATAGTAAGATTTTACGACCCTTCTAAAACGAACTGTTACCTGCCATTTAAAAGCAATGAAACTACTTTTTAAGACCCACTAACCGTTTAAATATGGAGTGAGTGAAAATAGATTTTTAATGTCACAAATATTCCCCAAGAACCTGTGGATAAGTGCCCAGTCGAGGTCATTATGTATCTCTTTAACTTACATTTTTACTAGTAGAGGGTAAATATGAATATATAATATATTTTTTGTTAATGTCCGCAGCAAGGATTTTTATAGTAGGCACGTATTTGTAAATTTTATGAACACTTAAAAATACCTTACTTAAGACTAATTTAACATATAAGAATTATGAGACCGAGTGTAAACCGAGTTAATGTGTCATTTTTAATGAACAAAAAAGTATAGCAATCCACATTTTTTATATTTAAAGGAATTTCATTTACACTGGCAACTCTGCAACAACTGTCTGAACAAAAATATCTAAAACAAATCTATCTACATGTCACGTTTTTACAAAATCTGTTTTGCCTTTACGCAATTTCATTTTTCTGTATTCCATAAAATCTAAAAGTATGTATGACCATACATACAGCACTGTATACTTACACGTATTTTTCAATCATAATAAATTTGTTCCAAAAAAATATATAGCTATGTTATGTGCTATGTGTAAATATATGCTATGACTTTGATGTAAGTTCAAAATTACATTACTTAAATATTTGGAATATGAAGATAAAGAGATTAGAATATATTTAGAAATCTGATTATAACTCCATGCAAAAATAATAAATGCTATGGACAAGGATATCTTTCAAGGTTTATATTGGTACAAAAAACAAAAATAAATACAAAAATAGTATTATTGGATAACACATATAAAATATAAAGGTATTTACTCAAATAGATCAAATAGCAAGCAAGAAACTAATAAGCTCAATTTTTTTGTAAATCATCCGACTGCAGACAGTAAACAATATTAGAAAACAAAGAGATTCTTTAATCAAATCGACGTGAAAGATCAAAATTATAGATAGCTGAAACGTTGTTCATGATACGAGGCCGGTTGGTATACTTCATCATCGTGATGCAGCAACATCGATGCATTTAATTGTTGTGTGATAGCACACTAATGCACCTGTCAAGGAAACAAAGGCAACACTAGATAAGACCAAAATTGAAGCACGATCCACATTTTTGTTGTTGTCGGTTTATAACGTCTCAAATGTAAATGTTTATACTTTCACGTTTGTACGAGAGCTGTACGATTCCAATCTCTTGATATGAGATGTGCCAGTCATTTGTCATGCGCTTAACGAGTCATTTTGAATATTTTGATTTCAATACGTAATATTATTTAGAAATAAATGTGACACGTGAGTCTCTCTCTCTGTGTCTTTGATACGAAATATTGCATAAATTGTCAATGTTTCCGTTTTTGCAAAAGAAAATATCGATCAATTATATTTTTTTCTTATTACTTTACAGTTGACTAACTACTATTATCTAACAGTATTTTTATGTCTACACAACTTAAACACCTGTAAGCATAAAAAGCATTACAGGTGCTGAACAAATTGTTTTAATTAAGTCATAAAACAGGCGATACATTTGATGTTATACATCAGGCACAATTTAATCAATTATAACATATAACCGTTTCTTAGCCCGTAGTAAGGTTGAAATCCAATTTGAACATATCAGTTAATATTTTATTTACTGTAGAGATCATAGGAGAAGACAATGCCGTTTAAGGAGAGAAGAGTACCCAATAGGCACGTGGAATTTTAAAGGTGGTTTCACAAAATACTTGAATGAGATGATAAATGTATTAGGACGCCTATGTCATCTTTTCCATGGTCAAGAAGAAGGAGTTTTGGAGGAAAATGATGTAGGAGCCTAAAACTCGTTTATGACAAGAGTTATGAAAGTCAAAGAAGCAAGTAAGTCATGTTAGAATCGTGTTTTATGGCGCTACGTCCTCTATACCTACCCCGCTAGGAATATATCGTTAATTTATGTAAGTATGTGTGTATGCAAAAATCAAACTCAAATATTTATACCATACCTAATATTTATCTTACACGGCTAATCAGATAGTATAGTGTATTATTATTAATAGCATCAATACTGATTGTGTTTACGCATAACGACTGGAAGCCCTGTGCATTTTATCGGGAGCTTGTAACGAAGTAGGACTTGTTCCTTACAATGCTATCTACAAGAGGCTTAAAACCAGTTATGATTCATTATCAGATGCTGTGCCCGGGGTGGCATTAAAATGTCGGCCCGACCCTGCTTTGTTTATTAAATTATGTCCACTGTAGCTATAAATATTGTTTGAGACGCGTTCATTTAGTGAAATACCGATCCGACCAACGATACTGCATGAGTTATGCCGCGTCCTTAAGAATAACGTATTAAAGCGGCATAAATAAGGTTGAACAAAGAAATATATATAGCCATCTAGATTGCAACGAAGGTTGTTAGTTTTAATATTGGATAAATAAAACGGCAAAACACGAAAGCAGGAAGTGTTTATATATTCTTTAAAATAAAATCATAAATTCAAGGTTACACGTATTCACCAATTGCAGATCAGTTAAAATAACTCAAAAATAATCCTAAGGATTACCAGAGAACCTGTATATTTAAAAAATGATTAAATATGTACTATAAATATAACAACGTTGCGATTCCCTCAGATTATGATCGGAGGGTATTAAAAGTAATTGAATCAAAAACAAATGAAAGTGGCCTTCGAGAAGAGAGGAGAAATAAAAGCGGCATAAAAAAGGAAAAGTGGAGATGTAATGATGTAGATAAGTTCAAACCAATTACCAGGAACTCTGAAATGCTGCATCTGCGGAGAAAAATCAAGTCTTCTTTGGCAAATATATATGAATTACATTTTTCGGGAAATATCATGTTGGAAATATTTTCCGGGATATTACTTTTTTAATATTGCTTAAATGAATTATGTGTAAAAAATACTTACAAAATTTAAAAGTCTTGGTGGTCTTGGGGTAGAGCTCAAAGCTTCAGAGTCAAGAAGTCGTGTGATCAATTCAGGGCTAACACCAATAACTTCTCGGAATTCGTTTCAGCACTTTCGGCCATTCTCAAAATGCAGCAAGTCAAGGCTTAACAGCTTGGTGCTATAAAAAAAATCCCTAAAACTGATCGAAAAGATTAGATCCTCGTTAGAAATAACGAGCTTATTATCGTTAAAGATTAAATTTGTAAAATATCGTTAATCAAATTAATATCGATAAGAAGAACATAAATAGTATAAGTATTAATATTGCAAGCTTAATTTTATTAAAAAGACTGGTTTTGTCACGCAAAACGATTATTATAACCGTCCTCAAGGCTATTAGGTTATGAATTCGCAGCCCTTATGCTAAGCAATATTCCGGAAATATATTGGCCCTAAATACAAAGTTATTTGGATTAAAAACCATTAATTTAAGCGCTTTTTATATGTACCAATGTCCAGAAAAATAAAGTAAAAAGCCTAACAATTAACAAGAAATAACTTTTTTAATTTCCGTTACAACTATAAATAAGTCATTAGTATCATTAATAAATCAGTCATCAATCATTAAAAAAATCAAAATCGGTTATTTTTATTACGGTTGAATATCGATATTTACTAAATCCATAACAAATAACTAGTCACGTTTTCACTCTGAATCAGATGTTCTTGAATACTAAATCGAGGCATTTTTGATCTTGACATTTGATATATATACCAATTATTTTCATTTCAAAGACAATGATGAACATGAAACAGTTCTTGAATCTCCAACATGTGATCACGAACCAGTTATGAAATCGCAGTTAATGTCAAACTATTTAAATTCTAAACTTCCTTTTGTTTTGCCCACTCCACAAGAGATTTGGTGTGATATTTTCTAAAACTCAAAAGCCCGAATACTGATCCGCCACTCAAATATATAAGCGCTACTTAAGCGTTTAAGTAGCTGTCACATTAGACAGAATACGTGAAATTTGAGCAGTAAGTAGCACTTTATTGACTGTCAGACTTATACCTCACAAGCTTTCTACATAAGTATGCCTACGTGATAGTTCACCAGGCTGTTGTGACAACTATCTGCATCATTAAACTAATTATAAACTAAATTTTGCTCTTTAGCTTTCCAATGATAATACCTAATGTATTATCATTGGAAAGCTAAAGAGCAAAATTTAAATACAATTACAGATTTAGTTTAATCCAACGAAATATTGGACATAAATGTGCTTGTTAAATTACGTACACAAGCATAGGATTTAAAAAAAAGTTGTAAATGCTGAGATTATAATTAAAAAAGAGGCCGCATTGAACAAAGTACAAAATTTGCATTAAAGAAGTGACGATGAAAAGAAAAAAAAAACACAATGATAAAGCATACAATCGGATAATTAAGATCAGCAATCGTGGGCGATGTGATTCGCCGTATATGCTCATGTCCCACACAAATAGCTAGAATTATTATTACTTGTATGTACCACAGAGTAACAATTTACCCTTATAACATTACATATAACAGCAGTAGTACAAAACACTGTGAATATATCTGTGTAACTTAATTAACATGGTTTTGTAATTCTCGTCGTGTAGGTTGGCTTGAATTATGAATGCAGATAACCAAGAATGGGGTTGCATTAATTTAATATTAAATAATTATGACATATTGTGCGACCATTTCAATGGCAGGGTGGAATAGATAAGGAATTGGTATGGAAGCATTCATTACTTATTCCGAACACCTGTTTAGTGAGTTATGATTCTGTAATCCAGAATTACAGGGTTTCAATTGAATAGAAAATTATTGATGATGAACATTGTATATATAATAAATAATTATATAAAAATAATAACATTTATTAAAATAAATTATCTATCATTTTAAATTTCTGATTTAATACCTAATTGCTATGTATGTAATTTTGTTTGGAGCGCTGATATAGGTGACACTGTATCTCTATTCTCATATTGTATGGCTTTGTTCAGGCAAGAAAAAGCCTGAGGGCTTTTTCTTGCCTGAACAAAGCTAAGAAAGATTAACGAAAGTTTAAAAAAAATGGAGTAACGGAGTATATGTTTAGGTAGTAAAAAATGATAAGCTTTAAATTTAACCGGATATCTTTGCAGGGCATTAGTTTTAATAAGTTATTTGTAACTTGTGTTGGTATTTGTTGAGGTATCTAAACAAAGTTGAAGTTGTTATTACTATTTCACTTTTTATCTGCTTAGTAAACACTCTTTCTCCTAACCTGTTTATAAGCTAAATCTAAACTATCAGTGGTAGAGCCAAGCAGTTCGCTGCATGAATGGGCCGGCTCGACCGGTGAAATACCACGACCTCTCAGAAGACCGCCGTAAAGTGGCTCATGCCGCGTTTCGTTCGGTGAGAGAGGTACCCGGAGGCCCACTCCCCTTCCCCATCCTTTCCTATCCCCTATCCCTTAAAGGTCGGCAACGCAACAGTAACACTATATACGTTGCTGGTGTCCATGGGCGGCGTTGGTTGCTTACCATCAGGTGACACGCCTGCTCGTTTGCCCTCCTATCACATAAAAAAAAATCGGAACATCTAAAGAAATTCAAGCTATATAACATTGAAATGTTTTAAGTGTGTGACCATTACGTAATATTAAGTCGAACATTGGATTAGATATATCTATTCATTTTAAATTATCTGCCGATATCGGGTCTTATTTGCATATTAATTGAAGACCATCCTATCGGAATCCATTTTATATCACTAACCGTTTCATTAAGGTATTCTGTACTAGACGTTTTTATGTCTTTATTATTGAACTGGATTTGATTAGGTTCTCGATTTACTTCATTATAAATTTAATAAGTTTTTATTAATATTTTTTTATATACAATCGTATGTTTTGTAATGAACAAATATTTTCTCAAACATCTGTCGTTCATCTATTTATTTATGGTAATGCTTATGAAGTTCAATTGAAATTGTTTTTTAGATTAAATTATAGAGGGCGTTGATACTAATGAACTACGATAAAATGTTATCGTTCTTCTTATTCGCCATTGCATTTTCAAATTTACACGGCATACATTTTGTTATTGTAAATAGTGTTAGAATGTAATTAATTAGTTTTTAAAAAATATTAGGTAAATATTAATAAAAAAGTATCATAAAGGTTATAATTTAATAAGGTGACATGAACCTTCAAAGAAAATGAAATGAAATTTACCAACTTATATATAACGCACTTTTTGTTACTAACAGTAAACTAAGAATATAGTCACCACAATAGATATAGGTACCATTTATTTCCACTAACTTAGGCAAAGAACAATGAATGTAATAAACTTGAAAACCTGCGAAGAAATGTAAAATCATATCTTTTTTTTAATGTCTCGGACACAATACACATAGCGCCCTCTAGTTTCAAATTAAGCAACTAAATGCTTGTATTATGGAAACTAGGTAACGGATATTAATATATTGCTTTTTGTAAATTCATACTTATAATACATAGAGAAACACCCAGACGCCATACAAACATTCATGCTTGCCACAAATATTAGTACTCGGGTGGTGATCGAACCTGCCAACCTCACTTCTGCAGTCGGTAGTTTTACCAATGCACCTCGAGGTCAGTGACGGCCGCTTCGGGTAGAAAAGCCGTGAAGTTATGTTATGTGTTTGTTGTTATGTAGTATAGGAATATTCAATAATTAAGAAAGGGTTAATGGCTTTTTCACGCTGAACGGTATCGAGTTATACGATATTTATCTCTCTTGCTGTAATAGTGCCTTCATAAATTTATTCATTACTCTTTTTTTACTATAAAATCGAAACAACTACAATCTTCACTAACTAACAACTTCATAGGAATATTTTTTTTTAATGATTATAATACCATATTTGTATAATAAATTACATAAGCCATATTACAATTGTAATATTATTATTAATATTACAATTTTACCTAGTAATTATTGCAGCCCTAGTTAAACTATTTTTTTTTTATGGGATAGGAGGGCAAACGAGCAGGCGTGTCACCTGATGGTAAGCAACCAACGCCGCCCATTGACACCAGCAACACATATAGTGTTACTGTTGCGTTGCCGACCTTTAAGGGATAGGGGATAGGAAAGGATGGGGAAGGGGGGTGGGCCTCCGGGTACCTCTCTCACCGAACGAAACGCGACACGAGCCACTTTACGTCGGTCTTCTGAGAGGTCGTGGTATTTCACCGGTCGAGCCGGCCCATTCATGTAGCGAACTGCTTGGCTCTACCACTGTTGAGGTTTAGAGTAATATAACTATTTTATTAGATGTTTAATTGGCTGGATTAGTTAAAATAATTTTATTTCTGTTTATTTTTTTTTTTATTAATCTTGTATTCAAAAATAGAGGACACCATCAATCATTAAATAACACAGGCATCGCGCTTATAGCCACCATTATTATTATTAGTAGTAACCAAATGAGTCTACAAAGTTCAAATCACAAGGTAAATAAAAAACTATATACGCTCACAAAACAATAAAACGGTGATAATAAAAATAAGAATTCAAGTCAAAACAATATTAAATATGAGTGGAAACTTTAAAAGCCTCCTTATAATGGAGCACGCGTTGATTATGTCGCCAGTTTTGACGGATCGCTTCCTCAAACTAATATTACAACGAAACTTTTACGTATGAAAGTATACATCATTAATCTTATGCTAATGCAATAAAGTTCATTTTACAATATGTAATATATTAAAAAGTAAATTAGTTTGTTAGTGTTAGGTGCAACACGAATCTGTAATGTTGTTGAACGCTATGTGGCGCTAGCTACTAAGACTGACATGAAATGACGGCAAAGTTTAAAAAAGAAACCAGCTTATAATGACGTGACGACGAAGGAGCTATACATATATGAATAAATAAGTTTATATTAGTAACAGCGATGCCTACAAAGCGATAGGATACAGTATATTGTGTGTTTGTACACGTATAATTGTTTTAAGTAATAAAACTTGTCTAAGGTTTATTTATAACATAACTTAACTTCACGCCTTTGTTACCCGAAGGTGTAGGCAGCGGCTTAAGCCAAGCCTCGTCTCGCCGTTATGCTTATGTCCGAAATAGAATAGGTGGCGAACCTATTGCCATACCGGGCACAAAGTTTTTCAGTCATCGATATTTATCACACATAACTTCCGAAAACAATTTCGAAAAGTAATTGGTGTGAGCAAGTATCAGGAATCGAACGCGGACCTCCAGATCAGAAGCCGACCACTACGCCACCGAGGCTGTTTATAAATATAAATAATTAACTAAGAAAGTGCATAGGCTAATAGTAAGTAATAGCAATAATGGACAACCAAAGAATGACTAGCTATATACATAGCTCCGCTAGCTCATTTGGAGCATTAGAAGCAACCAAATGAGCTAGCGGGGCACCTTGTGGTAAGCGACAATCGCCACTCATGGACATCTGCTATACCGAGATGAGGAGAGAAAGCGGTCGGCGGGCGTCTAAATACTTAATGTGACAGAGACCCTTTATTTATATTATAACATTTCCAAATGTTTAATTACTTAATAAGTTGCACATAATATGTTGCCAAAGTTTGTAATAGATTCCGACGGTTATTTTGCTTGTATATTTAACGAATATCATTTATAAATAGTTTTTATATTTACTTAATATCATGTATCATACTTATAAGAAGTAATAATATAAATTAACTAATAGTAACGAAAAATCTGATTCCGATCGTAAAAAATAGTATGACTATATTATGATATCGCTTAATATACAGCCTTAAAGATAATAGAGGAAGTTGTTGACTCGAGACGATTCAAATATAAGTGGTCGTGTTCTTTCTCTTTTAATATTTACTGTACCTACCTATAAGTTTTGTCTGTACTAAAAAAATAATTTGATACGAGAACCAAAATTCCTTAGTAACATCTAAAACCTTTTAACGTAAGGCTTATAATATCTTAATTCATATTTAATGAAAGTAGTACTAAAATTGGCCGTGTTTTATCAGAATGTGACGCCAGAGGCTATAAAAAATCCATAAAAAGTCACTAAAACAAATGTGGCGTGTAAGAATCATATTATTATCGTATGGTATTCAGTCTTTTCTGCTTATACCTCAAGGGACTTTGTGTGAAGTTAGTTTAATGTAGTTTAGTTTATTGCTTACCTTAAAGCAATAAAATTTAATCTAAGAATAATACATATGGTTAATGATGTTTCTTTTAAAGAACTGTTAGTAACAATGAGAAATTGACTTATGGATTATTTATTTATTATATTCATTAATTTATCACACCGCTACGGATCATATCCAGCTTCCACTTTTACTAGTAAATGATAAAGTGCGTATCTCATTCTTAAGAGTGTAAGTACCAAGTTCCTGAGGAGAAGAATTAATAGTAAATAAAAATAAGTAAAGTAATCTCGTTTTTATTTCCAGAATAATCTTGCCGGTAGCTTTAACTTTACTAGGGAAAAAAGAAGGACAGTTTTTGTAAATAGATAACTCATATTTTTATGGAAAAAGGGGGAAAACAAGCATGCGGGTCACCTGATGGAAAACAACTAACGCCGCCCATAGATTTATCAGGGGCGTCACATCAGATTTGCCGGCCTTTAAAATATAAATGTAATTGATTTATTTAGCTAAATATCTTATGAAGCACAGGCACTTCAAACAACTTGAAAAAAATAACAATCATTTAAAATTCCCATATTATCATTGTTAAATACCTAATTGTCTCGGTGGCGCAGTGGTCGAGCACACAGCTTCTGTTCCAGAGGTCCGCGTTCGATTCCAGATACTGGCTCAGACCAATGACTTTTCGAAATTGTTTTCGGAAGTTATGTGTGATAAATATCGATGCCTGAAAACTTTTTGCCCGGTATGGCAATAGGTTCGCCACCTATTCCATTTGGGACGTAAACATAACGGCGAGACGAGGCTTAACAGCCGCTGCCTACACCTTTGGGTAACAAAATGCGCGAAGTTATGTTATGTTAAGTTATGTTTTATCTGTAGACGACGAACACTGTAGGTATTTTAAATTATTGATTCCAAATACTTTTGATTTTTTTAAATTCAAATTGTAATGTAGTTATAAAAATGTTACAAATGTATCTATTTATAATCATTTAAAGATTAAATTAAATACGCCAAATTCAAAAATATTATTTTTCTGTCCGAAAGTATAGGCAGCGGCTTCGCAAATTGTTATGCTACGTAAATGGAATAGGTGTCGAACGTATTGCCATAAACTGGGCACAAACTTATCAGTCATCGATATTTATCACACGTAACTTCCGAGAAATATTGCAAAAAAATTATTGGTGTGAGCCCGGAACCGAATCCACGATTTCTGAATCAGAACCAACAAGAGTTTTTGTTTTATATTTTGCAACAAATTTATAGGTTTTTTAACGGATTTCTTCCACGTAAGTCACCATAAGGGTGTCACACATTATCTTCGCCGGTATATTTATAGTGTCATTATAATAATAAATCAAATGAAAAATAAAATAAAATGCACCAAAATCCTTTTCCAGATACTTAAATGATTTACAGTCTGCAGATAGTGTTTACCGCAGCCTTTGCCGATAGCATATCGGTCAGAAAAGGATAAAAAAAAAACCTGCACTCCTTTGTTCTTTGTCGCCCTCACTCGTATGCAAATGCAGTCTGCCCCCAACTGATTTAGGATTTACGAGTATATTGCTGAACCGTAAAAAAAGTTGGCCGTTTACTTTTTTAGAGTTTTATTAAATTTTTTATATTGATATCATGATATGATGATTGCGTGTATTTGAACTTGTGAAGGATTAACGAAACTGTGTGTTATACACAAATAATAATAACGCATGCACAAATACGTTATTACTCTATGGTTATACATAAGTTAAACTTAAAATTTAAAGGAATAATCAGTTACACAAGTATTATACGAACGTCTTGTAGACACTCAGAACCATACCAAAATTGTTTTTTTTTATATAAACCTTATAGCTATGGAAGAGCGTGGTCACTTGGCACAGGCACTCGCTGCTTAAAACCTCGATCAAATTAACTAATTTGTAAAGTGGTTAAAGATCAATAAATATATTATTATATTTAAAAAAAAATATGTATTGCTATAACTATACTAGGTTGCTACAAAAATATTATTATTTTTAAAACTTAATTAAAATCTTTCGTTTTGTAATGAGAAGATAATTAAACGAATAATGGAACTGTGTATTAAAATTTGAAATCTACTATTGCTTTCGTTATAATAGACAGTTTTACAACATTTAAAGTGGGTATTTAATAAAAGATTTTTTAGTGCACAGTGTGTTACGTCGATATTAGTCGATAAGTAAGATTAAATTATTAGACTCAGTTTTTGTAACTTCACGGCTTTTCACGGGAAGATGAAAGCAGGCTGAAGAATTATTACGTTCCAAATGTATAGGCGGCGGACAATGAAATCCAAAATGCGTTGTAGATGTGTGAGTGACTTATCAATGTGTGCGTAAAAAGTGCCTCCAAGTGTCAATTTTTACATAATTATTGTGCATGTGTAGAATTGCTTACTCGCGGTCGCGCTGTCAGTTATGATTAGTGGTACATTTTTACTGACATGTGCCATCTACTACAGTCTAAGATATATATATATATATATATATATATATATATATATATATTATATATATATATATAATATTTATATTTTTTTTTTTTTTTTTTTTTTTTTTTTTTACATTGCGGGTAGTCAAACTAGAATCATAAAGTTTTTGCTGCTTATTTTTAAATTAAAATATAAATAGTATTATAGTAGTATATAATTATTTAATGATAAATATCAATATATAATAGCATAAGCCTGCTGGTTGAGTGTTATCTCCGAACAAAATTCAATTTTCTACCTGATACACTCACATTAGAAGAATGGAATCTATTCGGAAAACTCTTAAGGACACTATGATGGAGATGCAAACAAATTTTGAAGAGCGGATGGCCAACTTCGAAGCAGATTTGCAGAAAAAACCCTCATCCAATAGTACAAGTTTAGCAGAGGAGTTTGCTTCGTTTAAAACATCTGTAATGCAAACCTTAAAGCATTTAGAAATCCAGATCTCTGTTCTCACTCGTGAGGTGGACTGTCTGGAGACTCGGAGCCGCCGCAAAATCTTACTTCTTCATGGTGTCACAGAGAGCAGAGATGAGGAAACAGCTAAGGTTGTCGTTGAGACTTTTAAAAATAAACTCATGCACTCATCATTCACCATTAATGATATTGACAGGTGTCACAGAATGGGACGGCAGCAAACAGGTGAAAAACCCAGGCCCATAATATTAGAATTCCAAACTGTGACACTGAGAGACCATATGTGGATGTCCAAATCAAAACTAAAGGGCTCAGGTATTACCATGTCCGAATTCTTGACAAGGACTCGACATACAGCTTTTATGGCAGCGCGAGAAAAATACGGAATATCTAAGTGCTGGACTCGTGAGGGTTCTGTTTTCATGATTTCACCTGATGGTACACGTCATCGTATAACTACCATTGATGACCTGAACCAAATCAGTGACGGTGAAAAAAGGAAGCCAACAATAGTAAAGACGGTGCCTCCGAAAGTTAAAAGAGCTGCTGCAGCTAGAAAGTAATGTTTATGTTTTCTTTTTACTTAGTGCCAAATATTCATAATCACTTTACCCCTTTTTATAACATTTTTATTACCTATCTATTAGTAGTTTACTTTACATACACATCTGTGGTACATTACTCTTGCCGTCATCACTCTTTTTTGCTGTTTAATGGCACTTAATATTTTTTATTTATTTTTTTACATTAAGTACGGTAGTTTTTAATTAATTATTAATATTTCTGTGGTTGTATACTAACTGTTATTAGGCCAATTGCAGACATTATGACAACTGACACTTGACAGGTGATTGTCACAGGATATTACAATTTATGTTTTTAAAATATATTTCATGACCTGGATGCAAAGTCTTTGAATATTATGATACAACCACAGACTAATTATTTATTTAGTGAGTATGCAAAAGTACAACACTCAACTGGCGGGTGGACATGACTGCTTGTCTAGGTTGCGTCTGTATATATATATATATATAATTTATTTAGTTTATTATTATTGTTTATTTATTTTTTAGCTTGATCGCGTTTTTATAATATTCTAGTTATTATTATATTTATTTGTTTATAATACACATATATTATTATTAATGCCTACAACTGTCGATAGTGATGACAGTTTCTTATCTGCATACAGTAGTGATGACAGTTTTGTAAGCTTACCTTCACTCGATAGCTTTCTGCAGTCGCAATTTTCCGATGCTCCAAAGAATTTCAATGTAGTCCATATTAATGCCCAGAGTATTCCGGCTCATTTCCCTGATATGCTGGCTAACTTTGACTGTCCTAACCTACATGCTATTCTTATTTCCGAGTCTTGGCTAAAACCTTCCTTGCCTTCTATTTCTTTTTCTATCCCAGGGTTCCAACTGATAAGAAATGACCGTACGGGGTCCGGCGGTGGTGGTGTTGCCATCTATTTACGTGATCATATACCATACTCAGTTGTGAGTGTGTCTGATCAGCCACCGGTGTCGGGCGCAGGCGAGCATCTTTTCTTGGATGTGGAACTACATCACTCAAAGGTTCTTCTTGGTGTTTATTATTCTCCTTCTTCTCGTATTGACTTCTTCCCTTCCCTTGAACAACTCTTAGAAAATTTGACTCCTTCTTATAATCACACAATCATAATGGGTGATTTTAATACTTGCTTACTGAAAAATGAACCTCGTGCTCTCTCTCTAAAATCTATTGTTCAATCTTGTAACTTATCTATTCTGCCTCTACAAGCTACCCACCATTTTCCCAACTGCACTGAGTCTCTTCTTGACCTCATCTTTGTATCTTCAACTGATCATGTTAACGCCCATGGCCAGTGCTCAGCTGATGCCTTTTCATATCACGACTTGATTTCTCTTTCTTATAAAATCCGCCCACCCAAGGCAAATCGTAGAGTTCTATTGCAACGCAATTTTGGTGGCATGGACCGTGATGTACTTCGAAGAGATGCTGGTAGTATAAACTGGGAGCCTTTATTAGAGGCAAATACCATTGATGACAAGGTAAACTTCTTCAATGAAACACTGATTAAACTCTATGACGTCCATGCGCCTATTCGCTCGATCAAAATTAAACATTTACCTTGCCCTTGGCTCACAAACGAAATAAAAGGTGTTATGAAATTAAAAAATGCTGCCAAGAGTAGATACAAGTGCCGGCCTACAGCTATAAACTTGGAAAAATATATAGCTGCGAGGAATCATTGCAATAAGATGTGTAGGAATGCACAACGCCAACACATCCACACTTCCGTCGAGAACGGAGATCCAGCTAAGATCTGGAAATTTCTAAAATCTTTAGGTGTTGGAAGAGCACATAACGATGCTACTCCTATCGACCTTAACATTGATTCTCTCAATCTGCACTTCTCCTCTTCGGCTGACTTTAAAGGGGCCAGAAAGGATAATACTCTTAAATATCTTTCTACACTTCCAACACCTGATTGCTCTCCATTTGAATTTCTACAATTTGCTGCTTGTGATGTTAAGAAGAGCATACTCGCGATTTCATCAAATGCGGTTGGGGGTGACTGTGTCAGTCGGAATATGATTATTCCCATCCTAGACGAACTATTACCGATCATCTGCCATATCCTCAACCAATCCATTTCCTTCGGGCTTTTTCCAACCGCATGGAAAGAAGCCCAAATTATCCCACTTCCAAAAAAAAGTCAACCCCTATCTTTCTCTGATTACCGCCCTATTTCCATCCTCCCATTTCTATCCAAAGTCCTGGAGCGGCTAGTTTATTCCCAACTAAATACGTTCCTCACCCATAACCTTCTTTTAAATCCCTTTCAATCTGGTTTTCGTACTGGACACAGTACCGCATCTGCATTGGTGAACATTACCGATGATGTTCGCTTAGGTATGGATAGCGGAAATCTTACAGTCCTATCCCTTCTTGATTTCAGCAACGCTTTTAATACTGTTGATTTCCATATCCTACTGGGTATACTACGCTCTCTTAACATATCTCCAACGGCAATTGCTTGGTTTCACAGTTACCTGTTTGGGCGCCGGCAACGTGTACGAATCGATGAGAGATATTCTAATTGGGCCTGTACTACTGCCGGTGTACCACAGGGTGGCGTTCTCTCCCCACTTCTATTCGCAATTTTTATAAATTCGATCTCTAAAAATCTAACTTCTTCCTACCATCTTTATGCTGACGACTTACAGATATATACACAGGCTCCTCTCAATGACATATGGCAGGCTGTGGTGAAAATTAACACGGACTTAGAACAAATATGCGAGTGGAGTAACAATTATGGACTTAGCGTCAATCCTTTAAAAACGCAGCTAATTGTTATCGGCAGCTCCAGGTTGCTTGCCAAGTTTAACTGCTCACTTCTGCCTCAAGTTAATTTTAACGGCGTCAACATACCTGTAACTAATAAAGTTAAAAATCTGGGGCTGTACATGGATAGTACACTATCGTGGGGCCCCCAACTTCAAGAGGTCAGCCGGAAACTGTTTGCTTCCGCAGCTTCCTTGCGCAGGCTAAAGAACTTTTTGCCTAATGCCACTAAAATTGCAATCGCACAGTCTCTCCTCCTCCCGATTCTCGATTATGCCGATGTCAGCTATCTGAATCTCACTGAAGCACAACTCGATAAACTTGAGCGACTCCAAAATGTTTGTATTAGATTCATATTTGGTCTTCGCAAATATGATCATATTTCGGAATTTCGAAAAATGCTTAAGTGGCTTCCTGTTCGTGTTCGCCGGAATATTCATGTTCTCACGTTGCTATATAACGTTCTATTTAATCCTCATTCCCCTAAGTATCTCAAGGAACGTTTTCAGTTCTTACATGCCACACATTCGAAGTGCCTGAGGTCATCGGAAAACTTGAAATTGGCTGTCCCAATGCATTCCACGCATTTTTATGGTCTGTCTTTCTCCGTCCAAGCCGTGCTGCTTTGGAATGTATTACCCGATAAAATAAGGAAAGCCGAGTCTATAAACTCCTTCAAATCACAGCTTACGCAGTACTACTTATCTTTACAATAATCTATATGTTATGTTATGATGTATCTATATGTCACGTGTACATACACGTGACATATAGATACATCATATGTGTAAGGTATATTTGTAAATATATTCGTGTATTTTTGTTTGTATGTGTTTATCTATGTATATTTGTGTATATATTGTAGATATGTATGTTTATTATTATATTGAATAACACTCTTGCTATTATAATGCCATAAATTTAGCATAATGGTTAGATTTACCTGTCTTTTAAGCATTTTGTCCTTCCAAAGGTTGCCTGGAAGAAATCGCTTATAGTGATAAGGCCGCCATTTGTACTCATAGTTATAAGACCTATGTTCATAGTTTTAAGATTTTTTTTTGTTTAACATAACATAACATAACATAACTTCACACCTTTTGTTACCCGAAGGTGTAGGCAGCGGCTGTTAAGCCTCGTCTCGCCGTTATGTTTACGTCCCAAATGGAATAGGTGGCGAACCTATTGCCATACCGGGCACGAAGTTTGTCAGTCATCGATATTTATCACACATAACTTCCGAAAACAATTTCGAAAAGTCATTGGTGTGAGCCAGTATCTGGAATCGAACCCCGGACCTCTGGATCAGAGGCCGTGCGCTCGCCCACTGCGCCACCGAGACTGTTTATGGTACATGTTTTTTTTGTTTATGGTACAAATAAAGTGTTATCTATCTATCTATCTATCTATATATATATATATATATATATATATATATATATATATATTTATGGGATAGGAGGGCAAACGAGCAGCCGTGTCACCTGATGGTAAGCAACCAACGCCGCCCATGGACAACAGCAACATATTATTGTTGCGTTGCCGACCTTTAAGGGATAGGGAATAGGAAAGGATGGGGAAGGGGGATGGGCTTCCGGGTACCTCTCTCACTGAACGAAACGCGGCATGAGCCACTTTACGTCGGTCTTCTGAGAGGTCGTGGTATTTCACCGGTCGAGCCGCCCATTCATGCAGTGAACTGCTTGGGTCTACCACAGTTATTTTATATCTATCATTTTACATAACTACCAAAAAGAATTCGGATACGTCTTCTGGGCGATTAAGGATTCGAATCCAAGAATTCTTGATCAAGAAGCGGGGTGTTTGACTTAAGGCAATATACGTAATAAAAAAAAACAAATGACGTGCAATAAAAGCGTTATAAATCTCATTCAAGTTTCATGTTATCATTTCATGTCTCATTTAATTTAATTTCTAATAACAGTGAACAGTTTCAGTGGCGCAGTGGTCGAGCACACGGCTTCTCATCCAGAGGTCCGGGTTCGACTCCAGACAATGACTTTTCGAAATTGTTTTCGGAAGTTATGTGTGATAAATATCGATGACTGAAACTTTGTGCCCGGTATGGCAATAGGTTCGCCACCTATTCCATTTGCGACGTAAACATAACGGCGAGACGAGGCTTAACAGCCGCTGCCTACACCTTCGGGTAACAAAAGGCGTGAAGTTATGTTATGTTATTCTACAATAATAATGTTTATTCCTACTGCAACATAATTCTCGATTGTTTTGCAAAAAACATAGAAAATTTTAAATGTTATAGTGTGTTCACCATTATTTCTGATCAAGAAATTATTCACTTTACTTGTGCTTATTATATCTTGGCACGCTATGAGAGCACTTCACGCTGAGTGCTGTTGTGGTGTATGCAGTTTGTATTGTGAAATACATTTTTATAATAAACTAGCTGACCCGGCGAACTCTGTTTCGCATCAAAAGTATTAACTGTTGCCCCGCTATGTTAATACTGCAATATCTTCGACAAATTTGAAGTCGATAGCAGCTATAGGTTAAAAATGGGAATTTTCCATTGTTAACACCCCCGCAACCCCCCTTGTGGGTGGAATTTCGTAAAATCCGTTCTTAGCTGACCTCTACTCGGCGAAAGGAATAATCCTACCAAATTTCAAGTCGCTACGCCTTATGGTTCCAGAGATATCGTGATGAGTCAATATATAGGTGGAAATCTCTTATATATATATATATATATAATATATATAAAGATGTGTTTGAAATTCTTATGCGTATTAGATTACATTAGCATTGGTAGATCCAGGCATGAATTCGCTGCATGAAATATCATCCATTTAACAAACGGACTTCAAATTAATGATAATATATTTAATAAACTGAAATCCATGTAAATGAACTAACTTTTTATAGTGGTAGAGCCATGCAGTTCGTTGCATGAATGGGTCGGCACGACCGGTGAAATACCACGACTTCTCAGAAGATCGACGTAAAGTGGATCATGCCGCGTTTCGTCCGGTGACAGAGGTACCCGGAGGCCCACCCCCCTTCCTCGTCCTATCCTATCCTGTTCCCTCAAAGGTCGGCAAAGCAACGGTGACATTATATGTGTTGCTGCTGTCCATAGGCGGCGCCGGTTGCTTAACATCAGGTGACACGCTTGCTCGTTTACCCTCCTATCCCATAAACAAAACACATTTTTTGTTGTTTGCCAATTTATTACTTTTACAAATAAAAATGTTTATATCGATTCCATTATAGAGACCATTGCTTGTAGAATCATATTATGCAGTCTTTTGATTTACGCGACCTTCAAAGAGCTGAAGTCAGCGCCCAAGAATATTTACTATGATATTGGCTCAGTCGTAAGCACTTTAGAATTGATTTATAGTTCCTCAGAATTAATATCTAGGTGAATGTAATGCAAGGTTGTAAGATAAAAGGCGAATATGACAGAGACTAATATTGTTTTCTCGAAGTACACTCTTATCAATAACATTATGTTGAGTAATGATTCTGAACGAATCTTATGATAATTTAAATTCACTGATTTTATACAGTGGTAGAGCCAAGTAGTTCGTTGGATTAAAGGGCCTGCTCGACCGGTGAAAATCCACGACCTCTCAGAAAATCGACGTAAAGTGGCTCATGCAGCGTTTCGTCCGGTGAGAGAGGTATCCGAAGGCCCACGCCCCTTCCCCATCCTTTCCTATACCTTATCCATTAAAGGTCAGCAACGCAACAGTAACACTATATGTATTGCTGGTGTTTATGGGCGGCGTTGGTTGCTTACCATCAGGTGACACGCCTGCTCGTTTGACCTCCTATCCCATAAAAAAAAACAGAATATTATTAGAATATTAGCTTAGAAACATTTATTTATACATCGTCGAGAACCAGGTTGATAGGAATTCGTATTGAAAGAAAGTGCTGGAGTTAATGTAATGAAGGGCATGCTCAGATATTTCGGGCATGTAGAAAGAATGAATGATAGATTATTGGCTAAGCAGATATACAGTACAAAAGCGAAAGTGTGTGGGGCTAACGGACGACCATTATACACATTTTATGACATCATTGAATGTGTTTTTGTGGAAGGTGAAGTAAGGAGCCTTAAAAACGAGCAAGCGTGTACGAGGTGTGTTCAAAAAGTATCGCGAATTTTGTGTTTTTTCAAAAATTATTTATTTATTCATGAATATCTATTTTGTCCCCTTCAAAGTAATCCCCATGAGATATTATGCACTTGTGCCAACGGTTTTTCCAATCTTCGAAGCACTTCAAAAAATCATTTTTTTTTATCTTGTTCAGCTCCTCCTTCGATGCTGTCTTTATCTCGTCAAGCGTAGCGTAACGTCGTCCTTTCATGGGCCTCTTCAGTTTAGGAAACAAGAAAAAGTCACAGGGGGCCAGATCTGGGGAATACGGTGGCTGCGGCATCATTAGTGTGTTGTTTTTGGCCAAAAAGTCGCGCACAAGCAACGATGTGTGAGCAGGGGCGTTATCGTGGTGCAAAAGCCAATTTTTGTTCTTCCACAAATCCAGGCGTTTCTGGCGGATTGCTTCGCGCAAATTGCGCATAACTTGCAGGTAATATTCCTTATTGACCGTTCTTCCCTGTGGCAAGAACTCATGATGCACCACGCCCCTGCAATCGAAGAAAACTGTCAGCAAAACTTTCACATTCGACCGAACTTGGCGCGCTTTTTTCGGTCTTGGTTCGTGCGGCAGCTTCCATTGAGATGATTGAGCTTTGGTTTCCACGTCGTAACCATAAACCCACGATTCGTCACCAGTTATGACCCTCTGGAGCAAATTTGGGTCGTCGCGGACAGAGTTTAACATCTCATTAGCAATGTTCATGCGATGCTGTTTTTGGTCGCAATTGAGCAATTTTGGTACGAATTTCGCGGCGACCCGTCTCATGCCCAAATCATTGATGAAAATCGAATGGCACGAGCCAATCGATATGTTTAGGTCCTCAGCAACTTCTCTAACGGTGATTCGACGATTGGCCAATACCATTTTCTCCACTTCATTAATTTTTTCGTCTGTTGTTGAAGTGCTCGGGCGTCCGGCACGCTCTTCGTCGTTCACATCTTCTCGGCCTTCTGAGAACATTTTGTACCACCGATAAACGTTGCTTCGGTCCAAGGTAGCTTCTCCGTATGCCACAGTCAACATTCGGAATGCATCCACGCACTTAATTTCGTTTTTCACACAAAATTTGATACAGGTTCTTTGATCCATTTTTTTGAATAGGTAAAAATCGAAGACGATCCAAAACACGTGCAAGCAAAGCAGCTGTCAACAATTAAGTGAACATTCAAAATGGCCGAGCTTGTTGGCATAAGTGAGAGACATGAGTACCAACATAACGCCACAAAAAAAATCGAAATTCGATACGAGGTAACCCGCGAAATTCAAAATTCGCGATACTTTTTGAACACACCTCGTATAATAAGGGTTATTAAATCAAAGAAGCGAGTGAGGTGTATAAGAATTGTTTCTTTTGGCGGTTTGTACCCTCTACCTATTATTTATGAGACTTGGCGTGAAGCTATCACGTATACATATTTATGTGTATTTTTATAAAACGTTAAAAATCCGAGTTAGCTTTTATGAGTTGCTCAATCAAGAGTCAAATTACGAATCAATTTAAATGAAAGTTAGCCTGCATGTTAATTGGATGGCCATTTAGGTTGGAACAGCTGTGGTATTTATTTATTTTTATCTGTAGATGGAATAGTGATTTTTTGTCCATTGGCCTGATACAAGAAAAAGAAAAAAATATGTATTAATAATACATATTTTTCTTCACAATCTTACTCTCCCAATTAACTCTATTCTGAAAACAAGTTAATTATAATAAAGTGTCATTTTTATTAAATAACATGTAGTTTATACTTGAACTTAGAGCTCATCAATCTCTACTGTACAGGAAGAAATCTTTGTAATAATTTCTGATCTTAGCCTGTACAATGTACGTACTACGTACATTATAGTAAGGAAATAAGAAATAAAAATTAAAGTGTTATTTTTTTTTTTTGTTATCTCACTCTATAGTAGCATAATTATATGATAAATAAATATTATTTACGCTATTTCCTAACGCCACTCTTCTTTGGATATCTGCGGTGTACCCACTATTACTGCTAAAAGCGCATCCAAGATATTTAACAAATAAATGGAAACATGCTTACATCCTTTATGGATAAATATCTTTACAATTATTATGTATGGAAAAAAAATATGACGTTCAATATAGCTAGTAAAATGTGTCAGAATCGTACCCAGTGGCTCGCTGTCCTCTCTGCCTATCTGCCAAAGAACTGGGCGTGAAGTTATGTATTACAATTATCCTTGTCAAAACCAAACATGAATACAGGAATATTTGTATAAGTAGTTATATATTTGTTGTCATATTGTCAGGGTGAGCATCCATTTATTAGCATAAGGCAGCCGCAAGAATACCAAGCCACTGACAGTAATAACAAATTAGGGTAACTGCTCCAAACGTGGTCCGCTCAAACCGCTATTGTACTTCCCCCCACCAATGGCTAATTGTGTTTTTGTTTGCTATTTTACCGCCCAAATGTTGTTTTAATATAGAAATTAAGAAATTTTGCAAAGGTACGTTTGTTATTTTTAAAATTGTTTGAGGATTGGCATATATTTTCTCAATCATTGCTGGTAAAAAGCTGAGAATGTCAATATCATTGTAATTTTTTTCATTAATTTTTTCATGCACAACTTGACATTTGACATGTTCTCCTAAATGCAGATTAAAAACTGTAATACAGTATAGATATTTCGTTTTGCATACTATGTTTAGAGTTTACGTCTGTATAGAACACAATTTAATATCAATGTGATATATCTTAATCATAACAACAGAAAACACACAGTCTCGGTGGCACAGTAGCTAGCACCCTGCTTCTAATTCAGGAAGTAGTGGGTTCAAATCCTGGCACACACCGATTACTTTTCGAAATTTTCGGAAGTTACGTGTGATAAATATCGATGATTGACAACTTCGTGCCCGGTATGGCAATAGGTTCGCCACCTATTCTATTTGGGATGTAAACATAACGGCGAGACGAGGCTTAACAGACGCTGCCTACACCTTCGGGTAGAAAAAGGCGTGAAGTTATGTTATGTTATAACAACAGAATATCAGAAATGTTCATATGTTTAGAACATTATTTACTTGAAAGTTAAATAATACTATTTCTTCACTTACGTAACTTATTTTATGAAATAAGTTACGTAAACGTGCAAGTGGATTACCTGATGGTAAGCAACTTCCGGCCAGCGGATACCTCAAGCTACAAAACTATATTTTTCTTGTAATATGATTTTAATAAATAACTATATATTATTATTTTATATTTGTAATTATTATTTTAAAATTATAAATTTA
Source organism: Euproctis similis (assembly GCA_905147225.2). NCBI lineage: Eukaryota > Metazoa > Arthropoda > Insecta > Lepidoptera > Erebidae > Euproctis > Euproctis similis. The sequence goes on from LR990105.1 coordinate 13,674,357, forward strand.
TTTCAATTGTAAATAAGATATTGATAAATCTCATTTAACTGAAAAAATGATATCATGATTTATCACAGGCGTCATTCACAATATCGGTAATTTGTGCGAACCCGCTCTTGTCATGTAGCCCATATGTTAGTGCGTTAACAATGGAATTAGGCGTCATTCAAAGTACCGAGTCAAATTCACAACATATCTGGATAACGTGTAGCAAGTGCACTTGTCTGTCGGAGGGTGACACTTTGAGCCCTCCCGATACTCACATTATGTGACAACATGAAGCCTAGGGGCATACATTCACACAATGGCCGATCATTGGTACCCCCACCACATTGATTTTCGAATACACTTTTATCTGACGCGGCTTTGAATATGACGACTCACCCTAAATTAACACATATGTGGCCAATAAATTTTAATCGTCCATATTAATTATAACGTATTGAACCGTTTGAAAATGGAATCACCAAAAATAAATTTAAATTTGTAGATTTTCTTTTGTTTTTCATTTCGATGTTTGAAGTGAATAAATTCAGCCGCGAGCAATAAGCGGCTTGAAATATTGAATGAGGATGTTTTTGTGCGCAAAAAAAAAACAAAAAAAAAAAACACGAAATAATCGAATTTGCATTTCAAAGCAATACCAGATAATGGGAAAAATTAAAATGCGGGCCGCGTCTTTCCCTATTACTCCGATTCAACCCTTACAAGACACTGAAGTTTGAACAGTTTGTTTGAAAGCGGTCAATAATATTGATTATGTACTGAGACATTCTAAAAGCTGCTGTTTCAGCGTTTGTCTGCTCTTAATAAAGGCTATATTCAGTTTTTTTTTTATATTAGAGATAGATAATGTACAGAAATGGATTTGTTTGGACTTTATTACAAATACAGACTTTCTGTTCTAATAGTAGCATAATAGATGTCACGATATCTTTTCATATATAATTCCATGTATAATTCCAGTAGAATTAAACTTAATACTAAAGATATGTATCAAATATTATAGTGTGTGGACAGTGAGCTCCTCCTAAATGCTTTAACGATTTGAATGATTTTTTGTGTGTGTTATGAACATACAAAGGATAAAATTAAATAAACATTATTGATAAAAATATGACCATATTATGTCTCTGTTATTTTTTATTTTGTTTCATACATACATAAGGACATAAGGACCGCTAGTCTTCTATAAATTATTGCTTTTTGTAATGTAATGAATAGGTAGTATGAATAGGAGACGAGTAGTGATATAATACGATCCCTCAGAAAATTGACGTAAAGTACCTTATGCCATTCGTTTGGTTAAAGACGTATCTAGAGGCTCTTTCTCTCTTATTCCTATTCCCATCCTAACTGACATCCTTTCCGTGTAGCTAATGTCCAATGTCCATAGATAGCGATGCTCACTTTCCTTCAGATGATCCGCTTGCTTACTTCAACTCATTTTTTTCTAGAAAAAAAACTTGTGCGTAAATGTAATACATATTAAAATTATAAGCTCTGAAGGGTGTGTGGTATTCTTAACGATTGCGTGCTCCGTTAAGTGTCGTGCGAACATGAACATGTGCCAAATGAAAATTAGCAACAGCCAGTGACAAGCTCATCAAATTGTGCAAATGAAGAGGTGCACTCACGTTATTGATGTGTTTTTAATTACTTTTTTCAAGTAGACATAACATGTGATAATGATATTACAAAAAATGTGTATAATATGTTGATGTATGGCACATTGGTAAAACTACCGACTGCTAAATCGTGGTTGGTGGGTTTGATCCCACCAGAGTACTAATTGTGACAAGCATGTATGTTTGTATGGCGTCTGGGCGCTTCTATGTATTTATAAAAAAACAGTCTCGGTGGCGCAGTGGTCGAGCACACAGCTTCTGATCCAGAGGTCCGGGTTCGATTCCAGATACTGACACACACCAATGACTTTTCGAAAATTGTTTTCGGAAGTTATGTGTGATAAATATCGATGACTGAAAACTTTGTGCCCGGTATGGCAATAGGTTCGCCACCTATTCCATTTGGGACGTAAACATAACGGCGAGACGAGGCTTAACAGCCGCTGCCTACACCTTCGGGTAACAAAAGGCGTGAAGTTATGTTATGTTATAAAAAAAAGTAAATGTGTATTGATATTCGATAACTAGTTTCCATAACACGAGCATTTAGTTGCTTAGCTTGGAACTAGAGGCCTAGAGGGCGCTATGTGTATTGTGTTAAAAAAGTAAGACAAGTGTAACTCATCTAAATCCTTGCAGAACTTTAATTACACTTTACATAATATATAGGTATTTAACTTCACGTCATATCCCTTGCGAGGTAGGTAGAAAGAACAGAGCGTCATAAGGAACGATTTTTACACGGTTCACTCGCTTCTTTGACTTTCATAATTCAGGTCTTACACACGTCAATATCGTTTTTTAAGGCTTCTGTCATCACCTTATTTATGGACTCGTTTTATTTGGTCACGGAAAGTGTATCGTGGCCAACCTCAACCCCTAAATCCGTCCGTTTTGCATTGTGATTATACAATTTTGAATCATTGAGTCTGTCTATATATTTGACGAACCTCGTGGCGCATTGGTAAAACTACCGGCTGCAGCACTGAGGTCGGGGGTTCGATTCCCACCCGAGCACAAATATTTGTGACAAACAGAAATATTTGTGCGGCGTCTGGGTGTTTTTCTATGTATTATAAGTATGTATTTACAAAAGAAAAGTATATATGTATTAGTATCCGTTATCTAGTATCCATAGCGCAAGCATTTAGTTGCTTAGTTTGGAACTGGAGGGCGCTGTGTGATTTGTGTCCAAGATATTATTATATGTCCAACCATCAGACAACTCCACATATATAAAGCTTTAAGTTCTGTAATGTTTTCGGTAGTTAAACAAAATTTATGAAATCAGTCTATGCAATGCACACCAGCAAAGAAATAACCAGCGGATGAAAAATAAAATAACAAATTTCATGAACACAAAAACTGTCATATAAAATTACATATGCAGAAATTCATGGTGATAAATCAAATGCCGTAATACAAAAAATAATCTTGGTTCTTTAAAGGATAGTACACAAAGACCAATTGAATTATGCATAAACAAAGTTTCGGTGTACAGATAAAAGTTGCCATATAACTACACTGCAATTACGTAACATGCTGGACGATGTGATCGAGATATCGACTGAATCTCGGATCGATAATGTGAATACTCGATTGAGATCCGATTCGAGAACGTGCGCAACCAATTTTATTCATAAAACGTTAAGCTTCAGATAAAATCTCGCGACGCACTGCATAATATGGGGTTTAAATGATTTTCAAAACAATACAATGCAACAACGCCTCTCGTATAAGTGCAAATCTAAGTGCAAAACGGATAAGTAGATCAGAAGTTATTATCAACAGTGGTAGAGCCAAGCAGTTTGCTGCATGAATGGGCCGGCTCGACCGGTAAAATACCACGACCTCTCAGAAGACCGACGTAAAGTGGCTCATGCCGCGTTTCGTTCGGTGAGAGAGGTACCCGGAGGCCCACCCCCTTCCCCATCCTTTCCTATCCCCAATCCCTTAAAGGTCAGCAACGCAACAGTAACACTATATGTGTTGCTAGTGTCCATGGGCGGCGTTGGTTGCTTACCATCAGGTGACACGCCTGCTCGTTTGCCTTCCTATCCCATAAAAAAAATAACATAAAGTGGCTTATGACACGTTTCGTTCGATGTTTGACACACTGCTTCCCATCTTTTATTGTCTTCCCTATCCCATCATAAAGGCTGGCAATTTAATATCGGCATAAACTGGCTCATTCTACACTTATTTCGGGTCTCGTCTTACCTCTCATTTCTCTCGCATGTGGCCGGTATTCATGAGTGGCGCTAGAGTCAAATTAATTGATACGCTTGTTCTTTTGCCCTCTCATAATTAGAATATAAAATCCGAAATAAAAAATGCATATTAAGTTATACTATGATCGTATCTGAATCTATGACTGATCACAATTATAAAAGTGAAGTTGAGTCTTTAAAAAAAATTCACAGTTATATTGAAATTAAACAGCGTTTTTTTTTGATGATTTCTCCGCAATCAGTAAAGATATTCGCGGAACATCAAGATGTATATCGACGTACCTCGAAAATCTTATTCGACCCATCAAAATTCTGAGACGAGTTCCGATTATTAAAAATCATTGAAGATAAAATCGAGCTAATGAAGAACGGTACTCGATATCTCGATCGACCGTGCGTACTAAGCCTGAAATTGATTTCATTCCAACGATTCGGGGCGATGGATACATCCGATATAATTTGCAGAAGTATTATGTACCGTCTTCAAACGTATAAAAATATTTTTGTAATCTATTATTATTTTTATAACTGCACACCTTTATCTTCCCGGAAGCGTAGACAGCAGCTGTTAAGCCTAGTCTCGTCGAATTTTTACTTCTCAAACGGAATAAGAGGCGTAAGGCTGACCAGGTATAGTTATAATGTTAGTTCGAAAAGAATTCCGAGAAATCCTCGGAGTTAGCCCGGAATCAATATCATGACTTTTATTATTAAGAAGTGTTTGATCTTCGATACAAATCGTGGGATCGATTCCGTAATGATTTCTTGGGAATATTTTAGGTGGTTATGTGTGAAAAATATCGATGACTTTGGATATTGTGCCCGACAATAGGTTCTGCCACCTATCCAATTCGGGACGTGAAAACTCGTCGAATCGAGGCTTACCAGTCGCTGCCTACACCATTGGGTAGTAAGACGACTGAATACATATGATATAATTATTTAAAATGTGATTAAATAAAAATCGGTTGCTTTGCTTTTACGATTTCTGACAATTTCTAGGTACGTCTGTCCAAAACTTTATCCCTTTCCAATCAAAGTAGTTCCATAATATAAATAAGTGAAAATTTGTATACTAGTAAGTAGTGAGGAGCAAAAAAGAATACTCGATTACAATATAGGTACGATTGATTCGATTGATATCTATCTATCGAACACATATTCAATTCGATCACGTCCCTCGCCAGTTGGTATGTCAATAATAATTTAGTGTAACTGTATACTGTTGAATAAAATGATTAACCCCGGAGCACGCTTGACCGGGGCATATACAGGGTGATTACGTCACGCCATAGATGCATTTGTCAAACGTGTCATTTTTAGTATAGTAATAATTTTCGTATATTGTGCACGTGATGTTTAATTTTGGTAGTTAGGTTGCATGTACTCTTTATTTTTTGAAATTACTAGTTCTGTTGTTTTTGTTAGTGTATTAGTTCTGTCAGCTGTATGAAGTTAAAGAATTATGAGTACAAATTGTGAAGTTTATTTCAAGCCTAATCTACTTATCGATTAGTTTTTAATGTATTATAAATATTTACCAATATATGTTTTATCAAAATATTTAAATTCCTTAATGAAGCTTTCATTCTTTGTTTTTATTATGAGCGTTTTATTTCAGCTAGCTAATTGTCGTTATGACATTTGAGTCTCGACATTTGATTTGAATACAAAATATCCGTCAAACAATGGAGCACGCTGTATTGTTCATAATATGAATGTCAACATTGAACTTGAATGTGTCGCGAACATTTTCGGGAATATGACATAAATTATATCAACCCTTATTGGATGAATGAAACGGAATAAATACCATATGTGTGCCAGCTCAAGTTACGTTACTTGCCGCTCACTAATACTTCTGTACTTTGTGCCACAGATCATAAACGAGGCGATGCTCTTTTATTAATTTTTTTTTAAATCACAAAAAGTTTTAAAAGTTTAATCTGTGGTTGATTTTTTTATTTCATTAGGACTTATTAGCCATATAATTTACATGCGATAGTTGCTATGAAAATTAGTAATTATTAATAATTAATATAGTAATTATTAATATTAATTGCAAACGTTTTTAGGTTACTTAATATAAAAATTTTGTTTTTATATATCAACATAAGATAACATAACTTCACGCCTTTTTCTACTTGAACGTTTAGGCAGTGGCTGTTATGTTTACGTACCAAATGGAATATTGGGGAACCTATTGCCATACCGGCCACGAAGTTTTTAGTCTTCGATATTTAACATATATACTATCGACACATAACTATCGAAATTAATTTTGAAAAGTCATTGGTGTGAGCATGGACATATTTTGTTTTTACATATTTAAATGAAATTGTTCTCATAACTAAGAATGGCAGAACTACATAGTTGGCTACATGAATGGGTTACAATAACAACGTGAAGTAGCTCATGCCGCCTATTGTCGGCTGAATGAAGTATGTGAACGTTCGCAACCCCGCTGTAGCTCAAAGGCTGGCAAACCTACTGTTGAACTATATGTGTTGTTGTCCTGCTCGTTTGCCCCATAATCGATAAAAATAAATTATCTGTCGCTTGTAACTTGCGGTCTACCCTCAAATGTCAGCTATTGCCACATACTCCCCAGTGATTGTCGTACCAAAAATCTGTATGACAGTTCATTGCGGTATTAATAAAGTTGTATTGTGTTGTACATTTATGTTCACAATTATACTTATACTCTTTTCTCTGTGATCTCCTATTGTCTAAAGCACATGTGTTTGTAACTTGTTTTATCGCACAATTTTGTTGCTTTTTTTGCCATGAGACGTAAGCCTATTGTAGTATAATATATTCGTCCTTTGTCATGGTATATTTGGAGATTAGATTTTATCTAATTCCCGTTTGTATACGGTGATAAATACCTATTTTATTGTCATTTTTCAATTTTCGTCTAAATCTCTTTAATGATAAGCTTTCACATGTATAATATTTTTAAAAAAAGATATAAATTTTATGTTTGTGTAGGGCATTACTACGATGCTTGAGTTTGAAGCCAAGAAGTGCACTACTAACAGCATAGCCACCACTATATTTTATAAAGCAATCACAGTATTTTTTACTTTTTTAAACGAATTTGTACTAACAATTTGACTAAATAATTGGAAAACACCAATAGCCTTCATACGACAACACGATGCCCTACACTGCCTATACTTTCAAGCACTAAGAGTAGGTGTTACAAAAAAAAAATAGTAATTTTTTCAACACAATGTTACAAATTCTTAGCCAAATAATTAAAAAAAATCAAATCAAACTATCGTTTTTTATTTTACGCACCTTTAACCATTGTAGGCTTTCTATACCATTTCTAATCACTGATTGGGTTACCGACAAAAAGAATCACTATAAATTGTTTCAAGGTTAAACAAATCCAACATTAATATTTAAAAATTTAATCCACATCGGTTGAAGAACGAATTGTGTGGAAATTAATCACTGAATCGTAATTATCGGTATCTCAATTAAATTTTCCAAAGAATTTAATTTCCTTACGAACATCTGTTCCACGTGTCGCTTCGTAAAATTCGAAATTTTACAACTAATTGTGCACGCTGTTATAAGGCTGTCCATTATTATAAGTAATAATGAAAATTTGAATGATTCAAATAATATTTTCGTTTTTATATAGATGAAACTTTTATGTAATAATTTTTATCAAAATTCATAGTTAGAAAACATTCCGAGTCTGTTGCGTAATGAAAACCGAATAGAACATGATTATTTTATTAACCTTCCAAAGTAAACTTTTTGCTGTTTTTTTTTTTGATAGATAATTTAAAAAAAATGTCCAATACTTATACTAAATCCAATTACCGTTGATAATCCATCGTACTGAATGGCGGCTGTTTTTTTCTATAGGAGCAATCAAAATTTCCGCGGTCAATTATATGGGTTTTTAGTAAGTAAAGCTTTTAAAACCGGCTTTCAATCAATACCAAATGGATTCTGAACTTTGAGATAAATCTTTAATTGTTTTATATATGGATAATTATGAGTAACCAATACAGATTATGATATTATACGCTGTTTAGAGAGATAAGTATGAATATTGAGATAGCCCTGTAATATTAAAAATTTGGCTCTTTAAATTAAACCTATTTAAATTGGTTTAACCATTAAATTTATTATAAGGATTTTGTTATTAGAATAATTAAAGCTTACTTAACAGATTTTACACTTCTAGTTTACACCAAAACTGTCCGGAAATAATAGGTGATAAATATCCATAAATAACAAAATTAAGTCCTACACATAGAAAATTAATCCTGCATGTCCAGATACAATTGACGCTGCCTACACCTACACCTATGGGTATTTCGGGGCGTGATGATACAGGTAGTATACAGGTTTTTTTAAATCAACATTTATTTATCCAATAAACACGTGATCATTTCATGTTTACAACTCAATCCTTCGGTTTAATTTTATGATCAAAAGGTTAATTGTAATTACCCGTATATATATAGTCAGAGAGATATCGGTACATCAATCACGATACAATTGTATTAATTTCGCACTCATTGGGAATGTGGATGTGAATTGCGCGGTTGTACACACAGAGAGTGCATTAAAATTATTTTAATACGTCGAATTGGTTATTTGGCTATCAAGTAACTGGACTGATTGGATAATGTTAATTGAGATACAGTAAAACGCCTTTCCCCCAAAACCAGTGACCATATATTCATAACTTCACGCCATGGCCTTGCGGTATAAGACAGAGATTATAGACCGCAATTGGGCACGATTCTTACATACATACAGTTTACAGGTTGTAAGCCTAAGCAAACAAATATTTAATTCGATCAGACAAAGTATCGTCTTCGAGTATTAAGGCGTATCTCTTGTAAAGCTACTAGTCATTACTGCGCGAATTCTTTTTTTTTGTAATTTAAAAGGTTTAAATAAAGAATTATCCATCTATCCGAAGATAAATAAAAATCTGAATGTACACATAACATAACTTCACGCCTTTTTCTACCCGAAGGTGTAGACAGTGGCTGTTAAGCCTCGTCTCACGGTTATGTTTACGTCCCAAATGGAATAGGTGGCGAACCTATTGCCATACCGGGCACAAAGTTTTTAGTCATCGATATTTATATGCTGTGTGGCGCCGGCTTAGAATACCGCCACCCCATCTCTTCCCGTGGGTGTCGTAAAAGGCGACTAAGGGAAAAGCTAGAAGAATGGGCAGCAGCATTCTCTCTTAAGACAATACAGCCTACTGCGATCGCCAACCCGCCTGCCAAGCGTGGCGATTATGGCAAAATCCCCCCATGATTGAGCGGACCGGCAGTTGTGGCGCTCTATGGGGGAGGCCTATGTCCAGCAGTGGACCTCAAAAGGGCTAATGATGATATTTATCACACCTACCTAACGAAATCAATTTCGAAAAGTCATTGGTATGAGCCAATGTGAGAAATCGAACCCGCGACCTCTGGATTCAGAAGCAGGACTGCCATGGACTACCGAGACTGTAAGAAGTAATTAAAACTGGCTAATTGCTATGTTAATTACAAAAACAGATTTCGATGATTCAATTAATATATTTATTATATTGTATTAATATAATTGAAAGGTTTCGAAACTCATCGATACGCGTAAATCCTTTGGTGAGAAACGTCAGCTGTTCTGCTCTCCCAGCCATTTAGCGAACTGTAAGTGCGTTGGGGGGTATTAATTTGCAAAACAAATGAGTATTCTGCATACATAATATAAATAAAACAATGTTGAAAACTGTGCAGTGTTGTTATTGTCTTCCTAAAATCACAAAGGTAATATTGTTTGTATTGACTTTTGGTTTCAACTATAGTTACGAACTTTACCCAAATACAAGAATAGGCATGCTCCGATGGTTTGGACATGTAGAAAGAATAGATGATGCAAGATTGAGTAAGCAGATATACAATGCAAAAGCGGATAGATGTAGGAGTCCAGGACGGCCAAGACACCCAATCCATGACCAAATAGAACGTGTTCTGGAGGAAGGTGATTTTAGGAGCCTTAAAAAACGACGCGCGTGCATTAAAAGAGTTATGAATATCAACGAAGCGAGTCAGGCGTATAAGAATCATGCCCTTTGTCTCTACCTACAAGGGATGCAAGGGATTTGGCGTGAAGTTATGAATGTTACATACATTCATTTCGAACTATATGATTGCCAATCTCTGAACCAATATTTTGTGGGTTTGTATGTATGTTCCGGTTAATGTTGAAAGTATTGCAAATTTTTAATTGATTTTTTGGTATTGGAAAGATATATCAGATGGCTATAGGCTATAGCTCTACCTACTTTTTTATGGAAATCACTTATAATTACGTTATTACCATATGATAACTCGCGATGGTTAGAAGTAAATAGTAAAAGATAAACAAGGACAGCGTATGCCAAAAATATAAAATATTTTACTAAAAATACATGTAATATGATAAACTAATTTTATTAGATATTAATATTTCTAGTGGAATCTCTGTCTAAAGGAGGACAAATTTTCTTCAAATTATCAAGTGGGTATTGAATAATAAGCATGAAAAATAGAAATATATATATATATGCTTATTAATTTTTTGTAATGATTGTATCCAACCGACGACCCAATAAAACCTCTTTACATATCCTCATCCACATATATAACGTAACCAAATAAAGTAATATCAAAAGAAAAGTTGGCGCTTTGAACAGAAACCACCCGTTTCCATCACAATTCACGTGAAACAGTAAAACATAATTTTATTACATTTCTTCGAAGTGTACTCCAACTCAATGTTTATTGGCCTGGATATTAATTTCTAAAGTATTACTTGACTTATTCTAAAGTATTATTCTTACCGGGGAGAAATCTTTTTTTATGAAGAAATATGAGTTAAATGAGATAACTAGGTATATTTTTATAAAATAGGTGCAAAATTAAATCTTTGCGACATTTTGCGGAACCAAAGTGCATTTTAAATTAAGATTAAAAAGTAAAACATTAAACCTTAGATTTCGAGTAATGTAAATTTTATTTTATATACTTTTAATTTTAAAAGTGTTGGCAGTGTTAGCGACTATCATCAAATGAAATAAACGGGCACATAACTTTCGAAAAGATTTTAGAAAAAAGAAGAGGAACCTTCAAAAAGGACAGCCTTTGTTAAGTTGTAAGTGTACTTAGCTGTATTGCGAAAATTTACTAATAGGTAGACAAGTTCTATTGGGAACCAAAAAAATAGCTCGGTCGAGCTATGATTTCTGTTGTCTACACTCTCAAGAATTAAAGTAGTGGACAATTAATTACTAAAGATAGTATTAATATTCGAAATTAATATTGTTTATACTTAAATTTTAATGTTGTCTGCTAAGCTTGTACCTAATCTATATAACTTGCAAATAATTAATGGTTACAAGCGTTTGATTTCCCATGACGAGACCTCACTGATATAATCAACAATGAGATGTGCATGCGTGACATTTATACCGTGAAATAATGTTAGGCCGTGATGCTGCAGCCCCGCGCGTTTTGGAGTAGATTTGTGTCTATTTTGAACAACATTTTACAATGTGATGTTGTGATTTTTAAAGTGTTTTTTTAATATTGTAATGGATTTACTATAGGTACATTACCAGAATTGGTTTTATATTTAATTTATTTGTAACTGTCTTATTTTTAGACTTAATCTTACAATCTCTCACTTTAAATTTATTTTTGTACTTTATATTTATCGTAGCTGATCCGGCGAACTTTGTTTCTGACAACAGCCAATGAATGAGCAGTATACATTTTAAAAACAAATTACGGCTGTTGATGTTTATGAAAATATTTTTTTTTAATGATATCATAACACCTATTACTATTACTGTTTTACCCTATTTCACGCCGAGAAAGGTTCTCGAGTCCACGAAATGTTCGACGTGGAGTAAGTAGGACGTCCCCCCAATATCGTACCAAATATTGTAATATGGCGTTAATATGGCGATTTTTTTTCAATTAAAAGTATCGTACAGTGCACGTACAGATTTGCATTTTTTCTTTTTATATTCATGTTTGCATTGTCTTAATAATAGCACTGTTGCACTCGATGCGGCCTACATTCCGTATGCATACGGAGTAGAGTTGTGCACCTTTTACATTTCATTAATTAGTGTTCAATTAAACGCGGTTTGGATCAGACAGCTTGCATTTTGTTCTGGGTTCATTCCCGTTGAATACTCATTGGAACACTTGTTGGGAAATTGTTTGGGCAACACCCGTAACAAGTATCCTATGTAAACTTATTTTTTACTAAACATTTATATTGGTATATTAAACGACTTATATAATTCAGCCATTTATCAATAATTTTATTAACTGGAAGACGGTACATCATTATCATTTTCTTTTTCATTAGCATCCTGTCAAACGTTTCTGTTGATGATTAAATAATCCGTGTTTACTTTGGTTACTAAAACTAGAGTAGAAATAGACTGAAGATTCTAAATTTCATTATAAATTTGTGAAATTGCCTCTACACTCATAGTGACAATATAAGTTTTCGATATCACGGAATAGCCGCCCTGACATTCGTAAAGTATTTTAGATAAATTCATATCCAAATCCAGTATATCCCACCACAAGAGCAGTCTATTTTATTTTTCTATAGATAAATTCAATTGAAATTATTTTTTATGGTGATGCTGATTCGAAGTTTTCGTATCGTTAGATGAGAATTACGCAATTCGGATTAAATCGTTGATATTTGTTTTTTTTTTGCCCAAACCCATAAAAACGTCACGTTATTTTGTTGCATCGATAAAGTAAAAAGTTTTGTGTGTTATGAATAAAAATTAACGAGTGTTGTGATTGCATTTTAAATAGAAACTCCTTTCAAATATCTGTTAAAAGATCTTTTTGTCGATCGATTTAGATCGATTTGATGCAATAGAAGTATTCTATTTTTTTTTATATTTATTTCCACATATTTAATATTAACTATCGATTTTAATTTAGTTCAACTTGTTGTCGTTCATTAACACGTTTTATGACCAATTAATCTAGTCTTTTGGCTTTATAACTATGACTGCAATTTGGAGACTTTGGTGCTACTACATCCAATAGATATCAATTGGCAATTTGTTGATTGCAGTTTCGAATAAGAGTATTAGTGCTTCACAGTTATCATCATTTAATTTACATATATAGCCTCTTAAAACGCGATACCCGTCTAGTAGAATTTATGTGCAAATCCGGGCATCATTCTTCCAAAAATAAAAACACCGGTGTATAAAATATCAAAAATATTTTTCTCTACGAAGTTTATAAAGATAGAATATAAAATAAATTGTTAAGTGAATAGCTGACATATATTTGTCATAATAGTAAACAAAGCCAACCAGCGGGAGTTGCGATAATGAAATGCAAATATGCTTGCATACTCTGCGAAAACAGTACCGGTACCTAATGTAAACATCAGATGACTAAATGTCAGATGGAACAAGGAGTACCTACATCAAGAATATGTCTCCTGAAGAAATCCACTTAGAACATAAAGTACTAGAAGCCACGCAGCTCGCAGCATGAATGGGCTGATTCGACCGGGAAAATACCACGTCCTCTCAAAATAATGACGTAAAGTGGCTAATGCCCTGTTTCGTTTGATAAGGGAGATATCCGGAGTTGCGCATCGTGTTTTCCTATCCTAGTAACTGTAACTATTTGCGTTTGAGGAGTTCATAGGTGGCGGTATTTCCTTACCATCAGGTGACCCGCTAGCTTATTTGTCCTCCTCTTTTTTGTTGTTGTATCAGGGCGTCGAGACTTTTTTATACGCGTCAGACAATATTTTATTAGTCCTGATGACTGATTATTATTTATCATAATTATTTACTTTTTATATTACAAATGTTAGTAATCCATGGGTCATTTCTAGATGATATTATTTAAGCTATAGATAGCCTTTCTATCTTTCTTTGAAATCTAACACCGAAGTATTTTAAATTTAATATTAATAATACTCATCCAGGTGTACTTGTGTACTTTTGCCAACTAATTAACTTCAAATAGACATACCTAACATGATAAACACAAATTTGTGAATCGATCAACTGTCTATTATTATCCAGACAATTGAATTTAAATTAGATAGCTAGTTGGTTAACGAAACAGTCACCGGAAAGATCTATTGTGAAATTTAGAGCTAAATGTATTTTTATTCTTTAAAACCTGTATCCAATATTAGTTTATTACGGCATCTCTTAATTGACAAATGGATATAACTTAAATTGTCATTTTATTTCCTAACCTAACCTAGTCAACATTTCATTTGGTGTGAAATTGGAAGCCAAAAATATTATTGGCATTTATTTACCATTTCCTTGTGGAAATAACTATTTTGAATTCTGAAATAAATACGATGATCCGATATTTTTTTACTTAGACAGTACACAATTTATTAAATACAGGTAGATAGAGGTATTCATGAAATTTTACTATGGAAAAAAAAATATTTATATTCAAATAATTCAAACAAAATGATTTTCGGATTGGAGACATTGCTGTTTAACAAAAAAAAAACTTCAGCTATCTTTAAAAAGAAATATAACATGTACATGTAATAACATTCATGTAACAGTGGTAGAGCCAAGCAGTTTGCTGCGTGACCATTCACGCCGGCTCGACCGGTGAAATACAACGACCTGTCAGAAGATCGACGTAAAGTGGCTCATGCCGCGTTTCGTTCGGTGAGAGAGGTACCCGGAGGCCCACCCCCTTCCCCTTCCTTCCCTATCCCCTATCCCTTAAAGGTCGGCAACGCAACAGTAACACAATATGTGTTGCTGGTGTCCATGGGCGGCGTTGGTTGCTTACCATCAGGTGACACGTCTGCTCGTTTGCCCTCCTATCCCATAAAAAAATGTAGAATGGAAAAGATTTCGAGTACTCCAATATCAGTTCAAAGCCATTTTTCCTAAAGCAGTGGCATTGTCTCATATTACATACTCACCGCAAACCGTTCAGTTCAATAAACACACCGTTAACAGGTTAATTGAAATTTAATACTTACGTAAAATATACTCAAGACGCAAATGTTAGTTATAGTAAATGTATTCCTGACTAGAACACTGCAGTTGTGAGATAACTAGTTGAGTTAACTTTACCAAGAAATTGTCTGGTTCCCTCGAAGCTCGTTATTTCAACTTGAGAATCAAGAGAGCGTTTTAACGTCAGATGAACAGCGCCCGCGCACCTTTGCCGGCAGTTTACGCTTCCATTCGTTTTTACTGCACCGTTCCGCTTGTGTGCATACTATTTTGCACGTCAATATTGTTTTCTTAATAGTTCCTTACCTACACTTCAAGATTTATTTTAATTGACTGGTATATTTTCTGTTTACTTTTTATATGTATCAGTATTTGCTTGTTAATTATATTTAAAATAGGTATTCTATCTATGTATTTATTTTATCTATCTCAAATTTACGGGTTTAGTTATCTGGACAACGTCTAACTTTAAATTTTGTTTATTAATATTTGTTCGTGTAATGCTTCAAATCCTTAAAAAAGTATGAATCTTATTATTACTACACTATTACTAGCTGCTAGTGGAACTTGGCTGTGGTTACTAGTTTATAAATTTTGTAAATGTAACAAATATTGATTAAATGCAATAAGACTAATTAAAAAAAAAATGTTTGTCTTTGAACTTTTTTTGCGATAGGCCAGTCTGATTAAAATCTTTGAAATAAAATTACTATCCGATTTAAATATATCCATTAGACCTATATTTAATATATTTAAACTGAAAATCCATCGTCAGCAATATTAATACGCATAATCTATCTGAATACAAGCTTCTTAATATTTAAGTCTCTTGTTTCCATAATTAAGATACAAGTAAGCAGATACCTTGTTGTCTCTTTGAATTTGTAAATGACTTTTCCCTTATTTTACTAAGCATATTAAGAACATAAACATTGATGTCTTAGCACGATATTAATTTGCAACTTGTTGATGATCAGACGGTACTCCGTTTATCGTCCGCCAAGATATCCCCTACACATTAATCACCTGACCTCACCTTTACCAACGAACAAAGAGTAGAAATATAAACAGGTATAACATGAAGTTATAAATAATAGAAGTCATAAATATTTTATTGTATGAATGGATTATTTTTTCTAAATGTGCTTCTAAACTTTTCTTAATTAGAGGTCTTAACTTTAATAAATTTTTGGAAATTATTCCAGTGCCAATCAATAGGTGGTAAAAACAATACCGTTATAGAAGGATATAATTGATTTTTTATATGTGCAGTATCGTAAATATTACATTACAATTCATCGGATTCTTTTTTTATAACAAATATCCTATTTAAATATTAGAGATACTTTCCTTCTAGTAAATTTCACCTTCATATGGCTATGAGTTTTTTTGGAAATATTTCTCATTATGTGCCGTGGAAGGATTTTGAAGGGATTCTATGTAGGTAAATTTATTAGCATAAGAAGAAATTATCATGTCCTATCTGATAGTATTGATTAATCTTTGCTTAAGCTACCCTAAGGTGAGACGCGACAGCTTATTAGGGGAGCCTAGAACTTTAGGGTCGACTTCACCTTACATGGGGAGACAGGAGAATATGTTTGTATAGCCAGCCCCCGTGCCACATTATTCAACAGACTACATACCTGGTAAACAATTATATAGTTGTCCTTCTCTAATTACGTATAACAAAATGGGACAGCACAATCTCGAATTACAGACGTATGTGTACTGTTTCAAAGGGGAATTATTGTGAAGCAGCCAGAGAGGCTCATGGGAAATATAAGGTGGCACCATAAGTAAGGGTGATTGTCAATCAGTACTTAAAATTTAAAAGGGGTATAATATACGTGTTTTTTTTTTTCAATTTGTTTAATGCTTATCTGGTCTACCTGGGGTGTAGTAAGCTAAACCCAGATTTAAATTTAAAAGAAACATGTTCAGGAAACTTAATCAAATTGATGTACCTACGCTTGTTATATGATACTTTGTTACACATCTTCCTTTATAAACTGTTGATCTGTATGACTGTTGTCAGCATGATATTAAATAAATAGCCTAATGCTGTGTTAACTAATCAGTATCTCGAGTTTATACTCAGACATTGTTTTTCTTTATAGTTCAAGAAGTAAAAACTTGTTTGAAAATTACCCCTTATTTTAGAGGGATTAAAAATAGGAAGGTTGTTTGAAAGTTTTTCCGGATTAGTTGCGCCCGAGGGAAAACTATAACAAGCAGATGCCGTACTGTTATTATAACTTATATTAGCAAGCTATTATATTTACTATTGCTTCTCCGATATATTTACTGTATTGGTTTTAAATTCAGTTTTCTAAAAGTTGAAAAGTAATTTTTAGTCTCGATGGTCCAGTGGCAGAGCACACGGCTTCTGATCCAGAGGTCCGGGTTCGAATCCAGACATTGGCTCACACCAATGACTTTTCGAAATTGTTTTCGGAAGTTAATTGTGATAAATATCGATGACTCAAAACTTTGTGCCCGGAATGACAATAGGTTCGCCACCTATTATTTGGGACGTAAACTTAACGCTGAGACGAGGCTTAACAGCCGCTGCCTACACCTTCGGGTAGAAAAAGGCGTGATGTTATGTTATCTTAATTTATAGCTATAGTATTTCCATCTGTATCTATATGCTTTAAAGCATGATCCTTTATTTCTAAAAATATTTCTAACGTTATGTTCCGGCGCTGAAGCTAAAATATAGTCCATTAGACCGTTAGTGAGATTCTGTAGTGCCGTATCATTATTATTTATCAGTGTTATTAATATATCAGGGATGAAAGATCACCGAAAAAGCTAGTATAATAAATCTGTTCCGCAATACTGGCTTACAATATTGGAAGATATTAGGAATATCAGTGGTATATACTATGTAATAATAAATAAAAGCAGATTTCTACTTGTTGTATCGGATATGTATATTTTTTGGGATAGGAGGGTAAACGAGCAGGCGTGTCACCTGCTGGTAAGTCACCAGCGACCAGGACACCTGCACCTTTAAGTGAGTAGGATAGGAAAGATTGGGGAAGGGGTGGGCTTCTGGGTACCTCTTTTACGTGGATCTTCTGAGAGGTCGTGGTATTTCACCGGTCGAGCCGGCCCATTCATGCAGCGAACTGCTTAGTTTTACTACTGTTAGATTGTAGTGTAATTAATTCGAAGTGTAACTAAGATATAATTAACGGATTCTACTGCATATAGAAAATAATACACATAATATGCATTCTAGTTGCAGCCCACGGCTCCGCCCCCATGATTTTTCAAATGATAGCTTATATTAACACCATATATTACAAAGAAAGTGTTTCGCGGCTTTCCAATGCAAGAGAGGACTGCATTCAAATAGTTAACGAGCATCATACCGAGACACCATATCTGAGATAAGGGCTGTGTGATTTGCACTCCCTGATCAATATTAAATTTCGAGTTGTGGTTACAATAAAGAGTAAATATAATTTGAAATTGAGAATATTTCTTCTGCTTGATATATTTTATTAATTTTATCAATTTCTTAAAAAAGATTTTTAAAAGCTAATATTATTATTCAATTTTCAATATTATTTTTTCAAATATATATTTATATATTTTCTGATAAATGTAAGATTCGAAAACATCAATCAAGTAATATTGATGTTATTATATATACGAGTTTTAAAGATATTAAACTATAAAAATAAATATGAAATAAATGCTTATTGAGAAATTTATGAACACACAAAGGATATAATTTTCGAAGGCAATGCTAAAGGGGAGCTCAGCTTAGGGCGTGACTCTTGCAATTGGTAGCAAGCAATAAAATACATTTTTCGCACCACTAAAATTGATGTAGGGGTTCTAACGATACGCCAATTCATCTATTTTTTTCTTTTTTTATGGTATAACACAGTTTAGAAATTAATGTTATTGTAATATTATAATGACTTAAATTGGCAGCATTAACATAACTTCACGCCTTTGTTACTCGAAGGTGTAGGCAGCGGCTGTTAAGCCTCATCTCACCGTTATGTTTACGTCCTAAATGGAATAGGTGGCGAACCTATTGTCATACCAGGCACAAAGTTTTTCAGTCATCGATATTTATCACACATAACTTCCGAAAACAATTTTGAAAAGTCATTGGTGTGAGCCAGTGTCAGGATTCGAACCCGGACCTCTGGATCAGAAACCGTGTGCTCGACCACTGGACCACTGAGACTTAAGTATTATCTAAATAATTATAATATTTCTTTTAATATATAATTAAGATTCAATAATTTAATTACCGTTCCTTAATAATCTTATTAGTTATCTTGATGCCACATGACTGTATTTGTGTAAGTGTTCATGTCAGATCTTAAGTTTTTCATAAAATTAAATATTTATTTCTGTTATTAGCTGACTAGAAAAAAATCACTTAGACCTAAATTAGCGTTTACTTTAACAAAACTCTGTTGCGGCTGCTATTATGTAATCATAGTAAAAAAATAAAAAAAAATTCATTCGAATCATGCATGTGATTTTTATGCGATACTTTCTAAAATATATAATAAGACATTGCTGCTTACATTTTTTTAAAGTCACAAACTAGTAAAAAATCAATCGTAATAGGAAAGCAAAATTCTTGAATATAATAACAACAATACCTAACTGTATCTTACAACTTTTAGCTTGTCGATTTATTAATTCTCATTCAAATAGTCGAGTTAAAATAATACAAGCTTAAATGGTTTCTTTTTCTATTTCTATTTATTTTAACTTAACATCTGCCGAAAAAAACACAACTAAAAATAATAATGCTATTGGTTTGTATTTAATAACCATAACTATTCAATTGAGATATTCTTTTCCTGTAACAGTTTTAAAGAAATGTCGATATTGTTATCTTCAGTCGAGTTTATAAAACGTTTACTTAGATAACAAAACAAAGTTACAACGAATTCTTTTACGGTTTACGGAAACGTGAAATACTTAATAAAGCAATAATTTTCTTGTTATTTTCTTTTACAGTTTTATATTTAATTCAACCGATCGTTTTAATATACCGCCGTTGAAATTATATGAAAGATAATATTATTACAAATAAAGACGCCGCAAAGACGCTACTGCGACTACTGCAGTGAAGTTTACTTATATAAGTTTAAAATTAAGCCTTATCGACTAGTTAAAGATAAAAACAACCCCGCCTTTATCAAACTAATAAAATACACATGAAAAGTTTTTTATTTCGGAATTTCTATAAGCGTATCAAAGATTTTTTTGTTTGTTTATGAGGTCTTCAGATAAATAGGTTATCGCAAAGCGTAAAATACCAATCGATATTTTAAACCATTTACCTGTTATTGTTCTAATAATCGTTAAGAATATCGATTTTATTCTCATATCACATTATGATCTAAAAATAGTTTAATATATTCCATCAGATAAGAAGAATTATAAAACAATAAAGCTTTAGTGTTATCATTTTTTATTCACATAAAGTTTAGTGGCATTTAAAGAATGACTTTTTCTTACAGTTTGTTTTGTTTTAAATTTGTATAAATAGTAATATAAAATAGTTAGAAAAAGTCTCATTTTATAGCTAAAGTATGATCAGAAGAAGGATGCAAAAATATTAATTATGTTTTTTAGAAGATTATGAGAAATTTTTGTTAGCTATACTTAATTTATGTAACGTCATAAAGCAATTTAAAAGATAGGTATAATAATAAAAAAAAATACGTTTTAGTATCGGTAATTGTGGTGGAAACAAATTTAATTAGTTTAAAGTAATAAAATGCAAATATTTTTTACGAGCTTAAATGTTTTGATGTTTAATAAAAAATCTTTAGAAATATGAAACCGTGACTACAGAAGTTTATTCAAATCCACGTCGATATTATAATGAACTTGACTGATGAAATTTAATGGCTATTAAAATTACACTACCATAAAAATTAATCTAATAGTTAAAATAACTATATTTTTTATACACGTTTTTGATTTCTTTAATTTGATACATCTAACAAGGAGGATAGCAAAGAAATAATACGCAATCTTGTTGTTAAGGCTATTTTAAAGTGACTCGTCAATCTCAAATATAATAAAAATATTGTCAAATAAAAAAATAGATGATGAAGACATTTTTGGCTATATATATTTGTCAACTAACTCTGCGACAGAACGTAGGAGTATTTTTTTACATTACATAACATAACATAACTTCACGCCTTTTATTACCCGAAGGTGTAGGCTGTTAAGCCTCGTCTCGCCGTTATGTTTACGTCCCAAATGGAATAGGTGGCGAACCTATTGCCATACCGGGCACAAAGTTTTCATTCATCGATATTTAACACACATAACTTCCGAAAAACAATTTCGTAAAG
Organism: Euproctis similis; assembly: GCA_905147225.2. Classification (NCBI taxonomy): domain Eukaryota; kingdom Metazoa; phylum Arthropoda; class Insecta; order Lepidoptera; family Erebidae; genus Euproctis; species Euproctis similis. The sequence goes on from LR990105.1 coordinate 13,695,592, forward strand.
TCATTGGTGTGAGCCAGTGTCAGGAATCGAATCCGGACCTCTGGATCAGAAGCCGTGTGCTCGACCACTGGGCCACCGAGACCCATGATTTTTTTACATTACAATTATATAAATTAAGATAAATAAACAACAATACTAAAAAAATGTTGGATTATCTGAAATCGCTTTTGACAGGATAGAAATAAGAGTCAAATATTAAATATCATTTTGATACAAATTTTATTAATAGGCATTATTTTTTAACCCTATTGTAGCACTAGGTGTTATGTTATCTAGTATTTTTATATACTTCATAGCTGGGCAATCTGATGTTCAGAAAGCCTGTAGGCGACTTCGAGGATTTTAGCTAAAATTACATTTATCTCCATTCCTTGAGATAATATTTATTTCCAAGGGAATTACTCATTTCTTTTCATGTAGTTAACGTTCAATTTCCTTCCAATCTTTAATTAATTTTACATTACTACCAAAATTATTATGTGGTATTATTGACCACAATACCTATACATATTTGATGTCTCCAGCTAAAACAAACGGCACCGCAGCAGGTGTCAAAAATTGTTGTCACATCGGTTACACTTGGCTTCACCGTTGACTGAATCGACTACTTTATTAGGGTTCCTTATAGAATTTATATATAAATAAGCCAGTCGGAGACATACCAGCACGTTTGAGTTTAGTAGTACTAAATAGGGTTTTACTGGCCGAATTTACTACCCGGTATAATAATCATTTATAGTAAAATTTATACAGAGTAACAAATATAATACAGGTTTACTTTCTAGCTATAAATTTCTTCCTACTAAAGCACTGTGTTTGTTTGTAAATAAGGAATTTTAGCACATTTATGCATCATCCAATTCAATTGCACATTCAATGTCGATAATACATAATACCCAGATATGAAAATTACAGGAATTGCAGCAAACAATTTTAATTAATTAGTTAAATATTTAGTTAAGTTATTAGAAACTTGCTTTTACCCGCCGCTTCGCTCACATTGAAGCCAATAAATGAGTATCAAAGATCATTACCATAGAAATGAATCAATATGATAACTCTATTTTATTGCTTAGCAGGGATTCATATTTTTTTTAAATTACAACATACAATGACGTTTTAAATATATTTCACTATATATTTCCATTTAATATTTCTATTATTGTGATAAAAGCCTGAACTTTCATATTCATACATGCAATAAAACTAATTATTGTACAACTATTTACGACCCTTAGAAATAGATCAAGAATATATTCGTATATAAACCTCACCACACTATCACTTTGTATATTTTGATTTTACTCTTATCATCAAAACAGCTAAACCAGTATGAATTTAACTTAACACATTAATAGATAGTTTGTATGATATATTAATTTTTATCTCGAAATCCCTAAGATAGAATTTGTCGCAAAAAAGTCATGAGAGTCATATGATTTTACGCCAAGTCTTTACCGGCATAGTCAGAGATAATGGAGAGCTAAAAGTAAAGTAAAAATATAAATTGTAATCATATATTCATAATATAACCACGGTAAGTACAGAACCCATTCAGTAGTCAATAGATATATCAACAATCTACAAGTTGCATTATTTCAATTTTGTGTCAGTTACCACCTGCTGTGCGCCTATTATTACCGGAACAGAATCCACGACTATCATTGCACATAAATATAATTTTATTTTGATAGTCTCTCTAATGTTCTGCCGTATGTAAACTTCATAAAGTCACCATAATAATAGTTATTTCATTTCAAGCAGATGTTTTATTTTATTTCATAATGATTATGTTAAAACAATTTCCACGAAAACTAACTGTTTTGAAGTATATAAGAACGAAGTAAGTACAATGTTATTTGAATTTCTTCAACATCTACTGTGTTATTTCAACATATTATAAGCATTTTTTTAGAAGATAGGGGGCCAAATGAGCGGACGTCTCACTCGATGGCAAACAACAAACGCCGTCCATGGACACCTGAACACTGATAGTGTTACATTTGCGTAGCCGGTCTCTACAACGAGATATGGAAAGATAATTAATAAAAACGCGGCACAAGCCAATTTACGTCGATATTCTGAGGATTCGTGGTATTTCTTTTGTAGAGCCGGCCCATTTATGAACAGCGTGGCAGTACCATTTTACATTAGACACGACTAAAAATACACCTAACTTTATTATAAGTGTAATCAATTTTGGATGTACAAGTTAGAGCTTAACAACTCAGATATTTCTAAATCTATATTTATAAGTTAAATTATTATGTACAACAACGTCGGAGCAGGCGATCATTCTATCATTTTAAAGAGATAAGATGTTTTAGTTAACGATTTTGATAATGCGCAAATAATGATAGCTTGTGTCCGTTGTATCCGAATATATTTTAGATGAAATTGTAATCTTGTTATGTTAACTGTTACTTCTCAAACTAGTTGAGGTGAAGGTTTTTTTAGCTATGTTTCTGTTTTGTCTGTAAATTATAAAAATAAACTCTGCAATGCATTCAAATAGTAACAGTGGTAGAGCCGCGGAGCTCTCTGCATTAATGGGAAAGCTCCACCGGCGAAGTATCACGACCTCTTATAATATCTACGTAAAGTGGCACAAGTCGCGTTTCGTTTGGTGAGAGAGATCTCCGGAGATCCACCACCTTTCTTTAGAAAAATCTGTCTTCTTTACATTTTTTTTTAAGAATATTTAAATTAATGAAAAATAGGGATATAGAGGCAGACGATTTCATACTAAAATTCTTCTTTGAAAATAATAATTAACTAAGCAATATTGCAATATTTAATATCGATGACTGAAAACTTTGTGCCCGGTATGGGAATAGGTTCGCCACCTATTTCATTTGAGACGTAAACATAACGGCGAGTCGAGGCTTAACAGCCACTGCCTACACCTTCGGGTAGAAAAAGGCGTGAAGTCATGTTATATTTTATATAATTCATATGGTGCTTCTTAGAAAACGTTTATTTCTGTAACTCATATACTAACAGGTTATTGAAGCGTGATAGCTATGGTAATAATAATTCTTATACATACATACATAACTTCACGCCAAATCCTTTGCGGGGTAGGCAGGTAATTCTTATATATTTGTCAAAAACAAAGTCTACCACCACTCACGTCAATTTTAAAACTTGTTTCCATAATGTTGCAATTTAAACCGGCTCCTAGTCTACGATTACGATTAATAACTCCACAATGCTGATGAAGAATTTTATCCTCAGTAGACTATTTACGCGTTTTTTAGCACCTAGATGCGGCCAACTAGTAATTACGCCACAGCCTGTAGTTCTTTCACCGCATGTTATCTTGACAATTTATCTCGATATACCTCTGATAGTACTGTTTGTATGCTAATGGGTACAGTACGGGTATATACAGTACAGATTCGTTTTTCAAAGTAATTAAAGAAAACTAGATAAAAGATATCATTGTCAGCTACAATCATACATTCAGAAAATCTCAATTCGCTGCATGAATAGACCGGCTTCACCGGTGAAATAACACGACCTGTCAGAATGTCGCAGAATATCCTGCCGCGTTTCTTTCGGTGAGAGAGGTATCCGGAGGACCAACCCCTTTCCCTCTCCCCTCCCCCATCCCAATTCCGAGCCATTCCTGATCTCATTTTAAAGGCCGGTAACGCGACTGTTTCACTATTAGTGCTGGAGGTGTTCATGGGCGGCAATAGTATCTTATCATTAGGTTTCTTATCGCTTGCCCCTTATGACATAACAAAATCAATATTCTGGACATAAAGTTCAGTAATTTTTTTGCATTCTTTGGCAGTCATTTCGACAATACTAATATCGATTGCGCAGTATTAAAAGAATATTGAACCTGTATAAAGTGATATTGTTTTTATTCAAAACCATTAACATAATTATATACTCAGTTTGCAATATGCAAATGTTAAGCGTATTGTATTTAAAACTGATCTTTATGTATGTATAAAGGATTGAAATACAGATTGAATGTTTTAGCACCAATTGAAGTATTTGGTATAAAAAATTAGTACATAATATGTATGTCAGAGTTGTTAAAGTAAATTTCTGTTGTTTCTGCCTACCTCGCAGGGAAATTGGCGTGAACTTGTGTAAGTGACTAGGTACAAATAGTATATTATTTTAATTTTCTTCTTTATTAATTAGGGTTTTATTCTTGGAATTTGGATTAATATTCCTTGGTATATTTAATATTACTATGATCTATATATTTTATGATTAAATAGAATAATACCTTAAATATTTAGTTTCAGATTTTATTCATTCTTGTATGTTAATTTTCTTACGCGTTAAAATGTAAATTGTTGGCGCCTGCAGCTAAGATGTAAATGACAGTAATGAAGGTGTTCATTTAGAAATGAAACGAGAGTAAATGTAGGTACTAACCCTTCTCCAAGGAGTAGTTAAAGATGTTTACAACAAATCATATAGGCCTAAACTTCTCGGTCTACGATGGGACGATAAACATAACGGCGAGTCGAGGTTTAACTTAACAGCCACTGCCTACACCTTCGGTTAGAAAAAGACGTGAAGTTATGTTAACATTTAATATAAGTGGAAGAACTACACAGTTTACTGTGTAGTTATGGGCCTCTTTATCAAAATATCAACGTATAGTGGTTACCGCAAATTCTGCGTTTCGTTCAGTTTGAGAGGTATCTGGAAGGCCATCTCCTTGGCTACCTATAAACTACAACAAACTATATCTACAAGGAAACTGATTTCTATAAAGAAAAAAAAAATCAATGAGATATTTAAACATTATTAAAATCATGCATAGATTTAAAATAAATATAATTATCAGTCTCGGTGGTCCAGTGGTCGAGCACCCTGCTTCTGATTCAAGAGATCGCAGATTCGAATCCAGGCTCACAGCAACGACTTTTTAAATTTATATTGAAAGTTGTGTTATAATTATCGATAACTGAAAACTTTGTGCCCGGTATGGTAATACACTCGAGAGCAATGAATCCGGGTCACTTAAAGAATCCTAAAAATCTCGGAAACTAAAAATGCTAGGTTAATGCAATAAATTGTATTTAATAGACAATGTAATACTCCTTAAATGAAGGTATTAAAACTTCTTAGTTATTGTAAAGTTATATCATAAAAAAATCAAATTTGAAAAAGGGCCACTTTCGAAGATGGAACTACGAAATTACAGCATTTGGTTTTGCTTTTGTTTGTAATCTGTCATTTATGTGGGTACATAAACCATGTTGATAGTGCTCTATATTCATTATTCAAGCTGAAATTATGTCGCTTACGCCTGAAGAATGCACCAGAATACTTACAATGCTGGAAACCGGCCGGAGTCAGCGCGATACAGCCAGGACTGTTGGTGTGTCGCTGTCAACAGTACAAAGAGTTCTCCGACGTTACGAAGAAACTGGTTCTAACCTACGCAGACCAGGAACGGGCAGAACCAGGTATACCACAGCACGAGAAGACCGATACTTGGTGAACACCATGCTTCGAAATCGCTTTCTCACAGGAACTGAACTCACCAATCAGTTTCGACGCCTCGGAGGAAGTAACCCAAGTGCATGGACAGTAAGACGTCGGCTTGCTGAATCTAACTTAAAACCCCTCAGACCTGCAAACGGCCCTAAACTGGAGCGTGGGCATCGTATTTCAAGACTAAGATATGCCCAGAGCCACGTAAATTGGAGTATTGAAGATTGGTCAAAAGTTATGTTCTCCGACGAATCAAAATTTATGCTCTACAAGCACGATGGAAGACACAGAGTGTATCGAAGACCAGGGGAAAGATTCAAGCAAGCATGCATCGAGGAAAAAGTAGCCTACGGTGGTGGGTCTGTACTTGTGTGGGCCGGAATTTCTTCTGAAAGTCGCACAGAGCTGGTGATCATAGAAAACGGCTCTTTAACTAGCGTAAGATATGTGGAAGAAATCCTCAATGATCACGTTGGTCCATTTATGGTCAATTTAGGTGAGGATGCTATATTTATGCATGACAATGCCCGACCTCATACAGGTAGGATTGTGAATGACTACCTTCAAGAGATGAACATTACTCGTATGGAGTGGCCAGCGCGCAGCCCGGATATCAACCCGATCGAGCATGCTTGGGACGAGCTAGGCAGATGCGTAAAACAACGAAACCCTCCCCCAATCACGCTTCGTGAGCTCAAAATTGCTCTCACAGAGGAATGGGAGAATATTCCCCAAAATCGTATAAGGAACTTGGTGTACAGCATGCCAAACCGCGTAAACGCAGTAATGGAAGCACGAGGAGGCAATACGAAGTATTAAAATTCAAGAAAATCGTAATAAAGTTCAAAAATTTCATGTTTCCTATTTTTGTTTTAAGGAGAGATCAGCAGATTTTTTCTTTATGTAATTTTGTGTTAATAAAATGTATGGTGACTCATATTTTTTTTACTTTCATTTAAGGAGTATTACATTGTCTATTAAATACAATTTATTGCATTAACCTATCATTTTTAGTTTCCGAGATTTTTAACATTCTTTAAGTGACCCGGATTCATTGCTCTCGAGAGTAGATTCGCCACGTATTTGGGACGTAAATATAAAAGCGAGTTGAAGCTGAAGAGCCACTGTCTACACCTTGGGGTAGAAAATGGCGCATTGGTAAAACTACCGGCTGGAGCAATGAGGTCGATTCCCACCCGAGCACAAATATTTGTGACAAAAACATAAATATTTGTGTTGTGTCTGGGTGTTTTTATATGTATTATAAGTATGTATTTACAAAAGGAAAGTATATATCTATTAATATCCGTTATCTAGTATCCATAACACAAGCATTTAGTTGCTTATCTTGGAACTAGAGGGCGCTGTGTGTATTGTGTCCAAGATATTATTATTATTTCCATGGTATGTTATTAAAATCATTAATATATTACATTTAAATTTTATGGAACAGCAATTATAAAGAACACGTTCAGTAATATAATACAGTACTTTTACTTTTTGCAAATATCAAATGTCCGTCACTTAACAAGACAAATCCACTCAAAATACACTCTCACATCTATTATCTTATTTCTCAAGATTACTGCCTAGCATCTATAATTTGACAAATAGAGAATGAGATGCATTAGTGCGCATTTTCTACGTAATAGGGTACCACGGGTCTTTCAATATATAATTTAGCGGCACAGTTGCAAAGGTGGCTTCGCCTCCGAGACCATATTTAATAAAAAAGTTTTGATTTCTTCGTTTGATTATGTTGTATTCATTATTTTCGTTTCAAATGTAGAAACAAGTTTATATGATAGCAATTTTTTCTTTTAATATTGGTATATTATTTGTTTTGTATTTATTGGGTTAAATCATAACTTAACATTTATACATTCACAACATAACTTTAAATTTTTAACTTATAAATATGTTTTATTTATTAATTATTTGATATATTTATTTTATCGTTATGATAATGATATCTGTATTGACTATATTAGTGGATTTTGACGAATCAAAAGTCCAAGTTAAAGAAAGTTGATCTGAAGTTATGTTAATATTATTATACGTCGGAAATTGAGCTTGAATACATGTGAGATTCGTCACAACCGGCCCAAGCGGTGGTGGATGACCACCGTGCTCTAGTACATACAACTGCAAATTCTTATTTTATAATCACCAGATAACCGATTAATACTAGTTTATTTATGAGTTGGTTAGTATTATAATGAGTTATGAAACCAAAAGTAGTTCACAAATACTATTCAGATGGCACCACTGTGTTCATGATCCGTGATATATATGAAACATACATAAAACATAACATAACTTCACGCCTTTTGTTACCCGCAGGTGTAGGCAGCGGCTGTTGAGCCTCGTCTCGCCGTTATGTTTACGAACCAAATGGAATAGGTGGCGAACTTATTGCCATACCGGGGACAAAGTTTTCAGTCATCGATATTTATCACACATAACTTACGAAAACAATTTCGAAAAGTCATTGATGTGTGCCCGTGTCAGGAATCGAACCCGGACCTCTGGATCAGAATTCGTAAGCTCGACCACTGGGCTACCGAGACTTGTATATATATGAATATATATAATATGAATATAATATATATGAATATTACTTTTTAACTTTTAATCAATTAACTTTATTACCAAAGAATATGTTCGATTCATACAGCAACAAAGTTAATAAAGTAGTGTATGGTAGGTAAAGTTTTGATCAACTTTGTAGACTGAATCCTCATATTATCATCAGTCGTAAATAGTTCATTGCATCATAAAATTCAATTTGTTGAGCAAAGTTGCGAAACTTTAAACAACAAGATCAGTTTATTGTTTGCCATAAAAATCTATATATGAATGAATCAATATAGAACATCAATCTTTTATTACCATTTCAGACATATGCTACATAGTCTTAATATATAGAGTTAAAGCAAACGGGTCTGATTTCTGTTCTAATAATAATATAATATAACTTAACGCATTTTTCTACCCCGAGGTGTAGACCTCTTAAGCCTCGATTCGCTGAATTTTTATGTCCCAAATAGAATAGGTCCCATAAAATACCAGGTGAAATGTTGTTAAACTTCGATATTTATCACTCGTAACTTCCGAAAATGATTCCGCAAAAACATTAGTGCGAGCCCGAAATCGATCCCACAATTTTTTGACTCAGGAGCGCAAGCTTGACCACTGGACCACCTAGACTAACTTTAACCGTAATAGGTGAATAAAACGCTTTTTGATATGGAAATGATAAATATAATATTATAAGCCTCATCTCGCCGTTATATTTACGTCTCAAATGGAATAGCTGGCGAACCTAGTGCCATACCGGGCACAAAGTTTTCAGTCATCGATATTTATCACACATAACTTCCGAAAACAATTTCAAAAAGTCATTGGTGTGAGCCAGTGTCAACAGTTGAACCCAGACCTCTGGATCAGCAGCCGTGTGCTCAAACACTGGGCCACCGAGAGTATTAATTAACACTTTTTTATTTGTAAAAAACTGTGCAAAATATTTTATTGGAAATATTATATATATTAATAAAATTTAATATCTGTGTACTATGGTGTACCAAAATAATTTATACAACAATGGAATAATATCGGATTTGCAAACCTTATTTAGGTTGTCACCATATCTCAATATAAATTTCCAATAACCAATTCTCACGAGACAATATATGTACCCACTAGTAATATTGGCCTGAAAATTTATGGAAATCTGTTTTCAGTGTTTTCTTATATGATATAACAAAAGGTATCGATATATGACTCGAATCAATGAAAATTTATGATCTATAATATTTGTAGTGAATAGAATAAATTATTTGAATAATAATATTTTACTTAGTACATAAATTTACAATAGTGAATAAATTAATTGTGTTACTTACAATATATGTCATGAATTAAAGTTCTCCGTATGTCGGTTTTGAGTGCCCAAAAGACTGGCCGCATTGCCATGCTGAATGGCAATTCTAATCCTAGTTCGAAGAGTACACCAGGTCTCAATCCGTTAAATCCGTTATTTTTTAATAAGTGTAATTAGGAGTTGTTATTTTAAATACCAACCATTTTTATAACATGTAAATTATGGTTTTAATTGAAATTTTTCAGCGACTTTTCAACCAAATCCAGTATTTTATAGTGTTTATCTATGTATCAAAATTCCAATCTGACAAGAAGATTGAAAATTATTTTCTAGCATTTAGCTTGCATGTTGCTTTTTTTGCTTAAATATTCAATATTTTATTTTATTAGTAATTATGATTGTACATATTTACATGATATTTAGTACTAATATAAAAAATAGACTTCATTGAAGTAGGTTTTATTTTCTGCTAATTTTATCATATAAAAGTTTCCTAGCAATTTACATCCTAGTACATAACATATGTACGGCGTAAGTGTCCTTTTATGTGAACCGCTTCTTCAAATGATGACACACCTCAGTGTAAATTTTAGTACACCTAAACTCCTCAACCCACATGACCTAGTTGTTCACCTTTAATCAACCTTTTTATACTTATAGCTTTTGTACTTTTTATGTTTTTAAAAATTTACGAAACATACCCTAGACGAGATAAGATCACTTAACGGAGGTTAGAATTCTAGAGTAACATCGTATTATTTTGAAGATTTTGAAGTAATTTGAAAGTTCCCTCGAATTTGACTTTATTGAACTGTCTGTATAAAGTCAAATATATGGTATATTTGACATTACACAGGTAATATACTAGACTTATTTGTCACTTCAATAAAGATTGTTTTTTTTTACATACATACATACATAACTTCACGCCAAATCCCTTGCGGGGTAGGCAGAGAGAACAGAGCGCCATAGGGCACGATTCTTACACACCTCACTCGCTTCGTTGACTTTCATAACTCTTTTCATGCACGCGCGTCGGTTTTTGAGGCTCTTAACATCACCTTCCTCCAGAACACGTTCTATTTGGTCTTGGAATGTGTGTCTTGGCCGTCCTCGACTCCTACATCCGTCCGCTTTTGCATTGTATATCTGCTTAGTCAGTCTTGCGTCAACCATTCTTTCTACATGTCCGAACCATCGGAGCATGCCCTTTCTTACTTTTACACCGACACTCTCTTTCAAACCAACTTCCTTCCTTACAACCTTGTTTTCTACGCGGTCAGCGAGAGTCACTCCGCAGATTTTGCGTAGAGCCCTCATTTCTACCGCGTTTATTCTACTTTCATGCACACTCTGCTATACCCAGCTCTCGCTTCCATAACTTAGTGTTGGGATCAGGACTGCATTGTGGATTGCTAACTGGGCCTTTCTGCTAATATTTTTTGCGCCCAGGAATCTGCCCAACACTCCGTTTACGCTATTTCCTATCGCCACTCGTCTTTCTACATCCGCGGTGTACCTTCCATCTCTGCTAAAAGCGCATCCAAGATATACAATTTCATTCACCTGTTCCAGCACTACATCATCAACCATTATCCTTGCATCTGTTCTGGATTCCTCCCTTTCAAACACCATTACTTTCGTTTTCGTCGCATTCAACTGCAAGCCTTTAATCATGCAATCATCTTTCATAGTAGTGACTAGTGTTTGCAGGTCCGACGGCGATTCGGCTAGAAGCACGGCGTCATCTGCGTAAAGCAGGCAGCTCACAACTAGGTCACCCATTCGCATCCCTACATCCATCGATCTCATTCTCTGGAGACAACTGTCCAGGTACAGGATGAACAGTCGAGCGGACAGCACGCAACCCTGTCTGACGCCGATATTGACGTCAAACCAGGGGGACAAGCCGCCGTCAACACGCACACACGCTGTGCAGCCCTCATAAGTGGACTGCACAGCGCGCAGCAGTGCTCCGCTCACCCCGTAGCCCGGGAGTATATCCCACAGATCCTTTCGTAACACTCTGTCAAACGCTTTTTCCAGATCCACAAAACCGCAGAAAACCTTCCGGTTAACAGCCAGTTGTTTCTCCACGATGTTGCGGAGAGAAAAAATCTGATCCATGCACCCTCGTCCGCTTCTGAAACCACCCTGAGCCTCCCACAACACTCCATCAGATATCACCCTCATTCTCCTTTCAATAATTTTCCCATACACTTTTGCTGCTAAACTGATCAAACTGATGGCCCTGTAACTGGCGCACTGCATACGTGATCCCTTACCTTTGTACAAGGGCACGATGACAGCGCGCCTCCAGTCCATGGGAACCTTACCCGACCTCCAGCACAGATTGCTCAAGATCAGGAAAGCGTCCCGGACACAGGATCCACCGTGTTTGATCATTTCAGCAGACATCATATCAATTCCAGCTGCCTTACCATTTTTCATACTTCGTATCGACCATTCAATCTCTTCCATAGTAATGTCCTCATCAGATGTTGGCGCAGCGGTGTCAGCCATAGGCTCACTCGCGGCGCCCACATCCGGAACATACTCGTACATTTCCCCAAAATACTCACTCCACCTGCCCAATACATCGCTTGGGTTTGCAAGAATGTCACCAAACTTAGACATAATTTTGTCCATTCTGGATGTTGACGAAGAACCCCGAGACTTTCTAACTTCCCTCCAGAAGAGTTTGTTATTCGCCTCGAAGTTCTCCGTCAACCTCACTTCCTCATTCGCAACAAGTCTTTCACGCTTCTCTTTCACTAAGGCTTTGGTAACATTCCTGCAGCGGCGGTAGCTCTCATACTTTTTCTCTGTCATACTATCATTCTGGTTCAAACTTGAGACATAATCCAACCATGCTTTTTTCTTTCTTTCGACGCTGGATTTCACATCCGCGTCCCACCAGGCGTCACCTCTCAGAATCTTATGCCTCTTTGCACTACCACATACTTCTTTTGCACTATTCACTATACTTTCTTTCATTCTTTCCCAGCATTCTTCAACACCTAGGTCAGAAAGACTCGTCTCATTGAGTCCTTTACTGACTAGGCCTACATACATACTCCGTACACTTTCATCTTCTAATTTCTCACATTTTATCCTTTCAAGCTCTCCGAAATGGGTACGCACTCGCCAGTGTCTCCACTTCTTGAAAAGGTCCACGAATCGGCTTACCACCAGGTAGTGGTCCGTATCAAGAGTGGGGCCTCTGTAGGCTCTTGTATCCCTTAGAGTATTTCGGAGACGACTATCTATCAAAATCAAATCTATCATACTCTTTTGCTCATTCCGTCTCCACGTATACGTGTGAATATCTTTATGACGGAATAATGTGTTAGACACAAGGAGGTTCCGTTCCAGGCATACGTCCAATATCGGCTTACCAGCATCATTCACTCTCTTGTCACCATTCGGACCAAGGACAGCCTCCAGGCCGTCTCGCTTGGTTCCGACCCACCCATTAAGATCACCACACAGAATTATCCTTTCATTTTCCTCAGCTAGATCCAGAATATCCCTAACAGTTTCCCAAAACTCCTCGAGTTCGCGGGGATCCGCGGAGCTAACGGGAGCATAAGCTGCGACCAGGAAAACTCGCGTGATCCCCAGTTTTATTCGAACCCAAAGATGTCTTGGGCCTACCAACTCATGATCTTTCACTCCGGAAGCAAAGCGGGAGGAGAGAACGACTCCAACACCCCCACTGGCACGGACGTCCGGGTCCACTCCGGACCATAGGGCTACCATGCCACCGGGGAGGTCCTCGGTCTCCCTCCCCCTCCGCTTTGTCTCCGTCAAACATAAGGCATCCAGGCATCTCTCATTTAATACATCCATCATCTCATTCATCTTTCTTGCCATGCTACCTCTAACATTCCACGTGCCTATACGGCACTCCCCTCTCCTCGTCCCGCCAGGATTGGCGCTGCGTGAAGGGTGGCGGCCCCCTTCGCCGCATGCGCATGCAGCCGCACCGACGGGGGCTAATCGGTGCCCGTCGCTTGCGGGGCACGCCCTAGCAGCCCGTCCGGCTGAGTTTGCTTTGGTCAAGATTGCGTCCCACTGGGACGGCAGGGATCGCGACGCGCACGCTCTTGACATGACCCCCAAATTGTTTTTTTTTAATATATTATTTTTCCATATTAATTCGAAATTGAAAATGGAATAATAATATTTACTTCGATGGCAACTTTCAGATTACTTCAAAATCCTCAAAATAATACGATGTTACACTAGAATTTTAACCTCCGTTATGTGATCTTGTCCAGTCTACAGAAATAGGTGTAAGAGACATTTACTTCCATCTCATTAGATTGACATCTGTCTGAACAACTTCATCCAACAAATACTAGTTGAACACAACTTGTACAGTCAACTAAAAGTGATAACTATTTATCTGTGCATCTGTGGTTTTTAGACCGTGTGAAATGATTTAGTATATTTTTTTCTATTTTTTTTATGAGAAAAAGGGGCAAACGAACGTGCGGGTCACCTGATGGAAAGTGACCATCGCTGCCCATAGACATCCTCAACACCAGAGGCGTCGAACCAGCGTTGCCGGCCTTTTAAGTGGGAGTATGCTCTTTTCTTGAAGGCCCCGAAGTCGTATCGGTCCGGGAATAGCTCTGCCGGCAACTGTTTCCATAGAAGAGACGTGCGCGGCAAAAAATGTCGGCTGAAGCGCACTGTCGTAGATCGCCAACCATTAAGTTTATGTGCGTGGTAATGTTGGCGCGATGTGCGGTGGCGGAAATCAGCGGGTGGTATCAGTCCGAACAATTCCTGGGAACACTCCCCGTGGTAGATTCGATAAAGGACACACAGAGAAGCAATGTCCCTCCGCAGTGCCAGGGAATCAAGCCCGTCGGAAATTGCCTGGTTGTCGACGAGCCGAACCGCCCTTCGTTGAATGCGGTCAAATGGTGCAAGCTGGTACTGGGGTGCTCCTGCCCAAAGATGGGAACAGTACTCCACGTGAGGTCTTACCTGCGCTTTATAAAGTTGCAATCGATGACCTGACGTGAAGTACCGTCCCGCTCTATTGAGCACACCGAGTTTCTTTGAGGCCAGTTTGGCTTTGCCTTCCAGATGACCGCAAAACTGGACGTTGCTCGACACGTCGACACCAAGGATTCCAATATGAGCTGACGGTGTCAGGGGAGTGTTCTCGAATTTATTACACCCAGACATACAGCATTAATATCTGCTAATAACTAGCAGATTGTGTTCTTTTAGACAACTATTCCTTTATTTTAACTTTGTTATTAGAGATTATTATAATTTGTCTCCCAAAACAGGTGTATGCTCAGTTGAAGCTAAACGCTTCAAATATTAAAATATTTTTCCGTTTATTATATGAATAGCATATGAAATTCTAAATTTGTTTCCAACTGCATTTTGTGAACAGATAAAAATAACGAATTTTCTTTAATCTCTTGTCCTAATTTTGTTTGGCAGTATAAAATAAAAGACTGTTCTTATTTAAAACGGTATTTATTGTTTCAAGTTTTAAAATTAGACGCCTGATTTTTATTCTTTATTTTATTTACCATGTTCTGCTATTGAAAAGAATACAGGTAAATAATAATATTATATTGAGACTAAATTTCGATTTGCGGTACACAATCATCTGATATGAAATAAATACGTCGTAAAAAATAATTTAATTTACGAACTGGTTACGTTGCGGTCGCCGATTTAGAAATGTCATCAGTCATATTATTAGGCTAGATGTCAAGTCACATTGATATTTTGTGTTCCACAATTCTAACCACAAATTGGTGACTCAAGTGTCTCCGTTCTAACAGAGCCAACACCTTTCATAACTGGGAATTTGTAATCCGATCTCAAATTGTAATCAAACACTGACAGTTATATTGGTACGATGAAAGTTTGAGGAATTTGTTGGGTATGTTTTAAATTTCGTTTAGTTTCAATTATAACAACCATCATATCTTCAAACTTTTAATACCCTAAGGTCATCATAGAACCTTCAGCGATTCAAGATCACTCAAACATTAATTTCTGTACAAAATCATATTAATAATTCGGTATTTTTAATTTATTTTTTAATCTATCTGTTAAAATACTAACCAACCATGTGAACTTTGTACCATCATTTTGTAATTACTGCTATTACTAATCTGTAAGTCCTCCGCTACTATCCATTATAGCGTGATGACGCCTACAGCTTTTGTCAATAAGTATCTCCTTCTCAAATCGGATGACTAGTTTCTGAGGTTGGCGCGTTTAAACAAACAAAATCATCAGCGTTCTAGCATAGTTGAAATATTAAGTAGTATTGATGTAAAACATAAATCAAATACAAATAAAGAAATATTTACTGAACACAACTAACTAATAACAAACAGGCTGTACGCATTTAACATGACATTAAAATGTTAATTACTTAATTTATTGAATAAATCTTAATAACGGACCTCCTACTGCAAAACAGTTTACCAATACTATTCATAATATTATAGATGTTTGGGAGATTATTAAATCATAAAACAACATATGTATGTATAATATGAAATACTGATTTTTACCGTCACAAATTAGGTATTTATTTTAAAGTGGCTGACCTGGTGAACTTTGATTCGCCTACCAAAAATCTCTACAAAAAGGTAGCCTAACTTACTTCTTATTACACCAGCTACCTGCCAATAAAAGACCCGTCAAATTCGGTCCAGCCATTTTAGAGATTACTCGGAACAAACAGATAGACAGACAAACAAATTGTAAAAAAAATATTCAACCGAAATAACATACGAATGTAGTATTTCGATATTACAAACAGACATTTAAATTTTATTTGTATGTATAAATAAGATTTTTATATCGAGATTAATATTAAAGATTCTTTCGTATATATAATAAAGATCTTTGGAGTGATTCGTTATAATTCCAAATTTGATAGTGAAAAACAAAATACCGTTCCGTAGGCATAAATTCCTATACGTCTCTATTTATTATAATCGGATTACTAAGTAGATTTGACAAGAGGAATCGATTCAGTTGTGAGTGTTGCGCAAGACATCGTCTCTGATGGTCATCATCGCCGGGATTTATATATGAATAACATTCGTAAGCCGATTTTCATATACGCTAGTTATTTGTAACGCTTAAAGAAAGTCATTGAGATAAGTTAATATTTATATATACATGTGTGTAAAGATATCAAATATAATTTAATTGTTGTAGAATGCAGCTGCTTCTTGGTAAATATGGAGTTTCATTTGTCACTCAATCATTTGTTAAATGGTTCTAAATTTAAATATCTTTCATACGGTCACAAAGATGTCCAATTCTTCTTCAACGTTAGACAGAATTATGAAAACAATATTAACAGAATAGCATAATTGGTATGCGCATGAATGTACAGAAGTAGAACAACTGAAACAGTAAAGGTGTTCTGCTTCCACGAAAATTTTAAACCTTTTGAGATTTGGTTCTCTTTTTTTTTCATCTCTAATCTATCAAATTATTCACGAGGGAAGGCACTTTTCTTTTTAACTTTTTGCGTGGCCAAATTTGTGGCCAGAATCTATTTAAAAATAAAATGATATTTTAACGAACAAATGAGACCACAATTAGAATAAGAAAACCAACAACATTGAAAGCCATAAAATGATGTAAAACTAGATTACATTGTCTTAAGTAAATCTACTAATTTTCTGAAAAGAAATTGCCCACTAAATAACTTCAGTCAGCTCTCTTGAAATTTATAGACCATTTCTTGGGCTGTGCAATTAAGAAGAAGATAGATTGAATAAATAAAATGTAGGTAAACTCAATCTTGGTGGAAGGGAAAATTCTATGAGATACCTATTTCGGTGAAATGTTGTATTGTAAAAATAAAATAAATTCTGAATGCGGAAGAGAGATGGATTAGTTTTAAGAGGAATAGAAAGATCATAAAGATCACAGAAATATATGATGGTATAAAGACTTTTGAAAGAATAATATCTTCTATTTGACAATGTGCCTAATTATTTTGAAAATATAAAATTATTTGTGTCACTTTTTGGCCGGGATATAACGTTCTAGTAAAAATTTAAATTATCACTATGACAACATAAAACAGTCACAATGTAAAATGTATTAGCAAATAGAAAAACAAAAAACTCCGAGAGGGTTTTGATTAATTTAAATTACCAAATCAAGCGGTGTCAATAAAGTTATCACAAACTTAAAAAATATTAATCACAGCATCAGCGTGTCCTGATAATTTCTTAAATTTATTTAATAATCCCTACAATAGCACCAAAACTATTCTGAAATTTTATACTTTCGGGAACTGACAACTGCTACCTATCTGGGCCGAAAAAATGTGTTCAGAGTTGGTTCTCATAAATCACGATAATTCTTCGAAAATATTATTGTCATATTCCATTAATATTTCACGCCCAAGTTATACATGATTTAGTTGTATTAAATATTAAGAAATTATTCTATGTTGTAAAAACCTGATCTTTCAAAATTCACACATTACAACACAGCCGCACTTCTCAAATGCTACCAAGAAAGAGATTTACTCGAAGTATCTGTCAGTCCAATAGTCCGATTACTCGTCTTATGAGTACCAGTCATTAATTTATAATAAAAATGAGCCTGCCAAATCACACGCCTGTCTACTTCTATTAAAACTCTTCTGATTACGCTTTATACGCAGAACCAATGAGCACTAGACAGGATTTCACCCTCTAATTAATTCATTTTTAGGCAAGAATATATACATAACTTCACGCCAAATCCCATGCGGGGTAGGCAGAGAAAGCAGATCGCCATAAGGCACGATTCTTACGCACCTCACTCGCTTCGTTGACTTTCATAACTGTTTTCATGCACGCGCGTCGATTTTTGGAATGAATCCGCATTTGAATTGTATATCTGCTTAGTCAATCGTGCAGGAATATTAATAATATAATTTTAATTTTAGAATTTTTTGTTTGATAAAAGGGAAAAAGTAGGCAAACAAGTCAACTGGTAAGCGAATAGCGTCGTGTGTGGAGTTCAAATATAAATATACTAGCTTTTACCCGCGGCTTCGCTCGCATTGAAGCCAATAAATAAGTATCAAAATCATTACCATAGAATTGAATCAATATAATAACTCTATTTTCTTACTTAGCTGGGATTATCAATTTTCAAAATTACAACATTAGGTATGACGTTTAAAAATCTCACAATATGCTTTATTAAAATGCAACAACAAACGGTAAAATATATTTCTCTGTAACAAAAATAAATAATTTTGGACTTTAACAATTTTATATGATATAAATGCAGAGTATTAATGTAGGATATTTTTGTAGACTATATTATAAGTTTCGCCTTAGGGTGCAAATATATGTTAATTAAAGAGAGAAATAAGAAAAAAGAAAGTATCCTATATTACTTCTAATACCCCCAAGAATATGTGTACAAAGATTCATGATGATCTGTTGAGTAGTTATCCCGTGAAAGCGTAACAAACAAACTTACATTCAAATTTATATATTAATAAGTTAAGTATAAGTATAAGTATCAACCCTGAATACTGTAATAACGTCCCTCGCGAGGCATAACAGCCGCTGCCTACACCTTCGGATAGAAAAAGGTGTGAAGTTACGTTATGTTATCTAATTTACGAATACTGTAAAACTTCATTACTGAAGTAGCTAAATTTGACGATTTTTTGGCAAACAATTGTTTTATCTTTCGTAAAAAAATTTTTTTTTTTAATATAAAGTACCCTATGTTACTTCTAATACCTTCAAGAGTATATGTACAAAGTTTCATGATGATCGGTTCAGTAGTTTTTGCGTGAAAGCGTAACAAACAAACTTACATTCGCATTTATAATATTAAGTATAGAAGTATAGATATAGATTTGGCGGCACATTAGAAAGAAATTATTTATTTTGCCCATTTTGTTTTTTATACTTCTTAAACGAATTTGTAATCTAATTGTACTTTTGTACATGTACACTACTGGTTGCAATAAGGTAAAATAATTAAGACAAATTAAAATTGAGTTTATATAATGAAATTAAATACAGTAATAAATACAGAAATAAAAAAGCCATTATTTTATCTGCTACCTATTGCATTTTAATAATAATATTATTTATTGACTAATTACTAAATATTTACTAAACATGTTTTACAATTCTAAAACTGAATTAGTTGTTACTCCTGTGCCTGTATGGATACTGTTTATTAAGGTTCCCAAGGTTGGCTTTTCAATTATAGCGACGTCAAACTAATTATTATTTGTTAATAAAAAAATAAATAAAAAGCCTTTTATTCGGACAAAAATATAAGGTTTTCCTTTTTCCGTAAATTTTGTACAATTAAAGTTAACTAAATAATTTCGCGTATCTGATATTTCTTAATTTTTTGTAAGTCCGTTTGCCAGTTGGCAAAGGCCTCCTCCAACCTTCGCCATTCTAATCTCTCCCTGGCTACTCTACTCCAAGTCACACCTGCAATCTGCCTAATATCGTCGTCCCATCTTTTGTGTTGTCTACCTCTTTTCCTTTTACCTTCCCTTGGGTACCAATGAGTAATGATTTTGCTCCATTTGTCCTTTCCTCTGACCATGTGTCCTGACCACTTCCATTTAAGCCTTTTTATTTTTATAGTTATATCTTGTATTTTGGTGTTTTTCCTAATGTTCTTGTTTCTTATTTTGTCCTTCCTCTTTACTCCCATCATGCTTCTCTCCATTGCTCGTTGGCAAATAGCAATTTTGTTGGATACGGTTTTTGTGATGGCCCATGTTTGGCTTCCATACATCAATATTGGCAGAATGCAAACATTGAATAATTTGCCTTTTGTTTCAATATGAAAGTTTTTGTCTTTCATTACTTCCTTTAGACCCCAATACCTCTTCCAACTGTTTGCTATTCTCCTTTCGATTTCTCTGTCTATGTTGTCTTTGGGTGATATCAGTTGGCCAAGGTATATATATTCTTCTACATAACTAATTTCAGCCTCGCCTACCCGTATTATACTGTTTTTGTTTTGATTGGTCATGATCTTTGTTTTCTCGGGATTTAATTTAAGTCCTGCCTTTTCACTTTCCGATGCTAGTTCGTTTAACATTACATTTAAGTCATCTGGCGTTTTTGCGAATAGTACAATATCATCTGCAAATCTTAAGTGTGTTAGTGCGCGGCCGTCTATATTGAGACCTAAATTTTCCCATTTAAGGCTTCTGAAGATCATTTCTAAAACAGCAGAGAAAAGTTTTGGGGAAAGGGGATCTCCTTGTCTTACTCCTTTTTGTATCTTAAAAGAGTCTCCTATTTTTTTCTAGCTGAATGCGCGCTGAGCTATTTTTGTATACGTTTCTAATTAATCTTATATACTTGTGTTCTATCCCTTGATTTTTTAATGCCTCCCAGATGTTAGCGTGTATTAATGAATCAAATGCCTTGCTGTAGTCGATAAATGCCAGGTAGTACCCAAGTTGATATTCCGTATATTTTTCAATTATTTGTCTAACAGCATGGATATGATCTAGTACTGAGTAGTATTTTCTAAAACCTGCCTGTTCTATTGGTTGTTGTTCGTCTAGTTGTCTTTCCATTCGCTTGAGTAAAATTTTTGCAAATACTTTATATAGGTTTGACATCAAACTTATGGGCCGATAATTTCCGATATTATATTGATCACCCTTTTTGTATATAAGAATTATATTAGATTTAGTCCATTGTTCAGGAATCGTTTCTGTATTGATGATATCGTTAAAAATTTCTTTCAGTTTAGGTATTATAATCTGTTTTGATTGTTTCAGTACTTCGTTGTTTATTCCGTCAGGTCCTGGAGCTTTATTGTTTTTTTGGGTTTCTATAGCAAATTCTATTTCTTCTTGTAAGATCATGGGCACGGACGAGGTTTCCAGTAACACCACATCTTTTTCTGCTGTGGTGCTTTCATATAGTTTCTTATAATAAGATGTAGCTATTCTTAGTATTCCTTGTCGTCGGTTTTCTTTAAGGTTTTTGTTATCTCTCATTGTTACTATCCAGTCCTTTTTGTCATTGAGCTCCCTATATGCCTTTTTTTATCCCACCTGTCTGTAGAATATGCTTCTCTATCGTTTCCATTCTTTTTTTTAGTTCTATCTTTTTTAATGCTTTTTTTAATTTCTTTGCTGACTTTTGTTATTTCCTTCCGATTATAGTTGGATTTTTGGTCATTAATTAGATGAGCTCTTTGTTTTAAAAGGTCAATAGTTTCGGGGCTCATCCATTTGTTTGATATAACTTTGTTAGCAGTCCCTTGTTGAGTAGCTGTTTTGAGTGTTCCTTCTAACCAGTTGTATTTTTCTTGCACTTCCATATGTATTGTTTCTTTATCGTTATGTAAAAGTTTTGTCTTAATGCAGTTGACTGTTTCGGCCATTTGGTATTTCGTTGGCACTCTATTCAACATGTTGTTTCTAGGTCTTGTGTTTTTTGGCGCTATCATGTTCAGTTCAGCTCTGATTATTCGGTGGTTGGTATAGAAGTTGAATTTGTTTATGACTTTCATGTTCGAGAAATATCTGCTTTTATTAGTCATTATAAAATCAATTTCATTTTTTGTTTTTCCGTCTGGTGATATCCAGGTCCACATTTTGCTTTCTTTCCTCTTGAACATTGTGTTGAGAATTTTTAAGTTATTCTCTTGTGCAAAGTTTACAAGTCTTTCTCCGTTTCTACTTCTACTCTTTTTTCCATAAACAAAAGTTCCTAAGACTGTATCTTCTTCTGGTTCTCGTTTCCCGATTTGTCCATTAAAATCTCCCATCACGACAAGATTTTTGTAAGCATGGTCCTGGATTGTTTTATTTAGCTCTAGGTAAAATGAGTCTATTGAAATTGTATCGGACTGTTCAGTGGGTGAATATACTTGTATAATGGACCATGGATCTTTGTAGCCCGGTAGCTTAATATTCATCACTGCTATCCTTTCTGATATTCCTATAAAGCTTTCCACATAGTTTGTGAGGTATTTTCTAATAATGAAACCAACTCCATATTGGCCAGGAGTTGTTCCTATGTAGTATAGAAGGTACTCTGGATGGGAAGTAATTCTTTCTCCCATTCGCCTTACCTCGCTAAGGCCAACGATGTCCCATTTGATGTTTTTTAATGCATAAGTTAGTTCTGTAAGGTTTTCGTCATTCCTAAGTGAAAGTACGTTGAGAGCAGCAACATAAATTTTTGTTCCTATTTTTCCTTGAAATGTTGGAGGGTTTTGGTCTGTATCCCCCACGAGGACCAGTCGGCTTGGGGGATGGGAGATTATTATTTGTTATTATTATTAAATAACATTAAAAAAATGCCTTGTTTGTATATTCCTAACTAGCTGACCCGGCGAACTCTGTTTCGCATCAAAAGTAATAACTGCTGTCCCGCTATGTTAATACTGCAATATCTTCGACAAATTTGAAGTCGATAGCAGCTATAGGTTAAAAATGGGAATTTTCCATTGTTAACACCCCCGCAACCCCCCTTGTGGGTGGAATTTCGTAAAATCCGTTCTTAGCTGACCTCTACTCGGCGAAAGGAATAATCCTACCAAATTTCAAGTCGCTACGCCTTATGGTTCCAGAGATATCGTGATGAGTCAATATATAGGTGGAAATCTCTTATATATATATAGATTTTATAATAAAAGAATATGTTAAATAGAACGGCTGATACGGCGAACTTTATTTCGCATCAGAAAACATAAATTAGTAAATTTTGGATTTAACACTCTTTTCTTTCTTTACTGTATGATGCGTGAATTATAGATAAAAACCGCCCCGTTGTCACTCTCTATCTATTTAAAAAACCGCATCAAAATCCATTGAGTAATTTCAAAGATATAAATATGTATATAAGGGGACAGACAACAGAAAGCGACTTTATTTCGTACTGTGTAATGGTTAGATATAAAATCGCACTCAAATTACTTTTTTATCCTATCCTCAAAAAATACCATTTTCATTAATTTTACAATGACAACCTATTACAAATAGACACAGTATTTTACAAGTTTACAAAACTATAAGTACATAAGTACTTATATTATCTATCTAGCATCTAAAATCAGCGGAGCTTACATTCCCTACTATCACACTGTCTTGAATATGAATTCTAATCTCAGTACCAGCTCCGGCGTCCGAGTTTCCTGAGATGAACTCACAGATGAGATGAAACAGACTCTTTTCAACTGTCAGTATCACAATATTTCTGTAATTAATCCAATCAACATTACATAATTTTACTTTTGTAATATAAGCGTAGATGCATGAATTTTCTCATCGATAAAGGTCTACAATTTGTTAAGAGGCCATAACAACGTAATGCGAAGTACGCACTTGTCCGGAAATCTATTGTCTGTCCACCCTCTTAGAATAAAGTCGCGGACACACGGCTTCATTGTTAGACCGATATAATTTATGTACCTGTTTTTGTTTGCAGAAGGGTCTATTTATTTTGAGGTTGAGTGAAACACTATCAATATTTGTGTAATCTTGTAAGAAGATCTTCCACCTGCTTAGTAAAAGTTAAAGTTACAAAGTATATAAAATGAAAAGGACTTATATTACAATTTGTCACAGTTCGTGAGGAAGACTATAATTTTATGTAATTATCTGATTTTAATAAAGTTTTACAAAAAATAAATAAATATAGAATAGGAGTTATCAAGTAAGTAGGTCATGTGGTGGTGAGTATCTAAAGCCGCACCTGAACACAACGTCACAGTTACGTTGTCGACCTTTATGAAGGGATATGATGTGGGCTCGGGAATGGGATGGCGAGGCGAGGGGGTATTAACCAAACAGAACACAGCCAATTATGTCTATATTCTAAGAAGTCATAGTATTACGCCGGTCGATCCAGCCCATTCATGCAGCCAACTATGTGGCTCAAGCACATCGAAAATAAAAATATGAGAGAATGATATTTAACTGCAAATTTGACTGGAGTACTAATTCCTACTACATCAATGTATGCCTTGATATTAGTATAAAAGTCGTACTCTATTCTTTAATTACTGATCCTGGTGATATATTCAGGTTAAAAGCTCGTGATAGCCAAATGAAAGACCAAGAAGCGACGGCTTAATTGCGGCCCCAACGTGACTGAAGACTTTAACTGCTATCTTGTTACAAGTAAAACGAATTCCATTTTGTATAGTTTATGTTTAATTACATTTGTAATTAGTTAGATACTCCCCTCATTTAAGCATTTTTGATTTGGTACTTAAATGGACGAGAATTTTTAAAACTGGTTGTGGTCTATGTAATGCATATAATTGTGATACATTCTAAAAAAGCATATCTAGGGAGTTTCTAATATTATTTTTTGGTAAATTTTCAAGTTTTTTCCGAAAGTGTAGGCAGTGTTATTTCATCTCGGTTCCAAGTTCCATATGTAGAATAGAGGGCGAGCCCATTGTGAAAATTTAACACGATTTTCATTATCATATATTATAGTCTGGCTCAAGTCAATGACTTCTCGAAATCCTTTTCGAAAGTTATGCGTGACAGATATCGATGACTGAAAACTTTGTGTCCACCTGTTCCATTTTCGACGTAAATATAAAAGCTTAAAAGCCACTGTCTTCACCTTCGGGTAGAAAAAGCACGTCTTTTTTTAGTTTTGATATGCTATAAATGTATCATACAAAAGTTGAAATAACTTACGTTCTGCACCAGAATTCTTAGTCGGGATCTTTGAAATGCTATTGAGTGCCTATCCACTTGATTATCAAAGATAAAGATTTGTAATAATCGATGGAGGTATAAAATATCGAATAGACGCTCATTCAACTAGTATTTAATTCTGGTAATTCTACAACAGTGCACAAACAGTACAACGCGTGTTTAAACTGGGTAGTTTCTGGTTGAAGGTTAGGCAATTCATTTCTTTTAACGGTATATGACAAGAAAAGAATAGGCGAATCACCTGATGGTAAGGGATGCTGTGTGGCGCCGGCTTAGAATATTGCCACCCCATCTCTTCCCGTGGGTGTCGTAAAAGGCGACTAAGGGAAAAGGCTGGAAGAATGGGCAGCAGCATTCTCTCTCAACAAAATACAGCCTACTGCGATCGCCAACCCGCCTGCCAAGCGTGGCGATTATGGAAAAAACCCCCCATGAGTGAACGGACCGGCAGTCCAGGCGCTCAAAGGGGGAGGCCTGTCCAGCAGTGGACCTCAAAAGGCAAATGATGAAGGGATACAAGGGATCCCTCTCTCACCGAACAAAACGCGCCATGAGCAACATTACGTCGATATTCCGAGAGATTCTAGTATTCCACCAGTCAAACCATTCAAGCAGCAAGCTGCGTAACTTTATTACTGATAAAACCATTGTAACTTTCATTTTTATTTCGACCCTCGAAAAAACGGCAACAAAAGTAAAAAAAAAATTTGGAAAATCCAAAAGTGCGCGCCTCACACGCTATTTGTCCTAGAAATCGGAGAAATTTGAATTGAATATAAGAAAAAAAGAATATTATCATTGATGAAATAACTGTTTTAACACAGCACTATTTTTTTTTTGAATATATAGTTATAAATAAAAATAAAAAAAATAAAAAATATATTTTTCTCATAGCACCTGTTGTTGAAAAAATTATTTTCTACATTACCGACAAACGGTGCGAAAAATAAGAAAAAAACAAAAAAATGGTTGAGATACGGAATTCGTTATTCTGTAGAAGAACTTTCATTTATATCTTTTGAATCGTTCAGAGTTTAATCACGCCAAGCAATAGGGATCATCCTCAGGATGTACAGAAACGTTTAAAAAAAGATTCAACTCATTTCATCGCGTATTTTTTTCTTAATCGATGGAACGCACAGACATACAGACCAACGGACGACAATTTTGTTTTTTTATAAATACATATTTCATCATAATTATTGATGTATATGAAAAAAAAACCTAACTGAACTAACAATTAGAGTTCCTAGTTGCAGAAACATCCATTTTTTCGCGACGTTTATTGATAACTTTTGGTATAAAAACGATTTCATGTTGTAAAATCGTCGCAGAGCGGTCTTTCGAGAATAGAGCACACCCACACGCTAAAGCGTTGTGAGGCGCGCAAAAGTTCACTCAAAATTAGTTCCTGACGACTGTACTGTACATACCATGAATCGCAAATAGAAAGACTCGTGACTGTAAAATCACAAACGGTAGCCCAAAGTCGGAAATCAAATCCAATTTACTTCATTTGCTCGCCAGTAAAGTTCACATCTCTTGAATTGAACGGATTACGTTGTGAAATGAAGTTCCCTGATAGCCGTATACGATACCAATGATAGATTTGTAGACGTTCGGTGGTTTAACTTTTGATATACTAGTAATAATGGCTATAATTTAAAAAGAAAGAAGTTATTTCAAGTACTATTTACTATTAAGACTGTAATGATTAACTTTAAAGTTATTCTAAATGTTCATCAAGAACAAAAAAAAGTTTGTCACTCCTGATGTAGATACAAACAGGTACACAACATCAGGAGTTACAAACATTTTATGTCCTTAAACCTTAGACTAGGTATTTGTGTTAAAATCGTGTATTTTGGTTAGAAATACTTTAAAAGTGTTGAAGGTGAATATAATTTCTTTTTACATAGCTCAGATTTTAAAAAGTCTTATAACGGTATCCTCGTGGCAAAAAATCTTTATAGCAGTAAGAACGGTAAAACGGTTTAGTTAAAAAAAAAAGTAATCGAAATGTAAATTTTGGTTGTTAACGCTTTTTAATAATTAAACTAAGACTTTTAGCAATAAAATTAGAATCAAAACATCAATATCGCTATAATAAAATTAATTTAACGGTATTTGACACGTGCTATAAAATGATTTTTTTAAGGAACAACACATTTAGCCTTAACGAACATACCAATTTCATAAATGGACATAACTGCTTAGATTAATGCGAAAGGCGATGTCTTAGAGATCGACGGGTTAATTTAAACATATAATAAACTTGTAACAAAAATCTGCAGCTTTTTATTAAATAGTTTAATATCACACAACAGTGGTAGAGACTAGTAGTTCACCGCATGAATGGGCCGGCTCTACGGGTGAAATACCACGACCTCTCGGAATATCAGCGTGGAGTGGTTCGTGCCAAGTTTCATTCGGCAAGAGAGGTATCCAGAGGCCCGATACCCTTTCTTCTTCTTATTCCCTCCTACTCCCTTAGAGGAAGGCAACGCACCACGGTGTTCATGGGCGGTGAGTAGTTGCTTACCATCAGGTAACCTACTTGCTCGTTTGCCCTTCTATTCCATAAAAAAACAGGAACTACCTTATGCATTAAAGAAAATTTTGAGAGGTTAACAAACAACCACATTTCCTAAATAAATGGGCCTTTTTAACGGGTAAAATAATGTGACCAATACCTGTCCTTCCTTTCCTATCCTACAGGCAAGTCAACTGTAATAATACATTTGTCCATGGGCAAATCACTAGACACTAGGTGACCACCCGTCTTGCTCGTTTCCCATATCGTATCGTATCCCATAAAAAGAATTAATTTTTAAATAACTGAATCATTGTTGTGATCATATCTAGTCATGGTGAAAACTTTTATTATTTTTTTCCCAGTTTTTTGTATGTTGTATGTAGTGGTAGTGCTCGTGAGTATGGCCATATTCCCATATGTATGACAGAAGTTATCATACATTTTGATATGGTATTCGTATTTCGCTCCTAATTAAGACGAATCCTCTCTCTCATATTGGTTTGTGTCTATATCTCCAATTTAAAGGCATAGCTCCACTATCTTTAGTTATAAATAGAAATAATATTGGCTTATTATAATAATTGAGATAAAGTAAGATACAATATAAGAAAACAAAAACTTTTATTTAAATATAAATAAGTATTCAATTCACAGATCAAACAATATAAGCATTGGTAGCAAAACGAAAGAAACTAAATGATTCGAATGAAAAGTAAATACAAGTTTGATTTACATAGATTGAAACACTAGTCCCGAATGGAAAAGTTTTTATTGAAATTGAAGGCATCATGCCACTTATCATTCCCGCTGCGGAGTTCTTTGGGAACACATTCACTCACAGATGTTGAGATGCTCAAAGTGATTGTGTGAATACTAGAACGGCGCAGAGAATAAATTCTTTCCTGTATTAGCAAACTATTAAAATTATCCCCTTTTTTATTTTACTTCTGTTTTGCTCTTTTAATTATTGCAAAATATTGCCCTCATATTGTTGTTTTATTTGTTTAGTAACGAGTGTCAACCAATTAATTAACTTTACATTTATTAAATAATTTACTCAATACTAAATTGTCCTGTGAACGCTATGAAGATCCATATAAAATCAATATTATTACCAAAATGTTCGTTATAATAAATTATAGTAAAATAAATAAAATAATAATAACAATTTATACAATAAAAGGCTAGGTGAAATAAAATTTCTCTGCATCTCGGTCTACAGGAAACTGGCAGCGTTGCCACGCTGAATGACACTGCTAATCCTCTGTGCGAAGAATAAACCAGCGCTCTGGCCGCGAGAGACCTCTAACAGACTCTTTGCAATATCTTACTAAGGTGAATGAGCATTGGGGCCCCAGCTCTCTAGAGCCTCAACCCCAAACGGCTTAAACATGATCACCTACAAAGTTTCTATATATTTATTTATTTTTATTTTTATTTTTATATATTTCTATATGTTTCCACTCGAGATTTTCTGCTGATTTTCTGGTGTTATGGCGCATGGCTGTCAACGCTAGTAGCGCCACCAAAAAAGACAATCAGGTTTCTTGCCATCATTGCGCACCAATCCGTTCGGTTCTAGATTATCAGATATTATTATTATTTTAAAATATAAATATAAAATTTTGTTATAAAAAAAAGTATACAGTTATGTAAATTAAATGTGGGGAAATCAATAGTTCTATAACAACGGTTAAACTCTAGTGAAGTCATAATATATGTCTGTATAGTGTTTTCATGAAATATGTTTGTGGCAAAGTACTTTTAAATTTCTTATTATCATTGATATAATAATTTAAGAACATTCTATAAAAATTATCTAAAGAGTCAAAGTGTGATTGTGGCGGTCTGTTACTAATACGATGACGGGCCTCGTGGCGCATTGGTAACAACTACCTGCTGCAGCAATGAGGTCAGGGGTTCGATTCCCACCCGAGCACAAATATTTGTGACAAACATAAATATTTGTGTGGCGTCTGGGTGTTTTTCTATGTATTTAAAGTATGTATTTACAAAAGAAAAGTATATATGTATCTATTGGTATCCCTAACACAAGCATTTAGTTGCTTACCTTGGAACTAGAGGGCGCTGTGTGTATTGTGTCCAAGATATTATTATTATTAAATATGTTTTTTTTTATTGGAAATGTAATAATTATGAGCAATCATATCATGTCTCGTACATTATTATCCATTTCAAAATTACACGACAATGATCAAACACAACTTGATCCCCAGACCTCTTTCTTATAAGTATACAGGTTAAACCCAAGACGACTAGATGGCAAATCAAATATAAAAGAAAACACTTTGTAAATTGTGCACACAATTTCCATAAAAGTAAATCATTGTAAACACATGGACAAATTGTAACAAGAAAAACGCCCCGAGTTCAAAGTAACCCGTCAAAGGTATTATTAAATAAGCCGACAGATTCATTTTTAAATTTGTTGACGATGCAGTCACGTTTCAAGGATTTCGGGAACTGCTTTAAAAACGCCATTAGGTTGATCGTTAAACTTTGAATGAGTGACATCTTTAGCAAAACCAGCAGTCTGTGGATATTAAAATTAGTATTTAAAATAATTGTATACTTTATTGTCATTATTATAAGGTCTCTAATTAGTGTGATCAGTTTTAGTGTTATGAAACAAAACATTTGTATTTATAAGTTGTCGACTGCGTTGTCATTGTATACTTTTTGGGTCATCACTCGCACTTGATGTGTTTTAAGAAACTTGGAGGATTAATTTTAGTTTTAACAGGAATTCAGATGCTTTTGTAGGGGGCATATACAAAGTTCAGAAACAGTTAAATCAGATTTATATGACTTTTATTGTGACTACGCGATGACATTCAGTAGATTATTTCAAAGGAAAATCTAGTGCATTATGAGCATCATATTACATCACAAATATTTGAAGTTGTTCCATTTTATAAATAAAAATCTAGTCCAAACAAATTTGATACTTTGAAGTCAAGAAAACACAAAATCATTTTAGACCATTCAAGGTTTATCGATCTCGAATTCCGCTCTCAGCTCCCATAGATAAAACATGAAGACGTAGAATGCAGCAACGAACACATCGACTTATCACTACTTTATCAGTGGCCTAGGATCCAGTAAATATGATCCAGGTGGGTGGCCTACGGCAGAACACATTATGTTGCACATTTCACTTTTTTTGTGTTTGATCACCAGTATCAGTGGCTCAGCGAGGTTAAAGGATGATTTATTATGTACAAGCGAAAATATTTGTTTCAAATTTTATGATTAGTTTAGTCATTTAGTTCTAAAATTATTTTTATCAATCAAAATATAATGTTAATTTTTTAGTCTGAATTTAGTTAAAGCCAATGAAGAGAAATGGACTTTCTGGTAGAATTTAACAATATTCAAAAAAAAAAAACGTTATACTTTTATATGCAGTAAGCGGTAGTAAAATAGAGTGTAATCTATTACTTGAAAAAGATCAAATAAAGTAACAAACAAAATTACCTATTCAAAGATATTTTCTTGATTCTCAATAATCTTTCAATTTCAACTCAATACTCTGATGTTCGATCATTACTATTTGTTGTATTTTTAAATTTTGTAAATAGTTTTTGGAGACTGTTTCCCGGCCGTTTATTTATTGATAGAACCCATGGGCGATTAAGCTATAAAGCGGCTTCATATGATGGCACGAAGCTGAGCTCTGCGGGATGTAAAGGTAAGATGGGCACAAGATATTTTATAACTATTAGATGAGACATGTGGGTTTATAGTCGAGACTCTAACGGCACAACACAACTAAAGTGTGAGTTTCGAGTAGAAATAATATTGTAACATAATTTTCTATCATTTGTTCTTCAGTGATATCTCGAATGCGTCATATCACCATTTTAATATAAATCCATGCTAGTGATCAATCAGAAATTTTATCTATTCTATTGTCTTAGTGCCTAATAATTTCAAAAAGGAATTGAATGAACACGATAGTTATTATTTAAGGAAACTTCATATTGTTCTTAACTCATAGTGTTGTGTGGAATATTTAAATTAAAATTTTAATTTAGGAGGAATTTACCAGTTTATATGAATAAAGAAAGTGTAGCGATGGTCACACAGAACTAAAATGGAAATGCATTGTATTCATTCCTCTATATAAGTGAAAAATTTTAAGTGTTTCAGAACTGATGAAAAAATAGACCTCAAATACAAGTGTAATGATATTAAGTAAGTAGTAGTAAGTAAGCCAAAAGAATCATTAGACTCTAAATTCTAATGATTCTTTTGGCTCAAATTCACCACAATCACCACATTATCACGTGCCTTTTTATTTCGCTTATTTCTTCATGCTTTGACGTGCTATTAGTTTGCCTATAGTAGATTAGTAAGTAAAATATCTATTGAAAATATTTAATATTGTTGAGCATAAACACTTTCAAACTTAACAAAAACAATGGCATCTACATTGTATCTGATATTTTGATTTATATACCCAACAGCAGTGTGATTATTACGAGAAATAATGATTTCCTTACAACAGTATACCAAGTCAGTACATATTTTATTTTATTAACACAAACATACAGAGTGAAATAAAAGTGCTTGCAGCCGAGGCAAACTGGAAAAATATATATCAGTATTTAGTCCCACACTTAATAAGTTGTTCCACGATAAGCGGATTACTTCTCTACTGGTGGAAGGCAATAAATTGTGGAATCTTTATAATTTTTAGTGGCAGGTCGATTCCTTAACGTCATAAATTTAATATCGTTAAATATATAGCAACTTCAGATGTGTGTGCTTGAGTAAAAATTATACGATGAGATAGAGTCGTTAATATGAGCTGATGCCTCTAGTCTACTTATGGTACATAAATTGTGAATATGTTGATAAAGTTACACTTATAGCTTAATTTTTTTCGATAACCTAGTGGCTTGACTTGACATTACTCCTGCTTTAAATGTACCAACTCCTCGTATGCATTTTTTTTTTGATGGGATAGGAGGGCAAACGAGCAGGCGTGTCACCTGATGGTAAGCAACCAACGCCGCCTGTGGACACAGCAACACAGATAGTGTTACTGTTGCGTTGCCGACCTTTAAGGGATAGGGGAAAGGAAAGGATGGGGAAAGGGGGGTGGGCCTCCGGGTACCTCTCTCACCGAACGAAACGCGGCATGAGCCACTTTACGTCGATCTTTTGAGAGGTTGTGGTATTTCATTCATGCAGCGAACTGCTTGGCTCTGCCACTGTCGAAAAGAAGTGCTTCCTTCTCCTTCACATATGATGTGTGATGAATGGCATCATGTTATGTTAGATACTGCTCAACAAATGACTTGGCAGCTGTGTGTAAGCGGAAATAAACACTGTTCCAAAATTTAGTATATACATACTAATATTTCACATGGACATCTCAGTTTTGACTATGTACCTACACAAAAATAAGTGCAAATGCAATAAGTCCAAATAACAATGACAAAAAAGAGGTTTCATCAAAAATGTTTTAATACGCAGCTTTCTCGACTCGACTAAAGATAAATATCAACGGCCACAGTTATATTTAATAAGACATAATGACAAATTATAAGTATAATTTAAGAGGTAACCTTTATGAATATCTGTTCAAAATATCTGACCGCTCATCGTTAAAAGATTAATATCTACCACCGATGATCACATAAACAAATGATACGAATGAGTGGTCAACGACCCGTACCACTCCGGATAGCTGTTCATGCACTATCAAAATCCTCAACAATAGGAGTCTATCTATTGAATAATAACTCATTGTCTTACTTTCTGTTGAACTAATCACTTTATTGTTCAACTCTTATAATCAATTATTCGATTAAGTTTCATATAAATGACCGAGTCGTTCCTATCATATATCCGATATAATTCATTAACTTCATCCAACATTGGTATGTAAATTTATAATCGCATCCATCGGCTTTTGTTTACAAAATAATTTTGTAATGTAATAAATATTGTGATCAATCATCAATTATACATTTTACTATATGAACGAAATGGGTTTTTCACATGTATTAAATGTATTGAACATTGAAATGTAATCAATAACAAATAAATATCAAAATATATTTCCGAATCAACCCTGCGTTGATGAATTGCTTTGCACGATTCGTTTAATTGGACTGGGCCATTTTCAGTTAATTTTGACTATGTTTAAAGGGGAGGCGAGGAGGCTACGTTTATCGTCAATACGGATTTTTTGATTTGGACTACCCACGTTGTAAATGCGTTTACGATCTTTACGCTCATTAACTGCCAATCCTGAGACGATTAAGTCGTAACATGTTTTATAAAAAAACATAGTTGTGTGCACCAATTAAAATTTATATTCTATAAAGACTCTCACGCCTCGTGTACAGATATGCATCTTTATGATAAAAAAAAATAGACGAGAAATGTGAGCGTGTTCCATAATTACTTTAATACCATTTGAGATGGTACAAAAGATCTCAAAGAGAGATATGTTCTATTGCATAAATTTACTCTTTATTTGTTGATATATAATAATGATTGATAACATCTTTAAGGCTGTAAACAAAATATTTTAAGAGTTGTAAAATTAGTAACGTCTTAAATTAAAAATTACGTTGATATTAATCCTTGGATGCATCAGGATATTAAAACATAATAAATATACCTGTAATAAAACTAATGGGGGGGTCATGTCAAGAGCGTGCGCGTCGCGATCCCTGCCGTCCCAGTGGGACGCAATCTTGACCAAAGCAAACTCAGCCGGACGGGCTGCTAGGGCGTGCCCCGCAAGCGACGGGCACCGATTAGCCCCCGTCGGTGCGGCTGCATGCGCATGCGGCGAAGGGGGCCGCCACCCTTCACGCAGCGCCAATCCTGGCGGGACGAGGAGAGGGGAGTGCCGTATAGGCACGTGGAATGTTAGAGGTAGCATGGCAAGAAAGATGAATGAGATGATGGATGTATTAAATGAGAGATGCCTGGATGCCTTATGTTTGACGGAGACAAAGCGGAGGGGGAGGGAGACCGAGGACCTCCCCGGTGGCATGGTAGCCCTATGGTCCGGAGTGGACCCGGACGTCCGTGCCAGTGGGGGTGTTGGAGTCGTTCTCTCCTCCCGCTTTGCTTCCGGAGTGAAAGATCATGAGTTGGTAGGCCCAAGACATCTTTGGGTTCGAATAAAACTGGGGATCACGCGAGTTTTCCTGGTCGCAGCTTATGCTCCCGTTAGCTCCGCGGATCCCCGCGAACTCGAGGAGTTTTGGGAAACTGTTAGGGATATTCTGGATCTAGCTGAGGAAAATGAAAGGATAATTCTGTGTGGTGATCTTAATGGGTGGGTCGGAACCAAGCGAGACGGCCTGGAGGCTGTCCTTGGTCCGAATGGTGACAAGAGAGTGAATGATGCTGGTAAGCCGATATTGGACGTATGCCTGGAACGGAACCTCCTTGTGTCTAACACATTATTCCGTCATAAAGATATTCACACGTATACGTGGAGACGGAATGAGCAAAAGAGTATGATAGATTTGATTTTGATAGATAGTCGTCTCCGAAATACTCTAAGGGATACAAGAGCCTACAGAGGCCCCACTCTTGATACGGACCACTACCTGGTGGTAAGCCGATTCGTGGACCTTTTCAAGAAGTGGAGACACTGGCGAGTGCGTACCCATTTCGGAGAGCTTGAAAGGATAAAATGTGAGAAATTAGAAGATGAAAGTGTACGGAGTATGTATGTAGGCCTAGTCAGTAAAGGACTCAATGAGACGAGTCTTTCTGACCTAGGTGTTGAAGAATGCTGGGAAAGAATGAAAGAAAGTATAGTGAATAGTGCAAAAGAAGTATGTGGTAGTGCAAAGAGGCATAAGATTCTGAGAGGTGACGCCTGGTGGGACGCGGATGTGAAGTGAGGAAGTGAGGTTGACGGAGAACTTCGAGGCGAATAACAAACTCTTCTGGAGGGAAGTTAGAAAGTCTCGGGGTTCTTCATCAACATCCAGAATGGACAAAATTATGTCTAAGTTTGGTGACATTCTTGCAAACCCAAGCGATGTATTGGGCAGGTGGAGTGAGTATTTTGGGGAAATGTACGAGTATGTTCCGGATGTGGGCGCCGCGAGTGAGCCTATGGCTGACACCGCTGCGCCAACATCTGATGAGGACATTACTATGGAAGAGATTGAATGGTCGATACGAAGTATGAAAATTGGTAAGGCAGCTGGAATTGATATGATGTCTGCTGAAATGATCAAACACGGTGGATCCGGGACGCTTTCCTGATCTTGAGCAATCTGTGCTGGAGGTCGGGTAAGGTTCCCATGGACTGGAGGCGCGCTGTCATCGTGCCCTTGTATAAAGGTAAGGGATCACGTATGCAGTGCGCCAGTTACAGGGCCATCAGTTTGATCAGTTTAGCAGCAAAAGTGTATGGGAAAATTATTGAAAGGAGAATGAGGGTGATATCTGATGGAGTGTTGTGGGAGGCTCAGGGTGGTTTCAGAAGCGGACGAGGGTGCATGGATCAGATTTTTTCTCTCCGCAACATCGTGGAGAAACAACTGGCTGTTAACCGGAAGGTTTTCTGCGGTTTTGTGGATCTGGAAAAAGCGTTTGACAGAGTGTTACGAAAGGATCTGTGGGATATACTCCCGGGCTACGGGGTGAGCGGAGCACTGCTGCGCGCTGTGCAGTCCACTTATGAGGGCTGCACAGCGTGTGTGCGTGTTGACGGCGGCTTGTCCCCCTGGTTTGACGTCAATATCGGCGTCAGACAGGGTTGCGTGCTGTCCGCTCGACTGTTCATCCTGTACCTGGACAGTTGTCTCCAGAGAATGAGATCGATGGATGTAGGGATGCGAATGGGTGACCTAGTTGTGAGCTGCCTGCTTTACGCAGATGACGCCGTGCTTCTAGCCGAATCGCCGTCGGACCTGCAAACACTAGTCACTACTATGAAAGATGATTGCATGATTAAAGGCTTGCAGTTGAATGCGACGAAAACGAAAGTAATGGTGTTTGAAAGGGAGGAATCCAGAACAGATGCAAGGATAATGGTTGATGATGTAGTGCTGGAACAGGTGAATGAAATTGTATATCTTGGATGCGCTTTTAGCAGAGATGGAAGGTACACCGCGGATGTAGAAAGACGAGTGGCGATAGGAAATAGCGTAAACGGAGTGTTGGGCAGATTCCTGGGCGCAAAAAATATTAGCAGAAAGGCCCAGTTAGCAATCCACAATGCAGTCCTGATCCCAACACTAACTTATGGAAGCGAGAGCTGGGTATGGCAGAGTGTGCATGAAAGTAGAATAAACGCGGTAGAAATGAGGGCTCTACGCGAATTCTGCGGAGTGACTCTCGCTGACCGCGTAGAAAACAAGGTTGTAAGGAAGGAAGTTGGTTTGAAAGAGAGTGTCGGTGTAAAAGTAAGAAAGGCCATGCTCCGATGGTTCGGACATGTAGAAAGAATGGTTGACGCAAGACTGACTAAGCAGATATACAATGCAAAAGCGGACGGATGTAGGAGTCGAGGACGGCCAAGACACACATTCCAAGACCAAATAGAACGTGTTCTGGAGGAAGGTGATGTTAAGAGCCTCAAAAACCGACGCGCGTGCATGAAAAGTTATGAAAGTCAACGAAGCGAGTGAGGTGTGTAAGAATCGTGCCCTATGGCGCTCTGTTCTCTCTGCCTACCCCGCAAGGGATTTGGCGTGAAGTTATGTATGTATAAAATTAATAAGAAACCTATTTTATTTAATGCTATTATGAGTACAGGTTTTTATTTAAATTAAAAAAAAATGTAATATTAGATCAAATCTACTAATATAAAAGTAAATTGATATTTTTAAGCATAACATATATTTTTAATGTTATAATGTCATTAAATATATGTAATTGTTTCTATAGAATTAGTTGTTGTATTGCTAAACGAAAGTGTGGATGAGAACTTTGTTATGTCAAGTGGAACAACCTATTTATTTGCCATATACATACATACATAACTTCACGCCAAATCCCTTAATTTGATTTGCCATATATTAAACAATGAGAGCACTGCGCAAAATCTGCGGAGTATCTCTCGCTGACTGCGTAGAAAACAAGGTTGTAAGGAAGGAAGTTGGATTGAAAGAGAGTGTCGGTGTAAAAGTAAGAAAGGGCATGCTGCGATGGTTCTGACATGTAGAAAGAATGGATGATGCAAGACTGACTAAGCAGATATACAATGCAAAAGCGGATGGATATAGGAGTCGAGGATGGCCAAGACACACATTCCATGACCAAATAGAACGTGTTCTGGAGGAAGGTGATATGAGGAGCCTCAAAAACCGACGCGCGTGCATGAAAAGAGCTATGAAAGTCAACGATGCTACAAAAATTCATATTTTTTCTTATGCTCGTCAAATTTTATTTTACAACGAAAGGATCTCTATGATTCATACTCATAAGATTTTTTTTTTTACCAAAGTGGTAAAAAAAAAATCTTCTTCATCATAACATATACTAATAAAGGTCATGAGATCATGCAATACAGTCACGTCCTATCCATCGCACGGATTCGGAAGTCTGTTTCGTGTTACATAACCAATCAGGCATCCATTGTCTCAGATAATATATACCATGTATCGGCATGCCTACAAGCTTGTTACTCCGTGTCTATTTTAACAATACTTTTTGTTTTCATGATGACCCTACTGATGTTATAAATATGAGCGAAAATTAAATCAATATGAGTAACCTTGACATCGACTTTTGCTTCTCATGGTTTAAAGCAACCAATAAATTTTGTATTAATTTACTCTGAATACACTGTGCCGGTATGGCAATAGGTTCACCACATATTTGATTTGGGACGTAAATATAACGGTATGTCGAGGCTTAGCAACCACTGCCTACACCTTCGGGTTATGTTTTTGTTTGTTTACTCTGAATATATTTTAAGTTTCACGAACAGTTAGCTCCAAACATAGTATTAAATTAAGTTAATTTTGTTTGTTTACTCAGCTCAAATTGATAAAAATGTAATGTTGGCACTTTAAGTAGGCTAACCAAGCTAATATTGTAAACATGAACGAGATTTAGTTTTTAGTTTAGTTATATCCACAATTACCCGAATGAAATATATGTAATACTATTTTTATAAGTATAGAAAAATTAATTAAATACAGGATCATTGATCATTTCATTTCGTACAAGACCAAGCAAAAGTAAAAATGTTCACTCATCATACCAGAAGTGCCAAATTGACTAGATCCTTAGCACGGAAATTATTACAACGAAAATACAAATTTAACATTAAGCAAAGAAATGAATATAATAACGACTGACTATTGTAACAAAGAACATGACAGTGGAAGAGTCTTGCAATCCGCAGAATGAGTGGGCTGGCTCGACCAGTGAAATACCACGACCTTTCGAAATATTAGCGTGAAGTGGCTCATGCACCGTTTCGTTCAGTGAGGGATGTATCCGGAGGCCCGATCCCCTTTCCCCTTCCTTTCCTCTCCTACTTCCTTGAAGAATAGCACCGCACCACAGTGTTCATGGGCGGTGAGAAGTTACTTACCATCAGGTGACCCGCTGGCTTGTTTGCCCTCCTATCTCATAAAAATAAAACAAATCACTCAAAATTAGCCATTTTTTAAATGAGACTATGGACCAACAAAATAATGCCATTAAATCGGTCCAATTTTTGCATATTCGTAAAATATCTACCCATTTGTTGACGTTCAGCCTCCATTATCCTCTACAATAGTTATTCGATTTTATGAGAGCATTCTATCATTTTTATCTTTATTAAGTGTTTACTTTGGAATATGTAATCGACCTGACTGAATTTTATAGTGAGGTTAAATTTTATTTTATGAAGAATCTATAGCTACTTTTAAATCAATGACAAATAAATATAAACGAAATTCGTTCGAATCTTGGATGCGAAGGTATCAGCAGGGATGGAAGGTACACCGCGGATGTAGAAAGACAAGGGGCGATAGGAAATAGCCTAAATGTAGCGTTGAGCAGATTCTTAGGTGCAAAAAACATTAGCAAAAAAGCCCAGCTAGCAATCCATAATGCAGTCCTGATTCCAACGCTAACTTATGGAAGCGAGTGCTGGGTATGGCAGAGTGTGCATGAAAGTAGAATAAACGCGGTAGAAACGAGGGTACTGTGCAAAATTTGCGGAGTGACTTGTAGACCGCGTCGAAATCAAGGTTGAGAGGAAGGAAGTTGGATTGAAAGAGAGTGTCGGTATAAAAGTAAGAAAGAGTATGCTCCGATGGTTCGGACATGTACAAAGAATAGATGAAGCAAGACTGACTGAGCAGGTATACAATGCAAAAGCGGATAGATGTAGGAGTCGAGGACGGCCAAGACACACATTCCATGACTAAATAGAACGTGTTCTGTAGGAAGATGATATTAGAGCCTCAAAACTAGACGCGTGTGCATGAAAAGAGTTATAAAAGTCAACGAAGCGAGTGAGGAGTGTAAGAATCGTGCCTTATAGCGCTCCGTTCTCTCTGCCTACCCTGCAAGAGATATGGCGTGAAGTTATGTATGTGTGTTTGTATATCTATTTGAG
Organism: Euproctis similis; assembly: GCA_905147225.2. Lineage (NCBI taxonomy): Eukaryota > Metazoa > Arthropoda > Insecta > Lepidoptera > Erebidae > Euproctis > Euproctis similis. The sequence continues at coordinate 13,735,781 of LR990105.1, forward strand.
ACTCTAGGAACATGGGGTCCGAATGCTCGTGCACTTTATAAAGATCATGCAAAGAATCTATGCCTCTCGCGACCAGAGAGCTGGTCTATTTTGCGCACAAAGAATTAGCATTGCCATTCAGCGTGGCAATGCGGCCAGTCTTCTGGGCACGCTGCTAGTAGACAGAGATGTGGAGAAATTTGATTTCACCTGGCCTTATAATTGTTTATATTGTAAATAATGTAATTTATTTATTTTTTCTTACTTTTATTTACTATGTTTATTATGACTATTCCTGATCTCAAATTCTAAATATTTACCTACCCTATTATTTATTAATATTGTTAATCAAATAAACGAAAATGATATATAGTGGTATATGATAGAAGTATATCTTCCTCACTTAACAATATAGTTCAATATATTGCCCAAACAAAACGAAGTTTCCAATATCATGCCACGGACTACAAAATTATTGTAATCAGAGTTACCGCTTTCAACTTTCGGTACTTGGTCCTTTCTATTGTTTCCTTCGGGATTACCCTTTTCCGACCTTCATCATTCTTAACGCTAATAACATTCTGAGGTCAAATACAATATATTTAACTTAGAGTTCATTATAAATGTCTTAATTTCTTATATTATTGTTACGGTTAAAAGAAAATAATTTACACTTTTTATTAACGATATTATTAATATCCCGGAATGTCTCTTTTGCCTTGGAAGATGAGAGATGAGATGCCTATGGTGAGGGACGCTACTTGCGTCAACACTCTTGCACCATCACACCTGCCAAGTACGGTAGGGGCGGCCGGTGCTGTTGCTGCTTTAGCAAAAAAACTCAAGCGGTACAAAAAACCATTAAATACCTTGTAGGTGATTATACTTTTGAGCCGTTTTGAGTTGAGACTCTAGCGAGCTGAGGTCCGAATACTCGTGCACTCTCTAACTTGCAAAGAGACTGATCGAGTCCTCTCGCGACCAGTGTCTACTCTTCGCACAGAGGATTAGTATTACCATTCAGTGTGGCAATGCAGCCAGTTTTCAGATTTCAGCTAGTCTTTTAATTGTAAATAATGTAATTTATTTATTTTTCTTACTATTGTATGTATATCGTTATTTTAAAAAAATAATTATATCAACCTCATTCTAAAAAAAATACCCTTACGATACTTTTTAGTAAGGTAATTTAATTTTATATTAAACTACTTATATGTATTTATATTGTTAATTTTATTTATTTGCATCTAAACTGAGATATGAGATATCATCTAAAATTGTTTATTTAGAAAACAAAGTATAATAATTAGAATACAGATAGTAAAATATAAAAAAGGAACGTTAGTTTTCATGACATCAATAAGAATAATAAAACCAAAATGTTAGATGACGTGAACTCAATAAAAGGATATATAGATTTTAGTATCAACGAGCCCTAATCTTGTATCGTATAGTAACCATTTTATAGCGACTGTGAAAGCCTTCAGATTTCATTTATTCATACTTCGATCGTTTGATACTGAAAGTACACAGCCTATAGACAATATTACCAAAGAGTACATCGTAAACAAAACTATAATTTGATCACCAAAAATGCTTGTAGTAACAATCGATACGGCCTTTAACATAATTTTATGTCGAGATTCACAAATTACATCGAGCACTTGAAAAACATAATATCAACATTTAACGACTGTCGCGAAACATGATAGAAAATATGGCGTCATTAAATTATGTAACTCTCGTAACCGTAGTTTATCTTTATTTGTACGGTTTTACTTTCAAAGCTATTGTTATTTGTACAGATTACAATCTACTATTTACGATTACTATTATACAATGTTATATAGATTTATTGTTTATGATATCTGTTTGTGTCTGTTTTAACTGCAATATTAACAACTTCATACTAATAGGCATATAAAATTATTTGCGATTTATTTATATTTTTTTATAGTAAAACTTTTTTGTTTATTTGTTTAACATAATTTTGAGTTATATTAGAGAGTTATATTATTTTATAGTCTCGGTGGACCAGTGGTCGAGCACACGGCTTCTGATCCAGAGGTCCGGGTTCGAATCCTGACACAGGCTCACATTGGTGTGAGCCTGTGTCAGTGACAGTGACTTTTCGAAATTGTTTTCGGAAGTTGAGTGTGAAAAAAAAAAATATCGATGACTGAAAACTTTGTGCCCGGTATGGCAATAGGTTCGCCACCTATTCCATTTGGGACGTAAACATAACGGCGAGACGAGGATTAATAGCCGCTGCCCACACCTTCAGGTAACAGAAGGCATGAAATAATGTTAACAGTCTGGAAACATTTTATATTGAAAAAACTGTTCCTGTTTAATTCAAACTTCAGTCGCTGTTTGCTTTTGTGATTAATTAGAATCTCTTTTAAGAAGAAGATTTGGGCCACTATTTATTTTCTATATGTTTTTCTCTCTACATGTAACGTTTACTCTGAAAATTATAAAAAAACACAATTATTTTGTACAATATACATTCAGTTTAGTATGTAAGTTTTTTCGATGTAAGTAAGTAATACGAGTACGGTTCAGCTGAATAAATATTTATTTAAGTAAATTTGATAAGAGAAATCCTAAAGTTATAAATTCATAGTTCATATTTTGCTTCAACATAATATTATGCAATTAATACCTTCACACTATTAATAACGGTTGGTGTGAAATAAGTTGTATCTCATCTTCACCCATTTGTTGATTTGACAAGCGAGCTGTGAAGTGTGACTTTCTGTATATGGGCGCCTTAGAATATTACATACTAAATACCGTTATTTGTATGTTGTAAATGAAACGCATTTGTAAAGATTCTTTAAAAAATATTTACTATTTATACTTTATTGAAACTCTAAATGCTTCACAAGTTTGTGATCATTGCATCGGCTAATATACAAAATACTTTTAACACACCTATGCGGTATCTAATTTGATATGCGACTTCCCCGTCTCATTGCATTATCGACAAATTTATACAACTAAAAAAAAATTTATGACTGACAATTTGTGCCCGGTATGAGAATAGGTTCGCCAACTATTTCATTTGGGACGTAAACATAACGGCGAGATGAGGCTTAACAGCCACTGCCTAGACCTTCGGGCAGAAAAAGGCGTAAAGTTATGTTATGTTAAACAATTAAAAAATATATTATGTCACTATAAATTCTTCAATGAAAGAACTTGGGAGTTAATGACAATGCTACAAGCTAATAAGAATTAATATAATAACAGTTTTTACTATAAATATTAACTGCTTATAAATATTGTATAATAATACAATTTATAACTTGGAACTATCAATTAATAGTCGCGGTGAAAATTAAATTAAATATTTCCTCAAGAATAATAAAGTCAAATAAAAAAGGATATTAGTTTTATATAAAGAAATTAGCTGACCCAGCAAACGTTATCTTGCTAAAAAATGCAGTTCTAGATAAACAAATAAAAAAATAGGTTGATCGTTGAGGGATTAAAGTTAAGAGTTGTGTGTAGGTATTTAAAAAAAAAAACAAAAATTTATCGAAAAAAATTAGATCATGGACATTAAAATTTAGGGTGGGATGAAAAATAGATGTTGTCCTATTCTCATACCTACTCGATATGCATACGAAATTTCATGAGGATCGGTCAAGTGATTTCTTAGGACTATGGTAACTAACACTATTACGCGAGAGTGACTTCCTTTTTCGCCAAAACATCCGATAAAAATAGTCGCCATTAGTATGTATAGATGTTGTGCATTCAAACAGACTTTGTAGGAGTAACTGTTTTGGAGAAGCAGGAGTATTTTCAGCGATTGCTTTAAACTCAGCTACATTTTACGAGTATATATTGGCTAATATTGAGTACTGAACTCAGCGGCGCCTCCTGTCTAAATTTGTACCGTTCCATATTACCGACACATTATCCCGTTTTATGACCGATAAAAGTCAGAAGTAACGCACTACATTTGTGGGGCAGCCCTTATTTTCAGAACCTAAAATACCGTTTTCTTTATTAACCCCCCCCCTTTCTGTCCTTATATTTTTGTTGAGCATGCATATATTTTTATTCTTTTTTTAATAATTTGTGTATTTTACCACCGAGCCATAAAATCGTATGTTGGCATGAGTTTTATTATTGGCGCGTGATGATTTTTCTAATACGGAACTTTTGCTATATAACTCATAAAAGATTTAGTGACGCTAAAACTGTGATAGAAAGCGGCTGCTAAGCTTTTATTATTTTCTTAATGTTTCACAATATATAGATTATGGCAGATTATGATTGCATGCAATTGAGGAACTTTTCTAATATCTCTCATAAAAGTTTAAGTGTTGACATAATATTATTCTATTTATTTATTTCTAAGATTTTCGCGAATCTCACGCATTGATTAAAACAACTTTTAGGATTATATCGCGTTTATTTATATTTATTTCCCGACGTTTCGAACTCTTTACAGAGATTCTCGTGAAAATGATCTCTGTAAAGAGTTTGAAACGTCGGGAAATAAATATAAAAATAAACGCGATATAATCCTAAAAGTTGTTTTAATTAATATTATTCTTCTATATTTTATAACATAGTTTTAACATAAATTTCCTATTCCGCAATATTCTACACGTAATCATATCGGTTAGTACTTCCAAATTATAAAGTATAAATAACCTTCCAACCAAAAAGGTTCATAATGAAATGTCCGATTTTTCCGAGAAGTTTTATTTAACAAATTATATGTAATTTGTTAATTATATAGTAATATATATAATTAAGATACAAGATACTTGATACGTAAATTAATAAAGTAATTACTAAAAGGTGCTGTTTTTATTCAAAGAGAACTGTAAATTATACATGATATAGCAGAAGATATGAGACTAAAGCAAAAAATTTTTTGACGTATCATATTGAGGTGTATCTAGATAACTAGTAAATTAGTGTACACCTGTATTTTTTAATGTTATAAGCCAAGAATAAATTTTATGTTATATTTATTTAAGTACAAATATAAAATATCCTACTATCGCATAAAATAAGCCTCTGATTGAGTCACCACTACATAAGAGCTCCTATCAAATTGCAGGCATTTCCTTTAATTATATAGCTAGAATACTTACTCGATCATAAAATCATCGTTTAAAAAATCAACGTCAATTTTTAACCCTTCAATGGACTCTGAGATCGTGGGAATGCAAAAAACTTCCCCCCGAACAATTTCGCGATGACACCCGTTGTTCCATTCACGAATTTCCTGCACGCAATGAAACCGCAAAAGCGCACTACCTGTTACCACATGAGCACACGGTTGTATTTTCTTTATCAAATTTTTGCTACCATATTGTTTAGTTAAAAGGTTTCCAAATAACGTGTCATATTTCAAAATATTTTGTATTTGATTGTGTGTTATTTACTCTTATTTGTCATATTCTGTAAGCAATTGCCTTTCGATATAGTCGTCATCTTTATCATCGTCACCACATCAGACTATAATCCTGGCGCACACCAATGATTTTACCGAATTCTTTTCGGAAAATATCAATTATTCATTATCATTATTAATCATTGTACCTGACACATTTGAAATGTAAAATTCCGTGAGTTGAGAGGTAAATTTCGCTGCCTACACTTTGGCATAGAAAAAAGCGAGCACTAAAAGCATAACATAACTTCACGCCTTTTTCCACCGGAAGGTGTAGACATCGGCTTTTGAAACTTTACTCGCCGTTATGTTTAGGTACGTCTCAAATGGAATAGGTGGATATTTATTGCCTACTGCCATACACCGGCCACAATGTTTTCAGTCATCGATATTTATCACACATAACTTCCGAAAAAAAATTGGTAAAATCATCGGTGTGCGTGTGATTCGAACCCATGGTTTCTTGATTCAGAAGCAGGGTGCTCGACGGTCGACCACTGGTCCACTGAGACTATTGTAGTACTAAAAAACTAGCTAAAATTAGTTCTAAATGAACTTCAAGGAATCTAATTAACTGTGATCCCTTTCTGAGAAACTGTTATCATGAATTCACATTTCATATTAATATAATCTGTTGATTCCCAGAGTTGACGTGTTAATTTTTGAGCAGCTTTTCTATGTAACAAATTAGTCCTCTAAGTTCTGATGAAGCATGAAATAACATTGATATTACATGTTGGCATAATACTTGTAAATTCCGTAACATGAAATTTTATTTTTAAATTTAAAATTGAAATTTCTCTTCATCAATCCGTAAGCTCGACGTCTTTCCTAAGCAAATTACGAGAAGCTACTCTCAAGAGACGTATAAAATTTATGACTCGGGTTTACTATTCTGGAATAAAATTATTTTGTATTTTTAGACCCACGAAATTTAAAGTCCCAATCCTTATATACTAAAGTTATGTGTACAATCTGTGAGTGTGAATATGTATGTCAAATGTTTGATTGCGGCCAGGAGCCACGTAGAATATTTTAAATGTTATCAAAGGGAAAATATATTTATGATTTCTGACTTCATTAACCTTTTTAACCTTAGGTAAAAATAGTGTCCTTTGGCTGAATAAAATATATGGTCATTAGATATGTAGTGATCCTATAACCATGCAAAATGTTGTAGCATTTCATAACTATTTATCATGCTTTACTAACTGAATTAAATCCAAAAACTCGTTATGTTTGTTGTAATTTTTGCCTATACTTGCGTGTATATAAGTATATATATATTACCTCGCTTTTGTATTATATCGGGTATAATTTTGTAATTTATCGATATTTACCTTGCAAGGATTTGAACTCGAGAGCTTGTGATTCTAAAGCATATTACTAAAACTCTAGATAACCGAGATGATATTATATTATGTAGCCACTTAAAAGTTTCAACTTTTTAACATAATAAAACCGTACAGGAAAGTTGACGAAGCATTTATTGGCGACCGCGTACTATGCTTAAGATAACAACTCCGTACATAAAAGCAAGTTGACAAATACGGTGCTCGCTTGAATATGGATCTAAGATAAATTATAAAACTTAACATTGAACGCGATAAGCTGTCGAGACACTTTGTTTTCTTCAGAACACAAAGATTAGTGAGGAAATTGAATATGATTTTGCAAGTTTAACCGAGGTTTTCATGAAGCTATACTAGCCAGCTGCTAGCTATCTGAAAAGCTTGATGAGGGTTATCAGAGTTTGTATATATGAATTACAAGTGTTATTTCATCTATTATTGTAAATATTTTATTGAATATATTACTATTGTAAGATTACACATCTATTATTTAAGTCCTATAGCATTAACAAAAACATGATTGAACAATTAGAAGAATTGTTCAATCATGTTTTTGTTAGTGCTCTTGAAATAAATAAAATTTATTTTTGAATTTCATTACTGCGAGGAGATTCTGTTTCAATTTTACTTTTGAGTTTAGAATTAGCATACATATAACATATAAGATACTTAGATAGATAAAACCTAGACATAAAATGTGTACATTCACCAGTAAGTTTCACCAGTAGGTATATAAGTTAATTCACTTTGTAAAGAGAATTACTTAGAAATTGAAAATAAAAAAATATATATATTTAAAAAAGCGTAAATGAGCACAAAGTCATTTCATTTGGAAACCTTTAGAATTTCCGGCGTAAGCAGTGGTATTAATAATATTTAAATTTCAAATTCAGCCTGAGTGGCGTCCGATGTTGTTAATTTGCTAGCGAGAGAGAAAAATAGCTCTGGAACAACAACGTTTAATTTGTACCCATTAATAATGATGATGAGGACGTATTACCCTCTGAGGCCGGTATCTTTTTTTTTTGCTGTAGTGGTATTATGATATCAAGTTGGGAAAAAAATGAGTTCACTTACATTAATAAAATTAGAAAGAAAATAGAAAGTAACCTGTCCAAAATTAATAATAGTATCAATTTTAATTTAAAGTAATTTCAAGATGTGAGCGCTGTGTAAAACTACAGAATGAGTCAGTGAAACCAAGAAATGACCTGAAAAAGAATGTTGCTAAAGTAAGAAACAGTAGCGACGGTCTGATTATCTAAATAGAATGGAAGATACAGGAACCAGTATACAGTAATGACTCATAAGAATGCATAGTTGACGGCCCTCGTGGCGCATTGGTAAAACTACCGGCTGCAGCAATGAGGTCGGGGGTTCGATTCCCACCCGAGCACAAATATTTGTGACAAACATAAATATTTGTTTGGCGTCTGGGTGTTTTTCTATGTATTATAAGTATATATTTTCAAAAGAAAAGTATATAATAATATGTATTAATATCCCTTATCTAGTATCCATAGCACAAGCATTTAGTTGCTAAGCTTGGAACTAGAGGGCGCTGTGTGTATTGTGTCCATGATATTATTATTATAGTTGAAGAAGTACATCTGCAGACTGAACACACTCGGTGTGTCTTAACAGATTGCACTCCATTTATTTACTAAAAACTAAAAAACTCTTCCACTGGATCGCCGTGACTGTGATATTAAAATAATTGATGCCATTATGTAACTATTAATAAACTATAAGCGTGGTAGCAAGTATTATGTTACCAAATGTACTGCCAAACCAAAAGTGAACCGGTCATGTGAAAAGTGTCAGTAGAAGTTCTAACAAAATTATATGATGTTGTGAGTGGAAGGATTTTAGACACCGATTATATACGAATACCCGGTTGGTTTCGACCTACTTCTTAATTTTAAAAATAAGTAGAATGACCTACTATTAGTCACTAAATGAATAATATTATTACTTGGCTGCTTATCTATGGACGCTATAATAAAGTTTAAGCACACCACAGTGTTCCATTCCTCTGAAAATTGATAGACATGGAGTTATCATTTGACAGTGTGCGTGCAGTAATACTCTGTCACGCAATACTTTGGCTATGCCATACCCAGGTCATCATAGATCATAAAATACTACAGAGTGACAATTACATATAAATAGATATCAGTTGTCCAGTTTTGTTAGCAAATGCATAAAATGGCTAGTATTGAAAAACTGGAAGTTAAGAGTAGGTATTGCAATATCCAAAAGCATTGTTAATTTACTCAAATCTGTCATAGGTAATCGAGTTAATAAGTATAATAAAATATAAAACTCCATTGTAACTGTTATAAGTTTTACCCACAAGTAAACTAATGTTAGACTCTATCAGTGGTAGAGCCAAGCAGTTCGCTGCATGAATGGGCCGGCTCGACCGGTGAAATACTACGACTTCTCAGAAGACCGATGTAAAGTGGCTCATGCCGCGTTTTGTTCGGTGAAAGAGGTACCTGTAGGCCCACCCCCCTTCCCCATCCTTTCCTATCCCCTATCCCTTAAAGGTCGGCAACGCAACAATAACACTATATGTGTTGCTGGTGTCCATGGGCGGCGTTGGTTGCTTACCATCAGGTGACATGCCTGCTCGTTTGCCCTCCTATCCCATAAAAAAAAGTAGCCCAGTGCTCGAGAATATCGATGGCTGAGAATTTTGTGCTATTTATGGCAATAGGTTCGCCACCTAGTCCATTTGAGATGTAAACATAACGGCGAGTCGAGAGTTTAACAGCCACTGCCTACACTTTCGGGTAGAAAAAGGCGTGAAGTTATGTTATGTTATGTGTTATGTTAAACTAAATTTTTAGGTTAAAAGTCATTTTAAATACTAACTTTTATGATAATAAATAAAAGTTTCTCTAGTGATTTTCCATAATTTTAATTTTTAATCATGTGGTAATTAAATAGTTTCAAAAATATTTTTTATACATTATGTATGTCATTTATATATATATCTCATATAATTGAGCGTCTCTTGTTTGAATTCTACTCTATGTCATAAAACGGTGGTATTTACGCCCCTATTCGTCAACAAGTATGTAATAAAACTCGCCGTGGACGTCAACGGTGCAAGGACCCTTTCATGTTTTTTTTTATTTCATTCTCACCCTTTTTTAGTATAAAAAGTAGATGTTATCATATTCCAGTAAGAGCATTTTCAAAATTGGAATTTATGACCTCTTTATCTTACGCTTCTAGTTTTTTTTTTAATCTTTGTCTAGAATCGAGTATAGTGCGTGACACTATTTCAAAGGACTTAATGTTTAGACAGTTAATAAAAACCCTTGAATTTTATCATTTTTAGTACGCGGAAACGTGCATCAGGACATCGAGCTAAATAAATCAAATGACAAAAAATACTATTAAAAATACTTTTTTTTTTAAATAGATACCTCGTAAGCTACTCAAAATCCTGTACTCCATTTACATATCACGACAATTTTAGCCCATGATCGATATTTATCACAGTTAACTTCATAAACGACATGTAGTTATGACTTTATTATTTTATTTTTAACCAGATGGTGATAAAGACAGCTGGATGTACTTTGGCTAGCAAATTAAATATTTTCAAGCATTACATCTAGATACTAATTAGTTAATGACGTCATTGAGCTTGGCAAACCAAAACCAAACTCAAATAGTATTGAAACGGGTGTGCCACTATATTTTATGTAATTAAGAATTCAAACTGTCACCACGGTCGGTCACGCCATCTAGCGTGATAGTCACTCTCCAATTAGGTTGGCTTTCTTACAAAAATACCGGAGGTAGGCACCATTCTGCTGAATGTGTATATAAATTTTTGATACGGAATGTCAGAAATATCAAGTTACCTTATTTTATTTTCATTAAGAAGATCGCCGCAGTTATAAACAATAAAGCCATTATATTTTTTTTGTGTTTATGTGTGGCTTATTGTGATTATAAATTTGATTTATGTCTACTAGTTTAAATTAAATAAAATCTTATTAGTCGATTTTTAAAGGGTTTCCACCGTTGGAACCACCCGGATTTTAATCCCAGTAGACACCAGGAAAACGAAAATATATATGAGATAACTGAACAAAATTTGCCCGGATGTACAACAATGAGATCGCCACTTATGTCTCGTTATAAAATATTTAATTTGACAAAAATACTCCGTTGCTTTTGTGTGTTCAGGCTTTATAAAGAAAAATATTTAAAATATAACTTCACGCCTTTTTGTATCTGTAGGCGTAGGTGGCTAAGACACGTCGACTCGCCGAATTTTACGTCCTAAATAGAATAAGACATAGAACCTAATGCCATACACAATGTTGTCAGTCATCGATATTTGACATACATAACTGCCAAAGAGAATTTAAAAAAAATAATTGTCGCGAGCCAGTGATTCAGAAGCGATAAAATATAAAAAAATATTTACCTATTTACCACTGAACAAATTAATATCGTATTATAAGCGCATAGGCAATCTAGATATATTATGTCTAATACAGACTGGCAGAAGAAATACACGAACCCAAAATTATTATAACATAAATACAAATAATCCTGTTTATGACGACTGAGTGCTCGAATATTATTTTTCACTCACTCACGTACTAGGGAGATTTAGAGTCGTTTCCTTTTAACGCATTCTAAAGAGACCTCTATACGAGCAAATAAAAACACGTATAACCCTTTTGGAATGGCGTTGCCGTTGTTTCTATTATCATTGCTTGCTTTTTCGAGGGGCGTCCGACTTTTTTATTTTTTCACATTCGAAAAAAATAAGCAAGCTCCGGATATGGACGCCCGTACCCCATCTGTTTTATTAAAACTGCGATATTGATCTCCGTAGCGCTGTTTTGCCGTTTGTGCTGAGAACTTTTAATTGAATGATTCGATTCGATTTGAATCAATGCAATCGCAACTGTTAGTTGTTTGACTTGGTCCAATTTAAGAGTGCTTATAAATTACATATGGAGTAACGCCTCTCGTGCTGCCCCGTGTCATGATGATTGGGTTTCCTTATCGCAATATCATTTCTTATGATCACTGTCTGTGTGTTTTTCATTTAATAAAAAAAAGGTAATAAATAATAACTTTTGCGGTGCTGATATCACCTTTCTTATTTTTTCCATATAATTGATGGGCATATGTTTCTTAAAACAAACTTTATTTATGAAGTATCGAAATTTAAATTTACGATTCAAGCAGACGGGTAAATCGAAATCGTTTAATGGAATTGCTTATTTATATGTACGTTGTATAAATGAAAGGATAGGAATGAAATTTTAAACTTATTTACAGCAGATTCAATCAATTACGAAGGGTTTGGATGGACGCTACCGAAATATATGGGTACTTGACATTTCAAGATGGGTTCGATGTGAACAAAAAATTCGTCGTCGTCGTCGTCCGATAAAAACTTTGACAACCCAATGGCCGTTCGCAGCAAAAACAGAAAATGCCCAGTGAGGAGAGATCCGAGTAAAAAACTGGCACCCTTAATTGGATACGGAATTTCGCAGTAGGTATTATCAACTACCAATCATTAATGTGCTTATAATAAATTGTGCAATTTCACGATGATTGGCATCATTCCTTTCAATAGCCTAGTGACTATTGGCACAACACACCAACTCTTGATTAAAAAGTTCTCATTTAGTGTACAGATTTACACCAATGACTTTTCGGAAAACACTAGTGATATTACGTTCGAGAAATATCGATAACTGAATAAATCGTGCTCAATGAATGGTAAGTAGTAGGCTTATTGTCATACGTCGGGCACAATTTATTATGTCATGCTACATCTATTATATGGGTTGAGCAAATTCAATCATCGTATCAAGGCATAATGATGCTACACTTTTAATTTTAGACGGCGTGAAGCTATATAGGTAAATATTTATATACTTACGTGCTGGTAATCTTATTAAATTAGAAACCTACCACCTACGGAAGCAAAAGAGCCAAATAAGAAGTAGAAATAGTCGGTTTTCAATTAATTAATTAAATTTGAAGTTGTTCTTGTATAAATGTTGAACGAAATATTTTGGTAGCTCTTAGAAAAAAATATATTTAAGTTGGAACTTAGAATAACTTTTCAAATCACGTTAGATAATTCTCATTTTATCCAATAAAATACCATGTATCAATAGTCAGGCTACAGAGTAAGACTTCACCCCACTTGCAAATCTACAATGACATACGCCAACTGGAGCAAGTTAACTTGGCTATAAGCTCATCACAAGTTAAGAGATCTCGTTAACTAGGCCAACTGGGACTAAACAAAGCTCGCGGTTATAAGAACGAACAAAGCCAAGCTTGTTAAGAAATTGCACTGTATAAAGGTACAATTCTCCTATTCTCTCATTGTCATCAAATGTCAACATTCCAGAAATTTCGAGATAAAACTTATTCTGAACCTAAAACAGGTTATACATATAATATAAATTTGAAAAAAATAAGAAAGAAAAACAAGTGAGTGGATTATTATCATCAAGAAGTAATATCGTTTGATGATTTCCACGCGTCTCGGGCTCAAAGACACCGGATATTTTGGACTCTCCCGTTATCTGTTTTGGAAGGTTCACGCTTGACTGGCCCTTTGGCGATGGTGAAACTTTTTTGTTAGACTCGCTATTTTTTCTTGATCCCGTGGCGGAAATCTAAACAAAGAGACGGGAAATAAAAGAAAGCTAAATGGAATGCCTGGTTCTGTTACAAAACTTGTGTAAGTTGTAGTGTTAGTATTTTATATTATTTTTTATACTTTAGTTATACATTGTACGCAACATTTGTAAAATTCTATTCCCAGAATTCTTCATACATACCATAACCTTATTTGTTTAACTCAACTTGTTAATAAGAACATATAGTAGCGATTATTGTTTCCATCATTCAGTTTTAGAAATAAATTAAAGTTTAAGTGATCGTTCCAGGTACAGTTTAATTGAACAGTAATATTTACGTAAAAATCTGTTAATAACATTTTGACAGTCGCAATTTTCTCATAGAAGTAAACAATGTTCCGGAGGAAATAGTCGTTTTATAAATAATGTGTAACAGATAATAGTGTTAATATATACTCATTAGTCATTACAATGTTTTTGGTGGCATACATGTTTATGTGGATAGGGATTCATATTGACACGAAACAATGGTCCCTACATCTTTCCATTTTCATGGTATGAGGGTATAAAAACCCACTATTACTTCCGCCCAGGATTCATTGAATCAAAAGTAAACTTTAATCTTGTGCAAGGGTCAAATTTTAGTGGTAGAAAAACATTTGATATCAGACACACCAAAGATGAAGAAAATGTTCACTAGAATTGACATTAAGCGTTTTCTCTTCTTAAAGGATTCATTGATGAAATTCTTAATTGCTTATAAGCATAAGAATATTTTCATAAAAATACAATTAATGTGAATATAGGATCACAAGGTCCGCAAATAGAAGGTATTCACATACAGAACCACATGAAAACAGAAATTTTGTTCCACTAACCGATCTCATAAAAATATTTTTATCGAATTGCATTTTTACTAGTTTTCGTAATTAATTTTTATTTCTTACTATCATTGTTTACCGATAGTTTTATTTTTTACCTGAATAATTCAAGTAAAACTACTTACAATTGCATTTCAATAGCAGTACACTAAATCAATCTACAAATTTTATTTAGTCTTTGGCAACAGTAAGTACGCAAGATCAAGCAACGCGTGCACTTAATCAAGCGTTATGCCAATGAAGCTGCAGCAGTTGAAATTGCGCGATACTCCGGACGATTTACCAGCACGGGCTATTTGCCTCTCAACCGAGATTCTCTGATGAATGTGCGGCTTTCCACTCATTTTCGTTTTTAGCGGAATGGTGTGTGCGTACTATCAACAATATGAGAGGACGCTATTTGAATTTAAAACAATAAACATGTTTGTTTAGATCAACAATTATGTTCCACATTTAAACGATTGACCGTTTAATAGTACTATCAATTTCGAAGATTTTGAACAATTTGCTAACCAGTAGGATCATTGCTAAACTAAAATTATATATTTATGAATATATTTCTACAGCTAATAGCGAAGCTTCACGATTCATCCAATGCATTAAGGTTTTTTAAGGTTACTTTCGGGGATATGGCATTTGAACAAGGAAACTAAGCCTAAGTTTAAAGGATTATTAAATGTAACATTTGGTGATTCATTACATTAGTTTGTAATTCCGTTTTATGTTTAAACAATAAATATTTATTATCTATCAAATATGTGTCCAGCCTTTGTTATGCTCCTTTGTTACGAGGTGTAAAAATAAGTTATAAAAATAAAGCTTCCAAGACGAAAACCAGTTTTACAAAAATACCCAAAATCACGGTGTCCATTGTTAAGCCAGTGGGGGGTGAGGTGCGATAAATTTCAAATTGATATTCTGTCAGCGAATGTTTTTATTTATCGACTCGATATTTTGTTGTGTTATCGAGATGCATCAAGAACAATACTCATCAAATAATTCACAAACAATTTATTTGAATTGTTACGAGTAATTGTAGTTGTATTGAATTGTTCTGAGCGTGGTGGTGCATTGGTAAAACGACCGACTGCATAATGGAGGTTGATGGGTTCGAACCTTACTCAAAATATTTATGATATGCTATGCATAAATCTTTGTGGGCTAGTGATTTTTTTCTGTATTATAATAATAAAATACGTAAGCTCATTATTCCATTTGGCATGTAAGGACAAATTTGGTGAGCCTTGGCTTAACAGCCACTGCCTAAACTTTGATGTAAAACAGGCGTTTAATAATACAAAAATTACAAAAATGACAACAGTGAGCAATTTTTTGCCTATAAAATAATATAAATTTGCTTTGTTTTCACTCGTCATTATGCTGATGGTAGAGTAAGTATTGACACCACAGATCTTGATAATATTTACAGTTTCATACCGCAAGTAACCGTTATGTAGGTTTTGTTAGTTGGAGTGGTAATTTGAACGCAATAGAGCAAGAATATTCAAGTACTGAAGTAAATGGAATGTTGACCATAATTGGAACGATTTAGCTGATAGTCCAATGGTATTTGTGGATTTTTTATTTATAAATTGATTTCAAATAAAAAAATGCAGACAGATTCCGGGTAAAGTTTCGTGTTTCATTAAAAATTAAAAAAAACTCGATTTCAGTTTTTTGAATTGTTAATGAAAGACGAAACTTAACTTAAACTTAAAAACTTTAACTTTTTAAAAACTTAGCTTAGCTAGCTTAAACTTATCCCGACGAAACAGTCGATAGTATTTTATTCGTATTTAGAAAAACTACTTAAAGCCGAACCAACGACCGAATAAACTGCGTGTTACTATAATACCTTAAAAATGTCCATATATTCTACTTCTATTAATTGTAATGTAATAATAATATAATGTCTTGGGAACTAATCACACAGCGCCCTCTAGTTCCAAATTAAGCAACTAAATGCTTGTGCTATGGAAACTAGATAACGAATAATAATACATATATACGAACCCGCTAACCTCGATTCTACACTCGGTAGTTTTACCAATACACCACGAGGTTCGTCAATGGAGGCGCATTTTAACAAAAATTCCGCTTCATATTAAGAGTAGTCAGCAATATGATAGTATTGGCTAAAATAATATTGGAAAATCTTCATTATATTTCAAAATAAGTCAGCCAAATTGCATCTCGTTCTTAATACCACATTCTGATATTTTAAGAGATATTTTATTTCATTCTTTACAAAGGTTCTTTAGTCTTAGTGAGCAATGATTTTTATAATATTTCTTTGACTAAAAATTATATTAATTTAACTTAAACCGATTATTATAGATATTGACTGAAGATTAAATTACAATATCTGACATTGCAAACGATATAATTGTCGAGATCACTGTCTTAACTAATCCAGGATCCTATTGAATCCTCTCGGGGCGGCGTTTAGTCACAAGTTTGGTTCAGCTAATTGCCAATATAACTCTGACGGCTATTATCCTATATAGTGTGTGACTATTATGCATATAAATAGTACAACTAATGATTGTGGAATCTTCATTAAAACAGAAATGTTAAAATAAATGTTTTACTAGTTAATATAGTGAGATACATAATTTGATAGGTATGAAAACTTAAAAGAAAGAAACCAAATTCAAATATTAGATTTTGAAATATAGTCATGGCTTAAAATTAATTATATGATCAGTAATCTTAATCTTTCCTAATAGAATTTTGATAAGTTATTTGTGTAAGCTAGAATTCGATCCCACGACTGTTTGGTTCAGAAACGTGGTGTTTGTCCTCCACACCACCGAGAGGACCATATAAACATATCTATGGTACCAGTGTATAAATTAACTCTATTTTACTGTAAGAACATTACAAATGAGTAAAAAATCTTCTCAGCTTAGTAAATTTACTGCGCCAGGTTCACATTCCAAGGCATTCCTTAAAAAATATATATTACTCAACCCACCCAATTATATTGTTGAACAGAACAACGGAGAGACGCTATAAGCCCATATTATTTTAACACCAAACTGGACTCCACACATGTTCTGACTTTTTTATCACACACGACCAAGATTTATTTGATTCTTTGTAAATTAGGGAAACTCACGAATCTTTTGAATGTCTGAGATCGTATAAAAGAACATACTGTGTTTTAAAAAAACTGATATCTGTTCGTTTTATTACAGCGACAAAATCTAATTTGTTAATATATGAAGTATGATTATGCTTGCATACGTTGACAGAGGGTGGGTTTTTGGAATACAATGAATTTTAACTTCTGTCATTTGGAACATTTGAATATTTAAAACGGGGTTGTAATATTTCCGTTTTGTTTTAAAATATATATTTTATGTGTTCGCCGAGTGTTTGGAGACAAAACTTTTTTTTTATATAGATACAACGTAGGGAAGTTACTACAGTTATAAAAAATAAAACGTTAGCGTACAAAAAAAACATTGAAATTTTATCGGCCATTGTTTTTAAAGTTATATAATTTACATTATGCGGTAGCTTTTAAACACATTGTTGCCTTTTAAAACAATTCGTTTATTTTTTATCAGACTCGCAACTACTAATATTTAATACTTTATATACACTAATTTATCGCCATACTTTTTTCTTACTCTTTTTGCCTTAAAATAAAACTCGACACTTTCTGATTCAGAAGCAGTGTGCAGAACCTCTGGTCCGCCGATAGACAACCGAAACATCGAGCTAAGTAAAAAATATATTTACAACATACCTATTATTAACTAATATTACTATCTAAGCCATGACGTAATTTTCTAGCATAGATGTAGTCATTTACGGTCGTTCCAGGAGGTTGCAACCTACCGTCAGGTGAATTTGTTACCTTATTGCCCACTAAAGAGCTTTTATCTGCAAGGAGCAAAGGAGGTAATCTGGATATAATTCTCAACTTATATTATTCTGAAGCCGTCGGACTCTACAGTCGGTACACAAACTTTATCACGACAGCATCGTAGGGAGATTAAGACTGCGGCGGGAGGCGGATGCATCGTCATGCTCCCTTATGTTTGGTGCAAGTCAAAACATTTAACTTGAATACCAACTTAGACTATCATCCAGGAATTTGGTATAACAAAATAATTCATCATTGTGGATATTGACGATTGAGATTGTCTATAGAACTTGCAATTTGATGATTAATTTACAACGAAACTTCCCCATAGATATATTCATAAGTATTGCAAAATGCCAAAATCTGGAATACTCCCGACTTACTGTCACTACTATTTCCTGCCTACTTCATGTTAATATTATCGTTATAATTAATAAAGTATTTTTTTTTTATCTACTTGAAAAGTACAAATTGGAAAAATCGCAATACTTGCTTAATATATCTCTCCTATTTTGCCAGCGCTTAAATTATTACCAGTTAAATAACGTACTTAGGAAACCCGTTAATTACAGGTTAGATACGTCAAAGTTAAATTAATCTTTATTAAAATCCATCCAATCCAAAGCAGTTTCCATAAGTGCACATGTAACAACAATTTTCGTGATATGTTTATTACTCATTTACGCCAAAATGATCAAACAAACTAACCATGCCATTTTGTTCTAGGACAAAAAATAGAACATTTTCATCTCACTACATGTCTTCGTATTAATCACTTAATGACACAAAACCTTGCAGGAAAAGTTAAACTCTATGCAGACAAATCACACCCGCTACTATTTTAGAGGCAATCCTCGTCAAATTTGGTCGCCGCGAGTGCATAAAGAGTTTTCAGTTATGTTTGACATCAGTATACCAAAACCGACCCAAAATTCGACATAAAAAACATATTACCTACAAAGTATAATAAAAATATATTTATTGTCCTTGCAAATATAGCAATTACAGTACAGAATAAAAAAAAAGTAAAATCAATACGCCGATTGCTTTACACTTGAGTTGTTATTGAAGATGCCTCTAAGCCTCGGGGAATGGACAAAATAAAAATGAACAGTCTTGTTGGCTTATCGGAATAGATTACTTTTTCGAAATGTCCTCCAGGGGAGTTCGAACGCGAGGAAGTTTTTTTTACTATATAATTCGTTAAATTTCAAGATAGATTTGTTAACATTCCTTTTTGTACATTGATATTTTCCAATTAATCTTATAAAAGATTTGGTCGTGATTTGTTGCTGTTTCATAAGGGGGTTTACGAGCAATCCGGTCACCTGGTGGTAAGTGACTAACGTCACTTATGGACACCTGCAAAAAAGATAGTATTACACTTGCGTTGCCTTTGAAATAGATTAGGAAATGAGATAGAAACTGAGGTCGAAGTAAGTTGGCTTCCGAATACCTCTCTTAACAGACGAAATACAGCATGAGCCACATCGATATCCTGAAAAGTGGTAGCATAGGACAAGCCGATACTCATACTCTAAAACTAGTATAAAATTATAAATTTAATATATCTAAGAATTTTCTTAGTTGTTTTTTTTTTAATGTTCGTTCTTTTAAACACTTGTGAGTTTGAATTGCGTGTGGGCGAGAGTAATAACTACTATTTTACAAATACCGGCGCTGCCTACCGCGCGCAGTGAGACGCACATTTTCAAGTGCCAGCTTTATATTTCCGAGACTATTTTTAATACCAATTGTGTCCAGGCACTGTTTTCTTTGTGACATGTTTACATTTAGTGTACGACTGAGTTTTTTCATCGATTTTTTGTTCTTACAATGACTTTGTTTTAAGAAAAAGCTTTTGGTGTAAGCAGCAGTTGTTAAGCCTCGTCTCGCCTTTATGTTTACGTGCCAAATAGGATAAGTGGCGAACCTATTGCCATGCCGGGCACATGGTTTTTATTCATCGATATTTATCCCACATAACTTCCAAAAATAAATTCGAAAAGTCATTGGTGTGAGTCAAGACCACTGGACCACCGTGACTTCTAAATAGAAATATGCAGTATTTTTATAAATACATACATACACACATAACTTCACGCCAAATCCCTTGCGGGGTAGGCAGAGAGAACAGAGCGCCACAAGGCAAGATTCCTACACGCCTCACTCGCTTCGTTGACTTTCATAACTCTTTTCATGCACGCGCGTCGGTTTTTGAGGCTCCTAACATCACATTCCTCCAGAACACGTTCTATTTGGTCATGGAATGTGTGTCTTGGCCGTCCTCGTATCCTACATCCATCCGCATTTGCTGTATATCTGCTTAGTCAGTCTTGCATCAACCATTCTTTCTACATGTCCGAACCATCGGAGCATGCCCTTTCTCACTTTTACACCGACACTCTCTTTCAAACCAACTTCCTTCCTTACAACCTTGTTTTCTACGCGGTCAGCGAGAGTCACTCCGCAGATTTTGCCCAGTGCCCTCATTTCTACCGCGTTTATTCTACTTTCATGCACACTCTGCCATACCCAGCTCTCGCTTCCATAAGTTAGCGTTGGGATCAGGACTACATTGTGGATTGCTAGCTGGGCTTTTCTGCTAATGTTTTTTGCGCCCAGGAATCTGCCCAACGCTCCATTTACGCTATTTCCTATCGCCACTCGTCTTTCTACATCCGCGGTGTACCTTCTATCCCTTCTGCTGCTTTTTTATAAATATTCAAAACAATATACTATAAACAGGGAAACAGCATTTTAAAAAACTATTTTAGATATGCAAATACGAATTTACAAGATTTCTCGATTGTTACCGCACATAATATCTTTAGTCCATGTGTCTTAACAAAAGGTGTTAATATTAGCAAAAACTACATTCTTTTTTATCCCTATATTAATTATTGTAAATCGAAAAAACATATTTATTAAGTCGCTTATTGATAGACGATATGATGCTATCATGAATGGATTTTTTTATAACGTCACAATATTTTATCTCATTATAATTCGCCACGGGATTCCGTCTCTATTTCTTTATTATACCTAACAATAGTCTCTTTAAATTGTTTTAATAGACCCAGAGAAAACAACAGTCATTTCGTATTGTTGCATATGGTATCTATCATCCTCACATTCATAACACCTGGTGTTTTTATAGATGTTATCATGTGTGTTATAATTGCTATTTATATGGCGATGATATTGTTTAATCACGGGTCCAACACTATAAAAGTTTGTTAGATTTAAGTTCAAGTGAAAACATTACTTTCAAATATCTTTTTTTCAATTAGTGAAGTGATTCGTAAAGACGACTTTCTATGTGATTTTCAATAATTAATTTAGGTAGGCATATTTTTTTAGTAATATACAGAATATTCCTAAAATGTTAACATACATACATACATACAATCACGTCTTTTTCCTATGAAAACTGCCATGGGAAAAAAGAGACTAATTCTTTCCATTTGCGACAATCCTGACATACATTTCTTGCTTCCTCCACTCTCATTATCGTTTTCATACATGCTCGTCAGTTGTGGTCACTCATAACCTGGCCTCTCACCAACACATCATTGGTTTGAGGGTGGTAGGTCCGCCAAGATCGAACTTTGCCGGTTCGCCCTTTCAAAGTTGTCTTAAAAATTCGTTTGTCAGTCTTCTTTCGCCCATCTTTTCTACATGTCCGAATCATCTAAGCATTCCTTCCTATAACCTTGTCAATATATCCTCTTTCACACCAAAAATATTAACCATTTCTAAATTTGGTTATTAGATTTTTATATTTTATGTAATCAATAATACGTATGCCTTGTGTTACTTTATTAAGTATTTACTTTATTACAATTTGATTTTGTTGAGTGTCTGTCATATCACAATTTACTGTTACAAACGTTCTTACTAGAAAATTATTCATGAAAAGATTGTTTGTTAAAAAAAACAAAAATCTTTTAGATATGTAACCAAGTACTGTTTTATTTGTGATTTAAATTTTGTTTGTGTTTTGATGCACCGTACTACGGGAGAATGAATATATTTCTAATATTGAATGATGCATAGAAACATGAATACTGCATGGAATAGAATAATAAAAGATTTGAAACACGAAAATGGTTTACAATATTTTTAAATAATATATATAGTATTTTTAAAGTTATGGAAATATATATAAAAAAATAATTAAATTATATATAATAATTAATTTTTTTTTAAACATAAGTTTAAATTATTCGAACTTGATTATCATTTTTTGAAAATTATTTATTAGTTATTTTAACCATTTTTACAAACACATAGCGTTTCCTAGAATTAGACAATATATTCACGTCTTTTAAATCTGAACGTTTAATTATCAAGAGTTATTGTCTTAATAAGTTTCCAGGTTCGAATGCTGACACCAATATTTATCGATATTAAAATGTATGTAAACTACATCAAATCGTGTGAAATATGTCACTTAAAACCTATTTTATATAACACTTTACCATCGAATGTTACTAACGTTGGTAAACATACCAAAGTTCCAATAAATGAACCTATACAAACAATAGTAATATGTGGCAACAGTATTACAAGCTTCAGAGGTTGTACAAAGACTTAGCACCGGCTTACTGTCCCCCTTTACCAGAAACCAGTGGACGGCGAAATTACCTACAGACAGGTAAGCCGCTTTCTTTGATAGATACGTTATAGGATATTGGAGCAAGAATGGAAACTTACTGCGTCAAGTGTAAAATTGTAGACATGTCTTGTAGTTGGGACATAAAATAGACGTTGTATTATTCAGTTTGTTAGTAGTTGGAGATAACTTATTGTACCAACATAGTAACAATATATAAAGCACGTAGATATAGTTTCTTATTATGGGATAGGAGGGCGCAAGCGAGCAAGCGTGTCCGTGTACCTGATGGTAAGCAACGTGCGCCACCCATGGATACCAGCTACACATATAGTGTGACTGTTGCGTTGCCGACCTTTAAGGGAGTAGGATAGGAAAGGATGGGGAAGGGAGATGGGTTTTCCTCCGGGTACCTCTCTCCCCAGACAAAACGCGGTCGACCCGGCCCATTCATCCAGCGTATTGCATGAATGGGCCGTCTGATTATGGACCAACATTAACTAAATTCTATACAGACATTTAGATTGTGTGTGATATCGCTGTAGAGAATATTGTTATCCAATTTTAGGGTGTCGAAAGAGGCGGCTAAGGAGTGGCAGAGTCACACAGTTCAAGAATTAGCAAACTCGAGCGCTGAATGACCACGGCTCTCAGAATATCGCCGTAAAGTAGCTCATGCCGCGTGTCATTCGGTGAGAGAGGTATTTGGAGGCCTATCCCCCCTTCCTCTTCTCTCCCATGCGACTCCCCTAAAGACCGGCAACTAAACTGTAAAACTATTTATGTTGCAGCTGTCCATGGGCAGTTGTTTACCAACAGGTGACTTACTTGCTTATATAACCTCTTATTTTTAAACCAAAGGAATTTGATCTGATGAGGACTCGTACTACAAATCTCGATGGCCTAGGCAATAAACACTGCTACGTCTAATTATGAATACTAATTATATTATTATACTTTCATGTCTAAGTAACAAGTAATCTTTTCAAATTAACATAATTCCCAAATGTCAAACATTGTAGTTGAAACAACGGCATAACATAAATTCATTGAACGCAGGTGACCTCGCCCACGTCACTCTTTCCGGTCTTACACCACACTTGTTTACTGCTTCCCCGCTGATCTTACAACTTCATCTTGTAACCAATGTTTATATATTTATGACTATATAACTGAAATTTATGTAAGTATAATATGGTAAGAGAAATACATAAATTATTTGATTAAATAATAAATAATTTTCAGTATGGAGGCTTTCAATGCAAAACGATCTTTAAGTGGAGCGAATAATTGGATTAGTATATAGTTAACTAAATAATTGCATGTCACAGAAAATAGGCAGCGTAATAGTAGTTTAATTTTAGATTAAATAAAATAGAGTCACTAATAGAGAAGAAGAAAAACCATTTTTTTTTTCATTGTTCAATTATTATTTATGTACTTTATGTTTGCTATTCTTCTGAATTTTGTGAAGATTAAATTTAAATTAAGCACAAACTCAGATGGCACTAAATAATGATTAAATCTACTTATTGCACCCTACGAGTAAAATAAACCTCTATCTTAATGCATAAATAATACTTATTGTTTTTAAAATCTTTGAATAATAGTAATAGTATTCAATTCAAAGTAATTTCTTTTCATTTTAGTCCATAAGAAGGTTTTTTAATGATTAAAGAAAGGCGCAGTGGTCGAGCACACGGCTTCTGATCCAGAGGTCCGGGTTCGATTCCAGACACTGGCTCACACCAATGACTGTTCGAAATTGTTTTCGGAAGTTATGTGTGATAAATATCGATGACTGAAATCTTTGTGCCCGGTATGGCAATAGGTTCGCCACCTATTCCATTTGGGACGTAAACATAACGGCGAGACGAGGCTTAACAGCCGCTGCCTACACCTTCGGGTAACAAAAGGCGTGAAGTTATGTTATGTTATGTTATGTAAAGAATTATTAAAATGGACATATTTTAAGAATTTTGTTATTATTAAAAAGCCTTTTGTTGTAATATGACATAGGTTTTATTTATTCTAATGATTAGGACAACAATTTCTGGAGTTTGAAGTACTGTTTGTACTACACAAACAGTACTTCAAACTCCAGAAATTGTGTTTACCTAACATTCATCATCATTTTCCATCCTCTATCCCACTCTGAGTGGTCTCGGCACAACATGTCATCCTTTCAAACTATCCGTATTGTCAAAAGTTTTGGCTGTGATTTTATGACCGTTTTTTTATTATTATTATAAATAAATAATATTTGGAGCACTAGATGTTTCTAGTCTAACGCCATCCATTTTTCAAAATTAGGCAGCTAAATGTGGGTTTAGATAAGATATAAAACGCCCTGAGATCATACAACATCCACCCAACAGTCGGTTGTTTTATCAATGCACCATGAGGCCCTTTAACTCTAGGTAATCTACTTAAACTTGCGATGGAAGGCAAGAAATTTTTATTAAATATTGCTTACACGAATAAATAAAATTGAAACACATTTTTAAGAATTATCAGCGTCGCTTGATACTGAAAAAAAATACTAAACTAAATTAAAAATAGCAGGTATTTTCATATAGAGTGTTTTAGAGGAGCTATAAATTTCATACATGTAAAATTTAGATTTAAAAATTAAATACAAAACATAACATAATTTCACGCCTTTATCTACCCGAAGGTATAGGCGGCGGCTGTTAAGCCTAGACATGCCGTTACATCATCGATATTGTCACAAATAACTTTCGAAAACTCATCGGTGTGAGCTCGTATTCAAATCCACGATTTCTTGACTCAGAAGATTGGTGCTCGACTAGTGGACCACCGAGACTATAGTAAGTAGTAACTAAACTTAGTAGTCTAATATATAAAATTCTCGAGTCTAGATGTGCGTAATTGAACTCCTCCGAAACGGCTTGACCGATTCTCATGAAATTTTATGTGCGTGTCGGGTAGGTCTGAGAGTAGGACAACATCTATTTTTCATTCCCCTAAATTACAAGGGTAGCCCACCCCTCATTTTTTTTTTTTAATTTTTCGACATATTTCTGTTTCTTATTTTTTTTATAAAACGGGATACAAAAATACATGCAACCCTAAATTTTCAACCCCCTACGATCAACCCCTATTTTTTAAATTTTATTTTTCGGCAAGACAACGTTTGCTGGGTCAGCTAGTTACTTTATAAATTTATCTTTAATAAATAATTAAGTAACTAGTTAATCATATAGATATTCACAGGTTTTTAACGATTTTACTAAATGTCAATGATTTACATGTAAGTACTTTGTTATGTTCACACAAAAGTATGTAAATTATGCAATATGAATATCGATGTAACGGCGAATAGCCATATAACCAATAATTTATCGTCTCAATATATTTATCCATCTCGAGATTAATTACGTTAAGATCAAATACTCGAATAATAGATAAGACTCTCGTAAATTTTGTTAAAAAAAATATGCGTATACAAATACATATATAAATACTGACTTGTACATCCAACGCCTTCAATACGAAACCACCAATTAAAACTGTACTGAATAATTAATTATATCTACGTTACAGTCTATCAAATACATACATATGTGAATATTTTATGCTTACATACCGTTTAGATTTTACAAACTATATATTTGTTTTTTTTTTTTACTTTCAATGATATATCGCTATATTTATTTTTTAAAAGTCTCTTAATCATAGCTCTAACGAATAAGTATTGTAGGTGTAAGTGTAAATTAACAGCCGTATTGACGCTATAGGTAAAAAAATAGGTAATTATAATGTGCTGGATTTTTTGTTTAATATTTTGTACTTTATGTGAGATTACGCCTCGGGTTATATTATATTAAATACATACTCACGTTGAGTGCCTTGCGGGGTAGGCAGAGATAACATATTGATATCATAAGACACGGCTTTTACACGTCTCACTCGTTCGCTCGCTTTTCTACATTAATTACTTTTGTCATACAGTTTCGATTTTGAAGGCCACTGACCTCATTTTCTGCAAGTTTAATTTGGTCATATAAAGTAGCAAATGGAAAGAACTAATATCTGACTACCCCCATGGAAAAAAGGCGTGATTGTATGTACCCATGTATGTATAATATATTTTTAATAGACACATTCTATGTTTTTTTGGTTGTGAATACGGCTTGTAAATAGTATGATTAGTATCCCCAACTCAATCGTTAGTAATAACCAGTTGGGTATCGAACTTGCACATTCAAAAGCTACTACAGTAGATATGGCATGAAATTATATGTATAGGTACTTTTATTTAGCAATTTACTACATCAGAACCGGAACCGGAGACCTCAGTACTAGTGGACGGGGTACTGAAACGGTCATCCAGACCAAGTCATGGTCATCCAGAGCAGACAAATTCACATTGGTCTGCACTCGGTCTGGATAACAAGTATTTGAACCGAAAACAGGAAAATATTATAAGCTGCATTTCAGAAATGGCCATGATGAAACCAACTGAATAATTCTTCTAGATTTTATCATTGAAATGTGACATTACAGATATAAGAGAAATTGTTAGAAGTAGTAAACGCTGTACTATAAATTAAACAGCAACAGGAGTGACAGCAAATAGCATTGCTAGATAAACTTGCCACTTATTCGAGAATGAATATCGTAAGTATATTTCTTTATTTCGTTTGACAACTACAAATCTTGGTGCACCCCTCCCATTTCTACTATGTGTCGAATACTCACATGTTACACAGTCACACAAACAATTATTTGCTTTGGTCTAAGATTGGTACAGGTTATAAGTTGATAGCGATTTAATCAATAATTAAATACTTAATAGAAATAGTACAAAGCAACTGCAATTATTAATTGTCCTTAATTTAACAGCTGGTGAAACCGCTACAATTAAACCAGTCAAATGAAATTAGGTATTTTATTTGAAAATGCGTTCAAAATTAATAGTACCTAATTTGACTTATCATTCAGAAGCTAGTTGATAAATCATCAGACCACTGAGAGTTGTTCGTAACGTACATAACATTTATAGGAATACCAGGTATGAAGCGGATTGTTATAATGTGACAATGATCGTTAAAAATTGTTGGTCCTAATATAAAGTCAATATTTAGGCCCTTAAAAGATTATTTAAAGAAAACGGCTTGTAAGTTTTCCCGAATTGAATAAAAAATTGTCAAATCTATTTGGAAACTTTGTAGATATAAACATATCCTAAATCTTTTAAGATAATCGCATATTTCTCTAACTTACCACCTTAACATGTGATGCTATTCTCCTATAAATAGGCACAAGCGATGAGACAATACTATCCAATCCACTCAGAACAATAGAATAGTGTAGGTACATATCGAAAGGGTCCAGTCTAGACGGTATCTCGTTTGTCTTATGTGGCTTAAGATCGCTTGCAGATAGCTTAATCGAATAGTCTAAGATGAACGCAAATTGGAAGTGTCAGTATATGTCTAGCATATTAATCTACGTGATAACAAGTTCAGTATTTTTACCTCGATCTTTTCTTTGCGGATACTTTACACTGTTTGAAATTTTCACAAATTTGAAAACTATGTCTAAGAATGTGTGAAAACTATGTATATGTTTTGCCCGGTATGGCAATAGGTTCGCCACCTCCATTTGGGACGTAAACATAACGGCGAGACGAGGCTTAACAGCCGCTGCCTACACCTTCGGGTAACAAAAGGCGTGAAGTTATGTATGTATGTATGTCTAAGAATATTTCACAGGATTTTTTGCCATAATGCAAAAAGCTATCTATCTAATAACGCATTAATTTGTAAAACCAATATACAAGATTTATTCTAATACTAACCGAAACAGCAAACTTTGTTCCGCATCAAAAGTAAGTTTTACAGTGTTTACAATTAAAATGCTAAACCTCGTAAACTATCAGTTGTTCTTAGTATATTATACATGAATTATACATACCTACAAATCACCTTCTATCTATTAAAAAAAACCGCATCAAAATTTGTTGCGCAGTTTTAAAGATGTAAGTATATATGTAGACAGAGAGCAGAAAGCGACTTTGTTTTATACTATGTAATGATAAAACCTCCTTTCATAATATAAAAAAGTTTCTTAATTAATTTACCAAAACTTCGACAACATAAAATTTAACAGTTGACTTACATCAATTATAATGTTGTATTATAATTGTCGTAAGCTATAAACAATGGGGTCTTTAGACCTTTGACTCCCTTTGTCAGAACTTCTAAAATACCTATAATAATTAATTTAATTTTGAATAACTTTATGTCAAAGAAAAAAATACAGTAAAATTTTTGAACTGAAATATTCATACGTTTTCGTTTGAAACTCGTCTAAAATAAGGTTGTCAAACCTTCATCGTGCTAGTGACAAGCGAGTGTAAGTTTTTCTAACTTCTGTCACCCTTCAAATGTCACTTTGATCTTTTTAACGCTCAGTATTATAATTCACATGGGAATGCTACGATGCTATGAATGATATTATTAATATCTTAATGACAAATTTTAATTAAGTGTTTATTTACGTTTATATGTTATAATGTGAATAAAGTAAGTATCTAAGCAATTTTATATCTAATTCTATTTTTTTTAATAAATAAATATACGTCTGCAGAAATCACCATGTTAATTCCAAATGTTTTTGCAAGGGTGGGGATCGAACCGGTCGACTTTTACTTTTTCTTTAAAGTCAAAATATTTATAGCAACAGAAAATAATAAGTTTTAGGTGTTTATTGGGAACGTGTTCCATAAACACTATAAATGTCGAACCTAAATCTTTCAAAATCACACTCAGTATGGGAGCTTCACTATTTCATGACTTCAGTTAGGGGAGGTTTGTTGTATCAAGGTTATATAGCAGGAAGTTGCACAAATAACAGGACACAAATATAAACAGATATGATACAAAAAAAATTGTACTATCCAGATTCCGTTAATTAAAATAAAATATAATTTAATCTACATTAAGCTTTCATTCAAATCATTTCATCATTTTCGAAGTTTTATCGCTTACAAACAAACAAATATTTCCAGATTATATTTAGTATGTGATTTCAGCTCGCTGCTGGAATGGGCTGACTCGACCGGTAAAATACCACCATCACTCATTACATCGAGGTACTAAGTCGGTGAGAGATGTATCCGGAGACCCGGGAACTGGGAAAGTGGGAAACCGAGAATCCCTCTCCCATTTCAATTTCAATTTTCTCTCTAACTTAACTAAAAGACTGGCATCGCAACTGTTACACTATCTGTATTTCCGGTATCCATGGGGCAGCGGTAGTAGCTCACCATCTGGTGACTCGCTTGCTCGCTTACTATAAAACAAAATATATAAAATATGTTTAAAATGACAGTTCAATTAATGTTTTTTTTAATATTCTTTTTTTTATGTGATAGGAGGGTAAACGAGCAGGCGTGTCACCTGATGGTAAGCAACCAACACCGCCCATGGACACCAGCAACACATATAGTGTTACTGTTGCGTTGCCTACTTTTAAAGGATATGGGTAAAGAAAGGATGGGGAAGGAGGGTGGGCCTCCGGGTACCTCTCTCACCGAACGAAATGCGGCATGAGCCACTTTTCGTCGGTCTTCTGAGAGGTGGTGGTATTTCACCGGTCGAGCCGGCCCATTCATGCAGCGAACTGCTTGGCTCTACCACTGTTAATTGCAATTCTATCCTTTTTGCAATTCTATTTGCAACCATTATATATTTACATTAACAAAGGATTTTTTGCATGTTTTACGTTTTCAAATTAACCCTTTGATAGGTATTGTTCCCTTTGTGAAGTGTGCTCAAATTATTACATCTAATTAAATAAATATAATCCACCTTTGCTTAAACAACGTAATCGTTTTATCCGCGGATTCAGTGAGAGTATATAAAAATGTTATACAACATGAACAATTGGTACAAAGGCTCTCAAGATAAAAACATATCCTTTCCAAATTATGTACAAAGTATGTTTCATAATGTTTACGTATTATTATTTGTATTTGTAACATTAGCACCAGCTAAAAGTTACGGATTCCGATGCATGATACTCGCTATCTTTCACATAAAGGTTGATTTATACCCGAAAGTGATGACCGCAGTTATTATGCATTGACATCTAGAGCTGTTTTCGTGCAAATCAATAAAATAATTGAACTTTGATTTGAGACTTCTGTTTTAGATGAATGGATTAGGTCACGCATTAGGTTAGCAATCTTTAATTAATAATAATAATTATTAAAATTTTTTTGTTAATTTAGGTGTTTTTTAAAATTAATGCGGTGTGTTGACGATGGTGTTTACAGCATATTAATTTCTGTCTAGACTGATAATGCATTTGAAAAATTTAATTAGTATCTAATATAATAATAGTGGTGGTGGCGCAGAAGCCACCAGGCTTGACCGGTGAAACCCCGTGATCTTTCAGAAAAAATGATGTAATCTGGCTCCTGCGCCTTTTTTTTCTGTGAGACGGTACGGAGGTTTTACCCTTCCTACTTTCCACCGAGCTTCCGCGACCTATAGATAGGCTATTCTTCGCACAGAGGATTAGCATTGCCATTCAGTGTTGCAATGAGTCTAGTCTTCTGGGCACGCTGCCAGTAGATCGCGATGCGGAGAAATTTGATTTCACCTAGTCTTTTAATTGTAAATATTGTAATTTATTTGTTTTTTCTTAATAAATATATTAATATACTTTCATTTAGCAAACATTCTATTTCGGATTTGGTAGTCGTATCAACCGATTGTCGTAACCAATGATCATATAGCATACAGTATCAATAATACACGATGTGGACATACAAAAGGCGGTGCAAGATGTTATGATTGATTCAGGTGCACTTACACAAGTATGTGGGTGGAATAATTTGTTAGTTGTATGGCTCCTGAGAGATGAGGCAGCGATGATGTTAGTAAAGATAAGACCTGGTATTTATATGATGAGAAAAGCTTAAAAAAAATAGGCATATACGTGAAACTACGCTGAACGATGCGTTAAATGAGAAACAAATATGTATTTCCTTTTTTATTATAATTTAGCTATACCAATTTTTGCTGTTTAACCTTTGTAGTAATTACTTGTAATGATTTCGAAACTTTAACAGGCCTAAACTATAGGTATATGCGTAATTTATGTTTGCAGGAAAATTAGTGGTCTGGATGTCGAACTTCTCACTACTGGTTCAAGAAGTCTTTGGTTCGAACTTTGGGTCATACCATTTGTATTTTGGAAGTTTTGGAAGTTATGTGTAGAATAGCCATTGCCTATTTTCGAATAGAAAAAGACTTGAATTTACAAAAAATAAGATATATTTAGAAAAAATTAAAAACATTAATAGTTCTTATTTAATAAGTTAATAACTTCTTTAGTAAATATATTTTATAAATTAATATTTAATTTTGTTTCATGGTCTGATGTGGGTTACCAAAAGTAAAAATCATATTTTAAATTCCCAACTTTTTGATTTTTATTGCCAAAATATGGGTACTTTCTGTATCAATGAAAATAGCTGCTGAACGACTACCATCTTTTTGTTCATTACTCGTGAAAATGATATCTGTAAAGAGTTCGAAACGTCGGGAAATAAATAGAAAATAAGTTCTAAATAAACGCGATATAATTCATAAAAGTTGTTATAAAGATTCTTGCATCGTAATTCCAAGAATATGGCCATAGTAGTTCATCGTATCAGTATACAACAAACCAATCTACATTATAAACCCTAATACACCCATACAGCGATTTAGTATTATGCCATGTCATCTCTTGAACCTCCGGTAGACAGGCTACATTATTCAAATACATTCGTTTCAATTCCCTTCTACATATCGTTGTAAATGTAGTCTAAAAATTTCCTCATTATTCTTAACTCGTAAACATAGAGTTGATATTTGTATGTTTTTAAATGTTATAACGGCAAATAGACATCATGACCACTCCTGGTAACAAAGCCATGTTAAAACATGAAGTATTAGCAAGACTATTATGTAATTATACTATGGTAATATTCACGACATTTTTTATATCACACATAAACAAATAAAGTTTTGGCACAACACATAGTACTTGATTCATTATTATATTATTTTTTAAGTTAATTACTGATGTTCTTTTTTTTTTTTTTTTACGCGAGGAAATGCTTAATGTACACCCCCGCCTTCGAGCGGGATCGGCTCTCTCCCGACCCCGCTCGGCGGCCTCCTTCTGGAGCATCACAGCTTCGCAGAAGGAGACCACAGCCCTCCAAATGACTGATGTCCTACACTTCAACTTGCCTATACCGCAATGCCTGAATACCAAAGTCTTTGAACAGTGCGTCTTACCAGTAATGACCTACGGTGCCGAAACGTGGACACTTATGGAGGAGCTAGTCCACAATTTTAAGCGAGCTATGCTCGGAGCATTTGTCAATACGCTATATTAATGGTCCTGCTGGGTTTGGTGAAATGCAATGACCACTTAGAAAATCAAAGTAATGTTGCTGCTTTTCGTTTGGTGAGAGAGGTATATGCCCATCGGTAATGAAATGGTGCTATAAACGGCGATAGGTGGCGCTAGCAGCCTTCCAACAAGTGGCCCAATTATCTTCCCTTTCTCATATCAAACATAATATGTAATCCTGATGGAAATAGTTATAAATGAAATAACACAATTGAGTTAATAAACTTATAATCATTAAAAGCAATCGAAACATATCAGAATAACAATGCTTTTTTAAGCGGATCATAGTAACGTCAGTGACCACAAGCCATGTTTTCACTCCATAAAGCTTAGCTTAGGTCCAATATTTTGTCGGTAAAAAAAACCACAAGCCGAGTAAATAAAAGCAATCGGCCCCTTTAAAATATTCGATTCATATTGGAAACATGATATTCGATAAACCGATCATAGAGCCCGCCACCGCAGAATACTAATCGAGAGATTTACGCCGACCACAGACTAACGTAGTACACGAATTATAGAAAATACGTCATAAAGTCAACTTTTAAAATTAAAAAAAGCTTAAAATTGTTTGTATTCATGACTTAAAAAAAAAAAATATTAGCTATTGAATGAATTGAACGGTTCTTGGACATAATATATTTTTGTGAGGAGAAATAAAATAAACATTAAAAGCAAAAAATATTGCCATAGTGTATCAGACAGATCAAATTTTACTGATATTTTGACTAATAGGTACTTTTCTGAAATCAGAGAGAAAAATTTAAAAG
Organism: Euproctis similis; assembly: GCA_905147225.2. Classification (NCBI taxonomy): domain Eukaryota; kingdom Metazoa; phylum Arthropoda; class Insecta; order Lepidoptera; family Erebidae; genus Euproctis; species Euproctis similis. The sequence goes on from LR990105.1 coordinate 13,769,782, forward strand.
CGGTCAGTTTTGTTTTATGTTTGGATGATATCTATTTCCAATAAGAAAACCATCGCATGGGATATTATGACGAATCAATGAGAATAACCCAAAATGATTTATTTTTAGGTCATTACGTATTGTTATAGCAATGTCAAATTAGAGAGTAGTTACTAAACAGTGTTTTCTGAGCGTTTTCTTGGTAGTCTATGAGGTGGTAAAGACTAAATCTAATCTGAATCTCAAAATTAATATTTTTGGGATTAATGTATATGAATATATTTATACTAGTCTATACAAATCTATATTAATATTATAAAAAGGAAAACTTTGTTTGTAACGAATAGGCTCAAAAATTACTGGACCAATTTTACAAACTGGACAAATTCTTTCACCATTCGAAAGCTACATTATCCACGAGTAATATAGGGTAAATTTTATTTTGGAAAAATTAGGGTTCCGGAAGATATTTGGTTTTTTCAGACACAAGGTATAGTACAATATATACGAATTCAAATAAATAGAAAGTCATCATTAAAAACATTTTTTTTTATTACTAGACATATTACTTATTTTTAGTTATAAATGTTATACTAACACTTTTAATACACAAATATACCCTTGATATATCTTGATAGTATTAGGTAACAAGGGAGGCAGGCATGAGTATTTATTTCGTGAAATACTCTGAATCGCACCTCCGTTCCGTTCATTCAGATTCAAGTCACGTATGTTGTGCTACAATTGTCGGCGTTTCATCCCGATCTCAGGTTTCATGAGTTTGCCCTGCGAGTACAAAATCTTTCTTACTTTTCAGTATAAGTGTTAGGTATTCTCCTAGGAATTCTAATGTACACAACATTGACAGAGTTCTTTACTCAGTGGTACGTTTATGTAGCTTTTTGATGTGACTTAATGTTTAAGCGCCATCTAGATTAGATTAGATTCGAAAGAATTATGTCAATGTCAATTATATGAGAAATACAAAGTTTTGGGATTTTTGAGATAATATCTATAGTAAAAATGGTTTTTAAATCGGGATCGAATCCGTATAAAACATAATAGAGCATACGCCAACAGACTGTAATTTATAAAGTCTATTCCCAATGATCAGAATAGTTGTGGAGCAATCACATTTTTTTTTTTATGCGATAGGAGGGCAAACGAGCAGGCGTGTCACCTGATGGTAAGCAACCAACGCCGCCCATGGACATCAGCAACACATATAGTGTTACTGTTGCGTTGCCGACCTTTAAGGGATAAGGGATAGGAAAGGACGGGGAAGGGGGGTGGGCTTCCGAGTACCTACTTTACGTCGGTCTTCTGAGAGGTCGTGGTATTTCACCGGTCGAGCCGGCCCACTCATGCAGCGAACTGTGTACAGGTAAATTCACGCTCTTAACACGTGAAGGTGGAGGCAGTGGCAGTTATATGCACAATTGTTTAATCCCAAAATGTGGCTAAATCATCCATATTTATTGCATACAACTTCTGCAGTTGTCGCAAATGTTGTGTACTCGAGATTGTTAGAAATGCTATTTTAAGTGTAAAAAGAGACACTGGTTTTCCAATACCATCATTGTGAAACCCAATGGACCCCTGAAAATTTACTCACATCCAGGATAAACGCAACCAAAATATACTGTTATTCGGCTGCGGTTTTCTGTAAAGCTGTGGTTTTTTATGAGCAAAACGAAAACCTCGATTTTGCACCATAAAAACTTTTAAACGTAGATACGTACCTAAACCAAAGTTATTTCTTTTATAAACCACAACTGTTCTACATTTAACTAACGTTTTTTTACAAATACTTTTCGATTTGGATTAACATTGTAAGTAAACAAAAACTGTGCTATCGTAAATTACTTTTAGGTGTTAATTAAGTGGTCTTTTATTTTTTATTTTATTTGTGCTGATATCTCAATTCTGACTTGGCTAGAATAGTAGTCAATGTATTTATGTTTAGTATTAGTAATCTTTAACTGAATTTCAAAAATCTAAATTCATATGATTAATAAATCAATTGGCTGTGTGGCGCCGGCTTAGAATACCGCCACCCCATCTCTTCCCGTGGGTGTCGTAAAAGGCGACTAGGGGAAAAGGCTGGAAGAATGGGCAGCAGCATTCTCTCTGAACAAAATACAGCCTACTGAGATCGCCAACCCGCCTGCCAAGCGTGGCGATTATGGCAAAAACCCGCAATGAGTGAACGGACCGGCAGTTGTGGCGCTCTATGGGGGAGGCCTGTCCAGCAGTGGACCTCAAAAGGCAAATGATGAATAAATCAATTTAATGTTTTAAAAAATTAATGTTGTAACTAAAAACAATAGTGTAGGGAGTAAGTAATAAAAGCATTATAGGTATTACAAAAGCTGTTTAAAACTGAACACAAATATTTTTAGTTATAGAACAAATTAAAATCATGGAATTCACCCTCGGATACATAATACAAGAATCGTGGATAGAATCAGATAAGTGAATCACAATAGAACCACAGCATAAAGACATCATATTATTCTACAACAATAAATTTCGAAAAGGGCGGTTTATGATACAAAGAATTGAGGTTTTGGGACAAAATTATAGCTGTTTTTTTTTTCGAAAACCTTAAGAACGACATCCCTTACTTATATTGTGTGGAAACAAGAGGAGTGATCAAAACACACGGTCTCGTGTTACATAATTTATAAGTATTTTTTACTTGTCCAACCAACGACTCTTGTGAGGCGAGATGGTCGTGGGATTTACAATTTCACCATAAATCAATAAACATGGACGGACAAACAATAAGTAATAATAGTAGTAGTTATAATATTACTTACCACTGGATACGTTGATTTTTATACAATTTAATGAAAAAAAATGTCTGTCGGGTCGGATATTTGAAATAATTAAACAATCTTTCGGACAATTAAACAGAAATCTGTTTATGTTTTAATTTCAAATATCCGGCGATGCATCAGTTTTTAGACAGCATGTACTAGGTTTTATGAGAAGTAAATTAGGCTGCTTCATTTTTCAAAACTATCTGTAGCATATAAAATAAGAGAATAGAGATGAAAAATCCAAACAGAGATTCTACGTTTATCCGATTAATTTTACACGAAATACACACAAAATTGACTACAAACACAGACAAATATACCTACTACCCAAAATGAGAAAATAAAAACAGCCAATCTATACAAATATTATAAAGAAGACAGACATTCACCATCGGAAAGCTACTTAGTTTAATTAATATTTAAATTAAATCTATAAACTGATGCTTAAAAATATAAATAGACGTTACCAATAATATTTTTTTATGGGATTTTAGCCAACAATGCAGTGGGCAGAAGCTGGTATCTAATAATAATTTAGCAATCAGGAGACATCTATTTTCAACCAAACACCAACGGCTGGCAAATACATTTTGATGACATTAAAAAAAATGTATTATATGCCGCTGATACAGTCGTAGATACTTAAATATTGTGACGGCATCCTGCTGTGATGCGTTTGCCAAAATGTGGGTGCCTTATCGAGTTGTGGCATCGACGACCTTTGCAGATGTTCAATATCGTACATTTATAAAGTCTATTACATTCTCCTCTACACAATGATACACTGTCTTCTAAAATAGTAAACATATTTAGTAGTTTATCATTTTATTATTTTGTCTATTTCGGTATAGGTCTTTGTCTATTTTAATAGCAATATGGTGGTTGCATTTTATTTTTTGTGAATCTCAACATATTTCTCAGCTATTGGCATAATAGTTAATATTAAACTATGTATCATATTTCACACTACTAGTGGTAGCACTTGGTCAATAGTAATAAGTTTAAGAATCGCTGTAAAGTTATCTACTTCTATCTAAGCAGACTCGCATATATATTTATCATATAATCATACAGGTACTGCACGGGACTATCATTTGTGTGCACACAAATCAAACAGATTAAAAACGTTGATTCAGCGAATGAACGTGTAAGAATTTCTAAGAGTCTGCTCCTGGTATCAAGATAAAAAATATATTTATTACTCTTGTCTAACTGCACGCGATCTAAACAAATTAGAAATGTAACTTGATACATTGTACATCCTATATATATGTTTTTCTTTATATATTTTAACTTACTTCAATGTTCTAACACACACAATACATAGATTGTGTTTCATTAAAGCAGCAGCAGCTATTGTTCACATACACTTTCTCATTTAAATTGCACAATTAAATAAAGCCATTCATTAATTTGGGAAATGAGATCAAAATGTTCGCTATCGATAGTGCTGGTCGATACCTTTCTTGATCAGTTAGCTAGCTAGCTAGTTTATATTTTGTGCTATTTATTGGTAATACTACGAGTAATGCTTCATATGTTCTGATATATCACCAGTAAGCACATAATTATTGTCTATTTTCTTTGTTCAATTAATTTGTTGCATTGGTTTTTTGTTTCTTTATTTAAAGATAATGAAACCTTTTGGTCCTTTGCTAGGAGTTGAAGGCTAGTACTTTCTGTTATTGCAAAAATGTGAAAAATAAACGATAGGAAGTTAACGGGACACGACAGTGCATTCCTAGGTGCTAATTGGCTCGCATGTACTGTGTCTCTCGCATTGATACGACGCTTCAGGTACTTCTGTGTGTGCAGTTTTTTAATTGTACATTGTTATTCACTTATATAATTCTTTTTTACCTTTGTTATTTAATCATTTTAATGATGATCTTAATTTATCTGATCACTTTTATGCATATATTAAACATACAATTTCACCAAAAATCAAAAAAGTATTCCCAACAAAAGTTGATTTATGCATAGAAAATTAATTAAGAATGTATAATCTTTTTGTGTTTTGTAGCTAAAATTAAAGTCCAGTTATATTATATATTATTATTAGTCCAATATATTAGGTAATATTATTTTTACATGTAACGATGATAACGGTAAATCAAAAAATAAATATTTTGTATATGATGATATTTGTCTCTCAGTTGAAACTACAACTCAAGTGGCCAAAGCTCTCATCCACTCCAGAGTCTCCATTTACATTGCTCGAGTACCTACAAAAAGTATACACGCCATTCGAGCACACTTTAGCGCAGAGAAAAAACTACCAGGTGTCTACCGAAAACGTTCATTGTTCCAGTGAACGGGAAAGATTAATAAATCTTTAGAGAGTTGAGTATCTGTGGCCGATCTCGCGGGATGCGAGCTCTGAACCAGGACGCGTTATTGCAAGCCTATTCAGATGCCACAGTTGAGTCCAAACAGCCCCTTTGTCATGACAAAGGTGTCGCGCAAAGAAAAAGGGTCGCTATCGACGATCTACCTTATCAGATCCAGTTCCCTTCCGAGAGGTCTCAATAGGATAGTCTGCGTTATGAATGCAGCGGATCTAATTCCCTCGGTCACAATAACATACGAGAATTCCAATTTAGTTGGATATAGAATAAAGGTTCAATATAATGACCTTCAATAGTCTAGAGTTTTATATGAACTTTATAAAATATAGTATTTAAGTAAGTTTTAGGGAATATTGCATTTTTTGCGCCTACTCGTTCTCTCCTCTATACTATGCAAATAAAAATAATGAGATGCATGATTGTGGATGGGGCGAAAGAACTGTGTCAGAATCGTAGCTAATGTAGTGTATACTAGGTACGAACTAAAATTAGTATTTGTAAACAAGACGTTTGTTTTTCTATGCGCTGTTACCAAATATACCAAAATAATGTAAAATTATATTAAAATATATTCAGCTACTTTGGATATATATATATACAACGACATGCATACTAGAGACTAAATCTAAGTCCCGACATTATCTTCTTAAATCTACTATAAAATTAACTCCAAACATGGCTTTTATTTACCCATTTAGAATGATCATTGATTTAGACGAAAATAGTGTCATGCCCAGTTTGATTGATGTTTATCCTTCAACCCCAACTGGTACACTTAATAAGCTTGACATGATCTTTTGGCTTTCTAAAAATCGACAGTAAACACAATACCAACAATTGGTACGATCAAACGGAATATTAAGTTCGCTTGTCATTTTAACTATCATCTATAACATCCAATCATTCACTTCTTATACCTTATCTCCATGTACATAAAGTTCATTTTTCTAGTTAGTATCAAGAAGCAACTTATGAGAAAAGAGGTTATTGTCAGTCTCGTTTTATGGGTTATGATTTATGACCAATGACTCCCAACGGGTTTTAGTCAATGATAATCTTATTCAAACGCGCCTCTTGTGAGGTGCACAATGCTACCTAAATTAGCTATAGCCTTTCCATAAGCTATTTTGATGTTTGTAAGAGGTGCGCTCAGTTTAGTATAGTGTGCTGTGTGTGGTATCTACACACAAACAAGGTATCCATGTTATTTCTTATATCAATTTTTTTTTCTTGACGTTTGTTGTCATACAGCAAACATTTTGTGCTTTATGAAGTCATGTAATTTAGGGATCTTTGAAAAGATTTTTATTTCGATAAACACTTTGAAATACTATTGAATATCAATGCATTGAATCCGAAACTATCCCAATAAAGGGATATATTATTAGTATTACATAATATAGCTCAAACTAATGATTTTAATATTATTACGTTAAGTTATATTAATAAGTTGAATTGTTATAAATATTTTTTGTTATATTTAAGATTACATTATATTCATTCCAAATGAATATATGTCAACTGTTAAATATAACATTTATACTTTTTCAGAATACAGAAGCCTTATTCTTATTATTTTTTGTGATTATTATTAAGATAGAAAATTAAAATATACCACAAATAAACCCTTGGAGAGAAAATGACAAGTAACTACTAACCTTAATCATATTAAAACAAATTGCACGACTTTTATTTAGATTAAATAATGTCAATACAAATGCAGACAACTATCCTGAGAATATTTCTACTGCTAGCGTTATTTTTTTTACCCACATCAAGCCCAATCCGTCATAGCACGTTGTTGTCCCAAGACTATAACAAAAAATAACACAAGTAAAAAGTTTCCCATTATTCAACCCTTTCATTGTGAACTTAAGTACAGATTAGTTTCAAGGGAAGGGATACCATCTGAGCGACCGTTGCTCCTCGCAGGTTATTCTTCATAGTGAGATTTTATTGATAAGGATATTGGAATCATTTGTTATGAAAGCTTACTTTATCACTAAACCGCATTCCGGTTATAACAAGGAGTATACACCACTACGTCTCAGAAAAGCGAGCCTAACGTAACTTATGTGTTTGGTTCAGTGAAATAAATATATATTTATATAAAGAAACAGATAAGACAGTCTTTTTTTATGGGATTGGAGGGCAAACGAGCAGGCATGTCACCTGATGTTAAGTGACCAGCGCCGCCCATGGACACCTGCAACACATATAGTGTTACAGTTGCATTGCCGACCTCTAAGGGAGTAGGATAGGAAGGGATGAGGAAGGGTGGTGGCCCTCCGGTACCCATCTCACTGAACGAAACGCGGCATGATGCCACTTTACGTCGATCTTCTGAGAGGTGGTGGTATTTCACCGGTCGAGCCGGCCCATACTGAGCCCAGTCTGAGGTACCATAAAATAAATTCTAGACATATGAAAAGCTTCTTTTACATCGTACAACTTTGACTGGGCAGCTATTAGTTTTGGTATGGTATCTCTGCTGTGAAATTTGAATGTTTAGTTGATAAAAGCTTAAATCATATGTCCTTGAATAGTAATCTCAGTTTTATCCAGTCCAATTAAGAATGATCACAAATATCGCAGACTCACCGTATTAAATTAAGACCAATATATGTAGTGAAATTTTGCCATAGGGGAAAAGATTATTTAATAACGTTAATACTAATTTCTAGTACTTATGTCGATTAAAAGGGACAATCTACAAAAAATATTCCTTAAATTTTCAAATCGATTCACAAAATTTCTTTCCAATCTTGGATTTTTAATTAACGCTATCAACGGATGTCTTAATATACCGTCAACTTTTGTAGTTATTTTTTGTTTACACTGAGCGATATGCTTAATTAAGTGGATAATTGAAATGAAGTCAAAACACTGTCCATTCGATCAGCAGACCAAAACAAGTTAGTGTGAAATTTTTTATTCGTCCTGTATTAATCAAATCCCTTGTTTATTCAAGTTTCCATTTAGTTGCGCCGATGAAAATAACAGACTGATAGTGTCCGACCGAAGGTCTATTTTTGGCCGAAGCTGAAGCCGATTAATCGGTAATCTCCACAACCTTCGGCCGAAGGTGAAGCCGATTAATCGGCAATCTCCACAACCTTCGGCCGAAGCCAAAGCAGAAGTCTTATAAACTATTAATAATTTTATAATTTTTTTCAATATTATCCACAGCTAAAGAAGAATATCGACGTAAAGAGGCTCATGCCGCTTTTTTGTCGGTGACAGAGGTATCCGTTCTGAACTAAGTGGAGTCCGGTCCGTCAGACACTCACGTTTTCTAACAGTTCGTTTCGTCAGTCTCGGTGGCGCAGTGGTCGAGCTTCTGATCCAGAGGTCCGGGTTCGATTCCAGACACTGGCTCACACCAATGACTATTCGAAATTATTTTCGAAAGTTATGTGTGATAAATATCGATGACTGAAAACGTTGTGCCCGGTATGGCAATAGGTTCGCCACCTATTCCATTTGGGACGTAAACATAACGGCGAGACGAGGCTTAACAAGCCGCTGCTTACACCTTCGGGTAACAAAAGGCGTGAAGTTATGTTATGTTATGTGTGTAAGCCGAAGATCTCGCCGAAGATGGATTTTTTGCAGAAGTTGGCCGAAGCCAAAGATTAATTGTAGTAACAGCCGGATACAGTCAAAGAAATGTGAGTGCTCAACTTAATTTAAGTCGTTCTGCGGTCCGAAATGTTTATCGGAGGCACTTAGAGACTGGCGGCTTTGTTCGTCGCCAAGGAAGGCCATGATTTCGGGTCACAACTGAAAGGCAGGATTTTTTTTATGGGATTGGAGGGTAAACGAGCAGGCGTGTCACCTGATGGTAAACAACCAACGCCACCCATGGATACCAGCAACACATATAGTGTTAGTGTTGTGTTGCCGACCTTGAAGGGATAGGGAATAGGTAAGGATGGGGAAGTGGGGTGGGCCTCCGGGTACTTCTCTCACCTAAGGAAACGCGGCATGAGCCACTTTTACGTCGATCTTCTGAGAGGTCGTGGTATTTCTCCGGTCGATCCGTCCCATTTATGCAGCGAACTGCTTGGCTCTGTCCTGGTGGACACTGTTACTGGATCTCTCTACCACTCTACCACTGGATTGATTCATCGTGACGACCAGCTTGAGAAATCGTTACCTTACCTTCATTGAGATACAAAACCAACTTCACGACGTCCACAGAGTATCTGTGAGCGCGAGATGTTCGGAGAAGGTTAAAAGAACCCGATTTGGTACCACACAAGCCAGCTAATGGCCCCAAACTAAGGCGAGCCCACCGAACAGCGCGCCTTCATTTCGCGCGCACTCATTTAAATCGGACTCAGCATCATTGGAGCCGTGTACTCTTTTCTAATGAGTCTAAAATTGTGTTACATAGCAATGATGGAAGGAAGAAGGTCTACCGATGTAAGGGAGTTTCGCACAATGTTGCTTTGAAGAGAGGGTTGCTTATGGCGGTGGCTCATGGACTGGCTGGGCGCGAGCGGCAAAACTCAACTGGAGGTTGTTACAGGACCACGGCTGCAAACATTAAATGCTGAAAGGTACATTCGTGAGTGCTTAGAACCTCACGTGATGCCATACGCGGACTATGTGGGCCCAAATTTCCTTTTTATGCATGATAATGCAAGGGCCCATACGGCCGGCATCGTCGGGGAATATCTTCGGGATGTGATTGAGCACATGTGGGGCAAGCAAGCAAGCAAGTAAAATATATCAGGTTTAAAACTGCATCTATTGATGCAGTTCGTCGTCAATTAAAAACTATTGTTTTTGCTCAACCTAATATAAAATTTTAGCTAGGACAAAATGAAACTGAAAAAGCAAGGTGGGCCAATAGCCCAGAAGTGTATTTGTAATTTGTTAATAAAAAACTGCGAGAGGCCTATGTGCAGTAGTGGACTGCAATAGATTGATGAAGAATCAAAAACTTTACTGTTTTGGCAACACAACGTTTGCTGGGTCAGCTAGTAATATATTTCAATGTAACATATAGGAATAGTAACATAACAATATCATGATCCAATTACAAACTATTAACTATAATATTATCAATTAAAGTTAGAATAGAAAATTGATGGCAATTGTGTATAATAATATGCCTATTGTTATCTAGTTCGATAATACATGTCGCCGAAACAGACTAAAATCTAATCAGAAAACTTTAACCGATTCATATAGCATTCAAATTGAAATTATGTATGTAATTGTATCATTTCAAAGAACATAATAATATTCTTGTTTGATTGTTTGTTGATTATAAGTTGGTATTTAAATTAGAAGGGAAACAAAGCTGATACCTAAACAATATACATAACTTTACCCCTTTTTCTACCCGAAGGTGTAGGCAGCAGCTGTTAAGCCTCGTCTCGCCATTTTGTTATGTTTTAACATAAGAGGCTCAACAGCCGCTGTTACACCTTTGGATAACAAAAGGCGTGAAGTTATGTTATGTTAAATTTGGTTTTATATGGAAAAGGAGGCAATCAGGCGAGTCAACTTGCAACGATTGCACTACATTTAATTCTGTATAAATTGCATAGGTAAATAGAGAGAGAGAGAGAGAGAGAGAGAGAGAGAGAGAGAGAGAGGGAAAGAAAAAAAATAAAACTTTAAATTGGGCCACTAGCTGACTAAATATTTTAAATACGTATTGTAATGTGTCACTAAGAAAATTGACCGACCAGTTTTTATAAGCAAATTGTGAGTTTTTTACTTGATTTCTTTTAATTACTATTCTTCTTCTTAACTCATAACTTTTATAACAATTAAAACTTAAAGACTAGTGTCATTTTGTTAGTTAATAAATATATATCATTGCATAAAAAGAGTTATGAACATCACAGAATCGGGTGGGATTTGAGGAGAGAGAACATGTGTCCTGCTAAAATTTAGTTCTAACTGAATATCCACTGTGGAGTTGCCATGAAAATATAGTGTAATGCATTTTAAACATCAATGACTTTATATCAAATTTAACTCTGGTAGTCAAGTCATAGTATCAAGTATAATATAGTCTATATTATATAATATAGTCTATATCAAGTGCATGATGCACTTTGCTGCTGGAATAGGCCTGCTCGACCGGTGAAATACCGCCGTGGTATCTCAGAAAATAAACAGGTATTCAGAGGCCCACTTCTTTCTACCCTCCCTACCACATTGTAAAGAATAATAACGTAAATAGTTATAGAAGATCTTGGTTTCACAGATGTCCATAGTTGGCGCTAGTTACTAACATCATGCGAATCCAAAAAAATAGTTAAAAATATTATTCAATTACCGCCGATTATAAAGCGATCACTAACACCCAATCTTATCTCAAATGATTATGTACCAATCTAATGATATAAACATATTTTGGTGTTTAATAATGACCGTTAGTTTTACCTCTCATCATTATAATCACCGGTATCGTTACATCACAGTCGTTAATCACATATCTACCGAATATCATTAAATGTAACTAGAACAGCTGTTGCAGTTAATTATAGAAAGCATGCAATGGCAAATATGAAAATAGCGCAATTAAACTAAGTAATGCAATTAAATTCAAGCAACTGTTCGAATTTAGATTTCTTCGTATTCGTTTGATGAAATATCAAATCTCAAGCGATACTGTCCAACATATTTTTCATGCATGCTAGTTCAGTAAGGATAATATTTCATTATATTTTATAGTCTTCAATAAACTATATATAATTATGAATATATATATATATATATATATTTTTTATGGGAGAAGGGGCAGACGAGCTTGCAGGTCACCTGATGGAAAGCAATCACCGCCGCCCATGACGTCTGCAATACCAGGGGCATCACATCAGCGTTGCCGGCCTTTCAGATGAGAATAGGCTCGTTTCTTGAAGGTTCCTAGGTTCTTCTTTCCTTTTTCCTTATTAAAAACGAAACTCGAATGTCTATTCTATATACTATAATACTGTCAATCTCATATAAATTTATGTTAAATATTTTTATAACTCCAATCATGAAATATAAATAATTAGAATCAATACGCGGCATTTGTAACTTGTCCAAAGAAAATCTACGAATCCAAATAAACTAAACTAGTTAAGTAAATATAGTCCAATTTTACTAAATAATCTAACTTTAATAATGTACTTGTTATTACAAATTTTTCGCTATTAATTTTTTATTAAGTAAAAAGTAATATCACAACGAAAATGTATTCCCAAATGTTTTATAACTTATAATAAATATTATTATAAGATCCTATTATACAATTCTTCACACAATTTATTACATCAAAATATTTCTCTCAAGAAAAATACTTTTATTGCTCACACGTGAAAAATTAATTTAGTTAGCAAGATACCAGTTATATTGGTATAAGTAGTAGGTATTTTACGCTTATAAATTTCAAATATTTTTATTTTTATTTCTACCATTTTTTTAAAAATGCTTTCCATTACATATCCAGTGGTTTCAATTACATTAACTCATACATTATCACGATCTTTAACCGGTGAAGCGGGTTCATATCCTCATCATCTTGAATTTCTAGCTTCGTAAAGATGGGCACAAAGATTGTTGACTTTTTATTTATTGACATTTTCTAATGTGCGTCCGAGGCTATTCATCATGTCGGCTTTCGATAGCACCGCTTCTGATAATACACCTCATTGTTTGCTGTAAGCATAATGGATTATTGATAAAACACGTGGGTGTCCCTAATCTTCTGTTCGAGGTAAAATCTACTGAGACGTCGATTCTACCAAAATATATTAAGGTAATGCCTTTAGTAATGAATGATAGTGGTCAGATATTAAGTATACTCGATTTATCGTCGTTCTGTCTTAATGTAGAAAATTCCCGATAGCGTGTCTGCTCAGTTAAATGTTGTAACAGTAATCTAACGCACAGTTACTCGTATGAACACATTAGTCAATGTAATGATTAGAGGTTTCTACGAGATTAGCCACGAATCTGTAGGGCCAATTCTTAATTTCGTTCACGGTGAAGAATTATGAAGTTCAAAGTTTACAATTTGTCTTTAGAAATATTTAAAACGTCTCTCGGTTACGGAACAAATATTTTTTTTGTGTAATAATTCATGTTGTGTTCAAGCACTTTTACTAATCACATTACACCTATGAAAAATTACAATAATAATTCGATTGTTTGTTTGTTGTTTTAATATGAAGTAAGTGTCAATAGTGAACAAACAAATAAAAAATAAGTTATATTACATTATAACTGAACGAAACGGATTGTTCTGATTAATATTTAATTAAAACTTAAAACCAATCAGAGTTGATTAAACAAAAATTGTTTGGCACAACCCAAACGAAACTGAACGGGATCCAATATTGCAAAGTTGTATCTAGGGGTGAAGTTTTAAGTGAAGGCGGTACAGTTCGTCGCAGATTTCCCTGGAGCAATTATAGAAACAATAAACCTAAAATTGATGCAGCGTCCTGAAACAGGCCGCGGTCACCGATCTCGACTTTCCACCAATTACGCGACTTCCCACCGACGACCCACTTGCACAGAATGGAAATTCATTAAGAGCCATTCAAGTGATCACAATGTGACTATTAGAGCTCTATTCAATTTTTAATTAATCAAGAGAAACGAGACGAGGAGGAAGTACCGCAGCGTAGTGGAAAAGAAAAATGCAACGTTCCAGAGTATCTATCTTCAATAGAAGCTCCCAGGAATGAAACCTTTGATGTTTGACTCTTGTCGCTGAAATATTTATGTCTCTGCTTTTGTATAAATTTATGGAATATATCTTTAGCAGCAAAAGTGGTGGGAAAATTAAATCCTTACAAATCAATAGCATTTTCTGGAAAAGAATTCTCTTTCAAGCTGAATATATTTATGCAAAAAAGGAATAAAACATCTTATAGCATTCTTATTTCTAATATTATAGAACCATTTAACGATATTTAAATTAATTAGCCGCTTATGGTAATTTGTACTTAATAATTGCATTTATAGTACTAATAAATAAATGCCAAAATGATACTTAGTATAAAAGCAATAAGATAGATATTGATACGTCTTAACAATTTCAATCTGAAATTGGTCGCTCCAGATGTTCATAAGCAAATAACTTACGCCGACTAAAATGAGCCCTAAATCTTCCCCGGATGGTTGGTTCTGCGCCACGAATTGAATTTGCCTCGTTCTCTCATACGCATATGTATATGTGCTACATCTACTGTATGTATTAGTTAATGTTACAATTTTGACTTATTCTCGCTCTTATGGTCGTATTTACTATAAGCACGATTAACAAGGCTTACATATTTAGGGATGATTATATCTCATCAAACTTCTGTAATCTTATGTGATCCTAACTGATATTGTGATTGCGAGAGTGACTTTTGTCTCATGTTAAATTGCGCATCCGATATTTGTAAAATTTCCTTTCTTGAAATAGATTTAGATATAATTAAAAAAGATATTTATTGTATCGTTTTTTTTTTAAATTTGAGGATTCAAGGAAGACCTAGAAAGTACAAAAAGCTCTCTACTGTCCTGCTGTATGCAGCATAATCCCCTTTGCTGGCCTCTAGGTTTTCACATTTTATGTGTTGTATATTTTATGTAGGTCATTGGTGCGAGCTTATTGTACTGATGAGTTAACGACTGCACTAATTTCACTTTTATATTAATAAATATAACAACATAACTTCACACCTTTGTTACCCGAAGGTGTAGGCAGCGGCTGTTAAGCCTCGTCTCGCCGTTATGTTTACGTCCCAAATGGAATAGGTGGCGAACCTATTGGCATACCGGGCACAAAGTTTTTCAGTCATCGATATTTATCACACTTAACTTCCGAAAACAATTTTTAAAAGTCATTGGTGTGAGCCAGTGTCAGGATTCGAACCCGGACCTCTGGATCAGAAGCCGTGGGCTTGATCCACTAGACAACCGAGACATATAATCATATAAAAACTATCTGTAATGAGTAACCACTAAAAAGTTAAATAAAACTTTATAGAAAGGAAGTGTGAATGTTGTTGTTATGAAAACTAATGTTTAAAAATTGTTTATATTTAGTATGAGGGAAAATTAATAGTGAATTTATAGCCCCTTTTCGTCGCTACTAAACGTATTTCCTTAAATTGCTTTAGCCAAGTTCACGCCTTTTTCTACCGAAAGGTGTGGGCGGTGGCTGTTAAGCCTTGACTCGCCATTATTTTTACGTCCCAAATATAATATAAATAAATAATATAACAGGTGGTGAACCTATTGCCATACCGGGCACAAAGTTTTCAGTCATCGATATTCATCACGCACAACTTTCGAAATTAATTTTGTAAAGTCATTGACACCACCCAGGATTCGAACCCGTGACCTCTTGATTCAGAAGCGAGGTGCTCGACCACTGTACCACCGAGACTAATAAGACCGAGACTAAATTCTCAAATTATTATCACTATAGCTCACCAGTTTTCACTAATTCCAAGTATTCAATTTAAATTTACATAAGAGTGTACACGTTAGTAAGTATACGCTGACTAAAATCTCGTTTGTATTAAGTACTCTCTATTCACTAGAGAGGATGTTAATTAAGGCTCTGAAAGCATTAGTAAAAAGCTCAAGCCTTTTGAATGAGCTTCATTGCAGTACGGAGTTGAGCCGTGTGTTTAAAATTGATGAAGCGCGTTTGTCATTGAAACTCTGTGTCGGTTTAAGCTTTAAGGAAAGGTTTAGTTTTCTTTGTGACAAAACAAATGTTCTATGACAAATAATTCATGTCACTTGAGTTTCTATTGTTTTAAAAAAAAATAACAGTGTTATAAAATGTATATAATATAGGAAAGCGTCACAGAGCAAGTATGTAATACTAAGTAAATAATACATCTCATATTTTATCGTTACTAAACTTATTATTTTTTGGAGTTTATTGGAGTTTACTCCTTAAGAATCGATTTACATATATAGGCCCGGGGTATGAAAATTATGGGGACCAAAATCGTACTAGTCACGTGACTGTCACACGAAATGCGTTATGCAGTCACAGAGCATATAAATAAGAGTCGGCACTCCATACAATGTCCTGAGCTCTTTATAGAAACACTCTTTATAGCGATACGCCATTCTCTATTACGAAGAAATGTGTTCATATTTGTAGACAGTAAATATTTATTTTTGTAAATAAATACCGTAAAAACATGTAGAAAAAAAACACCCCCAGACGAGGGATCGAACCCGCCCCGACCTTGTGTTATCGGTAGTGCGGTTTACCGATGCACCACGAGGGCCGTATGTATAATCGTCTAATTACCGTCCTCTTTACCAATTTCGACACATTTTCTAGGATCGGGTTTGTTTGTTTGTTTGTTTTTTACATACATACATATACGTAAGTACGTATTGCAGGCGGAGAAAAAAAAAAATTATATTATTTATAAATTGTGTTTTTATAAATTGTGTTTTTTTAAAATTATATTTAAGTACGAATTACATACTAATAAAATAATGAAATATCAATAATATTTTTCGATCTTTGGTAATGAAACGAGGGGCGCCACAGTAGCATCGCCAACATCGTACTCCTAATAAAAAGTGTGTGAATCTCGGAATCGGCTCCAACGATTTTCATGAAATTTAGTATATAGGGGGTTTCGGGGGCTATAAATCGATCTAGCTAGGAATCATTTTTAGAAAATTTCATTTTATCGTGTTTTATCGATAATTAACTTAAACATCAACTTACTTTTTTATTGGAATTCCTGACATCTATTGGCGAATGTGAATTATTTTAAATTGTGAGCACTTAACTTGCTTTAACGACAACAACACTAAAGCTATTCCAGCAGATGGCGTTGTTAACTAATTACTATTTGTTTCTAATATAATATGTTAGTACATAGTATATATTAGTATATATTTATTATTGGAGTTTACTCCTTAAGAATCGATTTACAATATATAATAATAAGAGTCGGCACTCCATACAATGTCCTGAGCTCTTTATAGTCACAGAGCATATAAATAAGAGTCGGCACTCCATACAATGTCCTGAGCTCTTTATAGAAACACTCTTTATAGCGATACGCCATTCTCTATTACGAAGAAATGTGTTCATATTTGTAGACAGTAAATATTTATTTTTGTAAATAAATACCGTAAAAACATGTAGAAAAAAAACACCCCCAGACGAGGGATCGAACCCGCCCCGACCTTGTGTTATCGGTAGTGCGGTTTACCGATGCACCACGAGGGCCGTATGTATAATCGTCTAATTACCGTCCTCTTTACCAATTTCGACACATTTTCTAGGATCGGGTTTGTTTGTTTGTTTGTTTTTTACATACATACATATACGTAAGTACGTATTGCAGGCGGAGAAAAAAAAAAATTATATTATTTATAAATTGTGTTTTTATAAATTGTGTTTTTTTAAAATTATATTTAAGTACGAATTACATACTAATAAAATAATGAAATATCAATAATATTTTTCGATCTTTGGTAATGAAACGAGGGGCGCCACAGTAGCATCGCCAACATCGTACTCCTAATAAAAAGTGTGTGAATCTCGGAATCGGCTCCAACGATTTTCATGAAATTTAGTATATAGGGGGTTTCGGGGGCTATAAATCGATCTAGCTAGGAATCATTTTTAGAAAATTTCATTTTATCGTGTTTTATCGATAATTAACTTAAACATCAACTTACTTTTTTATTGGAATTCCTGACATCTATTGGCGAATGTGAATTATTTTAAATTGTGAGCACTTAACTTGCTTTAACGACAACAACACTAAAGCTATTCCAGCAGATGGCGTTGTTAACTAATTACTATTTGTTTCTAATATAATATGTTAGTACATAGTATATATTAGTATATATTTATTATTGGAGTTTACTCCTTAAGAATCGATTTACAATATATAATAATAAGAGTCGGCACTCCATACAATGTCCTGAGCTCTTTATAGTCACAGAGCATATAAATAAGAGTCGGCACTCCATACAATGTCCTGAGCTCTTTATAGAAACACTCTTTATAGCGATACGCCATTCTCTATTACGAAGAAATGTGTTCATATTTGTAGACAGTAAATATTTATTTTTGTAAATAAATACCGTAAAAACATGTAGAAAAAAACACCCCCAGACGAGGGATCGAACCCGCCCCGACCTTGTGTTATCGGTAGTGCGGTTTACCGATGCACCACGAGGGCCGTATGTATAATCGTCTAATTACCGTCCTCTTTACCAATTTCGACACATTTTCTAGGATCGGGTTTGTTTGTTTGTTTGTTTTTTACATACATACATATACGTAAGTACGTATTGCAGGCGGAGAAAAAAAAAAATTATATTATTTATAAATTGTGTTTTTATAAATTGTGTTTTTTTAAAATTATATTTAAGTACGAATTACATACTAATAAAATAATGAAATATCAATAATATTTTTCGATCTTTGGTAATGAAACGAGGGGCGCCACAGTAGCATCGCCAACATCGTACTCCTAATAAAAAGTGTGTGAATCTCGGAATCGGCTCCAACGATTTTCATGAAATTTAGTATATAGGGGGTTTCGGGGGCTATAAATCGATCTAGCTAGGAATCATTTTTAGAAAATTTCATTTTATCGTGTTTTATCGATAATTAACTTAAACATCGACTTACTTTTTTATTGGAATTCCTGACATCTATTGGCGAATGTGAATTATTTTAAATTGTGAGCACTTAACTTGCTTTAACGACAACAACACTAAAGCTATTCCAGCAGATGGCGTTGTTAACTAATTACTATTTGTTTCTAATATAATATGTTAGTACATAGTATATATTAGTATATATTTATTATTGGAGTTTACTCCTTAAGAATCGATTTACAATATATAATAATAAGAGTCGGCACTCCATACAATGTCCTGAGCTCTTTATAGTCACAGAGCATATAAATAAGAGTCGGCACTCCATACAATGTCCTGAGCTCTTTATAGAAACACTCTTTATAGCGATACGCCATTCTCTATTACGAAGAAATGTGTTCATATTTGTAGACAGTAAATATTTATTTTTGTAAATAAATACCGTAAAAACATGTAGAAAAAAACACCCCCAGACGAGGGATCGAACCCGCCCCGACCTTGTGTTATCGGTAGTGCGGTTTACCGATGCACCACGAGGGCCGTATGTATAATCGTCTAATTACCGTCCTCTTTACCAATTTCGACACATTTTCTAGGATCGGGTTTGTTTGTTTGTTTGTTTTTTACATACATACATATACGTAAGTACGTATTGCAGGCGGAGAAAAAAAAAATTATATTATTTATAAATTGTGTTTTTATAAATTGTGTTTTTTGAAAATTATATTTAAGTACGAATTACATACTAATAAAATAATGAAATATCAATAATATTTTTCGATCTTTGGTAATGAAACGAGGGGCGCCACAGTAGCATCGCCAACATCGTACTCCTAATAAAAAGTGTGTGAATCTCGGAATCGGCTCCAACGATTTTCATGAAATTTAGTATATAGGGGGTTTCGGGGGCTATAAATCGATCTAGCTAGGAATCATTTTTAGAAAATTTCATTTTATCGTGTTTTATCGATAATTAACTTAAACATCAACTTACTTTTTTATTGGAATTCCTGACATCTATTGGCGAATGTGAATTATTTTAAATTGTGAGCACTTAACTTGCTTTAACGACAACAACACTAAAGCTATTCCAGCAGATGGCGTTGTTAACTAATTACTATTTGTTTCTAATATAATATGTTAGTACATAGTATATATTAGTATATATTTATTATTGGAGTTTACTCCTTAAGAATCGATTTACAATATATAATAATAAGAGTCGGCACTCCATACAATGTCCTGAGCTCTTTATAGTCACAGAGCATATAAATAAGAGTCGGCACTCCATACAATGTCCTGAGCTCTTTATAGAAACACTCTTTATAGCGATACGCCATTCTCTATTACGAAGAAATGTGTTCATATTTGTAGACAGTAAATATTTATTTTTGTAAATAAATACCGTAAAAACATGTAGAAAAAAACACCCCCAGACGAGGGATCGAACCCGCCCCGACCTTGTGTTATCGGTAGTGCGGTTTACCGATGCACCACGAGGGCCGTATGTATAATCGTCTAATTACCGTCCTCTTTACCAATTTCGACACATTTTCTAGGATCGGGTTTGTTTGTTTGTTTGTTTTTTACATACATACATATACGTAAGTACGTATTGCAGGCGGAGAAAAAAAAAATTATATTATTTATAAATTGTGTTTTTATAAATTGTGTTTTTTGAAAATTATATTTAAGTACGAATTACATACTAATAAAATAATGAAATATCAATAATATTTTTCGATCTTTGGTAATGAAACGAGGGGCGCCACAGTAGCATCGCCAACATCGTACTCCTAATAAAAAGTGTGTGAATCTCGGAATCGGCTCCAACGATTTTCATGAAATTTAGTATATAGGGGGTTTCGGGGGCTATAAATCGATCTAGCTAGGAATCATTTTTAGAAAATTTCATTTTATCGTGTTTTATCGATAATTAACTTAAACATCAACTTACTTTTTTATTGGAATTCCTGACATCTATTGGCGAATGTGAATTATTTTAAATTGTGAGCACTTAACTTGCTTTAACGACAACAACACTAAAGCTATTCCAGCAGATGGCGTTGTTAACTAATTCCAGCAGATGGCGTTGTTAACTAATTACTATTTGTTTCTAATATAATATGTTAGTACATAGTATATATTAGTATATATTTATTATTGGAGTTTACTCCTTAAGAATCGATTTACAATATATAATAATAAGAGTCGGCACTCCATACAATGTCCTGAGCTCTTTATAGTCACAGAGCATATAAATAAGAGTCGGCACTCCATACAATGTCCTGAGCTCTTTATAGAAACACTCTTTATAGCGATACGCCATTCTCTATTACGAAGAAATGTGTTCATATTTGTAGACAGTAAATATTTATTTTTGTAAATAAATACCGTAAAAACATGTAGAAAAAAACACCCCCAGACGAGGGATCGAACCCGCCCCGACCTTGTGTTATCGGTAGTGCGGTTTACCGATGCACCACGAGGGCCGTATGTATAATCGTCTAATTACCGTCCTCTTTACCAATTTCGACACATTTTCTAGGATCGGGTTTGTTTGTTTGTTTGTTTTTTACATACATACATATACGTAAGTACGTATTGCAGGCGGAGAAAAAAAAAATTATATTATTTATAAATTGTGTTTTTATAAATTGTGTTTTTTGAAAATTATATTTAAGTACGAATTACATACTAATAAAATAATGAAATATCAATAATATTTTTCGATCTTTGGTAATGAAACGAGGGGCGCCACAGTAGCATCGCCAACATCGTACTCCTAATAAAAAGTGTGTGAATCTCGGAATCGGCTCCAACGATTTTCATGAAATTTAGTATATAGGGGGTTTCGGGGGCTATAAATCGATCTAGCTAGGAATCATTTTTAGAAAATTTCATTTTATCGTGTTTTATCGATAATTAACTTAAACATCAACTTACTTTTTTATTGGAATTCCTGACATCTATTGGCGAATGTGAATTATTTTAAATTGTGAGCACTTAACTTGCTTTAACGACAACAACACTAAAGCTATTCCAGCAGATGGCGTTGTTAACTAATTACTATTTGTTTCTAATATAATATGTTAGTACATAGTATATATTAGTATATATTTATTATTGGAGTTTACTCCTTAAGAATCGATTTACAATATATAATAATAAGAGTCGGCACTCCATACAATGTCCTGAGCTCTTTATAGAAACACTCTTTATAGCGATACGCCATTCTCTATTACGAAGAAATGTGTTCATATTTGTAGACAGTAAATATTTATTTTTGTAAATAAATACCGTAAAAACATGTAGAAAAAAACACCCCCAGACGAGGGATCGAACCCGCCCCGACCTTGTGTTATCGGTAGTGCGGTTTACCGATGCACCACGAGGGCCGTATGTATAATCGTCTAATTACCGTCCTCTTTACCAATTTCGACACATTTTCTAGGATCGGGTTTGTTTGTTTGTTTGTTTTTTACATACATACATATACGTAAGTACGTATTGCAGGCGGAGAAAAAAAAAAATTATATTATTTATAAATTGTGTTTTTATAAATTGTGTTTTTTTAAAATTATATTTAAGTACGAATTACATACTAATAAAATAATGAAATATCAATAATATTTTTCGATCTTTGGTAATGAAACGAGGGGCGCCACAGTAGCATCGCCAACATCGTACTCCTAATAAAAAGTGTGTGAATCTCGGAATCGGCTCCAACGATTTTCATGAAATTTAGTATATAGGGGGTTTCGGGGGCTATAAATCGATCTAGCTAGGAATCATTTTTAGAAAATTTCATTTTATCGTGTTTTATCGATAATTAACTTAAACATCAACTTACTTTTTTATTGGAATTCCTGACATCTATTGGCGAATGTGAATTATTTTAAATTGTGAGCACTTAACTTGCTTTAACGACAACAACACTAAAGCTATTCCAGCAGATGGCGTTGTTAACTAATTACTATTTGTTTCTAATATAATATGTTAGTACATAGTATATATTAGTATATATTTATTATTGGAGTTTACTCCTTAAGAATCGATTTACAATATATAATAATAAGAGTCGGCACTCCATACAATGTCCTGAGCTCTTTATAGTCACAGAGCATATAAATAAGAGTCGGCACTCCATACAATGTCCTGAGCTCTTTATAGAAACACTCTTTATAGCGATACGCCATTCTCTATTACGAAGAAATGTGTTCATATTTGTAGACAGTAAATATTTATTTTTGTAAATAAATACCGTAAAAACATGTAGAAAAAAACACCCCCAGACGAGGGATCGAACCCGCCCCGACCTTGTGTTATCGGTAGTGCGGTTTACCGATGCACCACGAGGGCCGTATGTATAATCGTCTAATTACCGTCCTCTTTACCAATTTCGACACATTTTCTAGGATCGGGTTTGTTTGTTTGTTTGTTTTTTACATACATACATATACGTAAGTACGTATTGCAGGCGGAGAAAAAAAAAATTATATTATTTATAAATTGTGTTTTTATAAATTGTGTTTTTTGAAAATTATATTTAAGTACGAATTACATACTAATAAAATAATGAAATATCAATAATATTTTTCGATCTTTGGTAATGAAACGAGGGGCGCCACAGTAGCATCGCCAACATCGTACTCCTAATAAAAAGTGTGTGAATCTCGGAATCGGCTCCAACGATTTTCATGAAATTTAGTATATAGGGGGTTTCGGGGGCTATAAATCGATCTAGCTAGGAATCATTTTTAGAAAATTTCATTTTATCGTGTTTTATCGATAATTAACTTAAACATCAACTTACTTTTTTATTGGAATTCCTGACATCTATTGGCGAATGTGAATTATTTTAAATTGTGAGCACTTAACTTGCTTTAACGACAACAACACTAAAGCTATTCCAGCAGATGGCGTTGTTAACTAATTCCAGCAGATGGCGTTGTTAACTAATTACTATTTGTTTCTAATATAATATGTTAGTACATAGTATATATTAGTATATATTTATTATTGGAGTTTACTCCTTAAGAATCGATTTACAATATATAATAATAAGAGTCGGCACTCCATACAATGTCCTGAGCTCTTTATAGTCACAGAGCATATAAATAAGAGTCGGCACTCCATACAATGTCCTGAGCTCTTTATAGAAACACTCTTTATAGCGATACGCCATTCTCTATTACGAAGAAATGTGTTCATATTTGTAGACAGTAAATATTTATTATTTTATTTTATAATCGTTCTTGAGGAGTAAACTCCAGTCGTGCGTCGGAGCGGACACACACTTTTACTTTTTTTTTAAATCTAATTAAAATTCGAAATTTTAATCAAATGTATACGTAACAGGAGTTTTTGAAAAGTTTTTTGGGAGACAAAAGTTATGATGATTTACATGAGAACGATAATAAAAAAAATACAAGAGCTTATTTGAAACTTTTTATAAGCATTTACTACTGATGCTAGATAAATCTAACTATATAAAAATATAATCAACTTACTACATGAAATTGATTGATATCACTTGTCCCAAACGTAACTCATTCATTAGTTTTTAAATAAATTCATTAATAAGCCTCGGTAGAGACAAGCAGTCATCGCACAAATCTATAAATCAAATACTGAGGGAGTGTCACAGACAAAAGGACGACAGCGTGACGGCATCGTGTGACATACGGACTAACAGTTTATCGAACCATACTCCGCTATCATTATGGGATCTCGTTGTGGTGTGATTTAAGACTTGTCATGTAAGATACATATATAAGAAAGACTTTCAAGGGTGTTCCTCAATTATATATTCAATCTTCACATCCCATCCGTAATATCATTTACACAATTTTACTTATTTCTTTATCACTATATTCTTTAGATTCATTTCACACTAAGTAGATTGTCTGTAATGGATTTAGTGCAGCATTAAAAATTAAATTTCTAACAGGTAACCAGAATGTTAGTACTTTATTAAAAAGTGTTGGAATCACGTATTTTCTATAAGAATGGGCCTGTTGGACCGGTGCAATATCATTACTTTATATATATAATAGATGTAAACCCATGGCGCATAACTTAGTTAGACATGTTCCCGTATTCCTAACCTCATCTTATCTTAAAGCAACACAAATGTGATCTACTTGGAGTTGTAGATGTCATCACAAATGTTGTTATCTCAAAAAAATAACTATTATTAACCAAAATATCGTCTAATCAAAACACCAGTATTGCTCATAGCACTCTATATCCAGAAACGCAGTTCCCACAAAGATCTTTCTTCACATTCGATGTGGCGGGCACATTAATCTAGGTAACGGACTGAACAACAAGAAGCAACGCCCTCGTGTACCTATTGTTGCATCTTATACATAATAATATACGTTTGACAACTTTATAACTACAGCGATTGGATATTTATGTTCAGTTTTGGTCAGTCGTCTAGTGTTCAGTAAAGCAATAGATTTTAAAAACTGTTTTGCATCTTATTAGATTTATTGACCTTCCGCCGAAACATTGTTTAATATTTAAATGTTGTAATACACAAAAGTCATTATTTATTACAAACATTGTTTGTAATAAATAATGGCTTTGAAAACACAACGGAAAAACCTAAAACTAAAATGGCAAGATAATCTAGGCATCAGATTAAGACAAATAAGAAAGAGGCTAATGGTCTTATATACTGTAAAATGTTCTAAGTCAGCCCAATATAAGGAAAGTAGCTGCTCTTATTAAATGACTTTCTTTTGCACATTATAATAATAATATTTTTGGAACATATTTAATGAGGATAAACATCTCAGAAATGTTGTCTGCACAAACTTTCTTTAGATCCAAACAACACGAGTATACGTATGCGTTTACAAAAGCGTAGAAAATCACCTTTAACCCTAAACTGATTCCGTAGCAAAGGTCGTTAAGGAAGGCAATGTAGCGAGGCATCTTCCGACCGATTTATCTGTGTTAGCGTTCCCGCCACACCATCTATCGCACGTTAAAAATGACAGCATCATGTTTTTTTTCTCCACGACACATTGAATACAGCGCTCGTTTACATATTTTTCAATTTACCTTGATCGGAAGACTGCCACGCTTATAAATAAAGCTTTGCGTTGATTTGTAGACCATAAAAGGCCATAAATGGGTACAAACGTAAATTGAAAACCTGAGAATTTACCTACTTCAAAAATAGGGAATTAGTATCTAAAGAAGTATCATAAAACGACGATAGGGCAGGATTGGAAATATTTTGAGGATAAACGGAGAAAAATGGTCAAAGACAACAAAATAGTAACCGACATTTTGGCAGAGGCAAAGAGGACTTTGAATAAACAAATGGAAACATGAATTACTCGTGTAATGGAATCAGTGGAAACCAATGTTGAAAGACAGTCTGACATAAATACTGATCACGATGTAATTTTAAATAATAATATGTTTTATGTTAAAAGTGGGCGGACAGGTAAGAGACCTGATGGTGAGCGACTAGCGCCGCCTATAGACACCAAGACAATGTTGCCGGACTTTAAGCTAAGGGTTAATATTAAATACCTGTATTAAAATTAGCTTAGATCATTATAAATTAGCATTTATAGTTTATTAACATACTTTAGAATATCTGAGGTCTCAGTGGTCCGGTGGTCGAGCACTCCGCTTCTAAATCTAAAGAATCTGGTTCAGTTCGAAATTAATTTTGGAAGTTTTATAACATAACATAACTTCACGCCTTTGTTACCCGAAGGTGTAGGCAGCGGCTGTTAAGCCTCGTCTCGCCCTTATGTTTACGTCCCAAATGTAATAGGCGGCGAACCTATTGCCATACCGGGCACAAATTTTTCAGTCATCGACATTTATCACACTTAACCTTCCGAAAACAATTTCGAAAAGTCATTGATGTGAGCCAGTGTCAGGATTCGAACCCGGACCTCTGGAATAGAAGCCGTGTGCTCGACCACTGGATCACCGAGAAAGTTATGTATGGTAATAGATTGACGGCAAGACGAGGCTTAACAGCCACTGCCTTCGGGTTGAAGAAGGCGTGCAGTTATGTATGTATGTTGAAGAATATCTGAAGGTTTCAACTATCTACTGATCTATCCAAATTTGGATCTAAACAATTTCAATACTATATTAACACATCTTTATTTGATTGCGATAATATTCTAATAAAGACGATATATAATATAACTAATGATAAGAGAAGACTATGAGAAGAAAAGATAAGAATCTATATTACTCATCATCATCATCATTAGTCTTTTTGAGGTCCACTGCTGGTATGTCCAGCCTCCAGGCCTCCCCCGTAGAGCGCCACAACTGCCGGTCCGCGCAATCATGGGGGTTTTTGTCATAATCGCCACGCTTGTCAGGCGGGTTGGCGATCGCAGTAGGCTGTATTTTGTTGAAAGAGAATGCTGAGCCGACGCCATCTATATTACTATATTTATTTAATTATTATGCAATTTTCTATACCTTACTATGTATTTCTATAGTCAGGCCACGTCTATGCAAACAGATGCTACAGTAGTACCCTGATCCTAGATACCTTAAATAATTCTAATCTAATAATCTTGTAGAAAATTGTTACATATATACTTATATTTTACTTGTTTTTTATTAAAGTTTAAATATTTTGATGTCCGTGTCAATAAAGCATAGAGTTTAATTTAATTTATAATGTACTAAATAAAAGGTGAATGAATAAATAATTCATATATCTAATCATTATAAATAACATTAACAACATATGTTTCATCAGTAAATTTGACTGTCCTGCATTTGCATAGGCCTCCCCAAATATCTTCCATATTTCTCTGTCCTTGGCAATGCTCATCCAACTCGGTCCTGCCACCTCTTTGATGTCATCCTCCCACCTTCGGTGTTGCCTACCTTTACTCCTCTTTTTATATCTAGGGCATCATTCCGTCACTTCCTTCGACCACTATTTTGACTTACTTCTTAATAGGAGTCCTGCACATTTCCATTTTAGTTCTTTATTTAATATTTTATATCTATAATCTTGGCTTGTTTTCTTTGTCTCTTGATTTTTATGTTGAGTATGCTTCCTTTGCATTCAGTGCTGGCAACTTTCTAGTGATATTTTGTTTTTCTTTGTGAGTTGCACAGAGTTGCACACCACGTCTGACATTCGTGATTACGGATAAGGTAACTACTTTTTTTTTAAATAAGACTGAGTTTGACACACACAAAGACGAATTGAGTGCATTGATATGTAGAAGAAGAGAAAAATTGTTAAATAAATAATAAGGTCAATATTCCACTACTATTGACGTCGAAAATTGAATTAACAGTGTAGTTACAGTTTAAGTTAAAGCAACTATAGGTACTTATGTAATAATTTTGTTATATACTGAATTATTATGATCAATAACCCGTTCACATCCAACTCAATCTTGTCACGATCCCAACAAGTAAACCTTTGAATTTATATAGAACACCTTTATATCGAATGACTTGACGTTTCACAGCCGATATTGGTTATGATATCTTTATGTAACCATAACTAAGTACGTAACCAATCTGGTACAAACAAAGTTAGTGTTCATTACTATCACCTTTTGTTGGCAGATCGTGATGTAGAAAGTGAGTTGGATGATTGAAAAATCTCTATCATTGTACGGATCTTTGGAGCAACGTGCAACAGGAAAGCAATTTGAAAGGAAACTTTATAAATGAAATCGAGAGTCGATAAGAAACTGATGGATGATAGTTTGAAGTGAAACTATATATATATATATATATATATATATATATATATATATATATATATATATATATATATATATATTAGTTGTAAAATTTGATGAAATGGGTATTTTTTATAATACAATAGATACTTTTTTTCTGTAGTAAAATTGGAAATGAACTGTCTGAGGCGTAGTAACCCATACATACAATTTCACAAAACATTAATTCACAAAAATTTTAAAGAATTCTACTTAATTAATAATTAAGTGTAGTAAGTTTAGTGTTTTTTTTTTTATTAACTACTGAAATATTTATAACAACAATAAGAAATTATTAAGTAAAAAAGAGCATAACAATCTAGCATAGCAAGAACAAAACTTTGAAGAAGTAAAATTTTATTATTAATACTAGGGAATTCAAATTGTTAAAATATGCAATATTCCCTTGATTTCCCACTCATTATTTTTATATTTTTTTATTAATAGCCATATTTTTATAATGCCAATAGAAATGTAACTCAAGTTCAAATAAAGTACTTAACTGAGCTAAGAAATAAGCATATATTATATAGCATTATCGGCAAAAAGCCTTTTCATGGCAACAAGATTTTTCTTGTACCCAACATGATTTATTATGTGAACTCAAAAGAGGTTCCACCATTGAGTTTAATATGTTTGATTTACGATAGGAACTACTCGCAAGTGCCAGTTCCCTCGATGATATGTGGCACGCCTGTTACGATTCACTCTTTTATTTTTTGTTTCGAGAATAATGACATAGTGTAGTCGTTTAATAACCGGCCGCGTAGTCTCAACGGCCCCTGCCTTAGGGTAGAATTTTACAAGGATTTATTTTGAAATATCATTTTAAAGTATCGTGTTCAATACATATCTTTATATTTAATGATAATGCCTATATATAAAACTAGTTGGTTGAACTTAGTTTCTGTAAAAAAAGATTATTTTTTAATGAATATTTTGCTATCTGTCGAGTTGGATTAAAACTGCAAACAGTGCGTAAAATTTTATTTAAATCGCTTTAATAGTATGGGAGTCAAAAGCGAATAAACAATATGATACAATTATCTCCTTCTACCAGGTGTAGGCAGTGTCTGTTAAGCGTTATACTTACGTTACAAATGGAATAGGTGGCGAACCTATTGCCATACCGTGCACAAAGTTTTCAGTGCTCGATATTTATACCACATAACTTTCGAAATTGATTTTGAAAAGTCATTAGTGTGAGCCAGGATTCGAACCCGCGAATCTTTGATTCAGACCGACCCTGAGATTTTTATAAATTCATAAATGTTAAGATTAAAATATTAATGTACATATTTTATGATAACAAATAATATGTTTAGTTAACAATTTTGAGTAAATATCAATGTTTGTTACTGTTCTTAAAAACGGATAATAAGTAGTGAAAGATTAAAATTCCCGGAAGTAAGCCAGTGTCTTTCTAGTATACATGATACATGGACACTGTCGTGACTTGCAAACGTCGAGTTTATGTTTCAAGGGGATAACACAATAACTCATGGCGTTGCGAGACCATCCGTAGAAAGTCACCGAGCTATTTCAAAGACAAATAGTTCTAATGTTGCGACGAGAGGGAACTACGATCTATTGAAGAGTACCTATGCCATGTGCGCGCATGTTTTGTAATCTTCACATAAACAAACAAAAGAAAAACATGGACGCTCCTCTATCTTATAGTGAGTTTTTTTTTAAATCATTGAAATCTTTACGTTTCAAAAGTACATATTCGAATATGTATTTACTTATGTTGTACTCTACTTGCATTATAACACTAGAATGTCATCAAGATTTTAACTATCCGATGATTCAGGATGACTTTAACTATCCGAAGGTCATTTATTCAGGATGATAACTTAAAACCTTAAAGCGTTATTTGTATTATAAGCAATAGCTAGTTTTTTGTACACCTCAAGAAACTGTCAATCGAATTGAGCGGAAAGCAATTCGCAACGGGTTGAATAAGTTGTTTATTTAAGTGCAATGCTCAGGAATCTTCCGCAAGATTGAATAGTTATAGTCTAGGAGGTAAGAAAAAAAAATTCCACCATTTTTTGTTAATTCTTTGGATCTTATATGACTTTATTACTATTTTTTTTGGGAAGTTATTTATAACACATATCGATGACCGGTGTATGGCGTTGGTTCCAGCCAATGAAGGTAGAGATCAGGCATAATAGCCAATGCTTATGCCTTGGAGCATAAAAGGCGTTAAGTTATACATACATAAAAACAGTTTTGTTGATAATTATTGTGTCATACTAGTAGTGTATATAGAAAACATGCCATCAATTAGTTTGTGTCGTTTGGTGTGAGGCGTGTTTAATTCAATATACCAGTGAACATCTTTTAATTAATGTCTTAGAATTAAGTACTAAGCTCCGAGTAAAGTTTTAAATTACAATAATCGGATTACTATAGAGTATTAAAATAATAGATAGATTTTTGAAACACACACGAAAATAAATCAGGTTATTTAGAGATTATTTAGATTTTTAAGAAATAGTTGCAATGCCTTACATCTCGTCTCTTGCACTATAAAATGTAAAAAATACACCGCATAAAAGCTAGTGTTTATTGAGAAGTGGAGAGATCCAGTTAAAAATACAAGAGTTGTGAGAAAGAACTTGCTATATCTGTAAAGCCTTTATTGCTAAATACTTAGGGTTCAGTATTGATAGGTATTCCTCTAACAAATTAAAATATCACAATGGAAACGCCTAATCCTTTTTGTTGTACTGAGGCCTGTCATAGTAATCTATTGTTTAGTGGTCTTTTTTGGAATTGAAAGACCTTGAAGTTGACAATATGTCGGAGATTCATTCTTGTAAGCAAAATAAACATTATATTTTTCTCAGCTGTGCTTGCATTACTTATATGAATATCACACAGAATCTGTGCAAAAAACATAATATATAGCGAAATTTTTCAAATTAGAAAATAATTAATGTTGTAATATCTGAAACATTGTTATTAAGTTAAATTATAAAACGCATCCGAAACGGCGGGAAAAATAAAATGACTTAAATAAACGCGATAAGATCCATAAGTGGATTTAATTTATATATTTGGAGACTTTCTGTTAAGTTAATTGCAATATTTTAGCCTAAATAATAATGGATATCATAACATGCCATTTACTCTCTTTGACTATTAATATACCGGCCAAAATAACTACTAATAATGAAGCCAGTTTGTGTTAGATTCTTAATAGAGATGTTTTATAGTAATAGTTCATTTTCATCACCTTTTGCATTTGTTAGATTTGTTACTATATATTATTTAATAAAATAAAAGATAAAGGTAGTGATACATATTTATTTATGTTTACTAAAAGTCAGGTGGTAACCAAAAACCACATTTCATAGAATCATATTAGTAATTTATTCATTTCAATTATTTTTGTAATAAAAACCATTTAAATTTATTTATTAATTATTTTATTAATTTGAATTTATTTTAATTTATTTGGTAATATTTATTTAATCAAATATTATTAATATTTATTCATTTTTATCTATTTAATTATTTATTATTAGTATTTATTTATTAATTTAGCATTTAATATGTTATTAATATTTATTTTGATAAATCCACTTAGCTTTTATATAGTAGAAGACTCAGAGCCCCGTCTGCTTCGATCGCTCACAATAACAAATAAACAACATAAAATGAGATCTACCCTCCAAAGTCAAAGCCAAAGTCAAAATAAGTTTTATTTTCATAGGTCTTCACAGACACTTAAAAATAGTCAACAAGTACAATTTTAATTTATTATTTTAAATTAACTACTTAACACGAGCGCTTGAGGAAAGTGCGTCCGTTGAACAAGAAAACACGGACGCAATCGCCACGAGCGGCCCGATTCCGAGTGTAGGGGCTATCATGAGAAGAATCGGGCAAGAAACTCATGTGCCAAATACTCTTTTCAAACTATTAAACATAAATAACAATAATATTAATATCGCTACTGAAAACAAAGCAGTAGACTCGTGCATAAAAGGTGTAGCAGCCAGAATACTCGACCATCACAGCAAATTAACATCAACGTCCTAAAAAGAAAAACTATGCAAATATATTAGTCGAGCGCAACTGACGCGACATCTTTTATTTAGAGTGGTAACGTTGTGCAATAAATAACACTTATATGTACATATATTAAAAACAATATCAAAGCAAATTTTAAATTAGAAAGTGTATACATAACTATCAGAAATTACAAAGTCCTCCAAATTACAAAGTCACAAAATGTCACCTAATTGATTACATAGTTTCCAAAATCTTTCTTATTTGTGTAAGTAGACATTTATAAAGAAGACAGACACATATTCAACCATACATAATTCAATATAATAATTAAACGTCATATCCCTTGCGGGATAGGCAAAGAGGACACAGCGCCTTAAGGCACGATTTTTACACGCCTCACTCGCTTCTTTTGACTTTCATAGCTATTTTCATGCACGCGCGTCCATTTTTGAAGCTCCTTACATCACCTTCAAAACACGTTCTATTTGAGCATGAAATGTGTGACTTGGCCGTCTTCGACTCTTAGATCCATGCGCTTTTGCATTGTATATCTGCTGGGTCAGTCTTGCATCATCCATTCCTTTTACACCTTTTGTTCTTACGTAACTTTGTTAATAATAAAAGTATCCTAAAAGTTCTTTTTATTCAATATTATAAGAAATTTAACAGTCTCGGTGGCGCAGTGGCTAGCACCCCGCTTCTGATTCAAGAAGTAGTGGGTTCAAATCCTGGCACACACCAATGAATTTTCCAAATTTTCGGAAGTTACGTGTGATAAATATCGATGACTGACAACTTTGTGCCCGGTATGGCAATAGGTTCGCCACCTATTCCATTTGGGACGTAAACATAACGGCAAGACGAGGCTTAACAGCCGCTGCCTACACCTTCGGGTAGAAAAAGGCGTGAAGTTATGTTATGTTATGTTATTATAAGAAATATATTAAACATACGCGGTGGCCAAAGAATCATTTGAAGTTTTCCTCACACAAAAACATTTTTTTTTATCAAGACGTATATATATCAAACAATCAAAGGGCAAGTAAACCTTTTTACGCGGCCATTTCATCTTATACGCTTTCAGTGGTAATATAAAAGTGGAACATGGTCCGTGTAATCAATGAAACCTTTACTATATTTTTTTCATGAAAGGAAGAAACTTCCCTGCCATATAGAGGCTGTAATGCTATAGAGCGAGTGTGTTTCACTAAAAACCTGTATTTTATTTTTCTTGGTTAGGTGAGAAATTGTCAAATTAATTTATTTGATAAACATAGTTACTACTACTCATTTTGTACAGTAATGGTGAAGTAAATAAAAAAACAGCCTGCTCTTAATAACACAACATTGCAAATTGTTGGCTGTTGGAAGTCAATAATGCTATGCTAAATATTAATACAGATTACTGGACAATAATAATATTTATTCATATAAAATAGGTTGTGACTTTTAAAAGTCGTTTCAATGGCCTGGAGGTTGAGCTTTCTGTTTCATAATATCAGACGAAATGAAAGATCAGAAGTTTCGGGTTTGAATCGATGCGAATTGCGATATAAATAATTATGCCGCCCATATGATTGTCGCTAGCTATTGCATTTGAAACGTAAACCTTTAGTGAGTGGCGGCCTATTTACTGCTCTAATTTTAGGTATAAAACGCGTGAAGTTACAAAGGCAAAGTAAAAAAGTGAAATTAGTTACACACATGATTATTACCGTATACTTGAGGCACCATTACAAAAATATTTGAATTATTTTAACTCAACCAGAAGAGTTGAAATATATATTATACCCTACTATGCATACTCAATAACTTACTTTTTTTCTGAAGAATGATTTGAAGGAATCTGAAGGTGGGATAGTGGCCACAACCCGTATGCACGTA
Source organism: Euproctis similis (assembly GCA_905147225.2). NCBI lineage: Eukaryota > Metazoa > Arthropoda > Insecta > Lepidoptera > Erebidae > Euproctis > Euproctis similis. The sequence goes on from LR990105.1 coordinate 13,804,216, forward strand.
TCTAGTGATGCCCTGTAGGCATCATCATTCATCGCTAGAATCACCCTAAAAATACCAGATCGTTATGTAACATCGCTCCCACGTGTCTATGATAAGCTATCCGCAACGGCTTTTTCATTGCCGTAGCTCCAACATTTAGGAACGTATATTATTATTGTTTTAGCCGTATGTAGCCATAGTCAACTTTGATACGTAATTTTCATCCACTCGAGTGTTTGTCTTACAGTACATACTTTTAAGTCTATATAGGTACTGCGAGTACTATATACTTATACGATTTGTCCATCTATATCCAGATAAGAAAGATTTAAATGCATATCAGCGGTATGTATTTATTTTTACAAATTTCCACTGCTCTAACTTACTAATTAATTTCGAAAATCATTGGTTTCAGCCAGGATTCGAACACGCGACCTCTGAATTCAGAAGCTGGGTGCTTGACCACTGGCACACCGAGACTGTAAATGTGCAAAGAACGAGAGGAATGAGTCTTGTCATACACATTCGTCATTTTATAAGGCTTTTGACATACCCTTACGAAAACACGTTATCACAAAAAAAAAACAATAAATAGCCAAATTTTACAGTTGTATAACATAACATATTAAATAAGATTAAGTCATAACAATTTAAAAGTCATTCCATGGCCTATAACTGTACGGAGGTATGCATCAAGAACTGTTATTATTTTCAGAGTACCAAAACTACTCTTAAAATGGTTACAATAACTATTTAATATGAGATTCCTGCGTGTTAGTGTATTGATGACTGTAACGTTCTTTGAGCACAAATAAGCATATAAAAAGACACATTTATATTCAGCATCTCTCTTCGATTCCTGCCTGGGGCACTCTAGACGGTAGGAATGAGTAATGACCGTAATCCGCTTGTGGTAAGCTTTAAGCGAAGGGTTAAGGCTCCTGCGAGCTATAACTTTTATATTTATTAAGGCTAACTCGCCATAGACCCAGCAAATCCGCCAGCTGAATGGAAAATAAAAATGTAATAATATCTTATTGGATATGTAATATCTTCTTACGAGATTTCTTAAAGATATTGCTAGGTGAAAAGGAGTAACAGCCACCATAATTACTTAAAGATTACATATAATATTTTTCTTCTTTTACTCTGAATATGTGTGATAATTATATCCGGTGCTTGAATTTTTTTTTTATGGGATAGTAGGGCAAACGAGCAGGCGTGTCACCTGATGGTAACCAACCAACCAACCATGGACACCAGCAACACAGATAGTGTTACTGTTGCGTTGCCGACCTTTAAGGGATAGGGGAAAGGAAAGGATGGGGGAAAGGGGGGTGGGCCTCCGGGTACCTCTCTCACCGAACGAAACGCGGCATGAGCCACTTTACGTCGATCATCTGAGAGGTCGTGGTATTTCACCGGTCGAGCCGGCCCATTCATGCAGCGAACTGCTTGGCTTTGCCACTGTCAGAAATTTTACTTGATGTGAAGTAGTGATCGCCTTCTTCATAATATAGAATATTTTAATGGGCAAATGTGAAAGTTGCTAATAATGACAATGTAGGTACAGCATAACATTATTATAAAGAAAATATAAAATAAATAATAGTTTAAAAAAACTAAAAAACACGCTTTTTATAGAAAACCGAACTAAAAAATAGAAAAATAAAAAAATATATATTTTATTTTAAATAAAGCGTGGGGTGCTTTTTAAGATATTATCGAAATGATAATCACTCTACTCATATCTGTCAATAAAATATTTATAACTATTGACACCATGCACCCCACGCTTTTTTTTAAATAAAATATATATTTTTTTATTTTTCTATTTCTTAGTTCGGTTTTCTATAAAAAGCGTGTTTTTTAGTTTTTTTAAACTATTATTTATTTTATATTTTTTAGTTCGGTTTTCTATAACAAGCGCGTTAATAGCGCCATCTGTGACTTATACAAGGAACTCGTTTCAAGTTGATAACGTAGACTTTCCGCTGATTGCCACTAGATGGTGGTGCGAGAAGTGAACTATGAACACTAAAAATCATATTTTGCAAATTGAAAAATGGAATAATTTTATCAAATTAGTGTATTGTCATCGGTCCTCAATAAATCTACAAAGTTTGAACGAAATCTGGCCGTTTAAAGTGGGTCAAAATCGCGCCCAAAGAAGTCGGTTACAAACAAACATACAAACAAACATACAGGTGAAGCTAATAAAAAGCTAATAAAAATACAAAATATCGTCATTGAAATCATAGTTTTCATTAATACGCATGTCATACAATAAAAAAAAAGCTATAAAGAAACTTTTGTATTCAAAATCTTAACCTTTGAAATCTCGGTGGTCTAAGAATAAACCCAGCCGTTTCCAAATCAAGGTGTCAACTTCGGACACACAGCGATGACTTCACAGAAGTTATGATTTAAAAAAAAATTCCTTTAAATCAGTTAAATAAAATGTTATTTTATATTGGCTCTGTCTTTACCTTCAGGCACTTAAAGCGTGAAGTTACATTTACATTTCTTCGCAAAAAATATGAGCTAAAATTATCTGCTCAAAGCATTACGACTTGAAACGTTTAATTTGTACGGCATTGTAGACTTGGTAAACTAATTACCGTTTGCTTATTTTTTTAATTAAAATTACATTTAATGAAACGGGCTCCTTCCAACTCCTAATATTTTATAAAAGATGGAAATTATAGTGGCGCCATATTGTGACTTTCGAGGATATTTTCAAATATATCGTATTTCTAGTCAATTTAACATAACATAACTTCACGCCTTTTGTTATTCGAAGGTGTAGGCAGCGGCTGTTAAGCCTCGTCTCACCGTTATATTTACTTTTAAATGGAATAGGTGGCGAACCTATTGCCATACCGGGCACAAAGTTTTCAGTCATCGATATTTATCACACATAACTTCCGAAAACAATTTCGAAAAGTCATTGGTGTGGGCCAGTGTCAGAAATCGAACCCGGACCTCTGGATCAGAAGCCGTGTGCTCGACCATTGCGCCACCGAGGAACTCTAGTCAATTTATTCTAATTAAGTCTCCATGGTCCAGTATTTGAACAGCCCGCTTCTAATTCAAGAAGGATTTGAATCCTGGCTCACATCGTTATGTGAATTTATGTATGTTAGTTAATTTCTTTCATTTTTATTTGATAACTACTTACTTGTTCTTTATTTTAAATAATCACTGCGCACTTACATTTTGATAAAGTTATCTTTCTATCATAAAAAAATGTATAACCCTCAATCCAATGAATCATCTATTTTCTTGGGCAATTTGTAAACATTGGACTGATCCTTGAATCAATTGGAGTCCAAATTCAAAACACGCCAGCGCATCTTGAATTCAATCACTAAGGCCCGTAAGATCAATCATAGTTAAAACTGTCGATTTTCTAAACTATAGTCAATTTTAATCTAGAGTTTAAACCTGCCTCGTAAGATCAACAGCGAAATGGACATAGATTACGTAAACTAAGTTTAGTTTTCGACAGATGGCAACATTTGGTTATTTAAAGTCCATATTTCGCTCATCATTCACTCTTTTGTACATTGTCTGTGGCATATTTCGTGAAAAAACTCTTTTTCTCTTTCTTTTATGAAGTTTTATAGTGTGACCATAGATTTAAGAAAAATAGATCGGCAATAGTCACCCAAACAACGTGACCAAAAATGGGTTGTTAATGTGTGAGTGACTTACGGGGCTCGTGGCGCATTGGTAAAACAACCGGCTGCAGCACTGAGGTCGGGGGTTCGATTTTCGCCCGAGTACAAATATTTATGACAAACATTAATATTTGTGCGGCGTCTGGGCGTTTTTCTATGTATTATAAGTATGTATTTACATATTTACAAAAGAAAAGTATATATGTATTAGTATCCGTTCTCTAGTAACTATAGCACAAACATTTAGTTGCTTAGTTTGGAACTGGCGCTGTGTGATTTGTGTCCAAGATATTATTATTATTATCAATGTGTTCTAAGGGAAAATGGAAAAGCTAGAAGAATGGGCAGCAGCATTCTTTCTCAAGACACTACAGCCTACTGCGATCGCCAACCCGCCTGCCAAGCGTGGCGATTATGGCAAAAACCCCCCATGATTGCGCGGACCGGCAGTTGTGGCGCTTTATGAGGGAGGCCTATGTCCAGCAGTGGACGTCAAAAGGGCTTATGATATGATGTGTACGTAAAAAGCGCTTCAAAGCGTTAACTTTTACATAGTGTTGGGTGTAATGTTAATGGGTGGAAATATAAATATCCCCAAAATCTAATATACGCAGTTACGCTGTCAGTTATTCGATGCTATTAGTAAATTTTTCCTGACATGTGCCATCTATTGTAGTCTATGCTAAATCTATGTATGAACCCACAATCGTTGTGTCAGATGTCAGCTGATAAACGACCGCCATTTTTAAACTAGGCAGGACCACAGTTTAAACGGCAAAATCTTCTGGTATAAGCTAAACTATAGTTTAAACTGTTATTGGAGGTTTATCTAGCATTAATCTTACCAAATAAACGACAGATGAGGTTTAAACTAGATAAAATAGTTTAAACTGTGATTGATCTTACGGGCCTTAGGAGGTCAGCCCGTTTCTTTCCAAGCGACCAAATTAACATTTTTTTTTTCTTATCGACATATATGGAGGTCCGATCCATACATATTGGGGGATATTTTAACCAGAATATATAACAAGAGCGAGTATCTTACTATATTTCCGTATCTACGCCCACTACGATAGAGATTACTTCAGGTTTAAGCATAAATCTTGCCAGACAGTTATAAACATTTTGTGGCTAGAAACAAATAAATGTCGTTGTTGACACTCCCCCTAGTCGAATTTCGGCAACCACACCCTAAAGAATGGTCTTGACTTTTCTATAATCACTATAAAATCTTTGTTATAGCATTAGTAATAAAATGGAATCTTGATAACATCGAAGATAAGTCAAATAAAATTAAGAGTTTAATGATTTACAAACACTTAGAACATTAAAATTTTGTAAATTTGTTTAAAGCTCGATAGTACAAGAAGTTTATTCTCGCTCAGACTATGACGCTTTCTGGTTTATAGTGTCTTGTGAGAATTAATGTTGGAATATAAATTATTTATCTGCTGGTTGGGCAAGTAAGCTGGATAGATTCTAATGATACTTATCATGGATAGATTTATTAATAGTAGTTTAGTTGTATTGTCAATCTTGATACATTTATTATTATTATTGGTGAATTTTATTAAGGATATGAATGGTTGTGTAAGAATAGATATGACTGGAAAGGGAATAAATATGAAGACGATGAGTGATAGAAAAGGAAGGTAAGTGCCGACATGTTGTGCTGAACACAACTAGAGTGGGATAAAAGTAAAATAATTTATGATAATTACTGCATTTTTTATAATATCTTTATAGCTATCTCTTGCACCCAGAAAAATCTGAATTCTGTATTACTCTTTTAGATGTAAAAATTGTGTGGTTTTATGAAACCACCGTAAAAGTGAAACTTTTAAAATTGAGTCTTGGGTTATTGATTTTTAAATCTACTTTTTAAATATACATAAACAAAATATTTTTTCAATAATTATTTTTCAATAATTTAGTTAGTAAGTTTTTTAAATTGATGATTCTGATAAAATCATTAACATTTATATTTTTTTAGAGTGCAACAGTGTAAAACAGTTACTTCACAGCAATTTTTTTAAAAGTTTGCTTTGGCTTCGTTTAACTTTAAGTTAAAGATTTAAATCAATTAATTCGATAATCTCATCATTTTCAAGTTCTTTGGAAGTTAACGACTGAAGATTAAGAATTCCTAGATGGCGCTACTAGGTTGCTACTATTGATGATTCTGCCGTAATATCGTATTATATCGATAGATGTCGCCCGAATCGACAAGTATTCCAGCTTCGGCACTAGGGATAACGCGACACCTATTAAACGTTAACAACATTACAACAAAGGATCTTTACAAAACAAAACGATATTTTTTCCTCCAGTAAATATGATATTTTGATTTATTATGAAAATGTGACAAATACATATATAAAGAGCACTATCTTATCGCTAATAAATTGACGAACATAACTGTGTCACATATATGTAGTTCCGGTGGTCCAGTGGTCGAGCACACGGCTTCCGAATCGCATAGGTCGCGTGTTCGAATCCTGGCACACTTTTTGGAATTGGAAACTTAAGTAAAGTAAGAAAGGCATCAGTCTGCTTCCTCCACTAATTCGTTAGTTACAAGTCAGTGGCAGTTTTGCAAAGAGAGAGAAAACTAGTTTAATTTGAAATCGAACCGGACGTCACCGGCTTTCAGGGGATTGTGCGATAAGGGCTATTTTAATTTACTTGCCATCTTGTATTTGTTAATAGGGTTTAATAAATGTTTTTTATTTTACGTGGTCACGACAATAATTCCTAGATGGCGCTACTAGGTTGCTACTATTGATGATTCTGCCGTAATATCGTATTATATCGATAGATGTCGCCCGAATCGACAAGTATTCCAGCTACGGCACTAGGGATAACGCGACACCTATTAAACGTTAACAACATTACAACAAAGGATCTTTACAAAACAAAACGATATTTTTTCCTCCAGTAAATATGATATTTCGATTTATTATGAAAATGTGACAAATACATATATAAAGAGCACTATCTTATCTTATATCTTTAAACGAGCAATTCTTGTATATATATATATATATATATATATATATATATATATAATTGGAATCTCGGAATCGGCTCCAACGATTTTCATGAAATTTCTATTCCAGCAGATGGCGTTGTTAACTAACACGAAGTCAATGTGTGTTTGCTTTGCTTTTATTACAGTTTATCACTGCAAAAAATTAAGTATATGTTTCTAATATAATATGTTAGTACATAGTATATATTAGTATATATTTATTATTCTGTCGGTAAGATCGAAAAATATTATTGATATTTCATTATTTTATTAGTATGTAATTCGTACTTAAATATAATTTTCAAAAAACACAATTTATAAAAAAAAAGAAAATACCGAGCAAAGCTCGGTCATCCAGATATTCACTACTAAATTGACGAACATAACTGTGTCACATATATGTAGTTCACTTTTTGGAATTGGAAACTTAAAAGCCGCCGCCTACGCCTCCGTCGTTTACAATACATACGAATTTATTATATTCCCTTTTATCGTGTCATTTGTTATATTAATAATATAATTTTTTTTTTTCTCCGCCTGCAATACGTACGTACGTATATGTATGTATGTAAAAAACAAACAAACAAACAAACCCGATCCTAGAAAATGTGTCGAAATTGGTAAAGAGGACGGTAATTAGACGATTATACATACGGCCCTCGTGGTGCATCGGTAAACCGCACTACCGATAACACAAGGTCGGGGCGGGTTCGATCCCTCGTCTGGGGGTGTTTTTCTACATGTTTTTACGGTATTTATTTACAAAAATAAAGTGTATATTTGGGTAATTAATTAATAATAAATAAACGATAATAGACGTGAAAGGCGCTCTGACGAGCGCCTTTCACTTTATCCCTACTCCGCGGCCGACCGTCACGCGACATGCAACACGCAGACGAAAAAGTTTGAGACGATGTAATAAAAGTTTCACTTTAAAAAGAGCTTGGCAGATAAACTTAGCTCACTTATAACAGCCTCAATAATATGAGTCCACAGATTTTTTATGCAATAGATTCAGCCCCCAAAAAAAATACTACAACAACAACAATCAACATACAATTAATAATAAAACATATCTGAGTATGAAAAAGGATACATAAATTTGAACTTGTCAACCCAATCGATGTTATTGTCCAAACCGAATTTCTCCTGTAGCATTCACAAACAAAATTAACATTGAATAGTTACTATAACAATAATTTGGTTGTGGCCGATGCAATTACAGTACCGTTTTGTGCACCCCAAAATCTCATTGGTGATGATTGCATCAATTGTCTGGTATGCGGGTGGCGATGGCTTGTTGATCTCGATATATATATAAATTGTGATGAAATTATGGAAATGTCATATAAGGGTGATGTGATAATTCTCACACCATCTGCGCTTACGATCTAAATTGATTTTTTTTTGACGTTAAGATCAGTTTATCAATGAATCATAACCATAATGGTACTTATTTCTTTTAATGTTTAGGATGAATTTTTCTACTATCTATTTCTAGCAATAGAGCATTATTAATATGTTACATGCCTTCTAAAGTTTACTGATCGCATATAAAAATAGTGTTACCTATTAGTATATCGTTGAAGTTAAATCTGTAGGATAATCCTACTTCATGATTTGTATATTTGTATCAAAAAATGCCCAAGCCTTCGATAAGCACATTAACTTGTCGGTCCCAGTATTTAGAAACCCCTTTGACAGAGGTTGTGAGGAGTCAGGTTCTTATAAAATACTTATGTTCAGTCTAATACAAGAATAACACTTTAGATTACAGCAATCGGGTTTTCAATCCATCTATTGAAATCATTTTGAGGTATAAATACCTATTGACACTTGAAGTGAAATATAATACCAATGAATTTTGTGGTTAATTTTTATTGTATTTTTTATAAGATTTATGAAAATAGAAAAATCTATCTAGTCGAATTTCTGATAAGGATACATACATAGAGATCTTTGCTTTTTAATACTAAGATTGTCCAATTGGAATTCCATGTAAAAAAATTTTTTGTACAGCAATTCATACATACATACATAACATCACGCCTTTTTCTACTCGAAGGTGTAGGCAGTGGCTGTTAAGCCTCGACTCGCCGCCCGTTTACGTCCCAAATGGTGGCGAACCTATTGTCATACCGAGCACAAAGTTTTCCGTCATCGATATGTGTCACACATAATTTTCGAAAGTAATTTCGAAAAGTCAATGGTGTGAGCCAGGATTAGAACTCACGATCTCTTGAATCAAAGCGGGGTGTTCGACCACTGGACCTCCGAGACATAACAACATTATCGACGCTAAAAATATACGTTATTAAGGAAAATTAATTGCTTTTTTGTATTCCCGTGTACTAATGTTGAAATACCTCGTCGGCTTATAAAATGATGGGGGTCGCTTTCTCGAAATGAAATGTCCACTGGTTAATACGCGTTGTTGAGATTCCACTTTTCTCTCTCTTTCTTTGCCGTGGCAGTAAAAAGGGATGGAAAACAATTTATAGAAAAACGTAATCTAAGGTTAGTATTAGAGGGATTCGTGTCACATCGCAGGTAGATCAATAAAATGGCTCTTTCATTAACATTATGTCTGGCACCGGCACTTATAAAGACATTAAATATCACGAATTTGGCGTCCATTTGTTCTTCCCCAACATTTTTGTATTTTTTTCTAAATAAAATTAATTTGTTCTTCTTATCTTTTACATTGTAATCTAAGGTTCTCACAGTATTAGCCACTAGCAAAGACTACTTAAAAGCTCTAAGATAACCATTTATTTAGTTCCAATATTTTATCGTATTTTTCTATCGATATTTTATAAATAGTTTAATTGTGAAAGAAGGGTAGTTTCAATTTTAGAATAAATAGAAACTGTTACCTTAATGAATGGACCAAGTACAACTCCACTCATCCTTAATTGAATAAAAAGTACGCGCTAAAATAATAACCAAAAATCAAATAAATAAAATGAGCTCTGTTATGTGATTAATTAAAGAACATATAAACAACAGCCAAAGTGACTGACGGTTACATTCAATGTTCGCCGAGATGTAACATCGTGTAAGCAATTCAATTCGTTATCAGAAGAATTACTACGACTAGATTAGATTACAAGGAGAATGTACTGCTCCGTATACATAGAGTAATGAGACGATAGATGTTACGATATAAAGCTTCGTTAAATAATGGCACATAGACTCGGTGCAATAAATATGATCAAACGAAACGTGCAGTTAAGGAAGTAGTACCTTGCATAGATAAACGGGTCGGTGCGCACTCATAAACATAGGAAGCCGGCAGTAGTTCTTGAAGCACGAAATTGACTCTAGTGTTCGCGTGTTAGAAGGTACCATATTACCAAAGTAATTGGCGTACCGCTGTAACGCTACGATGTCGCTATTGAGGACACTGCTTTGTGACTATTGATAGTGTAAACTAGAGATAATATCTTCAACAATTTTCATGAGATTGTTAGTTTTCATTAACTTAATTAAAGTTATTAAGTCTCGGTGATCCAGTGGTCAAGCACCCCGCTTCTGAATTTAGATGTCGTAAGTTTCGAATCCTGACTTTGCCACTGGCAACTCCAGCAATAACTTTTCGAAATTAAATTTTGAAAGTTATGTGTAAACACACAAAGATTTCAGTCATCGATGTTTACATCGATGACTGAAATCTTTGTGCCCGGTTTGGCAATCAATAAGTTCGCCACCTATTCCATTTGAGACGTATATATAAGTATAACGTTAGCATAAATTTATGTATATTATGTATTTAAAGTTATAGTTACTGTAAAAAAATATAATTAGGTGTTTTTATAATTTTACACCTTATTCTACCCGAAGGTGTACGCAGCGATTATGAAATCTCAAGTTGCCGATTTTTTACGACCCGCGTGAAATAGATGGCGTAACCCATTGCTATACACTCGGCACACAATCTAACCCAGTCATGCTTATGATCCCGTCATGATTCGATGCCACGACATTTGATTCGAAGGCAAAGTTCTCGACTTCTAGACTACCAAGAGGACTATGGTATTTACTATTAGATTATTAATATACTTTAAACTATTAGAAAAAACAAAGTCAATGCATATACACTTGTAGAGAAATTTTAATGAGTTTTCTAAATTTATATATATATCGTTAGTTATCTCTAAAATATTAGACTTCAATACATAATAATTACCAAAACGGTTTCAGACATTTTAAAGCTTATTTTAATAACCTAACTGAGTATTCAACATTACTCAACATGATATTGGCCTTGTCGTTTGTTTCAAAGCCTTAAGCCTTGAATCACGGCTTTATTTCCAGACAATAGACAAGCTTTGTTGTTGAAGTGGAATCTTCTTACAGTCGAAAGTTGATGGTGACATTTTCTGGAATGATGAATGAGTACAAACATTGAGTGCACTCGCGTGCTTTCTTGTGTTTCTTTATGATGAACTATTTAAGATTTTAAAGAGGATCAAAAATATTACCAATTTTTATATTGAATAGTGATATGGATCTTATGGTGAACTAAAACAATTTATTTCATGACTATGGATAGAACTTCCTTCATTAGGACTATATTGAAGAAGAATTTTTAGTTCATAGCCTTCACAAATAAATGTTGGAGCATTTTTTAACATTAGGTATTACCTTTATTATAGGACACCAATTATAAATTATCACTGTAAGTTTAGCTTTTATGTATTTTATAAATCTAAGTAATGATTTTTAACGTCACTAGATGAATACCTTCATTTAAAGGTTATTTGCGGCGTACGTCAACTTTTAATTCGATGCGTCAACAAATTATTAACATGCTAATAAAACTTTCTTAATTATTTTTAGACAATTGACTTTGTCCCAAAAACAACTTTTTTCGTAGGACTCGAAACCTGTACTATCCAAAACGAAATCTTACTGCTGAACCAACAGCCTAGGATAATTGTAAAGTATGTTCTTAATTAAAATCACTGCAAGATATAGAAAAGATTTTGAATTCAAATCTTATTCGTTTTATTATAATTATATTAAATATTGCCTTAACAAAATGATTTACAAAAAGGTACAAAAACAAATTTATGTCTCCACTGGGACGACGCCGGTGTCCATTACACGTTATCCTTCTTGATTTATTATCGGTGGATATCTCCACGCGAATAAGTTATATAATACTGTGAGGTCCAGTAATTAAATGTTGGTATATCTGTATTTGATAGCGGTCCGCATTATTTTTGTAATAAAGAGAAAGTAATGTGTATATTATTGGCAGATTTATTTTCCACGTATATTTTTAGTAATTGAGAACAGCCCTCGTACCTTTTTGTAGGTACCATCTGAGGAAAGAGGAAGGAAGCTAGCTTGAGGAAGCTGGTGATTATGATATTCCTTGTCCACCTGCCAGCCTCCGAATATGACGGTATGCCCCCTAATTTCATTGTGTTGTTTCACCTCACCACATTCGACGGTATTGCGGGAACACTTTCACATGAACAGACAAACGTTAGAGCAACAAAGTTTGCTGTATGAATGAGTCGGCTCGACTTGAGAAATACCACGACCTATCAGAATATCGGAGTTAAGTGGCTCATACCGCATTTCTTTCGGTGAGAGGAATGATTAAATTAAGTGCTATCTCCAGTTATTTCAGCTAATCTAAATTGTTTCAATATTAAAGCATGTTAAATTTGAATTACACCCACAAGATTATAAATCATTCATTCAGGTGAAATAATTACAGAACAAACATCGATAGAAACGATTAACTAATTTACACTCAATATACCCCCACTACCTGTACTTCCTGCAACGTAGTTATTTCACAAAATTCAAAGCGGAAAAGCAAATCAGGCAACATGTGTTACAACGACCTTAATTTATATAATTTACTTAGCACCCAATTTCGAAATAATGACACGTCTCGTTTGAGATATTGGAGGGCTTGTTCTAATCTGCCATATGTTTAAAGCCTCTATGTCACCTACTAATTCGAGTTTGATATATAGGTCGCGATATTATAGGCCACCTAAAGAAACCCTACTAAGTGCCATAATCTCACTCTTTTATTATGTAATCTTCCTGTATCGAATTTTACTCATCTGAGATGAATACTCATAGACTGAAAGAAGCAAACTTATTAATTACAAACGAATTATTCATAAACGAAATGGAAGAGATATTATGATACAATAGTATGTTGCAAAAAATAATATTACCTACGATCTAGTCCGATTAGAGTTATAAAAGTCAAAGAAGCGCACTCGCTTCTTTGACTTTGACTTTGATCTCACTAGATGTAAAAAAAATCATTCATGCCTTAGGGCGCTATGTTTTCTCTGCCTGCCCCGTCAAGTATGATAAGTATGTTTATGTAATTAAAAGACATTTTTTGTAAATAATAATGAATATGATACAGGACGCCTTAAAAAATCGTGTTATAAGTCAATTCTCCACGTGATATCTCACTACCAATTGATAAAACACGTATTAAGCGAAAAACCAATGAGTATCCTTCGAGTTATCAAATTAATATATGGATACATAATAATGGCTAGCTTATAATGTGGGTATTCACGCCTGCAGCATATGCTTAATGTTAGAAGTTTCAATTGATTGACACCGTCTGGTTACTTACTCTCGAGTACCGACACATGTTGGTTTATGAGTGAGTATGAGTAATACATTAGGGGTAATGAATTGGACTGAATACTTATATATAGAACATTTTATGATGTACTTTAAGTATGAATGAAATTATTGCAAAAGTATCATGATTAGTGACTAATACTTGAATAATGATATATGCTTAACGTGGATGGATGGCATTTATAATAAAAGCATCACACACGCTGTGTTTAACATTTAAAAATTTCCAAAATGATCACCTACTGACGATCTGGAACATAACGCTATTGAAAAGTTATACAGCTATAGTTTCCCTTTTTTATGGAATAGGACAGCAAACGAGCAGGCGTTTCACCTGATGGTAAGTGACTAGCGTCGCCCATGGACACCTGCAACACATATAGTGTTACAGTTGCATTGCCGACCTTTAAGAGAGTAAGAATGGAAAGAGTGGGGAAGGGAGGTCTACGAGTACCTCTCTCATCTAACGAAACGTGACATGAGCCACTTTAAGTCGATCTTCTGAGAGGTTTTGGTATTTCACCGGTCGAGCCGGCCCATTTATGCATCGAACTGCTTGGCTCTACCACTGTTACCCTTTAGGGTAACAGTGGTAGAGCCCAGCAGATAGATTTATCTAAGACTATCGTAACGGAGTGGCAGGACGAATTCATTTTAAGTGACATAATCTTACCATATCATACTCCCCAAAAGAAAATAAAAAAGTATTTATACTAAATATAAGGATACAATTATCTAATATTATAACAGTATGTTTAGTTTTGTTACTTTATTCCTTTTTAACAAGAAGGTAAAGCCGTTACGTCATTTGAGACTTCTTAATTCAGAAGTGGGATTCAGAGCTCGTCTTCAAAATCTGTGTGTAATTACCTTAGTTAGGTAAAGTTTGTAAAAGATACCAATTAGGGTATTACATTTAATTTATAATTGATTGAATTATTTAATAACACTGTTGAAACTGAAGACTTGGAGTATTAAAGTACTTACAAACTATAAATCCAATCTAATTTACTTTCTAAAAGATTCTTAAGTTTTAAAATCCGCTGTAGTTGCAGACGAAAATTCATTAGCATATTATAAATACAAGCGTATTTATATTGTCAAAACAAAATCATTCATTCGTTATTAATCAAACCATACAGCTGACTTCCGTGGCACATTCTTACGTACACTGCATTACATTAGGCAAAATTTGAACAATAGCAGAACCATACGACCGACGTGTGGGTGGTCTAACGTTGCACCTCACACAACGGTCACTCATAATAACTAGCCTCTTTATCTAAGCGCAATGAAAATAACTACAGTGCTAATTTTAAACCCAATAATACTGTGTTGTTCATGTTATCTTTCGATAAGATAATAAAAAAATACACTGTTCATTGTTTTTTATATTTATGTAATGTTTAATAAAAGAGGGTAGATATCAATTAATATTAATAAAATACGAGTTATATAATTACGTGATATGTAATTATATTATATGGTGTATTGGTAAAACAACCGACTGCGGAATATATGTCGGCGCATTCGATATCCACCGAGTACTGACATTTTTGATATGCATGAAAGTTTGCTCGGATTTTGTTTGATTTTTGTTTGTTTGTTTGTTTGTTGTTTATTCGGATGTTTTGCTATCTATTACATGTATTATAAAAAAGTATATATCAATATGTATTAATATCCGTTATCTAGTTAACAAAACATACATTGAGTTGCTTATCTTGGAAAAGTAGAGGGCGCTGTGTGGTGTATTGTGTCCGAAAATATTTATGATTTTACTACTCGAAGGTTTTCTAGTTCTGCATAAAATTTCGCAACAGTTTTTATTCAAGTCGTTGGTGTATACCAGGGTTCTAATCTGGGGCCTCATAAAAATAAGATCGCGAGCTCATTCGGTAATTGAGGCGAAAAAACATGATATTTTTATATTTTATCGTAAATATGTATTAATATCCGTTATTCAGTTAATAAAACATACATTGAGTTGCTTATCTTGGAAAAGTAGAGGGCGCTGTGTGTATTGTGTCCGAAAATATTTATGATTTTACTACTCGAAGGTTTTCTAGTTCTGCATAAAATTTCGCAACAGTTTTTATTCATGTCGTTGGTGTATACCAGGGTTCTAATCTGGGGCCTCTTGAAAAGAAGTTCGCGAGCTCTTTCGGTAATTGAGAAGACAAAACATGATATTTTTATATTTTATCGTAAATATGTATTAACATCCGTTATCTAGTTAACAAAACATACATTGAGTTGCTTATCTTGGAAAAGTAGAGGGCGCTGTGTGTATTGTGTCCGAAAATATTTATGATTTTACTACTCGAAAGTTTTCTAGTTATGCATAAAATTTCGCAACAGTTTTTATTCAAGTCGTTGGTGTATACCAGGGTTCTAATCTGGGGCCTCCTAAAAAGAAGTTCGCGAGCTCATTCGGAAAGGCGACAAAACATGATATTTTTATATGTTATCGTAAATATTATTAAATTTATGCAAACGGTAATATGATATAATAATAATTTCACAAAGCAAATCGAAAGCTTAACGCTCGTAATAAATTTCTTTAGGATCCCGAACACATACCTCGATGCATTTACATATTATCTATTGATGTTCGATTTCAGATGGTGTTTGGATTCTTTGCATTGCTAAAACTATTGTTTTTTAATATGAAATTCTTTTAATAAATCGTTCCGAGAACGGATATTTCTAAACAGCACGAAATTTTGCATGAATAATTTATGAGTTCCCGATTAGTGACGCTATTTTTCGCTTCTATAACATTTAACATTCGTCCTAAAATAGTTCGAATAAATTTAAATTTGCGGTCACTATACATGAGACATGTGTGATTTAGTGGAGGTTCTAAGAATGTTTTTCATATTGTAGTAACTTATGAACCAGTGATTTAGTGTTAACAAAAGTCTAAATTCGGTATTGTGATTACAGAAATCCCCGATTAGTCATTAATAGGTTTTCGATTACTAATATAAATCCCAAGAAATGTCATCGTTAGTTAATTATTTTAGTTATTTATTACTTGCTTCGGAAAATATTGCAATGTTTTATTTCTTGAAATATTTAGAACGCACAATAAATTGTTATATATTTTTTTATTCATTTATGCAACAAAGGTTACACTGAAAGGATACACTTTTAATATGCGAAATGGACTTGATTTTTTGATAAATCGAATTAGTAATAAAAACTGTACTGCAAATCCTTAATGATATCATAAGCGTAGCGGTATATAATATGCAAATAGTATGTGGGAAAAATATTATTTGCATACAAACGAAAAGCGAATTCTATATGCAAAGAGAAGAAAATAGTGACTTGAAAGAACTTATTGAAGTAGCTACTTATTGGCACTAAATTTCTCATTTAAATTTAGCATTTCTCACAAAAAAGTCAATAGTAGATAACAATGAATACTATATTTTAAATAACAACAAAAACAACGTAACTTCACGCCTTTGTCTACCCGAAGGTGTAGGCAGCGGCTGTTAAGCCTCGTCTCCCCGTTACGTTTACGTCTCAAATGGAATAGGATGGAATACAATATTTTGAATAAAGATATTTTATTTATAAAATGAAATAA
This sequence comes from Euproctis similis, assembly GCA_905147225.2. Taxonomy (NCBI): domain Eukaryota; kingdom Metazoa; phylum Arthropoda; class Insecta; order Lepidoptera; family Erebidae; genus Euproctis; species Euproctis similis. The sequence goes on from LR990105.1 coordinate 13,821,149, forward strand.
ACCAATGTATCTAACTGAACCTATTATTCAACAAAATACATTAAACACCTCGAGGCTGTTGGCCTAGCGAGTCGCTATGTAAATCTTTATCATTTATTGCACGCATTTCCTCCTTCGGACCAGTTTTAATATAATTAATATCTTGTGCCTGCCTCTGTTTACACTGTCGTGGTCTAGTACCGTTAGGATCAGTGGATAAAGATTTTACCCATTTTGAAATCTATATAAGTCTAATTTTGTTTATATTTAAGTCAGATGCATTTCTTGTATATTTTTCATATACACAATTTATAGATTGTAACGTTTTGTAAGTCCTTTGCAACCAAACCACACACCAAAACAATCGTGTGTGAAATGATCCTGGTGGAGTAGTTTAGTCGTTATAATAAATAAAACACAAATAAGCATGCACTTTTAAGATCAATTAATTAAGCACATAGTTACAATACAATAGTTATTTGATAATAAAATAATACTTATAGTTTGTATTTGAATACATACATTTATGGATGTAGTACCATCCAAAGTAACACAGTTATATTAAAGCTGGGGAACACCATTACTTTTACTAAAATAAATGTATTCAAATACAACTTTATGTATTATTTTGGAGTACAAAATAAAAAATATTCACGCTCAACTATTTTGTACTAACAGGCGAGAAAAATCAAGTTTGTCTTGAACGTCTTGTCGTGCACGCCACGAGACCTATTCATTACAATTTCAATACAGTATTATTATATTTTTTTTTGTAAACCTTACAAAAGTTTTGACGCTAAACACTTCCATTATATATGTTCTAAATAGACAAAGCAACTTTGTTCAAGACAAAAGGGACACATAAAAGGTTGACGCCATTAATTTACAAAGTTCTGACATTTGTAACGGTGCATTTTTGTTTTTTTTTGTTTTCCAATAAGTTAACACCATGGAGGCCAGAGATTATTGGCGCGCTGCATGTGTGCTGTCGGCAAATCTAATAAATTAGTACAAAAGAGCGCTTTACATCATTTACACGTTTCCCTTTCAATATAATTGTGTATTTCTTTTTTTTGGTATAAAATAACCAAATTAGTAACGGTGCCGTCACCTGAGCTAAAAGACGAACGACCGACCGAAGACGCGTATTTTGATCGTACAATAGTCCATTCAGCTTCTATAAAATATTGTTTTTATCACTATGGAACCCTCAGGTATCATCTATATGTGTGGCATATCCTTTGTATTTTTGTTTTATTAATTTTAAAATGATATTTTCCATCAATGAACACGAGCAATATTAATCATTAGACGTTATTGGGATTATATCTTAGTCATTCGTTGTCATGTAAACAAAAAGCAAATATTTATTAACATATTGAAAAGTCTACAATATTTTAGATAAGTATTGAATAAAAATACAGATTTACGTTTTCTGCTGATTTTGGTTTTTACTACCTTACCTGTATTTTTAGATAGATATGGTTAATGGTGCTCGGTGTATGGCAATAGGTTCGCCTATTACATTTGGGACGTAAACATAACGGCAAATTGAGACTTAACAGCGGCTGCCTACACCTTCGTGTAGAAAAAGGCGGAAAGTTATGTTATGTTTGCTATGTTATATGGTTTACATCCAACATGATTTGCTTATAAAATTATCGATCTAACTAGATTCAAAAGCTATATATCAGGTTTGGTTCAACTTAAATTTACCCTTTTAAGATATAAAAGGCCAAACATTTTGATTCGTTGTTGCTTGATTTTAACATCCCGCTGGGGTGTCGTTGTCGATACACGATGTATGTACAGTACAAGACACACACATTGCCAGCACAAAGCTAAGGAAATGCTTAACGCACACATTTTGTGAGATCAAAGAACGCGCAATCTGTGTGGTGGTAAAAAAAAAAATAACGTTTTTGGTCCCAAAAGGGCGGGCCCGTTTACGCGACCCAATTCACGCGAGAGTTTCGGACGTCAAAGAAATTGAATTGAAACCAGTCCGAACAACAAATTCGAACGCGTATCGAATTGTTTTACGTTTGACGAATTCACATTTGGAGAATGTTAAATTCCGTACAATAGGCTATAATGATGCTGGGTCCTTTTTTCGCCAGTACGTATCTAAAATGTTTGTAGGGCACAAAGAATTCGCAGCATGCATTATTAAATCGTGTGTCTTATATCGATTGTGTGGAGATAGCGTTCGAATAAAAAGTTATCGATTTGTTTTTGTAACGTAGATAGCTAAGATGACGACGCCATCTGCTTATGATTATAAATCGGGATGCATTTTCAAAATGATTTCTCCAGACTTTATTTTTATGGGATAGGAGAGCAAAGGACCAGTCGTGTCAGCTGATGGTAAGTGACCAGCGCCGCCCTTGGACACCTGCAACCATTGACCTATATGATATAGACTTGTAGTAACCTTCTCAAAGTGTGACCACTGGCCATAAGCCTACAGGCTTATGCGAAGCTTATGTCAATTCAGTCATCTGTCAGACGCGAACCGAATAACAATAGGTACAAAATGGGTAAATGCGTAGTAAAAGAGTGCGATTCAAGATCGGAAACCCATAAGAAATTAACCGGAATTACTTTCCACACGTAAGATTAATGTTTACATTAATATTAAAATACAGTAAAATAGATAAAATGTTGAATTTTCATAATTAGCTTCAGTGATACCACTAAAAACTTAGTTTTAGTTTCCCACATTTGTGGGAGAGTTATTAATTTATGGAAAAGGAGATTTTAAATATTTTTTGTTATAATAATAACGCTGCAGGGTGCCTAAAGATGCAGCACGCCGTGACAAGTGGGTGAAAATTATCCGATTGCTGAGAAAAGAAACTGACTGGATACCTGCACCCGGGAGATCATTTATCTTCAATTCAAGTTGATCATTCGCTTTTATTAATAAATGCCATAGTTAATAAATACTTAAAAATAAGATTGTATCACGAAAGCAAATTATTCACTCAGACTTATAAAAAAGAGACTAAAAGGCAATTTTTTACAAAACTTATGTTACACAGCGGTGTATGATCAATAATTCATCTGCCTAGCTTTTTCCCAATTATGTTGGGGTCGGCTTCCAGTCTAACCGGGTGCAGCCGAGTACTAGTGTTTTACATGGAGCGACTGCCTATCTGACCTCCACAACCCAGTTGCGTGGGCAACACAATCCCCCTTGGTAAGTCTGGTTGTTAGACTTTCTGGCTTCTGACTACCCGTAACGACTACCAAAGATGTTCAAATGATAGCCGGGACCCACCAATTTAACGTGCCTTCCGAAACACGGAGGAACTCGTCATGATAAGATGGTCACCCATCCACGGACCGACCGCGCCAAGCGTTGCTTAACTTTAGGGACCGTACCCATACTACGTGACCGTTTAGGGGTGGGGGGGAGCGGACTCTTTAAAATACTACGGTTAGTCACAGGAGCGGGGGGGTGGCTCAGGTTTTTGTCACGTAGTCGATTTTAATGAAAGAAATCTCGTATTTTTTCGACCTAGATGAATATTAATGTGATTAAACAGAAAATAATTGTTGTGTTCGTAAATTAAGTTACTGTAAGTTACATACTGTACAGCAATATGTTTTCACAATTAAACTTGTTCTTTTTCATAATACATAATTCACTAGTATTATGTATGCATGCAGTCTTATCCAATAAAGACGAGTATGAGCCAAATTTTTTTTTTTCGATTTTTGCCTGTGAAATGATTAAAAATCATAATTATGAATTACTACGTGAAAACTAAAGGGGGAGGGGGGGGGGGGTCTTGGCATATACTACGAGTGGTCACCGATGGGAGGGAGGGGTCGAAAAATCTTAAAAAATAGGTCACGTAGTATGGGTATGTTCCCTTATGATCGATCGACCCTTGCGGCTGTTAGGCCCTGTCCACGTTAAATACAATAATTCCCTTTCAATATAATGAATTGTACATTATTTTACTACTCAAGCGTCTTCACTATTTTGTGTATCTGTACCTAATTGTGTACACCTTACCTACAGCGCTTTGAATCGCTGCTCTAAGGCAGGTGTACACAATTAGGTACAGATGAGTGTGATCCAATTTTTTTCGGAACAGCCGATCTAGTACGGAGTACACAGAGATCGTTGATCCATTCATTATTTCAGTTATCTTGTAATACATCTGATAAGAAATTAATAAGTAATAGTAAAATATTGAATTTATACTTATTAAATATTTTTACGAGTACATGGCTTGAAAAAGTTGGGTAAAATTTCGCGTGGGCTGGCCACCCCACACCGCCATTGCAAATTTATATTGCCATCTTTGTCTAATCAAAGTGACGGCAATGTATTTGCGATTTTTGTGACTGAGATAGATATATGTTTAATTTAAATGTCTAGTGGTTTCAAAGCTACGTCATTGCATCTAAAAAGTGGACACACATTTTTTGACGCATTTGTATGAGGTTTGCTCCTCTTGTATATTGAACTCAGTGCCTGCAACACATATAGTGTTACAGTTGCGTTGCCGACCTTTAAGGAAGTAGGATAGGAAAGGATCGAGAAGGGAAGTGGACCTCCGGGTACCTCTTTCACCGAACGAAACACGGCATGAGCCACTTTACGTCGAACTTCTACGAGGTCGTGGTAATTCACCGGTCGACCCAGCCCATTCATGCAGTGAAATACTTGGCTCTACCACTTTGTCGCAACATTTTGTGACCCAATTTTACCATTTAAAGTAAATACGATTTTACTATAATAGTTAAAATTGCGTTTTATTTTGTAATAATTTGATATTTTTTGTTTATTCTCTCTGAATTCACAAAGAAAATTACGTATTTACAAATAGTCATCTAAGGGTATCCATAGATTTTACATAGGTACATAATACATAAAGTTAAGGCAATTTCTATCAATGCTACTTCTTTTCTGAAGATCATCCGCATTCAGTTATCTTTATTGGCTTGCTTTAAGATGATGGATACACGTATCAAATCACGTGATTCAACACACTCCTTGATGCAGCTGGTTCGAAGCGAAACAAATTTATACTTTTATTGTTAAAATTCATTCTTTTGCGTTATTTATTAAAATCTATAGCCAGTTGGTTACGGTAACCTCGGCGGCATTATGTAAAGTGTGTCACCTTGTGCCTATATTTAGTTACGCTTTACAGTTGATGTATAATTTTCAAGCATTTCCAGTTATAAATCTTGCTTCTATTGGATAATATATCATGTCCATTTTTATCTTATATACATGTTTTGTTAAACGTTAAATTAAATGTTGTGATAAATTCTATATATAAGAATAATGTTATTTGTTCTATGATTAAATTCTTTTTCGATTTCTACTTACTTATTGCACAAGTTTTTTTATTGAACAAATGTCTGTATTTGTTTGTTTTCTGCATGAGGTTATATATTTAACAACTATGTGTGTGTTTGTTTTTAAACAATGATAGTGAAAAACAAGTGTACGGTTCTTTTGATAGTAAGCGGTTATGATCACATAATATAACACCAAAATCATCACCACCAAAACTCGACCCTCTGAAAATGTATATACCAAACCCTTTTCAAAGAGGGTGCTCTGAAAGCGGTTACGTGTAGGCTTTAAAAAAGATTCACTATATTAACGGAAGCTGCTGAGACACGGGTTCTTCCTTATCAGCATAGCGTATCCTCGTGGAGCCTTACTCACATGCAGACACGCAGTATGACGAAAAAGTTGCTGTTATTTAGCCATATTTAAACGGTTTTTACATTTTTAGTGACACCAAATTTGTATATAAATATAAATTTAAAGGTTTTTAAATTTATAACAAATATTTACATTTCCATCACGCAAACGCTTCTCTCATCAACGATAACTTTGTTATTACATGACATTACTGTCTCTTCGCCTACATTCGCTGTACATCCACGGAGCACATCCGAGATTAAGTTTTTTTTTCTTTTTTTCTGCCGCACGGTAGCTGCACAGATTTGATTGCTCCATTTTTTCTCTTTTCTTTTGAAATAAACCGAAGTAATTGTTTGTTTTAAGTCTCGTAGATAGCTTCTATTTTACGGATTTGTTACAGACAAATTTCTGGTCGGAAAATAGAGACTTCAAAACGCTTCAGTGAATTCACTGTTCCGATCTGTTTTAGTAGCTTCACGGTCCAATGTCTACACATGTATCCAATTTATTAGAATTCACAACATTAATTCTAAATTACTCGGCGACGTCTGCTTTTTGCTCTAGAGCAGGTAACAGGAAACGGGTTGTCTGGCGTTAATCTTACACTGAGTGTATATGTGTGTGTGTACGTGATATGTTATGTGAAACTTTGGGATGAGTGCGTGTGGCGTGGACGTTGCGCCCGGTTTTTATGCAGTCGAGAATCGAATGCCGAAGGTCTATCAAGTGTCGTTCAACTAATCACATTATCGCCTCTCTCCCTTCAACTGATTGGTAATATTGAGACAGAAGATCTGCATAACAAAGCCAGTCGACTACTGTTTCACAATGTGTTACCCCATAGTGGGTAGGCTGTTAATTCTTTAAGTTTTCTTTCTTTAAATGTTAATTCGTTTGTAAAACTATCACAGAAACATTAATAATGTTTTGGATCCAATCCTCTCGTGTCACCTTGTACCAAGTTACGGCATTAAAAACTTGTGTTAAATTACTGCTTTATTTACATAAAAATAGATATCTTTACACATGGTGCAACAATCTAAACTCCAGATCCTTAGACGCCACATCAACGTTAAGCTTAAAATATAAGTGACTGAACTGACTAAACTCGTTTCAACAATCGGTACAACTAGCAATACATTACGAGCCCTAAAGTGTTGATGATTTTATGTTAATAATTTCATAAACAACATGACATTTCTCTGTCTCTTATAACTAAGGTATCCCTTAGTTATAAGAGACAGAGAACTTCATCGTGTTCATAGTTAATTAGAACTATATAAAACCACTTTCACTTTCATCAGACAAAACGCGGCATGAGTCACTTTACGTCGGTCTTCTGAGAGATCGTGGTATTTCACCGGTCGAGCCGGCCCATTCATACAGTGAACTGCTTATATAATTTATATTATTAAAGACCCTTCATATTATAATACTCTTTGAGGACAGGTGAATAAAGAGAGTTTGAAATCATTTTATCACTTTCCGAATCAGTGACATGGTAAATCCTGTGAAGCCGGTTCCCCTTGACTGAAAGCTGTCAGAGAAAGATTATATACCCTGATTAAGCCCTGGTCTAGGGGACAGTAATCCAACTGTCTATCTCAACAGCCCCTAATTCAAAAAGTTAATCAAACGACGCCACACGAAGGTACCTACGTATAAACCTAAATAAAATCCGAAAATTTTGTTGACTCTATAATTAAAATAATCGGCCTAATTTTGAGGCAGTTCCAATAAGTTTCTTTCTACCTGCGTTGACTGATTTGTTAATGGGTCTCTAATTTCCAAAAACCTTTTTTTTTCTACGCCATCAGCCATGTATTTTTAACTTTGTTTTGTTAACGATTAAGGACCGTTTAATGTTTGTTCGCGAAGAACATGCAGATAAGGTTTTGTTGTGACCCCATGTATAAATTTCGTCTATTTTTTTCATCATCGTTTCTAAATTAAGTCAGTCACATGAAACATTCCACCGGTTTTGCGTTAGCAATTATGTAATATATCTAAAAAGATATGTTTATTTGAATAAATGTTTATTGATTTATTTGTTGAGTTTGCCTTCATATCAAATACACTTTTACTTTTACAGGTTAATGTAAATTACCAATGTTGATATGACTGTGAATTAAAAAACCACGAAATACCACGACTTCTCGGAATATCGGCGTGAAGTAGCCCGTGCCGTGTTTCGTTCGGTGAGAGAGGTATCCAGAGGCCAGATTCCATTTCCCCTTCTATTCCTCTACTATTTCCTTAAAGGACGGCAACGCACCACGGTGTTCATGAGCAGTGAGCAGTTGCTTACCATTAAGTGACCCACTTGCTCGTTTGTCCTCTTAAAGTAGAGGTATTAATGATACTAAATCTTTCTACTTATCCCACAAGGTACAAGGTGTAAATGTAAATTATGTTATTTTTATTCTTAATAGTAAATTTCAAACATTATATTTTTGCTATCGTTCCTTTTTTTTGGCATCATATTATTTAAATTTGCCATATTCAATTAGAGAATTCTATCATTCCATATAATTAATTCTCAAGGATTTTATTCTTAATATTAAGTTGACAGATTTCAAATATCTTATATCTTTAAACGAGCAATTCTTGTATATATATATATATGTATATATATATGTATATTAATTGGAACTCGGAATCGGCTCCAACGATTTTCATGAAATTTAGTATATAGGGGGTTTCGGGGGCGATAAATCGATCTAGCTAGGAATCATTTTTAGAAAATTTCATTTTATCGTGTTTTATCGATAATCAACTTAAACATCAACTTACTTTTTGGAATTCCTGACATCTATTGGCGAATGCTATAATTATTTTAAATTGTGAGCAACTAACTTGCTTTAACGACAACAACACTAAAGCTATTCCAGCAGATGGCGTTGTTTATAAAAAAAAAGAAAATACCGAGCAAAGCTCGGTCATCCAGATATTGCAAATAAACGCAGTATGCCGCTACATGAATGGAATCTTTTTTACTATATTGTTATGTAAAACCCAAAACATTTCTTTAGACCGAACAGATTTCAATACAAATGTGAACGGTATTCTGTTATACTTTAAAAATGGGTCGGATTGTTGACCAAAATAATTACAATAAAACATATTATAATAGCAATAATCCTTTATAAAACCGCTAACTGGTTGTAATAAAAGAAGGATTTGTAGACTACATTTTTTTTATTGACTGTTTACTAATGTCAAAACATTCTCTTGTGAAATAAATAATATTTTTTTGACAGTAAAATAATAAATATATTTTTTTATTCTTTTGTTATTAATTGATAATAATACATTTCGTAGATCTGTACACATTTTTATATTAGAGACTCTTGCACAGGGGTATTTTTATATATATTAAAAGTGTATATACAAAAATTAAGTTGCTTAGCTTCAAAAACTGAGGCAAAATGAACTGAGACCCAAACCGCTGGTCCTCAAGTATGATCTGGGCGCATGCTTCTGATTTAAGATGTCGTGGGATCGATTTCGGGCTCACACCAATAACCCCTCGAAATTTTTTTCGGAAGTGACGTGTGATAATTAGTTTAGAAAAGTTGATTCGGAAGCTATCTATGACAACATTGTATTTGATATATTGCAATAGGTATCGCTACAGATTCCATTTGGGACGTAAAATATGAAAATCGGCGTAAAAATGCCTTCTACTTGCTGCCCACACCTTCGGGTAGAAAAAGGAGTTAAGTTATTATTATTTTACTTATTATTTATTATTATTTAATTTTTTCTTACTAGTCATCACTTTTTGAATTGCTACTAAAATTTTTACTACTATTATTATTTTTTAATCGTACCTACACGCCATCAAAACACAGAAGCGTAGGCAGAGGCATTATGTCTCAAAATGTCAATGAAAGAGTGTGAGAGTTGTGAAATCTTATAGCTTAAGCCAGATGTGCCACACATCTGGTTAGCTTTATAAGCCATCGATTTTTATCACTTACATAACTTTACAAAATATTTACGAAAATTAATTAGTCGATAATCTAAATAAACAATATTGATTTATTAAAAACGAGATCTTAAGTTGCTCAATTGGAATTTTGTTAAACACCAATCATGACTATCAGATATGTTATCGGAAGTTATTATAAGCATCTGACTAATTTATTTTTTAACTTGAGTTTTAAGTAACGTCTACCGGAATATTTTGACTTGAATGTATTTTATAGTGAAATTTAATCTTTCTATTCAATCTAATATACCATTTTTCCTATCATATCTATCATTGGAATCATAAAAAAAGTTACCGTTGTTGGTTCATCACATACCATCCAAAATACTCGTCGCGTCTGTCTAAAAACTTACGGTAATGACGTAATGATAGGCGCACAACGTCAAACGTGTCCGTATCCCCCCAAATAGTCCTGGTTTAATGTCGATTTAATTAAACCAGTATAATTTTCATATTAGGGATTCAGGAAAGATTATATCTTGGAGGAGGTGATGCAGTATCATAGTAATATTATAAATGCGCAAGTAAGTTTGTCTGTTACCTTTTCACGCATAAACTACCCAGCCGATCACCATGAAGATTTATACAAATATTTTAAAAGGTATCAGAAGTGACTTAGTATACATTTTATTTAAAAAAAATGTTTGCCAAAAATATCCCACGACCTAACGCCGTATAAAAAATATTATATTAATGATATTATTTTAGAAATATTATTATCTACATCAAGCCGTTAATTTGTTTTGTTTTATCATTCATTGTGACTGTGTAAAAAGGAGCCGGGTCAACTGGTTTAATACGAAAATTCCTAGATACCTATTGTTATTAACACAAATTAAAATTATTTTAAAAATAGGATTCAATAGTTCCAAGCAATTCACAGCGTTGATGGGCCGACTCGGCCGGAGAAATAGTTCTCAGAGAATTGAGGTAAAGTGCCTTATGCCCCGTTACGTTCAGAAGTACGTATCAGAAGGACCATCCCCTCTTCCTGTCAGTCAGCATGGTAACTGTAAAATTGCCACATAAAATTCCCATTGCTTCTTTAGCGAGCTTATTCTATGAGCTATTTCGGTTACTCTAGTTCTCTGTCGTTTATACTCATTCCTGAGTTTATCATTCAGAGATACCCTGAGCATAGCTCCATAGCTTGCTGAGCGACTTTAAATTTGTGGACTAGCCCCACCGTAAGTGTCCACGGTTTCGGCACAATATGTCATTACCGGTAGCACGCACTGGTTAAGGACTTTGGTCCAATCCAATCAATTAATTTATATGTTTCCTTTGTACTAAATAAAAGTATAATTTAATATATGTATACATATACATTACATGTGTAAATTTTTTATTTAAAAACAACAAAAAGTTGACATGACATTTACACCCGTAACACAAAGATCTGTGGGGGCCTTGAAAGTACCGCATCCAAACAGACGTTTTTTATTTTTACGTCCTAACAAGAGCGAAGGTTGCGTGGGTAACCCTCAAAGAAAGGTCTATGTTGTAGGCGGTCCGAATTTATCAAATTACAACCTGTGCCGTTTTGTGTGCCGACAAAGGGACCAATATCGAAACAACGTTTTTGAACATCACTTTGACTGATGCAAGACTTATAGTTGTCACATTGCTAATGCCAGGAGAACAAATAGAATGAGCTTGGATAAAGTTGTAATTTTGAAGAAAAATTAATTTGAGGTACTAAATTTTATTACTAAAAAATAATTTATAAATTAATTTAAATTTTGTGAATTATTGGTAACACAGTTACGGATCTGACGTTGAATAGAATTAGACGAAAATAGGCACTGAGATATAAAAATATCAGGCAGGCTGTCATATGATTGCCTCAGGATTATAGTTGGAATTTTACGTCATTTAAATTATTTTATACTAATTAACCCAGCGAACTTTCGTTTCGCATCAGAAGAAATAAAAATGGTCAATAAGGATTATCCCTAATAGACAGATATACACCGTCTCAGACTTTTTGTTCACCTTTTGAAGGTGTATAATAATGTAGTACATTGTTTTGATTTATCACTTAGGGCTTAGCAAGCGTTTGCAATTAAAGTGCTAAATCGTGAAAATTATGACTTTTTCTTTACTACATTATACATTAATTATACATAAAAACCACCCCGTCGACTCTCTCTATCTGCTAAAAAAACACGTCTAAATCAGTTGCGGACCTTAAAGATCTAAGCATATAGGAATCTAGGCATATATTATAGACAGCGGAAAGCGACTTTGTTTTACACTATGTAATGATACTAAATCGCTGGTAATTACTAGTTTTAAATTTGAAGTCTAAATTGTTGAATGTGTGAGTTGGAAAGGTACATATACATATTTATTTATTACCTGTTGCAATTTATGTCACTACCAAATAAAATGCTAAAGGTTATCCAAATTTATATACAGCATCTCAATAATACTCACCTCGTTCATTCAAGCTTGGTATTTGCAGTCGCATTATCACATGTAGATACATAGAATGAATACTTTACTACTTATTACAATGAAAACTATTATAAATGCGTATAATAACTTACTTTTAATTCTTAAACTAATCAAAGATTAAAATATTAGTGCACATGCAGAAAGAAAAAGAGGAATAATATTTTTTCTGGGTACAACAGCCGTCGCCTAAGCATTCGGGTCAAAACATGTGGCACCTACAAAAAACAATTTAAGAAACCTAGTTCTAAACTGCTAACTCTAATGTACTCAAATTTCGCCACCAAGCTTAAAATTGTCAGTATCGTCCATTATACTATCGGCATAATACTTATCATCATTTCATCAATTCATCAATGGTGGTCCATCACCTACAGCGATGGTAAGTGATTGATTGGTATTTTCGCAATAACCTACTGTTATAATTAACGCTAAAATATTACGTTAATACGCTCATTTTATATAATTCTAAGGAAAAGCAGGTGTGTATGTCATTTCATCGTACACGTGCAGTATCAGGTTATCAGATCATGAAGCAAGAAAGAAACTCAATAAAATTCTGATGATATCCATTTAATAACAAATACTCTCGAGAGCAATGAATCCGGGTCACTTAAAGAATGTTAAAAATCTCGGAAACTAAAAATGATAGGTTAATGCAATAAATTGTATTTAATAGACAATGTAATACTCCTTAAATGAAAGTAAAAAAAATATGAGTCACCATACATTTTATTAACACAAAATTACATAAAGAAAAAATCTGCTGATCTCTCCTTAAAACAAAAATAGGAAACATGAAATTTTTGAACTTTATTACGATTTTCTTGAATTTTAATACTTCGTATTGCCTCCTCGTGCTTCCATTACTGCGTTTACGCGGTTTGGCATGCTGTACACCAAGTTCCTTATACGATTTTGGGGAATATTCTCCCATTCCTCTGTGAGAGCAATTTTGAGCTCACGAAGCGTGATTGGGGGAGGGTTTCGTTGTTTTACGCATCTGCCTAGCTCGTCCCAAGCATGCTCGATCGGGTTGATATCCGGGCTGCGCGCTGGCCACTCCATACGAGTAATGTTCATCTCTTGAAGGTAGTCATTCACAATCCTACCTGTATGAGGTCGGGCATTGTCATGCATAAATATAGCATCCTCACCTAAATTGACCATAAATGGACCAACGTGATCATTGAGGATTTCTTCCACATATCTTACGCTAGTTAAAGAGCCGTTTTCTATGATCACCAGCTCTGTGCGACTTTCAGAAGAAATTCCGGCCCACACAAGTACAGACCCACCACCGTAGGCTACTTTTTCCTCGATGCATGCTTGCTTGAATCTTTCCCCTGGTCTTCGATACACTCTGTGTCTTCCATCGTGCTTGTAGAGCATAAATTTTGATTCGTCGGAGAACATAACTTTTGACCAATCTTCAATACTCCAATTTACGTGGCTCTGGGCATATCTTAGTCTTGAAATACGATGCCCACGCTCCAGTTTAGGGCCGTTTGCAGGTCTAAGGGGTTTTAAGTTAGATTCAGCAAGCCGACGTCTTACTGTCCATGCACTTGGGTTACTTCCTCCGAGGCGTCGAAACTGATTGGTGAGTTCAGTTCCTGTGAGAAAGCGATTTCGAAGCATGGTGTTCACCAAGTATCGGTCTTCTCGTGCTGTGGTATACCTGGTTCTGCCCGTTCCTGGTCTGCGTAGGTTAGAACCAGTTTCTTCGTAACGTCGGAGAACTCTTTGTACTGTTGACAGCGACACACCAACAGTCCTGGCTGTATCGCGCTGACTCCGGCCGGTTTCCAGCATTGTAAGTATTCTGGTGCATTCTTCAGGCGTAAGCGACATAATTTCAGCTTGAATAATGAATATAGAGCACTATCAACATGGTTTATGTACCCACATAAATGACAGATTACAAACAAAAGCAAAACCAAATGCTGTAATTTCGTAGTTCCATCTTCGAAAGTGGCCCTTTTTCAAATTTGATTTTTTTATGATATAACTTTACAATAACTAAGAAGTTTTAATACCTTCATTTAAGGAGTATTACATTGTCTATTAAATACAATTTATTGCATTAACCTAGCATTTTTAGTTTCCGAGATTTTTAGGATTCTTTAAGTGACCCGGATTCATTGCTCTCGAGTGTATTTATTGGACTTGAACGACCTAGACTCATGTATAATAATCATGTATAATCATGTATAATGTTTACGTTCCAAATGGAATAATAGGTGGCGAACCTATTGCCATAACGGGCATTCCATATAGCTCTGGTTCAGCCATCATTTCTAAGATCTTATAACTTGTAATTGACAAAACTAATTATGAATTAACTACATATACTCTCGAGAGCAATGAATCCGGGTCACTTAAAGAATGTTAAAAATCTCGGAAACTAAAAATGATAGGTTAATGCAATAAATTGTATTTAATAGACAATGTAATACTCCTTAAATGAAAGTAAAAAAAATATGAGTCACCATACATTTTATTAACACAAAATTACATAAAGAAAAAATCTGATGATCTCTCCTTAAAACAAAAATAGGAAACATGAAATTTTTGAACTTTATTACGATTTTCTTGAATTTTAATACTTCGTATTGCCTCCTCGTGCTTCCATTACTGCGTTTACGCGGTTTGGCATGCTGTACACCAAGTTCCTTATACGATTTTGGGGAATATTCTCCCATTCCTCTGTGAGAGCAATTTTGAGCTCACGAAGCGTGATTGGGGGAGGGTTTCGTTGTTTTACGCATCTGCCTAGCTCGTCCCAAGCATGCTCGATCGGGTTGATATCCGGGCTGCGCGCTGGCCACTCCATACGAGTAATGTTCATCTCTTGAAGGTAGTCATTCACAATACTACCTGTATGAGGTCGGGCATTGTCATGCATAAATATAGCATCCTCACCTAAATTGACCATAAATGGACCAACGTGATCATTGAGGATTTGTTCTACATATCTTACGCTAGTTAAAGAGCCGTTTTCTATGATCACCAGCTCTGTGCGACTTTCAGAAGAAATTCCGGCCCACACAAGTACAGACCCACCACCATAGGCTACTTTTTCCTCGATGCATGCTTGCTTGAATCTTTCCCCTGGTCTTCGATACACTCTGTGTCTTCCATCGTGCTTTTAGAGCATAAATTTTGATTCGTCGGAGAACATAACTTTTGACCAATCTTCAATACTCCAATTTACGTGGCTCTGGGCATATCTTAGTCTTGAAATACGATGCCCACGCTCCAGTTTAGGGCCGTTTGCAGGTCTAAGGGGTTTTAAGTTAGATTCAGCAAGCCGACGTCTTACTGTCCATGCACTTGGGTTACTTCCTCCGAGGCGTCGAAACTGATTGGTGAGTTCAGTTCCTGTGAGAAAGCGATTTCGAAGCATGGTGTTCACCAAGTATCGGTCTTCTCGTGCTGTGGTATACCTGGTTCTGCCCGTTCCTGGTCTGCGTAGGTTAGAACCAGTTTCTTCGTAACGTCGGAGAACTCTTTGTACTGTTGACAGCGACACACCAACAGTCCTGGCTGTATCGCGCTGACTCCGGCCGGTTTCCAGCATTGTAAGTATTCTGGTGCATTCTTCAGGCGTAAGCGACATAATTTCAGCTTGAATAATGAATATAGAGCACTATCAACATGGTTTATGTACCCACATAAATGACAGATTACAAACAAAAGCAAAACCAAATGCTGTAATTTCGTAGTTCCATCTTCGAAAGTGGCCCTTTTTCAAATTTGATTTTTTTATGATATAACTTTACAATAACTAAGAAGTTTTAATACCTTCATTTAAGGAGTATTACATTGTCTATTAAATACAATTTATTGCATTAACCTAGCATTTTTAGTTTCCGAGATTTTTAGGATTCTTTAAGTGACCCGGATTCATTGCTCTCGAGTGTAGTATCATAACACAATATAATATAACTTCACGCCTTTTTCTATTCGAAGGTAGCAGGCAGTGGCTATCAAGCGTTGACACGTCGAAGTTTACGTCTCAAATGGAATAGGCGACGGGATCTATTGCCATTTACCGGTTACAGTGTGGCCAGTCATCGATATTTATCACAGCTAACTAACCGATAATAATTTCAAAAAATTCTATTCGACTCGTATTCGAAACCCAAAATTTCTCGATTCAGAAGTTCGATCACTGAACCTCCGAGATGACTAGTAATGAATAGACGGACAGTGAATTAATAAAAGTGAGATTAACGTGTCTTATCCTAAAAAAAACCTTGAGTTACGAAAATGTTTTTACCTCCTGTCTTGGCGTGAAGATATGTAGACATATTAAATATTGAACGTTATTGATAGAATTCGTTTTTACAATCAATCTTATTAAATAGTCCTTTGGCGTTTCATTTTTATGATTCAAAATTAATTTGATTTATTTTCAAAGGCCTTTTTTAAATACATGATCAACATCTGTTATTAGGCCCAATTCTTTGCGAAATAGCCGCATCCGCTCAAATTAGTTTCGACAAATATTTTTTTTGCTTGATCCTAAGTTAATAAAAGGCATAATTTCATAGGGCTCTCACCAATTTTTTTTTATATAAACAACTCAAAAACTATTAATAAACATACGAAAAAAGTGTTCACACCCATTTAGAGCGTTGTTATGGAATAAATTTCTTATTAAAACACAAAAAGCTAACAAAAGGTCCTTCATACCTGTGTTATCCAGATACACATAGACGCGATAATCAAACGTGGCATTTTGAACTTTATACGCGTACAAATTAGAATCACAATGCATAAGAAAGTGGTGAACAAACTAGTAAATAATGTTCAGTCTCAACGTCAATCCGAGTTTCATCTCTTTCCTGTGAGGAATTAATTTTAGGTTTACAGTATACTATCGGATATTAAAAGTATTTGATACAAAGAATATCGTTTCATTTTCCTGTACTTATCCCAGTCTAAGTGGGGTCAGCACAACATGTCATCCTTTTGACTATTATTTTAGCTGAAGTTTTATAACCGGCCGCCTGCTGATGTCAACCCTGACTTGGGAATGTTTACATTGGTGGTTTATACCCCACCAGGAGGAAAATAATACTTACATCGAATAATAGATACGTTATATATATATATATATATATATATATCTCAGCCACGTATGTAGAATAATTAACTGTATGGAAATAGTATGTCTTGTAAAAATGATAAAATTAGTGCCGTGGAATAAATAATCTTTGATATTATTTATATGTAGTATAGGCACTGCGCAAAATCTGCGGAGTGACCCTTGCTGACCGCGTCGAAAACAAGGTTGTAAGGAAGGAAGACAGATTGAAAGAGAGAGTCAGTGTAAAAGTAAGAAGCCATTTCTTGACGTTTACACTGACTCTGCTCCGATGTTTCAGACGGTAGGTAGAATGGACGATGCAAGATTGACTAAGCAGATATGCAATGCAAAAGCGAATGGATGTAGGAGTCGAGGATGGCCAAGACATATATTCCATGACTAAATAGAACGTGTTCTGGAGGAAGGTGATTTCAGGAGCCTGAACAATCGACACGCGTGCATAAAAAGAGTTATGAAAGTCAACGAAGCGAGTGAGGTGTATAAGAATCGTGCCTTATAGCGCTCTGTTCTCTCTGCATACCCCGCAAGAGATTTGGCGTGAACTGTCCTATGTATGTAGTTTTTCGTTATTCCATGACTCATGGCATTACAAAATTCCATATTACTCATCTCAATTGTTTTTTGAGTTGGTATTTAAAAAGATCACTATGTGGCATCGCTGATAGTAAGACTTTATCTTTATTCCTTAGATTCTACCATTGTATGACCATTAAACAATCCGGAACTGTTGTGATAATGTACAAAACAAACGTGCACTCTACTATGATGCACTTAACATGTGAATGCATAACAGTAACATAGCTTTGTAATAGCCTAACAGGCTAACACCTATTTCACAGGGAAATATCTTCTATTCACTAATCTATACTAGGAATAGAATGTTTTAAGTAATAGTTTAGTTTCTATCTAAGAAAATGAAAAAACTAGGTGTCTCGGTTGTCCAGTGGTCGAGCAACTCGCTTCTGAATCAAGAAGTTGTCGTTTTGAATCCTGGCTCACACCAATGACTTTTCGAAATTATTTTCGGAAGTTATGTATGATAATATCGATAACTACAAACTTTGTGCCCGATATGGCAATAGGTTCGCCTTAACAGCCGCTGCCTACGCCTTCGGGTAGAAAAAGGCGTGAAATTATGTAAAAAATACTTTAAAAGAACATTTAATTGTTCTCAAAATTAAGTAGTAATTTTAAAATAATTTTATATTCACTAATAAGTATGAAATCTATATATATATAAGAGATTTCCACCTATATATTGACTCATCACGATATCTCTGGAACCATAAGGCGTAGCGACTTGAAATTTGGTAGGATTATTCCTTTCGCCGAGTAGAGGTCAGCTAAGAACGGATTTTACGAAATTCCACCCACAAGGGGGGTTGCGGGGGTGTTAACAATGGAAAATTCCCATTTTTAACCTATAGCTGCTATCGACTTCAAATTTGTCGAAGATATTGCAGTATTAACATAGCGGGGCAGCAGTTATTACTTTTGATGCGAAACAGAGTTCGCCGGGTCAGCTAGTTACTTATAAGTAAGTACTTAGTAATAAGTATTACAAACTTATTTGTTTGCAGCTTCACCATTCCTATGTCAGCTGGTGTAGGCCGCGGATTCCAGCCGCAATATGTGGAGGAACGGTTGATTCAGATATCAAATGTGATAATACTATACCTGCAGGCCACGGAGATATCAATACTCACATGACTTTCAATTACTATTGTGAAAATTGGTACCAGTTACGTTGTTATTTATATCTGAGTAAGTACTTCATCCTACAACTCCTAAAAGAACTTTCTTTCATAAATGTTTGTTAAATCCCTGCCATGGATCCACATAATCTCCATATATACCTGAGTTGAAACTTTGTAGTTACATTATTTTGATGATTAAGGTTTGAAATTGTAAGTACTTTCAATAGGTCTGCTTATGCAAAAACGCGAAGAGACGACGAGATGCCACCATTGCACATCCGACCTGGACTCGGCCCAGCACACGCTGGAGGTCTGCCTGGCCTGGGCGGCCGAGCGCCGAGTCCTGGTCGACGGGATCGGGCGAGACTTGTCCCCGCCGGCGTTGGTCGCGGCAATGCTGGCGGGCGATGAGGAGTGGAGGGCTGTGGTCTCCTTCTGCGAAGCTGTGATGCTCCAGAAGGAGGCCGCCGAGCGGGATCGGGAGAGAGCCGATCCCGCTCGAAGGCGGCGGCGGCGAGCTCAGTGATCGCCGCCGCCGACGGGCCGCGAGGGCGCGGGTGCGCCCAGGTCGCGGCCCGGGAAGGATGACCCCCGGTGCGGCCGGGGAGGGTCGTCCGGGGCGCCGCCGGCCGCGCGCCTCTTTACAGCGTGCGGTCGGAGCCGCCCCGCCCGGGGGAGCCTCGCCGAGGCTCCCCGAGGATGAGCACCCCCTCGTGACGGAGGAGGGGCGACAGCGGGGTGGACCAGAGGGGTTTAACCGAATCCTGGACCACCCCAACGCCGGAGGAAGGCCGCTGCAGATTTTAGTGGGTAACCCTAGGATTGGATTGCAGTTTACTGTTTTGGGAGTCCCACACTACCCCTGCCTTACCCAGGCGGGGGTGTGCATAAAGCATTTCCTCGCATAAAAAAAAAATAAGGTCTGTTTATGCAAGTCAGACTAAGTCCGCAAAACTTTAAGAAAATGTATTTTAATTTATATTTAGTATTTTAAAGTGAAGAACATAGTTTTAGTCTCGCTGGTCTAGTCGTCGAGCACACGGTTTCTGAATCCAGAGGTCATGGTTCGAATCCCTTCGAAATTGTTTTCGGAAAGTTATGTGTGATAAATACCGATGACTGAAAACTTTGTGCCCGGTATGGCAATAGGTTCACCACTTATTCCATTTGGGACGTAAAACATAACGGCGAGACGAGGCTTAAGAGCTGCTTCCTACACCTTCGGGTAACAATGGCGTGAAGTTATGTTATGATAAGTAAAGTGAAGAATATCTTTCATTTACCCATAGTATCGAGGTGTTGAACGTTGTATCATTGTGCTCTTTTTTATCCTGAATTGATTTATAGAACAACAATTGGAAAACATTTAAAAGGAGCAAAAAATTATTACTTTCAATTTCTCATTTAGAGCCCCAATTAACAGTATACTAACTTAATATTCGAAAACCGGTCTGACTGAAATGAAATTAATAACTAAACAATAGCGTGACCAGCGTGGCATGTTTTTATTATAATAATTTCATTCAACTCTGTTGAACATCATTAAAAGAGGTTTTACCCAATGCGATACATTTTTTTTTACTAAAAAAAAAACAACCAAGTTTCATTATGTTTTATCTGACAGCCCACATGATACGGTATTAATTAAATACACCAGTACCGGACTCATGAATTTATCATAAGGTTAATAGTCACCAATGAGCTTGGAGTAATTATGTAGATGAAGCTTTAGCGTCTGCGCATGTGGTGGGGGTAAGAACGCGGCATGTCTGCTATGACGTTGACTCATCATAGAATATTTGTATGAATGTTATTTTTACCCAGATTCGTTAATTTATACATTTTTATATATATATTGATAGTAAAATGATAGTGATACTTTGAGACTTTAAAAGTGCCCCGGTAAGAACCATTCTCTATTTTTCTAGATGAAAGTTTAACTGTTACATGTGGTGGACATCAAAAAGCTGATGATGATATAAGTAGGCATGTTATAAAATGTCATTAAATTATCATTTCAATTCTATATAGTTGATTTCAATGCTCCAAAATATTGAAGTGCCTCGAAATAAGTTAATTAAAAAATAAAATAATCCAATAAACTTTTATTTAGATTGGTTAGCATTAGTTACTGTGAACCGTTTAACTGCGTTATTCCAAGAATTGACAGTATATGGTGGTTATTATGTAAAATATTCTTTAATTCTTGTTTTTATATGAACCAGTCTTAGGCCTTGTACATTGTATATAGAATACGGTCACAAGTATTGTGTATAAATATCCTAGATATCAAAACGTACACGCAGAAGTTACGGTACCGAGTTTTAATTATAAAATTTCATAACTAACAAAACACACATATTGAAGTTCTATAAATATTTATGTAATCTTTGGCATACCGACGCGAGAAGGCGGGCCCAACTCGACGCTTCTTGGGCATCGCTCGCGTGCCGCCGCGTGCGCCACCCAAGCGCGGGGCTACCGGCCGTCATCTATATCTTTAGATAGTATAGGTACTCGACTCCAAAGAGAGACGTGATTGATCTTGTTTAGACATAATTTGCAAGAATTTGTCATAACGAAGAATATATGATATGATATGTGATGTCACTTGACTTCAATTTTCTTATTTTCTAGCTATCTTCATTATATTTATTAAATTTTAGTTAATAGTTATTAATTTATGTTTCAACGTGGAGTAGGCCGTCCTCCCACTAGGTGGACCGACGGCCTGGTAAAAACCTTAGGAAGCTAATTGTTGCAACTAGCAGAGGACCGTCAGTTATGGCGTTCTATGGAGATGTCCTACATCCAGCAGTGGACTTCGAAAGGCTCACGATGGTGCTACGATGAATTTATATTTGTAAAACAAAAACATTACTCTAAATCTGTCACTTTCTCTTCATAATTTCAAAAAAGACGTTAAATAATTTCAGTTATTATTATTAATATTGATTTGAATCGAATTTTAGAAATTTGAACAATTTATGTTTATTTTTTGTTATCTTTTACTCTCTTTTAATTTTGCACACAATTATATCAACGAATATTTTAAATGTATAAACAAAAAGTGTTTTGAGTGGCGGAGGGTAAATTTCGTAGAATATTTCTCTACAACTCCAAGAATTTAATAGGAGACGAAACTAAAATACATTTCTATAGTGTCCTATTACAGGCGAAGCGCAAATGATCTGATAACAAAGAAACTCACAGGACCACCTAGGTATAGCGCAGGTGCTCCGATGAAGGCATTACACTGAACTGCCTATTATGATTAAACTGAATTGGCTCTAGTCTATGTTTGCAATCTGGTAGAGCTAACACTTAGGGATGTCATCTTTACAAAATTGAAGCATATTTTATTGTTATAATATTTTTTTAATTAATTTTAATATATTATATATATATATACACTATTAGTTATAGAAAATAAATAAAATAAAATAGACCTTAGAGATCTGTAATGATCAGAACCAGCAATTGATTCTACCAACGAATTTCTCACCTATTTACCCACTATTTACTAAGCTATTCAAAATTTGTTTTAAGTGCTTAAGTTATATATAGATGGAAGTATAAAGGTAGCCCTAATAAAAGCCTCAAGGTTAGCAAAATTAAATTGGCAATAACTTAATCAAGCTACGTAGACTTTTATAGACCTTTTTATAATTCTATTTGTATGCACAAAAATTGTACATCCATTCAAACTATGAGATTTGTATTTCTTATATTCTGAGTCTCATATAATTAGTGTAGTAGTAGTATTAATAATCCGAATAGTCTCGGTAATCCCGTGGTCGAGCACACAGCTTCTGATCCAGAGGTCCGGGTTCGAATCCTGACACTGGCTCACACCAATGACTTTTCGAAATTGTGTGATAAATATCGATGACTGAAAACTTTGTGCCCTGTATGGCCTATAGGTTCGTCACCTATTCCATTTGGGACGTAAACAAATGGAGAGACGAGGCTTAACTGCCGCTGCCTACACCTTCAAGTAACAAAAGGCGTGAAATTATATTATGTTATATTCTTATAAATTAAACTATTATTTACGTCGGAGGTGGAACTAAAAGTCTTAATATCTAAAGACAAATAAAGCGAAAGCAATTAAGTGTCACCTAGACTTTTACTGTATATTAAACAGTATATATTATATATTTATACTTTTTATATTGTAATAACAACATATTTGACTTCATTTGATTTTCACGAAAACCGATCCAACGATTGTATTTTGAAAATGTAACAGATGGAAAGAGAGAGTTATTTTTAACTTATTAAAATTGTAACTACGTAACGATCGACCTATTTATTTCTTTGAACAACAGCATTCAGATGAATTATAAATAAGCTATTGTTAATCTCTCTGGGAGGTCTTTTAATATAAAAAGTAAAAACATTGTAGTGACAGTTAGTCGCTTTATCCCAAATGCTGAATTGGAGTCATGATAATTTGGCAGCAATAAGTAATTCTTTTTACATTGTACGTATAGTTACATAGTTGTTATCATTTTATGGCTTATATTAAATCAACGATTGCCTTTGATTCTTCTTTGAATTTGAAATACGTACTGAATAAATAATAATAAATGCCTTTATGTAATTTATCTGTAGGATATATATCTTTTAGTATTTGCGACTTTTAAGTATCATTTGGGAGAATATTTTAATTTTTAACTGTAATGTATTTAGTATTTCCTTTATCAAAGTAGTTACTCGATATCTTATTACTGTAATTGCCTATGTTTACTTCTGATACAATTAGAAGCTTTATATTCATATATTTTATGATAATTTATTAGTTGATTTTGTACAAAAGTGTACCTATTAGATACACATCTACGTACTATACTATAGATTTAGATTTTATAATTGTTTAGTGGTAGAGCCACGCAGTTCGATGCATAAATTGGTCGGCTCGACCGGCGAAATACTACGACTTCTCAGAATATCGACGTAAAGTGGCTCTTGCCGCGTTTCGCTCGGTGAGAGAGATATCCGGAGGCCTAAACCCTTTCCCCATCCTCTTCCCGTTCCACTTCCGACCCCTTCCTGAGGGAAATGCGTTAAAGCATTGCCATGTTGGGTTGGGTTGTGAGGGCTGGCAACGAAACTTTAACACTATATGTGTTCATGTGTCCATGATCGGCGTTTGTTACTCACCATCAGGTGACACACATTTGCTTTCCGATCCTATAAAAAAGAAGGATTTTTTTTTTAAATAGAGGGCTGTTAATTCATGAACATAGTACAAATATTCTAAATTTAAATAAAATAACTTTAAAATGTTTAACCATATCTAAGTTACATCATTATTTTAAATATCAGATATTAATACCACATAATAATATTCGCATGAGTTACCGTGCTTATTGACTCGTAAAATAAATACATACACAACCATATAATAAATAAACAAACAAATATGTACCAACTGAATTTAATTTAATAACTGTCTTTATTCGAATATATTAATTATTCAATACAGCAATTAGAATCTAGTTATTAGCTAGCAAAAAAAAAACCAAAATAAAAGATAAAGTACCAGCCTATCTGTAGTTCTTGGACGTCGAATTCGTTCAAGTGCCTTTGAAGTGAACACTCGGAACTTAGTATCAGCCATCCAATTATCGCTGCGAAATTTCACTTTGCAATTTTATGACAACGGAGAACTGATACAGTACACCAATTAACTGTTCATGACTGCCAATTAGTTAATCCTTTACGGGAATGGTCCACTATCAAAGACGTGCCTATTATAAAAAATATTACTTGACTAAATAGTAGATATTATTATTATATATCATGGATAAGTTCATTCAAAATATTCAAAAAGTATTTGTGTTTCTGAAAGATTTGTTTATTTTTCAATTATCCTGTTTTCTGTGCTCAAATAGTCTGAACTAATTTGTCAGTTTTCAATGAACTTTAAAAAATTTTCACGCGAAATTATCCAATAAAAGTATGACAAAGAGTTGAGCTGGAAGGTAGCGTTGAGAACTCTGTCATTGAACGAGACGCCACGATCGAATTTAGGAACTTCCTGCCATTGGTTTTGAGGTATATTTTTTTGTAGACGGTATCCAAGAAGGTTTTCCATAAGAAAACATTAATTTTAAGCACTAAAAATAATAAGAATAATGGCTAGACGAAAAAACTGAATTGAAAGCGATGGCTAAGTAGTAATACAATTTGACAGAAGTGTTATGATCAATTAATCATATATCACAATGACGTGTCCACCGTACATTATCAATAATGACAATATTTGGCCCGATCTAAATTCAATATCAAATATAAAACTTTTGTTAAGTTTCATGGACATTTAACTAAATATAATGCTACTTGATGTAGCATGTAAAAGTACATACAGACCGTTCATTTATAATTCTTAACAAACTCGTATCCACTTTTTTGGGTATATATATTTATAAACATATATTTACTGTTGACGTATTGTCGTCTTCAAGGCAACAATTCACGTTATTTATTTAATATTTATATAATATGACGCAAATGGCGCAGTGATATAGTATGCGGGTTCCTAATTGCAACACTCAAAATTCGTATCTTTGTATTTACCTATACAAAGATACGAATTTTGAGTTGACAATGAATTTTTTAGATATAATATGTGGCGATTATTGATGAAGAAAATCATTTCATATATTTCCAATATATTGCTAAGCAATCTAACAGAATACATTTATAACTATTTTCAGCATTCCTATATAGTTTTTCACAGTGGTAGAGTCACGCAGATTGCTGCACGAATGGGCCGGCTCAACCGGTCAAATACCACGACCTCTCAGAATATCGACGTAAAATGGCTTTTTCTAAGGACCGGAAATGTAACAGTAACACTACATGTGTTCAGGTGTCCATAGCCGGCATTTGTTGCTCACCATCAAGTGACACGCCTGTTCGTTTGGCCGCTATATCATAAAATATACCATCCTCCTTAGTTACATTAAGATCTAATTTGTGATCTAATACTCTAATACCTTCCTTTACATAAACAACATCTTATTGTTACAACTAAAAACCAGATAATAATATGTTCAACGTAAAGTTGCTACAAATTGCTTTATAAATCTGCATTTACTATTTATATTAACAGCACTTTTAAATTAGCACTCATAACAAATACTTACACCTACTTCATAACAGATATCTATACAAGCGTCTTCCGGATCGTCGTCCACAATGTATACGCTAGATGTTATGACATCGTACAACTTGTATACGTATGCAATTTGCAGGAACATTTTACGTACGAGACCATTTCAAGTAACGGGTAGTATCCGCCTTAGTATACCACACTCAGGTTCTATACAAATAAATAAATTTGGGAGTGGTTTTGTAATGTTTTGTAATATATTAAAATAAACTTTTTTGACTTAACGCATATTATTGTTATGTATGATGAAAGAGACCCAATTTTGATGAGACTGCAATCATAAAATGAAAATATGTAGTTAAAAAAAAAAAAAAACACGCTTACATATCATACAAACTAAGAAGTGTAAAATAATTTTAAAAACGTATGGGGTGGTTTGTGAATTGTGCCACATTTTTGTAAGACGAGTAAAACATAACGCTCTTTATCAAATTATTTTACACTTTTTAATGAGTGATCAGCGATAGGAATATAATAAAGGTATTATTATAGCATAATTAATATAACACAATATTATGCGTATGGGAGTTGTCGGTATATCGATAAATGTATACTGAACAAGACACAATTATTACCTTAGGAGTCGTTTGTAGTATGCTGAGTGCCCGACTGGCTCTACCTCTCTTACTCGCAGGAGAATTTTGTTGCTTCACATGCGAGTAAGAAAGATAGAGCTAGTAGGAAACTTATGAATGTTTATTGTTGAATTCAACAACCAAGCCCTTAGTATTTTGTATATGTTATTGTTGTGTTATTCGGTTTGGGATTTTGTTTTTAGATATATTGGACATACACAAATCACAAATCTTGACAAAGTCTTTGATGATGATATATATTTTAAGCATTACCTACTTAACTAAAGAACCACATTTGCGATATATCTACAGTTGGTATTTAAATACCATCTGTATATGTACACTGTAGAACACTACATCCTGTAGATGAACAAAAAGAATATATTACAAAAACATAATGAAATCGAAATGTTTAAAATACATAAATGTCAATAATTAAAACATTGAGATAAAATCAACAGGATCCAATTACGTGTTACATTTACAGATCGCATGTCTCGTGACAGTTTGTTATCACTAAAGTTTACAAGCATCACAGAAACCAGTTCCCTCCCAGTTGACATCTACGGTCGACTGGCAACTTTCTGCTTTTTTTTATTTTGAAAATAATTACCAACTAGCATTTTCTTAGTTATTAAGTACTTACGCTTAACTTTTTTAAAATATGAAGCTCCGTTTAATATTTATTTTTGTGTCTTTATGAATATTTATATCCGAAGTTGAAGGCAACGGCTGTCACATATTCACTCGTCGAATTATTACGTCCATTGAAAATATATATATATAACTTCACGCCTTTTTCTACCGGAAGGTGTAGGCAGCGGCTGTTAAGCCTCGTCTCGCCGTTATGTTTACGTAGCAAATGGGATAGGTGGCAAACCTATCGCCATACCGGGCACAAAGTTGTCAGTCATCGCTATTTATCACACGTAACTTCCGAAAATTTTGAAAAGTCATTGGTGTGTGCGAGGATTTGAACCCACTACTTCTTGAATCAGAAGCGGGGTGCTAGCCACTGCGCCACCGAGACTGTTATATATAGAAATATATAACAGTTATATATAGAAATATATTTAATTAAATAAGTATTACAGAAATTTGATAATACTAGAATCTACATAAAAATACACTTAAACTTTTATTTAAGTTGTCAAATAATTATGTCTATACATTGCATATAATAGATAAAAACTTTATTAATTTTTAAGAATAGTAAATTAACCAAAGGCAAAGTCGTTATGAAGTCGTATGTCTGTACTCGCATTCCCCAAAAAGTACTGCATACAAATTGATACAATTTACCACTAAAAAACTTAATTAATTATATTATTTTCTGCGTTTACGTTTCACGTCCATCATAATTTAGATCTACTTATGGGCACGAGTGCATGGGGCTTTTAATGATTTAATATGCCTCATTACTGTTTATCATCACCTGAAGTGAGGTAAAACACTGGTTTTTCCTGTCCGCAACTTTTGCTCCGTTTAAAGTAAAAAAAAAAATCTTCACCCATAGACATATGATTAGATCATAGACAAAAGACTCGAATCAGAAATTTTAAAGAGACTAATATTTCCCGCTTTATTTCTGTATTAAGTATCTTTCTTACGGTGAAAGTTTTACAAAAATTGGTCGATTACTTTCAGAATTTAAAGATAACAAAGAAACCAAAAAACATTCCATAACAAAATATTAACATAGTAAAAGAATAAAGATATACAACTCATTCTCTGTCGATAGTACTAGTTTATTATCAACAACAGTTGACACTATCTTGTAATGGAATATTCAACTTTCCAATTATGATATCTTTAGCATCGTTTAGTACGAAATTTAGGAGACATGTCACAATTTATGGATATTCTAATACATATTTACAGCTATTATTTTTTCAAATAATATTATAAGTAATCAAAGTTTGTGTGCATTAACGGGATAATCTAAAACTACTAGGCTAATTTAAAAATTTAGTTTTTTACTTTTAAACTTTACGTTACTTAAAATTACGTTACTTAAAATATTCAGACATTCATTCATTAACTCATCCTATTCTCGCAGTATCTGCGCATTTATTAAACTTTTATCACTATTAAACAAATATTTAGTAATTGAAATTGTACAGACCATCAACCTAAATAATTGTGCTCAAGAAATTCTAAACAAAAGTATATTTCCACTATTAAATAATTAAGACCAGTCAAAAGATTTTTATTGTAGTGTTAAGAAGATACGCGGGGAGGTCCAAAAGTTCGTGGAATGGAGGGAATGGAGTGGGGATAGGGGCGCTCGCTTAGTGTCATACTAATTGGGGACTCATAATTAGTATATAAATGGAGTTTCAGCCCTATTGCGTCATTCGTTTACGAACACTCGCCTGCTAAACACGTCAATCCGGAAGAAAACTGAAACTATGGAGAAAATTGAACACCGTGCGGTCATTAAATTCCTTACCAAGCAAGGAAAGAACGCTCAGACCATTTTGAATGAAATGGAAACTGTTTACGGGGAACAGTGCCCTAGTAAATCAATGATTTACAAGTGGCATGGTCTTTTTAAACATGGTCGGAAGTCGATTGAAGACGACCCCCGCTCAGGAAGGCCAGTTGAGGCCACCACATCAGACAACGTCGAAAAAGTGGAAAAAATTGTACTGGAGGACACCCGTTTGAAGAAAAAACAGTTATCTGCATTAGTTAGAGTATCAGATACCACCATTTTGCGAATCCTACATGACCACCTGGGTATGACAAAAGTCAGTGCAAGATGGGTACCGAGAATGCTCACGCCGCTTCAAAAACAGCAGCGCGTCGAAGCGTCAAAACATTTTTTGGAGTTGTGTGGCGACGATCCTGGACCGATTTTGGAGCGAATTGTTACCGGCGATGAAACATGGGTTCATCATTTTGAGCCTGAGTCCAAACAAGAGTCCATGCAATGGCATAAAAAGGGGACACCACCGCCAAAGAAATTCAAAGTGTCGGAGTCGGCTGGAAAGTTGATGGCTACTGTTTTTTGGGATTGTGAGGGGATAATACTGATTGATTATAAAGAAAAGGGCAGGACCATAACCGGAGAATACTACGCAACAATACTAGAAAAATTAAAGGATGCCATCAAAGAAAAACGTCAGGGAAAATTGACCAAGGGCGTGTTGCTCTTGCAAGACAACGCGCCGGTTCACAAGAGCAAAGTTGCAATGGCTGCTCTACACACGCATGGCTTCGAATCACTAGTCCATCCACCCTATAGTCCAGATCTGGCCCCAAGTGATTTTTATTTGTTCCCCAATTTAAAAAAAGACTTAAGGGGAAGGAAATTTTCCGACGACAATGAGGTAAAGGAGGCAATTTTGGCTCATTTTGAGGGAAAAGATAAAAAATATTTTTACGATGGTTTAGAAAAATTAATTCATAGATCTAATAAATGTATTCAGCTTAAGGGTGATTATATTGAAAAGGAAAAATAAATTTACTGTTTCATTTTTACTAAAACCCTTTCATTCCACGAACTTTTGGACCTCCCCTCCTCGTAGTAGATAGATGTGACGTCTTAATGCCTGGCTATATTGTCATTGGATCTCAAAATGAATGTACGAGTAGTGTCACAGAAGGCTTGTAAAACATGTAGGTAGTAGTTACTTGTTTATGTGTTGTGTTGCCATATAACAGTTTATTAAGATCCCATTACATCTTGGTTCAACCAAGTGTTTTTTACAAATAGCCTTGGTCTTTATTTTCAATCACTTCTGATAGCATTGATATTTTATCGTTGCTCAATGTCTTTAAATTTATTTTGATAATATAATACAAAGTTTTATATAGTAATTTTTATTTGTTTTATTGACATATCCAGTAATAGTTAGTATAGATACTATTTATGCTGTATTCATAGGTACGAAACATTAGACTGCTGACTCTTCCTTTACCTTAGGACCAAATATTTCATGCGACAAATTTACCATGGTTATTTAAAAATAATCATTAAATATTGAATAAAATCAAATTTTATACTAGTTATACACTGTCCATTTAAACTAGTAATCTATATTTGTAGTTTCTGAAATATTTTTCACAACAAAATGCATTGAGCTATTCCTAAAGTACTTTAGTAATATAACTCAATGAACAAAATGTCGGAATTTGCATCATGACAAGTATAACAAAAGCAAGAAATCCCTTCAAGATAAAAATAATAAATGTCACTATTGTAAGGTGATAATTTTAATAACGTTTGAGTGTTGACTGTTGATCATGAGTTCGCAAGAGCTATAGGTTAATGATCTGCTCTAAGTACAATCTCGATGCTTACCAAATCCAATGGCAATTTTCATTAGAGATTACATATATGCACATATATTTTTTAACATAACATAACTTCACGCCTTTGTTACCTGAAGGTGTAGGCAGCGGTTGTTAAGCCTCGTCTCGCCGTTATGTTTACGTCCCAAATGAAATAGGTGGCGAACCTATTGCCATACCGGGCACAAGACGTAAACATAAGCCACTGCCTACACCTTCGGGTAGGAAAAGGCGTGAATGTTATGTTATGGTAACCATACAATCAAGCTTCTGGAACTCAAATCAAAACTGTAATAAAAGCGTCATGTTCCTTTAAAATTAACGTTCGTTGTTCTTTAAACTTCTCATCCCAAGCTCGATAAATAATTACAACTTGTGTGGTACCTGTGTGGTGTTATGGCTGGTCTGTGGGCGCTGTAGAGTCCGACTTGCTAATGTTTATCTTTCTGAGTGCTTGTTCCATATTACCTTTAACTATAAATATAAATTTGCGATGTACAAATTTTAAGTTTGCTTTTTTTTTAATCAACAACAACTGAAATAAACAGATGTACCACTTGTTAAAGCTTTGGTTCAAGGCGCATGCTATGTGGTTAAATATTACTTCGGGTAACCGATCTTTTGAATAACTCTTGATCCTCATCTAGAATAGAAGGTAGCTATATAGGTCTAGGTTTCTAAAGAAATTTATTAGATCGGCCACGAAGCGTCACTGATCTCCTGTTGTGAATTTAGCAAATCTTAAGACTTCATCTTTGATTTAGGAATAAAAACAATAACAAAAGATACATACATCACATCAATGTACATGATTTAAGAAATAGTATGCCATAGATTTGAGTTATAAGTATTAATAAGACACATTACATTTTTTACTCGAAGACCTAATGAAATAAATTCATTAACACTGTGCAATGTATAACTATTTATGAAATTTTTCTAAGTGTTTTTAGTGATACAAACGCTCATTATAATCATTTATAACATACATAACATAACATAACGGTGGCGCAGTGGGCGAGCGCACGGCCTCTGATCCAGAGGTCCGGAGTTCGATTCCAGACACTGGCTCACACCAATGACTTTTCGAAATTGTTTTCGGAAGTTATGTGTGTGATAAATACCGATGACTGACAAACTTTGTGCCCGGTATGGCAATAGGTTCGCCACCTATTCCATTTGGGACGTAAACATAACGGCGAGACGAGGCTTAACAGCCGCTGCCTACACCTTCGGGTAACAAAAGGCGTGAAGTTATGTTATGTTATAATCATTTATAAAAGAGTAGAATATACATTTATAGACCTCATCTATAGATAGAGGTAGAGAAATACGACCGTCTTCTATTTCGTAAAATAACCAACTAATGAAAATATGTCTACAATTTTTGCCACTGTAATTAAGACCCAATGAAATTTTCTCTGCAAAAGTAACTTTATTGATTGTTATGATTTCAGAAATCATATCTGTCCACAGTGAAAAAGTACTAGGTAACGTTTCTGACGTCACGTACGTGGAAGAATAAATGAAGAAGTCAACAATTGAACATTGTTTGACATCAGTGTGACGCAGGTTTGACAGAAACGATATTACGTTAGTGATTTTATCAAGAACATTTGATTGTAGCTTTAACTGACACAGTAAATCGGAAATTAGAGAAATGTAAAAATTTCATTTTATTATCGAAGTTAAAATCTTCCGTAGGAGTCTTGAATACTTTACTTAAGTCACTAAATTCTAATTCTCTATTTAAAGGAAAAACTAAGTATTTAAAATAGTCTAGTTACTATTGTAAAGGTTTTCCTTTTTAGAAACTACACGAAAAATAACAAAAGTAAAAAGAATAAAATAAAATTATGAAGAATGTAAGCGTAGAGACGACGAGTGATAGAACAGAAAAGGATGACATATTGTGCCGACTCTATATAATAGGTTGGGGAAAAAGTATTTTCGTATTTTTGTATGAAAAGTCAAGACATTTTTTTCAAAGTTTATTTACATTTATTTACAATATATATGTACCGTTTTGTTGAATAACTTTCTGCCATTTTGTGGGCAGAGACATTATCCCGTTACTGTAGAAACTTTGGGACTTCTGATAAAAAAAACGGGACAAATAGTTTTGGCAGTCCTCTCTTGAGGTCAACCTTACAGAACCTAAAGAATTCTGAAGAGACCGAAACAGGTGAAAATCTGAAGGCGCAAGGTCAGGGCTATATGGTGGATGCACTAGGACCTCCCAGTCGAACTCTCTTAATTTTTGCTGAGTGGCTAAAGATGTGTGTGGTTTAGCGTTATCGTGATGAAAGACCACACCCTTCCTGTTGATCAATTCCGGCCGTTTTCTCTCGACTGCTTCCTTTAATCTCATCAGTTGCTGGCAGTAAAGATCAGAATCGATGGTTTTGCCGGACGGTAAAAGCTCATAATGAACAATGCCCTTCCAATCCCACCGTACACACAGCATCACCTTATTTCGTGTTAGGCCAGGTTTGGCCACAGTCTGTGAAGCCTGGCCAACTTTCGACCACGACCTTTTTCGCACGTTCTTGTCGTACGTGATCCACTTTTCATCGCCAGTTATCAATCTCTTCAAAAACGGCTCGGTTTCATTACGTCTCAATAATGAATCGCAAATGAGTACACGGTTCATTAAGTTTCTTTGAGTGAGCTCGTGTGGCACCCAAATATCGAGCTTTTTTGTATAACCAGCTTTCTTCAAATGGGTCAAAACTGTTTTGTGGTCTATTCCCAGTTCTTCAGCTACATCGTAACTACTAATATGCCGATCTTGCTCCACTCTTTAAAAAATGGCGTCCATTTTATTCGTAACAGGGCGACCAGAGCGAGGTGCATCTTTAACATCAAAATTTCCGGACTGAAAACGTTTGAACCAAATTTGTGCTACTCTTACTGACACTGCATCAGGTCCATAAACATCACAAATTTTTTTCACTGCTTGAGTTGCATTTTTGCCTTTTTTATAATAAAATTTTAAAATGTATCGAATTTCTTCATTAGATTCACTCATTTTTACGGAGAGAAAAACAAATGAAAAATGGCGGGAAACAACTTTTTTTTATTTTTTTCTTTTCTTTATAATGTAACCTTTTTAATGTTACCAAAACCAGCCAGACACAAATAGTACAGTCAAAGAAATTTTATAATAAGTTTATACCTACGTTATGCGAAAAGACTTTTTCCCCGACCTAATAGTATAGGATAATGGCAAGAAAAATATTTCGTGTAAAATAGTAAAAAGCAAAACAATACGAAGAAATAATAAGAAACGTCAAACCATCGATAAATTCATTAATAATGTAAACAGAATTCTATTTGCGAACCATGTCCGATACAAAAGACCGCAATAATAACTGTGCAATTCGTTGGCCAATTTCCTATCGTCTAATAATTTCTAACATTATAAAACAGTAAATAGGTATACACCATGAGCATAATGAACCAGTATAACAGTAGAACGAGAACTTCTACCTTACATGTAGTACGGTGGAACACGGTAATTTCTTGTCATTAAATTATTATTTATAACCGGAGCACAGTCGCAGCAGAAAGACGTGGCAGCATGCTTTATAGCGTACAAAGAATAACATTACAGATTTATTAGTATCGAATGTTCTAGTAACATTATATATATGTTTTTTAAATATTTTGTACTGGTTTCACACTGGGTTATACATTAAGAAAAAAAACATTTTTTTTATTACAAAACTTGGTCAATATATTCTTCTTGCACATTAATCGCATACAAACATTACCGAAATGACTCCATCGATTTTGATCAAATTGTGACAACATATTGGGTAGGTCTAAGAGTCGTTCATACACATACATACATACATAACTTCACGCCAAATCCCTTGCGGGGTAGGCAGAGAGAACAGAACGCCATAGGGCACGATTCTTACACACCTCACTCGCTTCGTTGACTTTCATAACTCTTTTCATGCACGCGCGTCGGTTTTTGAGGCTCTTAACATCACCTTCCTCCAGAACACGTTCTATTAAGAGTCGTTCAACATCTATTTTTCATATCCTAACTGTTATGGTTGGTCAACTGCTTATTTATTTATTTTTTGCAAAACAACGCTTACCGAGTTAGCTAGTAGTATTATATATTTTTTGTAGTTACACTAACATACCGCGTGTTATCTAATTTTATTTAAATACGTTATTACGTTAAAACAATGTTGCTATTGTAACTATTAGGTATAATTCACAGCAAAATCATGTATAAATTACTCTATGTATGTCCCTCAACAACGCCAGCGGCATCTCAACCTGTTCTTTAGAGAGAGTAGTCATACGTCATTGGTCTGCTACAAAAATTGTTCTTACATTATATAATAAATCATAGTAAGCCAGTAATTAAGTCAGTCATAACCAGAACCTTCAAATAAAAAGAGTTCTATAATTTTTTCACATTAAATAACCATTTTGATGGTACCGGACGGCCTAAACGATCATCGATAAAGTTTTTTTTATTTTTAGTTCACTCTTTTATTTACTCTTGCTTCATAAATAATGAAGACTTAAAATGTGTAAAAATATTGAACAATTTGTGATTGTGATGAGTGTGATTTGTTATACGATTCGATAGTGATTTATATGATGATAAATCAATAGAAGAAAAAGGGCTTGGCAATGATTACTGAAGTAGTTTGTTAATGTATTAAATTTGTCGGTGGTCCAGTGGTCGAGCATCCCACTTCTGAATTCACCAGTTCTAAATTAATATCATAGTTACGTGTTATAAACATCGATGACTGAAAACTTTTTGCCCGTTATGGCAATAGGTATTCCATTTGGAACGTAAACATAACGGAGAATTGAGGCTTAACAGCCAGTGCCTACACCTATCGCCTTCGGGTAGAAAATGGCATGAAGTCATGTATTTATGTACATTACACGATTTCAGTTAGAATGTAACAGCAAGAATGTAACAGAATGTAACAGCCAAGAATGTAACAGCTATAGAGGAATAAAGCTCATGTCACATAGTATGAAGATATGGGAGAAAGTGATAGCGAGAAGAATGAGAGAGGAAAGTGAGATCACCCAGAACCAGTTCGGATTTATGCCGGGACGAGGAACAACAGATGCAGTTTTCGCTCTTCGGCAACTGTCCGAAAAATACCGACATGCACACAAGAACTTGCATATGGTTTTTATTGACCTAGAAAAGGCATATGACAGAGTTCCTCGTAAAGTTCTGTGGTGGGCTTTAAAAGAAAAAAGAGTGCCCGACAAGTATGTTAGGCTGGTGCAAGCGATGTATGCAGGAGCGTATACTAGTGTCCGGTCCGTAGCCGGCGTCACCGACCAGTTCAGTGTGGATGTGGGCTTACACCAGGGATCGGCTTTAAGCCCTTATTTGTTCCTCCTGATAATCGATGCTCTTACATCGGACATTCAGGAGGACGCACCCTGGTGCATGCTCTTTGCTGACGACATTGTTCTGGTAGGAGAGGAAGCGGCCGAGGTAGAAAGTAGGCTGAAAAGATGGCAGAATAAGCTAGAGAGAGTCGGTTTTAAGATCAGCCGCGATAAAACTGAGCACCTTTTCTGTGACTTTGGTGGCTCCTCTGGCTTTTCCTCAATATCTTTGGACGGAAAAAGCCTCAAAGTTACGTCAAACTTCAAATACCTTGGTTCGCTTATTCAATGCGATGGCAATATTGACCGGGATGTGAATAACAGAATGAATGCGGGATGGATGAAATGGCGACAGGTTTCAGGAACAGGATGCGACCCACGGATGCCCCTTAAATTAAAGGGGAAAATATACAAATCGGTTGTCAGGCCTGTCGTATTGTATGGGTCTGAATGTTGGCCTATGAAAGAAGTGGATGAAAGGAGAGTACATGCAACAGAAATGCGAATGTTAAGATGGATGTGTGGTGTGACGAAAAGGGATAGAATAAGAAATGAGTATATAAGAGGAAGCATGAAAGTAGCACCAATAACGGAAAAAATTAGAAGTGGTAGATTGGCGTGGTATGGCCACATTAAGAGAAGGGACGAAAGCCATGTCACAAGGAGAACGATGAGAATGTCTGTGGATGGACACATTAGCAGAGGAAGGCCGAAAAAGAGATGGATGGACTGTGTAAAAGTTGATATGAATATGAAGGGAGTAAGTGTGAATGCGACGAGTGACAGGAGAGAATGGAAAAGAATGACATGTTGTGCCGACCCCACTTAGAGTGGGACAAGGGCAGGAAAATGATGACACGATTTCAGTTAGAATTTTCCACCACAATTCTTCAGATCTTTATTTTTATTCTGTTCATATCCATAAACGAATCTGATTTGTTTCGTCATCGCTAAGTTATAAAAGAAAAGATGCGAATAGCTGTTGGTAGCACTCGAACCCGAGACTTTACAAAGCGATGTCAGTACCTACGCATTACATGCTACTTTGATATAAAATTTATAACAAAACAACTATATTACTTTATGCATTTGCAAGGTATAAAGGAAAGGGCAAAACGAGCTTCATCTTCAAAAAAATATTCAAAATCGATCCAGGCCAGACCTTGTTAACAAATTTTATGTATTATAATGTTTATTTCATAAATTAATTCTTTGCTATTAATTCTTTTTAAATTTATATTTTTATCATATTTTTTAAGTTAAAATAAATAAAGAAACTTCAACATTAATTAGAAACTCATATTGTCCCTTAAATATATCACTCTAAAAAAATGTCATGTGTACTCATATGACCGCGTGCGAACCCTTCGTAATTAGCTGATGTCCATCATCAACGCCATATTCAGTCTTTTATATGTATAGGAATAATAAATTAGAGTATGGGCAATTATCTTGCCTTACCTGACCACTTAGTTTAATAAAGATGTTTGAATATATGTAGATATTATCAACAATATCTACCCTATTTTTATATATTGCTGTTATGACTAAAAATTGACTCTGAAATAATTTACTTGACATTATCTCCCACATTTCTTTTATAGACCGTATATTTATATTATTATGACAAACTAGTTGTTGCATTCCTATGGTATTTCTGATGATGATAAGTTTTTCCGGTTCTTCTCATGGAATCGGGCCGCTTGTTGAGATTACATCCGTGTTTTCTTTGATAAGTAAGTTGTTTTAAGTTAATTCTTATGTGTCGAAATAGTAAATATATTACTACTTGACATCATGTGAGGCGTAGATCAGACTTTTGTTGATTATTAGAAACATAGAAGGACCCAGATGTACGGAGGAATGTTGACCGTTGTCGACTGTACTGTCATATTATGGCACGGAATAAGATATTTCACTTTAAAATGTATATTTGTTTCATGCAAAATTTCTTTCTCAAGGATTTTAAACCAACTATATATTTAAAATATGCTATAAAATATATTTTGTTCAAACATGAAGGTACACAAATCACTCAAAACTTATGAGGAGCTATTAAAGATCAGTCAGTACGGCAAAAAAAACTACCGTCGATAAATCATGGAACTAATCGACTGCATAATACAGAAGCCTTTTTCAACCAAACGCCCACATTACTGTAACTTATTACACATCTTACAGTACCGCATCGTTTCAATAGTAATTTAGTTTAATAACTTTCAAAACTCATTTGGTGTGTTTAAAAAGAAATCTCTTACGCAATTTGTTGATAATTTTCACGCTGCACTCGATAAATTATGTACTAAAAGGTTTTGGTTGTATTGAATATTGATGCTAGATTTATCATTATATTAATTCACGCCTTTTTCTACTCGAATGTGTAGACAGCGGCTGTTAAGCCCTAGCTTGGTGAATTCTTATGTCCCCAATGGAATTGCTTGCGGAACGTATTTACTTCTTGATTCAAAACCGGGATGCTCGACCACCGAAATTCGATTAATTTCAAAACATAACAAAACATAACTTCACATCTTTTTGTACCGGGAGGTG
The DNA here is from genome assembly GCA_905147225.2 of Euproctis similis. NCBI lineage: Eukaryota > Metazoa > Arthropoda > Insecta > Lepidoptera > Erebidae > Euproctis > Euproctis similis. Next base: position 13,860,079 of record LR990105.1, read on the forward strand.
TAGGCAATGGCTGTTAAGCCTCTAATCGTTGTTATGTTTACATCCCAAATGGAATAGGTGGCCAAACTATTGCCATTCCGGGCACAAAGTTTTTTTTAGTGATCGATATTTATCACACATAACTTTTGAAATTAATTTCAAAAAGTCCTTGGTGTGTGCCACTATTCGAACCCACGACCTCTGGATTTAGAAGCCGTGTGCTCGACCACTGGACCATCGAGGCTACCAATTGTAAAACAGTTTCATTTTATTATATGATTTATACTTGTAATAATTATCCCTGTATATTGAAGAATTGCAAAGAAATTGGAGAATTTGAATATTGAATTAAATGAATGAAATTTGAATATTTTCTTTATATAATATTGCTTTGTTAAAATAATAATGTCTGAAAATAGGTTATCATAATTAGAAAAAAATCTACGTGTCTGTACGCACCTACTTATGATTACATATTATTATTAGTTTTAAAGACTATTTTCGAAACCATAACAAATTTGTAGCTTGGTAGAGCCACGCTGTTAAAATACTGTGAGGAATGAGCCACTTAGCGTCAATTTTCTATATAGATAGGTCCATCAGAAAATCGACGTTAAGTGGCTCATTCCGCGTTTGGTTCGGTATCCGGATGTCCACAACCTTCCCCCTCTCTTCCTTATTCCAATTTAATATTGCGGATGTCTATGGACTACACGATTACCACTTGGCTACTTCCTTCTCTATCACATAGCAAAAAGTTGATCTTCTGTCTTTTTTCTTTGTAATGATATAGAGTTGAATAAAATCATTCCATTGCACACAGTTTGTCTGTCTTTTAAGATTATTCTAGTAAGTGTGACATAAAATTTTATTAAAACCAGTATATCAACAGTTAAGACATTTTTGACTATTACGTCACTGCGTATTAGGTTTTTGAACGCCAGTATAGTGAGTGAAGTGTCGTTTATGAGACAATTGATATGTGGTTTATTGAAAATATTAATATAAAAATAACATAATTATTAACGATAAAAGGGTTTAAACATTAACATCAAATGTCTCCATCCATTTATATCTATATATTGATGGAGTGGAGTGTCTTTATACAGCATAAATTGTGTTGTTCCTTTATTATTTTGTAACTTGTCGTCATTTTATACTGCAAGGTGTCATTGAAATTTTAATTTTAATTTTAATTTCGAGAAAAGTCGTTGTGTTCTTGCGAAAATTCGAACCCGAGACTTTTGATTCATTAGATAGACGAATATAAGCAATTATCTTAGTATAAATAATATTACCTGTTTTGGCAGCAGATGAGTTAACCGCGAGGGTACAGCCTTTACGAATTAAGTGAGTAGAATTTATAGCATTGATATTATTATTTTTTCTTTGATATTATTTCACTACATTCATATGCTAGTTTGTAAGAGTAAAGAAGAATAATAAGACAAAGGACAATGCAAGTAATTATAAAGAAAGCAGTAAAACTATTTACAAAATATCTAAATAAAAACGTTGCGACAAATAGAGAGAACAAAAAAATCGTATAAAGCGGAACCTTTTTTTAAAATAGTAAAACTTTCAAGGCCTCATAGTACCGACCTCCTGAATAAATTAGTTTACGAAACGGCCAACAAATAAAAGTTTTAAACAAAAGAATCATAAAACGAACACACAAAGTTTTTCGGTAGCGAACGGAAAGCAGCGGCAGTACCAAAATGAATTACGACAATATTGGGACACAATTGGTTATGAAACTTTTCAAATAAACTAACAATGAACATACATAAACACGTGTTCGATAGTTAAGAATTCCCATAACTGAAGCTACATTAAATATTTTCTTAATTTTTGTTAAATAAACCTCACAGAAATTTTAGTAAAATACTAAAGAATCTTATAACTAACTTATCTCAGTTACTTTTAATGTACTAAACATGCTTACACTAGCTTTTTTTAACAAAACCTTATCCATACGACTTGTCGAATCATAAAAAAGAAATGGTACATTCAGTATTTCACTCCAGAGGGTTACCCTAGAAAACAATGAGGAAATTAAATTTTATATTATGACTACCCACGATCACCGGAATTTGTACGAATCGTTCCATCTGTTTGACGTATACTGGATGTCACGCTTGAATATAGTTTAAGCTTATATATATATTTAACAGGCTCGTACAATCTAATATAAAAAATCATCATTTTTTTACTCCAATAACTTATGGACTTTGTTTGGACTACAGAGTCAAAACAAAGTTTTTAGAATGTTTGTCCATGTTAATAATTTGTATCATTGATACAAGTTTTGTGGATGTATTCAATATCGGGTTTCAGTTAGGCACAGATAAATAATATCATCCCATGGGAAAATCAAGTATCCCAAAAATAGTAAGCCGACCGTAAATGAATTTATAAACCATTCCGCTATTATTATTCAGCTATCAAGTAATACATATAACAATAGTAGGTACTGTGATGTCCAAAACGTTACTGTTTTAATCTAATTTAAAATTAAATTCTATAAAATTATCATAAAACCTTTTGTGAACAACGCCAAAACAAAGGTCCTAAACGGCGGGAGCCCTAAAAATCTCCTTAAACTTTGTCGGACCTCTCGTCATTATGAAACAGAAGCTAAAATGGGCCATTGTCTCGCTGTCAAAATGTTGTTAGAATGAGAAAAAATGTTATATGTAACAATGTCGCAATAAACTTAGAAACGCATTTAACAACATCCCAAAATATTTCTGTGCCCGTTGGTAGCTGCTACGACTTTTGTCTCTTAGATACGACGGTCCATCGTTTATGGCCCATTTCGCCTTATTCTTTCACGGCGCGAGCTATTTTATTTTTTTTGTCGTATCTCTTAAATAAGACATAATGTTCTTAGAAACGGGACATTAGAATGGACCGGGGTGAGGCTTTCTCTTTTTTTCTGTGGAACACGTACGGACGATTTTATGGTCAATTGTTTTACTTAGACGTTGACGTGGCAAAAAGAATGGTTGTCGGAATGCTATGAGTTGATTCTGAAACATGTGACGTGTGTGTCGAACTTATGCGTGAGTTTGAAAATAAAATGGCTGTTTCACGTATGGATGAGCCTTTTGTATCGATAATGTGACGAATGGTAATCATTTTATATAACGTTATAAAAGGTGCAATAAAATTACGCTATGAAAAATTGTTTTACGCTCCATTATTGTTTGTTTGTTTTTATAAATTAAATAACATTGAATTTACTTTTCATACTTTGACGTCGATAATATCCGGATTTGTTAATCGGGTTTTTCCCAAAGTCCCAAAGAAATAGTTAAATCAAAAGATTAAAATTATTATTTTACGAAATGCCGTCATAGTGATATAGTATAATGTCATTGCTAGTCTTATGAACAATGGTTGAATTTAAAATGGAATATAAATCTCACATGACATATCTTTAAATTTTACACCCAATAAAAAATAGCAGCGAAATAATGGTGGATTTGATAAAAACTGATAACTTTTAAGAATCTTTATCCAAACCAAATTGTTTGATGACTTGCCAAAGAAAAAAAATCTCTGTGTCGATAAAATTTTTAATTGAAATAACATAAACGTAAAAGGAATTCAAACATAGAATGTACAATAAAGAAATATTTAGAGAGATCTTTTATATTAAAAATAAATGCTTTATCATTACGACCATATAACTCCAAATTTATTGATACCCAAACGACTTTTGGAAATTTTATTCACTTATAAGGTGAAAGAATTATCACCATAAATGTTACTATTAATCATCATTAAAAGTAATGTATGTAATAGTCTCAATGGTTTAGAGGTCGAATACACCGTTTCTAAAGCATATAGTCGAGGGATCAAATGCAGCCTAACACCAAATATTTCTCGGAAATGTTTTCGAAAGTTATGTACGATAAATATCGACGACAACCAACATTGCGCACGGTGTATCGCAATAGGTTCCGCTACACTGAGTTAAATATACAAGAGGAGCAAACCTCATACAAATGCGTCAAAAAATGTGTGTCCACTTTTTAGATGCAATGACGTAGCTTTGAAACCACTAGACATTTAAAATTAAACATATATCTATCTCAGTCACACAAATGTCAAATACATTGCCGTCACTTTGATTAGACAAAGATGGCAATATAAATTTGCAATGGCGGTGTGGGGTGGCCAGCCCATGCGAAATTTTACCCAACTTTTTCAAGCCATGTACTCGTAAAAATATTTAATAAATATAAATTCAATATTTTACTATTACTTATTAATTTCTTATCAGATGTATTACAAGATAACTGAAATAATGAATGGATCAACGATCTCTGTGTACTCCGTACTAGATCGGCTGTTCCGAAAAAAATTGGATCACACTCATCTGTACCTAATTGTGTACACCTGCCTTAGAGCAGCGATTTAAACCGCTGTAGGTAAGGTGTACAGTGTGTGTAATTAGGTACTGATACACAAAATAGTGAAAACGCTTGAGTAGTAAAATAATGTACTTACATTCATTATATTGAAAGGGAATTATTGTATTTAACGTGGACAGGGCCTAACAGCCGCACGGGTCGATCGATCATAAGGGAACATACCCATACTACGTGACCTATTTTTTAAGATTTTTCGACCCCTCCCTCCCATCGGTGACCACTCGTAGTATATGCCAAGATCCCCCCCTCCCCCTTTAGATCATAATTATGATTTTTATTCATTTCACAGGCAAAAATCGAAAAAAAATAATTATTTGGCTCTTTATTGGATAAGACTGCATGCATACTTAAATTACTAGTGAATTATGTATTATGAAAAAGAACAACTTTAATTGTGAAAACATATTGCTGTACAGTATGTAACTTACAGTAACTTAATTTACGAACACAACAATTATTTTCTGTTTAATCACATTAATATTCATCTAGGTCGAAAATTTACGAGATTTCTCTCATTAAAATCGACTACGTGACAAAAACCTGAGCCACCCCCCCCGCTCCTGTGACTAACCGTAGTATTTTAAAGACTCCGCTCCCCCCCCCCTAAACGGGTCACGGGTACGGTCCCTAAAGTTAAGCAACGCTTGGCGCGGTCGGTCCGTAGATGGGTGACCATCTTATCATGACGAGTTCCTCCGTGTTTCGGAAGGCACGTTAAATTGGTGGGTCCCGGCTGTCATTTGAACATCTTTGGTAGTCGTTACGGGTAGTCAGAAGCCAGAAAGTCTAACAACCAGACTTACCAAGGGGGATTGTGTTGCAATTATTGATTATACACTACTAGGCAATTTTATACAAAACTTATGTTACACAGCGGTGTAACATAAGTTTTGTATAAAAAAGTGTGAGTGAATAATTTGCTTTCGTGATACAATCTTATTTTTAAGTATTTATTAATTATGGCATTTATTAATATAAGCGAATGATCAACTTGAATTGACGATAAATGATCTCCCGGGTGCAGGTAGCCAGTCAGTTTCTTTTCTCAGCAATCGGATAATTTTCACCCACTTGTCACGGCGTGCTGCATCTTTCGGCACCCTGCAGCGTTATTATTATAACAAAAAATATTTAAAATCTCCTTTTCCATAAATTAATAACTCTCCCACAAAAGTGGGAAACTAAAACTAAGTTTTTAGTGGTATCACTGAAGCTAATTATGAAAATTCAACATTTTATCTATTTTACTGTATTTTAATATTAATGTAAACATTAATATTACGTGTGGAAAGTAATTCCGGTTAATTTCTTATGGCTTTCCGATCTTGAATCGCACTCTTTTACTACGCATTTACCCATTTTGTACCTATTGTTATTCGGTTCGCGTCTGACAGATGACTGAATTGACATAAGCTTCGCATAAGCCTGTAGACTTATGGCCAGTGGTCACACTTTTAGAAGGTTACTACAAGTCTATATCATATAGGTCAATGTTCCGCTACCATTTGGTTAGTGAAAACAACCTCCGGCTAGAAAAAGGCGTGAGGTTATTAAAACTAAGTTTTAGTATAGAAAGCTATGCATTAAGTGAATAATGTCCATACAATCTAAATACCAATCACTCTCTTTTAATATTCGCGGAGGAGTTAAATGAATATGCAAAATGCATTAATAAGGCACTATTGTATTGGTTGTAATATTATTTTCGCTATATAGTCAAGAAATTAAAGATTCACTAAAGAAGAATCAGAACTATTTTAGAAAGTGTAGCTAATATTTTGCACTGAACCAGAAAATTGTATAATAAACAGCTAAAAAAAAATCTCCTCGATAAATTGAACAGCTCACAATCCATGGCGTATAATTTACTTAACTTTTTTTTTCGAAAGAACATTTATTTCAATAACTTGGTCGATTTATTAAAGGAAAACGTATTGTTTTACATGCAAATTTGTCTGGGAAACTTGTGTTAAATAATGATTTAGCTTTTGAAGTTTTATGTGGGTCGAGATTTTCAAACGATAATTAAAGTTTTAATGACTTTAATATTTTTCTTTTCAATTCTTGAGTTAAATTGGTTCAATATACAAAAGATTGCGAGTATTTGAAGTATTTAGGAAAAAAAGTTGAATTTAACGGTGATAGATATTTCTATTAGGGAAAAATCAAGTAAACAACTTGAAAGTTATCATTGGGACCACGCATAGTTGGGGCACGCATAGTTGGCAGAACTTTTTAATTCTTAATCATACTTGAAAAAACTGTCTACATACTATGCAAACTAATTTCGAATTCCGCAGTCCAAAAATAAAAATACATATAGGTATTAAGTTTAATGGTCGTTTTACAAAATAGAGAGAAAGTAATGACAATACGTGAATACTTCTTCTACTGGAGCGTAACAAATTTACTAACGTTTATGTGTGGTTTAAATAAACGATGCTTCAAGTGAAAGTTTGTTCCAAATTTGAAAATAATATTTTTATTACAGGCGAGAACAAAATTGAAATGACACTCGCGCAATGAAAACACTTTTTGGACATAGGATAAAATATGGCAGACGATTGAGATGAGTCACCGGAGTGGCGTTCAACGCTTAAATTATTTTACGGCCCATAATAATATGAAGATCGTAAAAGTGCATACAAGAATGAGATTATGAGATTATGTCGTAAAATATTGTAATTAAAAACAGTTAAACTATCCAATTATTTCCTTAGTTGGTTCGTGCAAAACGATTTGTTCACCATAGTGTATATTAAGTCATTTCGTGATATATACACCGCGGATGTAGAAAGAAGAGTTGCGTTAGGAAACAGCGTAAATGGAGCGTTGGGGAGATTCCTATTCCTGGACGCAAAGAATGTTAGCAGAAAAGCCCAGCTAGGAATCAACAATGCGGTCCTGAATGGAAGCGAGAGCTGGGTCGAAATGAGGGCACTGCGCAAAATCTGCCGAGTCTGCGGGCCTGCTTCTTCCCCATCTACGAGATAAGGAGGACCCTATTCCAACTTAAAGAAATTCAATTGTGACCCTCTCAGTCTTGCAAATATCCATATTAAATGTACCAAATATCGACATCAGCAGAAATAACTATACGTTATCACTATAAATCAGGATTTCTTAATTGAGTTTATGTTATTTACGATACATTGTCTTTAACCGTCAACACTATATTTATGGCTTCATTGTGTGACAGCGCATATCTTAAGAAGCGATCAGATTCAATAGATATCTGACCGAAAATTGGTCTCACAGTTTTACTAGAGACTCTAAGTTAGTAATATTATTATTCTCTAATCTAGTTTTAATCTACTCAGCAAAATATAACACATACTTCTAGGCACGTTTTGAAACATACAAAGTAACAAATCCACAATAAATGCTTAAGTATAACTAACAATTTTAATTTCAATAATTCTAATTATTTTTCCATGTCAGCCTTTTTAGGGATTTAATTTGGATTTAATTGCCAAGATACTGTTAGGCGATATAAAATCAAACAAAATAGTAAAAAGTTTAATAACTTACATGCTATAAATAGTAAATAACTATTTGAACATATACTATATGCGTGTAAAAATAAAATTATGCAAACAGAAATATATATATAAATTTAATAATATCTTTAATGTTTACGCCTAAGTGACATGTTATCAACTAAACTTTAAAATATAGTAATGCCATAACATTAAACATATAATTAACATGTTTTATTTCATACTTATTTGGGACGAAGTAAATTGATCTATAATTAGAGAAGTCATCTTTGAATACCATATAGTAACGCGAATCACCAATTGAAATAATTTCCATGGAGCCACATGTATCCACATGAATTAACTCACACGTGTTAGTGCTAAAACTTTGATTCTGTTAAGAAGATACTCTCGAAAAACAATATTATTGTGGATCAGACTTCGATTCCAAAATGTGAATGTTGTCTGGAAGGGAAGATTCATCGCTTGTCATTCAGTAACAGTGAAAGTTTTAGCACTAAAACGTGTGAGTTAGTTCATGTGGATACATGTGGCCCCATGGAAATTACTTAAATTGGTGGTTCGCGTTACTATGTGGTATTCAAAGATGACTTCTCTAATTATAGATCAATTTAATTCGTCCCAAATAAATATGAAATAAAAAATGTTAATTATATATTTAATGTTATGGCAACACTGCCAAATGTCATTGTCACCCCTTCTTGTTCCGGTTGCTGTAAGTACGCCATTAGGCTTTTTATGTTCAGAAAATATAAAATAATTTCGCTAAAATACTGTGTTATTTATTGAAATATCTTATATATGCTTGTTAGATTGTGATGAGCCTTACAGGTAAAACTATGTGTCACTTTTACCGGCTTTTTATAACAAATTTGTATTCTCGCTCTCACTCTTTCACTCCTACTTAATATTTTTCTGAAAATCTCTTATTGTTACGTTATATCATCTAATAGTAATTGTTTAAGCTTTAGTGTTTAGCGTATAAATGTTGCAGAATAAAAAATATATTTATGTTCATAGCTATATTTTAAGAATACTGCAGTCATCCCAGGTGGTAAATTAGTTTACGATCTGAGCACATCGAACGCAGCAGTAGCAAAAAATGTCGTTATTGGGCAACTTGTACAGGTGTACAGTGACTCGCAGTAGTTGCACACTGCAATCTTGTTTGAAATAAAAACGACATATCTACCTTCTTTAGAATTGTTGAATATTAATTATTGTAAACTCAGGTGATTGAATTATAAATTTGTAGAACAAGCGTGACAATAATATAAACTTTTACGGTTGACAGACCCTATTAGCAATTACAATAAAAATTAAACAAATATCTAATAAGTTATCTGATTTCGTGTTTAAATGTAGTTTACATTTAAATGTGTAATAAACTAGATAGTTCGCTATAAATAATGCAACTTGATATTGAATATCGCGCTTTAGATTGTTTATCAAAGAATTAATTTTTGCTTTTTTAAATACCTATTATTTAACACGAATGCATACAATCAACATAATACAATAAACTTTGAATAATTTCAACAATTTTTATTCGTCTAATTGCGTTTTAAATTGTATGAGTTTTATGGAAAATTTTGGCGTCAATTATAACGGTTATTCTAATATAGTACTGTACTATATTTTAATATGGTAACTTTATTTACGTCACTAAAGATGTACTAATAAGTAAAATTTAAAGTATAATCAAATAAAACAACTAGCTTTATTTTCGCGTCAGGAAACTACTGTTAAAATATTCGGTTCCTAATGTAAGCCCTTGAATATTTTTGATTAGTACTTATATATAATACTACGATACCTAGCATTGATAAATTTACTAATTTGCTTAATTCATCTCCTTCGCTACTTTGCTGTTTTTTTTTTCTTCTATCAAAAGCTACGGAGTTCAGGTCATACCTAGAAGAAATGCAATATTAATTTAAAAAGTAATTTTATCTGTGTTATTTATATTACCAGTGTACTAGTTTAATTAGTACAGTCATTTATATTCATAATATTATTTTATCAGCTTTTAACTACTGCATATTATATACTAGCTACCTAAATCATTGATTAAATTATATTTTCTGTGTTTGTTATTTTTATTTATTTTCGAATCTACACAATTTTATTGTATACACGATAGCTATACTATATCTCAAGCTAAGATAATTCTAAGCATTCTTAAAAACTGTTAATATTTCACTTCAAATTTAATATTTTTTAAATTCAGTACCATTTTAAACCAATATAAGCTGATTAATTCCATAACATTAGATAGACAGATAGAGATACATAATATATTATGACATTAATTTAAAGAAAAACCAGTTATTTATAGCGTTATTTTCAAAAAAACGAGTTTTGTTTAATTGCAAAGCAAGTTAATAATGTATATTTTTGCCGATACTATCTTATTCTCCCAAATAATCTTATTTTAATCTCCAAAATGAATACGATGGCTGAAGAAACACAAAGAGATTTATTTCAAAGTATGTATATTGAAATCAGCAATATTCTTGAAATAAGAATGTGATAAAATAGCAATCATCAAATAGCTATTTTTTATATTAATAACAAAACATTAAGAAGAATAAAGATAGATTTTTAATATACCACAATGGAATTTGTTTAAGCGTTAATACTGAAAAAAGTTATATGACAGAAATAGCAATACCAAACAATAATATTATTGTTTGTTTCCAGAAAGAAATGTATTGCTTTTATATTTTTATAAAATCTATAGGAGCATGCAAGTATTGTAAAAAAGTAATCGACATACTAAAATGTAATAATTTTGTAATATCAATAATGAAGTAATTAAAAGAAACTTGTTTGTATTAAAAAAAGAGTGTCGGTGTAAAAGTAAGAAAGGGCGTGCTCCGATGGTTCGGACATGTAGGAAGGATGGATGATGCAAGATTGACTAAGCAGATATACTATGCAAAAGCGGATGGATGTAGGAGTCGAGGATGGCCAAGACACACATTCCATGACCAAATAGAACGTGTTCTGTAGGAAGGTGATGTAAGGGGCCTCAAAAATCGACGTGCGTGCATGAAAAGAGTTATGAATGTCAACCAAGCGAGTGAGGTGTGTAAGAATCGTGCCTTATGGCGCTCCGTTCTCTTTGCCTACCCCGCAAGGGATTTTGAGTGTAGTTATGTGTGTATGTAAAAGAAACTTTTCTATATTTGAGCTTTAAAGAAAGTAACAAATGTGAAAGGGCAAGCCTATAAAGGTCAACGTAGGCAAACTACTGACAAATCAATTACTTATTAGTGGAAAACCAGGTTAGAAGTATCGACAACCGACAATTGACAGCACGATAAGATCGTCGGGTTCTTAGCAAATGGAAAGAAGGAGCTCATAGAATCCTCATGGTTAAAACAACCTAATAATATGTACCCAAAAATGTATATATTCGTACATCAACAAATGATCTCACTTGACACTGTTGATTACACCAATTATCATTCATTGTGTTCAACTACATAACAAGGAACATTCAGATTAATGAATTGCTCTAATTAAAGGAGGAGTACTTATACTTCAAAGAAAGCTGAATTTAATATTTAACTAAAATTGATTTATAACGTATTTTATTTATCTTTTGAACTTTCTTTTGTAAAGCTCATCATGATAATCAGTAAGTATTTAAGGTAGATAAGTACTTATAATATACAGTTTTGATTGTTATTGATTTCAGACCCAATCTTGAATTGCTGCATTTTCTTTCTGATAAGGATAAACCACCAGCGAATACATTCCCAAGCAGGATTGACATCAGGCAGGTCACCGCTCATAAAACTACAGCCTAAAATTTTGACAACATGTATAGTTTGAAACGAGGACAAGTTGTGCGGATGATGGAGAATAAAACACCAACGCCAACCACCAATTCCCAAGGACGGCAGGCAGGTGACCGGTCATAAAACCGCAGCCCAATATTTTGACAACATCCATGTCATCCTTTCGAACTAGCCATAGTTCGAAAAGATAACATGTTGTGCCGACCCCAATTAGAGTGAGATAAGGACAGGAGAATGATAATAGATTTGATGATAACTATCCGTAAGTTGTATATAATAGTAGGTAGGTAGGTTAGTATTATAACCCTACATCGAATGAAAAATTTTACCAGCAAAAATGCTTAGGCCCGTTTTAAATGATAACTGTCATAAAATTTCTGGAAAGATTTTAGAAAATCTATTGATAGTCAGCATTCGAAGCGAAGACTATTTTTATGTCAATAACGAACTGTTTTACTTTAGAAAACTCTTCGTTACAAATATAGTAACATACCAATCACTTACATATAGATGCTTATTGTATATACCACCAAGTAATTTAGCTAAATTCTTACGTTCGTATTATATTCGTAAGTAAATATAACAAATCAATATTAATTACATTAAATGTTGTCTTCCCATCTTTAACCAACAACAGTTGGGTGCCCATTATTTTGGTAATTATATAATCAAAACCCATAAATCAACTCGCGATAAGATTATATGTACTGATCATTCATCACCAATAACTATTATTTCTGTTCTATAAGACGGTGGCACCGGACGCGACATCCGTTGAGGATCGTGACCGCCGTCACCTTTGTTGGTCGGCTTAAACAAACTTCTGGACTTGAATGTTTAATGCTATATTACCTCACACTGTATCTGATTTGACTAAGAAGTAGGCTATTGTACCTCTACGGATTAATATTTTGGGACCGTTACTATTTCTTTACCGGTACACAAATAGAAATAAATCTTTCGTTATCGACTATAAACTGCTTTAAAATCAAAATGTTATTTAAATTGTTCTTTGAAATCTATAAAGCAGATGTATCATACGACATCTTTTAAAGAAAAATATCATCAACAAAGCAAATGTAAGTAGATATTTGGAAAATGAATGAAATAGAACATGATAATAATATAATTATTAAAATCAATAGAAAAAAAAATACATTGTGAGAATAAACCAATACAAAATACCAACTGTTGTTTCTTTAATTTTATCTCACAGATGAAGCACTTATGTAGATAATTATTCAATCGCAATCGCTATATACGAACCTGGTACCGGTTGGTGTGTGTCGAGTTGATACACCGCTTACTGGGCGCATGCCAAAGTGAATTTCCGCTTACGGTAAATAGTTTGCGGACCGGATTTTGAGTGGCCTAGAGCAACAATCCACTGTGAGAATAGAATTGATTACTATGAAACAATTTCCATGAACATAATATCATATACATGATATTATGTTCATATACATGATATTATGTTCATAGACGCTTAAGTATTTTCATTTATGTAAAAGTCATTTCATTTCTTGTAAAACATCCTAATTGTTTGTACACTCAATATTGAACTCTAAATATCCAAGGCTTCTTTTATTTTCCCTTATCAATACCAATGGATTAGTTTTCTTTGATATGATGGCTTTGTTTAAATATTATTTGCTTACCTATATACTCGTATACTATATATATATATACTGAAGAGTTTACTTAAGCTTCTGGGGTTAAACTGATCACCTCAATTTTTACAGGAGAATAATCATATTTTCGTTAGTTATATAGAATATTCCTAATCTGGTAAGAACCTATAAGTTTTGGTAAGTTAGCTGGTTTAATGACTTCTTTAAAATTGGGATAATTGGGATCTATGAATTATCAAATTAAAAAATATTGTGAACATTTTGATAGTAAAATTGATCGTACTAGTAACGCAAACTTGAATACTGTTTGTTACTTTATCAGTTATAATATTAATATTCGTTTTTAAAACATATTTATTGCCTATAAGATGTTTGTATGATAAATACTGTTTATTGACTCAAATCAACTTTTATGTTTTTATATGCTTATACAAATAATGTCATTAAAAATTCCAACACTATTAACAGTTGAATAAGAAATTTCATATCGTGGCAATTATATTATTTATAATAAATATTGTAATAATGTTGAAATACGTTAAAGCTATCATACTCAACTGATTTTTCATAAATATGTAAATTTTATTTGCACTATCTTCATGTGAATGTTTGCATATACTGTAAACATAATTATCTTATACTATTACTATTTTATAACTACAAATTGAGCTCTTTTAACCGGAGGCATTAACGATATGTTTTTATGTTCATACATGTCAAAATAATTGTTGAATTTATAATAATTAATGCAATACGAAATAGTAATTGGGAGTTGAAAAATAAAATATAAAATTATAAATATTTCATCATTTTATTTTATTTGTATAAATAACCATATTACGGATTTTATAATATAGAGTGATCACTTGTTTTTCGCTATATACATTCAATATACTACAGCAGTCTTTAAAAATTATATATCTATACACATGATAACGAACAGATTATAATAAATCACTAATTTACATTTGGTATAGCACTTAGAAACTAATAATTACAATATTTACAGCGTTTCAATAATTACTACATACATATTTACAAGTATGACTGGAAGTAGAGCTTATGCCCTCTAGACTAGGTAGGCTTGCACAGAATTGCCTGTATTGACGAGTGTTGGTGGCGGTGGCCACTGACGCATGTCTCGTCGCCTGCCGGGAGCCATTCCATGCTCCAGAGATGAATAATCAGAATCTATTGATGAATAAATATGATCTGAGATCGGTCTTCCATCTGGCCCATAAGCTACAGCCTGCGTCTGTCTTACAGCTAACGGTGACTGTCTTATCTCACTTGTATATTCTGGAGGAGCACTAGCACCTTGCGAGGAACTTAGAACAGGTGACCTTTCTGGATAAGTCATAGTACGACTACCACGACTAGGTACTGAGGAATCAAGAGTATATGTGTTCAGATTCCGTGCTTTATGATTTGGTGTTGTATCCGGCATCATGTACCTTAATCGCTTCCAAAATTTTTTTTCACCCCATCTCAAACGCGACCCTGTTTTTAGATAAGGACGCAGATCGGGGTCGCACATTGCATCCGCTACCACAGAGAATTCTTCTATTAGTACTAATTTATAAACACACCCTTTCAAAGCATCGTGTAACCCTTGTCTAAATTCATATCGAGACCATTCTGTTTGCATGAAATTTCTCGTTAGTACAATGATTATTCGTTTCGATGCCTCAGCGGTTTCGACAACTGGTGGCGCACATTGCATATATTGAGCGCCATGGTGCGGAATGTCTCTGTAATGCAGACAGAGCCTATATGATGGATTTCCATTCTCTCGTTCTAATTCATTTGCCAATAACTGAACAACAGATTCTTCATCTTTTGGGCTATAACATACATATGCGTCATATAACTTTTGACTCTCTTCAAAAGTTCCCGAGAATGAGAACACGCGTATCCCACAATTAGTATAAAGCCATACTCTTAGTGAATCTCTAAAAAGAAATAGTACGACAAGGGATAATAAAATTAACATAAAGCCGGTAAGTGTTGAGACCATCATGGGAACATAGTTCGACTCGAGCATGTTCCCGATCACCGAGTTATCAGCATAATAATCGCTGCAGGCGGTACCGTTTAAATTGAGCTCTTTTTTCTGTGGCGGTCTCGCGTCGCCATTCCAACACCATACATCGGTTATGTCAATGATTTTTTGCGCATTCTCTGCCAAATATGCTGTTAATTCTTGCAAATAACGACACTTACATGACCACAAGTTGTTTCCAAGCGACAGAGCTTTTAAACTTGGATTGTTATTGAATGTCCATACACCAAAATCAACGAGTCTATTACCATCAAGGCGTAAAACTTCTAAAGATCTCAGTGTCAGAAAGGATATGTTTGCAATATGGCTAATAAGATTGTTATGTAAGAATAACTCTTTAAGGTTACTCAGTTGCTGAAATTCATATCCTTTCAACTCCTTCAATTTATTAGCACCCAAATGTAGTATTTGAAGTGAATTTAAGCCTGCAAATGTTCTGTTTTGAATACTTTCAACATTACTATTGTTCACATAGAGTGATCTCATTTTTTGTCGTCCAATGAATACATGGTTCTGTAATTCTCTTATATTGTTTCCATCTAAAAATACCTCAGATGCATCCATAGGTATTCCTTGTGGTATTTCTATGGAAGATTGTCCAGAACAATCTACAACATTGGTATTCCACACTGGATCGTGATAACAGGTGCAGTTTTGAGGGCAAGTCATTTCACAGTCACAAGCGTCATAATCGCAACAATGACATAAGGCAAAACAATGGGTTTCATACTTACAAAGAAAATCAGTTGTTTTTAGATTTGTTAAGGGCACATGGACACCACTGCGAGTGTTTGTCATTTTACACAAAACATTTTCTAAATCCATCACACGTGGATATTGTCTCATCGCGGTCATATTGTTTATGATCGGTAACCACTCCATAGCACAATCACATTGAAAAGGATTTCCACCAATATAAAACTCAGGTAATGTTTTGTTTTCTGCCACTGTAGATAATCGTAAACTATTTAATTCTAAATGTACAATTTCATTAGCATACATATCCACACGAGTTAAGTTCTTTTTATCAAAGAAAGTGTTCACATGAATATTATTTAAGTAGTTATTATTTATAAACAACAATTCAACACTATTAGGAATAGCCATAGGCGATATTTCCGTTATACGATTATGACTAACATCTAATGTCTTTATTCGGATTTCATCCTGTAATTTATAATAGTTCCCCAAGTGTTCGATGAAATTACCATGAATGTCTAACCACTTTAAATTACTGGGCACAAACGCGTAATCGAACCACACTAGATGATTTTCCGATAAATTGAGCCACAAAAGGCTCGCAAGCGTTGAAAAGACCCCGTTGATGTCGGACAGGAAATTACCGTCGAGTCTTATGGCCTCAAGCTGCGTATTTCTACTAAATATCCCTCGTTCAATTGATTGAATTTTGTTCTTAGCAATGTTAAGCACTTGTAAGCTTGATAAGTCCCAAAACATTCCGACGGAAAGATTTCCAATTTGATTGTCTATCAGTCGTAGCCCTGTTAATTGGTTCAAGTTCTTGAACGAACCATTTTTGAAGCTGGATATTTGATTTTCTCCAAGATCAAGAGTTTTGAGGAACGAAAGTTCCCATAAAGCATCTGGTACTTCTAAGAGTTGATTAGAACTTAAATCTAACTCTTTCAAGTCAGAACAGTTTTTGAAAGCTTTCCGATCTATGTTTACTAGCAAATTGTTATTGAGAGTCAATTTACTTAGCACAAATAGACCGTTAAATAAGTTCTCATCTATGGTATGAAGACGGTTTTCTGCTAGATTTAGTGTATGTAGATTATACAATGGTAAAAATGCGTTCTCTTCAATATAGCCAATAGTATTGTTCTTAAGATTCAAAATTTGTAAGAAGAATAAGTCTTTGAAAGTTTTTCCACCAATTCTTGTTAAAGCATTGTTTGATAAATTCAAAACTATCAATCGTATCAGTCCTAAGAAGGTGCCATCATCAATATGATTGCTTGTTAGTTGATTGCTAGACAGATCTAATACAATCAACTGTTCCAAACGATGAAATATTCCTCGAGCTAATTCAAAAAGTGTATTGTCATTTAGATAAATTTCTCTTAATTCTCTAGCATTAGCAAAAAGGCCTTCAGGCAGCGTATGCAGGTGGTTGTGTGATATGTTTAAAACCCTCATTAAAACAAGTCCGTTAAAAGCTTCACTTGATATGTCAGATATATTATTGTGTTGCAAATAAAGCTGTTGTAAACTTCTCAGTTTTAATAGCTCTGAATTTTCAGGCAGAGATTTGATTTCATTGTGACTCAAATCCAAACTTTGTAAATTTGCTCCACAGGTTTGACCAAATCCAAGTTGTCCAACAGTCCTTATTCTATTTTGAGTCAAATTCAATGTACTCAAATTTTCTAAAGGGCAGAACACGCCGGAAGGAACAAATTTTATGTTATTCTGAGCGAGATCCAGCGACTGTAACTCCGACAATCCGTTGAAAACATTTAAAGATAATTCTAAATTCTTTGTTGGACTCCACTCAATGTTTTTTGTCCGAATTTTTAACTTCTTTAGTTTTTTCAATTCATTGAACGTGTTGTCTGGCACTTGAAGTAGTTTGCAATTGTTTATTGACAGTTCGGTGAGACTGGATACCGAGTTGAAGTAATAAGCTCTGAGAGAGCTTTCAAAAAGTAACAAATGATTGCACTCAATAGCCAGCCGACTGGTATCAGATCTTACAGACACAATACTGGTACCATCGCTATCTAGAGTGCGAATCCTGCAAAGCACACTGTCATCCACATCTTGGTTCAAAACTCGGACGCACTTGTCCGAGCCGTACGGTAGCGCCGTCGAACAAACATGAACTAGCGCACATATTATAGCCACAGTGGTAAACATTATCACAGATTTTTCATTTCACTTCAAAATGTCTCATAAGCACACCCCGTGGGTCGATATCACCATTTCCGAAACAAAGTATGTGGTAGTACACTTTAAGGTTGTAGAAAAACTTCCTAGCATTTCACTTCACAGTAGTCCATAAATTTTTGTCGTAGTTCAAGTCCTTTTTGATATTTATTGAATGTAGTTTGCACTGATTAATTGTTTTTATTCGTCTGAGATCAGTTTTTGTATTTAATATTTATTGCGTGAAGTGCGACCGGCCCGTGATTACGCACGACTTTACTGCGGCACGGTTGCGTTGAGACTGTCAAGCAGATCGCTTGACTTGTACATGTACCAATAGGGGCGCGCAACTTATGTCCCCTCCCCTCAACCCGTAAAAGCTCGCGTTTGTTGCAGATATGTAGCGACATCTAGCAGTGAATAGCTGCAATAAAGTACTGTATTTGTAATATTTCAAACTTTTTATACCAAGCCTATCAATCAATATATCAATGTTATATGAATATTGAAAAACATACTTATTTCTTTTATTTTTACTATATTTAGTACAAACGCTTCATGCTAAAAGAAAACTAAGTTTTATTTTCATGATTACTATTCGTGTAGCCAGCAGAAAATATTATCAAATAGTTCTATTTAAAAAAAATTCTTTAATTATGATAATAATATGTTATTGAAACATAACAATTACTAACAAGTATAAATTATAAAAAAAACGATTGACCTAATCAAAGTGCAGATAATTTGAAATGTACATCACAAATTGAACGTTTATATTTAATATCTTTATAATTTAGGGTAGCTAGGACGTCAATTTGTGAAATTTGACCGTGAGCAATTATACATTGTAAAGTAATAATTATAGTTAGATTAGATAATATAAGATATACGCCAAAATAAGTTTAAACTTAAATATAATAGTCAAAATTTATTTTAATGTGAATAACATCTGTATTGTATTATTAAAAATTTCCTGTATATCATTGATATAAGTTATTTGTTAAATTTACTCATATAACATCATGTTATTATATTTGATGTTTGTGGCGGCGGTACTAAATCAGCAGAATAAACGTTTGCATAAAAATCTTTAACAAATTGGTCTCTCAAGATTTATACATTTATGACGTGTTTATCGATAGGAAAAACTTCATTGATAGCGATAGATTTAGCAAATGCTTGATACCATCTCAAAAGTTTTTGCATTTAGGACCTTGTATAACTTCGTATTAAATATTCTGAATACAGTACAACCACTCAAAAGTTAGATAGCTTTGTATCATACTAACCTGTATTACAATATACATAAATATTGTGGGTGTATTTAACATGGCTTTCAAAAACTTATGTTCCGCTTATAAGTTTTAATCACAACAATAACATTTTACAGCTTCATATATTTTAAGCCAAGACATTTAAAACTTTTAATAACTCTGTCTATTCTATAATAGATGGCGCTGTCATATACATTGGCAGAGAGCATATTAATAAAAGTGGTCGTAAGCCGAGACCGTCTGCATTTATGTATTTTATTTAATACACTTTTGAATTTTCAGTGTACAATATCATTTGCATAAATCACGTCCACGAGCTCATAAAAGCCATTACGTAGCTACTTTCAAATTTTCAGTAACACTCAGTAACAGAATTTCAAAAATTCGCAAATGTTTTATTGTGTTCTAATGTTTTTATCGCCGGCAACATTGTACGTTGAGAGTTAAGGGTCCGCTGGACAAAAATGGAAAAGTCTTGTTGAGTGCTATACTTTAATAAATATGCTTTATGCTTAGTATTATTCTCTTTTATACGTTTTGAATGTAGATTTGATTCTATTTAATGTACTTTACAAATTCACAACATTCAATTTTACATATTTCATCTCACGTGTTTTCTTTTTTTCTTATTCAAGATCAATGTAGCATTTTATTATACAGTGAAGAAACATTATTTACAAGTAAGGGCTGACTGCTGAGATACAGAGATTTTTAATTAGCTTATTAACGAAATATCCGTCGTTTATACCTGAAGGTAGAGGCAGTGCAAGTTATGCTTCGACTTACTTATATTTTTGATATCTAATTAAATAGGTGGCGTATGTCTTGGCCCTATGTCTAGTAATTTTTGGTCACCCATAGTATCACTTTTACTTAACGCCCGAATACTGAACCGCCACTCAAATCTGACAATCAATAAAGTGCTACTTACTGCTCAAATTTCACGTATTGTGTCTAAAGTGACAGCTACTTCAACGCTTAAGTTGCGCTTATATATTTGAGTGGCGGTTCAGTATTCGGGCTTTAGTCTGTTACTTGATCATGAAAAACACTGGCTACTATTTACATAGTATCAAATTTAATTCTTTAAATCTTCTATAAAAACACATGCTAACGTTTTAATCTACAACCTCAAGTAATTTTACTACACTTTTACTCTTGCAGTATTAGTACTCCTCAAAAGTTATAGTATTTTCTTCTTTCTATTTCCTTCTCTCCTTTTATCTCCTGTCGTATTTTTTTATTCGATAAATTGCCCATCAAAATTAATATTAGTTGTAGGTGTTATATAATAACACAACAAGCCACCAACTAATGAACTTTAATCAATATATATTATGAAACTAACTAAAAAGAACTCATAAAATTAATCCTCATTCCTTGCTTAAGTGTCATACTGTGACGCAATAATGGAACCATTAACAAAATGGGACATTGCCGCGTGGGCGGTCTGTTGGACCACAAGCGAATTCCTGTTCAAACACGGATGAAATGTAACCACAATAATATGTATGATGGGTTATGATTGTGACGCTGTAAATTTGACTTTCAATTTATAGTGTTCCGAAAATGACACAAGTTATACTATTTATCCTGAACGGATTGTTATCAAAAAATAAAGTGTAGAGTGAAGAAAATTTAGTTTTGTATATATGTTTGTACGAAAATAGCATAAAAAACAAAAAAAAATATCTTAAGACTAAAAACAAATCTACCCTGATAATTTAGGGGGAATGGAAAATAGATGTTGTCCGATTCTCCTACCTACCCGCTACAAATTTTCCTGAAAATCGGCAAGCCGTTTCGGAAGAGTTCATTAACGCACACCGTGACCGGAGAATTTTATATGTTTGATAACAAACTATTATGTTGTCCGTCACATAAAAGACGGTTATTATGTAAGTTAACAAATTAATCATAAATGCTTTCTAAAGTTTCAATAATAATAAAAAACGAGTATAAAATTATCACTACGTTAAAACTATTAATATCAATAAAAAAAATGTGTCTGTCAAATCAAAAGCGACTTTAAATTGTAAACTACAATAATATTTAGTTTATTTTTACACCATTGTCACTATTTACACAGTTCTGTCACATAGGTATTATACCCAATGGAAGGCGAAATCCAAAAATAATGACTAAAATGAGAAATAGAAAGACTTAACTTCCTTACCTATACTTTTTCATTCACAAATTTTCAATTACTTTTCTATGAACTTATTCAAAATCCACGGTATTTACCATTGTCACCATCGCTGATAAAACGTTACTTAACCCATTGATAACATCCCGTGTTACACAACAACAGGTAGAGGGTTTATCCAAGTCCGCATTAGCACTTTTAACTATTCTCCCAAGATCCTATTGTTTCGTTAAGTTTTTTTTTTACATAAAATATTTACCATTTACTGTAAGTCAGTGCCTTCGAACAATACCACGCATCCCTTATTTTGTACTTTACTTTTATTTTCAATATTGTTACTTGCTCTCAAAAATATTTCCATTGTTTTTTTTTTGTTAAATAATAGAAATCCTTCACAGTATTGTAAATCTGTTCTTTTGTTTGCCAAAATGTTTGTAAGAAAATAATCTGACCGATTTTAGCTCTATGGACATTTTGGACAGCAACGTGATGATTTCTTAAGATCCTTATCGTTTTTTATACATACAGACACGGTCATTTGGTCGTGTGTCGTAGCCTTTCTCACTCCTGAATCTTTCTTATTTTGCACCACAAATCTGCTTAGTCAATCTTGCAACATATATTATTTAATAATTCTAACCATTTGATAATCGTTGTCTATTATTCCCCTTGCAACTTAAGACACCCTAAATGTCTTTACATTATTATAGTACCGCAGTAAGATCTAGAGAGTTGATAAGTTTCGTATTTGTAGTGTTCTGGGGGGATAAGTGCGGGTGAATCTTGTGGAACACCTGCGTTTGTTGCTATTTACATGTATCCATTTGCTGCAGCTAGAGGTTCCGCTCTTCGAATTACCGTTCTTACGACTTACCATCCACACAATGGATGGAAACATACAATTTATGGAAAACGTTTGCCAAAGTTATGGAAAATTTATCGTCTTATAAATATCCCATCAAAAGCTTGTCACCTTTTTAAAAGATACTACATTTCTCAAACGTCGCTACTATGTGATCTCCAGTCAATGATAACTGCTTACCATTAGGTAGACTGGACTCTTGTTTACTAACGTAGTTAAACACATTGACAACAAGACTTCAACAAGACTTTGCAAGCTAAAGGGGACATTTCTGTGAACATTTTTGACAATTACTGCTACATACGTATAAACAAAGTTTTATTAAGTTTTATTATTAATTTGATAGTATTTGCCACGTGTACATAACAGTGCACGAAATCTAGTAGGGGAGGTAGGGGAGGGATGGGCAGTAGGAAGACATGGGCACCCCCCTTTTATTCTGATTTGATCATAGATTTTATATTTTTCTTGATTTGTTAGTTTTCTTTACCAACTGGAAACACTGTTAATCCATAGGGTATATGTAATTTCCGTAAGTTATCAAACGCAAACACGTTTAAAGATTTTGGGCTAGTAAAAGTAAATATATTGTTGTGGTTTCGGATCGTAATAAAGATAAAACTAGTAAAAGGTATGTGTATTTTTTATTATTTATCTTTTGTATATTTACTAATCTATATATTAAACTGAAAATTAAGCCTAAATATGAAGATTCCTTAAAATACCGGTAACTTAAGTCGAAAATGTATACAGAGGAACCAAAGGCCATTTGGATGATGGGGAGGTTTGGGCATGCCCAATGCTCCCACTTACTATGTTCAGTATTGGAAAATTGTTAACAATTGGTTTATTTTTAATTAACGTAACATAACTTCACGCCAGTTTTACTCGAAGAAGTAGGCAGCGGCTGTTAAGCCTCGTTTCTCCGTTATGTTCACGTCCCAAATGGAATAGGTGGCGGACCTATTGCCATACCGAGCACAAAGTTGTCAGTCATCGATATTTATCACACATAACATTAGAAAATTACGAAAAGTCGCAGTGAAAAGACATGTGTAGGTGGTAGAGCCAAGCAGTTCGCTGCATGAATGGGCCGGCTTGACTGGTGAAATACAACGACCTCTCAGAAGACCGACGTAAAGTGGCTCATGTCGCGTTTCATTCGGTGAGAGAGAGGTACCCGGAGGCCCACCCCCCTTCCCCATCCTTTCCTATCCCCTTCCCCATCCTTTTCTATCCCCTATCCCTTAAAGGTTGGCAACGAAACAGTAACACTATATGTGTTGCTGGTGTCCATGGGCGGCGTTGGTTGCTTACCATCAGGTGACACGCCTGCTCGTTTGCCCTCCTATCCCATAAAAAAAGTCATTGGTGTGAGGCAGGATTTGAACCCTTTATTTCTTGAATCAGAAGCGGGATGCTTGGGACTGCGCTACCGAGACTTAGTCCTTAAAGGGTTATACCCAATCTCCGATAATTTAAGTTACTGGTTAAGATGTTTTTTTTTTATTTCTTAACTCTTATCATTGGTTTCTGTTATTGATATCGTTTAGTAATAGTCTATTTGTTAACTAATTTTTGAATTCCATTATGGATATAAACTGATTTATTGACCGTGCCCAAGCCTCCCACCGGGTATGCCCAAGCCTCCCTCCCATAGGGAGCACTGGAAACTTTTCACTTAGCTTATAAAATATCGCATAATGTTGAGACTGATTGTAATTTTTAAGAAAGCTCTTCAATTATATCTAGCCAAATATGTGGTGCAACAAAAATTGGCAATAAAAGTTGATTATCTATAAAATCTAATTTTTTATGCAATAAATAGTAAAAAAGTGCCTATCCCTCCCCTACCTCCCCTATATATTACATGGATATTATGATAAAATACTTAACATTACTTAACTTACAATGCAAAGCATCTTCTTACTTTTCAGAAAAAAAACTGCGTGATATGACTCTCCACACAACTAAGTTGCTCAAATTTATAGCCTCTTATACAAGCGAGTATTATTCTCTGCTATTAAAGACTACGTTGAGTACTTGGATAAAATTTAGTTTTATGATACGGAATAGCGAGATGGCTTAAGATGTATTCTTGAGTATCTGTTCTGTTAACAAACAAATTTATTAATATCATATTATAATTACAGTCAATAATTTTAGTGATCAAATTAATTTTAAGAGATTTTTATTGAATTCAAATAAAATCGCCTAAGCTATCACGAATTTTTTACATACATTTTCTAGAAACAGATACAAAAAGTAGCTATTAATTTTGATATCGCGTCGCTAGCCAACACCAGATAGTTTTTCAAGAGCGTCGCTGTACGTTTTTGTGTTGTATAATTATAGATTTAAGCTTTGCATAGAAATAAGTGTGATACTAAAAACTGAATTCTTATTGTATACCTAAATGAAATATGTATATTTCATACTAAAATGTCACGGGCAGCGACTAAAGTGTAATAAACATACTGTCATTAAATTAAGTAACCTAGTAATATTCATTAAACGCCTAATTTTATTTAAGAATTCTATTTATACTAATTTTCTAATCTTGATTACAATCCTGAATCACAATTTTCTAACATACCAGCATAATACTTCAGTAAGTAGGCAATGTAATCAAGTGTTACGATCTTACTTTTTCAGTCTCAACAAAAAAAAATAACTCACACTTGTTTCACTCACGTATTCATGAAAAACATTAGGTATACTGAACAAAAACTCTGTAGAAATGTTTTTACCTTTCTGTAAAGAAATAAGGATATGCATGTAGTTGATATTTTTGTTCAAACGCATTAAAACAAGATTTAAAATAGCACTGGAATTGTAAGAAATTTATAATATCAATGCTTTCCGATCCGATTATCCATTGCGACTCGATTCAAGTAAAGCAGCAGCATTTCAAGACGAGTTATTTTAGGAGGTAGTGACTTTGAAATCGATTTTCTTAATTATTAATGACAAACGTCATAAATTTACTGACCGCTCTCAGGGACAGATTTAGAAGACAGCCACTAAAATATTGATAAGTAGTCCTAATCCTACCTGACTTTATTCGTTATAAATAACATCTATGCATTTTCTTACTACATCTAATATATAAAATTCTCGAGTCTAGATGTGCGTAATTGAACTCCTCCGAAACGGCTTGACCGATTCTCATGAAATTTTATGTGCGTGTCGGGTAGGTCTGAGAATAGGACAACATCTATTTTTCATCCCCCTAAATCACAAGGGTAGCCCACCCCTCAATTTTTTTTTATTTTTCGACATATTTCTGTTTCTTATTTTTTTATAAAACGGGATACAAAAATACATGCAACCCTAAATTTTCCCCTACGATCAACCCCTATTTTTTAAATTTTATTTTTCGGCAAGACAACGTTTGGTGGGTCAGCTAGTAAATTTATAAAAAATAATTAATTAGAGTTAAAACTAATGTTATCTCACGCAATCGTTTAGTTTATTTAAATTAAAAGTAGGTACTTCCCCTTCGAAAAATGTTAATTAATCAAGATTAATAGAAACACTTTAACACTAGGACCCTAAGGAATAACAATTAAGAAAAATGGAGGCACAATCAGGTATTCTCTTCGTCTAAGGGTGAAACATGTAGAGGAAAACAAAGAAACTCGATTCGGAACCCTTCAGAGGTCGGTGGGGAGCGTATTAAATTTGCATTAGACGAAATTGAAATACGCCCTCCGATGACTCGTTACGAGGGAAGACTAATAATGTCGTCAATTCCACATCGGAAAGATCTTCAAAGTCACGCAGTGACTATCGTGATTAATTGAATCATTTTCCTCTTTTTTCCCTCTTTAAGAATAATTGTTGAAATTTGTCAGTAAGTATTCTACCATACAATTTTGTTGAATTTCGTATTCAATTCCATCAAGTTATCTGAAAACTTCGAATGATTTTCAATTATTAAACTTTGATAAAAAGTTGTTGCTTTTTTCAATTTGTTTCCTTAAAATATAATTCCAAAAGAGAGGATACGAGGAACGGCTGATGCTTGATTAAAAAAAGCGTGAATTTTCCTACAGCTCACATAGATTTCAGACATTTTTTAAACAACAGATATTACACAACATTATATTATTTGTTATCAGTGAAAAAAAAAAAGAAAAATACCTTGAACCAAATAAAACTTGAACAAAATGCCTAAATTTTGTTCATATATTATTCGCAATTAAGAAAACGCTTACGACACCTTCACAAACGCGTTTTATGGGGAATGCCTACGCCCAGCAGTGGACTTCGACACTTATTATGCATATTTTTAATATTTACAACTTATCAATTCATAGAGCCGTTTAGACTATACCACGGAAAATCTAAAACCTCGAATGAATAAAATGGTTAAGCTCCTTTTATCTCAATCGAGTTAAAACAACAACATGGCCGCGTGGTTTTTTTACAGTAACAAATTAAATATAAACACGCAATTCCTTTTTCTACATACGGAAACTAAACGTTTAAATTCCACAACTCACAGTTACTCATGACTCATAATAATGGTCCCGTCTTGTCACAGTACTGTACCCCACGCCATATCGCACACCCATCTCTTTCGATCTGCCTGTGCCCGACATGACATTTAACTGTAAATGTATCAGTTAAACCTATCTGTATGGTTATTATACGGCTATTTTTAATAGCTGGTATATCTAGATAGTTGACCCTCTTGAACTTAAGAACTAAATAGATTAAACTTTTATGCTATTTTGCTGAATTGATAATATTCAGTAAAACTATATTTTAGGTTAAAAAATATTTAACTTCAGTATCTACTACATCATTCCCTGTTGATAAGCGGATACCGCCACGCATAGGTGCGTGTAAATATGAAAGAGTCACACACGTATCCTCGAACCATTTGTTTATTTGCTTACTCAATTCTTTTAAAAGAGATTTTAAATATAAACGATAATTAAAGATTTAAAAAAAAAGCTTTGTATGTATGTAGAACGTTCGCTAGAAAAATACACACCGATGCACTGTGGAAGAAAAATGGAGAATACTCCTGCAACCCCAAAACTTTAAAGTAAGGTTATGGACATTCAGGAGTGTTCAAACACACGACATATTAAAAAGCAGTTCCGTGTGACTGTGGTATGGTGGTAAGATAGTAATAACCTCTTGCAAGACTTGAGCAAGAAAGTTTGTTTGTTCGGGGATAGCATAGCGAGTTCATTGCAAATTACGAAATTCTCTAACCATTTATTGAACTGTGAGTTCTGCAGCTAAATAAAATAATCTAAGATCATCAACCAATTTGAGTTTTGTCAATTTTGACATTTTCTTTATTAAATGAATTTCAAAAATTTTGTTCTATTTACTGAGTTATTATTCGTTATTTTTTCGGGTTACGTATCATATTTCAGTTCTTATTTTAAACAGCTCGTTTAGTCTGGTTGTAGGAGGGCCTGTCTACATCTATGTCACGTCCGCAACACGTGCTCTAATCACGTCCGTCACGTCACGCAATGTGTAGCCGGACTAATTTGTTGACTGAAGCTTGAGATTGAGCAAATAGTTATAAACAAAAAGTTATATCGCTTATGTGCCAGAGGGGATTGAACTTGATACTTTTTTTGTTTAGTTCGTACCCGAGTAAAAGTATTTGGATCCGTTTTATTTTTCTTTTATAGGTACCTACTTTTAAATTATTTCTGATATTGATGTACACATACTTGTTATTTATGTTATTTTCATTATTTAATATAATAACAGCGTAGTATTATAATTAGTAAGTAATTTTGTAATTTTAAGCTACCTACGTATTCATAATGTTTTTCTTGATTTAATGAAGATATAAAGGTAATATTATTATTTATTTTTCCAGTAACTTCTGTTATTATTTTTGTTCTCAAAAGCCAACTCGCATTATTAAAGGGTAGCTATAACGATTCATCCCAAAACCGAATATTAATTTTAGCGCAGTCGAGCAAATACATGCAACTTATTGCACAGAGACTAACAATTCCCAAAGTGTTTGACAAAAACTAATTAGATAGCAATATGTATTATTTAAAAGAAAACATTATAAAATCATTTTATCATTGTAAAATATCCATTAATACCTTTCAAGAAAAATAAACCACAAGCAGTGTTGATGTCGCAGTAATGGACGTTTATATTTTTATACACCGAAGCAAAATACGTTGAAAGACGTTACTGAGTGACAGACAACGCTGTAGGTAAGGTGAAGGGCGTCCTTTAATGGCGTCCTAAGCATAATTCTCTTTAGATGATTCGAAATAATGTTGGTACATAATTTCATCTCCTGTTATATGATTAATGTTTTCTTTTCAATTCAAGTATAATTTGTACATCAAGCATTAATACAATGCAAATATCAGGAAAGTATTAGCGTCGGCAATTATGTCTGAACGTGTTAAAAAGTATGAGCTCACCACCAAAAATTTTAAAATATAATATCTTGTCTTTATGTGATAGGAGAGCAACTGGTCAGGCGTAATACCTGATGGTAAGCGACTAATGCTGGCTATGGAAATCTGCAATACTGAGAGTGCTTTATTTGCGTTGCTGGACTTTAAAATGGGGTAGCTAAGGGGTTGGAAGTAGGATGGGGAAGCGAGAGGGGGCCTATGATTACCTCTCTTACCGAACAAAACGCGGCATGAGCCACTTTACGCCGATATTCTGAGTGCTAGTAGTATTTCACCGGTTGAGAAAGGCCCATGTAGCGTGGCTCTACCAATATCGAGACATATTATCTAATCAATAAATTCTCGAAATAAGTGTCTGTTCAAAGTTTAAATATTTACGATCGATAAATTGAAATGTCTAAACTTGGTAGTCCAAACAGATTTTAGGTAATTAAGTTCTGTTTTAAAGGACTCATCCGTTGGTTGTTTGTTTATAACCATATAATTTTATTAGCTTCAGTGGTAATAACTTATAATTATATTATGAAGAGCCTGTATACTATATAATATACTATTATCGTTCAATAATTGGAATAATATAAAATTTTCAGGATTAAATACCACGTTCTCTCACAAAATCGACGTAAAATGATTCATTGTGTTATTCTTCCGTAAAAACTATCCGGAGGACTACCGCTTCTCCTTCTCCCCTACACCCATCTTCCTCCTAAACTCCTAGCCCAATTTTATAGGAAGCAAACGAAACTGTGATTCTCTCAACGTTGCCCAAAAGTTTGCAAAAATAGTAATATATATTTCAATTTGATTACATTATTTGATAGAAAAAAACAGTGAGTCTAAACTTTTCACCAGGGAGATGTGAACATTTATAATGCGATTTGTAAAACAAAATTTAAAATTACAGTATAAAAAAAAATAAATTTATTTTTCTTTCATATTTTTCTTTAACGAAAAGAGTATAAACTCCTTAACAAGAATTATGAATAGTTAAGAGTGATGTAATAGCACAGATGTATCTATTTACAATCTTATAAACATTGGAGAACCCGTTTATAAAGCATTTTGTAAACAAAATTATATAGCTTTTTAGGGCCGTATTCTAATAAAGTTTGTGTTTATAGAGACATTATTTACAATGTCTGAATTCCATTTCTTCTGTGACATAATCTTCTTCGTTTTAACATTCAATCCTGAATATGTTAAATAATTTTACACGCGTCATGATAATCATTCTAAGTTCTTTAAATGATCAAATACTGGTTTATCACAATTTATAATAATTATGCAGGATCATTTGTATCATACTGTATTTTTCTGTATTGATTTAAGTATGTATAAAATAAGGTTTTAGTTTTATTTATTTTTTATTCCAACAGAACTTATGACCGCACTAAAATATACATAAAATGAATCGAAACCTTAGTACATGTATATCAATTACATTACTGCACGTATTCGTACTTGGATACCTACAACTATATTTTTCACCTGTAGCACGAATATAAAACTCGATTACAGTGCAGAATATTCAATGTTCAAATAAAATATAAAACCAAAATATTGTGTAGACGAATTTTATGCACCTCAAGCAATCTAGATAAAAGAAAAGCTGAAATTTACAACTCCTTTAAAACGATCGTATGAATCCCCAGAGTGGTTTGGTGCTCGATTTGTAAGTCACTTATCGAAATTAATGTTGCATCGGCAACTGGAAATTATAATGACACTAAAACTATTTTATACTGGCCGAATATTTTTACTTCATATTTGCAGTTTTTTTTTTCAGATTTGAATTTAGAAATCCTTTTTTCTTCTTTTTTGACATAAATAATCTGTAGAGAAATCATTAATGTTTATTAGAATAGAATAGATGATCAAGGGAACTCATTAAGGTAAAGTTATAAATAATTTTGTAATGTCAGTTTAACAGAGGCGCCTATAAGGCCCGTAAGATCAATCACAGTTTAAACTATTTTATCTAGTTTAAACCTCATCTGTCGTTTATTTGGTAAGATCAATGCTAGATAAACCTCCAATAACAGTTTAAACTATAGTTTAGCTTATACCAGAAGATTTTGCCGTTTAAACTGTGGTCCTGCCTAGTTTAAAAATGGCGGTCGTTTATCAGCTGACATCTGACACAACGATTGTGGGTTCATACATAGATTTAGCATAGACTACAATAGATGGCACATGTCAGGAAAAATTTACTAATAGCATCGAATAACTGACAGCGTAACTGCGTATATTAGATTTTGGGGATATTTATATTTCCACCCATTAACATTACACCCAACACTATGTAAAAGTTAACGCTTTGAAGCGCTTTTTACGAACACATCATATCATAAGCCCTTTTGACGTCCACTGCTGGACATAGGCCTCCCTCATAAAGCGCCACAACTGCCGGTCCGCGCAATCATGGGGGGTTTTTGCCATAATCGCCACGCTTGGCAGGCGGGTTGGCGATCGCAGTAGGCTGTAGTGTCTTGAGAAAGAATGCTGCTGCCCATTCTTCTAGCTTTTCCATTTTCCCTTAGAACACATTGATAATAATAATAATATCTTGGACACAAATCACACAGCGCCAGTTCCAAACTAAGCAACTAAATGTTTGTGCTATAGTTACTAGAGAACGGATACTAATACATATATACTTTTCTTTTGTAAATATGTAAATACATACTTATAATACATAGAAAAACGCCCAGACGCCGCACAAATATTAATGTTTGTCATAAATATTTGTACTCGGGCGAAAATCGAACCCCCGACCTCAGTGCTGCAGCCGGTTGTTTTACCAATGCGCCACGAGCCCCGTAAGTCACTCACACATTAACAACCCATTTTTGGTCACGTTGTTTGGGTGACTATTGCCGATCTATTTTTCTTAAATCTATGGTCACACTATAAAACTTCATAAAAGAAAGAGAAAAAGAGTTTTTTTCACGAAATATGCCACAGACAATGTACAAAAGAGTGAATGATGAGCGAAATATGGACTTTAAATAACCAAATGTTGCCATCTGTCGAAAACTAAACTTAGTTTACGTAATCTATGTCCATTTCGCTGTTGATCTTACGAGGCAGGTTTAAACTCTAGATTAAAATTGACTATAGTTTAGAAAATCGACAGTTTTAACTATGATTGATCTTACGGGCCTAAGTGTCACAATATATCTTGGCTTTTGTTAGGAATCTGAATTCGAAAGCAATCTTTTTTCCGTTTGATTTGATTTTCTATACGTCTTATTTATTGATATTTTTAAACCATAATGCGATAGCAAATACTTTAATAAGCTTGATATGGTAAAAAATAAATAACTAATTATATTGTAGACAAGTAATAATTAGGTAAATAAAATACCTAATAAAATTCCGGGCATAAAATAATATTATCCAATTTCATGCCGCATGTTTCATTCGACGCTCAATTACGAAGACGCAAATAGCACCATCCATTATCTTGGTTCAAGTCTTAATCATCAAATATGTGAATGTATCTCAAGTTTAATGAGCTCAGGTAAAAGGTATCACAATAAAATTGATTGATAATATCCTGGAGCTATAAGTATATTAAAGACATTGCTGATTCAGGATTAATAATTTATTTTTTTATTATGTCGCAATTTTGTATTATGTCAGCATAGCAAAATTTTTAACACAGCCTCTGAAAAGTATGTAAAATTTTTTAAAGTATTTAAATTATTTTTTAAAGACCCAAAACTTTAGAGGTAAGATGCTGAACCTCCAGGTCACCGAGACGACAAAGTCAAAGTTTACTGCCAATATAGAACGGTAAATTAAAATATTTTCTGCCGCTCCGTTCCGCTGCATGGTGGCAGTGTGCCAACTAATATCCATAGTACTTTTAATACTGCTCACTCATTGTCTTGGCCAATAAATTTTCATAGTTATGGCATACTAGCAGACCGCGCGAACTTCGTACCGCCATATTTTATACATTTTCCACTCAAAAGATTATTGCCGCAATCATATTAATACCCCAAAGCTTTCATCATAAATGGACTATCTTAACACTAATATTTATTTCAATTCAAGTTCTTGATACATACATACATAACTTCAGGCCAGATCCCTTGCGGGGTAGGCAGAGAGAACAAAGTGCCATAAGGCACGATTATTACACGTGTCACTCGCTTAGCTAGTATGTATTAGCGTACTGACAACCAAGACATTGATATTATTTACAACTTCAAAGAAAGCTTTATTAGCAATGCCACTTATAAACAATGAATATAGCAATGAACTTGTCCCAAGTTTTTGCTCAACCTTTAGTTTTTTTTAATACAACATAAACAACTTTTTTTATATGGTCACTATTGTTGACTTCAACGAAAAAAACGGGCCACCATATGTTCAAACCGGGGTAGCTAACTCACAGTGAGTGTTTTTTTTTATAAGTCAAATGATGTCAGTCTAGCGATTACGCTTATCGAAATAAATTTACTACATTTTAAAAGATATCACGATCTTAAAAATGTAAAGTTTATTACATATATCTAGAATGTATTATAAATCAGTCACATCAGTCACACCTTGTCAGTGGTAAAGTCACGCAGTGTTCGCTGCATGAATGGGCCGGCTCGACCCGTGGAATACCACGACCTCTCAGATTATCGCTGAAAAGTGGCCTTAGCCGCGTTTCACTCGCTGAGAGAGGTGTTCGGAGGCCCAATCCCTTTTCCCCTCCCCTACCGAAACCCACTCCCGACCCCACTCATATCCCATTGTAAGCGCCGGCAACGCAACTGTAACACTGCATGTGATGAGGTGGCCATGGGCGGCGTTTGTAACTATCATAAGCCTGCTCGTTTGCCCCTTATACAATAAAAATGTAACCTGATTCCTATCCTACTTCTAATATATAAAATTCTCGTGTCACAATTTTCCCATACTCCTTCGAAACGGCTTGACCGATTCTCATGAAATTTTGTATGCATATCGGGTAAGTCTGAGAATTTTCAACCCCCTACGATCAACCCCTATTTTTTAAATTTAATTTTTTGGTAAGACAACGTTTGCCGGGTCAGCTAGTAAAATATAAATGTGAATGTAAGTTTGTTTGCGTGCTTTCACGCGATAACTACTCAATCGATCACCATGAAACTTTGTACACATATTCTTTAAAGTAATTTACATATTTTTGAACCCGAAGGAAAAACTTATAAAATAGTCTACAACAATATCCTACATACTCTTATAAAATTGTTACAGTCCAAAATTATTTATTTTTGTATTACCGTGTATTATATATTTTACCTTAAAAAAATGTTGTTAGTTTTTTAAACGTAAGTAGTAATTTTAAAACCTAATGATTCCAGCCAAGCAATAAAACAGAGTTATCATATTGGTTAACTTCTATAGTAATGATCTTTGATATCTATTTAATGGATTTAATGCGAGCGAAGCCGCGGGTAAAAGCTAGTAACTTTTATAAATAAAAATACCACAAAATACGATTAAATACTACAAATTTTAAACTAAACCTAACTTCACGCCTTTTGTTACCCGAAGGTGTAGGCAGCGGCTGTTAAGACTCGTCTCACCATTATGTTTACGTCCCAAATGGAATAGGTGGCGAACCTATTGCCATATCGGGCACAAAGTTTGTCAGTCATCGATATTTATCACACATAACTTCCGAAAACAATTTCGAAAAGTCATTGGTGTGAGCCAGTGTCTGGAATCGAACCCCGGACCTCTGGATCAGAGGCCGTGCGCTCGCCCACTGCGCCACCGAGACTTTTTTAAATTTTAAATTCTGATTAAAGTATTGAGCGATATGATGACAAAGAGAGAAACAACAACAAAACATAACTTCACGCCTTTTCTACTCGAAGGTAACGAGGTTTAACAGCCGCTGCCTACAGCGGCTGTTAAACCTCGTTTCACCACTATGTTTTCATCCCAAATGGAATAGGTGGCAAACTTACTGTCATACCAGGCACAAAGTTTATAGTCATCGATATCTAAATACACATAACTTCAGAAAACAATTTCAAAAAGTCATTGCTGTGAGCCAGAACTCGAACCCGCGACTACTTTATACAGAAGTGGGGTTCTCGACAACTGGACCACCGGTACCTTTTAGCAAGAAACAAACGTAAAAAAATCTACCTGCTAGCTGTCGCGGTCCGAGCTGTCCGAGTCGGATACATCATCAGTGTAACTAAATATTTCCCTATGAAATGAATACTTACATTTTGTATTTTGCGATATCTTTGGAATTAAATGTCCGAATTGAATTATTCAAACAGTTCTAGAAAGGTATTGAATCTGTCTTTATATTGAAGTAATTTATTTTCAGGAAAGTTAAATTCAAGGTACAAAATAAAGCATTTTTATAACGACATCAATTTAATTATTTTAAAAAACTCAAAAAACACTTATTGTGAGATAACTACAATAGTTAGACATATGCCATCGCGGACTTTTTTATAGACAAATTTATGTTCTGTAAAAGTGTAGTACATTGTTTTATTCTAGAATCAATAGTTTTCGCAGCGTTCACGATGTAAGAATTATTTTCGAGTCATTTTCTTACACCTTGGGTTACATTATTGGACTTATAGTAAGGATCCCTAATTAATTTGAAAATATAATATAGCCTAAAGCCTTCCCCGATAAATGGACTATATACCACTGAAAGAATTTTTAAAATCGGACTGGTGGTTTCTGAGATTAGCGCGTTCAAACAAACAAACAAACAAACAAACAAACTCTTCCGCTTTATAATATAAGTATAGATTTAGTAGAAGTTTCATAATATTCCAGTTCCTTCGATTCCAAAAAATGCCTGCATATTCCAGATGCGTTTGGGAGTGTATACATATCTTCATGACATGTGGGACAAACGAAATTACTGAAGACTTGGTCTCTACATGTCACATTGGAAGTTTTGAGATTCTTACCCATTATTATAGTATTGCCAAATATTGCCTTCTGATTATGCTTCTGCATATGGCGATGTTGGGCAATACTTGGCAATAAGTGGTTTATTTTAAACTAGCTGACCCGGCGAACTTTGGATATCATGAGATACAATTTGTGCTATTTATCGGCTTTAACTGCTGTCCCTCTATATACTGCAATATCTTCAAAAATATTCGTTTTAATTGCATGCTGTACAGGGCCAGGATCACCTTTATTACATGCACAATCTATTTAAGACACTTAATTAGATGAAAATTAATGCTGTTATGTTTGAAATCGTTTCGTTTTCGTCAGCGGAAAGTGACATTGTTTGATACTATGTAATAATAATGATAATGATAATGCTAAGTTCTATCCTTACTATCAAATAGTTTCTTAGTATAAAGTTTGTTTCTTCTCAAACGAAACACAAAACTATGTGTTATAATATATTTGATATAAATCTAAAAATATTTAGAAGAAGGAAACAATATTGATGAGGAAAATAATCATTCTTTAAGTATGTTCTTATTTACAATGTTATATAATTAAACATCACGTCACGTGTCCACGTAGATAGGGCATAAAATTAATATAAATCCGAAGGGACCGTTCATAAAATACGTCTTACATTTGAGCACGATTTTTTTCTTCAGAGAGTGTCGAAAGGGCAGTCTGTTGAGGTCGTATAAAAATTTAATCAAGTTTATTAAAGTTCAGAAACGCTATTATTTTTCAGTTTTATTAAGAGTCTTTTATTTAAAAAAAAATCAAGTTTAATGCAAACTACAACTGCGTAAAAATATTTTTTGAAGTTATACTTCTTTAGGCGCGTTATGAAAAAATGATGAGAGTGAAATTTTAAGATGCGCGCGCATCTGTGACACAAAATTAACAGAATGAAGTTTTAGTTTCATACAAGTGCGAATTATATATGTGCTAATAAATTATATTCAGTAGTGATTTAAATTGAATATTTTGATTGATATTACTTACTATTTGTGAATATTAGTGAAAACAATTGTGCTTATATACTTTTTCAAGTGCTCCAATATAATTGAGGTTAACTATCCGTATGTATTATTTATTGATATAAATGAAAATACTTTTATTTAATATAATTAACACTAAATATTATTAAATTATTAATGTTAAATACTTATTATTGGTTATTTAATATTTACCATTTATTTAACATTTATTTATATATATATTTTAATGATGCCAAAGAAGTATTTCTTCTCTCTTTACTTCTCACGCGCGTACATAAGTACACGCACCCATTTTTTTTATTTTTTTTTTCTATTGATGAGTATGCAGTTTTAGGTAAATTTAAACAAATATTATGTTCTGTGTTAGACTCAAATTTTATGTTTTTGTTTTTTTTTAATTTTGTCTATTAGAAAAGGCGTTTACGCCTTTGGCAAATTTTTGACTTTTTCTTTTCTTTATTTTTTACTCAATGACCATGTTTGTTACATTTCTCTATATTTACACATATAAATAAAATTGTAATGTCTGTTTGTAATATTGAAATAACTGCTTTCTACTACTATAAAATATATTTATGGTACATATATCAAAATAACACTTTTTACAATTTTTGTCTGCCTGTCTGTTTGTTCCAGGAAATCTCTGAAATAGCTGGACCGATATTGACGGGACTTTTATTGGCAGGTAGCTGGTGTAATAAGAAGTAACTTTGGCTACTCTTTTTTAGAAAAAATCCAAATGTTAAACTTCTCACCTACGAATCTCGAAGTTTTTTTAACTTGTAGAAGGTTTACTAGGAACAATTTTAATATATTATTTGACCTTACATAAACAGTGCTGTATAATCACACACATCGTATCACAATAAGAGCAATACCTACGACTGAGCCCCAATTAAAATTGACACAGACGGCTCCCAGAAGGTGTCGCTGTTCGCATCATACGCACGCGATCTCGACGAGTACCACGCCGTCGCTAATCGATACCATTAATTTTATACTGTCGAATGCGGTTTGCATTAAGAAAATTTTCAACAAGCGTTTTAATGAACAGAAATCTTTCCAGCAATCGTTGCCTTGACTGACTAAGCAGAATCAAAGTCGCTTTTAAACTAATATTATATCTTTATTCCTTTCTGAGCAGCAACCTTTCTGAAAATTTCATCCAGCAGCAAGAGGCTAAGCAATTATTTTTTTTTAATTATTTTTTATTTTTTTTTATTTTTATAGAGCCAGTTTTTACCAGATTGGGATTGGAGGACATACAAGCAGGCGTGTCACCGTGTCACGTAAAAGTGATGGCCCATGGTCACCTGCAACACATATAGTGCTACAGTGGCGTTACCAACCTTTAAGGGAGTAGAATAGAAAAGGATGCGGAAGGGAGGTGGGTCCCCGGGTACATCTCTCATTGAACGAAACGCGGCATGAACTGCTTATTTTCAGACCAAAATAGCTTATTTTCCACCGAACGATAATTTGTCGGGTATATTTATTTATATAATTTAATTAGAAACGATAATTTTTAAATCAACGTTTTTAAAACAAATTAGCGGTGTGACAACAAATGTTAATTTTAAAAGGGGTAGATAAGTTTTGTGTGTGTGTGGGGTGGTGCGTAATTAAAAGAGACGCGTTGTGCGACAGTCGTGAGCTGCATGGTGTCCTATCGGTTGGATTTTAATTTGAGGCCGGCATGAGACACGCGAGCCCCTCACGCGACAAAACGCATTCAACTCCGCCTTCCCTGTTTGTTCCTATTCAAAATGGACGTTCGTGTTTTTTTCTAAATCTAAAATGAGTTTGAAATTTTACTTTCGTTCTATTTTCAAAATTGACAAAAACATACATTCATTCTCTTTTCAAAATTGACAAAACCATACATTCATTTTCTTTTCAAAATTGACAAAAAATATTTAAAATAGACGAAATCTGAATTTCTTCCGCTTTTCAAAATGAACATATTTTAAATTGTTATCAAATATTTGTACTCGATATTTATGTAATAATGACTGTCGATTTAAAAATAAACAATTAAAATTACAATATTCCACTGGCAGCACAGGGCAGTGACACTAGAAAAAAAAGTTAACGACTGAGTAAGCATAGTTTATCAATCAAGCTGAAGAACACACAGGGGAACCCTTTTTTATTTGAGTCAGCACAAAGCAAACTTAGGAAATGAGATTTCACGTAACAGTTTTTTGGAACAAAATGCTGGTCGCGTGACGGATTGTAAATAATTAACTCATTCAGGCGTACCTATTGGGACGCCGCAATGTCGCCATTGTATGATAAAAAAAATTAGAATAAACATCTTTTTTGACCATAGCCGAACCGCTATATGATTCATCAAGACGTTTATCAAAATGTGATTTTTATACATTGCATGCAACCAAAAACGGTTTAACATTTAGTCTAAGAATCATCTAAATTAGTCTGAGAAACGTATAAGAAAGCGAAAGCACATAGGAGGTGAGTAAGACCACTACGCATTCTAATTAATTCGATAAATTTTTACTCCTTCAAAAGTGACGAAAGGGCTTTTCAAAGCAATCCGCCTGCATGGGAAAACATTTGAAAAAATATAGTTAAATAATATTACATATAAAACAAGATTACAGAATTCATATTACAAATATATTTAAATCGTCTCCCGAAATTCTTGCACTTCATCGGAAATACTTGGACCCGAAAGAATTCAATTAAAGGGCACCCCCATCATCATAAGATCGAATTGTTTTAGTAGGGGGCATATTGTCGCGATCTATTGTTTATTAATATACAATCAGGAACGTCTGGGGGGCGAAGTTATTAGTTTACAAGTGTATCAAGCGCCCCCCTTTTGTTTATTATTGACTCAGTGCTCGCGGGAGCACAATATTACTTCCCAACCTTCCAACTCTTTCGGAAGTTTGCCTTTATTGTTGACATCTGGCTCTCCTATTTCTGCTATTGGTAGCATGTTTCATAAACTTCATGGCGTATTAAATCGCTTTGTCATTTATATAATCGGCATCAATTTCTGGTACTGGTTTAATTTCATTTTATATTTATTTAGGGCTATTTGCCTCTGTACCGGCGCCGGTATTTACAGATGATATTGGAACATCAATAAATAAGAGTAAAGATCAGTTTCTAGGTATTTGATATCAATTTTATTTGTGAAGCGAAAATGTTATTGTTGTTATTTGATAAAAAAATACATGACGGCAATATAATATATGTAGGTATATCCACGTGTATACGCCTACTTTACAATTAAAAAACAGAACTTGTTTATTATATTGGATTTGTCGCAGCAAAATAATTAGGCAGTATAATAAATCGGAAAATTTCGCAAAATAGCAGTTACCTATGAATGTACATATTTCGGGAGTTACAAAGACCCTCTTTTCAACCTTGTCCCTTCACGCAGTTTAGTTTGACAATCCAATATTATGAAGAAAAATCAAATTTAACACATTTATTGTTTTTAAACCATAATTTGTTTCTTCAGGATTGCTAGTTTCTTTATAAATGTCGCCTGTAAAGCGGTATGAATATATAATTGACGTCTAGATTATGTATGGAGAGCGAACTGGACAAGAAGTAACAAGCATGCTTTTATAGGTGAGATCGTAACAGTAACTTGCTTATTGCCACTGACTGAACGCCAACACGACACGGCGATTAGGTATTATTACAATAGTGTAACAAAGGAGTGACATAATATTTGTGAATTTTATAAAAAGTTTAGAGAAATAAAAAGTATTGTCTCAATTATACTAGCAGGCCCGGCGAACTTTGTTCCCCATCAAAAGTAATAAATAAGTAAATTGTGAATTTATCAATTTTTATTTATTACAACGTAAATGAACTAAACATATAAACCACCCCATTGGTACCCTATTAAAAAACCCATAAAAATCTGTTGCGTAATTTAAATATTTAAGCATACACACAAGCATACATGATATAGTGACAGAGAATGCGACTTTATTTTATATCATGTAGTGATACAGTAAAACATTTTTGAAAAAGTTAAGAAATGTACATATTATTCTTTTTCGTTTATCCTGAAGTGAAATTATAGTACTACATGTATTTTACGTTTAAAAAAACATATCTTCATGCCATTTTCTACCCGAAGGTGTAGGCAGCGGCTGTTAAGCCTCATACACATACTTTTGTTTAATTTAACTGGAGGTCAAAATAAAAGACATTTTATTACATTAATTCCAGTCGAGGCTTACTAACGTCCGGTACCTATCTTCAGGTAAAAAAATCTAAAGTTATTAAAAAATATTTGTTATAAACAAGGTAGATTGCACAAAATTAAATAATGATCATTATGTACGCGCCCTTATAAAGTTGTTTGTACACTAATATCAGCCATATTGGCTTGTTAGCACCACATAGGTACTCGATAGTTTGACTTTATTGATGTTTATGGGAACCTTTCGTAAACTAACAACACTCCTGTTTATATACGATCGGTTAATGGTGGCTGAATAAATAACGCTATGTTATACATGCATAGCTTACGCTAAGTAACTTTTGGGGTAGGCAGAGAGAATGCCATAAAGCACGATTTCTATACACCTTACTATCTTTTTCGCCCGTCTCTGTGGTTATACACGCTCGTTGTCTCATCCCACCAACTACTCAAGGAAATGTTCAATTTGATCATAGAAATGGATGGTGTGTCGTGGCCATCCTCGACTGCTACATCCTTCCGTACGCACAGTATTTAGTGCAATTTTATTTTTTTATGGGATAGAGGGGCAAACGAGCAAAGTGTCACCTGGTGGTGGACTAACGCCGCCCATGGATGCCTTCAACACAAATAGTCTTACAGTTGCGTTGCTGGCCTTTCAAATGGGAGGTGACAGAGGGAGGGGTATCTCTCTCACCAAGCGAAACGCCACATTAGCCACTATACAGCGATATTCGGAGAGGTTCGAGTCTTCTGGTCGAGCCGGATCATTTATGCACCTTATTGAGTGGCTCTACTGCTGTTAAATAAATAAATAAAGAACCACGGTGGATTAAGTTAACCAGTTGTTTGAACTGATATTTATTAAAAAAAAAAAGATTCTAAGATGTAATACCAAATTCAATACAACGACTGTGTAGAATTGAAAATATTCATAAGTAGAGAATTATTAAACTATGATGCAGAGCTTTCGGTCTACATACAATTTTTATAACTTAGTATATACGTAGCATCTAGAAATTTATTAGAATTATTGAAGAGACTTATCCCGAGTGTGGTGCCTTGAATGTTAAAAAGAATGCATGTAATTTTTTCACACTAAATCATCATTACATAATATAAAACAAAGTCGCTGTCTGTCCCCTTATATGCTTAGATCTTCGAAACTACTCAACGGATTTAGATGGGGATTTTTAATAGATTGACTTTTGCAACGGGGTGGTTTGTATTTAAAATACATGTATAATGCAGTAAAGAAGAGTGGTATCATTCGAAATTGAGCACTTTAATTATAAACGCTGTAAAAATTACCTACTTTTGATGCCGAACAAAGTTCGCCGGGACAACTAGTTACATAGTATAAAACCTAGTCACTTTCCGCTGCCTGACCCCTTATATGCTTAGATCTTTGAAACTACGCAATGGATTTTGATGCAGTTTTTATTAATAGATAGAGAATGTTAACGGGGTAATTTTAATGTATTATTCATGTATAATGTAGCATAGTTTAGTAACCTTTATTAACTCTCTACAAACTCAAAATTAACACTATTATTAATATTCAGTCATAAAAGGTAAGTTTAGAATAACCCATCTTAGAACCCTGTCCAAACCTCTTAGAATATAATTAAATCCTTTTTAGTGCCGTAATAAAATCTTATGGAGAACTAACCACAGTTTCCGTTATCACGTAAAGCAGGTTGGATACATAATTAATTAGAGGATTTGGTACAGGTGTAATATGCGGAACCCACCCCCACGAATTTGAACAAAGTATAAGTACTTACATCGCTGAACCTCATTTAAAGACGTTGTCGTAGTTCTTATACAATGTACAAACGACTGCAACAATACAGACAAACAATCAGACGACAATTTTAAAAAGAGTTATTTAATTTATTCCTGAAAATAAAAATCCTATTCTTATAACTTCATGTCAAGTAATTGTATATTATTAAACTATAATAAAACTGTTGAGAGGGTTAAAAAGCAGGTCTTCCAGATTCTAAAAACCACGTGTTCCGGATTCCCACTGAGCTAAATCTCAAAGCTTAATATTGAATAAAAACTCGTTCTTTCGATTTCTTTTTAAGACCACCACGGCTCTTCCTGTATTCTCTAAAAAAGCGTGAAAAGGGTTACAAGGCTGCTAGCCCATCCGGTGTTACAGGTGTTTCGAAACAATCACCTAACAGATGTTTCAAAAGGCTAAGATATTTTTTGTCTTACATAAAAGTCATCACTTGATGCGTTGTGGGTATGAAACTCTGCTTCCGAATCAGAAATCTTGGATTAAAATCTGGGATGTACAGCAATATAGTAGTTCCGTATCCATAAGTATATATTTTTTATATATGTACGTAGATACCCAATTTCCCATTATAAATAATTCAGAAAAGCACTTATCAGTGTTAAGTCAAATTCTGAACACTGAATAGTAAATAAGTCTCATAAGACCTACTTTGAAACACGCTCAGTTTTCACATTATAGAGCAACATATACGTTATTTTATTCGACGACATTATCCGTCGTGCCCTTGTCACCGCCGGTGTACCAGCCGTTCTGGAACCGAACGGTTTGGTGCGCGATAATGGAAAGAGACCGGACGGGATGTCTCTTTTGCCTTAGAAGATGGGTAGACCTTTGGTGTGGGACGTTACTTGCGTCGACACCCTTGCACCATTGCATCTTCTAAGCACGGTAGAGATGGCCGGTGCTGCTGCTGCTTTGGCAGAAAATCTCAAGTGGCACATATACAGAAACCTTGTAGGTGATTATGTATTTGAGCCAATTGGGGTTGAGACTTTGGGGGTCCGAGTGCTCATACACTTTATAAAGATCTTGCAAAGAGTCTGATCGAAACCTCTCGCGACCAGAGGGCGAGTCGATTCCTCGCACAGAGGATTAGCATTGCCATACATTGTTGTAATGCCTTCTTTTGGGCACGCTGCCAGTAGGCCGAGATGGGGAGAAATTTGATTTCAGACAGTTTTTCAATTGTGTGTTTTGTAAATAATGTAATTAATTAATTTCTTCATAATATTGTGAATATTTTATTCCAAGTATTTAATTTTGTCCAAAACATTAACTGCCTAATTTGCATGCGATCGAAATCAAATCTTTATAGGTTTATCAAGGAGAATTTTATTACGAATCTGTAATTTGCTCAGTTCAAAAGTGGTTCGTATAAAACGCGTTTTTTTTTTATTTTGATTCAACACTAATTGGTGTGCCGTTCATCGTGAGCAAAGAAAGCGATTGCTTGTGGCACTCGTTATAGCAGGTAACCACACGACGTGGTATGAACCGGGTTCTTTGATAGTTGAAGTTTTCGCGAAAATTGCTATACTCTAGGGATGGCATACCGTCAAAAGATAATTTTTTGTACACAATTTATAGGAAAAATAAAGAAAGAATAAGAGCTTGATATAACAGGTCTCAATATAAACATTTCAAAATTTACTTCGACTACTAGTAAGAGCTCATCAAAAA
This sequence comes from Euproctis similis, assembly GCA_905147225.2. Lineage (NCBI taxonomy): Eukaryota > Metazoa > Arthropoda > Insecta > Lepidoptera > Erebidae > Euproctis > Euproctis similis. The sequence goes on from LR990105.1 coordinate 13,904,720, forward strand.
TATTTCACAATAAAACAAACTTGAGGACATTTTTCCTCGTTTTGGTTGATTTGCAGGGCCATACTATAGGGTAGTGAATTAATACAGTAGTAGTTCTAAAGCCACTTTATTGCTACAAGAAAAGAAATTTAATATTAAAATACATTTATTTTTATTTAATTCATAACCCAACATCATAGTATTGAATAGAAGTATCTGGAGTAAGAAAGTGTCAATTTGTACGATTATCGGCATATCAGACTTTCTTTCGTACAATTAATCGTAGATATTGTTATTTGTTTCTTGATAGGGGTACAGAATCTTCGTGAAAACTTAAAAACTTGAAATAAGTTAGAATTTTATTAGTAACTGGTTAAATACTTTATTTAATAATTTACTTTTACATTTTTTACAATTTCCCCATACGCTAACTATCTATGGGGACATAGACGAATCGATGCAATATTCTGATATTATCTCCCGTTGCTATTACACATTAAGGTACATTAATATTTATTTCATAATTTTCTTAACGACGATTTTTACATCTTAGAAGTACATCGAACTCAATTTCAAGTTGTAGTGGAACACACACATATTGCTGTGTGTCGCCGGCTTAGAATACCGCCACCCCATCTTTTCCCGTGGGTGTCGTAAAAAGCGACTAAGGGAAAGGCTAGAAGAATGGGCAGCAGCATTCTCTCTCAACAAAATACAGCCTACTGCGATCGCCAACCCGCCTGCCAAGCGTGGCGATTATGGCAAAAACCCCCCATGATTGAGCGGACCGGCAGTTGTGCCGCTCTATGGGGGAGGCCTATGTTCAGCACTGGACCTCAAAGGGCTATTGATGATTGATGATGATGACACACATATAGATACCGTCATTTGAAAGTGAAATTTTTAGTTAAAAAAAATCAATGTAAAATAATATCTGTTTAAGAAATATATAATGTTCTTACATCTCATCCCTAAGTAAACCAGATTGACGAGTTGTTTAAACCGTTGCCGGCGAGGAAGTAATTACTTCGCGAGCAGTTTGTCAGCCAATTAAACACCTTTGCTTTATTAAGATGCCGCAAGGAGTTACTCCAGGTAAATAACGAATCAAGACACTCCGTACAATTCTAAATATTTAAAACGACAGAACAGTACCATCGTGGCTGCGGTTTTCGTTTCGTGATTTTCCAAGAGACATTTCACCAATTTAGAATAGAATTGTTTATTTATCTTATATTCTCAGATTGGTAGGATATATTTCTTCACATATATATTACATAATGATTGGAATCTTAGTACATTTTTAATTGCATTCGATAAATTGAACTAGCAATATAAATAAGTTACAATTCTTGAGAGATCCATTTGAAATTATACTATATTTGAGATAAGTTTCATGCCTTCTAAAATTTGATAGTTAAGGATATTTGTATGACTTGAGCAGGCCCAATGACTAATAGTACACCCGCGACCACCCCATATAACCGATAAATTTCTAATTAAACATAACTTCACGCCTTTTGTTACCCGAAGGTATAGGCAGCGGCTATTAAGCCTCGTCTCGCCGTTATGTTTACGTCCCAAATGGAATAGGCGGCGAACCTATTGCCATACCGGGCACAAAGTTTTCAGTCATCTATATTTATCACACTTATCTTCCGAAAACAATTTCGAAAAGTCATTGGCGTGACCCAGTGTCACGATTCGAACCCGGACCTCTGGATCAGAAGCCGTGTGCTCTCCCACTGAACCACCGAGACTTAAATATCTAATTAAATAATAGAAAAATAACACTTACCTAAAATACATTTAAATGTACCACAAAGTGTATAATTAATCACTAATAAATAATTTTAACAGTGGTAGGGCCAAGCAGTTCGCTGCATGAATGGGCCGGCCCGACCGGTGAAATACCACGACCTCTCAGAAGATCGACGTAAAATGGCGCATGCTGTGTTTCGTTCGGTGAGAGAGGTAACCGGAGGCCCACCCTCTTCCCCATCCTTCCTTATCCCCTATCCCTTACAGGTCAGCAACGCAACAGTAGCAATATATTTATAAGGATCCCACAGACAAATTGTTTGTGCAGATTTGTGGGACAGTGAATAATAATATCATGTATACAATGTATCTTGTAACTAATAAAAATAAAATAAATAAAATAAATGTGTTGCTGGAGTACATGGGCGGCGTTAGTCGCTTACCATCAGGTGACACGTCTGCTCGTTGGCCCTCCTATCCCATAAAATAATAATAATACTGTACTATTACATACATTTATTTCATGTACCTACTCATAAGTTATTACTATTAAAAAACCTAGTCACTTCAGCTTAAGAATTATTCTATTTAAAGTTGACACAAGAACCATTGACAGTTAAAAAGCACACCTTACTTCTTTTATTTCCTAGACAAAGATACAAAATGATCTACCATCTGTGGGTAAGTATATGCTGGTTGAAATAAAAGGCTCACTGAATGAAAAGGATTATGTTATTGTTTTAGTTTTATCTTAATCTAACGATGTGAGCCTTAGTGTGGGATGACGAATGAACAAAATTGTTATAGAGAAGAAATAAGGCTTTTTGAATTTAATTTTTTAATTTTCATCATTGCCGTCTCGCTGGTCCAGTGGTCGAGGTCTCCGTTTCTGATGAAGACGTCGTGGGTCCGATTCCGAACAAACACAAATAATTTTCCGAAATTTTTTTCGGCAGTTATGTGCGATAAATATCGATTACGGATAGCGGTGAGTCAAGGCTTTAACAGCCGCTGCGTATATCTTTAGGTAGAAAAACGCGTTAAGTTGCGTTTTTTTGTCATCTTAGCTTTCTCAAATATTACCTGTACTATGTGGACACAATGACTCTAAATTTACTTTCAATTCTACTTAATTACTACAGACCTAAGGTCGTTTGCAGTTTCTAACAAACTATCTCTTTTGTTTTGTGAATTTCGCGTCAATATGGCATATGTACTTATTTCCCATAATATGTAGAAAAATTACGTTAAGTATAATATAGATATGCAGGTAATATTGTACTCTTTACAAGTCAATGCTATAAGTTGATTAGGATATAGATAGTTATGTAATATCTGTTCTCCCACAGATATGCACCTTAAAAAACGTAGCATCCATATTTTGAAATGCTAGATATGTTTTTTTGTAGGTTATCGAGATTTTTAGAATAGAATAGAATACACTTTATTGTACATATAAATAATACATTATAGTGAATACTACAAGGTAAATATTTGTCAAGTACAACAGGCGGTCTTATCGATCTCTGCCAGATAACCTTCAGATGGACATGTCAAGCTAGGGAGACTAAGCGGTGTAAAGTTGCTTGTTTGAAATATATCGACGAGTTTCATACAAATAAATACACACATTACATACATAAATACTACATACATACATACTTAGATATATACATACATAAATACACATAAACATACATACACAACAATATAAGAGTACAGGCAATATATAACTATAGGTACGTATAGAACATTATGCTTGCGTTTCTAGTGACAAATAGTGTTCTTTCACATATTTTTTATATTTATTTTTATTTTATTTTTCATATTTATTTTATATTTTATATTATATTTATATTTTTATATCTAGCAACAATATCGTTAAAACAATATTGTTAGTAGTAGTAGTAAAGTAATCTCTTTGGTTCTTTCTGGTCTTCATCTACTCATAGACATTGCAAGACGACGACATTTCGTAGTCTCAGCCATTAATTATACGTCGCTCTTTGTCCCACAGGCACTCAGTTCATTGTGATAATATTTGGGTCGCGCCTTTCAAACTGGCCCAACAATAGTCCAAACTGACAGATCCTCGCTGCGATGGGAAAGCCCAGGTAACACTTTATAAGATTACATCAAATAAATTCATATAGAGACATATTTGGGGTAATGTTGAAAAATATACTTTTAGTTATACTGAAGTAGGTATTATGCAAACAGAACATTCACTCAGAAATTTATTAGATGATTATAGAATTCCAAAATAGAAGTTCATAAAACAGTTTTGTTTAAATTCAAAACTGTACTGTACTGAAGTTAAGATTTTTAAATAATAATATATGTATTTGGGAATATTTATAATGCAATATAATGCTGCTTATACAGTTATACCTTAGATATTTAGGGTGTAAGCCTGTAAGGGTACAATATATTACAAAGTTTTATGCACGATGTCTGCGTTCGTGGAATGCATAATTCAGATAGCAAATTGTTTCATAGTATATGATTGCTATCACTAAAGGTATTATAAAAAATTCTGTTAAGAAAAAAAAATGTTAATCACTTGAAACTGTAGTTAGTAAGAAGTTTGCTTTTGCCTAACTATTTACGTCGATAGCAAAAATATTGAAATTCAATTATTACAAATAATACAAATCTAACCTAATCAGTTAGTACCCAGTACCTACGTCCCACGTATATCTAAAAAAATACTGGGTAAATTAAAATTCATATAATCCTCACCTACGTGGGGACGGATTATTGGTTGCTAATGAATAAGCAACCTCAATGTAGCTATTCTACCTTTTTGTCATGAATAGAGAATTACCTCATAAATTTACCTTCTTTTGTAGTATATATTTTTATTATTTCACTCATTTTTCCAGACATTTCTGATATGACGCTTTCAAGATTTCATCGTTGCCCGCCTACAACCAATATCAAGTACCTAATACTAGTGCTATAAAAGTTTTATTTTTAGTCTCGTGGTGGGTAAAATAAATAAAGTCTTCGTGTTCATTTGGAAACCTAATAGCGCTATTTGTATTATAAGTTGCTAGCACCGCCCTTAGACATCTGCATCATCGGGGGGTCACAGCTGCTTTGCTGGAATTTAAAGTGCAAATACGCTTATTTCTTGAAGGTCCCTAAGTCCTAAGTCATTAAGCTCCGGGAATCTAGCTTTTGACATCTGGTTTCATAGTAAAAACTGTCAGCTGAACCGCACAACCGTGGATCGTCAACAATCCAGAGTTGGATGATGGTGGTATTGAATTCAAAAAAGTTTTTGATGCTGTCATTCACTGTCTATTTCCGATTATTTATGCACATTATTTGCTTAAATAGAAAATCTCTTGTTGAAATCGAACAGGCGACGAAATAGAACAGAACAATGCTAACAATAACTGAGCATAACAATTTGTGTGGATTTGTTTTCGGCAGATTAAAGGATGTCACCACAATAGGCCTGGAGCTTCGGGACTGTTTGTGTAAATACTCTGTCAACAACAGCCTCGATTCTAACAAAAAGCGTTCAAATTGTATCTTTCTGTATCCCAAAAATTGTATTTTCAGATACAATAAAGTAAACAACGTGTAGAAATAAAGAAGACGTCACGTCAAAATGGATCAATTATTACTTACTCTTCACAAGACTCTCTAAGAATTGGGGCGAAAATGTTAGAATAATATTGATTTAGGTTGAAATATTCTTATAATAACTTTACTGGATGTACAGATTTCAGACTAGATCGTTATGAACTGATAAATGTGGACATTTTTTTGCTAATTCAAGCTATTAATACGATTTTTTTTTATGGGATAAGAGTGTAAACGAGCAGGCGTGTCACCTGATGGTAAGCAACCAACGTCGCCCATCAACACCAAACACCAGCAACACATATAGAGTTACTGTTGCGTTGCCGACCTTTAAGGGATAGGAGATAATGAAGGATGGGGAAGGGGGTGGGCCTCCGGTCACCTCTCCCACCGAACGAAACGCGACATGAGCCACTTTACGTCGATCTTCTGAGAGGTCTTGGTATTTCACCGGTCGAGCCGGCCTATTTATGCAGCGAACTGCTTGGCTCTACCACTGTTAGTGAATTAATTCTCATATGACTAGTTGAGAGTAATCCAAAAGAATTAAGAGATTAACGTTAGTGGCAAAAAACCAATTTTAGTATGACTGGAAAATGCTCGTTTTGATATCATTATACACGGGCAATTAGGCAATAATTTTCTTACTACAACAACAAAGAACTTGTATGCTGTGACATCGTGACATAACTCTATGGAATTTTATAACGCTCACCAAGTTTTGTGTCATTATCGTGATTTTGATCTGTGATGCATCACCGGGCAGCCACACACGACGCCCCTGGACTTGTTAGCAATTAATGTGAACATCTACGTGCTGTTGTGTTTTTGTACTGTATTATATGCTATATATATATAGGTATATACATATTTAAGGTGACATTATAAAATATAGTAAATGTTAAGTCAACAAACGTATAGAGTTTTGATTAAAACAACTTTTAGGATTATATCGCGCTTATTTCAATGAGCGTTTTAATCAATGAGTGAGATTCGCGAAAATCTTAGAAACAAATGTATAGAGTTTTGCTGAGTCTATTTTGAAATCTCACTTATAAGGAACTAAAAAAGACATTGAGAAAAAAAATCAAGAAACAAAAAATGTTGACGGAAATTAGAGGTCTTACGTTAGTTAGTATTTATTTTAATTTGAAAAAAAATCTGTAATTTATTATCATAATGTCTTCAGCTTAATTGAATAATGCATATTAATAATAGAAAAACAGTGTGTATAGAGTATTGCAAAACTTAATAAACTAACTTCATAATATTAATTAGCGACATAATTGATGACGTCTAATTTTATTTCAATAATTGATGTGTATGCGGACTGCTCCAAAATATTCAAACTTATTTAAATAATAAAGCAAAAAACATTTACTAAACAATAAATAAACATTCGAAGACCAAATAGAACGTGTTCTGGAGGAAGGTGATGTTAGGAGCCTCAAAAACCGACGCGCGTGCATGAAAAGAGTTATGAAAGTCAACGAAGCGAGTGAGGCGTGTAAGAATCGTGCCTTATGGCGCTCTGTTCTCTCTGCCTACCCCGCAAGGGATTTGGCGTGAAGTTATGTGTCTATGTATTGTTATCTTTACATTAATCTTTAACGCCTATTTTACATCCATCGGTTATTTGTCATTGATATTTTTGCAAGTTCTTTTCTGCCATTCCCCAATACTATTCCATAGCTAAAATCTGACACTGTAATGATAAGATCACCATAAACTTTTAAAATGCACTCGTGTCTGCCAAAAATTTAAGGCACAGTCAAAACACGTGCTCCCGACAAACAAAAACCAACCGAGAAGATTGCTGATAACTTAACCAAAAAAAAAAAACATTTTTCTACCACAAATGTGTTTATCAGCTTTCGATCTGGAATCTGTAAGATACACATTGTGAGCTTTTGTGACTCTTATCCGGGGATTAATCGGAATATGAAAAGCTTCGGGTCCCGACCACAGTTTACAACCGGTCCTTGAGCAAACCCAAAGTTTGCGTAAAGAATTTTACTATTTTGTAGGTGAGGTGAGGACTCTTTTGACAAAGGTCGCTTTTTGCTTCAGGGCTCAATGTGGCTTAAAACTTAAAATTAACAAAACTTAACTATAACTATTATAGACATAAGCCCGAATTCTGAACCGCCACTCAAATATATAAGCGCTACTTACGAGTTTAAGTAGCTGTCAAATTAGACAGAATACGTGAAATTTGAGTAAGTAAGTAGCACTTTATTGATTGTCAGTTTTGAGTGGCGGTTCAGTATTCGGGCGAATAGACATGTAATTTCTGCAACGTAATATATAACTTTGTCGTCCGAACGGCCTAGAGCCAACACCAATGACTTTTCTAAAATTATATACTGAATATCGATAACGAATACCTAATAAATAAGATAACTCATGTGTGTCAAAGTCAAGTCAAAGTCAAAATAACTTTATTTTTATAGGTCTTTACAGACACTTAAAAATAGTCAACAAATACATACTTACATACATACATAACTTCACGCCAAATCACTTGCGGGGTAGGCAGAGAGAACAGAGCGCCATAGGGCACGATTCTTACACGCCTCACTCGCTTCGTTGACTTTCATAACTCTTTTCATGCACGCGCGTCGGTTTTTGAGGCTCTTAACATCACCTTCCTCCAGAACACGTTCTATTTGGTCATGGAATGTGTGTCTTGGCCGTCCTCGACTCCTACATCCATCCGCTTTTGCATTGTATATCTGCTTAGTCAGTCTTACATCTACCATTCTTTCTACATGTCCGAACCATCGGAGCATGCCCTTTCTTACTTTTACACCGACACTCTCTTTCAAACCCACTTCCTTCCTTACAACCTTGTTTTCTACGCGGTCAGCGAGAGTCACTCCGCAGATTTTGCGTAGTGCCCTCATTTCAATAGTCAACAAATACAGATAACATATTATTATTTGTGCCCTATTAAATTGGCTATAGCTGCTTACACCTGGCTAAAGAATTTCGTTACTGTAATTAATAACGTAAAATAACTTATCTGAATATATGATTTAATGCCAATGTGGATATGAATTTGTAGAAAATAAAAATCGTTGCGTGGTGTTTGAATACAAAAAAAATATTAAAGCTAAACATTCGCACAATACAGTGTAAAGTAGGCGTGTTTTATTTATAGTCTGTTGTGATCAGGACGCATATTGTCTAAAAAACGTTTTGTGAGCACCATGACGGGGAATAATAGGCGTATATTGTTAAGTTTTTTTTTTGCGACAAAGCTATGACATTAGAATTGATCGTGCGTCAGGAATTTGCAATTTGGATTGTGCATTTGTTAAGTTCAGAACAAAGTCCACAACTTAAGCTGTTTACTTCAATATATATTAATTAACTTAACTATGAAATTTTATTGATTAATAACACATAATAACATATCATAACTTCACGCCTTTTGTTACCCGAAGGTGTAGGCAGCGGCTGTTAAGCCTCGTCTCGCCGTTATGTTTACGTCCCAAATGGAATAGGTGGCGAACCTATTGCCATACCGGGCACAAAGTTTGTCAGTCATCGATATTTATCACACATAACTTCCGAAAACGATTTCGAAAAGTCATTGGTGTGAGCCAGTGTCTAGAATCGAATCCGGACCTCTGGATCAGAAGCCGTGTGCTCGACCACGGAGCCACCGATTTTTTTTATGTTTATGTTCTTGAAATATTTGATATAAGATCGTGTAACTGAAATATTATTTCAATTGCAACATTGCAAAATTTTAAATACTATTTTGTCCAAAAATATGGTTTAATTCTGAATGATGTGTTAGTGGAGCTTAATAAATCCATATATGGTTGGAATATATTTATTTCTTAGATTTTCGCTAATCACATTCATAACATTAAAACAACTTTTTATGGATATAAATAAAATAAGTTCTAAATAAACGCGATGGATTATCCATAAAAAGTTGTTTTAATGTTAAGGTTGGTTTACTTACCCACGTGGCAAAATTTATCAAGTAATCCATTATTCATATAAGTAATTTTATTTTCATCAAACGAAGTTGAGGCCAGTCAACACTAGTGGGAAGAGCATATGAAAATACCAATAAATTATAAAAATAATCAAGTACTAGAATTAAATATTTTAATATTGTGGGAATTCATCATTTAGACTATAGAAGAGAATAAGTAAGAATAAGTAAATCAGTACGCATTCAAATTTTATTTTCTGCTGCGAATTATTAACAGAGTTTGTCAATACACTCTTGGTTCGATTTCTGCGGGTAACCTACGGTATTAATAGACCCAGCCATTGCCAACTTTAATAATAGTTATTTGCTGACTATTGTAGACATGGTTTGTGAATGGAAGGCGTAGGTAGGTGCGTCATTATTCCGTCAACCCCATGTATTCCGTGATGATAGTGTGGAGGTGAAATTATTTATCGATAAATTTACTTATTGATATATTAAAATATAATTACCTGAACAAACAAAACCGTACAACTCTTGCTGAACTTTTCTGGAAATAATAATCTATGCCATTCATACAGCTCAGAGAGATACTTGTCAAACGAAAAACTGTTTCGGCGATATTCAATAAATATAAATTTATTAACACAAGTGACAAAAATCCTATATCCTATATACTCCTTTGAGGTCAGTTGGTGAAATGGTTACAAAAGGTAATTATGTCTGTACTGAGGCACTATGTATACATACATAACTAGACGCCAAATCCCTTGCGGGGTAGTCAGAGAGAGCAGAGCGCCATAAGGCACGATTGTTACACACCTCACGTGCTACGTTGACTTTCATAACTCTTTTCATGCACTTGCGTCGATTTTTGACATCCTAACGTGGCTCCTAACATCACCTTCCTCCAGAACACGATCTATTTTAAGTGTCAAGTACTGTGGTAAAAAAGAAATTATTTATAATCAGAGATTTTAGGCTCAGGCTTATGAAGTCTTATGAATTTTTTTAATAAAATTTATGAAACTATTTTAGAAAAACATTGTTGATTTGAATTTTATAATATCAAAATAGGAATAATCAGGTAATCAGGAAATTATAATTTTAAAACTTGGTGGTCTTCTCAAGATAGATATAAAACTAAACAAAGAACAGAAACGATTTTTATAAATTGTCGATATCTTTTTCAATTTAGCGATAAATGTTGTCGACACTATCCGTCGCCATCATAGTTCCCACATTTTTTGTTCAGACTCACAAGGATTACCAAACAATGCGCAGACGCAGGCCACACATCATATTGAAAATGTAATTTTTTTGCCATTATATTTAATGGGATTCCACAATTTATTGTATAAATCTTTGATAAATATTGTTGTAAATTTAGCCACAGCTGAAGATCAACAAGCCAAGACTACTACAGAAGTTCACAACTTAAAAATAAAATTAACTTTCAAATAAGCTGGACTTAATTGTAGCGTCTTGACAATTGTGTTTCTATTTTATAGTTCCGGGTTCGGTATGTATGTATATATGTCAATTAGTTTTTTTTGGAAATTTCGTGATGATTACTGGTAATTAAACTGAAACAAAAATATACCGCCATCTATTGTCATTAATTGGCCATAATTAGTTAGGGATATTTATTTATCTCACAATCTTCGCAAAAAAAAATATGCGGATGTTATTCGAATAAATAATTCGAAATAGAGATCTTTGAATCAGAAGTCGGAGTGCCAACAAAGCCGTAAACAAGAGTTTACATTAAAAATGACATATTATTTTCAGGTAATGCTTGTCTTGAGGATAATATATTAAATAACAAATTTAAAGTCTAATATTTAAACATTTAACACAGAATATCATGCCAATATTTTCCCAAATATCTATAAGGCGCTAGAAACAGAATATCAGTGAAAAAGTATAGGTAGGCTATGTGTAAAACAATAGGTAGGTGTTTTTTTTTTCAACATTACAATGTAAGCGTTCACTTTTGCAACAATGGTAGCTAAGTAAGCTTACCTACTTGAAGCTTCGGAACTGTAAATATAGATGGCGTTATTCTATGAATATATTTCACAATATTTTTCTTTTAATTTTATTGTAATAAACTGACATTATACTTTCGTATGTAACAATATAATCATGTATCGAAAACTTTTAATAGTATTACTCTTAAAGATTTTTATAAAATATCCGTAACATAATGCGCGCTGTTGAAAAGGATTTAGCCGTAACTTAGAGCCTTCTTCTTAAGAATAGTGTAGAGTGTTTGTCACTAGAGGCAGCACTTGTGGGAAAGAGAGTCAATGACTGAATCAGAAAACACAAGTTCATGTTATATTATACAATATTATATTATTTAATCACTTATTAATAATTATAATGCAAGCTTAGTGTTATAGTTTCGCGAAGTGCTCTATACATACAATCTGGAGGAAAAATACACATTTATAACATTCATGAAAAATATTATTATTAGAAAGATTGGATAAATATTTTAAGAAAAGTGGATAACAATTTATAAATATTTGTGAGCTCTAAATATATTGGATGGATTTTTTTGGGTTTAATTTACCCTGGATTTAATTCAATTGTTGTTTTATATAATAATTATTTATTTGAGAAAAAATACTAACGGGGGAAAATCCAATCATAATTTTGCCATGTTTGTTTAAGGGCCTACATAATACAAATAGATTAATACATTCAATTTTGTAGTAGATATAATTTTTAAATTACAGCTACCATTAAAAAAATATATATTACATAATTACTATAAGGATAGAAATTTACTTCTAAATAGACGTAGTTTTACATGTTTCTAAATTTAAATTACATTGTCTGTCTTGAACAGATTATTAGCGCTGCTAATAAGAGCTTGTTAACTAATATACTAAGAAAATAAATTCAGTTACGCATAAAAGGAAAATTGATTATAATCTTTAATCATAGGATGGACTGTAAGCGAATCTGTTTATCAGATTTGTAACCCCTCACCTTAATTTAATTAAATAATTCTTAACATAAAAGATAAAATGTACATATAAAATGATATCTCTGACAGAATGGGCTTACATTCAGTAGAATCAGATAAAACTCGGTTTCAATTCATTTTGAAACTTTACTCTTATCTCTCACAGCGTGGATGGATGGATGGATGGGCAGAAACATCCCGAATTTTGTATATGCTTAACGCCAAATGAAAACTTGAGTAAAATCTATTCTATATTCAATCTCAAGTCAGTGTTCGGCGACGATAAGAAGGGACGGTCCTTCTTTTTCAGTTTTAATGTAATGAATTTTGGGTTTGTTCTCTTTCAAAAGTTATTTTATTTGCTGGACTTGAAACAAAATGGAAAATTTACAAGTATTTCGTATTCAAAAATACATATATTAACAGAATATTTTGCGACAGAGATTGAAAATATGAGTAATGGAAAAATATCAATTACTTAGTCATGTAAAAATTGATGGAATGACGATAACAGTAAACTAAATTGGAGTGTTTTTATGTAATGTATTCCTTTTTTTTATTTATTTAATATGAATCTTTCCTTGTTATATTGCTCTATGGACTGGAAAGCCTTAGAAAACAACACCTCTCCTTTTGATGTCCTACTAAAACCTAGTTTTTCATTGTTGAAACTGATAAAAAGTTTCTATTTGTTTTTTATCTTTTAGTCTGTCTTGTGATTCTATTAGTTCCTTGGTAGGTATCCTGAAAACATACTAACTAGTAACTAACTGTAACTTACTATAATAGTTAGATATATTATATAATAATTTATTTATATGCGTAAAATTTTATATATCATAGAGTAGAATAAAGTCTCATAAATAGAGTTGCCAACGCTGGCTGAATCCTAAGTGACAAATCAAAATTATCTACCTACTACATCATTATACATCTTCAAATGGTCTGCAAAAATGTCCGAGATGGTGTATGTCTATCTCTTAGGGATTGCTCACAATGACCATTTTTCTTTCTTTTAAGGGGAAACAAAGTTCGCTGGGACAGCTAGTAAAAAAATAAATAGATACATACAACAAAAACCCTAGTTATTGTACGGAATATAACGCTCGTTCAAGGGGTATCTTTCTAAAATAATCATTAACATTGTTCATAAATTTTCCCATAAGAATCTTGAAAACTGGATACCGCAGAAGTTTATCAATAGTTTGCCAATTGTCGTTCAAGTACGCATTTGCTGCAGCAGCTGAAAGAATGGGAAAAAGTGTCAAAAAATTAAAGAACTTTAAAAAAACGGTTACATACAATACACCCACGGCCCTCTAGTTAAGCTAAACACCTAAATGCTTGTGTTTTGGAAATTAGATACCGGATATTAATGCAAATTATATAGTTTCCGTTTTTTTCATAAATACCGATGACTTACGACATTGTGGCCGGCGTATGGCTTTAGTATCTGCCACCTATACCCTTTGGGACGTGAAAATTCGGCCAGTCGAGGTTTAACAGCCGCTGCAGATAAGTTAAGTAAATAAAAAGAACTGTCAACGTAATTTTTTATGACAATGACTTTTTAGTCTTTTTAGTTATCACGTAGACAGCGATTCAACAGTGGTTGAGCCGAGCACTGCATTAATGGGCTCGACCGGTGAGATACCACCACTCAAAAGATCGGCGTAAAGTGTTTCATGCCGCGTTTCGTTCGGTGAGAGAGGTACCCGGAGGCCTTATCCATCCTTTCCTATCCTACTTCCTTAAAGGTCGGCAACACAACGGTAACACTATATGTGTTGCTGGTGTCCATGGACGGCGCAGGTTGCTTACCATCAGGTAAACGCTTGCTCGTTTGCCCTCCTATCCCATAAAAAAGCAATGTGACAAATTTAAAATAGAAGTTAGTGGATCCCGGCACGACTAGATAACGCGTGTAATAAAAAAAAATGCCGGAGCTGATTAATATCGTGAAGTATCTGTTTGAATTTGGCAATGTTATTAATGTATTTAAACTAAGGTAACTATTTCTACCTAAAGGGTAAGGCAGCGGTTGCTAAGCCTCGACTCGCCGTTATTTTTACGTCCCGTTGGAATATGTGGCGAACCTATTGTCATACACCGGGCACAAAGTATTAACATAATATAACATAACATGACATATCTTCACGCCTTTTGTTACCCGAAGGTGTAGGCAGCGGCTGTTAAGCCTCGTCTCGCCGTTATGTTTACGTCCCAAATGGAATAGGTGGCAAACCTACTGCCATACCGGGCACAAAGTTTTCAGTCATCGATATTTATCACACATAACTTCCAAAAACAATTTCAAAAAGTCATTGGTGTGAGCCAGTGTTAGGAATCGAACCCGGACCTCTGGATCAGAAGCCGTGTGCTCGACCACTGGGGCACCGATACTAGTATTCAGACATCGATATTAAAGATTTAAAGTATCTTTCCATACGGTTGAAATTTTGTGTAGACTGTGTAGAGGCTCTGAGATAAAGCTGGCCTAAATTTTATAATTTAAGTCATTTTTAAATTAAGATATTTATCCAGTGGTCCAGCAACCCGATTCTGAATCAATCTATTTTCGGTACAATTTGTTCTATCACGACTATAATTATAATATAGAGTTTTCTCTTTTAATACAGTCTCATACTTAGTCACTTTCTCTTCTTCTATTACCCAATATCATGTGATAAAGTGGAATGTTTATAATAGGTCGGGGAAAAAGTCTTTTCGCATAACGTAGGTATAAACTTATTATAAAATTTCTTTGACTGTACTATTTGTGTCTGGCTGGTTTTGGTAACATTAAAAAGGTTACATTATAAAGAAAAGAAAAAAATAAAAAAAAGTTGTTTCCCGCTATTTTTCATTTGTTTTTCTCTCCGTAAAAATGAGTGAATCTAATGAAGAAATTCGATACATTTTAAAATTTTATTATAAAAAAGGCAAAAATGCAACTCAAGCAGTGAAAAAAATTTGTGATGTTTATGGACCTGATGCAGTGTCAGTAAGAGTAGCACAAATTTGGTTCAAACGTTTTCAGTCCGGAAATTTTGATGTTAAAGATGCACCTCGCTCTGGTCGCCCTGTTACGAATAAAATGGACGCCATTTTTGAAAGTAGTTACGATGTAGCTGAAGAACTGGGAATTGACCACAAAACAGTTTTGACCCATTTGAAGAAAGCTGGTTATACAAAAAAGCTCGATATTTGGGTGCCACACGAGCTCACTCAAAGAAACTTAATGAACCGTGTACTCATTTGCGATTCATTATTGAGACGTAATGAAACCGAGCCGTTTTTGAAGAGATTGATAACTGGCGATGAAAAGTGGATCACGTACGACAAGAACGTGCGAAAAAGGTCGTGGTCGAAAGTTGGCCAGGCTTCACAGACTGTGGCCAAACCTGGCCTAACACGAAATAAGGTGATGCTGTGTGTATGGTGGGATTGGAAGGGCATTGTTCATTATGAGCTTTTACCGTCCGGCAAAACCATCGATTCTGATCTTTACTGCCAGCAACTGATGAGATTAAAGGAAGCAGTCGAGAGAAAACGGCCGGAATTGATCAACAGGAAGGGTGTGGTCTTTCATCACGATAACGCTAGACCACACACATCTTTAGCCACTCAGCAAAAATTAAGAGAGTTCGACTGGGAGGTCCTAGTGCATCCACCATATAGCCCTGACCTTGCGCCTTCAGATTTTCACCTGTTTCGGTCTCTTCAGAATTCTTTAGGTTCTGTAAGGTTGACCTCAAGAGAGGACTGCCAAAACTATTTGTCCCGTTTTTTTGATCAGAAGTCCCAAAGTTTCTACAGTAACGGGATCATGTCTCTGCCCACAAAATGGCAGAAAGTTATTCAACAAAACGGTACATATATATTGTAAATAAATGTAAATAAACTTTGAAAAAAATGTCTTGACTTTTCATACAAAAATACGAAAATACTTTTTCCCCAACCTATTATATTATAATAAAATTACACGTTTTTATTTGTTTTTGAGACTTTTTATGTTTTGGTATTGATATTGATGATTTTATGCAATAGTGAACGGTTTTTAACCTTTCAGTAAAACCACTTACATTTGTCTTTCTCACCATCAATTAAATTTTTAATTTCATATACAACCCTTCCTCTGGCCTCAGTGTCTACGTGGAGATTTTTGTTTGCATAATGTATGTTCCCGTCACTTGCAGTATAACTGTACAATTCGCCAGTCATAATTAGAGCGTAGCTATCTGAAAAAGTAAAATGTAAATTGTTTTATACTCTGTAATGATGATTATGAGAGTATGAAACAAAGTCGCTTTCTGTCTCCCTAAATGGTAAGATCTTTAAAACTACGCAACAGATTTTGATGTGGGTTTTTTAATGATGTTAATGGGGTGATTTCTATGAATAATTAATGTATAATTTTGTAGAAAAAAGTGATAATTTTCGAGATTTAGCACTTTAATTACAAACGCTGCCTGAACCCTACGTGGTAGATCAAAATTATGTAATACATTATTTTACAGCTAAAGCAGGTCCAATAAAATTCTGCAATAGTGTTTGTCTATCAAGTGATAGATAAACGCCATCGCAGACTTTTTTTTTGGCCATATTTATAAATTTATTCCTTTACTTTTTACGTGAAACGAAGATCGCATTTTACAAATTTTAACCCTTTTTCAAATAAGTCAAATGATATCATAATTTTTACAGTACCTCTACAGTACTTTACACTACTGATAAGTAAACAATTAAGTCCCGAAGAGCAATGTCACAGATAAGGCTTACACCTACGACCAAATTTTTGTCGTGAGCATAATTAATTTGCTTAATTTGATAAATCGAAAGAGATATTTAATCTCATAAAATAAGTGGAGAAGCCATTGCTATTAATTAATCTTGTTAGTTTCTAGATTTACAGAAAGCTATTGATGTCTCTTGTCATCGATGTGTGGTTACGACATAAAATTACCATCTAAAATACTATTAATATATACCAGCCAACCAACTAATTGGGTAAATGAAGCGCATGTGTGTGACAGACTCAGGATCGAGTTATCAAGCAGGAGCTACCATGGTCGAAAAAAATGTGCAAAATAAGAAAAACGCAAAGAGCCCAAAACCAACGTGAAGGCGAGATGACATGTATGGCTGTAGAAGTGGCGAAAGAAGAGTTTGAGGATTTTAGCTAGTGGAAAACCAAAGTTTCTACATACTTCTATAGGACTCAAACATGAGCTCATGTATATAATTAACTATCATTATTAAATGCTACTTACAGTAATCAACTTGGAATTCACCATTTCCTTCCACATATATTGACTCTATGTTGCCTTTTGCTACATATTGTCCCACCAATATCAAATGTTCGCATTCCAAAACGTATTTGTAAGTTATAATATCTTTGACGTCAATTCTAGAAATAATTTATCTAAGACTTATTTTTTTGCCACGACACTACTAGCACAGATATTCTGTAGTATTTTTATCTGAATCTGATTTGTTCTATCCGAATATGAGTAGAAAGTTAATCAGTTCATTAGATTCGATAAGAAAGTGTATGTAAAAAATAAATCAAACTTTCACTTTCAAATATTGTTTGCAATGATCACATAGTTTTATATAAAAGGGGTAGAATCGTTAAAGCCCATAACATTTATATTTTCTGAGAAAAACATGTTTACATAATAATTTTAGTCCTACAAAAAGATAACTTACTCCACTTTTTCTGGAACACAGTTTCTCAACCCAGTGACATCAGTATTATTTGCTTTATAGTTCAAGTTATCTTGGTTCGATTCGAAATAAACCAAATGCATTGGATCGGAAGATTGCACCTCCCCACCATCACCATTAACTATGTCTACGTGTATCCGTTTTACTGATTGTAGCAGGCAATCACTGTCAGTGAAATCGCATTGTATTTTTCTAGCACCTGAAATTAAAGATTGTGTCACACACACTTTTTTTTATGGGATAGGAGGGCAAACGAGCAGGCATGTCACCTAATGGTAAGCAACCAACGCCGCCCATGGACACCAGCAACACATCTAGTGTTACTGTTGCGCTGCCGACCTTTAAGGGCTAGGGGACAGGGAAGGATGGGCCTCTGGGTACCTCTCTCACCGAACGAAACGCGGCATGAACCACTTTACTGAGAGGTCGTGTTATTTCACAGGTCGAGCCGGCCCATTCGTGCAGCGAACTGCTTGGCTCTATGACCATTAAATGACTTATCCTTATTATATAAGGTATTTTTTTTTATATTATCTCTTAATTTTATTATTATATAATAATAATTGTATATCTATCGTTCTCTAGTTTCTTTAGATTACATCCCATTACATTTAGGTAACTTCAGAAATTTCGTCAGCTTCAATTTATATCATACAGAGACATCTAGTGGTAGGTAGTGGTATTATACAATTATAACAAATAACTTAGCATAACATACATAACATAACTTCACGCCTTTTGTAACCCGAAGGTGTAGGCAGCGGCTGTTAAGCCTCGTCTCGCCGTTATGTTTACGTCCCAAATGGAATAGGTGGCGAACCTATTGGCATACCGGGCACAAAGTTTTTCAGTCATCGATATTTATCACACTTAACTTCCGAAAACAATTTCGAGACGTCATTAGTGTGAGCCAGTGTCTGTTATCGAACCCGGACCTCTGGCCGTGTGCTCGACCACTGCGCCATATATAACCAATACCTACCACTATCTCCGTACGATTTTTTCAGAAATAACAATACATTACCAAATAATGAACTCAGTTATTTTTAATCAGAATAACTTACGTAATTCATAGGTATACCTCATTTATTGTAGGCATAATAATGTATCTATAGTATCTATAATAATGGTCTATGAGGCGATAGTCGCCTCATAGACCATTATTATAGATACTAAAAAAATCTGCTCAAATGGATTAATATTTATTTTTAACCACATCGTAGACAACCGATCGATAAAACTGTTTTTGTTTGCCTTGAGAAAAGCAAATGCAGTTAACTACTTCTTTTATATTATGGCCAAATATTTAAGATAGCATTCTAGCTATAGTCATCGAAATAAAACTTAGTAGTTTTATTAAACAACCTTTTTTTTGACATTTGCGTACATAAATTGCTTGTGGCGATTACTTCCGTGCTTTCTGTTCCAGGGCGGCACTTTCCTCTAGCGCACGTGTAATAATATGTAATTTAACTTTAATTATAACCTTACTATTTGTATTTATTTACGGTTTTAAGTGTTTGTGAAGACCTATGTACGTAAAGCTGTTTTGATTTGATTAGAAGTTTATTAATTTTTGCTATGCAGCGAAGTAAATAGTGTGAGTGTGAGTGTCTTTGTTGTTCTATTTTCTATCTCATTATTCAATGAACTTGTGTTTTCATTTTACACACATATGAATTTAAAGGTTAGTATTTTTTATTTTCAAATTTAATGATTGTATATTACCAAACTTTACTTTTACCGCGTAAAGTCACTCCACACACCATTTTTCTTGTATCCGATTAGACATTCCCTGAGAGTAACGATTTTTTTTCCCTTTAGTAAGCTATTCCATTAATTATAATTAAAACCATTTTTTATTAAAAATATTTTTTTAACTACAAAATAAAGGCCTGATCTGTTCATAGTTTATAGGAAGACAAATAATTTTTCTAACATTTTGTTTCCGGCAAAAATAATATATTACTCACTTATTAATACTGGATAAGTTAATAATAAAATTTAGATAAAAAAAATACTCACTCAGAATATTTTGGTGGCAGAGCACAGCAAAAATCACCAGTCGAGTTAGAAACATTTTAAATGATGTACATCAGGTACGTCCTTTTATTGTGTTAACCAAATGGTTTTATGGATACTTACAAATTCTTATACGCATTTATATAATTATGTTAATTTTCACGATCGAGTTAACTTACGTTCACACAAATATTCTAACGTCATCACGGAGCTATATATTAAAATATATTGTCATATAATTAATTTAAAATAAAATATTGTATTTTCCTGGCATATTATGTATATTTTTTTCCATCAATAAATGTCAACGCATCACGTCAACGTTTACAACGTATTGTTAAAAATCATAATGCAAGTGACGATTATTTATTTTGAAAATGTTCATATATTTTGTGCACAAATTTTATTGTAGTCTGTGTGAATGTATGTTACGATTCAAATCTATTATGTATTTAATTACACAAATAAAATATTTAAATAATATCCAGTATTAATAAATGAAAGAATTTTATAAACATTATGGAATAGAGGTGAATAAGGAATAATAGGTTACAACTAAATCCCACTAATAATTTGATACATAGTATATCGACCATATTTTTGAAATAAAATAAAGCAAAAACCCTTTTTAAAGAAGCTTTTATTTAAGCGCTCTAAAAATAAGAAAATAATATTTCCTTAAAAATTTCAAGTATCAACTTAGAGCCTCAGTATGTACAATTTATCTATTAATAAAAGCTTGTCGCGCGAGTTGTAAATAAACTGTACTAATTTTATAATGTCAAATCAACAGTTAAATATGGTCCGTAAATACAGCTATTTAACTTATTATTGTATTTAAAGCATAACATATTAAAACAAGAGCGCTTGAAATTGCCTCCTTGGAACAAAAACGCACGGACGATTCTGAGTGTAAGGTTGTCATGAGAAGAAATGGGCAAAACACTCATGTAAATTAATCTACTGACTTTACTATCTTATCTATTGCAATTTAATTACCTACTGATAGGGAGTCAAATCTCGCGACAAGCTTTTATTATTATATAAATTGTACATACTGAGGCTCTAAGTTGATACTTGAAATTTTTAAGGAAATATTATTTTCTTATTTTTAGAGCGCCTAAATAAAAGCTTCTTTAAAAAGGGTTTTTGCTTTAATTTATTTTTTTATTTTTACTTATAGCTGGCTAGGTTAGTGTCATTTCATTCAACGCATCATTATTGCAAGTTAGTTTACCGTTTAATTTCAAACAGTCCAGCTCTTCATTATGGAGATCATCTAATTCAATTTCAGCTTGGAGCTTCCTTTTCCATTTAATCGCAATGATGATTTTTAATTCATATATTGTAGAAATGCATCAAAAATATGTATGCCGTCATCTTGGATGGTCCACCGTATTGTATTTAGAATGACGTCACATTATTTTTCGAGTTATTCGCAACAAGTCCTTTCCCTTGATACCCATATTGTAGAAATGCAAATATTTTTCCCGCCATATTGGATTTGGAATGACGTCATATTTTTTTTCGAGTTACTATTAACAAGCCCTTTCATTTGATACCCATATTATAGAAATGCATTAAAAAACTGTTCCTCTATCTTGGATGATCCGCCATATTGGATTTACAATGATGTCATATTATTTTTTCAGTTACTCTCAATGAGTCCTTTCATTTGATACCTATATTGCAGAAATGCATTCAAAATATCCATTCCTCCATCTTGGGTAGTCCGCCATATTGGATATAGAATAATGTCACACATCATATCATGCATTGTCATCCTAAGTAAACATGTGTACAAAATTTCAGCTTAATCGGTTGAAGATATCTACTTCAAAATTGAGTTGGAAGATTCCACCGAACATACATACTTACATACATACATACATACATACATACATACATACATACATACATACATACATACAGTGCAAGTTAAATAAAAGCTTTTAATAAATTCCAACAGCTTCGCGATACCTAACATTATAGCAGCATGACAATAGTATCATAACCAACGCATCTTACTGCAATTGATTGGATCCTATCACAAAAGTGAATCGGATTGGATTTGTAAATAAAACAAACGAAAATTCGAGCTGATTTTCCAGTGATCGTCAAGATGGGATCCCGGGAGACCCGATCCCGAGCGGTGGTGGTCACGCTGCATCGCCTGCTGCCCTATCTCGGGGGACCGGGAGAGACCGCCCGTCTCTTCGGAGAACTCTCGAGGGCATCCCGCTGCCTGCCATATTCTGCTGAGGAGTGTGCAGAGATCCATCGTCATAAGGGTCATGAGCGGCTACCGTACAATCTCGTACGAGGCGGCGAAGATTCGCGCGCGCTCTCCCCCTTTTAAAATCCTGGCAGAGATCCAACACTAACGCGTACGATTTCGGCGCGAGAGCACGAATTGCAGAAGTCGGAGGCATTTCGCTGGGCCCTGGGAGACTGATGCAACAAGCTGGTCCCCCTACCTGGCTACCCTTGTCAGCGCGGCGTGGCTGTCGTCTTGCCTAACCTCGAGACCTGGTTGCCCTGGAATGGGGCACTTTCATCTACAGGTTGACCCATGTACTCTCCAGATATGGGGGTTCTTTGGTGAGTAATTGAGCTGAATTGTCTGAAACAGTGAAATTGCGCATCCGACCGGGACTCCGTGACTCCGTACTGGGCGGCCGAGCATCGACTCCTGGACAACGGGATTAGGCGACATCTGCCCCTGCCGGTGTTGGTCGTGGCAATGCTGGTGGCAGAAGAGAAAGTGGCGGGATGTGGCCTCCTTCTGTAAAGCGATCATATACCAGAAGGAGGCTGGCAAGCGGGATCGGGATTGATATGATCCCGCATGAAGGTGGCGGCGGCTACTCCAGTAAACGCCGCCACCGATAAGCCGCGAGAGCCCACCCGGGGAAGGATGACTCCCCGAGGATCGTCGAGGGCGCTACCGCCA
The DNA here is from genome assembly GCA_905147225.2 of Euproctis similis. Taxonomy (NCBI): domain Eukaryota; kingdom Metazoa; phylum Arthropoda; class Insecta; order Lepidoptera; family Erebidae; genus Euproctis; species Euproctis similis. Next base: position 13,927,697 of record LR990105.1, read on the forward strand.
GTACCTTTACACCCACCTCTGCCTGGAGAGTCTCACTGAGACTACCTCGGGAGGAGGGTAACTATAGCGTTGGTCAGTGGGATGACACGCGCCGGAAGAAATCCGCTGCGGGGTTTTAGTGGGTAATCTCGAGAAATGATTGCAGAACAGTGCATAATGGGAGTATCACACCACCCCCGCCGACTGAGCTGAGGGGTTCTGTAATAATTTGTGAAACTTACTTAATATTGTCCACATTTTTGCATAAACTCTCTGTGCTCGACTAAAATAGATTTGGATATAACTTCTTTCGTTAACTATGTAGGAACTTGATTTTAATTTTGTTGCATTTTAACTTTGATTGCCGGCTGATACACCTTTAATGTATGTGTCTACCGCTTTGTTAATTATATTCATAGCTAAGAAAAAGTATTTTATAATGAATTTCTGGTCTGGTTCACCTCATGATCGTGCACGTGCACGTGTAATCGTGCCGCTCTTGGTGATTGTGTCCATATTTTTTCTTGTTCCACGAAGGCACTTTACCCAAGAGCTCGTGTATAAATATATTATTTAAAATAATAAGTTTAATAAAGATTAAATAAAAAAAAAATAAAAAAAAAATAGCAAATACATATAAAGATATGTATTTGCTATTTTGAAGTGTCCGTAAAGAAAAGTAAAAGTGAGTGTAAAGTAAACCTACGAAAATAAAGTTATTTGATTTTAGGGTAGATTTTTGCGGCAAAAATTGCAGCTTGTTCAAATGCCATGGATTTTCAAAATACAAGTGAACCTATTGCAATTTTTGACGAAACCTAGTAACTGTTTACCTTACTAAAATAGGGCAAGGCTGTCCCGTAATTTTGTTTATGCGTTCTTATGCAGATTAGAGTGCGGACGATCACTCTGAAGTCGACTGTTCGTATTTGTTGAGAACAAGATGCAGATATTGTCACCAACGCACTAGGACAATGTGCAATGATTTGCTGTAATAAGCTATATTATAAAAAGTGAATATAATTTTTATTCAACTTGAATATGAGAATTGAAGAATTAACTAAACTGTGATAGTAAATTAAAATAAATATTTATTATGTTCCGTGGATTGTTGCAGTACACAATAAATAAACATATCAATTAAGTATGACGGCGCGTCGAGTAAATCAACTAGATCCAGCTAGTTGATTTTATGATTCTATAATTCAATTAATCGATTGTGTGATTTTTTATGATTTCCGAACGAAAACAGAGTTGTCACTCTTGACGTAACACCGGTCACTGGAGAGGCGGCCATCTTGACTTGAGTGTCATTGTGGAGTGTGGGTAGATCTTCTTGAGCATCGATTGAGTGCGCACGCATCCACGTGATCGGTGGACGTTATATTTTGTTAATCCATAATTATAATGATCTATAGTAATTTTAGTATTGTGATTTTATTAAAGTAATTGTGAATATACCTTCAATTATTTCAAGAGCGTATTTTATTAAAATAACATCTCCTCGCCCGATAACTCACGCCACAATATCTAACGGATAACCTTTATATAATGGAGGGCCATTCTGATAAGAGCGAAGTGCCTTTATCAGAAGTGGGATGCGAAGGGCTAATTCAACCTGAGGAGATCGTTCAAGACAGTGGCCATCAACCAAATGAACCGGGTGCCCGTGATTTGCTTTCTGGGATGGAATCAATTTTTACTCGTCTGCTGGCAGCTACCGCTCGAGTCACACCAGCGCAACATAATTCGACGCAGCTCATGAAATTCGACCCTGATGAAGCTGAGGCTGACATTGAAGGTTGGTGCAAAATCACTGAAGTAATAATGAATAGTCGGAAGTTGGCTGGGTCTGACTTACTGTTGGCCTTGATCCATGCACTAAAAGGTAGAGCTACGTCATGTCTCACCAAACTGGATGCATCTAATATAGAATGGCCGCAAGTTAAACAAATCCTTCTTGCCAAGTTCGCTAAGCCTATGCACGTCCAAGATTATTTCGACAGCATAATGAGATTTCAAATCGGAAATCTAGAAAAGGCATCAGAAGCTGCCCTACGTTTATGGAGTCTTGTGGAAAGTATACCAAGAGTGGACATGCCAGAAGATGTGATTTCCGGATTTGTCATATCAGTTTTATGTCAAAGGGATGCATTGATTAGGAGAGAATTAAACGCCTACACTATAACTACCCGAGCGCAGTTATGTCGTATCTTACGTGGAATATCCATCAAGAGACGCCATGATGATGCCGACGGGGGCGAATTCATGGCGAAGAAAAGTCGTTTAGTTCCAGACATGAGATTTAGTGGATCCTGTCATTATTGCGGCAATAGAGGTCATAAAATAGAAAACTGTCGCAATCACCGCGAAAACCTAACGAAGCCTGGTGTATCGGAACGGGAGAAGATCATCACGTGTTACGCCTGTGGGAAAACTGGACATCTCAGCACTAGTTGTCCGGAAAAGAAGACTACCGGTGGGCAGATCAACAAGAAGGAGGTTAACGTATGTGATCGCCGAATGATGAGAGGTACACTGTCAACTGCAACCGGTAAGACCATTCCATTTTTATTCGACAACGGATCTGCTTGTTCTCATAACAAAAGAGATATAATTGACCATATCCCGGGCACTGTACGCAATAAATGTGTGTACATAACAGGTATTGGCGGGGACAATATTGAATGCACGACTAAGATTCTCAGCCCTGTTCAAATACAAGGTATTACCATACCGATTCTTTTTCATGTCGTGTCTGCTAATGTTATAGCTGACTCCTTAATAGTAGGTAGAGAGGTACTAGACCAAGGTATTCAAATTGAAATGAATAGTGACACTATTAAGTTTTCGACTCGTAAAAATGTTAACGCTTGTAGCTTAAATTGCGTTTTTGATTTTAGTAATATAGACACCGATTTACAAGGTACTGATAGAGATGCATTACTATCTGTGTTAGGTAGGTATACTGACTACTTTATTGATGGAATTCCCACTCGTCGGGTTATCACAGGGGAGTTAAAAATAGAACTAATCGACCCATTTAAGACTGTACAACGACGCCCATATAGACTCTCCCCTGCAGAAAAGGAAATTGTCCGAGAAAAGATCCAATCTTTACTAGAGGCTGGTGTTATTCGCGAAAGCTCGTCTCCGTTTGCTAGCCCAATCCTCCTTGTAAAAAAGAAGGATGGCACTGATAGAATGTGCGTAGACTATAGGGAGTTGAATGCAAATACCCGACCCGAACATTACCCTCTTCCCAGGATTGATGAGCAAGTAGATAGATTAAACGGAGCGCATTTCTTCTCGTCCTTAGACATGGCGTCAGGCTACCATCAAATAAAAGTAGAGCCCTTATCGGTTGAGCGTACAGCGTTTGTCACGCCAGAAGGGCAATATGAGTACCTTGCTATGCCTTTCGGCCTGCGTAACGCTGCTTCCGTTTATCAACGTTGTATAAATAAGGCGCTGAATAACTTGAAAGACACAGTAGCCTTGGCATACATGGATGACGTACTCTGTTATTCAACAGACGTTACTGATGGTTTGCAACGTCTTGACACGGTACTTCGGTTGCTTCAACAAGAGCTTTTAGCTCTTGTTGAAGCAGGTTTTTCCTTCAACATTTCCAAATGTAAATTTATGAAGACCAAAATAAATTACTTAGGGTACGTTATAAGAGCGGGAGAGATCAGACCCAATCCTGAGAAAATTCAAGCTCTTGTTGAGGCTCCTGCTCCAACCACTGCGACTCAAGTTAGACAGTTTCTTGGTCTTGCATCATACTTCCGTCGTTTTATTCCAAGCTTTGCCAGTTTAGCTATTACATGGTTACCGACACATGACGAAGTACACAAGAAAATTGTGCACATTCTTACTTCAGAGCCGGTTCTGACGATTTTCAACCCAAATATGCCAGTAGAATTACACACGGACGCTAGTTCTGAGGGTTATGGTGGTATCTTGATTCAAAGAGAGAATAGTCTGCCACATGTGATCGCGTACTATAGCCGTCGTACTACAGAAGTTGAATCGAGATACCACTCATATGAGTTGGAAACCTTGGCAGTGGTCCGTGCGGTCGAGAATTTTCGCCATTATCTCTATGGACAACATTTTACAGTCTATACAGACTGTAACTCGTTAAAGGCGTCTAAAGCTAAAGTAGATTTATCCCCTCGTGTTCACCGTTGGTGGGCGATTTTGCAGGCATACGATTTCGACATCGTGTACAAAGAGGGTCGTACCATGGGACATGCCGATTTTCTTTCGCGAAATCCGTTCATAGCATCAGAACCAACTAACAATGTCGATCACTCTATTTCATCATCTAGGCAACGTACACAAGTTAATTTTGTAGAGCTCCACAATAGTTGGCTCCAGGTCGAGCAAAAACGAGACCCTGAAATTATAGATCTTATAAGACAACACGAAAATAACGAATTACCGGAGAAGATTGCTCATACCTACGATGTCCGAGAAGGCGTCCTTTATCGCAAAGTTGAAAGAAATAAGACGAGTAGTTGGCTTCCTATAGTTCCGCGATCCCTTATTTGGACACTGATTAGTCATGTCCATAGTGAAATTAAACACTTAGGACCCGAGAAAACTCTCGACAAGATTTACGAACAATACTGGTTCCCGCAGATGTCCAAAAATGTTCACAAATTCATTGATTCATGTATCGTTTGTAAAGCTTCCAAAGGCCCCTCAGGTGCCCAACAAGTCAGATTACACCCTATCCCTAAAGTCAGTGTCCCTTGGCATACAATACATATAGATATCACAGGCAAATTAAGCGGCAAGAGCGATAGAAGAGAATACGCATCAGTCATCATAGATGCTTTCACAAAATATGTTCTTCTTGAGTATATTCAATCTTTAGACGCAGCTTGTGCAGTGAAAGCTTTGAGAAGAGCCGTATCGCTGTTTGGTGCACCAAAGAGAATAATAGCAGACCAGGGTAGATGTTACATAAGTCTTGAATTTAAAGAGTTTTGCCGTACACACAACATTGAGCTGCACCTGATAGCTACCGGTTCTTCTAGAGCAAACGGCCAAGTGGAAAGGGTAATGCGTACACTTAAAGGCCTACTCACGATCATTGAGAATGATGCTAATAAGGTTTGGCGAGATGAATTAGATGAAGTACAGTTAGCTTTAAATAGCACTAGGTCTAGAGTAACAGGGTATACGCCAACAGAATTAATGTTCGGGATACGTGCGCAATCTTTAGGTATCTCACAAATCTCTCCCGACTCGGAGTCTTCGTCTTCTTCTTCTCGAAGTGACTTAGATACTATAAGGAATCATGCGTCTCAAAATATTTCAAAGGCGGCCGAATGGTAAACTGAGAGTTTTAATAAGGGTAAGGCTGCTTTTAGGCCCTTTTTGCTAGGCGATTTTGTCTTTATAAAAAGCAGCGAAAGAAACCAAACAAAATTAGCGAGAAAGTTTAAGGGCCCTTTTGTGATAGTTAGAGTTTTAGATAACGACAGATACGAACTAAAAAGTATTAACAGATCCAACCGTATCTATAAGTACTCGCATGATAATTTGCGCGCGGTTCCCGGAGGTTTTGAAGGTCTGGTAGACATAGCTTCGACGTTACTAAATGATGATGAGAGTGATGAGGAGGCCGAAACGGCGGTCGATGAAGATGAAATGGGTCAAGTGGATGCGTCCGACAGTGATCCGACAGTCTCAATCTCTACCGAACACACGTTAACCGGTTCTTCAGTCACTCTTACAGCATCTGAAAATGATTCTGATTTTCATGTAGGCAGTCATCAAGTTGAAATACATAGAAGTAAGTAAAAATCTGATGGTCATGTAGTTGATAGAGTTGCTGACGGAGACTTCTGAATAGCTGGACAGGTGGGCCCAGTACGCCTCATCCAAGTTAAATTTACGTCGAGCGGTTGAAAGGGCCTAGCACGCCCGGGCCATGATTCTGTTGCTAGATGAAGGGGCCTTGTATGCCCGATCTATGCAGAATTATTCTTTTGCTTGAATAATTATTGAAGGGGCCTCGTATGCCCGATCCAAGCTGTAAATAGCAAGGTTATAGTTGGATGAAGGGGCCCTGTATGCCCGGTCCGCGGCGGGAGGAATAACCGGATGAAAGGGCCTTGTATGCCCGGTCCGCGGAGGAAGGAATAACCGGATGAAGGGGCCTCGTATGCCCGGTCCGTGGAGGAAGGGATAACCGGACGAAGGGGCCTTGTATGCCCGGTCCTCCTACTTCCTTGTAACACTTAAATCTAGTCTCTTAGCATTTATAATGTCAGGAGCTTGGCCGAGCAGTAGCTATAATAATTGATGTCTCTGTCTTACAGATCCTGATGAGTAGAGAAGAATAATACATTCAAACACACGTGGACGTGCGTCTGTCAGTGTTGGCCGTGACGGCGCGTCGAGTAAATCAACTCGATCCAGCTAGTTGATTTTATGATTCTATAATTCAATTAATCGATTGTGTGATTTTTTATGATTTCCGAACGAAAACAGAGTTGTCACTCTTGACGTAACACCGGTCACTGGAGAGGCGGCCATCTTGACTTGAGTGTCACTGTGGAGTGTGGGTACTGGGTAGATCTTCTTGAGCATCGATTGAGTGCGCACGCATCCACGTGATCGGTGGACGTTATATTTTGTTAATCCATAATTATTTAAATGATCTATAGTAATTTTAGTATTGTGATTTTATTAAAGTAATTGTGAATATACCTTCAATTATTTCAAAAGCGTATTTTATTAAAATAACATCTCCTCGCCCGATAACTCACGCCACAATATCTAACGGATAACCTTTATATAATGGAGGGCCATTCTGATAAGAGCGAAGTGCCTTTAAGTATAATAAATGCATAATGTTTGTCGAAGCCTATGTATTTAACGATCTACTCAAATTCTGCTAATATAAAAACGTATTGGTAGTTCTTTCTATATGATATATTTGGTAAATAAAAAAACAAAAAATTCGGATTTCTCGGATATCGACTTTTGAAAAGAAATAAAAAAAATTAGAGTAAATTTTTTATTACAATATAGAATACTTAAGATAACTATAAATTATTAAATACTGATATACAATAAAGACCTTACTTATTCTTCGGAATATAACGCTCGTTCAGTGGGAGTCTTTCTGAAATAATCATTAACGTTGCTCATAAATTTCCCCATAAGAATCTTAAAAGCTGGATACCGCAGAAGTTTATCAATAGTTTGCCAATTTTCGTTCAAGTATTCGTTTGCTGCTGCAGCTAAAACAATAATAGCAGCGTTGTAAACATTAAAGAACTTAAAAAAATATACGTTAGCATAAATATATTACTATTGCCGGCTTAGACATCATTTTATTTTGATTCAAAAAGTCGGAGGAGAGGTTTCGGGTTAACACCAATGACATTTTGGAAGTTACGTGTATCACAAAGAGCGATGATTCCGACACCAATACCGTGTGGGTCATAAAAATGCGGCAAGTCTAGGCTTAACAGCCGCTGCCTACACCTTCAGTTAGAAAGGGGCATGAAATTTTAAAAAATAAACTGTCAATGACAAAGTGTTAATTCTGTAGCGTAGACGACATAACATATTATTTAAAATAGAAATTAGCGAATACTATGACTACTGTATAAAATGTAAGGTAAAAAAATAGCGGATACTAATTAGCTGATCAATATCGAGACCGCGTGTATTCAAATTAAGCAATCTTATAGCTACGTGTTTAAGATTGAAATTATCTTGGCATATTATATACAGAAATGATTTGCATTTTCTGTAGAGTCCCTGAGATAAAAAAAAACCAAGATAAACAAAGCTGGGCAAAATTTTACAGCTCGTTAATCTTAAATGACGTTAATCACAATAGTATTGTGTGATACTAGTGACATCATAACTTCGGATTCTATTTTTGGTATAATTTGTTAAATTATGTTAGGGAGTGAAAAGATTTTCTTTTACTTTAATATCATTCTTAGTCACTGTCTCATCTTGTTTTACCCAATATCATGTGATAAAGTGGCATAATATTGTACTATTTTTATGGGATAGGGGGGCAAACGAGCAGGCGTGTCACCTGATGGTAAGTGACCAGCGCCGCCCATGGGCACCACCAACAAATATAGTGTTACAGTTGCGTTGCCCACCTTTAATGGGGATAGGAAAGCATGGAGAAGTGAGGTGGGCCTCCGGGTACCTCTCTCACCGTGCGAAACGCGGCATGAGCCACTTTACGTCGATCTTCTGAGAGGTTGTGGTATTTCACCCATTCATGTAACGAACTGCTTGGGTCTACCACTGAAAATGGCATTCATGAAATGGTTTTCATGTCTTTTTTATACATTTCAAATATTAGTATCTTATATCTTTAATTGAGCAATTCTTGTATATATATATGTTACGGTAAATCTGATTAATTGAAAAATTTTAATATTTTTACAAAATTATTAATAATAACCACATGTTTTGGTAAATGTGAATAAACGATCGAAATTTATTACTTTTAGTAGTAATTATTAATAATTCACGACACATATTGGTAAAAGTTATAAAATAAATAAAAACCTAATGTTTTTTGACCAGCAGGTATTTATTTATAATATTAAACACAGTCTTACAATTATATTAATTAGAGATCACACAAACAAGGTTAAAACTAACCTAACCTAACCACTATTTCACTCACCTCATCGTCACATATCCAAACATAAATGCGCGAGTAAATTATTATACTTATTACTTAAACCGAAAACGAATTATTATCACAAACATAAGATAACAGTAAATCAAACTAAAATTTTGCAATACCGAATTAGTTAGAACTGGGGAGCAATTTTTAAAATCACTCAAATTCAAATGACAAATGATGAGACCTTCAGTCTATGGAGAAAGCATAGAGGGCAGGAGACAGGTTTAGCCGGTAAGAGTCCGGCACTACCCAAACTACCTCATACGTGACGTAGTTTGGGTGTCCATGAGGATTCCGACTCCTGACTAGAAAAAAAAACCTAAAACCTAACCTAACCTAAACAACTAACTAACTCTAGTAAGCAACAACAATTAGCGTGCACGTGCTTTTAAAACAATAACACCGAGCCAACTAAACCGAGCCACTTATTACATTTATCACCACTAGGGTTAAACTATTAATAATAACCGACAAATGTGATAAATGTGTCACTTTAACCTCGACTTTCGGTAATTATTAATAATAATAGATAATTATTAATAATCTTCAATTATTCACTCTTACCGTGACATATATATATATAATTGGAATCTCGGAATCGGCTCCAACAATTTTCATGAAATTTAGTATATAGGGGGTTTTTTATCTTTTCGTTTTTTTTTTCTTTTCTTTCAGTACGATCGAAAAATATTATTCCTATTTCATCATTTTATTAGTATGTAATTCATACTGAAATATAATTTCAAAAAACACAATTTATAAAAACATACCGAGCAAAGCTCGGTCATCCAGGTACTCAATAATTATATGCGACAGTGAATGGGATTTGATATTTTCCAAAACAACTTACATTTTTCTTCATTACCGTCAATTAAATTTTTAAATTCATATACAACTTTTCTTCTAGCCTCAGTGTCTACGTGGAGATTTTTGTTTAAATAGTGTATCTTTCCGTCTCTATCAATGAAACTGTACAAGTCGCCAGTCATAAGAAGTGCGTAGTCATCTGAAAATAATAATAATTTAAAATATTATTATTTTATTACTATTGTCCAAGATATTATTAAATGATGCTGTTTTATTTCCACATCATTTCTTATAAATAAAACGTTATTTTGCGTTTTCTATTCAACAAAAAAATACTTCTGTCCGATTTCTCATATATTAGGGGAGAGTAGGGAAATGGGAGTCAGCGGGCAATAGGAGTCACTCTCACAAAGACGAAACACTACATGAGACCGACGCGTAAACAGCGTCCTCAGCCCCCATTTCAGGTCCATGCACAGCCACGAAGGGGTCGCGCTAGTCAACTGAACTGAACTGTGTTTTGTTTTTGTGCTCCGTTGATGTATTTTTACGTTAATGCAAATTAAAAGATAAGTGCCGAATATCTTGCAGTATACGATTATAACATTTACACTTACTGAGTTAGACGTTCCAAATCGTGATGTGCAGTTCAGATTGTATCAGTGTGTTAAAGATTTTTTTTATTTTTATTTATTGCTCATTAGTGTAGTTGTGGGTAATGAGAGTCAGGTGTCTCCCATTACCCGCAAGTGATTGCAATGAAGAAAAAAGGAGGTAAAACAAAAGAGAAAACATGGAAAGGCAAGAAGAAGAGACATGAGAAGGAAAAAAGACCAAAGTACAGAAGAAGGGTCCTGAAAAGGCAAAGCGCCAAGTTTTAGCGCATTCCAGGACGATGAGAATGATGATGCAGAAGATGCTGGAAACAGATGCCTAGTATGCGACGAATTTGGAAGAAACAAAGAGATGTGGTACAGGTGTATTTCGTGTGGGCTATGGGCTCACGCGGAGTGCACTGGATGGGAGTCAGCTGAAGCTTTCGTTTGCGACGTATGCTAGATTTTATTTGACTCCGATTGCCCCTACGGTGATCACCATTACCCCTATGTTGGTGTAATGGGAGTCAAATCTGTTTTATTTTTAAACTTTTATAATTGCCAAAATTGATTGCTAAAGGGACTGCAATTGATCTCTAATAATAGTTCAATAAGTAAATTGTATTTAAAGACTGTTGCAATAAATACTTTCTTTTTAATTAAAATGTTATTCGAGTTTATGCTTAAGTGACCCCCATTACCCTCTTTTACCCTACGACTGAAGAACAAGTCAAATAATCTCACTACCCATATTCGCAGTTATTACATTAAGTCTATATTAAGTCTATACTATTATTGTAATAACTGTGAATCTGATTAATAACGAATAAAATTGCAAAGAGCACTGTCTCAGATCGTATTTAAACTGGTAACCATTTTTTTGTCTTGACCTTCCCGCTGTTTAAATCCCAAGATATATTATCAAAATCTTATCTGATAGAGATATTTGATCCCATAGAAATTGGTGGAGAAGCCATCGCTATATTTTCAGCTTTTTTAATCGTTGAAAGTTAACAGGCAAAACTATCAAGGTCTACATCAACAATCCGGTACCTTCCAAACAGATCAAAGTACTTTATTATATACCAACCAAGCAATCTACTGACTAAACAAAGCGTGTACAAGTGGCAAGGTCTGGATCGGGAGACCAAGGGTTTCCGTCGGTCTACGAAATCGTTAGGTCTTTTTAAGAATAAAAAGTGCGTAGCACCCCAAACTGACGATGAGATATATGACTTTGGATCTGGTGAAATAAGAGTGTCAGGATAGCGATAGCATAGCTTTTCCAAAACCAAAGTCTCTTCATACGTAAAGATAATACGTGTTATATATATATAGTGTTTAAAAATAATTATTAAAATCTACTTACACAAATCAATTTTGAATTCACCATTTCCCTCCACATATATTGACTCTATGTCGCCTTTTGCTTCATACTGTCCCTCCAATATCAAATGTTCGCATGCCAAAAAGTAGTTGTAAGTTATAATATCCTTGACATCAATTCTAGAAATAGGATATAGTTTAATTATTTATTATTTTTTTATAATATATAATTTTATACAATCTAAATCCGTCACAACTCTTTTGTTCTTATTTGTATCGGCACGCTTTTTTCTATACGTAAGAATATTAGGCCAGGACTCGCCGAATTTTTGAATTTTTGAGTCCTAAATTATAACAGGTGGTGGAACCTATCGGGATGCATCCCACACAATGTTTTTTTATGTGTAGGAGGGCAAACGAGCAAGCGGATCACCTGATGGTAAGCAAACTGGACACCAGCAACACATATAGTGTTACCGTTGCGTTGCCGACCTTAAAGGGAGCAGGATAGGAAAGGATGGGGAAGGGGGGTGGGCTTCCGGGTACCTCTCTCACCGAATAAAACGCGGCCACTTTACGTCGATCTTCTGAGAGATCGTGGTATTTCACCGGTCGAGCCAGCCCATTCATGCAGCGAACTGCTTGGCTCTACCACTGTTGTAAACTAATGTTTGTTATTTATGTTGTCTAATGACCACCATCGATAAAAATTATTTTTATGGGATCATAATTTACTTTATCTTGAGATGCTCAATTCATATCTACAATCTTTGAAATTAAGTGGAATTCATTGCGTCCATGATAATATAACAATATTATGGAGGCGATGTTTTAGTTGTTGTTGTTAGGTCATTGGTAATATAAATAAATATACTTTATAATTAGAAAAACGATTTGCGCATTTTTGTTTCTCCTCAAAATTCTTAACAAGCGTAAAAGTATAATATGATTTATAGGGTGATCAGGGTCCCATACTCTACCTATCCTTACCATGATATCCTTCAAGAACTAAGATGACAGAACAATGACTAAGAAGTTCCATGATAATCAGTTGATTTATGTTGTCGGGAAAGCGTGGGTTAAAAATAACCATGCATTCACCTTTAAACGTACCGAGAGGGCAGTACGAAGTTAGTAGAGGTCAGCTACTATAATATAAATTAGGAGTAAATACTATTTTAATAATTTAAATTAAGAAGATTTATTTCTTAGATTTTCGCGAATCACATTCATAACATTGAAACAACTTTTTATGGATTATATCGCGTTTATTTAGAACTTATTTTCTATTTGTTTCCCGACGTTTCAAATTCTTTACAGAGATCATTTTCACGAGTAATATTCATTGGTTTATTAGTTCTAAATAAACGCGATATAATCCATAAAAAGTTGTTTCAATGTTAATTACATTTATCAATATCGATAACTAAAAACTTTGTGACTGGTATGGCAATAGGTTCGCCACCTATTTCATTTGGGACGTTAACATCATGGCGAGACGAGGCTTAACAGCCGGGTTAACAACAGTGTATGCATGCATGATGACAAAATTATGTCTAAGTTTGGTGACATTCTTGCAAACCCAAGCGATGTATTCGGCAGGTGGAGTGAGTATTTTGGGGAAATGTACGAGTATGTTCCGGATGTGGGCGCCACGAGTGAGCCTACGGCTGACACCGCTGCGCCAACATCTGATGAGGACATTACTATGGAAGAGATTGAATGGTCGATACGAAGTATGAAAAATGGTAAGGCAGCTGGAATTGATGTGATGTCTGCTGAAATGATCAAACACGGTGGAACCTGTGTCCGGGACGCTTTCCTGACCTTGAGCAATCTGTGCTGGAGGTCGGGTAAGGTTCCCATGGACTGGAGGCGCGCTGTCATCGTGCCCTTGGATAAAGGTAAGGGATCACGTATGCAGTGCGCCAGTTACAGGGCCATCAGTTTGATCAGTTTAGCAGCAAAAGTGTATGGGAAAATTATTGAAAGGAGAATGAGGGTGATATCTGATGGAGTGTTGTGGGAGGCTCAGGGTGGTTTCAGAAGCGGATGAGGGTGCATGGATCAGATTTTTTCTCTCCGCAACATCGTGGAGAAACAACTGGCTGTTAACCGAAAGGTTTTCTGCGGTTTTGTGGATCTGGAAAAAGCGTTTGACAGAATGTTACGAAAGGATCTGTGGGATATATGGGGGACTAAGCAGATATACAATGCAAAAGCGGACGGATGTAGGAGTCGAGGACGGCCAAGACACACATTCCAAGACCAAATAGAACGTGTTCTGGAGGAAGGTGATGTTAAGAGCCTCAAAAACCGACGCGCGTGCATGAAAAGAGTTATGAAAGTCAACGAAGCGAGTGAGGTGTGTAAGAATCGTGCCCTATGGCGCTCTGTTCTCTCTGCCTACCCCGCAAGGGATTTGGCGTGAAGTTATGTATGTATGTCATTGTATGTATGTGTGTATGTATGTATGCATGTGTATAATAATACACGTAGATTAATACGACAAACATTCGTTAAATCTACATAATAATGTAGATTTATCAAACGTTTGTCGTATCAATCTACTAATAAAGCTATCATAAATCACTTACTCCACTTTTTCTGGAACACAGTTTCTCAACCCAGTTAGATCGGTACTATTTGCTTTGTAACTGAAGGTACGTTGGTTCACACCAAAATAGCCCACATGTAACGGATCTGAAGATGGTACCTCTTCACCGTTGCCATCAACTATGTCTAAGTGTATCCTTTTTAGTGCTTGCAGTAGACAATCGCTGTCTTCGAAATCGCACTGAATTTTTCTAGCACCTGAAATTAAAGTCGCATGCTGATATGTAATTTAATTCTCCGGAAACATGTCTCACCGAACAAAACGCGGAATGAGCCACTTTGAATTCTGAGGTTCTTCTGAAATTCAGAGAAGCCGTGGAATTTCACCGGCCGAGCCGGCCCATCTATGTAACGTACTGCGTGGCTCTACCAATGTAGTTATACACGTGTATGTATGTATGTATGTATGTATGTAAGATCACATATATAAGATATATATGAAAAGTTACACGTTTTTATTTAAATAACACGTGTTTACATGATTACATACTTCTGAATCATAATACTTCCAATTGAGCTGCTTTAGTTATTTGGTCATAATATATCTATTTTAATTTACTATTACTAATTTCTTTAAAAGATATGATCTGTTTTATTCTGTATCCCACTAATTCAGATGGTAACGATGTTAGACTAACTTAAATTTTACATTTAACAGCCTATTTGGTTCAGAAATAAAATAGTTCTTTTTGAAATAAACTATCACCTAAATAAATTAAATTATAAAACCCCCGTCAATTTGATTTATTTATCTTAATGATCTGTTTAATATATCAGTGATGTCAGACAAAGGTCTGTGATAGAATTCTATTAATACAGGAGGAATTACTTATATAATTTATACAAAATAAAGAAAAGAAAATACTCACTCAAAATATTTTGGTGGCAAAGCACAGCAAAAATCACCAGTCTCCTTATAAACATTTTAAAGGATGTACATCATGTACGTCTTATCTCTCGTGTACACCAAATCGCTTTTAAGGATATTAATGATTTCTCATCCGCATATATATATGTTAATTTTACGATCGAGCTAGCTTGGAGTCACTCAAATGTTCTCACTTCATTACACTGCTATATATGACAAAAGTAATATTAACATACATTTATTTTATTTTTTGGATAATTATAAATATTTTTTCTATCAAATCACATTTTAGTCAAAATTACTTACAATGCATTGTTAAAAATCATTATTAAGTAATGATTTTTAACAATGCATTGTCAATTTTAACTGGGTATTATTTAGTATAAAACAATCTTTGAATGTGTTGCTATATTATGGTTTTTGTGAATTTTCTTTACGATTAAAATCTATTACTTAGATAAAAAAGTTAAAGAATTTTATAAAAAATTTACTATGGCGTATAACTTGGAACTAAACTCACACGTCTCTCGTTCTGTCTTCAATATTTAAAACAGAAACATTATTTGTTTTATAAATTATTGTCACCTTTTATGTGTGATGCAAGATTACATGCAAAGATTTGTATAACCTCGTCGTTGAGTTTACAAGGTTTTTTGAAGTGTAACTTCTAATGTCTCGTACAACCGTTTAACGCTTTTAACGCCCCCTTGCGGCCACAAATCATATTACATATTAATAACACGGTCGAATTTGAACCAGTCTATATATAAATCCAGGAAGAGAATTGCTTAAGCGTGATTTTTGTCTGTACATAGACATCTAGTAGCTAGCGGTGGCACTATACCACTCATTTAATATTTATAAAGCATAATAGTTTGTTTTTTTAGATTAGCTGCCATTGATACAATACTTAGATGTAGCATCTAAATATACAATTATTGAACTTCTTCAAAATATATGTTTGTGGCATAAATAAATAATTATTAAAGACAACGTGATCTCAGTTCAATCATGTTAAACCAGTCCGATCCGGTTGTGACATTTTTATATTTCATATATAGGTCTCGGTGGTCTAGTGGTCGACCACACGGCTGACGGCTTTTGATCCAGAGGTCGCGGGTTCCAATCCTGACACTGGCTCACACCAATGACTTTTCGAAATTGTTTTCGGTAGTTATGTGGGATAAATATCAATGACTAAAAACATTGTGCCCGGTATGGCAATAATTTCGCCACCTATTCTATTTGGCGTCCCAAATAGAATAGGTGGCTTAACAGGCGCTGCCCACACCTTCGAGTAATAAAGGCGTAAAGTTATGTATGTATGCATGTATGTATATTTGCTTATGTCAGAGTACGGGATCGTTCTAAAGCGAGACCATCTAGGATTCATAAAAGTCAGTCGTGAGATTAAAACCAAATGGTGTCTTCATTAAAAGAATTAGTATCAATTTATGAACAAACCACTCAATAATGCGGTCGAACACCTATGCAAATTGGATTTTAAAACTAATATTATAAAGTCAGTGTTATTTGTCATATAATAAAGTGAATATTTAAAAGAGATATATTCGTTTTTATCTAGAAAATTCTAAATAACTGGTTAAATATCTGACGACATGCTTTAAATATGCTGTAGATACACTACTTACTTTCCGCAGCTTTACTCGTATTAAGTAAAAAAAAAACAAAACGGGAAAATACGGTAGCATTTCAATGATGGACAAACGATAATTATTGTAATTATCTTTGCTGACGTATTCAAAAGCAACATGGGCTAGTTTGTTTTAAGAATTGAGATTTGCAGGAAATTTGATTTGTCCAGTGGTCGAGCACACGGCTTCTGATCCAGAGGTCCACCAATGACTTTTCGAAAGCCTAACAGCTACTGCCTACACTTTCGGGTAACAAAGGCGTGAAGTTATGTTGTTTGATTTGTTTTTTTACTTAATACGAGTAAATCTGTGGAAAGTAAGTAGTGTAATACAATTGATTAATTTTATAGTTTATAAATAACAATATATGTATCGATAATTCAGATTTTGCGGGAAGAATATCTGTAGAGATCTATGTCTACAGATATTTATATTTTCTAAAATTCATAAATATCAACAATCATAAGATTGTGACGTAAGTTATTACTTACTGCACTTGACTACAACATCAAGGAAACCGGCGTATTTCCATACCATCGTATCGCCAATTAGCAAATTAAACAAAAGATTGGACTATTTGCATAACTCTCATGGCACACATACCATTTTAATATATATTAATACTAGCTGACCTGGCAAACGTTGTCTTGCCAAAATTTTAAATTAAAAAAAAAGGGGTTAATCGTAGGGGGTTGAAAATTTATGGTTGTATGTATTTTTGTATCCCGTTTTATAAAAAGAATAAAAAAAAATAATATATCGAAAACTTAAAAAAACAAAAATAAGGGGAGAGCTACCCTTAACATTTAGGGGATGAAAAATAGATGTTGTCGCATTCTCTGACCTACCCAATATGCATACAAAATTTCATAAGAATCGATTAAGCCGTTTCGGAGGAGTTTAACCACAAACACCGCGACACAAGAATTTGATATATTAGATTGTTTTGGAACTTTACGCCTTTTCACTACGTAGGTATAAGCAGTTACAGTACGTGTGCTTTGACATGAAATTCTTTTGATCCTATGCATTAGTATGCAGAAGGTATTATTATACATTGAGCACATTTTTGTGAATTATGGATATTTATTATATTATAATAATATTATCTTGAACACAATACACACAGAGCCTTATAGAGCCAAGCTAAATAACTAAATACTTTTGTTATGGCAACTAAATAACGAATATTAATACATACTTTTTTAACATACTTATAATACATAGAAAAACACCCAGACATCATACAAACCTTCACCAGAGCACAAAACTTGTACTCTGGTGAGAATTTAACCTACCATCCTCGATTTTGCAGTCGGTAGTTTTACCAATACACCACGAGTCAGTGATGTGAGCCAGGATTAGAAGCCGGCCCTTTGGCCAAGTGTGGATAAGTTTTATCGTGAAAATAAAAGTTGTCTTCAGATATTTATAAATTTGATATACATAATAAGTGTTCTAGAGGAAGGTGATGTTAGGAGCCTCAAAAACCGACGCGCGTGCCTGAAAAGAGTTGTGAAAGTCAACGAAGCCAGTGAGGCGTGTAAGAATCGTGCCTTATGGCGCTCTGTTCTCTCTGCCTACCCCGCAAGGGATTTGGTGTGAAGTTATGAAAGTATGTAAAATACATAAACAATTAATATAACCATTCTACATCTTTATACGTCTTACTTTTTAATAAAAAGGAAGAGGATGATATGTAAGACTATGATGAATGGTATAGAAATGAGAACTGAGTTTCTCTGTAAATTAAATTAAAAGTAGCCCAAGTTTGAACCTAAAAAGATGTTATATGACTTAAAGCTAAGTCACCCAGTGTGACAAACTTCATGAACGATTCGAAGATCAATTTTTGAAACTTACCTTTATAAAAAATATAATATAAACAATAAAAGCTTCAAATTCCAAAATTGTAATTAATATCAAAAATCAAAGTATTTAAAAAAAATACAAAAAACCAGGCAAACTAAGCAAACATGCTCGTGGTAGGCTACTTTCAGTGATAACATATTTTAAATATAATTGTTTTATAAGCCTTTGCCATAGACACATAAAAAAATGCAATAAAAAAGGGGATTAAATAAAAATTAAACATTGATAAACATATATAACAAAAAAAAATTTCTAAAACGAATATCACGTATTCTAACAAGTTGTTCTCGAAAAAATCAATTACAAAATCACAATATCATAATCTAAATAATTTTACAATGTACATAAAAGTTAGTTAAATAAATTATGTTCAATTAAAAAATGGGGAGTCCCTCCGCACTATAGAAGTGAAACTTTGAAACAAACATATATTTATAACACGCTTAATTTAAAAAGAGCACATCTTACTTACATTACGAAGGGCCACGTGGTGCATTGGTAAAATTACCGACTGTGGACAGGCGATTGGCGGGTTCGATCCTTACTCGAGTATAAATCTTAATATGGGTCTGGGTAGAATTTGGTAATTACTCCTCTATTTAAGAGGACCCGCCATATTCAACGTCGCATTATTCTTTGATTTAGGTACTCCTCCAAGCTCAAGCCCATTTGATACCCATATTGTAAAAATTCATTAAAATACTTATTCCGCAATATTGGATTTAGAATGACGTCACATTTTTCAAGATACTATCGAAAAGCCCTTTTATTTGATACCCAAAAAAGCATTAAAACTATCTGTGAATGAGAGCGACTTTGAGTTGGTGTAACCTGATGGTATTGTTATATCACAAGTAAAACTAATAATCACTTTGAACTTTGAAAATGTATAATGTGTTGAAATGTAAATTATAAAAGGCATGGCACTTCAAATAGATTGTGATTAACAGACATAAAATAGAATGGTCAACATTATCATAATGGTGTCTGTAGAGATATATATTCCAAATAGCTCTATCTATCTATCTCTATTTAACTAGCTCTATCTATCTAATGTTGTTTAGGTATGCTTTGCAAGATTTTAAATGTGATGAATTAAAAAAGAAATTAGAATTTATAAGTTTATAATTTCCAAAATATTCGTAATTATATCCAGTAACAAGTAATATATTGGTTCAAATCACGACTAATTCTAGTATAAGCACAAGCTTTGTTGTCTTTCAGGGAGTAAAATTAATTTATCGTCACATTATCGTCGTTTTTACGTTGATCGGTTTTACACTTTACAGTTGGAGTATAATATACTCCAACAATTCAACATATTATGTTGAACATTTTTAATAAAAGCACATAAAAACAAATAGAGTGGAGTACCTACTCAATACCTACTGTCAGTGTTACGTTTGTCACGAATGTTTACTAATAATATGTTTTTACGTTTTCGGTCATAGATGTCGCAATACGCAAACTTATTAAATCGCGCTATGGTTTCACTACCGCAGGGTTTATATATGATTGATATTCCAAATCAATTATAGTACCTCCACTTGCCACTAGATGTCTGTGTACTATTAAAATTCAAGCTTAAGAAATTGAAAAGTTAGCTTCATATAATACTTCGATGTTTTAAAGTACTATTATATCTCAATATATATTGCCCCGCGAGGGCCGCAAGGGGGCGTTAAAAGCGTTAAACGCTCTTGCAAGAGACATTAGAAGTTTCACTTCAAAAATGCTATTCATTTATCATATCGTACTGCTTCTTCCGCGGGAATATTCTTAAAATAATTATTGACATTTAACACAAATTTTGTCATGAGAACTTTGAAAACTAGAAGCTGTAGAGTTTTGTCCACGATTTGCCAATTATCATTAAAATAAGTGTTTACCGCTGCAGCTGAAACATTTAAAATACGATATTATATCATTGTCATTGCATAGTATAAAACAAAGTCGCTTTTCGCTGTCTGTCCACTTATATTCTTAGATCTTTGAAACTATGCAACGAATTTTGATGCAGTTTTTTAATAGAACAGGGTGGTTTTTATGTATAATTCATGTAGTACAAAAAGGCAATATTTTTTTAGATTTATCACTTTAATTGCAAACGTTGTAGAAATTACTTTTGATGCGGAACAAAGTTAGCGGGCTCAGCTAGTTAACTAGGAGGTCAATATCATTCGTGTTGATCTTTCGGAAAAAAGTAAAATAGCTAATTTTGTAAGGATTTTTGGCATTTTTACCATTACCATACCATTTGGCACTTTTACCATTTGATTATTGAGTAACTTTACTCCTTGACCTGTATTCTCTTTTTTACGCTTGAACTTAACTTTTTCTATGTCCCAGAAGGAATAGGTAGCTGTTAATATTATTAATCTACCACACTCAATTAACAAAGTCAATTCCTTAAAGTCATTGCTTTCACACAGAACTCAAACTCAACAGCAGAAGCAAAAAATCAATAAAGATGAGAATCTTTATTGATTTTTTATAAATAAGTTTATATTATTGAAAAGCAAATCTTTACGATACAATTTCGTACCTTCTTATACATAAAACATAATTGTATTTAAAATAACTGAGGTACCTAGCTTACGTCTAACGAGTTTACAGTCATCCTTGATGACAAGAATCTGTCTTTGAACTTTAATATCGCAATATCTTCTAGTTAATAAAAGTCAATAAATTTTCAGTTACGTAATTCTGGTAGCTTAAGGACATTTACCGTTCGATAATATCTAGATGTTACATATATTTCAAAAGTGAAAAATAAATGTTAAATTTTAAACTACTTACATTTTTCCTCGTCGCCATTAAATACATTTTTAAATTCATATACCACTTTTCCTTTACACTCGGTGTCTACATTGATCTTTTTGTTGTAAGAATGCAACTTTCCATTTTGATCGAAAAAAGTACCTAGTTCACCTGACGTTAGTAGTTTGTAGTCATCTAAAAAAAACTATTACCAGTTTTAATCAAATAATTTAGAAACAACAAATTGCAGCATTGACATTTTTATGGGATAGGGGCCAGAACAGCAAGCAGATCACGTGGTGGTAAGTGACTAGCGCCAATCAATGGACACGTGCAATACAGATCGTTTCACAGTTGCGTTGTCGGCTTTTAAGAAAGCTGAAGGACCCTTTCCTATGCTTTCGGTCGGGATTAAAATATAAATGAAGGGTAGACTTCCAGAATCCACTTTATCTGAGAAGTCATGATGTCATCAGTCAAGCCAGCCAATTTATGCATATGAATACTGTTTGTGGGTCCCATAATAATTCGTACTGTTGCCTCATGGGACTAGTCACCCTTTGGCTATTAAAATAAACTACTACCAAACTCTTTTTCATCATCATCCAAAAACCTGCTTGAAAAGGTTGTATGAATAAGTTTTTGAGAAATTGGCACCGCGCATATAATGTCACAGGAGCTTCATTTCCTCCTTTGGTGACGGTTACCGCTTACTATGATTGATGGGCTTTTGCGCTTATTATAAATCAGCGTGATTATTTTAAAAACAATAAGGAATGAAAAGAGTTATGAAAGTCAACGAGGCGAGTGAGGTATCTAAGAATCGTGCGTTGTGGCGCTCCGTTCTCTCTGCCTACTCCGCAAGGGATTCGGCGTAAAGTTGTGAGTTTAAGGAATGGCATCATACGTTAACAAGATTCAAATATCTCCACTATACTATTATATATTTTAGCAAACTTATTATTTTACCTTCCTTAAGTTTTATGATGTTAATTCCAAGTTAATTACAAGAGTTTTTGAAAAGTATGACCTATCCTAAACATCTTTTTATTAAACCGCGTCAAAAACCCAAAACTTAACCTAACCCTTAATTTTTATCAGCCTCAATTATCTTCAATTATAAAGTTCGCCGACAATAATATAGCCATATTTACATATACATTATCGAGGTTAGATACACTACTTAAGATTCAAGAACGGCCGAACTGGTTATGGGATCATTCACTCTGAATAATGTACTCTAAATAATAAATTAAAAATATAATAAGATTCTTTGTGTCGCAAATTTTGATCACTATTAATAAAAAATACCTAAATATTATGTTGGTTACAACCATTTTTATATATGAAACAGATTTGGATTATATTTCGTTATTGATTAAAATAATGTAAATCAAGCGTTAAAAAATCGATCAAGTTATATCAAAAGATCTGAAAATATATCTAGTCAGTAAGAAAATCACAAAAAAATAACATATTTAATAACATTTACCGTATCACATAACATAACTTCGCGTCTTTGTTACCCGAAGGTGTAGGCAGCGGCTGTCTTGTCGCGCGCCGTTACGTCCCAAATGGAATAGGTAGCTAACCTATTGCCATACCGGGCACAAAGTTTTCAGTCATCGATATTTGTCACACTTAATTGCATTATCACATTTTATAATTTCACAAATTATCAATAATCTTATTGATAATTTGTGAAATTATAAAATGTATATAATATATGTATATCACTACATAGTATAAAACAAAGTCGCTTTCTCTTTCCCTATGTCCCTTTGTATACTTAAATCTTTGAAACTACGCAACGGATTTTGATGCGGTTTTTTTTAATAGTTAGAGGGTGTCAACGGGGTGGTTTTGATCTATAATTCATGAATAGTGTAGTGAAAAAAAATGATAATTTTCAAGATTTAAAACTTTAATCGAAAACGCTGCCTGTACCCTAAGTGATAAATCAAAACAATATACTACATTATTATACACCTTTAAAAGGTCTATAAAAAAGTCCGCGAGGGCATATGTCTATGTCTTAGGGATAACCCACAATGACCATTATTATTTTTTAACTTTTTACGAGAAATAATGGTTCATTTACGAAGCAATTTTAAACATTACAGCATTAATTTTCATCCAATTAAATGTCTTAAATAGATTGTGCTTTTAATATAGATCAATATAGCCATTTACAGCATGCAATTTAAACTAATATTTACGAAGATATTACAGTATTAACATAGCGGTACATAGCAGTTGCGTTTGCGCGCCAAAACGCGTGCCGATAAATAGCACAAATTGAACTTTTTAAGATTCAAATATTACTAATTTATTTCTTTTGATGCGGAACGAAGTTCGCCGGGTCAACTAGTAATATATATAACGTTAATTTATTTTTAGAATGTCTGTATGAAATGTAATTTTTAACATAGCGCCATCTATTGAAAAAATACTTAATTCTGTCAATAGATAGTAACAGCGCTATCTGTACACAATCATTTGGAATTAACAAATAAAATAAATAATTTACAATAAAATAAAATCGCGATTAAAATGAGATATGACCTATCCTATCTTTTAAGTTGGACCAAACTGCATCTGGTGTGCAATTTACAATAAAATAGGTAGTTTAGGCGTCCATCGCGGATAAACACCGTGTCACGTAATTTAGATACATTCATATGAATATATATAAATTACACAGACAGACACATTAATTTTATTTATATATATAGATTATAGATACTAAAATGTATTGGAACACTTACAAAAATCTGCTTTGTATTTGCCATTCCCTTCCACATGCTTTGATCTTATGTCACCGTTTCCTTTATAGTGTCCCTCTAATGTTATATGATCATTGTCAATTAAATTTAAAAGTAGCAATATTGCTAAAATCGACCCTAAAATAAATAAACCGGTCTAAGTATTTATTATATATACTAGATCTATGTATTTATTTTAAACCGACTTCGAAAAAGCAGGAGGTTCTCAATTCATCTGTATGTATATATTTTTTTATTTATGTATGTTCACCAATATTATTGTCAATTATGGACGGATTTCAGAATTTTTTTTTCCGTTGTATAGTGTTTACCTCCGAGATGGTCCCATTTTCAGCAGGTCAAGCAGATCTTGACTTGATCTTTAATGGGAACCCGGTGAAATCGAAGGCATCTACCAAAAATTGTAGGCGAGTATGGTGTTTTTGTTAAGTAAAAGTGATGTCTTAGGGATATCCTTTACGATGTCAACATTTGATGCTGCTATGTTGATGAAGAAGCAACAAAACTCCTCAACGGTTAGGAGTTTGAAGACAGCACTGCAATTGGTCGATAAAAACTACTTCGTAGTATGCAGGGCTAGCGTGTTGCTTGTGAAGTATGCTTGAATATACACCTTTTCTAATTATTTTTGCAGTGGTAGAGCCAAGCAGTTCGCTGCATGAATGGGCCGGCTCGACCGGTGAAATACCACGACCTCTCAGAAGATCGACATAAAGTGGCTCATGCCGCGTTTCGTTCGGTGAAAGAGGTACCCGGAGGCCCGCCCCCTTCCCCATCCTTCTCTATCCCTTATCCCTTAAAGGTCGGCAACGCAACAGTAATATCGATATTGATCACACATAACTTGTAAAAATATGTAAACTGCAAATCTGATTATCTATTTATATTATCACAGGTATTGATGATGTGAAAACTTACTTGATATGTTCTGGAACACATTTTCCTAGGCCAGATAGAGTGGTACTATTTATTTCATACTTCAAATTGGGATCGATGACTTGGAGAAAATCCAGACGTAAGGGATCCGAAGATTCGACCCCTTTACTACTCGTATCTCCTTTCACGATGTCTGCATGTTTCTTTTTCATGACTTTTAACAAGCAATCACTGTCTAGGAAATCGCATGTACCCGATTTGGCATCTGAAACTTTATAGATTTATTTATATAATAGCTGACCTGGCGAAATTTGTACCGCATCAAATGTAATAAAGAAGTAAATTGTGCACTTATCACTTTTTCTTTTTTACATCATACATGATTTATAGACAAAAACCACCCCGTTGACACCCTCTATCTATTAAAAAATCCGCATTAATATCTGTTACGTAATTTCTAATATGATTCTAATGATCTAAGCATATAAGGAGACAGACAGCGAAAAGCGACTTTGTGTTAAAATTTGAAATAAACTCGATGTGTAAAACAGTTAATTTTATTAATTCTTGTTATGAATAGGAATGGAGTCTATGGCTGTCTGTTATGTTTCAACCATCCATTTCATTGTATTGTTTTGTTAAGTTTTATATATTAAAGTCACGTTTGAGATTGTTAATTATAAACTGAATGTTTTATTTTACTATAGATCCTTAAAGTTTAAGATCTGGTCGTACTTCACAACAAACTATTTTCCTGATTCAAACCCTGAAATCGCGAGCAAGTGCAATGAAACTTACTAGATCAAAACAAGACGAGACTATTAAAAGCTTTTATTTAACTTGCACTGTATGTATGTATGTATGTATGTTCGGTGGAATCTTGCAACTCAATTTTGAAGTAGATATCTCGTACCGATTCAGCTAAAATTTTGTACACACGTTTATTTTAGATGACAATGCATGATATGATGTGTGACATTATTCTATATCCAATATGGCGGACCACCCAAGATGGAGGGATGGATATTTTGAATGCTTTTCTGCGATATGGGTATCAAATGAAAGGGCTTATTGAGTGTAACTCAAAAAATAATATGACGTCATTCTAAATCCAATATGGTGGAATATCCAAGATGGAGGAAAACATATTTTAAGCTTCTGTACAATATGGGTATCAAATGAAAGGGCTCATTGAGAGTAACTTAAAAAATAATGTGACGTCATTCTAAATCCAATATGGCGGATCATCCAAGATAGAGGGACAGTTTTTTTTAATGCATTTCTACAATATGGATATCAAATGAAAGGGCTTGTTAATAGTAGCTCGAAAAAAAATATAACGTCATTCCAAATCCAATATGGCGGGAAAAATATTTGCATTTCAACAATATGGGTATCAAATAAAAGGACTTGTTGAAGTTAAATTAAAAAATAATATGACGTCATTCTAAATCCAATATAGCGGATATTCCACCATATTTGCATTTCTACAATATGGGTATCAAATGAAAGGGCTTGTTGAGAATAACTCGAAAAATTGATGACATTCTAAATACAATACGGTGGACCATCCAAGATGACGGCATACATATTTTTGATGCATTTCTACAATACGACTATGAATTAAAAATTATCATTGCGAATAAATGGAAAAGAAAGCTCCAAGCTGAAATTGAATTAGATGATCTCCATATTGAAGAGCTGGACTGTTTGAAATTAAGCGGTAAAGTAACTTGCAATAATGATGCGTTGAATGAAATGACACTAACCTAGCCAGCTATAACTAAAAATAAAATAATAAATTAAAGCTAAAACCCTTTTTAAAGAAGCTTTTATTTAAGCGCTCTAAAAATAAGAAAATAATATATCCTTAAAAATTTCAAGTATCAACTTAGAGCCTCAGTATGTACAATTTATATAATAATAAAAGCTTGTCGCGATGTTTGACTCCCTATCAGTAGGTAATTAAATTGCAATAGATAATATAGTAAAGTTAGTAGATTAATTTACATGAGTGTTTTGCCCATTTGTTCTCATGACAACCTTACACTCAGAATCGTCCGTGAGTTTTTGATCCAAGGAGGCAATTTTCTCAAGCGCTCGTGTTTTAATATGTTATGTTTTAAATATAACAATAAGTTAAATATCTGTATTTACGGACTATATTTAACTGTGTGTGAAGACCCATGAAAATAAAGCTATATTGATTTGATTTGACATTATAAAATTAGTACAGTTTATTTAAAACTCGCGCGACAAGCTTTTATTATTATATAAATTGTACTGAGGCTCTAAGTTGATACTTGAAATTTTTAAGGAAATATTATTTTCTTATTTTTAGAGCGCTTAAATAAAAGCTTCTTTAAAAAGGGTTTTTGCTTTAATTTATTTTTAGATAGGCCAAAGAGAGTTACCGAGACTCAGAGGTCTGAATAACGACTTTTCAGATTTTTTTATGTGATAGGAGGGCAACCGAGCATGCGTGTCACCTGATGGTAAGTGACCAGCGCCGCCCATGGACACCTGTAACACATATAGTGTTAGTTGCGTGGCCGACCTTTAAGGAAGTAGGATGGGGAAGGGAGGTGGGCCTCTCTCACCGAACGAAACGCGGCATAAGCCAATTTATTCTTGTGAGAGTTGGCCCATTCATGCAGAGCTGCTTGGCTCCACCACTGATATTTTTTATGTCTCCATAAAAGAGTAATAATTTATAATATTATAATTGTTTTTTTCAATTCACACCTTTTTCCACCTAAAAATGTAGGCAGTAGGCGTTACATCTCATTACACCGACTTTTCACCCCAAATTGAATAAATATGTGGCGGTATCTATTGCTATAAAGTAGGCTCTATATGATATCGACATTTATCACACTTAACTTTAAGAAAAATCATTGCCGTGAGCCAGGATTTCCTGACAATGTTTTAAATGTGAAATAATAAAAAAATAAACTTATATATTATGTTTAGATGAAACATTAGAACAACTATAAAGAAATTCCTTAACACCATCTTAAATCAGTTTTAACAATGTCTTATCTCGTACGTGTTGTGCTAGTTATCTAATATATAAAATTCTCGAGTCTAGATGTGCGTAATTGAACTCCTCCGAAACGGCTTGACCGATTCTCATGAAATTTTATGTGCGTGCCAGGTAGGTCTGAGAATAGGACAACATCTATTTTTCATCCCCCTAAATCACAAGGGTAGCCCACCACTCAATTTTTTTTTTAATTTTTCGACATATTTCTGTTTCTTATTTTTTTTATAAAACGGGATACAAAAAATACATGCAACCCTAAATTTTCAACCTCCTACGATCAACCCCTATTTTTTAAATTTGCTTTACAACGTTTGCTGGGTCAGCTAGTTGTTATATGAAAACGGTTTACATCCGTATTTATAGCTTGATTTTCAGAATATAATGAAGTACGTTTACGCAATTAATTATATGGTTCCGTATTTGATATTCTACTGGGGATTGTCGAAAAAAAGGACTCCGCAAAAGCTCTTCATCAGCATCACAAAAATTCGGCATATAATCGAAAAATTACCGGCGGAAAACACCTTTAGATATTCAGGGCGTAAAGTTACAAAGAAACCTAGTATATGAAATTAATAAATCTCTATTTAAGCTTTTTAGTCGTTAATTTAATATTCCTAATGAAAAAATTAAACGAAAGAAATGAAATTTACAAAGAATAAAACCACTAACCAAAACCAATTAAAATACAAAACATGATTAGTTCCATATTTTATTTATAAAATTTAAGTTTAATGATTTTTATGTCAAGTTTGTAATTGAGTAACTTTGGATTAGTGTATTTTTTTTAGATTACTTAGATTCGCTTTCACATTCAAGACAGTGTGATAAAAGGGAATCTAAGCTCCGCGAATTTTAGCTGGTAAATTTTTCCAATTAACTTTTAAGTATATTTTTTATAATTAAAGTCAGATATATGATAGAGAATAGTCAAAGATTTTAATTAAAAAACTAATACAGAACGTCAATTCAAGAATTGCAAACCGGAATTTTCAGAAACAGGTTTCCAAGATTCCCCAATGGTCCGACATGCCATTTAAGAAATAATGTCAAGGCATTGTGTGAAATGCCAAGTCTTAGACTGTTTAAATATATTGTTATGATTTTAATATCAATTTACTTCAATTCCAAGATATCCTTTTACTTGTTATTGTTATATGTTATTGTTTCTCTGTAATATGAGAATAGATTTTTTTTAACAGTTTGAATGTATTGAGTTCGTATGTATCCTACTTCTTTAATACAATTTTCCCTATAGACTAATAGTCTCGATGGTTCAATGGGAGAGCACACGGCTTCTGATCCAGAGGTCCGGGTTCAAATCCTGACACTGGCTCACTCCAATGACTTTTCGAAATTGTTTTCGGAAGTTAAGTGTGATAAATATCAATGACTGAAAACTTTATGCCCGGTATGGCAATAGGTTCGCCACCTATTCCATTTGGGACGTAAACATAACGGCGAGACGAGGCTTAACAGCCGCTGCCTACACCTTCGGGTAACAAAAGGCGTGAAGTTATGTTATGTTAATAACATAATCTATATCTAGTAAATTACGTATGCTGCAGCCGGAGGTTGCAAAAAAAAGCAATTTTAATATACATAATATAGTCAATATAGGGGGTTTCTAATCTTCTATTTCCCCAATGGTTTTGAATTATGTTTGATGTATGAGAAATAATACGTTTATGTTTAGTTTTATAAGACGTTTAATTTGAAGAGAGAGACGAGTAACGTTTAACAATGTGTGAATATGAATACGAATGATGATTGAATGGTAAATACAAATGAAGTTGAACGTTTATATAAGGGCTTCTCTCTTCACGCCGCGCACTTCTCCCGACTCATGCTAGATGGCGTTAGGAGTATGCGGCGACATAATATATTTAATTAAGAATAAGAATTACAATACTAAATTACATTTAATTATCTTAATGATTACTGTTCGAAGTGTGAACCAATAATGCTTTAACCTATAATATTAATGTTACAAGTGCCCTTGGTTGGGCAATCGAATTGATGTCCACCTAACACGTTCCGCTGACAATGCGGCTCGTGTAAAGACGCATATTGGGGTCATCGCTGTGTAAGCAATCGTAGAGCAGTGGCCGTGCGTAACACCTCCCCCCGTAAACCTGCGACTAATTGAAGACTGGGGTCGTAAATTGAGCTGGTGGTGTGCTGGGTCCAACATGTTTGGAGGCTGGGATAGCGTAGATAGTATCCAATCCTTGTGGCTCCTGTCGTTATGTCTTCATAGTTCTTCTTCTTTGCCGCGTCTAGTAGTAGAAGCCGCTACCAAGTGTACATCTAATGAATAGTGATATGTACATTGGTATATTTGTATGGTACAGGCTGTAGTTAACTTCTTCATTTCCAATTCTGGTAATACAGGTGGTTATGCTGGTGTCGTTGAGCAAGTCGAGCAATTTCAAAACTTGACCCTTTAAACAATTTCTGATATTAGAGATAGTGAATTGTGTAGTCTCTGTAGAGCATCGATGTGGGATGCTAGCCGGATAACTGCCTTGTGTCTTCATCTTATTCTTTATATGCCAGTCTTTCAGTGATACAGCTACAGGATTACAGTAGTTAGTCCTCTGCTGCGTAGCGACAAGTTGTTGAATACAATCGTCCGTTGAGTGGCTCCTTATGAATATATGAATACTAGCAGACCGCGCGAACTTCGTACCGCCATATTTTATACATTTTCCACTCAAAAGATTATTGCCGCAATCATATTAATACCCCAAAGCTTTCATCATAAATGGACTATCTAACACTAATATTTATTTCAATTCAAGTTCTTGATACATACATAACTTCAGGCCAGATCCCTTGCGGGGTAGGCAGAGAGAACAAAGTGCCATAAGGCACGATTATTACACGTGTCACTCGCTTAGCTAGTATGTATTAGCGTACTGACAACCAAGACATTGATATTATTTACAACTTCAAAGAAAGCTTTATTAGCAATGCCACTTATGAACAATGAATATAGCAATGAATTTGTCCCAAGTTTTTGCTCAACCTTTAGTTTTTTTTAATACAACATAAACAATTTTTTTTTATATGGTCACTATTGTTGACTTCAACGAAAAAAACGTGCCACCATATGTTCAAACCAGGGTAGCTAACTCACAGTGAGTGTTTTTTTTATAAGTCAAATGTTTATAAGATATCACGATCTTAAAAATGTAAAGTTTATTACATATATCTAGAATGTATTATAAATCAGTCACATCAGTCACACCTTGTCAGTGGTAAAGTCACGCAGTGTTCGCTGCATGAATGGGCCGGCTCGACCCGTGGAATACCACGACCTCTCAGATTATCGCTGAAAAGTGGCCTTAGCCGCGTTTCACTCGCTGAGAGAGGTGTTCGGAGGCCCAATCCCTTTTCCCCTCCCCTACCGAAACCCACTCCCGACCCCACCCATATCCCATTGTAAGCGCCGGCAACGCAACTGTAACACTGCATGTGGTGAGGTGGCCATGGGCGGCGTTTGTAACTATCATAAGCCTGCTCGTTTAAAATAAAAATGTAACCTAATTCCTATCCTATCCTACTTCTAATATATAAACTTCTCGTGTCACAATTTTCCCATACTCCTTCGAAACGGCTTGACCGATTCTCATGAAATTTTGTATTCATATCGGGTAAGTCTGAAAATTTTCAACCCCCTACGATCAACCCCTATTTTTTAAATTTAATTTTTTGGCAAGACAACGTTTGCCGGGTCAGCTAGTAATATATAAATGTGAATGTAAGTTTGTTTGCGTGCTTTCACGCGATAACTACTCAATCGATCATCATGAAACTTTGTACACATATTCTTTAAAGTAATTTACATATTTTTGAACCCGAAGGAAAAACTTATAAAATAGTCTACAACAATATCCTACATACTCTTATAAAATTGTTACAGTCCAAAATTATTTATTTTTGTTACAGAGAAATATATTTTACCTTAAAAAATGTTGTTAGTTTTTTAAACGTCATTGTAAGTAGTAATTTTAAAACCTAATAATTCCAGCCAAGCAATAAAACAGAGTTATCATATTGGTTAACTTCTATAGTAATGATCTTTGATATATATTTAATGGATTTAATGCGAGCGAAGCCGCGGGTAAAAGCTAGTAACTTTTATAAATAAAAATACCACAAAATACTATTAAATACTACAAATTTTAAACATAACATAACTTCACGCCTTTTGTTACCCGAAGGTGTAGGCAGCGGCTGTTAAGCCTCGTCTCGCCGTTATGTTTCGTCCCAAATGGAATAGGTGGCGAACCTATTGCCATACCGGGCACAAAGTTTGTCAGTCATCGATATTTATCACACATAACTTCCGAAAACAATTTCGAAAAGTCGTTGGTGTGAGCCAGTGTCTGGAATCGAACCCCGGACCTCTGGATCAGAGGCCGTGCGCTCGCCCACTGCGCCACCGAGACTTTTTTAAATTTTAAATTCTGATTAAAGTATTGAGCGATATGATGACAAAGAGTGAAACAACAACAAAACATAACTTCACGCCTTTTCTACTCGAAGGTGTAGGCAGCGGCTGTTAAACCTCGTTTCGCCACTATGTTTTCATCCCAAATGGAATAGGTGGCGAACTTACTGCCATAC
Source organism: Euproctis similis (assembly GCA_905147225.2). Lineage (NCBI taxonomy): Eukaryota > Metazoa > Arthropoda > Insecta > Lepidoptera > Erebidae > Euproctis > Euproctis similis. Next base: position 13,960,214 of record LR990105.1, read on the forward strand.
CAGGCACAAAGTTTATAGTCATCGATATCTAAATACACATAACTTCAGCAAACAATTTCAAAAAGTCATTGCTGTGAGCCAGAACTCGAACCCGCGACTACTTTATACAGAAGTGGGGTTCTCGACAACTGGACCACCGGTACCTTTTAGCAAGAAACAAACGTAAAAAAATCTGCCTGCTAGCTGTCGCGGTCCGAGCTGTCCGAGTCGGATACATCATCAGTGTAACTAATTATTTCCCTATGAAATGAATTCTTACATTTTGTATTTTGCGATATCTTTGGAATTAAATGTCCGAATTGAATTATTCAAACAGTTCTAGAAAGGTGTTGAATCTGTCTTTTTATTGAAGTAATTTATTTTCAGGAAAGTTAAATTCAAGGTCCAAAATAAAGCATTTTTATAACGACATCAATTTAATTATTTTTAAAAACTCAAAAAACACTTATTGTGAGATAACTACAATAGTTAGACATATGCCATCGCGGACTTTTTTATAGACAAATTTATGTTCTGTAAAAGTGTAGTATATTGTTTTATTCTAGAATCAATAGTTTTTGCAGCGTTCACGATGTAAGAATTATTTTCGTGTCATTTTCTTACACCTTGGGTTACATTATTGGACTTATAGTAAGGATCCCTAATTGATTTGAAAATATAATATAGCCTAAAGCCTTCCTCGACAAATGGACTATATACCACTGAAAGAATTTTTTAAATCGGACTGGTGGTTTCTGAGATTAGCGCGTTCAAACAAACAAACAAACAAACAAACTCTTCCGCTTTATAATATAAGTATAGAAGTATAGATAAGGAGCCACTCTCCGTTTCCTCGCATAAATACCACTCAGTGGTCTTCGGGCATTCAGCCTCTATGTACCTGAAGTCTTTCTCAAAGATGGATAGTAGGGTTAGGGTGGCAGAAGGATCTGGTATCTATTAGGAACTATTGAAAGTTTATAAGTATATATATAAAGTTTATACATATTATGTATAGTGGATAGGACTGCTATGTATATAGAAATGTATATAATTATTTCGTTACCTATATAATAAAATCCTAGCTAGCCTATAAAATAATTATATCTAAATATTCTCTATAATTATATAAGTCAAAAAGGAGATATTGAATATGTAACAAGAAAGGGGAAAAAGTCCGAAAAAATAAGATCGATAATTGTCACCCATAATTGTAACTACTATGGGTAAGAAATTCGAATTACTTAAAAACAAAAAAATACTCCAAAACAATAACTCTTTAAACATCAAAAAAGACTTCCCACCTGAAGTTCTCGAAGAAAGAAAGAAATTACAAGTACAATTACAACAAGAAAGAGATCAAGGCAAAAAAGCATATATTAAATACAATAAACTAATAATTCTACCTGACAATGAATAAATACCACAAGAAAAACAACAGGACAGACAAAAAAAAAATTTATCACAATCCCTGGAAACAATAAACTTCAACAGAGGAAAACAAAATAGGAGTATGAAACCTACTAAGAAAAATAAGATGGACCTATATTTAGTAAGAAAAAATAAGGACATGAACACTGTAACAAGATCCCCTTCAAGTTAAAATGCAGAAAGCTCTTCAATCTCCATTAAATGACAGCACCATGTCCCCCAATACGGCTGGTCACCACGGGGGTCAAGGACCATAACCCTCCACTCCACCCACTATAAACATGTACATATAATGCCCAATCACTATACCAAGAAGAGGATGAAGATCACATGTTCTGTCACTACGGTGAGACAAAAGGCCACTATGGGGTAGGTTTAAATATAAAGGTCTATATATATAAAGAAGCAACTAAAAGAAAATATAGAAAGCTTGATAAGAAACAACAATCATCATATCATCATCATCATCATAATAGATCATAATAGATCATAAATTAACAATCATCGTAAGAGGTGTGCTTCCCTGGTGCGCAGGGTGCGGGGCAGTGCTAACAGCATCCTGAGCATGATTGCGAGCCGCCTGGACTGCACATACATGGGTCAGTGCTCAAATATCTCACATGGTATACTGAGTCGGTGACGCATGTGTGTGCGGAAATAGGTCGGCTGAATAATTTAATTATTATGTATTGTATTTATATCTATATGTATATTGAAATTATGTATTGTAACTATGTATTGTATTGTATTATAACTTCATATGTATTTATGGGCCATGTTGCCTGAAATAAATGATTATTATGATTATTATAAATAATACAAATGATATTTACAAGATATAACAATAAGAGTATGTAAAAAAAAATTGTCTCACGGTTTTGATGAACCTAATTATATTATCTATGGAACCGGAACTTGACAATTGCAATTAATTATTTGTATATATACTAAGATATCAAATATATTCTTTTTATGTTCTGCTTTATTATTTTCAATAACATTAGGCAAATATTTTAAAAGAACGGACAAGTAGTATAGTAGGTAAGTATTTTAAATAATAAAATTAATAAATGTCTTAAACAGATTTATGATCATGATCGAAGGGTGAAAATTACGGGTTGAGTGTATTTTTCTCTTTCACAGCTTTCATAAAAACACTCATTTTAATCGATTTCATCCCATAAAAATCGACTATTTTTCAACTTATTTTATTTATTTATCTCAATATATGACAGCTTCCATTCTCAGGAGTTAATGTACTTATATCTTTCTTTAAATATAATGCCAAATCATTTTTCACTCGTCTGACGATCAAAAAATTTTTAAAAAATATTGTGCTTTTCGGATATATATAACATAATTTCACGCCTTTTCTACCCAAAGGTGTAGGCAGTGGCTGTTTAGCTTCGACTCGTCGTTATGTTTACGTCCCAAATGGAATAGGTGGCGAACCTATTACCCTACCGGGCACAAAGTTTTAAGTCATCGATATATTTCTCACATAACTTCCGAAAAGAACTGCGAGGGTGAAAACTTTTTATAACTTTTTTTTATTCTTATTTATTAATATTGATATAGATATTGATTGGCCAAGAAATATTTACAATTATTTCCAATCCCAGAAACTAAAGAGCATAATCTGCTGGTTGCACCAATTAAGGTAATTTGTTGTGCCTCTGGCACAACCTAAACCTCCATCATTCAAGAACTAGACAAGAAGCAGTGTGTATTATCCATCGTTCAAGCTCGCATTGTTACTTTCATCTACCTCGGCATTATAATATCTAATTAATTAAAGTGAGAAAAGTTCGCGTGTACTTAGCAGTAGAGTGCCACATAATCCCAGAAGATCAACAAAAAAAACATAACTTAATATTTATTGTTACAATTTCTTACTGTAGTTTTTTGACTATGCTGTCACAAACATTTACGTCATTTTTATTACACTCGCAATTTTTCTATATTTTCCTATCATAAGTCCGTCTTCGGTGGGAAACGCTTCTAGCCATGGGTACCCTCAAACACCTTGTCCAGCTTCTGCGGCGACTTATGGAAAACGAACAGCCTCCGTCAAGGCAGATGAGCTACTGTCGAGTAGTTTTCCTCCCAGTTCGGAAGAATGTGTGTATAATATCACCCTATATAACTAGATTGCTGCAATCAGCAACAGCGACTACAGAATAACAAATCTCCGGTTTGCTGATGACACAACTTTATTCGCAACAAGCATCAGCCATACAAAAAATGGAATGGACCAGTCTTGATTTTGGCCTCCAGATAAGTCGCAGTAAAACGAAGATAATGATTTTTGACCGTGCAAGCAATAACACGCCAGATGTCACAGTAATTGCAGGTTGCGAAATGGTACAATCATACCTCGGAGCCCTGATCTGCAGCAATGGTAGGTGTGTTGATGAAATTAAGCGGCTTATGGCCATCTCAAGATCATCCATGGACAGGTTGATGAAAATATGGAGAAACAGAAACATCACTAAAGCCACAAATGTACCACTGGTCAGGGCTCTAGTGTTTCCCATATTTTTATACGCTTGGAAAAAGTGGACACTTCGATAAAGTGAGAAAAAGAGAACAGATGCTCTGGAAATGTGATGCTGGAGAAAAATGCTTGGTGTATTATGGACTGATTTTAGAACGTTCGCCTCCATCATTCAAGAACTAGACAACAAGCAGCCTGTATTCTCCATCGTCTAACCTCGCATTCTTACTTTCTTCAGCCACATCTCTTGTCGTAGAGATATTTCCCCGGAGCGCCTTATGGTTGAGGGAAATGTCGAATTCACTAGACCGCGCGGTAGAGCACCAAGACCGATCTAGTAAGGGCTGCCCTTTGACGGCCTCTCCATGAGTGCCCAGAAAGGCAGCTGTTCGCGAGGATTGGCGGCGTATAGTGAAGCGCATAACCAAGTCCTAATTGATGATAATGACCACTCTGCCAGGAGTTATTTAAATAATTTTTTAACTGATAGAAATATTTAATTACATAAACTAATTATTTAAAAGGAAATATACATACCTACTAGCTGTTCCAGCTTACATTGTTTTGCAAATAATAATAATAATATCGGTAGACCACCCGATGGCCGATTCTCAGATCTAACATGCACATAAAATCTCATTATATTTCAGTTCAAACTCAAATTTTAGTCTCGGTGGTCCATTGGTCAAGCTCAAATTGTCAAGAGGTCATTGTCAAATATCGATGACTAAAAACTTTGTGCCCGGTGTGGAAATAGGTTTTCTCCATTTGGGACGTAAACATAATTAACATCATCCATTCTTTCTACATATCCAACCATTGGAGCATGCCCTTTCTTACTTGTACACCGACACTCTCGTTCAATCCAACTCCCTTCCTTTTCAACCTTGTTCACGACGCGGTCCGCGAGAGTGACTCCGCAGATTTTACGTAATGCCCTCATTTCTACTGCGTTTATCCTACTTTCATGGACACTCTGCCATACTGCTCTCGCTTCCATAAGTTATTGTTGAAATCAGGACTGCATTGTGGATTGCTAGCTGGGCATTTCTGTTAATGTTTTTTTTCCGCCCAGGAATCTGCCCAACGCTCTATTTACGCTATTTCCTAACGCCACTTTTTTTTCTACATCCGCGGTGTGCCTTCCATCCCTGCTAAAAGCGCATCCAAGATATACAATTTCATTCACTTGCTCCACCACTACATCATCGACCATTATCCTTCCTTTCCAAAACCATAACTTTCGTTTTCGTCGCATTCAATTGCAAGCCTCTCCTCGTGAAATTATCTTTCATAATAGTGACTAATGTTTGCAGGTCTGACGGCGATTCGGCTAGAATCACGGCGTCATCTGCGTAGAGCAGGGAACTCACAACTCACCTATTCGCATCCCTAGATTCATCGATCTCACTCTCTGGAGACAACTATCCAGGTGCTGGTTGCAGTGTCAAGCGGACAGTACGCAATCCTGTCTGAAGCCGATATTGACTTCAAACCAGGGGGACAAGCCGCTATCAACACGCACACACGCTGTGCAGCCCTCATAAGTGGACTGCACCGCGCGCAGCAGTGCGCCGCTCACCCCGTAGCCCAGGAGTAGGTCCCACAAATCCTTTCGTAACACCCTGTCAAACGCTTTTTCCAGATCCACAAAACTGCAGAAAACCTTCCGGCTAACAGCCAGTTGTTTCTCCACGATGTTGCGGAGTGAAAAAATCTGGTCCATACACACTCGTCCGCTTCTAAAACCACCCTGAGCCTCCCACAACACTCCATCAGATATCACCCTCATTCTCCTTTCAATAATTTTCCCATACACTTTTGCTGCTAAACTGATCAAACTGATGGCCTTGTAACTGGCGCACTGCATACGTGATCCCTTACCTTTACACAAGGGCACGATAACAGCACGCCTCCAGTCCATGGGAACCTTACCCGACCTCCAGCATAGATTGCCCAAGGTCAGGAAAGCGTCCTGGACACAGATTCCATCGTGTTTGATCATTTCAGCAGACATCATATCAATTCCAGCTGTCTTACCATTTTTCATACTTCGTATCGACCATTCAATCTCTTCCATAGTAATGTCCTCGTCAGACATAGGCGCAACGGCGTCAATCGTAGACTCACTCGCGGCGCCCACATCCTGAACATACTCGTACATTTCCCCGAAATACTCACTCCACCTACCCAATACGTCGTTTGGGTTTGCAAGAATGTTACTAGTCTTAGACATAGCTTTGTCCATTCTGGATGTTGGCGAAGAACCTCGAGACTTTCTAACTTCCCTCCAGAAGAGTTTTTTATTTGCCTGGAAGTTCTCCGTCAGCCTCACTTCCTGCGTATGGCTAGGAAGAAGCCGGATGATATAGAACAGTTAAGTAAGTAACGACTGGGAATAATCATGTTTCGGCTGACACAGTCTTTTCCAATCACATTTGATGATATTAATTAAGTTCTTATTAACATCACAAGCAGCAAATTGCAAGATTTCTATTTGTGAATAATCATTTTGGAATTTTATACGAGAGAAAGATCCATTGAAGGCAAGATAAGCTATCGGCTGGGCACTGTCCATGTTTAATAGCAAACTCATCCGATGTAACAATAATAAGATCTAAAAGAGATGGATTACAGTTAGGAAAATGGTGGAATAGCATGAAGAAAATCGTTAAATTATTAGATCCTGCAATATACTTCAGGGAAAGGATACGGAAAAAATACCAAGAAGAACTTTCCACTTCCAAGACAAGATGTTCACTCTTACAAACAGATGTGATTGAATTACGGTGCTAATTAAAGTTCATATTAATTAATTATTAATCCGAAACGTGGACACTCACGGTAGGGCTAGTCCACAAATTTAAAGTCGCTCAGCGAGAGCTATAGAACGGGCTATGCTCGGGGTATCTTTGAAGGATAAACTCAGGAATGAGTATATCCCCCAGAGAACTAAGGTAACTTAAGGTAACCGACATAGCTCGTAGAATAAGCTCGCTGAAGTGGCAATGGGCTGGTCATATCTGCCGAAGGACCGACGGTAGATAGAGTAAGAAGGTCATAGAGTGGAGACCGCGTCTTGGTAAACGTAGCGTGGGACGCCCACCAGCCCGATGGTAAGGCGACCTCAGAAAAGCTGCTGGAAAAGACTGGATGCGGAAGGCAGAGAATCGGATATTGTGGCGCACATTGGGAGAGGCCTATGTCCAGCAGTGGACTGCAATAGGCTGATGATGATGATGATTAATTATTTATACTGTACATAAAACTCAATAACCCAAAGATATTATTACTGTATTAAATTCTACAATGTGAAATTATACCTCAGAGTCACAGCACAGTATATTGTTTCATCTGCGTGAAACATTTTTTTCTAAAATTTATACATAACTAAAGACATATTATATTTATTATAATGTCTTTAGTTATGTATATAGTTAGGTATGTTTACACGTCAGTGCATATTGCTATTATTATAATCAATCAAAAATATGTAAAAAATCGATGTACAAACCAATTAATAATAAAACGATCAAGACAAGACAATTACTTTACACGGTTATTTTTTATTACTTGAATGACAGATACAAGTTCAAGGGTAAGAAAGTTGTGAAGGTAATTTTACAATTGCTCAACAAATTTGAGAACCTTAAATTAACATTTGATTAGGCAAGTTTCTTAACCCAAGATTTTGCTTTACGTTCAAATCATAATTATTATTAAAAATTAAATCGGTGATGAACTACTTACTAGTTTAATTGAAACGATAATTTCATTCATTGATATTACTTATATTGTACATGCCGGCTGTTCATTATTTTTTTTATTTTTCATCATTAGCCCTTTTGAAGTCCACTGCTGGAAATAGGCCTCCCCCATAGAGCGCCATAACTGCCGGTCCGCTCAATCATGGGGGGTTTTTGCCATAATCGCCACGCTTGGCAGGCGGGTTGGCGATCGCAGTAGGCTGTATTGTCTTAAGAGAGAATGCTGCTGCCCATTCTTCTAGCTTTTCCCTTAGTCGCCTTTTACGACACCCACGGGAAGAGTGGGGTGGCGGTATTCTAAGCCGGCGCCGCCACACGCCGGCTGTACCTTGAGATAATAAATACGCTTGTTGCTTAGAGGTCTCGATTTCGTATATAATTACTACGATACTAATTACTAACGATTACGTAAAAAATACCGTAAAACAGTTATATTATTTGATTATGGAACCTAATTAGGCTATTGATGCTGAAGTAATGGACCATGAAATTAATGACCATGAATATTATATTATTGTAGTCTCGGTGGCGCAGTGGTCGAGCACACGGCTTCTGATCCAGAGATCCGGGTTCGATTCCTGATACTGGCTCACACCAATGACTTTTCGAAATTGTTTTCGGAAGTTATGTGTGATAAATATCGATGATTGAAAACTTTGTGCCCGGTATGGCAATAGGTTCGCCACCTATTCCATTTGGGACGTAAACATAACGGCGAGACGAGGTACCTTCGGGTAACAAAAGGCGTGAAGTTATTTTTATGTATGTTTTATGTTTATGTAATACTAAATTGTGTATTTTTTTGTGCATCTTTTGGGGCAATATTTTTATATACGTAAAAATTCAGCAATATATTGCATTGAGTATAGGAGAAAAGCTTAGCTTGGACTTTAGAGATGAGTGAAAATTAGGGGATGCGGCCAGATCGATTAAAGCCTCTATGTGGGGTCGGCCCAACTTCTCATTATTGTCCATTATCTTCCATAACTCCCTTCATATTCATATCAACTTTCACATAGTCCATCCATATTTTTCGGCCTTCCTCAACAAATGTGTCCCATCTACAGATATTCTCATCGCTCTCCTTGTGACATAACTTTTGTCCCGTCTCGTGTCCAATCTACCACTTCTATTTTTTTCCGTAACTACTTTCATGCTTTCTCTTATATACTCATTCCTTATTCTATCCATTTTTGTCACACACACATCACACATCTATCCTAACATTCACATTTCTGCTGCATGTACCTACATTCCTTATTCACTTCTTTTATTAGTCAATATTAAGACCCATGCAATACAATAAGTCTGACAAACGATTTGTATATTTTCCCTTGTAATTTAACGGGCATCCTATTCTTGAGACCTGACGCCATTCCATCCATCCCGCATTCATTCTGTTATTTACGCAAACAAACGCTATTAAAATTTGACGTAACTTTGACGCTTTTCCCGTCCAAAGATATTGTGGAAAACCCAGAGTCCACCTAAGTCACATATTCCCATATTTTCTAGTCGCATATTTTCTACCTCGGCCGCTTCCTATTCTACCTGAACAATGTGGTCAGCAAAGAGCATGCACCAGGGTGCGTCTTGAATGTATGAGCAGCGATTATCAAGAGGAAAAACTGAACGCATAAAGCCGATCCCTTGTGCAAACCCACTTCTAGATTGAACTGGTCAGTGACACCGACTACGGACCGGAGACTCGTTCGCTCCTGTATACATCGCCTTTACAAGTCTAACATACTTCCTAGGCACTTCTTTTTTTTTAAAAGCCCACCACAGAACTTTACGAGGAACTGTGTAATATGCCTAGAAAGGTTGCATATGATTTTTATCAACCTAGAAAGGTCAATAAAAACCATGTGCAAGTTCTTATGTGCTTGACAGTATAATATAGTATACATTTTTTTATACAAAATTAAGGGTAGTACCTATGCTAAAGCAGTCGCGAGAGATGGAGATTGCATGTTTTACTATGGTACAGTGTATTTTTAATTCATATTAAAAGATAATAAGTTTAACATAACTTTACGGCTTTTGCTACCTAAAGGTGTAGACAGTGGCTGTTAAGCCTCGACTCACTGTTATGTTTACGTCCCAAATGGAATGAATAGATGGCGAACCTATCGCCATACCGGGCACAAAGTTTTTAGTCATCGATATTTATCACGCTTAACTTTCGAGATTAATTTCGAAATGTCATTGGTGTGTGCCAGGATTCGAACCCGCGACATCTGGATTCAAAAGCCGTGAGCTCGATCACTGGGCCACCAAGACATACGAAATATATAAATTATTATTTAATGTTGTGTTATTTTTGTAATTGCCCGGGTTTTCCTTGCACCATTGTCCTTCTGAAGGGTGCCTGGATTTATTTGTTTTATTCACAAATATAAGAATTAGCGTGCAAGAACATGTAAATCTGCATGATGATAATGATTACATCTAACAATTGGATGATTTATAAACAAAGATTGAATGCTAATATTCAAAGAGTGTATATTTATTTTCAAGACCACGTCAATATATATTCTGATATTAGACGGTTAGTTAATCTTCTTAGCCTGGTATGAATGCTAGAACATTTTCTTTTTGATTTAAAAAACTATTTTAACTTGTATATATATATTATATATTATACTTTATATATATAAAGCATCTAGCTTTAAATTTATTTACTTTTGGATTTACAATCTGGAGTTTTAATGATGATAGGTATTAACATCCGTAAATTCTCAGTTTGGCTAAATTAGTAGTGTTATTTTTTTGGCTTTATTTAATTTTCATTAGTATTTAATTAAAGTTTTGCATCAAAAGGAGAATTTTTGTACATCTGCTTTAGTTATCGAAGAGTGGCCAACTAAGGAGGTAGTCAACTTATGAAAATGTTTTCATTTTTATTGATATTTTTTTGTATCGTATTTGATGTGCAATCTAACCTAGGTATGTAAACGACGGAAAAATAATAAAAGAAAAATATTGTGTGGTTTTATGAAACCACCGTAAAAGTGAAACTTTTTTTCACATTATAGACATTTAACTAAAAATTTTCGGAATAATATTCCATTAAGGGTATAAAAATTGCTTCATCAATCTTAATTTTATACTTAGAAAATGGGAATGATAATGGGAAATGATAAAAGTAGACTAGGTCTCCAACTAATATTTTTATTGAACTCTGTGTCTTAGAGTACGACATACATAATACTTAACAATTATTTAGATGATATACACATATTAAAACACTGAAAATAATATTTTATAATCGTTGAGTCATTTTGATCCGTTTTTCAATTATTTTCAATCATTCTATTATCAATTCCATCTTCATCATGAGTTTCACAGTTTATAAATGTAACCAATATTTTATGGTAACTAAAATACGTGAACAGTGACTTACATTCGATTTTTTCAATGTATCTAGTAAAAACCGCATCGATCGTTGTACCATATCTCGTGGTGGGTATATTTCTATCATTTATCATTTCAAGATTAAATACATTTCTCAAGTATTCAATGAGTGGAGCAGATTCTTCTTTCTTGAAGTCTGTATTAAAATCACTAGACAAAATAACAGGCATTCGTGAATATATTTCTCGAGAACGGAAGATTTGTGCCGATGACGTAGCAAATGGAGCTAGATGAAAACCTAGAAAATCCATTACATCATCTATTTTTTGATTTACTTTAATATATATTTTTTTAGAGTGCAACAGTGTAAAACAGTTACTTCACAGCAATTTTTTTAAAAGTTTGCTTTGGCTTCGTTTTCGAACCGGACGTCACCGGCTTTCAGGGGATTGTGCGATAAGGGCTATTTTAATTTACTTGCCATCTAGTATTTGTTAATAGGGTTTCATAAATGTTTTTTATTTTACGTGGTCACGACAATAATTCCTAGATGGCGCTACTAGGTTGCTACTATTGATGATTCTGCCGTAATATCGTATTATATCGATAGATGTCGCCCGAATCGACAAGTATTCCAGCTACGGCACTAGGGATAACGCGACACCTATTAAACGTTAACAACATTACAACAAAGGATCTTTACAAAACAAAACGATATTTTTTCCTCCAGTAAATATGATATTTCGATTTATTATGAAAATGTGACAAATACATATATAAAGAGCACTATCTTATCTTATATCTTTAAACGAGCAATTCTTGTATATATATAAAATTGGAATCTCGGAATCGGCTCCAACGATTTTCATGAAATTTCTATTCCAGCAGATGGCGTTGTTAACTAACACGAAGTCAATGTGTGTTTGCTTTGCTTTTATTACAGTTTATCACTGCAAAAAATTAAGTATATGTTTCTAATATAATAATAGGTTGGGGAAAAAGTATTTTCGTATTTTTGTATGAAAAGTCAAGACATTTTTTTCAAAGTTTATTTACATTTATTTACAATATATATGTACCGTTTTGTTGAATAACTTTCTGCCATTTTGTGGGCAGAGACATTATCCCGTTACTGTAGAAACTTTGGGACTTCTGATCAAAAAAACGGGACAAATAGTTTTGGCAGTCCTCTCTTGAGGTCAACCTTACAGAACCTAAAGAATTCTGAAGAGACCGAAACAGGTGAAAATCTGAAGGCGCAAGGTCAGGGCTATATGGTGGATGCACTAGGACCTCCCAGTCGAACTCTCTTAATTTTTGCTGAGTGGCTAAAGATGTGTGTGGTCTAGCGTTATCGTGATGAAAGACCACACCCTTCCTGTTGATCAATTCCGGCCGTTTTCTCTCGACTGCTTCCTTTAATCTCATCAGTTGCTGGCAGTAAAGATCAGAATCGATGGTTTTGCCGGACGGTAAAAGCTCATAATGAACAATGCCCTTCCAATCCCACCATACACACAGCATCACCTTATTTCGTGTTAGGCCAGGTTTGGCCACAGTCTGTGAAGCCTGGCCAACTTTCGACCACGACCTTTTTCGCACGTTCTTGTCGTACGTGATCCACTTTTCATCGCCAGTTATCAATCTCTTCAAAAACGGCTCGGTTTCATTACGTCTCAATAATGAATCGCAAATGAGTACACGGTTCATTAAGTTTCTTTGAGTGAGCTCGTGTGGCACCCAAATATCGAGCTTTTTTGTATAACCAGCTTTCTTCAAATGGGTCAAAACTGTTTTGTGGTCAATTCCCAGTTCTTCAGCTACATCGTAACTACTAATATGCCGATCTTGCTCCACTCTTTCAAAAATGGCGTCCATTTTATTCGTAACAGGGCGACCAGAGCGAGGTGCATCTTTAACATCAAAATTTCCGGACTGAAAACGTTTGAACCAAATTTGTGCTACTCTTACTGACACTGCATCAGGTCCATAAACATCACAAATTTTTTTCACTGCTTGAGTTGCATTTTTGCCTTTTTTATAATAAAATTTTAAAATGTATCGAATTTCTTCATTAGATTCACTCATTTTTACGGAGAGAAAAACAAATGAAAAATAGCGGGAAACAACTTTTTTTTATTTTTTTCTTTTCTTTATAATGTAACCTTTTTAATGTTACCAAAACCAGCCAGACACAAATAGTACAGTCAAAGAAATTTTATAATAAGTTTATACCTACGTTATGCGAAAAGACTTTTTCCCCGACCTATTATGTTAGTACATAGTATATATTAGTATATATTTATTATTCTGTCGGTAAGATCGAAAAATATTATTGATATTTCATTATTTTATTAGTATGTAATTCGTACTTAAATATAATTTTCAAATAGTATGTAATTCGTACTTAAATATAATTTTCAAAAAACACAATTTATAAAAACACAATTTATAAATAATATAATTTTTTTTTTCTCCGCCTGCAATACGTACGTACGTATATGTATGTATGTAAAAAACAAACAAACAAACAAACCCGATCCTAGAAAATGTGTCGAAATTGGTAAAGAGGACGGTAATTAGACGATTATACATACGGCCCTCGTGGTGCATCGGTAAACCGCACTACCGATAACACAAGGTCGGGGCGGGTTCGATCCCTCGTCTGGGGGTGTTTTTCTACATGTTTTTACGGTATTTATTTACAAAAATAAAGTGTATATTTGGGTAATTAATTAATATAAATAAACGATAATAGACGTGAAAGGCGCTCTGACGAGCGCCTTCACGTCACCGTCACGCGACATGCAACACGCAGACGAAAAAGTTTGAGACGATGTAATAAAAGTTTCACTTTAAAAAGTACATACATACATACATAACTTCACGCCAAATCCCTTGCGGGGTAGGCAGAGAGAAAAGAGCGCCATAGGGCGCGATTCTTACACGCCTCACTCGCTTCGTTGACTTTCATAACTCTTTTCATGCACGCGCGTCGGTTTTTGAGGCTCTTAACATCACCTTCCTCCAGAACACGTTCTATTTGGTCATGGAATGTGTGTCTTGGCCGTCCTCGACTCCTACATCCATCCGCTTTTGCATTGTATATCTGCTTAGTCAGTCTTGCATCAACCATTCTTTCTACATGTCCGAACCATCGGAGCATGCCCTTTCTTACTTTTACACCGACACTCTCTTTCAAACCAACTTCCTTCCTTACAACCTTGTTTTCTACGCGGTCAGCGAGAGTCACTCCGTATTTTGCGTAGTGCCCTCATTTCTACCGCGTTTATCTACTTTCATGCTCACTCTGCCATACCCAGCTCTCGCTTCCATAAGTTAGCGCTGGGATCAGGACTGCATTGTGGATTGCTAGCTGGGCTTTTCTGGTAATGTTTTTCGCGCCCAGGAATCTGACCAACGCTCCATTTACGCTATTTCCTATCGCCACTCGTCTTTCTACATCTGCGGTGTACCTTCCATCTCTGCTAAAAGCGCATCCAAGATATACAATTTCATTCACCTTTTCCAGCACTACATCATCAATCATTATCCTTGCATCTGTTCTGGATTCCTCCCTTTCAAACACCATAACTTTTGTTTTCGCCGCATTCAACTGCAAGCCTTTAATCATGCAATCATTTTTCATAGTAGTGACTAGTGTTTGCAGGTCCGACGGCGATTCGGCTAGAAGCACGGCGTCATCTGCGTAAAGCAGGCAGCTCACAACTAGGTCATCCATTCGCATCCCTACATCCATCGATCTCACTCTCTGGAGACAACTGTCCACGTACAGGGTGAACAGTCGAGCGGACAGCACGCAACCCTGTCTGACGCCGATATTGATGTCAAACCAGGGGGACAAGCCGCCGTCAACACGCACACACGCTGTGCAACCCTCATAAGTGGACCTCACAGCGCGCAGCAGTGCTCCGCTCACCCCGTAGCCCGGGAGTATGCCCCACAGATCCTTTCGTAACACTCTGTCAAACGCTTTTTCCAAATCCACAAAACCGCAGAAAACCTTCCGGTTAACAGCCAGTTATTTCTCCACGATGTTGCGGAGAGAAAAAATCTGATCCATACACCCTCGTCCGCTTCTAAAACCACCCTGAGCCTCCCACAACACTCCATCAGATATCACCCTCATTCTCCTTTCAATAATTTTCCCATACACTTTTGCTGCTAAACTGATCAAACTGATGGCCCTGTAACTGGAACACTGAATACGTGATCCCTTAGCTTTATACAAGGGCACAATGACAGCGCGCCTCCAGTCCATGGGAACCTTACCCGACCTCCAGCACAGATTTCTCAAGGTCAGGAAAGCGTCCCGGACACAGGTTCCACCGTATTTGATCATTTCAGCAGACATCATATCAATTCCAGCTGCCTTACCATTTTTCATACTTCGTATCGACCATTCAATCTCTTCCATAGTAATGTCCTCGTCAGATGTTGGCGCAGCGGTATCAGCCGTAGGCTCACCCGTAGCGCCCACATCCGGAACATACTCGTACATTTCCCTAAAATACTCACTCCACCTGCCCAATACATCGCTTGGGTTTGCAAGTCTTAGACATAATTTTGTCCATTCTGGATGTTGACGAAGAACCCCGAGACTTTCTAACTTCCCTCCAGAAGAGTTTGTTATTCGCCTCGAAGTTCTCCGTCAACCTCACTTCCTCATTCGCAACTAGTCTTTCACGCTTCTCTTTCACGAAGGCTTTGACTAACATTCATTAACTTTCACTAACATTCCTGCAGCGGCGGTAGCTCTCATACTTTTTCTCTGTCATACTATCATTCTGATTTAAACTTAAGACATAATCCAACCATGCTTTTTTCTTTCTTTCGACGCTGGATTTCACATCCGCGTCCCACCAGGCATCACCTCTCAGAATCTTATGCCTCTTTGCACTACCACATACTTCTTTTGCACTATCCACTATACTATCTTTCATTCTTTCCCAGCATTCTTCAACACCTAGGTCAGAAAGACTCGTCTCACTGAGTCTTTTACTGACTAGGTCTACATACGTACTCCGTACACTATCATCTTCTAATTTCTCGCATTTTATCCTTTCAAGCTCTCCGAAATGGGTACGCACTCGCCAGTGTCTCCACTTCTTGAAGAGGCCCACGAAACGGCTTACCACCAGGTAGTGGTCCGTATTAAGAGTGGGGCGTCTGTAGGCTCTTGTAGCCCTTAGAGTATTTCGGAGACGACTATCTACCAAAATCAAATCAATCATACTCTTTTGTTCGTTCCGTCTCCACTTATACGTGTGAATATCTTTATGACGGAATAATGTGTAAGACACAAGGAGGTTCCGTTCCAGGCATACGTCCAATATCGACTTACCAGCATCATTCACTCTCTTGTCACCATTCGGACCAAGGACAGCCTCCAGGCTATCTCTCTTGGTTCCGACCCATCCATTAAGATCACCACACAGAATTATCCTTTCATTTCCCTCAACCAGATCCAGAATATCCCTAACAGTTTCCCAAAACTCCTCGAGTTCGCGGGGATCCGCGGAGCTGACGGGAGCATAAGCTGCGACCAGGAAAACTCGCGTGATCCCCAGTTTTATTCGAACCCAAAGATGTCTCGGGCCTACCAACTCATAATCTTTCACTCCGGAAGCAAAGCGGGAGGAGAGAACGACTCCAACACCCCCACTGGTACGAACGTCTGGGTCCACTCCGGACCATAGGGCTACCATGCCACCGGGGAGGTCCTCGGTCTCACTCCCCTTCCGCTTTGTCTCTGTCAAACATAAGGCATCCATCATCTCATTCATCTTTCTTGTCATACTACCTCTAACATTCCACGTGCCTATAAGGCACTCCCCTCTCCTCGTCCCGCCAGGATTGGCGCTGCGTGAAGGGTGGCGTCCCCCTTCGCCGCATGCGCATGCAGCCGCACCGACGGAGGCTAATCGGTGCCCGTCGCTTGCGGGGCACGCCCTAGCAGCCCGTCCGGCTGAGTTTGCTTCGGTCAAGATTGCGTCCCACTGGGACGGCAGGGGTCGCGACGTGCACGCTCTTGACATGACCCCCTAAAAAAAGTATTTTTTTTATTATGTTGTCGTTGGACAAATTGAAAAAAAACGTCTTATTTAAAAACACTCTGCCACATGTTTGTAGCAGTGAATTCTAAATATAACTTTGCATGGAAATTAAGATTTTTATTTCATCTGAGTAACCTAGTTATTTATTTATTTTTGCATTAGAATATAAGCTTCAGATTGTTATGTTTTCACGTCAGTGCGTATTGCTATTATAAGAATCGTATGTTTTAACAAATTGGAAATCTTTAAAACAATTTGATGAGATGCGTGGTGCGTTTGCAGCTATAGTACCGACTCCAATTTTCTTTCTGCGGTTTGATTCCCTCTAGAGTACAAATTTAAAGAAACTACTAAGAACTAAATTTTTAAAGAAACCAAAAGTTTTTTTGCTTAGCTTTAAGCTTAACTTGACACTGATGAGATGGTACTGTGTAAATTGCGTTGACAGAATTAGTACTAGTAGGTAGTAAATTTTAGTGGCGAGTTCATTATTAATTCATGGTAATGAGCTTGCCGCTAACTTTATGGAACCAATTTTTTCATTTCCACAGTTGCATGAAAGTCGATTAGAAATATTGTCAAATGACAATTAGCTTTAAATATTCCACAATTTATTTCACAAAATGGTATCGTTTTTTTTGTATTTTTTGTATTTCAGTGGAATCATTACAAAAATGTCCAGAAGGTACCAACGATTGCGTAAAAAATGCTGTAAAACAGTTATATAACTTGATTACGGAACCTAATGAAGCTATCGGTGCTGAAGTAATGGACCCTTTGTTCCAAAAATTAATTGAGGAAGACCTGGAGGTTATCAAATTTAGACTCATCAATTCTACAATCGTCGGATTCAAGGCGTGTGAAGTAGAGGAGGCTACGTTAGTATAATATTTTATTAAGTAAAATTTTAAAATTAATTTTTGGTGCATCTCATGCATAAGGTTGTGTACATGTTTAAAAATAATGTAATATATTATTTTAAAACATGTCATAGCCTTGCAATATGTCACAATCTTAAATATTGCGGTAGCTAGTATTAATATAATAAGTATTAATATAAGTTTGAATTCAAGCCCATTATAAAATGTTCTCTCTCAACGCGAAACCGTAACCACTCGAAACAGCGCGCTGTTTCGAGTGGTTACGGTTTCGCACATTTTTTGTTCATATTATATTGCTTCAATATACAAACCAACTGTTTAAGTATATATACTTTTTAAAGAATCAGAGTAGGTTTGGGTATATATACTTTTTAGAGAATCAGAGTTGCGTGCCGTTTGTTTTTCAACACAGGATTTCCGCATAATAATTTTTTTTTAATACAGTAAATACTTCTGAAATATTTCAGAAACAATCGCGCAGGGTCAACATTACAGGTGAAATTCTTTTGCCCGAAATTTGATCAGAAAGGACTATATGAAATGAAGGGTCGTATACTCACTGAGGATGTCGAGGGAGACGGAGATTATATATTAAACTGTGGTATATTGTATTATTAGATTTATTCAGATTTATAGATTTAGGATATTATATCAATTCCTATGTTATCAATCTAAGTTTGTTAAATCCAAAATAGAAGAAGCTAATGCTAGTATGATAATCATGGTTGATGAGGTTAAGCATATAGACGAGGTTGTGAATGATGGATGGGACGAAGGGTTGATGTCAAAAAAAAATTGGAGTGTGAGGAAAATTATAATTAAAATCTAGACACTAAGAACAGTATGAAAGAGAGGGATCATTTAGCTATGGCATAGAGATTAGTGATCAATGAGTCATGAAAGTAAAATAAACATACATACATACAATCACTCCTTTTTCCCATGGAGGTAGGCAGAGACTAATCCTGACATACGTTTCTTGCTTCCTCCACTCTCATTATCGCGTTCATAGATGCTCGTCGGTTGTGTCCACTCCTGACCTGGCCTCTCACCAACACATCGTAGATTTGTTGGTGATAGGTCCGCCTAGGTCGTCCTTTACCGGTTTGTAAGGTAGAAAGTCTAGAGACTAGCGAACATCTTTCTCTAATCTCTAGACTTTCTACCTTACAAGCGCGTTTCAAAGAACAAGAGTGAAAGAATGATTAGTAGACTGTTCTCAAGCGGGAAGATGTGGATGTCAAAGAAGGTGATGACAGTATTTTTTCCGGTTTTATCTGAAGTTGGCGTCAGTAGCGTGCATGGTCCGTTTGACAACGAGGCAAATGAGAAATTAAGAACTGTATTCTTTGTGTTTCTGTTTTCTCTAGGTAGCCCGCAAGGGAAATGGGTGTAAAATTGTATTGAATTTTACGGGACAAAACCTGATATGTGACTTTATTTTACAGGAAGCTACAAATTAATGACGGACTTTAATTTAGAGAAGATACAGAGCAATGGAAAAAACTATATACAAATAAGTGGTTTTACTTTTAAAGCAGATCCAATAGGAAGGAGCACTTATCGCCTGAATAATTTATTTGGAGGTGATAAGGAATTAGGTAATGAAGAATATCTCAGTATGGTATATTGTGATAGCTTAAATATTTTAAACTTAAATAAAACCTCGATCCTTGTAGTTGTGTAGCATAACGCCTAAACACGTCAATCAGATTTTCTAGTGTCATTAAATAGACGGCGAAGCCTATTTTTATCAGGAAAACTTTCATAGAGATTCAGTATATGAAATCAAGACAAGGCAAAAAAGAGCAAGAACACTGACTATTTATTTTGAAACACATTATTTTTAATTACCTTGGTTTTAAAAGACATTATATATTTTTAGGTGACCGTCTGAACGCGTTTATCAATGAGAACTGGAAAACAGTTGCTATTGCATTCCATGACCTAATTTTCAAGCCCAACATAAAGAGGATTTCGAAAAACGCCAACAAATATTTGAAGACCTTACCTATTGACTAACTATATACTGTACTAAACTTTACTGAATACTGAACACTGTACTAGTAATAACTTGAATAAAGTATATTAAGATGTTCATTTGTATTTTGAAACTTAGACCTATTTTTGGAAAATTTTAAGATTCTCAAACACTCGCACAAAAATAAAAAATTGCTATTGTCAATTATTGACTGAGAAGCAAAAAAATGTGTGACCACTAACCACTTTATAAAATACTTACATCACAACATAGAAAACTCGTTTGAATTAATGTCCTGTTAAGTTTTTACTAATGGCTTTTGAAAGACGAATTTATTGTATTTTTAACCGACTTCGAAAAAAGGAGGAGGTTCTCATTTCGTCTGTATGTATAATGTTTACCGATATTTTCGTCAATCATAGACCGATTTCAATTTTTTGTTGTTCTATAGTGTTTACTTGCGAGATGGTCCCATTTTCACTAAGTCAGGATCTGATGATGGAAATCAGGAGAAATCAAAGGCATCTACCAAAAGTTATATGCCAGTATGGTGTTTTTATTACGTAATAGTGATGTCTTAGGGATATTCTTTATGGTGCCAACATCTGATGCTGCTGTGCTGATGAAGAAGCCCCAAAACTCCTCAACGGTAAGGAGTTTGAAGACAGCACTGCAATTGGTCGATAGAAACTACTTGGTAGTATGTAGGGCTGGCGTGTTGTTTGTGAAGTATCCTGAAATATACACCTGATGCTGCTATGCTGGTGAAGAAGCCACAGAACTCCTTAACGGTTAGGAGTTGGGAGACAGTACTGCAGTTAGTCGATGAAAACTGTTTAGTAGTATATAAGACTAACGTGTTGCTTGGGAGGTATGCTTGAATGAACGTCTGATACTGCTATGCGGATGATGCAGCTACGGAACTCTTAAACGGTTTGGAGTTAGGACACAATACTGTTTTTTTTTCTGCAATACTTTCAAGGGTACGATTGGTTCTAATTCGGGCTACAGTATAAATACTTAGCAAGTATACACATACTCTTTTATCTAGTACCTATTTATGACCATTATAGCTCCCTCAAAATATTAACCATTTAGCAAACGGACTTTTAATTAGTGAAAATATATTTACTAAACTGAAAGCCATGTAAATGAACTAACTTCTATTGAAGTTCACAACTCATTAATGTCACTAAATCACGTGAAAAAAATTAATTAAAAAAAAAGTTAAACCAACTTCTAGAAACGCAAACTACACAATCTTTAAGTATATGAAAACAGTACCCCTATAACTAAAAAGCGATAAATAACGTCACTTATTGAAGTCGGTGCAACACAATAGAGTACGTTACCTAGGCTGGCACCGACTCCAAAAATAAGTAACATTTGTAAATATTATAATAGTTAAAGATGATTTTATTAAAGTATTACATTTTGTATATTATATTAAGTATACAAATGAGTAAGTGACGTTATTTATCGCTTTTTAGTTATAGAGGTACTGTTATATATTACATAAAGATTGTGTGGTTTTGCGTTTCTAGAAGTCGGTTTAACTTTTTTTTTTAAAAGTAATTTTTTATGTTACGTTTTTTCATCCCAAATGTAATAAGAAGGCGGAACATACTACTATGACCATAAGTTGGGCACGACGACAGCAGAGTAGGAGTGAAGTGCAGTGGTCTCCTTCTGCAAAGCAGTAATGCTCCAAAAGGAGTTCGCCGAGCGGGATCGGGAGAGAACCGATCCCGCTAATAGGCGGCGGCCGCGAGCTCGGGCCGCGAGGGGGAAGGGGATGTTCGGCAAGGATGAGCCCCCGTTGCGGCCGGAGCCACTCTCACGCTGGAGGAAAGCCGCCACGGGGTTTTAGTATGTGGCCCTAGGATTGGAATGTAGTATACTTGTATACTGCTTTGGGAATCCCACAACCCCTAGCTGTCCCCAGGCGGGGGGTATGCATAAATCATTGCATCGCGTTAGAAAAAAAGGTGACACGCTTGTTTGTTTGCCCCTTTTAATTAAAGTTATTATTGTGGAATACTACAATAACAGATTATTACGCGATTAAAATGCGTATTTTTTATATTTTTCAATTAAATAATAATTAGCAGCGTTCCACTACATACCTCCATCTTACATTCATAATTAAGAAAATATAAATATATTTTGCCATACAATTACCTAATAGGTTCTTATATGTGTTGTTTTTTTTATATTTGTTCATATAAAATATGTAGGTGATTTAAGATGGTTTTTATGTAATTACGAAATTAAAGTAAAAGTTTTAAAATTTAAAAGCTTCCTAAAAAGGTTTCCAACATTATTGAATGAAGCATTTTATTTTTTAAATTCTTTGCCATTACATTTTTAATCACATAGTCCTTTATATTTAATAATTTTCCCAGCTTTTTTTTAATTTTTGTATTTGTACTACGTCAATTATAGCAAAGGATATTGAAACAAAGGCTTTGACCAAATAAATGTATCTAGATAATTAATATGGATATAGAAAAAAAAAAACAGAAAATTTGTCCTAAGCACTAACACTAAAAGTAATTACTTTGTGCTGCAACACCAAAACCAGAACACTAAAATCTGATAACATTTTAAATGTAAATGTTAATAATATGGTCAACACTAATTTTATTGGAATGTCAAAGAACGCAAATTAAAAATAAAATCAAGAACCTTTTTTATACATATTTACGCCTTTTCTATCCGGAGGTGTAGGTAGCGGGTATGAAACCTAGATGCGCCGTATTTATATGCCCTAAATAGTCTAGGTGGCAGACCTATTACTATACACAGTATACACCAGTTACAATTTTGTCAGTCATCGATATTTATCACACATAGCTTACGAAAAGAATTTCGAGAAGTCGTTGGTGTGAGCCCAAAATCGATCCCACGTGTTCTTGATTCAAAAGCTGGAACTGGATCATTGAACCAGACTGTGAAATAAAATAATATTTCAAATAATCTAATCATGTTGCATTATTATGACGTTTATTGTGTTGTAGTGATCTGTGGTTATTTGTAACTACCAAATTCTGTCGGGTATCATAA
This sequence comes from Euproctis similis, assembly GCA_905147225.2. Lineage (NCBI taxonomy): Eukaryota > Metazoa > Arthropoda > Insecta > Lepidoptera > Erebidae > Euproctis > Euproctis similis. The sequence goes on from LR990105.1 coordinate 13,983,250, forward strand.
GAATATAGCGGATGGTATCTATGTCTTTTTCTAGATATAAAATATGTATACTATTTTTTTGCGCACAAGAATTGCCCAACACTCCATTTACGCTATTTCCTAACGCCACTCTTCTTTCTACATTCGGGGTGTATCCGTAGTATACATACATAACCTCAGACCAAATCCCTTGCGGAGTAGGCACAGAGAACAGAGCGCCATAAGGCACGATTCTTACACACCTCACACACTACGTTGACTTTCATTACTTTTTTCATGCACACACGTCGTTTTTTGAAACTCCTAACATCACCTTCCTCCAGAACTTGTTCTATTTGGCCATGGAATGTGTGTCTTGGCCGTCCTCGACTCCTACACCCATCGGCTTTTGTATTGTATGGCTGCTTAGTCAATCTTGCATCATCCATCCGTAGTATAATGCGCCAGCTGACCCTTGATGCGATTATTAGTCATCCGAGATCTATCGAGAAAGATTATTCTCGATCGGCATATCATTACTATATAAAATACAACGCTATCTCCATATATGGACTCTCATCAGAACTATGTAAATTACATTTAATACGTGCATGATTACGTTTCAGTGTCATGACAGACAAAGGACATTCAAATACTTTGTTTGAAAAATTGGAAAATTAATATTAATCTTGGTATTAATTGTAATTATAGGAATAAAGTCTTAGATAATAACCGATACATAACATAACTTCATGCCTTTTCTTCCCGAAAGTGTTGGTAGTGTCTGGATAGGATAGGATAGTAGGAAAGACTGGATGCGGAAGGCAGAGAATCGGATGTTGTGGTGCACATTGGGAGAGGCCTATGTCCAGCAGTGGACTGCAACAGGCTAATGATGATGATGATTATAACTGAAATTAATTATGTTCGAATGTCGACCACTACTCATAATTATTTCCGTTACTTGATTCTGTGGCAAAATATTTCGTGTTTTAACTTGAAACGAAAAAAAGATATTACTGAATGTCGAGAACAAAAAGATTAATATTGCATTAGTAAACGCTCATAGGCACATTGAAAATGTTTTTTTACTATTGAATACGTTTTTCCCCCAGGATAAAAGCTCGCTTTTAGTCCTTGGCACGCTAGACAAAGGCGCCTGATTCGATTGGCGCATAACTTACTTTATTTCCCGGAAACCTAGAAACTTTATGTTAATAGAAGCTTGATCAAGAATTGGTTAATTTTAAAAGCGAAATTTATTGAGATTATAAGTTCCCCAGGGAGAAAAGTAGGACATCTCCATCCAAAAATTCGCGAGCGTGAATACTTTTCTCCCTCGGGTAGGACTAATACACTATCAATTTTAAGAAATCATGAGAGTAAAATATAAACAATACTTACATATAACTTAAAAACTAGTATTATATCAAATAATAAGATTAATTTAAAAAATATGACTTTTAATGGTTAAAATTTAATAGAATTAAAATGTTCATTAAAATTATCATAAAATGCTACCATTTTGCAAGATATTTATTAATAATTGAAAAAAAAAAATGCTACCATTATGCGAGATCTATAGTCTTCAGGTTGAAGAGGTTTTAATCTCCACAATATTTTTTAACCCTTACTTGATATATTAACTATCGGATATAACAGGAAATAATTAATTAACTTATGATATACTAGATATTTTTTTTAAGTTGGCGAATACTTTACGACATTAATATTTAATATACATAACTTCACGCCTTTTGTTACCCGAAGGTGTAGGCAGCGGCTGTTAAGCCTCGTCTCGCCGTTATGTTTACGTCCCAAATGGAATAGGTGGGGAACCTATTGCCATACCGGGCACAAAGTTTGTCAGTCATCGGTATTTATCACACATAACTTCCGAAAACAATTTCGAAAAGTCATTGGTGTGAGCCAGTGTCTGGAATCGAACCCCGGACCTCTGGATCAGAGGCCGTGCGCTCGCCCACTGCGCCACCGAGACTTTAATATAGTTATACCTTTTTTTGTTACCAAGCTACTCATTTAAATGTTCACTTCTATGAAGCATATATATAGCTCATCAGGAATTGCGTCAGCCAATATTTACATTCGTGGTTGAGACGTGTAGTATATTCGTGGAGCACACATCATGTGGGTTTTATTGTTTTTGTGTTTGCCATATTTTTGTTCAGCTGAATTAAATTCAGGTAATAAACATTTATATTTTATTCAAATTAAATAATACCGGCTATATTAATAACAGTTCTCTAGAGAAATCTGTCATTGCAATCGTATTCTCCACATTTTTGGTTAAAAATTTAAGTTACAAGTAAATTATACTAAATTTTTAATACACAAAGTATACAACAAATATTACAAGAAAATCAGAATAACCTACTGGGTCTGCATAACTTTTTGCCAAACATAAGCATAAGGTAGTTTTTTTGCTCGGATTAATATTGACCAAAATGTGATTGGTGGCTAAACCTAATACTATTTCTAAGCCACTGCTTACACCTTCGTGTAGAAAAATGCGCCAAGTTATAAAAAAAACATATATTATGATAAATTTCTGTGGTCCAGTGGTCGAGCACCCCGCTTCTGAATCAAAAGGTCATATGTTCGGATCCTGGCTCACACCAATGACTTTTCGAAATTATTTTCGAAAGTTATGTGTGATGACTGAAAACTTTGTGCCCGGTATGGCAATAGGCTCGCCACCTATTCCATTTGGGACGTAAACATAACGGCAAGATAGCCTTAACAGCCGCTGCCTACACCTTCGAGTAGAAAAGGCGTGAAGTTATGTTATGTCATATTATGATAAGCAATGGACATAAACTATATGTAAACCTATATTCACATAAATTAAACCTTCTTGATACATACCTAACCATTACCTAATATACAAAAAATAATTAAAAATCTGACGATAAACTTATATATTTTAGCACCTTCATATATAACAAAATGCAAGTTAGATGACCAGAAATGTTTAAAAGAATCAACAATAAAAGCGATCCCAGAGTTTGTTAAGGGAATCGCTGAAGCAAAGGTGGACTCATTGGAGCCGTTAAAAATAAAAGAAGTAAATGCTACGAAACCGGGTTTAGAACTCATAGTTACTGATATTGTTGTGACTGGATTGAAAAACTGCGAAACCAAAGACATAAGGTAAGAAAAAATAAGTAGTATAAATACTTTAGTTGATTTGAGTAAAATGGAATATATTATATAGCATATAAAAATACATTGGGTACAGTAAATGGTAAATGTTAGGCAAATACATAAAGCGGACTTATCATCTATACATATAAATAAAATTGAAGTGTCTGTTTGCAATATTGAAATAACTGCTTTTATTTATTTATTTTTACTACATTCTATAAGTATACGAGTACATATGGTACATAGACGAAAAAAGGATTTTTTTTTTAATTTTTGTCTGACTAATATAGCTAATCGATATAATATGATAATGGCTGGATTGATTTTGATGGGACTTTTAAGAGCAGGTTACTGGTGTGATATGGAATACTTTACGCTACATTATTTTTAGAAAAAACAATCATTTATTACTTCCGAGGCGAAACTAAGTTCGCGGAGTCAGCTAGTAGATAATAAGGCAAGTAATATTAATATTGAAATACCAAAAAGGGGAAGAATATTTTAAATTTTCTTAGTCGTTTTGTAGATGTTTGATAATATTGGTACCGCTCAAACATAAAAATCATTCATCCAATTCTATCTAATCACATAGCGAGGGAAGGCAATTGGTAAATTTTACTTATAGCTAAGGTGAATTTAAGGGCATTGATGATAATGACAATATGACATACAAAACATAAGACAAAAAGTCTTCCACGAGCATATTAAAATAATTGTCGGCCGGATATCAAATCCCTGTACAGAATAACAGCAGATTATCTATGACAGAAAACTTATTCTGTCATATCCCTAATTGTCATGATGTTCACCTGCACTACACCTACAGCGAGAACTAATTAAAAGTTAATTACAATATCAATATACAATATCATTTTTTTTTTCAAATTAAACACAGTTATTAATTATTCAAGAACAAAAACTTAATTACTAAAACAGTTTCTGTTATAAAACTTCATTCCGCCGTTTGTTAAAACTTAATTGGCAAATAATTATACAAGATCATAGAAGAGGATCATAAATTTACAAAAAAGAGCCTAATAATTATATAATATGCATGAAGTTGTAGGTTCGTAAAAAAGTTTAAATTTAATTATTTAAATTTAGACATAAAAATATATATAGGTACTTATATGTTGGTAAATCTAACTGGTTTTTGCTCTGGGGTGTATTACAAGAAAAAGTATTATATCGTTAGTTTAGAAGATAACTTAATTTTACTGTCATAACTTTATACAACAACTGTGACCAATGTCACAATGTCTTAACTTTTAGTTAGGTTGACCTTAAGCCTACATAAAAACGTGTTATATACTTTTGGTTCAATGCACAAGTCACATTGATTAGGTATTGGTAAGTCAAGTAGTAAATAAGATAAAGATTTTTTCTAAAGATAAGGTAGCCTAGGTTACACCAATCCCTAGAGATAGCCCGCAACAAACAGACAAAAAATGCCATAAATAAAAAAATGACCGTACCGTAAATTCATTTAACTGTAGGAGAAAGCATTTATTTCAATATTACGAACAGACACTTAAATGAACATAGATATTTGTATGCTGTGAGGGTATTTGTTAAGTATTATAACAAATAAGAACATTGGCCATTATCAATTTTTTGCAGAACTTGAGAACTCTGTAATAAGTCAAAAACATTATAATATGTAAAAAAAAAAAATCAATAAAAGAAGCAGATCGTTGTTAAACATTATTGCGAATGATCCTCGTATGTAAATTTGCTAATTGACCTCCATTTAATTGAAATCACGAAGGACATTACTAAAATACTAAAATTTGTTTTGACTAAAAATAATTGAAAGAAACAAAAAATCTCTGACGCACGCTGAACAATATCACAACAATCTATAATAGTCTTTAATAGTTTGTTTATACGTTTTATATTTAAACATGAATAAAAAACTATTCTCATTTGCATGATAATAATTAAATATAATTTGTTTAACGTTTACATTAAATTAATTCAGTTTTATTCTAATAAGTTCGTAATGTAATGAGGGTTAAATCATTCTACTAGTATTAAGTTGTTGTCTTACTCTATAAAAAATACCTTAAATAATACTTAATCCATTCGTGACCCTTTAAAAATCTATTAACTATATTTGAATGGACACTATATTGTAGTCTATTTACAAACAACCAAATCTTAGCGCAACCATTTGGGTTTCTCTATTTTTTATAGACAAGTGACATCGAATAATATCGAATAGTATTAGGTAGAACGTAAGAGATTAAAGAGAAAAAAAAAGAGTAAACAGTTTGTTGAGTAAACATTTACTGAAGTAGGGTACATTTATGCAAAATAAAACCCCAATGTCTGAACTCACTAAAGTAAAAATTAAGTAAATTAGTAAAAAGTCTCGGTGATCCAGTGGTCAAGCACCCCACTTCTGAATCTAAAGGTCGCGAGTTCGAATCCTGGCTCACACTAATGACTTTTCAAAATAAATTTCAAAAGTTATGTATGATAAATATCGATGACTAAAAACTTTGTGCCCGGTATGGCAATAGGTTCGGCACTTATTCCATTTGGGACGTAAACATAACGGCGAGGCTTAACAGCCACTGCCTACACTTTCGGGTAGAAATAGGCGTGAAAATAAGTAATATAATGTAATAAATATTGAGAGCATCGTGAGCGAAAGCATCTTTTGAATTTTTCTTGTAAAGTTGTTCATGCTCTACACTATCTATATATGTTCATTTTTTACAGACGTGACGTCGAGAAAAATTATCTCTTTCTGCAAGTGGAATGTACAGTCGACGCAGTTGGAAAATATGATATGAATGGTCAGATACTTTTTGTGCCTGTAACAGGAAATGGAGACATGATTGCCCATATTAGTAAGTTTTTGTAATTGGTTTTAACAGTTAATGTATTTAAATTTCACAAAAGAGCTGGGAGCTCTGACTGTTCTATAATGTTATTGATCATAGGCCGAAATTATTACTATTATTTATACTGGAATTAGCATCTTTCATCACTAATATATACCCGTTAAAGAGAAACCTATATATTCATAATAAATTTTGAATCTCAGCTAATTTTGAATGTTTCTTTTATATTTTTCCCAAAAATATCACAGTTTTCAAGCTGGCAAGTTATAGACGAAAGATCTGAAACACAAATAACTTAAAGAAATGCATTTCCTTCATTTTCAACACAATTTTCTCATCTTTATTATTATAAATATTCTGTTGTTAATATTTTTTTACTACTTACAGAGCAAATTCTCATCAGTGTTGATGTGAACTATGAGACAATAGAGAAAGCGGGGAAGCAATACTGGAAAATTAAAACATGGAAATATGAATTCGAGCTTAATAAAATCAATCGATCTGAAATTACCTTCACAAACATATTCCCTCACAATGAAGTGTTACGTAAGTATATTTTATATTTTTCTCGTTCACCATTCTAACTATCGCACAGGTCATTTCAAAATCAATCGAGAATCAACAGAACAGATCTAGATCGATATAGAACTTCTCCAAAATTTAGTTTGGGCTGATAGATGACTGAGATATGGGTCATAATCGTGAACGGGTGCTGTTTGTGGGGACTGGTCTGTTCAAGTGTCCAAATAATATTAACGTACTGTGTCCTAAGTTTGACGTGAGAGACTTTATTTTGCTCTATAAATTATTCTTATAATTTGTGATTTAGTTAAGCGATAATTAAGTAAAAAAAAGACTCCCCTGAGTTTCTTGCCAATTCTTCTCCGGGCGTGAGTAATCGAATTGGCGAATTGTAAATATTGACTTTCTTATGTGTCTTTAATGACCTAATTGAATAAATGAGATTTTAATTTTTATTTGATTTGGTTCAACAAACATCATCATCATGTCATGAACGCCAGATTAGTCCACTGCTGAACGTAGGCCTCCCTCTTAGCACGCCATACTCCCAATCCTGTGCCAGCTGCATCCAATGACTTACAGCTATTTTTAGTAGGTGGTCTGTCCATTTCGTGGAGAACGGCCTACGCTACGCATACCGATCCATGGTCGCCACTCAAGAACTTTTTTTCCCCAGCGGTCGTCAGTTCTTTGAGTAATGTGGACTGCCCACCTTCACTTCAGCGGGCTATCTTTACAGGCTATGTCAGTTATTCTCATGCGTCTACGGATCTCCGTATTTCGGATCTTATCCCGTAGACACCGAGTATAGCCCTCTCCATAGCGACTTAGCACACTGAGCGTCCTTGAGCTTCTTAATACGGCCAGTATTTAGAGACCATGTCTCAGATCCATACGTCATCGCTGGTAGCACACAGTCGTCATAGACCTTAGATTTTAGGCACTGAGGAACTTTGGACGAGAAGAGAATACGACAGTTCTACGGTTCAACAAACAGTTGTGGATAAAGAGAGGATATAAAAGGATATTATTATTATTCACAATGCAATACTGATCCCAACGCTAAATTATGGAAGCGAGAGCTGGGTATGGCAGAGCGTCATGAAAGTAGGATAAACGCGGTCGAAATGAGGGCATTGCGTAAAATCTGCAGAGTGACCCTCGCTGACCGCGTGGATAACAAGGTTATAAGGAAGGAAGTCGTATTGAAAGAGAGTGTCAGTGTAAAAGTAAGAAAGGGCATGCTCCGATGGTTCGGACATGTAGAAAGGATGGATGATGCAAGATTGACTAAGCAGATATACAATGCAAAAGCGGATGGATGCAGGAGTAGAGGACGGCCTTGACACACATTCCATGACCAAATAGAACGTGTTCTGGAGGAAGGTGATGTTAGGAGCCTCATAAATCGGCGCGCGTGCATGAAAAGAGTTATGAAAGTCAACGAAGCGAGTGAGGTGTGTAAGAATCATGCCCTATGGCGCTCCGTTCTCTCTGTCTACCCCACAAGGGATTTGGCGTGAAGTTATGTATGTATGTATATAAAAATTATAAAGCATAATAATAAATAACACGTCTGCCATGACATTCGACGTATTTGTTAATTTTTTTATGGGATAGGAGGGCAAACGAGCAAGGCTGTCACCTGATGTTAAGTGACCAGCGCCACCCATGGACACCTGCAACACAGATAGTGTTAAGGGAGCATGATAGGAAGGGATAGGGAAGGGGGGTGGGCCTCCGGGTACCTCGCCCACCGAACGAAACGCGGCATGCGCCACTTTACGTCAATCTTCTGAGAGGTAGAGGTAGGTAGGTCGTGTTATTTCACCGGTTGAGCCAGCCCATTCATGCAACAAACTGCTTGGCTGTACCCCTGTTCATTGTGTCCACAATTAATTCTATGATTATTTCTATTATATTGCCTAAAAAACTTACATATGGGGAAAATAACAAAACATAACTTCACGCCTTTTTCTACCCAAAAGTGTAGGTGCAGGCAAGTTGCTGTTAAGCCTCGACGCGCCGTTATGTTTACGTCCCAAATGGAATAGGTGGCGCCACTAATGCCATACCGACCACAAAGTTTTCAGTCATCGAATAATGATTTTTAATGTTCACTTCGTTATTTTCTAAGAGTTATCACACTCGTAATTAAGGTTTCTATTAGTCTTGAAGTACGAATCTCGTTCAAAAATATTTTTTTTAATATTATTGTTTCTTGAGATGATGAGATAAGATTATGGTCTTGTGTTCTATAATTCCATTGAGATTAAAAATACTATTAAAAATATTAGCTGTCGATATTTCTTTATCGAAATGCGCATGATTTTACATTATTATATTAGTATTTTTTTACTTCAGATCATTTGCTCAAAAGAATAATACGATCTTTATAATAATTAATAGTTTAAAAAACTAAAAAACACGCTTTTTATAGAAAACCGAACTAAAAAATAGAAAATAAGTTTTAATAAAATTAAATTAAGAATAGTGTTGAAAATTTCAATAAACATAGATACATAATAGTCGTGATAGTCGTGTAGAGATCATTTTCACGAGTGACGAACAAAAGTTTGTTTTGTTAGTCACTCGTGAAAATGATCTCTGTAAAGAGTTCGAAACGTCGGGAAATAAATAATAAATAAACGCGATATAATCCTAAAAGTTGTTTTAATCAATGAGTGAGATTCGCGAAAGTCTTAGAAACAAATAGTCAATTGTCATTTGGACGGGCCTCGTGGCGCATTGGTAAAACTACCAACTGCAACACTGAGGTCGGGGGTTCGATTCCCACAAATAATTGTGACAAACATGAATATTTGTGCGGCGTCTGGGTGTTTTTCTATGTATTATAAGTATGTATTTACAAAAAAAAAGTATATATGTATTAGTATCCGTTATCTAGTATCCATAGCACAAGCATTTAGTTGCTTAGTTCGGAACTGGAGGGCGCTGTGTGATTTGTGTCCAAGATATTATATTATTTGTGTCCAAGATATTATTACTATATTATATTATTTCAGGTAAATCAACGGAACTTCTAATTAAAAATAGCGGCAACGAAGTAGTTGAAGATATGGGTAAACCCCTCATCACAGCTGTTGTCCACAAGATCGTGAAAGTGTTAGCGCACTTTTTCGAAGCATATTCTCTTGAATTATTAATCGAATTCTAGAAATAAACAGGAACATAATAAATTGTCATATTCCTTTTGGAATTAATTTTTACTCAATTAAAAGTTAATAACTATAATGCGTTTTCTTTTTCATTCGTATCTGTCTAAAACTAAACTAAATATTAATAGGATTGTTTTTTTCTACCGGGCATAATTTTACTAGTACCTAATCAATATCTGTATCGTTCGAAATATACTCTACCTAGTGAAGATTTTTTTTATGGAATAATATTAGGAGGACAAACGACCAGGGTAGGCAAGTGACCAGCGCCGCCCATGGACACCTGGAACACGTATTATAGTGTTATAGTTGCGTTGCCGACCTTTAATGGAGTAGCATAAGAAAGGATGGGGAAGGGAGGTGGGCCTTCGGGTATCTCGCTTACTGAATGAAACGCGGCATTAGCCTCTTTACGTCGATCTTCTGGGAGGTCGTGGTATTTCAACATGCCCGTTCATGCAGCGAACTGCTTGGCTCTACTACTGTTTAATTTTAAACTCAAATCATTCTAATTCTGACAAATTAAAGTAGTTTCTCTTTCTATCTATTGGTTTATTGTCAATATTCATTATATCTTATTCAACTTTTCAACTGACCTGTGATTCGAGTTACAAACGTCCAAACTTCTTCATAAACATTTGCATTTAAATTATTAGTCAGATTAATCAAGATATTTTCCAAAAACAATTCTAAGAACGCATCAGAGTTTATCCGGATACAAATTTGAGACCACAAAATCAGAAGCAGATTGGAAAATCACTAAATTCAATAAGTTTATTTTCAATATAACAGCTCAAGTAACAGCAAGACAAGCGCTATTAAAGTTAAAGAAGGGAGTGACTTATACAATAATTGGGTCTTATGACGCTCAGTTCTTTCTGTCTACCCCGCAAAGGAAAGGGCCTGAAGTTGAGTCCGGTCCGCATTTCTAATTCAATCGCATAATAATTACTACGCCAGCACGATTCAGCATAAGAACATAAAGGTCAATAAAGGTGAATGAAGGTTCCATGAAGAACTAACATTTTGAAAAATGATTTTTTTTTTATAAATATATATAAATTTCTTCGCAGTCTAGCTAAAACATGGAATACGATTCATAATGGAACATCCTTATAAATAGTTACCTCGCGTAAAAGTTATTACCTCCAAAAAGTTTCCGAAAACTTGCGAAGCGTGTCGATATTTTGCTTCCAAATTTTATTCATTTCTTATTCAAACTCCTTATCCTTGTCATTAAAATATAACTAACATTTTTGTATATCTATCATAATACCAGAAAATTACTCAAGCATATTCTTATTGGGGAAAATATTAGACTGACAATCCAGAACCGTTAGAAGCCCTCTACAAAGTCAACCCTCTAAATATCCCAAGTAACCCCACTCGGGATGTCATTCTACGATACACGGTTATAAATGATAAGGGAAGATAAGACCGATGGATTTGCGGCTGTACAGAGGGGAATATTATAGTTCAATGTAATTATAGTAAATACTCGGTCTTATATAGATACTGTGCAAAAGTTATATTCGCTTCTGCCTGCATGACTTCACTTTCAAATCTGGTATAAATGCCGTACTTTAAAACTCAAACATTAAGTATTAACTGTATTAAGTCAAACCCGAGAATTTTAGGGTATAATTGTACATTTTATTTTACACTAGCAGACCGCGCGAACTTCGTACCGCTATATTTTATGTAGCTTCCCGCCTCACGGTGTTACTAGCGTACAAACGAAATGTCGCTGACGATGATGATTATAAATAGCCTATGTTACTCAGTGATAATGTAGGTTTCTAAAGAAAAAAGAATTATTAAAATCGATCCCGTACTTTTTGAGTTTTTTCGTTATATTAGGTCGGGGAAAAAGTCTTTTCGCATAACGTAGGTATAAACTTATTATAAAATTTCTTTGACTGTACTATTTGTATCTGGCTGGTTTTGGTAACATTAAAAAGGTTACATTATAAAGAAAAGAAAAAAATAAAAAAAAGTTGTTTCCCGCTATTTTTCATTTGTTTTTCTCTCCGTAAAAATGAGTGAATCTAATGAAGAAATTCGATACATTTTAAAATTTTATTATAAAAAAGGCAAAAATGCAACTCAAGCAGTGAAAAAAATTTGTGATGTTTATGGACCTGATGCAGTGTCAGTAAGAGTAGCACAAATTTGGTTCAAACGTTTTCAGTCCGGAAATTTTGATGTTAAAGATGCACCTCGCTCTGGTCGCCCTGTTACGAATAAAATGGACGCCATTTTTGAAAGAGTGGAGCAAGATCGGCATATTAGTAGTTACGATGTAGCTGAAGAACTGGGAATTGACCACAAAACAGTTTTGACCCATTTGAAGAAAGCTGGTTATACAAAAAAGCTCGATATTTGGGTGCCACACGAGCTCACTCAAAGAAACTTAATGAACCGTGTACTCATTTGCGATTCATTATTGAGACGTAATGAAACCGAGCCGTTTTTGAAGAGATTGATAACTGGCGATGAAAAGTGGATCACGTACGACAAGAACGTGCGAAAAAGGTCGTGGTCGAAAGTTGGCCAGGCTTCACAGACTGTGGCCAAACCTGGCCTAACACAAAATAAGGTGATGCTGTGTGTATGGTGGGATTGGAAGGGCATTGTTCATTATGAGCTTTTACCGTCCGGCAAAACCATCGATTCTGATCTTTACTGCCAGCAACTGATGAGATTAAAGGAAGCAGTCGAGAGAAAACGGCCGGAATTGATCAACAGGAAGGGTGTGGTCTTTCATCACGATAACGCTAGACCACACACATCTTTAGCCACTCAGCAAAAATTAAGAGAGTTCGACTGGGAGGTCCTAGTGCATCCACCATATAGCCCTGACCTTGCGCCTTCAGATTTTCACCTGTTTCGGTCTCTTCAGAATTCTTTAGGTTCTGTAAGGTTGACCTCAAGAGAGGACTGCCAAAACTATTTGTCCCGTTTTTTTGATCAGAAGTCCCAAAGTTTCTACAGTAACGGGATAATGTCTCTGCCCACAAAATGGCAGAAAGTTATTCAACAAAACGGTACATATATATTGTAAATAAATGTAAATAAACTTTGAAAAAAATGTCTTGACTTTTCATACAAAAATACGAAAATACTTTTCCCCAACCTATTATACAAAAATACAAATCTTTCCTCTTACAATATTGGTGTAGATAAACATCACGCAAAAAGAACTCATATTTTACCATTACTAAAAGAACTAAGAAGAACATACTTTTCAATAAGCTGGGGAAAAGGTATTTTTTACTAGATTGTGAAGAAGAAAATCAAGGTATAATAAGTAGGTACCTCCAAACCCGAAGCAATATTTTGTCAATAAAGACCATCTCCCTACTTTCGAAGTAAATTATATTAAAGAGACAACTAGTAGCTAAGCTAAATAGATAGTAAGTGTTGGGGACAGTCTGAATGGAAACACCGGGTCTACGTTGAAAGGCACTTCGCCGTATTTATTGATCAAATAAATAGGTTACAAGGTGGTAAGGTGGTATACGCGACGGAGTGCCCTAACAGTTGCTCTTCACGATGTCTTGAACTGTCTTCCCGTAGGCTCCCGGCTGCTTCCTCTTCCTGTTCGTGACGTCCCCAATCCCAACTTGAATCTTCTTTCTTCAGTGTTCAGTGTCCACCAGTGTTCTGCCGAAGGTTTTCTTGTTGCCGATGTTGACCGCTCGACGACTACAAATTTGCACCGAAACGTGCGCGCTTAGGTAGCTCGAAAAGTCCGCAAGTTGTGGGTGCCGTAGTGAGTGGGCGGGGCGCGCCGACCAATAGTACCTATGGACAAAGTTATTATTTTCCTACTGCGGGTACGTTTATTTTCTTGTGGAGACTTCGTTCCCGTTCATATTCGTACATGTATATGTTGCTACCCGGCGCCGCTCGTCATCCGCAACAGCCTCCTCCCGGCGTAGCTCCGCGAGCCCATCTCTTGAATCGAGGATGATGAGCCGCCTCACTGGTCTCCTGAATGTGCCGCTCCGCGTCCGCACGTCCACGCTGCGCACCACATCGTCTGGTCCCATAAAAACTCTTGATACTATTCCCTTCGGCCATACGTTTCTTGGCAACAAGCCGTCCGCTATTATCACTATGTCGCCTTCCTTAGGCGGTGACGTAACCGTTCTGACGTCACCGCGCGGTGTCAACGTTGGTAAATATTCTTTTAACCAACGCGACCAAAACCGATCCGCTAGCGCCTGCGCCGCTCTCCAGGTGCGCCTGTCTGCTACGTTACTGTTTCCTGTGACCGGTAGCCCAGCCGACGATCCCAGCAGGAAGTGATTTGGCGTCAACGCTTCTGTGTCGCCCGGGTCCATTGATATATGTGTGAGAGGTCTTGAGTTAATAACATTTTCTACCTCCGTCATAACTGTAGCCAACGTCTCCTCCTTAGGTGCGCGCTCCTTTAACACGACTGCGAGAGCCGACTTCACACTCCTTATTAGCCGCTCCCATGCTCCACCTTGGTTGGGAGCGCCGGGGTCGATGAAACGCCACTCTACTCCCTTACTGAGTGCGTATTGTTGTAGGTCGTCTTTCCACTCGTCTTGCGCTTTTCTTAGTTCGACGTCGGCGCCGTGAAAATTTGTTCCATTGTCTGTTATTATGGTGCGCGGCCATCCACGCCGCGCAGCCATTCTCCTTAGCGCCATAATAGTGCTATCCGTACTAAGACTCGGCAGCAGTTCTATATGTATCGCCCTAGTTACTAGGCAGGTGAATATCATGCCCCAGCGCTTTTCTTTTCGGCGCCCTATCGTTACTTGCATAGGGCCGAAACAGTCCGCTCCGCTACGCGTAAATGGTCGCGAATAAGCCTCCAATCTTTCTTTCGGGAGATTTCCTTTTACCGGGACGTTTGGCGCCTTACGACGCGCACGACATACGGTGCACTTGTCTAACACCGTGCGCACGCTTGTTCGTAGTCTTGTTATCCATAATCGCTGTCGTAGGTTGTTTACAATATGCTCTCGTCCTGCGTGCCCATTGCGTATGTGTTCGCGGCGTATTATCAAACGCGCGAGCGGGTGTCTGCCGTCCAATATAGCGGGTCTCTTCCGTTCGTATTCTACGTCGGCTGCGTTAATTCGTCCGTTAAGCTTGATGATTCCATCTTCATATATAGGGTCCAGCTTTCGTAAACAACTAGATTTGTTTATGCTACGACCGTCGGACAGTCTCGCAATTTCCTCCGGGAAGCTGTCCTGTTGCGCCTCCCGTATTAGCGTTCGTTCCGCTTCTTCTAAGTGACGTAATTCTAGCGTCGTAGCGCGTTTACGACATTTGTCCATAAATAGATGAACGTATGCTGTAGCTCGTAACATACGATCATAGTTCGAGAAACGATTCACACATATGACGTTCTGTCTCTCCTGCACGTGAGCGACTATCTCCGACTCGCTCTGGCTATCCTCTACCGGCCATCGTTCCTCCGGTTCGCGTAGAAACGCCGGTCCTGTGAACCATCGATCGTGCTGTGTGAGTTCGTTTGTTCCATTTCTCGTCGCGTCATCAGCGACGTTGTGAGCGGACGGCACCCATCGCCATCGATCAGCGGGGCTTAGCTCTGCTATCTCGCTCAGTCTGTGCGCCACGTATGGCGTATATCGCGCGGAGTCGTTTCTTATCCAGTGTAACGCAGTCTTCGAGTCGCTCCAGTAGGTAACCGTAGCCTCCCATCGGTGTTCGCGTAATATTTCGGCTGCGAGTCTAGCGCCTATAAGGCATGCTTGTAACTCCATTCGTGGAATGCTCTGTGCTTTCAACGGGGCGACTTTCGCCTTCCCTGCTATGAGTACGATGTTAGTCGATCCGTCGGGTTGCTCTAAGCGCCAGTACGCTGCTGCGGCGTAAGCTTGTTCGCTCGCGTCGGTGAATACGTGTAATGACTTCCCTACGGTCATGTGATCCGCGTAGCATCGGAGGACGCGCAGGCCCGCCACGCTCGTCAGACCGTTTTTCCAAGCGAGAAACGCGATAGCATCATCGGCGGGTAGCCGCGCGTCCCAGCCGATCTGTTTTCGCCATAGCTCCTGTAGAGTTATCTTCGCCTTGATGGTGTATGGGCTAAGCAGTCCCAACGGATCGAATATCGACATAGCGGCCCCTAGCATTTCACGCTTAGTAGGCGTCCTCTCTCCGTCACGCACCTCCTGTGGTACGCGAGGCATCGACGTGTTAAAAGCTAGTTCGTCGCTTTCGGGTATCCAGATCATTCCCAACGTCTTGCCATAGGGGTGTGCGTTCGCACCGAGTTCCTTGGGGGTTGTAGCCCTATCCCGTTCGGGGATATCCTTTATAATTCGCGGGCGGTTGGTGTTCCAACCCGCTAACTTGAATCCTATACGTTCGTGCACTTGCCGCACGTCTTCAATTGTTTGAATAGCTATTTCCTCACTATCAAAGCTATCGACCCAGTCGTCCATATAATGGTTCGTGGTTATGGGGTACAAGGCGCGGGGATGCGTGTCCCTGCATTCCTCCGCGTTTCTGTTTCGTACACTATGTGCGAGAAAGGGAGAGCTCTTCGCACCGAATATCATGGATTTCATTACATATTTCCGTGGTGGATGTTTTCGTTCGTCGCCTCTCCATAGGAATTGTTGCGCAGCTCTATCCTCCTCCCGTATTTTTACTTGTAAGAACATCTCTCGAATGTCGGCCGTGACTGCTACCGGTTTTTCTCTGAAGCGGAACAAGATCCCGTACAGCGTCTTCAGTAGATCGGACCCCGTAAGCAACTCGTCGTTGAGACAGCGACCTCCTGTTTCGGCGGCGGCGTCGAAAACTAAACGTACTTTTCCTGGTTTGTTCGGGTTAGTGACCGCGAAGTGCGGCAAGTACCAGTCGATCGCTGACTGCTTGTCGTTTTCAACGGGAGCGGCGTAGTTCTTGCTTAACAGGTTGTCTATTTGAGCAGTATACGCTTGACGAAAGTTCACGTCTCGATCCATTTTCTTCTCTATGGTACGTAGTCTTCGCACAGCCATGTTGTAGCTCGGCGGTAATCGCGTGTCGTCCGTTCGCCACGGTAGGCCGACTTCGTAGTGTCCGTCGACGAGTCGCGCAGTCCTGTTGAATATTTCTTTCGCGCGTTCGTCCTCCATGACGGGCTTCCTTCGACATGATATTCCTAGCGCGTCAATCGCGAAATGTTTAGTTACAAGTTCGTGCAACTCTTCATCGATTCGCTGACGCTCGCGGCGTTCGCGCGCAGATACGTGCAGTACGGTAGCTCCGCTCGTTGAATCCTCCTTCGCCACTATTGTCCGTGGCACCGTACCGTGTACTACCCATCCTAAGTGAGTCAATGAGGCGGCAGGTTCATTCTTATCTCCCGTAAGGAGTTTTCTAGATACTATCAGGTGCCAATGATCTGCACCGATCAGTATGCGCGGTCTTGCGTTTGCATAGCAGACCTCGTTCCGCGGCAGCTCCTTCAAATGTTCATAGTTCAAACATTCTACCGCGACAGTTTGACTAGTGATGTTGAGACTCTTGACGGTTCGCGCCCTTATTGTCTGGAAGCTAGTTCGAGCTCCCCTTACGTCCAATAATACGCTTTCACTCTCGGGTTCATCGCGTGTTGCAGCGAGTCCGTGCAAACGCAGCGCACACTTCGATCCGTGCGCGTTCACTTTTCTAGCGATTTCCTCGTCGATCAGAGTAATCGTAGATCCCTCGTCGAGTAAAGCGTGAGTCTCAACTTCCAGTCCGTTCGGGCCCCGTATAGTGACGGGGCATACTTTCAGGAGTACCGTATCCGTAGATTTAACGGCATGCGCCGACGCGGTGATTCCTTCGTTCTCAGTTCGTTCGATTTTTCGTTCATGTAACATTGCGTGATGCGGGCGGCGACATTCCTCCACGCCGCACTTCGTCGCGGTACACCTAACGCGTCGGTGACGGTTGCTCAAACATTGGAAACATACTCGTGCTTCCTTCGCCCACTCCCATCTCTGTGAGACTGTCATTTCTTCAAGCTTCCCACACTTCGTCGTGTTGTGGTCGGCTCCGCAGCATAGACACTTGACTTCCTTTTCTGTAGCTGTATACGCGGCCGCGCCTCGTCGCTTGTCCTTTGACCGAGGCGAACCGGTGTTCATCCTTCTCGCGGCTGGCGGTGCACGTATCTGCAGTTCGCGTGCGGTGCTCGTTCCTGTCGTATATGCGAAACGTACGGCGCGGTCGGCTTCTCGCGTTAGGAAGCGGGACAAAGTCACGATCTCAGGTTCGCTGAGGCTTCCGTATTGTTCGGCGTAGTCGCACCATCTTGCTTTGACGTGAGGACTGAGCTTTTCCGTGACTTGACGAGCTAGCATCGGGTTCCGTAGGTATCCTTTCCTATCCATGCAGGAGAGTATGCTTACGATGTTTTGTAGCTGAATCGCGAACGCGTTTAGTTCACTGGCAGTCGTGCCCGGACGTTGTAATCTCCGTATATCATCTAACGCTTTGTCGATGATTATTTCCGGACGGCCGTAGCATTGTTCGAGCGTCTTCATTATAACTGCGGGATCGGCGGCTGTATACAACAGAGCTGCCACTGTTTCTCTCGCTTCGCCTTTCAGGCATGTCCGTAGTCGGCCGGCGTGAAGTTGTACATCTTCGTTGAGTCCCGCATTGCAGATTGAAACAGTAGCCACTCGTTCGGCGCTCCACTGAAGCTCGGTAGCTCTTGAGCTTGTCTCGGTGGCGGGCGACGCAGTGCCATGCGTTCTATGGCTTCGGCTAATCTGTCTATTCCTCTCTCTCGGGATCTCGCGGGCGTAGGCGACCTATGGAGTAGCGGAGTTATATCTCTCGGTCGACGTCGAGTGGACGACCTAGGGCGTCTAGGAGTTTCGAATATAACCTCTTTCTGTTGTTCGGGTAGCGGTGCTTATCCACAGAATGAGTGCCTTGATCCTTGTTCCTCATCATCGCGCTCTGGCCTAGCTTGATTGTCGTCTTTGTTCTGTGGCTCGCGGCGACTTCTCTCCTCCCGTGGATCGCACGGGTCCGCGGCTCGAACGGTTCGTGATCTTTCTCGATCTGACGTCAATCGGGATAGTTCGTCTCCCTTCGGCGGCTGAGCTTTGTTCAACCAATCGGTGATTCTGTGGTCTAATTCTCGAACGCCGGTGCTCTCGCAGTCGGTTTCCTCTTGAATTAGTGCTACGTCGGCGGCTAGCCTTTTCTTGATAAGTTCTGCTTCGATCTGCAGCTCTCTTCTCCTTATTTCGGCTAATTGTTCTTCCGCCTTGAATTCGGCTTGTCGTATTCGGGCGATGGCGCTAGCGGTCGACCTGTGTGAACGTATGGAGGGCGCTCTTGTTCGTTCTCTTCGTGTTTCAGATGCGGCGGCGGCGGCGGCGGCGGCGGCGCTCGGGTTTGCGGCGGCGGCGGCGGCGGCAGTAGCGGCGCTTCGGCTTGCGGCGGCGGCGGCGACCGGGTTCACGGCGGCGGCGGCGGCGGCGGCGTTAGCGGCGCTCGAAGTTGCGGCGGCGGCGGCGGCGGCATTCTGGCTCGCGGCGGCGGCGGCGGCGGCGGCAGCGGTCTCCATGGCGTCCTGTCTTGCGGCTGTTCTAGCGGGTGCGGTGGCGGTGGTGCGTGTTGACGGCGATGCGGGCGGTTCCTCGTGCACCCTCAGGGTTCTCCTTGTGTTCGGCATCTTCAGCTCTTGACGCCTCTTGAACCCTACTCCTAACAATCCTCCCGGTGGGTTACACCGAAAGGGATGGAGGGCGTGCGGAATCGGACAAGGTGGGACCTACCCAGCAGAGGGTCGCACGCAGTACGGGGTGCTCAGGGACCGGGATGAGTGTCCGGCGCCGTCGGCAGTGCCTACAGTCCGGCCCCCGCAACACGTACGACCTTACCGGCGAAGGTGTGCTATTCGGTCGCGAGACCGGTGGTAACGCACAGTTTACCACACCGCCTTGATCGGCGTTAACCCTGTATCCCGCCGTTTAACACCGCTAGGTGGCTAAGGATACGGGGCCGCCGTACACCCGCTAGGGAGTAGACTAGGCTCCCTGACGTCTTCTTTTTTCGCCTCTTCCCTGGCAGGGAGTTGACTAGGCTCCCGACGTCTTCAGGCTTCGCCTCTTCACTGGCTGGGAGGTGACTAGGCTCCCGACGTCTTCAGGCTTCGCCTCTTCACTGGCTGGGAGGTGACTAGGCTCCCGCAGACCCGGTGCTTTCTTAGAAACAGTAAGCGGAAGTAACCCAACGATCCGACCTCGAAGGACCAAACAGACTGTTGGGGACAGTCTGAATGGAAACACCGGGTCTACGTTGAAAGGCACTTCGCCGTATTTATTGATCAAATAAATAGGTTACAAGGTGGTAAGGTGGTATACGCGACGGAATGCCCTAACAGTTGCTCTTCACGATGTCTTGAACTGTCTTCCCGTAGGCTCCCGGCTGCTTCCTCTTCCTGTTCGTGACGTCCCCAATCCCAACTTGAATCTTCTTTCTTCAGTGTTCAGTGTCCACCAGTGTTCTGCCGAAGGTTTTCTTGTTGCCGATGTTGACCGCTCGACGACTACAAATTTGCACCGAAACGTGCGCGCTTAGGTAGCTCGAAAAGTCCGCAAGTTGTGGGTGCCGTAGTGAGTGGGCGGGGCGCGCCGACCAATAGTACCTATGGACAAAGTTATTATTTTCCTACTGCGGGTACGTTTATTTTCTTGTGGAGACTTCGTTCCCGTTCATATTCGTACATGTATATGTTGCTACCCGGCGCCGCTCGTCATCCGCAACAGTAAGTATGTGCAGCTTTATGCTTCAGTGTAAAGTTATTTTAAGTTTAAAGTCGCATTTCTATTAGTGTTTTGGATATGATTCAATTAAACATAAACATTACTTCACGCCTGTTTCTTGTTTTTTTTTTTTATGGGATAGGAGGGCAAACGAGCAGGCGCGTCACCCGATGTCAAGTGACCAACGCCGCCCATGGACACCCGAAACACATATAGTGTTACAGTTGCGTTGCCAACCTTTAAAGGAGTAGGATAGGAAGGGATGGGGAAGGGGGATGGGCCTCCAGGTACCTCTCTCACCGAACGAAACGCGGCATGAGCAACTTTACGTCGATCTTCTGAGAGGTGGTGGTATTTCACCGGTCGAGCCGGCCCAATTATGCAGCGAACTGCTTGGCTCTACCACTCTATTGCCATAATGGGCACAAATTTTTCAGTCATCGGTATTTATCACACATAACTTCCAAAAATAATTTTGATAAATCATTGGTGTGAGCCAGGATTCAAACCCGGGACTTCTTGATTCATAAGCGGGGTGCTCGACCCCGGGGCCACTCCGAAGGGAATATTACTAATATTAATTCAATAAATTAATTTCTTGACAAAAAATCAACATTGCCGACCTTTTCACAGGTCAATGTTGAACTTTAATTAAACTTAAAATATTGGATTTAGAATGACGTCATATTATTTTTTGAGTTACACTCAATGAGCCCTTTCATTTGATACCCATATTGCAGAAATGCATTCAAAATATCCATTCCTCCATTTTGGGTGGTCCACCATATTGGATATAGAATAATGTCACACATCATATCATGCATTGTCATCCAAAATAAAC
Organism: Euproctis similis; assembly: GCA_905147225.2. Lineage (NCBI taxonomy): Eukaryota > Metazoa > Arthropoda > Insecta > Lepidoptera > Erebidae > Euproctis > Euproctis similis. Next base: position 14,004,545 of record LR990105.1, read on the forward strand.
GTGTATACAAAATTTCAGCTCAATCGGTTGAAGATATCTACTTCAAAATTGAGTTGCAAGATTCCACCGAACATACATACTTACATACATACATACATACATACAGTGCAAGTTAAATAAAAGCTTTTAAAATAAATATATTTTATTATTAATTATTTATTTATTATTATTTTGAAAATAATGTGTGATAAAACTTTGAAGGCGTGAAGTTATGTTATGTTAATAATACTATGTGCGTCGGCTGAATCGGTGAAATACTATGACTTCTCAGAATCCTATGCCGTGATTCGTTCGGTGATTGAGTCGTTTTCGGGAGTCTTCTCTCTCTCATCCCTATATCAGAGTGTTGCAGTAACAGTGTTGCAGATGGCAAAGTCAATAAAAAAATTTAAAGATCAGGAAATATTTATTAATGAAATTCGTCTGAAACTGCTTTTGTCTCGCCATGGATAACAGGTATATTCCTTGTTTTTTTTTATATATAAAATTATTAACATTTTCTAGTTAATGCCATAATAAATAATCGAATCGAATCGAATCGAAGTAATAGATCATACAAAACTAAGAGTACTTATGCACATTGATATTTGTAATTTATTAAAGCTATATATCATTTAAATGTCTTAACACCAAGATTGTTTTTTTTAGATACAGGAAAAAGATATCAACTCGTATGTGTTAAGGAAAAAACTTTTAAATATGAGACAGTTTTTATAGTTTTTTTAGCCAGATTATTTATACATCTAGACCTATACTTACAGATCGCATACCTATAGACTATTTGTGTATGTAGGTTTATTTTTTTTTGTAACTTCACGTTTTTTTCTTTCTAAGTTGTAGGCAGTGGCTTTTTAAGCCTTGAGTTGCCGGATTTTTTCATCCTAAATAGAATAGATAGAGGAACCATGGAATGATGCGAGTCATCGATATTTATCACACATAAATTCCGAAAAGTCATTGGTGTGAGCCCGGAATTCGATCCCACGAATTCTTTATTGAGAAGCGGGATGCTCGACTTCCAGACCAGCGAGACGACGATCATAAAATTACCGTAGATGGTTGGAAAATTTGTAGCCCGTACTTTGTAATATGGAAACTCTTAAATATGGAATAATTTTGAGTCATTTACGTTTTGTTTGATTAAAACCTGATCATATCTTCACGACTCATTGTCACGTGGACTGTGTTGTGACCAACAACTTATTCAAAAGAAAGAAATTTAAGCATTAAGTTATCTAGATACTGTATAAAAATATACATGTAACTTTTAAGTCAGTGATTGAAACCTAAAGAAAACACTTTTTAATTTAACTGGACAGAGTATTAAAGATTACAGCCATTAAAGGCTACGTATTACCGAATAATATGTTTGCTTCTGTGGTAGAACTCGCATATTCATTAATTAACAAATAATTTATTGCGTCCAAAATAATTTTTTCTTTTAAAATTTTGTTAAGAAATTCCAATATCCGACACAATTTTTGTATTTTAATAGGTTTCAAAAATATTCTTGTTACTTGTCCTGGGTCTATTATTTAGTATTTTAGATATACTTTTTTTATAGCTTAACACCTTTTTTATCAGTAGATATAAGCAGCGTCTGCTAAGTCCTGACTTGTCGAATTTCAGGTCCCACATCTAATAGACGGCGGAACCTATCGTCAGACACGGGCACAATGATGTCAGTCATCGATATTTATCACACATAAATTTCGAAAAAAGAATTCCGAGAAGTCATCGGTGTGAGTTCGGAGTCAACCATACGACTTGTTGATTCAGAAGCGGGATGCTCTATCTCCAGACCACCGGGACAACAATCATATATATTTAATACTTACATATTTTTAAATACTGGGACGAAATTTAATAAATGAAATTCAATCATCTTAATAGCTTCACTAAAACGTTTTAAATTTCTCTAGTATCTTTTTCAACATTTTTTTGTATTATTTAAATGTAGAATGTGTTTATAGGTGTTATTGTGCGTGTTCCTTTTACGTTTAATGATCTTTTAAAATCTTCTTTCATTTTTATTTATGAACCTACTGGTTTGAATATTTTACCTCTTAAGAGCACATATATAAGACTGGCCATGAGAATGTTGCCATTAAAAAGTATTTTCGTGGTCAGTGGTGTAGAACGTTCGATAATATAAAATGTGGCGTTTGATATTTTTGTGTTTAACTTGTATATGCTATGTCGACTCCATTTCAAGTAATTCTCTATTATATTTTGTTATTAAAAATTAAGCATTAGTTACACACGCAATATCATATATAGTTTTGATAGTTTACATCAATGATTTTATTTCGAATGTTTAGTGTTAGCTCTTAATACACATAAAACGAACATTTGTTTTTTTTTTTTTTATAAAATTAAAAACTCATCCTCGTAGTGATTTTATGTTAGAGTAACGAAGTGTAACTTTCCACATTTCTGGTTGAGAATGAAAGTGTGGAGTACTATTAACAAGTAAAACAACTAGTTAAATATACAAATATTAAAAACATTGAAGTTTTTATTTTTTTTATATACGTCAGACCTAATCTTTGGAACTATTGCAGAGAAATCTTTTCATTTCGACACCTATTTTAAATGATATTTTTATGTGTCTTTTGTATGTTGTGCAAATTATCAAAAATTATGATGTAAAGGAAAAATTATTGTTTTTTCTCGGGCATACATAACTAAAGCAAATGCACATCTGAATTTAACAACTCCATACCACATTTTGTGTTTTAAATATTTCACTTGTCACTAATGTATGTTATTTTAAATATAATATATTATGTAAAATGTAAAGTATTATTTTATCTATCTATCTAAATCTAACGTAAAATTTCAGCGCCATCTTTTATTACAAAATGCACATGGGAAGACGCAAAATGTTTTAAAGAATCAACTTCGAAAGCAATTCCTGAATTTGTCAAAGGAATTCCTGATGTAAATGTAGAAACGTTGGAGCCGATGAAGCTCAGAAAAGTGAACGCCTCAAAACCAGGCTTAGATATTATAATTACAGATATTGTTTTGACTGGATTGAAAAACTGCAAAACTGTAGACGTAACGTAAGTACCTTTATCTAATATATAAAATTCTCGAGTCTAGATGTGCGTAATTGAACTCCTCCGAAACGGCTTGACCGATTCTCATGAAATTTTATGTGCGTGTCGGGTAGGTCTGAGAATAGGACAACATCTATTTTCATCCCCCTAAATCACAAAGGTACCCCTCAATTTTTTTTTTAATTTTTCGACATATTTCTGTTTCTTATTTTTTTTATAAAACGGGATACAAAAATACATGCAACCCTAAATTTTCAACCCCCTACGATCAATCCCTATTTTTTAAATTTTATTTTTCGGCAAGACAACGTTTGCTGGGTCAGCTAGTAATATATTAAAAACTAGTAAATTCCGTGAACTTCGTTCCGCCTTGTTCTATGTCTTGACAACAAAAAAGGATAATGGTTTACTTAAATTATTAGTAGCGTGATGTATGTGATCATATACGAAATAGCTTAAAGCAGTACACATAAAGTGTAAAATTGCACATTGAACACGATCACGCCAAGAAATCACTTTTTTTAATCACTTTGCCCCCATTTTTACTTTATTTGATGTAGAATTTCGGAAAATCCTTTGTTATTAAAGTTTTACATAATACGAATTAAACATCTTCTAAGGTTCAGGTCTCAACGACCCGCGGTTTAAGCTGTATGTTGATGAGTCAGATAAATATGCAGAACAAAGCATTTTTTGTACAAAGTAGATTTTTAATATCCTAATATATTTGAAATGGAATGCTCGATTTCAATACATCAACCAGTAATCATCAGCTATTGAAACAGAATGTACTAACAAACTTAATTTATTTTTCAATAAATGAATACAAAGATATAGTGATCTAATTTTGTTTGGCACTTTTAATAATTTTTAAAATCTAAGTGCTTTACTTATAGTTGCGTGACTACAATAGTTAGACATGTGGTCTCGCGAACTTTTTTGTAGATATCCATATGGTTATACAGTTGAACAGTTATATCATCCATATTTTATGCAGCATCCGTATTGAAACACATTTTATGGCTACTTTTCTTGACAATTATATTTTGAACAATACACATTATATCTTTATAAGTTGTTTCCTATGTGTTATTTTGTTGTATAAACTACACTCCTGGACACATCTATTGGCCCACCTAGCTTTTTCAGTTTCATTTGGTCCTAGCTAAAATTTTATATTTGGTCGATCAAAAACTATTTATGCAGTTTGAAACCTGATACATTTTACCATCTTTTTCGATCGTATTGTTTCAAATTTGAATTCCGAATACCACACGATATGGAGCTACGCCTAACAAGTCGGATACGCGCCTTGATAATGGTAATTGATTTTTGGATAAAAAACATGTTTTATCAAATAAAGATTTAATTTAATAACGCGTGTTGCCTCCATGGGCATCTAAAACAGCTATTATACGATTAGGCGTAGAGTTTATCAACCGCTCTATGAAATTTTGAGGGATCATCTCCCATTTCTCTTCTATGGCAGTTTTCAACTCCTGCATCGTCTGGGCAACCGGCTGACGAGCCCTGACACGTCTTTTTAGCTCGTCCCACATGTGCTCAATGGGGTTCATGTCTGGGTTTCTGGCTGGCCAGTCCATAACTGTGATGTTCACATCCCGAAGATATTCCCTGACGATGTCGGCCGTATGGCCTCTTGCATTCATTATCATGCATAAAAAGGAAAATTGGACCCACATAGTCTGCATATGGCATCACGTGAGGTTCTAAGCACTCACGAATGTACCTTTCAGCATTTAATGTTTGCAGCCGTGGTCCCGTACCAACTCCAGTTGAGTTTTGCCACTCGCGGATATACCACCCCAGACAGTCCATGAGCCACCGCCATAAGCAACCCACTCTTCAAAGCAGCATTGTGCGAAATGCTCTCCCTTACGTCGGTAGACCTTCTTCCTACCATCTTTGCCATGTAACATAATTTTAGACTCATGAGAAAAGAGTACACGGCTCCAATGCTGCTGAGTCCAATTTAAATGAGCGCGTGCGAAATGAAGGCGCACTGTTCGGTGGGCTCGCGTTAGTTTGGGGCCATTGGCTGGTTTGGGTACCAAATCGCGTTCTTTTAACCTTTGACCATTGATACTCCCTGGAAGTCGCGAAGTTGATTTTGTAACTCAATGGAGATGAGGTGACGATTTCTCAAGCTGGTCGGCCTTCCTTGGCGACGAACAAAGCCGCCAGTCTATAGGTACTTATCCGATAAACATTTCGGACCGCAAATCGACTTAAATTATGTTGATCACTCACATTTCTTTGGCTGTGTCCGGCCTGAATAAGTGCCACAGCTTGGGCGGCGACTTCAGGCAAAGTATCCATAGATTATTGATAGAACCTCACCTTAATAATGTTAAGAATAAGTAATGTTTGTTGCAAAACCAAAGAGATCAATCACACTTTCAAGAATTAAATCCAAGTAAACCAATAAAATCAAGGTTTCTTAGTATTCGATTGTTTGATATCAACAAAGAGGCTCCAAATTGTCTTTTGTATCTTTAAATTCTGTGTTCGAAATTCAAAAAAATACTATTGAATGAAATTATGAATGTGCCAGGTTCAAAACTACATAAAAACTTTTTGTTCGACCTAATCTAAAATTTTAGCTAGGACCAAACCAAACTGAATATGCAAGGTGGGCCAATAGATGTGTCCAGAAGTATATATTATTGTTAAGTTTCAACAAAACCCATTCAGTAGTTTTTACGTGAAAGAGTAACAAACATACAAGCTCACTCAACAACTTTTGCGTTTATAATAATAGTAAGATATTATCATTAATAGTACACTAAATTCCTATTTTTTTTAAACATTTTTTTTATTTACTGACGGAAATATATTATTTAGTTACTTCTATGAGTCACTTTTGCAAAAATATATTTAGAAATAGCCATTTTTAAATCAAAATCTACTAGTTTTTAAGGAGGGAAGCTAAATAATATATTTCAGTTAAAATGAACTCATTTTTGTTTTTTTTTTTTTTTCAACTTTTATTCCTTATACCTATTCTCCAAAAAAAGAAAATATTTTTAATTAATGCCAATTGCAACATATTTCCCAGTTATTCAGATATAATAACATTCAGAGTACTGCCAAATAAAACTTTTATATAAAAATGTGTGGTTGACAATAGTTCCAACGAGAATTATAGAGAAGTCAGATGACGAACTAATTGCCATACACCGGGCACAGAGTTATCATCATCATCATCACCATCAGCCTATTGCAGTCCACTGCTGGACAAAGGCCTCTCCCAATGTGCGCCACAACATCCGATTCTCTGCCTTCCGCATCCAGTCTTGTCCAGCAGCCTTTCTGAGGTCGTCTGACCATCGGGCTGGTGGGCGTCCCACGCTACGTTTGCCAAGACGCGGTCTCCACTCTATGACCTTCTTACTCCATCTACCGTCGGTCCTTCGGCAGATGTGACCAGCCCATTGCCACAAAGTTATCAGTCATCTATATTTATACATACATACATAACTTTTGAAACAGGCCAATAGGTTCCAACACCCACTCCATTTTAGGACGTAAAAATTCGGTGAGTCAAGGGATAACAGCCTCTGACTACAAAATGGCGTGAAGCAAGCCAACAACACAATATATCGAGTAGCGCATCGTCTACGTAATTCTCCTGTATGTAAAACAGTCATAATACCTATAATTTTCTTTTTATATTTTCAGCCACAGCACCAAGAATAAGCATCTCTTTTTCCAAGTCGAATGTACAGTCCATGCAGTAGGCAAATATAACATGAACGGTGTGATGTTTTTAGTACCTGTGAAAGGAAATGGAGATCTAATCGCTGATATTAGTGAGTTCACTACTTTATAACTTTAGTTGTTTTATGGGATAGGGAAGTAAATGAGCAGACGTGTCAGCTGACGGTAAGCAACTAACGCCGCCCATGGACACGTGCAACACAGATTGTGTTACAGATGCTATCCGGCCTTCAAAATGGGATAGGTAAGGCCTCGAAAGTAAGATGAGGTTAGGACTCGGATACCTCTCTCACCGAAAGAAACAATGTATGAGCCACTGTACGTCGATATTCTGAGAGGTCGTCATTTTTCACCGATCGACCCGGCCTATTCATGCAACGAACTACGTGGCACTACCTAGCACTGTTAGCAATTAAATGAAATTATCTAAAACAAGTAAATTCACTCTATGAAGAAACATACTTTATGAGGAATCCAGAACGGATACAAGGATAATGGTCGATGATGACTCAACTCTCGCTTCCTGTTAATACTGCATTGAGGATTGCTAGCTTGGCTTTTCTGCTAACTACATTGGCGCCCAGAAATCTGCCCAACGCCCTATTTACATGGTTTCCTAACTATAGCCAATAGTTATCTTCTTACAGATCAAATTGTCTTCACCATAAATGTGGACTACGACATAGTGGAGAAAACGGGAAATAAATATATAAAAATAAGAACATGGAATTACAAATACGAATTAAACAATATCAACAAATCGAAAGTTGTCTTTGAAAATTTGTTCCCTGACAATGAAGTGTTACGTATGTACCATTTGTTATTTATTAAATAGTCTTTAATAAATTATTTATGCTTAAGTACCATCAAATCTGCAAACCTGCGCTTTTACTTGTTTATTTGAGAAGAGAACCACAAGCAAGCCGGTCACCTGTTAATAAACGTCTAGTGTTACCCATAGACAACCCAAACACTGAAAAATATATAGTTGCACCTGTAGATGGGTTAGGGATCGGGATCGGATGGCGAAGAGTATAAGGAGAAGAATTAGAAGGGAATGGGCCTCTGGATAACACTCTCTCTCTCTCTCTCTCTCTTTCTATGAACAAAACGTGATTTGAGCCATTAGACGTCAATTTCCTGGAGTTGTGGAAACTAATAGGTATTGTTAATTAATAGAAAAGTATAAAAATACTATAAATACTATAATCAAATTTTCTTCTAGCAGTCAATTCAGTAGGATTTTTTTTTTCTCTTAACATTTATATACGCCGATGATATACCAGATAATATAATAATGTGAGATATTATTTTAGGTACATCAGTATCCACCCTCATTGAAGGCAGTGGCAACGAGGTAATCGAGGATATGGGATCACCTATCATTGAAGCTGTTATAGAAAAAATCTTGAAGAACGTTGGAAAATTTTTCGACGGGTATCCCATTAAATATTTAATCCAAGAATGAACTGAAAATAATTTAAATAGAAAATCAAATTCTTGTGAATAAATGTTGATAACGATAAAAATATTTCAACATGTTGTTCAATTTAATTTTTGCTTTAAATATAATTCAAGACTATATGTATAAGTATAACCATGCATATTACCTTGTTACCTGCTTTACATAACATAACAAACCATAACTTCACGCATTTTCTACCCGAAGGTGTAGGCAGCGGCTGTTAAGCCTCGTCTCGCCATTTTGTTTACGTCTCCAATGGAATAGGTGGTGCACCTATTGCCATACCGGGCACAAAGTTTCCAGTTATTGATATTTATCACACATTACTTCCGAAAATAATTTCAAAAAGTAATTGGTGCGAGCCAGGATTCACTCTTGACCACTGGACCTTAATTCCTCCATTAATTCTATATTAACCATAGGTTGTCACAGCTTTGACGAGTTGTCCTATGTGTGGATCAAGAAGAATGTCAGCATCCTTGGTCGTACGCGAACGTGTTACAATTCAGGTTTTTTCATTTCTTTTAATTACTATGGTTGAATTATTAATGGACAACAGGAGTCTTAAATGACTAACTTTTATATTAGGCCTAAAAAGTGAAGTTAGCAGCGAGTATCATTTGTTTATGTCCTAAAATAACTCCGTGAATACTTACAAAATTAATTATCGTTTTTTTACTTATTATCTTGTTATTAAGTTGTCATCGAACCTAAACACTGCGTTGGTAATACAACAAATAATAAAATGTTGCTTTTTTTTTTGTTTTTCACATGGAGTAGAGCAATATAAAAATGTCAACACATTGTGAATGTAACAAACATATGTTGGCAATGAATGTCATATGTATATTTAGAGTCGTAGGGGGAATGCCATCGTTAAATCTGAAACTGTCCTGAACTCGTTCCGTGATTATAATTATTATAATAATATTAACACCAAAGTCTTAGCATAATTTTGTTATGATCAGGCACGAAACTGTGGGATAAATCTAATCTTGAAGCTGGTAATTGGTATACATTATAATGAGGAATAAGTTTTATATCTTTGTCAACGATTGTACTATATATCGTTTATATGAAATTTGCTTGAAATTATATTTTGGGGATAATCTTTTAAAACAGGTAAAGCTGTGAATACTAAACATAACTTCACACCTTTTTCTACCCGAAGCTGGAGGCAGCGGCTGTTAAGCCTCGTCTCGGTGTTATGTTTACGTCCTAAATGGAATAGGTGGAGAACCTTTTACCATACTGGGCACAAAGTTTTTAGTTATCGATATTTTTCACACATAACTTCCGAGAAGAGCATTGAAAAGTCATTCTTGTTAGCCAGTGTGAGGATTCGAACCCGCGACCTCTATATTCAGAAGCGAGGTACTCGAATACTAGATACTCCACTATCCCATTGAAAGTTCTCAATCAGATTTCTGAATTTATTGCATTTTTTTTTATGACATCCCCACTAACTCATATTTAAACGAGCTAGCGGGGACACCTAATGTGCTAACAACCAGCGCCGCCCATAGACACCTGCAATATAGATAGTGTTAAAGTAGCGTTGCCGGTCTTTAAGGGAGAGGGAAGGGGGATGGTGTGGAGTATACGTGTGGACCTCCGGATACCTCTCTCACCGAACGAACCGCAACATATGCCACTTAATTTCATTATTCTAAGAGGTCGTGGTATTTCACCGGTCTTGCTGACGCATTTGTGCATCGAACTGCATGGATCTACCAATGTTAAAACACGAAGACAATGTGCTTTGCATTGGTCTTCGTGTTTTTTTTTTATGGGATAGGAGGGCAAACGAGCAGGCGTGTCACCTGATGTTAAGTGACCAACGCCGCCCATGGACACCTGAAACACATATAGTGTTACAGTTGCGTTGCCAAACTTTAAAGGAGTAGGATAGGAAGGAATGGAGAAGGGGGATGGGCCTCCGGATACCTCTCTCACCGAACGAAACGCGGCATGAGCCACTTTACGTCGATCTTTTGAGAGGTGGTGGTATTTCACCGGTCGAGCCGGCCCATTCATGCAGCGAACTGCTTGGTTTTACCACTCTTAAATTACTTACTTTTCTCTGTGACAGTTTTGTAAAATATCTTCCAAACTAGATAGGTCTAGCTTTATCTATCCTGCAGTTAATGATATATGCTGTAGCAAAAAACTACATACATACAAAAACCATGACTCTCATTATTAGGCATCCATTAGGATCCACGTGTACATTCCACATGTCACGTGAGGGATGGCGGCAAAAAGAGTATGCAGTGAAGATTGTGGCCAATTACCTCCCATTGATCCAGGATCACTAGGATCGCGATATCATCCCCTATACGTTATTAACTACGAATCAATAATGTGTTTGATTTATTTCTTTGAAGTGCTGATATAAAAAAAAAAACGATTTAACGATAAACAGGGAAAGGCCCGTGGGTTGGTTAATATATAAAATTAAAGTAAAAGATATTTGTTAGTAACATTGGAATTTCAACTGACAACACCTAGAATGCATAATTACAAAAAATAATAATTTGAAGATCATCAATTATGTACCATTAATCATCATAATAAGCTTTTGCCCTTGTATTATATACGTTTCTACGGAATACGGGGCAAATTAGCCTGGTGGGTCACCTAGTGGAGCCCATGGACTCCCGTTATACAGATTTTGGATTTTGGTTGGATTGCTGTCCTTTTAAGAAGTGGATTAGAAAGGGGAGAAACCACTGTTGTAAATGATTATATTAGGTCGGGGAAAAAGTCTTTTCGCATAACGTAGGTATAAACTTATTATAAAATTTCTTTGACTGTACTATTTGTGTCTGGCTGGTTTTGGTAACATTAAAAAGGTTAATTTATAAAGAAAAGAAAAAAATAAAAAAAAGTTGTTTCCCGCTATTTTACATTTGTTTTTCTCTCCGTAAAAATGAGTGAATCTAATGAAGAAATTCGATACATTTTAAAATTTTATTATAAAAAAGGCAAAAATGCAACTCAAGCAGTGAAAAAAATTTGTGATGTTTATGGACCTGATGCAGTGTCAGTAAGAGTAGCACAAATTTGGTTCAAACGTTTTCAGTCCGGAAATTTTGATGTTAAAGATGCACCTCGCTCTGGTCGCCCTGTTACGAATAAAATGGACGACATTTTTGAAAGAGTGGGGCAAGATCGGCATATTAGTAGTTACGATGTAGCTGAAGAACTGGGAATTGACCACAAAACAGTTTTGACCCATTTGAAGAAAGCTGGTTATACAAAAAAGCTCGATATTTGGGTGCCACACGAGCTCACTCAAAGAAACTTAATGAACCGTGTACTCATTTGCGATTCATTATTGAGACGTAATGAAACCGAGCCGTTTTTGAAGAGATTGATAACTGGCGATGAAAAGTGGATCACGTACGACAAGAACGTGCGAAAAAGGTCGTGGTCGAAAGTTGGCCAGGCTTCACAGACTGTGGCCAAACCTGGCCTAACACGAAATAAGGTGATGCTGTGTGTATGGTGGGATTGGAAGGGCATTGTTCATTATGAGCTTTTACCGTCCGGCAAAACCATCGATTCTGATCTTTACTGCCAGCAACTGATGAGATTAAAGGAAGCAGTCGAGAGAAAACGGCCGGAATTGATCAACAGGAAGGGTGTGGTCTTTCATCACGATAACGCTAGACCACACACATCTTTAGCCACTCAGCAAAAATTAAGAGAGTTCGACTGGGAGGTCCTAGTGCATCCACCATATAGCCCTGACCTTGCGCCTTCAGATTTTCACCTGTTTCGGTCTCTTCAGAATTCTTTAGGTTCTGTAAGGTTGACCTCAAGAGAGGACTGCCAAAACTATTTGTCCCATTTTTTTGATCAGAAGTCCCAAAGTTTCTACAGTAACGGGATAATGTCTCTGCCCACAAAATGGCAGAAAGTTATTCAACAAAACGGTACATATATATTGTAAATAAATGTAAATAAACTTTGAAAAAAATGTCTTGACTTTTCATACAAAAATACGAAAATACTTTTTCCCCAACCTATTATTATGTATCAGATCACCATCTAAGTACACCAAAAATATATTGTACATGTACAAACGCCACGCCAACCACACCACATCTCTTTCATATTAAAGAGCAAACATTTTATCGCTGTTAAGGAGGGTCGCACTGGCACGTGCCAAAACCATTTGCGTAACTTATCGAGATGTTCTATCGTAAAATTAACAAGCATGTTGAGGTTTTGTTGACAAAAATGATATGGAACCAGTATACTTTGTAGGTATAGTTTTTGACTACGTGTATAGGAGTACAATATTATTGAGTTACTTTATTACTTATTTAAGTTCACACCGAGTTCTTTGCGGTGTAGGCAAAGTAAAAAGAGTACCAAAAATATATCCATAAATCCCTTTCCACTTCTAAAGTCACCATGAGCCTCCCACAAAAAATTTTAACAGTGGTAGAGCCAAGCAGTTCACTGCATAAATGGGCCGGCTCAACCGGTGAAATACCACGACCTCTCAGAAGACCGACGTAAAGTGGCTCATGCCGCGTTTCGTTCGGTGAGAGAGGTACCCGGAGGCCCACCCCCTTCCCCATCCTTTCCTATCCCCTTCCCTTAAAGGTCGGCAACGCAACAGTAACACTATATGTGCTGCTGGTGTCCATGGGCGGCGTTAGTTGCTTACCATCAGGTGACACGCCTGCTCGTTTGCCCTCCTATCCCGTACTTTTTTCGAAGTGATGGTGTCTACAGTCAGCCGTCACCCAAAATTTCATCAACCATGTAAGAATATACACAAGACACACACGAAAAGGTATTGATGTGCCATCCGGATTCACACCCAAGACTTCTAATTATTATTTTGATCTATAGATCATCATCCGTACAACACTGTCCAATATATTTTATCTGTTCAAATTTCTTTCGTATTTTTTTTTTCTAGCCAAAGTGTTCATAAATTTCTATAAAACTATGAATATTTAAAAAACTACATTTTTGGATGTTTTTTAATTAATCACAAGTCAACCTTTACACAGAATTTAAATTTAAAATTGCGTCGATTCATTTATAGGTACAATTTTCTATTCCAATAATGTGTTCCCTAAAAAATATTTTACATAAATTTTAGTCTGAACTTTATTAGAAAATTGCAAACTACAAATCGTAGGATTATAATGACAATGCGTTCCTCGATTTTGATTCGGCAACCCCGCTTCTGAATCTAGAAGTCGTGGGTTCGAATCTTGGCTCACACCGATGACTTTTCAAAATTCTTTTCGGACGTTCTGTGTGATAAACATCGATGACTGAAAACTCTGTGCCCGCGTATGGCAATAGGTTCGCGACTTATTACCACCCATTTAGGACGTAAACATAATGGCGAGCTAAAGATTAGCAGCCTTGGCCGTTCGGTAGAAAAAGGCGTGAAGTTGTTTATGTATTAATATAAGTACAGGCGAGTGGAACTACGGATAGAAACAAGTATCTAACAACTTATAGTTGCCACAAGAAGGTAATCGCCGTCAGCAACTAGCATAATTAAATAAACTAATTCTTATGCTAATGACTTTTTTGTAGCTTCAAATAATTCCATGATTGGAACTTTTGAATTGGAATCATCTTTTTTTACTTCAACTTTTTTAGCACGACGCTTTGGTATGACTGTACACATTTTTTGCTCTGATTAGAGTAACTCAGAGATGTCGATGACTGTGAAGTAGATCTGATGATAGATAACGCTAATTGGTGTCAAATGATGAGGAAAAAATACGAGAGAAATTCCTTCCTCTATATTAAAAAAGCTCATATACCAAGTTTAATTTCTACAATTTGAATTAATTACTTAATTGTATTGCATTAATATTTATTAGTTCGAGTTTTGTTGATTTAAGCACACATTTTCTTCTCTACTTTAGCTGAGACACACAGCGAATTATATTTGATTTTAAGATTATTTTCTTTTCATTTATAAGTAATTACTGTTGAGGTTATTTAATGATCTGTCTTATTGTCCCTCGGTGTAAGTTTTTAGATACTTATGATTGCAAGGTGGTTACCGTCGAGTGAAATTTGTTTAGTCGCCTGTTACGATACCCGCAGGAATGATTGTTGTAGCACTATTTCCTAGAGTCGTGCCACAAGCCATTTTGCAATTTTGAATGTATCGTCCATAATTGATTATTATTTTATTCTTTTTTTATCCAGTTCAATGAACTTCAGCTATTTTCCTTAAACAGCGTATATCCATTTCTAGAGACAAAAAATACTTATTAAAAGATTAACGTTTTTTTATTGTCTTTATTATTCTGTTTGGCATAAAACCTGTTTTTGTTTAAACTTTTTGTTATTGACCGCGGCATTTTTTTCTTATTTCAATACTTTAAAAAAGATTTAATAATGCCAAATCAAACTTTTATCTCCCACGGCACCTCTAGATTTTTTGGTTTATTTCATTTAAGCGAAAAAATAATATTTTTATTAATGTGAGTGCCTGTTGCTAATTTTAAAATAATAGGAATATAATATTCTCTTTAAATAATACAGAGTCCCGGGAAATTACGATAAGTAAAATAGTGACAGATCGCGTGCTATTCCCCAATGAATAATACTTCATGCCGTAAATATTGTGGTGTGTTTAAATATAGAAATTGAATTTAATTACGTATGCTGTTTAAAGCCATTGTAAGGTACTGTATAATCTGTCACACAGTTGTAGAACCGCGATAATTTAAACATTATAATAAAGCTCTTACAGTTTTAAAAAATAATCACGAAATATTTTGAAAGCAAACCACACTGCGATATTTAGTTCCAAACCTTTGTTTGCTTAAACATCTAGAGCTAGTTTTCTATTTAGAAACGAATAGATTTATTGCCCACCTGCCACTGCACTTATCCCACTTTAGTTGGGGTCGGTAAACCATGACATCTTTTTCCATTCTCTTCTAACCGTCATTATTTCTATACTTCAGGCCTGTATCTACTCCTACGAAATTATCTAACTTCTTCAGCCCTCCTCTACTGATCATATTGTATTTATTTATTCTTATCGCTCTCCTAGTAACACGACTTTGTTCCCACCTCATAACATGTCCGTACCAAGCTAATCTACAATTACTTATTTATAATCAGCTTATTACATATATGTAATGAGTTGGTTAAGGTATAATAAAAGAAGAACACCCGGTTGACATATAAATATTGCTTGTTCTCAAAAATCTAATCACGATTTTGTATTAACTCGGGCACGCTGATTCAAACGATATTCCTAAGTTGTAACGAACATAAATAATATTGGATCTCGGTGCCCTCGAGTAATTATTCGACAAATTTTCAAGCACCTTATTTACCAAACTCATTTTGAACAAAATGAGTTGTAATATAATTTATATAAACAACATTCACTACAATATTTGCTTCCTTGTTTTGATAACATTAAAATATTTTATTAAAACGTTTAATTGACCTGTATCGTTCTTTCCTTGAAATTAAACTTATTCTTCTTTGGAAATATAAAAATCTAGAAATGTCTAGAATCTAATAATTTAATTACAATACATTTACACACAACATTTTTTATGAATTCAATAAATAAAATAAACATATTATAATTAGCTATCAATTACGATTTATACCATCATCTGTACCTGATATTAATACTTAGTAATACATATTCATACATATTATAAGAATAAACCATTTTTATAGAATTATCTTAGTTTGTAAACAACAAATTTAGAGCGCAAACTTAACATAACTTCACGCATTTTTATACCCAAAATTGTAGGCAGTGGCCTCGATTTGCCGTTACTTTTACGCCTCAAATAGAATAGGTGGCGAACCTATTGCCATACTGGGCACAAAATTTTCAATCATCGATATTTATCACACATAACTTTCGTAAATAAATTTGAAAAGTCATTCATTAGTACTTAGGATTCAGCACCCCACGGTGCTCGACTATTGGACCACCGAAACCACCGAGCATAAACATAACATAACTTCACGCCTTTTGTTACCCGAAGGTGTAGGCAGCGGCTGTTAAACCTCGTCTCGCCGTTATGTTTACGTCCCAAATAGAATAGGTGGCGAACCTATTTATCACACATAACTTCCGAAAACAATTTCGAAAAGTCATTGGTGTGAGCCAGTGTCAGGAATCGAACCCGGACCTCTGGATCAGAAGCCGTGTGATCGACCACTGCGCCACCGAGACTTACATAGATAGATAGATAGACTTACATACATATACAGAGAAAAGAATACAGATCAGTATGAACAAGAATCAGCCTAAATATTATGAAGCATTTTTTGTTACTTGTCAAAGCCAAAAAGTAAAAGCAAAGTCACATCACTTAAAAACATACAAAACACTTCCAACTTACGATGGAACGGATTTCCTATTTTTAATAGAATATTTTAAACTAACAATAAAAACTTATGCTATTCCTTGCTGACAGTCAGATCTATGTTAAATGATATTAAGTCAGACATAAAAAGTTGGATTAGATATATAACCTATTCTCGGAATTAAAATACGAGGAACTTAGCTCTAAAGCAACTTAATTGATAGAACAGCCATTAGGTAGATACATACTAATGACGTACGAGCAAAATGGTCATCAGATTAATATTATACCCAAGGTTGACGTTGACTTCAACAGAAATAAAACTGACTTTTATAATTAAACGATACCATTAAAATTGCTAATTAAGGAAATTGTCTCGATACCATCTTGTAGAATCGTATTTCAACTTCTTATTGAGAGATCCGAGTACCAATACAATAAATATGTAGAGGAATCGTGAGAATTCACAATCAAATTGATAGGCGGCATATGAGCAAGCCGGTAACAGAGTGTTAAGTGACCTTCGCCGCCCGTGGATACCTACAATACAGACGGCGTTACATTAGTTTTTCCATTTTTTTTTACTTGAACAAGTAACAGACATACATACATACATTCACACTCACAACCTTTCTCGTTTATAATATTTAAGTAAGAAGTAAGATACTTGGCCATCGGTTTCATGGTGTATGCACTATGAGCTCTACAAATTCAATAAATCTTTTTTTTTCTTGTTGTTTTTATAAGAGTATGGACTACCCTGTCCGCGTTCGCAGTTTCAAGGTCGACAAAGTATTTATTCTTTTTAGTATAAAAAAGTGGAAGACTATTTTAAAAACATTGTAATTGGGGCCAGTGACTCATATTATAAACCAGTACCCGTCACAAAGTTCGGCCAAATTATGTATTCAAAGCAATTAAAATGTATCTTACATATTATTATATTTGGTAGCAAGTTTTGATGATAAAAAAATATTAACGTCATTTAGTCCAGAGTTATTTTAAGTTTAAAATGAAAATGATCTTATTTTACGGTCGGCAAGATTCGTGAATATTTATTTGTAACAACACAACTAATTGCCTGATTTGCATTAAACGACCTAGTACTGATTTTAATTGAATATACATTATACATAAATGTTTTCGTGATAAGGTGCTAAACAGCATTTGGAACATGAATTTTCCAAAATGAAGGAGTAATGCAGCCATGTAGGTCGCGATATGAATGTTCGCGCTCGCCGGTGAAATAGCACCTGTGATACATATAACTAAAGTTGCGTTACCGGCCTTTAAAATGGGATAAGGAAGTGGTCTGAAGTAGGATAGGGAGGTTAGAGGGAAAGGGGTGGGCCACTGGATATATCCTCTACGCGAGGCTGTACGCTACTACATCTGTTAAAGGATCTCTAAGCAAATCGACGTAAAATTCGGGGGACCACTCTTTTTTCTCCTCTCCCTGTCCCACCTTAATGGCTTCTTGATGATACAGTTGGCGCTTGTCGCTTATAATTAGGTGACTCGCTTAGCCGTTTTTCACTTTTCCGTCAATAAACCTTCACATGTTAACCTCTAGGCTATTCGGCATTTCTATTTTACGTAATTAAATCTAATATATAAAATTCTCGAGTCAAGATATGCGTAATTGAACTCCTCCGAAACGGCTTGACCGATTCTCATGAAATTTTATGTGCGTGTCGGGTAGGTCTGAGAATAGGACAACATCTATTTTTCATCCCCCTAAATCACAAGGGTAGCCCACCCTTCAATTTTTTTTTTTAATTTTTATATAAAAGTATTATGTAAAAGAACTAGAAAATATCAGATGTAATAACACAACCGTTAGTTATATGCTAACTGAACAAATGAAGACCCATTAAAAACGTTCCTGCAGCATGCAATCAGTTACGTACGAAGCGACATAAGTGATTGCCGCAATTCCAGGCCAAGTTGCGCGAGGGTAGTAGCAAGCGCCAACACATGTGACGTCACAACTCATTAGTTTTCTATTCGCAGTGCAATGTATCTAGACCAAGGGTTGTTATATTGTATCTAGCTTCCAAGGGTTTATAAGTGCTTTAATTTCTTACGCAATTCGAGTGGTTCAATTAAAAACTTCTTGTTAGATCTTTGTTACTTTAATTTTATATATTTTCGGTATTACTATAGATAATATATTAAAGTCTTGCAGTTAGCTGCATGAAAGGGCTGGCTCGACCGGTGAAATACCATGACCTCTCGGAATATCAGTGTGATGTAGCTCGTGCCGCGTTTCGTTCGGTGAGAGAGATATCCTGATCCCCTTATCCCTTCCATTCCCCTCCTACTCCCTTAAAGGACGGCAACACATCACGGTGTTCATAGGCGGTGAGTTGTTGCTTAATATCGGGTGGCCCAGTTGCTCGTTTGCCCTCCTATCCTATCAAAATAACATTTATTAATTATTAATAATTGTCATAAGCTTAGTTCTTATTTACTGCTTACCAAAATTTTCCATATAGTAAAATTAATATTATTTGACTCGATCTCGTGACTCATAGTTATTGACAGCTATAGGTTGCTATTCCGTTTTCATCTAATATAATAAATTTTTTCTGTCACGCTGTGCGTTATTTAACTCCTCCGAAACGGCTGAATCGATTCTCCTCCTTGGAAATGTTTTCGTTGTTGGGATGGAGAAGGGATTTGAAGCGGGATGGAGAGGGGAAGGGGTTGAACCGCTGGATATCTCTCTCACCGAGCGGAACGCGGCGTGAGCCACTTTGCGTCAATATTTTGAGATGTCGTGCCTATTTTACCGGTTTATCCGACCCATTCATGCAGCAAACTCTACCACTCGAACAGCATACAAAAATACATACAACACTGAAGTCAACCCTCTACGATTAACTCTTATTGTTTTATTTTTTTATCGAAAACTTTAATTGCCTACCTAAGCTATGCCTGATAAAAAAAACGTAAAGATTTCAATCAATTAATGTTTCTCATAAAAGAAGGGAGAAGGGAGAAGGGAGGAGTCTCGGTGGCGCAGTGGGCGAGCGCACGGCCTCTGATCCAGAGGTCCGGGGTTCGATTCCAGACACTGGCTCACACCAATGACTTTTCGAAATTGTTTTCGGAAGTTATGTGTGACAAATATTGATGACTGACAAACTTTGTGCCCGGTATGGCAATAGGTTCGCCACCTATTCCATTTGGGACGTAAACATAACGGCGAGACGAGGCTTAACAGCCGCTGCCTACACCTTCGGGTAACAAAAGGCGTGAAGTTATGTATGTATAAAAGAAGGGAATTATGTTCAATGTCATTTAGCTCGAGTACGTGTAAATATAAACATATAATATGTCTGCCTTCTGCCGGTCGAAGGCCGTACGTTGCAGGTGCACTCAAGGTTACATTTTTCAATCCTCCTTGCGAAGTGTCCAACTGTTTGTATTTTCCTGTCATACATTTTATCCTTGTCGTTTCTTTTTAAAATATAAGATATTTTTGATTTGAAAAATGTCGAGAAGAACTTATCAGTATTTATTCCATATATGTTGCTGATATTTCATTTTGGTTTCTGTCTATAACATAATAAGTCTATAATAATATAAAATCTGTCTATAATCTATAATCAAATTTGTCTATAATATAATCTGTCTATAATAAAAACAAAAGTCTCAGTGGCGCAGTGGTCGAGCACACGGCTTCTGATCCAGAGGTCCCAGATCGATTCCTGATACTGGCTCACACCAATGACTTTTCGAAATTGTTTTCAGAGTTATGTGTGATAAATATCGATGACTGAAAACTTTGTGCCCGGTAGGGCAATAGGTTCGCCACCTATTCTATTTGGGACGTAAACATAACGGCGAGACGAGGCTTATCAGCCGTTGCCTACACCTTCGGGTAATAAAAGGCGTGAAGTTATGTTATGTTATGTTTCTGTCTATACCAAAGATTGCGTGGAAAACAATACTTTCTTTAAATAAATGCGGAACAGAAAGCTTGTTTCAATTCTCACAAATAGTGCAATGAAATCCAACAAGTATTATTTTATATTTAAACGTATGTGTTGAACAGAGACATCTGATAATAATATAAGTTAAAGAAAAACGTTCTTCGCATTTTACTATATATAAAACTTCTAAAGGTTTTTTTTATAAAGTTTATTTACATTTGATTAGAGTATTTAGGTGCAATTTTGTTGGATATCTTTTTGCCGTGTTGTAGGTAAGTAGTAAAATTTTGGGATTTCTGATCGAAAAAATTGCGACAAGTGGTTTTTGCAGTCCTCTTGTGATAGTAACCTGACACTGCCTAGAAAATTTTGCAGAGACCTAAAGAGGCGAAACGCTGAAATTGCAAGACAATTTGGCGGATGCATTAATACCTCACAGCCAAACTCTCGTGGTGAAAAACTGCACCCATCCTGTTCATTAATTCTAGCCCCTTTTTCTCAACTTTAATCTCATCAGTTGTTCGCTGTTTAGTTCAAAATCGATAGTCCTGCCTATAATTCTGCTATACGCACAGAATTACCTTGTTGCGAGTTAACCCGGGGTTCCACACAGTCTCTGAAGCCTAACTGGCCTCTGCTCACGATCTTTTCTACACGTAATAACGAATTACACCCATATTCTAGCTCTTATGCATACCCAGCCTCTTTCAAATGCAACAAAACCATTTTAGTGATCAATTCCCAGTTCTCCAACTTCATCACATCTACGAATATGCCGATCTTGCTCCACTCTTTCATAAACGGCATCAATGTCATCCGTAACAGGGTGATTTATAATGATTTCAACACCAAAGATGAGATACAAACGGTATAGGCAAAGATATTTTATTACAAATTCATGCAAAAAAATACTTTTTTTCCAGCCCACTAATAATATACTTAATTAATAACAGGGTTTTATAACATCAATGAGAACTGAAGGTAAACTCCTATATTTAGGTGTACATAAATAACTTCTACATAGCTTGCGGGGCTTACTAATTACTTTGAGGTAAGGAAATGAAAACTTAATTTTACAAATGATTACTTCAGCACAGTAAAACGGACCTGAACACCTATTTTAACGATATGAAATATCAGTAATGCTCCTATTCACAAATATATATATTTACATAACACATAACTTCACGCCAAATCCCTTGCGGGGTAGGCCGAGAGAACAGAGCACTATAAGTCACGATTCTTACACGCCTCACTCGCTTCTTTGACTTTCATAACTCTTTTCAAGCACGCGCGTCGATCACCTTCCTCCAGAACACGTTCTATTTGGTCATGGAATGTGTGTCTTGCCCGTCCTCGACTCCTACATCCATCCGCTTTTGCATTGTACAACTATTTAGTCAATCTTGGTTCATCCATTCTTTCTACATGTCCGAAACATCGGAGCGTGATCATTCTTACTTTTACACCGACACTCTCTTTTATTACATATCACATTTACCATATTAGTTATTAGTTTTTTGATATCCTCACAAATAACTTCATTAAGTTTTTAAAACTTAATAAATCCACTTGCCATCATTGTTTATGTTTCATAACATGAGTTTTTAGATCTTACCTGCGATCTTAACTTCGCCAAACTTTGCCAAATTTCAATACTTTTGCTATAAAATTATATACATAACATAACTTCACGCCTTTTGTTACCCGAAGGTGTAGGCAGCGGCTGTTAAGCCTCGTCTCGCCATTATGTTTACGTCCCAAATGGAATAGGTGGCGAACCTATTGCCATACCGGGCACAAAGTTATATATTTATTCAATAGTAGTAGAGCAACGCGATCCTAGTATAAATTGGGCGCACATAATCGACGTAAAGAGGCTTATTAAAAGTCTTCACCCTTATCTTACTCATTTCTCAATAAAATTATAAACGATTTATTTGTTATTATGAAATGAAATATATTTGTCATAACTAATAACCCTCGCAGGAAAATATCTCTACAAAATTTTTAAAACAGCGATAAAACCTTTTTGGCTAGGTAATAATAATTGGTTAATATTGTGACGCCAATAAACGCAACGAGAGAGGCTGCCGTCATCTTATTCTACTCGGATCTTGAAATTATTAATGTAAGCGTATTCTAAACGGTACACAAATAATAATTGTAACTCTCTTTGAGGTAATACTCGTTACGCCATCTCTTGAGGAAGCCATGTACTATAGATACACGCAAGAGACGCGAAGTAACACAAAGTTGTTACAAGAATTGAGTGTTATTATATTACATATTTATAAGAGGACACTACTGTATCATCAAATCTCGTCTGAATGTATTTAAGACCTTTGATAAATATTTGTTTTTTATTTTTAATGGTTCTTTGTTATTTACAACTTACCTAATTATAATATAATTAATTACGGTTTACCTAATTATACATACATAAGCTCACGCCTGTATCCTATAGGGGTACGCAGAGACTTTGGCTTTCCACAAGCTTTCCTGACACAGTTTTTTCGCTTCAATATCTAATTAAATGGATAAAAAATATTTACACCATATTAAACTAGTAAAATTGATGTACTATCTCTCATTCTACATTTCAATTATGTACTCTAGTTATTATTATTATTATTCTATCGATGATAAATGATATCGATGACTGAAAACTTTGTGCCCGGTATGGCAATAGGTTTGCCACCTATTCCATTTGGAACGTAAACATAACGGCGAGACGAGGCTTAACAGCCGCTGCCTATACCTTCGGGTAACAAAGGCGTGAAGTTAAACATAACTTCACGCCTTTGTTAACAACTCTAGTGTGATTTCTTTTGATAGGAAAATATTAAGAAAAACCTCTGACTCTGCTTCCGTTCGATGTTTAATCTTTGGAAATCATATATGCATCCAGCAGTCAACAGATTAACATAACAGATTCACCTACCGTCTTTACTACAGGTACGTATTCGTAACCAAACACCAAATCCTCAATTATAAATGGCTATTTATTCAATGAAATATTAATACAGATGAATAATGACAGTTGCGCGACAACTACACAGATAAATATCATTTCTTCCTGTTATATTTATTCTGCCAATACATCACGCTCAGTGAAAACGCATTAAAATATTTGTACAAGACAATATTTCATAAGCGCTTCTCAGAAAAGGTATATATGTTTAACATCCAGTCAGTTGGCACAATATTCGCCAATAAATTGAACTAATTGCACTAAGGATTGTGGTCTTATTTGGCTTTGGATAATTTTGGTGACATTCGCTTATTTCTCGTTTATTATTGCTGTTACTTGCCGCCTATTTGGTGGTGGAATGAAGATGGAGAATAGTATTATGATATTTATTATGTTTATGTATGAGTGAAGGAGTAGGCAGCGGCTGCTAAGCCTCGTCTCGTCGTTATGTTAACGTCCCAAATGGAATAAGTGGCGAACCTATTGCCATACTGGGCACAAAGTTTTTCAGTCATCGATATTTATCACACTTTATTTCCGAAAACAAATTCGAAAAGTAATTGGTGTGAGCCAGTGTCTGCATTCGAACCCGGACCTCTGGATCAGAAGCCGTGTGCTCGACCACTTGGACCACCGAGACTATAAACAATCAATATAATATCAAGAGATATCAAGGCAAGTAAATTTTTTATATAACAGTACTATTAATGATAACATAACATAACATAACATAACTTCACGCCTTTTGTTACCCGAAGGTGTAGGCAGCGGCTGTTAAGCCTCGTCTCGCCGTTATGTTTACGTCCCAAATGGAATAGGTGGCGAACCTATTGCCATACCGGGCACAAAGTTTGTCAATCATCGGTATTTATCACACATAACTTCCGAAAACAATTTCGAAAAGTCATTGGTGTGAGCCAGTATCTGGAATCGAACCCCGGACCTCTGGATCAGAAGCCGTGCGCTCGCCCACTGCGCCACCGAGACTATTAATGATAATTACATTTAAAAAAAAATGCTAAATGCAAATAAGACTATGTATGACTATGTATGTGTATTTCGTTCTATATTTCATTTTACCAAACTATGCACACTTTTTTATTAAAATACTTTATTTTTATAAAACGTTTTATACACGATCCCGTGCAGTGTTGGAAAGGAGTTTAAACGTCTTTTCCGAAAGGTCAAGCGGCCCCGGATGATTTACTTGCTCAATATTACGGGCCGAAGGTACGAGAGTAGGACAAGAGTTTTCAAATTAAAGTTTCCAAGAATATATAGCATTCTGTATTTATGGCATTAAGTTATGTGCTAAAAGAATGTTGTTATAAAAAGCAGATTTTGCAGCTGGCCGTTATTAAAAATAATAGACAATAGATATTGCTTTCAAAAAAAAAAGAAAATCATCACAATTCTGTAACACAATGACATTCGCTACTAAACTCAATAATGTACATAAAAAAGTCCTCTTCACAAAACTCACTGTGATATTCAAAAAAAAAATTGAGAAATAAAAAATAAGAGCCCAGGGAACAAAACAATTCCGCTTTATAGCTTCCGTCCCTGACATTATGAAAATGAACTTTTTATGTTCCTACGAGGTTCCAGATTCTTAGTTTTTGCTCAAAATTAACGCCCGCCAAGTATTCTTTAATTCATTACATACACACACTAGCATTAATTATAAATTAAGTAACGTAATAATTAGTTACTAACAAAATTATATTAAAATTCATAACGTTATTATTCTTTGGAACTCATTTGATAGTATACCTACCTATATAATAGGAATAAATAAGTTGATGAACAGCATTTTCTTGGAATCCCGATCCTCCTATGGAAGTAATTTAGGTTTCTATATTAAAATGGTGCCTACATTTTAAGTAAGACTACCAGTGAAAACGAAATTAATACGATGCCGTAGTTTTTGAGTAATACGTATAAAAACTTAAAATATACATAAACCACAAACATAACTTCACGCCTTTTTCTACCCAAAGTTGTAGGCAGTGGCTGTTAAGCTTCGACTCGCCTCTTAAAATATACAATGTACAGATAATACCCTGTTACAGATTTATTATGAGTATATATTTTTAATTTTTTACAATAGAGGGGCAAATGAACAAGCGGGTCCCCTGGTAGTAAGTAACTAACGCCGCCCACAGTCAAATGCAACAGATAGTGACACAGTTGCATTGCCGGGCTTAAAATGCGCGGGATGTGAAGGAGGGTAAGGGGGCGCGCCTCTAAATACCTCTCCATTGTAACTTAACATGGCGTGAACCACTTTACTTCGATATTTACAGTGGCTTTAGCGCTATAGATAAATTTGTTAAATACTGAGTCAATAAAACTGGTCAAAGAATTCTTAAAAGACATTGGACATAAAACTATAAATTATGATCCTGTACCTAAAATCAGCTCACGAATATTTTTACACTACATAGAATTTTAATTAATATAGTCGTAAACTTCACCTATAAACGTTTCAAAAATGTAATAAAAGTATACTTTTAATAACTTATATATTATTAAAAGAGCTAAACTTAACTCCTTGTTTAGTATATATTCTTTGCAGTCATTAATTTCTTTTATAAATTTAGCGTCGCTCCGTCGCATCGGTGTTGGAAGGCTACATGTTGTAATTAAATTAGGGAATAAATTTAAAACCCAGATCTAATTCGTTGTGGACCATCTCTCGAATCATAAATCTCGATGGCTTAGTGGGTCAGCAGTCCGAGTTAAATCTCAGAGGTACTTAAAACAAGTCCTGGCTCACACCAATGACTTTCCGGAAATTGCGTTCAACGAATATCGGTGACTGTTCAAATTGTGGCCGATTTATAATAATAGATTTTGCACTATTATTACTTTTGACACTAGAAAATTTAAAAAAGCATGTTCCGATGGTTCAGACATGTAGAAAGAATGGATGCTGCAAGATTGATTAAGCAGATACACAATGCTAAAGCGGATGGATGTAGGAGTCGAGGACGGCCAAAACATACATGCCATGACCAAATAGAACGTGTTCTGATGTTAGAGGCCTTAAAAATCGACGTGCGTGCACGATAAGAGTTATGGAAGTGAACGAAGCCAGTGAGGCATGTAAGAACTGAGCCTTATGGCGCTCTGTTCTCAATGTCTACCCCGCAAGGGATTTAACGTGAAGTTATGTATGTAAAATTAATCTGGCGGCTCGATGTATAGTTGTCGCTGCCTTCAACTCCTGATATTAAGGCCGTTGCGTAATATTTTTTTTATACTTATCGAACAGGTGTTATAACAGCTCTAAACAGACTGCAAATTTTTAACTGACTTCAGTAACACATTAAATAGTTTAAAAAATGGTTTTATTGAAGGACACCTCTACTAAATTTCGACCTCATTTGTAGAACCTTACGAGACGACTGTGACAATTTTTTTAACCATATACAATTATTAAACTCTATAACAACCTACTCGTCATAAATGTCAATATTGTATTGTTTTTTTTGGCGGGGTGGGGGGGGGGGTGGATTTAATATTTGTAGTTTATTAATTTTCTAAGTTGATTTAATATTCTTTGTATTTTTGCAGCTATTTTTAGATTTCAGGAGTGTATATACTATACTTACAACATACATACTTATGTGGATAGAAAATCACCGAAACTCCATTAAACATCAACTTCACCAGTCAAATGTTGTATTTGAAAGATACTGTTTTCAATTGCATTAATTCAATCATTTCTGGCTGTGGATTTTTTTTTTGACAATTTTTTTATTACTGGGTACTTGACCTAGATAAGGAGGTACACCATCAAAATCACAATCTAGCTCATAGAGGCTAATAAGAAATATTAATTTAACTTAATCTACTAATTTGCTTACAGTCAATAAGAATAATGTCCAATGAATTTTCTTAGCGTCTATTAGGGTGAAGCACTTAATTCATGTGTTCTTTATTTAGATCACTATCAGTATAATACTTTCACTAATAACATTACATTAACTCAAAGGATTTGGCCCTTTGTAATCTTGTCACTAGGTCGGTGACGTCGAGGACTTGGATTGCCTCGACGTCCACATGATGATGAAGTCTGCGTTCATGAGCTTCGGCGTATTTGGATATAATCTTATGGACGAGCTCGACTTGAAGGTCCCGATGGAGATCGTCGTTTTCTTATATACCAGGGCGCATTCATTATATCCCTGAGAACTTTATTTTGGAACCGTTGTATTATTTGTACATTACTTTGTTTGGTGCAGCCCCAGAGCTGTATACCGTAAGTCCATACTGGCATCAGGACTTGCTTGTAAAATAGCAGTTTGTTGTGCACAGTTTGACAGCGAGAAGTGTTTTCCGAGTAGCCAGAAAAAAAAAGCATAACAGATATTCACGTGTAAAAATAATTGAAAAAAAAAAGAATAAGTAAGCAGACAAACAGAGAAAACGTGGAAATACATAGAATAAATTTGTATAAGTTTTTATTTAAGTGTTGTCCATTAGAATAAAATAAATATGAATTCGACGGCACTCCTTTTGAATACTGACCAAAATATACATATTCTTTTTATAATAATAAGTAATAAAAAAAATATCTGATAATAAAACATATACTAAATTCTGACAAGATAAGTATTGAATCCTCATTATGTCTCCAGAGATTACAAAAAAAAACTACACAAGAATACCGTCAACAAACTGCACCTTTTGCTTTAAAAGTCAAGATCGGAGAAAAAAAAACATTAGACCGTAATTAACACCGAACTAAGTTTAACCCACCCGCAATATTAGATAAGGTTTTGTTTTGTTACGCTTCCACCTCCACAAAGGAGTGCCTTTGTCACCAGTGTGAAACGCAGGTGCCAAATGATCATTGTTTTGTTGGAAGATAAAGATAAAAGAATAAACACAAGATACGATTGTGTTTTTTGGTCTTAATTTATTATAGATATTTTTATTAATTTACAATAGTAAGAAGAAATAAATCAATTAAATTACTATACAAATACAATATTTACAATTAAAAGACTAGCTGCAGTCAAATTTCTCCGCGTTTCGGTCTACTGGCAGCGTGCCCAGAAGACTGGGAGCATTGCCACGCTGAATGACAATGCTAATTCTCTTTGCAAAAAATAAACCAGCCCTCTGATCGCGAGAGGTCTCAATCAAGTTTCGATATTTAAAAATAATAAATTTATGAAAAAATTTATAAATGTTTTAATATATTATGTAAATATGTACCTACTGCTAACTCAATTCACAGAGCGTCATTTACCCTCCAATAGTCAACTTTTTTATATTTACTTTTTAAATATCTGTTACACATTACATACAGCAAAACAGCATACAGAAAAATAGTCTTTCTCTTCCTTTATTCTTTGAAATCTGTATAATGTAATAAGTACATTACTTACAAAAAATTATATCATTTGTACGAAATCTTTTATAAACGATAACTTTGTCAACACATAATGTTAAATTAATAATGACAGAAATTACCTGAAAAATTTTCTAAAAATTACTTTCGAATAAGGCATAAAAGTAAACAAGCGTCATCGACCCAAGTTAATCTTTGACCAGCAGATTATTCAATCAAATCCCGGATCCGAAGGGTATCAATATCGGTGTCATGCTAACCACCTGCCACTGGGATATCAATATTTTACGCTCGTCATTGTTTTTGTCCACATCTCCAAAACACACCTTGTGTCTTTTGTTTAATTTAGTCGAGCCGTAATATAAAACAATATATGCCACGTTTATCTTCTATAGCTATCTTCTATATATATATATAAGAGATTTCCACCTATATATTGACTCATCACGATATCTCTGGAACCATAAGGCGTAGCGACTTGAACTTTGGTAGGATTATTCCTTTCGCCGAGTAGAGGTCAGCTAAGAACGGATTTTACGAAATTCCACCCACAAGGGGGGTTGCAAAATCAAAAATCAAAATCAAAATCTCATTTATTCAGTTTAGGTCAATAAAGACACTTATGAACGTCAATAATTTCAATCCGCCAATTCGATTACTCACGTCCTGAGAAGAATTGGCAAGAAACTCAGGGGAGTCTTTTTTTTTTCTTTTTACTTAATTTTAAGTAAACTAAATTACAAATTATTAGAATAATTTATAGAGCAAGATGAGGTTCCTCACGTAAAACTTAGGACACAGTACGTTAATATTCTTTGGACGCTTGAACAGACCAGTCCCCACAAACAGCACCCGTTCACGAGCATGACCCATATCTCAGCCATCGCCTCCCTCGCCATATTTTAGGGAAGGTGGCGACCCGATCAACGACGCCGCTATAAGCAAGGACTTTTCAGTGAGCATGACTTATTCAAGATCCCAGACAAAACAAAAAAAGAAATTAGTAAGCTTGCCGGTGAGAAACGTCATATTGCACACAATCCTACTAATTAACAGTAATGTTTAGTTAGCAGATTAACAATATTTTGCTACAGCAAATACAAACAATATAACACAAGAGAAGCAATTCAATTCCAAACGGTTTTATCATTGATATAATCTGCGATACAGTAATAAGCCCTTGAATATAGTCTACTTTTAACATATTTCTTAAATTTACATAACGATAATTCAACCGCGTCGTTTGGAAGCTTATTATAAAAGCGTATACATTGACCTGGAAACGCGTTAGAAATTTTATGGAGCCTAGTAGTGGACACAGCAAGTTTGTTTTTATTTCTTAAGTTTAATTGATGAATATCACTGTTTTTCTTAAATTTAGTTATATTTTTATGAACATAGATTAAATTATCATAAATATATTGTGAATGTAACGTCATTATTCGTATCTCTTTAAATTTACTTCTCAGTGTATCCCTGGGACTCATCATATAGATAGCACGAATAGCTCGTTTCTGGAGCACAAAGACCGAGTCTACATCCGCAGCACTACCCCAAAGCAATAGACCATATGACATAATGCTGTGAAAATAACTAAAATATACTAAACGTGCAGTATCAACGTCGGTCAGTTGACGTATTTTCTTTACAGCGTAAGCGGCTGAGCTAAGTCTACCAGATAACGTCTCTATATGTGGGCCCCACTGTAGTTTAGAGTCTAATGTTATCCCAAGAAAGACAACCTTATTGACCAATTCCAGTCTCCTGTTGTCCATCACGACACTGGTTTTTACTTGTTTAACATTTTTTGTGAAAAATCTAACATATTTGGTTTTGCTACCATTTAAAAGCAAATTATTAGCACTAAACCAGTTTACTATCTTTGAAAGAGCATTGTTTACATCGTCCATTAATGATAGTTGTCTCTTTACCTTAAAAACTAAAGAAGTATCATCTGCAAACAAAACTATTTCATGATTGTCCTTTACAAGATAAGGTAGATCATTAATGTACAAAAGAAACAGGAAAGGTCCCAAGATAGAGCCCTGCGGCACCCCCATTGCTACGGCTGATCCATGTGATCTCTTTCCGTTAACATCTACTGTTTGGATCCTATTACGTAGGTAAGAAGTAAGAAGATCCAAAGCAATGCCCCTTATGCCATAGTGATGTAGTTTTCTGACCAGAGTCTTATGCTGGACACAATCAAAAGCTTTAGATAGGTCACAAAATACCCCATAGGCATCCTGCGACTCCTCCCAAGCCTCAAATATACTTTCGAGTAATTTTACCCCAGCATCACATGTTGACCGTCCTCGAGTGAAACCGAATTGTTTATTATGCAGCAGACTATTTTCATTAAAGTATTTAAGTAACTGAGCGAGGATTAGTTTTTCGAAAATTTTACTTAATGTAGGTAGTACAGATATTGGTCTAAAGTTAGTGGGTTCTAATGTACTACCTGATTTATGCAACGGAATAATCTTGCTTAGTTTCATCAGGTCAGGAAACACACCACAATCAATACATTTATTAAAAATCACAATTAAAGCGGGAGCGATAGTGCTAAATAAAGATTTTATAATATATACAGAAATGCCCCACAAATCAGCCGTCCTCTTAATATTAATTGATTTAAGCGCGACATTTAGATCAAACCTATCGACATGACGAAACTTAAAACCGTTAAAAAATTCAGGCACGTTTTCTTTAAGTAACGAGTCTGCAAGGGAGGTGGAAGAGCCTAGAGCACTAGTAAGATTGACGGGGAAAACAGAAAAAAAATTTTCAAAGGCATTGGCCACCTCATAATCTGAGCTGGTCTCATGGCCATCGACACATAACTTGCGGGGGTGTTAACAATGGAAAATTCCCATTTTTAACCTATAGCTGCTATCGACTTCAAATTTGTCGAAGATATTGCAGTATTAACATAGCGGGGCAGCAGTTATTACTTTTGATGCGAAACAGAGTTCGCCGGGTCAGCTAGTCTATATATACTCGTATATAAGAGATTTCCACCTATATATTGACTCATCACGATATCTCTGGAACCATAAGGCGTAGCGACTTGAAATTTGGTAGGATTATTCCTTTCGCCGAGTAGAGGTCAGCTAAGAACGGATTTTACGAAATTCTACCCACAAGGGGGGTTGCGGGGGTGTTAACAATGGAAAATTCCCATTTTTAACCTATAGCTGCTATCGACTTCAAATTTGTCGAAGATATTGCAGTATTAACATAGCGGGACAGCAGTTATTACTTTTGATGCGAAACAGAGTTCGCCGGGTCAGCTAGTGTCTCAATATATCTTCTTGTTTGTGTCTTATATAGAGTTCACACACCACCAGTTTCCTAAATATTTATTAACTATGACTGAACAAAATGTCTCTTGAGTATTGCAATGTACTTGTCTAGGTAATGCTACCCACATATCTAATAAGTTTGATAAAAAAAATTTGGTGTGTGGATTTAGAACCGGTAATTTCTAGCCAGAAGTTTCTTTGCTAAGCCATTAACTCCTTAAAATCGACGAAATCCACCGAGTACGGGAATCAAGCTGTGCTTAGGGAGAGCTGAGAGAGTGCTAAGTGAGGAACTTCCTCACGACACTTCCTGTGCCTAGAAGTACCGCTTCAGGCTTAATCATTTGACAGTTATTTCTGTAAGTCTACTGACAGAAATGATTATCATAACTATCATAGTTGATCAGCATGCCACGTGTTGGGAAACTCGTGACCAAAGTCTAAACTGCTAATATATTTGCGATATATTTTGTTATTTAAAATAATAAAAAATCGTCTGCGCATATCGATGGCAAGGCCTCTAATTATTAAAGCTCCATTTAATAACATTCGATGGAAGTATTTTTTTATATATATTAAGTAATCTCTGAATTCTACGAAACAGTACTACAGTGTAACAGTGGTAGAGCCAAGCAGTTCGCTGCATGAATGGGCTGGCTCGACCGGTGAAATACCACGACCTCTCAGAAGACCGACGTAAAGTGGCTCATGCCGCGTTTCGTTCGGTGAGAGAGGTACGCGGAGGCCCACCCCACTTCCCCATCCTTTCCTATCCCCTATCCCTTAAAGGTTGGCAACGCAACAGTATCACTATATGTGTTGCTGGTGTCCATGGGCGGCGTTGGTTGCTTACCATCAGGAGACACGCCTGCTCGTTTGCCCTCCTATCCCATAGAAAAAAAAAAACGATTTCGACCACAAATATTTTATTGCGTTAAGTGTGTGGAAATAAATTTTAACTAAAATACAGGGAAACGATCAAACGATACGAACATAGTACTTAATACTAATTATAATTCATTTATTAAACAAAAGGCTCCGTCTTAAACAATAAAAGAGGCTTTATAAAAGTATCAATTATATTGATTTATGTCTGACTCGTGTTGAATAAACAATACCATTTTTAAATAACAATAATGCATTAATTTGAAATGCGTTTTTCGTCTGCCATCTTTCTTTAACACTTCAAATTACCATTTTATAATGATCTCAGCCTCTTACCAGAAAAAGACCAATTTATATGTAAAAGAATAGTAATCTGCACGTGATGAAAGGTCTCGCTGACTGGTTTTTTGAGTCTGGGAATTCTATATCAAGATTCTAAGCAGGTGTGTTTTAAGACAAGGCGCCTGTACAAGCGTGACACACGGTTCAGTAAAATATATAATAAATATTTTTATACAATACTTGTATGTAATCTTATTAATACACATCAAATTCATTATATTATTTTCATTATTTCATTTATAAGTACTATACGAAATTATGTGTGCAGATACGCAAGTGTAATCTAATATTAAAAATGCTTGCCAGGTTGTCTGGATATTTTACTATGCATTATAAATGTTATTAAAAAGAATATGTATGTATTAATGATATGCCTTATTTAATTCCAAACACGAGCGTAAGTTACTTAGCTTGTAAACTTTGTACATACCGCTGTGTGAATAGCGACAAAATTCATAACCACTATTTATTTATAATTCTTTTTATCTTTAATCTTTCATCACTAACATAACATAACATAACATAACTTCACGCCTTTTGTTACCCGAAGGTGTAGGCAGCGGCTGTTAAGCCTCGTCTCGCCGTTATGTTTACGTCCCAAATGGAATAGGTGGCGAACCTATTGCCATACCGGGCACAAAGTTTGTCAGTCATCGGAATCTATCACACATAACTTCCGAAAACAATTTCGAAAAGGCATTGGTGTGAGCCAGTGTCTGGAATCGAACCCCGGACCACTGGATCAGAGGCCGTGCGCTCGCCCACTGCGCCACCGAGACTTGATCACTTCACTTCATCACTAATTTAATAAACAATTGATTTTTTTATGGCCTAGGGAGGCAAACGAGCAGGCGTGCCATCTGATAGTACTAACGCCACCCATGGACACCTGCAACACAGTTACAGTTGCGTTGCCGGTTTAGAAATGAATGATCTGATCGGAGTCAAAATGGAAAGGAGAGAGGAGAAGGGGTTGGGCCTCCGGATATCTCTCTCACCAAGCGAAATGCGCCGTGAGCCACTTTACGTCGAAATTTTGAGAGGTCGTGGTATTTCACCGGTCGATCCTGTGCATTCATGCAGCGAACTGCATTGCGTAGTATAAGCTTATATTTATTTTTTCTAATCTACTTATAAAAGAGTGACATAAAGAGAGTTTCCAAATTATTATATTAATATTAAAAACTGGAGCTCTAGAATGTTGGACTAAGAAACGGTCTGCATGTCGCGATACTTCGCAAGCTTAAAAAAAAAAACCATCCGATGGGCATGATGCGCCGCGTCTCCCGATGTCGTCTGCCTTTGTCGGCACTTTTTACCAACCGTGACTGTTTTACTAATCGTACACCGATCTATTTGATTCACCGATCAGGCTCTATGATCAGGTAGCAATGAATGAATTAAACAAAGTGGGAACAAAAAACATCAAATATCAAAATTGATTTCATAATCTAAAATCTACTTTATGCATTACGTTGAAAGAGTATTAAGTAGCTAAAGATTATTTTTATATATTACGACATATTGTATAGTATTACATAATGTCAGGTAGAAGAGTCATACATAGAAAACCGCAACAGAATTTCATTGATTGATCGATTGATCAAAATGCTTGATTGGAGACAAGATAAAAAATATCAAAGATGTTGTCAACGATCATTACATTATGAATAGATTTATAAAACTTATCCCTAATTGTTATATATTTTATGGCATAGGAGGGCAAACCTGCAATTTGGTCACCTGATGGTAAGTAACTTCTCACTGCCCATGAACACCGTGGTGCGTTTCCGTCATTCAAGGGGTAGGGGAGGAAAGGAAGGGAAAAAGGGATCGGGCCTCCGGACACTTCTCTCGCCGAACGAAACGCACCACGAGCACACACATAGGTCTTGGTATTTCACCGGTCGAGCGGGTCCATTGATGCAGCAAATTGCAAGACTCTACCACTGTTATATATTAGCTTTGGTAGATCTATTTAGTTTGCTGCATGAATTTGTGGCTTGGTCGGTGGAATACCACGCCTTCTCAGAATATTGACGTAGAGTAGCTCCTGTCGCGTTTTGTACGTATCCGGAGGTCGAACCACCTTCTTCCTCCTTTACCACTCAACTTTCTTAACGATCGACAACGCACCTGTAACCCTATCTGTGTTACAGGCGTCCATGGGCAGTACTAGTCACTAGCAACCGGGTGACGTGCTTGCTCGTTTGCCTCCCTATGCCTATTTTGCTTTTAAATAATTGTTGACTGTACTGAAAAAGTAATTACCATTCAAAAGCATTTTTTTCTATGACAATAATATATTGTTCACCTAACAAAATAAAGCAAAACAAAAAAATAATGGCTTCGTTAAAAAACTCCCTTAGTGATAGAAATTCTTGTAATACGATGATAGAGAGATACTTAGAAATTAGGCGAAAATATTCTTTGAAAAGTAGAAGCACAAACGCAATTAAATTCCAAAGTCACTTTTGAAGATCTCCTGTGACATTTGAAATATAATACAACAACATTTTCACATCAAATAAATTTACTTTCAGGTAGAACGTGACTTTTAATTAAATAAACTTTACTTGCGAAAACTTTTATGATCGTCTGTAATTCATACTACTATTGCCATCTATCGTGGAATAAAATTAATAAGTGTCGTTCCATCAAGTCTTTATTGGTGCTGACATCTTATTTTACTTGAAACTAATTCTTATACGTAACTCCGCCTGCGTGGCTTTATACAAATTTTCTTATGCATAAGATTTATTTGTTTTGATGAAGCTTAAAAAATTATGGTAAAATTTGTATTCTGTATTTATAATAATGTAATTTGTATTTGTATTTTCTTTCTGGATATCCTATAGAATAGGTTCGGTATCCAGACAGTACATACAGAAATAATTTTCACAATAAAATAAATACATATCCAAAAACCTAATAAAACACTTAATCAGAACAAACACAAAAATGTGACATTGCCGATAGCACCTAATATCGTCGTTCTGCTTATTCTATAAGAATAATATTTTCATGCAAATAAGAGATTGAATATGAGCCTGAGTCCAGAAAACCTCTTGTGTTAAAAAAATGAGATAGTTGATACAGCTTATTACGTACGAGAACAAGAGAGACATCACTGGACAGCAGATCAAAGAAAGTTAAGAATCATTTTAGAATTAAGCACACTCTTGTATGATTTGTGTGAAATGAAAAAATGTGAAATGAATTTCACTTCATATTTTTTTATGTTTATTGGAAAAGGAGGCCAACGCCTGTGACCTCATGGTAAGCTGTCCTTGGACGTCTAAAACACCGAGAGGGTCCCAGTTGAATTATAAAGGATGGGAGAGGAAAATTAAGGGGAAGGCGGTGGGCCTCTCAATACCTGTTTTACCGAAAGCAACACGGCAGAAAGACATTTGACGCGGGGTTCTTAGTATTTTACAAGTTGAGCCGGCCCATTAATGCAGCGTGACAACTGCGTGGTTCCACCACTGTTAAAACGCTATCTGCACTCTTCTTTCCATAAATATCTTAAGAATATTTATTTCAACATTATTTAATTGTTAAAAAATGTATATTTAACTTGAACAAAAATAAAATTTCATCAATATTTATCTAGTAGTTTTATGTAAATGTAATGAGGGGTTATTGTAAAATTGAAGTCAAGCAAAGCTTACCATTATCGGAATCTCATTATTT
This sequence comes from Euproctis similis, assembly GCA_905147225.2. Classification (NCBI taxonomy): domain Eukaryota; kingdom Metazoa; phylum Arthropoda; class Insecta; order Lepidoptera; family Erebidae; genus Euproctis; species Euproctis similis. The sequence goes on from LR990105.1 coordinate 14,041,672, forward strand.
TTTGTAAAGGTAGAAAAAACATGGACTTCACTTCAGATATTCTTCTGTAAGTAATTTTTTAATCTCAGTCAATCCACAAACAGCAAGATTTTTGTGAGTTGAATGACAAATTCCGGATCGTAATTATTCAGCGTTTGTATTTCAGATTCAGGCCCAAATAATTTCCATCCTCCATTCCACGTGCCTACCTCCCACGCATTTGTAGATACTTTTATAAAAGAAAACTTCGCAAAAACAAGTTAAAGGGAAGGCGAGCAAAGAAAGTTTGATATTAACAGGTTTTCAATCAATCTGCAAACGGCTGACATTCTGAGTGAATGGAAATATTTTATTGTGAACAGAGAACATTTGGAAAAGATTTTTTACTTTATTTTGGGTCTCGTCCATTATTAAGTTGGCCGTAGTGAAGTGCGAACTGCCACTATTTTTCGTAATATATTTTTTTTCATAATCGATCAGGAATCTAATTTAGTCAAAACGACTAAGTTCGCTTTATATATTTTGAATACATACATACATACTTAACTTCACGCCAAATCCCTCTTTTCATGCACGCGCGTCGGTTTTTGAGGCTCCTAACATCACCTTCCTCCAGAACACGTTCCATTTGGTCTATTTTGAATATGAGTGTTAATTATTGACTATATTAAAATATTAACAAGCAATGCTAAATGAAAGGAAATAAAGATAATTAAAGTTGCCTCAAAGTTGTAGGCAGCGATTTTATATACGCAAAGTATTAGTATGTAGTATTTAAAACCAATGACGAGCATATTTAAACTCACAATCGATTTGAGAAACATTGAGAAACAAACACAAAACAGTGGTAGAGCCGAGCAGTTCACTGCATGAATGGGCCGGCTTGACTGGTGAAATACCACACCTCTCAGAAGATCGACGTAAATTGGCTCATGCCGGGTTTCGTTCGGTGAGAGCGGTACCCGGAGGCCCACCCCCCTTCCCCATCCTTTCCTATCCCGTATCCCTTAAAGGTCGGCAACGCAACAGTAACACTATATGTGTTGCTGGTCTCCATGGGCGGCGTTGGTTGCTTACCATCAGGTGACACATAAAAAAAACAAAAGAAAAAAATATATTAAGAGATTGCAAACAACCATATTCACAATACAAATACCCAGTAATACGTTTAGACCCTTTCGAAACTCGAAATCTCTGGGATATGAATGATGAATCTCGTAATATATATGTTTTTTTAAATTATTCAAATCTCCATCTCAACTTTTAGTGAGAGAGATAGTAATTTGCAAGTGTCATAGTGTCAGATTTTCTTTTTATTCTTACTTATATTTTAGCGGGTGTAAGGTATAGTTGTTTAGACTCGCCTATATTTTATAGCCTGCATATTGATAAATATGACATGAGTTTTTATTGTCATTTTATTAAACCGCATTTTTGACCTTAGGGTACACCCAAGGTCAAAATTGCTAATTTGAATACGTACATGTACATGTACGTAGTTAAGGAAGTTATATGAGATTTATTCAATTTATATGTGGATAGATAGCTGAATTACTAGCTATTTAATATACATGTACAATTAAAATAATTAGCGCATCGCTCCAGACAATCATTACGATATTATGTATGCCTAAATCCTTTAACAATCACTAATTCTTGATAATAGCGGTTTTAAACAAACAAACAAACTTTTCAGTTTTGCTATGTTTTTTAACATATAAGAGAAATGTTGATTTTTTTATTTAAAATATGTAATAGCAAAAAAATAAACAAAAATAATCCGAACGCAAATATAGAACAAAGCAAGATAGCTACCCCAAAGCAAAACAATGTGTTAAAAAAAGGTTTAATTAAAGTAATGCACTTTCTTTGACATAATTAAACACAGGCTTTGCATTTAAATGTGCCATAATGATCAATTATATTTGTATGCAACGCGCCACTGGCATACGAACAAAAAAAACATAGCTTTTGTTTCACTCCTGAACGAAAGAAACTGTCTCAGACTTTTCCTGAATTCTTTATTAGGCTTTTGTTTTGGCACAAAGAAAAATTGGGTAAATGTGTTGAATAAATTTTCTTTATAAATATTAGCTGTGTTATCGCTGTGTGTTGTACGCGTATAATAATATTTCGAGACACAATGAATGTAATAACTTTTAATATATCCTCGTTCAGTTTCGTAATATTATAATACAAATAAAAGGTATATGAGTAAGTTTAAATGGCTTTAGTTGCCGTTGAAAACAGCTAGAACACAGCATTGTTGCTATGTAAACTGATATTTTTGCACACAAATCAGTACCAACAACTTTAAGCTTAGCAACAAACAATTTGGCTACATAAGCCAGATAATAGATATAACTTTAAAAAAATTCATAATTATAATGGAACAGACCGTCACGGAACGCCCGGCAGAAATGAATTATTAAGTTTCATTTATAAAGTTATAATTAATATGCATCGTAGCTTGTAGAGACAAGACACAAGGAGTGTAGTATACCGGAACATACACATATAAAAGAGTTTTGAAAGGAGCCCAATTTATTGCCAACGCTGACGAGTCAATATAATGAAAAACAAAACCTTCTAAATTTCATACAAACATCACATAAATATTATGTCACGCGAGGGTCAGATTCACCGATCTTTAAACAATGAATAAGTCTCTTAGCAGCTATATCGCAAACTCGGCGCAGACTTATATATAAAAAACTGTATTTTTTTATGGGATACGAATGCGTGTCTCCCAATGGTAGATGGTAAGCAACCAGCGCTACCCAAAGGAAACCTGCAACACATATAGTATTACAGTTGCGTTACTGACCTATAAGTTAGTTATAATTAAATATAAGTTGGTTAATAAGTTAGTTATAAAAAAAAATAATTGAATTACTTTGCGTCGATCTTCTCAGAGATTGTGATATTTCATCGGTCGAGCCAGCCCATTCATGGAGCAAACTGCTTGGCTCTACCACTTGGCTTTACTAGCAGACAGCGCGAACTTCTTGCGATGTTATATAATATTTGCCATATTATTGCCATATTATTTTGTAGTTCTTCACTACAAAATAAAGTGCACCCCTCTTATTATAACTTGTGTATAATTTATTGTAGATGAATGGGCTAACTAACTTTTTTTTTTTTATATAGGTATTTGACATAATAACATAACCTAACATAACTTCATGCCTTTGTTACCCGAAGGTGTAGGAGGAGGAGGTAGGCTGTTAAGCCTCGTCTCGCCGTTATATTTACGTCTCAAATGGAATGGCGAACCTGTTGCCATACCAGTCATGTTTACCATAAAAAACTGTTAGAAAAAAATTAAATGGTTGCCTGTAAAGTCGGTATACGGGCGAAAGTTTTACGTGACAACGACTTTGAGTGGTAAAATAATTTTAATGTGAATATTCATTCGTATAGTAGGAAGAAGGATGAAATAATAGTAACAATTTAAAACATTTATTTATACAAAGAATTATATTTAAAACATTAATTTATACAAAGAATCTCGCACTGAATTTCATATTAACAAAATTTTATTTTTACCTTTACACATACATACGTATTTATATACAAATATACATACAATAACTTGTCGCTCTGTCTCTCTCGCTCTTAGGCGGGCTAACTGTGCTCGAGTGGAAGGGACGCGTGCCTCTCACTCGCTCTCATTGTGAGCGCATAACGTGAGCGGAGCGTAACGCAGTTTCTTGAAGTGTCACCCGGCAAACCAATTTATAAGACGTTGTCACGTCAAAAACAGTAATTCCTAAAATGAACGCTTTCAACTAAAGAAACATAAAAAAGCTTTAATTGTATGACATTATTGTATGTTTAGACTTAGGGCATGGTTAACATAATATCTTTGTAGTTGAAAAAATAAACGCGTGAGTGTACAATTCAAACTTCTACTTGTAAATGAAAATAATAATAAAATTGTATATTTATATCATTAATTCAGTCAAATTATTTAATCTTAGTCTTTATTGCCGCTTAGATTATTCTTAATAATTTAATTGTTGCACAAAGACCTTGAGAATTTGAAGACAACACACAGTTTTTTAGACTTTTTATAGAAACATAATTTCAAGTTTCTCGCAGTTTTTATAAAGTCCAAGCAATTTGCCAGCTCTTTTTAATTCAAAATCATTTTATTTTATCCATATAAGTATTTCTATATTAATAGTTTCGGTGGTCCAGTGGTCGAGCACACGGCTTCTGACCCAGTGGTCCGGGTTCGAATCCTGATACTGGCTCACACCAATGACTTTTCGAAATTGTTTTCGGAAGTTAAGTGTGATAAATATCGATGACTGAAATCTCTGTGTCCGGTATGGCAATAGGTTCGCCACCTATTCCATTTGGGACGTAAACATAACGGCGAGACGAGGCTTAACAGCCGCTGCCTTCACCTTCGGTTAACAAAAGCCGTGAAGTTATGTTAAGTAATTCTGTTAACTTTAATTTTTTGTTGATATTGAATTTATAACACACATATAACATAACATAACTTCACGCCTTTTATTACCCGAAGGTGTAGGCAGCGGCTGTTAAGCCTCGTCTCGCCGTTATGTTTACGTCCCAAATGGAATAGGTGGCGAACCTATTGCCATACCGGGCACAAAGTTTGTCAGTCATCGATATTTATCACACATAACTTCCGAAAATAATTTCGAAAAGTCATTGGTGTGAGCCAGTGTCTGGAATCGAACCCCGGACCTCTGGATCAGAGGCCGTGCGCTCGCCCACTGCGCCACCGAGACCATTGAATTTATAAAGGGGTCTAACAAATAAACTTGAAAAGCAAAAGAACAAAGACTAAAATTAGACTTCTGGAGTCACATTAACAATGTCACAAAACATATACATATATTTTTATGTATAGAGTATTATATGTTACAATTATTGGTTTCAACACGTAATATAGAAAAATGTTCAATTCTAATTAACCTATTAATAAAAAAATGCGAACAATTAAATTGATATGAACAATAAATATTATTTTAGACTGCAAATAAATTAATTATGATGGTACTTTAATATAAGCAATCACTTTATAATTTTAGAATTGTGATAACACGACCTCCCAGAAAATGGACGTCTTGCTCATGCACGGTGGACACATCTCTTACCGAACGCAACGGAAAGAGATGCGTCCACCGTCCCCAAAAGCCCTACCCTACATCTCAGAGGCCAGCAACGCAAATGTAACATTATGTTACAGGAGTCCATGGGCTGCACTAAAAGAAGAGATAAAAAGAACTGATCTATCTATTTAATACTACAAAGGATTAACAATTACTTTAAAACAAATAAATTTTAAGATCGCAGATGCAGATGAGAGCAAAGCAACTAATTTTCCTCATATATAAATCGGGCGGGCCTCGTGGCGCATTGGTAAAACTACCGGCTGCAGCAATGAGGTCGGGGGTTCAATTCCCACTTGAGCACAAATATTTGTGATAAACATGAATATTTGTGTGGCGTCTGGATGTTTTTCTATGTATTATAAGTATGTATTTATACATATAAGTCATCCGTTATCTACTATCCATAACACAAGTAGGTATTTAGTTACTTAGCTTGGATCTAGAGAGAGCTATGTGTATTGTGTGCAAGATATTATTATTATTATAAATCAACTATGATGAATTTCCTCTTCATAAATAAATTAAATAGCTAAGAGATTAAATTAGATTTGTGAGTATTTATCAAAATTCAGTTTTCCTTGGTAGTTTCAAATTAATCGCCAATACCGCTGTATTTTATTTAGTAAGTAAGTGGTACTGATATTTCTGCTATATATAGTATACCAGTCAATATCCATTATGAACGAATATGACAACAAAAATGTGTGCATCCCTTCTATGTCATCTAACAGTAGCCACTTTTCATGTGATGTGATTACATTATAAATACTTAAAATATTCATAATTAAAATATGGGCCGTCTCGACCGCTGAAATACCACGACCTCTCAGAAGATCAACGTAAAGTGGCTCATGCTGCGTTTCGTTCGGTGAGAGAGGTACCCGGATGCCCACCGCCCTTCCCCATCCTTTCCTATCCCCTTCCCCATCCTTTTCTATCCCCTATCCTTCCTTCCTTTTCTATCCCCTATCCTTCCTTCCTTTTCTATCCCCTATCCTTCCTTCCTTTACCCTGTCCCTTAAAGAACGGCAACGCAACAGTAACACTATGTGTTGCTGTTGGTTGCTTACCATCAGGTGACACACCTGCTCGTTTGCCCTCCTATCCCATTAAAAAAATCTTTACTACACATGAACCCCTTTTTTTACACAAAAAAAACTGGACTATATCGTATTTATTATATGTTTCCAAAAGAAGCAAATTATTTATCTCTATTTCAATATTCGTAATAAGTTTTACCACGTTTAGCCGGTTAGATTTGGTAATGATTAAAAGTATATCCACACAGAAAAGACCCTACCTAAAAACCATACATAAAAAAATACATTACTTTTGATTTATATAAATGATTAGATAATTTGTGCCCATAACTTCACATAATATAATTCGACTTCAGTTTCAATTTTAAACACAATTATTTTGCGCCTGAAAAAAAAATCAACGCAAATACCTAGATGTCTAACGCACAAATCTATGAGGCGCCATAATCCAAATAGGTTGCAGAGATAAGTTGTGTCAATAGCTTTTCAAGCTTATATTTTATCGAGATTATTTTTTATGTATTCTAATACTGACACCAATAAATGAGTTATAATAGCGCCAAACTTTCTTAAAATTGGAATTTGAATACGTGAACTATAATGATACTAAGTTATACGGTAGTCGTAATCTGAAAATAATTGGTGCCGAATAGGTTCCACCACCTTTTTCATCGAACCTAACAATTCAATCGGCGTGTCAAGGCATATTGTATCTGCCTATACCGTCAGTCGCGTACGCAGGTACCCACGTTCAATGTTAGCTCATAATATTCGTAATATTACTAATGCAGTAAATAAACTTTCTGCAAATACATTTTCCCGCGGCTGTATACATATTAATACGGCTTTTAATTACTATCAACTAATGAAATATTCAATTTATGTAACTCAATTTGCATAATAGTCTGAATGAATGATTATAGTCCCATTTTGTTAATATGCTGCACAAATAATATAACTATGCGTTACGAATAAATGAAAAACAAACATAAATGATATTGTTTTAACTAGTTTTTGTAAGCGATTGCTTAATATTAAGGCATATTATTTTTAACTGATAGAGCCACGCAGTTCACTGCATGAATTTCGGCTCAACCGGAGAAATACGATGGTATAGATGTTCAAATATCAACGTAAAGTGGGTTTGCGTTTCGTTCGACGAGAGAGATATCCGGAGGCCCACCTTTTTCCCTTCCTTAACCATCCTACTCCATTGAAGGCCGGCAACATATCGGTGACACTGTCTGTGTTGTGTATAGATATTTTTTTAATGTAAATAAAAAACGACCCTAAAAAACTCAAGTAGTAAATGTAACTCCAATACGTTCCAATTGATCGTTTTCCAATTAAGTTACATACTTTATAATACATCATTTGTATTTGAGTCAATTATAATATATTGAAGACATTTAAAGGTAATGATGCAGAAGATTCAAATCAAGCTCTACCACATCTAACATCTGAATTATGGTAGTTATTACCAGAAGGTGGGGTAATGTTCCCGTCGAAGCGCAGTCGTAACTTCCTTTTCGCGAAGGATTTCACGGCATTTTTGTTCCCCCTGTAACTTTCTTGTAGATGAGGCCATAAAATTGAATTTTTAGAGATCAAGAGAATATTATTCACTACTTTCTTATATTCTTTTTGTTTAACTGCATTCCTTTTACACCTAAAGTTGTAAGCAGCAGTTGTTATGCCTCGATATTTTAAATTTTTTACACCACAAATGAAACAGTTGGCATCGATATTTATAACATTTTATTTCCAAAAAGAATTCCGAAAAGTTATTGGTGTCAGTCTTAAATTCTTATTTTTCAAAATAAAATTCTTCTCAATTAAAATGCATCGTTATGTAACGTACCGTACTAACAGTATTCGGTATTAATCTGATAACATATATCTGTGCTATGAACATAGATATTTCAATGGCATCTAGGTATTTAGATATAAATTGCTATTGCGAATGTTCAACAGTAACAGCGCAGTATAAATGTTGAATTTACTAAGGTACTTTTAAAGTATCATATAACCCTCTTAAATATTTTTATTTTAAAGACTAAGTTGGTAATATGTGATGATATGATATATTATAACTTTCATAAAGGTTTCATAAGTAGAGCCGAATTTAAAACTGAATCCGCCGCAACTCTACAAAACACTGCGCTTAAAAAACGGACGTCTTAGTGGGAATAATCTAGGGTTGGTTTAATAGTTTTTTTACTCACAAGAGTTGATTACAACATAAAAAATGTTTATATTTTATTATATAAAAAAATAACTAACATGTCTATAAAGTACATTCACAAGTAACACATGGATTAGATTATCGAATCTATCCACTAATGCCAACAGAACTATGAAACATCCGTGTTTGTTACTCTCGAGTTATCAAATCTACGGAACCAATTTCAACGTTTGCTTCCAAACCAATCCTGATTCCCCGAGAGAATTGGATTTCTGTGACAAACCGAATTTAATACAAGTGAAGCCACACAAAGCTAGTCTAAAATAAATAATTCATTAGGTATTTGGATGCCGTACATCATTTGAGAAATACAACAAAAGTGAAATACTGTCATATGTCTCATTCAATTCACTAAAGAAAATTGTAGATATGAAATATTATTTACCAAACCTGTAATATCAATAAATTCTCAAAACTATGTCCTTTTTAGAAAATAATAAACAAGGTTTTCTAGATTATGTCATATCATTTTAGTATCAGTCATTTTTGGTACGAAAAACAGAAATTGAAAAGTATAAAAATAAGGTACAGATTCTGGTTATTTTGTTTGGCTAAATGTTTGTTTAAAACTAAATAATCATATCCAGAGTAATCTCTATATATATTTCGTAAAAGCTTATCTTTATTATTGTTTTTATTTATAACTAACTCACAAGCTGACCCGACGAACTTTGTTCCGCATCAAAAGTACTTTTTTACAGAGCGTTTACAATTATAGTGAAAATTAAAACATTTTTGTTGTATAAGATGTAATGATAACCGAACACAATAGACGCCTTAAAATACTATTTCAATTACAAATTCCATTATATGAAAACTCCTTTCCCTATCTCCTTTTACAAATCAATATATTGTGAGATAATTTTAGTAATAAATTAATTTACATAGATATACTAACTAATTTAGTTAATTTAGTATATATAGAACAGACAACTTGTGATTATGGATGCAAGTTCCATTTTCGACATGTTTTTCTTATTTTTTATCAGAATTTTAACTTACAGATAGATAAATTACGTTCTACTACTTATGAGAAAAACGGCATAAGAGGTTTTCGTATAATAAAATTATCTAAATAGGTAATATTCTCCAACCCTATTAGAGTAACATTAAATTATTCAAGAATTTATTCAAACAATAAAAAATTCGATATATAATATTTAAATACGACGAAACTGTATTATTAAGCATTCAATGTACGTCCTTAAATCCATTATCTTGTGACAAGTACAGCTGATCCGATGCCAATGGTACAGCACTGGAATTAGATTCGTATTCTGTTCATGTAATCAAGGCAGACACTTGGTTGCACATCTGCGTCCCCACAAACTGCAAATAATAAACCGAATTAGATGAATTTGAACCTTATGCGTGACAGTTAGAGTTCACGTCAAATGCGTATATTAATTTTCACATTGGTGTTAAAAGGATTATTAGTTAGCATTGTGCGACCATGCTAGGTAACGAACTAAGAATATTAAATAAATATATTATTAATATACATAACTAAATAAATTTGGGTATATAAATTATGTATTATACATAAGTCGTGTGCCCCTTATCAAGATTAATTAATTACAGACCATTATGATGTAACCTAATCGAAAACTATAAATTTTTCTCCAGGGAAAAAGAAACTAACAGTTATTTTTCCCTGAAAGATAATTTGTAGCCTTCGAATAAATTATATGAAAAATCAACAAATCAAACTACAAGTATTTTTCCATTATAATGTGTGTCTGCACTTATTTTATTCACAGACACACTACATAAAACTAATAATTATTTTTAATGCAAGTATTAAATGTCGTAAAAGGGGTGATCGCATCCCAATTGTCTGAAGGGACCTGTGACAAATGGATCTGTGAAGTTTTGTGACAGTGGCTACGGTTACATCTAATGGAAGATTTATTCAATTGTATTCTTAAAGTCTATATTAGTAACTAGTACTTTTATTATATCTGACAGAAAAATTGTTTACATAATAGCTTTTGACATTTATATTTGTTTTCTTCTTCTTCTAAGCTTCAGCTAATTTTATTTAGAATTATATCGCGTTTATTTATTACTCATTTTTATTTATTTCCCGACGTTTCTAACTCTTTACAGAGATTCACGAGTGAAAATGATAAACAAACGCGATATAATCCTAAAAGTTGTTTTAATGTTATGAGTGTACATACATACATACATAACTTCACGCCAAATCCCTTGCGGGGTAGGCAGAGAGAACAGAGCGCCATAAGGCACGATTATTACACGCCTCACTCGCTTCGTTGACTTTCATAACCCTTTTCATGCACGCGCGTCGGTTTTTGAGTCTCCTAACAACACCTTCCTCCAGAACACGTTCTATTTGGTCATGGAATGTGTGTCTTGGCCGTCCTCAACTCCTACATCCATCCGCTTTTGCATTGTATATCTGCTTAGTCAGTCTTGCATCAACCATTCTTTCTACATGTCCGAACCATCGGAGCATGCCCTTTCTTACTTTTACACCGACACTCCCTTTCAATCCAACTTCCTGCCTTACAACCTTGTTTTCTACGCGGTCAGCGACAGTTACTCCGCAGATTTTGCGTAGTGCCCTAATTTCTACCGCGTTTATTCTACTTTCATGCACACTCTGCCATACCCAGCTCTCGCTTCCATAAGTTAGCGTTGGGATCAGGACTGCATTGTGGGTTGCTAGCTGGGCTTTTCTGCTAATGTTTTTTGCGCCCAGGAATCTGCCCAACGCTCCATTTACGCTATTTCCTATCGCCACTCGTCTTTCTACATCCACGGTGTACCTTCCATCCCTGCTAAAAGCGCATCAAAGATATACAGCCTGCGTAAAGCAGGCAGCTCACAACTAGGTCACCCATTCGCATCCCTACATCCATCGATCTCACTCTCTGGAGACAACTGTCCAAGTACAGGATGAACAGTCGAGCGGACAGCACGCAACCCGGTCTGACGCCGATATTGACGTCAAACCAGCGGGACAAACCGCCGTCAACACGCACACACGCTGTACAGCCCTCATAAGTGGACTGCACAGCGCGCAGCAGTGCTCCGCTCACCCCGTAGCCCGGGAGTATGCCCCACAGATCCTTTTGTAACACTCTGTCAAACGCTTTTTCCAGATCCACAAAACCGCAGAAAACCTTCCGGTTAACAGCCAGTTGTTTCTTCACGATGTTACGGAGAGAAAAAATCTGATCCATGCACCCTCGTCCGCTTCTAAAACTACCCTGAGTTATGAGTGTGATTCGCAAAAATCTGAGAAATAAATAATTTAATTTATTTTGTTGCTTCTTTTTAATATCAACATCATCCTGAAATTTTAAGAATTTCAATTGCTCTGTCATTTTACGATAAACCATAAATCAGAGTAAAAATAATGATATATTCTAGTGAAATATATATGTTTAAACTAAATGCTTTAATTAAATTTTTGGGAATGTTTTAGGGGAACCACTATAGTGGCTGCAATAATATTACTGCACTGTACTGTACTGTTAGGACATGATCTACAATCGATACTGAACCCAAAAATATGGTTTTTAGAATTTTTGTCAGGTTGTTTGTATGTTTGTTACGCATGAACTCTAAAAGTACTGCATTCATATATGTCCAAATTTGCTTGGAGAAAGCCACGGATCACGCTATCCTTTTTAATTGCGGGTGAGCAATGAATCCTTATATTGGCACAGGCATAGTCTTTTTGCTTTACATGCAAAGAAGATGCGGGCAACTGCTAGACATACAATATCATAAGAAATATCTTAAGCTGTAATTTGAGAAGAAAATCCAGGAATCAAAGTTCTGCAATTTATTAACAAAAGAAAGATAAAGGTGTTACGACTAATTAATTTTCCTTTGTACTGAGAAAGATTTTATGCTAAGACCTTATGCTTGATACCTAATTTCAAAAGAAAAATGGTATCAAAATTAGTTACTTCGATATCATATTATTATATAAGTATATCTTATAATTATATAAGTATAACATATTAGTGGGCGTTTTTTATCACATCAAGTTAAGTAATAACTTATATAGTGTAGATTAAAACCGCTTCCTCTGTCTATATATCCCTATGTATTCATAAATCTTTAAAAATACTATTTTTTTATAGTACTGTCTATATATAACGTAGTAAAGAAATAGTGATAATTTTATAGATCTATCATTTTCAATGCAAACGCTGGCTGAACCTTAAGTGATAAATCAAAATAATGTACTACATTATTATACACCTTTAAAAGATCTACAAAAAGTCTCGAATGGCGGTTGTCGATCTCTTAGAAATAACGCATAATGACCATGTATATGCCTCTGGGGCGAAATAAAATTTCGCTGGGTCAACTCAAAACTTAAAAATAAAAAATAACCTAGAAATAGCCGCGTTTAACTAATGACAACATTTATTTATGTCCAATTTACATTAGTCCGGATCAGTGAGCCCTTTGATTGGTTCTGCTTTAAGTAACCGTGAAAACATTGATATTTCCAATTACGAAAACAATATTGTTTTAACAGATATTATATCTACTATTTGTCGATGAATTTCAACGGCACCCACATAATATTTTGAGAGATGTTTTGATAAATAATGAGAAAATTGAAAGCCTTACAAACAATAACAATTATACGGATCAAACATTACAGAATTCAGGGTGAACTCAACCACAAATTTCGTTTAGTCAATAAATAGAAACTGGCTGCCATGCATTGCAAACAGTCGTTGACCCATACTAAGATAAAACTAGGTCAGAATGATACTATGTAAAGTGTATTGTGTGTTAAATGGATTGGTTTGTTTTAGTCCACATTCAATATGCAAATTACAAACATGGCAGGATGGTAAACGCTAGCGATGCTCGCAATATGAAATTCCGGATCTGAATATGTTTATTTATTTATATATTTATAGCCATATGTCTTTGTTAGATGGCCTTATGTTATGGACATGTAAATAGTATTCTATTTATGACTAGTAATTTTCGAAAAGGTTCTTTTCAAAAAGTAAAATAAAAAATCTTTTCAACATCAATGAATTAATGTGAAACTTGTCATTACCTACTTTAATTAGCTCTTACTTATTCTACTAAAAATAGATGTCAACATTGTATGACCGATTCTCTTGTTCAGGTACGAACAGTGAATTTGCAACAATAATATAATTGTGACGTAATCTCACTCATCTCTCATCTCTAGGCCATAGAATAATCGATAATTTCTGGCCAATATTTGACGCGAGTCTCATCTGTTCTCTTTGCGTCCTACATCGCCACAAGCTACGAATACGGACAGTATTCTATTTTATCCTGAAGATTCATATTACCTTTATGTTTTCGAAAATTTCAGAACAAAACTTCATACAATTTTACTTTAATGTGAGGGTAGATTTAAAAATATTCTACAAACAGAATTTTGGATGTAAACGTTTCAGAGCATGTTGGGTAAATATCTAAACCGCAACTGTCCGAATAAATGTGGTTATAACAAGCGCTAAGGGTTCTGTGGCCACCCGCCGAATATTTTATGTTAGAGAATTGTAGTAGAATTAACAGAACAAATGTAACTTTTGTTTGTACCAACGGAATACGTACAATAATGTTTATTTAAGTCTCTATCTAGGATATGAAAGAGAATGGGTGGATTGTAAGCGGAATTTACTTTATAAGTACTAAAATCACGGATATTTATTTTATTTCTAAATACTTAAATTTATTTGAATCTTCACGCCTTTAATCCACTGAAGGTCCTCCGTGACTCTAGATACTCTGGAGATGGAGCACTCTTCTGAATGAATAAGTCGTAGGATCAAATCCAGGCTTACGAAAGACTTCTTGGAATTCTTTTCGGGAATTATGTATGAGGGACAACATTGTGTCCTTTAAAAGGCATTTAAAGGTTCCGCGACCTATATAATTGATTTAATAGCTTCGGATGAAACAGATCTTGAAGTTATAAGAAAAAGGCTGCGTATTGTATTTTATTTAAATGCAAACCATTATGAGTAGATGTCGGTAAAGTAGCACTCAATCACTCCAGACACCTCGAAAACTGTCTGAAAGATGTTTCCAGGAATACATTAAACCGTGCACGGAGCCTGGCTCTGCAACGTAACGATAAAACGCTTAGTCGTTACTGTGGCACGGTCTCGTGAGAACTTCGGAGTTGCGGTGGATCGCTCAGCTACCGGTCTGAATAATGCCAAAAGTTATAAGAGCTGCTTCTATCTCTTGCTGTCACGAAAATTATTTACCTTTTGACTAAGTATAGGTATTTATGTACTTGTAGACTAATTGTAGATCAGAATTTTACTAAAATATCAAAAAAAAAACCAGAAAAATACAGAGTAAAATTTATTAAAAAAAAACATACCTAACCTAAAAATATATAGAATTAGAAATATTATGACTTATGATAGTCAAAGGAGTAAGTGAAGTGTGTAAGAATCGTGCTCTGTTATGTCTGCGTACCCCGCATGGGACTTGCCGTGACCCATATACCACAAGTGATGGCCTTACTATCACACATAATCCTCAAAATCGTTATAACGCATCCTCTTTATAAGTTTTTCTCAAAAATCTCCAATGTAAAATCAGCACGGAGAATTTCAATATTTATAAATAATATTGCCGGTATAGACAATCTATACTAATATTATAAACAGGAAATCTTTGTATTTTTCTATGTCATAATGTAATGAATAAACTCAAAACTAATGGTCCGATTTCAAAAATTCTTTCACCATTGGAAAGCTGCCTGAACCCAGAGCCACATAGGCTATATTTAATTATTAACGTCGTCGACATTTTGCTTATAACGCGAGTAACACCGCTAGGCGGAAAGCTAGTATTTAATAAAACCAATAAAAGAATATCTTAACGAAATCTGAGTCTTATGCTATATAAAACGTAGAAGTCTATAATTTGCGGCAAACTGAAGCTGACAGCTTCACTCGTAACAGCTTTGTTGCCTCGTTACGTAGCACCAGGCGGATAAAATTTTCTTTGACGTATTCTGCATTGACTATGCACCTGGATTCCTTTAGATTTCATATCAGCAAATAGTATACAGTCTCTGAATATGAAGTATTAATTTATTTTTCTTCGACACGTGGAGAGATTGAATTGTACGCTTTTGTGTATTCCACAGAGTAAATAAATTGTAGCAAATTATAGTACCTACATATTACGTTATTGAAAGTTGGTTATCAAAAGCGGTACTACTCGGTTTTTACTGTTTACTTTTCTGGAAAATTAATAATGGCTTACAAATATAATCGAGTCCAAGACTTTCTGAAGGTTTAATTAATTATGGTGGCGCAGTGGTCGAGCACACTTCTGATCCGGAGGTCCGGGTTCGAATCCTGACACTGGCTCACACCAATGACTTTTCGAAATTTTTTTCGGAAGTCATATGTGATAAATATCGATGACTGAAAAACTTTGTGCCCGGTGTGGCAATAGGTTCGCCACCTATTACATTTCGGACGTAAACATAACGGCGAGATGAGGCTTAACAGCCGCTGCCTACACCTTGGGGTAACAAAAGGCGTGAAGTTATGTTATGTTATTTTCTATTAATTACTTACCGAAATTCCCACAAATCTTTAATTGGAAAGTCAAAAGCAACAGATCTTCATAACAAGGGATTCTTACACGCATCACTCGTTTTTTAACTGACACAACTCTTGTCATGCACGCTTGTCGAGTTTCATCCTGTTTCTGACATCACCTTCCGCTAAGAGACAGCCAATTTGGTCATAAAAGCAGTATGTTTTGATTTTCCCTCATATTTTCTACTTTTGTATACTCTATCATTTAATAAAATTTAACTCATAAATAGTAATTAAAAACTTAGCTATCACATTGGTATCGTAATAACTGTCCGTATGAAATTAAAACTATAAATAGATACATCAAAAATTCACAAAGTTAAAAATGAACAATACGTTATAATATCGTTTCGTGATCAAGGTACCATAATTATTTAAATCTTCCCTCTTTTAGACGCAATAAGAATTCCGAGCAAGTGCTTTAATAAGAACAAAAAACATCATACCAAGTAATTGCCACCAATTATGTTTATTGAAAATGGTAGGGAAACCATAAATAGTCTTTTTAGTTAAGCCCTATGATAATTACGTTGTTCTAGAACAATTTTAGCGATGTAATTAAGTTTCGCAATTAAAACCCCTCCCTCTGTTAGAGTTAATTCGAAATCCGAGGAATGTCGGTTGCTCGGTATTTGTCAGCAACTGGCTATTGTGAACTGACCCTAACTGACCTTACCTGAAGTTTCAATTAATGGTAGAATTTCATTTGTAGCATCTGCTATTTGCACATGCACGTCCAGTTGGTAAAAAATAGATCATTCTGCATACTATAGAGATAATTATGTAAGCATAATATGTCTATCTATTAACAAAAAATGCTCAATTTCATCTCAGGATAAATATTTTTGTAACGGATAATTATTTGTAATTTTTTGCTATTAATACCCAAATTCTTCCATTAAATTCCCAGATCTTTACTTTGAGCAATATGACTGACTAATAATTTGAAATCAATATTACGAAAGATGCAGCTGTCTTTGAAATTATAAGACACTCATTAAAAATGAGATCTTTTTAAATAATCATTTCATATTCACAAGCATTTCTCCTGGTATTTATTCGATACAATGCTAACAAAAACCTCTCACAATGCTCCACAGCTTTTCACATTTAAGTTGAAAACAAACAGTGCTTGGCTCTAGACCGCGCCTACTTGCAACGCGTACAATTAAACTTGCAACGCCAGAATGCACAACTATCAAAGACTTCGCGTCTGCACCGTGGGAGAATACCTCGTCTACAAATGTATTAAATGAACGTCATAAAAGAGCAATTCCTTGCCACTCAGCTGGGAATTCACTTGATTTATCTTCAAGAAAAACTTGCAAATTTACTACTACTTTTAGTATCTCCGACGAGATGTAGAAATGAAATTTTTCACTTTAAGCTGTGATTTTTGTAGACACGTATTTTAGACACAATTTAGCTTTTGTCTACGTTACGCTCAATGCAGTTTAACTACATTGTTTTCTTTATAATAATTCACTTGTTTCAGTAAATAAAATATTACTTTTTTTGTTAGTTTGGACACTTATACTAAACAATCCGTAATTTTGTTCTTTTTTAATATAATTACATACATGGTTAATTTCAGCATCATTTTTATTTTGTTATAATGCTTGAACCAAAGGTAGTCATAAAAAAAAAACGGAAAAATTAAACCGGCGGGCTCCATTTTACGTATAAACGTAGAATGGGGCCCGCCGGGTTGAGAAAGGTTTGGTTGAAAAATAACACAATTACTAATTGCTTAGTAAAAGTAAGTGTCCAAACTAACAAAAACGTTATATTTTATCTTTTGTGTGCTGTATCCTTCTCGGTCGATGAATTGTATGCCTACTTATAATGATTACTTACTAGCTAACCCTATATAGCATAAGATTATTTGTGGGTAATTTTAGAGATATTGATAAAATGGCCGCCTTCTGGGCATGTAGGTAGGTACGTATAAATGTAAGAACTTGGCGTCTGTCTGCTGCGCGCATATAATTAGTCGGTACTGTAAAGTCGCTCACTCTATGAATATTCCATTACTGTCAGACACGAGATAGTTCGGGAGTAACTTTGTGCTGATATTAAACGTCACGTGACTATTCGCAAGGATATAGGATAGCGTTTATATTTTAAAATTTTACATTAGATAGTTTTGCAGCAGTAGATTACTCTAATTCTTAGGTTGAAGTAGTGTGTGAAATCATTTCCTTGGTATGAGGTGAACAGGAACACCTCAATCGTTTTAGTCCTTATACCTACTATCCTAATGAAGAATTTAAGAAGGAACGGGAGCCATAACCATCGGCTCACACGACGAGTGACACCAAAAAAATGGTCACTCTAAAAAAAGAGTTTGTAGTATTCTTAACAGTTATAAAGGCATAAATAATTATATTTAAGACTAAGTTAAGACTAAGCTATGCCTCATTTATAACAGTGGTTAGGTAACTCGTGAGACCAATATATCATTTAACTAGACAAGACAATGTCGCTTACACTTTTGGGTACGCCATTTGGGTAATATCTATTTTGGAATAAATAATAGTTTATATTGAGAACACAATTTTCCTATAGGCATTTCACATCTTTAGTACCTTCTGTTCATGTGTCCTATCTGCATATTTTGCAAACTATCCATCCTTGTTATGAGAGCTGTCTATTGTTTACCCCAGACAGCTGTATTGAATCAATGAAGTAGTATTTTTTTACGGGATCAAAGGGCAAACGAGCAGGCGTGTCACTAGCATGCCGATGGTAAGTGACCAGCGCCGCCCATGGACACCTGCAACACATATAATGTTACAGTTGCGTTGCCGACCTTTAGGGGAGTAGGATGGGAAAGGATAGGGAAGGGAGGTAAGCCTCCGGATACCTCTCTTACCGAACGAAACGCGGTATGAGCCACTTTACGTCGATCTTCTGAGAGGTCGTGGTATTTCACCAGTCTAGCCGGCCCATTCATGCAGCGAACTGCTTGGCTAGAAATTCGTTCGTATTAACTTCAGATTTATTTATAGAACTTTATTTTATTGCCTATCAAGTTTATTCAGGAGAAAAACTTGTCTGAAATTCAATTATTTTTGTAATTTTAGCTGCATAAGCAGTTCAGAAAGTTTGTCTGATCAGAATCACATCCTGCAACATTTTAGTTTGATTACACCTATTGTGTTTTACATTATAATTGTTTAATTGAAAAGAGAGCTGGATTAAAAGATAGTGACGGTGTTAAAGTGAGGAAGAACATGCTCTGATGGTGCGGACATGAAGAAATAATAGTTGATTCAAGATGGACTAAGCAGATACACAATGTACAATTGGAAGGACTCCTTTCAATTTTACATTGTGTTGAGTTGAAGACGGCCACGACACACTCTCCGAGACCAGACTAATCGCGCCATTACGGAAGGTGATATAAGGAGCTTTAAAATACTATGAACGTGTATGACAAGAGTTATGAAACTCGAAGAAGCGAGGGTGAGGTGCGCAAACGAAGCAGTTCTCCACCCACTCCAAAAAGGACTCGACGTAAAGTTTAGTAAGTGATTAAATATTATGATTGCTGCTGATAGAACATTGTAATTTACAAAAGAAAACATTTGCATAATTTATAAGTAATGACCCAGACCTTGCCTGAGAGCGCTTCAAAAAAGATTGGTACTTTAACTTTGGTACATTCCTTTAAATATATAATGAGCCAATATAATGGTCCTAAGATCAATTTTTTATAAATATACCTAGCCCAGTGAGCTTCTTTTACAATTTCAGCACAAATTGCTTTAGAGTCTGTAAAATTGTAGGCTATATTTCATATGACGTCCTCAGTTTCGTATAAAAAACTAGATAAAGATTTTTGCTCTCTGTAAATATAAATCGATTAACACATTTGACAGCTTCATATATATTTACGGTACTAACTGACCCAGCGAACTTTGGTCCGCATTAAAAGTAATTTTTACAGCGTTTACAATCTCGAAAATTATAACTATTTCTGTACTACATTATACATGAATACAAATCACCCAGTTGACACCCTCTAGCCCGAATACTGAACCGCCACTCAAATATATAAGCGCTACTTAAGCGTTTAAGTAGCTGTCACATTAGCCAGAATACGTGAAATTTGAGAAGTAAGTAGCACTTTATTGATTGTCAGATTGAAGTTGAGATTGAAGTTGAGTTGGAATCCGATTACACACAAATACCTTGCAGAAGTCGAGTGTGATAAATATGAATGTTCGACAACATTGTACCCTATGTGTGGCAAAGGATTCCGTAACCTATTCCATGGGTCAAATAACTCGTTCGGATGTCGAGGGACAACGACCGCCACATATAGCTTTTAGTATTAAATTGAGCACGTAAATGCACAAAAAACAATAATAAAACTGATTAAAGTATCCTAATGATTATTTTGTACTATGTTTTATTTGTTAGAAAATAATATTCATGTATCAATTCAAAATCATTTAAATTTGTTAAAATCACTATAGACAAAAATTTACTTTCAAAAAACACTATGTATCTTTAAAACGGCCAATATGCGTTGGATAATATTATCTAGTGCCTTGAAAAACAACGCGCGTGTTTGATGAGAGTTTTTCAAAGAAGAAAGTCAAAGAAGCGAGTGAGGCGTGAAAGAATCCTGCCTGTTAGCTCTTTGTGTTCTCTGCCTACCCCGCAAGGGATTTGATATATAGTTATGTATGTAAGTAACTTTAAAATGTTCAATTCACCAAGTGGCCCCTTACTAAACACTTAGAAATTTACCAGACTATGTTCTAATATCCATACGTGCAGTGTACCTACTCGTGTAGGGAGATACAAAAGAGCTTTGAGATCGAGAGAGAGTGCCCCCCTCAGTCCCCTTGCAAGTTAAACATTAGAGAAAACTTTGAGAATAATAATTATAATGCGCTGCAGCGAGGGACCGGCGTGACAAGTGCACTCCACAATAATGACGAGGTTACTGAACAACGCTCAATAAATCTATAGCAACTGGATACGTTACGCTATTTTTTATAAAATTATCGTTATTGGGTAATAAAAATTAATCTGTAATCATTTCAATTTTTAGAAAAAATAATAGACAAAACGATTGTAACTCTACTTATTGTATTCAGTTTACACGATCTTTCTTGCTGTCATCAAAAAATATCTATCGCTAGAATCATATCAATCTAAGTTACTTAGTTCGTTTAGTCGATATTTTTTTTTTACTAGTACCAACTTCAATGAACAGCGGCCATGATGACTTTGCCTATAATTTTATTTTCAGTAAAATATAAAGCCTGTCTGCAACAAACATGATTATTCCAACCGTAATATTAATTTCAAAGATTTGCAAATACAATAAAACAAAGCGGAAAACTTTATTTATTTATAATTATTACAAAAAAAATGTAATATAAAATAAAGATAGGAACAAGAACAAAAGGATCCAATGTGGTTTTTGACAAGATCACAGTAATTTGCCACTGTGTCGGCAAAATTTTCGGTGTCGGTAAAAAGTGTCGGTAAAAGATAATAAATTGTATATATTTCATTAATTTTACCGACACTATCTGGAACTCGTCCAGTGCTTGGTAAATATTCCACAATCGTGAGCGGAATTCATTGCGAAGGGAAGCGAAGTCATTGTGTGTAGCACCCCTTGCGATGAATCGATATTTCTTCACTAGAGAAATGATAGAAGAAAAGTGTTTAAATGACATTAATATTATTCTGTCTTACAACATATTATCCCGTCGTTTCTGCGTCCGTGCGTTTTTGTTCCAAGGAGGCAATTTTCTCAAGCGCTCGTGTTTTAATATGTTATGTTATGTTTAACACTATTTGTTTTATAAAAAATGTCCCGGTCTTCCTCAGTTTCCTCTATCAAAGTGTCTATCCAAAGGGTAAAGGACGACCGGGAAATAGATGGATGGTTTGTGTAAAGTTGATATGAGTATGAAGAGAGTAAGAGCGGAGATGACGAGTGATAGAAGAGAATGGAAAATTATGAGAAAAAATCGTGCCGACCCAACTTAGAGTGGGATAAGAGCAGGAAAATTATGAGCTCGAATAAAAATTAATTACTCGATCACGTCCGACTGAGTAAATGGAAATTCAAACAGATAGAAGAGATTTAAAAAATAGTTAATTTATTACAACGATTCGTCCAAAGCAACAATATAATTTATATTAACAATAATATATTACTATTATAACTTCACGCCTTTTTCTATGGAGCGGCTGTATGGCCTCGACTAGCTAATTTTTTTATGTCACATAACTTCCAAGAATAATTCCGAAAAGACATTAATATGAGCCTGGAATCGACCCCAAGACTTTATATTCAGTTGCGCGAATTCGACCACTGGTCCACCAAGACTTTGAATTATAATATAAATCGAGGAGTACTGCCAAATATTGGTTGTATACAAGCAAAATTTGTACGTATATAGAATTCATATTAAGCCTCGACTCGCCGTTGTGTTTACGCCCTAAATAGGTGACGAACCTATTGCCATACACCGGGGTTCGGTGTGTACTCATAACTTACGAAAATAATTTTGAACTTGAGCCACGCAATTCACTGCTTGAATATATTCTGGATTTGTCTTATGATCGCTTTAAGCGGGCTGTGAAGGGTCGTCTCATTGGTGGTGCATACTACACCATCAACGACTTCATGACTGACAAGTTAAAGTGGGACCGTCAAATTACTTGTTACGTAATAGTGATGTCTTAGGGATATCCCTTCTGGTGTCAACATCTGATGCTGAAGTGCTGATGAAATAGTCTCAGAACTCCTCAAGGGTTAGGAGTTAGTCATGTTGCTTGAGAGGTATGCTTGAATCAACGTCTGATACTGCTGTGCTGATGATGAACCTACAGAACTCTTAAACGGTTAGGAATTAGGACACAATTTTGTTAAAATGTTTTTTTTATTTTCTGCAATAGTTTCCAGGCTATGATTTGCCTTCATTCGGGCTCCAGTGTTATTGGTTCTACCCATGATAGTTACAAAAAAATTAATACTTAGCAAGTATTATCATACTCTTTTATCTAAGTACCTATTTATGACAATTATAGCCCCCTAAAAATATCAAGCTTTTAATAAACGGACTTGTAATTAGTGATAATATACTAAAATAAACTGAAAGCCATGTAAATGAACTGACTTCTATTGAAGTTCACAACTCATTAATATCACTAAAACTCGTGAAAAAAAATTATTTTTAAAGAAAAAGTTAAGCCGACTTCTAGAAACGTAAACCACAAAATCTTTAAGTATATGAAAACAGTACGTCTATAACGGCACCGGCTCCAAAAAAAAATGACATTTGTAAATATTTTAATAATTAAAGATGACTTTAATAAGGTATTACGTTTTGTATAATGTAATTATTAATTATAATTAATTGTAATTATATTCCACAAGCACTCGTGTTTGTATTTCATTTTAATAATATGTTATCTGTACTTGTTGACTATTTTTAAGTGTCTGTGAATACCTATAAAAATAAAGCAAATTTGACTTTGACTTTGAATGGATCGACTCGACCAGCGAAATACCACGACTATTCAAAATATTTTTGTAAAGTGGCTCATAGCGCGCGTTCGAACCGTTAGAGAGATATCCAGAGGCCCAATCTCTTTCTCTCTCTCCTTCCCATCCCGCTTCCAATCCCTTCCCTATCCCATTTTAAAAGCTGGCAACGCAATGTAACACTATCTGTCTTGCAGGTGTCCATGGGCAGTGTTGGTTGTTTACCATTAGGTAACACGACTACTCATTTGGTTACTAACTCATAAAAATCATCATTTGTCTTGAAAAAAAATTTATATGAAAATATTTACACTATCCCCATCGACTATGCTCTAGTTCCGTACTAGGTGCTGTCATTGTTATCTAATACGTCAATGTCAGTGTAACTAGAACGGTCAGGTCGAACGATTACTGTGCGGGATGCATGGCATGTCGGGTTCGTTTGTATGCTAATACCGCCGGAACACAGCCGCCCACTACTGCTGGCATTAAATTGCCCGTCCATCATATCGATAGTATACAAATTTTATGTGTCCCGTGTTATCGCATATTTTACAATTGCATTCTTGAAAACATAACATAACTTCACGTCTTTATTTACCCGAAGGTGTAGACAGCGCCTGTTAATCCTCGCGTCGCCGTTTTGTTTGCGTCCCAAACGGAATAGGTCGCGAACTTATTGCCATGCACTGAGCTCGAGGTTTTTCCAGCAATCAATATTTATAACACCCATAAGTTCCGAAAAAAGTTATTGGTGTGAGCCCTGATTCGAACCCACGACTTCTTGATCTTATATTTATTGATATGTCCAAAGCCTTCGATTTCGTAGTGCATGAGCTCTTGTTGAAGAAACTTGAGAAGTATGGTATTAGAGGCAAGGCACTTCATTGGATAGAAAGCTACTTATCGAATAGATCTCAATGTGTAGAACTAGCTGGATATTCTGGGCGTCAAAAAAAAATTATAGATCTGAGTATAAACACAACAGATATGGTGTGCCTCAAGGCAGCATACTAGGGCCACTGCTGTTTCTTATATATATTAATGATATGCCAGAAACAGTTAAATGTAATTGTGTATTGTATGCCGATGATACCACTTTGTTGGTGGCTTGTGATAACAAAAATACATATGAAGATGATATTCATAACATTTTAAGTGATGTCTCTAAATGGCTACATAATAATAACTTAAATATAAATGATTATAAAACTAAACTAATTCAATATCAAACCATTAACAGTAATCCAATCCCTCTAAGGATTGTTCAAGATGGTGCTGTTTTGGAGGGTGTAGAGTCAACTGTATTTCTAGGAGTGACTATAGATAAACATTGTGGGTGGAAGCAACATATTGATGCGGTATGCTCTAAATTATATAAATATGTCTACGTATTGAATAGACTGAGGCAAATATCTACAATAGACACCACTCTCTGTGCCTACCATGGATATGTCTCTTCGATTTTACGCTATGGTTTAGTTATATGGGGAAACTCAGTAGATATATTGAGAGCTTTTAGAGCACAAAAGAGATGTGTCAGGGCTATAAGTGGGGCTGACTTTTGGGATAGTTGTGTTCCTTTATTTAAAAAATATCGAATCCTACCGTTGCCTTGTTTGTACATTTATGAAATTTCAATTTTTGTCCATAAACATATGTACTTATTTTCAAAAAAAGATTTTAATAGCAATAGAAGTAGCAGATTTCCTAATAAACTGCTATTGCCTAAGCACCGTACCACAGTGTGCGGTAGAAATTCGTTTTGCATGTTCATTAAAATTTATAATAAATTACCAAACTATCATAATCTTCAAACTATCATTGAAAATTTTGACATTGACTGTATTTAAAAAACAATTATTTATATTATTGATTGACAAATGTTATTATAATTTAATTGAATTCTTTGACGATAAAAATTGTATGACATGACATTGTAATCTATTAAAACATATTAATATATCTTTAAAATTTGTATACCATATGTGGTAAAATATCAGCACTGTGCTACCATATAACACCTGTATATTTTTACGATATTTTCACAAATAAATAATACTTACTTACTTGATTCAGAAGCGGGGTGCTAAACCACTGGACTACCGAGACTTTAGTTTCTGGTGAAGCATCGGCATAGTTAATTTGTTTATTAAGGCACAGGTGACTTAGCCAGTAAGCAATTTAATTGAGATTGAGATTTATCTTATTTCTGAATCAAATCTGATTAAATTCCTAGCTAGTCAGCCTTTTCGGAATTATTTTCGAAAGTTGAAGTCATGCATTGATGACAGAAAATAATATAACGCAGGTTAGGTTAGGTTTTGCCACCTACTACATTTTTGACGACATAATTGGGCGAGTCGAAGCATAGTTGCCACAGGCTACACCTTCAGATAAAGGGGGCGTTAAGTTACATTGCATTTCTTAAACAAAAAATAAATCAAATTATTTTAAAACGAATTTGGTAAAATTATTATTTAGGTACCATTTTTTTAAATAATTTTGTTTAAACAACGCTTTGCGATACTAAATTTAAATCTGCCCATCAGACAGGTCTGCTGTAAATTCAATTAGGAGTTAATCGTGTATAAAGCGCATATTTCAATATTGTTTATTCAATAATTTATGTTTTGGTGTACAATAAACAATATATTTTCACCTCCAATACCTAATTTATTATTATAAATTGATAAAACAGTAATTGTTATTGTTTGGTTTTGCTATGAATTTGCTATTCTGCTGTACTTGCTATTTGAAATCAAAGTAATTTTTGTTTAGCTTAGAATTTTAATTTGAAATATTTTTGAAGTGTAACTTCTAATATCTCGTGCAACCGTTTAACGCTTTTAACGCCCCCTTGCGACCACAAAACATATTATATTATAATAAAAAGGACGAATTTGAACCAGTCTATATATAAATCCAGGAAGAGAATTGCTTAAGCGTGATTTTTATCTGTACATAGACATCTAGTAGCTAGTGGTGGCACTATACCACTCATTTAATACTTATACAGCATAATAGTTTGTTTCATTCAACGCGCTAATCTCAGAAACCACTGGTTCTATTTTAAAAATTCTTTCAGTGGTGGATAGTCCATTTATAGAGGAAGGATTTAGGTTATATTATATTTTCTAAACAATTAGGGATCTTTACTAAAAGTCCGATAATGTAACCCAAGGTGTAAAAAAATCACATAAAAAAATGTTTACATTGCGTACGCTGCAAAAAGTATTGATTGTAGAGCAAAAAAATGTACTACAACTTTGCAGAATATATAGTTGTCTACACAAATGTTCGCGAGACCATGTGTCTAACTATTGTAGTTATCTCACAATAAGTGTTAATTTAATTTTTTTAAATAATTTGAATGATGATGTTTTAAAAGCCCTTTATTTTGTACTTTGGTGTTAATTCTGATTAAAATAAATTATTTACAATTCAAGATAGATTCAATAGCTTCCTGGAACTTTTTGAATTATTTAATTCGGACATTTCATTCAAAAGATATCGCAATATCCACGATATAAGTATTCGATTCTTAGGCAAATATGTATTGCGCGCACATATAGTAACATAACTGCACGCCTTTTCTACCCGAAGGTCTAGGCAGTGGCTTTTAAGTCTCCACTCGCCGTTATGTTTACGTCCCAAATGGAATAGGTGGCCATACCGGGCAAACGAGCAAGCGCATCACCTGATGGTAAGTGACCAGCGCCGCCCATGGACACTTGCAACACATATAGTGTTACAGTTGCGTTGCCGGCCTTTTAGGAAATAGAAAAGTATGGGAAAGGGGGATGCGCCTCCGGGTACCTCTCTCCCCGAACGAAACGCGGCATGAGCCGCTTTACGTTGATCTTCCGAGAGGTCGTGGTATTTCACCGGTAGAGCCGGCCCATTCATGCAGCGAACTGCTTGGCTCCACCACTACCATTCAATTTGTTAAGCTTGAATTTCATTACTACACAGACATCAGTTTAGGTACTATAATTGACACTTGAAACGCGGCCTTTAGTGTAAACTACATTCCTTTAAAACTGTATTTGATTGAATGTATTATTTTATTTCTAAAATCCAGTGAAGAAATAAATACCTAACATTTATAATTAAGTGTTGTAGAACTGATTTTTTTAATATTTTACCAAAATCTGTAAATATGTTCTTAAATACTTATATAAACTCCATGGAGTGAAACCATAGCGCGATTTAAAATTGACGAATAGTGACCTCTATGGCCGTTTTGAATAAAACATTATAGTATAATAAACTTCAATCAAGACATGATACTCATTTATAGTGATGGTTAAGTAACCTTATAAACACATTTATATAATAATCTGTTTATGATCCTCGGTTCAAATAATTTTTATCAGTATGTTGCATTCTTATACACAAATTTAAATAAAATATTAGATAGGAACTTAGTTATTTAACATTTATCATAATCAGTCCCATTTTTAATAATACCTATAATATATTAGTAATAAGTATTAATAGTCTCGGTGGTCCAGTTAAGTAGTCGAGCTCTCCGATTCTGGAGTCCTGGGATCGATTCCGGGCTCACATTAATGATTTCTCGCATTTTTTTGGTATCTTACTATAGTTAATTTTAGGTACCCTATGGTATTTTTTATGGGATAAAAGGCAAACCTAAGGGAGGATATGAAAGGATGGGGAAGGAGGGTGGGCCTCCGGGTACCTCTCTCACCGAATGAAACGCGGCATGAGCCAGTTTACGTCGATCTTCTGAGAGGTCGTGATATTTCACCTGTCGAGCCGGCCTATTCCTGCAGTGATTTTTTTTCTCTATTTTTGAATCAATTTCTAACCCTGTATATTTTCCTTTCTAAAACACGAAGTTACACCTCCAACGCGTGGCGGGACTCCACGCATATTTTTTTTTTTCAAGAACAATTTTTTTCCAAAAATAGTCACTTGTCTATGGATAAGTGTTACATTTTCATTGCATTCCAATCTTTTTCGTCATCGTAGATACGTTAAAAATTCGAGTAATTTAAGGAACATGAGAACGGTCGTGGTAACAACGCGGAATAAGCGGCACGCAACGTCAACGACGTTTACGGAGCTGACACTACTTTTTTACTCTTATACTTTTACTTAAAATCTACTAGGTACTGGGTCCAAAACAGGGCCTGTCCTGAGAAAGACCCAGCCGCTGAGATTTCTTGCTGGGTCTTTCTCAGGACTGGCCGCGTGTTTGAGCAAGTAGTAGATATTTTAACAATTACTTACCTTTAAATTTAAAATCAATCAATATTTAATAACAATTATACTCTGATTTCAACTAACTTAGAAAATTAAGATAATTATCTAATAATTAAAAGTACCTATTAAATCATCCTACAACAAAGGATCTTTACAAACAAAATTTTTCTTTAGTAAATATATTTTATAAATAAATATTTAAGTTTGTTTCATGGTCTGATGTGGGTTACCAATAGTAAAAATCATATTTTTAGCTTCAACTTTTTGATTTTTATTTCCAAAATGTGGGTACTCTCTGTATCACTGAAAATAGCTTCTGAACGACTACCATGTTTTTGTTCATTACTCGTGAAAATGATATAATGATAATGATGATACTCTGTAAAGAGTTCGAAACATCGAGAAATAAATAGAAAATAAGTTCTAAATAAACGCGATATAATCCTTATAAGTTGTTTCAATGGTATGAATGTGATTCGCGAAAATCCAAGAAATAAAGACTTGAATTTATCAGTCTTAGTTGTCTTGAGGTAGAGCTCCCCACTTTTGATTATCAAGTCGCGGGATCAATTCCCGCCATATACTAATGAATTCCTTTCGGAAGATATGTGTAATAAATATCGATTGCTGATAAGATTATGCCCGGTGTATGGCAATAGGTTCCACCACCAGTCTATTTGATACCTACCTAACGATTCAGCGAGTTGAGGCTTAATATTCACTGCCTACACCTTCGGGTATAAAAAGGCGTCGAGTTATGTGTGTTATATTACTTGAATAATTCCATCCTAGACAAACAGATAAAAAATAGACATTACGATTTTATACTCGTCTAGATACATTAAAATATTGAAAAATATATTTAAAAATTCACTAAAATAAAGGTTCTATTTTTTATTATATTAAGATCCTGTCTTTTATTTGATCTTGATTAGACCAGAACTTAATTTTAATGACTGGCACATCTAATAATGTAAACACAGTTTAAGTGACCTCTAGAATTTTTAAGAACGCTATAAAAATGTGAAACTGCACACAGTCAAAATGAAAAAAAAAAAGACGTGCCTCGTGGCGCATTGGTAAAACTACCGTCTACAGCAATGAGGTCGGGGGTTCGATTCCCACCCAAGCACAAATATTTGTGACAAACACGAATGTTTGTGTGGCGTTCACTGAACTTTTATTTTTATAGTCAGGCTAACTGTTTATCTATATATATATATATATATATAAGAGATTTCCACCTATATATTGACTCATCACGATATCTCTGGAACCATAAGGCGTTGCGACTTGAAATTTGGTAGGATTATTCCTTTCGCCGAGTAGAGGTCAGCTAAGAACGGATTTTACGAAATTCCACCCACAAGGGGGGTTGCGGGGGTGTTAACAATGGAAAATTCCCATTTTTAACCTATAGCTGCTATCGACTTCAAATTTGTCGAAGATATTGCAGTATTAACATAGCGGGGCAGCAGTTATTACTTTTGATGCGAAACAGAGTTCGCCGGGTCAGCTAGTCTATATATATATAAGAGATTTCCACCTATATATTGACTCATCACGATATCTCTGGAACCATAAGGCGTAGCGACTTGAAATTTGGT
The DNA here is from genome assembly GCA_905147225.2 of Euproctis similis. NCBI lineage: Eukaryota > Metazoa > Arthropoda > Insecta > Lepidoptera > Erebidae > Euproctis > Euproctis similis. The sequence goes on from LR990105.1 coordinate 14,072,072, forward strand.
AGGATTATTCCTTTCGCCGAGTAGAGGTCAGCTAAGAACGGATTTTACGAAATTCCACCCACAAGGGGGGTTGCGGGGGTGTTAACAATGGAAAATTCCCATTTTTATTAGCTTTTTATTAGCTTCACCTGTATGTATGTTTGTATGTTTGTATATTTGTATGTTTGTAGGTTTGTTTGTAACCGACTTCTTTTTTAGTTTCCGCTGATTGCCACTAGATGGTGCGATTTGTGAACTATGTAAATAATAGTTTAAAAAAACTAAAAAACACGCTTTTTATAGAAAACCGAACTAAAAAATAGAAAATAAATTTTAATGAATTTAAATTAAGAAAATAGTTGTTTCTAAGATTTTCGCGAATCTCACTCATTGATTAAAACAACTTTTAGGATTATATCTACTTCTAACTTTTAGGATATTATCGAAATGATAATCACTCTACTCATATCTGTCAATAAAATATTTATAACTATTGACACCATGCACCCCACGCTTTTTTGAACGATAGATGGTGCGATTTGCACCATCTAGTGGCAATCAGCGGAAAGTTTACGTTATCAACTTGAAACAAGTTCCTTCCCAAAAAAAAGCGTGGGGTGCATGGTGTCAATAGTTATAAATATTTTATTGACAGATATGAGTAGAGTGATTATCATTTCGATAATATCTTAAAAAGCACCCCACGCTTTTTTTAAAATAAAATATTTTTTTTATTTTTCTGTTTTTTAGTTCGGTTTTCTATAAAAAGCGTGTTTTTTAGTTTTTTTAAACTATTATTTATTAACCTATAGCTGCTATCGACTTCAAATTTGTCGAAGATATTGCAGTATTAACATAGCGGGGCAGCAGTTATTACTTTTGATGCGAAACAGAGTTCGCCGGGTCAGCTAGTCTATATATATATAAGAGATTTCCACCTATATATTGACTCATCACGATATCTCTGGAACCATAAGGCGTAACGACTTGAAATTTGGTAGGATTATTCCTTTCGCCGTGTAGAGGTCAGCTAAGAACGGATTTTACGAAATTCCACCCACAAGGGGGGTTGCGGGGGTGTTAACAATGGAAAATTCCCATTTTTTAACCTATAGCCGCTATCGACTTCAAATTTGTCGAAGATATTGCAGTATTAACATAGCGGGGCAGCAGTTATTACTTTTGATGCGAAACAGAGTTCGCCGGGTCAGCTAGTATATAATAAACAGATATGGGGATATAATTATATCATTTCCACAGCACCCTTCATAGATCCTTGCCATTGGGATGATAAAGAATGTATAAAGAAATCATCACAAAAAGCGATACCTATTGTCGCTCTGGAATCTCTCCTATATCCAGCTCTGGAATTGCCTGTCCTAGATCCTCTGCATATGAAAACATTTGAGATAAATGAAAATGGCTTACATATGGTCATGAGTGATATAAACATCATGGGATTAAAGAACTGCGAAATGCTAGATATCGAGTAAGTGTTTTTTGATGAAATTTTGTAAAACTTCCAATGTTGTGTCAAAGTAATTTGAATTGATTCATGCGACTTCTAACTTTTTCTATGTAAACTGCTGCCCATAATATATCCTTCAAAAACATACTTAAAAACTATTTCAAAATATTTTATTAACATATTGTTAATTAAGAAAGACTTCAACTATTTAACGATTACAATTCAAGCCACAAATTTAAACAATAACTCCTTATGTATAAATCTAATATATCATAGAGCTGTTTAAAAATATCATATTTTATGGCACATTTTATGGGATAAGAAGCAAATGAATAAACGGTTCACCTGGTGGTAAGTGTCTACCGCCACCGATACCTGCAACACAGACAGTATTACAGTTGCGTTGCCAGCCTTTCACTTAAGATAGGGAGAGGGGTGGAAATGAAGGGGAAAGGGGAAACAAGCATTATTCATGCCAAGTATCAAACCTAATTTGAAATTCCCATGTTATAATCAGGCGAGACTTGCATGAACACGGACTAAAACTCGATCTAGCCTGTCCTATCAATGTGGAGGGACAATATGATGCATCAGGAAAACTATTCTTCGCGCCAATGGAAGGCAATGGTCCTATAAATATCAAATCAAGTAAGTTATAATCCTATTATAACATTTAAGCATAATTGCAGATTCACAACAATCAAAACATCTGGTCAATTTTCTGATATGAGAAAAATTTCTGATATTACTTACTGTTGGAGACGATAATGACTGTTGGTCATGTGCTTAATAACATAACATTACTTCACGCCTTTTTCTACCCGAAGGTGTAGGCAGCGGCTGTTAAGCCTCGTCTCGCCTTATATTTACGTCCCAAATGGAATAGGTGGCGAACCTATTGCCATACCGGGCACAAAGTTGTCGGTCATCGATATTTATCACACGTAACTTCCGAAAACTTCGAAAAGTCATTGGTGTGTGCCAGGATTTGAACCCACTTCTTCTTGAATCAGAAGCAGCTTAATAATACGTATAACTATAAGAAAATAGCGGTAAAGGCTACCTGAATCATTTTTAAACTATGTGAGCAGATTGTTAGAAAAATCATCATTATATTATATAGATTAATGTTTACAGTACAGAACTTTTAATTCAGATATTGTGAGAGAGTTGTATAGCTATTTTGTAACGTGGTTGGGGGTTCCAAAATAAAAATTCACTCGATTATTAAAATTATTAACTTTATTTTAACGACGAGTTGCTCCTCAATTTGTGGTTACCAAAATTCTTAGAAAGGGAGCAGGTACAACCTGATGCCGAGTGACCCGCGAAGGCTCACTGCAGGGGTGTCCTGGTGCTCCACAGAAGTCTCCTCCCCGATGTTGTTGGGCTGCCTTGCACTGTCAGATGGCCGACAGGAAAAGTTGAGAAGAAATCGAGATGTGAAAGTAGAGTTGAGAAGGTTGAGTTGAGGGTGAAGAGTTGAGGGCAGCCAGTCTGGAAGACAACCAGTAACAGCCCCTGAGCATCCCCATTCACTGGCATCGACAATCAGTGCCACCACTGACCCCCATTTCTCAGAATGGGTAGACAGTGGTGTCACATGCCAGTAATTTGGAAAATGCCCAGGGTGGATCAAGCATATAACCCTACCTTAAAAACAATAATATTAATTTGGAAAAGAGTTGTAGCAATCTATTATGCAACATAATTAATAGTGTAGGTAGGTTACTACTACCTACTTGATTTGTAAAATTATCTAGATTGTACAGAATAATTTATATAAGCAATTACTGTAATATATACAAAAAATAATATGCTGCTATTAACAGAGTCTTAACTTGTAATAGTAAACTTTGATAATTTTGAGAAACTTGAACTTTAAAACTTTGATGAAATAATTTTAATAAATTATGCACATCAAGCTCACGGCACTGCAGGCAATTATATCTTAGCTGTTAGGGTGAAATAAATTGGTTAAAACACTCACCAATAAGATCAAAAGTGTATTTGAATTTTCTGGCTCCTTTCTTGATAACAGTTTCAAATGAAATGGCCGAATATCCTGTCTAATCCTAAAATTTCTAGCCAGTCTCTCATATTAAATAATTAACTACCGACTTTATAGTTAATATCAAATTATTATTAACTTTCGTATACTACCTACAGTTGTGTTTTTATTTATGACCTGGAAAGCGTGTCTTTGAAGCCTAAATTTATTATGATAAAAATTTACATTGTCACTCAACGTGACAGTACCCCCCTCCAATGGGAGGATTTTTCCTCCGGAAGGAAGAAAAATCCGGGAAAGAAAAAGAAAAATTTTGTAGTAAAATAAGGCCAAATATAGTTTTGTCTAAATAAATAACATGCCCCGGACAATAACTCCATACACTTTCATCCATCATTCTTTCAAAAAAAACTTACATACACAGATCATATTCAAAATTTACGACTATGACTGATCTTTTATACTATGAGTGTTTCCCTAACTAAGATCAGGAACACTCAAAGGGGAAATTATCCTAAAGCATCCTATACACAAGACACTACATAAAATAGAGAGGTCACAACTAGCTTCGAATCAAAAAACCCTAAAATCCCCTAAGTGATTGCCCAGTACAATCGGGAAACAATTCACTAGTAAACTGACTAGCAGTCTACGCCGTACATGCCCGGCGAGGCAAACAAACCCTAAACGGTTGCCCCATAAAATGGAGAATCAACCACTAATTCAAAAACTATGTGTGAGTCCCTACTTTATGCAGTTAAAATTTTGAAAGTTATCAAATGAACAGAATAACATTATGTTCTGTAAATTAAACAATTTGAAAGTTAACAAAGTCTAAGTCCTACTACTGTATCTGATGGACCTAAACCACTGAGAGCTATCTCATAGGCTAACTCTGCCTTTCTGAGAGCTAAATATTTAATATCTTTATTCATATTGTTGATGAAATCAAATTAAGTTAATAAACAAAAGAAAATTAAGTTTTGATTTTAAATTGGGCCAGACTAATTTAAATGAAGTATTATATTTAAAAATTATGAAAACTATTATAAGTCAAACTAAAGTAGAAGTTTATTTTTGTTATTAGTAAAAATAGAGATTCACTGTTTAATTAGGAGCCAGATAAAATTGCTGCAGTACCACTTACCTGATGCACACTAAAATGATACATAAGTATCATGAAAAGTTACCAAACAACACTAAGTTACAATTACCTTCAATATATTTTAATATCTGTAATTCCACATGTACAAAACAAATGTTTTATTATATTTTCTTCAGATATCAATTAATCACTGTGCAATTTATCTAGTACACCCTAATATATTAGGGATTTACATAATAACATACTCAGTATGAAAAAATAAAAACAAGGACAAAGTGCGGTACTCATAAACACAATAATTAATTTATTTAACTATTAGAGCACATATAGTCTCAGTTAAAGATAAATATAAAAATGATGAGTAACACACTGCCTCAGTACACAATTTATTGACACAGATTTAAATTAAGAATTTGATATCCTAAAAGAATTAAAAAAAAGAAAAAATTGTGGAAATTACTGTTATACAAGGTTAATTTTAGTTACAAGTTGAAGTTAAGAAGTTAGGGTGGTCACATACCATTACTATATGAATTTAAAAAAAGAATTTAAGTTAAGTATTTAAATAAGCAAATTGACGCACCCTCATTCACGCGGTCCCTTTCACTCGCTGGTTATGCGGGGACGGTATAAATAGATATACCATCTGGTTACCCTGCATGCGGTAACATGAACCAGTCGGGTCTACTCTCTGTCCTAGGGAAATTATACCCTCCCGCGTGAATAAATTGACTAGCCACCCTGAACTTACAATATTAAGTTATAATAATCCTTCACCACTGCCTACTAATAACCACAAATCGAGGAACACTATGCCGGAGAGCCAATGTAACGTGGTTGGGGGTTCCAAAATAAAAATTCACTCGATTATTAAAATTATTAACTTTATTTTAACGACGAGTTGCTCCTCAATTTGTGATTACCAAAATTCTTAGAAAGGGAGCAGGTACAACCTGATGCCGAGTGACCCGCGAAGGCTCACTGCAGGGGTGTCCTGGTGCTCCACAGAAGTCTCCTCCCCGATGTTGTTGGGCTGCCTTGCACTGTCAGATGGCCGACAGGAAAAGTTGAGAAGAAATCGAGATGTGAAAGTAGAGTTGAGAAGGTTGAGTTGAGGGTGAAGAGTTGAGGGCAGCCAGTCTGGAAGACAACCAGTAACAGCCCCTGAGCATCCCCATTCACTGGCATCGACAATCAGTGCCACCACTGACCCCCATTTCTCAGAATGGGTAGACAGTGGTATCACATGCCAGTAATTTGGAAAATGCCCAGGGTGGATCAAGCATATAACCCTACCTTAAAAACAATAATATTAATTTGGAAAAGAGTTGTAGCAATCTATTATGCAACATAATTAATAGTGTAGGTAGGTTACTACTACCTACTTGATTTGTAAAATTATCTAGATTGTACAGAATAATTTATATAAGCAATTACTGTAATATATACAAAAAATAATATGCTGCTATTAACAGAGTCTTAACTTGTAATAGTAAACTTTGATAATTTTGAGAAACTTGAACTTTAAAACTTTGATGAAATAATTTTAATAAATTATGCACATCAAGCTCACGGCACTGCAGGCAATTATATCTTAGCTGTTAGGGTGAAATAAATTGGTTAAAACACTCACCAATAAGATCAAAAGTGTATTTGAATTTTCTGGCTCCTTTCTTGATAACAGTTTCAAATGAAATGGCCGAATATCCTGTCTAATTCTAAAATTTCTAGCCAGTCTCTCATATTAAATAATTAACTACCGACTTTATAGTTAATATCAAATTATTATTAACTTTCGTATACTACCTACAGTTGTGTTTTTATTTATGACCTGGAAACCGTGTCTTTGAAGCCTAAATTTATTATGATAAAAATTTACATTGTCACTCAACGTGACAATTTCCCATTTTTTTTATTAATATGCCAAACATGTAAAATGCTAGTTATTAAATATAATATTTTTAAAAAATTCTATCCTATTATTTATAGACAAAGTGATAGTTAACATTATAACGAAACTTATTAACGCTGGCAACAATCATTGGAAGCTTGGTGAGGTGGAACATACATATGAATTTGTTGAAAAAGCTCACATACACTTAGGAAACCTGTACAATGGTGATCACGAAAAAGGTACACACTTATGAGTTATTTTAATTTAAGTGGTTATATACTATTGATGGCACGTACATGTACGTGCCATCAATAGTATATAACCACTGTAAGCACAGTATGCTGTAGTGGTCGGTGTGCAGCGACAGACTGTTGTCGCTGACACAAATAAAGATGACAAGATAGTAATCACCGTTACAACGTTACAACTAAATGGTTTCATAATTAATTAAAATCACATTTCTAATCACAGTTTTAATTTAAATTATCGGCGTATCTAAAAATGACTAAACCATTTTTAGATACGCCGATTCTTTAATGGATGGCAAAGCTAATGCCGTACACGTAGCACAAATTTAACAATTGTCGTCGGATATTAATCGCATATAAATTAATGTTCGTAAAGCTATTGGTATTTTCCAAAGTATGATCTCGAAAACTCTGCATCAAATGCGGAAAGCTGTACTACTAGTACTTTCTAGAAGTTTAGTACTTTTTTTAGTTATTATAATAATAGTACATAAGCCTTTATTAACAATCAATACATATAACAATATGTAGTTACGTAAGTTTCTATTAGACACCAGTGATTTGACTTTTGATTGTCATAGCCCTTTGACTTTGACTTTTGACTTTTATGTCTCGCCGTTATGTTTACGTCCCAAATGGAATAGGTGGCGAACTTAATGCCATACCGGGCACAAAGTTTTCAGCTATCGATATTTTTTACACAGCTTCCGAGAGGAACAATAATTAATATAATCATACCGAGCGTCATCTGATAATCACTAATTACTTGTACGCTGCTGCTCTAAATTCATATCGCATAGATTCTCGGTATTCAGAATTGTCAGCTGGTTGAGTACTCTAATTAGTGCGACGTCAGTAAAGGGTGACGGGTCCACGAGACCAATGACACTTCCAATAATGGAGTACGTGTTTGGCTCTTGAATATTAACCCCACAGTTTTGTTTTAAACAACAGCTATTTAAGCTTCATAGGTTTTCAGAGCATTCCTGTAAATTTATGTATCGGCAGTACAGAACTTTGCTGAGTCGGGCGTAATTTTTCCAATATTTTGCTAATTAATTTAAGATGAATCTTGTAACATCCCTCAATCTACCCATCTACCCATTTAACATCTGGACAAATCAAGAAACACGTTTGTACAAATCAAGAATAGGAGTGCCTATTTCTATTCTATATAGGTGCAACTGGGATCATCATGTCCCAAAGCTTTTATGGCCGAATCGAAGGCATTCAGTTGCTTAATATAAAAACAAGGCAATAGTAGATGAAAAGAATACATTTTTTCAATTCAAAAATTCGATGTCATAATATTTGTAATCGGACTCGCATATTTATCCTATGTTTCTTGTATATTTAGTGTTTCAGATAAAAATATATAGTCTGAGAAAAAAGTAGCTGGTTCTTTTTTTAAAATTTGAGAATGGTGTTTGAGTTTTATATCAGAAATCCCTTCATATCGTTTTTGATATATAAAAATCCACAAGAAGTCTCGGTGGCGCAGTGGTCGAGCACACGGCTTCTGATCCAGAGGTCCGGGTTCGATTCCAAACACTGGCTCACACCAATGACTTTTCGAAATTGTTTTCGGAAGTTATGTGTGATAAATATCGATGACTGACAAACTTTGTGCCCGGTATGGCAACAGGTTCGCCACCTATTCTATTTGGGACGTAAACATAACGGCGAGACGAGGCTTAACAGCCGCTGCCTACACCTTCGGGTAACAAAAGGCGTGAAGTCATGTTATGTTATGTATGTAAAAATCCACAGATGATTTTATCCACAGGTGTACAATAGATTTCATAGAAGGACAATTGATTTATCAGTGCTGTAAGTATAATACATGTTCATGTAATTGGGGGTGCGCAATGACACCCTTACAATGGCGCAGGCATAGTATTTTTGCTGCTTTATGACGTCCGCGTAGACAAGGTCGCGGGCACCAATAAATAAATATATATGTCCCGTATTAATTTCAAACTGAGACAGATCTATCTATCTTTTTCTATTATATTCTGTATTTGATTAATTGTTTCAAACAAATCATCAAATCGTTTTTTCCAAATAAACATTACACGTGCCCAAACACATACATACACACCCACTTACGAACGCACACGTAGTAATAAATAAGTACCACCCTCTAATTAAAGGCAAACCTCTCACCTCTCCAAGAAGCAAACGTGGTCATAATTTTGTTACTATAAAACGCCTACCATAAATGGAATAGGTACGTGTATTGCAAACTCCACAATCATTTCAGTGGTTTGATAATTAAGAAATGTTTAGTAAATTATTCTGAATGTGAACCGTGGAAGTGAACTCATAAAATGGGAGCCATAAACGAACTAAATTTTTCGAGTTGTTCGCGGTTGACCATAGAATATTAACTAACAACTTTTTACGACGCATAACCTACGCCTGTCATAAAATTGTTTTATCTTCATATTTATTTATATTAACAATTTTGTTTTGTTTTGTTTACCAATATAATAAAAATAATACATACCAACCAATTTTATTTACAGATAATATAATAATAAAATGTTATAATAAATTTTTATAATATATATATTTTATCTATAAATAAAATACCCGGCGAACTTTGTTCCGCATCAAAAGTAATAAATAAGTTTATTTTGGATTTATCACTTTTTCTTTATTATATCATACATGGATTATATATAAAAACCACCCTATTGACACCCGCCGCCTATTAAAAACCGCATCGAAATTCGTTAAGTAGTTTCAAAGATATGAGCATATAAGGGGACAGACAGCAGAAAGCTACTTTATTATATACTATGTAATGGTAATAATCAATTGCAGTTATCAGTGCGAGCCCAGATTTGATCCCAGATCGGCATTAGCTTTCGCTGGTTGTAAGTTTATTAAGGTTTAATACACTTTGGTCCCATGAACTTTGTCGAACATCGAGGTTTTTCAGTCATCACATCGGAAAAGAATTCAGAAACCATCGATATCATCCAGAATTTCAACCACAAACTGGACTCCTACGAAGCTTCGTAGGTTCTTTGGTACTTTGGTCATGATGGATTTTATGAGTCTAATAATTGTTTATTTTAATGTACATGTGCCTATACCTAATCAAACCAAAATCGCTTTATTCTTATAGATATTCAAATACACGTAAAAATAGATTATAAACACATGAATTTGAACATGTTTTTAAATTTTAATTACACAATATCACGCGCGCTTGTGGAAAGTATCTTTATGGAACAAAAAAAACACGGACGTAGTTGTCACGAGGAGGCCCGATTCCAAACGAATCATGGGGGATATCATGAGAAGAACTAAGCAGAAACTCGTGTGCCAAATACTCCTTTCAAATCATGTAAAATTTATAAAAATAGTATCACTACTATATACCATAGGTAGGGGAATAAGATATATAGATTTATAGAATTTTACTATAAATTACTTTAGTCAAATGGAAATAAACTGAACTGAACTTGATTTTTTCTATAAAATGCGAAGAAAGTTTTTCCCTAATAAAAACGTGCAGCAACCACATAATTCGAATGTCAAAATTATATTTAACAATTTTAAATGCTTGTACTCAATATAAAACCTACTAAATAGTCTTCAATATAATTTAACAATATATTATGTTGTAAGTTAAATCAAATATTCAAAACATTGGTCAAGAACTGGTTTTGACTAATTATACATGAACCCAAAAAACATTTTATGTATTTTATTAGTAGACGATTTTAATTACAACGCAGAGGTATTGTTTTATACCTTTTTTTGTAACTACACTATCTGCGATGCATAGTGGCTATGCCTGTAGAATTAATTGAGTAATATAGAGATGGAACATTTTGCCATTTTAGAAAAATATTTTCAGGGGAGTTTCTGAGTTTGAAAAATATCGACTGCGTCTACATATAAATTGACAATCATACAATTACCATAGCAAACAACAATGTAAAACACTACGCACAAGACGTTTTTCAAACTATTTTATAATGAACTAGCTGACCCGGCGAACTCTGTTTCGCATCAAAAGTAATAACTGCTGCCCCGCTATGTTAATACTGCAATATCTTCGACAAATTTGAAGTCGATAGCAGCTATAGGTTAAAAATGGGAATTATCCATTGTTAACACCCCCGCAACCCCCCTTGAATTTGAAATTTGAAAAAAAAAAAATTGAATTTCGTAAATCCGTTCTTAGCTGACCTCTACTCGGCGAAAGGAATAATCCTACCAAATTTCAAGTCGCTACGCCTTATGGTTACGATATATTATTTTCCATTGTTAACACCCCCGCAACCCCCCTTGTGGGTGGAATTTCGTAAAATCCGTTCTTAGCTGACCTCTACTCGGCGAAAGGAATAATCCTACCAAATTTCAAGTTGCTACGCCTTATGGTTCCAGAGATATCGTGATGAGTCAACATATAGGTGGAAATCTCTTATATATACACTCGAGAGCAATGAATCCGGGTCACTTAAAGAATCCTAAAAATCTCGGAAACTAAAAATGCTAGGTTAATGCAATAAATTGTATTTAATAGACAATGTAATACTCCTTAAATGAAGGTATTAAAACTTCTTAGTTATTGTAAAGTTATATCATAAAAAAATCAAATTTGAAAAAGGGCCACTTTCGAAGATGGAACTACGAAATTACAGCATTTGGTTTTGCTTTTGTTTGTAATCTGTCATTTATGTGGGTACATAAACCATGTTGATAGTGCTCTATATTCATTATTCAAGCTGAAATTATGTCGCTTACGCCTGAAGAATGCACCAGAATACTTACAATGCTGGAAACCGGCCGGAGTCAGCGCGATACAGCCAGGACTGTTGGTGTGTCGCTGTCAACAGTACAAAGAGTTCTCCGACGTTACGAAGAAACTGGTTCTAACCTACGCAGACCAGGAACGGGCAGAACCAGGTATACCACAGCACGAGAAGACCGATACTTGGTGAACACCATGCTTCGAAATCGCTTTCTCACAGGAACTGAACTCACCAATCAGTTTCGACGCCTCGGAGGAAGTAACCCAAGTGCATGGACAGTAAGACGTCGGCTTGCTGAATCTAACTTAAAACCCCTTAGACCTGCAAACGGCCCTAAACTGGAGCGTGGGCATCGTATTTCAAGACTAAGATATGCCCAGAGCCACGTAAATTGGAGTATTGAAGATTGGTCAAAAGTTATGTTCTCCGACGAATCAAAATTTATGCTCTACAAGCACGATGGAAGACACAGAGTGTATCGAAGACCAGGGGAAAGATTCAAGCAAGCATGCATCGAGGAAAAAGTAGCCTACGGTGGTGGGTCTGTACTTGTGTGGGCCGGAATTTCTTCTGAAAGTCGCACAGAGCTGGTGATCATAGAAAACGGCTCTTTAACTAGCGTAAGATATGTGGAAGAAATCCTCAATGATCACGTTGGTCCATTTATGGTCAATTTAGGTGAGGATGCTATATTTATGCATGACAATGCCCGACCTCATACAGGTAGGATTGTGAATGACTACCTTCAAGAGATGAACATTACTCGTATGGAGTGGCCAGCGCGCAGCCCGGATATCAACCCGATCGAGCATGCTTGGGACGAGCTAGGCAGATGCGTAAAACAACGAAACCCTCCCCCAATCACGCTTCGTGAGCTCAAAATTGCTCTCACAGAGGAATGGGAGAATATTCCCCAAAATCGTATAAGGAACTTGGTGTACAGCATGCCAAACCGCGTAAACGCAGTAATGGAAGCACGAGGAGGCAATACGAAGTATTAAAATTCAAGAAAATCGTAATAAAGTTCAAAAATTTCATGTTTCCTATTTTTGTTTTAAGGAGAGATCAGCAGATTTTTTCTTTATGTAATTTTGTGTTAATAAAATGTATGGTGACTCATATTTTTTTTACTTTCATTTAAGGAGTATTACATTGTCTATTAAATACAATTTATTGCATTAACCTATCATTTTTAGTTTCCGAGATTTTTAACATTCTTTAAGTGACCCGGATTCATTGCTCTCGAGAGTATATATATAGATTTGCCCGCTGTTGCACTTCCCGAATAATTTTCAGTACATTATTAAAAAATTATAGTTATTTATTACATGATTTTAAATGAGCTTATTATAAAATCCAAAATAACTAATAAATATGATTTAGTTGTCTACAATTATTGTGCAGTATTTTATAATAATTAAGACCTTTTCTAGTTTTTTATTTGATTTTATTTAGGTGCTATGCAATTTATGAAAATTATTAAAGCAAACTAATTGGAGAATAAAACATTAATTATGTTCAGGTCACCTTTGTTATAAGGTGACCTGGTCACATTTTTCTGACCATAAGAAGGAGTAACAATACACAGTCGAAGTCAGTGTTATCTTAGCCTTCCTGGAAGTAAACGACAAATAGCTTGAAACAAAAACGTGAACCAAAATGTCTAAATCAGTAATTATTCTCTTCAGTATATCTTTGCTGTTGATAAGTCTAGAGGCCAAGAATGGTAAGTGTATGAATATTATTTAATTTATTATAAATTTTCTATACCCGTAATAAAGTTTAGGTTTGTCTCTGGAGAATAAACCATCATCTATTTCCGTGGGTGTCGTTAGAGACAACTTTAGAATTTAACTGTATGCGGTTCATCTCCCGTATCAGATTAAACCGTCTGATTCTGGTTCAAAAACTTCAGAGTATTAATCCTGGCTCACGCCAAGTTGTCACAGAGTCTATGTGTGGTAATTGTGCTAAAAGTGGTAGAGCTAAGCAGTTCGCTGCATCAATGGGCCTGCTCGACCGGCGAAATACCACGATCTCTCAGAAGATCGACGTAAAGTGGCTAATGGCGCGTTTCGTTCGATGAGAGAGGTACCGGAGGCCCACCCCCCCTTCCCCATCCTTCTCTATTCCCTATGCCTTAAAGATCGGCAACGCAATAGTAACACTATAGGTGTTGCTGGTGTCCATGGGCGGCATTAGTTGCTTACCATCAGGTGACACGCCTGCTCGTTTGCCCCCCTATCCCATAAAAAAAATATACTGGTAGACCATTTTTTGTGTACCAATACAAATTTTAAATACTAAATTAAAACTAAACATCGTTTTTCACGTGCAGTAATAATAGAAGCGATTAAATCGTCAGTCAGGATATTCAATGAATGATAAGCGAGCTCCCGTGGGTAGTGTTTATTTTTCCAAAACAAATGCAACAATCGCAAACCAGCTTACAGGACTGACTATCTATTATAAAAACCATAGATTTTGCATTTCTAAGCATCATGACCGCATTTACCACGGAGAGCGCTCAGAGGATTTGTTCGGATTAATATGACCTGCTGATTTCCGCCATAGCACCTCGCATCAATGCTACCGTCAATAAAGTCAAAGTCAAAATAACTTTATTTTTATAGGTCTTCACAGACACTTAAAAATAGTCAACAAGTACAGATAACATTATGATTTAAAATTTAATAAAAAAAAAACAAACACGAGCTTGTGGAAAGTGCCTCCGTGGAACAAAAAAAGATACGGACGCAATCGCCACGAGCGGCCCGATTCCGAGTGTAGGGGCTATCATGAGAAGAATCGGGCAAGAAACTCATGTGCCAAATACTCTTTTCAAACCATTTGAAATAAATAACAATATTATTATTACTACTGAAAACAAATCAGTAGGTTGGTGAATAAAAGGTGTAGCAAACAGAATACTCGACAATCACAATTAAGATCCAACCAAATTAAAATCAACGTTCTACAAGTTAACTAAGAAATTTTATGCGATCACAGTAGTCGAGCACAACTGACGCGACACCTTTTAATTAGAGTGGTAACGCTGTGCAAAAATTGTAGCGAATAATAAAAAATTAAAAAAATTAAGTTTCTATATAATAGAAACTTAATTTTTTTAATTTTTTATTAAAAAAATGTGAATATGTGAACACCATATCAAGGCAAATTTACAATTAAAAAGCTATCAGAAATTATTACAGAACGAGTCCACTCCGAAAAAGTGAACAAATTCCAATACACAAACTACAAAACTCAAAAACTACAAAATCCGCGTTGAGCAAGCAATTTGACGGTCCCACTCCGACTTGTCAGTCATGAAGTCGTTGATGGTGTAGTATGCACCACCAATGAGACGACCCTTCACAGCCCGCCTAAAGCGATCATAAGACAAATCCAGAATATGCGCAGGTATCCTATTATAAAACTGTACACCCATTCCCAAAAAAGACTTGTGTACCTTGTGCAGGCGATGATACGGTAATTCAAGCTTATGCTTGCCTCTAGTATTAAAATTGTGTACATCGCTATGTTTTGTATATTTATCTAAGTTTCTCCTCACAAACATGATGCTATCATATATAAACTGGGAGACAACCGTTAAAATGCCAATTTCCTTAAAACGTTCTCTGAGGGAGACCCTAGCACCCAAATTATAAATTGCCCGTATTGCTCGTTTCTGAATAACGAAAATGGACTGAATCTCAGCTGCTCTGCCCCATAGCAATATACCATATGACATAACGCTATGAAAATAACTAAAATTCTGGCGGTTAAAATATCGGTAAGCTGTCGAACTTTTCGAACCGCGTAAGCAGCAGACCTAAGTTTTCCCGCTAAAGACTTTATTTGTGGGCCCCACTGTAGCGTATTATCTAAGCCCAAGAATACAGTAGACTTCAATCATCATCATCATCATCATCAGCCCGTAGAAGTCCACTGCTGGACGTAGGCCTCCCCCATAGAGCGCCACCACTGCCGGTCCTGTGCAACCTGCATCCATCGGCCTCCCGCGGATTTCACAAGGTCGTCTGTCCACCTGGTAGGGGGACGGCCTACTCCGCGTCGACCAGTTCGTGGTCGCCACTCGAGAACCTTTCTACCCCAGCGGTGATCGGTCAGACTTCAATGGGTCAAGAATTTTATTATTTAGAGCTATACTTATATCCGGACCTTTAACACTAGGCATAGTGAACTTTATTATTTTAGTTTTATTCGCATTCAGAACTAAATTACAGAACATTCCGTACAGAACGGTGACCCAGCAAAGGTTTGGAAGTTTCTTAAATCTTTAGGAGTTGGCAAACAGCGTCAAATAACAAATCCTTCTGCTTTAGATATTGAAGCTCTTAATACTCATTTTTGTTCGTCGTCTAACTTCGATAAGACTACTAAAGCCAATACGTTACAATATCTTTCAACACGTCCAACTCCGGATTACCCTCCATTTTTCTTCCGTCAATTTACTACTAGTGATGTTGAGAAAAGTATCCGCTCTATTGCTTCCAACGCCATTGGGACTGATAACATCAGCCGTAATATGATCCTTCCTATTATTGATGAAGTCCTACCCGTTTTATGCCATATCCTCAACCACTCCGTTTCTAGTGGTGTCTTCCCATCAACGTGGAAAGATGCCCTAGTAATACCTCTACCGAAGGTCCTGAAACCTATATCCTTTTCCGAATATCGCCCCATATCCATTCTCCCATTCCTATCGAAAGTGCTCGAACGCCTGGTCCATGACCAATTAAATACATACTTTAATTCCAATAACCTACTCAATCCACTTCAGTCCGGTTTCCGTCCTGGTCATAGTACCACAACCACCCTTGTCAATATTACGGATGATATAAGGTCGGGCATGGAACATGGAAAGTTAACAGTTTTATGTCTCTTAGATTTCAGCAATGCTTTTAACACTGTTGACTTCGATCTTTCCATATTGGGTACCCTCAACATATCTCCTGGAGTGATTGATTGGTTTCGTAGTTACCTGTTCGGTCGCCGACAACGCATCCGCTTGGATGACACGTGTTCTCCTTGGTCCAACATCACTGTCGGTGTGCCACAGGGCGGCGTTTTATCTCCTTTGCTGTTTTCTATATTTATAAATTCTATCTCCAACAAATTACTTTCTTCCTACCACCTTTACGCAGACGATTTGCAAATATATACCCAAGAAACACCAGTGGGTATATCCAAGGCTATATCAACAATTAATGAGGAGTTATCAAAGATCGCAAAATGGGCCCAAAGATACGGTATACTCGTTAATCCAAACAAAACACAGGCGATTTTGATTGGTAGCTCTCGGCAGCTGGCCAAACTTGACCTGATAACATTGCCTAAGGTTATTTTTAATGGCACTACGATCGCTTACAGAGAAAAAGTGAAAAACCTTGGAATTTTTTTGGATAGTGCACTCTCGTGGTCAGCACAGGTAGAGCATGTCAGCTGCAAGGTTTTTAGGTCTGCAGGTTCCTTAAGAAGACTCCGTAACCTTTTACCTGTTACCACTAAGACTGCGCTTGCACAATCTATCCTCCTTCCTATTCTTGACTATGCTGATACCAGCTATCTCGATCTCACCGAAAACCAACTTGATAAACTTGAGCGACTTCAGAATCTTTGTATTAGGTTTATATTTGGTTTACGCAAATATGACCATATCACCGAATTTCGTAATAAGCTCAAGTGGTTGTCCATTCGCCTTCGAAGGAATACTCATACTCTCTGTCTTCTATACAATACTCTATTCAATCCTGCTACTCCTTACTATCTTAAAAAACGCTTCACGTTTCTCCATGACACACATGCGAGATACTTGAGATCATCGGCAAGCCTTACCCTGGAAATACCATCGCACTCATCAAAGTTTCTAGATAAATCTTTTTCAGTCCAGGCAGCACGCCTGTGGAATAAACTGCCACTGGCTATTCGACACGCTAAAACATTGGCTACTTTTAAAAAATATGTTATAGATCACTATTTGTCACTAGAAACGACTCCACAGGCATAATGTCCTATACGTACCTATACATATATATCGCCTGTACTCATATATTGTTGTGTATGTATTTTATGTGTATTTATGTATGTATATATATATAAGTATGTATGTGGTATGTATGTATATGAACTGTGTATGTATGTATGTTATATGTATATGTATATTTGTGTTATGTGTATGTATGTATTTATCTGTATGAAATCATTGATATATTTCAAACAAGCAACTTTACACCGCTTATTATTCTCCCTAGCTTAACATGTCCACTTAAAGGTTGTCTGGCAGAAATCGCTATATGCGATAAGACCGCCTGTTGTACATGCCAAACATCTTCCTTGTATTTTTCTCTATAATGTAATCTTTATATGTACAATAAAGTGTATTCTATTCTATTCTAAATTATTAGCCGTGAACCATTCATGAACTTGTGTGAGAGAACAATTCACATCATCAAATATACTCTTTTTACGGTCTACCTTGAAGAGAAGTGATGTGTCATCGGCAAATAGTACAACGTTACAAAACTTCTGTACGCAAAAGGGCAAGTCATTAATATGGATATTAAATAATAAGGGGCCAAGTATCGAACCCTGGGGAACGCCCATAGTCACCGATGATCCAGATGATCTCACTCCACTTATACAATACAACTTAGAAATCTTAAAAAAACAAGATGGCAACGCAGACGTGACCCCCGGTGTTGCAAATGTCCATGGGCGGCGTTACGCCGTACGGGGGTGAACGTAACCATTACATTCACCCCCTATTTTTAAAATGAAATAAAACTGAATAAAAATTTTGGCCATGTTACATAAAAAATTAAAGGCAGATTTTTTTTTAATTGTTCTATAGTTCCCTTCAGCGATCCCTGCCATGTGGAGGACACAAAATGTATGATAGAGTCTTCAAAAACAGCAATACCCTTCATCGCCGGTGGATACCCAGATCTGGAATTGCCTGTCTTAGATCCTCTGCATATGAAAACGTTTGAGATGACCGAAGGGGACTTAAAAATCGAAATATATAACAATCGTTGGGTTGAAGCAGTGTGAAATTTTAAATATCGAGTAAGTTTATTTAAAAAGTCTTATTTAAAAAGTCTCGGTGGCGCAGTGGTCGAGCACACGGCTGCTGATCCAGAGGTCCGGGTTCGATTCCAGACACTGGCTCACACCAATGAGTTTTCCAAATTGTTTTCGGAAGTTAAGTGTGATAAATATCGATGACTGAAACTTTGTGCCCGGTATGGCAATAGGTTCGCCACCTATTCCATTCGGGACGTAAACATAACGGCGAGACGAGGCTTAACAGCCGCTGCCTACACCTTCGGACAACAAAAGGCGTGAAGTTATGTTTTTTTTTATTTTTGTGTTCAGAAGACGTAAGAGGTGAAATAAAATTCTAAATTCTAAATTTATGGGATCGGAATCAAACGAGCAAGTTAATCACTAATTGATTGCTGACTTTATAAATTACCTTTTTTGGAAAGGTATTTAAAAATGTTTAGTGATCTTCTGATTTTGATATATTTCAAATACATAATTTCGGAAACTCTGACTTAATTTCGTTGTATATCTATAACGTTAATCAAATAACCTGTAATTGTTTTAATTAGGGGCAGCCCGGAAGGACACTGGTTTAAATTTGATTTCGCATGTCCTGTTGATATAAAAGGACACTATGTCGTGTCAGGGAAACTCTTCTCCATGTCGATGGAAGGTAATGGTCCTTTCCATATCGAAACAAGTACGTATCTTTCTATATTATTATGTTATGTGTAATAATCTTTGATATAGAAATATTTTTTTGTTTATTTTTAAACCTAATTACTTTTATAGACAAAGTACTCATACATGTCAAAGCGGACTTAGATACAGTCAACAAACATTGGAAACTTAGCAAGGTTGGACATACTTTTGAAGTCATAGAAAAAGCGCACATGCATTTCGAAAACTTATTCAATGGTGATGAAGAAAAAGGTAAGTTAATCTTTTTGCCGTACATAAAGTGAATATATACTTACTTATATACTTATGAAAACTTTTAGAACAATCTTTTACATACATACATAGCTTCACGCCAAATCCCTTGCGGGGTAGGCAGAGACAACAGAGCGCCATAATGGACGATTCTTACACGCCTCGCTCGCTTCGTTGACTTTCATAACTCTTTTCATGCACGCGCGTCGGTTTTTGAGGCTCCTAACATCACCTTCCTCCAGAACACGTTCTATTTGGTCATGGAATGTGTGTCTTCGCCGTCCTCGACTCCTACACCCATCCGCTTTTGCATTGTATATCTGCTTAGTCAGTCTTGCATCAACCATTCTTTCTACATGTCCAAACCATCGAAGCATGCCCTTTCTTACTTTTACACCGACACTCTCTTTCAAACCAACTTCCTTCCTTACAACCTTGTTTTCTACGCGGTCAGCGAGAACAATCTTTTAAATGAGTAAATTATACTTATAGTAAATAAATATATAAGAGATTTCCACCTATATATTGACTCATCACGATATCTCTGGAACCATAAGGCGTAGCGACTTGAAATTTGGTAGGATTATTCCTTTCGCCGAGTAGAGGTCAGCTAAGAACGGATTTTACGAAATTCCACCCACAAGGGGGGTTGCGGGGGTGTTAACAATGGAAAATAATATATCGTAACCATAAGGCGTAGCGACTTGAAATTTGGTAGGATTATTCTTTTCGCCGAGTAGAGGTCAGCCAAGAACGGATTTTACGAAATTCAATTTATTTTTTATTTTTTTTTCAAATTTCAAATTCAAGGGGGGTTGCGGGGGTGTTAACAATGGAAAATTCCCATTTTTAACCTATAGCTGCTATCAACTTCAAATTTGTCGAAGATATTGCAGTATTAACATAGCGGGGCAGCAGTTATTACTTTTGATGCGAAACAGAGTTCGCCGGGTCAGCTAGTACTAAATAAATTCGTAAGAAGTAGTTTAGTAGTTCAAGTTAAAAGTTTGATTTATGACTATCCTTGTATCAACAAACATAAACAGTATTTAAGCGACTTCTTAAAAAGAGGAGATAGTGTAGTCTTTGACTAATATATTATTTTTATATTTCGTTATAATAATAATATCTTGGACACAAATCACACAGCGCCCTCCAGTTCCAAACTAAGCAACTAAATGCTTGTGTAATGGATACTAGATAACGGATACTAATACATATACACTTTTCTTTTGTAAATACATACTTATAATACATAGGAAAACACCCAGACGCCGCACAAATATTCATGTTTGTCACAAATATATGTGCTCGGGTGGGAATCGAACCCCCGACCTCAGTGCTGCAGTCGGTGGTTTTACCAATGCGTCACGAGGCCCGTCAGTAGTCTAAAGTTTCTCAGGCAACGATATATAGGGATCTATTCTAATTATTTTCCTATTTGATATAATAGTTGTTTTATTAATTGTTTTTCCAGCTGCACAAGTCCAGGATATATTGGACAACAACTGGAAAGAGTTATTGGAGCTATTCGGGAAGTACTTTGTTGATGAAATTGTGGAGAAAGTGAAAGTAGTTACTGACATATTGTTGGAAAATGTACCTTTCCTAGAATAAAATAATTTACAAATTTACATACTAATTTAATTGAAATATATTCAAAAGGCAGACCACTTAAATAGTTCATATTTGAACCTATGATACCTAAATATCATTTGGATTACACAACAACCTCTGAACATCAAAAAATAATAGGCCATTTACTTACAAAAATGTTACAAGTTATATAAGGCAAAAAATAGCCATTATTTTATCTCCTAATTAATCTGAACGTAGTTGAAAATGTCTCAACAAAATGTCATCATTTGTCGTCGTTAAGATACTTCCAGACCTAATGTATCTAACAAGTCTGGGAATGTAACTTTGTAACAGCAATTGTAAAAAGCATTTCTTTTGTATTTTACAACTCATATATGTTGAGACATTTTTCTGTAATGGCTCTGGCTCACCACAGTCTGGCTTTATCTAATTTGCCTTATTCTATTTTGGAGCATAGATACCTTACCTTGATGCAATAATAGGCTGACAGTTCAGTAACATGTCCACTCTGAATATAGACATAAAGTGGTTCATACCGAGTTTTTTTTCGGTTGTCAGACCCCCTGCTCTGTTCTAACTTAAAAGTCGGCTACTCAACTGTCGGACAATCCACTACAGGTATCAATGGGCGAGCTATTCGTTTACCACCAAGTAACCGTCTTGCTTGTTTGCCTCCTATTCCATAAAAATATACTTTGTTAATAATGTATCTAAATACTTACAATTTGAAGCGTAGTCAAAGTAAAAGTAGAAAAATTACACTCAACTAAGGTAAAGAGCTTTCACGTTATCCGTTAAAGCAAAACCACAAAAAAGAAACAGTTTTCCAACGCCTTTATCGTGAAGCATTAACAAAATATTTGGCCGGCTAACCTGTACCCTTGATATTAATCTCTCGAGATAAGGGGCATTGCTGTCGCTACAAGAGATGACAACGAAAAGGGAAGAGAAGGAAAAACTGAAGTATCGATTTCCAAGAGATGATTCGACACGCTCGAGGACTCTTCACACGAAATGGTTTTGGTAACGTCTTGAAACAGATTTTATGTTTCAAATAACAAAGCGATTTTTTCTTCGTAAAGATTTTTTACGACTGAACATTTTACTTTGTCTTATATAATTACAAAGCTGCTGGAATACTAATCTTGATAATACGAAAAAAAGTAGGGATTAATTATTATAACAACGCTGGCCCTGTTAGTTTTAAAGGTTGAAAACGTAACTAGAATACGTAATAATATTAATTTTCTATTCGTAATTCTAAACTATCATTCATTTTAACAATCAAATAATTTTGTTAATCTTTGAGACATTTATTTAAACATCTAAAATGTCTAAAAATACAATAGATATTATACATCAGATGTCCTTTGAACCGTCGCCTTCATTCGTTTATGTCAGTATTATTCCTTAAATTTACATACATTTTTAAAGCTTACAAAAATAGTTAAATAGCTGTTTCAGTCTATTATTATTTAGAAATAAATCTACAAACAACTTGGTTTATGTAAATCCACAACGACAAAAACACGTACATATATTTGCTTACTACGTTTCAATCGCTAGCGCAAAACAACAGTTAAACATATACAGACAAACAAAATAACAAAAGATTGCTGTGTTGCAAAATGAAATGAAATAAACCCGATGTCAAAGATATCATCAGTGTGCTATCCACATTTCGTATTTATGTAATATAGGGCCAGTAATCGTGAGTCGTAGGGCTGCGAGTTTCCCCGCCGGCGGCAACGTTGTCAAGGATGCTTTTTGGGGAGAAAGAGAAAACCCGCTTTATAAATTGTCCCGCTATCTAAATCTCGGAGATAAGTGCCTTCGAACTTTCCAATTTTGCTACACATCAATAACAGTGACGTTGTCGGGTAGGATAACAAATCAAAAATCCACGTCTTATGGGGGGGGACCCGTGACGAATGGCAAAACTGACAGTTACACGCGATATTTGCTCGCCCCAAACTAAATGGTATTTATATGTATAAATGTTATTTTTTGTATTGTACCGGCAAGTATAGCGCTTGACAGTTTTGCATTACATTTGCAAGTATATTCTTTGTTCGGAATATGCTTTAAAAGAACTCATATAATTTAGATAATAAGTGCTACTACTTGTAAACTGTTCTTTTATATTTGTGTAACAAGATGCACCAGAATGACATCTCTTTTTAAAATACACTAAAGTCTCCCACCCAGCCTTTGGTTACAATAATTATGAAATTATTACAATAATTATGTTAGGAAATGGGTTACCTTATACATTTCTCAGCGGCATGGTATGGTTGAATACCTCGCCTCTGAATCGAAAGTCTCGGAAAAGAACGATGACACCATATAAAAAATGATGCTTTAGTATTACCTTGAAGGCTTATCAGATGCAGACTAACTATTAAACAATAAGTCTTAACACAGTTGTAACTTCTAATGCTCTAATAAATATTCTATTGGTTTTTCATCACGATCTCCAAAAATACAGGTAGCGGTGGTCCAGGGGTCGAGCACCCCACTTCTGAATCAAGAAGTCGCAGGGTCGACTCCTGGCTCACGCCTAAGACTTTTCGAAATTCTTTTCAAAAGTTATGTGTGATAAAATATTGATAACTGAAAAGTTTGTGCCCGGTAAGGCAATAGGTACGCCACGTATTCCATTTGGGACGTGAACATAATGGAGAGCAAGGTTTAATATCCACTGCCTACACCTTCGGGTAGAAAAGGCGTGAAGTTATGTTATGCATGATATGTGTTATATTCAAAATACAAACATAGCTCGGTTAAAAAATATTTACTGGATTCATTCCGGGTACAAAAGTAGACAGAGACAAAGGCGAAATAAATCATATCAGGCAATATTTATACAAATAAACATAAAATATGGTGACATGGTACAAAAATACGGTTGATAGCGAACAGATTTTAACTAAATTAATTTAATGCTCTGGCAATTGGTAAATAGCAGGTATCAAATGTCAGTGATGTCATGACGAGGGTATTCGTACAACTTCAACCTACCCTTATTGTATACTATAGAAATCTTTTAGACCAGATTACAATAATATAGAGTGAATTCGTTAAAAACTCTGCTGTATCTTATATATTCTTTTGTAGCTTCATGCATTTTATACCCGAAGTAATAAGCAAAATCAAAATCAAAAAATCAAAACTCATTTATTCAGTTTAGGTCTTGTCAGACACTTATGAAGGTCACTTATGAAGCAGCGGCGTCCCAAATGAAATACATATCTGAACCACTTGTGACACAATTTTATCAATAACCTTAATAGCACACATAACTTCCAAAAAAAGAAAAGAAAATGTAAAGTGGTAGAGGTAAAGGTATTATCAGTTCGCTGCATGAATGGGCCGGCTCGACCGGTGAAATACCACGACCTCTCAGAAGATCAACGTAAAGTGGCTCATGCCGCGTTACGTTCGGTGAGAGAGGTTCCCGAAGGCCCACCCCCCTTTCCCCATCCTTTCCTTTCTCCTATCCCTTAAAGGTCGGCAACGCAACAGTAACACTATATGTGTTGCTGATGTCCATGGGCGGCGTTGGTTGCTTACCATCAGGTGACACGCCTGCTCGTTTGCCCTCCTATCCCATAAAAAAAGCAGACTCGAGCGCTCATGATGTCAATATTCAAAACAAACCATCTTTTCGGATTCCATGACGTTTAAATTATTTATTGAATATTTTAGTCTTTTTTATTAGCTTTTTATTAGCTTCACCTGTATGTATGTTTGTATGTTTGTATGTTTGTATGTTTGTATGTTTGTAGGTTTGTTTGTAACCGACTTCTTTTTTAGTTTCCGCTGATTGCCACTAGATGGTGCGATTTGTGAACTATGAAAGTTCACAAATCGCACCATCTAGTGGCAATCAGCGGAAAGTTTACGTTATCAACTTGAAACGAGTTCCTTATATAAGTCACAGATGGCGCTATTCCTCAAATTCGAAACTAAGAAACGCGCTTGTTATAGAAAACCGAACTAAAAAATATAAAATAAATAATAGTTTAAAAAAACTAAAAAACACGCTTTTTATAGAAAACCGAACTAAAAAATAGAAAATAAATTTTAATGAATTTAAATTAAGAAAATAGTGTTAAAAATTTCAATGAATATAAATTAATAATTTTGATTTAAAGTTAAAGTTGATGCATAATTCCACGATTTAATCATAATGGCCTACATGCTTTTTCAAAGGACAATTTGTCCTTGGCTTTTGGGAAAAAAAAATGAAGGTCTGCCACACAACGAGCGATAATAATCGCTGATGAGATCAGAATTCGGGCATGGCATTGTTTGTAAATGAGAGTTTAGGGTAAGCGTGACGGCTGGACGGCTATTGGTCTTGATGTGGTCACTGATGGCTTCCCTAATAGATTTGGATTCCAGGTCTTCGTCAATAAAACGCATGTGCTATTCTATGATGTCGAATATGGAATGTCTTTATTACCAAAATAGTGCGGTTTATATACAAAATTATTAACATATGATATGGCGTCATAGGGGGAAGAATGTGAGGTGAGGCGCGCGGGGAGAGGTGCGCGCGCGTACGCAGCGCTGTGGCGTGAATGACGCGTCAGCGATGTTATATATACAAGTGGCAGTTTGCATACGTTTGTCGTTTTTATTTCAGCGTGCGTCGTGCTACGGAGCGGGTGTGTTCTCTTCGCTGCGTGTTTGGTTTCGTAAATAATAAACAGCTCTTTTGAGAGCTACCCCTCTTGCCTTCTCGTGTACTGAGCGAGACAGTTCTTTTGAGAACTATTTATTCTAGTCTATACAGTTCTTCTCAGAGCTATTTGTTACTATTTCTATTGTATCTCGCTATTTCTATTGCATAGAGAGTCATAGGTAATCTGAGGTAACTGGTTCTTGATGGTAAAGGTAATTTGGTACTGGGTAACTTGGTAAAAGGTAATTTGGTAATGGTTGTTGGTATTGGTAAAAGTTATAGCAAGTAAGTATAGTGCTAGTGTAGCTACAGGGCTCCCTCTCAAGCGAAGCGTACTGGGGTTTTGATGGTACGGCCAGTTCTTGAGGTTCGGATTTTCTGTGGCTGCACTGCTATGACTGGAACTGGTGAAACTGGTGTTGGTGTAACTGCTTGAATGGGTGTGGTTTCGTTGCTTAGAGTGTATGCAGGTTTGAGTCTGTCGATGGATACGTTACTCTGTCGTCCGTCAAGCTGAATGGTAAAAACTTTTTCATTTCTGCTTATCACACGGTGAGGTCCAGTGTAAGGTGGAGTGAGTGGTTTTCGTACTGAATCGACACGTAGGAAAACATATTCACACGTAGCTAGGTCTTTACTTACAAATATTTTACGGCTGTTGCTATGCGGCGCGTCTTGCTTCGTAGGGTTCAGTGACCTTATCGAGTCGCGCAGTTGTTCGACGTATGTCGAGTTGAGTGACGCGGCGGGTGTATTTGTAGGTATGTAAAAATCTCCGGGCAGGCGTATGTTACAACCGTATGTAAGTTGTGCAGGGCTAACATCGGAGTCTCCACGTAGGCATGAACGAAGTCCTAAGAGTACTGTAGGTAATTCATCGATCCATGTACTACGTCCCTCAAGTCGAGTTTTGAGTGCGGCTTTGAGTGTGCGATGATATCTTTCTATGTAACCATTTGATGCAGGATGAAAACTAGTAGTGCGAGTCTTTTTAATACCCATCAAGTTCATTAAGCTAGCGAACAGCTGACTCTCAAACTGGCGTCCTTGATCGGTTGTAATTGTAGTAGGACATCCGAAACGTGCGATCCAATTTTCGTAGGTAGCTTTGGCGATTCTTTCTGCGCTTATGTCTTCGGTAGGTACACATTCCGTCCAGTGTGTTGCTCGGTCGATATACGTCACTAAGTACCTATATCCCTGTGGGGTAGTGGTTAAAACAGTTATGTCGATGTGTACAGATTCGAAACGGTCGCTTGGCGGGAATGGTTTGAGTGCGCTCTGAGTATGGCGGTGAATCTTGGATTGTTGACAGCGTAAACATGCTTTCGCCCAAGCACCGACGTCAGCGTTCATTGAGGGCCAAAAGTATTTACGCGTCATCAGTTTGCGCGTAGTTCGGATGCCGGGGTGATTGATCCCATGTGTGACGTCGAACGCGTCACGGCGATACTTCGTAGGTATATATGGGCGAATATTTTCTGTTGATGTTTCACAATAAATATTTATGTTTGTTGTAGGTATAAGTATTTTTTTAATTGTAAGATTATCTTGTTGTGATAGTTGTAGAATTGTAGAAAGTTCTTCGTTCTGTGCTCTAGCGATTTCTTCGTAATTTAATGAGGTAGGGCAGGATATTGTTTCTATGCGGCTGAGTGCATCGGCGACAACATTTTCTTCACCATTAATGTGTTGAATGTTAGAGGTGAATTGACCGATGAATAATAGTTGTCTAGTGCGGCGTGGAGTTTCTGTTGGCGATGGCGCTTTTTGAAGAATGTATGTAAGTGGTTTGTGGTCGGTGAAGATTGTTATTTCTTTGCCTTCGAACATTTTGCGAAAGTGTTTAACTGACATGTAGATAGCTAGAAGTTCTCGGTCGAAAGTGCTGTATTTTTGTTGAGCAGCGGTGAATTTCTTCGAGAAGTAGCCAAGAGGTTGCCAGTTTCCATCTACTCTCTGGTTCAGTACAGAACCTGCTGAGGTGGCGGAAGCGTCGCAGAAAATGGCGAAGGGTGCTGAGTGCGATGGATGAGCGAGTAAAGCTGCGTTTTCGATGCTGGCTTTACAAGCTTCAAATGCACGGTTCGATTCTTCGTTCCAGTTGATAGGTGTTTTGTCATGTTTTCTTACTTTGTGTAAGTATGCGTGTAGTGGTGCTTGTATAGACGCGGCGTGTGGTATGTTATCTCGGTAGAAATTTAGCATACCGATAAATCTGCGGAGTTCTTCGACAGTTTTGGGTTTCGGGAAGTCGGTGATGGCTTTGACCTTGTCAAGTGGAGGTTTGATGCCGTGCTGCGACACGTGGTAGCCGAGAAATGTAACTTCGGGTTTCCCAAAGACTCATTTCGCTGGGTTTATGGTAATGCCATATTCTTCGAGTCGTGCAAGCAGTATACGGAGGTGCTTTTGATGCATAATAGCATCAGGTGATCCCAATAACAGATCGTCCAAAAAAGGATACACGAAGTCAAGGTCACGGAGTACTTCGTGAATAAATCGTTGAAAAGTCTGTCCAGCGTTCTTCAGACCAGGAACCATTCGAGGAAATTCGAATAATCCGAAGGGTGTGATGATTGCAGTCTTCTCTATGTCCTTTTCAGAGGTGCTGATTTGTGAGTACGCGCGGTTCAAGTCGATTTTCGTGAAGACAGTATTGCCGACGAGCTGATACGTAAAGTCTTTGATGCGGGGAATGGGGTAGCGGTCAGGCTTGGTGATGGCATTGAGTCGCCTGTAGTCACCACACACTCGTAAGTCGCCGTTTTTCTTGGGTACGACGTGGAGTGGTGAAGCCCATTGACTTTTACTTGGCCTGCATAGTCCCTGTTCCATCATATTTGCGAATTCCTTTTTTACCTGCTCGTATCGATGTGGGGGTAGTGGACGAGCTCGGCAGAAGACGGGTGGACCCTGGGTCTCGATGAAATGCTCGACATTATGTTTCGGGCTCAGTTTCATCGAGGTGAGTCGAGTGATGCCGGGATATTCCGCTAGTATGTCGTGGTAGGTTTGTTGAAGGTCAATGGTTCGAATTGTAGAGTAATTTGTAGGTATAAGTTGACCGCTTGCTGATAACGATGTTTTCCCGTCGATTAGTTTTTTATTTTTGAGATCGACGATTAGCTGGTGATAATTTAGAAAATCGGCTCCAATGATGGGTTTATTGACAGCTGCAACGATGAACTTCCACTTGAATGATCTTCGTAGCGAAAGATCCAGTTCAAGGGTAGTTTCGCCGTACGTAGGTATTATTGTGTTGTTCGCGGCGTACAACTGAAAAGATAGTGGCTGTTCTGCTGTCGCTCCATTTTTTCTAGGAAGTACGCTAATGTTCGCGCCGGTGTCCACAAGAAATGATAGCCCAGTTTTCTTATCAGTGACGAATAGACGGTTTGATTTGTATGAACTACTGGTTGCCGTCTCGACCAGTGTTCCATCTAGTTTTCCGACGGTGAACTATATGAGCACGGTTTTGTGCAACGAACTGCGTTTGCGCCAAAGCTCTTATGATAGTAACATACTTGATGTTTAGATGGCGCTGTATTGTGTGGCGAGTTGGAACGCGTGTGCGATGACGTCGACGGGCTTCGATTCCGAGAATTGGGGTGACGCCAATTTTGACGCGATCGGACGCAGGAACATGGCGGCGGTTGGTTTTGTTTCGCGCGCATTTCAGCGACTTCTATTGATAATTTAATCACTTCCTCGATTAGTAGAAGTGTGGGGTTGTGAGGTTGGAATGTGTTGGATGATGCTGATGATAATGGTGATGAGATGGCGGATATGTGGTGCTTCGTTTGTTCCATCATTTTATCTGCTAATAATGCCAGCTCGTCAAGCGTAGTTTTGTTATTGAAGGAGTCGCTGACGGCCAGAACGGATCTAACGTGGGATGGTAGATGTTGAGTCCACATTAGTCGCAGGGTTTCTTCTGGCATTTTGTCGCGTGCCAGGTCTCTCATGCGGCGGAGTAACTGGGTCGGCTTCTGATCGCCCAGCTCTATTTCTGAAAGTAGTTTTTGAAGTTGACGGCTGTCGGACTCTTCGTATGATGATATTAGTCGGTGTTTTAGTGCAGAGTACAGGTCTTCTGGAGGGTTGTAGAGTATATCGCTGACCTGCTCGATGTCTTGCTTTTCGAGATGCGCGATTACGGTTTGAGCGAGCTGGTTGTTACTTCTTTTAGCGCTGCTGGTAGCTGCTTCAAAGGAAATGAACCAGAGACGCGGCTTGTCGCGCCAGAATGGAGGGATTCTCATCGTCAAACCGATGGCGGCGGCCTCGAGTAGTGACGATGAGGATGGTGAAGGTTCTGTTCCGGCTGCGGCGATGATTTGCTCCTCGGTCATCTTGAGTGTTCTTCTTTAGCAGGGTTGTTGTTTTGTAGGGGTCACCACTTTAGGGTAAGCGTGACGGCTGGACGGCTATTGGTCTTGATGTGGTCACTGATGGCTTCCCTAATAGATTTGGATTCCAGGTCTTCGTCAATAAAACGCATGTGCTATTCTATGATGTCGAATATGGAATGTCTTTATTACCAAAATAGTGCGGTTTATATACAAAATTATTAACATATGATATGGCGTCATAGGGGGAAGAATGTGAGGTGAGGCGCGCGGGGAGAGGTGCGCGCGCGTACGCAGCGCTGTGGCGTGAATGACGCGTCAGCGATGTTATATATACAAGTGGCAGTTTGCATACGTTTTTATTTCAGCGTGCGTCGTGCTACGGAGCGGGTGTGTTCTCTTCGCTGCGTGTTTGGCTTCGTAAATAATAAACAGCTCTTTTGAGAGCTACCCCTCTTGCCTTCTCGTGTACTGAGCGAGACAGTTCTTTTGAGAACTATTTATTCTAGTCTATACAGTTCTTCTCAGAGCTATTTGTTACTATTTCTATTGTATCTCGCTATTTCTATTGCATAGAGAGTCATAGGTAATCTGAGGTAACTGGTTCTTGATGGTAAAGGTAATTTGGTACTGGGTAACTTGGTAAAAGGTAATTTGGTAATGGTTGTTGGTATTGGTAAAAGTTATAGCAAGTAAGTATAGTGCTAGTGTAGCTACAAGAGCAACGAAAATAAAAAAAAAATACGTTTGATAATGCTCTTTCGTCTCAATTGTCTGAGTGACTTTGGAATGTTTACCCATAATGATTATACTCCCCATTTAAAAAGCAATTAGGTGTTAATGAAGAGTGTTATTTAGTAGCTAGATTTTAAATGAGTACTAGAAGTTGGCTGTATTACATAAATATATTTATTAATAAATGAAAATATCTAACCGGTTACGACGAAGCATTTCAATCATCTCAATTTTGAGCTGCAAAGAAATCCATTGAGTGAAAATGCCTAAAATATCATCCGAAAAAAGAGTCATTACTTTACTTAACATAACTTCACACCTTCTTCTACTCGCAGGTTTAGGCAATGACACTTCGACATGACGCCTCGACTGGCCGTTATGTTTACGTCTCAAATGGAAATAGGTGGCGAACCGATTGCCATAACAAAGTGATGTGATGATGATGAAAGATTCAGAAGCAGGGTGCTCGACATTAACAGTCAGTCAGATCTGTGATTTAATATCTTAGGATGATGATCTTCTTTAATATCTAAGCAATGCGATGATTAGATAATAATGACAGAAGTAAGTCATTATGACATCTATTGCAATATCAATCAAGCGTCTCAGCATAAACTGGTCATTTTATACTATATAATTTTTTCCACATCTAATTAATAATCTAGATTAAAGGGCAGATGAGTTCAAGCGAACAGATCACTATTAGCTAGCAACGATTACGCAATCATATGAACTGAACGCTGACCGTCGCTGGTGATGCACGATGTTCCAGCCTAATGACCAGAATAACACTTCTAGTACTTGAAAGTCCTCGATTAACTGAATGTATCAATAGAATATATAAATTTATTAGTGTTTGGACATTGATTACACAGATTTACATACATATTCTCGTTTAAATTTAACTGCGTGGATTTCATCTTGTTTCAGTTATTTATTCCGATGTTTGTAACGTTTTACAGCTTTTTACAGGTAGCAAACAAATATGGCAGTTCTTCAAAAGCCATTTCTACGTTACATAGATATTCAGATTAACTGATCAAAACTAAATATTTTATTTAAAAAAAAGCGTGAGGTGCTTTTTTTTTAAATAAAATATTTTTTTTTTATTTACACTATTATTAATTTATATTCATTGAAATTTTTAACACTATTTTCTTAATTTAAATTCATTAAAATTTATTTTCTATTTTTTAGTTCGGTTTTCTATAAAAAGCGTGTTTTTTAGTTTTTTTAAACTATTATTTATTTTATATTTTTTAGTTCGGTTTTCTATAACAAGCGCGTTTCTTAGTTTCGAATTTGAGGAATAGCGCCATCTGTGACTTATATAAGGAACTCGTTTCAAGTTGATAACGTAAACTTTCCGCTGATTGCCACTAGATGGTGCGATTTGTGAACTTTCATAGTTCACAAATCACAAATCGAACTATGAAAGTTCACAAATCGCACCATCTAGTGGCAATCAGCGGAAAGTTTACGTTATCAACTTGAAACGAGTTCCTTATATAAGTCACAGATGGCGCTATTCCTCAAATTCGAAACTAAAAAACACGCTTTTTATAGAAAACCGAACTAAAAAATAGAAAATAAATTTTAATGAATTTAAATTAAGAAAATAGTGTTAAAAATTTCAATGAATATAAATTAATAATAGTGTAAATAAAAAAAAAATATTTTATTTAAAAAAAAAGCACCTCACGCTTTTTTTTAAATAAAATATTTAGTTTTGATCAGTTAATCTGAATATCTATGTAACGTAGAAATGGCTTTTGAAGAACTGCCATATTTGTTTGCTACCTGTAAAAAGCTGTAAAACGTTACAAACATCGGAATAAATAACTGAAACAAGATGAAATCCACGCAGTTAAATTTAAACGAGAATATGTATGTAAATCTGTGTAATCAATGTCCAAACACTAATAAATTTATATATTCTATTGATACATTCAGTTAATCGAGGACTTTCAAGTACTAGAAGTGTTATTCTGGTCATTAGGCTGGAACATCGTGCATCACCAGCGACGGTCAGCGTTCAGTTCATATGATTGCGTAATCGTTGCTAGCTAATAGTGATCTGTCGCTTGAACTCATCTGCCCTTTAATCTAGATTATTAATTAGATGTGGAAAAAATTATATAGTATAAAATGACCAGTTTATGCTGAGACGCTTGATTGATATTGCAATAGATGTCATAATGACTTACTTCTGTCATTATTATCTAATCATCGCATTGCTTAGATATTAAAGAAGATCATCATCCTAAGATATTAAATCACAGATCTGACTGACTGTTAATGTCGAGCACCCTGCTTCTGAATCTTTCATCATCATCACATCACTTTGTTATGGCAATCGGTTCGCCACCTATTTCCATTTGAGACGTAAACATAACGGCCAGTCGAGGCGTCATGTCGAAGTGTCATTGCCTAAACCTGCGAGTAGAAGAAGGTGTGAAGTTATGTTAAGTAAAGTAATGACTCTTTTTTCGGATGATATTTTAGGCATTTTCACTCAATGGATTTCTTTGCAGCTCAAAATTGAGATGATTGAAATGCTTCGTCGTAACCGGTTAGATATTTTCATTTATTAATAAATATATTTATGTAATACAGCCAACTTCTAGTACTCATTTAAAATCTAGCTACTAAATAACACTCTTCATTAACACCTAATTGCTTTTTAAATGGGGAGTATAATCATTATGGGTAAACATTCCAAAGTCACTCAGACAATTGAGACGAAAGAGCATTATCAAACGTATTTTTTTTTTATTTTCGTTGCTCTCATTTACAAACAATGCCATGCCCGAATTCTGATCTCATCAGCGATTATTATCGCTCGTTGTGTGGCAGACCTTCATTTTTTTTTCCCAAAAGCCAAGGACAAATTGTCCTTTGAAAAAGCATGTAGGCCATTATGATTAAATCGTGGAATTATGCATCAACGATATGTATCTATGTATAATGTTGATTTTTTATGGTGTGAGGCGACAAACTGGGCGTGTCATCTGATGGTGAGCAATAACCATCACCCATCATGGACACATATAATGTGTTGCGTTGCCGGCCCTTACTACGGGATATGGAAGGGGTCAGAAGTGAGATGGGATGAGGAGAGGGAAAGAGCTTTCACCGACCAAAACGCGGCAAGAGCCACTTTACGTTGATATTCTGACAGGTCGTGGTATTTCACCGGTCGAGCCAGGCCGCGAAATGCGTGTTTCTGTAGCAGTAAGTTGAATTTATTTTTTAATAGGTATTATTCTATTTAATAGTCTCGGTGGTCCAGTGGTCAAGCAAACGGCTTCTGATCTGGTCCGGGTTCGAATCCTGACCCTGGCTCACACCAATGACTTTTCGAAATTGTTTTCGGAAGTTAAGTGTGATAAATATCGATGACTGAAAACTTTGTGCCCGGTATGGCAATAGCATCGCCACGGTTGCCATTTGGGACGTAAACATAACGGCGAGACGAGGCTTAACAGCCGATACCTACATCTTCGGGTAACAAAGGCGTGCAGAAGAAAGCAGAATTCTGAGGTTCGAACTTTATTAAGAAAGCCTTTTAGGGGAAAAGGCTTTCTTAATAAAGTTCGAACCTTTTTTAAGTTATAATGTGTGATAAATATCAATTTTTGACAATATTGTGCATGATATATGGCAATAGGTTCCGCCACATATGCATTAGATCTGAATTTTTCAGAATTCGTTGAATAACTTTGCTCTAAATAGTTATTTTCTAAACATATTTAGCTATAGTTAGTTGTCAAAATTTATAATAAAAACTAATGTTTACTTGTAATAATATATCTATATATATTTGCTCGTACCAGGATCCAGTCAAGTAGAAACCCATATCTCCTTTCAGCTAAATACGTGTAGTGTTCTAACTCGGCTGTGCGCCAGAAACGATTACCGTTTCTCACTAAAAGACTGGCCAAACTCCTATTTATTGACCGAAGCGAGAAGCTGAATGCAAAACGATATGTTAAATAGATTTTTACTGCAAAATATCTGCATACATTTATCTAAATTGTACAAATTTTACACATTTCTCAAAAAAATAATTATTAAAGCGCCTTGTGGTATTGTGCTATCAAATTGACTTTTTAAAATTTCTTGCTATTTGTGTGCTTTTTTTATGCGATAGGTGGGCAAACGAGCAAGTTATGAACACCGTGGTGCGATGCCGTCCTTTAAGGGAGTAGGAGCCGAAAGGAAGCGAAGGAAACGTGGTACGAGCCACTTGACGCTGATATTCTGAGTGAGGTCGTGATATTTCACTGGGCGAGCCAGCCCATTCATGCAGCGAACTGCAAGACTCTACCCCTCTGCTGTTTTTCTTAGGGAAAGAGAGGCAAACGAACAAGCTACCTGTGTTATCAACAATTAAAATGAAATAGAAACGGGGGTGGGGACAGGAAGAAGAACGGGTGGACCCCGGATTGGACTACAGCTGGATTACGACTACGTCGCAGCCACTTTAGCAGCCGTCGATTTTGATTTCAAAGTAGTGGTATTTCGCCGGTCGACCCTGCCCATGATAACCCAACCAGTGATCTGCATGGCTCCACCTTTGTAAATGTGGATTTAACGTCCAAAACACCTAGACGACACGTATGATATGATGTATATAAAAATGTATATTATTTTTTAACCAAAACTCGGCGCGTTGAGGGTTAACAGCTACTGCCTACACCTTTGAAAAGTAAAAAAAAATAGTATAACAAACAAATATGCCTATAACATATAATGTATTTTTTTTATCAAATTGCCAAAAGTAACAAACCATTTCCGTAATACCAGCGATGAAGTCAATTTAAATTTCAAACGACTTTCTATAAATTCCAAGGAACAGAACCTTGTATATAAACGGTTCGGATAAATAAATTGATGGGGTATATGTATAATTAATTTCCAATAAGATGACAGAAGCTCGTAAAATTGTAGATTTATTCGTGGAACTGTAACCGCTACCCCACATTCAACATTCCTTTTGACTAGGTAAGAAATCTGATTAGGATCCTTTCTCCCACGCGCCGATCATTCCGAACTAATTTGTAATTCCAAAACTTACTTTGTTAAATATTCGCTTCAATAAACGTTTGCTTTACTATGGAAATTTCCGATGGCTACTATTAATATAAATTTAAATGTGACCGTGTATAGTTTTCACGCTTAAACAACTCACACGATAATCAAACATATTGATAAATTAAATATATATATGTATATATTATCATACAATCACGCCTTTTTCCCATGGGAGTAGACAGAGACTATTTCTTTCCATTTGCTACGATCCTATTATACATTTCTTGCTTCCTGTTCTCTAATTATCGCCTTCATACACGCTCATCGATCGTCGCCACTCTGTCTAAAACGTTATTGATTCGATGGTGGTAAATACAGAAATATAAGCCAAATATTAAAGGGAAATTTATGTCTAAAATACGAAATTAATTTACGAATCAGTTGGGTTTCTCTTTGTATAAATTAATTATTTTAACAGCCGTCACTTAATTCGTTGCTTGTTATGAATGGTGCTGCCCATTCACATTCCGAGCGTCTCTAGACAATATTGCTATATTATTTGGAATGTCTCAACAGCGGCATGTTGTAAATTATCCATAATTTCAATTTCATACCGAGGCTATTATTATCTCTCGCTCGACGCAATGTCTTCACAATTAATATCAATCAAGTGATAATCCTATTGCTCAGCCCATCTGTTGACAATAACTATACATGAGTAATTCCTATTCTACAGAATCTAATGTATATATCTTAATATGTAAACCAGATACAGTATCATTCAACAAATTCATGATAGCAAACATACATTACACCAATTTAGAGAACACGGGAACGGAAGTTATCAATCATACGCGTTACACTCGCAATATAGACGTGTTACAATACAGATTTGTGAATTTATGTAATACTGTATCTATACAGATAATGTGTATATTAGTATATGTGTGTAACTTTAAGGGTTAACTACCTACAGTAACAATTTAGTAAAGATTTATTTTTAAGTGGAACTTCTTATCACTCTTGCAATCGTTTAACGCTTTTAATTTAACGCCCTATTGCGGCCACTAAAAGAAAAAACTTGGAAAAATTGTATAGCGTCTTTTAAAAACCGTACATAGACATCTAATAGCGACTATACTACACATAATTAATAATAATATTTCAAAGATAATAAACTCAGTTATTTTTATTTTGCAATTATGTATGTTCGAGTAAACCTTAGAACTCAAGTTTGAAGTTGATATCTTCAACCACGGAGCTGAAATTTTGTATAGAGGCTAAGTTTGGATAATAATATTAATAATTGCAGTTCTCTGCATGAATGGGCTGGTTCGACCGATGAAATACTACGACCTCTCATCCGGAGATATCTAAAATGCTTTATCTAAAACTTGATAGTAACTTGAAAAATAATGTGACGTCACCCTAAATCCAATATAGCGGAAACTATATTTTGAATGCATTATTACAATATGGGTATCAAATGAAAGGGCTTGTTGAAAGTAACTTGAAAAAATAATGTGACGTTATTCCAAATCCAATATGTCAGATCATACAAAATAGACTTCGAGTTATTCTATCAGATTCTACCCAGACCCAGATAAATATCTTCACTCGTGTGGGGATCGAACCCGCAAATCTGGATTTCACGGTCAAACTTTCATCAATGTAACACAAGGCACGTCATTATGTAAGTAAGATATGCTCTTTTTACATTTAGTTTAGTATACATGTATATTTGTTACAGAATTTCACTTCTTTCTCGCGGAGGGACTTCACGCACTATTTTTATTTTAGAATCTAGCCGATAGTTTTGTTTCAAGAGGAATTTTATTTAAAGATTGCTGTTTTTTTAATAGGATAGGGGGCAAAGTAAACTAGCGGGTCTCCTATTATTACGTGACTGGAACTGCCTATGGAAACCTGCAACACATGCAGCGGAAAGGGTAGGGGTAGACTCTCTCGCCGTCATACATGGCATGATTGGCATGAGCTATTTTACATTGATTTTCTGAGATGTCGTAGTGGGTTGTTTTCCACAATCAATTTATTTAAATATTGACCCAATATAAAAATCATAATACCACCGCCTTATTAGATGTAAATAAGGTCATTTCATCTACTGGAAAATGAAAATATATATTAAAGACTCAAATTAAAAGGCTCTGAATTAATAAAACTATACTCTCCTACCCTAACTATACTAACTATACTACCCTTAGAGTCACATGATATATTATGAAAATATATGTGCACCCAGTTGTACTACCTCACCTCATCGCATGCATCAGCTATAGTGCCAGCTAAAATGACAATGTATATGATACTAAAAATAGTACTTATACGTACGTACGTAACTACTCACCTTCATCTACCTGAAGGTGAAAGCGGCAGGTGTTAAAGCCTCGACTTGCCGTTACGTCCCAAATGAAATAAGTGGCGAACCTATTGTCTACCCTTACACCAGGCACAAAGTTGTCAGTCATCTATGTTTATCACATATAACATCCGAAAAGAATCCCGAGGAATCATTAGTGTGAGCTCGGAACTGAACCCACGACTCATATATGAGAAGCGGGGAGCTCGACCCATAGACCACCGAGAGGTAACTATATGTTTGCTAATATTATATCTGCCATTACATGACATTGGCATTAATTGCCGATAGTATTGGCAGTTGTCCAGATACTTGAAAAAAAAATTAATAGTTACAAACGAAAATATAGCTTTTTCATATTCGTATAATTAATTTATAGAGATATATTGGGATAAGGTATCATTAGCCGAGAATTTCTTCGTTTCCCTTTGATATGTTACTTATTTATTACAATTTCCTATGCTTTGAATCACTAAAATATAAAACGGTTGAAGTAAATAATAGGTCGGGGAAAAAGTCTTTTCGCATAACGTAGGTATAAACTTATTATAAAATTTCTTTGACTGTACTATTTGTGTCTGGCTGGTTTTGGTAACATTAAAAAGGTTACATTATAAAGAAAATAAAAAAATAAAAAAAAGTTTTTTCCCGCTATTTTTCATTTGTTTTTCTCTCCGTAAAAATGAGTGAATCTAATGAAGAAATTCGATACATTTTAAAATTTTATTATAAAAAAGGCAAAAATGCAACTCAAGCAGTGAAAAAAATTTGTGATGTTTATGGACCTGATGCAGTGTCAGTAAGAGTAGCACAAATTTGGTTCAAACGTTTTCAGTCCGGAAATTTTGATGTTAAAGATGCACCTCGCTCTGGTCGCCCTGTTACGAATAAAATGGACGCCATTTTTGAAAGAGTGGAGCAAGATCGGCATATTAGTAGTTACGATGTAGCTGAAGAACTGGGAATTGACCACAAAACAGTTTTGACCCATTTGAAGAAAGCTGGTTATACAAAAAAGCTCGATATTTGGGTGCCACACGAGCTCACTCAAAGAAACATAATGAACCGTGTACTCATTTGCGATTCATTATTGAGACGTAATGAAACCGAGCCGTTTTTGAAGAGATTGATAACTGGCGATGAAAAGTGGATCACGTACGACAAGAACGTGCGAAAAAGGTCGTGGTCGAAAGTTGGCCAGGCTTCACAGACTGTGGCCAAACCTGGCCTAACACTAAATAAGGTGATGCTGTGTGTATGGTGGGATTGGAAGGGCATTGTTCATTATGAGCTTTTACCGTCCGGCAAAACCATCGATTCTGATCTTTACTGCCAGCAACTGATGAGATTAAAGGAAGCAGTCGAGAGAAAACGGCCGGAATTGATCAACAGGAAGGGTGTGGTCTTTCATCACGATAACGCTAGACCACACACATCTTTAGCCACTCAGCAAAAATTAAGAGAGTTCGACTGGGAGGTCCTAGTGCATCCACCATATAGCCCTGACCTTGCGCCTTCAGATTTTCACCTGTTTCGGTCTCTTCAGAATTCTTTAGGTTCTGTAAGGTTGACCTCATGAGAGGACTGCCAAAACTATTTGTCCTGTTTTTTTGATCAGAAGTCCCAAAGTTTCTACAGTAACGGGATAATGTCTCTGCCCACAAAATGGCAGAAAGTTATTCAACAAAACGGTACATATATATTGTAAATAAATGTAAATAAACTTTGAAAAAAATGTCTTGACTTTTCATACAAAAATACGAAAATACTTTTTCCCCAACCTATTATTTAGCTTTGTATCGGAAAATATATCAGTGCAACGTTTTTATTTAGACAGAGAATGTAAACCAATGGAATCGTACTGTAAACAATCGATATTCCTGGAATCAATTTTATGAAATAGTAGCGATTTCTATTATTACCTCATTATTGGCTAAACATAAAATATAACATAGCTTCACGCCTTTTACATCCGAAGGTGTAGGCAGTGGCTGTTAAGACCTCGTCTCGCCGTCATGCTTATGTCCTAAATGAAACAGGTGGCGAACCCATTGTTGGCCAGCTATGGTATATAGTATATTGATACTATATATAGTTTACCAGCACGTATATAGGGTATACCCCCATATAATATATATTTGGGTAAATAAAACTATACGTACATACAAAATTATATAGATACCGTGTGTTTCTAAATAATTTTATAATTATTTTTTTCTAAATAATTGGATAAAATGTTTAAAAAAATATTTAAAAGAGGCAATGATAAAGCAATTAGTACTAACAAATAAAAGTAAGTTTATTTATTACTATAATGTTCTCCATTAAACGAGTACCTACAGTTAATTAAATTTTATAAATATACAAAAGTATAATTTATTTTTAATTAGGTGACCCGGCGAACTTTGTTCCGCATCAAAAGTAATTTTTACAGCGTTTACAATTAACGTGCTAAATTTAACGTGAAAATTATGACTTTTTCTTACAATATTAAACATGAATTATACATATAAACCGGGTGGCTTGACGTTGACCGTTAACGTGACCCTCTATCTATTAAAAAAAACGGCATCAAAATCCGTTGTGTAGTTTCAAAAATCTAGGCATTTAAGGGTACAGACAGGCGACTTAGCTTTATACTATGTGATGATAATGATAAATAAATATCTTTTGTATTCGATTCCCACATAGAGTGGGATAAAGGAAGGAGAATGAGGAAATAAACATAGAATTCCTTAGTCTTATTCACTTAGCCTAAGAAGCGTATATTATATAATACAAACCACAACCAAACCAGCTCTAGGAACTCGAAATTTAATTTAAGTTTCTAAGGATGTAGAGACAAGCGATTACAACATAATCCGCAGACACTGACTAGCTCTGATAAGAGTAGACGAACTTATTTTTCGCACCAACGTATATTATTATTATATAACATAACTTCACGCCTTTTTCTACCCGAATTTGTAGGCAGCGGCTGTTAAGCCTCGTCTCGCCGTTATGTTTACGTCCCGAACCTATTGACATACCGGGCACGAAGTTTTCAGTCATCGATATTTATCACACATAATTTCCGAAAATAATTTCGAAAAGTCATTAGTGCGAGCCAGGAGTCGAACCCGCGACTTCTTGATTCAGAAGCGGGGTGCTCAACTACTGCACCACCGAGACTTTTAAGGATATTATTATTTTGTTGTACCAACAGCAGAAATATATTAGCTCTATTTATAATAACCCAAAAAGGGATGATAGGATTTGAGACGCGTTCAAAACACAAAGGGATTGTTCGTATTAACAATCAAGTCAGATCATTTAATTCTGCGACAAATGTTATGTGTTTGAACAAAGGTTTTATGACAGAACGCTGAATGTGAAAATATGAAGAAATATGAAGAAACGCTGCATGAACGGGCCGGCTCGACCGGTGAAATACCACGACCTCTCAGAAGATCAACGTAAAGTGGGTCATGCCGCGTTTCGTTCGGTGAGAAAAGTAACCGGAGGTCCACCCCCCTTCCCCATCCTTCCCTATCCCCTATTCCTTAAAGGTCGGCAACGCAATAGTAACACTATACGTTGCTGGTGTCCATGGGCGCCGCTGGTACTCGTAGCTTACCCATCAGGTGACACGTCTGCTCGTTTGCCCTCCTTTCCCATAAAAAAAAAGATACAATAACAAGTGAATAAATATTTGA
The DNA here is from genome assembly GCA_905147225.2 of Euproctis similis. Taxonomy (NCBI): domain Eukaryota; kingdom Metazoa; phylum Arthropoda; class Insecta; order Lepidoptera; family Erebidae; genus Euproctis; species Euproctis similis. The sequence goes on from LR990105.1 coordinate 14,114,041, forward strand.
GATACATATCAAAAATAACAGAACACAAATGAAACTCATTTGATATATTTGTTGTTTATTATTTGTTATGTTTGTATGCTGATATAGAGTCATAAAAATTATATAACCCTATTTTACGACTATGCTTTATAGTGTGTCAGGTAATAGACAAATACGGGAAAGTTACACATTAAATCTATATTTCGACCTTAATACGTTTATATAAGAACCATTTTATCGCAATTGTATTTCCCGTCTAGACAAAACATAATAAATTTAATGACAAAAGGTAGACAATTTAGAACAAAAGTCTTCTTGTCTAGAATACTTCTCACGTTCCGCTATTAACAAATTTCAATTCGAACGGACGGTTACGCTACATTTACAAATTGTACTTTATTTGCAACAAAACTTTGCAAACGATTTTTCTTTGCGGATAATAAATACTACATCTAGAATATTCGATAGAGGAGTGACAAGGGATAAACAAAAACAAATAAAAGGAAAGATAATAAGAGTACATTACAGACATTAACTTGATAGATCACAAGAGATTGCCGCCCAAAATCACCGAGCTCAATCACTAAATGAAATGTCTAATGAGAGAATTGCCGGACGCATAAATTGTGTACCACGATGAAACAATGTGGAACACTTTTTATGGGAACTAAAACTCTTTGTGGTCCCTTTGATCGTCTCAATGTGAAGAGTTTGAGACAACACAGGTGTCATACATATAGGCACAGTGCAGCACTTTGAACAAAAATATCTGTAAAGCAAACGTAATTACTCTGTGATCTCGGTGGTTGAGCACTCGAGCTCCCAGTTTCTCTCTAATCTAGTAGTCTTAAAATCGATTTTGGGCTCACACCAATGACTTCTCGGAATAATAACGGAATATTTTAACAGTGGTAGAGCCAAGCAGTTCGCTGTATGAATGGGCCGGCTCGACCGGTGAAATACCACGACCTCTCAGCAGACCGACGTAAAGTGGCTCATGCCACGTTTCGTTTGGTGAGAGAGGTACCCGGAGGCCCACCCCCCTTCCCCTTCCTTTCCTATCCCCTATCCCTTAGGTCGGCAACGCAACAGTAACACTATATGTGTTGCTGGTGTCCATGGGCGGTGTTGGTTGCTTACCATCAGGTGACACGCCTGCTCGTTTGCCCTCCTATCCCATAAAAAAAAAATTCGGAAGTTATTTGTTATAAATATCGATGAATGACTAGACTGTGCCCTATGTATAGCAATAGATTTGGGACATAAAAAATCAGCGCTGAAATAATAATAAAGCGCCCTCGCAGTTGTATAACTTGATTTAAACGGTAGGTACTGCCATTAGATATTACCACCCCCTCTTTCCAGCACCAGGTATACCTCGAGGCAATTGTCTTACTTCATCCAGTAATGCTTTGATCTTGGACCTGTCATCTATCAGTATGAGTGAGTAGGTAATGTACATTCTCTCGAAAGATACTGCGCCTGGAAGGCGGTTGACAGTCTGACTAGTGGAATAAGTAAGGCTTATAAAATTGTATAAGTTTGAAGTATTTGTTTCGAAACTACTCACCGCTCCTCATGATTGGGCTCCCTCTTAATGACGATATTTTTTTCCGTGCATGACATTTTAACCAAAGAAATAATTAATTTATACCTTCAGGAAAAGCTTTATGGAACTGTAAAAACCATATTAAAAGTCGTGCAATAGTTTCAGAAACACGCAATTTTACCATGTAAGGTATTATCATTTTTACGGAAAAGCTACAAGTATGTATTTAAATCAGTACAAAATCTAAGAAAAATCAAAATTTGGGTTGCAAAAGCTATTAGATATATCGATTTCCACTGCCCCTATAAAGAACCCAATATCCTGACATTATCCTGAAACAATTTTATTATATAAGTGAGGCTGTAAATTTTCCTTTCTCTACATTTAGGTTGACTGTTTTTCTGTAACCCCATCTTAGGTTCGTGGTAAGATGCAACATCCTAGGTGGTTTAGGCCATATAATATATATACCAGGCTATTGAGACTATTAAAAATGATTTCTGAAATATGTACCTATTTTGAAATGTCGGTATTTTTGGCATATTAATCCTATGAATATTAATCACGAAAATAAATAACTAAACACTAGGCAGTCCTGCAAACTTAACGTATCCTGAAACTAAAACTTCTTAGAGTAGTACCTTGGAACACGAAGATGTAAGTCTTAAGAACGGTTCGTCCTAGTTTCCAGAACTTTGACTGTGAAACATTGAAATAAGACGGCTAAGAGAAAATGTGAGGTCCAAAATCAAAAATTAAACACTTAACGAATATATTGCGAGAGTTTTTGAGTCATTCTTTTGTATATATATTTCAATGAGCGCAACTTATTTGTGTAACTTAGTAAGTAAATATAGTAAGTAAAGATCTTTCGTAATTAGGTTTACGGACGATGTATGTAGATAACCTAGTCCAATTAGATCTAGTTCAATTATATTGCCCGGTGAAATTTATTCCACATCAAAAGTATTTTTACAGAGTTTACAAATAAAGTGCTTCATCTCTAAAATTAAAATTTTTCTTTATATACATACAAACCAGCCCGTTGACACCTTCTATCAATTAAAAAAAAACGCATTAAAATCCGTAGCATAGTTTTAAAGATCTAAGCATATAAGCGGACAGACAGCGGAGAGCGACTTTGGTTTATACTCTGTAATGATAATGATAATTCACGCTCTGTAATAAAGGCATGAGCAGAAATCAAATGAATTATTCATATATATAATTGTTAGTATTTCTCTATATAGAACTGATTAATCAGATTAAATATGTCTATTTTTTAGTCACGATACAGAACCTGCATAATAAACGTCAGTCATTTTGAAAATTTTAAACGTGACGTCTTAATTTCGAGATGTAGTTATTAAAATGCGTTGTGTTGGACATGTGACGTCACATCGCACTAATAGTGACGTTGTGACATTTTAATGTGCCATTTTGTAACGAAACAGTTTAATGCCAAACTCCTTTGTTGGCGGTGCCACTGGATGGTAATTTATATCGCGGGAGACATAATTTACTGGCATACTCCCCCTACCTGGAATATGCTTCGTAATACAAAGTTGATCTATTGAGTGTTATTATTGCTGCTAAAACTTTCCGGGTTATGCTGAGTTTTTCTTTTGTTTCTACCCATAGGAACCCATATGATATATGAACAAAGTTTTTTTTTCAATAATATTATTAGGCCCCTGCGTATGAAGTTAGTTATTGTTAGTATTGGTTAATGTACCTACCGTATGTTAGGTCCTACTTTAGTTGCAATAAAATTATATTCGAAATATTCGTTTAAAAAAATTAACCATGATGCTAATGGAATTATGACACACAGACAAATTTATATTCATATTTAGTGACCTTAAGAGCCGTAGAGAACATCGTTTCTACTATAATTAACTTGAAAATAATCATATAACTCACAAATGACCAACTTAAAAAAAGTGCGGCAATTATTTGCCAATGTGCCGAATTATTTCGCTTTCTAATAAATAGGTGAAATTCAACATGACTTGATTGACTAAACGGTTATACAATGCAAAAGTAGAGGGATGTAGGAGTCGAGAACGACCACGATATCGTGGTTGTCCGTAGAAAGTGTTAGAGGATGTCAGAGGAGGTAGAAGATGTCAGAAGCCGTAAAAACCGACGAGTAAGTATGCCAAAAATGGCGCTCTGTTCTTTCTGTATGCCCTCCAAGTGATTTGGCGTAAAGTTATATAGTTATGTATTAATAAATAGCTGGTGGATTTAATAGACATTGCATCGGACTCAAGTTAGTCACTCATTGATAATCATGGACCTGTATCCAGATTCGAACTAGATTCTATATCATCCCAGGAAATATACCGCGGTTTCGATTATCTCGATAAGTAAAAATAGATGCTATCAATTTAGCTGATGACTGACGCACCCAACAATAATAATTCGTCGAAACAAAACCGCCGAAGGCCGTCACCAACGTCATAGTTATTTTTTTCATCATAAAATATTTATTGAAATATTTTCATTGCGTCACGAGTCTAGGCATAATATTAAAAAATACTAATATTAGATAAAACAGTATCATAATCAAGTACACAAGTACACACAATCAGTAAATCCCTGAGACCTTTTCCATTTGGGCGGTAAAAATACTGTGAGTCGACGTTATCCTATTTTTACCGCCCAAATGGAAAAGGTGGTAGAACTTATTGGCATGCACCGGAACAATGTAGCCAGTCATAGGTATATTATAGCCATAGGTAGTCATAGGTCATATAGATTCCGAAAATAACTCCGAGGAATCATTATACCATACCCCAACATCTTGATTTAGAAACGCGTAGATAGACCATTGGATCATCGAGGCAAAGTCTAAAAAAATCCAGTTTATAAAACTAGATTAAAAGGACTGGATGAAATAGAATCTCAGCTATTAGACGTCAAAGTATAATGTACGTATATTTAGAACAGGGTATCGAACGTGTAATGAATGCTGCTGACTCTAATTGCACCACGCCGATATAAATATAGTCGCGGCAGAGCGATGACCGCATTCTAGTTAGCTCTCATATAATAATATCTTAAGACCTTCCGATCCGACTTCGGATAAGAAATTGCAACCTAAAGGTTGATATTTTCTCCAATCTGGCCAGATTTGATTTCTCGTACCTTTTAAAGTTTTCATTAGCTACATATAATCAGTTCACATTCTTTATTTTCTTTGTATCTCCATGCTCCTTATATATTAATATATAGGCAGAAGCCTATGTTATTTTTAACAGTGGTAGAACCAAGCCAGCTCGGCCGGTGAAATACCACGACGCCACTTCACGTCTCAGAAGATCGCCATAAAGTGGCTCATGCCGCGTTTCGTTCGGTGAGAGAGGTATCCGGAGGCCCACCCCAATTCCCCATCCTTCCCTATCCCCTATTCCTTAAAGGTCGGCAACGCAACAGTAACACTATATGTGTTGCTGGTATCCATGGGCAGCGTTGCTCACCATCAGGTGACACGCCTGTCCGTTTGCCCTCCTATCCCATAGCATTAGCCATTATGACTAATGCTAATTATGATGGACAAATTACAAGGGAGAAGACGCGCTAGACGATGGAAGAAATCGTGGCTAGGGAATAAAACAAATATATTTCAAGTAATCCTTCATATTTTAAAAATAGCAGGGCAAATAAAAACAAACTAAAATAAGTGGCATGTTACTCTTTGTCATAACTATTTCAGTTTTCTAGAACAATTATTTTTAATGCCGTCTACATATAATATTTTATTAAAGAGAAATTACAAATACTCTCTACTTATCAGTCTCGGTGGCGCAGTGGTCGAGCACACGGCTTCTGATCCAGAGGTCCGGGTTCGATTCCAGACACTGGCTCACACCAATGACTTTTCGAAATTGTTTTCGGAAGTTATGTGTGATAAATATCGATGACTGAAAAACTTTGTGCCCGGTATGGCAATAGGTTCGCCACCTATTCCATTTGGGACGTAAACATAACGGCGAGACGAGGCTTAACAGCCGCTGCCTACACCTTCGGGTAACAAAAGGCGTGAAGTTATGTTATGTGTTATGTTACAAATACTCTCCATTTTTTTTATTTATAAAGATTATAAAGCCTCTCCTCGTAATTATTCACTTTATAAGATGCAGCAGATGGCAATTAAAAGCATTTGGCAAGCCCTGTTTTCTATCGCGAATTAGGTTAACTTAGGTTGCTTACATAGCATTATTTTTATTGCGAACGATACTAATGGCTCCGTAGAAGCTGCGATTCTTATGAGCCCATAAAATAGTCACTCACTTCCTGTATTTATCTATGTATACTGCCTTATGCATATATAGTTACTTAAATGTTGAAAATGGAAGACGTTAAAATACAAAATAAAAGAACATTGTTTGAATCAACGATTGCGATTGAAATTAGTATACTCGACAGGCATAGTAATAAACTATTTACGCGGACGAAGTGGTGCGTTGGCCAGAGTTTAAGCTGCGGAATAGAAGCCGGCGGGTTCGATCCCGTACATGGTTTTAAATTTTTGTGATGAGCATAGATGTTTTTGTGACGTCTGGGCGTTTTTCCACGTGTATTCTACATGTACAGCTTGTAAACCTATAAGAAAAGAATCTAAAACCCCACTATAAACTAAAAGAATACCGATAAAATAAATCAAAGAGTTTATTCTGGTCGCTATCGTCAGTTCGCTCCAGTTGACCTACAATGTTATGAGTTATGTACATTTTTCATGTTCCAATGATTCCACAGAAAGACTTAGCGGCCAACGACGAAGGTTGCGGCTAAAACCACAGAAAGTTTACTAACCCATGTGATATGATTGTTTGGTAAACTTTATAGATTTAGTGTGAATTTATTAATAATATGAATAGTGATTTTACATATTTATTTCTTAGATTTTATCGAATCATATTCATAACATTCAATTGAATTATTTATTTTACGACGTTTCGAACTCTTTACAGAGATCATTTTCACGAGTAATGATCTCTGTAAAGAGTTCGAAACGTTGGAAAATAAATAGAAAATTAGTTCTAAATAAACGCAAATAAACGTGATATAATCCATAACAAGTTGTTTCAATGTTATAATAGTGATTGTTTTCATCAATAATTATATTAATCAATAATTATATCAAGTAGTCATCTTTTTCATGTTGCCCAATAAAAGGTAAATATGCTCCAATTGAATTTCATTAATTCAGCTGTTTAGAAAATAAATGCTCTACGAATTTACATCCAGTTTCTCAAGTATATTACTTATTTTAGACGGGGCTCGTGGTGTATTGGTAAAACTACCGACTGCGGAGTCGAGGTTCTGCCGACCTCGTTCGATCACTACCTGAGTACTATTTTTTATGACAACGATGAATGTTTGTTTAGACTCTGTGTGTTTTTCTTTGTATTTTAAGTATTTACTTACAAAAGAGGAGTATACCTTCTGTGTACTAAGTATCGGGAATTTGTCAATAAAACAAAAAATACAAATTATTCATCTAAATTTATTTTATCGCCTTCAAAGTAGGCCCCATCGCTTGCAATACAACATCTCCACCGCTTCACCCAGTCTTCCATACATTTTTCATAGGCTATTTGCGGTATGGCCTTTAGCTCATTCAGCGAATTTTCTTTTATGGCTTCTATTGACTCAAAACGTTTTCCTCGAAGTGGTAATTTTAACTTGGGAAATAAAAAAAAGTCAGACGGAGCCATATCAGGTGAATAGGGTGCTTGGTCGAGAACGTTTGTTGAATTTTTCGCTAAAAACTCTTTCACTATAATGGCTGTGTGTGATGGTGCATTATCATGGTGCAGCATCCATGAGTTGTGTCGCCACAAATCTGGACGTTTTCGGCGGATACTCTCACGCAAACGCTTCATGACGCCTAAATAATATTCTTTATTCACTGTTCGAAACACAAAATTTAAGGCACACTCTTTGTTCAACAATATTTTCCATTGTAAAAATCGCCGAGGACTCAAAACTATGACCAACAAAAAGTTTAGTTTAAAACAAATTAAATGACAGATCCCGTTCAAATTTTGCGCGCTAAATCAGTACAGTGCTACCAACATGCAGTAAAAAAATTAGAACGACCTCTTTTAGGCGGGTCTCTTTATTGACATATTCCCGATACTTTTTACACAGAGTAGTATATGTATTAATTATGGTTATCTAGTTTCATAACACTAACATCTAGTTGCTTAGCTGTGTGGCGCTGTGTCCAAGATGTTATTAACATTTCAGTAATTAAAATATTAAAAACATAAATATCCAACTACGTAAAAATTTACAAAGTTACTTTTGTTTCCGTGGGTATCCCGGAAAATAATGTAGCCTAGCTAGACATCCACAGATAATCCACAGATGATATCAAATAAGAATAAACTCCTTCATGATACATTCCGATGAAAAAAACACATAAAGGAAAAAAAACAAAACATAATTTCTCAAACATGTCCCATGTGATACAATTAGCGCAGATTTTAGTAATTATAAATACAATATTCGGGTTCACGGCTCGTTGGAACACACATGTCACCAACACAGAATGGATTTTGCACAACGATGTACTTAAAAAACGAAACACTGTTAATTTCTTTGTCCTGACAATTTATGCAAAGGGGAGATTTTTACATACTAGCTTACCGAATAATATATACTTTTACCATTAAAAAAAATAATTCCTCGCTCTTATTGATCATAGCGAGCCTTCCTGGATAAATGGACTTTACTACACAAAAAGATCTTTAAATTCGAAGTATTAATACCTGAAATTGGCGCTACTTAACAAACAAAGAAACAAACTCTTCAACTTTATAATATTAGTTTATCATAACATAATTTCACGCCTTACCGAAGGTGTAATCAGCGCCTGTTAAGCCTCATCTCGCCGTTATGTTTACGTCACAAATGGAATAGGCGACGAACCTATTGCCATACCGGACACAAAGTTTTCAGCGGGGTGCGCGACCTCTGTATCAACGAAAACTATCAGTATAAATACATTTATTTTTAATATTCGTTAAATTAGAACTGAATTGTTGGACATAATTATAGCCACTTTTACAAATCAAGTTTCATTAAAGCTTAACAAGACATCTAACAAGTGGTTTGTATGAAGCGGTAATTATTGATTTATTATTTATTGTAGTGGAAATAAATAAACAAGTTTTAATTATTGCTTTAGTCCCCTCCGTCACTACGCTACTTTTTTATTTTACTTGCACTTGTTAGCCGCAGATGCTTGTGACACTTTTACCTGATAAACTGTGAGACTTTATAGGGGTGCACTTCTCCCCATTGTAGCACTTATTTAAGTAGACTATGATATATTAACGCTTTGTATTTATTGGGAAAGAAAAAGATTAAAATTAAAAACATAAGAAAGCCGAATAATATCAAAACAACGTATTATTTGTCGTTGTTTTAATTAACTTTCCAAATAAAAATATGACCTAGTGGTGTAGTGTTTTTCATGCTGTAATAAAATCTGATTTCCTGTAAGATTTGAGTCAATGGGAAGCGTGACTGAGTTTAAGTATTTTAAAAATATATTACCCCATATTTTAATGGAAATTGTTGAGTAATAAAATAAATGAATTATATTAATTATTGCCATACTTGGGTGCTACTCAGCTACACTCACGAAAGTATTATAAAATTAGAGAGAAAAAAAAACATTAATTTCAACTACAAACCGGAAGTTTGTTTTATAACGAAGTGCTTGTGTAAATAAACCGCTACTTTTATTATAACTTTACGCCATAGTTTATTAAAAGATGTAGGCAGTGGCTTTGACACACTGAAAGAATTACTTGATCTCCGGTAAATCTAATGTAACCCTTTGTTATACTTAGAGTTTGATATTGACAGTTTTTCAAAGGTCAAAGAAGTCTGCTGGCATTTGAACTCGGAATGTTTTAATCATAATTGTAATATTAAACCAAAAAGCAACTTGTCTACAGAGGCTGATTAAATATTACAACTTACACGCAAAAGCAGCACTAAATAAATTCTTGTAATAAATATGTTTTTTTCCTGAATCTTCTATATCCTGGCTCATGGCTCTGTGCTTATATTTAGAACAAAATAGAATATTTAGTGTTTTTATAAATAAAGAAAATAGTTCTATATATATAAGAAAAAGTTCCCCAAGGCATCGCTCTCGTGAAATTCTATTCTGCAAACCACGAATGAATCAGCCCATCTATAGCTTAACATTAAATGTATTTTTCGCCAAATTTGCTGATATTTTTAATTGCTCATAGCCTAGACAAGTCAAACCCTATAAAATACACTTACCGAGACCATTAATGCAACATTAAATTGCGTCTACAAATAGTAAGCCAAAAATTATTTAAGAAAACTTTAAGACAGGAATTAGTTGTCCTTTATTTTGACTTCACTAAATAAGTTAAAGCAAACTTAATGCAGAATATGTTTTCAATACTAGCTAGCTAATAGCTAGCTATATACATTGATATGTATGTATGATAGGGTAGTTTAAAATAATAAGAGTTTTGAAAATCTGTTCTATAAATCAATGAAAGGACACAGAGGTCAAGCGGGAGCAAAAAGCTTTTACAATCGTATGCAATATGCTAATATATAAAAATATTCAGAACAAAAAACCCTCCCTCATTCATTGTTTTCAACTCGACCGTATCTTAACCTAAGGTATTTGTATATTTTTATCTCAAAATATTAATCTTTTTCAGAGGGCCGCTATTTTAACTTTAAATAGATATCTAAATTATGTTATACATAGAAAGATATAGCAATACGAAACTCTTTTATTCTTAGAAATAAAACCATCTTCTATATAAACAATATCATCAACTTGTTACCTCAGAACCAATAAATGAGTTAATTTTAGGGTTTTCATTAATTGAAATTGCGGATATTTATCGGCACGCGTCGGCCGGTACCGCAACGCGACGCAACCGCGATGTCCCTGAATTTAAAATCTGTAATATCTTCCAAAATATTCATTTAAATCACATGCTGTAAATGGCTATATCGATTTTTATGAAATGCATCATTATTTATTTAAGGTACTTTTTTGGATAAGAATTATTGCTGTAACGTACGAAATCGTTTCGTCAATAAGCCATTACTAAGCGTAAACAGCAAAGAAATAAAAATGGTTATTGTGGGTTATCCCTAAAAGGTAGACATACACCATGACGGACTATTAAATTTCATTATTTTGATCTATCACTTAGGGTTCAGCCAGCGTTTACAATTAAAGTCCAAACCTCAAACATTATCAAATTATCACCTTTTCTTACCGTAATCCGTCCCATAGTTTCAAAGATCAAAGCATATCCAAACAGTGGTAGAGCCAAGCAGTTCGCTGCATGAATGGGCCGGCTCGACCGGTGATACACCACGACCTCTCAGAAGACCGACATAAAGTGGCTCATGCCGCGTTTCGTTCGGTGAGAGAGGTACCCGGAGGCCCACCCCCCTTCCCCATCCTTTCCTATCTCCTATCCCTTAAAGGTCGGCAACGCAACAGTAACACTAAATGTGTTGCTGGTGTCCATGGGCGGCGTTGGTTGCTTACCATCAGGTGACACGCCAGCTCGTTTGCCCTCCTGTTCCATATAAAAAAATGTGTAGATCCTTGTTCCCTCGGACAGACAACCGAAAGCGATTTTGTTATAAACTATGTAATAATAAAATAACAGTAGTATTAGTTTAGACATGAAATTATAACAGAAAAATAATAAAATCAGGTTCGCATCTATGTTATTGCTTGAGATAACTATATATGTATTTACTTTTCATTATATTTTCACATCGTTACAATAATATTCTCGAAGTCGGAAGAAACTGTTTTCTTCTTTATTTTGTCTTATAAAATATTTGGTCCTCTAAAATCCAATATGATGCTTAACCTATTGTGACTATTACATATTGTTAACAATTCGTCTTTTAAAAATAATTGGTGGGTACTGGTGTGTACATACATAGATTCGAACCTGTCCTAAATCACTAGTCAAAACCGCGCTGGTATTAAAGGCCGCCGCCGAATATTTAGGCGTATATATAAATAGAATAGGGGGCGGAACCTATTATCATACATCGGTCACAATGTTGAGAATTTGCGATATTTATCACATATAACTTCCAAAAACAATTCCGAGAAATCATTGCTGCGACCTCCAGACCACGGAGAGGCACATATGTCATTTGATGACAAGCATTCTATGTTTAATTTTAAAAGAGGCGCAGCTTGAGATTTGAATTAATTAATAAGGTTTCATTCAATTTGCTAAAAGAGATGAAAAATAAAATTGTGCTACTCATAAAAAGAATTCAATTTATGTAACAACCATTTTGTTCTTGCTGCGCCTATTATTAGGACAATAGAATTTAGAAGAACACAATTATTTTTTTACTGCTATTGAAGCAACGGGAACATAACATATTATTCCTTATAAGGCCATGTATTCTGTTGGAAGTTGAAAGGAATGTTTTTATTCAGAAATTGGTTATTATTATTTTTTTTTAATTCTGTTTTGTAATTCGTTCTATTGGCTTTATGCTTGGGCCACGGGGTAGTTGGAAATATTCCTAAATAATTATTATAGTATTTCACTAAGTATCTACACCGTAAATAAATTATGTTATTCGATCTTCTAAGTATTATAATGTTAACCAAACTTACGACAATTTCACAAAGTCCTGTCATAACTTTGTAATTCATTCATAGCCCCGAGTAATAGTGAAATGTTTCGTCCTCGAAAATAAATTAATTATCGTAGTTAATTATTTTTAGACAAGCCAAAGACTTATTAAGACTTATTTAAATATATTATCATACAATAATAACGTCAAAATATTTATGATACGCTCATAAATATTTTGACGTTATTATTGTATGTTTAGCAAAAAGTCAAAAGACTGATTTTATATATTTCTTTTCAAAATTTAGTCCACACAGAACTTTAGAACTTTTTTGTCTATAGAAAACAACCAAAAATTTTGATGTTTTTTTAATAGCCAGAGGGTATCAATAGGGGATTCGTATGTATATTGTCTCAAACAAAAAGTGATACCTTTTGTGATTTAGCTCTTTAACTGCAAACGCCGGCTAAACCCTAAGTGACCCTGAGCAAAACAATATACTACATTAGTAGACACCTTCAAAAGGTCTACAATAAAGTCTACGATGACATATTTCTATCTCTCAGGGTTAAGCCACAATGGCCATTTTTATTTCTTTTCTGAGGCGAAACAAAGTTCGCTGAGTAAAATAATGCAAAAATAAAACATATTATGCTTAGAAAATAAAATACAACTTATACAGTCAAAATAATTTTATGTCGCTTGCTTGATAAAAATGTAACTGGACCATTGTTTATTTATACTGTGAGAAATGTCGGTTAAGCGGACGGTAGGTTAATTTCTATGCAAATTCATGGAGATAAGAGAGCGGCTTTCTGTGGCCAAGGGACATTGCGTACAGTCTGGATTGCCGCTGTTCGGGCTTGATAGAGATTTAAAGTTCAGACTGTACACTGTTTGGAAATAGGTGATGCGCTATGTCGATAGTAAAAATAGGTTTTTTTCAGGTGTTGTAAAAAATGTTAATTGATATACCTTAGCCCAAAAGCATCGGAGGATCACAGGGTTCCTGGCCTTTAAGATGAGACTGGAAATTGGATTAGGAGGGAGAAGAAGAGGTCTTATTTATATTGTTTTACTTTACTGTCACGAGGTCACATTTTGTCATTTACCTTTAATATACTCTAGGTATCATAATTTGAGAACTACTTTGTTTCATCTTAAGCTCTTCACTAGCAATAAATAAATAAATCAGTCACGTCGATTATCTGAGTAGTGTTGTTATTCGCTAATCGAGCCGGCCCATTCATGCAGCGAATTGCGTGACGTTAACAGGAAGCTTTTGTCACTTTGGCAGCTAATAGCGTATAATTGCCGCCGTTTGCACCTTCGCGTGTTAAGGGTCTGAAGTTATTATATTTATGTGTTTATCGTTTTAAATGCTTGTTGTATTCAGGGAGTGCGAAACTGTATTGTCCGAAGCACTATCAGTTACGAGCTATCTCACTGGACGCGTATACAGTCTGGTATATAATAACACTTTCCTGTATAAATTAACTCAATAAATGGTTTCCGTGTCCGAGTAATTTATTAAGTAGCAGTACAGTAATAAATGTAAATTAATGTGATTGTTTTTAAAGTTAGTGAAATGTCGTTTTGTATTTAAACGTACATGATGCTTGACGACGACTAATAAAGACAATCTCTACCTGTTCCATCCCTCTCCAACTTCGCCCTAAATCTCCCCAATTCTCGGGTGGGACATTACGAGAAACATTATACCGGGAACACGGAGATATAGTTGAGTGTTTTCATTACGCTTAATCTAAGGGATGCCGGGACACATTTTAAGTACCAACACACATTCTGATTTAAATAAAGTACCACTGCCCATTGGGATCTACTATTACTTTATGTTCTTTTTAATTTCAATCCTCTACATTTGCAGTTTTAATGATTGTTGGGTAAAGTCTGCTTCTTAAATAGTGGTAATTGGGGCCAACTGAACAGTCTGTTGAGTAAATTTTGGTATGAGTAAATTTCTATTTTTATTGTAATGATTTTTGACAGATTAATAACAGTTTTAAAGCCAAGCAGTTCGCTGCATGAGTGGGCAGCTCGACCGATGAAATACCACGACCTCTCAGAAGATCGACGTAAAGTGGCTCATCCCGCGTTCCGTTCGGTGAGAAAGGTACCCGGAGGCCCACCTTCTCTATTGTTTCCTATCCTACTCCCTTAAAGGTCGGCAACGCAACTGTAACACTATATGTGTTGTAAATGTCCATGGTCGGCGCTGGCACTTACCATCAGGTGACACGCCTGCTGGTTTGCCCTCCTATCCGATAAATAATAATAATAATGGTACTGCTACTATTACTAATACTTATAATGATATTATATTAGTAGTATTACATTTGAAGTGTGTAAAAATCGTGACTTATAGCGTGTGTTCTGTATACCTACTCGGCGTGAAGTTATGCATGTATGTAGGTAGGTATTATTTACCATTTACGCATTTCCAAGATAAAATACTTAATATACTCATATTCTATACATGTCTACATATCATTAAACCTGAAATTAATTACAAGAGTAATTAAATAATTAATTAAATTTAATGTCTCGGTAGCCCAATGGTCAAGCACACGGCTTCTGGTCTAGAGGCCCGGGTTCGAATCCTGACACTGGCTCACACCAATGACTTTTCGAAATTTGTTTTCGGAAGTTAAGTGTGATAAATATCGATGACTGAAAACTTTGTGCCCGGTATGGCAATAGGTTCGCCACCTATTCTATTTGGGACGTAAACATAACGGCGAGACGAGGCTTAACAGCCGCTGCCTACACCTTAGGGTAACACAGGCGTGAAGTTATGTATGTATGTACATAATTACAAGTCTGATAAATTATTTCTTTATTCGCGTTATCTATGTACGAGATTGCTCTTATTACAGGAAACTGAAGATATAAAATTGGTCGTTATTAAAGGATATCGATCAATTAGTTTTGTGATATTATTATTTAATTGTTGTTTGTTAATATTTAGTATTCTGACATTATCTTAATTTATACAAGCACCTTGGAAAACGTCGGTTCTAAACAAACTTGCTTAGAGTTAACATTTCAGCTGTGTACATAACGATGAATAAATTATTTAACCAGAGCTGTATGTTCACGCTCGCTATTGTAACCGTTTTGCCTTCACACTATGTAGATATCTCGTGTATCTTGGTTGATAGAAGACCGCTGTGTTTGTTTTAACTAATATATATTCTACTGTCTAATATAAAATTTATATTTGCTGTAGTCTTTCTAGATGTTTTAACATAACATTTTTCTACCCGAAAATGTAGGCAGCGGCTGTTAAGCCTCGTCTTGCCGTTATGTTTACGTCCCAAATTGAATAGGTGGCGTACCTATTACTATACCGGCCACGAGGTTTTTCATCATCATCATCATCATAAGCCCTTTTGAGGTCCACTGCTGCACATAGGCCTCCCCCATAGAGCGCCACAACTGCCGGTCCGCGCAATCATGGGGGGTTTTTGGCATAATCGCCACGCTTGGCAGGCGGGTTGGCGATCGCAGTAGGCTGTATTGACTTAAGAGAGAATGCTGCTGCCCATTCTTCTAGCTTTTCCCTTAGTCGCCTTTTACGACACCCACGGGAAGAGATGGGGTTTTTAGTCATTGATATTTATCACTTATAACTTCCGAAAATAATTTCGAAAAGTCATTGGTGTGAGCCAGGATTCGAACCCGCGACTACTTGATTCAGAAGCGGGATGCTCGACCACTGGACAAAGGAAAAGGCGGGTTCTGGATTCTACTTTCTCACTGATTTAAACGCAGCATGAGTCACTTTATGTTATTTTTTTTTTAGAAGTCGTGGTTTTTCACCGTTCAGATCGGTCCATTCCTGCAGCAAAACTACGCATCTTTATATACAAATCATTATTATATCTAGATACTGACATATTCAAAATAAATAACAAAAATCTAATTCAGTTTCTTCAAAGTATTAAGAAATATATAATTGAAAATCTAATGATTCAGAATATTGCAACACGCCGTTCTAACACTAAACGTTACTAAAACAGTAGAATAAATCTCTTAGAACTATCTATATGAAATGAAGTTTAGAATTATAGCTTAGAGCGAATACAACGCCATATATCAACTAGTAGAATTATGAGCTAACTACCTAATAGTTAACACATTTAACAGTTCCGCTATAGTAATACCTAGCTTCTATTAAAATGTATATGTACTAACTGGTCTGTTAACGTATTCAAACATACGTTAAAAGACATAGATATAGATAGGCATAAATAGTTAGAAACTCTAATTTTAAAACTGTGTATTATCTATTTTGTTCCTTTTTCTAAGCATGAATAACTGAGCTTTCTTATTATTACGAACTTTGAAAGAACATTTTGTATATATTATCAAGATACTCTTCATTTCTAATTGAGTTCTTGACTCACATCTCTTGTCGTGCTCCTGATGCTACCTTCTCATAGGAAACTGCCAATTTCAACGCGAATATAGGGGATTTCTTCAACTCCTACATCTATCCAGTCTTGCTCAGAGAAGTTTAGTGGTTATCGAATCGTCCATACTTTCAACATTTGTATCACAAAAGAATTAATACACTTTTATCCATATCTATTTGGAAGCTATGCGTCACTGTTGCGCAACACAATACTTATAAAGATTATGATTTCTGAAATTCAATCATCATTTTTTTGCTCTTATCCCACTCTAAGTGGAGTCGGTACAACATGTCATCCTTTCGAACTATCTATTTTGTCAAAAGATTTTATTATGGTTTTATGAACCACCGTCTGACGTCAACCTTCCTTGGCAATGTTTTCATTAAGAAAGCAAACGAGCAAGTGGGTCACCTGATGGTAAGTAACCTCTCGCCGCCCATAAACACCGTGGCGCGTTGCCGTCCTTTAAGAGAGTAGGACGAGGAAGGGGATCGGGCCTCCGGAAACCTATCTAAGCGAACGAAGCACGATCCACTTAACGGCGATATTCCGAGACGTCTTGATATTTCACCGATCGAGCCAGCTCATTCATGCAGCGAACTGCAAGACTCTACTACTGTTAATAATTCAAAGTAAAGTGATAAAGGTTAGTACTAATTATGATTGAAACTGAAAACTATTATATATACGTGAGTAATAGTTTTCTTTTTAACATTAATATATATTTAACCTTGATTGATATATTATGTGGATTTTAGAGATAGAATTCGAATAACACAATTGTAATCGATTTCTCATCCGTGAATATCTTATTACACGACTTATCAATAAGAATTGAAACTTTATTACTGACAAGCGGGGCTAATAGACGATTCTAAATCAATATAATACTGGATACAAGTCGGAGAGTCAACATCGGATCGACATTACGCCTCGGGCGTTCATCAATTCTCTTTATGGGGCACTTTCTTTTGGTATCGACACTATCAGCGGTGTTCGGTGTCGTTAAATTTTACGACATTGACTCATTTGTGTCTGCATCAGTCATTTTCAAACGCCAAGTTCAAATAATAATCGACCTATTTCGCTTTTCGTACGTTCTCAACGTAACATTACCGGGTCATTTCTTAGATATTTCTTATGTTGCATAATATTTACGTTTGTCAATGTATACATTATAGAAAACATGTGTCGTCTCGACTCTGCAGGTTAAGTACCTCGCTTCTGAATCCTGAAGTCGTAAAATCGAATCCGGACTCACACCATTGATTTCTGAAAATACTTTTTGAAAGTTATGTGTTATAAATATCCATGAATGACTAAATTGTGATTTAGCACAATTATGACCATTTGGTCATAGTCATCACCTATTCATTTGAGATGTGAAAATGTCAGCGAGTCTTGTCTTAATAGCCGCTGCATGCACCATCGAGTAGACAAAGGCTTGAAGTTAAAAATAAAGACACACACGTAACATTTCGTAAGTATATTCAAAAATAATGAGTTGGATCTCGTTAAAACAAACACAGTTAGGTAATATGTATAATAAGATATATCGTATTCCCTAATAGACGTAATGATGACAATCTGAAATTAGCAAAACGTCTACAACGAACAATTGGATAATTCATTAAAAATTTTTTTTATGGGATAGGAGGGAAAACGAGTAGACGTGTCACCTGATGGTAAGCAACCAACGCCGCCCATGGACACCAGCAACTCATATAGTGTTACTGTTGCGTTGCCGAGCTTTAAGGGATAGGGGAAAGGAAAGGATGGGAAAAGTAGGGTGGGTACCTCCGGTACCGGTACCTCTCTCACATCAATGGCCCATTAATGCAGCGAACTGCTTGACTCTACCACTAAAAATCATTAAAATAATAAACATTATTTTGTACATGTTTATCTATCAAACAAATCATCTTCAATAACATTGTTAGCATTATCTGTAGTCTTACAGAACAGCAATTAAAGTTGGACGGACCGACGGAAGGATTAGTAAAATTTAAATACCACAATGATTTAAGGATGCTGGCACACGGTAAGGGTTGGCCAGTTTTATACGCATTAAGTAAAACAAACAAGATCCGATTATAAAGGTTGAACTTGAAAGCTCTTTGTAGCCAACAAAAGGATTAAATGTCCGATATGTTATATTTGCAGCAACACCGACGTAAAGTGGGACAATTTTTTTTAAATAGATTGTTTCCCGATATCTTGATATATACGATTACTACTCCTCTCCCTTATGTAATTGCGTGATGATATTTAATTTACAGTATTCCTAGGAAATTGATTTATTCCAATAAAAATAAATGTTTGTAGTCATATGAGGATTTTTCCAAATTAAGCCGTTTAAGCTACTAAATGCGAATGGATAATGTTTACAATGACATGAGTCTACCTCAATATAGTTGTTTTTAACTTAATCTAATTTTTAACTCATTCAGAAGTCGATTCCGGGCTCACACCAATGATTACTCGGAATTATTTTCACCATTATTTTCGGAAGTTATTACTGATAAATATCGATAACTGTCAGTTTTGTGCCCGGTGTATGGCAGTAGGTTCCACTGCTGCCACTTGGGACGTAATGATTCGGCGAGTCGAGGCTTAATAGCCACTCTTTACACCTTTGTGTATAAAAAGGGGGTAGAGTTATGTTATGCATATTCTTGCGTATTATATTGAACAGAAGCTGAGTGTACAGCTAAGAATTCACCAAAGTTTCACAACTTGCTGCCTGGACGACGGCTAAGCTCCTTTTACGTTACGGTGGCATCAAACCCAGTGACAACTTAAAGAGATTTAGACTACTTCAATAATTTTGTGTAATTTTCTTGTTAATAAAAGACTTTTGATATTCGATGATTATACTACATAATTATGTATGGTGGAGTCACTCATGTGGATCGAATTAAAAACAAGACCAAGGTGGAGAGAAGTATGTTATGATAGTTCGGCCATGTTGCCAGAATGAATGAAAGCCGACTGACTAAAAGAGTATTTGAAGCGAATGTGAGTGGCAGGGACAGGATCAAGAGACGAAGACGGGGCTACCACGACCAAATAAATGGTCTGTTTAAAAAAGGCAAAATGCTTAGTATGTAGTGATGAGATGTGTGTCTATGAATGAAGCGAAAGAAGTGTGACAGGATCGTAGCTTGTGGAGAGCCAAAGTCTTTGTCTACCCCTTTGGGATACAGGCGTGAGTTTATGTATATACTACATCACCACATGTCCAGAAATGAAAACATTGTTCCCGTAGCTGACATGACGACTGACAAATTGGCGAGTCCATTATTGTTTACTGTTCCTACGAGAAAAGATTCACTGGTAAAATCTAGTGGATTAAAAAACATTGTGTTTTTATTATGACAAACACAACTGCTAAGTGTTGTTAAATTACACCGTAAATAATTATACTCTTTGTATTATCACGAATCCAGTAAATAAGTATGGCAAAACCACCTGGTCGCAAAGTATAATCCCCAGTATTAAAACATAGAACGTCTGGCCGATTTGTCAACCCTAAAACCGGCCGCAAAGTTTTATCTGACCGTACCGCTGTACCCACCTAAGTATAATCCTAATTAATTATAGTACAGTAACGTACATACAGTTCTACAGTCAGTAAACATACACACCTTCAACAAAATATATTCGCAATGTTCAGGGATGTCCCCGGAATGTTTCGTGGAATAAATTACCATTAGCGTGTACAAAACAGGCATGGCTTCCATGTTCGTGAGTTAGTAAAGTATTGTCAATTACATAACCTGTCTGAATAGAGGTTTCGCTGTTCTCATTATATCTGTAGGTACTCCAGAGTTAATGATAAGTACAACACCAAAATATCATATATATAATTTTAAAATTACAACAGTGGTAGAAACAAGCAGTTCGGTGCATGAATGGACCGGCTCAACCGCTGAAATACCATAACCTCTCTGAAGATCAACCCCCTTCCCCATCATTTCCTACCTTTACTCCCTTAAAGGTCGGCAACGCAACGGTAACAATATATGTGCTGCTGGAGTCCATGGGCGGCGTAGGTTTCTTACCATCAGGTGACATGCTTGTTCGTTTGCCCTCCCATAAAAAAAATCTCCCGTGATAATTATCGAATGAGTTATACATATAGAAAAACTGGCAAGTTATTTCTCATCACAACTTTTTATAACCACCAGACTCGTTAGACACTTTAAAGAAGATTAAACGCACATTGAAGTAAACGATATAAAGAAGAAAAGATTTAGAATTTCGTCGGATGAATCTTAACATAAAACAGAGTCGCATATTAACATAGTCCCCTTATATGCTTAGATCTTTGGTTTGTATGTATAATTTATGTAGCAAATAAAAAGTGATCATTTTCGAGATTTAAGTCTAACACCTTAATTGCAAAAGCTGCGCTGGCTGAACCCTAAGTGATAGATCAAAACAATGTACTACATTATTATACACCGTCAGATGGTCTTAAAGATGACCCACAATGACCAATTTTATTTCTTTTCTGGGGCGAAACCAAGTTCGCTGGGTCAACTAGTAACTAATATCAAACTAGATTTTAGCTGCTATTTCGCCCGAAACAATTGTAGAAAAATAAGTCCCTCGTGATCACTAGAATACAAGTAGATCGTCTGAATAAATAATAATTTGCCAATATTTAATACACAGAATCCTATAATTTGCCATATAAAATGAAATAAAATCTCGAAGAAAAGATAATCCAATAATAAATGTTTTTATAACTGTTCTACTAAATTCAAAGATCAAGTATTATTGTAAGACTCGTGAGCATGCAACCGGGAATCGAATAGAAAATATTTCACTTTTTATGCCAACTATTAAACAGCAATCATTCTTAAGTTATGGTTCCAGAATGCGCGGTAGATCAAAGCTGATTGAATCAGATTTTTTTGCAGGTTTCATCATTCGATTAAGATTTGATTACCTCTTCGTTGGACTCCTAAATCGTATTTAATAGTTGTGAATGATAATGGCAATCAGTTTTAACATCGATTCTTCAATACTACTGCCGCGATTTCTTTTTTTTTATCGTCTCAATAACCTGTATAGTGATTTGGCACGCGGAATTTTTTGTAAAGTAGGTACCTATTGAATTTGAGCTTTCTTCCATTATCAGTTAAAAAGTGTTAATTTATGACTGTTCATGTTCTGAAATTAAGTATATTTAATACTACTTGACAATTTGATGAAAAGATGACGCTGTCTAAATCTTCAGGCTAAAATATGTAGTGAAAAAAAAAACCAATTGCTTTCAGTTTCCCAACATGTTATGTCACGTATTATTAGTTTAATAATTGAAGTTGAATCTGTATTCAACTCAAATAAGCCCTTCTATTTCATCATCGATAACCAGAAAATTAAATAAGGTTATAGGTATTTTTTTACTTAAAAGAAGTTGTAAAAAACATTACCTTTAACTGGGTAATTTCTTGAAAGTAATAACTGTTGTATCAACTCGTTGCAAAACAAAATCAATGAAGGCAAGGCATGTTTATTATTATGGCTACATGTATGTACCTAAAACAAGTTACAACTTGAAGTGTTAGCTGTTATTAGGTTTGCTATTCAGTTCACTGTTGTCTGTTTAGGGATTAAATATGAAACAGAAATCCTTGGAGTCGACTTTCTTAAGCCGTCTCCGTGGACTGGATATCCTACCCTCCTACCCTGGGTCTGAACCAAGTAGTTGTGGGGTCGAATCTGGGCTCACATCAATCATATTTCGAAAGTCTTTTCGGTAGATATGTGTCATAAATATCAATGACAATATTTTGTCCGGTGTATGGTAATAGGATCCACCACCTGCTCCATTTGGGCCGTACATTTCGGCGTGTTGAAGTCTCTACCTTCTTGCCTTGAGGTAGGAAAAGAAGTGACTTGTAAAAAACCTTCGACAATGTTTTTAAAGCACTACAGCTTACTACTACAGCGTCATTGAACTTAAACCACCCACGCGGACTCGGACACCGTTGTGTCAACAACAAAATGCAGTCAACTTTCTCCCAACAAATCCTGGTCGAATCTCCATGACTCATTTTATAGATCCACTTAACACAATGACTCATTACCTTAATAATGATACAAAACCAAGATTAGCAAATAGTTCAAAAACACGATTATCAACCTTATTTCTGTACATTAAAAGTCAGCAGATGTGACAAGAATAAGGTACCATGTAGTTCCATGATGTCACGCGATCTACAGCGTCAGACCCTTGTTTTAAGTCAAAGATAATCAAATGAATTTTGCGAGTACATTGCATTTGTTGGCCTCGGAACTGTGTTAGAAAGAGATAGGTGTAATGTTCGTGTTGATAATTTCGCCGGGTCCCTCGCTATTTTGTACTTAAGCTAATAAATTAATTAAAACCAGTAATTTTGTACACGTCACCGATCTTAAAGATTATGCACACTCATAAGTTGGGCATAAAATGAACTTTGCAAACAGCTATATACAGAAACAAGCAAACAAACAGAGAATGGTTTTGTCGGGTGTCGTGTTGTAGCCTGTTAAGATTCTGCTAGGATTCAGATTCGCATATTTATTCTGTGAATGAATGTTTTTTTCTGTTACTTAATTAAATTATATATACAATTTATTTACAGAGTTATAGATTATAAAAAAAGATTAAAAAAAAGAATTATTAAAAGGCATCGAAAAATTTTTCCGCATTCATTTTTATTATATATATGTACTAGCTGACCCGGCGAACTTTGTTCCGCATCAAAAGTAATAAATGAGTAAATTTTCGATATCATAAGGTTTACTTTCTGCTATTTATCGGCTTGAACTGCTGGCTCGCTATGTTAATACTGCAATATCTTCGAAAATATTCGTTTAAATTGCATGCTGTAAAGGGCCAGAATCATCTATTTACATACACAATCTATTTAAGACACTTAATTGGCTGAAAATTAGTGCTGTAATGTTTAAAATCGCCTAGTAAATAAGCCATTAATTGTCGTAAAAAGCAAAAAAATAAAAATGGTCATTGTGGGTTATCCCTAAGAGATAGACATATGCCCTCCGGGACTTTTTTGTAGAACTTTTGAAGGTGTTTAATAATGAAGGACATTGTTTTGATCTATCACTAAGGGTTCAGCCAGCGTTTGCAATTAAATTGCTAAATCTTGAAAATTATCATTTTTTCTTTACAACATCATATATGAATTATAGATCAGAACCACCCCGTTGACACCCTCTCTATTAAAAAAAACCGCATCAAAATCCGTTGCGTAATTTTAAATATATACGCATATAAGGGGACAGACAGCGGAAAGTGACTTTTTTTATACTATATAATGATAATGATAGTTATCAATTGTCAAGTTCCATAAAACATTCGTTAGTTGCTTATCCTCGTGGCGCTGGGTGGATGAAAAAATGAGATTTTAAGCAAAATCTGGAACATGAATTAAGCTAACCAATATTTAGGCTTTTTGAATTCATCGCACTCGAATGTTGTTATAATTTGTGTAGTTCTTTATTTCATATTTCGAAAGAGGTTCCTGCATTGATGTAGTCAAAAGTACAATAGACGGAGATACTGTAACTATAAAAATCACTGTGACAATATTAATAGTACATTAGATATTTAATTCTTGTAGCTTGATAACAAATAAATAAATCTTGTAATAATATCTTTGCTTTATATGATATAATTGAAAATAATAAAGCCTAATACTATGGAAAGTTAAATACAAAAAAGAAAACAATATGTAACAAACGAAACTCCACGTTAAGTAATAACTTGTCTGTCAATATTTACCAAGCCCAATATTATTAAGGGCAACAGTGGCCCCAATAACACAACTTACAATATATACCTAACCTATGTTTTCTTCATTCTATCCATTTTTCCCTCAAATTATACCGGTCGCTTGGCTTTTTATCTAAACTCGATTACGGAGAAAAATCCTTTTTCATCTAACGACTAACTCTCACAGGACCAAGTGAAAAAAAATATTCTAGAGCTAACTTAATTATGACTTATAGAATCGTGAATTTAGATATGTAGTGTCAGAGATGTTATGACAGTAAGGTTAATAAATAAAACTGCATATTAATAAAATGCTGAATTCAAAAATATTAGTTCCTTTTTTTCTACAAAGGATTTACAAAGTTTAAAAGTTTTACGTTTAAAAGTTATCAAAATTTTAGGAATCCAGAAGTGTGATCGAATAGATGAAACTAATGACTTACTGTATGGCATGGTTTCACCATCAATTCTATTATCACACGTAAAAAATGAACGAGTTGTTGTATAGAAGCCCATGTCTACATCTTCCGACAATAACGTCTGCAAAGTTACTAAAGAAATCTAAATTAACGAAAGTGTTATTATGTGCCATTAATGTATTTTATTATAGTTGCTACTATAAAAATATTTATTGCTAGCGAAATAAACGAACTATCATAATGTGATTCTGTTCGCGCCATTAGCACAGATAAAATATAACATTTCGTGACCATACCGTCTGGCCGAACGCCAGAATGCTGTCGTCTAAACATGGTTAAAATTGCATTTATTTATTTGCACGGTTCAGTACAGGAATATTGCCTTCGCCTTCCGTGTCATTCGACTATAGAAACAAAACGTTCTAAATTTGAACATTTACATTGCAATTTGACAGCATTAGTGACGTCGAGTATTATCCGCTATATATCTATGCTATATATTAGCTGGTTTCCGAGTATTTTGTATAGCATGATGATAGAAATATGAAAATTATGTGTATATGTTAATGTTGATTCATAATAAAATAAAATTATATGATAACTAAAGTCAAGACAAGCCTATGAGGATTTAAAAAATAATGTAACAAACTATTTTCAGACCTATCAAATATGCAAAAAAAAATTAATGGCTGCGGTGTGACTTACGCTGACCGCGTTGAAAACAAGGTTGTAAGGAAGGAAGCTGGATTGAAAGAGTGTGTCGGTGTAAAAGTAAGAAAGGGCATGCTTCAATGTTTCGGACATGTAAAAAGAATGGATGATGCAAGATTGACAAAGCAGATATACAATGCAAAAGCTGATGGATGTAGGAGTTGAGGACGGCCACGACACACTTGAGGAATGTGATGTAAGAAACCTTAAAAATCAACGCGCGTGTGTGAAAATAGTTATGAAAATCAAAAAAGAGAGTGAGGCGCGAAAGAATCTAGCGTTCTGTTCTATTTGTCTACCCTGCAAGGGATTTGGCGTAAAATTGTGTATGTACTACACTAATGCATAAAGTTTACTTAGTGAGTACTAAAATTAAAACTGTAACGAATTTTTATTCTGTTATTTTTACCATAATATTAAAATAAAGATGAGGGACTTGCATAAAATATTCGACAATATCGACAAAAGTAACAGTTACTAAAGTGACCTCAGAGTGATTCGAGTGTTCTGTTTTCGTTATTTGACTACACTATATTCTGTAGAGTGCGCCACTTTCTTTGCCTGGAGGTACTGCGGAAGCACGAGCATAATTTAAGGAGCCGGCCTCGGTCTGTTATTTCGAGAATGTACTCATTAAAAAAAGATAAAGAGTGGTCCACTTTAGAGAAATATTTTCATGCAATTTTTACCTAGTTCCCAGGATCTTTATTTCTTTAATAATTGAACAGATTTTTATAATTGTTTACGTTTTCAACATCATGTAAATGTCAACAAGTTAACAATTTTTCATCGACACAACTTAAAATATTTATAAGCAATTACCAATCATTAAAATGTGACGGGCGTAAGTTATTTCTTGAAATACGTCGAGGTTTTTAACTTTCCTCTATTATTAACAGCCTTTCCTAATTAGCAGTATCTTAACTTGTTTTCATAGATTAATTATATTTCATATTTTTTATTGATTCACAATTATTTTAAGGATGCTAATAAAACTATGCATAGCCTGTAAGAATGACTGTTTTCTTTTTATAAATGTATATGTATGTATAAATGAAACAGGATAAAATTAGTTGTGAAAGAAGTTTTCCGATTCTTTTATGAAATAGCATTGCCTTGTTTGCAGGCTTAGGACTTGAGCATAAAAAGCATGGAGTAACACTAAATATTATTAACTTTGACTGACAACTACTAGAAAAAACCTTATGTCAACTAAGAGACTGGTGTAATAGTCAGCTATATGTATGTATTTACTGGTTTATTTCTAATGCACTTCAACTCACATCATATCCAATATGTCAGACATTTGAATTAGTCGATATTGTCTTTATGTTCTTCAAATATAATAAATATAGTATGCAATTATATTTACCATCGTAATAACACACTGGCCCACATTCATCTAGACACATTTGTACTGATTAAAGTAGTGTAATGGCGTCACAGTAATTGCTCCGCTATTGTTATTTTTAGTAAAGAGTTCACAAGTGTTCTAAGCTATAGTAAAACCATATTTAACAACATTTATGAACAAGTACACTAATCTGCGTACCTAAATGTATAAATTATAAAAACAGAACAAGCAATTATATGTCTAAATCAAGTATAATACTTACTAATTAAAACCACAAATTTAAACCGAATTGTCTATTGTTTAAAATTAATACATTACAATGCTTATATGAGAAGAATCGGAAGTACTTAGTTATCAAGGAAGTTCCGTGTTTAGACTGGGGACAGTGGACTAATGAAGTAATGATACAAATTATTAATTAAATCTATTATATAAGTATAATTTGTATTTGTTCCTAGTTTGTTGGAGTATTATTTATTTTTTTATGAAATAGGAGGGCAAACGAGGTCCCGGATATCGCCCCGCTGAGGGACCTCGAAGGCGTTGAACGGCGCACAGTGTTACAGTTGCGTTGCCGGCCTTTAAGGAAATAGGATGGGAGAGGAGGAGTAGGGGGAATAGCCTTAATTATACCTCTCTGAACGAATTTTATTTACGCAGAGAACTGCGTTCTTCTACCACTGTAAAACTGTAGCATAAATTAATTAGCATGTTTGTGTAAAATCTGCTAAATGAACAATAAATTAGTAATGAAATAAATGACTTAATTCAGGTTAGTGGGTTTTCAAATCTCAACATTACAAACCTAGCGATACATCGATGACTAAGCAAAATGTGCTCTATATCTCAGGCCATAATGTAGTGTAAGGCCGCACTGCAATGCGAAATCGTGTGTCGAGTGTCGCAAACCAAAATTTAAAAATTCATGAAAATTAAAATCTGCATAATGCATTTAAATTTTTCAGAGTAAAATCCATATAAATTCTAGAAAGAGGCCCTCGTTTGTTAAGGAACAAAAAGATTGATTTTCCTTCAATCACACTGTCCACGTGCGTCGTAGGTAATAAATAGATCTTTCTTAGAAAATGTTTAATAAGTGAGCTTTTTTATGGTAAATATAAAATACTTTTAAATATTAAATTGATTTTAAGAGTGCTATTAGATATTAATACACAATAATTATAATTTTAGATATTACTGTTAATATGTATCAATATCAACAATTAATCAATATTTAATATTGGCTTAACTTAAAAATATACAGTAAAAGAAAATTAATTCAGAATGATGCTTTCAAACAGGCAGTGTTATGTTTTCAGCAGACAGTAATGACATTTCATTCCATAAGGCTTTTGTCATTCGTTCCTTGCAGTTTTGAGGTACTTCCTTCGTTTTATATTCCTTCTATCATTAATATGAATTTTATTACAGAATAGTAACTCAGATAAATTCTCTAATATCAGACTTGTGAAATGCTTCACTAGTATTAAAATGCCCTTACATTCATAATTGTACTAAACTCAAACATTCCCAAAATATCATAACCACTAAAACCATTTCTAAAATTAGAATTATTTTAAAGATATTAAGTAATAAATTACTTGAACACGAGAAATACTCTTACAGCAATTCAGCACCACTTATCCCAATTATTCACATCTGTCGTCATTTGTTTCCACATTATCTTGGGACCAGTCCGGCGTGGGTTTCTAATTGTCTCATCGAAGTTCTCTTGTGTTACGAAGTGCCCATGATGGGTATTGATCTTAACCACTTATTAAATCTGTTCGTGCTGACCATCGTTTCCATCCCCACTTAATATAATAAATGTAATCTCTAAATTTTGGTATTGCTGTGTTCGACCCTTTGTACTACTAATTTTACTAATTCTTGCGCGTGACTCCACCTGCGTCAACTTTTTTCACGATCATTTTAATTAAGCAAAGTCCGGATCATGCTTAGACTAAGATCAATTAATCTCTGAAAGATGAAAAGTATTCAAGCAGAATAGGTATATAGAAATACAAATAACCTAATATAACTTCACGCCTTTTTCTACTCGAAGGTGTATGCAGTGGCTGTTAAGCCTCGACACGTCGTTATGTTTACGTCTCAAATGGAACAGGTGGCGAAACTATTGCCATACCGAGAACAAAGGTTATAAGTCATCAATATTTATCACACATAACTTGTGCGTAGAATTATTTCAAATATTATTTTAATATTTATTTTCCGATATTTATACTTACGAGAGGTTTTGCATCTTTTACGACTTTAGTAACTCTCCGCCCACCTAAAGTAGAACAGCTGACGGTTGGACGGTTGGACGGTTGGCAGCTGACGGTTGGATCACTGATATAAGATCAAAAACTGGTGTCAATATCAGCCTTTGTTGACTTCCTGACTTTTCCATTTGCAGCTACCTTCTGGACTAAGAATTCGAATTCTATGTAAACTGAGAAAGTGTAAGTAGTGGATAAGTGAAAATACCAGCAATTATAAATTAAATACACCACAATTTACATCACAGAATCGATAGAAAAATACAACTACGGGCTTACGTTGAAGGTTTTGATAGCAATTTAGGTTTTTGTCGTAATAATCGTCGTAATTCAACCCTCTATTTTAGAGTCAAAGTCAAAGAAGCTTAATTTTCTTAGGATTTCGTAGGAAGCTTTATTTACAGTCACTTAAAAATAGTTAATGTACAAAAATGTAACTTATTAAAATGAAATTATTAAACACGAGCGCTTGAGGAAAGTGCCTCCGTGTAACAAGATAACACGGACGCAATCGCCATCAGCGACCCCATTCCGAGTGTAGGGGGCTCTTATGCGAAGAATCGGGCAAGAAACTCATGCGCCAAATACTCTTTTCAAAACCATTTAAAATTAAAACTATACTATTAATATCGCTACTGAAAACATAGCAGTAGGCTCGTGATCGAAAAATGTTCCGCGTTGAAAAGATAAAATTACAATTGGAAATATTTAAAGAGCGTAAAGTAATAATACACCTGATCAATATAAATAATGAAAATAGGTGAAAATGAGAAATGTAGTCTAGCAGCTGTGTTCTACTACTTCATTAATTTTGCAAATAAACACCAATTTTGTCGTTCTGGATAACCTGTTAAAGAAAAGAAACGCTACATGGTAATTATATTAAAAATTTAATTTGACTTTCAGTTGAAGAATTTCGCTCTCATTGTACCAAATTTAAGTTTAATTATTCAACTTAAATTTTTTTACGAGCTCTTCTCGAATGGATGGAATTTACGAAAGAAAATTACGGTAGAATGTTATGCGTCTTTAATCAAAAGGGTCAAAGATGGGGTGGGTAATCTTCGGCCGTAATATAATATGCAAAACTTTACCTAGCTTTTACATCATTTATAACTAGTCTGGCCGTTAATATTGTTACTACATACTTTTTAATATGCGTTTTAATTTTTTTTAATTTGGAACAGTCTCGGTGGTGCAGTGGTCGAGCACACGGCTTCTGACCCAGAGGACCGGGTTCGATTCCTGACACTGGCTCACACCAATGACTTTTCGAAATTGTTTTCGGAAGTTATGTGTGATAAATATCGATGACTGAAAACTGTGTGCCCGGTATGGCAATAGGTTCGCCACCTATTCCATTTGGGACGTAAACATAACGGCGAGACGAGGCTTAACAGCCGCTGCCTACACCTTCGGGTAACAAAAGGCGTGAAGTTATGTTATATGTTATGTATATGAATTTGGAACATGTCACATATCGATGACTGAAAATTTTGTACCCGGTATGGCAATAGGCTCTCCACCTAATCCATTTGGGACGTAAACATAACGGCGAGACGAGGCTTATGGAATAGATGATTAAATAGAATTGAAAACTTGATAGAAGTTACATTTATTTTCACTTTTTGACTAATTTTTGGTCCAATTTCAAGTGTCCTAGTTATTAGTTCCTTTGTTTTGTTTTGTATGTGTATAAAAATGTCTTTGTTTTACTTAATATTATTTTTGCGCTAATATTCGTTAATATTCTTTAAGTTATTTAAACGTATACTACTTTTACTATCGGTAAAGCCACCTGTTCATTGTTTCTGTCAAGTATTTCATCGCGAAAGGGAACACATTGCGGCTTCATAAACGTGGATGATGAATTAATGATGCAGCACATAACTTCCGGTATATCATTGTGACAAACTTGCCAAGTTAAATGGCATAACTATACACGTTGTCCCTTCCTTTGAATATTAAAATCAGGTTCTAGGTAAAGTTCTTAAAACAATAATAAAGATAGTACATATAGACAATTTAAACTCAAAAGGAATTGAAATATTTTCGATATTTTTTTTTTGTACTTATGGATATTATGGACCTAATAAGTTTAATTTAAAGTTTGGATAACTTCTTTTACTAAACTTCTTATGTTCGATCTTGCTGAATGGTATAATTTATTATACGCTGATTGAGAGTCAGCTGTAGGAAACGGTTGTTTTAATAGTATGACTGTTTGTTCATAATATCTAAGTTATTTGAGGGATTTTGAGATCTGTATAATAATATTATTTGAACAGCATTCTCAAGAAATGCTATATTATTGTGAAAGTTTTCACATTTAATACTATTCCAAAAGAAATCATTTCTCGACATTTGATTGTTAATAGTTATTTAATTAACCGACTTCGAAAAAAGGAAGAGGTTCTCAATTCGTCTGTATGTATAATATTTCTTTTTTTTATGACTGATCACCGATATTTTCGTCAATTATGGACCTATTTCAAAATTTTTTTTCGTTGTATAGTGTTTACCTCCGAGATGGTCCCATTTTCACCAGGGCAGGATCTGATGATGGGAACCAGGAGAAATCGGTGCCAGCCTAGGTAACGTTCTCTATTGTGTTGCACCGACTTCAATAAAGAGTAACATTTGTATAAATAATAATAGTTAAAGATGACTTTATTAAAGTATTAAGTAAGTTACGTTATTTATCGCTTTTAGTTATAGAGGTACTGTTTTCATATACTTATAGATTATGTGGTTTACGTTTCTAGAAGTCGGTTTAACTTTTTTTTTACAGTAATTTTTAATTTAATCGTAACGATTTAAACGATTTCACAAAATTCTTTTCGGAAGTAATGTGTGTTAAATATTGATGACTGAAAACTTTGTGCCCGTTATGGCAATAGGTTCGCCTTTGGATCGTAAACCGTGCCTAGACCTCTCTTTAAAAGGCGCTGCCTAGACTTTCGGGTAGAAAAAGGGGTGAAGGTTCGTTACGTTTTTTTTACACACAGTATTATGCGTAAAATAGACACACTTAACGAATCTTGTTTGACTATGAGTTCATTTTTAAATTATTCGCTCACAGTGTTCATCACGAACGAACACACTACAGTCCTATTTTGGGACAGGTGCGGTTTCAATCGTTATTTACGAGGGGCCTTGAGTACCCTTATACAAGATGACCGTGTTTCATTTTTTATAGGATTTATGTAACATCAATATTCGTAATATTTCAGTTGGAGGTAGACAGACTTATTATATTTAGGCTGGGCTCTTAAATATACCTCTCTATATGTTACATAATATGCTGACGAGCTCACGATATCACGAAATGGTTTTATATGGTATTAAAATTTAAACTTTTAAAGTTGTTAGCCAGAATCGCAATAACCCCATTTCATCAATTTTTTTTCTCAAACCCAAACACTATCAATTTGTAATATAGTAATAAACTTTTAGATATAATATATAAAATTCTCGTGTCACAGTGTGCGTTATTGAACTCTTCGGAAACTGATTGATCAATTCTCGTGAAATTATGTAGGCATATCGAAGAGGTCGGAGAATTGGACGACATCTATTTTTAATCCCCCTAAATGTAAGGGTAGTCCTATTTTTTTGTAATTTCTAGATATATTTTTTTATAAAACAGTATACAAAAAACATACTACCCTAAATTTTCACCTCTACACGATAAACCCCTATATTTTATTTTATAATCAAATACTTTATTTTTTGGCAATACAACGTTTGCTGGGTCAACCAGTATTGGTATGAAAATTTAGAAGTATCTAACAACAGTGGTAGTTTGGTTTTACCAGTGGTAGAGCCAAGCAATTCGCTGCCTGAATGGGCCGGTTCGACCGGTGAAATACCACGACCCACGACCACGACGTAAAGTGGCTTATGCCTCGTTTCGTTCGGTGAGAGAGGTACCCGAAGGCCCACCCCCCTTCCCCATCCTTCCCTGTCCTCTATCCTCTATCCCCTCTATCCCCTTAAAGGTCGGCAACACAACAGTAACACTATATGTGTTGCTGGTGTTCATGGGCGGCGTTGGGTCCATCAATAATACATAAAATTTTCATCATTCCTACTTTACAATCAATGTAATATGCATGCACTTTTATATTTTCCAATAAAGAATACTCGTATGTATGCATGTTGGCCATTATTTGCTTTCACATCCAATACACTGAAATCGTCCATTCGTGAAAAAGTAAAAATCGTTTTCGAATACACATCGACGGTACATAAACCTTTTTTTATGATTCACATTTGGACTCTTACATACAATACATCACATAATATTTATATGTACCTTTGAATAATAACAACAATATAACTTCACGACAATTCTCTTGGGTGTTTGGCAAACAGAAAAGAGTTGTTTTGATGTTATGTATGTGATTCGCGAAAAGATTCTAAGAAATAAATATGTAAAAAGAATTGGTCATCAACTTTTAAGGATTCTGATATCAGTAACTCAGCACAGCAGTCAAACGTTCTTTAAAAAAAATATATCTACTACAAACGCCCGAATACTGAACCGCCACTCAAATCTGACAATTAATAAAGTGCTACTTACTGGCTCAAATTTCATGCATTCTGTCTAATGTGACAGTTACTTAAACGCTTAAGTGGCGCTTATATATTTGAGTGGCGGTTCAGTATTCGGGCTAAGGAAAGTTATTTTGTGCATAATTACTTTTAAATAAATATGTTTTTTGCTGCGGTGACGTCTCGATTTTTCAATCATTCCATAAATGACAGTTTACATCTCATATTTTAAACGAGATGGAAAAATAAACGTTTATAAAAGTTTGTTAAGTAGCACAATCTCTAAAATATTCTAACTCTATCTCTGTTTCACTGTGGTAGAGTCTTGCAGTTCGCTGCATGAATGGGTGGGCTCGACCTGTGAAATACCACGACCTCAAGGAATATCGATGTGAAGGGGCTTTTGCTGCGTTTCGTTCGGCGAGAGAGGTATCCATAGGCCAGATACCCTTTCGACTTCCTTTGTCCTCCTACTCCCTTAATGGACGGCGACGCACCACGGTGTACATGAGGGGGTGAGAAGTTACCAACAGGTGACCCACCTGCTCGTTTGCCAATATATCCCATAAAAAAGCTCTTATTCTGTTAGATTTATAAGAGGTAATTTTATAGAAAAGTATCATAAAGAAACAACAATCATTCCATATTTCTTAGAATAGAGAGACCCAATTTGGGTAGCAGCAAGACAACGCATTATGTTATTCAATTTAATAATAAAAGCGGACAATTTGGCGCGTTGTGAGACGATGAATCCAAGTCGAGGACTATCTCTCGCTAGAGTGGTGCAATTTGCCTGCAGCCAGCATTCGGTCCTCCACCGGTCTTACAAGTGCACACCAATTAGACGAGACAAATTCGAATTTATTATTCAGCGTGGGTTTCAATACAATTGGATAATGGACTGTAGTTATTTGTTACAATAGTACGCCTCACCTAACTGTATATAATCATAATACTTATTGATCTATGGGTATACGCGACTTTTATGGATGACAAAGGTATATCTGATGGAGCAATGACAATACAGTTTAATGTTTTAGCCAATGTGAATGACGATAATACAATCAAATGATATAGGTACCGTAATATGTTTGGATAATAGTATGATAGTAAGGTCATGTTTTTGTATCATATGTGAAAGTTTTGATATATGTATTCATATGCGAGGAATAAAATTGTAACATCGCCGAGAATATCCATTGGAGATATTGAAGTGATCTTAACAAGAGCAAAATATAAGTGATTAGATTTTTCTACGAATCCTCCTGTCGGCTTCCTTCTCGAAGTTTCGTCTACCTAACTGGATAGTTTGGCCTAGGTAGACGTATTTGTTTACGACTTCGAGAATTGACCCATCGACATTTATCGGTCCGACATGTTCGTTGAACATGACCTTGGTCTTGTCCAAGTTCATGCCCAGACCGACACGTCGAGAGGCTTCGTCTAGGCTGCGCAGCATTCTGCTTAACTGTTCCAGCGACTCTGCCATTACAACGGTGCCGTCGGCGAATCGAAGATCCGAAATGTACTCACCATTCAAGTTGATACCCTGTCTAGTCCAGTCCCAGGCTTTGAAGACGTGCTCCAGAGAATCGGTGAAGACCGTTTGGATGACATCTCCCTGTCTTACACCTCGATTCAGCTCGATGGAGTTCGTCACTTGATCCTGGATCTGGACAGCCATCGTGGCGGTGTCATACAAGCATCTCAACTCCCCGATATATCGCCAGTCAATCTGACATCGCTGCAATGCATCCAGAACTGCCCAAGTTTCGATGGAGTCGAAGGCTTTTTCGTAATCCACGAATGCCATACACAGCGGCTGATTGTACTCTTCCGTCTTCTGTACAATCTGCCGAACAGTATGGATGTGGTCCACAGTACTAAAGCCTTTTCGAAACCTGGCCTGCTCCGGAGGCTGGAATTCGTCGAGTTTTGCAGCGAGACGATTCGTGACGACCCTCGAGAACAACTTGTAGATATGGCACAGGAGTGAGATGGGTTTGTAATTCTTCAGTAAGGTCTTATCACCTTTTTTGAAGAACAGTACCACCGCACTCCTGCTCCAACCTGTGGTGTTATACCCTGTTGTATGACGGAATTAAAAAGTCTTGCTAATTCCTTTAGGATAGGACTCCCGCCGGCCTTTAGAAGTTCTGTTGTGATTCCGTCATCACCGGGTGCCTTGTTGTTCTGGAGTTGTCCGAGAGCCGCACTAATCTCGCTTTCTGCAAAGTCAGGGATGTCCTCACTATAGTGACGCGTTAGCGGGGCTCTGCGGTCATCATCTAGTACCTATTTAGTATGAATATACTTTAAACCATTGATTTGTAGCCATTGCACGATTTTTCTAAACTAACTTCAAACCCGTTGTTGTGATTTTGTTTAAGTATTGATTACAATCTCGGCGGTGTATCATCTTATATTATTTAGTAGATACAGTTAGAAATAACAATACACAAATAAATAACGTTAAAGCCAATCGGCGATGATCGCTATAATCTTTATCCATATTTCATGTACCGCTGTCAGCAATTATTCAGTAATCCAACCGTGATTATATAGTATCGGAAATATTCGTATCATCGTACAGGAACTTTTAAAAAACGTTATGCTAAATAATTATTGAGTTTCTTTTAAGTTCCATTGCGAGGAATGGAACGGTGTTTTGACAAATAGCTAAAGATGGTCTTGATATAATCTGTGGAGGTTTCAACATGTA
This sequence comes from Euproctis similis, assembly GCA_905147225.2. Lineage (NCBI taxonomy): Eukaryota > Metazoa > Arthropoda > Insecta > Lepidoptera > Erebidae > Euproctis > Euproctis similis. The sequence continues at coordinate 14,150,498 of LR990105.1, forward strand.
ATTATACCGTCTGACTAAGCGTAATCTATGGGAGCTTTGCCCGTTTGACCGTTCGGGAGTTTTGGCGGGAATGTCAAAGAGTCATGTCTATTCTTTGCATTATTTTCTAAAATTTGTGTTTCAATGGATATTATTAAATAAAATTAGTGGCTTATTTATGAAGTATTCGTATATGTGTGCAAATGTGGAAAATGGTGTAAATATTGTGTGTACCACGCCCTTCTACATTGCCGTCAAAGCTGCTTTGGAACATCGTGCTTAAAGTGCTACAACTTTATGGTTAGATTAGGTTTTTCTTATGGGATGGGAGAGCAAACGAGCGAGTGGGTCATGAACCCTGTGGTGCGCTGCCGTCCTTTAAGGGAGTAGGAGGGGAAAGGAATGGGAAAGGGGATCGGGTCTCCGGATACCGCTCTCACCGAACGAAACGCGACACGAGCCACTTCACGCCGATATTCCGAGAGGTTGTGGTATTTCACCGGTCAAGCCGGCCCATTCCTGAAGCGAACTGCAAGACCCTACCACTGTTAAAAAAGGTTAGGTTTAGGTAAGATTAGGTTAAGAATGATGATATGAATTATATAAAAGACTCAACGTATAGGTCCTAGTAACCAGGTCGATAAATCTCAAAAAAAATGAGACCGTTTGAAATTTGAACCTTATTATACACCCGAATACTGAACCGCCACTCAAATCTGACAATCAATAAAGTGCTACTTACTGCTCAAATTTCACGTAATCTGTCTAATGTGACAGCTACTTAAACGCTTAAGTAGCGCTTATATATTTGAGTGGCGGTTCAGTATTCGGGCTATAGACTTCTTTATTGAATACCAAGACTTCGAAGTGATGGCTGGCATTCATTTCCATGTTATCGAAACACGCGTTAGATGTACTCAATGGCATTGTGAATTTATCAGTCAGAAAATTGAATGTCAAGACTTCGACAGTAAATTATATTGCTCGATAACTTGGTGTGTTAAAAATTGTTCGCTCGATTGAATCATTTCTACTGAGAACGAAAACTCGTTTAAATATGTTATGTTGGAAGTGGAGATTGATAGTTGCCGTTGTCGTGTCTATGGCCTTGAGGTCAGAATACGACGGGGCGAAGCGACGAATGGGACTTCTGTTCTGATACTCCCTATTTCGAATTTTGTTAATTAAATTTTATAAACCCATTATGTTACTATTACACCAAAATAACCTTGGATATGAGTAAAAATGAAATGTTTGAAAATAAGATTATTGTTTTTCTGAACAATTAGGATTCCGCGCATAAAAATAACTTCTCGTTACATACGACTTGAATTATTTATTAAAAAAATATTATTACTTGTTGTTGTTTTTTTTTACTCCATTTTTATGGCGTAGCAACCATCACCGTTAGCAATTAGCTATCATATATAAGATCCAATTGCATCTCACGCCCAGACCCGTGGACTGTTGATAGCATTGGACTGCATAACAATACATCGATGACTCAAAACATGCGAGTCATCGAGTCGAGTAGAATATACTTGGAATCGATATCGTAGTGCGTGAGTGGATAATACTCTAGCTAGGATGTGGTAATAGTTCGTCTGCACTATTGTCAAGGTTGACACCTCATTAATAGAAATTAAATTGATACGGTGGGTTGGCAACATATTGATGGCCATGCACTACAAAGTATTTTTAGTAACTTCACGTCTTTTCCTACCCAAACTTGCAGTCATCGGCTTATACGAGTATGCTTCGACTCGCATTTGTAGGGGAACCTATTGCCATACACCGGGCACCATATCAGTCATCAATATCTATCACACATAACTTTTTTTTTATGGGATAGGAGGGCAAACGAGCAGACGTGTCACCTGATGGTAAGCAACCAACGCCGCTCATGGACACCGGCAACACATATAGTGTTACTGTTGCGTTGCCGACCTTTAAGGTATAGGGAATAGGAAAGGATGGGGAAGGGAGGTGGGCCTCCGAGTACCTCTCTCACCGAACGAAACGCGGCATGAGCCACTTCACGTCGGTCTTCTGAGAGGTCGTGGTATTTCAACGGTCGAGCCGGCCCATTCAGGCAGCTTGGCTCTACCACTGTTAGAAAGTACTTCCGTAAAGTCGTTAATGTGAGCGTGGAATTGTACCCAAGACTACCTCATTCAGAAGCGTCAAGCTCCAGACTACAGAGACGAATAAAATGCAATATCTAACAAAAATATAGTCGGCATTAAATATTCTGGCCAAACATTTGAAAGACTATAAAAATAAATATTATTACGTAAATCTTCGCCTGAAAATATCGTAAATAGCTGTTATTACTTATTCCCTGATCGAACTCTGACTTACAGCTTAATCAATAAGGTACCAGCGAATAGCTTGCGCGATAATTACCTAATTGTAAAATACATTCGGGCGGAACGTTACAAATTAAAATTTTACCTTCGCCTTTGTTCTATTATTTTGTTTTACGAAACAACAAATAAACACAAACAAACTCTCGCATATATATATCTATACTTATATTATAAAGCGGAAGAGTTTGTTTGTTTGTTTGTTTGAACGCGCTAATCTCAGAAACCACCAGTCCGATTTTAAAAATTCTTTCAGTGGTATATAGTCCATTTATCGAGGAAGGCTTTAGGCTATATTATATTTTCAAATTAATTAGGGATCCTTACTATAAGTCCAATAATGTAACCCAAGGTGTAAGAAAATGACTCGAAAATAATTCTTACATCGTGAACGCTGCGAAAACTATTGATTCTAGAATAAAACAATGTACTACACTTTTACAGAACATAAATTTGTCTATAAAAAAGTCCGCGATGGCATATGTCTAACTATTGTAGTTATGTCACAATAAGTGTTTTTTGAGTTTTTTAAAATAATTAAATTGATGTCGTTATAAAAATGCTTTATTTTGTACCTTGAATTTAACTTTCCTGAAAATAAATTACTTCAATATAAAGACAGATTCAATACCTTTCTAGAACTGTTTGAATAATTCAATTCGGACATTTAATTCCAAAGATATCGCAAAATACAAAATGTAAGTATTCATTTCATAGGGAAATATTTAGTTACACTGATGATGTATCCGACTCGGACAGCTCGGACCGCGACAGCTAGCAGGTAGATTTTTTTACGTTTGTTTCTTGCTAAAAGAAACTGCTACCGGTGGTCCAGTTGTCGAGAACCCCACTTCTGTATAAAGTAGTCGCGGGTTCGAGTTCTGGCTCACAGCAATGACTTTTTGAAATTGTTTTCTGAAGTTATGTGTATTTAGATATCGATGACTATAAACTTTGTGCCTGGTATGGCAGTAAGTTTGCCACCTATTCCATTTGGGATGAAAACATAGTGGTGAAACGAGGTTTAACAGCCGCTGCCTACACCTTCGAGTAGAAAAGGCGTGAAGTTATGTTTTGTTGTTGTTTCTCTCTTTGTCATCATATCGCTCAATACTTTAATCAGAATTTAAAATTTAAAAAAGTCTCGGTGGCGCAGTGGGCGAGCGCACGGCCTCTGATCCAGAGGTCCGGGGTTCGATTCCAGACACTGGCTCACACCAATGACTTTTCGAAATTGTTTTCGGAAGTTATGTGTGATAAATATCGATGACTGACAAACTTTGTGCCCGATATGGCAATAGGTTCGCCACCTATTCCATTTGGGACGTAAACATAATGGCGAGACGAGTCTTAACAGCCGCTGCCTACAACTTCGGGTAACAAAAGGCGTGAAGTTATGTTTAGTTTAAAATTTGTAGTATTTAATCGTATTTTGTGGTATTTTTATTTATAAAAGTTACTAGCTTTTACCCGCGGCTTCGCTCGCATTAAATCCATTAAATAGATATCAAAGATCATTACTATAGAAGTTAACCAATATGATAACTCTGTTTTATTGCTTGGCTGGAATCATTAGGTTTTAAAATTACTACTTACGTTTAAAAAACTAACAACATTTTTTTAAGGTAAAATATATAATACACGGCAATACAAAAATAAATAATTTTGGACTGTAACAATTTTATAAGAGTATGTAGGATATTGTTGTAGACTATTTTATAAGTTTTCCTTCGGGTTCAAAAATATGTAAATTACTTTAAAGAATATGTGTACAAAGTTTCATGGTGATCGATTGAGTAGTTATCGCGTGAAAGCACGCAAACAAACTTACATTCACATTTATATTTTACTAGCTGACCCGGCAAACGTTGTCTTACCAAAAAATTAAATTTAAAAAATAGGGGTTGATCGTAGGGGGTTGAAAATTCTCAGACTTACCCGATATGCATACAAAATTTCATGAGAATCGGTCAAGCCGTTTCGAAGGAGTATGGGAAAATTGTGACACGAGAATTTTATATATTAGAAGTAGGATAGGATAGGAATTAGGTTACATTTTTATTGTATAACGGGCAAACGAGCAGGCTTATGATAGTTACAAACGCCGCCCATGGCCACCTCATCACATGCAGTGTTACAGTTGCGTTGCCGGCGCTTACAATGGGATATGAGTGGGGTCGGGAGTGGGTTTCGGTAGGGGAGGGGAAAAGGGATTGGGCCTCCGAACACCTCTCTCAGCGAGTGAAACGCGGCTAAGGCCACTTTTCAGCGATAATCTGAGAGGTCGTGGTATTCCACGGGTCGAGCCGGCCCATTCATGCAGCGAACACTGCGTGACTTTACCACTGACAAGGTGTGACTGATGTGACTGATTTATAATACATTCTAGATATATGTAATAAACTTTACATTTTTAAGATCGTGATATCTTTTAAAATGTAGTAAATTTATATCGATAAGCTTAATCGCTAAACCGACATCATTTGACTTATAAAAAAAAACACTCACTGTGAGTTAGCTACCCCGGTTTGAACATATGGTGGCCCGTTTTTTTCGTTGAAGTCAACAATAGTGACCATATAAAAAAAGTTGTTTATGTTGTATTAAAAAAAACTAAAGGTTGAGCAAAAACTTGGGACAAGTTCATTGCTATATTCATTGTTTATAAGTGGCATTGCTAATAAAGCTTTCTTTGAAGTTGTAAATAATATCAATGTCTTGGTTGTCAGTACGCTAATACATACTAGCTAAGCGAGTGACACGTGTAATAATCGTGCCTTATGGCACTTTGTTCTCTCTGCCTACCCCGCAAGGGATCTGGCCTGAAGTTATGTATGTATGTATCAAGAACTTGAATTGAAATAAATATTAGTGTTAGATAGTCCATTTATGATGAAAGCTTTGGGGTATTAATATGATTGCGGCAATAATCTTTTGAGTGGAAAATGTATAAAATATGGCGGTACGAAGTTCGCGCGGTCTGCTAGTATGTATATATTTATAGCGATTTCAACGTAGCTACTTAATTAATACTGGTTTTGTTATTCGCCATTTGACCTTCTAGAAATAACACAATAACGCCTTTAACATCATGAAGACGGTACCAATCAGAACCATCAAAATGGTGGTTGGATTCCGTAACGGTTTCATCATTAATTTATCTCATTGTGTCGGAGATAACTATGGAGCTTGATATAATCGGGGAAATTCGTTATTGTTCTGTGATTTGTATGGATACAGATGAATATGGGAATAATAAATGATAGCTATATAATCTATAATACCGCGGAATTAAATATTTAATTCCTATTGAGGGTACAGAATACAATAGACCTGGTAGGAATACAAACTACCTAATACACATCTAACTGTGATGTTGTATATAACATAACATAACTTTACGCCTATTGTTACCCGAAGGTGTAGACAGTGACTGTTAACCCTCGACTCGCCGTTATGTTTACGTCCCAAAATGGAATAGGTGGCAAACCTATTGCCATACCGGGCACAAAGTTTTTAATTATCGATATTTATCATTGGTGTGAGCCAGTGTCAGGAATCGAACCCGGATCTCTGGATCAGAAGCCGTATGCTCGACCACTGGACTACCGAGACTACATTTTGTTATATAAATAAAAATAAAATAAAAAAGCCTATTATTTGGCGACATGTAAATAATATTTTTACAATTAACAATTCATTATATTTGATTGCTTATTTGAGTACATTAAAATCATTAAAAAATTTATAATACTAGATAGTTTATAAATTACACTAATTTATAGAAAAATACAATTGAAACATGCTTTAGATTATACCATTAGTATAAGTATTTTTATATTTAATTAAAATTGCACATAATTACTACATAAAAAATATTCATTATTAATTATTATTTTTTATTTTAATACATTAACAATATCATTAAAAATATGTGAATATTTATAATTAGATAATTTCATTAATTTTATATGTTTCTAAGGATTAAATTATTCTCATATACAGACGATAAAATTAAACTTACTCTAGATTTGATATTTATTTATTCAATTTAAATTGTATTTAATTATTACATAAAAATATTGTTTAATTAATTGTGTTTCATGCATATATTTTATATCTAATTCATTTGATTGTAAATGTCATTGTATTGTATTTAATTAGAAATATGTAGTTAAAGGTATGCGAACCCCTCTATTCGAGGGTGAAGGCCTCCTCCAGAGATACTCAATAATCTCTATCTGTGGCCTTTTCTATCCAAAATTTTCCCGCGGTCCGTACAATGTCGTCCGCCCATCTACTTTTTAGTCTTCCTCTCTTTCTGGTTCCTAGGGGCCCTCGCCATGACGTCAGCCGAGATGTCCATCTATTGTCACTCATCCTTGCCACGTGACTCGCCCATCGCCATTTCAAACCCATGGAATACTTTAGTGCGTCTATTACTCCTGTTGCTTCTCTAATGGTAGTATTTCTGATTTTTTGGATTTTTTTTATTTTCATCATGCTTCTTTCCATGCCTCTTTGGCATACGTTTATTTTGTTTTTTACACTCCGTGAGAATTTCCACGTTTGACAGCCGTAGGCTAGTGATGGCAACAGGCAGGTATTCATAACGTTTTTCTTGATTGTTACTGGCATTTGGCTTTTGAAAATTTCTTTAAGGCTATAAATTTTGTTATATATAATAAAAAAAAATGCCTATTCCTTTTATTTTAATACTACTCTACCTTTGTATCATGGTACCCATCATCATCTTCCTACCTCCAAAGAAATCTCCAATTAACTCAGATCGGAATCAGTGTATATTTTCTTTTTTCCATGGAATAGGAGGGAAAATTATCATGCGTTTCACCTGATGGTAAGTGACCAACGCCGCCCATGGACATCTGCAACATATATAGTGTTACAGTTGCATTGTCGATCGTTAAAGGAGTAGGATGGGGAAGGGAAGGGGGGTCTCCGGGTACATCTCTCACCGAATACAAATAACATATGCAAGTGGAATAGAAACATTACTTTTTTCGGTGATCGATTAACAATAAACTGAAATCTTAACAATCTCAACATTACCTATAACTTTATAATCTTTGTTGCAGCTATTTTCCAAGGCTACTTCTAAACATTTATGTTACTATCAATTAAGAAGTACAAATTACGTTTGAACCGTAGACAGCTGTTCATACAATTTGTCAACATTGTACCGGGTACAGTGATGAATACCGGATATACGTCATCCGTGTCGGGGCTCGGAAACAATTGTGTACTCGAAATTGTTTCAGACACATACCGCGCCAGAAGACTCGTTTCGTTTTATTTTTGTAAAACATTTGTTTGGATGTCTTTGCGCCGGATATAGTTTGCTTAGTTTTATTTTGTTTAAAATATATATGTAGGAAAAGAGAGAAATTAGACTTTAACAGTGGTAGAGCCAAGCAGTTCGCTCCATGAATGGGCAGGCTCGACTGGTGAAATACCACGATCTCTCAGAAAATCAACGTAACGCATGCTCCGTTTCATTCGTGAGAGAGGACAAACTACCGTCCCCGTCCCTTTTCTATCCCACTCCCTTAAAGGTCGGCAACGCAACGGTAACAGTATATGTGTAGCTGGTGTAAATGGGCGGTACAGGTTGCTTACCATGAGGTGACACGCTTGCTCGTTTGCCCTCCTATCCCATAAAAAAAAATTCGTTGTACCGGAAACCGACGTGAATGCATGACAATATGTATGACTGTGGATGAAGCGAAAGAAAGGTGTCAGGATCGTCGGTCAAAGTTAAGATTTCTACCTACCCCAATAAGATACAAGCGTGAGTTTATGTCTTAAATATATATGTGTAAAGTTACATATAACAATTTTCAAATAATTCTATTTAGATAACAACTGTTGTTCATTTTTTTATTTATTTTACAGCATAAATTACTGCATGCTTTCAAAACTTATTGTGGGTGGAGATCGTAATTGCAAGCTATCAAGCTATATTTTTTTCGTACCTGTACGCCCTTTATACCTGTGCGTGTAGGCTGAGGCAATTATGTTATGTCACAATGAATCAATTATTGGTGCCGAATGCCGATGCCTATTGCCACATGTATACCACGATTTCAAGGATCACTGTTATTATCTTCTAATACATATTATTAATTCGCAGGTTTGTAAATATGTTTTGATGTTTGTTATTCCAACCATTCGTAGAACAGAATTAGATGAAAATTGGCAAATTTCCTGCACAAAAATATTGGCTTTTATGCTAACAATTTATTCCCTTGTGATAATAATCAGCAGTTATTATAGCTTTTTTTTTTATTAGATAGGAGGGCAAGCGAGCAGGCGTGTCACCTGATGGTAAGTGACCATCGCCGCCCATGGGGACCTGCAACACGTATAGTTCGGTACCACCGAACGAAACGCGGCATGAGCCACTCAACGTCGATAATGTTAATAATCGAATTTATTTAGATAATGGCACCTTAACCATTGAATGAGTTCCATTTTTACGTTATTTAAATGATTTTGGTTCAAATACATGTACACAATCCAGAACAAGGATAAAAACTAGCCATATATACCTGGTGTACCGGAAACTCATTACCGGTCTTTCTAAGAGATGTTTTCTCGGCTTTAGTATGCAAGAAACCATTAGCAGCCGTGAAGAAATGGTGAAAATTATGCAGTTTTAATTGTTCGAAAAAACCGGTAATGATTTTCCGGTACCCCTGTGTAATATCTAAGAGTAAAAACATTAGTGTTTCATATTTGAATACAAACTCAAGACCTCTCAATCTGAACATGGAGTACAAAAAGTCTACTGGTCTCCCAGATTAGTCGTCATAAAAACAAAGTCTAGAGACTACACCATTGAATTATTTACTAAGAACTTGCTGTGGTGATTTGCAATAAGTGACTGAACTGTAAACAACAGATTAGACAGACGCCGCCCAAACAAGCAGGTCGCTACAAACCATCAATATCTACACGCTCTTATTAAAAATCCCTGTACTAATTCAAAATATACATAACATACACAACATAATTTCACGTCTTTTTCTACCCGAAGGTGTAGGCAGTGGCTGTTAAGCCTCGACTCGCCGTTATGTTTACTTCCCAAATGGAATAGATGGAGAACCTATTGCCATACCGGGCAGAAAGTTTTTCAGTCATCGATATGTATCAAACATAACTTTCGAAAAGTCATTGGTATGAGCCAGGATTCGAACCCGCGACTTCTGGATTCAGAAGCGGGGTGCTCGACCGCTCGACCACCGAGACCATAATTATTACTAATTCAATAAATATATAAAATTTTAAGACTTCAAAACATTCAAGTTTTATCTTCATGTCGTTATTATCCTATTACTTATATCCCTATTACATAACTATTCGAAGCTGAGGTATAAATATTGAATCAACAGTATCTATCTTGGTCTTTTATAGTTAATTTAAGCTAATTCCTATTCTTGTCTCGTACAGTTGTAAGCGTTTTGTGCACGTCGCATTCGCTAATACTGACACTAACTTGTAAAATTCTAACTAAAGATCATCTATTTCTAAGCTTCTTCCTTCTAAATTTATTCTATAAATGTCTCGTTGAGACCGGCTGTTAACGAGAGTCGTGAGGATTTGAAACTCTACTGAATAATTCCAGTATAGTTTAAGTGTAGCCATAGTCTAGTAATACAGAAACTATGTGTGTACTTAATAGTGCTAGAGCCACGTAGTTTGTTGCATGCGTGGGCCGGCTCAACCGATAAAATAGCACGATGTCTCAGTAACGTAAATTAAGAATATTAATACAGAATATTAACGTAAAGTGACTCATGCCCAATTAGTTCAGTGAGCTCTCGACCGCCTCCCTGTATATCTTGAGTCCCTGGGCGGCGCTAGTCACTCACCACCAGGGTGCATTTGCTAGATTGATCCCTATCTTATAAAAAAAAATTAAACTTATATTAATAATTGACTTAATTGATTGACTAAGCAGATATACAATGCAAAAGCGGATGTATGTTTGAGCCGAGGACGGTCAAGACACACATTCCATGACCAGATAGAATGTGTTCTGTCAATGAAGCGAGTAAGGCATGCAATAAACGTGCCTTGTGGCGCTCTGTTCTCTCTGCACACCCCGCAAGGGTATTGGCGTGAAGGTATGTATGTATGTAAATTAATAATATCAATCTGCAAATTTATATTGAAACTTCCACGTGCTGATTTCGATGACATTTTGTAAAAAAGAAAGTTTAGCTGTGAAAGTATAAGCAACCTTTTTAAATCATCTATAACCTTTGTTTGGTATCATTAATATCATCAACAAGTAAATACTACATTGTACTCTAAATAGCCACTGTGGAATAATGATGCCCTGGGCCGTTGGCGCTGACAGATCATCGGTTAAGATACCATAGAGTAAGCCACATTGTGCTCCATCTATTTATATATACATTAGATGCATAATAAAGAATATATAATCTATGCTCTTTATCTTAATAAGTTTTTCATTATACAGTTATATTCATTATGTATTGTGTGGAGCAAATTTAATACGTTTCAATGGACTAAAGAAATCATAGATATCTCAGCTCATATTTTAAATTTACTAATACTAACATTAAATCAACTTTTTATGGATTATATCGCGTTTATTTAGAACTTATTTTTATTTATTTCCCGACGTTTCGAACTCTTTACATTTTCACGAGTAAAGAGCTCGAAACGTCGGGAAATAAATAAAAATAAGTTCCAAATAAAGGCGATCTATAAATAAATCCATAAAAAGTTGTTTTAATGCGAAAATCTAAGAAATAAATATCACTAATACTATTTTTATATTTGATCTTTAATTTTAACTTTACTCACCATGATGTGAAGTAGATTTTAAAGTTACTATGATTTACTAAAGATCCGAAGCACTAGCTTCTTAAAACATGTAAGAATGATTATAATAAGACCATTTTAATTATACATTTTTAGTTACAATATGGTTCCTTTCAACTGCATCTAAGTATAGGCACGTGCGAAGGCCTGTACTAAGTCAAGTTAGCCAGTGCTTGAACTCTACTTGCATTAAATTAAGGTTGATAATCCTTCTATCAGATATAGCAACGCCTATAAACTTTTGTACGGCTAGGCGGTGTTTACACTTAGATTACCTATATAGTTTTTATTAGATTCGATTTTATTGAATTTTTTTTGTATACCAATTTCTTATTTTAATTATCTTTAGTATATGACAATACGCAAATCTTCGTGGTTTTAATAGTTGAACTTTAAAATATGCGTGACTCTGTGTTTAAAGTCTATGATTCGGAATTTATAATATTAAAATACCCTTCATCTATAGCATAATTCTAATTTCAAAAATGATTTCTCTTACTTGGAAGATGGTTATTATCGGTAAATACTCTCAAGAGCAATGAATCCGGGTCACTTAAAGAATGTTAAAAATCTCGGAAACTAAAAATGATAGGTTAATGCAATAAATTGTATTTAATAGACAATGTAATACTCCTTAAATGAAAGTAAAAAAAATATGAGTCACCATACATTTTATTAACACAAAATTACATAAAGAAAAAATCTGCTGATCTCTCCTTAAAACAAAAATAGGAAACATGAAATTTTTGAACTTTATTACGATTTTCTTGAATTTTAATACTTCGTATTGCCTCCTCGTGCTTCCATTACTGCGTTTACGCGGTTTGGCATGCTGTACACCAAGTTCCTTATACGATTTTGGGGAATATTCTCCCATTCCTCTGTGAGAGCAATTTTGAGCTCACGAAGCGTGATTGGGGGAGGGTTTCGTTGTTTTACGCATCTGCCTAGCTCGTCCCAAGCATGCTCGATCGGGTTGATATCCGGGCTGCGCCCTGCCACTCCATACGAGTAATGTTCATCTCTTGAAGGTAGTCATTCACAATCCTACCTGTATGAGGTCGGGCATTGTCATGCATAAATATAGCATCCTCACCTAAATTGACCATAAATGGACCAACGTGATCATTGAGGATTTCTTCCACATATCTTACGCTAGTTAAAGCGCCGTTTTCTATGATCACCAGCTCTGTGCGACTTTCAGAAGAAATTCCGGCCCACACAAGTACAGACCCACCACCGTAGGCTACTTTTTCCTCGATGCATGCTTGCTTGAATCTTTCCCCTGGTCTTCGATACACTCTGTGTCTTCCATCGTGCTTGTAGAGCATAAATTTTGATTCGTCGGAGAACATAACTTTTGACCAATCTTCAATACTCCAATTTACGTGGCTCTGGGCATATCTTAGTCTTGAAATACGATGCCCACGCTCCAGTTTAGGGCCGTGTGCAGGTCTAAGGGGTTTTAAGTTAGATTCAGCAAGCCGACGTCTTACTGTCCATGCACTTGGGTTACTTCCTCCGAGGCGTCGAAACTGATTGGTGAGTTCAGTTCCTGTGAGAAAGCGATTTCGAAGCATGGTGTTCACCAAGTATCGGTCTTCTCGTGCTGTGGTATACCTGGTTCTGCCCGTTCCTGGTCTGCGTAGGTTAGAACCAGTTTCTTCGTAACGTCGGAGAACTCTTTGTACTGTTGACAGCGACACACCAACAGTCCTGGCTGTATCGCGCTGACTCCGGCCGGTTTCCAGCATTGTAAGTATTCTGGTGCATTCTTCAGGCGTAAGCGACATAATTTCAGCTTGAATAATGAATATAGAGCACTATCAACATGGTTTATGTACCCACATAAATGACAGATTACAAACAAAAGCAAAACCAAATGCTGTAATTTCGTAGTTCCATCTTCGAAAGTGGCCCTTTTTCAAATTTGATTTTTTTATGATATAACTTTACAATAACTAAGAAGTTTTAATACCTTCATTTAAGGAGTATTACATTGTCTATTAAATACAATTTATTGCATTAACCTAGCATTTTTAGTTTCCGAGATTTTTAGGATTCTTTAAGTGACCCGGATTCATTGCTCTCGAGTGTATAACAAAATTACTCTATTAAGTAAATATGGGAAACATAGCTAATGAGGAAGTGGCGCCATAGACATCTGCAATACCGAAAAGGTGTCCGTAGGATTGCCAGCATTAGAATATGGGACAGGTATGGGGTGGAGAGAGGACATGATACCTGTTTCTAAGGGCGAAACTCGGCATGAGCCAATTTAAGTGTTTTTTCTTTAAAGGCCGTACTTGTCGAACCGGTCTATATTTCTGAATTAAAAAAACTTAATACATAGCAATCATCCAGACATACAAACATCCATTTTTGTTCATTACATCTGGCAGACGGTTGCCCAGGGTTGCCCGCAGCTCGCCCCAATATCGTATGGCCGAGGCTTAGTTGCCCAAAGTTGGCCGAAGCTCAACGCAATATCGAATAGCTAAAGCTCAGTTGTCCAGAATTGGTCGAAGCTCGATGCAATATTGAATGGCTAAAGACTGGGTTGCCCAGAGCTGGCCAAAGCTTGGCAAGACTAGCAGTTCCTACATGAGTAGCGAACTATCACACATTTTTTTCAGCATAAAAATATTAAGTATCTAAATACTCTATCAATATTCTAAATAACGTTAATCTTAAGATCCATACATATAAGTTGTGAGCATGACAATATATATTTATGTATATTAGATCAGTACGATCTCGGCCGGGGAGGGGGGGATCCGGACGCGCGGGGACACGAAGTGAGAAGGCGGGAGGCTTTCCGGCAGGTTCTGGTGGACTGGCGCGACGCGCTGGTCCTCCAGGGCTGTGCGCATAAGCGCGCCGTCGGTGCCGTCCTGCCCCACCTTGAGGCCTGGGTGCTCCGCAAATGGGGCACTGTCACCTACAGATTGACTCAGATACTCACCGGGCACGGGTGCTTCGGTGAGTATCTGAGTCGAATAAAACGTGAACAGACGGCGAGATGCCACCATTGCGCATCCGACCTGGACTCGGCCCAGCACACGCTGGAGGTCTGCCCGGCCTGGGCGGCCGAGCGCCGAGTCCTGGTCGACGGGATCGGGCGTTGGTCGCGGCAATGCTGGCGGGCGAGGAGGAGTGGAGGGCTGTGGTCTCCTTCTGCGAAGCTGTGATGCTCCAGAAGGAGGCCGCCGAGCGGGGTCGGGAGAGAGCCGATCCCGCTCGAAGGCGGCGGCGGCGAGCTCAGTGATCGCCCCCGCCGACGGGCCGCGAGGGTCGCGGCCCGGGAAGGACGACGCCCTGGTGCGGCCGGGGAGGTTCGTCGGGGGCGCCGCCGGCCGCGCGCCTGTTTACAGCGCGCGGTCGGAGCCGCCCCGCCCGGGGGAGCTTCACCGAGGCTCCCCGAGGATGAGCACCCCCTCGTGACAGAGGGGGGGTGACGGCGGGGTGGACCAGAGGGCCGACGCACTGTCCTGGGCCACCCCAACGCCGGAGGAAGGCCGCCGCGAGGTTTTAGTGGGTAACCCTAGGATCGGATTCCAGTTTACTGTTTTGGGAGTCCCACACTACCCCCTGCCGTCCCCAGGCGGGGGGTGTGCATAAAGCATTTCCTCGCGTAAAAAAAAAAAAAAAAAAAAAAAAAGATCAGAGACAACCGTTATTAAAACACATTTGCATCGCATCGTTCAGAGCATTCAGAAGGCAGACTTGACTTGAATCCGCGAGCTGAATGCGATTTATAACAGCAATTACATGGATGAGAGAAATTCTCCAACGTATAATAATCATTCGCATGAATCAGACGCAAGCTATTAAAAGCAATTGAGTATTGCATATTTTAATTTGCTCTCATTACATAGAACATTGAAATTGCCGTTTCTAATGGATAGTATTTAAGCCTTTTAGGGAACGACAACATTTTAGTCAAAGACTAAAAAAGAATATTCGCTTTATTTTATTTTAGGATCATAACAGTGGTAGAGTTATGCAGTTCGCTGTATGAATAGGCCGGCTCGGCCGATGAAAGCGGGTTATGTCATATGCCGCGTTTCATTTCCGAGGAGTTTCCGAAAGTCCCAACACCGACTTCCTCATCCCACTTCGAATTTCTTTTCTATCAATTTTTCAAGGCCGACCAGGCAACTAGAACGCTATATGTGGTGCAGATGCCCATGGGTGGCGGTAGTCGCTTATATATATGTGAGCCGCTTGCTCGTTAGTCCCTTGTCCCATTTAAAATAATATGAATATTCGTACGATTATCGATCAATCGTACGAATGGCAGCAGTGTTTTTTTAAATATCCTTTAAGCCCAAAGCACATTAATCAGTCAGTATTGAACTGACATTTAAAAACGAGCGCACGCAAAATATATCATGCTTGGGATAAAGTCAAAGAATCGTCATTTTTTATTGAATTTATTTGAACTTACTATTTCTGATTATTTCTGAATCTGAATCGGGGAACTCGACCAATGGACTACCGAGACTTAACTATTATTTTAATAATTATTTATATTGGCCTAAATTGAATAAGCTTCACCTCACCACAAATCTTCGGTAAGGTGAAGTCATCATCATCGTACCTATACAAAAACTGTTTTTAAAGGTGAAACTCGTGGTGTAATCAAAGGCCGTGTTTTAACTTATGTACTTACACATAATCTACTAAATCATATTATTGGTTAGGTGCCAAATATACCAGGCAGCAGATGGCAGCCAACAGCAACGGGAAATAAAACAATGGACCTTCACTAATTTGGTAAAATATTTACCAAACAATTTCAAAAACATGATGAATACCATATCAAAAATATTGTTGTAAATGCGGTAATATCCAGAAGTGAAGACAAGCCCCTTGACGTCTGTGCAGCGAAACACACATTTCATTCCGGAAAACGCAGTTGTCGAGGGGATAAATAAACCAGGGAACACGCAAATGTAGTCACGCTAACTAATATAATATTCCCAATTTTCAAAATCATTACTCAAAAATATTATTTCACATCTTATTTCTTAAATTCAGTGAAAAAAGACATGCAGAGTGAACAAACTGCATGTATAATAGTCCTTCTTGATCACTTCTTTACAATCACGAAAACACTAAAACGAGGATTCTGGCTGATCATAAAAAGTAAATGAGAGAAAATAGGTTTTATTCCAAGGCATAATCCTAAGACACGATTCTTACACATTATCTCTCTCGCCTCTTTCTCAATATCATTATTATCAGAACTTACATTTTTGGGTACATAAATTTCAGCTATGAAATAAATAAATAAAAAGAATATCTAAATTTTAATTAATTTCTTTGGTAAACAACGAATTACCGATAAGAGATAATGCAGAAATGTGTCCAAACTCTTTCCTTTAATAAAACCAAGCACCTTTTAATAAAATCAACACCAACACACAAAGAGACGTAAAACTATGAATATAAACTAACAGTAATATAGTAATTCACTTTCCTACTATAAACTTCATAAACATTTTTTCTAATAATAAAAAGAAATATTCTGCAACCAACCTCGCCCGTTTCCTTTAGGGAAACTCGTAAAAGTACACACACACACCCCACTGCTTTATTACGCATTACATATGCCTAATAAAACGCAACATAGCCAGTTGTTTTTGTCGATGTATACCTATCGAGTCTCTCCCCTTGTTTTGTACTTTGCCTGTGATGTTATGGCAGCACACGTCACAGTTTACTTGGTGTTGCCAGAAAAGTAATATGTATTTCACGAATCAATAACGACTGCATCCATTTGGCAATCCACTAATGATATGCGAATGACGCTCTAACCAAATTTTAAAAAAAGAATCTGTTATTTTTTTTTCGTGTTGCTTCTTTGATCTAACACATCTAGGGAGGTTGTAATCCAACTAGAAAAATTGTCTACTCCGTGTTTTGATTGAGAAGTCGCGAGTTGGAATTACATCAATAATCATAACAAAAGTAAAAAACCGCATCAAAATCCGTTGTGTAGATTCAAATATATAAGCATATAAAAGAAAAGACAGCGGAAAGCAACTTTATTTTATACTGTGTAATGATATGAAGTAATTAATGATGATGATGATGCATAGTATACATTTTCACGACCACACACAAAAACACAATAATCGATTATCCGATTAACTCATTCGGTAAACAATTCGATGGCGTAAAAACAAATGTGATATATGTACTACGACTTATACTGTGAAACTTTGTGATGATCATAACTTTTTTTTATTACCTAGCTTTGTAAATTATCCAGTGTAATATAGCCATAGTTTTTACTGTGCGTAGTTCTGTTCAATAAAGAACAACTATGGCGCCACCGTTTAAACTAGTTAATACAATAAAATCCAACTGTAAAATTAGCTCCTCGTTTTACAAGCAATAAATTTAATGGACCCCCATGAGGGGTGAGTGCAGTCGTGCCCAAATAAAATTTGAGCTGGCGACAATCCGTTTACAGCTTTTGACGATAGGTGAAATTTATTGAATATAATTTGAATTTTTAATAATTGACGATCCCTTTTTGTTTTAGTGTTATTCTGGTGAAGGAAGTACAGGAGTATTCAGCTGGGGCTGGCACGGTGGGGCTAGTCCACAAATTTAAAGTTGGTCAGCGAGCTATAATAAACTCGGGAAAGATTATATCCGACAGAGAACTAGAATACGCGACATAGCTCGTAGAATAAGCTCGCTGATGTGGCAATGTGCTGGTCATATATGCCGAAGGACCGACGTTAGATGGAGCAAGAAGGTCATAGAGTGGAGACCGCGACTTGGTAAGCGTAGAGAAGGACTCCCACCAGCCTTATGGTCAGACGACCTCAGAAAAGCTGCTGGAAAAGACTGGATGCGGAAGGTAGAGAATGGGATGTCGTGGCGCAAATTGGGAGAAGCCTATGTCCAGTAGTGGACTACAATAGGCTAATGATGATGATGTTGTTCCTAATTCAAATACTGTTACTTAAAATGTAACTCAATGTCCTCAATACTCGAAGGTGCATATAGGCAGGTAACATAGTAGGCAACTAATTCCTAGACACTTCATCTTCAGACCCACGGAATAGGTGGTGGAACCATCATAGACCATAACATACATAACATAACTTCACGCCTTTTGTTACCCGAAGGTGTAGGCAGCGGCTGTTAAGCCTCGTCTCCCCGTTATGTTTACGTATGTTTAAGGTGTCTCGGTGGCGCAGTGGTCGAGGAAACGGCTTCTGATCCAGAGGTCGGGTTCGATTCCTGACACTGGCTCACACCAATGACTTTTCGAAATTGTTTTCGGAAGTTATGTGTGATAAATATCGATGACTGAAAACTTTGCCCGACATGGCAATAGGTTCGCCACCTATTCCATTTGGGATGTAAACATAACGGCGAGACGAGGCTTAACAGCCGCTGCCTACACCTTCGGGTCACAGAAGGCGTGAAGTTATGTTATGTTAAAATGGAAAAAAGGAAGTTGAGGAAAATTCATTTACAGGTTTCAACAAATTATAAATAGAATATCAATTAGCAGTCTTTGAAGTACTTTTTTATTATTTGCTTTATTTGTGGAATACATTTTTATTTAACGTAAACAAAATTTTAACGTTGAATAAATTAAACGTATTGTTCAATAAACGTTAAATGAAAAAAAAAATGTGAGTTTGTATTTTATTACAGTTGGGATTGATTTGTCTTTGGCGCGCTTTCTTTTCAGTGTGATTGTGTTCGTTTCTCGAACACACTTCAAAATCGGTCAACCAAATTTTTGAGTTTGTTGAAAGCCGGAAATCTTTATTAAATTAATATAACCTTCAAACACTATAATTCAGAAAGGCGCCATTAAATTTGTTTTAGTGGCGATCTGGACGATGCACATGTTGATTGCCGTGAAATGGAAAAATAACTGTTGTCGTGTGGTATATTTGAAGGCTGCACACTACTCTGTTTTTATATATTTAGGCCGACACAAACATTAAACAGATAAAATCTTGATAATTCAGCCTCTGTTATATAATAATGAACCAGTAGCTGATCTGTGATTATTTATTAGTAGAATATATGAACGGTGGATCTATGAACGAGTCGAGCACCCTGCTTCTGAATCAAGAAGTCGAGGGTTCGAACCTGGGTGACAACTGACACCATGACTTTTCGAAATATTATTCTGAAGTTACGTGTGATCGATGACTGAAAACTTTGTGCCCGATATGGCAATAAGTTCACCACCATACCATTTGGGACGTAAACATAACGGCGAGACGAGGCTTTACATCCGCTGTCTACACCTTCGGGTAGCAAAAGGCGTGAAGTTTTGTTATGTTATATGAATTATATAATTCGATTTAATAATCTTTTGTTATATACTTCTACGGTTATTAGGTTATATCAGCAATTGTTGGGTAAAAAATTGGATCGTGATGATTCCTTATATTGATTTATTTTTTTTGCTAGTCATTTTTTTGAGGAAATGCTCAGTATCCGTGTCAAAAAAATATTTTTTAAAACTGTCATGTACCCAAATATTTATTCAAAAGGTAGGCGATATTGGCCTACCATCAAGTGGTCTGTAGCTTTGATGTACATATCAAAATATATTTGAATATTCCTCAGAAATTCTAGTCACATTCTGGTAACCATTGGACGAACAATCTTCGATGAAGCTTGCATATAATGTTTTTAGGCCGTTACATACTTACATAGCCATGTGAATGACATATTAATGGTACTTTGAATAAATGGCGAATAAGCAATAAGTGGCGCGTGCGATGATGTAAGCATTGAGAAACGCGTCAATTCGCTTAATGGAACTAAATTATTACTATGTTTTTGTTAATTCCCGCCTTTTTTCAAATCATCTATATTTATATCACAATTTGCTGAAGTAATTTCGAAAAGTCATAAGTGTGAGCCAGTTTTTGATCCTACAACTTCTTGATTCAAAAGCTTAACCTGAACGCCACTTTTGTTTTTATGCCTATAAAATAAACTATTTATTATTACGAATGACTACAATATTACAGAATTATGAAAGTTTCCGTATCCAAAAAAGCGGTCGATGTCTTAAATGTTGCAATTTTTCATTAATTAATCTTAACAAACGTAAATTGTATCTATATCTGGTGTACCAATTGCACTGCAATAAAACCATTAATATTATTCTCAACAACGAGTCAGTTGTTATCTGGCTGATTCACTTAACAAATATTCTGAATACTTGGAAAAAAACACACCAACCTCTCTAAAGATCTAAAAACCTAAACTTCTCGACGTAAATGAAATGAAAAAAGCTATCAACTTCGAAAAATATAGCCCTAAAATATATCTTTTAGTACAAGAATTCAAAATGGTCTTTAAAATTTGAAGTTGAAATAGTAACATTTAAATAACACAGACAAATTTGTTTCTCAAGTGACAACTGCACAAAAACACATATATTACATTATACAAATAGACAACCCTCGTCATATGTCAGCTCTCTGAGAAAATCAAACAATAAGCAAAATGCTAGTTCAATATTATTCGCTAATGTAATTCATTGTGTTATACCCAGGGCGCCACTCAAAAATCATGTCATATAATCAACTTTTACTGCATATATTGGCTCCTATCCCCTATTCGGCTGGTACGGAACGCTGCAGGGGTCCAATGGTTCAATTTATTTTGACAAACACGAAGTTTATACACAAGTGAGTGTGTAAAGTTTTTGAATTATCTTAGTTCGCTTATTTTGATATGTCGCTTCTTAGCACTACCCTAATAGCTTCCTTTTCAATACTCTTTTATTACTTTCACCTGTATGTGTGTGAGTATTTATGTAATCGAACTTTTTGATGTCGATTTTCTCCTGTTTTAATCGATCCGATTTTATTTAAACTTAGCAGACCAGTCAGACACCGACGACAATGCAATAATTTGATCAAAACATCCCATTATCCTGATCAGATTCGCCAGGATTCAGCCATTTCTGTTCGGCTAGTTCTGTCTCTCTTACTCTAATTCGAAGTTTCAGAGTTCGCATACGAGTAAGAGAGATGAGCTAGTTGGGCACTCAGTACGCAACCACAAATGCTTAGAGACTCTACTCTTATGGTAATAATTGGGTCTTGTCCAGTATACGTTCATCGATATTCCGGCAAATCCCGTACACATACCATTGCGTTATAATAATATTTAAGCTATAATAATATATCTTTGTTATATTCCGGTGGCTATTCATTAGAAAGTTAAATATAAATAAAAACTAAAAAACACGCTTTAGCTTTTTTAAAGGTATATTTATTACATAACGGCATTGATATGGAGCGCTTTTATACGATAGGTCTCGATGGCTGCGTGGTTCTGCACTCCAACTTCTTGTTCAAGGCATCCTAGATCGTGTTCTGGTTAGCACCAATGCCTTTCTGGAAGTCATGTGTAATAAATATCAAAGACTCACTAAATAAATTGTACTCGAAGTATGGCAAAAAATTAGAAGTAGTTCGCTCTTGTTACGACAATTTATTTTGTTTGCTACCTAAAAAAATTTTGTCTTTAGCTACACCTGTTATGAAAATGCATATTAAAATCAAAATAGCTTTATTTTCGCGTGTCTTCACAGATAGTTCAAAGTAGTTCGTATATACATGATTAAATCTATTTTTATGTTTAAATTACATATTAAAACACGAATATTTGAGCAAAGTGCTTACGTGGACCAAGAACACACGGACGCAATCGCCACAAGCGGCCCGTATCCGTATCCTAATGTTAGCGCAGTCATGAGAAGAACTGAGCAAGAAACTCATGTGCCAAAATTATGTAGAATATAAATCCAATAAAATTAGTATATTATTTTGTATAATACTATTATTAACACTATATACTAAAGTAACTATTGAAAGGTGAAGCAACAGGCTAAAGAAAGGTAGAGCCAAGCAGTTCGCTGCATGAATCGGCCGGCTCGACCGGTGAAATACCACGACCTCTCAGAAGACCGACGTAAAGTGGCTCATGCCGCGTTTCGTTCGGTTAGAGAGGTACCAGAAGGCCCACCCCCTTTCCCAATCCTTTCCTACTCCTTATCCCTTAAAGGTCGGCAACGCAACAGTAACACTATATGTGTTGCTGGTGTCCATGGGCGGCGTTGGTTGCTTACCAATAGGTGACACCCATGCTCGTTTGCTCTCCTATCCCATAAAAAAAATGGTTTGCAACCACCTTCATAAGCTACTGAGGAATTATACAATATAAATTTGTATAAGGACCCGTTTATGTCCATTCTTTTCGGTAAATAAAATAGTGTAGTCGTCAATTTGCAGTACTGTTAAGCACTTTACATTTACAAAGAGTAAACAGAGGCTCTGCGACCATCAGTCAAGACGCAGATACTGTCAACCAGTTAACATATTGGAGAAGAATTCTCACGATCAATCTAGCTCACAGTACACGGCAACTGGTTTTGTTATTGAAATACAAATACACGACATAGAGGAAGTAGCCAACAAACACTTTGATAATGATTTAAATTTATATATTATGCTTGAAGCAATAAATGCTTTAAAAATCGACTCGACCAACTATAACAACGTTTTGCTATAATGCGGTTGAATAATTCTATGTCATCTGTCTTACTAAACATAATTAGGAAGTAAGCGGGCCGCATAGATATCTATGCGGCCCGCTTATATCTATCTACCACACTCAAGCGACATGATAAGCGCGATTGTTGATAGTTTAGAAAAATATTATAGGACAAGGTTGTAAGGAAGGAAGTTGGATTGAAAGAGAGTGTCGGTGTAAGGTGTAAGAAAGAGCATGCTCCGATGTTTCGGACATGTAGAAACAATGGTTGATGCATGATTGACCAAGCAGATATAAAATGCAAAAGCGGATGGTTATGGGAGTCAGCGACGGCCATGACACAGATTCCATGACCAAATAAAAAGTGTTTAATGCTTGTATTTACATATATAGCTTCACACCATGTCCCTTGCGAAGAAGGCAGAGAGAACTGAGCGCCATAAGGCACGATTTACACGCCATACTCGCTTCTTTGACTTTCATAAATAACTCTAGTCATACACGCTTGTCGATTTTTAAGGTCTTTGACATCACCTTCCTTTAGGACTAATGTTAATGCTTGTAAAAATTAAAAAAACGTAAAACAAAATACTGTACAAGATAATTTAAACACCGGTCAGATATAAAAAATGTTATGTCAGTCTAATATTGTGTTTTCGCTGGGAAAATTGACCATGAGTTGCAGGTTCTCTAATGGTGATGTAATTTAGGGAAGCAGCCAACATCCGCTCATTCTAATTCAATATTACTACATGTAAATAGAATAAAAAAAACTATTTATCGTAAATGGACTATAATGGATAGGCAGCGTACCGTGAACAGTATTCTAATGCCATTGGCTGTTTGAAATGTGTACTAGATTTAACGTTTGACGACAGATTTTATGTGGGAAAATCCACTGTGTGGCCACTGGTTTATTTCTTGTAATAGACTGAATACTTACCCGATTCCACAGTAAAATTCTTGTTATGTAGAAGGCATTGAGATAAAATACCAAAAGGCTTTTACTGAAATCTATTATTTAGTTGTTAGAGTTAGTATTTCTATTAGTTCACTTTGCAATACACTTTTTTTATAAGTTCACTCCTTTATGATCTCAAAGTAAGTGGCTTATAAAGCCTCACCTTGCCGAATACTTAGCAAAACCAGTCAGAATTTTATGAGTCATCGATACTTAACATAACATAACTTCCGAAATGAATTCCGGGAAGACATCAATGGAAGCCAGAATTCTCTCCAGGACGTTTTGATTCAAAAGTGGATAAATACTGGTTAAAGTTCAATAAAAATCTGCTTTAGCGACTTATTTGATAATTGCCCGGAAAAAAAACCACCAGAAAAGAAAAATTGGCGACAAAAATAAAAATTTTCTTAGTAATGCGTATATTTACCATGACTGTAGTAAAAAATAAATGTTATTTTTTGCTATTATAAGCCGACATTATTTATTTGTAAAAAGGAACAAGAACGGAAAAACAAAGAATGAATGAACGAATGAACAAATTATTACGCTATGCGGAAACGGAAGGACCTCACGCGGCTTAATGTTAGTGGTGAGTCCCTAGCGAACCGCAACTACTGCACTAGTTTTATAATTTGTATGTTTGTTTAATTCGTGTAATAAAATATTGAAGTTATTTTGTTCTAAACTCTTTAGCAATATTCTTAATCCAAAATCTTAATTGTTTTGTTAATTGACGATTGCCTAGTTGATATCGATAGGTTCGATCTCAGCCCGATCACAAATATTTATGACCTGGCGAACTTTGTTTCGCCTCGGAAGCAATAAATAAAATATGTTTGCTAAAAAAAAGTAGCTTAAGTTACTACTTATTACACCACCAACGCGGAACAAACAGACATACAAAAATAATTTTGGTGTATGTACCGTATATTTATTCATATGAATATGGTACAAACAATTTTTATTCAATTTTATTTATATGTATAGATTAGCATGGATGTTTGAATCAGGTATGGTAGTTTTCCTACGTAATTTATGAAAACTACGTATTAGGTTATATCCGTTTTAAAATTTTCATAACCTCAGGCATCTAGTTGCTGATCATTGAAAACTTATTTAAAGCTGTATATATTGTTCTAAATAATTTATTGCTCTCAAATATTGTAATGACACAGGATGTCATATGTAGTATTGCATGATACAGAGTGTTGTAAATCTATTTACGTATTATGTTTATTATTTAATTGTATTATTACAGTTTTTACGACGACGTTTATACCCTATGATTGTAAATTTTAAAAAGAACTCTTGATCTGTATCTGGATATGGATGGACCCACTGCCCTTCATATAACCGCGATGCAGTGCTAATGTAAAATATTACATGGAACAGAGATATAACATTGTCTCTTATCTCAAAACTGTGGAACATCTGACAACATAACATAAGTTAGCGACTTTTTCTATCCGAATATGTAGGCAGCGGCTATTAAGTCGAAGTTGCCGTTATATTTACGTCCCAAATGGAACAGGTGGCGCACCTATTGCCATACACGGTGCACAAAGTTTTCATTCATAGTTATGTATCACACAAAACTTGGGAAAATAATTTCACTAAGTCATTGGTGTAAGCCAGGATTCGAATCCACGACTTCTGGATTAAGAGGGTGCTCGACCACTGGACCACCAAGACTATAATCTATATCTCGATGATGCAATCATAATTACATTTATTTTTTAATATGTATATATAATTATTATTATGCAACTTCTAATGCAATACTTCTGCAAGTCCTAATTTAATTATGACTTTTTGTATTCTTCACAAAAGTTTTCCATTCATCGCACAAAAGGTATTCAGTATGATAATAATATTTTCCCATTATCTCACGATGCATGGGAACGTAGCAAATATGTAATTAGTGTTGGTGAATTCAGTTGCAATTAGATAAAAGCAAAAAGCTAAGTATATCTATAAACATAGTTCAATAATAATAAATACTTTTCTCATTAATACCAGTATAAAATAGAGATAATATTAACGAGGATTTAGGCAGCCTTGACGCGCCGAATTATTACGTTCCAAATGGAATAGGTGGCGAAACCTATTGTCATACCGGGCACAATGCCGACAATCATCCATATTTATTACACATCACTTTCTAAAAGATGTGAGCCCGGACCGACCCGACGACTTCCTGATTCAGAAGCGATTCCTGATCACTCGACGAGAGATGAGAGATTACTTTAAAACAAGGTTCTTACGGAAGTCCTTACTATTTTAGCTATTACCTATATATGTTGAGGAGTAGCCAGTAACTACGTAATATTTTATTCTGAAGAGATGCACTTTAGCAATGCAATAGCCTGCAGGCGACGCGTGTCAGTGATGGACGCATTTCCTAGAGTAATTTACATAAGGCGCATGTCCAATTGAATTTCTGTTCCTTATTTGTATACCATATGTTAGAGACCTATTTTGATACTGGCAATTAGAAATATTGTAACCTTTACCTTTTTAAATATAATAAAAGAGAAAAAATTTACTGAAGCATAAAATTAAAACAAAAAATGCGTAATGCCTATAAAAAAAGTCCTTGTGACACGTTATTTTAAAAAGCGAACACGTCACCAAACAACAATACATCAACCAAAACACTCCATTCACTAAAAAGCAAACGGATAAAATAGGAAAAACAAACGCTTTTAACACAATCACTCCCAATCTTTAAACAATGGCCGGCTATATCAACTTTCGCTTATAGAAATTAGTAAACAGTATAGTCTATTTTTATAACTCTTTTTGTGACGAAACCAAAATTTATGTAGGTATACGTAGATACTTTTTTGTTGGTGAAATAAAATGAATTTGTATTTTCAACTCACTTATGTACTTAACACGACATAACTTCACGCCTTTTTCTAGTGCAGTGCAATGCCTCAACTCGCCGTTATGTTTACGTCCCAAATGGGATAGGCGGCGAACCTATTGCCATACCATGCCATTTTTTTAGTCACCGATTTTTATCATACGAACTTTCGAATTTCGAAAAGTCATTGGTGTGTGCCAGAATTCGAACCTGTGACCTCTGGATTCGGAATCCGTGTGCTTGACTACTGGATCACCGAGACTATTCAAACAACTCACTTAAACAGGTTACAATATAAACTTGAACTTATGGAAGCGAGAGCTGGGTATGGCAGAGTGTGCATGAAAGTAGGATAAACGCGGTTGAAATGAGGGCAATGCGCAAAATCTGCGGAGTGACCCTCGCTGACCGAGTCGAAAACAAGGTCATAAGGAAGGAAGTCGGATTGAAAGAGAGTGTTGGTGTAAAAGTAAGAAAGGGCATGCTCCGATGGTTCGGACATGTAGAAAGGATAAATGATCCAACATTGACTAAGCAGATATACAATCCAAAAGCGGAAGGATATAGGAGCCATGGACAGCCAAGACATACATTCCATGACCAAATAGATCAAGTTCTGGAGGAAGGTGAGTTAGGAGTCTCAAAATTCGACGTGCGTGCATGAAAAGAGTCATGAAAGTCAACGAAACGAGTGAGGTGTGTAAGAATCGTGCCGTATGGTGCTGCGTTCGCTCGGCCTACTCTGCAAGGGATTTGGAGTGAAGTTATGTATGTATGTTTTTGATTAAATCTAGTCCCGATAAATAAATTTGCTAACATTCCAACAGACAGTCTGTTGATTTTAAAATTTGACTGACTTTTATATAATCGAAAACAAGGTCCCATTGGTAATTTGAATGGAGGCAATCGGAAGATAATTCAAATGATAATAATGCTTAAAAATGCACGTGTTTTGGAGAATTGTAAAATCCAAACTAATGGTTTGGACACAATACACACAGCGCCTTCTAAATTTTCTAATCTAAGCAACTAAATACTTGTGTTATGAAAACAGATATCAATAGATATCATCATCATCATCATCATTAGCCTTTTGAGGTCCACTGCTGGACATAGGCCTCCCCCATAGAGCGCCACAACTGCCGGTCCGTTCAATCATGGGGGGGTTTTTGCCATAATCGCCACGCTTGGCAGGCTGGTTGGCGATCGCAATAGGCTGTATTTTGTTGAGAGAGAATGCTGCTGCCCATCTTTCTAGCCTTTCCCTTAGTCGCCTTTTACGACACCCACGGGAAGAGATGGGGTGGCGGTATTCTAAGCTTGGTTTATAACTTATGATATTCCTAGACGTCATACAAACCATTCATCTCCAAGTGTGGTAGGCTCAACATGTCATCCTTTTCCATTCTCTTCCATCACTCGTTGTTTCACAATTACTTCCATCATACTCATATCAACTTTTATTCAATTCATCAATCGCTTTATCGGCCTTTCTTTACCTATATGTCCATCCGCAGCATGTAGTTTTAAGAATACATTGATGATTTTGGATCTATACACGGATTCGACAGGTATTAAATCCCATGTTATAACGGAGTATTGGCGTAGTTCTCATAATGTAATCCCTTCACACCTACACCTACACAAATTAGCAGGTTAACACCCGCCCACGAGACAACAGAGATTGCTATTCGACCTACTTTCCAAATATAACTAAACATAATCACACCAATAGTCATTGGCTTGGGAAACGAATCGTAAGTTAAGTAGCTATTTGAAGTGACTCCCACACATGAGACTCACACTGGATATGTATGTAACCAAATTTTGAGAGTCTATCGTTTTAAAAAAATGACTAAGCAGATTTGTAGTGCAAAAGCGGAAGTATGTGTAATATTTAAAACAGGTACTTCTAAACGATAAAGATCGCGAAACCTGCTAATCCAACGGAGCAAATGTTTTATTAGGTGACTTAACAGTGGAAGAGCCACGCAGTTTGCTGCAACTGGCTGGCTCGCCTGGTGAAGTAACACACGACCTCTCAAAAAATCACCGTAAAGTAGATTTTGTCGTAATTCGTACAGTGTGAGAAGTATCTGGACGCCCAGCCCCTTTCTCCTTACTAATCCAATCTCATCTCTGCTTCATAGTAAAGGACGGCAACGCAACGGTAAGCCTCTTGGCGTTTAGATGTTCATAGACACTAATCACTTACCTTACCTTACTGAAAATAAGGTAATGCTGTCTACGCCCTTAAAATACATAATAAGGACACGAAGGTACTAAAATATTATTAAATTATATAAATGTAATAGCAATAAGATAGGCCGACAATATTCAATAAGCACTTCACGTATTCCATACTCCGTGCTCTATTATTGTGCTTCAAGCATAATTTAATCTGCCAATCTACAAATTAAATTGATATATTTAATATCTATACTATACAAAAACATATACAACATAACATAACTTCACGCCTTTTCTACCCGAAGCTGTAGGCAGTGAGCCAGGATTCGAACCCGCGACCTCTGGATTCAGAACCGGAGTGCTCGACCACTGGACCACCGAGACCTTAAAAACCGAAAAAAACATATACATATATATATATAAAAATCAATATTAATTTGTAATAAATGAACATATTATATTCTATTCTAGAAGTTTCAATTTTTTTAATTCTCTTTAAGCAATACAACGTATCCCAGTTCTCTGTTAGAGAGAGCAATAAATACTGCTTACTATGTATATATTAACTCTGTTGTGTTGTGTGGACAAAGATTCTTTTTCATTAACGGAGCGGCTACATTTAGTTTAAGATTTTCTTAAATAAATAAATGAAACATACAGTGAACACAAATAATATATTTATTAATACTGAAAATGGACTGAATATTATCTAAGTTTATGTTTATGTTTTATGTTTTGATTATATATTATGTCGTTTCTGGTACTTGGGTATAATAAATTACATGACTTCAACTTTGTCACGTTTTTCACCATTTCCTCCTCTTAGACATTATACAAACCATTGCGGTTTATCTCAAAAACGCTGTGGATACATGAGGAACATAAAAAAATGTGAATTTCACATTTACACTCACTGCTCCAGTTCTCTCTCCAACAAACAAATATTACAAACCATACTAGTATCCAATCAGCCAATCCAAATAGTTTTATTTTCTTTTAAATTAGCGAGTTAAAATTTTTAAATTATGCCATATATGCCCTTTCATTTGATACCTATATTGTAGAAATGCATTAAAAATATTTGCTCCGCCATCTTGGATGGTCCGTCATATTGGATTTTGAATGATGTCATATACACCATATCGTGCACTGTCATCCACACTCACTAAACTATACATGAAAACAAAATTTCTGCTCAGTCGGTTGAAGATATTTACTTTAAAATTGCGTTCAACGATTCCATCGGAACATACAACATACTTAATTACTTACATACATACAGTTCATTTTAAATAAAAGCTTTTAATAATAAAAAGGAAGAGATTTTATATTTGTTTGTATTTTTGTTATAATATTATTACAGTTGGTAACTTGGTGAGATGACGAGACTGTTTTAACGGCTAGTTGATTACACTTTTGTGGTATATATTCATTACCGGGACCAGGTCAAATGTAATTAGGGAGTGTTAATAATATCCATATCTGCGAATATTTATTTTTAAAAGATACGGATAAATATCTGACAGAAGTGATAATACGTAAAGAATGTAAGCGGTGCCAGTAGCCAGAGTGACACACCTTTTTGCTTTTTGTTAACCGGTACCTAAATCGTGACCGAAGTATGGCATGATTAGGTGTAGATATTTACAGCTGCCTACACCTTTGCTTATTGATCTTGCATATCGTTTATGTAAAACATGGTTTGTATTTTATTAATTTACTAGTTGTTACCTGCGACTTCGCCTGCACAGACGCCATAAAGCAAAAAGACTATGCCTGTGCCATTATAAGAGTTAATTCCTCATCCCCAATTAGTATATAAGTAATAGCGTGATGATATTTAGCCTATGTGTTGACCCGACCTCTTGGCAATATTCATGCAAAATTGGATATAAAAGCATGCAGTACTTTTAAAGTTTATCCGTAACAAACATAGAGATGAATAGACAAAAAAAAAAAACTAAAAACCATATTTTTGGCTTTGGTATCGATTGTAGATCATATCCCAATTATTCTAAAAGAAAATATTCAATATAGAGTTTCAACTTTCCTCTGATTTTATCATGCGTATGTATTTTAAATTTCACCACCTGTATTTAGCTCAGATATTTTACATAGGGTTTTGAACGAACCGTTAAAATGATATGAGTACTACTTAAGTTTCATCATTAAAATTAAATAATAACAGAAGTCTGCCTGTGATAAAAAAAAATTGAATTTATTAAGACACAATTTTGGTTGTAATTGGATATTACCTACCAGTGGGGGTCACACATACGGCCGGTTAATTGTACGCCCTTGATTAACTTTAATTAGAAATTTTAAAAACTCGTTTCCGACCCCTCCTTCGGTCGTATACAGCTGTCCAGCGCTATTATACGCAGGTTGGAAACATAATAATCATATAATAATCTTCTCGTCTAATGTGCAAAATGATGATTTGATAACGTTCAGTTAACGAGCATAAAATAGTACAATAATAATGGGAATTTCATAAAATTAAACACGCTTGAATTTCCTAATGTCGTAGGACTAAACAGCTTTCAAAGCCAGTATTCTATTTTTAATTATTAAAATACTGACTAGGACAATAATATAAAAAAAATCAGAGTCTCCGTTCTGAACTGCTATATTTTTTGGGATTAAAATACTTGTTGCACTTTCGTCGAAGCTTATGCTATATGTTTTGTTATATGATTACGTGCTTTTAAGAAACAAACGGAATAATCAATATTCTCCATTTAAATCTATTATTATCAATTATCAAAAAAAGTCTCGGTGGCGCAGTGGGCGAGCGCACGGCCTCTGATCCAGAGGTCCGGGGTTCGATTCCAGACACTGGCTCACACCAATGACTTTTCGAAATTGTTTTCGGAAGTTATGTGAGATAAATACCGATGACTGACAAACTTTGTGCCCGGTATGGCAATAGGTTCGCCACCTATTCCATTTGGGACGTAAACATAACGGCGAGACGAGGCTTAAATAACAGCCGCTGCCTACACCTTCGGGTAACAAAAGGCGTGAAGTTATATATGTATGTATTATGTAAATTTATTATTATATTCTCCAAAATCTCATATATACATATCTACACAGATAAATAAAAATTGGAGTGTTTGTATTATGTAAGCATTTATTATATCTAATATCTAAAACGGCAGGACCGATTGTAACATGATTGTACGGATAGATAGCTGATAGGATAAAGAATACATAAGCTTTTTTTAAAAAAAATCTGTTATTAATATTACATTGCTACGTAGATGAAGTCACGGCCAGAGTTAGTTGTTTCCTATATTTTAATAGTTAATTCGGCAAAATGTCATATCGAAGATGGTGGCAATGTTAGATAGTAATTCTCTATTGAGTGACAGTACCATATCCTGAAATACGTCGAAAGCATCACAATGACAAACATACAATGTAGTGTTAACCAACTTTGATACTCATGTTCTAGCTGTATACCATACAGTTACACATGTCACTTGATGATTGTATGGTGTCGTCTGCAACAAAAATACCTTCATATACTTATAAACAAATCACATAGAACAATATACAAATAATCAACTGATTATTTTACATATTACAATAAAAACCATGATATTATATTTAATAAATACTTGACGTTTATTAACAAATCAAAATTATTAATCATTACCAAAATGGTATTCATTATATTAGGACTGTGATTATTTTTTATTGTTTATCAGTTTTACATAATTCACCCATATTTCATGTGTCCTAAATACATTCCTTGTAGAATCGACGACGCTCCAGTGACAATTGAGTCCGGTGATTAATCATAATTCACAATTAACTCCATTTCCGTTTTTAATATTCTGGAACTTTTGATGTTTTTAAAAGCAATTACTTAGGTGTAAAACTGATCTATTTAACTACTCTTTTACTTACCTGCGTGAACAGGCACGTTTCGCTAAAGATGTTGTTCTCATCATCACTTGATGATTGAATTTAACAATGATAATGCTTTCTAATATTCCCCATTGTGTATAAATCGTGAAGCGTCATGTAAGTATAAAAATGTCGTAACTGTATGTCGGCAAACGGTAGCAGCCGCGACCCGTTCGTCGGCGGTTGCAAAAAGAAAAAAATAAAATCGATAGTTTTTTTTTTGCTGTGGTACGTAAGTACCTATCTCGGAGAGATGTGCCGTTATTTATTGTCCACCAGATTACGCACATTATGTAACGTGCTTTTTCTGCTTAAAATATTTATAGATACAATTTTTTTTCTGACTTTTCATATTTGTTCTTGGCCTATAATAAAACTTTAAAGATTAAAAAAACTATAACAACTACGCAACGTAAAAATGTATGATAATTGACACTATTTGAAACTTAATTTGATCGTGGTATTTTAATGTATATAATAAGGTTATCATAGAAATACTTCCGCGTGGGGTCATTTTTATTGTTATTTATTCATCTATGTAATTTTAACCCATAATCAAATATGTATAGGGAAATTCCATTTCTGGTTACGAACGTGAATCGCTATGGGGAAAATTGAGAAAATCTCTTAATGGAAATGAGCTTTCAAAATGAATACCAGCGAGGCTTATTATATAGCCGTCTATTGAAAACACGCATAGATGGCAGCCATGTTGCTTTGCGTCTCATTTTTATCCTGTTTACAAGAACCAGCTGCTCCATTACTGGTCCAAACTCATAAAAAGTGAATAGATAAAAGAATAGAGACGTATTTTTAAATTTAATACTCAATGCTCATACATTACTAGATTTTCACAATGAACAATATATAGGTATCTATATTAAATTAGAAAACAGTGGTAGAGCCAAGCAGTTCGCTGCATGAATGGGACGGCTCGACCGGTGAAATACCACGACCTCTCAGAAGACTGACGTAAAGTGGCTCATGCCGCGTTTAGTTCGATGAGAAAGGTACCCGGAGGCCCACTCCCCTTCCCCATCCTTTCCTATCCCCTATCCCTTAAAGGTCAGCAACGCAACAGTAACACTATATGTGTTGCTGGTGTCCATGGGCGGCGTTGGTTGCTTACCATCAGCTGACACGCCTAATCGTTTGCCCTCCTATCCCATAAAAAAAAAGAAATTTTAAACACATTGATTTCATTTATAAATTTTCTTTAATTACATATCTATACAAACATCAGCCAATGGAATTACAACTACCCAATAATTTACAGTCTTTCCGATTAATACTTAAAACATTTCTCATTAAAAAAGTTAATAAATATGAAGAAGCAAACATTTTCAAATGCGAAAATTTGGTATCATCATTGTACAAAAGTTACACATACGCTATCAAGTTTATAAAGTTCTATATATTATACTTATATATATATTTACAATTTGGGACGATTTTCGTCTATAACAAAACATTTAGCATTTGCCTAAGGCTAAAACTAAGGCTTACAAGTTTAGTCAAAGAGATCCATTTTGAGTTTAATATTAGTGAGGTCTTTTATACCAGGTACGTTTGAACAGTGTGCTGAAATACTATGGACTGTGGTTGATTGTGTCGTCCATGGAAATCAGTGGACGAATAGTCTGAATCAATTGTAGAATAGATATGTTCAGAGAGAGGGCGGTCACACGGAGATCGTTCTGCTGAATTCGCAGACTTACCACACAAAGTCTGACAAGTACTATTTAACACCGAAGCGTCCATTGTGTAAGTGTTAGAGCTTCTGCCATAATTGAGTCTTTTTAACTTTTGCCCGTGTCGTTTAGAAGACGGCATCGCGTAACGTAACCTCTCCCAAAAACGTTTCTCTTTCCACGTAATTTCCAGACCCGTTTTGAAATATGATTTTAATTCCGGATCACGCGGAATGAACCCTACACTGACTACTATTAATTTATTTGGATGTTGTCGTAGAGCTTTCTGTAAAGCTTGTCTGAATTCTATCTGTGACCATTCCGTTGTAATAAAGTTCTTTGTGAGTACTACTATGATACGCCGCGATGCTTCTGTCGCTTCGACCACTAAGTCGGGAAATTGTGCGTAGGTTGCCTCAAACTGCGGCACATCTCTATAATGAAGGCAGAGATGGTAAGATGGATAAC
This sequence comes from Euproctis similis, assembly GCA_905147225.2. NCBI lineage: Eukaryota > Metazoa > Arthropoda > Insecta > Lepidoptera > Erebidae > Euproctis > Euproctis similis. The sequence goes on from LR990105.1 coordinate 14,185,388, forward strand.
CTGTTTCCAGTTCCCGAGCAAGAGACTCAATAACAAACTCGTCATCCTTAGGACTATAACAAATATATGCATCATAAAGTTTATCGGCATCCTTGAAAGCGCTCGATAATGGAGATAGCTTAATTCCACAATTAGAATACAACCACATTCTACAAGCGTATCTAAACGTAAATACTAAAGCTAATATCAATAAAATAAGCATGAACCCAGTCAAAGCCGAAGCTAGTAATGGCAAGTTCTGGGTAACGAATAACGCGCTTATCACGGATGCATCACTTATTTCACTGCAAACTGTCACATTCAAGTGCAATGGCTTCTTGGATGGGTTCATGTTCTCATTCACACACCATAGACTATGAATATCGATGATTTTTTCAACATTCTGCGTTACATACGTCAAGAAACCTTGCAAATATTTACAATCACAAGACCAGTTATTGCTACCGATATACAATGTTAGTAACTTTTTGTTATTGTCCAAATGCCAAAGACCGTAATTTACGAGTCTATTTCCATCCAAACGCAAAACTTCTAGTGCTCCCAAAAGAGAAAAAGTTTCATTCGAAATGTACTCGATTAAGTTACTTTGAAGATACAATTCTTTTAAGTTACTCAACTTAGAAAACTCGAGACCCCGTAATTGTTTCAGTTTGTTATTGTCTAAATGTAATATTCGTAGATCTCTGTGATTATTGAATGTATTATTATCAATATACACAATATTACTTGAATTTAAATACATAACTATAGCTCTTTGCATTGAATGAAAAGTAGATTCATTAATTTCGTTAAAAACGTTACCATCTAAATATATATGAGTGGCATCGAGAGGAAAGTTGAGAGGTAAAGATATCAATTGTTTAACAGAACAATCAACAACGCTCGTGCTCTTTGAAGAATCGTGATAACAAGAACAATTAATTGGGCACAGTGTTTTACAGTTACAATTATTGAAATCGCAACAATGACATTCAGTAGGGCAGTAGTTGTCGTATTTACACAAAAAGTCTTTGATGTGAAGCGAACTGACCGGCAGATACTTCACGCCGCGCACGTACGACTCCTTGCAGATAACGTTCTCTAAATCCATTACGCGTGGATATTCTCGTGATGTTATCGAATTAATGAGCAAAAGCCATTTCATTGTGCAATCACAACGAAAGGGATTACCGCTGATATAAAACTCGGGCAATATTCGTTCATCGGGCACTCTTGAAACACGCAAGCTATTCAGGTCTAAACTTTCAATTTCATTGGCATACATATCGACACGAGTTAAATTCTTCTTCTCCAGAAATGTATCAGTCTCGATGCTCGAAATAAAATTATTGTTTATAAACAGAAGCTCTACACTATTCGGAATAGACATTGGCGATAGAGTAACTAAACGATTGTGACTCACGTCTAATGTTTTGACATGTAAATCCTTTTGGATTTTATAGTAATTCCCAAGGATCTCAATGAAGTTAGCGTGTATGTCCAACCATTTTAAACTGCCAGGAACGAATGCATAATCAAACCAAACCAGGTGATTTTCAGATAAATTCAACCATAATAATTTAGTCAACGCAACAAAGACCCCATTTATATCAGAAATATAATTACCGTCTAAGCGTACTGCCTCCAATTGGATATTTTTTTGAAAAGTTTCAGTCTCTATTGACTGGACTTTATTTTTAGCCAAATTAAGCACTTGTAAGCTCGTCAAGCCCCAGAACATGCCAGCGGTAAGATTTCCAATTTGATTGTCAATTAATCGTAGCCCAGTCAATTGCGAAAGGTTTTGGAAAGAGCTATTCGTTATTTCAGTCAATAAATTTTCCCCTAAATCTAGCGATTTCAAAAACGGTAACTGCAATACTGCTTCTGGGACTTTAGTTAATTTATTAGAACTCAAATCTAATTCTTTTAAATCGGAACAATTACGAAATGCATTTTCACTTATATAAGATAACATGTTGTTGTTTAAATTTAATTTGTTTAGAATGAATAAGCCGTTAAACATGTGATCTTCTATTGTTTGTAACTTATTTTGTCCTAAGTTTAAAGTATGCAAATTAAAAAGTGGTGAAAACGCATTATCCTCTATAGAACCAACTGAGTTATTATACACATTCAAAATTTGTAAAAAGAACAAGTCTTTGAACATGTTGCGGCTAATACGCACGACAGCGTTATGGGATAGGTCGAGCACGATTAATCTTATTAGACCACCAAACGTTTCATCTTCTATGTGGTCGCTCCTCAATTTATTCGTCGAAAGATCTAAAACGAGCAATTGTTCCAGTTGATTAAATATTCTCTTCGGCAAAGTTTCCAACTCGTTATTATTAACATAAATTTCGCGTATTTCTCTAGTATTATAAAATAATCCTTCTGGTAAATAACTAATGGCATTATGAGACAGATTCACAACTTTCAACGAAAATAAATCACTAAACACCTCACTTGGCAGTTCATTTATCTTATTATTCTGAAGGAATAATTGTGTCAGTCGTCTTAAATGCAAAATTTCCGAATCAGCTGGCAGCGACATGATGTCGTTATGGCTCAAGTCAATATTCTGTAGTGTGGATCCACATTTGTGCCCGAAGCCGAGTTCATCAACAAACTTGATTTTGTTGTGCGTTAAATTAAGAGAAATTATATTTTCCAGCGTGCAAAACAGGTCTGACGGTATCTTTCTGATATTGTTATGGCCTAAATCTAAAGTATGTAGTTCCCGCAAGCCATTAAAAGCTCCCAATGATAGCTCTAGTTCTTTGTTATTGGCCCACTCGTCGTTCATTGTTCGAATTTGCAAAGTTTTCAGACCTCGCAGACCTTCAAACACGTTGCCAGGAAGACGTAGTATTTTGCAGTCATTTACAGATATCTCTGCCAAACCTTGCAATCTGCCGAAGTGATGGTCTCGCAGCGTGCTCTCTAGCAGAGCCTGGTTGCAACGGATCGCGAGTCGCTCCGCTCCATCCGAGTGCATCGAACCGACGACATCCCTGTCCGACGACAGTGTTCGTACATTGCACTCCACCAAACCATGCTCATCTGACACACGGAAACATTCATCTGCATCGTCGGGCGCTTCCGTAAGCACCGCGCCCATCACTAAACAAAAGAATATCGCGTTAATTATCATTTTAAACGGCACTGTGTCCATATCATTTTCAGCACTTGTCAGAATTGAGTTTTTATGAATGAAACTCGAGTTCGTATCTCGCACACGGCCATGTTCATTTGTTGTAGACACGAGTTTTACCCGAGAACGACTCGATAAAGTGTACGATAATTAACCGTAAAATAAATAGTGTTGTGATTGCGCGACACCGTGAACTAACGTGAACAACACGCGATCCCCCCGCAGTGGCGAGGCCGCAACTGCCGCGACGTAAACTGCCGTGCGATGAAATGCCATGAGCCCATGAATGCGCGCCGCTTCGAGCGAGGGAACCCACCGCACCAGCATTTCTCTTGACATATTAAGTAACCCCCGTAGTTATATTATAACTTTTACGCAAAACGGAAACCGTTACAAAACTTTGTTTTTGTTTGTTCAAATAATTTTCGGAAATCAAGTTTTTGTTTTGCATGATGAGTTTTCGTTTATTGTCTAGCAGATCAAGAGTGACAGTCTGACAATAATAAAACAGATGAAACAGGTTATATCATATGAACTCATATCAATACATACATTTATTATAAAAGTTCGAAAAGATATCCAGACGCTATAGACAACATAAAAATTATTATATTTTATGTGAACTATAGCCCTTTAAAACTACCTAAATAAGATTTGTTAAATTCGTTATCCGTACCACCTATTACATTATGGGTACCATTATTTTTTCACATAACATAAACTTAATATAACTTCACGCCTTTTTCTATCGGAGGGTATAGGTTACGGCCACAGAAATAGATCAAGATAGAACGGCGAATAGGCGTGGCAAGCGTGCTAAAACCATGCACTATATTGCATGCTTTTCGAAACTCGCTCTCATTACGCAACGAGCGTTCCTGCCCTGCGTTCAGGACGTAAAAAAATAGATAAAACGTCACATATATGCCTTATTGTGTTGTGGCAAATTGTAAAAACAAAAGTAGTGAAGCAAATATGAAAAAAGGAAATATTTCGTATGATCAGTAAGTATAGAAAATCAGTAGAAAGTATTTTTTTGAGATTATAAATTATTGTTTTACTTTTACTATGTTCAATAATTACGATCACAAGTTGTATATTTTTTCGTTATGATAAATATCCATTGCTGTCCGCATTCAACGACGCTCGTATACAAAAACATTGCACGCATAAATTATACGCGTAATGTACGTCGAATCGCACGAAATACACAATACACCTGCCAGTTGGTCGCTGTGTCTGTTAATCGCTGTGATTGGTCTTCGGATGTTAGAGATGGGCACTCCATGTATCGTTGAGTCTTAGGACTTATCGATAAATTAATTCAATAATAATTCGAGTATCAGCTCATGTCTTGCTTTGTCCCTACTTTATTCTAACACCACAAATTTCAACCAAAGTGCTTCGTAATTACATTGGCAGCAGTTTATTTGTGAGTATAAGTTTTCACCAATTTGACCAATCGCCGATGGAAAATCATCTCGTTCTTCTCAAACGGGCAGTAACCGAGGTATATGTCGACGTTCGGCTTCGTTATTTAACCAGGACTGTGAGGCCAACTCTTACAAAAAGGCAAATATTTAATAAATATGTATAGTTTAAAGGACAGTAAAATATTTATAATTAAATTTTATATACTGTTGGAAAAATATGTTTTAGGTATTAATATGTCGGATTAAAGTATTTAACATGTTTTACTTTCTATGATTATCGTTACACAAAATCAATAAAGTTGGTACAATATAAAAATAATAAAATTAACACACGTTGCCTATATTAATATCGATAATCTAATGAGTGTGTCTCCTAACTAGTCGCCCCGCTCACAATGAAAATGACGTCACGCTGTGGGCGTGGTTTTTCAAAAAAGTGACACGCGCGAAATGTATGGAAATATGACATCGCAGCCGTTCTATCTTGATCTATATCTGTGGTTACGGCTGTTATGTGGACATACATCGTTGCCCCACTGACTGGCAACTTTGCGCCAGATATATGTCAGATGTGGCGTTGCCAGTCAGTGAGAGCCCAAAATCGATCCCACGACTTCTGAATCAGAAGCGGGGAGCTCGACCACTGGACCATCAAGACAACCGTCAGTTTGCATAATTATATTTCGATATTTCTCAAAGTAGGTATGTCAATACATCCTCAATACGAGTATAGCACGTTTTCAATCCCGCCACGGTTCTTGGTAGCGAAGCAGCAAATATTAAAACGTTATACAGTGAAGAGATTTTTATCAACCCCGTGGTTAAGGACCTCCCCCAGTGGTCACGGCGTGCCTCCGAGTGCATGCTGCGTGACAACCTCGACGGATCTGCATTTATTGAGTGAGATGTCGTGCTCGGGATAGCAAATACGAGAGCCAGAATGGTTGAACCTATTGATATCTAGACCAAACTTGGCATGTTAATTATATGGCAAGGTCAACAGTGGTAGCATAATTATTCGGTTTTCACTTTTGCTTTACTAATGTTCAGATAATATTGTAATCCCAAGAAACAGCAGTTGAGAGTATGAGTGTCTTCGTACCTATGAAAATGGTAATCTCGTCGCGCGCAATGTTATTCGCACCACCAGGTTTTATTACAGGGCCGTCCCCATGCCGTATTGAAGTCGGTGCCAGTAAAAAGTTACACCGTTAAGTTATACTGTCATACAACTTATTACCTACATTACGTTACCTAGGCTAGTACCGACTCCAAAAATAAGCGACATTCTATAATAGTCTAGCAGTAAAGGATTTACTTTAATAAGGAATTATGTTTTGTACGTTGATATATGTAGGTATACAAATTATGACATTAAAACAACCTTCAGGATTATATCGCGTTTATTTATTACTAATTTTATTTATTTCCCGACGTTTCGAACTCTTTACAGAGATCATTTTCACGAGTGATGAACAAAAAGATGATGATCTCAACTTACTTAGAAGAAATAAGATTATTAGCTAATAATTAAAAATAACAACTGTTACCTATTAAATCATATAACAAAGGATCTGTACAAACCAATCGTTTTTCTTTAGTAAATATATCTTTTATATATTTTTTTTTTGTTTCATGGTCTGATGTGGGTTACCAATAGTAAAAGTCATATTTTTAACATCAACTTTTTGATTTTTATTTCCAAAAAGTGGGTGCTCTCTGTATCAATGAAAATAGCTTTTGAACGACTACCATCTTTTTGTTCATCACTCGTGAAAATGATCTCTGTAAAGAGTTCGAAACGTCGGGAAATAAATAAAATTAGTAATAAATAAACGCGATATAATCCTGAAGGTTGTTTTAAGGTCATGAACGTGATTCGCGAAAGTCTTAGAGATAAATATGTATACAAATTAGTTACGGTATTTATCGCTTTTTCGTTATGGAGGTAGGTAATGTTCTTCCTCTATTTAATGTTGTCTTTTTGATCTTGTCGTTTGTGTTTCAAGAAGTCGGTTTAAGTATTTTTATTAGCTTTTTATTAGCTTCACCTGTATGTATGTTTGTATGTTTGTATATTTGTATGTTTGTATGTTTGTAGGTTTGTTTGTAACCGACTTCTTTTTTAGTTTCCGCTGATTGCCACTAGATGGTGCGATTTGTGAACTATGTAAATAATAGTTTAAAAAAACTAAAAAACACGCTTTTTATAGAAAACCGAACTAAAAAATAGAAAATAAATTTTAATGAATTTAAATTAAGAAAATAGTTGTTTCTAAGATTTTCGCGAATCTCACTCATTGATTAAAACAACTTTAGGATTATATCTACTTCTAACTTTTAGGATATTATCGAAATGATAATCACTCTACTCATATCTGTCAATAAAATATTTATAACTATTGACACCATGCACCCCACGCTTTTTTGAACGATAGATGGTGCGATTTGTGAACTATGAAAGTTCATAAATCGCACCATCTAGTGGCAATCAGCGGAAAGTTTACGTTATCAACTTGAAACGAGTTCCTTATAAAAGTCACAGATGGCGCTATTCCTCAAATTCGAAACTAAGAAACGCGCTTGTTTTAGAAACCCGAACTAAAAAATATAAAATAAATAATAGTTTAAAAAAACTAAAAAACACGCTTTTTATAGAAAACCGAACTAAAAAACAGAAAAATAAAAAAAAAAAATTTATTTTAAAAAAAGCGTGGGGTGCATGGTGTCAATAGTTATAAATATTTTATTGACAGATATGAGTAGAGTGATTATCATTTCGATAATATCTTAAAAAGCACCCCACGCTGTTTTTAAAATAAAATATTTTTTTTTATTTTTCTGTTTTTTAGTTCGGTTTTCTATAAAAAGCGTGTTTTTTAGTTTTTTTAAACTATTATTTATTTTAAAGTAATTTTATTTGTACTTTTGTTTGAAAGTTGCGCCAATAACTGAGAGGATAAGAGGAAATTGCATTGCGTGGTATGCGTATGTACGTAGCAGGGATGATACACATGTTGCAAGAAGAATGATAAACCTGAATGCGGAAAGAAATAAGAGAAGAGGAAGACCAAAGAAAACATGGATAGATTCGCTTTCACATTCAAGACAGCGTGATGAAAGGTAATCTAAGCTACGCGAATTTTAGCTAGTAGTTTTGTGTGACGATTCTAAGTACTTTGTAAAGTCTAAGGATTAAAGATATTTTGAATTTGAACATTTTTTGTTTCCATAACAATTCCTATGCCCCAAATATACGCAGTTTCATGCCATATCCGACTATGGCTCTTTCGGTGTAAGGCTCATACATATATATATACGCATGAGTCCGCATGACTGGCTCAGAGACATGACTTACTTTTCAAACTTTGTTAATTCGTTCGTCGCTTCAAAGGCATATAAGAATATCAGGTGAAGTAGAGAGCCTGCAGAAACGGTAAAGGGAGATCGTTTCTCGAAATCTACGACTGCAGTGTTTGTCCCCAATGTTTATTGGTATTTTGGCCCTTTCCATGTCAATGGCATTTCAAAGTTATAACATTCATGCCGAAATTTTCGTTAGTCATAAAATTAGATTAATAAACAAGAAAGTTTGTTTTTCGTTGCTCTTATAAGTTAACTTCACTCCCTTTTCTACCCGAAGGCGTAGACAGCGGCTGATAAGCCCCGACTTACCAATTAGTTACGTCCCATCTGGGCTAGGTGGCGAACATATTGCCATACACTGGGCACAGTGTTGTCAGTCATCGATGTTCATCACACATAACTTCCGAAAAAAATCCGAGAAATCATTGGTGTGAGCCCGGAATCGATCCCAGGACTTCTGAACCAGAAGCGCGAGGTCGACAATCGATTGGACAATTGAGACTTCAAATATTTTATTATATTGAATATTTCTTAGTCTGTTAATAAATCGCTAACTTTAAGGCATATTGTTAAATGTTGCGCTACAACTAAAAATGATTATCACACCATTTCTAATCAAGAGGAAATTAAAACAAACACAATTTACTCGTTCTCTTTATTCTCTAGACTTAATTACTATATATTTACAAAGAAACTGCAGACAATGGCAAATCAATTCGTAGTTATTCATTATAACTAACATATTAAGCTAGAAATATTAATAGTCAAAACTGAACGCGAGCAGCCTTTGAAAACTCTTCCAATACATTTCATTATTAACGAATAAATAAGTTAAATATTTCTAATATACTGTTGTGATGTTTAATTAATTAACTTGTTCCAAATTTTCTAATTAAATCAATAAGTTTGGCATAACTAAATGCCCAGCACAATTCTGGTTTTTTTATAAATTAACACTTCGAGAAAATATAAAACAATCAAATAATATACAATTTACCGAGGATAAAATTCAAATTACAATGATTGTTTACGATGTTTAAAAATTGGCACATATTGGTACTAGTTTGGTGTTCCGCTTACTATGGTGGGGTAAAAAAACCAATAGGAGATAGAGATTCCAGAAGAGGGTAATTCCGAGGTCAAACTGGAGGGGCCTTATCGATTGCAAATTGTAGCTACTGGTATCATGCTTATACCGTCGCATATGAGTAGTTGCAAATGTCACAAATTTCTTAAGGCAACAGTAAATTCGCCGAGTCAGATAAATTTTAGAAAAAAAAATCCTCTCAGTAAAAATAAATGTCAAGAAAATCTATGACACCAAAACACCAAAGTATCCATTCAGAATTATGACCGGGCACAGAAAATTAAAAAAAAAAATACAACAGAAAATTAAAAGATATGCCACTTATTATAATGTTAGCTGTTCACTATGTCATAATGACGTGTTTTTTTTTATTGTTTGTTTTATTTTTTAAATCAACACCTCAATTGCTTAACATAAATACGTACAACTTGAAATAACCAATCAATTAATTGAACTAAAAGAAATTCCTTCAAGTATCCACAGGTAATATTTTCACTTCGATACATATTCATAACTTTGGCAGAGGTACAATAACATAACATAACATAACTTAACGCCTTTTGTTACCCGAAGGTGTAGGCAGCGGCTGTTAAGCCTCGTTTCGCCGTTATGTTTACGTCCCAAATGGAATAGGTGGCGAACCTATTGCCATACCGGGCACAAAGTTTATTATGTATATATTGTCTTGATCTACAATTATTGGATAATAATTAATTTTATCTTAAGAATTATATGTTTAGTCCGAAATAATACAGATTACACGTAGTTATACCATAGCTTTTTTTTTTTTATTAACTTATCCATACAAGAATTTAGTAGAGTAGGAGTCCAACTATTTACTACTAATATAACTTTATACGAGGCCCAATATTAATTTCGTATTTAACAAATATATTATAATGTCATTTCAAGAACTTTAGTAAACACATCTACCAAACTGTGTTACAGCCAAACATTATCAGGCAGGCTTCTGTCTAGATGTGTATGAAGATTTTTTTAAATGGCAACTTTAATATTCTACTATCTTATAACGCATAAGTACTTGAATTAATTACTGTAAACGACCATTTTTAATTCAAACAAAATTGGATTCAAAGACGAGATTTTTTTTAATTTTCAAAAACATCTATTTGTATTATTAACTATTAGTATAATTTAAGCGAGCATTATAATATGTGCTATCAAGGCCACGGTGATAATTACTTTGTAGATGCATTATTGATTACACATTTATTTCTTGAGATATCTAATGTGTGACGTTATAAAAAAAAACTAGAATAAAATACTAAACAAATATTCGGTCACCTCATCGCGTGTTCCATAGTATCGTAAATATTGGTTACGACAAGATACGCTTGCGCCTTCAAAAATTAAGAGCGTGAAGGTATAAAAAAATAACAAAGTATACTAGTTAACAAAGGATATCAATTATTTAGTTGTAGATAATAGCAACGATACTGGCATAACATATTATTATAAAACTCAGCTATAAAAAAGAGGGTAGTACGAAAATTTAACAATAAAACTTTTTAAAATTGAAAGAGAATAATATTTCAAATCTGCGCAATCTTATTTTCAAACTAGCCCAATTAAAGCTAATCTTCCTGTGGTAAAGTTACATATTTCAAATTTTATGGTATCCCAAATTATTGGTTTACGAAAAGAGATACAGCGAAGAAAGTGAGTAAGATATATAATAATCTTCGCATCTTACTAGTTATTTTCTTTCTGCCTACACGGCAATTGACTTGGTGTACAATTGAGTAAGTAAATACACATTTCTATACAAAACTGTCTTCAAACACCGATATAAACCTATGCACTCCAAACTAAACAGTGTTTTGAAGGTGAATGTAATATATGTGCCACAAAGTATATAAAGGCAATAGTCTTGATCAGTCAATATAACTATTTTTCTATTGAGAATATTAACAATTACGCAATTCATATAATGAAATATGATGCGTATTGTTAACTGTCGTATTCATCTTAATTTATTAACGCGTCATTATTGGTCAACTCACAAATCTTTTATCAGGCAAAGTATTCTAGTAATAGCCTTCATTAATCAGATTCATATTTTTTTTTTACCAAATTATAATCACATACAAAATTAAATTAGTCAGTTTAATGGATTATCTCTCTCATATAACCGACACATTCTCGATGATCTATAAAATTTCACTGTTAGATGAATAACAGCTAAATGGAAACTAAAAAGAGCTTCAAGCTAATACAAATAATATCACATGCAGTCCGCATTCTGCATTTATAGTCACAAAACATTTTAAACCTATCACAGGCATAGTAATTATACTAATCCTACACTCTTGGTCTGTGAACAACTGTATAACATTCGTATATGCATGTTTTAACTATTACTGCTGTTACTAAACCATACATAAAAAGTCACTATTTCACTAAACACCATTGTTTTCAACTCACGTATTAGGGTTGCCACTTTCAATAGGTTCTCAATTTTCAATACAGTCCATCATCTTGGTTTTGATTTTCTTCAGCCTTTTCTTCTTCAAATAATTATGTCTGAGCATATATATTTAGGCTATTCTTCCATGATGAAGTATAGAATACACCAGCAAACTCTTTTCAAATCCGATAATGACCATATGGGATTTACAGGATTGCTTTCAATGTAAACTTTTGTTACTTCACAAATGTATTGATTACAATCGAAAAATGTAAGCAATATTATATTCGACGCAAAAACAATCTGACTAAACAAAGGCCCAGACAGAATAATCGATTATCAATCTGGCAAGTGGCAACCCTACGCCCACTGTGTTATTGGCGATTTAGTCTCACTTCACTTATTATCCAGGGCTTGCACGTGATCGACGCGGTCTCCCCGCGCGTACCTCGACCACATTCTATTGTATAACATTTCTAAGCCGGTCGCGTATGCCTTGCAGTCGAACAACGGACTCTCCATGCGAGCCGTCCATACCTTTGCGCGGATTGCTTTTAAACTGAAAGCAAATTAAACATATGTAAAACTGTAAAATTTAAACTAAACTTCATGGGTGCCATCAACACTTAAAATTGAGTTTTAAACTATCTTTTAAAAATGAGAATGGTAACAAGCAGCTCAACAAAATCTATAAGAGTTCCTGCCACACAATAGATCTTAATATTAAACTACTAAAAGTTTACTTACTATTCTCTGTCAGTGCCCAATCTTACAGCTATATCTTGATATTCCTGCCTCGTTCTTGCGATCAATTCAGGGCAGCCAAGAGTGTTTAATTGAGATGCTGCCACTCTGCAATTATAAAGAAACTTAATCACCACACACATCACAGATTCTTTTAATTTGCATAACTTATTTAGAGAATATTTTAAGTTTTTCATTCCATTTAATGTATGAGATACACAATCACAGGTAAGAAATAGTCAATATAATTTAACAATATATGTATAAAGTACCTGGATGCGAGAGTCTCTCCGGGCAGTGTAACCACTGGTGTGCCAGTCCACAAAATGTCCATACTAGTTGTGTGCCCGTTACAGAGAGGTGTGTCGAGACACACATCAGCCAGTTGCCCGCGACGAACATGCTCTTCTTTTGCCGCCACGTTCGAGAAAATTATTCTGCCCGGTGGTAAACCTGACAACGACATTAATTGCTATAACAATCCTTAGCAACACTTTAAAACATCTAATCGTACGTTTCAAGCATATTTTCGAAATTATGAAAGTCTGCAATAAAGTCGACAAATTCATTCAATAAATATTACCTATAATGGTATAAGATTAGAATTTAACAGTTAGATTTAGTGGTTTTTAAATTACCTAATTGTTGTGCAGTATTTTGTAGATTTGGCTCGCCCACGGCTGGGAAGCGCAACAGCCAAAGTACGCTATTGGGTACATGTTTCAATATGTAGACCCACATATGAAGTGTCAACGGATCTATTTTGTACAACTGGTTGAAGTTACAATATACGACAGCGTCATCGGGCAGCCCGTACTGTTGTCGAGTAGTTATCACTATAGATTGTGGCACCTCTTCACCGGTCGCGGCTTTGTTATTGGTCTGTGTGGTCGCCAAGCCATTTTGTAAGATAACTCCATTTACAGATGTCTGTAAAATAATTATTTTATTAATGCATTTCCGGTATAAAATCATCAAAACGGTAAATTTATCTAGTGTTTTTAAATAAGTCAAAAATTTAAGATGCGATCATACCTGTACTTGTCCTGAGGCAATCATAGTCTCAATGGGTGTCGTAGTCGGTAGCTCGGCAACTTTCAAAGAAATTTCGACCGGCCTCGCAGCTCTGACCACCTCTTTGATTTCTTTAATGTCAGTATTTTCAACAAGCGGTGATAAATCAGTAGCGTTTATGACCGCAACGTTATCTGCGACACTGCCCAAGTTGTTGTGGGACTTAATCTTGTCACTGAGAATTAATCTCTCTTGTAAATGTGGGAACATTTGCCTGTGATCACCAACAAAATACGTGTGCGGCATGTAGGCCAGTTTCTCACTGTACTGACTCGCCAATTCCAGTGGCGATGTGAGTGCATCAGTAACTAAATAGTCCATATAACTGGCACCGCTTGTGCCGGGATATCCAAGCCACATGACTTGTACTGGAGCCGGACGCAATGCAAATATTTCGTTCCTAGCTCCTTTAGTGTAGCCGTTCATATTCACAAGAATATGTATACCGTCACCATAAATTTTATCAGCCGCTTTACCGTTACACGGCATCTGCGATAGATCAATAAAATGTTCAGCCTCTCTGGCAATCTTAGATCTGAATGTGGTACCATCGTCAGGGCTCAACGCGTAACAGAATATTTCAACTTTGGTACGGTCGTGCAAACCGGGTATTGATTGCATCAAATGCGACGTAGGATGGTTCCCAAAGTCACTGCTCACATAGCCAATACGTAGACGTCCCGATAGTTCTCGGGGGAATTTGTACAGTGGCTTGTGAAGAACTTGGACTTTCTCTAAACATAGATTAGCATGGCGTGCCGCTATCGCTTTTCTAAAGTCATGTGTCAATGGATACAACATAGAATGATGTGGATGTACTGAGGGTAGTCTATTTTTATCCAGTTGCTCAGCCACGATACTGACAAGTTTTTTCATGCGGGCCTCATAGTCGGTCCAATCGCATACTATTTGCAAACAATGTGCCAAATTGCAATAGGCGTCAGGGAAGTCCGGTTTTAATTTCAAAGCCGTCCGATATGACTGAATAGCTTCGGGAATATTTCCTGAATCTTTGTGAATGCTAGCAAGATTGCTGTGCGCGTCTGCGAATGCTGGATTGATCTGTATAGCACGAGTGTAACACTGCAGTGCACCTGCAACGTCTTGCATCTCTTTGAGTGTATTGCCCATGTTACTGTAAGCGTCAGCAAACGTCGGCTGAATTCGTATAGCCTCCTTGTAATGCATTAGAGCTTCATTTAGCTTCCCTTGTTGTTGTAAAACAGATGCCAAATTACTATGAGCCGCAGCAAATTCCGGAAATACTTCCAATGCCTTTAAGTATAATCGAGTAGCCTCTTCGATATAACCTTGTTCACGTTTGATGTTGGCCAGATTGTTAAGTGAATCTGCATGTGATGGACACAGTCTCAGAGCCGTATTGTAGCATTCCTCGGCGTCAACCACCTGGCCTTTCTCTTTAAGGGCGTTTGCCAAATTACAATACGCATCAGGGAAATTTGGTTGCAATTCAATGGCCCGCCTGTATGTGTCTATTGCCAAATCAATCAATCCTTGTTCATAGTAAACACAAGCCAAGTTTCCATGGACCACAGCATTGTTCGGTGACAAATTCAACGCACGTAGATATGCTGCCACAGCCCTATTAAATACGAAAAGGTAACACATATAAGTTTGATTATTCAAATACTTGTTTCTTTCCATTATGTGAAATATCTAAACGAAAACTCACCTATCGAAAATTCTTGCTTCTTTGAGTACGTTTCCCAAATTAATATATGCATCCAAAAAATTGGGATCAAGAGCGACAGCCTTTTCGAAATGATGAATGGCCAACCATATCTCACTCTGCGCATTAAACACGCATCCCAAGTTACTCCATGCGACCGCAAAATCCGGCCTCGTTTCTATTGCCTTCAAGTAACAAGCCTACACACACAAAAAGAAGACATATTAAAATCTGTACAGACTTCTGTTTTATATAATGAGCACTGAAATGTCAATTACGCCAATATCTTTGATTACACCTTAGCATCGAGCCATGATGGGTGTTCGGTCAGCTTCGGTCCAAACGCGACAAACCGCCACGAAAACCCAACATTGATCGCGAATAATATAGACTAAGTTACGCAAAATGCCCTAGCCCTAGCGAGATATATACTACGCCGAATGCCACACACATCAGTAGGAAATGCAAACGAAAACGATTGTGTAAACGTTATACATTTACACGTCCTTACAAAAGAGATACAGAGCCAAAAGAGAGTCGAACAACAAGTGAGACGCTTCCACTTCCTAGCCGATGAGAAGATGACAAAAATGATAAATCAAATTAGCACGAATTTTGTGTCCAATATTCCCTGTTCTTAGTTTTATTTTCTTGCAAACCTTTTCACTTTACCTGCAGCAATTTTGTTGTCATCGCGGCGTGAATTGATTGAGTTGCGTACGAACCGTAACACAGCTAGATACAGCAGCTGTCACACCTACACTTGCCTTACCAGACAATACCTTGTGAAAATATAATAGAAATTAGTTGATTTTGAGTCAATTCGTTTCACCCGATCGTCTTCTTATACAAATTTTATTGCAAATGATATATGTATATATGTTTGAGGATCTTTTCTCACGCTGTCTTCGAGCAGAGTCTTATACGACAGGCATAATGAGGATGATCAAATCATATAATACAAAAACACAACAGACTACATCTGTCGCTAAATGAAAGAACACTACCGACCTCACGGATCCTCGTTAGTTATAGTAAATAATAATCCACTACAAGCTCAAGGAGTATGATACTGGAACTAGGAACTAGAAATGAAGAGAACAGGATTTAGTCTCGTCTAACTTATCTACAATGACGAAATAAATTAGTACACTCTCATTTCCTGCTCAATACACCATACAACATCGTGTGATGCCGCGCTTTTAAAAACTTAAGTTGTAAACTCGAAACAAAGTTGGCGTGGCATAAAAATGTTGTACAGAAAATTGATGTTCACAATACGCTGGTGCTATCACAAAATATTACAAAAAACAAAACACATTCTAACCATGAAACTTTTACGTATAGAACTTCATTTTCAAGTAATATGCATTTATTTGGTTTGCAACAATCTTGTAGTTTAAAAATTATTGAGTCTACGTAAAAATATCTTCGTTAGTAATCAACAGTGACAATAACGAATCACATAATAAACTAAAAAAAAAGTACAAATAACGTAAGAAATATCTAAAAATATAGGACAATAATAATATGTAATATTTTGTGATCTTATCGTCGTAAAGCATTGGTGACGATTACTAAGTGGCAGAACAAAGAGTTCGTCACCAATTTAATTCACACAAAAGTGATAATGGTTTCAACTAGCTTCAGTTCTATATACGATAAATTTCTTAAACATGAATTTAACAAAAAAATAAGGACCTTAGTTGAATCCATTACTACATTATAACATACGCAGATGTGCATTAATCGGGGGTCAAATAAAATGTACGCAACAGCAAGATACGCTTACAGAGCAGAGAGTGGACTAATTCAAAACCGCACAAAAGGAACTCGTACAGAATCCTGTTAACTTCGAGCCAAAGGAGAAAATAGAAGCGGATATTGTATTTACCTTAGCCTCGTCCAAGCGCCCAAGCGCTTTGAGCAAATTACCCAAGTCGCTCCTGACGCAGTAAAGGTCCTGAAATAAAACTTCTAATTGAAATTTAAATTCGTATATTAAAAACTTACTTCCTAAACTTAAATCCTTTGCGGGGTAGGCAAAGAGAACAGAGCACCATAAGGCATAATTCTTACACACTTTACTCGCTTCGTTGACTTTCATAACTCTTTTCATGCACGCGCGTCGATTTTTGCTCCTAATATTACCTCCCTCTAGAACACGTTGTATTTGGTCATGGAATGTGTGTCTTGGCCGTCCTCGAATCCTACATCCATCCGCTTTTGCATGGTATATCTGGTTAGTCAACCAAGTCCTTTCTTACTTTTACGCCGACACACTCTTTCAGTCCGACTTCCTTACAACCTTGTTTTCGACAATATTAATATCATTTCTAAATAGGTACTAATACATTTTATTAAACACATTATCTTTTTGCTTTTGCACTTATTAAACCTATTGTATTTATTAAACTTTGACAACCACTTAAATATATCAAATTAATGTTTTGGGAAAATTTTTACCGGTTTAATAGTAATTCTTATCTATATAAACTCATCAGTCATCTTGAACATTTCAGGATTGTCGGAATAATGGTCATTTATACTACTACTAAAGAACAGATATTAATATATTACGAGTACGCTGACTCGAACAGCAAAATTACACATGTAAAAAATAAATAAATACGTTTCTAGATAGTTTTACGTGGTTTCATTTGGACCTTAATTAAAATTCGTGTTCGGGTAGAGTGTGAGATTGACTAGATTTAGTTGGATCTGGGGAGATATCGCTTTCTGGCAATTTTTGGCAAAACTGTTGATTTTTTTTCAAAACATTCTCAAATAGACACAAACAATTTTATGGACAAAATTAATTATTAATACAATTGTTATATAAATGGTAGTAGCATTGTTTGTTAAAGTATTAAGTAGTATTTTATTAAAGAAGTAATATTAAAGATAACTGGTATTGTTCACGGCCAATGTGATCCTCCAGGTTATTACAGAATCTAATATAGATGTTATGCTATGTAATATTATCTTACCTCATGTACACAAATGATTATTGATAAGGAAGTAAAACATGTGAGGTTGAAGGGGGTAATATCTATGGATTTACTGTACCAATTTTGAAGATTCTTTCAGCTGTATAAATCCACTGTAGAAGTTTGTTTAGGATATGAGGAATATCAAAATTTGAAATTATATAGCCTATTATGTACACACACACGTTCAAATTTTTAAGCAATAATCAGCATTTCTCATTCCTGGCATCAATTGCCATAAAAATAAACCAATAAATTTTCCAAAAATTAAACATACATACATACAACATAACTTCACGCCAAAACCCTTGCGAGGTAGACAGAGAGAACAGAGCGCATAAGGCGCGATTCTTACACGCCTCACTTCGCTTCGCTTCTTTGACATTCATAACTTTTTTCATGCACGCCCGTCGATTTTCGAGGCTATTCCTTATTCCTAACATCCCCTTCCTCCAGGACCATTGTATATCTGCTTAGTCAGTTTTGCATCATCCATTCTTTCTACATGCCATCCATTCTTTTTCCAAGCCATCCCCTTGCATGCAGCATGCCCTTTCTTACTTTTACACTGACACTTTCTTTCAATCCAACTTCCTTCCTTACAACCTTATTTTCGACCCAGTCAACGAGAGTCACTCCAGATTTAGCGCAATGCCCTCATTTCTACCGCGTTAATTCTACTTTCATGCACACTCTGCCATACCCAGTTCTCGCTTCCATAAGTTAGCGTTGTGATCAGTATTGCATTGGGGATTCCTAGCTGGGCTTTTCTACTAATATTTTTTGCGCCCAGGAATCTGCCCAATAACTACTAAACCCTAAAAATAACTAAAAATAAGTGAAGAAGGATCTGTAACCTCAATCCAGATCAATGTTTATAATAATGCACTTGTATAACGGGTTGTAGGTTCAAATACCGGTCCTAATATGATTATTCTATTTACACAAAAAATAAAATTAGATTTCTGTAAATTATTTGTGTAATTTTTTTTATGGACGGGAAAATTGCAAGCGGGTCACCCAATGATAACCAACTACTGGCGCCCATTGACACATGCAACACAGATATTGTTACAGTTGCGGTGCAGACGTTTAAGGTGGTAGGATGGGAATAGAGAGGGAGGTCTATGGATACCTCTCTCACCGAACGAAACTCTTTACCTCCATATTCTGAGAGGTTGTCGTATTTCACTGGTCGAGCCAGCTGGAGCTAACTGTATGGCTCTATACTGCATTAAATGACTAAAATAGAACTTACAGGATTATATTGTAGTGCAGTAACATATGCCTGCACAGCCTGTTCCATATCGCCAGCTGCCACCAATGCAGCAGCCAGGTTTATATATCCATCAATGAAGTCGGGCTTTAGTCTGACGGCGTGACGGTAATTCTCCAGCGCCTCTTGAAGTTGACCACGTTCTTTGTACACATTGCCCAGGTTACTGCACAAAAATATTCATAACATAACTTTTCTGCCTGAATGTGTAAACAGCAGCTATTAATTCTCGACTCTAAGAATTTTTACATTCCAAAAGCTAGGAATAGTGCCAGAACCTATTGCCTTACACCAGCCACCAATGTGTCAGTGACTGATATGTATACAAAAATATTTATATTTATCAGTAAGCTAGCTGCGTTAATGGTACTTTATTTTAAATCAGATGTTTTGCATTAACACATTCAAGTAGTTCATTTGGTAAATAACCTTCAAGTTTATGAATTGATTATGATCATTTAAATCTGTAAAATTCATAGCTAGAACAAGTACCAATAACTAAAATCACCATTTAATTGAATAACAGACTGTTGATCAAGAGCAGTTCTAATGATAATGAGAGTTAGGGTACAACTAGACAAGACTAATACACCTATAAATGTATACTAAAATAATAAATGATTCAGATTGATATTTTTTTTTTGTAAGATAGATAAGTAAAGAATTTATCAGATGAACACTATTTTACGAGCATACACTGTAGATTTTTTCATAAAATTTATTAGCATAATATATTCAAGACTCATATTTACTTACCTATATGCCTCAGCTAAAAGTGGGTTCTGTTTTATTGCCAATGTGGAAAAATGAGCAGATTTGTCCAACCTCCTACATTGGAAATGAATGGATGACAACAGGAGTAGAACTCCTGTGTTTGTAGCATCTTGCCTCCACAACTGCATGCAATGCAACTCTGCACTCTCATAGTCACCAGCTTGATATTCTCTGTGCGCTAGCTCCAGTAATCCTGGTGTAATAAATACAAATTATTTGAGTTAGATTTTTTATCAGCATGACAAATAAGTTTCCAGCCAAGAAGGCAGCACATAGTTTTATAAGCTAAGGATTTAAACCATAATATATATCCTATTAAGAAAGAAAACTAATAAGTAATTTAGTAAATATAAATATGACTTTATTAAATGTGTTGTCTTTAAGTGTGTTTACTTCTTAATCATTGCCAAATACATTGTTGCAGAGTTTTTATGATACAAAGTATAGATCACTTTTATTTATGACATATTAGATTTTATTGGAATTATGGAGAATTATTAAGAAACTAAATCATTTTGATCAACTAGCAACTGTACACCTTCCCATTATATTTAAACAATTAAAGATTGAATGAATGATGACTAGATTAGGAAGAAATAATGGCTTGCATTGGGAAAATAATCAAAAGACAGTACATTAACTTTCTGCAGTAAGTTTCTTATAATATAGACTATACAAATTAGATTGCACTATAAGCGGAATACCCAAAAAATTTTAAAGATGGCTAGGTATGGGTTAGGTATACATATAACACCCCCGTCCCGTGAGAATTTATCTGTTTGAATTTTGTTTGGATGTGAAAATATGCAATTGAAAATATCTAGCTGCACACAGTAATCTTCCAGTATCTGTATTATTAATACTCATGACACAAGACTCTTCTGTTCTAGATATTAGGGAGATTAATCTTAAAATATAAGTGGGCCATAAATTAGATATACTATTTATATCAATAAGTATCATATCGCAATCTACGGCAAAAAATCATGATGAAGCGACTGTAACATAATATTATTATGTTTTGTGATTTAGAACTACGTCGGAAATTTTTGACATAAAAATATTCCATAAAGCTGCATAACCTCACAAAGCCATTATGGAAAGTTCCGACAATTTGATAAAAAATACATGTTTATGATTATTTATAAGAGTTCCTATAAATAAGTAACGGAACCAGGAAGTTATGGGCAAAGTTATTTATCGGCAACACAATTTTTTTGTTAATACAATTGGTCATTTTGCTATAAATATCCCATAGGAAAATTCCGTAGCATTGAAAAACAACGTAAAATACCCAATTTTATATAAAAACGAATACTGACCGACAGTAGATATTTGAATATCGGACATCTTTAATATCACTGCATTAGCTCCTGCTACGCCAACAATTTGCTGTGGCTGTGGTTGTGCGTTGTGAGTTGTGACAGCTTGAGGTACGGCAACGTTCGCTTGTTGTTGCATTTTAGTGATCATTGCTACAATTCACCAAAATTATTTTACAGTACATTGGAGTACAGTATCCCCTTTAAAAATATTTATTTACCTAGATATTACCATGAGGGAAAGGAACTCAACAAAACGCATAGATACGTTTTCTCACACTGTAAAAACAGACCACAGACTAATCGTAATGAAACAGTAGAATTCAAGTAGAATGTGCTTTACCATAGATACGCTTTACTTATAACCAGCTTAAAAGCACAAAGCAATAAATAATAACTTAGCATAGCTTTTTATAATAAACGATGAATCTATACGTATATAATATTTAATAACATTGGAGTGTCTGTTTCTAATACTGAAGTAAATAATCGCTTTTGCAGTTCCGTGTAGTACACGCGTATGAATAGGTACATAGACAAAAATAACATTGCTTTCCAATTTTTGTCAGTCTGTTAGTTCCGTCCGGCTAATATCTAAAATGGCCGGAACTTTTATAGTTAACTTTGATATAAGCTACTTAATTTAAATTACTTACGTTACTTTTAATTGAACTCGGGTTTTAAATGTTATTTAAAAAACTGTCTTATCACGAATTACTCACGCATTAATCCTTGTGCAATATATTTACAGCGTATAATTTAATAATTGTCGGATATATTACAGATTTAAACATAATATAACTTCACGCCTTTTTCTACCTGAAGGTGTAGGCAGCGGCTGTTGTCTTGTCTCACCGTTATGTGCACATGGGTTGCCTAAAAAACTTTTGTCGCTAGATATGATTCTTTCGAATACTGAACTTCCACTCAAATCTGACAATTAATAAAAGGCTACTTAGAATTTTAAGATCGCTCACATTTATGTGGTATACACAAACGTCATTTAACCTATAATCGACCATGATCACTTCACTAGTCTTCACTTCACTTCACTTCTTATTATTGGCTTCGCATACTAGCTAATGCGACTTAGCCACTCTCTTCATTTTCTACTTCGAACGCTTCAGACAGAAGAATTTGAACGGATAGGAGGAGAATATGACCAGTTAAGATGACCGCAGGATTTCTTCAACCAGCGTAGTAAATGAAATCAGAATCCTCCTTCATTGGCGCGTATTTATAATGACTGGTTGTTATTTATATTCTGCCCGGCTTAGTTGCATTGATGTCATAAACCAGAGGAAACAGATGAAGAAAGGATTTAAATAAACAAAATTTCGATTGAGTATTTTATGACCCATATGATTTAAACATTCAACTACTTTCTACCTACAACAAAAAGAAACAAACACTATTACCAATTACTACCAGAACACTTATAAGAAACGAAAATATGAATTTTAAACTAGAAATAATAATGTTATAATTATTTACTGCTACAGTTTACAAGAAAATACTATTTTTTTTTAACGAATTTACATAAGATGTACCGTACTGTATGTGAAAAAATGAGAGAGAGTAGGCATTTGAGAAATGTAGGACGAGGAATTTCGGAGGGAAGGACATCATAGAGGGATTGTCGCAATCTCGGACATGAGAAAAAAAGGTGATTGACATTTCCTTCATCTAGTCCGCATTCGCAAAGAGATGAATTCCTGATCCTGAGCTTAGAAAGAAATACAGGGGTACAGGAATGACCAAGTCTAAGGCGGCAAATAGTGGAAACTGTACGTTTGTCCGCTTTACATGACCTAAAAAACCATGGAGATGAGGGAATGTCCGATTGGACATCGGCGTAATACTTACCTTTGATTAATTTTGATGCATTCCAGGCAACAGTCCATGATTTATACTGCAGCGACTTAGCAAGTAGACAAAGGTCCTGGGAATAGGTTTGAAAATGTTCTAGAGTGCCATTCTGTATTGCAAATCTGGCACAAGAGTCTGCATTGACGTTACCAGGGATTCCGGAGTGACCCGGGATCCACGCAAGTACAACTTTTATATTGAGTTGATGGCACTCCAGAAGATTTTGTCTGATTTTAAGGATTAAGGGAGAAAGAGATCTCGAACGGAAAGGATGGGAGAGTACAGATTGAAGACAACTTTTAGAATCGGAAAATATTATGGAATTATTAAGGTTATGCGATTTGATGAAAATAATAGCTTCCAGCACTGCCAGAGCTTCGCCAGTAAAAACAGTAGCAGAAGAAGGACATTTATAACTAAGAGTAATTTTAGAAGAGGGTATCCATACAGATACACCAACACAACTATCCGGCGATAGTTTTGAGGCATCAGTGTAAAATTGATGCCACCCACTAAAGTGACGGTAAAAATTATCATGAAAGGCGCTGTGGGCACCAGGGGTATGTTTGACTATTCCAAAATTAAGAATGATGTTGGGATTAAGGGTTAATGCGTCATAGGGAGTAAGATATATTGGATTCATCGAAAACTGGTTTATAGGGTTGGGAAGTTGAATGAGAGTTCTAAGACTATGGAGAAGGCAAGGTAATTTATTTTCAGAATTGCCAAAAAGTTCTAATAGATAATATAATTTTGGAATAAGGGGGTGATTTTTGTTCTGAATTAATTTAAAAAGGAAACGATCAGAGAGAAATTGCCTACGAAGATCCAAGGGAGGCTAACCATATTCAACCTGCATTGCATTGATGGGTGAGGATTTCATTGCTCCCAGGATGATTCGTAGACATTTGGATTAGAGTTTAAGAAGATTAACGAGATTAGTTTTATTACAGAAGTTAAGAAGAAAAGAACCATAGTCCAATTGACTGCGTATTATGGCATTGTACAAAAGTTTTTGAGTGTACGGATGCGATCCCCACCAAACACCTGAAAGGCAGCGAAGGATATTGATACTCTTTTCACATTTTTGGACTAAAGACGAAAAGTGAGGGGAACCAGACATTCTAGAATCCAATAATATACCAAGGAATTTAACAACATTGGATTGTGGAATGATCTCGTCCTGAACTGAAATAGTTATACGGGGAATAATCCTTTTTTGGTGAAAACTACAACTAAGCTTTTCGATGCTGAAAGGCATAAGCCATGTTTAGCTAACTAGTCACTCAGGTAGCTGAGAGCCCTATTTAAGCGTTCAGCGGCATCCTCAATAGAAGAGAACGTTATGTAAAGAACAAGATCATCCGCGTATTGAACAATGTGACAAAATGAATTTACAACCAGTTCGAGATCATGTACATACAGATTAAATAGGAGAGGGCTAAGAACTGAGCCTTGAGGCAAGCCTTTCCTGACAATTCTACGCGGGTGATTGCCAAAATTGGACTTGACGACAACAGATCTCTCACCTAACAAGTTAAGGGTAAATCTAGACAACTTCACGGGAATTCCGAGCTGAGAAAGTTTATTTCTAAGAACCGGAAGCTGAACATCATCATATGCTGATGTTAGATCTAGAAAAACCCCCGTTAAATATTTATTTTCTTTAAAAGCAATTTGGATTTCAGTAGTAAGAAGGCTGAGATTATCCAATGTGCTCATTCCTTTTCTAAAACCAAATTGAGATTTAGCTAATAAACACCTGCTTTCAATCAGCCATTCTAAACGATGTTTGATGAGCCGCTCCATTGTCTTAGCTAAAGTAGAAGACAATGCTATATGTCTGTAGCTACTTGCTTGGAGAGGATCTCTACCGGGCTTATGAATTGGAAGAATAATTTGAGATTTCCATTGACTAGGGATAGCACCGTTATCAAAAAAAGAATTTATTAAGCAAAGGAAGATATCTTTAGATTTAGGGGATGACTTTGCAAGGAAGGAGTAAGGAATACCATCTATACCAGGAGAAGTGTCTGTCAGTCCGTCAAGCGCGAGAGAGAGTTCACTAGAGGAAAAGGGATGATCAAAATCGTCTCGAGAGGGTATAAAGATAGGAGCTGTTGGCAAGGAAGCCAAGGAGGGAACAGATGGAGGGGCAAGTTTATCCAAAAAGGCCTCAATCCAAGATGAAGGATCGTTGGCTGGATATATTTTGGATGTTATAGGAACCTCTAAAACGTCTTATTTGATCCCAAATAAGTGAGGAAGGGGTTGTAGGCGATAAAGATCTACAGAAGTTAGTCCAACCGAGGCGTTTTTTTTTCTTAACTAGCCTGGTGAATTTAGCTGCAGAATGTTTGTATCTAAGAAAGTTTTCTGGAGACATAACCCGATTGTAAGCTCTCTCCGCCTCTTTTATCTCCGCTACAGCCGCAGTACAATCAGAGTCCCACCACGGGGGGGAGACTTTGAAATCTCTAGCAACCTTTTTAAGAGGGACATGAAGAGAGGCAGAGAAAACAATACTTTCGGTATATGCATTATAGCAGGTAAAAAGGGACTCTTTTATATTACGTGGAAGTGAATCTAGCTGTCTGTCAAGGGTTGCAGAGTAGGACTCCCAGTCAGCACTAGAGAGCCTATATCTAGGAAGAGCGGATGAATTTGTAGGAGGAGAAACACGATAGTGAGGAGATAAGGATAGAACGATAGGAAAATGATCACTTCCATAAGTAAGGGGAAGAAGTTTCCAAGTCATATTTAGGAAAAGAGAAGGAGAACAAAGAGAAAGATCCACGGCACTTTTTGGATCTTGAGAGGGGAGAACCCTGCGGGTAGGAGAACCATCATTGAGGAGGCATAATTGAGATTCGTCAATGACATCCATTATGGAAGGGCCAAAGAGATCCGAGTGGCTATGACCCCATATAGTATTATGGGCATTGAAATCCCCCATGACTACCATAGGGGAGGGAATACAGGAAAGGAGGTGAAGAAGATCAGGGATTAAAGCGGAATTAGGATGTGGAATATAGATGGATACATAAGATATTCCAAGAGAATTGACAGCAACGATGTTGAAACCTGGGGGGTGAAATGGAAGGAATATTTGATTGAAAGGAAGGGAGCGTTTTATGAATAAAGCACTACCTGCATAGCCATCCACATTATCATCCCGAAGGCAGGAGAAACCTGGAATACGGAAACGAGATCCAGGCCTCAACCATGTCTCCGAGACAGCAATGATAGATGGGGAACGAATGTTGATTAAATGGGTCAGTTCATGCTTTTTATTTCGCACGCTCCGACAGTTCCACTGTAGAAGGATCACTGGATCCATGTTGAGAGGTTAGGGATACTAGATGAGTGAGTTTGGAGGCAACGTGGGACGGTAGGTTTTGAGGATTTGAAGAAATAAAATCGATTAATAAAGATAAAAGAGTTTCTAAAATATTTTCTCTTTGAGGAAGAAGTTGGTGGTTGTTTAAAGCACAACCGTTTGGCATAGATGATGGAGGATGAGAGGTAATTTGCCTATGAGCAACTCTATCATATGCTTTACCCATTGGGATTCTAGTGTGAGTAGACGCGGAAGATGACAGTTGTAATCGGGATTTTTGAGGAGTTGAATGAACAGGCCTAGGAATTTGATGAGCTTTGGAGAGGGAAGGAAATGTAGGTGAATCTTTAGCTACCTCGGAAAAAGGGCGAGATACAGCAGAAAATTGTGATGAGGCTTCTTCATATGAAACTGAGTTTTGGGGCATTACAAGTTTTATTGATCTCTGTCTTTCACGCTCTGGACAGGCATTGCTCGTGGCGAAATGCCGACCAGAACAAAAAAGGCAAGAGGATTTGGATTCGGTGACTTCACAGTTTTCCCCAAGATGTTTTTGAGCACAGCGGAAGCACCTAGATTTAGACCTACACTGGGCCTTAGTGTGACCGTATCTGGAGCAAGAATGACACTGGATGGTCGGATAAATGTATATTTCAACAGGGAGAGACGTATAATACAAAAACACCCGAGACGGTAGGGATTGGCCTTGAAAGGTGACCACCACTGACTGAGTAGGGACCCAAGTAACTTGACCTTCATCTATTTTTTTTCTGTTTAATCTACGCGCTTTTAAAACTTTGCCACAGCCAGTAGGTAGGTTGACATCTTTCACACATTCTTCCATGGAAAGATCTGTGGGGACTTGCCTCACCAATCCCATTCTGGTCACATTGAAAGTAGGGACGGTAGCTACATATTTGCTCTGTAATAATATGGGAGAGGTAGTAAAATCATTAGCATCTTCAGCAGATTTAAACTGAACTGAAATTTTATTTCGTCCGACTCTTTTGATGCCATCTGTACAAACATTTTTCACTTTGTGGGTGGTAAGAAATTGGCCAAACTTAATAGGACGGATAGACGTGCCCGTTGCTGGATCAGGAGTAGAACGAGAAACATGTACGATAAAAGGACCTTTGTCTAATTTGGAATAGTTATTAATAGCTCCTACAGTATAGGACGGGTCAGAGTAAACACTTTGTATCGAAGGGGTAGCTGAATCAGGGGAAATAATTTGTTTTTTAAGCGGATTATTGTTATTTGGCTCAAGTCGTCATTTCATAGCCGTGCACGATGTACTCGCGCCGCCTATCACCATCAATGTGGGATCAGGAGGCGGCGGCCGAGCTAGCGCATCATCCCAAATATCAGATTGCATATTTGAGAATAATCTCAAATACGCATGGACGTAATGTCAAAAATATAAAAATAAAAACTTACCGCTTATCGCTGCTAAAATACACAGATACTACTATCACAACTAAAAATACACTATAATAGTCAAATCAGACATAAAAAACTAAGCAAAAAAAGCCTTTACGTTAAATAAATAGCTAACACACGAGTTCAGGTTTGATCGTCAACACTTCCAAAAGCAGAATCCTCGACCATGATCAAGTAAGCACCGATTAAATGTTTGTATCCTGGCAACACAATGTCAAAATATATACGATGGGTATGCAATGTTTTTAAATACCTTCAGTATTATGAAATCACCAGGGATATGAAAAAGAAAGAATAAGATAAGGTTTGTTTAAATTCAATAAGTTAATAATAAGATCCCATAAACAGTGGGTGATGAAGATAGCTCAAAGCGTGATGCTGAGCATGCTTTGCTGGCTGTGGGAGAGTGGGAGTCCCTTGTAGATGATTATGTTTTTGAGCCCTTTGGGGACTCTAGGAACATGTGGTCCGAGTGCTCGTGCACTCTATAAAGATCTTGCAAAGAGACTGATCGAGGCCTCTCGCGACCAGGGGACTGGTTTATTCTTTGCGAAGAGCATTAGCATTTCCAATAATTCATTGCAAGGATAAAGGAGGATTACATAAACCTAACTTCATTCTAATACTAATATAAAACAAGATAAATAATTAGAAAAATGTGAATTAATTAAATAGGTCATTATAATAAAGTTTTGATTTATATCAAAGCCTATGGTTGCTGAATCATCAATTCCACTTCAACATCAGGTAAGTAAATATCCTCTTCCACCAGCTCATCCAAACGCGCCAGGATAATAATGTGTAGAACTGAACATGCTACAACTGGACAAACTCCTTGTCATTCGTTATTGTACATACTTAACTACATATATAACGCCACACCAATTCCCTTGCAGAGTAGGTAGAGAAAACAAAGAGCCTTAAGGCACGATTCTTACACTCCTCACTTGCTTCTTTGACATTCATAACTCTTTTCAACCACGCGCGTCGATTTTTAAGGCTTCTAACATCACATTCCTGCAGAACACCTTCTATTTGATTATGGAATGTGTGTCTTGGCCATCCGCCACCCACTCGATTACGATCGACGATACATCCATCGATTTCGCATTGTATATTTGCTTGTACAATCATGCATCATCCACTTTTTCTACATGTCCAAACCATCGGAGCATGCCTTTTCTTACTTTTACACCGACTCCCTCTTTCAATCCAACTACCTTCCTTACAACATTGTTTTCGACGCGGTCAGTGAGAGTCATTCCGCAGATTTTGCGCAGTGTTCTCACATTTAATTTCATGCGCACTGCAATACCCAACTCTTGCTTCCATAAGCTAACGATGGGATTAGTACCGCATTGTAGATTGCAAGCTGGGCTTTTCAGCCTCACACTTGTTTTCCCATCAGAAATTAATGAGAATGACCAAATAGACATTATTAATAGTTTTTCTTCGATTTAAAGAAATTATACTTAGTAAATCCCCCCATGGTACTACAAGGAAAAGCTACGGCCCCCAGTCACGGCAGCTCCGCTATTCCGTTGGCTCACGGTAGCGGGCTCGGTAATGGCGGAGTAGGGGGTGCTAAAAATCACCGGTCGCGACACGGCTACCATAAAAAACGAACTTTGGCCCTGGTAACACACAACATACGCACGCTTAGGACTGACGAGAGGATCACCGAACTGGAAGAAGAACTGAGTAAGATTCGATGGGACATTGTGGGATTATCGGAAGTCCGAAGACAGGGGGAGGATCGGTAGGACGGTAATCCTGCGGTCTGGAAACTTGCTCTTCTACCGGGAAGGCGATAACACCTCGCAAGGTGGTGTCGGATTTATCGTTCACCGGTCTCTAGTAGCCAACGTGGAGAGGATCGAGAGTGTGTCGACAAGGGTAGCGTACCTTATACTCAGAATATCCAAGGGATATTCGCTGAAGGTCTGGGAAAATAAATTATTTGTAATCAACAGTCTATTTAAGAAAAATATCAAGAACTTATGGACATGGCTCTCGCCTAAGAACAATAAAAGTCAGATAGACTACATTTTATCAAATATAAAAGATAAAGTGACCAATATTGAAGTATTACACAATTTTCCTTTTCCAAGTGATCACAGGCTTGTAAGAAGTACTCTCCTGCTAACCAATAATAAGAAATCTAGAGCCAAATACCAAAATAAAAACTACTCACTAAACAGCATAGAAAAACAGCAGCAATTCAAAGAAACTTTAAACAACTTCAAACATAAAACTTGAAGATCACGACGATGCAGAGGCATATTATAAAAAAATCAAGTATGCTATGGACAAGAGTTTAAAAACAACATTTGCCAACAATAATAAACTGAAAAAACAGAACTTCATTTCAGATAGTACAAAAATGCTCATAAATAGAAGAAACCAGCTAACAAACAAAAAACACTTAACATTAGAAGAAAAAGAAGAAAAATGCTACTTATATAAAAAGATTCATAAATTTATTAGAAAAGAATACGATGAACACAAAATTTTAACCATAGAAAAACATTTAAATAAATCAGGAAGTGTGAAAAAAGGGATGAAAGAACTAAAAACATCTAAGCAATGGATCCCTTGCTTGCAGGAGAGGTCCACAAACAATAAGAAAACATTTTCCAGGTCAGGGATCTCTATTCACTCAAGGCAACACCAGTTACAGAGACTCTATCACAAAACCAAAATAGTACAACCTTAAAGAGATTTTCTCAGGACGAAGTCTCTTCAAAAATAAAATCTTTGAAGAAGGAAAAGAGCAGTGGACCTGATAATATACCCAACGAGGCGATCATGGCAGGGGAAACTATCCTAGTACCACATTTTACGACCTTATTTAATATAATATTAGATAATAAATCAATTCCTGGAGAATGGGCGAAGTGAGACATAGTTCTCTTGTATAAAAAAGGGAATCCCACTGATATTGGCAATTATCGTCCGATTAGCTTACAACTGAGTCTCTACAAAATTTTTGCCTCCTGTATCGAAAGACGTCTTGCAGAGTATACAGAAAAACACCAGCCGGTAGAGCAGGCGGGTTTTAGAAGAAACTATTCAACAATAGACCACATCCACTCTCTAGAACTAGTTATTGAGAAGTACGAAGAAATGAATCGCCCGCTCTATCTAGCGTTCATAGATTACGCCAAAGCATTTGACTCTATCTCTCATGACAGTATATGGAAAGCTCTACAAGATTGTGATGTACCATCAGAAACTATTGAGCTCATACAAGATATATACAAGAAAAGTAAAAGCAGAGTAATATTAGACAAATCAGGATCCGAAATAGACATATGTAGAGGCGTCCGGCAAGGAGATCCTTTATCACCTAGAATTTTTATAAGTGTTCTTCAAAACATTATGATGACTCTGAAATGGGAAAACAAAGGTATACGCATAAATGACATCTTTTTAAATAATCTTAGATTTGCTGACGACATTGTACTGTTTGCTGAAAGTGCATTACAACTGGAAACAATGATAAAAGAAATACATGCTGTCAGTTATAACATCGGTTTACAATTGAACACAACGAAAACCAAAGTTATGACAAACCATAAAATAGTTCCCCTAAATGTTGACAACAATCCACTAGAATATGTGCAACAATATATATATCTAGGCAAACAAATATCATTAAGAAAGTCTAGACATAGAGATGAACTAACTAGACGTGTAAACATAGCCTGGAACAAATTTTGGAGCTTTAAAGAACTTCTTAAGTCAAATATCCCAATGAGACTAAAGAAAAAAAATATTTGAGTCGTGTATCTTGCCATCTCTTTCTTACGCGTCTCAAACATGGATATTCAACAAATACACTAAAAATAAGATATTAACAACTCAAAGAGCCATGGAGCGCAGCACTCTGAAATTGAAATTGAAGCACAAAATGAGAAATGTAGACATAAGAAATACAACAAAAGTTATTGACGCTCTACAGCACTGCCAAAAACTTAAGTGGAAGTGGGCCGGCCATGTTGCCCGAATGGGCGATGAAAAATGGGCAAAAAAGATAACCACTTGGACCGGGCCATCAGGCAAGCGAAGCAGAGGTAGACCAATGGAGAGATGGCTCGACGAAATATCAAAGACAGCGGGAAGTGACTGGATTGAAAAGGCAACTAATAAAGAAATGTGGAGAAAAATGGAGAAAATCAACATCACTAGAATATAATCATATGTAGTAATATTGTATATTTATATATGTATTATCTGAAACCTTGCTTGTAACATTGTTAAGGAAATAAAAAAGGCTCTATTATTATTATTCGCTGAAGGTCATACAGGTTTACGCGCCGACCTCGACACACCCCGACGACGAAGTGGAGGCCTTATACGAGGATATCTCGAAAGCCATCCACCCATCCAATAATATATTCAACGATGTCTCAGTGATCAACAGAGTGAAAACTGGGAGCGATCACAGACTAGTTAGAGGCATGTTGAATCTCTGTGTCAAAGTCGAGCGGTCACGTCGGATGAGGTCTACTTTGCGTCCTTCACCTGTTCAATACCAAAACCCAGAAAACTTTCAGCTCGAACTCCAAAATCGCTTCCAATGCCTAGATGAGTGTGAAACAGTGGTCGATATGAACAGCAGGATAGTGGAAGTTGTGCATGCCGTTGGTGCTAAATTTTTTAGTAAGCGACGTGCAAACAGAACTCAAAAACTGTCGGAACCTACTCTCAGGCTCAAGAAAGAGAGACGAGAAATTTCGACGCAGTCTTCGGCCGATTGGTCCAAACTCGGGCAGCTAAATAGGCAGATCTCGAAAAATATACGACGCGATATTCGCAAATGTAACACCCAGCGGGTACAAGAAGCTATAGAGCTAAACCAAGGCTCTAAAGTATTCGTAAGAGATCTGTCTAATGGGCAAAGTCAATTGACTAAATTTAAGAAGGATAACGGCGTCTTTGTTTCTTCCAAAGATGAGATTCTGGGGGAGGTTCAGAAGTTCCATAGACACTTATATGAGTCTTCACAAACTCCTGCTGTCGGCTTGGCTCGAGATCCCAGATCCAAGCTAATTCGGCACTACAGCGAAGACATCCCGGACGTCAGTCTGTACGAGATCAGAATGGCTCTCAAGCAGCTAAAGAACGGAAAGGCACCGGGTGACGATGGAATGACTACCGAACTTCTGAAGGCGGGTGGTACACCGATCCTTAAGGCCCTTCAGAAACTTTTTAATTCTGTTGTGCTCGGGGGCGACGTTCCAGGGGGCATGGACCAGGAGCGTGGTGGTGTTATTTTTCAAAAAGGGCGACTCTCGCGCATGCTCGACGACTTCCAGCCTCCCGAACAAGCCGGTTTCCGGAAAGGCTATAGTACCATAGACCACATACACACACTACGCCAAATTATACAAAAGACCGAGGAGTATAATCCGCCTTTGTGCCTGGCGTTTGTGGACTATGAGAAAGCCTTTGATTCCGTCGAAACTTGGGCAGTGCTGCAGTCCCTCCAGAGATGCCAAATTGACTATCGGTATATCGAAGTGTTGCAGTGTTTGTATAGAAACGCCACTATGTCAGTCCGGATTGGGTCTGGGAGTACGAATCCCATTCAATTGCAGAAAGGTGTCAGACAAGGGGATGTAATTTCCCCGAAGCTGTTCACCGCTGCATTGGAGAACGTATTCAAGCTCCTGGATTGGTCTGGACTAGGCATCAAAATCAACGGCGAATACATCACTCACCTTCGATTTGCCGACGATATCGTGGTCATGGCAGTCACTGGAGGACCTTGGTACAATGCTCAAGGATCTCAGCAGATTTTCCCAACAAGTAGGTCTCAGAATGAACATGGACAAAACCAAAATAATGTTCAATGCCCATGTCATTCAAGCACCGGTTACTGTTGGCGATGCGATCCTAGAAGTTGTCGACCACTATGTTTACCTAGGACAAACAGTCCAGCTAGGTAGAGCCCAACTTCGAGAAAGAGATAAACCGACGGATTCAACTCGGTTGGACAGCGTTCGGGAAACTAAGGGAAATCTTCTCGTCCAAAATCCCACAGTGCCTGAAGACTAAGGTCTATGACCAATGTGTGTTACCAGTGATGACATACGGAGCTGAGACGTGGTCTCTGAATGTTGGCCTCATGACGAAACTCAAGGTGGCTCAGCGTGCTATGGAACGGGCTATGCTTGGAATCTCTCTGCGCGACAAAATCCGCAATACGGAGATACGCAAGAGATCTGGCGTGACCGACATAGCCCGGAAAGTTAGCATGTTGAAGTGGAGATGGGCTGGCCACATCGCTCGACGAACCGATTACCGCTGGGGTAGAAAGGTGCTCGAGTGGCGACCGCGTACCGGTTAGCGCAGAGTAGGCCGTCCCCCCACTAGGTGGACCGACGACCTGGTGAAATCCGCGGGAGGCCGATGGATGCGGGTTGCACAGGACCGGCAGTTGTGGCGCTCTATGGGGGAGGCCTACGTCCAGCAGTGGACCTCGAAGGGCTGATGATGATGATACTTAGTATAAGAGACCACACAACCACTCTTAGATGTAAGTTCTGCTCACTTACGTTTGACAGTTGATTTGACAGATAAATAAAGTTGAGTAGCGTTTCTGTATACGAATTTTGTTCTGAGTGGTGTTTATGTGCCAGTTAGTTTGAGTTGCATTTAAATTTATCAGATGCTCAAATTTGACGTATTCTGTCTAATGTGACAGCTACTTAAACGTTTAGGTAGCGCTTAAATATTTGAGTGGCAGTTCAGTATTCGGGCTTTACACAGGGCTTTAGACAGTTAAAAAAAATGTAGGAGAACTTTAAATGACGTGTCTTTTTTACCAATTCTACACTAATCGAAAGTATATGGGCTTCCCATAGAATATGGAAATGATAGGCTGCAAATTATTTTCCAGTCCAAACTATAGGGCAGCCAGGTTTAAAGAGATGCGTATTATGACCATTTTGTAACGTTCTGTTTTTTTAAACCAAGTTAGATGAAAATAGTGATAATTTTCCAAAAAAAACGACTAAAATCAGTCGAGAATCCCGGCTGCCGTGGTTTGAAGAGTGAAATTTTGTTCGTTGTCCATAGAAATGTTATAATAAATACTATTAGGCTTTCGCGAATTACTCAGAAATAATGAACGGGAATTAACGCGACACTTTTTGGCAAACAAATATTTACCTTTATTAGCTTGACGTTTCGGCCAGGTTGCACTGGCCGTGGTCACCAGAGAGTACGTAAATCGTGGTCACAAGCAGACTGAACTGGCGCCGTCACGACTACGTAGATGAGGTAAATGTTTGGACATCTACCCTCAACGCTTGGTGCTGTTTTTTCTTCTTATTTCTAGATACTGTCACACACCACTTATAACGTCCTTATTCTGTACGCCCTACGACGCGTGTCTATTCTGATAGATTAGCCGACTGTGAACTAAAGCGAGGTGTTATTATTTTATTAATCACTTGATTTGTTCACCTGTGGGTTCTTCACTGCGGATTTGTGTTCCTTGACCCTTTCAGCTATTGTTCGCTTAGTCTGGCCTATATACGAACTACCACAGCCGCAATTTATCTTGTAGACACCAGGTGTTTGTAACGGCAAGACTTCCTTCGGCGTGCCCAAGATATTTGTTACCTTTGTCCCCGGTGTGTATACTGTGGGAACTGAATATCTTTTCAGTACTGTGCCTATCTTGTCTGTCACTCCTTTGACATAAGGCATGTAGGCTGGCTGTCGGTTCACTTCCGGATGTTTGCATCGTCGCGACCGTCGTTTGCTTCGTCTGTTAACCTGATATCCGTTGTTCCTTAATACCTCCTGAAGATGATCAAGTTCTTGCTGTAAATGTTCAGAGTCACAGAGATCCTCCGCTCTATTCTTCAAAGAAGTCACAACGGATTGCAAGTATCGAGGGTGATGGTGTGACGAGGCGTGTAGGTACCTATCAGTGTGTGTGGGTTTCCGGTATACACAGTGAGATAAGGACCAAAGGACCAGGATAAGAAGGAGATAAGGAAGAATAGAAATGTTACAATTTAAAAACCTAATATTACAATTTTTGAAAACGCAATTTCATTTTTGCGGTATGGGGTGTCAGTAAAACCTTACTTAACCCCGACTTTTTGAGATTAACGCACTTGGACCCTTGGCCGCCATCTTGGTAATAGGAATGCAAACACCACACCACAAAGCCATAACATGTAACAAATCGCTTTTCTTACATTCAGATATATTTAGTACACTGTACAATTACGTTTATATGAGTTGTTACCAGAAATTTATAATAAAAGAAGTTATGAGCAAAAAAATTAAAAAATCTATAAAAAATCTTTTTTTCACCGTTTTTAATCCATTAAAAGAAAATCCTCAGACCAATCTCGTACCGTCAAATGGGGTGAATTGGGATGAATAGGTGAATAGAGATGAAATTTTCCACTTCAATTACTTAGCGATCAGTACAGTACCCAAATAGGTTGATTAAAACAACTTTTAGGATTATATCGCGTTTATTTATTATTTATTTATATTTATTTCCCGACGTTTCGAACTCTTTACAGAGATCATTTTCACGAGTGAAAATGATCTCTGTAAAGTTGTTTTAACCAATGAGTGAGATTCGCGAAAATCTTAGAAATAAATATGTAACCCAAATAGGTTGCCTATTTGCAGATAAAACAAAAAAGTTATACATTTAAGCTTACACATAAATAGAACTGAGGTGGTAAAATTTTATCTCTATTCACCCTTAAATCCCAAGTCACCCCATTTGATGGTAGTTGCTCTTTTCTCGTATATTTAATTTAATTTCATACAATTGTAACAGTGTTACAGCGCGAATAATAATAACTAAAATAAAAGTGGAAGGATATTTTATGACCTATGCAGTTGTTTAATATTATCGATAGAAAAATCATTATAGAATATGCCCAAATTATTATATTTTTTTAATCTCGTCCAGAACTTGAGAAGACACAAACAACAATAGTAGAGCCACGTGGGGAAACCACTTTTCAGAAAATCAGCATAAAGCTTTTTTATGCGGTTGGGGGCAAACGAGCAAACGGCTCACCTGATAGTAAGTAACCAGCGCCGCCCATGAACATCTGCAACATAGACAGTGTTACACTTGCGTTGCCGGCCTTTATCGGATTGGTTTGGGAACGAAAAGAGACATGTGCCACTTTACGTCGATATCCTGAGAGGTCGTGGTACTTCACCGGTCGAGCCGGCCCAGTCGTGCAGCGAACTGTTTGGCTCTACCACCAAAGTGAATCAAGCCGCGAGTCGCTCGCTAAAAGGTCTGTCGGAGTTCCACCAGGAGTGACGTGGCCCGCACGTCTAATTTAAGGATTAATAACATAACACATAACATAACTTCACGCCTGTTGTTACCCGAAGGTGTAGGCAGCGGCTGTTAAGCCTCGCCTCGCTGTTATTATGTTTACGTCCCAAATGGAATAGGTGGCGAACCTATTGCCATACCGGGCACAAAGTTTTCAGTTTTATTTATCACACGTAACTTCCGAAAACAAATTCGAAAAGTCATTGGTGTGAGCCAGTGGTGTTAAGGGATATTGAAGGTAAAAATAAAATGTGTACAGTATTTCATAGTAGATAAATTTTAATTGATTTTATTAAAGTAAAATATAAAAATATACCTGTCGAGTATGAAGTCCTGTGCAAAAGCTAGTTTAAAATAAAATCATTTAGGTAATATATTTCTACCTATTTACCGGACGGAATGAATGCACCAATAGACTAATTTATTATTTAAGAGAAAAAAAAAACACAAGATATATTTAGTATGATATTTTATGCAAAATGTACCGATATGTAACAGTAGCCGCCATGTTATCACATCAAAGACAAAAAGTATATTGGTTCGAATTTTTTCGTAAAATTACACTCAAATATTAAAAAACGTGAAGTTTAAATTCATCAATTAGTTATTTATTGAATAAAATAATAAAAAATACGTTTTAGTGGTATGTTAGCACCACAAAAACTAAATGCAAAACTTTTCAAAAATAGTTGTACCTTACTCTTATAGGTACCATGTTAATACCTAGGTATGAAATATAGTTTATAACCCTACATCTAATAAATTAAATATAAACTTATTATATTTAATGTAAATAAGAGAGCAAATACGCCACTTCGGTAAGATCTTGAGGTATAGAGTCATGGTAGCACAGATATATCTCCCGGGGCTCGGGTTCACTGAATATTCGTCTGTAAAAAAAGATATTGTACTTTTTAACTTAATTACATTAATTAGGGACAAATACGGAAATAATTATAATTTACATCCTCATATATTTAGACTGCGTAAATCGAAGCCAATCAAACTTTAAAAATAAATAACCAGATAATTAAATGATATTTATACCCTACAATTGTACTAAAATACTGTAACTATTTTAAGCAAGGATATCATAATAATGTTATAAGTGCGATTGTTTGTGAATGTGTGTGAAAATGTTTCAAGTAAAAACTACTGAATGGATTTTTAATTTGTTACAAATATTACGATATACAAAATCAACTATGTACATAAAATGCGGGCTTTTAAATATTTGACTGACTGATCAACGAACAGCTTAAACCGCGTCTCGTTGGCACCCGAACTTTAGGTGTGCAATTTGTTTAATGTAGAAATCCAATAACAAAGGATTTTCCGAAGATGAGAAAAAGTGATTACTTGGCCCAATCGTGTTTTTTTTAACACTTTGTGTGTAACCTGGCCTTCAGCTATTTTATATCATAAGGCTACTATTATTGTGAGTAGAACATTACATTTTTCGTTGTAAAGATATATAATAAGGCGGTACGAAGTTCGCGAGCTCTGCAAGTACTTTGATATATATGTATAATAAAAGTATTTAGAAAGCATAAATATCTTTATCTAATGATATATTTTAATTGATAGATGATTATTTGAATCAAATAAACCTCAGAGTGCAACATACCACCGGTTAAGTAAGTAAGTTATTTGAAGCAATTATATAGCAGATAATTTAAAGACATTCATATTCAGTCACAATAATAAGAATATTTGTGGTATTAGTATAATATTTACCCCACAACCCAGAACTGGTATGGCTCCATATTCTTCTTGCTGACACCACATTGTTGCAAAATGTCTGGAGGAGCTTGAAACAGCATCCCATATTCTTTCACAGCGACCAAGATCTTATTCACAGGATTAGATGAGTTATGTGTATTCTTAAATCTGTAAGTAATTAAACCTAAATAATGTATCAAAACAGGAATGATAAAAAATAGATAAAAAGTATAAACACTGGTGAAGAGCCATGCAGCTCGCTGTATGAATGGGCTGGCTCGACCGGTGAAATACCACGACCTCTCAGAATATCGAAGTAAAGTGGCGGTGGCGCGATTTATTCGAGGCGAGAGGTATTCAGAGGCTTTCCCCAATCATAAAGGCCCGGCAACGCAACTGCAACACTATCTGTATTGCACGCGTTCATGGGCGGCGATCTTATGGAAATTGAACCTGCTGATTGGACATGACCAGCATATATAGCCATAGGCCTCCACTATTCAAGTAAGAATCCGAAAGAACACTAACCTGACGCTATGCTGCAGCAGCACATGTATTCGTTTGCTCGCAGACCGGAATGTTCTCATGATGTACGAATATAATGCATTGTTAGCTTGCAGTTCTATGTTTCTAACGGGCGCCACCAGCATTCCCTTCTCAGATTCGAATTGTACAAAATGGAATAGAACATTTTCATCGCCAGCTGTGATTCTGAAAATAATTTGTGTTTTGTCATTTACACATATTATTATAATGAACTCTGAGGAAAGTTGAAACTGTACAGTGAATATTTTTTTTTAGAATTCCCGGGAGTCTACGGGAATCTACAATCGAGACCGAACCAAAAGATATGATTTTTAGAATTTTTGTCTGTTTGTATGTATGTTTGGTTCATTGCTCACACCAAATATTTGATGTAAGCAATGAACCTTTAAAATGTCACAGGTATAGTTTTTTACTGCTTTATGGCGTTCAAGCAGACGAAGTCGCGGGCAACAGCTAGTCTTATCATTACATAGTACAAAACAAAGTCGCTTTCCGCTGTTTGTATTTGCTTATATCTTTGAAACTACGCAACGAATTTTGATGCGGCTTTTTTTAATAGATAGAGGGTATGAACGGGGTTGTTATCTATAAATCATGTATGATGTAGTAAAGAAAAAGTGAGAAATCCAAAATTTACTTTTTATTACTTTTAATGCGGAACAAAGTTCGCCGGGTTAGCTAGTTATATATAAATTTCGTGTCACGTTGTTTGTCCGCGATGGACGCCTAAACTACGTAACCGATTTTATTCAAATTTGGTCCAACTTAAAAGATAGGGATTTTTTCAGTACCGATTATAATACTATTGTATCAATTTTAAATGGTTTTGAAAAGAGTATTTGGCACACGAGTTTCTTGCCCGATTCTTCTCATGAAAGCCCCTACACTCGGGAATCGGGCCGCTCGTGGCGATTGCGTCCGTGTTTTGAGCGTGCGTGAGAAAACACGGACGCAATCGCCACAAAATTGACGAGCGCTTGAGGAAAGTGGAGGCACTTTCCTCAAGCGCTCGTGTTTAAGAATTTTAATTTTAAATATTTTTGTACATTGACTATTTTTAAGTGTCTGTGAAGACCTATGAAAATAAAATTACTTTGAGTTTGAAAAAAGCTTTTTTTCTTGAATATACATAATTTGTTTACAACATGTAATTTCATTCAGTTCATGATGAATTTTAATTTGGACATTTTTCACTATTTTGATAACCGAAAAAAATATAATTTCAAGTGACCCTTTTCAACATTGATAATATTGTTGTAGGTAAACGAAAATAATCAGGGAAATTATAAGTATTATAGGCTCGTTTCCACTAAGAATGAATCAGATGCAGAGTTCCTAACTATTGCTTATGATCTACAGATTTTGAAAAACAAAATAGTTAATAAAATCAGTAAGGATTATTAATATTTTTTGAAAATAAAATCTTACAAAGTCATAGTGTCACTTGACAGTGAATGCCAACCACGCCAAGCTAAATTCCACTGAAACCATCGACAACGTGCATACTAAAACATAAATATTTGCCACGGCGAGACGTCATTGAAGACGCCATGACAGTCGCAGCGTTTTTATTGGATTTTTTAAATGCAAAATAAGTAATGTGGATTAGAGATTTTTTTAAATATAGGTGTTTGAAATAACTCATTATGCTATACTATTAGCCGATATTTACAATTTAGTAAACTAGCTCTTTCTTTGTTTAGTCTCGGTGGTCCAGTGGTAGAGCACACGGCTCCTGCTCTAGAAGTCCGGGTTCGAATCCTGACACTGGCTCACACCAATGACTTTTCGAAATTGTTTTCTGAAGTTAAGTGTGATAAATGTCGATGACTGAAAACTTTGTGCCCGGTATGGCAATGGGTTCGCCACCTATTCTATTTGGGACGTAAACATAACGGCGAGACGAGGCTTAACAGCCGCTGCCTACAACTTCGGGTAACAATGGCGTGAAGTTATGTTATGTAGTAAACTAGCTTATTACGAAGATGCCTGAAGATATTACGCACTCATATTGTAACAAGTGCCCAATAGGTAGGAGCCGAAACTTAGCGTGTTTGCGTTTTCGCGGTCATTATTATCTTCATCGTCTTTTTAGCATATTTAAAATAATAATAGAATAATATAGAACCATTGGTTATGTTGTTCTCAAGCTCCAAGTAAGAATATATTTTAAAATTACATACCTCTGCACAGCGACATGATTGATGTCGTGCATTAACGACTTCCTGATGTCTAACAAGTCAGTACTATCTATTGTTCTGTTATCCTAAAAATTACACCAAAAATTTACATACTAGATTGATTATTGATATGTGTATAGAAATGTATATTCACGTGGCGTTAAATCGGCTAAGCAGTTTTAGAGATACGCTAGATCAAACAAGACTAAAAACAGAGAC
This sequence comes from Euproctis similis, assembly GCA_905147225.2. Lineage (NCBI taxonomy): Eukaryota > Metazoa > Arthropoda > Insecta > Lepidoptera > Erebidae > Euproctis > Euproctis similis. Next base: position 14,227,370 of record LR990105.1, read on the forward strand.
TCAATATAATATTAGTGCAGTAGAAGAAAAAGTTAATATTCAGCATTCAGAGAGATAAATTATTTATAAATTTGTTTATATACATATATTACATATTTTTATATACATTGTTTATATATATGTAGATAAATATACCAATATAGTAAAAAAAAGGTTTTCGATTACTTGACGGGGCGTGCAAAATTAGCTATAATCAAAAACGATTATCTGGCATACTTCATAATTTCTCTTGGGCAATCACAAAACTTGGCTCGTGTTCGATTCAACGAGCCAAAATATCTAGTTGTAATAAACTTCAATTAAAAATGAAGTATGAAATGGGGTCTAAGTGACTTGGCGTGAAGTTTCGTATGTGGTAGTACAGTAGTAGGGACAGGCAGTTAGCTGCATAGACTGTTAGCTGAATACTCAGAATATCGACGTAAAGTGGCTAATGCCGCGTTTCGCTTGGCGAGAGAGGTATCCGGAGTCCCAATTCCGCTTAACCCCATTTCTAACCTTCCCATCCCACTTCCGACCTCTTTCCTATCTCATTTTAAAGGTCAACAAAGCAACTGAGTAAAGTGTTACACAGTTGCTTTGCTCGTAGAATGCCACCCATGGAGACCTGCAACAAATATAGTGCTGCAGGTTTCTACGGACGGCGTTAGTTGCTTACCATTAGGTGACACGCCTGCTCGTTTGCCCTCCTATCTCCCGAAAAAGGATACATAAAAATGAATCTTATTGTCTTATAATCAGAGTGTGGTCACTTACCAGTTGCTCCCAATCTGAGTCCGATCCAGAAGATTCGCGGCGGTTCTTTTCTCTATCAGCGCGTCTTCCTTGAACACGTTCTTCACTTATTTCACTGTTAAGTGTGGGTAGTTAGTACAACGATTTATAAAATATACCTACTAATATTTTTGGACACAATACACACACACTAACTAAACAGTGGTAGAGCCAAGCAGTTCGCTGCATGAATGGGCCGGCTCGACCGGTGAAATACCACGACCTCTCAGAAGATCGACGTAAAGTGGCTCATGCCGCGTTTGGTTCGGAGAGAGAGAGGTACCCGAAGGCCCACTCCCCCTTCCCCCATCCTTTCCTATCCTACTCCCTTAATGGTCGGCAACGCAACAGTAACACTATATGTGTTACTGATGTCCATGGGCGGCGCAGTTTGCATACCATCAGGCGACACGCTTGCTCGTTTGCCTTCCTATCCCATAAAAAAACATTCTCTAGTTTCCCAAATGCTCGTGTTATGGAAACTAGATAATGGATACCGATATTTGGTTTATGTAAATGTTTCTACTCGGGCTGAGATCGAAGCCACCGACAACTACTTCGTAGCCGGTTGTTTAACCAATACAACACGAGGTCTGTATATTATAATGACAGAACATGTAATTTCTAACAATTTAATGAATTCCAAAGACTATCGTAGTTTGTACGCTACAATGCACACAAAATTCCATCACAAAATCGGTCTGAGAATCGTTCGAAAATATGTATTTACAAAAGAAAAGTATATATGTATTGATATCCCTAACATAAGCATTTAGTTGCTTAGCATGGAACTAGAGGGCGCTGTGTGTATTGTTTGCAAGGTATTATTATTATTTACCTGTTACTCTTCAAACTGTTCGAGTCCTCAGAATAACTAACATCCAAACTGGAGTTTCTACTTTTCATCGTATTGTAGGACTGCGCGTATAAGCTGTGGTGGCTACCGTAGTTTGGTAGTGAATTCATATCGCTCGCACTTGACCCCGCGTTTATTTGCTCGGTGGAATGGTGACGTCGTTTGTCCGTTGATGTTTTGGAGAATTTCAAGGTGGATGTCTTGCTCATTGTATCCGATTTTAAAGCTGGAAATTTAAGTGAATAATAATTATATTATATACTAGCTTTTACCCGCGGCTTCGCTCGCATTGAAGCCAATAAATAAGTATCAAAATCATTACCATAGAATTGAATCAATATAATAACTCTATTTTCTTATTTAGCTGGGATTATCAATTTTCAAAATTACAACATTAGGTATGACGTTTAAAAATCTCACAATATGCTTTATTAAAATGCAACAACAAACGGTAAAATATATTTCTCTGTAACAAAAATAAATAATTTTGGACTTTAACAATTTTATATGATATAAATGCAGAGTATTAATGTAGGATATTTTTGTAGACTATATTATAAGTTTCTCCTTAGGGTGCAAATATATGTTAATTAAAGAGAGAAATAAGAAAAAAGAAAGTATCCTATATTACTTCTAATACCCCCAAGAATATGTGTACAAAGATTCATGATGATCTGTTGAGTAGTTATCCCGTGAAAGCGTAACAAACAAACTTACATTCAAATTTATATATTAAATAATAATAATAGATTAGGTAAATATAAATATTACTACTAAAATCAACTTTTAGCTAATTATTCTATTTGCCCATAATATCCACGTCATGAAATGTATTTTGTGGGCGCTATTCAAAACGTACGCACACGCACAAGACACTCAGCGCCATCTAGTTTTCAAGTTAAGTCACTAAATGCTTGTGGAATGTACCAAGTGTAAATAAACTAAACAACATCAATAAAGGATATAATTTTTTTGTAAATGTACACATACAAAATTCCTCACACATGCTTGTCATAAATATATTTAAACGCCTAAATAAATAACTTACTATTAGTATCTCTTATTTTACGTCCATATTTGGTGAGATATTCTGGCTTGGTTTCAACTTGTGGCTGGGTGTTGGAAGAGAACCAGGTTGCCAGGTAGTTATTTAATCCAACCTCGTATAACAGTTCTAGGCAACTCTCACATTCCTCTACGTAGAACGGTGTAGGTGGAGTGACGCCGATAGCCTTTAAAATAATTTAGTTTCTTGTATCATCATTACATAGGGTACAGACAGCAGAAGGTGACTTCGTTTTATAACAAAGTCACTTTCTGCTGTCTGTCCCCTTATATGCTAAGATCTTTGAAATGATGCAACGGATTTGATTGGGTTTAGATAGAGGGTGTAAACGGGTTGGTTTTTATCTATAAATCATGTACCTATGTTGTAGTAAAGAAAAAGTGATGAATCCAAAATTTACTTAATACTTTTGATGCGGAACAAAGTTCGCGGGGTCAGCTAGTTTAGAATAAATCCCACAGCAATTAAAACTATTGTACCTATGTATCTATTGAAGATCTACGTGGCCGTTACGGCGACAGCAAGAATATTTATAACATAACTTCACGCCTTTGTTACTCGAAGGTGTAGGCAGCGGCTATTAAGCCTCGTCTCGCCGGTATGTTCACGTCCCAAATGGAATAGGTGGCGAATTGCCATACCGGGCACAAAGTTTTCAGTCATCGATATTTATCAGACTAAACTTTCGAAAACAATTTCGAGAAGTCATTAGTCCGAGCCAGTGTCAGGATACGAACCTGGACCACTGGACCACCGAGACTGTTATTTACATACATATTAAACCCAAGATGTTTCGAATATAATGGTGGCATACATACATAACTTCACGCCAAATCCCTTGCGGGGTAGGTAGAGAGAACCGAGCGCCATAAGGCACGATTCTTACACACATCACTCGCGTCGTTGACTTTCATCACACTTTTCATGGACGCGCGTAGATTTTTGAGGCTCCTAACATCACCTTCCTCCAGAACACGTTCTATTTGGTCATGGAATGTGTCTTGGCCGTCCCCGACTCCTACAGCCATCCACCCGCTTGTGCCTTGTATATCTGCTTAGTCAATCTTGCATTTTCCATTCTTTCTACGTGTCCGAACAATCAGAGCATACACTTTCTTAATTTTACATCGACACTCTCTTTCAATCCAACTCCCTCACAACCTTGTTTTCGACGCGGTCAGCGAGAGTGACTCCGCAGATTTGCGCAGTGCTCTCATTTCTACCACATTTATCCTACTTTCATGCGCACTCTGCCACACCCAACTTTCGGTAGCGTTAGAAGGAACCATCGGCCCAATCTTCAAAGTTTATATACAATGCTAATTAATACCTAAATTAAATTTTACTTACGTCTTCTGTGCAACCACCGGCTTCCATTAACGTCGACAATATGAAATGGCCTTTACCAACAGTGAGAAGGAACCATCGGCACTCTGAAACTCTAACAAAGAAAATGTGAAGTATATTGTTCTTTATTCTCTGTTACTTTGAATGAGATAAAAGACGAATAAAGATTTTGTAAGATGTAGGAGAAAAACATAATAGAGCAAAAAATAAATTTATAATTGTTTAAAATTTCTTTAATTTTAAGTTTAGGGCAAAAACTACTAGAATATATTTGCAGGCAAAGCGATTTGCTACAAATTATGTCAAATTTGCCGTACGACGCATAATTTCCCTTTTTTCAAGAATGCAGCCGGGAGACAAGGGTTGCAAACCCTGAGCTTCTATTGACATGTCTCAAAAATAAAATTGCTTGCCCAAGTAACATGTAAATTACACTATTTGCAAAATAAATTAATCAATTAGTAGCGCAGACCCAAACAAATATCGCGTTTAAGGATCAGGCACGCACTCGGCTCTCTTTGCCTACCTGCCAACTGTAAAGGGACTGGACGTGAAAATATCTATATTACTAGATACATAAACATACTTACTTTTGTTCCATACCATTATTTAAATACAGTGTTGAATGTTCTTTAATAAAAACTTCATTCCACATAACAAGCTTCAATATCTCATTATTCGTACTCAATTTGAGTACACCATTCAATCTTAGGTACGCGTGTATTTGTTTCAAATGTTCATCTTGTAAATGTGAACTGAGGAGGTGGCCAGAGTAATATAAACAAGAACCAACCACCGAGTACAGTCTTTGGAAGTTTTCCACGTCATCTGTCTGAAAGTTAATCATAATGAGTAAGTACATATTAAAAGATGCTTAGTCTGCATGGAATTTAAAAAAAATATTTAAGACGTTTTAGTAACTTCACGCTTTTATATCCAAAGATTTAGGGAGCGTCAATTATAGAACCAGTTACATTTAAGAAACATTGTGCCCAATGTATGACAATAGGTTCTGCCACCTAAAATTCGCACGAGTCTAGGCGTAACAGTCAGTCGTTGCCTACATCTTCGGGTAGAAAATTGCTAAAAGTGACTATATCTCGAACCTCGTGGTGGTAAAGCTACCGACTGCAGAATCGAGGTTGGCGGTTTCGATCTCCACCCGAGTACGGCGTTTGGGTTTTTATAAGTATGTAGTTTCTAAGGGGGCGCCCATAAATTACGTGAGGTGTTTTTTTTTAACTTTCGGCCCTCCATCCCCCGTTGGTGAGATGTCATGAGATTTTGTTCAACCCACTCCCCCATCCCCCAATTTCACGTGAGATTTTTTAGAATGTGGGTTTCTTACGTAATCGCGTTGGGTTGTTACTGTGGAAAGAAAAAAAAAACAATTTGCTTCGTGCTTTCATTTACGACTAGTTAAGACCAGAAATCAATATTGCTGAGAGTTACACAGACGGTGCTTATGTCATCATTTTTGACAGACACAGTAAAGAGGTTTATTTTTACAAAACTAAATTTACAATTTGGATTGAATGGACCAAAATAGTACTTTTTTGTTGTTTCAATCAGAACAAAAATTCTGTGATATATGCTCGACCCCCCCCCCCCCCCCTAATCATACCACGTGATTTATGGACGCCCCCTAAGGAAAAGTATATATGTATTCATATCCGCTATCTAGTATCCATAGCACAAGCATTTAGTTGCTTAGTTTGGAACTAGAGGGCGCTGTGTGTATTGTGTCACTATATTTACCCATTCTCTGTAATCAGCCGCTTCTAATTCATTAATGGCGTCATCCACTTGAACGTTTACTTCCAACGGCAATGCTACAGCGTGAGCACCCAAAACATTATCAAAATTCCCCACACTTTTCTTTCCATCCTTTTTAGACAGCTTATCAAATAATGTCGTCATGAAAATACGACAAAACAATCCATCTAGCTTGTCAACATTATTTGGTTTCGTAAAACAAGATTTTAACGAACCATACAGAAAATCTAAAAGTCTGACTATTTCAACAGTCGTCTTCTGGACTGCATATAAGTCCAACGCGCTATTGGGAAAAGCTATCAGTAGCAGATCATTGTTACGTGAAGTATATGTGACATTTATTAACGTATTGTTATAAAATACCGTTGAACTGGTCGGTTCACTGGTCCCTAATGATTTGGGGGCGAGATGGTTCAAAGTCACATATGCACCTCTAGTATTGTACAGGAAATTTTGATTATAAGGTCTTGGGAAACAATACAATACTCCTTTGTCATCGTCGCTTTGAAAGTCTATTTCATTCGAGCATATGTATAGCACAGAGCAGTTTGAGTCTTTAAGAAGCTGAATTGACGAGTTTTCAGGGTCATTTTTCCCTTTCAGCAACTTTTCCAAATCAATATGGTGTTCTTCAGTGGGTACTCTAAATAGCAATTTAGGGTTGGTGGGATCCTCAACAACTCTTGCTATAACACTGTTTATATTGTTACAATTTACTTCTACACCATTGATTTTCATCAAATAATAACCTTTTTTAATTCTATGGCTGTAAATTGTCTTAGCCTCGGTTAGAATATCTGCAACCATTAATGTTTTGCCATCGGAATGAGTGTCCAAGCTAATTCCGAATAGTTTCTCTATTGGACAGTTTGTTTCACTTGTAAATATCGTGTTTTTGTTAACCTGCAGACAAAAATATATTCCAATTATCTAATCTATATCAGGGAAATAGACAATTAAAGGAACTGGAACTGGAGGTATTTAACAGTGTTAAACTCTAACCGTTCGCTGCATGAATGGGCCAGCTAGACCGGTAAAAACCCACGACCACTCGGAACATCGGCGTGAAGTAGCTCGTGCCACATTTAGTTCGGTGAGAAAGGTATCCGGAGGCCGATCCCCTTTCCTCTCCATGGGCGGTGAGTAGGTGATTACCATCAGGTGACCCACTTGCTCGTTTACCCTTCTATCCCATAAAAATAAATCAGATACGTTTTGGTGATGACCTTGCAGACCTGATGTTTGATTTATTGGTTGCTATATTATTTGAGATGAACAGACACCACTCAGAGTGTGATTACATATATGAGCCGTAAACGCGGGAGCATATAACTCTCTTTTTCTGATTGAACTTCAATTTTAGTTTATTTAAGTGGGTCAAATATATAAAAAAGCTATCTATCTATTTACACTATCAATACTATTTCAATATACCTGTATGATAATGGTTTTATCATCACATATATTCGCGTGGAGATTCGAGGATCCATAACTACTATCCTTTTTAACACCGGAACCAGCATTTTTTGTTTTGTGCGATTTTAAAACTTTAAATATTCTTCCTGCAAATAAAAGAAAAAAATCATGTTCTAATTTATTTACTTGCATATGATATGTTAATTGCATTAGTAACAGAAACTATAAATTCGGCTTGAATATCAGAAGGTGTAGGCAATCACGAGTGAACCTTAGTGAAGTGGCGCAATTTTGTCAGATTCGAAGTCAATATCTCTGGACTATACAATACATCATAATGCTAAATCACTAGACCATCAGGGCATTTGATTTCAGACATGTTTACGTCAATCATGAGGGGCACTATTTTATTAAGGCAACATTAAGCCTTTTAATGTTAACATTAAGGTTTTTAATAAGATTAAAAATATCAAAATAATAATAAATAAGGAAGTGACAGGAGGCAAAGATAATGGATATATAACATTTAAACACTTTTATAAGATCTTGTCATTTATTTAGAAATTGTAACACATTAGAACTCCAATTGGTATTTTAAGTATATATCTTATACATCTATTCCATATCCCTCTTTAATCCAATAAAACAGATCAATTTCAAATCTATTGCTTTTAAATAATTATTGTAACAAAACAAGTTTTCAATTTTTCAAAACATGTAAAACTATAAGATATTTGTATAATTCACTATGAAGGCACTAGGCAGGAAGTATAGATACACAGCAGTGGAACGATATAGGCTCTTCCACAATATAGTCTAAAATCTTAGTTCTCTTTTTTGCCACTGGCTGCGCCAGAATTATGAACGCACGCAAATGTGGAGTGCTTCTCGAAGGATGGCGTCCTCTACTGGAGATGGTTCTTTCCCCTGAATGAAGACCATTCGTTCAACATTATGTTCAGACTCCTGTGTATCTATACTTTGTGGTGTAGGGTCAACTATTTTTAGAACATAGCAACACAGACACCATTAACAAATTAGTGCTAAAGAAAACTAACTAATGCATACAAACAATTGATATTGCTATTAAAAACTCTTCATGTTAATTCTTTCAATCCCAACTGGACCAATCTGCTTCTCTTACGTTCTCTAGTGTTTGATCTATCTGTATTGGTTCACTTGACTTTTGAGAGTTTTCATTTGAGTTTATTACTGGCTCAGCTGTAGAATTAATTTCAGTTACAATGTTGTTATCTGGCAGTAAATTTACGACTGCTTGCTCCTTGGGATCTGTACCAATATGTTCTTCATGGTTAACAATCTCTGACTTATTAGGAGCAGTCTCATTATCAATTGTCTTTTGTTCTATAACAGTTGTCTTGATTTCAACCCTGTTGGGAACACTGTTATTTACAACACTGGTTGCATCTAAATCTGTTTTTACAACATTGGTTGCGTTCGAGTCAGTTTTCTCAACATTGGCTTTTTTATTACGCTTTTCAACTTTTATTTGTGTTAACGGTATGATTTTGAAAAAGATATTTTTAAAGCCCAATGATGCTTTGAAATATTGCTTTCTCAAAGTGCCTACTGATTGATGGTTCATTGATAATGTAACCACATAGCCTTCTTCATATTCTCTCTGACCAATTACTTTCCAATTCATTGTCTTAAGAGTTTTGTTTTGTTTTGATATTAGTTTCAATGCCTCTTCTACTGTATCAGCTTCACTGCGTGGCAGATATGTTGTCGCCACCAAGTTATCATTTCGCAATTTAGTTGAGAGTTCCGCATCTGGCCACGGTTTGATTTTTGGTATAGTGCTGACAAGCCAATTCTGGCTAATATAGCTCTCACATGTTATCAATATGCTGCCTTCATTATGAGTAAAATCTATAAACTTTGGACCCATACCCATTTCACATTTACCAATCTCATCAAGGAGTGCTTTATGTACCAAATTTATTTGCTGGTTGGACATCGATTTTGTATTATGTACTTCTACAAGAGACACAATTACAGGTTGAGGCTTTTGTGTTACTAAAGGCCCAGTAGATTTATTGTTAGAAAAATCGTCATGTTGATTATGTGGAGCAGCTTTAGTTTTAGGTATGTTACCAGGCGTAGTTTCTTTATCTGGTTGAGAAAAGTTAACAAGACTTCTCTTAAGTGGCTTTCCTATCACGCTCATGTCAGTACGGCGATTAGTGGTGGCGTATAAAGCCTCATCAGGTGGCACACCACTTTCTATCAATTTCCAAAATTTTCTTTTCCCAGCATGATTCATCTTTACATAAATTGGATGGTGTCTATAGTTTTTGTAGTCTTCCATCTGTCAATGCCAATAAATATTACATCTATATTAGTGGTAAAGGGATATGTATGTATAAATAAATATATACCTTAATACAGAATAATAATAATAGCCTTTTATTTTCAGATATAACATTAATGTTGCCATCTTATTTATAGGTTGTTAATTGGCGTGTGTTTGCATTTTTTTGGCAAAGGCCTCTTCTAGCTGTCTCCACTTCTGTCGTTTATGTGCTATTCAGAGGCGTAGCTACCGTCATATCAATTATACGAGGCCCCCGACATGCGTAAGTTTAGAGAAATCCCTATCCTATATAGGCCCCCAAATAAAATTTTATATGGGGCTCCACCAAGGCATGCTAATTGCCCTTGGCGTGCAAGGCATGCCCTTGGTGCTATCGTTAAATATATAACTTACTTCATAACAACATTTGATAATGTGATTCTATAAGTTAGTGTATATCCTAAAAATAGTTCATATTTTATAGTCTCGGTGGCGCAGTGGTCGAGCACACGGCTTCTGATCCAAAGGTCCAGGTTTGATTCCAGACAGTGGCTCACACCAATGACTTTTCAAATTGTTTTCGGACGTTATGTGTGATAAATATTGATGATTGAAAAACTTTGTGCCTGGTATGGCAATAGGTTCGCCACCTATTCCATTTGGGACGTAAACATAACGGCGAGACGAGGCTTAACAGCCGCTGCCTACACCTTCGGGTAACAAAAGGTGTGAAGTTATGTTATTATGTATGTTATTTCATAAAGGTAGGTGTTAAAATATTTACCAGTATGAAATGATGATATAATAAACTAAACATAATTTGTTAAAATGCCATCTTGATAGAAGAAACTTTACCTTTAGTAGATCTTCTAGTTGAAGTCCTTTTAAAATTACTTCTTAGCTGAAATGTCTCACAAGCTGGCAGTAATGGAGTCTGTGTGGTATCTAATGGCTCTTTACAAAGTTTAGATTTAATGTATACTAATTCTCCATCTTCACCTACATCAGAATCCCATTCAGGGACAGAACTGGAAAAAAAACATATTAATGATGAATACTAAACACATAAACAACAATAAAAAAATGTTGGCATTGTATGAGACAGAAGTAATAATTTGTTGATATTTCTGGCCTTAGATACCAATATGGTAGGTACAAATGCCAAAATGGGACAAGATGGATTGTGAAAGTATGAATATGAGTGAGTAACTGTGGAGGTATGTATGTAAACCACATACATACATCCACAGTTAAATTCTTTTTTGTTAAATTGATGACTGTGTAAATCAACATAAATGAAATTGTTGTAAGTTAAAATTCAGGTCCATATATTTTTGGAAATTCGCTTTGATGGAGCTATAACCAAAATACAAATAAATTTATAGATTCTAGAAAAATCAGTCAGTTAATTTATTTAATGCTATTTTGCAATAACTTCGATAGATATAGTTTACCTTTCCGAGTCAGAATATTTCGAGCCGGTAGAATCGGTCCATTCGTTATCAGATTCACAAGGACTATCGTAACCTAACCTATTACTTGCGTAATTATTCATTATTTAACAAACCCACAATTAAAAAAACTTGTTTATTACCATATAATAGCTGAAAGAAAATAGGTCAGTACTCAGTAGATATAGTGTACTGCTAAATGAGAATTATGGCGGATGCGAGATGTTATGTACTTGTGAATAATTAAGAAAATTAAAAAACTTAAGATACATTTATTAGGATGTAAGGAGCCTAGAAATTGTATTTATTATAAGTACCTACTTCGTAAAATAATTGCCAAGTATAAATTGGATGAAGTTATTGATAAACAAACAATGTTGGTCTTGTCTTCACGCACCCCAGAAAGACGCCAAGTAAGTAATTTTTTTTTTAATTTATTTTACGGCAGTGGAGACGCCAAGTACGCCAGTCAGTGTTGCCAACCCCAACAAATCAAAAAACAACAGTTCTCTCATTAAAAAACAGTAGAAAACAGTAGATGGGTTCAAAAAGGCAGGTTTCATACTTTTCTCATATATTATAATTTAAACAGTGGTAGACCAAGCAGTTCGCTGTAGAATGGGCCGGCTCGACCGGTGAAATACCGCGACCGCTCAGAAGATGGTCGTAAAGTGGCTCATGCCGCGTTTAGTTCGGTGAGAGAGGTAACCGGAGGCCCACACCACCCTTTCTCAACCTTTCCTATCCCTTAAAGGTGATGAACGCAATAGTAACACTATATGTGTTGCTGGTGTCCATGGGTGGCGTTGGTTGCTTACTCTCAGGTGACACCTCTGCTCGTTTGCTCTCCTATCCCATAAATAAAAAAAAAACCAATGTCAATAAAAATACTCAATTATTTCAGTTACTAGGACACATTCACATTATTATAATTAAATAATCACAACATATGTATTAAAAAAAATTCGCGGGGAGTCCCTCCGCACTATAGAAGTGAAACTTTGTAACAAGCATACATTTATAACACGCTTAATTTAAAAAGAGCACATCTTACTTACATTACGAAGGGCCACGTGGTGCATTGCTCCTTTCCACAACTACCGACTGTGGAAAGGAGATTGGCGGGTTCGATCCCCACTCGAGTATAAATCTTAATATGGGTCTGGGTAGAATTTGGTAATTAATCCTCTATTTAAGAGGATCCGCCATATTCAACGTCGCATTATTCTTTGATTTAGATACTCCCCCAAGCTCAAGCCCATGTGATACCCATATTGTAAAAATGCATTAAAATACTTATTCCGCAATATTGGATTTAGAATGACGTCACATTTTTCATGAAACTATCGAAAAGCCCTTTTATTTGATACCCAAAAAAGCATTAAAACTATCTGTGAATGAGAGCTAGTGGTATTTCCCGGGCAAGCCAGCCCATTCATGCAGTGGACTGCTTGGATCCTCGACTGTTAATAATATCATCCTTAGCGTGTTTAAAAACTTCAAAATTGAGCCCTAACATCAAGAACTACGTAATTACATTACATTCATAATAGGTATATACCTACATATTACATTGCAAAATAAAAAATATCGATCCATGCGGCTCGCTGCATGAATGGACCGACTTGACCGGTGAAATTTATTTATTTAATACCACGATTCAGTACACACCAATGAAATACCACGACCTCAGAATATCGACGTAAAGTTGCTCGTGCCGCTTTTCGTTCGGTGAGAGAGGTATCCAGAGGTCCGAGCCCCTTTCCCTCTTACTCTCTTAAAGGACGACAACGCACCACGGTGTTCATGGGCGGTGTCAAGTTGCTTACCATCCGGTAACCCACTTAATCGTTTGCCCTCCTATCCCATAAAAAAGAAACAATTGAATTGTTATTATCATTATTATTTCCGAGTGGAGAATTATCCAAATCTCAATTTTTTACCATGGGGTAACCTACCTCATCATCAGCCCTTCGAGGTCCACTGCTGGACGTAGGCCTCCCCCATAGAGCGCCACAACTGCCGGTCCTGTGCAACCTGCATCCATCGGCCTCCCGCGGATTTCACCAGGTCGTCGGTCCACCTAGTGGGGGGACGGCCTACTCCGCGTTGACCGGTACGTGGTCGCCACTCGAGCACCTTTCTACCCCAGCGGTAATCGGTTCGTCGAGCGATGTGGCCAGCCCATCTCCACTTCAACGTGCTAACTTTCCGGGCTATGTCGGTCACGCCAGATCTCTTGCGTATCTCCGTATTGCGGATTTTGTCGCGCAGAGAGATTCCAAGCATAGCCCGTTCCATAGCACGCTAAGCCACCTTGAGCTTCGTCATGAGGCCAACATTCAGAGACCACGTCTCAGCTCCGTATGTCATCACTGGTAACACACATTGGTCATAGACCTTAGACTTCAGGCACTGTGGGATTTTGTGGGGTAACCTACCTAATATCAAGTAATTCAGAGAAATCATTGGGCTGGAATCGATCCCACGACCACCGAGACTATTAATATTAAAATATTATAGGTACTATTAAAAATGGGAATGATAACTAAGTTCAAATGATAACTAAGTTCCAATGTGATGAATTAAAAAAGAAAATAGAATTTATAAGTTTATCTCACTCTTTGGTCGGTCCCTCATGTCTGAGGATCGTGGTCATCTCTGAATGCGGATGATGGCGATGTGTCACACCCTGATCCTATGATCTGCCTCCATCTATGGCGATTCATCGCGGCCCTGACAACCGAGCAAAACGTTTCAGGTGGGTTCCTCATTTGGTCCATCTAGCTGGTGATCGTCCACGTCCTCGTTTACCCTCGGTATTACCGACGACAACCAACTTCTCGAGGCTCTCGGTTCCCTTTCTGACTATGTGACCAAAATATGACCGTATTCGTTGTTGGCACACTGTTGAGAGGCGAGTTCGAATACAAAGTTGAGAGAGAATCGACACATTGGTGCGCTTTGCTGTCCATGGTATTCGAAGCATACGTCTCCAGCACCACATTTCGAAAGCGTCTATTTTTTGACGTTCTCTAGCTCGTATTGTCCACGTTTCCACTCCATACAGGAAAATTGGGAATATCAAAGCGCGTACTAAGCGGACCTTGGTGGTATTGGTAATGCCCCTTCTCTTCCATATGTTATTGAGTCTGGTCATAGCATCCTTAGCCATAGCTATACGTCGCTTTATCTCAGGTGCACAGCTGCCATCATTGCATATCAGTGCACCCAAGTAGGTATAGTGGTCTACAGTGTCTACTCCTAGGATGGAATTAGTGCTGACAGGCAGTTTTCCAGCACGGTCCACAACCATTAATTTGGTCTTGCTCCTGTTTACTACGAGACCCATGTTACTTTCAATCTCGAGATTCTGAAACAGCTCCTGCATATCATCCAAAGAGGTGGCTAATAGGACCGTGTCGTCAGCATATCTAAGGTTCGATATCCGTTTCCCTCCTACGGGAAAGCCTTTATCCCAAGTTTCGATCACTTTCCGCATAATAAATTCCCCATATATATTGAAGAGGCCCGGAGACAGGATGCAGCCTTGTCGTACTCCTATCTTTGTTTTGAACACATTAGAACAGTCGGTGCCGATCCGGACAAAAGAGCGATTCTCAACGTATAGCTGTTTGACCAGTCCAATCAAATGATCTGGGGTACCCATGTCATGTAGCACAGTCCACAACTTGTCCCATTGCACGCAATCAAACGCCTTACTGTAATCTATGAAACATAGAACCACCGGACAGCTAAACTCTCTACTTTTGTCAATAATTTGACGAACATTAAGAAGCTGTTCCCTAGTACCTTTGCCTTTAACAAAACCAGCTTGTTCTTCCGGTATTTGGCTTCTGAGAAAATGATTGAGCCGTTGGTTAATGATGTGGAGTAGTATTTTGCTAGCATGAGATATTAATGCAATAGTTCTATAGTTTCCACAGGTCTTCGTGGAGCCTTTTTTATGTATAGGAATGAAAACGGATTCGGTCCATTCCGTTGGCCACTTTCCAGTTCTCCAAACATCATTACATATGTCCACCATTATAGCTGTACCTGATGTTCCCATATTTTTTAACAGTTCAGCAGGAATACCGTCTTTACCTGGTGTCTTCCCAGTCTTTAAGGCCCTGATCGCGTTTTCCACTTCACAAGGTAAGATGTTGGGTTCGTTTGACATCCACTCCTTTCCGCTGTTGGGAGGGATTTCTGCGTCGTACAATGCTGCGCAGTTGCGTTTCCATCTTTCGAGTACCAGCGATGAGTCTGTCAGGAGATTTCCGATTTCGTCTTCGATGGCACAGGTCCTGGTATTTCGCATCCTGCTTAACTCTCTCACTTTACGAAACAGGTCTTTTGTTTCACTTCGTATATTATGTTGTTCAAGTTCCATGCAGATGTTAATTATATAGGCATTATAGTCTAGACGATACCTTCTTTGAACCTCGTGACTTAGTGCCTTGTACTTCTCCTGGTCTCTGGCCGAGCTCGTCCCTTTTTCTTTCTGTTCTCTGCGTTGCAAAATAATTCGGCTAGTCTCTGGTGTTATGTAGTCCTTCATAGCTTGTTTCCTAATGACGTGCTCACTGGCAGCTTCACTGATCAGGCCTTTTAGATGTTCCCAGTTGGTATGTTTCGGCGTTTCGCGCGATCTGTCATTTGGGTTAAACTCTTTTGATATCCTACCAGATCCACTTTTTGCAGATTGGGGTTCGATTTGGCTTTGATAATCACTTTGAGACGCACTTTTATGGTGGTAGTCAGCAATTGATGATCAGAACCACAGTCGGCACCGGGAAAAGTGATGGTGTTAATAACTGACGTTCTCCACCGAGCTCCAATTAAGATGTAGTCGATCTGATTTCGATATCTATCACCGGGAGAAATCCATGTGTATAGTCTTCGGATATGATGTTGGAAGTAGGTTTAGTGAGGCAGAAACTTTCCTCACTGCAGAACTGTAGAAGACGTTCTCCTGCTCGTTGCGTTCCCCGACTCCATATTTTCCGATAATTCGACGGAGGTGATTATCGTCTCTGGTGTTGCCTACTTTTGCATTAAAGTCCCCAATGATGATAGTTATTTCTCTCTTTGATATTTCTCTTAAGGTGGTTGTCAAGGTGTTATAAAATATATCTACATCTTCCTCGGTAGATTGGGCAGTCGGTGCATAGACCTGTACTATATTCAGCGTGCAGGGCTTGGTGTTCAGTCTTATAGTGATGATGCGGTCACTGATGGGCCTATAGCCCAACACGCACTTTTCTATCTTTGAGGGAACAATAAAAGCCACTCCCCTAGCACTTTCGTCGCTTGGTCCCGAAATATACACCTTGTTCCCGGAGTCCGAATAGAAATGGCCCTGACCTTTCCAATGTGTCTCACTTAGTCCCAGGATATGTATACCCTTTCTCTGCATTTCACTCTCCACTATCTGTAATTTACCCGGTTGATTTAGACCTCGAACATTCCATGTCCCAATACGATGGGGGCGTCTGGTATTGATGTCACCAGTAGCTGAATTTCCATGCGCAGCCTGGTGAGTCACTGAGGCATGGCCGGTAGTAGATTTCACACCGCCCCGCCCGGAGGGGAGGCGCCGGGGGTTAGCCGGATCCCTCGACAAATTAGCATCCATTCTGTAACTATTCATGATGACTGTCTTGGGATGTAGCAGCAGTGGTTTCCCGTTGCCTTCTGCCCCAGACATTTTTGAAGTTATTTGGACTCCAAGGCCGCTGTCGCCTCTTCTGACTAGTTGCCTGGTCAGGTGTGTGGTTATACCGCCATTGCTCGGTCGCCAGAGCCTCGTCTGTTATCTAGCAGGGGACACCACGGTGGTTGTTAAGCACCGCCGCTGAAAGCGCGTGCAGGTGAGGATGACAGTTGGGTCGGATAAGCTTCTGATTCCGTTCTCCCCTTACCCCCCATAAGTTTATAATTACCAAAATATTCGTAAGTATATCCAGTAACAAGTAATATATTTGTTCAAATCACGACTAATTCTAGTTTAAGCACAAGCTTTGTTGTTTCAGGGAGTAAAATTAATTTATCGTCACATTATCCTAGTTTTTACGTTGATCGATTTTACACTTTACAGTTGAAGTATAATATACTCCAACAATTCAACATATTATGTTGAACATTTTTAATAAAAGCACATAAAAACAAATAGAGTGGTGTACCTACTCAATACCTACTGTCGGTGTTACGATTGTCACGAATGTTTACTAATAATATGTTTTTACGTTTTCGGTCATAGAGGTCGCAATACGTCAACTTATTAAATCGCGCTATGGTTTCACTACCGTAGGGTTTATACATGATTGATATTCTAAATAAATTATAGTACCTCCACTTGCCATTAGATGTCTGTGTACTATTAAAATTTAAGCTTAAGAAATTGAAAAGTTAGCTTCATATATACTACGATGTTTAAAATACTATTATATATTAATATATATTGCCCCGCGAGGGCCGCAAGGGGGCGTAACCGGGGCGTTAAAAGCGTTAAACGCTCTTGCAAGAAACATTAGAAGTTTCACTTCAAAAAACTACTCTAGAATAAACTGTGAGAGAAACAAGAGTATGTAGTATTTTTTAAAATTATTATTATAAAGGTAGGCAGGTATCACACATCATCATCATCATCAGCCTATTGCAGTCCACTGCTGGACATAGGCCTCTCCCAATGTGCGCCACAACATCCGATTCTCTGCCTTCCGCATCCAGTCTTTTCCAGCAGCCTTTCTGAGGTCGTCTGACCATCGGGCTGGTGGGCGTCCTACGCTACGTTTGCCAAGACGCAGTCTCCACTCTATGACCTTCTTACTCCATCTACCGTCGGTCCTTCGGCAGATGTGACCAGCCCATTGCCACTTCAGCGAGCTTATTCTACGAGCTATGTCGGTTACTCCAGTTCTCTGGCGGATATACTCATTCCTGAGTTTATCTTTCAGAAATACCCCGACCATAGCCCGCTCCATAGCTCGCTGAGCGACTTTAAATTTGTGGACTAGCCCCACCGTGAGTGTCCACGTTTTGGCACCGTAGGTCATCACCGGTAAGACGCACTGGTCAAAGACTGTGGTCTTCAGACATTGCGGTATAGGCGAGCTGAAGACTCGACGTAGTTTGCCGAATGCAGCCCAACCAAGCTGAATCCTCCTTTCGGCCTCCTTCTCGAAGTTTCGTCTACCTAACTGGATGATTTGGCCTAGGTAGACGTATTTGTGTACGACTTCGAGAACTGACCCTTCGACGCTTATCGGTCCGGGCGCGACATGTTCATTGAGCATGACCTTGGTCTTGTCCAAGTTCATGCCCATATCGACACGCCGGGAGGACTCGTCCAGGCTGCGCAGCATTCCGCTTAACTGTTCCAGCGACTCTGCCATTACAACGATGTCGTCGGCAAACCGAAGATGCGAGATGTACTCACCATTCACGTTGATACCCTGTCCAGTCCAATCCAGTCTCTTGAAAACGTCCTCTAGAGCATTGGTGAAAAGTTTGGGAGATATAACATCTCCCTGTCTTACACCTCGATTCAGCTCGATGGAGTTCGTCGCCAGGTCCTGTATCTGGACAGCCATCGTGGCGGTGTCAAACAAGCATCTCAGCACCTCGATATAACGTCAGTCAATCCGACATCGCTGCAGTGCATCCGGAACTGCCCAAGTTTCGATGGAGTCGAAGGGTTTTTCGTAGACCACGAATGCCATACACAGCGGCTGATTGTACTCTTCGGTCTTCTGTACAATCTGCCGAACAGTATGGATGTGGTCCGCGGTACTAAAGCCTTTTCAAACCCCGCCTGCTCCGGAGGCTGGAATTCGTCGAGTCTTGCAGCGAGTCGATTCGTGACGACCCTCGAGAACAACTTGTAGATATGGCTCAGGAGTGAGATGGGTCTGTAGCGGAGGCGATGTACGAGTATATTGCGAAAGCAATACATTGTATCGCTAAGGCTCACTACAACGTTGTTATGGGGGACTTCAACGCCAAAGTGGGAGTACAAGAACGCGGCGAAACGAAAATCGGTCCATGTGGCCATTGGGGTGCCGAAATCACAGGGGGCAGATGCTTTTCTTGATGAATTCATTCTTCAAGAAGAGTCTCCACAGGAGGTGGACTTGGCGAAGCCCCGATTCGGTGACAAGGAACGAGATAAATTTTATCATTGTGGATAGTAAGCATATATTTAGAGATGTCTCTGTGATCAACAGGTCCAATACTGGAAGTGATCACCGACTTCTTCGAGGCTGTCTAAATATTAAAAGCTGAAAGGACCCGGAAGATAAGGTCTATTATCCGACCTACGCCACTCCAAATAGCCGAAACCGAAAAGTTCCAAATGGAACTTAAAAATCGATTCGACCTGCTGGAAACCACAGGCAATGTGGACGAAAAAGCTGACACGGTGGTCAACACGCTGAGGAAAGTGTCTCAAAGGCTGTTCCCGAGATCGCAGAAAAAGGAGTCCAAGCTCTCTGAGTCCTGCTGAGACACTCGAGCTGATGAGGCAAAGGCGAGAAACTCTATCCGATCAGCTGTCTTCGTCAGAATGGAAAAGCCTAAACCAGCGCATTAGAAAGCTGATGCGGCACGACCTTCGTCGATCGAATACGCGAGCAATCGAAAACGCGATCGACCGCAACAAAGGGTCAAAAGTGTTCGCTCAGCAGCTTGGAAGGTCCCATCTGACGAAGCTGAAAACTGCGGATGGACGTATCGTCACCTCTAGGCCCAGGATTCTCGCAGAGATCGAATCTTTTTATGGGCTTCTTTATTCCACACGGATGACCAAGGCAACTGGACACAGCGATGATGACCACAGAGCCCCGCTAACGCGTCACTATAGTGAGGACATTCCCGATGTCACTGAAAGCGAGATTAGTACGGCTCTCGGGCAACTCCAGAACAACAAGGCACCCGGTGATGACGGAATTACTACAGAGCTTCTAAAAGCCGGTGGGAGTCCTATTCTAAAGGAATTAGCAAGCCTTTTTAATTCCGTCATACACCAGGGCATAACACCGCAGGCTTGGAGCAGGAGTGCGGTGGTGTTGTTCTTCAAAAAAGGTGATAAAACCTTACTGAAGAATTACAGACCCATCTCACTCCTGAGCCATATCTACAAGTTGTTCTCGAGGGTCGTCACGAATCGTCTCGCTGCAAGGTATCACACATATTTGATAAATTTTAAGTTCAGACGTCAGAGGTCTTTGCTGGTAGAAGTCTGTCCGACGTCTATTGGTGAGATTTGGGTGTGCGACCTTAACCTCCTCGAGCTGCTGCTGCTACATCCCAGTCCTTTCGTAACAACAGTATCCCCACCTTGATATCCTAACTTATCTATAATAGTCCTTATGTTCACCCTCTCCCTCTCCTTTTCCGCCAATCCATTGGTCTGCCGTGCCAAAGGATGTATGTGCAGGGGCGAGACTGCATGCTAGCGTGCCGGATATCTGGAAGTAGTGCCCCCAGACACTATTTAACCTTCCCTTTGCATGCGGGGCTCAAACAACAACAACGTGGGAACAAAATGACAACTAAAAAAAAATATACCGAAGGCGGCGATAATGCTCGCCACATATCACGCCAAGGTATTCCACGGGGCGAAAAGCGGGCCGCGGAGTGCCGCATAGCTACGCTGAATGTGCAGGGAGGATTGAGTGATAAGATGAATGAATTATGTCAGGTAGTGAAAGAAAGACGTATAGATCTGATGATAGTAAGTGAGACTAAAAGGAAATGCATTTCTGAACACGGTGATCTAACGGCGCTATGGTCGGGAGTTTCGGAAGGAGAACGCGCGTGTCAAGATGTTGGGGTTCTCCTGTAGGAGCGTCTGAAGAATAGTATGAAAGATTTTGAGTGTGTTAGTCCTAGACTTTTGTGGATCCGACTAAAGCTGGGTCTGCTTCGTGTATTTCTGGTAGCTGTTTACGCACCGGATACCGGGCGCCCAGTGTCGTAGAAGGAGGAGTTCTGGGATAGTGTGAGATTGTGGTTAAGTGAATGCGAGAATAATGAGAGGATTATGGTTATAGGAGATTGTAATAGCTGGGTTGGAGTGGAAAGAGAGGGTTTTGAAAGAGTTTTAGGAAAGTATGGTGATGAAAGAATAAACGAGAGTGGCTCCAGTTTGTTACAAGTTTTTTTATTTTAATTTTTTTTTTAATATTATTCAAGGGCCAGCAAATGCCAGCTCAATGCTACACTACTTTATTTATATATACATACAACATCAAGTAAATTACAAATAGTTATTAACAATAGTAACCAGAATACAGTGAGCAGCTGGTACTTAATATAGGTTACCCTGTGCTATAAGTACTAGCATCCTTCCAGTGATACAGAAATACATGTATACTACAATTAACATTACTTGCAATAATCATGGAGTAACGAGTACAGTGGGAACATGTAAATAAACCAATACAAAGAAGACCTCTGTGTGCACGTGTGTGTGTGTGTGTGTGTGTGTGTGTGTGTGTGTGTGTGTGTGTGTGTGTGTGTGTGTGTGTGTGTGTGTGTGTGTGTTTGTATGTATGTAAGTATGTGTGTGTTTGTATGTATTATGTATGTGTGAGTGTGTAGGCGGTATTTTGTTCGATTGCAAAGTGCTATGTGGATTCCCATACATTCTAATAGCCAAATACCATTATGGTAGAGCCAAGCAGTTCGCTGCATGAACGGCTCGACCGGTGAAATACCACCACCTCTTGGAAGATCGACGTAAAGTGGCTCATCCCACAATTCGTTCGGCGAGAGAGGTACCCGGAGGCTCATCCCCATTTCCCATTCTTTCCTATTCCTATTTCCTATTCCCTTAAACGTCGGCAACGCAACGCAACGTCGGTGTCCATGGGCGGCGCTGGTCACTTACCATCAGGTAACGCGCCTGCTCGTTTGCCCTCCTATCCCATAAAAAAACTCGTATACAACTTTTGGTGGATGCCTTCGATTTCTCCTAGTTCCCATCATCAGATCCTGACCTGGTTAAAATGGGACCATCTCAAAGGTATACATCACACTATACAACGAAAAAAAAAAAATTTGAAATCCGTCCGTAATTGACTAAAATCATCACCATCATCATGAGCCCAGATTAGTCCACTGCTGAACTTAGGCCTCCCCCTTAGCACGCCATAACTCCCGATCCTGTGCCAGCTGCATTCAGCGACTTCCAGCTGTTTTTATAAGGTCGTCTGTCCATCTAGTGGGAGGACGGCCTTTTTTTGTTGTTACCCAGTGGAAACCCGTTAAAGGTACCACCAGCACTGGGGGGTACTGGTGGTTATGTTGGACTCCCCATCCCTCCTAACCTCCACTACCGGGACGATATACCAACTAAAACCACTGGGGTGTTCCTCCTCACCGCATGCGACGAGATCACGGGAAACTTGCTAACAAACACCTACTGACCCCGTCTGTGGTTGCCCTCCTCGGGGGGCCATGCTCGGTCCCCCGTTCATCTCCACGTGAGGCGCTCCGGAACACCTGGAGCTCCCTCCTCCTCGGGACCTTGCCTCCTATCGAGCGATGAAACCCCCGGTTCACCGCTCAGAGGTCCCATTATAGCGGCAGGCGGTCAGCATGAGCCCGCCTCCTGCGGCCCTTTCTTGCGCGGGGGATCAAGGGCGCAAGAGGGTTATTCTCGCGCGTTCTCTCCGCGGCCTCCTTCCGGGATATGACAGCGCCAGCAAGACTAGCACCGCCTCCCAAGCCCCCTCAGCCTGAGAGAGATCTACCCCGATGGTCGAGATGAGTGTCGCTCGCTCGCTTGACCATGCGAGGCAGTGCGAGGCATGCGAGGCAGTGCGGCGCGGGTGTGATGCGCCGTGTCTTCAGCTGCGCCACAATGGTGGCTCTCCATACGCAATCTGGTACAGGTAACGGCCAAAGCAGCCGTGACCTGTGAGGTGCTGCGCCAGATGGAAGGTGAGGGCCTGGCCTTCGTTCGGCCCATTCTCTAATGACTGGCCGAAAGGCTGCCACCAAATCGTGGCTCGCAGCCGGAATTGCCAGCCGCTCCTTCCACCTCCGGAAGAGGCGATCATGGGCCCGCTCCCGCCACCGTCGGATATCCTCCGGAGGTGGGAGAAAGCCCCTGGCTTGTGCTTCAGCGCACCTACGATATACTGCCGGCAGCACCCCTGGTGGGACGGCCTACGCTAAGCATACCAATCCGTGGTCGAACTTTATTTCCCCAGCGGTCGTCAGTTCTTCGAGTGATGTGGCCTGCCCACCTCCATTTCAGCATGCTAACATTACGGGCTATGTTAGTTATTCTCGTACGTCTACGGATTTCTGTATTTCAGATCTTATCCCGTAGAGATATACCGAGCATAGCCCTCTCCATAGCACACTGAGCGACTTTGAGCTTCTTAATACGACCAGCATTAAGAGGCAATGTCTCAGAACCATATGTCATCGCTAGTAACACACACTGGTCATAGACCTTAAATTTTAGGCACTGGGGCATTTTGGACTAGAAGATATGCCTAAGCTTCCCGAACGCTGCCCAGCCGAGTTGGATCCGTCGGTTAATCCCTTTCTCGAAGTTCGCTCTACCTAGTTGAATAGTATGTCCTAGGTAAACATAGTGATCGACAACTTCGAGAATCGCATCTCCAACAGTTACCGGTAATTGAATGACATGGACATTGGACATGACTTTTGTCTTGTCCATATTCATTCGTAGACCCACTTGTTGGGATAACTTGTTAAGATCCTGGAGCATGGCACCCAGATCCTCCAGCGATTCTGCCAAGACCACAATATCATCGGCAAATCGAAGGTGAGTGATGTATTCGCCGTTGATGTTGATGCCTAGCCCGCTCCAATCTAGGAGCTTGAAGACGTGCTCCAATGCAGCGGTGAACAGCTTCGGAGATATAACGTCTCCTTGTCTGACACCTTTCTGCAGTGGAATAGGCTCTGTACTCCCATCTTGGATTCGAACTGACATAGTCACGTTTCTATACAAACACTTCAGCACTTCGATGTATCGATAGTTAATTTGGCACCGCTGAAGAGACTGCAGCACCGCCAAAGTCTCGACGGAATCGAAGGCTTTCTCATAGGACAAGTCCACAAACGCCAAGCATAGAGGTCGATTATATTCTTCGGTCTTCTCTATAATCTGGCGTAGAGTGTGGATGTGGTCTATGGTACTAAAGCCTCTTCGGAAACCACCTTTTTCGGGAGGCTGGAAGTCGTCGAGTCTGCGCGAGAGTCGATTTGTAATGACTCTGGAGAACAGTTTAAAAACAGCACCACCATACTCCTGCTTCATGCCTCCGAACGTCGCCTCCGAGCACGACAGAATCGAAAAGCCTCTGAAGGGCTCTTAGAACCGGCTTGCCGCCTGCTTTCAGTAGCTCGGAAGTAATTCCATCGTCACCCGGTGCCTTCCCGTTCTTTAACTGTATAAGAGCCATTTGGATCTCGTACATACTGACGTCCGGGATATCTTCAGTAAACTAAGACTAAAATATCGGTGAAGATACATACAAAAAATATATATGTTATACCTACAGACTTTGTATAATATACACTAGCTGACCCGGCGAACTTTGTTCCGCATGAAAAGTAATAAATGAGTAAAATTTGGATATTAAAAAGTTCAATTTGTGCTATTTATCAGCACGCGTTTTGGCGCGCAACGCTACTACTATGTCACGCTATGTTAATACTGTAATATCTTCGTAAATATTCGTTTAAATTACATACTGTAAAGGCCAATATTGATCTATATTAAATGCACAATCTATTTAATACACTTAACTGGATGAAAATTAATGCTGTAATGTTTCAAAACGCTTCGTAAATAAACCCTTATTTCACGTAAAAAATAAAAATGGTCATTGTGGGTTATCCATAATTGATAGACATATGCCCTTGCGGACTTTTTTGTAGACCTTTTGAAGGTGTATAACAATGTAGTACATTATTTTATTTTATCACTTAGGGTTCATGCAGCGTTTGCGATTAAAGATCTAAATCTTGAAAATTATCACATTTTTTTATTACACTATACATGAATTATAGATCAAAACCACCCTGTTGACACCTTCTAACTATTAAAAAAACCTATCAAAATCCGTTGCGTAGTTTTATTTTGTTTTTTCTTTGTTGTTTTATTTTGTTTTATCACTTAAGGTTCATGCCGCGTTTGGGATTAAAGATCTAAATCTTGAAAATTATCACTTTTTTTATTACACTATACATGAATTATAGATCAAAACCACCCCGTTGACACCTATAAACTATTAAAAAAACCGGGGACAGACAGCGGAAAGTGACTTTGTTTTATACTATGTAATGATACATACAGAGAATTGAAAACCTCCTCCTTTTGTTCGAAGTCGGTTAAAAATGCATACAAACGAATTGAGAATCTCATCCTGTTTTTTTCGCAGAAGTCGGTTAAATAAGGTGCCGTTTTTTAAGTTGCTAATAGACAGTCATTTTTATGTCATTGGTGCATACTTACACAAGTTGGATAAGGAACCTAAACATTTATTAGTCTGTGAATTGTAATATTTTATAGAACTTAGAATATTCTCTTTGAATGTGATTAAATATTTTGCATGACATATCTATCAACATGGCTTGAAAATATCTAAAATAATATTTTCATACATTTCATTTCAAATAATCGCAGTCAATGTTGTTGCTGTTTCAATAGACCATATCATACTATCAAGGATACATAAATATTCGTTAATAACACAATCTGAAATAAAATTCAAGAAGAATTACGTTCACTTAAATAATTGAGAGACTCACAAAGATACTTTCTAATGGATATGAATATGAATCCTCTAGTTTCCAGAGCTACTGCAACAAGAATGCCCAAAAACGTCGGTGAAAACACACCGAAAAATAAACAATTTTGTGGAATTGATAGTAACGAAACATCAACGGAACCCTATTGTTATGTGAAACTGGTAATACTTATAAATACCTACATAGCTTCACGGCAAATCCCGCCTTTACTAGCTACTAGCCTTACATTTACCATGTAATTTACTCATAAAATGGTATACAATTGTAACAAAGTGTTCACTTCTTCATTCATTCTGTTCACGGCAAATCCCTTGAGGGTAGGTTCCTCCAAGACCCGACCGTCCCCGACTCCTACATCCATCTGCTTTTGCTTCGTATCTATTTTCTCCAAAAATAGTTCCAATACACAAGACAAAAAAATACTACAAATTTCGGTCTCTATTCATTCACTTTTAACTTCGTATTTTAGGATTCCGTCGTCAACCTGAAAGACAGCACTAAGAAATTACTGTGTTTGTTAGAAGATATTCAACAGAAGTCAGTGGTTACACGACCAGCCTGTGTGCCGAAAAATTCGAGCCCAGCTTCAACGACAAAGCCTATACCTTCTGCAGATATTGTATGAAATTAGTTTGATTAAGTTTATTCGTTTGTTATTAATAGCAAATCGGAAGGTATCATGGTAATTGTTCCCTTTAAATTACAAAGCCCACAAAGTTAAGGCCATTTCAATCATTAATGAAAAGAGACACCTGCACCACAGATAGTGTTGACAGTTGCTTTGCGGGCTTTCAAATGGGATACAGAAGGGATCGGAAGTGGCCATTTCGATGGAGAGGAGAGAGAGGTTGGAACTCCGGATACCTCTCACACCAAGCAAAACGCTGCATGAGATTGATATTCTGAGAGGTCGTGGTATTTCGCCGGTCGAGCCTGCCCATTCATGTAGGTAACTGCGTGGCTCTACCACTGTTAAAAACGTAAAATCTGTTTAAGTAAGAAAAGCGACCCTCTCCACCTTAATAGGGTAGGTAAATGTAATAAAAGAAAGTTTTAGTACCCACAGGATTTCCAATAATGGTTTTGTGAACCTTTTGTGGTGAAGTCATAGGATAAATATGGTGATAGGTGTAGGTCTCTTATCTTAATGTTTTTAGGTCAATTCGGAAGTCAATATTTCCACCACAACTTTAAAAACATTAGAGCTACAAACGCAGATGTTAGACAACATTCCTACAGCGGTAAGTTAAAGACATTAAATTATTTTTTGTACGAATATCATAGCAGTTGCCCATTATCAAATCAAAATATATAAATAAAAAACATGAAGAAATGTGCTACCCATCAGTTCTTCAAAACAGCATAGTATAAAACAAAGTCGCTTTCCGCTGTCTGTCCATTAAATAGTAGATAGGGGGTGTCGACGGGATCGTTCGTTTGTTTAATTCATATTTAATGTAGTAAAGGAAAATTGATAATTTTCGAGATTTTGCACTTTAATTGTAAACGTTGTAGATACAAATTACTTATGATGCGGAACAAAGTTTGCCGGGTCAGCTAGTTCAATATAAAAATTACTAGATCTACAAGCAAATTAGTTGAAAGCAGACCACCAATCAATACCACGAGAGTTTTTATTTTTGAGTCCGACAGCTACCGAACCCTTAAAAGTTTAGTAGATAATCAATCTTATAAAATCTATATTGATCCACTAATTATTTTCTTAGGACGAAGACGACGATTGCTCAATATTCAAAAAATTATCACGTAAATGTAACTGCATGAACCAACATCAGTATAACGACTTCGTTATTTATTTCAATGAGACAACTGATTATCACACCAGCACAACTGGAGAAATCATCAAAAACTTGCGGTTACTGAAGAAATTTCTTTATATGGGAGGAGACTACGCCAAACATGCATTAATGTTTTTGAATGAGGTAAGCAGCAGAAACGTAGAAAATAACGTCTAAGTTAAAAATATAACATTTGTTAAATCTTCGGATTAGTGATTACAAAACATATCAGTACCGAACCTGCCCTTTTGCGTGATATAACGTAAGTTTCAGGACATGTGTCGAACGGAATCGAACCATACGACCACCGAATGACGTTAGACGTAACGTTTTTAATTTTTGAAGTGGAACTTCTAATGTCTCGTGCAAGAGCATTTAACGCTTTTAACGCCCCCTTGCGGCCACTATTAATATAGTAATATAATATACTGGTTACTAAAAAGCCAAGATCCATATAAACCAAGGACGAAAAGACATAGCGACTTTTTAAACTACCCGTACAGACATCTAGTAGCGGATAGTGGTACTAGCTGGTCATAATTGATATAACAATAATGATGAACAACATCTTTTTGCACAACAAGTGAACCTACTCCAGTAATTATAATTGAAAAATAGGATAATTAACATTCAAAATAACAATTTTAGATAATTATGACACCAGTTTTAGTGCGAAATAATTTGTAAATCTATAAATTACTTTTTTTAACAATCCAAATTCATTATCTTCCGGCGGCTACTAGGAAGTTTTAAAATTTAGTTCTCATATGTTTTAATTATTACATAGAACGAGTTGGTACTATCTAGTATTAAGATATTAATTATGAAAATAATTATTATGAATATTAATGCAGCATTAGTATTGATTTAAAGAATAGAAGGCAATATCACCAAAACAGTTACGAATCATGAATTGTTAAATCACATAATTATAAATTTCGCGCATTTTACTTAACTAAATAATAGATTTTAGTAATATCTTGACCAGTTTAAGTACGAAATAGTTTGTAAATATATAAATTAATTATTTTAATAATCAATAACTTCACTATCTTTCGGCAGATGGCGCTACTAGTTACACGCTACATGTTTTAAAATTAAGTTCTCATAAATAACTAATATTACATAGAACGAGTTGATACTATCTAATATTAAGATATTAATCATGAAAATAAATATTACGAATATTCATGCAGCATCAGTATGGATTTAAACATTTAAACAATAAAAGGAAATATCACCAAAACAGTTATTAAATATAATGAATTGCTTAATTAATCACATAATTATAAATTTCGTGTATTTTACTTATCTAAGTAATAAATATATTTCAGTAATATATAGACATAAATAATATAACATAACTTCACGCCTTTTGTTACCCGAAGGTGTAGGCAGCGGCTGTTAAGCCTCGTCTCGCCGTTATGTTTACGTCCCAAATGGAATAGGTGGCGAACCTATTGCCATACCGGGTACAAGTTTTTCAGTCATCGATATTTATTACACATAACTTCCGAAAACAATTTCGAAACGTCATTGGTGTGATCCAAAGTCTGGAATCGAACCCGGACCTCTGGATCAGAAGCTGTGTGCTCGACCACTGCGCCACCGAGACTAATAATAACATGTAATCATAATTAAATCAGTTTACCTAGTAAAGTTTTATAGGGTTATCAATTATCATTACATAGTATAAAACAAAGTCACTTTCTGCTGTCTTTCCCCTTATATGCGCATATGTTTTAAACTACGCAACGGATTTTGATGCGATTTTTTTTAATAGTTAGAAGGTGTCAACGGGGTGGTTTTCATCTATAATTCATGTATAGTGTAGAAATAAAAAGTGATAATTTTCAAGATTTAAAACTTTAATCGAAAACGCTGCCTGAACCCTAAGTGATAAATGAAAACAATGTACTACATTATTATACACCTCTAAAAGGTCTACAAAAAAATCCACAAGGGCATATGTCTACCTCTTAGGGATAACCCACAATGACCATTTTTATTTTTTACCAGAAATAGTGGCTTATTTACGAAGCAATTTTAAACATTACAGCATTCATTTTCATCCAGTTAACTATCTTAAGTAGATCGTGCTTTTAATATAGATCAATATAGCCGTTTACAGCATGTAATTTGAACTAATATTTACGAAGATATTACAGTATTAACATAGCGGTACATAGCAGTTGCGTTTGCGCGCCATAACGCGTGCTGATAAATAGCACAAATTGAACTTTTTAAGATACAAATATTACTAATTTATTTCTTTTAATGCGGAACGAAGTTCGCCGGGTCAACTAGTTATTATATATAGTTGACATCATATACCGCTAGATGGCGTCCTGCGCCGACATATGTAAGTTCGGGTGAATATTAGAACTCAATTTTGAAGTAGATAGTAGTCATCTCGGTAGTCTCGGCGGTCCAGTGATCGAGCACCCCCCTCCTAAATCAAAAGTTGTGGGTTCGTATCCTAGCTAACACAAATGACTTTTCGAAATTATGTTTGACAGCTAAGTGTAATAAATACCGATGGCTGAAAACTTTGCACCCTGTGTGTCCTACACAGGGTGCAAAGTTTTCAGCCATCGGCCATAGGTTCACCACCTATTCCAATCGGAACGTAAAAAAACAGCGAGTCTTTGCACCCTGTGTGTCCTACACAGGGTGCAAAGTTTTCAGCCATCGGTATTAATAGGTTCACCACCTATTCCAATCGGAACGTAAAAAAACAGCGAGTCGAGGCGTAACAGCCACTGCGGGAGCCCCGTACCGGGCCACGGATCGCGCGACACCACCGTAGAGGCGGCGAATCTCGGGGGAGGCGGTGTAACGCGCCTGCCACCCGTCCTACTCGGGGGACCATCCTCACATAGTACTCCTCGAAGCTCCAGAGGCTGTTCAGGATGAGGCCGAGGTACTTCAAGTACCTCGCCACCGGGACAGCCGTGTCACCCACCTGGATCCGCGCGGCTGGTGGTTCCCAGCGCCGAGTGAGGCGGTGGAACCACAGAGCCTCACTTTTGTGAGGCGCAGCCTCCAGCCAAATTCTACCTAGACCCAGATAAATATTTATACTTGGGTGGGGATCGAACCAGCCAATCTCGATTCTACATTCGGTAGTTTTACCAACGCACCACCAGACCACCATTAGCAGTATATTATAAATCTATATTGTTAATTATTTATTGACTATTTTTAAGTGTCGGTGAAGACCTATAAAAATAAAGAAAGCTATTGTGAATACATGTTACTAAGTTCCACTTCTGTAGCGCGGCGGGACTCCACGCAAATTTTTATTATTTTATTTATATTCTACTAAGCACCGCTTGACCTCGCCTCAGCTGATGGTAAGTGATGACGAGGCCGTTGATGGTAAAGCGCAAAGTCCAGTTAGGAGGCTATTCACTCTCCTTTTGAAGATACCTGTCATAATCATCGGGGAACACCGACGCAGATAGTTTATTCCATTCACCAGCCGTGTGGGTGATGAAGGAAAAATGTAATGCACGCAATTGCGAAATCGTCAATAATCTAAAAGATACCACTCCGTTATTAATACTTGCATTTTTATAAAAAAAAAATATAGCTCTAATTCTTTTGTCGAAGAAATAGTTTAATATTTTGATGTATAATCTAACACAGGGTTTAGAGGAATCGTCGTACTCTGAGAAAATAGAAATAATTCAAGGATGCGCTCACGCAGATATTTGCAATGTTTTTGAGGATCTTTCTTTGGTAGTTACGTGCATAGCATGGCCTTATAAATACGAATCATACGGTGACTCTGTAACACAGGTACCTACATACTTATTTATGATAGTTTTGGCTTGGTTTTGGGTTGGTCTTAGTCTCTTGCAGAGTAGGCAGAGAGAGAGAGAAAAAAAAGTGCCATAAAATACGATCTATACTCTAACGGCCGAAACCAATATTCAATCCCAATCCGAATTTTGCTATATAAGATCAATATTTCCTACCAAGCGTACCAATAATCAATCCATGGATTGATTTTGTTTTGGGAATCGATCGACAGATACAAAATAATCTTAAATTGGCCTCAATCTTAATTTGGAGATTGATTATTGGTTTCGGCCGTAAGTGTGTATGGATCGTGCTAGCTTCTTTTATCTTACTTAAACTTGTCATACCTAGTCATCGGTTTTTAAGGCACCTGACATCACCTTCCTCAAGGACATTTTCAATTGAATATTCTAATTTTGGTATCTAACTTTTAATGGTGCTGTTGCATACATACATAACTTCATGTCAAATCCCTTGCAGGGTAGGCAGAGAGAGCGGAGCGCCATAAGGCACGATTCCTACACACCTCACTCGCTTTGTTGACTTTTATAACTCTTTTCATGGACGCGTGTCGATTTTTGAGGCTCCTAACATCATCTTCTTTCAAAACACATTCTATTTGGTCATGGAATGTGTGTCTTGGCCGTCCTCGACTCCTACATCTATCCGCTTTTGCATTTTATATCTGCTGTTGCATAAACTCAAGGAATAATAAAAACAATATTATTTCAGGAATTAGCGGCTCAATTTATATACAAGCTATCTCTAACAGTAGAGGGTCGTCGGTACTTGAAATACACCTCAAAAATAACCAATGACATTAAAAAAGTTCTAAAAAGAAAAGGTTCAAAATTACCAAATAAAACTTTAGAATGTTTACGTGGTATTTTGAATGAAATTCATCCGAAACGTGATATCAATGAGAACATTACCGATACATTCTACCGTAAATCTGACGACGAAGGTAAAAGCGAGATGTTTTTTACCAAGACAAAATGTACGCAATGTAATAGTCGTGAAATCGGAATTGAATTTCTGTGTCCTATTTTTGATAACGAATGTAGCGAACTAAAGGAAATACAGAATGGGATCCAAAAAAGAGACTTATGATAACACCCGTCTATACATAGTAAAACTAAGGCATAAAGCAATTAGATTAGGGTAGGTTGATGTAATTTATAGGCATTTATTCGTCTGTATGTTAATTACCTTAAACTATCTTCTCGTCATCCTTAAGATTTGCGTAAGCAAAGTAACGTTAACCGAATAGGTAAATTTATATTTTAGGCAAATTCCTTAGTCGAGCGATCTTTGTTTTGGTGTGATTTTTCACTACTGTCTAGAGACCAGTAGAGTAAATCTAGACTTTCGAACGATACCTATTTCGCTATAGAATCAATAAACTATTCTAATTTATAATAAATAGTTTACTATTAAAACAAAGTTAAGTTATAGGATTTAACTTCAATTTAACCTGTAAGCAGTACTGTAATCATTATTAATGTTAATTATGTATCATTAAATTGGGAACATGTTTGTACTAAATTTGTTTGTTTGCATAGACTATTTGTAGTTAATGCAAACAAACAAATTTGTTTACAAGTGCTTGTATATAACTATGTATTTCTTTTACAATATAATTGAGAATATTTTAAAAGATTTTTTTTTCAGGTTTCGGGAATCAAATTATGAAAGCTTTAATTTACTATAGGCAATATATGACGCTGGGTGAAATTTTCACACATCTAGATTTGCTTAATCAATGGAGCAAAGGTGAAAGGGGTAAAATTGAGTTAAAAAATAGCCAAAAGACTTTATTGGAGTTATTTAAAGATATGCTTAGAACCTATAATGATAGTGAAATGAACGTTATTGTCGCTGATATTTTGAACAATCTACTCGTAATGAGATTATCAGTAGAGACTGAAGTACTTTCAATTCCACAAACCACATTATCAATTCCAAAAATAGTAATTCATGCAGACATTGCTACTGAGGTAGGTATTAACTTTAGCTGCTATTCTAGTATTATTAGGTACTCCTCAAAATTTAGCGTTCTTAATGTATCTATCCCAATATTCGCACCCGGAACTAAATGATTCAGAAGTGGGCTGATGAAATTCAGGCTGCTGAGATGGCCGAAATTTACTTTACTGGAAAGTTATGAAGCGAGATGGTTTTTTTTCTTATTAAGATTGTTCGTTTTAAGGTCTCGGTGGTCCAGTGGTCCAGCACCTCGCTTCTGAATCAAGAAGTCGTGGGTTTGAATCCTGGCTTGTCGAAATAGTTTTCGGCAGTTATTTGTAATAAATATCGATGACTGAAAACATTGTGCCCGTTATGGCACTAGGTCCGCGATCTATTCCATTTGGGACGTAAACATAACGGCGAGACGAGGTTTAACAGCCGCTACCCACACCTTCGGGTAGAAAAGGCGTGATGTTATGTTATGTAAGATTGTTTATTTACAGTAAAAAGGAATGAAAAATATTAAATTAGATCATCAAAAAAAACACTTAACTTACACTCAACCACAGAAATAGACCAATCTTGACCTATGCACAGAGCCATTATTTATATGCTCTGTGCACAGAGCACTCAACATTACTCAACAATCAGAAAAGGACTTAAGCGAATATTAAAGTGCATACATTTCGGACCATTTTTCGGAATCAATCAATATCATCAAAAAACCTTGGACCGTGTTGTCTTCTTAGGTTTGGTTTAATTAAAATTTGATGTCTATCAAAATATTTTACCTGGGCATTAGAATAAAGAATACGCTGGTGGAGCTGTAGGCAACAACTAGTTACTAATATAATGTTTTATTTTAGCCCATAAAAATACAAACTGAAAGTTTTCATAAATTAAAGAAAAGTGTTTTAAAGCGGAACGCAACCCAACCAAGGGGACGGAACGGTAATTATTTAAAATTACTTTTTGGAGAACTATGAACAAGATAACTGTAGCTGGTCATCCGTAATCAGTACCTAACTAGGCTGCGCCTATAATAAGGAACGGGGTCGTGTGGAGTGGAGCGTAAAAAGAGAGTGGAAAGGGTTGAGAAGTGGGCGGAATGCCCTATTTAATAAATGGCAATATTTATCAGACAAAGAGACTAAAAAATGAACTCTAGCTGTCCAGGCATTCATATGCCTTTCGGGTATTATATGCGTGAAGATACAAGTATATACAGATGGAAAAAAAATATTTACTTAACATAACTTCACGCTGTTTTCTACCCGAAGGTGTAGGCAGTTAGGCCTCGACTCGCCGATATGTTTACGTCCCAAATGGAATAAGTGGCGAACCTATTGCCATACCGGGCACAAAGTTTTTAGTCATCGAGTCAGTTTCGATATTAATTTCGAAAATTTATTTACTTTTAACTAATTATCCAGGATAATTTCGTGTTTACTGTTTCTTTATTTATTTTAGCAAAAGGTTCAATAACGAATCAAATATTAACTAAATAGATTTGAGGTCCCAGTAATATCAATGTGATTAATTCCCGAATTCCGCTTTTCCAGGGAAACATCTTATTATAGTACCATTGGAAAAATAATGAAGTGATCATATCAATGATACAGCAAGCACACAAGACAATAAAATATTACTTAAGAATGTTATAAATTCATATTTAATAAACCAATATTCTAACATAGAAATTGCGTCAGTAAATTGTTTTCTGCAGAACCATCATAAGTTATAGCATGATCAGAACCTATACGATTTTTAATAGCGTCACGCCTTTATAGTTCCGTGGGGTATTTTTTAAGGGATAGGAGGGCAAACAAGCAAGTGGGTTACTTGATGGTAAGCAACTTCACCGCCCTTGAACAACATGATGGATTGCCGTCCTTTAAGGGAGTAGGATGGAAAAGGAAGAGGAAAAGGGATCGGGCCCCCAGATACCTCTCTCACAGAAAGAAACGCGGCATGAGTCACTTCACGCCGATATTCCGAGAGATCGTGGTATTTGACCGGTCGAGCCGGCCCATTCATGCAGCAAACTGCAGGACTCTACCTCTATTAAAAATTGGGGTGAAAATAAATGTATTGTCTTATTTGTATTTTTTTAAGTTAAATTTACGTACAAAGGTTTTCTTTTCAATTTTTTTTTATGTTCTAAAACAAACATGACGAAAAAACATGACTCATACGGCGTTACCTCGCTCTGAGATAGATGCCTCTCTCCTGCTTGATGAGCGATGCCTCCGCGGTGAACAGCTGCTTAATTTAGAATAATAAATTACAAGTAATTTAAATTGTAATTAATCAGTATTTTCTTTTGACATTGTCACACTCAACTATCATCAATAAACCGACTTTACAGAGAAGCGAGTTTTTTTGAAGGGACATGTAATAAAATTAATCTTCAGATAGGTATTTTGGTTGTTTAATACACTTTCACAGCTAAATTACTAACTAATTGTTACAAGTGTGAGCTACTGATTACATTAACAAATACATAGGTATAAATAATACTACCCCAGCTACTATAGTGATATATATTATCCTATTTTTTCTTTGGGTATATAGTAAATTTTTAAAATTACAGGAATATGTCTGCACTAGCAATTATAAATATTCACTCATCATTTTCCTGCCCTTATCCCACTCTATGTGGGGTCAGCACAACATGTCATCCATTTGAACTATATATGTTGTTAAATGATTTGGCTTTGGTTTTATGACTGACCTCCTCCAACTTGACTGTATTTTTTAAATACTTCAGAAGTTAGACGTTATAAATCACATAAGTTCTGAAATTAAAAAAAGTTAAAAATTGCAGACCTTCTAGATGGCTAATTAATACCAGATTTGTCTATGGAGATTTTTCAACTGCTATCAAGAAAACCAATGTGTGAAGTGACTTATAAAATATTTCAATATAGGTAGTAAGAGATACTGCATTAGACAATAACATGAGGATGTAGAAAATTATGAATTGACACTATATCAAAAACATATAATAAGTTGATTATACTAATAACTTTTTAATCAATAAACCTGTTCCTAATGTTTAGATAAAATATTAATTAATAAAACACAACCACAAAATAATATAAGGGTACATTTTTAAACACAACACTGTGTTCATAATAAATATATTTTTATATCAAACATTATAATGCATTTGATATAATATATGCATATGTGCCCAGCCCAGCCCTTTTTACTAGGACTAAGATAATAAATTAAAAAAATTGTATAAATATCAAAATGTTGAAGGTGAACCTTCTTGTTGAACCTTTAATCAAATTGGTTATCATATTGATAACTGTTTCTGTGTTTCGGTGACCTTTTGTTATATCCTAAAGATCGTCTATCTGTGTGTACAGGTGTGGTTTGTCTAAATAACATTGCCAACAAGATATAAAAGCCACCAATAATTTTACTGAAGAAATCTAATAACCCTAAAAACATGGGAGTAGAATTTTTAACTAATATAGATGTTTCTCTTATTAATGCCAGTACAAAGTTACCAAGAAAATTAAGAAATGAAGAGCTGCCAGTGAAGATAGCAATAACAAAAGCAAATATAAATGTTACAAATTCCTTCACATTACTTATAGATAAAAAACTCTTTAGTGTATCCAAAACCTCAGTACCAGAATCATTTTGCGATGCAACAATGACTTCATCAGTGCTTTCCGTCTTCTTCTTCATAATTCCATTTAAAATGGGTTCCATTTCTAAGAACGATTCAGAAATATGCCTCAAGCATTTGACTTTAACAATGATTTCATCATCTCTAAGCTTTAAGCCTTTTATTTGAAACCAAAATGCGCCGAACGGTTGGTTATCTATTTCTGTCCAAATACAGATCCCCGCCGGATATCCTAGGGTTTCACCCTCAGTGATGCCCACCCAGCACGTACTAGGAACAACGCTACGTAATCTATTTTCTGTTTCAAGTAGATCTCGTTTTAATTCAGCCTCAGCAGGGCTGATTAACACTATGTCCCGGTATCCAATCCTTTTGTCTGCCAGTCGCCGTTCTATGTAACGTCCGAAAAAAATTCGTGACTTCAATAGTAAACAATTCAAGTCTTTTACACAATTTTTTAACGTATTATCTGTATCGTCGTTCCTATCAAAATGGGAAGACACTGAAGAATTGAATGACATTGTTTGAGAAATTGCACTCATCTTTGCTATTTATTTACAATCTGATTATTAAAATCAGGCACTCATGCAGGTATCAACTGATTACAACAAAAAACAACAACTATCTGACACTGACATTGACTTCGCATACTAGCTAATGCGACTTAGCCACTGACTGGCTGAATTCCCATTAGACTTTCTTCGTCTTCTTTGGCTGTTATGGCCCGTATCCTCATAGATACGATCTTGAAACCAATCTCAGTTTATACAAATGTACTTTGTGAACCAATCTTGAAACCCAATAAACTTGACAATTGACACTAACTTGTCAGCTGTCACAATTCAGAAAGGTTGCTACGTTCCAATTATCGCCCCATTGATTTGTATATATGGACGAGACATATTGTTCTATACGTACAATTGTAATATAAATATTAGGCATTTCGACGGCGCACACATTAACATATATCTGTCTCATTCGTACTCAGCACTGTCACTCGCATGAAAACAGTATAAAAGTATTTCAGTGCGTACATAAAGTGAATGAATACGGAAATAAAATAACACGATATGACGCCAAAAATCCCGCTAATTATGGCGGATTTTTGTCAGTTCAGCCAGTAAAAAAGTGTTGGGAAAATTTTAACCGATAAAATTTCTTTGCGGAATTATCTAAATAAATTAGTTTTACTTCGTAACGAGTAAAAACCTATTGTAAATTCGCTAAATATGTAATAATTAACTGATCTTAGACTGAAAGTCATAAGAGATGCATTTGTAACTAAAAAAAATGGTGTGTATGCGATTCACACACGATAGAAGTGAAACTTCAGTAAATATATATATATATGTCGGAGTTAGAAGAAGAAGACTTTCTGTTGTCGGAGGAAAACTTCTCTTATCCTTATTTGTAGCCATTGTACAGTGGGCGTCGTCGGTAGGCCGTAGTAAAAGAAGTTTTAGACAACTCACACTGGTATAATGATTACAGGTTGACAGGTATAATGATTAAATAATATATTGAACAATATGCGAGTATAACACAACAATAATATACGGTGGGCCGCAGATGGTTTGGGTTGACCGCATGCGCCGGTTGCTTAGCGAAGCGTGTCTGTCTCTCCGCTAGCCGCTCTCTTCGCACGCGTGTACCAACTCCATCTAACGCCACTACGTGTCGCTGGCGTCCCGAAAATGGTTCGGATGCGACAGTATAAAATAAAAATAAAATTTATTGATTGAAAAACAATGAAATATTAGTTTATACTTAAATTAGCTTTTACCCGCGGCTTCGCCCGCATTGAAGTCATTAAATAAGTATCAAAGATCATTACCATGCAACTGAATCAACATGACAACTCTATTTTATTGCTTAGCTGGGATTATCAATTATAATTATAAATTAGTAACAAAATAAATAATTTTGGACTTTAACAATTTTATAAGATATAAATGCAGAGTATTAAGGTAGGATAATTTTGTAGACTATATTATAAGTTTTTCCTTCGGGTGCAAATATATGTACCTAAATTAAAGAAAGAAAGAAAGAAGAAAAAAAGTATCCTATGTTACTTCGAATACCTCCAAGAATATGTGTACAAAGTTTCATGATGATCGGTTGAGTAGTTATCGCGTGAAAGCGTAACAAACAAACTTACATTCACATTTATACTTATATATGTTAATGTAATAAGTTAAGTATAAGTATCAACCCTGAATACTGTAATACCGTCCCTCGCGAGGCATAACAGCCGCTGCCTACACCTTCGGGTAGAAAAAGGTGTGAAGTTACGTTATGTTATCTAATTTACGAATACTGTAAAACTTCATTACTGAAGTAGCTAAATTTGACGATTTTTTGACAAACAATTGTTTTATCTTTCGTAAAAAAAATTTTTTTTTAATATAAAGTACCCTATGTTACTTCTAATACCTTCAAGAGTATATGTACAAAGTTTCATGATGATCGGTTCAGTAGTTTTTGCGTGAAAGCGTAACAAACAAACTTACATTCGCATTTATAATATTAATAGTATAGTATAGTATAATAGTATAGTATAGAGTATAGATGATTGCTGTAAGATGAATTTTGGTTGCTAATAACAGTGAATAGAAACCGAATATATTAATCGACATATACATTGATCTCTCAACGTTTTACGGTTGAAGAACTTAGTTGTGGGAAACGATTTCAAATTAATCATAAAATGTTGACAAACAAAAATGCATTGCTTTAGCTGTGGGAACATTTACTAGCCTACCTACATAGCATTATAAGAGCAGAACTAACTATACAGCTCGACCAACTTATCTGTGAACTGAGTGGCGGCGACACCGTCGACATAGTGTTGCAAGTTATTATAGATTTCCCAGAATTTGGCATGTTTGCCTAGTACATAGCGTAGTAATAAATTAGATACGTTATTAAGGTAATCTATATAATTAGTACTTATTATATTATTTATGTCTATACATTAATTCATTCATTAAGTGTGTAAAAAATATTCGAAAACCCTTGGCAAAGATGAATTGATTAGGGGTAGATAACCTGTAACTGTAACCTAAAATTCATGTTAGCTGCTGTTGGACAGTCCCTTTTTAGAGTAAGGTTTTAGGCTATATAACATCACGCTGCGACCAATAAGAGCGACGGGACAGGGCAGAGTTGTCAGTAGACTAGGTCACTGGCGGTCGGCTAGTTTCATATCTACAGGATAGATACAAGAGCTGACCTAGCAATTGGATATAATAAAACATGAGTTTTAGAATAATTCATTTATTGAAACCAGGTTTACAATAATTATGGTCTTTGGAACAACCTGCACGCCCAACTTCAGTCAGGCTGTGAGGAAATATACCTCCTATTTCCATGCAACCATCATCATCATCACTATCACTTTCTGTTTCTGTGTCACTTCTTACTTCTATTATAAAAGGCTTATCCAAATACGAATCTTGTTTCAAATATTCTTCTTCTAACTTGTGAACATGTTTGCAATGCTGTGCCCACTCATTAACCGTAATGGTTTCAAAGGCTTCTTGAACCAGGCGGGGAATCTCAGCATTTTTATGGTCAATATTTACTTCAGCTACTTTTTTTTTCATTGTGCTCCAAATGAATTCAATGGGGTTAAGATCACAGTGATAGGGAGGTAAGTACAAGCATTTGTGCCCATTTTGTTCTAATATTTTATCAATTTCATATTCAGGTTCAGGCTTGTTTCTTTTTATTAGTTCTAACAGCTGAGGTTTTGTGAACTCTTCTCCAAAGTCAACATTATTTTGTGTCAACCATAGTTGCATATCTCTTTTTAAAGAATTCGTATTTGGAACCTTATTTATGCAAACACGGTGATAGGGAGCATTGTCCATTACAATTATTGATGGCTGCTGTAAGTTAGGCACCAGTTTTTCAATAACCCACTTTTTAAAGTTAGTACTGTTCATATCATCATGATAATCACCACTTTTAGTATTAGACTTGAAAACGAGAAGTGCATTATTGACAAATCCAGTGTCCCCTCCTGCGTGTATAATAATATACCTTTGTCCTTTTCATACAGGCTCTAATACTCCGTCTACACCCTCGCCTTGCCAACATTTACCTGATGTATGCGATGAGTGAATATATGTCTCGTCTAAATAAATTAGCGGCTGAGGTTGTGGACTTATTTTATTTTTTTCTACTGCATGCAAGTACTTTGCTCTCCAAGCTGATACTTCATTACGCTCCATTAGTACCTTACGGTTACTCTGAGTCTTTTTAAAACGAAAACCCATCTTGTGAAGCAGTTTTCGAAGACTTTCTCGTTGTCCTGTGTAATTAATTTCTGTCTTTAAGACCTCTAGTAGCTTCTTGATAGTTGGTAGCTCCTTTTTAATGGAATAAAACTCATGTACTTTTCTTCGAATAACTCCCATGTCAAAATCATCAACATGTATAAATTCCGTTTTACGCTGCCTCTCCTTGCCTGGGGTCTGAATTTTTGTACCAGTCTCTTCTGCCACATGCCCTTCTTTTACTATTTTAGATATGAGTCCTTGACTCACACCTGAAATAAATAACACATTATCATCATCAACCCCTTAACGTCACACACACAATGTTTGCTATATGTAAGTACGAATGAATAGTGGCAATATCAAAAGTAAATATCAGTAGATACGAGTATGTACCTATTTCTTGTTGCGGGTTAGTTGACTCTTACATCCAACAAATTCATAAATATTGGGAAATTTACAAAAAGAAAGTGGGAACACTAACCTGTAGCTGCCGAAATTCGTTTGTATATTTGATTAAATGGTATAATCGGAGCCTCCGCCCGAGCTTCTTCTTCAAAAAAGGATTTAACCTTTAGAATAATGCTTCGAGCATCACTTTTAATCGCTTTCGGCATAATTAACGTTGTAAATATAGACATTTAGCAACAGAAATCACAGAGTACCCGAATGTAGTAGATACTGACAATCGAATGACATTTCAACATGGCGGCCGTAGTTCCTATTTTTTCCATTTCACAGATAAGTTGGTGGGACTGTACATATTAACTTTCATCCTGGAAAGTAATCTGTAAGTTTTAATCTTTAGCTGACCAACCACAAACTCTCTAATTTGCTTGAATTGAACGAATCAAATTGTGTCGTAAAGGTATTATTACATATTAGGAAATAAAGTTAATTAAATAAAATAGACATAGAGACTGACATACAACTTTATTAAGGAGATGCAAAGATTATTTACTTAGATTCATTAGTAAGGAATAGGTTGATTTACACAATAGCAAATTGTATCTAAATAATGCAACATAGGTCTATAAACTATTTTATAGATCGGTTCCAATCATCCGTTAGTTGTAATGAACTTCTACCAGTGTTCATTTATTAAAGTCTGCATAATAAAACGCCAATACACAAAAACGAAATCAATTTGATTCAAGGTTACTATTTCTGCATTTAATTTTTATAATAGCAAAATAAGTAGAGGAATTATAAATT
Organism: Euproctis similis; assembly: GCA_905147225.2. NCBI lineage: Eukaryota > Metazoa > Arthropoda > Insecta > Lepidoptera > Erebidae > Euproctis > Euproctis similis. The sequence goes on from LR990105.1 coordinate 14,269,893, forward strand.
TGCTTCTATTTAACTTATATATTTATCCCGAACTATATATTATATTTATTACTAGAGCAGCATTTAGATACCGAATAGAATATCTGAAATCCTAACTAAAGTCCAAAAATTGTTTTGATTATTAACTGCGTAATAATGAATATATATGCTGTGTGGCGCCGGCTTAGAATACCGCTACCCCATCTCTTCCCGTGGGTGTCGTAAAAGGCGACTAAGGGAAAAGCTAGAAGAATGGGCAGCAGCATTCTCTCTCAAGACAATACAGCCTACTGCGATCGCCAACCCGCCTGCCAAGCGTGGCGATTATAGCAAAAACCCCCCATGATTGAGCGGACAGGCAGTTGTGGCGCTCTATGGGGGAGGCCTATGTCCAACAGTGGACCTCAAAAGGGCTAATGATGATGAATGATGAATTAATATATAAATATCAAAATACAATAATTATTTGACAATATGATCTTATATATAAATATTACTCAGTAAATGAATTTTAACGATCAAGTTTTGTTCGGATTTTAATTGTTTCAAATGACAGGATTTTCTTAGATTTTCGCGAATCACATTCATAACATTAAAACAACTTTTTATGGATTATATCGCGTTTATTTAGAGCTTATTTTCTATTTATTTAAAGACGATTTTTCTAAAGACGTTTCGTCGGGAAATAAATAGAAAAAAATAAGCTCTAAATAAACGCGATATAATCCATAAAAAGTTGTTTAAATGATATAAAAAGATATTAAATTTCATAACAGAATTGATGGCATCATACAATTATAAAATCCAACATAGAATTTACTCCAGACGATTTTGACGCAGTAATAATGCGTATATTACAGCTTGCGTGATTTAATACTACCGAATCGTCTTTTAAAAATTTTTACATGATTGGACGTACTCGAAAAATGTTTCTTATCATTCCTCTTTCTTAATTTGTCAATTATTTAACGATAAAAAGGAAAATTATTAAGTAATATTCCATACTTCTGAACATAGCATAACTTCTACCCGAAGGTGCAAGCCTCGTCTCGCCGTTAAGTTTAAATTCAAAATGTCCAAATTTATCACACATAACTTTCGAAAAGTCATTGGTGTGAGCCAGGATTCAAATCCGCGTTTTCTTGATTCAGAAGCGGGGTGTTCGACCACTGGACCACCGAGAATGTTTATATTTTATATTTCTACATACATACTACATAAAGTACAAAAATGAGGGGAATAATATTTTGTTATTTTAATTTAATTGGAATCGACTAAGGACTTATTTATTCTAATTAAGCAAAAGGAGTATATACATAATTATGTCGACGCTTATGATACAAATCCTTTTCTTAATAATCGTCTCAAACTTGAACAGTCTTAGTCTCACTCAGTATTTCTAAAAAAAAAAAAACATTATGTAACATTTAAATATTTTGTTTTAAATTTATATAAATGTCTACTACTTACATGGTCGAATAAATATTTTTTTATATATACTTAATAAATACTTAATAATACTCTATTTATTTTTCTATATGATCTTTTAATTTTGCAATTAAAAGCAAAATCATTCATTGACTCATTAGATGGCTAACGGTAAAAGAATGAATGAATGAATGAATGTATAAATTATGAATCACGATTTATAATACTCTACAATAATAGTGATCTATTTTCATACACCCATTCTAAAGATCCTCTAGAGTTCAAGTATTTAAATTTAAAAAATCTTATCTATTTAAATCTTGCTCGAAATAAACTCGACACGAGCCACTAGTATTTAGTTACAATTAAAATAGATAGAGTAAACTGTCTACAGTAAAAGTACTAAAATGTACTTAAACCATTATAATAATACCACATTAGTTTTTCTGCCATTTTGCACATTCACAACCATTATTTACAAAACAATAATAATATGTAACATTTTCTATGTGAACACAAGATAGAGAACAATCAAACGAACACACAAAGCTATCCTATAAATGCTACAAAAGCGTTTATAGGATAGCTTTGTTACCCAAATATCACCATAATGACATGTTTTTAAAAGGAATTTTAAATGTGATAAGTATAAAAACTTTTAGGCTTTCGCGTTGCATATTACTCAGACATAATGAGTCGTGACGGCGCCACTTCCGTCTGCTTGTGAAAATGGCCAGTGCGACCTGGCCGAAACGTCAAGCTAATAAAGGTTAAATAATTGTTTACCTAAAAAAGTGTCTTTATAATTCAAATTTGTTAATACATAACAATTTCCTGCTTGTTAGCTTTAACTTACATAACACGCAAATTGTTTACAGATATTCATTCGTTATTATTTAAAACAACTTTTTCAAATGTACTTTTATAAAAATTACTAGCCAAATTTTCATTACATTTTTCAGGGATACAAAGTTCTCACAAAAGTCATTGTGTACATTCGGACTAACGGCTTTCCAAACGGAAAGCCACATATGAAAGCTAACATGGAAGGTAAAAACTAAAAATGTTCAAATAAAAATATGCAGTTTTTATTTTGGAAGCGTCACATTTTAAAAACAAAGATAATGTTTTTAATAAGTTATTGGATGGGTGGTTAATAGGCCATGAATGGGCCGGCTCGACCGGTGGAATACTACGACCTCTCAGAAGGTTGACGTAAAGTGGCTCATGTCGCGTTTCGTTTGGTGAGAGAGGTACCCGGGGGCCCACCCCCTTCCCCATTATTTCCTATCCTACTCCCTTAAAGGTCGGCAACGCAACAGTAACACTATATGTGTTGCTGGTGGTGTCCATGAACGGCGCAGGTTGCTTACGATCAGGTGATACACTTGCTCGTTAGCCCTCCTATACCATTAAAAAAAAAAATTGTGTCATCAGTTAAAATAATACAATCGATCGTCTCTGGAACGAATAATGGCACTTAAAAATAATATATTATTCTATACACAATAGTGTTACATTTCATTAGACACAGCCCATGGAAGGACTCGAGATTATAATTTTATTATATTTAGTAACTACATTCGCGCTTCTTAAACAAAACTTATATACTTCTAAATATTTCTAACTAACAAAAAATACTAGTGAGACAGTACTAATTCTTTTATCACTCCTCCTGTCTCTACTATCACATTTGGCCTGCTGTGGCACTCTTATCAGATTCAGTTATGAACCCAGTCAGTCAATCGCACAGCAAGAGAGAGAGTTACTTAACTTAATATTACTTACCACATGACAAAGTAGCGCAGGTATAAATTGATTCGTTGATAAATAAAATAAATATAACTTCAATTGTAGATTCGATTATTTTTCAATTTTGAATATGTTAACTAAAGTTCCTAAAGATGGCGTTAAAACCTCAAAAAATCACACAAGCTCATTTGCATAAGAACGATTTGTGGGTCGTGTGGTTTGTAGGTGGTACCTATAGCCTCTTTTTTTCTTTTTCTTTAGTCATACATGATCATTTATATAATAATAATAGCTCTTATCATTTAGAAACAGTAATTGGAACTAAGTATGGTTTTCTATCCCATCTTATTATGGTACCACAGACTGGATATTTATCACAATTGTCTCCGCTAAACTCGCTTCACGGCCCATTCCAAAGACCAGAAATATAATATTCCTGAAAACGGCAAACAGTGCCGTTAATAAAATGACTAGTTACTTTACAATTAGAAAACCGTGTACATTAGCTAGAAACTTGTCAAAGTTATCTTGAAACCGTAGCTTGTGCGCTCTGAGGCCGTCAAATAAAACACCATTTGTGAGAACACCGAACGCTTCCTCCAATCTCGGTACATTAGCTGGATCGTTGACTGCGAACGCTTCGATAAGTTGTCTGGCCAAGCCTTCTAATAAGGCTGGTTTCACACACGTCAATGAATAGATCGCCGCGCCGGCTGAGGGGATCGAATCTGGTGGTATTTCCATCTTGATAATAAGCATCAGAAGTAATTCGGCGAGTGATAATAAAGACAACGCATAAGGATTGTCGTCGCCCAGTCTACGTACTTTGTTGGACACTCCCACAATAGTCTCACAGCACAGTATGGATACGTCACAAGACACGGCTGTCAGACCGACTCGCAATGCCGTAATTACCATGTTGAAATCGTCCAAGGGTAGGTTTGTTATCTGTAACAGAAAAATATGCAATATTGCTATAATTATTATAACTATAATAATTATATTTTTCTTATAACATTTATCGGCCAGTGAGAGTACAAAGTTTCAAAGATAGAAACAAAAAAACCGATAAAAAAGAGGTTTGTTTAATATCACAAACAGTTAATTCAACTTTATTTATCTGTTTTGATAATCATGATAGCAATGCATTGTCTTTCTTATGTTATTTACTGTTAAAGACAAATATTTCATTTTTTTTATGCAATAGTAGGGCAAACGAGCATGCGGATCACCTAATGGTAAGTAAATACCGCCCATGGAATCCTGTAATATAAATAGTGTTGCAGTTGCGTTGCCGGCCTTGGTGCGTTACCGTCCATTAAGGGAGTAGGAGGGGAAAGGAAGGGGGAAAGGGGATCGGGCCTGCGGATACTTCTCTCATCGAACGAAACGCGGCACGAGCCACTTTTCGCCGATATTCCGAGAGGTCGTGATATTTCCAGGTGGAAAGGAGGTGGTGGTCATGCAGCGAACTGCAAGGCTCTAGCACTTTTGTGTGGTGGTGGTGGTGGTGGTGGTACGGACCTGCCCAGCGGCGTCCAGGTCGCGCAGCATCCTGTAAGCGTGCTGCGCCAGCGCCGGCAGCGCCAGCAGCGCGGGCGTGATGAGCGGCAGCAGCAGGCGCAGGCCGCGGGCGCAGCGGGCCCCCACGTCTCGCTCGCAGCCCGACCGCGCGATGCTGCAGATCACCTCCATCAGCGCGCATATGTCCTGACATTACCAACACACAATGCTATATTGACACATACACATAACTTCACGCCTTTGTTACCCGAAGGTGTAGGCAGCGGCTGTTAAGCCTCGTCTCGCTGTTATGGCGAACCTATTGCCATACCGAGCACGAAGTTTTCAGTCATCGATATTTTTAAAATAAAAGAAGTTATGTGTGACATAACTTCCGAAAACAATTTCGAAAAGTCATTGGATTTGAACCCGCGACTTCTGGATTCAGAAGCGGGGTGCTCGACCACTGGGCCACCGAGACTATATTGACAACCCAGACAAACACCAGAGAGATTTTTACACGTACTACTCGCGCACGATAACTTGAGACTTAAGGTCTGTGACGTCACAGATGCATTGCTGTACTGTGCACAAAAACAATATCACGACAACCGGGGTTCTTGAACTGGGAACAGCGCCGACAGATATTTATTACACAAATTTACTAAGCTATTGCGAACTGAGTCATAAATATATTAAATCTAAAATTAGTAAAATATTTTCGACTACGAAATTAAGATGTTATAAAAAATGACGAGAGCTTGAGAAGAATTTAGCGGGCGAAAGGTTGTATTCCAGCAGTGCATCAAGTTATCGCGCTTAATTATTATATTTCCTTACAACAATTGCTTTAGTATATTAAACACAGATGAGAATTGAATATTGAGTTTTTTTTTCCATGATAAACCCTTAAACCCAATGATTACCTCATAGGCCTCCTCTTCAGCATCCTGCGGTATACTTGATATTTTGCCAGAATTCCATCGCATATACACCTCAAATGTTGTATTACATACTTCTAAAAATCTGTAAATGAAAATTCATACTTTAAACTAGATGACCCAGGAACAAAGAGGATCAAAGAGGCTTTAAAAAAATACGTTATTCAAGTATTACTTAAATAGGTATGAATCTTGATAAATTTATTATTTTGCACGTGATAATAATCACTAACAAGTGTGTTAGGTTAGGTTAGAATCGGTCAACATCTATTTTTCATGTTAAAAATGAAGCGTATAATACTTACTTATTAGCGTTCTGCGGCTGTACAGAATGTAACATCCTTTTAGCGCTTTTAGCAAGTAGATTCAACGCTGGCAACACCACACCAGGATAATTGTGATATCTGAATATTATTCCGGGTATTTTGTCTAGAGCACCAATTATCATCAGAAATTGTTCATCTACAGTTCCCACCTGCGGGAAGAAATACAAGCACATTAAATTCAGTTTATAGATAAGTTTAAGATAGTAGAACCACACAGTTCGCTGCATGAATGGGCCGAATCGACCGGTGAAATACCACGACCTCTCACATTATCGACGTAGAGTACCTCATGACGCATTTCGTTCAATGAACAGGTATCTGGACTTCCCCCCCCCCATCTTTTCCCTCCCTTTTCAGCCTATAAGCCTTAAAGGACGGTATGGGGATATCCATGTGAGACATTAGTCACTTACCATCAGGTGAGCAACTTGCACATTTGCACACCTAAATTATAATAAAATAATATTAGTCAGGATTACCTCAAGCACTCCCTCGGTAACACCGATGAAGCAGTCCAGGGTGTCGGCGAGCATATTCCGCACCGGCTCCGTATCAGACTGCATGTTTATTATATTTAACAATTTATCTTGCAATGATGCTGTACTTGATAATAAACGATTTCTTACTTCACCTAGAATAAACGGAATAGGTACCTTAAAATTTTATAGGTAAACTACCTTTTGGCCGAGGCTTTGTTCTCATTAAAAAGTATAGTTTTTGGCGGTTATACCAAGTACTTTTTAAAACCTTAGGGGTGGAATGAATCAAAATCCTTTATTAGGGGATGCTTACGTCATAGTATCCTTATGTATGTAAAGTCTCAGCCTGATCGGTTTACAATTGACAAAGTTTCATACAAACTTTCATCCGCTATTTTGTTCCCTTGGGGAAAGAGTTGATCAAAATCCTTTCTTAGCGTGCCAAATTTCCGCCTGTCTCGATTCCAACGTAAGTTGATAATATCCCAATTCTTAACTTTTTCCTACTATAGCAAAATTAGCAGATGGATCAATAAGTAAGTTCAATCGTAACACGTAACATGTTTTACGTCTTAAAACAAAAGAATTTTTGTTTATTATAAATCAGTGTACGTATTTGTGTGTGGCAAAAATATATAAATATAGGATTCTACAAAATCTTTTAAATTTTACACACCCTCGGCATATGTGGCGGCAATAGCGAAAGCCCGGTGCAATTCCTTGCGATATTTTCCGGGCAGATTGCACCCCGTCGCTTCCCATTGAAGAAGTGCTAGGAATTCTTCACAAGTAGCCAGAGGATTTTGTCTGTAACAGTTGGAACGAAAGCATAGATAAATATATTATAGTGTACACATGAACATACAATAATTTGAGCGTTTTCTTATAATGGCAGCGCGATGTTCAGGCAATTGCCTGTAGTATTTAATGTAGCATAATAGTGATAGAGGCACACGTTTCACTGTATTCTAAATTTCAATGGGCTGGCTTGATGGATGAAATGACCTTTCACAAAATGGTCGTAAAGCGGCTCATGGTGCGTTTCGTTTGGTGCGAGCGTTTTTTATTTGATAAAAAATGTGCAGGCGCTTTCACTAAATGTTAGCTACACCTACAACACAGATAGTGTCACAGTTGCATTGTTGGCCTTCAAAATGGTCAGAAGTGTAAGGGAAGATGGAAGAGGAGTGGGAAAGGGGGAGGGCGAGGGGAATGGGAGATGAGAGGTGAAATGGGCGAATGGGCGATGAGAGGGGTAATGGAAGATGAGAGGGGGGAATGGGAGGTGAGAGGGGGAAATGGGCAGAGGGTTAGGCCTTCGGATATGTCTCTGACTTCTCTCGCGCGGCATGAGCCTCCAGCCGTCGATATAGTGAGAGGTGGTGGTGTCGTACTTGCGCTGCGACTGCGCCAGCGTGGTGAGCAGCTGCAGCGCGTGCGTGGCGGGCGCGGGCTGCGCGGCCTGGTGGCGCAGGCACGAGCCCGCGCGCGCCGCCAGCCGCGAGACCACCCAGCCCACGCCGCGCGACGACCGACCGAACGCGGCCTCCAGCAGCGGGGACATCTGACACACATCGAGTAACATCAGTAAACCGATTTTGCTCGAAACAGTACTACATACTACACTAATAGTTGTGCATGATTACACGTGGCCTTTCTAGTCACAAAATAGTCAAAAAATAGAAAGATTTGATGATTGTTATCTTTAATGATATATTTAAAAATCGAAAAATGCCGAAAATACGGCCTATCATGAGAAGAACCGGGCAAAAAACACATGTGCCAAAGTACTCTTTGCAAATAATGATTATCCTGGCATATGTATATTGCACGCATATTATAATATGCATGCAATATACATATGCCAGGAATTACATATAATTATTTAACCCGCGACTTCTTGATATAGAAGCGGGGTGCTCGATCACTGGACCACCGAGAGCTTTATTATATACTATGTAATAATAACCCTTACCCCCATTTTTAGAGACAACGCTTTTGATAGCGTCTAAAGGCTCTTCGTAACACATGCAAATTAATTATTGATATTAATAAATTGTGAAACAATTGATTATTAATAGTAATAAATAATATACCTCTTTCAGCGAAACAAACACGGCATGAGCCACTTTACGTCGATATTCTGAGGTCATGATATTTGACCAGACAATATATATAAAATAATAATATAATTGTAATATCTTCGTTATGCTTTCATCTCATGCAATTTTACTTAAATTTTGCTTCGCAATGTAACTGAAACTTTTTTCTTGATGATCGTTACAAAATGTTGCATATAGGTAAAGCTATATAAACTTACTTCCGAATATAAGGATGGCTGCGGCATCAAATATGAATTGGCCCATATCTTCAATAACCAGGATATAGTCGCAGAAACTTCTGGACTGAAAACACTACCGAGGCCCGCTTCTAAAGCAGCACACTCCCATGCACTGATGCGAAACACTTCACCTAATAACCTGAAACAGTTTTAACATTACATAGATACATTTTCACAGTGGTAGAGCCAAGCAGTTCGCTGCATGAATGGGCTGGCTCGACTGGTGAAATACCACTGCCTCTCAGAAGATCGACGTAATGTGGTTCATGCCGCGTTTCGTTCGGTGAGAGAGGTACCCGGGGGCCCACCCCCCTTCCCCATCCCCTATCCCTTAAAGGTCGGCAACGCAACAGTAACACTATATGTGTTGCTGGTGTCCATGGGCGGCGTTGGTTGCTTACCATCAGGTGACACGCCAGCTCGTTTGCTCCACTATCCCATAAAAAAACTATTGAATTGACAGAGCCATCTAGTCTCGAACTCAGTTTAATGTTTAGTTGACTGTAAGCATATATTGTCTATATATCACATATGAATACTTATTAAGTAATCAATGCATTTGATTCAACTTATTAGCTTCTGATTTTTAGAGTAACATCCCAACCGTTTAAGAAAGTTAGTGTTAGTGTGTTGTTAGTTACAAGTTTACCTTGTTGAATTATGATGAACTGTCAAATGTTGCCTATTAAAATGACCCGACTATAACATTACATATTTGTGTAACACAGAAATACGCACGTTTGGGAACTGAACCCTAGACGTCAACGTGTTATTTTATCTTCACTATAGGTACATCACAAGGCTACTTTAACTTTGAATCATAACAAATACCTCCAAACACGTCATAGGTAATCTATATTTTTAGATCTCAATAACATCATTTCCTATCTCCCGTTTGTTTGATTTTTGACCCACATTTGCATTTCAAAAATATTACAACATTATTTATAACACACTTTAGTTAAAAGAACTCATTTCTTAGTGTATTTAAAAAAATATTATCAATAGAATAGAGATCAGTCATATTGCCATAACAATAGGCATGATAAGGCCCATTGTGGTTTTTTTCGTTAAATGATAAATATGTATTTGTTCAATGCTTATATTGTGTTAGTAATTTCAATTCTGTGCAAGGTCTTATTAAAAATCATTACAATATTATTATTCTTTAAGAATATAAATGAACATAATTTACATTATATTGTAACATAACATAACTTCACGCCTTTTGTTACCCGAAGGTGTAGGCAGCGGCTGTTAAGCCTCGTCTCGCCGTTATGTTTACGTCCCAAATGGAATAGGTGGCGAACCTATTGCCATAGCGGGCACAAAGTTTTCAGTCATCGATATTGATCACACATAACTTCCGAAAATAATTTCGAAAAGTCATTGGTGTGAGCCAGTGTCTGGAATCGAACCCGGACCACTGGATCAGAAGCCGTGTGCTCGACCACTGCGCCACCGAGACGATCCGAGAGATTATATTGTCTGTGTTTTTATATTTATTTTATATTCAACAGTGGTTGAGTCTTGCAGTTCGCTGCATGAATGGGCCGGCTCGACCTGTTAAATATCACGACCTCTAGGAATATCAGCGTAAAGTGGCTCGTGCCTCGTTTCGTTCGGTGAGAGAGGTATCCGGAGGCCCGATCCACTTTCCCCTCCTACTCCCTTAAAGGACGGCAACGCACCACGGTGTTTATGGACGGTGAGTAGTTGGTCACCATCAGCTGACCCACTTGCTCGATTGCCCTCTTATCCCATATTATAATAATAACACAACATTGAAACAACTTTTTATGGATTATATCACGTTTATTTAGAACTTATTTTCTATTTATTTCCCGACGTTTCGTACTCTATTATATAAGTCTTATTCGTCTTATTAATTCGTCTTATTATTATATAAGTCTATTATTTTATCCCAACGTTTGGAAACGTCGGGAAATAAATAGAAAATAAATTCTAAATAAACGCGATATAATCCATAAAAAGTGGTTTCAATGTTGTGTTTTCGTTAACTTACTTGAGTATTGGATCCACATTTTCTGTGTTAGTACTTTCGCCTACTAAAAATCTAAGGGAAGCATCAATATTTTTGTCCTCTGTTAGACTGTAGTGTATTATCTCTGATGGCATCATTACTATTTCACCTTCCGTACAGTCTACAGCTAGGAAATGACCTGAAAACAGATACATAATAATTCTATATACATATATAACATAACTTCACCCCTTTGTTACTCGAAGGTGTAGGCAGTGGGTGTTAAGCCGCGACTCGCCGTTATGTTTACGTCACAAATGGAATAGGTAGCGACCCTATTGCCATACCGGGCACAAAGTTTTCAGTCATCGACATTTATCACGCTTAACTTCCGAAAATCATTTCGAAAGTCATTGGTGTGAGCCAGTGTCTGGAATCTAACCCGGACCACTGGATCAGAAGCCGAAATATATATATGCATAATGTGTACATATAAAGAGAAAGAAATTTTAAAATACTTTGTTGATTAACACAAAACTAAGTGAAAATAATAGACCAAAATACATAATTTTTCACAAAATATGTTTTGAAAAAAATGTCTATGAACAATGGATGGACAAACTAAAACTACAAAGTTTTAATTTTTCGCCAGAAATCCTAAAGAATAGACACAGGATAGATGGGACTCAAAATGCAAAATAGTGCGTATACGTGCACGCACATGGAAGTGTTCGCATTTACGTATACGTGTCTAAAGTAAAGGCTCGAGTGGGGGGAATTCTCTCCCAAAAATCCTAGTGAGATAAAAAGTATCCTACATTTTGTTCTGTATCTCTCAATGTTTCCCATAGAACAATTTATGATTATAGTTGATTTTGTTTATAATATTAATTGTGATGTTTACCAGTTATCATTAATATCCAGTGTAAATCTTCAAATAGTCCTACTAACTGATCAGCACCACTGACTGGCAGCTTACCCATGTGCATTAATTGTAGCTGACTCTCCAGGCTAAAATATAAAGAAAATAATTATTCCCTTCATCATTCCATTTCCAACTACATATTGACCAATTTATATCCTTTACTTTATATGAGAAATAATGGCATTTAATTTAGACCAATATTATCTCTCATAGCATATTGTTAAAACGAATATTTGAATAATATTTTTTTTAAGTTTGCCAAGTAGATATATCCTCACCGATTACTTCTATCTTGTAGGAGAGTAAATAGAATGTGACAACTATGTGCAGGCGCCTTTCGTGCAATCGCTCCAATTGTTAGCAGAATATTACTGTGGAGCTTGCGTTCATCTTCTTCTATTTCATCTTTGATATCTTCTTCAGTGTTTTCTGCACTTCTGAAAAATTATTTAGTCCGCTATTTTGTGTTAAGAATAGAACAGATACTATATTGGATTAAAAGTTCTATAGAAGCATTCCTTTAGTAAAGGTAACGAATCACCTCTTTTTAAACTAAAATTAATAACGTTAGAATTATATTCAAATAACCCTTGTATCACCTCTTTTTAAAGTAAAATTAATAACATTAGAATTATATTAAAATAACCTTTGTAAAGTTTTGGTAAATAGTAAAAAATCATTGGTAATTTTTACATACTCAGCATCTACTAAATATACTCTTACTACTACTTGTATATTGCTGCAATAATTCTAATACATAGTTTTAAAATGCAATAAGCTATATCTTGTAGTTAAATACTGTGTTTTCATATTATTACCTTGTTCCATCAGGAGGTGCTAGCCTACACTGTAAGTATGTGTTGAAAATTGCTATACATGGATTGAGCAAGGTCTCATTATTAAACCCTCCAGTCTCATGTACTATAGCGCTCCAACAGTGCAGAAATTTGTTTAATGATTCTCTCCATACTGTGTCATCATGTCCCTATAGAAAAGAAAAGTAATTTAAATTGATATTTGTTTGTATGCTGTGTGGCGCCAGCTTAGAATACGCCACCCCATCTCTTCCCGTGGGTGTCGTACAAGGCGACTAAGGGAAAAGCTAGAAGAATGGGCAACAGCATTCTCTCTGAAGAAAATACAGCCCACTGCGATCGCAGGCAGGTAGGCAGACAATGTCATAATTGTGTTATCATTTTTTTTAAGTTAATCTATATATATATATGAGATTTCCACCTATATATTGACTCATCACGATATCCCTGGAACCATAAGGCGTAGCGACTTGAAATTTGGTAGGATTATTCCTTTCGCCGAGTAGAGGTCAGCTAAGAACGGATTTTACAAAATTCCACCCACAAGGGGGGTTGCGGGGGTGTTAACAATGGAAAATTCCTATTTTTAACCTATAGCTGCTATCGACTTCAAATTTGTCGAAGATATTGCAGTATTAACATAGCGGGGCAGCAGTTATTACTTTTGATGCGAAACAGAGTTCGCCGGGTCAGCTAGTAAAGTATATAAATATACCAACTTTTAGTACAGTCAATACATGCTATTACATATTACCATTCTGCAATAAAAACAATTCAATAATTGCACTTGCCATATTTTCTTATTTGCAACTATATTAGATGATTTTTTTTACGATTGTATCTATCCGGAAAGCCCTCACAGGACCACAGGTAAGGGCATCACTCTATTTTTTCTCTCCTAAAAGTCAACTGACTTAAATAGGTCTAGTTATTACCCCAATTGAAATACACACACATACCAAATGAAAGTTAATGATGCCATTCCATATATCATCCATACCATCACAAGTATTCATATATGAAATGGTTACTTCCTAATTATAGTTACTAATAAAATAGGTTCTCTGAAAAGTATCTGAGGACTCCTTGTTCAGTGAATGAAAAAGATAGTATACTATAAAAGAATGCTACCATCTATTTTCTATCCCTAGCAATTTACCACTTGACTAATTAAAAATTACAAACATTATCACATTCACATTTATGAAATTAGTTAGGGTTACTAGTTATTATTCACATATAAGTTTTGTGCCTCCAAAATCGACCCGCGTGCATGCATGAAAAGAGTTATGAAAGTCAACGAGGTGAGTGAGGTGTGTAAAAATTGTGCCTTATGGCGCTCCGTTCTCTCTGCCTACCCCGCAGTGGATTTACGGTGAAGTTATGTATGTATGTATGGTATAAGTTTTGTATAGGTGAATAATAATCAATAAAAATTGCACTTACCGTTTCTTCCATAACAGCTCCCCTAATACAATGGCAAGTTAAAGTTGTCAAATTTTCTAGAAAAGCTGGTGGAGTGGAAGCTATCATTGTTGGTGAAAAAAAATTTATCAATCTTCTATAAATATCTGAAATTCCAAGCATCTCTCTATCTACTGGATGTATGTAATTCATCATGTTTAGGAAGCTATTTACATAATTATCCAAATATTGCTGCTTGGGATTGTTGGCAGAAACAACTGCACCATTCAGGCTTGCCAACTGCACTAAACATGTGAGTGACGGATTTGCTAATTCAGGATTGGATCTCACATACATATGTATCTCAAAAAACAACGATATTAACTCAGGTTGCATAATAGTATCTCTCCAATTTAAGCTCAAACGTAATGCAGGTGCGGTATCACTCTCATAAATTGCTTCAAACGCACCAATTAATCGCTTTGATAATAGAGGTGAGACATGACTCCAGCAAAGTACGTGCTCAACAATAGTCAGCAATTGTTTTGTTAATATTGCTTGTTCACCCTCTGGACAGTGGCCAGAACGTACTATCTGTTCTAATACGCTTACAGTGAATCTGAATATGCGTTTTAAATCTGACGCTTCAAATGATTTCTTAAGACGAAAATGAACTTCCCAAATCAAGCCAACATCAGCAGATTTGACAGTGATTGCGTATTCTTGCATTATAGCCAATATGAGTGAACATGCCAGTTTTTGTTGTCCAATTGTGGAGGTAAGTATTAATTTCTCTAACTCAGCAATTAAAGCTTTTCTCTCCCTTCCACCATCATCAATACTTCCTCTTTTGGTTATTATTGCGATGGTCTGAAAATTTTAATACACAATTATTTTATTTGAAGTGTAATAATGTTTGAGGTACAATTAAAATACAGTCATGCTGAATGGTCAACACATAAAGTTTAAAAAAAAATTATATATATATATATATATATATATATCTCAGTTCCTGTCATTTTACCTGTAAAAGTTTCTCTCTAAGAAAGACTGGAGGTTCTTTTGTAAGTAAATAAGAAAGAAGATACTCTCTCAAAGCTGAAATATCACTTTGAGATAGCAAATTCCATTCTCTAATCAGTGCTGATTTCAATAATCCAGCAGCTTCAAATAGTACATAATCAGAAGCAGACTTCTCTAATATCTCTCTGCACAACTGATAAGGATTTTTTGTACTTCTAAATTCTAGAAATACACCCTCTGCTTGATGCCTTTGCTCAGATGAAACCATATTTGGTGGTGCCTTAAAAAAACAGGAGTAATTAATAAATTTATACATCACAATATACAGTTACTTCAAAGTGTTAATAGATTCAAATAGTATAGTATATAGTAATAATTACAATTTATTTACAAAAACATTAATTGAAATATGCATACATTTTTTATCATGTTTGTGCTGTATTCATTTGAGAAGTATTATGTGGAATACTCTACAAATTTCACTAATGTTTTACAAATGTATTGCATGTTTAATAAAAATATTAATTATTAAATTACAAACATCATAGCTCTTAAATACTTATACTGCTTAAAAAACAACGTGTATATACCAAAAATACCAGGGTACTCACCAATAACATCTGAGCGGCTGCCTCCAAAGTTTGTAGAGCAGAATTATTCATTGTTATTCTATGGTAATAACACAAAATTGTAAGGACATGTGACTAGTAGCAATATATAATCACAAATTAAAGTAACAAGACTGTTTCAACCCATATATTCAGTGACAAAAAGCAGTCAAAACCTTGATAAATTATTAGAAAAAAATTATCTGCTCCTGTGCTCTCATCTCTTTTTCAAATGTCCGCAATATGTGTCTGTGTTTTTGACAGATCTTCGCAGGACAGGCAGATAATGCAAAAATGTTTCTGATATTTTTAACATGGACAGGAGATAAATAACGATGTAAACGTTAATCGGAACGGAAATCTTGTAAACGTTACTTCACTGAAAAAATATATACGAAGCTCGATTAATACATTAGTAGTCATATTTTAATATTAATTCTTAATGACTTTTCTTATATGACTTTAATACATGTTTAATAAAAAACGAATCTCGTGCTTTATCGCTTCGGTCTGTCGTTGAATCTACCAATTTAACGATTCTTCCTCTTAGTACTCATCACTTTCCTAATTGTATCCCTTCTCTTCTTGATATAATTATCGTTTCTTCGACTGATCATGCCATCACAGGCAGTGTCCAGCTGATTCTTTTTCTTATCATGATTTAACCTATCTTTCTTACAAAATACGTCCTCCCAAGGCAAATCGAAAATTTCTGATGCAACGTTGTTTTGGTGGAATGGACCGTGATAAGCTTCGTGAGGATGCTGGGAACATTAACTGGCATTTGCCCCCTCCTTGGCTTACGGACGATATTAGGCGCATTATAAAACAAAAGGCAGCAGCCAAAACTAAATACAAAAGTCGGCCAACAGCTACTAACTTGGACAAATACTGTTCGAAATCACTGCAATAAGGTGTGTAGAAACGCACAATGCCAACACATCCATGCATCTGTCGAAAACGGGGATCCAGACAGGGTCTGGAAATTTCTCAAAACTTTAGGAGTTGGAAGGATACGTAACGATGCAACTCTTAATAATCTAAATATTGATACGCTTAATGATTGATCTCGGCTGGGGAGGGGGGGACCCCGGACGCGCGGGGTCACGAAGTGCGTAGGCAGGAGGCCTTCAGGTGGGTCCTGGGGGACTGGCGCGACGCGCTGGTCCTCCAGGGCTGCGCGCGTTAGCGCGCCGTCGGGGCCGTCCTGCCCTACCTCGAGGCCTGGGTGCTCCGTAAATGGGGCACTGTCACCTACAGGTTGACTCAGATACTCACCGGGCACGGGTGCTTCGGTGAGTATCTGAGTCGAATAAAACGTGAAGAGATGGCGAGATGCCACCATTGCGCATCCGACCTGGACTCGGCCCAGCACACGCTGGAGGTCTGCCCGGCCTGGGCGGCCGAGCGCCGAGTCCTGGTCGACGGGATCGGGCGAGACTTGTCCACGCCGGCGTTGATCGCGGCAATGCTGGCGGGAGAGGAGGAGTGGAGGGTCGTGGTCTCCTTCTGCGAAGCAGTGATGCTCCAGAAGGAGGCCGCTGAGCGGAATCGGGAGAGAGCCGATCCCGCTCGAAGGCGGCGGCGGCGAGCTCAGTGATCGCCGCCGCTGACGGGCCGCGAGGACGCACACCCCGCAGGTGCGCCCGGGTCCCGGCCCGGGAAGGATGACCCCCGGTGCGGCCGGGGAGGGTCCTCGGGGCCGCCGCCGGCCGCGCGCCTCTTTACAGCAGGTGGTTGGAGTCACCCCGCCCGGAGGAGCCTCGCTGAGGCACCCTGAGGATGAGCACCCCCTCGTGACAGAGGGGGGGCGATAGCGGGGTGGACCAGAGAGGTTAACCGTATCCTGGACAACCCCAACGCCGGAGGAAGGCCGCCGCGAGGTTTTAGTGGGTAACCCTAGGATCGGATTGCAGCTTACTGTTTTGGGAGTCCCACACTACCCCCTGCCGTTCCCAGGCGGGGGGTGTGCATAAAGCATTTCCTCGCGTATAAAAAAAAACAGCTTGTGATGTTAAGGAGTGCATACTTTCGATATCATCTAACGCGATAGGTACGGACTGTCTCAGCCGAAACATGATTATCCCTATCATTGACGAGATCTTTCCCACCATATGCCATATCCTTAACCATTCTATTACCTACGGCGTTTTTCCAACTCTATGGAAAGAAAAATTTCTTCCAAAAAAATCTCGTCCTTTATCTTTTACTGACAACGGTCCCTTTTCCATCCTCCTCTTTTTGTCCAAAGTCCTCGAGCGCTTAACGCATCGCCAATTAAATTCCTTCCTAAAAGATAACCCTCTCCTTATTCCTTTCTAATCAGGTTTTCGTGCTGGACATACTACTGTATCCGCATTGGTGCATATTACAGATGACATTTGTCTGGGCATGGACAATGGAAAGCTGACACTGCTATCCTTACTCGATTTTAGTAATGCATTTAATTCGGTAGATTTTCATGTCCTGCTCAATATACTTCGCTCTCATAACATATCTCCAACTGCAATTGCTTGGTTTCACAATTACCTGTTCGGACGTCGGCAATGTGTGTGAGATATTCTTCTTGGACTAGCACTATAGCCGGTGTGCTGCAGGGTGGCGTTCTTTCACCTATTCTTTTCGCAATTTTTATCAATTCAATCTCTAAAAATACTACTTCCACCTACTACCTTTACGCAGATGATCTTCAAATATAGACGCAAGCCTTTATTATGGCAGGCTTTCACGTCTTTAAACATTGACCTGGAGCGAATCTGCGAATGGAGCATCAACTATGGTCTCAATGTCAATCCATTGAAAACTCAGGCCATTGTTGTCAGCAGCTCAGGGATAGTAGCTAAATTGGACTATTCACTTTAACCGCAAGTTCTTTTTAACTGCGTTAATTTACCAATCTGAATGAAAGTTAAGAATCTAGGCCTTTATATTGATAACACTTTATCCTGGGGTCCCCAATTGCAGGAAGTAAGCCGCAAACTGTTTGCTTCGGCGGGGTATTTACGAAGATTACAAAAATTCTTGCACATTGCCACCAAAATTGCACTTGCTCAATCTCTTCTTCTTCCTATACTCGATTAAGCCGATGTCAGTTATCAAAATCTCACTGAAGCACGACTGGATAAACTTGAGCGACTTCAAAATGTATGTATACGGTTCATATTTGGTATTCGCAAATATGACCACATCTCCGAGTTTCGTAAAAAACGCAAGTGGCTTCTCATTAGTTTTCGCCGGAATACTCATATCCTTATTTTATTATACAACATTCTATTTAGTCCAAAAACACCTAACTATCTCAAAGAACGTTTCGTGTTCTTAAATTAAACACATTCGAAGTGTCTGAGGTCTTCTGATAATTTGAGCTTATCCATTCCAAGGCATTCCACAAACTTTTATGGTCAATCATTTACAGGTTAAGCTGTACTGCTGCGGAACCAATTACCCGTAGTGCGTGTGTAAAAGCGCAATCCGTTACCATTTTTAAATCACGGCTCACACGGCATTACTTAGCACTACAGTGGCATTGTTAGCCCTATTATATTTGTATAAAAATATATTTTTCATGTATTTATTAAACTTGTATTTTTATTTTATTTATTTTATTATTATTGTATCAATACGTATGATAATGTCGTATGGTACATATGTAGTCTATGAATGTACATATTTATGTATGTCTATGAATGTGTATTTAATTTAAATAGGTACCTATTCATGTGTATTTATATAGGATATGTTTATTGTTGTTAATATATATTTTTGTTTAATTCCCGACAACCATTTATATACTATCTTTCTTTCCATGAAATGGTTGTCCGGAAGAAATTGCCTTGAGCGTTAGGACCGCCAATTAGGTATTTGAAAAAAAAAAATATTAATTTTTTTTTATGTATTTTAAAACTTTATTATTAATAATATTGATATTTAATGCAAAAACTTCAAAAAATTATTTTTTCAATTAATTATAAACAATTAAAAATTGATGAAATTTAAATAAAAATCACGTGACTATAAACGCGCCATGATTGGTCACTATAGTTGTGACGTCATAATGTTATACGAGTAGCTATTTAATAACAGTACAGCGTTTACGGCTAATACTCATGTCTAGACAATAATATTGAAAATTTATTGCTAAAATACGAGTTGTTAGTTGATTTAAATTAGTTATGTGTGATAAAGGATTTATTAAGGCAAAGTCTGATAATATTCCTGATGTTGATATATTTATGATCACCGATTTTTTAAGAAATGACGTTCGACGACGACGACGACGACGTTTCTTGAGAAAGAATTAAGAGTAAAAATAACGCGTCCGGGGATGTATCTTGTACCTAGTTATCCGATTTTTGCAGCATCTCCTGATGGAATGACAAGCAATGCCATTGTTGAAGTAAAATGTCCCACCAGTCATAAATCATTGGATATTTTTCTAGCAAAAGGTAAAGTCAGCTTGAAGTGTAATGCCCAAATGCAACTACAAATGTTATTGACTGGTAAAAAATAAAGTATCTTTTGTGTTGCTGATCCACATTTTGAAGAAAATAAAACTATTTACATTAAAAAATTTATTTACTGAACTTTCCTTAAATATATAATAATTATTTGATTTGTATACTTAGATAAATAATAATTAATAGAAATGGTATTAAGAAATACTTACATCGAAATGATCTTCACAACAAAAAAAATTCGATTTTGTTTGGGGATTATCACGGTGCACTGCTTGAAACCATTTATTTCGACATTTGTCATCTTGGGGAACATTTAAAAACATTTTATCAGGAGTTGCCTTTGTAGTATTCGTACATAATGGTACAAAACAAGAAGGATAACTTTTGAGGTTCGACATTTTTAATATAAATTTAAATATTTAATAATGACAACAAAATTAAATAGATCAAAACACTGTATTTATTATTTTTCTATCAACTGCAATGAGTGAAAACTAACATTAAGACGTCACACGCGCTCGGGTTTGTTCGGGAGTTGTCGGCGTGTCTTCGGTACTGGATTCAAAAATTTATTTTTATTTTGAAATAACTTTTGAATTATTGCGAAAAAAAAAAAAAAAAAAATGTTTTGTTATAAAACTAATATATAATCTTTCAATTTATCACAAAAAAATTTTTTTTTCAAATACCCAATTGTATAAATTTGTGTTGTTTATAATTTGATTGTTAATTTCACTATTTTATGTACATTATGGAATATTTTATTCTATTCTATTTCTACTCTTTAGCTTCAACCCTTTTCAAGTTGTTTAAAATTTCCATAATTTTTTCTACTCCTTCCATCTATTAACTAAAACTTTAACCTTTAAATTAAGAAGAAAATAATTGAATCTGAATTTAAATTATATTTAATACGGATTCGGAGAGAGATCTCTATTCAGATTCCAATAATGTCTGAGAGATCATTATCGATTATTGATGAATTTGTGTCGTAAGTTATGTAATAACAAAAGGCAAGCCGAGAACAACCTTTAAAACCGCTCTCTGGGCGCGCTTAAGTGGCATCATATTTGTTTTTGCAGCACCACCCCAGACAGCGAAACAATAGAAGCGGATACTCTGTCTTTATATGTCTGTAACAAAAGTTTTTGGCCTGCTACAGGCCTCAGTTGTTTAAAAACATATATCAGTTGTCTAACTCTTGCGCATAGCTCTGATAATTGAGTTTTCCAGTTTAAGATTTCATCCATTTTCACTCCTAGATATCCGATAGTATCAGTACGCGCAATGGAACCATAAAACTAGCTAGTATTCAGGCTTAACAAATTCGAGCCACGCTGAGACTGCAGCCAGAGTCCGTTCTGCAGCCGATATAACATAGTCCCAAAAGTCTCAATGCAGCAGCAGAACTGTGTCATCAGCAAACATGACTATGTTTGCGTCAGGTCCAATGATATTTGGAAGATCGTTTATGTAGGTCAGGAACAGTGAGGATCCGATTGTCGAGCCCTGGGGAACCCCATATCCACAGATAGAGTCATCACTCTCAAATACGAGTAGTTTTATGTACTGCTTCCTATCAGAAAGATAGCTCTGGAACAGTTTGCAAGCGTTTCCCCTAACTCCCATAGCTTCCAGTTTGGGCAAGAGGATTGGAACAGAGATTGTATCAACTGCCTTTTTAAGGTCCAAAAACACTCCAATCACTTTCTGCCCTGAGTCAAGCTTTTTTATTATTAATGCGCTACATGTCAATATAATTTAAAGATAGCTTCTTGTTTACGGCTGCAGAGGAAAATAGTTAATGTTGAATTCATAAAGCCATATAAAAACTATAGCTCTAAATAAAATTCATTCCATGGATATAAAATAAATACCAGATTTTAATTAAACAGATTGTTTTTTCACGCGTGAAGAAAAGTACATTTAGTAGTATTTATATGCTCTGTGGAAAAGTATTACGTACGTAGCGTACGCTCCACACGTTCCAAGTGGTGTTTTTCCAACAACACAGTTGTCGTCCTGATTAATAAAATACTATTTTTTTTAATAAAGCTCAACACACAGTTTTGACTGTGGTAGAGCCAAGCAGTTCGCTGCATGAATGGGCCGGCTCGACCGGTGAAATACCTCTCAGAAGATCGACGTAAAGTGGTTCATGCCGCGTTTCGTTCAGTGAGAGAGGTAGCCGGAGGCCCACCCCCCTTCCCTAGCCCCTTTCCCTTAAAAGTCGGCAACAGTAACACTATATGTGTTGGTGACACGTCTGCTCGCTTGCCCTCCTTAAAAGAAAAGCTCACACTTAGGTACTCCATGTATGTTCTAGCACAGTTTTTTTTTTAAATCAGGTTTCTCCAACCCATGAAAAACTTCTCTTTAACTTCTCGTTCTTTTTTTAATGCCACTAATTTAACGAGCAGTTTAAGTCATTTTGCTTTTTGGGGTAAAGTGGTAATCATACATTCTTAACTTCACGGTAAGTCCCTTGCGGCCGGATTCTTCGCCTCACTCGCTTCCTTGACTTACATAACTCTTATCATACACGCTCGTCGATTTTAAGGCTCCATCCGCTTTTGCATTGTATATAATATGCTTAGTCAATCTTGCATTATCCTTTCAATCTACATATCCGAATGTCGGAGCGTGCTCCTTCTTACTGTTACACCGACACTATCTTTCAATCCAACTTCCTTTCCTACAAACTAGTTTTAAACGCGGTCATTCCGCAGTCAATTTTTGTGCAGTGCCCATAATTTGACCGTGCACACTCTGCCATACCCAACTCTCGCATCTTTTCTGCTTTGTTTCCACTGTTTTGATTGATCTTTCGTTTCTGCATGGAATAGACCGGAGAATCCCAGTTTTGTGGGTGGTTACAAATCTCCATAAAAATCACCAGTATTTAACCAAAATAAAGCTAGGTTCGCGGCTTCGACAGACAGGGCAGTGTATGTGTACAATCCTCGTGGACCTCGCCCCCATGGGGCGCACTTTGACGCTTAGCGCCCTGCATCCTGACACCTTGGCGATGGCCGTCGCCACGTCGGATCAGGGTCGAGTCTGTCAGCCCGCAGATCTACAAACGCCTGTGGGACAGTGACCTCGGCCACATCCTCCAGCTCCTCTTTTATCCTGTCGGCGAGCTTCTGACCGACTGGGTGCACTGGGTCTTCGGGAATTGGAAGATCCGTGCAACCGTGGCGCTACGGCACGGGTATAAGTATAAGTCTGCACAGACTTCTGACTTCAACATCAGCAAGGACTCTATTTGGTCATGGAAACACTTTCTGTCCTGTATATCTGCTTAATCAATCTCGCTCCTTCCGTTCTTTCTATATGTCCGAACGATCGGAGCATATACTTTCCCCGACACTCTCATCAATCCAACTTCCTTCCTTACACCCTGTTTTCAACGCAGTTTATCCTTCTTTCATGCACACTCTGCCACATCAAACGCTTGCTTCCATAAGTTTGTGTTGGAATCAGGAATCAGTACAGAAGATTGTAGAAAGGAACTTGGAAACTGTAGGCAACAACTAATATATACGTAGTACACCTACGTGAAACATGATAAGATTTAGACAGATTAAATTTAGTTACCAACTCAAAAAACTGCCCCGACATGCCTCTCGCAACTCCTGAATGTCTACTCGTATACAATTTAATTAGTTTACACGGCGCACTTTGTTCCGCATCATAAGTAATAAAGAAGTAAATCTTGAATTAATACTTTTTATTTACAACATCATACATGAATTATAGTTAAAGACCACCCCGTTGACCCTCTATCTATAAAAAAACCGCATCAGATTTTGTTGCGTAGTTTTAAAGATTTATGCATTTAAGGCGACAGACAGCGGAAAGCGACTGTTATAAACTATGTAAAGATTGTTTTTTTTTTATGAGATAGGAGGGCAAACGAGCAGGCGTGTCACCTGATGGTAAGCAACCAACGCCGCCCATGGACACCAGCAACACGTATAGTGTCACTGTTGCGTTGCCGACCTTTAAGGGATAGGGGATAGGAAAGGATGGGGAAGGGGGGTGGGACTTCGGGTACCTCTCTCACCGAACGAAACGCGACATGAGCAACTTTACGTCGGTCTTCTGAGAGGTCGTGGTATTTCACCGGTCGAGCCGGCCCATTCATGCAGCGAACTGCTTGGCTCTACCACTGTTAAAATTGATTGTTAAACTGATTGTTATACGTAATTCTCGGAAATACTCACAAAATAAAGAAATAATCTTGTTTGGTTAAGTTCTTCTCTCAATTTTAAACACTCATAGCATAAGACATTCATATTTGGATGCATTATATTAATAACTAGCTGACCCGGCGACCTCTGTTTCGCCTCGTAAGCAATTATACATGTATAGATTATATTTCAGACACACAGCACCCTCTAGTTCCAAGCTAAGCAGTTAGTTATTTGCTATGGTAATACTTACTGAATATTAGTACATATTGTAAATAATACTTATAATACATAGAAAAACACCTTACAAACATTAATGATCCTATCTATCATATCTAACTAGGTCATATTTAAATTTTTCTGAAAGTTATTATTTTCAATAAGTTCCAATCGTCTTTCAAATAGATTTTTGTTAAGTTTATGCTTACACAAAAATTGACCATTGAGAAATAGCACAGGAATATCATGCCTATACAGTCTTAACCATCTTAAATTTTCTTTCTTAGATATGTCTACCTTATTTATAATAATTCTATGATTATAAGGTTCTAATTCTTCCAAGACAATGTCACATAGACCGCAAGGATCTTTTGTATAAAAATCTAGAACTGGTGGTCCCTGTGTATCTGGTTCTCTGAAAATAATACAGCATAGGTAAAGTAATAGACAACAATCACTAAAAAAATATGATTTATTTAAATACAATAAAAAATCAATAAACCTCTATATACAGCTCATACAAAACAAAATACTATCCTTACTATTCAACAGTTTAAACATGTATTATATATAAAAACAATATATATTCCTTAAATTACATATCAAGTCATTTAAAATCTTATAATAAATTTCCAAAACCTCAGAAAACAAATAAAGGCAAGGCAGGAATTTGTTGTTGAACTTACAATTTTTCAATCATTATTGATGAAGCACCACCACCTCCATTGCAAATTGAAGCAACACCTTTTTCTCCCTTTTTCAGAGCATGGCACAAGTGTACAACAATCCTGGCACCAGACATACCTATAGGATGGCCAAGGCTCACAGCACCTCCATGAATGTTAACCTTAGAAGGATCAATATCTAGCAATTTCTGATTGGCAACAGCCACAACACTGAAAGCCTCATTGATCTCCCACATTGCAACATCATCTTTGTTAACACCGGTTTGTTGTAGAAGTTTGGGTATGGCCACTGCTGGAGCAATGGGGAAATCAATTGGGTCACATTCACCATCAGCAAAGCCTACAACTCTAGCAATTGGTGTTACTCCTAGTCGCTTGGCTGCATCAGATGTCATTAAGATCATAGCTGCAGCACCATCATTCAATGTAGACGCATTACCAGCTGTTACAGTGCCATTGTCTTTTTGAAAAACAGTGGCCAATTTTTTAAACTTCTCTAAATTTACTCTCTTATATTCCTCATCCTCAGAGAATATGACTGGTGGTGCACCTCTTTTCTGTGGCACAGGGACTGGCACTAATTCATTTTCAAAAGCCTTAGCTTCGTAAGCTGCAGCACTTCTCTTATAACTGGATATAGCATAGTCATCTTGTTGCTCCCGAGATATACCTAATTTCTTTGCAGTATTCTCGGCACAGTTCCCCATATGAAATTTATTGTAAACATCAGTGAGTCCATCGAAAACAATTCCATCAACTAATTGCATTCCACCATAAGCAGTTTCACCCCTCTTCAAATAGAAAGGTACATTAGACATAGATTCCATTCCTCCAGCTAATACAATGTCTTGAGCTCCAGTTTGTAAGCCCTGTGCTGCCAACATTATGGATTTCATACCAGACGCGCATACTTTATTTACTGTTGTGCAAATAGTACTTTTAGGTAAACCAGCAAATATTACAGCTTGTCTTGCAGGTGCCTGCCCTAAATTGGCTGAGCATACATTGCCAAAGTAAACCTGAAAGAAAAACATATAAAATTAACACTGAATTATTAACATTTAAGATTATCAATTCTGATAATTGATAATAAAATACTGATAATTTTAAAATCCACAAAATCAATTCTTCAACACAGTTATAATAGACTTTTAAAATAATTGAATCTGTTACTCAAGTATGTTATACTTACAACTATAACTGTAAACTAATGATTAACAACAGAGAAAGTAGGCAGAATAAATTAACCTCTTTAATTTCTTCTTTAGGAATGCCAGCTCTCTCAACTGCTCCTTTGATGGCCACTGCTCCAAGTTCTGAAGCCGATAACGATGCTAGGCTGCCCCTGAACGATCCCATAGGAGTACGCACTGCTGATGCTATAACCACTTCATTCAACGAAACTTTTGAAGAATACGCAGCCATTGCTTTTAAGAGCTATTGAATAAAATAGTTAAATTAAAACTAGATATTTTTAAGATTTATGTTTTTAAATCTTAATAAGTTTTAGGAGTTGATCTTGAGACCACCGAACAGCAAGCTTTACGATATCTAACTGATGGAACGATACGACGGAAAATAAAATTTAAGACGAACCTTACACGTCGGACGCATATTGATGGTAATTATTTTACTTCCTTTCAACATTATCATGGTTCTTTCTTGTTTAATCAGAAGAATATTCACCACATAAAGCTTGATGAGCTGGTTAGTGAATGAAAATGATAACTCTTATCTCCCTCATACAAAAAAAAAATCTCATATCACAATTACAAATCTCAGACTTGTGGGTTTTAATTAAAATTTTATTACATAGCATTAAGCTTCAAAATTGTAACACAGATTAAAATACCGTGTATATTACTGTATATTCTTTCCAATGCACAAAAAGATACTTTGACCCCGTAAATTTATTCAATCACCCTGTTTTGTTCATCAGTCAGTCATATACATAGTCATATTGTTAAATGTATTGTGGCGTTGCGCTTAATATTCAAAAAGTAAATCCTAATGGATCATAGTCGATATTAAAATAGTTCTTCTCGCGTTAAATTCTTAATTTAGAAATAAATTAACATTTTACAAATCGCGAAATATTTGCCCGACTGCAATAAGAGGAGAGTAATGTTTTTCGGGAATGTGCATATTGTGTGCTCTCAGAGCCGAGTTTATTTAAAGGCTTATGCAGCATAAATGGCTGGCTGGGTAGATTATAGTGGTGTCTTTAAATTTATCATCATCTTCCTACCCTAATCCTTCTTTATGTGGGGTCGGCACACAAGTCATCCTTTTGTTATCTCTATTCTCTAAATGGAAATGTTTTCGTCGGTAGTATATGGGGTTGAAAGTGGGATTTGATATTCGAAGAAGTTTTATTTCACCGATCGATTTGGCCTATTCATGGAGCGAACTGCGTGGATCCACCACATTATATTCCCCCATCATTTGGGGTCGCCACAACAGGTTAATGTATTCTAAGCTTCCCTATCATTGGCTTCTTCCAAGTCCAACACCCTTCCTAATCATAATATGATCTTTCACTCAATCCATCCGTGTTTTTTATGTCTCCCCCTTCTCTTGTTTCCCTCCACATTCGCTTTAATCTTTACTTAAATTTATGTTTATCATCCATAAAATCAAATCAGATTGGTTCACGCCTTATTTTACTTTACAGAATCGAAACCTGGACGGTTCTAGTCCGAGAAAGGCATCGGATTGATGCAATCCATTTACTACCGCGGCTTGTCCACCGCACGCCCATCGCTAGGACACGATGGGCGTGCGGTGGACAAGCCCCGGTAGTAGTGTCCAAGCGTGCCAGTTATTATTTTAGGATTGTGCAGACTTAACTACCAAGACTGTAGTGTCCGACCGAAGGTCTATTTTTGGCCGAAGCCGATTAATCAGCAATCTCCACAACCTTCAGCCGAAGCGGAAGGTTATAAACTATTAGTAATTTAATAATTTTCTTCAATATTATCCACAGCTAAAGAAGAATATCGGCGTAAAGTGGCTCTTGCCGCTTTTTTCTCGGTGATAGAGGTATCCGCACTGAACTAAGTGCAGTCCGGTCCGTCAGTCAGTCGCTCTTTCGTAACAGTTCGTTTAATTCCGAGTGTTTTCGGACCTTCAGCGGGACCTTCGGCTTCGGCCCCGAATTTGGCCGAAACCGAAGTTCTCGCCGAAGATGGATTTTTGGCCGAAGGTGGCCGAAGCCGAAGCCGAAGCTTCGGTGGGACACTACAAGATTGTGACTGTGGATAAATTTCCGCCGTCATGTTATCATATCATAATCTCCTACGGAAATAAGATAAGGACGGTGCCAGTGACGGCATCGGTGGACAAATACTAGTAATTAACTATTAAAAGTTATAGCCAGGTTGGTCAATGCATTCCTCATTATCTTATTTGGGTAACTTTGACTTCCCCTAGTAAAAACATACCATTAGTTTTGTGGTACAGAAATTTACATATAATTAATTTAAATTAAAGAAAAAGCATATAAAGAAGAACATACAAATTTCTATTCACCACAGCTACTAACTATTTGTGAAAATGCCTCCTTTTACAATATTGGATAAAACAAAGCGATCAGTTAAAAATGTAAAAATTCAGTCGCGAAATTGACCGAAAATAAAAGTGTGAAAATGTTGGATTGGTTGATATCTTTATTTACTATAAATGTCGATTTAGTATAAGAAAAAGTAAGAAATCTTTTTTCACATAAAATAATTACGAGTGGTACTAATATTTAAAATAATATCTGATGGTATAACATTCTAAAACAAACTTGATTTAAAGGTCCTAGAATCCAGGTTATTACACCTAAACAAAAAACTGTTAGTGAACCTAGAACCTACCCATTCTCGGCATCTCTACCAATTTGGACTCTGGGATCTGTTAAAACGTAATACTGATTTTTCTACCGATCTTACAGTTTTGAGTCTCTGTTTCATGTATGTATATTGTTTAATAATAAGGGAAAGCCAGCACTATACCTCTATCTATACCTTAATAATCTATACCTTTCTTTAGAACGTGTTTTAGAGAGAGGGAGGTGATGTTAGGAGCCTCAAAATTTGACGCGCGTAATATATACCAATTTTAGCTGGCAAATCTACTGATTTCGCTTGATTAATTTTGAGACCACTACTACTAGTGATGGGCCAACTCGGATAAATACTAACGCGAGTTGACTCGAGTTAAAACAAAACACATTTAAATCGAGTTGCAACTCTAGTTAGGGTAATTTTAAGGTAAATATAAAAAACACATTTTCGTTCGCTGATATTGAATAGTCTAAAGCTTACAAGTCATTGTATCAAGCATTAATTGCCTTTTCTATGTTGTAGTTGAAATTATCGATAAATAAACAAAAATATATTTCTATATATCTGATAGTTCAGACAATTGGACATGTAGGATGATGCAAGATGCACTAAGCAGATAGGCAAAGCAAAAGCGGATGTGTGATAAATATCGATGACTAAAAACTTTGTGCCCGGTATGGCAATAGGTTCTATTTTATTTGGGACGTAAACATAACGGCGAGTCGAGGCTTAACACTCACTGCCTACACCTTTGGGTAGAAAAAGGCGTGAAGTTATGTTTAATTATGTAATTTTGTTATAGGAAATAAATTGGAGATAAAAGATTATTGATGGAAACAGAACAAAAATAAGTTAATTTCAAATCTACATAAATGTGACGCTTTTTTGCTATGAACGAATGTAGTCATAAGTAATCAGGCAAAAAAAAAAGGTCCCACTAACTCCGTTCCATACCGGTTCAATTAAATATTTGATCTCGAGTTGGGGGTAACCAACTCGAGTAAACTCGAGTCAGGCCCAACTCGAGTTAACTCTAGTTGACCATCACTAACTACTGCCACTGCTAGGAGCCGTCAGGAGCTGTGTGTGCGACTTGTGCGAGTGAAAGATTGAGGCTGTGTGAGTATGAGTATTGTCAGATAACTATCTGTCTGGGCTGTGTTTGTGTAATAAAATTTAAAAAAAATAATTTAATTTGATTTCATTATTTCGATTGTGTGTAACTCTATCAAAATACACATAATTTTTTTCGTGGAACAATTGAATTGAATCTATGTATAAGTTACGCTTTTGATAAAAACGAAACAGGATTTGTGGTTTTCACTGAATTACACGGGACTGGGAGAAGAGTGACTGATTACAAAAAGGTTAAATTTTTTACTATATTTTACTGTTTTTTGATTATTATTTATGTCGGATACCTATATCAAATAAATTCAGTTTACTTTATTTTTTGTTGTTGTTTTATCTACTTATATAGCTATGAAGCAACCAATAGAGTCAGGTAGATGTTATTAAAATCTATTTGACTTTATTTTAAAAATGAATAAATATATTTATGAACCATAGTTAAATTGTTGTTGCTACGGTGAGAATATTTATTCTGTGTGTATATTTGCATTTGTTATTTGTTGATTATAACTTTATGCTAAAATATGTGAAAACAAGTTTCTTTCATGGATACCCATTGGTCATATACATACCCTTTCTATGCTAGTAATTAAAAAGATACATTAATTTATATATATATTGCAACATCAATGTCACTGCCTACATCTTAGGGTATAAAGAGAGTGAAGGCACATTACTAACTTCATTTGTTGATGTGCAAAATGTGAGAATTCCTATAAAAACAATGATTCTCTCTATGAAGTTCCATTAATAAGTCTGCAACACTTGTCAGGGCCATTAAGCAAATGCATTTAACATTTTAAGTGCTCATTAAACTGTATTAAAAGAACTACTGTGATATTGATGTCACAAGTCTCATTAGTTGCATAATTCAGATAGACAAACTGTCGAGATTGTATTTAGAAGTTTTACTAGATGCCATTATTACTTTATGTTTCTTCATTTGATTGATATCTGTTTATATTGATTGGTGTATTGTTTGTGTATGGCCTTTAAATATATTTATATAGATAGTATCATCATATTCCTGACCTAATCCCACTAAGTGGGGTCACACAACTTGGAATATTCTTAAAAACTATACATGTTGTTAAAGATTTGACTGTGGTTTTATGACTGGCTTACTGCATGATGTCAACTTGCCTTGGCAATTTTTACGTTTTGTTTGTGTAAAAATACATAAATACAGTCCCTGGCCGAATTATTAGAAGCAATAGATGCGCTTGGGTTGGGTCTTCGGATACCTCTCTCACCGAGCGAAACGCGGCATGAGCCACTTTATATTCTGACAGATAGTGATATTTCACTGGTCGAACTGGCATATTCATGCTGCGAACTGTGTGGCTCTAAAACAATATTGATTTGTATTGATTTATAATCTGAAGAATTTACATTAAAACGAATCTTTATGGATTATATCACGTTTATTTAGAACTTATTTTTATTTATTTCCCGTTTCGAACTCTTTACAGAGATAATTTTCACGAGTGATGAACAAAAAAACGCGATATAATCCATAACGAGTTGGTTTAATGTTATGAAGGTGATTCGCGAAAATCTAAGAAATAAATATTTAAAAAATTATTGTAGATTAAAATAATTTTTCTATTCCTTATTGCTTGCTTATATATATATATATATATATACTAGCTGACCCAGCAAACCTTGTCTTGCCGAAAAATAAAATTTAAAAAATAGGGGTTGATCGTAGGGGGTTGAAAATTTAGGGTTGCATGTATTTTTGTATCCCGTTTTATAAAAAAAATAAGAAACAGAAATATGTCGAAAAATTAAAAAAAAAAAAAATTGAGGGGTACCTACCCTTGTGATTTAGGGGGATGAAAAATAGATGTTGTCCTATTCTCAGACCTACCCGACACGCACATAAAATTTCATGAGAATCGGTCAAGCCGTTTCGGAGGAGTTCAATTACGCACATCTAGACTCGAGAATTTTATATATTAGAAGATATATATATATATATATGTATATTATGGAATAGGAGGGCAAACGAGCAGGCGTGTCGCCTGATGGTTGGTAACGCCACCCATGGACACCAAACCAAACACCACCAAACACATATAGTGTTACTGTTGCGTTGCCGACCTTTTACGGGTAGGGGATAGAGAAGAGAGCTGGGCCTCCGGGTACTTCTCTCACCGAACGAAACACGGAATAAGCCACTTTACGTCGATCTTCTGAGAGGTTGTGGTATTTCCCCGCCAAGCTGGCCCATTCAAGCAGCGAGCTGCTTGGCTCTACCACTGTTAAATATTTCACACATTTCAAAATAATGACGAACCAATAAATAGTAAAAACCAGTAAATAGTTTGAGCATGAATTTTTACGACTAACTAGTCGTACAAATTCATGCTCAAACTATTGGTCTATTGATACAAGGAACGGAGATTTCATCTAAAAAATTTGTTTTATTTCGATGTTCAGTATTTACGTAAACATTAAAAAACACCATTATTTACTTTTATAAGAGATTCTGTTTCTAATGAATGGAGTCGTAAAACTATGAGAAAAACGAAAGTAACATCTGTGAGAACGGCCAAGATATCCCAATCTTATATCACACCCGCAATCTAACGATTAGTTACTATTCATTTTATAAAACATGAGTCTTATGATTACATTATCTATATGATATAAAAATTGTGTAATAATTGCATATGTACATAAATTTAACACTATCATCATGTTCATAGATATATATCTATAGTATACAGAATGCAGATGATAAATCTATAACTGTAATTTTACTTTCTTTTACACCTGATGGCTTAGGAATAGTATTAAATGTGGTGATCTTACGACTCCTTCGGGAAGTTAGAGCCACGCAGTTCGCTGCTTGAATGAACTGGCTCCTCCGGTGAAATACCACGGCCTGGCAAAATACCTACCCCTGTATGAGAGAGACCAAAACCTTCCCCACTCCCCTTCCCACTGAACACGTGTGCACCTGTCCGGCGCTGGTTGCTTACCATTAGGTAACACGCCTGTTCGTTTACCCCATTATCCCATAAAAATAATAATAAAACAGTGGCAGCCGTCGTAAAATATTATAGATATTAAAAAATACGGGTCATCAACTGATCCATTTATTATATTGCGATTTTATCTGTAGAACATTATCTGCCTGTATTACGTTTCGGAGTTGTTTTTTTTTGGAAACAAAAGCACTGACACTTTTAGTGTAGTTTCGATCCAGAAGTTCTGATGATATTTGCTTTGGGTGTTTCAGATTTAAATTTATAGCGGTGCTTCCAGAATATAAGAATCTCTTTATTAGTGAATCTATGTATGATCTCAGACCTCTTCGTCACGTCAACGTTTTTAGCACTGTTTCAAGTATGTTATTTGTAAATGGAACGCTTCATCAATCTTTCGTATAATTTCGAAAATTCATTTGTCTTTGAAATTCTGAAATTCTGTTCCCAAGATCCAGCATTCCAATTGTTATAAGACATGATGAATATTACTTTATTAGCCAAAATATTGTTGAAATAGACTTCAGACTACATATGAATTGCAAATTCTTATAAGTAAACTAGGACAAACTAAGCTTAAGGCATTCATTTTATAATTATAAATTATTATTACTGCTACACTTAATTGCGATAAATTTTAGTTTTAGATTTATATCAAAAGCTCTGAATCTGCGAAATTTCAAAGTATTTTCGGATTTTGTTTATTTTTCTTTTTCAATTCATTAGTAAAATTATGTCTATACAACTGAGTGATGACCACCGTGTTCTAGTATCGCTTTTAAAATAATGTGATAAGTCTGTAACCATCCGATGAGAGGAACACGGAGGTCGGCTTGGGAGGCTGACCGTCCACCTCGCCGCAGTCACCAGAAGTGCGTCTCCATACAACTGCAAATCCCTACATCTTATAATCGTTGGCTACTTGAGTATTTCTAGTTCGGAACCTTTGGCTCAGATCGGCACGTCTGCATACTGTATGTGCATTATGAAACCAAAGGTACTTCACTAATATGCTACAGATGGCGCTACTGTGCTCATGCTCTCTCATATAAATATTTACGTGATGTGCTTTTACTTTTAAAAGCTTGAAGACCCATCTTGACTATTTTTCTCATAATAAAATGTCGCTTTGCCATAAGAGACATTTACACATTTCAATCGCCGTGTTACAAATCTAATTATAATTATAGATCATAAGAATAACTGTTGATTGTTTGGAAGGAGTGGGGTAAATGGACTGAAATCAAAGGCTGCTTTAGTACATAACACAGCTTGAGAATACACACACACTCACGCATATTTTAGTTAGATGCTCTGTCTACGTGAAAAATAATGATTTTAAATTTGTTATTTTTTTCTGAAAGTCCTCACATAAAGATTAAATGGTAATTATTCTTATCTATCTGTAACACAAAGTAATCATGTGAATCATGAACATATGTATACAATGTTTGAAGAATAGTTAAGTCTGTGTTCACATTACTCTGCTAACGTTGAGAGTTGAGACACATCTGACGCTGCCAGTGATTACGATTATTAGCAAGTTGATTTATATGTAAACACAAACAATATTCTGCTGCGACTAGTACAACATGTTCAAGCTGTGGAAAATTGACATATTAAAATGTGCTTTCTATTGTTATCTCAATCTATTGTTATTTTATTATATGGTTATTATTAATATCATTGTTTCAGGGTCAAGAAGCCGCGCTGGCTATGACTTAGAACATGCATTAAAAATGGAGGCAGTCAATATAGGCGAAGGTCGCTATGAACTATGCGAGAATGTGCCAGGAAACAGCGCCGACAGTGACGCCTCGAGTAGCGTATTCGAAAGTAACGACAGTGATCATTACAGTGAAGACTGGGATAAAACATCTGAAGATGGTGACCTGAAAGAAGATTTGCAAAAAACTATACCAGAATGTTACAAATCAGACTCGAACTTTTCATCACACACAAGCGACATCACAAACGACGAAGAATTTCAAGCCACTGCCTTATGCCAGTTTATGGATATATTGAATGATTTGGACGAAGTTCTTGATAAGTCATTACTGGCTTGTCTTGACGATGGTACAAAAAATCTTGATAGTGACGATGATGATCTCATATGTAAGATTAGGGAATGCATAAGTGATGAGCCAACTGAAGAATCTAGAAATTCAGAGTCGCACAGTTCAATGGATGACAACACTCAAGTAATGGCATATTCCAATGGATTACTACCAACAATGCCTCTGGAAGACGTAGATATAACACAAAGCATATCTGAAAGACCAATTCTACCAGCTCTTGGACGTTCGAAAAGTTTTTCGGAACTCACAGACAACGATCGACAAAATTTAATTACCTCATTAGAGAGAGTCAATACGACTAATGAAAATACGCGAAATTCAATGAGAAGATTGGATCCCATAGTGCTACCTGCTATAACTGCAGAGTCGTTTTGTGAGCCTCTGACGTTACCAGTGATACTTTTTCTAGAACATAATATTAATGTACGCCCAACAAGTGCTCCTATACAACTGCAAGTGACCGCTGCGAATCTTAGCAGTGATGGAGCATCAGGCCCGTTGATTGTGGGTCGTCGAGCTTTAGTAATGAATAGGACACTTTCACTCCCGGCACCAGGCGACAGCGAGCACGCTGCTGGGGATTGGACTACTCAAAATAGAGCCAGAAGTATCGGTAGAAGTATCAGTTCATCTAGTACTTCTACCGAGTCATTAAACGTTGCTCCTGTTATACAAAATATTACAAGTGCCACAGAGGAGAGGTAACTATAAAATTCTACTCCCAATTTAGTATTGTTTAGCAATATGTACTGTTTAGTTAATCTATTACTCAGCTCATACTAAGTAATGAGGTCATAGGATGTTGTTCAATGATTCATGAACTTTGCCAATAACGTTATTTTAAACAATAATATTTGTTTTTTGGAGTATACATTTTTAATGTTTCCAGAATGGAAGAGAATGGAGAGCCCCCTTTCGGAGTGTGGCCACATCGTATGAGCGCCATGTTGGCGTGTCTTAGTTGTACCGTCGGTATATTCAATATATCCAGATTCGCTATATTCAGTGTACACTTTGGAGGTAAACTAGAGACTTAGTAATTAACTAATTAATTTGCTTGGCACCATTTCCTCGTATCTTTACAATGTACCGTTTATTTTTTTATTGTTGCAGCTAGCTTCATAGTACAGTTTTTTATACTGTCCTTGTTAATCGGAATACCATTGTTTACATTGCATTTATGTTTGGGTCAAGTTTTGGAGTCGGGTCCGGTTGACATGTGGCGTATATCGCCCATATTTCAAGGAGTCGGGGTATCATTGCTCATAACTCAATCTGTGATCGGGATGTACAGCATAATGGGTCTGTCGTGGATTCTCGTTTACTTTAGAGATTCTTTTATAACTTCCAATGATAAATACAAATGGGCCCTGCCGCATGAGTTTAATTTGGATGGTGAGTCGAAATATATTATTAAATGTTTAATTGTTTGTTGAATGTCACCGAATACGGTAATATCAATCGAAATCAGGAAGCGTCAGTGAAGGTCACTAGCTTAGATGGCTATTGCGTTTCCGCCGCCTCGGAATGAACTCGAATTATAACAAAAAAATGTTTCATTTACAGATGTTGTTAATAAAAACGAGACTTATAAAATACAGGAGACGTTACCGCAGTATCTGCACGGTGAGGTTTTGCAAAGGAATTTGGGGTCCAATAATACGTATTTCGGCAGTATAAAATTTCAAGTGGCATTTAATTTAGCTGTAGTATGGATGATAGTGTTCGTCGCGCTCAGCAAGGGATTGAGGTCTTACGGCAAGGTAATAAAAGTTAAATAATCGTCGATAATTAAAATGCTAATTAAAAGCTACTCAAGGATTTATAATATAACGCGATATAATTATTATTACAGGCTGTTTACATGTTAATATTTCTGCCTATTTTCGGAACATTAGTTTTGTGTACAAAACTGCTCACACTGATACCATATGATGCGGTGGTTAATATCTTTTCACATACGGAATGGAACGAATTCTTCGTTAATAGCAATGTAAGTATTAATTAATAGGGGATAAAACGGTTATCAAAGGAGTTAAAAGTAAGTTGGATTGAAATAGAGTGACGGTGTAAAAGTAAGGAAGGGAATGCTCCGATGGTTACGACATGTAGAGAGAAATGATGCAAGGTTAATTAAGCAGATATCCAGTGCAAAGGTGGAAGGTGTATGAGTCGAAGACGGTCACGACATACTTTGCATAAGCAAATAGAACGAGTCTATAAAAGTTAAAGAAGCGAGTGAAGCGTGTACGAATCTTGCCTTATGACGCTCTGTTCTCTCTGCCTACCCCACAAGGGACTTGACGTGAAGTTATGTGTGTACTTACCAACCTCTTAAAGTACACATGTATATATGACTTCTTTGAGTTTTGTGTGTGAGTGAAATATAATAAACCTTGTATGCTACTAATACTAAGGTTTTTTTTTTTATCTAAGGAAATCACTAATTGTTTTCAGAGTTGGGCCGCAGCAGCTCAAGAGACTTTCCTCACATGGGGCCTTCTCGGGGCCTGCATAATGCAACTGACATCACATAAAAACTCTAAGAACAAGACAAGTATAATGCTTCAGAAGGAGAGTGCATGTATCATCACGTTTACTTTCGCTGTGTTGTTGCTGGGATCATTCCTAGCTAATACTTGTGTGCAAATACTGAAGAATTACGGTTACTCTTACATGCCTGGAAGCTTCGGTAAGTCTATGCTATATTCGTAATGTAAGGATGAGAAAAAAAAAGTATTTTTGCTAGTAATTTTTATAACGTCAGAATGATAACTTTAATTATGTATTGGATACTAGCTGTCCCGGCGAACTTTGTTCCGCATCAAAAGTGATTTTTATAGCGGTTACAATTAAAGTGCTCAATCTCGAAAATTATCACTTTTTATTTACTACATTATACAAGAATTATACATACAAACCACCCCTTTGACACCCTCTTTCTATTAAAAAAACCCGCATCAAAATCCGTTGCGTAGCTTCAATTATATAAGCATATATGGGGACAGACAGCGGACAGCAACTTTATTTTATACTATGTAATGATAAGGGGGCAGACAGCGGAAATCGACATTATTCTATACTATGTAATGATGAAACCCTGCTATTGTGCAAAATCATCTTAATTTCGTTGGGGATAGGGAATCGTATTTACTTTTCGCTTGGACAAAGTTGCGGAAAAAAAGCTGGTAAAATAATATTTTTTTAACTTACAGAATCAGTCAAATCAACACAATTCCTGTGGCCGATGTCGGAGCCGATCCCCGGCAACATTGCGCCTACCCCAGTGCGTTATATGGGTCATTACGGTAGCTTAGTAGGGGTGACAGTGTGGAAGACTGGCAACATTGAGCGAACATTAAGCGGTTGGCAACCTTTGCAGTTGGCAACACAAATCGTTCCTGCTACACTTGCAGTACTGCCACCTGATTTGGTAAGCTACTTATAATAATACTTCTAATACAAAAGGTCTAATTGTTTGTTTGACTGAATCTAAGGACGCTATTTCAAATTGAAAAATAATAGTCTATTTGCCGAGAAAGGCTTTAGGCTTTAGGCTCTAGGACTCTAGTCCAATAGAGGGGAAGAAAAAATGTTGCTAAGCTTTCGTTGTGTGCGATCTGTAAACGCAAAGGCAGAAGAGTTTATTCGCCCTTTAAAATTCCTTAGATCATCTAACGAAATCATTAAGATTTAATTTGAAATATATACATAACAAATGTACAAGTTTATTTATTTATCTTTTCATCATATTTTGTTACAGTTATCACCAGCATGGGCGGTCATTTTCTACTTTATATTAATAATGTTTGGTATAGCTCAACAGCTTGCTATATGGCATTGCGTGATCACTGGCATCATGGCTATCAATGCGGAAGCGCTCAAAGTTTGGGAAACCACCATAACATTCCTTAGCTGTGTGTTTGGACTCGCTGTTGGCTTGGTACTTAGTACAGATGTGAGTAAAATGCAATTTTAGAATGTATTCAATCTTATAATAATGTAGAGTCACGCAGCTGGGTGCATGGGTTGGCTCGACCGGTGAAATAACACGGCCTATCAGAATATCGACGTAAAGTGGCTCATGCCGAGTTTCGTTCGGTGAGAAAGATTTCCGGAGGCTAACCCCCTCCCCTCACTTTCCCACTCCCTTAAAGATCGGAAACTGTAACACTATATGTGTTGCCGGTGTCCATGGGCAGCGGTAGTTTCTAAATATCAGGTGAACGGCTTGCTCGTTTGCCCTGCTATTTCATAAAAAAAGTAAATGTATGTAATTATGTATGTATATTTAATATATTTTATTGTCCAGTGGTCAAGCACACTGAATGGTGCGGGTTCGAATCCTGGTCGAATACTGGTCGCGGGTTCGAATCCTGCCACACACCAATGAGTTTTCGAATTTATGTGAATTGCGAATTTCGAAAGTGCCCGGTATGGCAATAGGTTCGTCACCTATTCCATTTGGGACGCAAACATAATGATGAGTCGAGGCTTAACAGGCACTGCATACACCTTTGGGTAGAAAATGGCGTGAAGTTATGTTATATTTAATAGTTTAATTGGTTTTTTACATTCTGTTGAGTAATGAAAAATTTTAAAATGTTTCAGGCGGGTATACGTATCGTACATTTCATTGACTACGTGTGGGTCGGTTCCTGGTGGCAATGCATCATACAAGTGGTGTTGACGTGTGGTGTTTTCGTGGTACGCGGTAGACCCTACTCACCTGACATCGTCGTCAAGGCGCTGTACTCCTCCAGGTCTCGTCTGTCGGCCACTCTAGCGGCGTTGCTGAGCTTCACATGGACAGTTGTGTTGCCTGTGTTACTCTGTGTGAGTATATGGATATATTATTTGAGATAAAAATAAATTGGTCACGTATGAGTTAGGTTCGGTCGCTGAGAATTTTAGTAATTTATAATTTTACTAGTTCGCCGGGTCAGCGAACTTTTTTCTGCATCAAGAGTAATAATTAAGTAAATTTTGATTTATCACTTTTTCGTTACTACATCATACAGTAACTATAGATAAAAACCACCCCGTTGATACTCTCTATCTACTAAAAGAAACCGCATCAAAATCCTTTGCGTAGTTTCAAAGATTTATGCATATAATATCTACACGCTGAGATTATGAAGATTGCAGTTTAATCATTACATAGTATAACACAATGTCACTTTCCACTGTCTGTCCCCTTATATGCGTATATCTTTTTTGATGTGTTTTTTTTAATAGTTAGAGGGTGTCAACGGGGTGGTTTTGATCTATAATTCATATATGATCTTGTAAAGAAAAAATGATAATTTTCAAGGTTTTAATGTCATTTAGCACTTTAATTGCATACGATGGCTGAACCCCAGTGGTAGATCAAAACAATCTTCTACATTATTAAACACCTTCAAAAGGTCTACAAAAAAGTCCGCGAGGGCATATGTCTATCTCTTAGGGATAACCCACAATGACCATTTTTATTTTTTACTTTTCACGAGACCTAATGGCTTATTTACGAAGCGATTTTAAACATAACAGTATTAGTTTTCATCCAATTAAGTGTCTTAAATAGATTGTGCATGTAATATAGATGATCCTAGACCTTTACAGCATGCAATTTAAAATAATATTTTATATAGCGGGACAGCAGTTAAAGCCGATAAATAGCACAAATTGAACCTCATGATATCCAAAATTTACTAATTTATTACTTTTGATGCGGAACAAAGTTTGCCGGGTCAGCTAGTATACTTTAAGGAATAGCAATGAAATAATAACAGTATATAATATTATGTAATTTTTAATTATTTCAGGCGATATGCGTAATGGATTTTCGTATTGGTCAACAGCGTCAGCTATACAGTTGGAGAAAGCCAATAGGGTGAGTTATTACTCACGTTATTATTCACTGCCATCAATTAACGGGTCTAATGGTGCATTGGTAAAGCCAACGTAAGATGTATTTATATTTTGCTGTCGTATGTAGGTACATAGCATTTAGATGCTTAGCTAACTGTAATAACTATATTGTGATATGATAATATATATTTATTTTATCACAAAATAAGTTAATAAGTCCATGAATCATATGATCTTGTTTAAGCATTTTTTAACCGTGGTATGATTTATAACTACACTAATTATATTGATCTTATTGTATTCTGTAA
The DNA here is from genome assembly GCA_905147225.2 of Euproctis similis. NCBI lineage: Eukaryota > Metazoa > Arthropoda > Insecta > Lepidoptera > Erebidae > Euproctis > Euproctis similis. The sequence continues at coordinate 14,311,155 of LR990105.1, forward strand.
TCAAGGAAAAAATAAATACATGTGAAATCTCACTACACTCTCAAATTACGAAATAACACAAGGGGTGTGATATTTCGTAATTTTTTTCGAACACCCTCTTCAAGTCTCACGTGATTAATGGATGCCCCCTAAACTAACCTACAACCTTTTAACAGCTATTGGCCGGTTTGGTGTCGGCAAGTAGCGGTACTGATGCAACAAGGCGCCATACTTCTGGTGCCGATATCTGCGTTCATACAAACTTGGCGATACATGAACAAGGGACCACCGGATATTTTAGATGTGAGTTTAATTTATTCTTCATTGAGTTACTTTATAAGGGTTTATGGTTTTCAAAAATAATAATTTGGATATATCATCTTCTTTTTATGGGAAATAAACATGTATGTTTAGTTGTTGAAATAAATACTCGCAAGTTTCAAATATGAACTCATCAAAATTGATTTGGTACGGTGGAGTTATTGTCACTCTTCTTGTAATAATAAATTCTCGTATATGTTGGAAAACTAGACAATATTTGAATAATTTTAATACTGTTTATTTATGCTGCAAGGATTATGAGACAAGCGACTGTATTGAAGAACTGGTAAGATACATTATGCTCATGGAACTTCATATAATTGTAACAGTATTTAAATTAACTATTATATTACTAGACGTCTCGGTGGTCCACTGGTCGAGGACCACCCGGCTTCTGTGATAAAGATTGATGACTGACAATATGGCAATAGGTCCCGCCACCTAGTCAATCTGGGGCGTAAAATTAGGCGATTCGAGGCATAATAGATATTCTTTTATGGGATTGGAGGGGAAACGAGCAGGCATGTCACCTGATGGTAAGTGACCAGCGCCGCCCATGAACACCTGCAACACATATAGTGTTACAGTTACGTTGCCGACCTTTAAGGGAGTAGGATGTGATTGGATGGGGAAGGGAATTGGGCCTCCGGATACCCCTCTCACCGAACGAAACGCGACATGAGCAACTTTACGTCGATCTTCTAAGAGGGCGTGGTATTTCACGGGTCGAGCTGGCCGAGGGAGGTTGCAGTGAATGCAAATTGAACGAACCGAGGAAAGGAGACAAAATGGATAAATACGCATACATAAAAACAAAAATTCTCACGTTTACCTTTATGGTTTGATTAAAACCAGAAAAAAAAATGTTTTTGCTGAACATAAACAACAACATTGTATAACTTTCACGTGTTTATCGTTAGTAGGTTTTGCATAATTGATTTCAAGTTCATATATACAACATTTCACATGTTGCTATTAAATTTAGCGTATCGACAATGTTAGTGTCAATTAGTGAAGACCATAAACGTATATACAACGTTATGTCACTTATAAAAGTTACTGTTATAAAATTAGTCTGCCACTGACCGTTCTGCGATTCGATCCGTGAATATAGAGTATCTTCCAGAGAGTGCTAAATATTTACAAGTACTACGGCAGTAGGAATGATTGAAATGATTTATTAAATTTTGTGAAATAATAATGAATAAACAGTGTAATTTCTTAAAACATGTTGCTAATATTATTAATTAACACCTGAACATTAAATGGTAAAGTTTTACAGTATGTAATTATTTTTATATTATAATTGATATATTTATAGGATACGACTGCGTCGAAAACAAGATTGTAAGGAAGGAAGTTTGATTGAAAGAGAGTGTTGGTGTAAAAGTAAGAAAATTCTAAAGAAAGGTGATAATAGGAGTACTTAGGAGCCTTAAAAATCGACGCGCATGTAAGACAAGAGTTATGAAAGACAAAAGAGAGAATGAGGCGTTTAAGAATCGTGCCTTGTTCTCTCGGCCTACCCCGCAAGGCATTTGGCGTGAAGTTATGATATGCTGTTTTAGGATGTCACTATGTCTTTTCCTTTTCCAAGTGTAAATGAAATCATAACAACACAATACATTATACGTCTCCGAGATCACTCTCAAATATGAAATGTAGCACTTATTACATTTTTTTATGGCATAGGGAGGCACACGAGCTGGCGTGTCACCTGATGGTAAGCAACTTTCGCCGCCAATGGGCACCAGCAACACAGTGTTACAGTTGCGTTGCCGGCCAATGAGAAATGTAACGTGTCGAAGGTGGCATGGGAAGGGGAAAGGGGAAGAGGTTGAACCTCCGGATACATCTGTCACCGAGTGACATTTCACCGGTCAATCGAGCCCATTAAGGCAGCAAACTGCGTGGGTCTTCCACTCGTGTCTTTTAATGTTTTTACGTGTATTTTGTGTTGGTGGCAGCGCATCCAGAACCTGTACCGCCCCCCCATGGGCGCGTCGTCGGAGGGGGTGCGGCCCGTGGGTCCGCATGTGCGGCCGCCCGCGCCTCCCCCCGACCCCCCGCCCAAGTACACGCCGCCCCCCTCCTACTCCACCGCCACCGGCGCGAGACTGCTTAACACATTACGGAGAAGCATACGAACGCTCAGACGGTTTGTTGTACATGTTTTTATTACATAATAAATTATTTGTTAATAATATACCTTAATGTATAGTAATTATATTATTCCGAAACACTTATATTTTTTAAAACATTCAGATACATTTACAATATGTATTTTACATTTTAAATGATCAAACAAATTTCTGCTCAAATACGTCAATAGCAATGTCATTGCTATGTCTTGAATGGCGTCTCGCCGTGGTAAACATGTTGAAGACGTTGTTATTGTTTTAGTGACGTTTAGCACGGCGTGAAATCATTCAAGTCCATATGGTGTTGAAAATTGTTTGAAAAATACTCAGGAAATACCAAATCCATCATTGAAGAATTTATTTCGAATCTGATTTGTTTAGACCTGTTTCATTTATTTGACATATAAGCTGTTAAAATACTGTAGCAGTAAATATATGATATCAAAAACATGTATGTATTAGTAAATATTATTAATAGATATATTGGCTTTGAATGTCTTTTACATTCATATATTGTAACATTTTATATTATTTGTATAGGATCACAACAACTCGTACGGAACAATCGGCAGCCGAAGACATAACTCAACTACCGATCACACTTAGCGAGACAGTTGAACGTGATGCACTGGTCTCACTGGAATCGAACCCACCAGAATATAGCGGAGTATTTACAGCACCATCCGTTACGATTACGGACGAAACTAACTCCACAGACACAATAGCCGAGTCGCCAACTTCTAGATATATAAGACCACGCTCGTCAACTTCTAGAAATTCATTGTCGCTCACTCGCGATTACCTTCGCAGATCGTTTGTTAGAAAGAGCGATTCGGCTAAAAGTATACGTTCCAGTTTACGTAGGAGTTTTAAATATGGCGGCGGTTTGACCAGCAGTCATGAACATTTGGTGCGTGGCGCTGAGCCCATGTCCAGCACTGTCGCCATGTCGGCTGTAAGAAATGCGAATGATACGCATAGTCGCGCCTCTGTTATATAATTTATTTATACTTAACAACTATGAGAGAATATTAAATTTCACAATCCTGTCAACAGTTATTTCAGAATCACAAAAGTCCGAACGTAATGTTGAGCGAAATGTCTCCATTCAGAGGTAAGCACACTTGCCGGTAGAGGGCGACATTCTTCCAGAATTGCGTGTTTACGTCTAATAATAATATTAGGTAATAGTAATCGTCGGTGCGTACAAAATTCTAGCGCCGCCAGTGGCAGAAAAGAAAACTATGATCTCAGTTTATTATTATGTACATTAATGATATGGAAAAGCCTATTCCGTTCGGACTCCTGTGTACTTTGTGAACTATGTGGTTGTAGAAGGCCAGATAATAATCCTGTCAAAAGTTATTCAGAATTTTCAGTAAAAAAACATAACTAACCTCACTTATTTCTTCTAAAAATTTAAAATTTTAATGAAATTGACAATACCATTATTCCACTTAGACTATCTTTAGAAAAGATGTAAAATGTTGTGTCTAACTTAGCGATACGAAGAGTTAGTTATTAATAAAATCGAATTATTGAACTTAAGCCCCACTGCATAATAATAATTGCCTTGATCAATAGGAATAGGAAGTAAAATAGGAATGAGAATAAATAGTATGGATAAAAAAATTTCATATATTATGACAGAAAAGTATCTAGAGCTCCGTTTAAAAACTATCTAAAGAAAACCAATCTCAAATAATAATTAATCCATCTAATGTAGATCCTAGATATAGTTTAGGTTTAGTTTTTTGTGAAACCAGCCAAGATCTAAGTACAATCTAATTTTGAATTTTATGTACACATTTGGGATAGCGCCATATGTTGAAAATATATTATATAATAAAAAACTTCAGTAAAAATATCAATTTCAAAAGAAAATACAAAATTACAGAGAGGTACAATAAATATAATAAGTAGTATTCAATATTTATTATATAACAAACATCACAAAAAATTGTCCTCAACTGGCAAAAAATGTTTTTGGTTTGCCATTGGAGGAATTATCATAGTTTTTTTTTAAATAGGTGTAAGCATTGTACTATTGTGTACTTACTAAAGGCTAAAAGCAGCATAATAAAATAGTTGTAATACAAAGAATCTCAATTGATCCACTATTTTGTTTACATTTTTAATATTTAAGTGAAACGACAATGAATTAATGCCATTTGTGTAGTCATTTAAGAACTAGAATAGACAATATGACAGCTTTTAACTATTTTATAAGCTACCTGTGTTTTTGTGCGGACGAAGATCAAAACGCATCTCTATACAAGCTGAGGATCGCCCGTACTATTGCGTACGTATACGCACCAGTGCATACTATGTACGGACTGTATGAGAAGGGGCCGTTCAAGTATTAGGTAAGCACTCTAAGGGGGCTGGGGGGCTTTGCTTTGCTTATTTTGGATGACATGGGGGGTAGGGGGGTCCAGATGATGATTACGTCATCATTAGTTATTTAATTTTCCAAAATATGCCCTTGGACCAATCTTGTGGATGGTCTCTTGAGAATTTTTTTTTCGAATTTTTTTACGTAATTATGGGGGAGGGGGTAAGCGCTTTGCTTACTTTGCTGACAAGGGGGGTGGGGGGTAAATAATTGTAAAAAATCTGCTTACGTTATACTTGAATAAGCCCACAAATTTGTTTGAGTCCTTAAACCCCTATGGCATTAAGATAAAAACTGTTACCAAATTTGATATCATCACAATTCCTCAATATTTTTACCATTTCCAATTAATAGAAAAATTGGAAATAAGCAATAGGCACTTTATAACAAGTGAAGATATTCTGATAGAACTCTGGGTAGCTCTTCGTAATTAATATGTATCGTAACATCGTGTACATGTTCCATCGATGGTAAAGTCAGAGCTTAGAAAAAAAAAATTAAGTGTTTATTTTTGAAAGTGAAGTTTATGAATCGATCAGACTAGAAATGTGTTCCCGTTAAATTATTGAGTGTTTTGTCCAAAATATGGAATGATGTTGTTAATGTATGTTGATGTTATGCTATTTATATGATCTATAAGTCGGGTCAGAATGTAGGTATTGTGTGCGAATTACGTTTTATTGTAGTGAAAATTCCATTACTGTAGTAAATAATAAAAAGAACTGCGCGAAGTGATAAATTAAAGTAATCTAACAATTAAAACTGGGAAGAGAGAGGGAGAGGCGTAATAGCAAAAAGGACTAGCACTGTGGATTAGAGTGAGAGAGAAAGATCCGGCCTACACCTGGACGGGAAAGGAAGGGAATATAGACTAGCGCCGTAACGCGTTACATAGCGAAGTTTACGTTTTACTCTCACATAATTTGGATAATCATATTATGCACAAAAGCCGAAAGACAAGATCAATTCTCACGACTTTTTTTTGCGAGAGTGTGATAATATCAACGTTTTATAATAACTAAAATTTAATTCTACTTTGAACTATAAACTGACGCTATTAAAGTCGACTGAATATTGCATCATTACATAGTATAAAACAAAGTCACTTTCCGCTGTCTGTCCCCTTATATGCGCATATCTTTAAAACTACGCAACGGATTTTGATGCGGTTTTTTTTAAATAGTTAGAGGTTGTCAACAGGGTGGTTTTGATCTATAATTCATGTATAGTGTAGTAAAAAAAGTGATCATTTTTAAGATTTAGAACTTTAATCGCAAACGCTGCCTGAACCCTAAGTGATAAATCAAAACAACGTACTACATTATTATACACCTTCAAAAGGTCTACAAAAAAGTCCGCGAGGGCATATGTCTATCTCTTAGGGATAACCCACAATGACCATTTTTATTTTTTTACTTTTTACGAGAAATAATGGCCTATTTACGAAGCGATTTTAAACATTACAGTATTAATTTTCATCCAATTAAGTGTCTTAAGTAGATTGTGCATGTAATATAGATTATCCTGGCTCTTTACAGCATGCAATTTAAACAAATATTTTCGAAGATATTGCAGTATTAGCATAGTGGGACAGCAGATAATACTTTTGATGCGAAACAACGTTCGCCGGGTCAGCTAGTACAATAATATGACTGAAAATTGGTCACAGTGAATATTCTTATTGGTGTGGAATTTTCACTTCTATCACATATGTAATAAGAAGTTACATGAAATTTTAATGTTAAATGTACCTATATTTTTAAATTGGGACAAGTGTTGTCATTTTTATATTCCATTATATTATCGTTAGTTCTAAACAAAAAGTGTTGTTAGTTATAATAATATTAGAGATATAGTGATTACCTTGTTCATTATACAATCCCTAGGAATAATAAGTGGGCGATTGAATGGAATTATGTGTGCTAGGAAATAAAAAGCTGCAATGGTGGCGCCACAATCGCGCTCGACTTGACGACAGCTGCTTTGATTGTATTATCGTATTATTTTGCTGTATTACTTTAATTATGATTAATGTTTATTTATGGATATTTTTACATTTCAGTTAAGCAATATTTATTAGGAACAATAACAGTTTCCTCCAATTATTTTATAACTTTGCAGAAACTATCATCACATTATGATATCACAGGCTGTACCTACGTTTGTAACTTAAGACTTAATACCGAAGGGTGCGGGCAGTGGCATAATACTAAGCTTAACATAATAGTACAACATCTGTATGATATAAAAAGTGTACAACCCAGTGTTTTATTATTATTAAGCAATATATTTGTTATAACGTAATTATTTTACGAGCATTTAAACGGCCACTGCTTTAACAGTATTAAATATATCTTAAAGAAAAAAGAATTACATGAGGATAATTTTTTTAGTATAATGACTACTTAAATGTTTTTGTATTGTCTATGTTCCTAAATAACTGAACAGCTTGCGATGAAACTTCGACGAGGTTTCCAGCCCAAAGAATCTAATACGATAATGAAAATTAAACCCACGTGACATTACAAAAAAACTTTGAAACTGGGAAGTATTGAAAAGTTTAAAAACAACAAGCAGGCCAACAATATTTATAGTTATTATTATAAGTGATTTTTTTAATTAGTTAAATATTTTACTTTAAAAAAAAATGTTGTATTAGACACTGAAGATTTCATCGAACATGGCAGTTTATTAATATGATTGATGAAAATTGTGTTTATTATTGTAAGATTTTATTAAAAGACGTATACAAATTATGATTTATTTGTTAGGTTTAATTTTTACAATACACAGATTTAATAGGAAATGAATAGTTGTGTTGTTAAATTGGATGCTTTGTATGGCAGCAGTCGTGCTCTAAGTTCTAATAAGGCATTGTTTTGTGCAGTACATACAAGTATGAAAATGAAATGTATTTTTCTCTACAAGGATCACACTAAGTATATATTATTATGTATTTTGTAGTAAATATAAAAATACTTGCTACATTTTCCGAAGTATTGGAAATGTTAGTTATTAACCAATTTATATTAGCACCCTATTCTGATTATCGACCTTTTAATTATGCGTAATTCTTATATTTGTTGTACATGTTTTAAAAAATATCTTAATTTACAAATGAAAATAGTGAAATGTAAAGTGGTTTTTATATTTAGGGTTCATCACTTGTATTTATAAAAATCTTATAATAGTCGAGGAGCCCATGGCACGGAATTGATAACTTTGGAGTGATGTACACAAAGAAGACGGTATAAAGTTGTTAATTTTTTATTAAAGAAACAACCAATGACCATGTCATGCTGCGTGGTTATTTTTTTCTAGGATAAATATATAATGTCACCATTTCCGCAAACCGAAGTAAGACAATAACGTTGATAAAGTGCAGTTGCATTATGCGAACATACTTATCTAGAACTCTACATCTATTTCACTCATTAAATTAACTGTCGAGCCAAATGGAGCCAAATAAACAGGTCCATGTTGTCAGCGCGTTTACATAACATTTGGCGGAGGTGCTAAGGGAAGTGACGTTGCCAGATTTGGTTGGTTTTATAAACTATCCTTTATAGATCAGTATCATAAATAACAGACACAACTTCGCTACGATCTCTAAATAGGTATTATACGTGTGGGGGCCATAGAATCTGGGACGTAAGTCGGTACATATATGCATTTAGGAGATCTATAGAATCCGGGACGTTCAAGTGGATAGGGAATAAAAAAGATAACAAAAATATTCAAGCAAATTTTAATTTACAAAAATGTAAACGTCGTGTACCAATTTGGAAAATATTTCGTTTTAGCTATATTGGAAGCGCCAGGATAGTAAGAGCTTATTAGGGACACTTAACTTCCCCAGGAAAACCTTAAAGAAAAGCAATTAATACCTAAGGCGGTTGAGTATTTCCATGCAACAGCTTACTTTATTTTATCTATCGCTCTCCGACCGATAAAAAGCTTAATATTATTTTATCATCTAAGCTCTGCTAACCCATACGTCTCCATGGGCTCCCCTACTATAAATTCATAGTTGAATGAAGTAGTGTAATTTATTGATTACAATGAAACAATTTAATGCACATGTACTATTTGTACATGTCCATTAAATTGTTGTATTTTATTTAGTTTAGATATTTTGCGGACCTTTCAATAAATATATTTTTAAAACAAATACATCAGTGCAAATCATAGATATTTTTGCTTCTGTGCTTTCTAGCTATTGTGTTTAGTTAATTGGAATTTTAATATTTATCTACATACGTACGAACGTATGAAATATTAAATTTTCTGAACCATAGTGTACCTATTGTCTTGCGCTTACCTACAATAGCTTATGAAAATTAACTAATAGAAACTATTTGCAAATTAACTAAATTTGCTAAATTAATTAGTAATTGCAACCAAAAAAAAAATACAGTACATAACTTTATAACGGGTCAGTGGCCTAGTGACACGTTTCGAATTCCGTGTTTTGGCTTCAAGACCCGGACATTTCGGATGTTATGTGAGAACATATCGTTTATTGATTAATTTTTACCCAATTTATATTAATAGCCGACTATTAGATACATAGGACTAAAAGAGTTATTGTATGGAGCCTTAATTGCCAATGTCCACATCTATCAAATTAAGGGTGTTAAGTTGCGGCTAATTGCTATCATTATTGAAATATTTTTCTAACGCCCGATTGGTTACCTTGCGATCTTTTTTTGTGGCCATTATCTTATCTAAACGAAATTATTATAGAAAATTCGTTCATATTCTCTCTGTTTTCATTCTTATTTCTAGTCACCATTGCTTCCAATTCTAAAAAAACAATATTGTACCTACAATGAATGCCGATGTAATGTGCTAAGATTTCATCGAATTAAAACTTTTATATTTTATAAAAAAGAAACTTATGTTTAAATTAGGTTTACCCAGCGTGTGTGAACCCAATCATGCACTGAAAGAGGTTTTACAAACACGACAAATACCGAAACGCATTTTGGTAGAATGCTGTGTGGCGCCGGCTTAGAATACCGCCACCCCATCTCTTCCCGTGGGTGTCGTAAAAGGCGACTAAGGGAAAAGCTAGAAGAATGGGCAGCAGCATTCTCTCTTAAGACAATACAGCCTACTGCGATCGCCAACCCGCCTGCCAAGCGTGGCGATTATGGCAAAATCCCCCCATGATTGAGCGGACCGGCAGTTGTGGCGCTCTATGGGGGAGGCCTATGTCCAGCAGTGGACCTCAAAAGGGCTAATGATGATGATGATGATGATTTTGGTAGATAAAAACATCACACATTTTGTAATACATATTATATTTATATTTCATTTTATTTTGCACATTTTTATTGCACTTAATTATTATTTCAGTAATATAGTTAGTTGACGTTGAAAGTTGACTGTTTGCATTCCACATTGTTGCAATTTTTTAATTAGGTAAGTACCTAAATAAACATTTTTACAATACAAAAGATTGTTTTTTTTTTTTAATTAAACAACCATAACAAATAGCTTATAACTGTTATTATATGTACAAGTAATATAATTTCAGTTAGGTAAATTATATTTACTACTACATACACTCAAGGTACATACGCCTACTGAAAAATGTCAGGCGGCAATCGCTCTACGGTTAAACCATGATTGAGTAACATACGTCAAAACATATTCAGGTTTGTGAAGATATGAGATAACGAAGGTCTGCCTGTCTTGGGCTCTTGGTCTTTAACCGCATAAACAAAAACGGCAGATATCTATCTTTGTTAGGATATCTGCGGATCCTACCCCTCTAGACACCAGCGTCTATTGTTGGATTTTATAAAATTATTATAAAAAAAGACTCAATGACACGAGTCTTTCTGACTTAGGTGTTGAAGAATGCTGCTGGAGCTTAGCAGCGAAAGTGTATGGGAAGATTATTGAAAGGAGAATGAGGGTGATATCAGACGGAGTGTTGTGGGGGGCTCAGGGTGGTTTCAGAAGCGGAAGAGGGTGCATGGATCAGATTTTTTCTCTCCACAACATCGTGGAGAAACAACTGGCTGTTAGCCGGAAGGTTTTCTGCGGTTTTGTGGATCTGGAAAAAGCGTTTGACAGGGTGTTACGGAAGGATCTGTGGGACATACTCCCGGGCTACGGGGTGAGCGGCGCACTGCTGCGGGCCGTGCAGTCTACTTATATAAGGGCTGCACGGCGTGTGTGCGTGTTGATGGCGGCTTGTCGCCCTGGTTTGACGTCAATATCGGCGTCAGACAGGGATGCGTGCTGTCCGCTGGGCTGTTCATCCTGTACCTGGACAGTTGTCTCCAGAGAGTGAGATTGACGAATGTAGGCATACTAATGGGTGACCTAGTTGTGAGCTGCCTGCTTTACGCAGATGACGCCGTGCTCTTAGCCGAATCGCCGTCTGATCTGCAAAAACTAGTCACTATTATGAAAGATGATTGTTTGATGAAAGGCTTACAATTGAATGTGATGAAAACGAAAGTTATGGTGTTTGAAAGGGAGGTATCCAGAACGGATGCAAGGATAATGGTTGACGATGTAGTGTTGGAACAGGTGAATGAAATTGTATATCTTGGATGCGCTTTTAGCAGGGATGGAAGGTACACCGCTGATGTAGAAAGAAGAGTAGCGTTAGGAAATAAAGTAAATGGGGCGTTGGGCAGATTCCTGGGCGCAAAAGATATTAGCAGAAAAGCCCAGCTAGCAATTCACAATGCAATACTGATCCCAACGCTAACTTATGGAAGCGAGAGCTGGGTATGGCAGAGCGTGCATGAAAGTAGGATAAACGCGGTCGAAATGAGGGCATTGCGCAAAATCTGCAGAGTGACTCTCGCTGACCGCGTGGAAAACAAGGTTATAAGGAAGGAAGTCGGATTGCAAGAGAGTGTCGGTGTAAAAGTAAGAAAGGCCATGCTCCGATGGTTTGGACATGTAGAAAGGATGGATGATGCAAGATTGACTAAGCAGATATACAATGCAAAAGCGGATGGATGTAGGAGTCGAGGACGGCCTAGACACACATTCCATGACCAAATAGAACGTGTTCTGGAGGAAGGTGATGTTAGGAGCCTCAAAAACCGACGCGCGTGCATGAAAAGAGTTATGCAAGTCAACGAAGCGAGTGAGGTGTGTAAGAATCGTGCCTTATGGCGCTCCGTTCTCTCTGCCTACCCCGCAAGGGATTTGGCGTGAAGTTATGTTGTTATTATAAAAAAATGAATTATGGAAGATTAGATTAGTCTCGGTGGTCCAGTTGTCGAGCGCACGGCTTCTGATCCAGAGGTCCGAGTTCGAATCGTGACACTGGCTCACACCAATGACTTTTCGAAATTGTTTTCGGAAGTTAAGTGTGATTAATATCGATGACTGAAAAACTTTGTGCCCGGTATGGCAATAGTTTCGCCACCTATTCCATTTGTGACTTTGTAACTTTCGAAAAAAAATCAGAAATTTCATGGACACCAGTGAGACAGAATTCGATTCCCAGACTTCAGAAGCTGTATGCTGAACTGATTGTTGATTTTTTATCAACTGTACGAGTATTATAATCTAATAATTTAGAGAACAGAGATGCAATTAGTTCACTAGAAATTAATTAAATTTCGTCTCAGTAGTTTGAAGGTCCAGCATCGCTCTCCTGAGTCAAGAAATCTTGGATTCGAATTCTGAAATGAGTTTTCAAGTATTTCCGAAAATTATATATGAATAACATCGATAATTGACAAAAATGTGCCCTATCTATGGCTACGCTACCTATTGTAACGTCAAATTTCAGCGTAATAATCGCTGTCCAAACCCGTGAGTAGAATAAACCATAAAGTTAAAAGAACAACATATTATCTACACAATAAATAACTTGAAGTAAACAGTTGACTGAATGCTTATATCACGACGTATCCGGCTTATGATACTCACGGAAGCAACCTTCAATGCAAAGATTTACTTGGCACTCTATGCACCTCCATACCGTTCGCGAGTTTCGCTTTCTCCGATAGCACAGCCAGCAGCGAGTTCTCGTAGAACCACTCCTCTCTGGAAAATGATCATGCTCTACAAATGGCCTGCTCAGTTCTGTAATGATGGGCCTTGGTTTCGGTCCCTGGTCTTTGGTATTTTTTTGTTTAGCCAATGATTTAGATTCCTTTATCAAATCTATTTTCTTGTATTGCCTTATTAAATCTTCGGCCAATAATTGTCGGAATTTTCTATGCGACAGCCTGTTACGATTAGAATTAAATATCACAAAGCTATTGAATACTGCCACATTCAAAATTCGACAGAAAAGTTTTCTATACCATGCCCTGCTTCTAACCCGCTCCAAGGGTTGCTCCACAAGGTACTGATCCATTCTATCGAGTCCCCCAATTATCTTATTATAGTCGTGTATGACCGTTGGTTTATTCTTTTGTGTGTAGTCTTTCTGTCTTGTAGCATCTACCATATCATGGTATGTCGATATCATGCTAACCAAGTTAGCATCCCGCCACACCATAACTGCTAAGTCAGTACAATAGCTCGCCACCACTTCACCCTGTCGCAAATCTGTCTTTTGTAAAGTCCTTAAGGAACTAGGAACAGATTCTCGGCTCAGTCTTAATTTCCCATAACAGTCAGTTTTCTGTTGTTTAAAGCATCGGGCCAGTAAAGGACTATTATAAAAGCTGTCCATTACTATGGTGTGCCCGCGGTTAAGCAATGGCTCGGCCAGGCCATAGACATTTTTAAATGTTGTCTCATCTGCTGTCAGTTCTGCCATGTCTTCCATTTTAATGGTCGTATCATCTGCTAGCGGATCATCTGTCGATATGTCAGTTGTCTGATTGCCAGCATATAGGAAGAACTTCCAAATATATCCAGTAGAAGATTCGCACAATTCGTACGATTTACCTTTGGTAATTTTACGTGACCAATGATATTTCCCTTGTCTCTTTAACAGAGATTCGTCAATAACGACATCTTGATCAAGGTTGTATAAGCTGGCGAACTTGTCATTAAAATAATCCATAACTGGCTGTATTTTCGCAAATCTATTGTTGGAAGTCTGACTCTCCAAAGTCTCATTATCCACAAAATGCAACATGTTCTTCACAAGTACGTATCGGTTGTATGACATTATTCGGTTAAAGTACTTCAATGTTCCGAACCCATTAAAACGGAAATAGTCTTCTTCTTCTGGAAGGAGGAAGAGGCTTTGCAGAATCAATAATGCCATAAAAGTGTACATTTCCTCTCTTGTCGTGTCAGTCCAGCGTTTGAATCTGCCGTGAGGAGTCATTTTGCCCTGTTGCTTCATTGAATTAATTGTTTGTTGGGCGTGTCTATTAGTCTCTGTGCAAAGGTAGTCAATAAAATTATTATCTACCATTTGTCTAAATACATCTAAGGGTAACGTAGAGTCGGTAACAGGAAAGGTCGGCCCAGGTGTCGGTCCAGTAAAGGTCTCGCGTTTACCAATGAAGGTTGAGCTGTCATTAGTCCAGTGGAATTCATAGCTATCAGTCGGAATAATGTGACACTGGGACGTGTTATTCTCGCCGTTTTCAACTCTTAGAATGTAGGTTTCTTGGCCCGTGATATCAGTTACGGTTGAATTTCTAGCTGTTACAGTCAAAATATATTCATCGTCCGAATTGCCATCTCCGTCGACTTGAAACCACTCCTGGGCTTCGAAGCTATCCCCAGAAAGGCCTGTAAAATGACAAAATTATGATATTTTATCCTGAAATTAGAATATAAATACTTAGAGATGCGCCGAGTAGCATTTTTCATGAGTAACGAGTTCCGAGTTATACTTTTATTAAATGACATTTTCAAAGATTTCCAAAATTAGTAATAAATACTTTTGACTAACACTTTTTTAAAATTATATTTACCAAAATAGGTACATATATTGTTTTCTATAAAACAAAGTTTAGGTACTCGGCATTCAAACCGAGTTATTGGACCGACTACGAGTATCAAATAACTCACCGAGTATGCCGAGTACTTTGCACATCTCTAATAATATTCAATAAGTAATGTTAAGCTTCACCTATCATAGCGGTTGTATTTATGGGTGGACTAGGCAGCGCCACTTCAACTTCTGCATTTATTCCTGTAGAGTTATAATATTTATAAGGGTATTATTATCCGTTCTCTGTGCCTACCCCTCAAGGGATTTGGCGTGAAGATATGTATGTATTATTTGATTCAGTCAGCCATGTCTAATCCTTATACTCTCGAGAGCAATGAATCCGGGTCACTTAAAGAATGTTAAAAATCTCGGAAACTAAAAATGATAGGTTAATGCAATAAATTGTATTTAATAGACAATCTAATACTCCTTAAATGAAAGTAAAAAAAATATGAGTCACCATACATTTTATTAACACAAAATTACATAAAGAAAAAATCTGCTGATCTCTCCTTAAAACAAAAATAGGAAACATGAAATTTTTGAACTTTATTACGATTTTCTTGAATTTTAATACTTCGTATTGCCTCCTCGTGCTTCCATTACTGCGTTTACGCGGTTTGGCATGCTGTACACCAAGTTCCTTATACGATTTTGGGGAATATTCTCCCATTCCTCTGTGAGAGCAATTTTGAGCTCACGAAGCGTGATTGGGGGAGGGTTTCGTTGTTTTACGCATCTGCCTAGCTCGTCCCAAGCATGCTCGATCGGGTTGATATCCGGGCTGCGCGCTGGCCACTCCATACGAGTAATGTTCATCTCTTGAAGGTAGTCATTCACAATCCTACCTGTATGAGGTCGGGCATTGTCATGCATAAATATAGCATCCTCACCTAAATTGACCATAAATGGACCAACGTGATCATTGAGGATTTCTTCCACATATCTTACGCTAGTTAAAGAGCCGTTTTCTATGATCACCAGCTCTGTGCGACTTTCAGAAGAAATTCCGGCCCACACAAGTACAGACCCACCACCGTAGGCTACTTTTTCCTCGATGCATGCTTGCTTGAATCTTTCCCCTGGTCTTCGATACACTCTGTGTCTTCCATCGTGCTTGTAGAGCATAAATTTTGATTCGTCGGAGAACATAACTTTTGACCAATCTTCAATACTCCAATTTACGTGGCTCTGGGCATATCTTAGTCTTGAAATACGATGCCCACGCTCCAGTTTAGGGCCGTTTGCAGGTCTAAGGGGTTTTAAGTTAGATTCAGCAAGCCGACGTCTTACTGTCCATGCACTTGGGTTACTTCCTCCGAGGCGTAGAAACTGATTGGTGAGTTCAGTTCCTGTGAGAAAGCGATTTAGAAGCATGGTGTTCACCAAGTATCGGTCTTCTCGTGCTGTGGTATACCTGGTTCTGCCCGTTCCTGGTCTGCGTAGGTTAGAACCAGTTTCTTCGTAACGTCGGAGAACTCTTTGTACTGTTGACAGCGACACACCAACAGTCCTGGCTGTATCGCGCTGACTCCGGCCGGTTTCCAGCATTGTAAGTATTCTGGTGCATTCTTCAGGCGTAAGCGACATAATTTCAGCTTGAATAATGAATATAGAGCACTATCAACATGGTTTATGTACCCACATAAATGACAGATTACAAACAAAAGCAAAACCAAATGCTGTAATTTCGTAGTTCCATCTTCGAAAGTGGCCCTTTTTCAAATTTGATTTTTTTATGATATAACTTTACAATAACTAAGAAGTTTTAATACCTTCATTTAAGGAGTATTACATTGTCTATTAAATACAATTTATTGCATTAACCTAGCATTTTTAGTTTCCGAGATTTTTAGGATTCTTTAAGTGACCCGGATTCATTGCTCTCGAGTGTAAAAGAGAATCGTCATCTGTATGCATTGTATTTCTCCTCTATTACCTTGCATATAACTATATCATGATAATAGGCTAGTTAGGCAATGCAACTTCTGATAGTGGTAGAGCCAAGCAGTTCGCTGCATGAATGGGCCAGCTCGACCGGTGAAATACAACAACCTCTCAGAAGATCGTCGTAAGTGGCTCATGCCGCGTTTTGTTCAGTGGGCGAGGTACCCAGAGGCCCCCTTCCCCTTCCCCATCCCTTTCCTATCCTACTCCTTTAAAGGTCGACAACGCAACTGTACCACTATATGTGTTGCCGGTGTCCATGGGCGGCGCTGGTCACTTACCATCAGGTGACACGCCTGCTCATTTCCCCTTCATCCCAAAAAAAAAGTTCAGGTGTCCATGGGCGGCGTTTCTTGCGCACCATCAGGTGACACGCCTGCTCGATTGCCCCTATACCTTAAAAAAAAATTGTTATCTATGCATTTAAATGACGCACGCACTATTTCACCGATGCGTTAGTAAATAAGCCAAAATATAAATCCTCATCCTGCTCAATCCATCTGATTCATTCTTAATTGAAATAATCCTATTTATTCAAAATAAAAAAATTACCAGTTTGTGTAGAGCAGTCTGGATGCTCTGGTAAAGTGCTCCTAGAAAGATAAAAAAAATTAGCAATCAAATTTCTGTTTTCATGCCTATTTGAACTTCCAGGGAACTTATTTATAAATAGTCCTCAAAAACACGTATCGTTCCGCGAACTATTAAAACTCTGCCAACCATATGTAAAACGTTTTAAAAATCGAACATATAAAGATCGTAGGGAAGTTTAGCAACTGTTGTTTTGTGTTAGTGACATCTTTATGAAATAGCTCATAAAATCGAACACATCTGGCAACGGTATTCAAGCCCCTGGGTCAAATATAAGGTAAACAATAAACGTAGGTCACCAGGACCATTTCCCCTGAAAACAATGTTTACTTTTGACAGTGGTCATATCTTGCAGTTCGCTGCATGAATGGGCCGGTTCGCCTGGTGAAGTAACCAACAGTAACAAACCTCTCGAAATATCGCGTAAAGTGGCTCGTGCCCCGTGTTTCATTCGGTGACAGAGGTATTCGCAGGCTCGATCCCCTTTCCCCTCCTATTCCCTTACAAGACGGCAAAGCACCACTGTGATCATGGGCGGTGCGAATTTACCTAGGTCAGGTGACCTATTTGCTTGTTTACCCTCCTATCCGATAAAAAAAAATTAACTAAACTTAATCAGTTATGGGCTCATTCAAGTACCTCCCTTGTCACCAAAAAAGTAAGCAAAGCTCTTACCCTTTCCCCTATAGTTATGTAGATATTTAAAAAAAAATCTTATGAGACAAGATTGGTCCAAGGTATTTTTGGAAAATTAACTAACTACCGATGACATAATCATCATCTGGAAATGTCACTGAAAATAAGCAAAGCAAAGACCCCCCTGCCCCCATAGAGTGCACACCCACACAATATGGAAAAATATTTGTTTGGCTCCATAATACACATTTTTGATAGAACGTGGGAACAGTTACATGCAGTGTTATCTTTGCAGACAGTGGAAGCTCAAGTGGTTACTGAAAATAAATTACTTTTTAAGCCTTTTGCGTGGGGGTGTATTTGGCAGCAGTATATGCTGCAACTCCTGAGACTGCTTCCTAGACTTTATCTTCTTACGGGTCGTAGCTCCTGCATTAAGCCCTTTATTTTTTTTTCGCCGCACCCTGATTGTTTTAAGTATGTCTCTAAAAAAAAATTGGGGATTAATTTCAACAGCCATTTGAAAAAGATAATGATAATTCTATGTGAAGCTGTATTCTTTCGAGTAAAATCAACAGATAACCTCGGTGGAGTTGTTGACTGTTGTTGTGCCCCCAGAGGGGGATGCGACGATTAGTGGCAAATTGAACAGCAACAAAGATATACGATCTAATATACTTACGTCAATGACATATCTCCACGGTCTCGTCCCATAATTTCAAATTGTCCCCAAAATCCCCTGATATAAAACTACACACTAGGTAACAGTGGGTGAAAAACCAAAAATATAGAAAAACCCTGCTGGACTCTCTAAGAAAAACAATGTACAAACCGTACAATTGTTAAGGAAATTCTATTTTATGACTGAAGAAAATTGTAACTATTTACAATTTTACACTTCCTTCACACTTAATACAAAACAAAAACAAGCAACAAATAATATACTTAAGTGACGTTACTGACGTTAATGACATTTCTTACATTAAATTAGTCCAATTTTTATTAGCTTTTTATTAGCTTCACCTGTATGTTTGTTTGTAGGTTTGTATGTTTGTATGTTTGTAGGTTTGTATGTTTGTTTGTAACTGACTTCTTTTTTAGTTTCCGGTGATTGCCACTAGATGGTGCGATTTGTGAACTATGAAAGTTCTAGACTAGAAAACCGAACTAAAAAATAGAAAATAAATAATAGTTTAAAAAAACTAAAAAACACGCTTTTTATAGAATACCGAACTAAAAAATAGAAAAATAAAAAAAAAAAAATTATTTTAAAAAAAGCGTGAGGTGCATGGTGTCAATAGTTATAAATATTTTATTGACAGATATGAGTAGAGTGATTATCATTTCGTTAATATCTAAAAAGCACCCCACGCTTTTTTTCAAATAAAATATTTTTTTTTATTTTTCTATTTTTTAGTTCGGTATTCTATAAAAAGCGTGTTTTTTAGTTTTTTTAAACTATTATTTTCATTATTATTTGTCTAGATTGGACAGGTCCAAGCTTTAATGCTATACTGCCTTGTCTGCATGTTGTTATTAATTTTTCAGAAGTAAGAAACTTAATCCAACTAAAACTAGCTTAAAATAACCTAAACTAATCTAATCATCATTCATAAGATCGTGGCACTTTATGCATGATGTCCCAAGGGAGTTTTGACGACAATGCCGAAGACCACGCTACACACGATATTTACATCATTTTTCACATTTGTACGAGTTACGAACACCTACAAAGAAAAGTCCATTGAAACATGAATTTTAGAAAATAATGCAAAGAACAGACATGACTCCTTTACGTTCCCGCCAACTATCCGCCGTTTGTTGCCAATGTGCATCCCTCGTCACCCCACTTACCCCACTTAATTTTTAAATAATATTTTAGATATTTATATACTGGATGTTAATTAACAGAAGTTTATGAATAACACTATAAAGTTTGAGTTTAAATATCAAAATAAATGTAATTGGCGGTTGCTGTATTATCACTAATTTTCGGCTAAAATAATCTGGTTACCTGGCTCGAGAAAAAAAAATAGATTCTAAATTTAAAATCTAACGAACTTCTTTCGATCGAATTGAATAGATTTGATTCACGTTTGATGTTTTTATTTTATAAAATTGTATTGAATTTGTGAATTCTTATGAAAAACAACGTACATGTTTTAACTCGCAGTGTTTACCACCTATTACCTAGTCAATAACTCTTTAAAATTATGGCACAATTCAATTACTTGAATGAAATAAATAACGTTGTCAAAACAATGGACGGGCCTTTATCTCGGGGTCCACTTCAAAGATGGGCAAAGAAATCTGGAAACACTGAGAACATTAATCCTGGCCTAAGTGCTTCATTTAAAAACCACTCCAATGTAAATATAAGTGCTTGTAATTTGTCTATGCAAAAGTTATCTATTTCTGCAAACTTGAGTTGTAATACTAGCGTTTTATCGAGTAACAAGACCCCTACACGCAATGAAAACAGAAAAGGAAAGAAAACGCCATCTAAAAACAAATCTCCAGGTATTTAAAAGTTTCATAAGCAATTATCTTCTTTAAAAAAGCTAAATTTATCAAAACTGCATTATGTTCTTGGTATTGTTTAACTTACAGCAGAGACATATCATATGAACGTCTTTTTGGTGCAGTAACACTTGTTAAATTTCCTTTCAGGTCGATCAACCACACCAACTCCCAATAAAGCCTCTAAAACTCCTAATAAGGCAGATAGGTTTATACCATCAAGAAGCAACTCAAATTATGACTTATGCCATTATATGGTATGTGAATTATATTTCTAACAAAATTGTTATTTTAATTATTAAAATATATCTTTGGGAATTTAGAAAATTAAAATGAATCTATAAATTTTCAGTTGAGCCGTGATGACGACAGGACTGATGAAGGAGTAGCTCAAACTGCTGCTGCAGAAGCTATTAGCAGAGCTCTGTCTGATACAGAACCAGGACGTTTGTTGCAGTATACCTGCAAAGCACCTGCTGCTCCAGAGGGGTACCAGAATAGACTTAGAGTTGTGTATTCACAGGTATAAATTACACGGGCTTTTAAAATAAATTTTTCAAAAAACCATATATTCTCTTCAATTCAACTGTTAACCAAGAATACCCTCTCAAAATTATGGTTGCGGCTGTGGTGTATTATGTTCTCTACTGTTTTATAATAAATATGTGTATTAAATAAAAGATACGTCATATGTCTACTCTTAAGGATAACCCACAATGACCATTTTTATCTTTTTACGGAAAATTATGGCTTATTTACGAAGCAGTTTTATACATTACAGCATTAATTTTCATCCAGTCAAGTGTCTTAAAATAGATTATGCTTTTAATATAGATCAATATGGCCCTTCACAGCTTGTTATTTAAAACGAATATTTATGATGGTATTACAGTATTAACATAGCGAGACATAGCAGTTGAGTTGCGTGCCAAAACGAGTGCCAATAAATAGCACAAATTGCACTTTTTAATATTCAAGTTTTACTCATTTATTACTTTTGTAGTGGTACAAAGTTCGCAGTGTGAGCTAGTAACTTTAAATATAGGCATCATTCTGTTGTACATTTCACTGATGATTGTGCTGATTACGATCTTATCACATAATGATCTTGACAATTTTTTAAAAATAATTCATATACTCTTATTTTTCACTTCAAATTTGCCATTTAATGAATAAAAGCTTATTTTTTTTTTTACAGGCTAAAGTGCCATCATCTGTAAAGAACACAACAAGATATATCCCACAAGCTCCAGATAGAATACTTGATGCTCCAGATATTGTAGATGATTATTGTAAGTTTCATATTTATTGTACTGATCAAATCACACAGTCCCTTTTTAGTTGAACCGCATGGAAAAGTACAAAATGTTATTCTTAACGTATAAAGGAGTAAAATGATAAATGTTAAATTAAATACAGAGGTTTATTTTCTGCTCGCATGGTACAGCTAAGCTAAGCCTCTTTTGAAACAATTCTAATTAGACTATTTATTTTAATGTTGAATTTTATGTCTTTTGTTGTTTATGTTAACTACAGTTGGGTTTTAATTAATACACCACCACATGAACACAATTGCAACATTACTTAGGCCATATTGTTATAATTTTTAAGTGAGTATTTTTAGTGGAGCAGTTAATGAAAAAGGATTTATGATATTATAGATTTAAACCTGGTTGATTGGAGTGCAGCCAACATCTTGGCTGTTGCTTTAGGCAGCACAGTATACCTTTGGAATGCTGCCACAGGACAAATAGAACAGCTATGCACATTAGAAGGTTCAGAAACTGTGTGCTCAGTCCAATGGGTACAGGGTGGAGGTTCACATTTAGCCATCGGTACATCATCAGCAACAGTTGAACTATGGGATTGTGAAAAAATTAAGAGATTAAGAGTATGTTTTACTGTCACTTTTTTCTCTTGCTTCTTATTTATTTAAATAGTCAGTTGTCAGAGTCATAAATAATATCAGTTGTATGGTGCACCCTGCTTCTGAATCAAGAAGTTGTGGTGTCAAATCTGGGCTCACACAATGACTTGTTGGTACAATTGTGTGTGATAAATATCGATGACGGACAACATTGTGTCTAGTGTATGACAATAGGTTCCAACACCTATTCCATGTGGGACGTACAAATAGGCGAGTCAAAGCCTAACAGCCGCAGCCTACACATTTGGGTAGATAAAGCCGTGAAGTTATATAAAAAAAATCAGCTTAAATTAAATAATATAGTAATAAACTCAAACTTACACACTAAACAATACTTGTCTTCTATTAATTTCATTTCACAAAATCTGACTTTCGTAAGCCACAGTAACCATGTTTACCGCCATCACAGATCTTACAATATGTAATTAAAATAAGTAAAGATCACATATTTTTATTTTATTTGTGTAACAGATGATGGACGGTCACACTGGTCGCGTGGGCTCTCTCGCGTGGAATATGTACATAGTGAGCAGCGGTTCTCGGGACGGTAACATCGTACATCACGACGTGCGCCAGAGAGATCACGCTGTGGCGACCATACAGGCGCATACACAGGAGGTAATTAGATATTTTTTTATCGAGCTTATTTTAATGATAAAATATGAAATTCAAGATAGTCAAGCCATGTTAAATTACTTTTGTCATGTCAACTTCTAACAAGTATAAACATTGCGTCGTTCAACTGATTCCTAAAATTATTACGTAACTTATTTCTAGATTTGCGGTCTGAAATGGTCACCAGATGGCAAATGTCTTGCATCGGGTGGTAACGACAATTTGCTTAATATTTGGCCGATAGCGCAGGGACAACACTATTCACAGCCACAACACCTTTATTCATTCAAGTGAGTACACATCTATAAATATATTATTACACTAATTTTTGTTTATATTTTGGAGCTTGCCTTGCTATTTTTTTTATGTCTGTAACTGTGTGTAGTAAACCAGTGTGTGTGTGTGTGTGTATGCCTCATTAGTCAGATTAATTACCTGTCTAGTTTCAAAATTAGTGAAACACAAATCCTGGGACCTCTGAAGTATAGGCTATCGAGACTTAGATACTAATGTATGTGTGCATTCAGTGAAATCCTTTAGGGGGCATAAATTACATGAGTTGTTTTTTTAAAGTTTCTGTCCCTCGTGAGATTTTACTAACCCCCTCCCTAATCCTCTAATCTTACGTAAGATTCTTCGTTTCTTACGTAACTCATAAGGACGCCCCCTAGTTGTCTTTTACGATACTTATGGGAAGTGCCAACCTTACTTAGTGGTGTAGGTAGGGAGTATGGTAAAAATAAAAGGTTTCCATTGGATTAAAAAAAGCTATCAATAGTTTCATTATTGTTTCTTACTTCAGCCAACACTTGGCGGCAGTCAAAGGTCTAGCCTGGTGTCCATGGAGCGCTGGCATCCTGGCGTCGGGCGGCGGCACGGCCGACAGGACCATACGTATATGGAATATCAAGAATGGCACCAACGTGAACACCGTCGACACCAAGTCACAGGTATGTACATGTCTCTAAGGTGCTGTGGAAATCACGTACAAAATGAGATTATTTTCTAATTTATATGGTGCGCAGGTGTGTTCGATAGTTTGGAGCAGCCATTATAAGGAGCTCATTTCCGGCCACGGGTATGCGAACAACCAGCTGGTGATATGGAAGTACCCGCTGATGACGCGCGTCGCCGAACTGAACGGGCACATGGCGCGGGTGCTGCACTTGGCACTGTCGCCCGACGGCACCACTGTACTGTCTGCCGGCGCAGACGAGACGCTGCGGTCAGTACACAAACACACACACACCAACACGCAGCAACACTCACACGCATATACGCGTCTACGCACGCAGCCAGAGGGACACACAAATAAATACACATATATGCATCTCCGCAGGCTTACATAACGTTTTAACAGTGGTAGAGCCAAGCAGTTCGCTCCATGAATGGCCGGCTCGACCAGTGAAATACCACTACCTCTCAGAAGATCGAAGTAAAGTGGCTCATGCCGCGTTTCGCTCGGTGAGAGAGTTACCCGGAGGCCCAGCTCCCTTCCCCATCCTACTCCCTTAAGGGTTGGCAACGCAACTGTAATACATGTGTTGCAGTTGTTTATGGGCGGCGCTGGTCACTTAACATCAGGTCACACGCATGCTCTTTTGCCCTCTTATCCCATAAAAAACATACACGCAATCACACAACATGCATAAAAGTACCTGCGCACACAGGCACACGGACACAAAACGCAGACACAGAAACGCACACGCACGTACTGCGGAACGCATCTGCGTACTCAGGGCAAACAGATGCAAGCAGAGACATACACAAATATTTTTTAACTTACTTGTTGTTTGCTACTCTAATTATATAAATTATATTTTCAGACTATGGAAATGTTTCATGTTGGATCCAACAAAGAAAAAGGAATCGACAGATTCAAAGGCAGCTAAATCGTTACTCAACATGAACTCATTGATTAGATAACACGATTATTATCTTAATATAATCAATATATCAACTGATACAATTGTGATTACAATTAACTCAAATCTGTTTATTTTAGTTTAAGTGTGTGTAACTTTGTTGGTGGTATTATGTGGTGTTATTGTTTGTTTGTAAACTGTATTTATGGTAGTACTGGGCTTATTTTGACTTTATAATATCAATTCAGAGTCATAAGGCTTCTCAATAACCTTTAATCTGTATTGTAATTAACTTTCTGCACAGTATTAAGTTTCTTTACACATGTATGATGTTATGCACCCTTATCTATGAGATATCTATTGTGTATGGTTTGTTTGTGCGTTCTTATTTTACAGAGTTTGGGAGTGACTGACTCGAATTTAGAACCACCGATAAAAGATACAAACCCCTAACTCTGAGAACGCAAAGGTACAGACTCTTTTTTCTTCACAATCTAACTTATATTAAAGTAAAATGATTATAAGCTCAATTAATTGTAACAGAGACATGGCAGTTTTCCACATAAATATAATATCATACAGTGTAGCTAAATTGAAGCTGAAAGTTCTACTTCTTGATGCAGAATTAGTTTTAGCTTATACTAATATAATTGTAAAGCTACTAACCCATTGTAGCTCGTCCCTGTGTATTTTTTGAATAATTTTTCACAGGTTTTGGTGAAACTAGTATTATTTTTACACTTGGTAAAGTTTCATTTTGCCCAACTTAAATATTTTGACTGCATTGCTTTGTTTGATGTATGAGTAAAAGAAACGTGTTCTTCCAATAAAAGCCATAGCAAAATAAAATATGATTGATCATATGAAGTCATTGACTTTCACTCAAATAGCAACTTTCTTTCTCGATATCAAAGACTGGTGCTTCGTTATTATTAATTGTGTTGTTTCCTTTTAGGTATTGACTATCATGATTGCTTCGAAACAAATGTTTCTTAATGAATTTAACCATTGTATTTTGTTAGACATTTTCCTTTTTTGACAAATCAAGAGAAGTTGAGGTCGTTAAATGTGTGTTCTATATAATTTATGTTCTAAATGCTTTTCTGTAGAATATTGTGCTATACTTTTCTTTCTTAATCTCTACTCATTACTTGTTTCTAATTAATACTTTAGTTTCGACCATTTGATTACCTCAGTTTCCTTGTTTTATGCGCAAACTATCTGGTATACTGTTTGTAATACTTTGTCTATTAAAATGTTTTTAATTTTGTCATATTTACAATAAGAAAATAAAGATTTACATTCCCTTAACTATAATTTTATTTAGTACTAGCTGACCCGGCGAACTTTGTTTCGCCTCGGAAGTAATAAATAAATGATTTTTTTAGAAAAAAATCGTCTCAAGTTTCTCCTTATTACACCAGCTACCTGCGAATAAGTTCCCGTCAAAATCGGTCCAGCCATTTTAGAGATTATCCAGAACAAGCAGATAGACAGACAAAGATGGTAAAAACATATAATTTGGTGTATGTACTATATGTGTACACTACACATATAACATAAGTTTGTGATAGGACGAGGATGAGTGGAAGACTTCGCTCGTCTTCTGGAGGAATAAGTCAGAGACTACATAAAATAAAACCAAAATATCCTTCTGTACATGTATTGGAAATAAAATAACAACCAAAAATAGTTTTCTTAGTGCAAAACCATTACTATAAAATTTCGTTGTGGCATACAATACATGCTTACATTTAATGCATTACAATATGTCAAATATTCTGTTTGCTAAATATTGCAAACGTATAATCTATACATAATTAAGTGCATATTTTAATAAAATGCTAATTGAGCATTATGAATATTAGATACTTGGACTCTGAGCGATAAAGAAATGCTAGTCCGCCATGTCTTTCACAGCCCCAACAAAGACCTACGCGTCTTCACTTTTCATAAATATGTACCTAGTTATAGTTACTAAATAAACTAAATTAATTATTCATTGATAAATTCAAATTAAATAAATTTTCAATAATATTTATATATGGACATGTAAATGGACGAATTGGAAATTCATAATATGTTTTTAATAAAATTCTGAAAGGTAAATATTATTGATGATAATTCAGTAAACAAATGAAGTAGAAGAACATGAAAATATACCTTTCTTTGGGTTAAAATTAAACATTCACTGTGTCACGCCACGCGTTTTCCATTTCTGATCATATTATTACAATTAAAAAAAATATACGTATAAAAAATTAATCAGCGTGGACAAACACATAATGAACATAATAATATATAATATAGATACCAATTTTAAAACATAACATGTACATAATAACAATAAACAGAACATTCCTATGTGCAAACAAAAATTAATATATAATATTAATTTTACAGTTTGGTGTCGCACATAATCCCTCTGTTCGCTCCCCTTATATTTGTTAATATAACTAACTTTTACCGAGATTTTACCTTCTTACCCTTAACGCTGTTCCCCACAATTCTAAAAAAAAATGTGTGTGTCCTAACAATAATCACTTTTATCAAATATTATTTACACCTATAAACCAATGTGGAGTAACAGTATTTTTTTTCTTTCTAATTAAGGGGAAAATGAACTTTTTTCAAAATAAACATTAGCAATAATAATATAACATCTTTTCCCGGTGATGGAACCACATATAGAAATTTACCTAAACACTTCATCATAATGGATATTTTATAATAACAACTACAAGTTGAATTTAGATGTTGTTTAATTGACTACTCATTCCCCTTTTGCAGTCCTTATTCAAGCAGCAAGTATTTGATGCTATATTATATAACTATATAGGTGCAAATTTCATAACATTTCTCACAGTTCATTGCATAAGAACAACACATATTGGGTTATATAATGTAACTTAAATAGTTAAAAATACAAAAATAAATAAAAAAAATATCTAACACATTTGAATGGGGAGAAACTTGCACAGATTAGGTAGAATATATATATAGATAGATAGCTCTATAGATAGAGCATGTAACGGTTTTAGGAGGGTAAAGATGATTTCTGCAGCTAAATCTTTTCGAAAGTTATATGCAATAGGTTTTGCCAATTATTTCTATAATCGGGACATAAAAATTCTGCGAGTCGTCTCTTAACAGCCACTGTCTAAACTTTAGTGAGAAAAAGGTGTGAAGTTATGTTTCTAACTTTCTACAGTAAATCTATGGTATATTTCCTCTCCATTGTGTGACTAATATTGAGACAATTGTTTTATAATTTCGCAGTTTATGCTTTGAGTATTCAATTATTAATCCTAAAAGGATTCTAAATTTACTATAATTATTTCATAAACATTTCTTTTATAGAAACGATACTAAAATTATTAGATTATTGTACATTTAGATAATTGTAATATATACACACACCAGTCTTAAATAGTTCAAGTTAAACAAACACTAGCGTGAACTATGCTTATCAATGAAGCACCAAGATCAATATTTTCGTACACATTTTCAAAATATAAAATGAATATATATATATCTCCCCTTCGACATAAACAAAAATGCTTAATAGCAAGTGCTCTGAGATCTAAGTTGTATACAATTGTTTGATCACAATAGTTTTTATTTAACACAAACTTGGCAGAACTTATACACTACTAAACTTTACTTTTTTTTATTGATATATACTTAAACAAATAATTTGTGAGTAAGTACCAAATAAATTTAATTAAAAACTAGGTTTTTATTATCAACATATTATTGTAAAACCAAAAATGGCACATAATATATTTTGCCAATATAAGAGGTTTTTATAAACTATTGGAATAATGATTTCTTGCCAGCACACTTATTAAACTGCACCATATACTAAAATTCGTTATTGACGGGCCTCGTGGCGCATTGGTAAAACTACCGGCTGCAGCACTGAGGTCGGGGGTTCGATTCCCACCCGAGCACAAATATTTGTGACAAACATGAATATTTGTGGGGCGCCTGGGTGTTTTTCTTTGTATTATAAGTATGTATTTACAAAAGAAAAGTATAATATGTATTAGTATCCGTTATCTAGTATCCATAGCACAAGCATTTAGTTGCTTAGTTTGGAACTAGAGGGCGCTGTGTGATTTGTGTCCAAGATATTATATTGCAGATATTATATTATTCATTGTATACATTTTAGTTTTCGCCTATATTCCATTCGATAAACTTAAATTATTTAATATAACTAATAATGCAAATATTAATATAAAAATTGTTCTAAGGAAAAAAAAAAAGAAAATCAACAACCCATTGGCTTTTTGATGGCAACAATTATTATATACAGAAATTACTCTAAAATGGCGGTTCTAAAATATATAATAATATGTAATATGGTGCTCTCAAGCTACATGGACTTATATGGTTCACATATGTACTATTAAAGAGAAAATTTTAGGAATTTACTAAGAAATTTACAAAAAAAATAGGAAAATAAAAATTTGGTCGTGGTGTAAATTAAAAATGAACATAATTGTTCGATTTAAAAAAAATATTTCATGAAACAAGTGCACATAAACTAGCTGTTCCAGAGAACTGCATTCAATAAATTTTGACTAAATTCGTTTAAATCCTTGCTCCAAATAATTGATTAATTTGCAGTCCGATTGACTCTCTGTCTATTAATATAGATTCAAATTAAAAATCCTGGATATTAATATACAAGAGCACCTATTTTTATCATACTTATATTACTAGTGTCACAAAAATCAAGCTAAGAGTTTGTCCTAATGTTTAAGATCAATGATTTCCTATCACAAGTGTTACTGCTTCTGAACATAAATTAAATTCTCATTCAGTTCATTTAGTACAAATATGGTAACATAACTTGAGATATATAAAAGATCATTGGCCCGTTTTAAAATCTCTCTATAATATCATTCTAGCTCACTCCTGAACTGGTGGGATGAATATATTACACAATAATCTCATTTTTTAAATCTAAATTATATAACAATTAACTTGTGCCATGCATAACGCATTACATGCAACAATATATTGTATTGGATTTATTATTCGTATGATAAAATAAAATGCTTTAGACTAGTGTGGTGCGTTTAAAACTCAAATTATATGTAAAATGTATTATTTATACATATAAGACCATTTATACCAAACTTCAAAAAAACAGTCTCGGTGGCGTAGTGAGCGAGCGCACGGCCTCTGATCCAGAGGTCCGGGGTTCGATTCCAGACACTGGCTCACACCAATGACTTTTCGAAATTGTTTTCGGAAGTTATGTGTGATAAATATCGATGACTGACAAACTTTGTGCCCGGTATGGCAATAGGTTCGCCACCTATATCATTTGGGACGTAAACATAACGGCGAGACGAGGCTTAACAGCCGCTGCCTACACCTTCGGGTAACAAAAGGCGTGAAGTTATGTCATGTTATGTTTCAAAGAAAAAAAAATTATAACAAAATTTTCGATTAAATTTTTAAAATTTCCAAAGTTCCAATTAATAATTGCAAAACACCCAAAAGTTTTAGAAACATCAAATCTAACAACATTACAAATTAATCTAATAAATAGCACCATTCTGCAAATTCATATCTACTATTAGAAAGATTAATTGAAAATAATTTGAGACACAGTTCAGTTAATACAAAACATCTAAATATGTACACAAAAAAAAGTTGTGCGCATTTTTCAAATTAAATTTGAGTAATATTTTCATTTATACAGTCAATCACAATTATATGAACACGATGATTTATAAGTAGAAGGCAAACTATAGATAATAAATGCATTCAAGGCAGTGTTCAATTGACTGAGGTATAAAAATAGTTTAACTTTAGATATGCTATAATACAAGTTATCAAGGCTTATTATTTCA
Organism: Euproctis similis; assembly: GCA_905147225.2. NCBI lineage: Eukaryota > Metazoa > Arthropoda > Insecta > Lepidoptera > Erebidae > Euproctis > Euproctis similis. Next base: position 14,341,857 of record LR990105.1, read on the forward strand.
ATTGCATTATTTTATATTGTCACATGTAATGTTTAATTCATTTGAGACAATATGCTACGTATTATCAGTTTTCATAACATTCATTATATGTATATGTCCGGGATTGTCAACGGTGACAAAGCATGAAAATTTGTCATCATGACACAATCTCTTGGCGTTTATACCTGAAAGCTTGATGCATGCAAGTATTTCCTTTCTTTTTGAACCTTGTTTGCAGCTGAAATTATAACAAAAATCATTATATAATAGAATAGAGCTGATAACTAATATTATTTTTTATAGTGTACTATAGTCTCAGTGGTCCAGAGGTTGAGCACACGGCTTCTGAATTCAAAGGTCGCTGGTTTGAATCCTGGCACACACCAATGATTTTTCGAAATTAATTACGAGTTATGTGTGATAAACATCGATGACTAAAAATTTGTGCCCAGTATGACAATAGGTTCGCCACCTATTTCCATTTGGTACGTAAACATAACGGCGAGTCGAGGCTTAATAGCCACTGCCTACAGAACTTTCTACTCGTGTAGAAAAGAGCGCGCAAGTTATGTTATTATTTACTGTAACTTAAATAGCAAAAAAAAAATGTTTAAATTAGAGCTTTGAAGTTAGCCTAGACTAGAGGTTTAGCAGTCTGACTCCAGACTGAGAGAGCCCTTATTCGAAACCGATACAACAATTTTCAGTAAATTTCTTTGAACTAGATACTGATGGGAGTGGGCATCGCCACCATTACATGGGACTAGTTATTTTAATTAATGTCCATAATGTCACTGCCCTACACCCTTCGAGTAGACAAATATCAATAGATAAAATAAATATATATCTCACCATTTCCCTCTCCAAATATTTTTCCAGCAATGCTTGGGCAGATAGAAACCATCTCCAAAGAACAAGTTATAGTTCGATGTTCCCAGGTTGCTACTATTATTCATTGTTGGCGTCTCAGGTCTTATCACTATTGGGCTAATCATTGGTGTTAATACATTACCTCCAGGGTTAAATGTATTGTAACTGAAATGAAAATTTATTATACATTAAAAATTTTATACATCTTTAGTCATGATGACTTAGAGGTACAATATGCAGACTTCTATTAGGAAGGCTGTGTGCTCGCAACAAGGTTTTGTAATTGATTTTACGTTATGTATGGTTCATGAGTTTTTAATTTCGGCGAAACGAGGTATCGTCACTGTATACACATATTAGGGAGTTCAGGGTGTGAAGTACTATAAAAAAAACTTTATTACTAACTAGCTGACACGGCGAACTTTGTTTCGCCTCGGAAGCAATAAAAAGATTTTTCTTAAAAAAAGCCTTTGTCCCGTCAATATCGGTCCAGCCGTTTCAGAGATTACCCGGAACAAACAGGCAGACAGACAAAGATCGTAAAAAAATGTTATTTTGGTGCATGAATCGTATATATAATCAAATGAATGCAGTAATTTCAATATCACAAACAAACACTCCAATTCTATTTATAAGTATAGATTTTTACATAATAAATATAAACCTTTTAATAATTCTACACGCCCTTGTCTTCATGATGTATGTGATGTCCCACCATACAATTTCGGTGGCCATTGTGACCAGGACGAGAGGCGGCTGGTCATTATCATTCTCCGTCGCAGGCGATTGCACTCCGTGTGGGGACACCTGGACCAGGGAGTTCCTGCTGCTCCTCTCGGGGACCGGTGAGAACGAACATGAGTGGACTTTCATTTTGTGATGCTTCAAAAGACTCAGTTGGTGATGTCGGCGAACATTCCATACCTGAAATATCATTTACAAACATTATATTAATATATTAGATAAGGTTCTTCTATAAGGTATTTCTGTATACATCAAAATTTCTTAATGTGTTAATTAAAATTGTATTATTTATAGGATAGATAAGGTTGTTAACTCACTACCTCTGTAAAGTTGGACATGTTCTGACATGGCACATGCCAATGACTCATTATAATAATTAAACTAATTAAAAAAAATTGTGGGAAAGGGAATTACGGAAACGGAGATAATAACGAAACTAAAATAAAACTGTTCTCTCCGTCTACCCCGCGAAGGACTTGGCGTGAAGTATGTAATAATCTAATATCTCTTATTATTTATAAATCTCACCACAACATTGCCTGTGTCCAGCCCCATGGCGAGTATATTGCCATCGGCGGTGAGGGCGCACGACACTATCACGTTGTTCAATTCGTACTCTTGAATTGTTTGTAAATTATAATTGTCTTTCAGCTGGAACGTCTGAAATTAAGTTGAACACGTTTAGAAATGTTTTAATTCCAATATGTATATATTAGTCGTAGAACCACGCAGTTCGCTGAATGAATGGGCCGGCTCAATCGGTGAAAAAACACGACTTCTCAGAATTTCGACGTAAAGTGGCTCATGCCGCATTTCGTTTGGTGAGAGAGGTATCCCCCAAGGAAGGAAAAGAGGGTCCTTTTCCTCCCCTACTTTCCCGTCCTACTAAAAGGACGACAATATCATTGCAACACTATCTGGGTTGCAGTTGTCTCTGAGCGACTCTAGTTACTTACTATCAGGCGACTCACTTGCTTGATTTCTAAAATTATTTATTTTTATGACATTGGAGAGCAAACGTCATATTTTTTTTATGGGATAGGAGGGCAAACAAGTAGGCGTGTCGCCTGATGTTAAGAGACCAACGCCGCCCATGGACACCTACAACACATATAGTGTTACAGTTGCGTTGCCGACCTTTAAGGGATTAGGATAGGAAGGGATGGGCCTCCGGGTACCTCTCTCATAGAAAGAAACGCGGCATGAGCCACTTTACGTCGATCTTCTGAGAGGTGGTGGTATTTCACCGGTCGAGCCGGCCCATTCATGAAGTGAACTGCTTGGCTCTACCACTACAAAATAAATAAAAGTACAGTTTTAATGTTGAAGTAGAATTACCTGAAATCCTTTATTGTTCTTGTCGCAAATGACGAGAACATTATTTTGGAATGCGGCAACATTCACAAAAGCACCAGTCTGTCTGCCGCTCAGTATTGTGATCAGCTTCAAGTCGTTCCCCCACAGCTTGACGATGGCGTTCCGCTCGATGGTCATGAGGCCCACGTCTTTGATCCAAAAGCAGTCCACGAAGCCGCTACCCTTGCAGAGGTTCTTCTTGTCACCGGGCAGGAGACGGTCCTTCGATGTGATACTGCTCTCGCTGCTCGAGCTAGGAAGTCTCTCTGATTGGCCGTTCTTTTTTTTCGAATCTGAAAATGGTTTCAAATGGATAGATTGCATATTTAACATAACAATATAACATAACTTCACGCCTTTTGTTACCCGAAGGTGTAGGCAGCGGCTGTTAAGCCTCGTCTCGCCGTTATGTTTCCGTCCCAAATGGAATAGGTGGCGGACCTATTGCCATACCGGGCACAAAGTTTTCAGTCATCGATATTTATCACACATAACTTCCGAAAACAATTTCGAAAAGTCATTGGTGTGATTCAGTGTCAGGAATCGAACCCGGACCTCTGGATCAGAAGCCGTGTGCTCGACCACTGGGCTACCGAGACATTAAATAACATATTTAAAATCATACAATATATAAAATTATACATTTATTTATTTTTGTTACGATTTCAAGACACAATACACACAGCGCCCTCTAGTTCCAAGTTAAGAAACTAAATGCTTGTGTTAGTTGCTTAGTTTGGAACTAGAGGGCTCTGTGTGCATCGTGTCCAAGATATTATTATTATATCTCAGTAGCATTCGCTAGCACGTGCGTAGCGAAATCAACAATATGTCAATCCTGGGTTCTTTTATACAACAAAATTCAATATAATAAACTCACCCCAATCATTAAGCAATTCTTGTGATCCTAGATTATTATTGCCTATCTGCATCATTTCTGGTTTCCAAATACCATCTTGGCACAGGATGTATGCCATCAAGCAAGTATTCTCTCCGGCCACGATGAGTAAAGTTGGATTCACAAATTTCAGATACTGCACTTTACTGTACAAGTCCATGATGATGACAGTCTCTTTGGTGCGTAGTGTGTATTTCTTCACGGCACCCGATTTCAGTCCATATATAATGTATTGGTTGCACGGTGCTATTTTCACTTTAGTTATAAACGCATCCGATTTCTCACTGATCTCTGTTAGAACTTTTTGACCTCGCATTATCTGCAATGATAAAAAACTTCATCACTACTTATATGCGCATATCTTTAAAACTACGCAACGGATTTTGATGCGGATTTCTTTTAATAGTTAGAGGGTGTCAACGGGGTGGTTTTGATCTATAATTTATGTATAGTGTAGAAATAAAAAGTGATAATTTTCAAGATTTAGAACTTTAATCGCAAACGCTGCCTGAACCCTAAGTGATAGATCAAAACAATGTTCCGCATTATTAAAGACCTCCAGAAGGTCTACAAAAAAGTCCGCGAAGGCATATGTCTATCTCTTAGGGATAAACCACAGTGATCATTTTTATTCCTTTACTGTTTACGAGATATAATGGCTTATTTACGAAGCGATTTTAAACATTACAGCATTCATTTTTATCAAATTAAGTGTCTTAAATACATTGTGTATGTAATATAGATGATCCTGGCCCTTTACAGCATGTAATTTAAACGTATATTTACGAAGATATTACAGTATTAACATAGCGAGACATAGTAGTTGCGTTCCGCGCCAAAACGCGTGCCGATAAATAGCATTTTGATGCGGAACAAAGTTCGCCGGGTTAGCTAGTTATATATAAAACCAGAGTCCAGGTACTTTAAATAATGATAACTCATGAACCGCTGGTCCGATTTTGATGTAATTTTTAAAGTGAAACTTTTATTACATCGTCTCAAACTTTTTCGTCTGCGTGTTGCATGTCGCGTGACGGTCGGACGCGGAGAAGGGATAAAGTGAAAGGCGCTCGTCAGAGCGCCTTTCACGTCTATTATCGTTTATTTACACGTACAAACAACACAATAAATATATTTGTTTGTTTGCACTCGGGTGGGATCGAACCCGCCCCGACCTCGTGTTATCGGTAGTGCGGTTTACCGATGCACCACGAGGCCCGTATGAATGATTGTCTAATTACCGTCCTCTTTACCAATTTCGACACATTTTCTAGGATCGGGTTTGTTTGTTTGTTTGTTTTTTACATACATACATATACGTACGTACGTATTGCAGGCGGAGAAAAAAAAAAAAAAAATTATTAATATAACAAATGACACGATAAAAGGGAATATAATAAATTCGTATGTATTGTAAACGACGGAGGCTTTTAAGTTTCCAATTCAAAAAAAGTGAACTACATATATGTGACACAGTTATGTTCGTCAATTTATTAGCGATAAGATAGTGCTCTTTATATATGTATTTGTCACATTTTCATAATAAATCAAAATATCATATTTACTGGAGGAAAAAATATCGTTTTGTTTTGTAAAGATCCTTTGTTGTAATGTTGTTAACGTTTAATAGGTGTCGCGTTAACCCTAGTTCCGTAGCTGGAATACTTGTCGATTCGGGCGACATCTATCGATATAATACGATATTACGGCAGAATCATCAATAGTAGCAACCTAGTAGCGCCATCTAGGAATTATTGTCGTGACCACGTAAAATAAAAAACATTTATTAAACCCTATTAACAAATACAAGATGGCAACTAAATTAAAATCGCCCTTATCGCACAATCCCCTGAAAGCCGGTGACGTCCGGTTCGATTTCAAATTAAACTAGTTTTCTCTCTCTTTGCAAAACTGCCACTGACTTGTAACTAACGAATTAGTGGAGGAAGCAGACTGACGCCTTTCTTACTTTACTTAAGTTTCCAATTCCAAAAAGTGTGCCAGGATTCGAACACGCGACCTATGCGATTCGGAAGCCGTGTGGTCGACCACTGGACCACCGGAACTACATATATGTGACACAGTTATGTTCGTCAATTTATTAGCGATAAGATAGTGCTCTTTATATATGTATTTGTCACATTTTCATAATAAATCAAAATATCATATTTACTGGAGGAAATATTTTATGGTAACTAAAATACGTGAACAGTGACTTACATTCGATTTTCGAAAAAAATAATATTTCGAAAATTTTTAGTTAAATGTCTATAATGTGAAAAAAAGTTTCACTTTTACGGTGGTTTTTATTTGTTGGCCTCTAGTCTGAGTAGCTAATATACTATCTAACAAATTTAAAATTGGAATGCAGTTAAAAAGGCAAATTTACCACAACAACATTATTTTTATGCTAAAAATATAATAATAGATAACCATCGCATAACTTTAACACCTTTTTTTACTCGAAGGTGTAGGCAGCGGATGTAAAGCCTCGACTCGCGGAATCGTTACGTCCCAAATGGAATGTTGACAGTCGTCGATATTTATCACACAAACACACACTTGCGAAAAATAATAGCGAGAAACCTTTGGTGTGAGTCCGGAATCCATTCCACGACTTCTGAATCCATTCCACGACTTCTGAATCAGAAGCTCGATCACGGGACCATCAAAACTGCTAGATTATAATAGCCTGTGATATAAAAGTTTAAAAAACATACCTGTATATTGTTTTTGTCGTCCACCACAGCCAGCAATGGTTGTGGATCACCGTCATTATTATTACAAATGCCTTTCAAGTTTAACGGTTTTAAGGAATTCCTGTCCAGACTCAAGGTGTTTTTCAACACCTTCTTGGCTTGTGTGTCTTTGTGTATGGTGAACGACTGGTGTCTCCTTGGCGTGTTGCCGGCATTCTCTGTCACGTGCGGTGTGGAGTTGGGTGTTGGCGGTGACGAGGTGTTCACAAAACTGACATCGAAATTTGTCGTTAAACGTACTCGCCTGAAATTGAGATAATTTCGTTTTAAATTATGATGCTTAATTGAATACTAATGTGTAGTGTTCAGATTGTCTATAGTATGTATTAAAAAAATCCAACCCATTTAAATATTCACTTACCATTAGAAAGTTATTTGAGTCTATTCTTATAAAAAAATCCAGTAGAAATATATTATAATAATTTAGAAAACGAAAGAATGGATGATGCAAGATTGACTAAGCAGACATACAATGCAAAGCGGATGGATGTAGGAGTCGAGGATGGCCCAGTCACATTCCATGACCAAATAGAACGTGTTCTGGAGGAATCTGATGTAAGTAGCCTCAAAAATCGAGGCATGTGCATGAAAAGAGTTATGAAAGAAGAAAGCGAGTGAGGTGTGTAAGAAAGAATTGTGTCTTATGGCGCTACGTTCCCTCTGCTTAGCAAGGTATTTGGCGTGAAGTTATATATGTGTGTATGTATGTTTGTTTATCCGTATTTGAATGATTCTAAGTCCACTAGTAGAAAAGTTTAAAAATTAGTAACGTAACTCATCAAGTACTCACCCACTCTTTTGCGCTGTCTGCGATATATACGAAGCGTCCAAATACCATACTTTGGCCTTGTCCTCGACAGTACCAGTGCCCGTTAGTAGGACATCAGAGCCGGGCTCGAATTCGTCATACGTTAACTCGCTTACAGCCATCGAAACCACATTCCTGAAACGATATCAAAAGTTGATGGGAGATGACACTGTATTACATTACTATTACTTTATATATATATATGATGATGATATCGTGGCGCATTGGTAAAGCTACCGACTGCAGAATCGAGGTTCGATTACTACCAGAGTACATATTTGTGACAAGCATGAATGTTTGCTATACAAACAAGTGGGTGTTTTTGTATGTATTTACAAAAGAAAAGTATATATTTATTAGTATCCGTTATCTAGTTTCCATAACACAAGCATTTAGTTGCTTAGCTTGGCACTAGAGGGCGCTGTGAGTGTGTCCAATATATTATAATTATTTTCCCTGAGAATAAGTACCTCGTAACAAATGAGACGATCTGAAACACTTACCCACGTCTGTTCTCAAGGTTGAATGATATCATATAAGTTTTGAGATCCACACAAACCACTCGACTGTCGTCGGTTGATATAAATAATAATGTTCCACTCTTGTTCACGGCGATAGACAAAAACGACATGTTCTCCTTGACGTCCTTGCTTAATATCACAGTTTTACATAGGCAAGTGGGTTTGATTCTGTTGGTATCGAATTTCATCTCATACTCCCTTATCTCAGTGGCTTTTAACATTACTATTTTATTGCTACCTAGAAAAAACACAAATTCTTACATGTAATTATATCTATAGATATACTTACTGTTATGTATATTATTACTTCGAATTCTGGCTCACACCAGGTTGTTCGAAGTTGTGTGATAAATACCGATGACTGAAAACTTTGTGCCAATTGGCAATAGGTTCGCCACCTATTCCATTTGAGGTTTGAGCTTGAGGCAGTCGAAGGCTTAACAACCACTGAGGCGTGAGGTTACGTTATGTTACTTAGATCAGTAGAGAAAATTATGAAAAATTACTACAAACAAACTATAAACCAAAATTTACAAATTCTTGTACAGTAACCATTATATTGTTACTATTTGGTTTATTATTCTAGTCCCTTAACGAGGATAGGCAAATTCTGACAAACTTATTTTGTTCATATTCCTATTTAAAGATAATTGAATAAAGAGGAGTTGCCATATTAAATACTATCTTCAAGATTCAAACTATTTCTATACCAAATTTCATCTAAACTGGTTCATCCTCTGTTGCATTCTAGTTCTATTATTAATCTACTACTACGTGAGAAACAGTAACTGTTTACCCTTAACATTTAGGGGGATGAAATAATGTGGTTTCAGACCTACCCAATATGCATACAAAATTTCATGAGAATCTGTCAACCCGTTTTGGAGGAGTTCAATGACGGACACATTGACAAATTTTATATATTAGATAGATGTATAAAAATGCTTACCAGGAACTGTGACCATGTCTAAAATAACATCTGTCTCTCCGAACGTAACAATTCTCTCTTTAGTTTTCAATTCAATCACTTCGATACGACTATTACTGTTGCCGATGGTGGCCACGATCAAATATCTATCATAATTGCATGGAACACAACCCACTATATCTCTGTCTCTCTCCAAACTGTCTATCGTGTCTATGATCTTCTTTTTATTGTTTGGCGATGGGTTATATAATACTATCATCTTTTTTGTGTGCATAATCAAATATTGTTCGTTGGTCGACCACCTGCAGTTCAAATATGCACCAAGTTTTGGACTAATTGTTTCTGATTCAGGATATTGATTGCTGTACGGTTCTTCAGTTTCTGTAAAAGAAATAAAATGCATTTTATTTTATGCAATAGTCAATAAGTTGAAGGTTATCATCGTGTGAAGGTAAAATAAAGATTGTTTATTTTTTCAGGCTTTCAATCTTCTATTGATATACTTTTTTGCTGACAAAAACTATGGAGTATGAGATAAAATCAATTAGTGAATTGAAAGTTTTTGGTCTTATTGATTTTGATTGATATTATAAGAAAAGGAGGCATGAAGCACCCTTTAATTTATATATTTATCGTATACTGAGTTTGGTATAGAATATCTGGGGGCAAACTTAGCAAGCATGTCACCTTATAACAATTGCAAAACAGAAAGTGTCATAATTGCTTTGCCGGCCTTCAAGGGAGTGGGATGGAAAGATGGAAGGGCAGTGGGCCTTCGGATATCTCTGTCTTACCAAACAAAAACCGGAATGAGCCACTTTACGTCGATACTACCACTGTGCTTACCTTCGTCAATAACATCATTAGTGTCTCCGTAATGCATGTTGTCCAAGTACCACAACTTGATGGAGCCGTCACAGAACAGCGCGGCCACTGTCTGAGGGTTGGTGGAGCACGCGACACCGACCCACGTGACAGGCGACCCCGGACCTTGCAGCTCTTTGCAAAATTTGTTCGTTGGGATATGAAAGAACTGAAATAATCATTACAGATTAGCAAATGAAAGAGGAATATGGGACATATATTGTTGATATTAGAAACAGACGTAAAAGATACTTTTATGATTTGTCCAAGAATGAGAATCGAAGTCATCAACCTCTGTGCCTTGGGAACGGTATTTTATAATAATATCTTGGACACAAATCACACAGCGCCCTCCAGTTCCAAACTAAGCAACTAAATGCTTGTGCTATGGATACTAGATAACGGATACTAATACATTTATACTTTTCATTTGTAAAAACATACTTATAATACATAGAAAAACACCTAGACGCCGCACAAATATTCATGTTTGTCACAAATATTTGTGCTCGGGTGGGAATCGAACCCCCGACCTCAGTGCTGCAGCCGGTAGTTTTACCAATGCGCCACGAGGCCCGTCAATATATTTTTTTATAAATGTATTTTACAGGCAAGTACTGTCCAGTACAGACAAAAAAATGTTTATCGATAAAAAAAAAACAATTTAAAAGAACCTTGAAGTGTTACAGATAGATTAGATAGATTTCTTCTCATTTCAATAAAAAAAAATAAAGTGATAGAGTATGGTGTAGTTCCATTAAAATAGTTCTGATACTGTCTAATCAATCACAATTCAATTCACAATTGTGTCCAAAAATGTACCGGTATATACATACCTTGACTTTACCATTGTTGGTTCCGACCACAACAAAGTTGCCCAAAAAACACACCGCCCGCAGTTTCTCTTTCACATCGATCGTCGAATGTTTAATTTCATCCACATTCTCTTCGTGTCTGTCGATAAAAATATCATTACATAGTATAAAACAAAGTCGCTTTCCGCTGTCTATTCTATTTTATATCTTTGAAAATAAGCAATAATAAATAAATAATAAATAAGATTTTGGTGCAGTTTTTTTAATAGTTAAAAGGTATCAACGGGGTGGTTTTTATCTATAATTCATGTATGATGTAATAAAGAAAAAGTGATAAATTCAAAATTTACTTATTTTACTTACTTTACTTTTGATGCGTAACAAAGTCGCCGGGGCAGCTAGTTAAATTATTAAAAGAAAAAAATAGAAAATGTAGGGCACATAAAATATGCAAGATTTTTTTTCTAGAGATACAGAGGTATCCCTATCATTAGTATCAGCATAAATAATTCGTCTATAGAATGTATATTCATATTAGTTTGATTAAACAAATATTTCTGAACAGAATTAAAATGTAAACAAAACTATGCAGGTTTCTACATTCTTGCTGTAATATATGTATTAGGACACATGCAATAGGTAGTGGCCTTATTGCTGTACAGCAAACACAATTTATTTAATCATAGTTAATTATTTACATCCTCTTATTGTAGTAATTAAACATAATTCTCAAAAGTCAGTCAGTTTCTACTAATTTAAATATTTTTACAATTTTTATTTTTAATTCACTCGTAAGAATTGCAGTGAGATACATTTTTATACTACTGTATATACCAAATTTTAGAATAAGCAATGCAATAAAGAGTAAAACATACAAATGATGTCATATGTACTTCACTTTTAAGCATTGACTCGCCGAATTTTACCAGTCTAAATGGAATTGGTGACGGAACCTATTGCCATACAACGGGCACAATGTTGTCAGTCATCGGTATTTACATGAAATCTGTTAAGTAATTGGTGTGATTCCGGAAACGATCCCGCCGACTTTTTGTATCAGCCTTGTATTGCCGACCACTTGACCACTACAATTCATAAATTGACTGTCAACTTACTGAAAATAATTAGCTAAATTACAATACTTACAAAAACTCAAAGTACAACTCGTTATTTTTACAGTTCTCCTGAGCTAGTTGGTATGCTTTGTTATACAACACACCCCTGCATTCATGCTGTAATATACTCTGAACTATATCTGTGAACGGGTATGAATGAAGATCTGCTCCATGAGTGCTTAAAAAACTTCTGATGCTGTACAGCAGATCAGAATCCAATTTCTGTAATAAAAAAATCAGCTATTAGCTAGCTGGATGATGAAATACCACAACCTTTCAGAATTTCGATGGAAAGTGGCTCAGGTCGCGTATCATTCCGTAAGAGAAGTATCTATTCCTTTTACTCCCGAAATGCCCTCCATTTCCCATTTTACAGGCAGACTATGCAACTGCAACCCTCACGGTCTTGCGTATGTCCATGGGTGGCGCTGGTTGCTTACCATAAAGTTACACGCTTATTCGTTTAACAGAGTTTTAAAAAAGCATTAAAAAGCAAATAAAACATACTTACATCACTGTTAATATAACTCTCATAGTTCTGCAGATCACCCATCACATCAGAGGCACCGGTCAATCTCACTTTATTGCCTAAAAACTTCAAATCAAGAAACAACTTCTTGAACAGCACCCACATATTGTTAAGATTCTCTGTATGTTTTATATGATAAGCAATATAAAAAGCTATGTAGCCATCATCAAATATCTCCACGGGTGCATTGGTACTATCATAATGATAACTATTGAGGAACTCTGTATGAATCTTCTTAGCGTCTTCTTCTCCCGTTCTATTCAAAAATTCCACTATAAGATCATGCACCTCATACATATAATTCTTCTGATCTCTATCGTACACTTCCATTACTAAGGATTTGCTTCTCAATTTCTTCATAATCGCTTCCACTTCTGGCACATCTCTGTTCCACAATTTACTTAGCACTTTGGCTGACACCTTAACATTATCTGGTAGGATTTTCAGTCTTTTATATAATGGTCGTATGGTATCACTCAAAGAGTTGATACATACTTCAATAGTCTTCATAGGATTGTTGGTTTGGTGTCTTGGTATTCTGTGAATTTAAAAATACGTACAAAAACAATTAATAAAACATGTTAATAGTCAAGGCAATCCCGAGTTCTAATCTGAATACACTAAAAAAACTTTTAGCTGATTCTGTGTAATGAATGACCTTAGATTCCATCATCTTAATCCATAGACTAGATCAAATTTCAATTCAATTCATTCAGCGGGTCGTAAAATTTAAAATATATACCCAAGTTAATGTCCGATGGTTCAGACATGTAGAAAGAATGGATGATGTAACACTGACAGCAGATATACAATGCAAAAGCTGATGGACGTAGGAGTCGAGGACGGATAGAAAGTGTCCTGGAGGAAGGTGATGTTAGGAGCCTCAAAAATCAACGCGCGTGCATGAAAAGAGTTGTGAATGTCAAAGAACCGAGTGAGGCGTGTAAGAATCGTACCTTATGGCGTTGTCTCTGCCTACTGATGTCTCTGATCTGGCGTGAAGTTATGTCTGTATGTATACCAAAGTTGTGAAACTTTGTTGGTAAATTAATGATGGTTTAGGGCTGATGTGAAAAGTATATATTGGGTACTGGGTTATTATGTCTTTAAACATATATACATATTACATACATACATAACTACACGCCTTTTGTTACCCGAAGGTGTAGGCAGCGGCTGTTAAGCGTCGTCTCGCCGTTATGTTTACGTCCCAAATGGAAGAGGTGGCGAACCTATTGCCATACCGGACACAAAGTTTTTCAGTCTTCGATATTTATCACACATAACTTCCGAAAACAATTTCGAAAAGTCATTGGTGTGAGCCAGTGTCTGGAATCGAACCCGGGCCTCTGGATCAGAAGCCGTGTGCTCGACCACTGCGCCACCGAGACTATTATATTACATTATTATTATATACATATTACTTACAAAAAATACTCCTTCTTTTCTAGTTTCTTAGTATAGTAATTCCAATGCTTGGGATCATCTATCAGTCTTTCCTTATTCTCAGCTAATTGAGCACCGATCAGTCTGATGAGGAACGGCATGCCCTTGCATATTTCGTGCAATTTGATCGCTTGCCTCGGCAAACTGGACACGCTCGTGTCCAGAAATGATGCAAATACTTCCAATGATTCTTCTTGTTTTAAGCAATTTTCTATCTGGAATCACAAGAATATTTAAATCTATATAAAAGTATTTTAACCGTTACCCTGTTTTACATATTATTTTAATACAGTATTTATTTTTCATGAACTCGAAGGTCCAATCTATAACAGTAATGATATTTCGGAAAGTTCCGAAGTTATGTGTGATATTCATATAATCGATTAATCAGATCAGATATCGCAATATCGGTGTAAAGTGGCTCACGCCGCGTTTCGCTTGGTATCCGAAGTCACAATTCCTTCCCCTCTCTCCGCCCATTCCACATCCAAGCCCTTCTCTATCCCACCAACGATAACATTCCTAAGCCGCGGCTGCGGCATGCAGCCGGCCATAAATCTACAACCAAATCTTTAACATCATGTATAGTTAGAAAGGATGCCACAATATGCCGACCCCACTTCAAGTGAGCTAAGGGCATGAGAATGAATGATGACTGATATCGCCATGCTTAGGCCATCGGGTTTTAAAGGTGTTATAGTATAAAACTAAGTACTATAAAACTACAGAAATGTCAGTCAAAAACAAAAACAAGCTCTACTATGGCACATCAATGGGCATTTTCTCCACGGACAATTAAATTTGCAATGTGAGTTCAACAACCGATTTATAAAAAACATATACCATATTTTCACATAAACCATCATGTTAATTAATAATTATGCTAAGCTTATTTTTAGAAATGTGAATTTAATATAATAATAATATATTTTGGACACAATATACACAGCGCCCTCTAGTTCCAAGCTAAGCAGCTAAATGCTTGTGTTATGGATACTAGATAACGGATATCAATACATATATATTTTTCTTTTGTAAATACATACTTATAATACAACAGTGGCCAAGCAGTTTACTGCATAAATGGGCGGTGAAATACCACGACCTCTCAGAAGACCGACGTAAAGTGGCTCATGCCGCGTTTCGTTCGGTGAGAGAGGTACCCGGAGGCCCACCCCCTTCTCCATCCTTTCCTATCCCCTTCCCTTAAAGGTCGGCAACGCAACAGTAACACTACATGTGCTGCTGGTGTCCATGGGCGGCGTTAGTTGCTTACCATCAGGTGACACGCCTGCTCGTTTGCCCTCCTATTCCGTAAAAAAAAAATAGAAAAACACCCAGGCGCCACACAAATTTGTCACAAATATTTGTGCTCGGGTGGGAATCGAACCCCCGACCTCATTACTGGAGTCGGTAGTTTTACCAATGCGCCACGAGGCCCGTCAAAATATAAAACAGTAAATACACACACACAACTTTATAGAAGTAACATAATATAACTTCACGCCTTTTCTACCCAAAGGTTGTTTGTTTACGTCCCAAACAGAATAGGTGGCGAACCAACCAACCAATCCATATTTATCATACATAACTTCCGAAAACAATGTCGAAAAGTCATCGGTGTCAGCCAGGATACGAACCCGCGACTTTTTGATTCAGAAGCGGGGTGGTCGACCATTGGACCACGAGACTTTGATATAGACCAACCAAATAACGAACCACTCTTTGCACAATATCAATATCATTAATTCATGAAAATAATTATCATTTGTTTTATATTATTTATATTAATTCGAAATTTTCGAAAATTAATTAGAATAGTCTCGGTGGCGCAGTGGGCGAGCGCACGGCCTCTGATCCAGGGGTCCGGAGTTCGATTCCAGACACTGGCTCACACCAATGACTTTTCGAAATTGTTTTCGGAAGTTATGTGTGATAAATATCGATGACTGACAAACTTTGTGCCCGGTATGGCAATAGGTTCGCCACCTCTTCCATTTGGGACGTAAACATAACGGCGAGACGAGGCTTAACAGCCGCTGCCTACACCTTCGGGTAACAAAAGGCGTGAACTTATGTTTATGTATATATATGTAATTAGAATAGCTCTTAAAAAAGTTGTTCATTACTTAACCTCAATCTCCCTATACCGTTAGATTATTATTCACATATAAACTCGGAATATGATGAATTATATTTGTATTATGCGAGAGAAGGGATCAAGCAGGTCACTTAGTGGTAAGCGACTACCGCCGTCCATGAACATCCGCAACACCGGGTCACAGTTGCGTTGCCGTCCGTTAATATCTCTATCAGCGAACTAAACGCGGCATGAGCCACTTTTAAGTCGTATCTCTGAGACGTATTTCACTGGTCGGCAAACAACTGCGTCGCTCTATCACTGTTCAAATTACTTGCATACGCTTACCTTAACTAGTGTCGGTCTTTTATCAGCCACTACATCAGTATCACTTATTGTGACCAATATTTTACATCCAATATCGAAAGCTTCCAAATATTTCTTATAGTTGACACCGTCCAAGACTAGCAGACATTCCTTCAGTTGCTGTTCAGTAAATTGATTCTTCAATTTATCTTTCAGGTCTGCCGTGGTGCAGTCAGATGTGAAATATGACTGCGTATCGCCGTTGGAACCAATGCTCGACATAGATATAGACGTGTTCATGTAGGAACTGTGCATATAGATAGATGACGCCTTGCGAAATAATCTATAAAACAATATATATATGTACTTAGTTACTCCTTAGGATATTAGCTACATGTCAATAAAAGTCTCGTCAAAATCGGTGCAGCCATTTCCGAGATTAGCCGGAATATTCATATGCATGCAGCAATAAAAACAGTTTATTTCAATTTTACAAGCAGACACTCCAATTTTATTTAAATGTACAGATAGGAAAGATATATCAAACTCACTTGGTCTGCAGTGCAGTGATATCATCGTCTGTCCTACAATTGCCCAGGTCCAACCAGAACACGACCCCTTGGAAGTTGTTGGTGATGAGATCAGGATAGTTCCGTAGTGTGCTGAGGACTGCGCACGTCTTGCCACAACCGAGCATACCGTACACGGCAACTATGTTGTGTCTGGTCACAGTTTTCAATACATCTGCTAATTCCTTTTCCTGTTCAGAATAACGAAATACATATTTAAAAAAAATGTACTAATAAAACAACACAGTCAAAATGGTTCAATTTGGTTAGACGTCGGTAGTTTTTAAAAAGTTTTACATACAGCTTCGGATATTAGAGGCGTGAATTTATATAAACAACGATTGAAACTAGACTAAATTGACTATTTTTGCTGGTAAGCAACTAACTGCATCACAGATAGTGTTACAGTTGCGTTGCCAACCTTGGGAGTGAGATTGGAAGCGATGGGGAAAGGGGGTAGGCCTCCAGACACCTCTCTCACCGAACGAAACGCGACATGTACCACTTTACGTTAATATTCTGAGAAGTCATGGCATTTCACCAGTCGAGCCACCGCATTCATGCAGTGAGCTGCAAGGCTCTACCACTGTTGGTCTTTTTTATAGTTTTTGAAACAATTTCATGAAAGATAAGATAATAATTAGCAAATAATATTTCGGACACACTGGGTCCTCTAGTTTTCCATGTTAAGGAACCAACTTCTAGTCGGATGGGGATCGATCCCGTCGTATTTCACTCGACACTGTTTTACTATTGCACTACTAGGCCCGCTACAAAGTAAATGAAGTAAGTTTACCACAGTTAATCTTCTGACATGGTGGTCGGGCAAGCGCGGCACGTCGCCTTTGCTAAGGCTGTCCTCGAAGCTGTTATTTGCCATTTGACTATTATTTTCTATAACAAGCTTCTCCCAGAGCCAATTGTAGTCTTTGGCTAAGCTGTCGACGAAAGCTTGGTAAGAATCATTGCCTCCATTACGGATTAAGGTGTCCAATAAAAAGCGTGTTTGCTTTGTATTACCCGCCTGAAACAAAATTAAAATATTTATTAGAAAATGACGTAATTACTTACGTAAAAATAAGAAATGGCATGGTCCGATGGTTCGGAGATGTAGAAAGAGTGAATGATGCAGATTGACTAAGTAGATATACAATGCAAAAGCGGATGGATGTAGGAGTCGAGAACGGCCACGACACACCTTCCACAACCAAATAGAACGAGTTTTAGAGGAAAGTGAATGCCTTATGGCGCTCTGCATTGCGGATTTGTCGTAAAGTTGTGTATTTATGTATAACAATATTATAACTCTTACTACCAACTGATGTTGGTAGAGGAGAAGCAGTACACCCTCAAGTATAACAGACTATGCGATCCATAAACGAAATTCTGAAGAGGGTTAAAGCTCTTTTTAATCTACAGCCTACATCGATTACAAAGCAAGAGTCTGTACATATACAACTCAAATATCAATGTTTGGCTTTTTTTTTGTTGACAAATAAAAATTTCTCTATCTCTATTTACATTCAAACATAAGATATATCATTACATACATTGACATATATGATATAGACTTGTAGTAACCTTCTCAAAGTGTGACCACTGGCCATAAGCCTACAGGCTTATGCGACGCTAATGTCAATTCAGTCATCTGTCAGACGCGAACCGAATAACAATAGGTACAAAATGGGTAAATGCGTAGTAAAAGAGTGCGATTCAAAATCGGAAACCCATAAGAAATTAACCGGAATTACTTTCCACACGTAAGATTAATGTTTACATTAATATTAAAATACAGTAAAATAGATAAAATGTTGAATTTTCATAATTAGCTTCAGTGATACCACTAAAAACATAGTTTTAGTTTCCCACATTTGTGGGAGAGTTATTAATTTATGGAAAAGGAGATCTTAAATATTTTTTGTTATAATAATAACGCTGCAGGGTGCCTAAAGATGCAGCATGCCGTGACAAGTGGGTGAAAATAATCCGATTGCTGAGAAAAGAAACTGACTGGCTACCTGCACCCGGGAGATCATTTATTGTCAATTCAAGTTGATCATTCGCTTTTATTAATAAATGCCATAATTAATAAATACTTAAAAATAAGATTGTATCACGAAAGCAAATTATTCACTAGACTTATAAAAAAGAGACTAAAAGGCAATTTTATACAAAACTTATGTTACACAGCGGTGTATGATCAATAATTCATCTGCCTAGCTTTTTCCCAATTATGTTGGGGTCGGCATCCAGTCTAACCGGGTGCAGCCGAGTACTAGTGTTTTACATGGCGCGACTGCCTATCTGACCTCCACAACCCAGTTCCGTGGGCAACACAATCCCCCTTGGTAAGTCTGGTTGTTAGACTTTCTGGCTTCTGACTACCCGTAACGACTGCCAAAGATGTTCAAATGACACGTTCCCCGTCCTACAGTGATTTATTTTATAGTGAGGACCCACCGACCTGTAAGGCATATGATCACTCACTATGGCCGCACTCCAGCCGAAGCTAAAGTGCGGGACCAGAGACGGTAGGTCTTGCCGCCACCTCCAGCATATAGCTTTTGGTGGTCCTCTTTGGGAGAGTTGCCCCGTGAATTCCTCCACTCCCCATTGTCCGGTTGGGTTCCGTAGCAGAATGACGCCTACTGACCGCGCGCTGCGCCCGAGAGCTAGCTGACATTTTGATCCATGCTTGGGACGCCAGATAAGCCGGCTACCAGTATCCAGCTGGTTCCGGAGCTGTGAAGCACGCTCACCTCACGCTGCACGTCCATGCAGCTACACATCGGCCGAAGCCCAGCAGAGTCGACCGGCGCATGCCACTAGCGAAAGCCGCGCTACTTGCTGTCCAGGCAAGTACCGGAGATGTGGTCCCCTTCAGCAAACTAACCGTCGGTTCACACTTGAGGCGCACTCACTGCACCCGCGACTGAAGACCACGGAGCCCCTGTCCGACCGGTCTCACAGCCTCTTGCTGTGCGCGGGATCAGACGTACGGCCACCCATCACCGTACAGACGCACATTGTCCAATCCCTACAGCTCAACCACAACCCCCGCGAGTCCAACCTCAGATGCAGAGACACCGCGAAGCGCCAGCGCCCGAGAACGCCGGCGCCCGCAGTGGGGCTTTTCTCTGCTCCCGCGGTACCCTGGTCTTACAGACGGACCCGTAGTTCCGTCTGAAACCTATCTACTTCGGGTCCTAGTAGATAGGGAATGTTCAAATGACAGTCGGGACCCACCAATTTAACGTGCCTTCCGAAACACGGAGGAACTCGTCATGATAAGATGGTCACCCATCCACGGACCGACCGCGCCAAGCGTTGCTTAAAAAGTTAATCGATCATAAAGATGATCGATCGACCCGTGCGGCTGTTCGATCCTGTGCACGTTAAATAAAATAATTCCCTTTCAATATAATGAATGTAAGTACATTATTTTACTACTCAAGCGTTTTCACTATTTTGTGTATCTGTACCTAATTGTGTACACCTTACCTACAGCGATTTAAATCGCTGCTCTAAGGCAGGTGTACACAATTAAGTACAGATGAGTGTGATCCAATTTTTTTCGGAACAGCCGATCTAGTACGGAGTACACAGAGATCGTTGATCCATTCATTATTTCAGTTATCGATAAGATAGATATCTGTTATGAAATTAATAAGTAATAGTAAAATATTGAATTTATATTTATTAAATATTTTTACGAGCTTGAAAAAGTTGGGTAAAATTTCGCATGGGCAGGCCACCCCACACCGCCATTGCAAATTTATATTGCCATCTTTGTCTAATCAAAGTGACGGCAATGTATTTGCGATTTGTGTGACTGAGATAGATATATGTTTAATTTTAAATGTCTAGTGGTTTCAAAGCTACGTCATTGCATCTAAAAAGTGGACACACATTTTTTGACGCATTTGTATGAGGTTTGCTCCTCTTGTATATTGAACTCAGTGATTACATAGTATAAAACAAAATCACTTTCCGCTGTCTGTCCCCTTGTATGCTTATATCTTTAAAACTACGCAACGAATTTTGATGCGGTTTTTAAAGTGAAACTTTTATTACATCGTCTCAAACTTTTTCGTCTGCGTGTTGCATGTCGCGTGACGGTCGGCCGCGGAGTAGGGATAAAGTGAAAGGCGCTCTCGTCAGAGCGCCTTTCACGTCTATTATCGTTTATTTATTATTAATTAATTACCCAAATATACACTTTATTTTTGTAAATAAATACCGTAAAAACATGTAGAAAAACACCCCCAGACGAGGGATCGGTAGTGCGGTTTACCGATGCACCACGAGGGCCGTATGTATAATCGTCTAATTACCGTCCTCTTTACCAATTTCGACACATTTTCTAGGATCGGGTTTGTTTGTTTGTTTGTTTTTTTTTTATAAATTGTGTTTTTTGAAAATTATATTTAAGTACGAATTACATACTAATAAAATAATGAAATATCAATAATATTTTTCGATCTTACCGACAGAATAATAAATATATACTAATATATACTATGTACTAACATATATTAGAAACATATACTTAATTTTTTGCAGTGATAAACTGTAATAAAAGCAAAGCAAACACACATTGACTTCGTGTTAGTTAACAACGCCATCTGCTGGAATAGAAATTTCATGAAAATCGTTGGAGCCGATTCCGAGATTCCAATTTTATATAATAACGCCTTTCTTACTTTACTTAAGTTTCCAATTCCAAAAAGTGTGCCAGGATTCGAACACGCGACCTATGCGATTCGGAAGCCGTGTGCTCGACCACTGGACCACCGGAACTACATATATGTGACACAGTTATGTTCGTCAATTTATTAGCGATAAGATAGTGCTCTTTATATATGTATTTGTCACATTTTCATAATAAATCAAAATATCATATTTACTGAAGGAAAAAATATCGTTTTGTTTTGTAAAGATCCTTTGTTGTAATGTTGTTAACGTTTAATAGGTGTCGCGTTATCCCTAGTGCCGAAGCTGGAATACTTGTCGATTCGGGCGACATCTATCGATATAATACGATATTACGGCAGAATCATCAATAGTAGCAACCTAGTAGCGCCATCTAGGAATTCTTAATCTTCAGTCGTTAACTTCCAAAGAACTTGAAAATGATGAGATTATCGAATTAATTGATTTAAATCTTTAACTTAAAGTTAAACGAAGAGAAAGCAAACTTTTAAAAAAATTGCTGTGAAGTAACTGTTTTACACTGTTGCACTCTAAAAAAATATAAATGTTAATCATTTTATCAGAATCATCAATTTAAAAAACTTACTAACTAAATTATTGAAAAATAATTATTGAAAAAATATTTTGTTTATGTATATTTAAAAAGTAGATTTAAAAATCAATAACCCAAGACTCAATTTTAAAAGTTTCACTTTTACGGTGGTTTCATAAAACCACACAATTTTTTTTAATAGTTAGAGGGTGTCAACGGGGCGGTCTTGATCATATATGATGTTCTAAAGAAAAAAATATAATTTTCGAGATTTAGCACTTTAATTGCAAAAGCTGGCTGAACCTTAAGTGATAGATCAAAACAATGTTTTACATTATTAAACACCTTTAAAAGGTCTACAAAAAAGTCCGCGAGGGCATATGTCTATCTCTTAGGGATAACCCACAATTACCATTATTATTTTTTACTTTGTACGAGAAATAATGGCTTATTTACGAAGCGATTTTAAACATTACAGCATTAATGTTCATCCAATTATGTATCTTAAATAGATTGTGCGTGTAATATAGATGATCCCGGCCCTTTACAGCATGTAATTTAAAGGAACATTTTCGAAGATATTGCAGTATTAACATAACAGGACATAGGAAATAACCAAATATTACTCATTTATTACTTTTGATGCGGAACGAAGTTCGCCGGGTCAGCTAGTCAGATATAACATAAGATATATCATACACAGTCCATTTATTTTAATTGAACCTTATAGCTTGATTTCAAATTGACATTCGGCTACTAACACTAGATTATAGCATTCAGGTATGAAATATTTTACGATGACTAATTACGACTAACCCCTGCATCTATTTTCATTTTAATTAATCCATTTGATAGTCGACATGTTATATCATAGGTGTATATAAGGAAATTTAGTCGTGTTTATTATGAGATCTTAAGTACTATGTGGGCAACAGCAGTGCAAAAAACATTTACGACTAAATAACAATTAAATAAACAAACATGTTTAGCAAAACGATGTTCAAAATCAACGTTAGACTTACTAGTTGGTAAATATGATCAAAGTCGTCACTGGATATTGCGTTTTTGGTGAACAACTCGTCCAGTATGTATGTCACGTCTAGATCATTGATGATGTCCGTCTGATAGCGCTGCAACAGTTGTTTCTTCTTGAGATCCATTTTATTGGTCGTTTAGTCATCTGGCGAAGAATAAGAGAAAAGAGTTAGAAATTTAAATAAAACTGTGTAAGCATTTTGTGAACACAAAATGTGAACCCGCGAACTTTAAATTACAAGTGTAGTGCTCTAACTACTGCGTGTAGAAAGTTTATGATCTAAAAAAAACATAACTTCACACCTTTTCTTACCCGAAGGTGTAGGCAGCGGCTGTTAAGCCTCGTCTCGCCGTTATGTTTACGTCCCAAATGGAATAGGTGGCGAACCTATTGCCATACCGGGCACAAAGTTTTTCAGTCATCGATATTTATCACACATAACTTCCGAAAACAATTTCGAAAAGTCATTGGTGTGAGCCAGTGTCTGGAATCGAACCCGGACCTCTGGATCAGAAGCCGTGTGCTCGACCACTGCGACACCGAGACATCTAATAATCTAATTCATTATTTATTGGTACCCTATCATTGGGACAAACATAATGCTGATGAATCGACATTATCTTAATATTTAGCACTAAAGTTGTAATTTTCTGAAAAAAAAAGAGAGGTAATGTGAATTTAGATCATACCAAATACCACATATATGGGATGGATACTTTTGTGATCCTATGGTTGGTTAAATAGGGTTTAACAAATTACTATTGATAAACCTATGCAGAAATTGCCCTTATCGAAGACTAACTTAAGGTTGTTTTGCTTTAATGAGTACTAAAACATTTGTTACTAACGATTGGGAAATAACTAGAAAGCTCAATTCAAAAGCAGAAAAGGTCAGAAGAAGATAATAGGATTTTATTTAAATCCTAAAGTCTTCACACAGTTCTAATAAAACCTCTAAAGAAACGTCTAGAAGAATTGAGAAATTTTAACCTGTTGTAAATCTTAAATTTTTAAACGCCGCGCCGATACTCATATATGAACCGCATAGACATTAATGCTAACTTACCCTGAATATAAGATTATAGTACCTCAATCAATAAAATATTCACTAATATATTTGTTGTTATAGCATTCAAGCAGATCACTAAATTATTTTTAATTTTGATCACTTCACTAATTCACTAATCAATTATTTGAACCAGTCTTAAGATTTGTTTGCAAACAAGACACTAAGAAAAGTAATAAAAATAAAACTCTGGTCAAGAATACGCAGCTGTGATATTATTATCTACACGTACATTTCGTAGTGGACATAGATTCACAATGATTCTAATTTTCTCAGTCCCTCGATGACTTGTTTCTATATACGATCGGCCTTGACAATCAGTACCACCTACATAACAATTTAAGTAAACAAGTAAGCAATATAATATATTAAAAATTTCATGAATAAGTCATTGACCGCACTACGATTACTAAGGTCGCAAGATAATTGAATCATGAACTAAAATATTTATTTGAATCATAATTCTTTATCGCCAAATTATCCGCTATGTAGAGATTGAGGAAAATACGTATGATTTTATCAATTTCGGCGAAAGGTGCTTTTTTTTTATGGTATAGGAGGGCAAACGAGTAGGCGTGTCACCTGATGGCAAGCAACCAACGCCGCCCATGGACACCAGCAACACATATAGTGTTACTATTGCGTTGCCGACCTTTAAGGGATAGGGAATAGGAAAGGATAGGGAAGGTGAAGGCCCATCCCCCTTCCCCATCCCTTCCTATCCTACTCCTTTAAAGGTTGGCAACGCAACTGTAACACTATATGTGTTGCAGGTATCCATGGGCGGCGTTGGTCACTTAACATCAGGTGACACGCCTGCTCGTTTGCCCTCCTATACCATAAAAAAAAAGGTGAAGGAGGTGAGCCTCCGGGTACCTCTCTCACCGAACGAAACGCGACATGAGCCACTTTACGTCGGTCTTCTGAGAGGTCGTGGTATTTCACCGGTCGAGCCGGCCCATTCATGCAGCGTACTGCTTGGCTCTACCACTGTAAGATGCTTCTGTTCTGTTAACTATTTATAATTAAATTTCAATCATAAACTTCTCAATTATTGATGGGAATTCGCTTGTTGGTAACAAAGTGCCAATATACCTTTAGATACAAATATAGTTACATTAACAGTATCGGCAGTCTAGCGGTTTTGCATGACGCTTCTGATTTAACGGTCTCGCATTGGACTCCATTGACAATATTTTACGCATTGATCGATACAAGGCCATGTGTCCACGCAAAAATGTCACTGTACATATTGAGCCAAGTCTGGATAAACTTATCATAGTAACGTGGACGCTGGTTCCAGACAAAAACATTAGCAACTTTAGTTTTGAGATTTATCGCAGGCAAATTGTTCGTGATATTTTATATTACCTTTTCTGGACTATTAAATGTTAGTTCATTATAAATAAACATTGAAGGAAGACACACAAGACTCTCAAGATATCTATGGGTAACGATAAATTTACTATTAAAATACACGAGACTCTTCATCTGAGAATTATGAGGCAAACTCACTTTGAGATTATCGAAAAACAATAAAAAAAAAACAAACTCATCAGTACATATTTATGCAAATCTTTGTCTGTTATTCAAACTTGACATATATGTAAATTGCCTACAACATAATTCGTAAGACGTTTTTTGTTTTTTAATTAGCGTTTACCGAACAACGTCTACATTATTTCGATGCCAAGGACGACGGAGTTATTATCTTGTGCCACTATTCTATTATTCATTGGCAAATTAGTCTCATTTACACGGAAATTTGTCAATTGGTAGACTGATAAAAAACAGCTTACGTCCTTATCTATGAGGTACTTACCCACTGTGTGAACGCAGTTCAAAGCAGAGCGTGCATTTATTTGCACTCGATGCTATAGTAGGCCTGTATGCATTTGTAATTTATATTAGTGATGTTACGAATTTTGTTTTTGGACATTCGCGAATGCGAATACGAATATTTCTTAAAAACATTCGCGAATGCGAATATTTCTTTTAAGGCTTCGCGAACGCATTCGATTGATTCTCAGACCTAAAATGCACACAAAATTTCATCAATATCGGTCAAGCCATATTGGTACAGTTATTTACCTAATGATTAATATCACGCGTAGAAGAATATTTTAAAAAGTTTCATACGTAATAAAAGGTGACTTTTCCACGCTCTCGTGTTCAATCTTGCGGTTGGAGTTTTATAAAAAAAAATAACTGTAACTTTAAGTTGGATAAAACTGCAAACAGTATGAAAATTTGATTAAAATCGATTTGAGTTGGGCATGGCAGGGTTTGCACGAAAGGATAAATGCGGTCGAAATGAGGGTACTGCGCAAAATCTGCGGAGTGACCCTCGCTGCGGTCAGCGACGCGGTCGTCAAAAACAAGGTTGTGAGGAGGGAAGAAGGATTGAAAGAGAGTGTCGATATTAAAGTAAGAAAGATTTCCGAAGATTCGGAGATATAGAATGAATGGATGATGCTAGATTGACCCAGCAGATAATACAATGCAAAACCGGATGTAGGAAACGCAGACCGCCACAACACACAAATAGAACGAGTCCTGAACGTGCAAAAAAGACTTATGAAACTCAAAGAAACGAGTGAGGCGTGTATGAATCGTCCCTAATGGCGCTCTGTTCTCTCTGCCTACCCCGCGAGAGACTTGATGTGCAGTTATTTATATGCCTAATGGCTGATCCATAATATAATACTTTTTATAATTATTGAGGAGGGTAAAATATTAAACAAAATATAAAGCTCATTTTTCGTATCATCATGCTATATACAATTTCTTTATTTTTATTATTAAAACATTCGCAATATTTCTTGCGAATGCGAATGTGAATACCCAAAAACATGCGAATATTTGTTACATAACTAATTTGTATCATAATTTATGCATAGATTTAAGAAATTAATTTCGTAAGTTATGTGTGATAAATATCGATGACTAAAAACCTTGTCCCCGGCATGGCAATAGGTTCGCCACCTATTCCATTTGGGACATAACGGCGAGACGAGGCTTAACAGCCGCTAACTACACTTTCGGGTAGGAAAAGGCGTGAAGTTATGTTGATGTTGATTTAAGAAATATACAAATTAGCGTTTTTGTAGATACCATTAACATAATGGAAACCTAAGTTTGATCTGACCATTAAATAATTTTGTTGTTTATTAATTTTAAGACCCCGAAGACTTGATAACTGAAATATTAAACACAGATATGCGATCATAGCCCTGAAAACTATGGGAGTATATATGTACTAAACGAAAATCAAAGCGGACTCAATAGTTTTTGAGTAAATGGCGGACAAATAAACTGCTACTAACTACATAGACACCGAATATACCTACCTACACACCTCGAATATAGAACTTTCTTCATTAAAATCGGTATTAAAATATTTAATAAAATATAAAAATCTGATAAAATATTTAATAAAATATAAAAATCTGATAAGTAATAAAAATAATCTTAACGTTGGTACTCGTAATATGTAGCTATATAAAAAAAAAAGAAAACGTCTCTATAATTCTAGCTATTTATTCCAGTGACCTAGACGAGACCGATGTAACTTAACGGGAAAGTCGAGGTGAACTCAAGGAGAATCTTAATAAAAATACCAACAATACTAATATGTAGATTGGAATATAAATAAATATCAGATATATTTAATAAAGTTAACTTATGGTAGCCGAGTTGGGTATGGCAGAATATGCATGAAAGTGAGTGGAATGACTCTCGCTGACCGCGTCGAAAACACGGTTGTAAGGAAGGAAGTTGGATTGAAACCGGTGTAAAAGTAAGAAAGCATCTCCGACATGTACAAAGAATAGATGATGCAATATTGACTAAGCAGATATACTGAGCAAAAGCGGGTGAATGTAGGAGTCGAGTACTGCCACGACACACTGTCTATGACCAAATACAACGAGTTCTGGAGGAAGGTGATATTAGAAGCGTTAAAAATCGACGCGCGTGTCGGCGTTTATGAAAGCCAAAGAAGCGAGTAAGGCGTATAAGAATCGAGCCTTATTGCGCTCTGTTCTCTCTGTCTACCCCGTAAAGGGTTTGGCGTGAAGTTATATATGTATGTATATTGATAATTTCTTTTGTAAACACATTATAGTGTTACCCAGAGTTACACAAAAAAAAACTTGAACCGGAACACTAATTATTGCGTTATGTTTATTTGTTATATTGCAAGCATTTTACTCATAAATTTAATGATAAATAAATGTATATATCCATCAAGTTTGGAGTATAGTTGTATTGTATAGTTGCAAGTTTGGTAGTTAATACTTCCCGACCTCCTGGGCAGTAATTGATGACAAAATATTTCTCATCATCTGCAACAGTCGGAGTCATTGGAGGTTGAGCACCCCAGTTCTGATTCAAGAAGTCATGGGATTGAACACATTAATGACTTGTAGGTATTCCTACTGAAAGTTATTTGTAACATAACATAACTTCACGCCTTTTGTTACCCGAAGGTGTAGGCAGCGGCTGTTAAGCCTCGTCTCGCCGTTATGTTTACGTCCCAAATGGAATAGGTGGCGAGCCTATTGCCATACCGGGCACAAAGTTTGTCAGTCATCGATATTTATCACACATAACTTCCTTCACACATAAGTTATTTGTGTTACACATTAATCACTAACCTAATTACATATAGACTATTTTAAGACTCGATGACTCAAAAAATATTTTTGAATAAAATTTTCTCTTAGAAAATTCCCCTTAGTTGTTAAATGATTTTCAGTGTGAAAAATAGGTTGTTCACCTTGGAATTTCCGATACACTCATACATTTCATAAAATTCCACAGTAAGATAAATAATCAGATAATATGTATTGGTTGCAATGACACATGAACATGTATCTTACAAATGAACTTCACATTACATGTACTCACATTTATTTATGTTCTAAAGAGTATAAACATAACATAACATAACTTCACGCCCTTTGTTACCCGAAGGTGTAGGCAGCGGCTGTTAAGCCTCGTCTCGCCGTTATGTTTACGTCCCAAATGGAATAGGTGGTGAACCTATTGGCATACCGGGCACAAAGTTTGTCAGTCATCGGTATTTATCACACATAACTTCCGAAAACAATTTCGAAAAGTCATTGGTGTGAGCCAGTGTCTGGAATCGAACCCCGGACCTCCGGATCAGAGTATATATCTAAAGAGTATATATCTTTATAATGTCTTTAATTTTATAACATAACATAACACCAAGCATTTTTTAACCCGAAGGTGTAGGCAGTAGCTGTTAAGCCTCGATTCGCCATTATGTTTACGTCCCAAATGGAATAAGTGGCGAACTTATGGCCATACCGGGCACAAAGTTTTTAGTCATCAATATTTAGTACACATAACTTTTGAAATTAATTTCAAAAGGTCTTTTATATTATTAAGATAATGTTAATACAGTTGCTTTGTACAATTACATAAAATTTTAATAAATTCTGATTCCTAACTTGCAACTTGCAGAAATCAGTCAACGAGATGGCTATGTATTATGAAAGTGTATTAAGCATTCTTGAAAATTGTGTAAATTAAATTACAACACATAAAAAATTTTGTATTTTCTTTATTACTCGTACTTATCATGTGCATAAAAGTTATTGTGGTTTTGAGATAAGATTTTATCGTCTAATGTACCACGCACATATCAAATCTAGGAAGAATATCTATTATAATGATAATGCTCGAAGAAAGGTTAATAGCCTGATTTGTATTCTTTGCTTATATTCTTATAATAAATAAACATTCATTTAATTTAAATGAGTAAATGTAAGTAGGTAGCAATTTAGCAATAATGCAACAAATTACCAACCTACATATTAAATTAATACATATATACAAAACACAAAGAATTTTTATCCTATTCAATGTTTGTTGTAATACTAGTTTTTACCAGCAACTTTATGTTTACTGTTTTTATAATATTATTTTTGAATTAATAATAAATTAATCTCTCAACATCAAAGCAAAAATGAAGAATTATCACTTAACCGACATTGCTATTTCAAAACTATCTAAAAATATGATAAGTATTTATGTATTTGTAATTTTTCTATGACACTACTGTAATAAAATGTTGTATCTAATGTATGTTGTATCTAATTGTATCTAATGTTGTATCTAATGTTGTATCTGTTGTAACTTAAAATCAGTGATAAAACTTCAAAAAAAAAACATTGTTTGGCCTTCTGCTGCTTTAACAATAACCCCTCATATTAGACTTTTTTAATATGCAGGCATTGCCTTGTTAATAGTTGCATCTATATCTATACTACTAACATATATGTGTTGCAGGTTATTATGTGTTGTGTTAATAAAAATTAATAAAAATGTGTTAATAAAAATTCTTTGGCCATGTTTATGTCAGACCTGGACAAGGCTTGAAACCATAATGCAAATGTAGTATTGTTGTTTCCCTTGGATAGGCCATAATAAGACTATATAGAATTGATTATAAATAAAGTCTCTATTAAATATAAAAAGTAATTAAGATTTAAAATGAAGATTTATTTTAGGAGACTGATAAGTTATGTTATTTATTTTAGGACCTACCCAAATTTGTAACATTTATAAATAAAACATTAAAGCATGTAGAATGAAAATAAGATCCATACAGCCAGTATTGTTCTAGTGTATATTATATGCCAATGAAGTAACTTTGAAGTAAATAAATTCAATACAAGATTTATTAGTATAGGTTGGTATAAGTAATGTAAAGTAATTGGTATAAAATATGTAACACGAACTTTATTCCTTACATTTGGTAAGGAATAAACTTTTACTGTTGTTTTTCTGCCATGTTCAAATGTCATGCATGCACCTGATAATGTCATGTACTCATAAAAAAATAGTATGTTTACTGGGTAACTATTCATTTATCTTCACTAAAACCTAACTAAAAAATGACATTATTACACTTAATTGAGTAGAATATTCAAAAATAACGCATCATATATTTGTTATTACGACTTCTCTCCGATTAACAGAAGTTACAAATTGTAATCGAATATAAATTTGCACTTATTTTTGAACACCTCATCTACGCATTTTATCTCTATGTTATTGTAATTTCTAAAAATAAGAAAGCCTTTAAAGAAAGTTTCTACTTACTGCTTTGCTCTAAGAGTATCCATAGCTCTTATCACAGAGCTTTTGATTGATGATTTCTGTTATATTGAATTAAAATAACACCAAACTATCAATTTACTTGTTGAACATCGATTCACAGAACAAAGCAAACAAAGCGAATGAAATGAATTGATTGATTTAAAATGAATGACAATTAAATTGAATGAACTAGAAACAAGACAATTTTTTTCACAGACAAGTATATATTTTGAAGTATGCCAGTTTCGACTTAGGTTAAAAAAATCAATTTTGAATGTGAAATTTATTTGATAAATTGCATATGTAATCAATTTATTAATCTAATTGTAATTCTAAGTAAATAGTTAGGCTTGTCTATTTTTATTTTGAATACAATTTGTGATAAGTATGTATTGGTGCATGTGTGCAAGTTTTGTAAAATAAAAAAGGACTAAATTTTGCACACATACACTGTTACTGGCTAAATTCCTTGCATAAGTTGTCGCCACATAAATAATTATAGTTTTATCGTGTTGGCATGATTGAAATTTAACTATAAAGGTTTGTTTGATTCAACATAATTTAAGATTAAGGTAATATAATTCAAGACTATTAATTTTATTTAATTTCTATTCATCTATTAAACGGACTTCCATAGATTTACCATAGACTGTTTACATGTACTTTTATTCTTAAATCTATGCGGACTTCAATGGTATTTCAAATTTTAGTCGAGCGATTCTACAGGCAAACAAAAGGATAGAAATTCCTTTGGAATATCACTTCCCACATTACCACTTCTTTATTATAAATTGAAAATAATGATTTATCCCACGAAGTTTAAAAACAGAGGAGACGTCTTGTTGAACGAATATTCTCTGATAAGGCGTAAGAATTTTCGCAGGTAGAGGGCGGTATTTTACTATGAACACTGGTTCAAATCTATGCGGGAAACATTGCCGTTGACACCACAATGAAGTAAGAAACCTATGGAAGTGGCATGTCGACACGAAATTGAAGCAGGGTGTGACGTCATTTGGCCGCATAAAATGGCGGTTTAGTGCTGCGCAGAAGAATTCTATTTATCGATAAACGTTCTTGGCTAATGTTATTAAAAACGTTATTGAGTATTAATTATTTTTAGAATTAAATTAAATATGTGTGTATTAAAATAAGAGTACACGTTTTTCTTAAACTACTTACTTTCATAGTTTTATTTTAAATATAATTGAATATTTATTATTTATTAATACTTAAATAGGAAGTAAGTATATTGTTATGGATATTCTGTTTTGGATGTCCAAATAAGAGTACATGTTTTACTTAGACTACTTATCTCTATTTTACAAACTATTTTAATTAAGTTGCTGACTCTAAAGTAAGTAAATCACTACTGCAACATAGCTCTAGATAGGTCCGCCCCACAGTAAATAAGAATGATTCAAATTTAGAACTTATAAAGGGACCGCGTGATAAACAAAACGAAACATCTTCGGAACATTGTTTTAGTTAAAAATGCATCTCTCACGACTTTCAGTCTAAGATCAGTTAATTATTACATATTTAGCGAATTTACAATAGGTTTTTACTCGTTACGAAATAAAACTAATTTATTTAGAAAATTCCGCAAAGAAATTTTGTCGGTAAAGTTTTTCCCAACACTATTTTACTGGCTGAACTGACAAAAAATCCGCCATATTTTGCGGGAGTTTTAGCGTCAGTAGGTATAATCGAGAAATCTAATTTCCGTATTCATTTAATTTATGTACGCACTGAAATACTGTTATACTGTTTTCATGCGAGTGACAGTGCTAAGTAAGAACGAGATAGATATATGTTTATGTATGCGTCGTCCAAATGCCTAATATTTATATAAGCAACTAGCTGACCCGGCGAACTTTGTTCCGCATCAATAGTAATAAATAAGTAAAATTTGGATGTTAAAAAGTTTAATTTGTGCTATTTATCGGCACGCGTTTTGGCGCGTTTTGTTAATACTAATTGTTTTGTTAATACTGTATTAACTTCGTAAATATTTGTTCAAATTACATACTGTAAAGGGCAATATTGATCTACATTAAATGCACAATCTATTTAATACACTTAACTGGATGAAAATTAATACTGTAATGTTTAAAATCGCTTCGTAAATAATACCTTATTTCTCGTAAAAAGTAAAAAATAAAAATGGTCATTGTGGGTTATCCCTAAGAGATAGACATATGCCCTCGCGGATTTTTTTGTAGATCTTTTGAAGGTGTATAACAATGTAGTACATTATTTTGTTTTATCACTTAGGGTTCAGGCAGAGTTTGCGATTAAAGATCTAAATCTAGAAAATTATCGCTTTTTTTTACTACAACATACATGAATTATAGATAAAAACCACCCCGTTAACACCCTCTAACTATTAAAAAAAACCGCATTAAAATCCGTTGCGTAGTTTTAAAGATATACGCATAAAAAGGGACAGACAGCGGAAAGTGACTTTGTTTTATACTAGAGTCTGGCCAACGAAAGCTGTCCATGTATTATTTTCAGAAGTTTTGATATGGCAATAATTTAAGACTGTCAAAATTGACACTTTGACGTTTCGTACTTGAGTCATCTTCTGTTTACGTTGGTTTATGTGCATCATATTTTCATTGATTTTGTTTAAAATAATGCCGAGAACAATTAAAAGTTCGACGAGGAAGCTTCTATTTACTATGATTGACAAATATAAAGACATAAAAAGTGATTTAAATCAGAAATCTGCAGAGAAAATACTACGACTGGATTCAATCCTTTCACTTTCAGGTTAGTTTATTGAATTTCTAATGAACCATTTTGATACTTTTAGACTATTTAAGACAAATCGCAATATTTTTCATGGTGTATCTACTTTTCAGGAAGTATTAACAACGAGGAGACAAAACTTAAAATTGTGGAAGCAGTACAGAAATTGAAAACTCTCGAAAAAAACGAAATGGCGACTTCTGAAACACATTATTTAGAAAAGATATCTTCAATGACAGGTATTACTTTAGAAATTATAGATTTTAACAGTTACTTCGAAGAGTTATAAATATTTATGACAATGTATGGATGGCTAAATTAAATAATATAATATTATGGTTTTGTAATAATGTCTTTGTATATTATTATGGTTTTTGACTTTAATGACTAATAATTAATAATATACTGTTACATACATAATTTATTGTATTTGTTATCTTCAGATGTCAGTGTGAAGACTCTAAGAAGAATTAAAATTGAAGGGTCCAAAAATCAAGGACAGTGGAATACTCCGGGGAAAAATCGTCCACATTCAGCAACAGTTTCCAATTTGGATAATTTTGATATTTCAGCTATAAGAAACAAAATAAACGAATTTTATGGAGTTAGAAAACAAGTCCCAACACTGAGAAGCCTGCACAATGAGCTGAAGGAAGCAATTGAATTTAAGGGATGCCGTGAAACCCTTAGAAAAATTTTACACAAGAACGGGTTTGAGTTTCAAAACAATAAAAATAAATGGGCTTTACTTACAGAAAAATATGAAATTGCGGCATGGAGACATAGATTCCTGAGGACAATACATAAAAAGAGGCTAGAAGGTAAACAGATTATTTACCTTGATGAGACATATGTACATCAGAACTATAAAGTTAAAAAATCATGGCAAGGACCTTCAACAAGCGGTGTCACTACTAATATATCATCAGGAAAAAGACATATTATTGTGCATGCCGGATCGGAGGAAGGGTTTGTGCCAGGTGCATTATTGGTATTCAGCACAAAATCCAAATCAGCTGACTACCATGATGATATGAATGCTACCAACTTTATGAAATGGTTTGAGGAAATGTTGATACCTAATCTCACTAAACCTAGTGTAATCGTGATGGACAATGCAAGTTACCATGTGACACAAGTAAACAAACCCCCTACTATGTCTGATTCTAAAGCTAATCTCCGAATATGGCTTCAAGAAAATAATATTCATTTCGAAGAATATCACACCAAAGCTGAATTAATGTGTTTGGTGAAAGATAATAAACCTGCCGTTGTTTACGAAGCAGAAGTGCTTCTAAAAAAACACAGTCATATCCACAATCACGAAATTTTGTTGTTGCCACCGTATCATTGTGACCTCAATGCTATTGAGCTTGTATGGAGTCAAGCAAAGAGAAAAGTAGCAAGCAAAAATATAGGAATACCAGGGTCTGAAATGCAAAATTTAATAAAAGAATGTTTTCTATCCATAACTGCTGATGACTGGAAGAAGTACACTGATCATGTACTAAATGTGGAAAATCAGTACAAATTAAGGGACCATATTACTGAAAACGAACTTGAACCATTCATAATACATGTTGGGGACAGTAGCAGTAGCAGCGAAGAAAGCAATGAAGCTGATTCAATATCAGGTGTAGAGTTTTTGGAATCCGATTTTAACTATGACTCATAGCTCCTATATTTGTACGGCTCCTCGGGGTCCTCGACTGTACATAAATAATAGATTATTTGAAAATAATAAAAAGACAGAATTAAAAGTTTAAAATCTTTTATTTGATATTCTTCATAATACAATCGAAAATTGCAACAACAGTTGTTAACAAAACAAAATTTTTTCAACTCGAAAAAAATGTACTTGCTGAAAAATAAATAGTATTAACTCCGTTTATGCAGTGTATAGCCAGGGTTAACAGCTCTTGATTTTTTAAAATTCCCGCCTTTTTTCTTGGACAGCTTTCGTTGGCCAGACTCTATGAAAATGATTGTACGTATAGAACAATATGTCTCGTCTCGTCCATATATACAAGTCAATGCACAAAGTACATTTCACAGAGTACATTTGTATATACTGAGTTGACACACTTGACACTGACAGCATGGATATTTGGCTACCAACAAAAGAGTTTTCCCCCAAAATTATGGGAGAAAAAGTGAGATGGGTTTTTAGGGATGTTATATTTTTTGGGGTTTTTATGACTTAAATATTTTCATTTATTTTTTGCAAATTCAGCCGAAGAAAATGATTTCTTACACTTTGTTACACTGATTTGTTTGTTAAACTTTTTGATACTTTGTTGCTTAGTGAAATTAAAATTCATTGACATTTAGTATTTGTTTCATGTTATTTTATTACTTGTTTACTTTCATGCATTATTTATTTGAATTTTTATGTTAAATAGTTACCTGAATTAGATAAAATTATATTTTATATACAGGAATATTTTTTTTATAGAAACCCCTAATAAAATGGATTGTGTATGAGGATTTTCTAAATTTATATTTAACAAGCTGACCCGGCGAACTTTGTTCCGCATCAAAATGCTATTTATCGGCACGCGTTTTGGCGCGGAACGCAACTGCTATGTCCCGCTATGTTAATACTGAAATATCTTCGTAAATATACGTTCAAGTTACATGCTGTAAAGGGCCAGGATCATCTATATTACATACACAATCTATTTAAGACACGTATTTGGATGAAAATTAATGCTGTAATGTTTAAAATCGCTTCGTAAATTAGCCATTATTTCTCGTAAAAAGTAAAGAAATAAAAATGGTCATTGTGGGTCATCCCTAAGAGATAGACATATGCCCTCGGACTTTTTTGTAGAGCTTCTGCAGGTCTTTAATAATGCAGAATATTGTTTTGATCTATCACTTAGGGTTCAGCTAGAGTTTGCAATTAAAGTGCTAAATCTCGAAAATTATATTTTTTTTATTTACAATATCATATATGAATTATAGATCAAAACCACCCCGTTGACACCCTCTAACTATTACAAGAAACCTCATCAAAATCCGTTGCGTAGTTTTAAAGATATACGCATATAAGGGGACAGACAGCGGAAAGTGACTTTTTTTTATACTATGTGACAAGTTAATGTTTACTAATATTTATCCGTGTTGACAAAATATAGATACGATTTTCAATAAATAATCAGCAGACATAGGTAAGTTAGATTATTTCTCATAATCATGCACTACCTGTACAATTGGTACCTACCTAATTGAATGTAAAAGATATAAGTTTTAAATTGGTGTGACTGGATTTACAATTATGAAATTGGACCTCTTTGGAAATTGTTCTGTTTTTAAATACTGTATTCATCCGACAAAATGGACCTCCTTAAAATAGTTTTGATCTTAAATATAGTGGAAGAGCATTGTCCTACAGTAGTAGAGCCACGCAGTACGCTGCAGGAATGGGCCGCCTCGACTGGTGAAATACCACGACCTCTCAGAATATTGACGTAAAGTGGATCTTGACGCGGTTCGCTCAGTGAGAGAGGTATCCGCCCAACCCCTTTTCCCGTCCCCTTCCTGTTCCATTTCCGACCCCTTCCATATCTCATTGTGAGGGCTGGCAACACAACTGTAACACTGTTTGTGTTCAGGTGTCCATGGGCGGCGATTGTTGCTCACCATCAGGTGACACGCCTGCTCGTTTGCCTCCCAATACCATTTAAAAATAGAATTAGTCCAGTAAAATGAACCTCTTTCAAAATAGATTTGTTTTTAAAAATAGAATTGATCCAACACAACGCACCTCTTTATTACTTAATAGAGTTTTGTTTTTAAATATAGAACTAATCTATCCCATTACGATTAGTTATGTGTGCTCATACAAAGTTAGGATCTCAGGTAGAGAAGAACACATGTGCGGATATGACAATACCTTTACCTCAATACGCAAACAAACCATTCTTTTCAGATTGTATTAAAACCGCTCATGAATGGTGGCGGTGTGAGGCCTTAGTTATAATAAGATTTATTGTAACTGATCTTGTTGTGACAAATTCAATAGGGAAAATATTCTTAGCGTTAAACAAGCATCTTTTTGTGTGGTCCCCGTTTTATTGTATGTAGTTACACCACATATTCAACCGAAGTCAAAATTGATATCCTGAACACCTGGCAGCTATAATAGTACATAGATACAGCCCGCGCCTTTGCCTGTATGGAGTGTGCGGCAGTTACGGGGAAATGCTCAAATTCACCAAATGATATCACCCGCCTTATAAATAACATAAATGTATTAACACTGATTAATTTTAAGATTTTTCATAGTTTCGTTTGTTACTCACCTAACATTTTATATTTAGGGAAGCTATATTTTAAATATAAAAGTGTGAATCTAAATTAATATTACTTAGCGTTCCGCAGATAAGCTTTAAGAGACTAATAGATATACCTACATCAAGTATTATTTAATGATTCTCAAAAAATAAGACAGGTAGAAAGATTGAATAATGCAAGATTGACTAAGATAGATAGAAGATATACAGTGCAAAAGGGGAAGGATGTAGGAATCTAGGACGGCCATAACACACTTTCAATTGCGGAAGGTGATGTCAGAAGCCAGAGTTGAAGAAGCGAGTGAGGTATGTAAGAATTATTTTTCTTTTTTTTATGGGCTGGGGGGGGCGTCACCCGATGGCAAGCAACAAATAACTTCCAAGGACACCTGAACATAGAGCGTGAGCTGTTGCGTTGCCGGCCCTAACAATGGGAAATGGAAGGGGTCGGAAATGCGATGGGAAGGGAAGCGGGAAAAGGCATGCGCGAAACGCGGCATGAGATAGTTTACGTCGATATTCTAAGAGGCCGTGGTATATCACCGGACGAGCCGGCTCATTCATGCAGCGAACTGCGCGGCTCTACTACGGTTCAGTTCAGTAAATTATATATACTTAACTTAGCGAAATCGACCAGGCTATTTATGGGGACATACCTAGACTTATCTAATAGTCAAGGCTCTACCTCGAGTAGAATTTGGACGCTCTCTTAACAATCAAGTATATTTATCAAGTCGTCAGGTCAATCGCGAGCATGAGACAATATTCTTTTAATTTGATCCATTCCGCCAGAGATGTTTTTATCTATATGTAGGAATCATATGTCACATCTGACCCGAGCGGTGGTGGTAGATGTGGTATAAGCTTCCAAAATAATATGACAATTCTGTAACTATCAGCAAAATCTTTATTGTAAAATATGGCAGTGTGCATTATTAGTTATCTACTGTCGCGTCTCAACGACAATACTCTACTACCTACCTCCTCACTATTTTCACGCTATGTATGTAGCACTGGCCATCAGCTCAAACTAAACGATTAAAAATAAGTTTATTGAAATAGTTTTATTCAAAATGGATTACAAGACCAAGGGGTACCAAGACACGACGACGATAGCGGTGAGTCCCTTGTGAGTTATGGTAATGGCTTCGGAAGATACCTACATCCCAAAAATCAACAGCAACACCGGAC
Source organism: Euproctis similis (assembly GCA_905147225.2). Classification (NCBI taxonomy): domain Eukaryota; kingdom Metazoa; phylum Arthropoda; class Insecta; order Lepidoptera; family Erebidae; genus Euproctis; species Euproctis similis. Next base: position 14,381,171 of record LR990105.1, read on the forward strand.
TGGAATGAAACTTGTAACATTATAATCTTAACGACACATAAACATAAATACGTCCACTTTCACGTCACTAAAAGGTGATTGTTGTTAAATTTAACGGCACATAAAATATCTACCTATCGTGAGTCAGCCAGTAATTGTTGACTCGTAATATTTAAGGTAGGTAATTGTTAGTAAGTACTATATGTTTTTGGTGACTAAGAATTCCTTTTTTTTTAGTAACTGCCACCAGCCAGCATTTAAGACTCGATCCGCTGAATATTTACGTCCCAAATGGGAATGAGTGGCGAAATCTATTGCTTACATCGGCTTGCATATTGTCAGTCAACGATCAGTGATAAAGTTTTCTGAGAGGTTATTGCTTATTTCCAGGACCAAAGTGTATTTCGGTATATAAAAAACTTAGAATTTATCCCAATAGTAGTAGTAATCTAGTTGCTATTGATCATGGTTTTGTTTTTTTTTATGATGAGATGATTGAACTTGGATTTTTTTCCTGCAACGCTCTCAGTCCAATCGAAATCGGACCAAAAGTAAGAAGCCAATAAACATAACAGCCCAATTAACATTGATTTGTAGCGAAGTATCATTATGAGAACCGTTTAAATGCTAACAAACATTGAGGAGTCCTGTAATTATGTTTGAGTTTACTTGGAAATTAACGGTTGTTAATTTCTTTTTTACATTCATTAATTGGACTAGTTGAAAAGTATAATAATTTTGACGTGTTTTCTAGTTACCTGCTTCGTTCTTCTACCGGTAGCATTAATTATGTAGATATATGCATATTACTTTGTAGAAAAACACGATTTTTTATAACGCGAGGAAACTCTTTATTTAGACTACTAAATAAAGAGTTTAATATATATATACACTACTAAGTGGGGGTGTACATAAAAAGGCGTTGTGTAATAGTAATCCTTTCCTGTAACCCTTTCCCAGGGCAACCTATTGAAACCTCGCAGTGGTGTTCCTCCGGTGTGCGGGTGGCCCAAGACTCGCGGCTGCCCTCTGGACCACTCTGCCTCGGAGGGGCTCATCTTTGAGGAGCCTAAAAGAAACCCCCCCTAAGGAGAGGCGGCTCCAACCGCGCGCTAAACATGAGCAGACGTTTCACCTAGTGGTAAGCGACTATAGCCGCCTACGGATATCTGCAACATAGAGGATACAATGGCGTTATATTTAAGATGGGATAGAAAAGGGAATAGGAGAGGTGAGATAGGGTGTACTTCAGCATACCTGTCTTCCTGGACGAAAAGACAAAACCCACTTTATTTGTGGTAGAGCCAACAGTGGTAGAGCCAAGCAGTTCGCTGCATGAATGGGCCGGCTAGACCGGTGAAATACCACTACCTCTCAGAAGATCGACGTAAAGTGGCTCATGCTGCGTTTTGTTCGGTGAGCGAGGTACTCGGAGGCCCACCCCCTTCCCCATCCCTTCGTATCCTACTCCCTTAAAAGTCGGCAACGCAACTGTTACACTATATGTATTGCAGGTGTCCATGGGCGTCGCTAGTCACTTACCATCCGGTGACAGGCCTGCTGGTTTGCCCTCCTATCCCAAAAAAAAACTTTTTCTGAGCCCGTTTACCAGTTCAGCCACCAATTTTTGCGCGAGCTGCATGGCTCTACCGCTGTTGAGTGCAATAGCTGTCAGCCTTTACCTACTTGGCTATCTGGTATTATCTTCTACGACAAACTGCAAAAAATGACCCTCTTTATATCTCAAGTGCTCCCGTTTATTGAAACTTAAATAAACAATCAATTTAATTATGACTTCAGCCATCATTACAAAGAAGAAACGATGGATTGGAATGATTAAAAATGGGAATTGATTTGTCTAAACTCGCGTTTGTAGTTGATAAATTATCAGTTAAATTGTTTACTAACAGTTGTTTATCACTTTAAATATTAAATAACGGCTAAATATTAAATCCGTGGGCGAAATAAAATCTGTAGAGATAATAATACCGTTTTAAATTCAGAGGAGACTCAAATGTTTCTACCTACGTAATATAGACCTTTTGCCGAAGGGATAAGACTATTAGATAAGTAGGTATAGTGCCAGCATACTTTTATAACATCTAAAAGAATCACGTTAAACTAATGGATATAAAAATTGACGATTTCAGAGCAAATGTCCGATATTTGATTTTGCGAACGACTACTATTTTTGTGATAATTTTATGTATGTACAAGATAAAGTAATACATTCATTGATTAAAACAACTTTTAGGATTATATCGCGTTTATTTACTACATATTTATATTTGTTTCCCGGCGTTTCGAACTCTTTACAGAGATCATTTGAACAACTTTTGAACAAAAACAACAGCTTTTGAACAGCTACCATCTTTTTCATCACTCGTGAAAATGTTTTAATCAGTGAGTGAGATTCGCGAAAGTCTTAGAAATAAATATAATACATTCATGTTATTTATACATACACAGCTTTAAGCTAAGTCGCTTGTGGGGTAAGCAGTGAGAACAGAGCGCCATATGGCACGATTCTTACACTCTTTTCATGCACACGCGTCGTTTTATGGCTCCTGACTTCAGCTTCCTCAAGGACTCGTTCTATTTCGTCATGGAAAGTGTGGCGTGGTAATTATTTATAGGATTTAATACTAAATATAATATGGACAATTATGTTTTCATTCGGATTATTTGCGAAAAGTATCCACAAAACAACATGATGCAATTGCAAGTACCGACGGACTGGGTTTGCCAGGTTACTGCAACGTAACAAATGGTGGAAGGTGTAGGCAGCCGCTTTTAAACCTCGACTCCCGCAGAATTATGAAATAGGTGGCGTAACCTATTGTCATACGTCCAAAAGAAAAATAAATAAAAATGAAGTTCTAAATAAACGCGATACAATCCTAAAAGTTGTTTTAATGTTATGAATGTGATTCGCGAAAATCTAAGAAATAAATACAGGTAAATTAGCTTGGAGAAATTTTTGCATATGTAGTAGTGTATGGTCACGTGGCACCTGCGGACAGCGTAAACTGGTTTATTCTGCTTTGTGCGTGTTTCCACTTTCCACTATCAAGTGACGATTTATTTGTTTGTTTTGTTTCGTAATTATTATGGTCAAAACTTTTTACCTATAGCTAAACTACTATCATCTAAAGAACGACACGATATTTTATTGTTTCACGGTAGTCGCCTTGTCGTTTGCTCAAGGACGTGAAATAGAATGAATTTTTTTTTTTATAATGTCGAAACCTTTTTCTTTAAAATAAAAACTTGTTTTTATTGAAAACAAAAATCAGAGTGTTGCTAGGGATAAGTATAAAATTAAATAGTAATGTAAGGATATCGAAACATGTTTGTATCGGCCAGAACGATATAGTGGAAACGCGCTCTAAGATTTGAGTAATATACACACCACTACATATGCAAAAATTTCTCGAGACTAATTTCACTGTACGACATGTTTGTATCGGCCAGAACGATATAGTGGAAACGCGCTCTAAGATTTGAGTAATATACACACCACTACATATGCAAAAATTTCTCGAGACTAATTTCACTGTACGTCCGAAAGGAGTTTAAAAAAGTCATTGCTTTGATCCCAAATACAAACACAAGACGCGAGACCCCAGAAACGGGCTGCTTGAACCCCAGTCCACCGGTATTGTGCTGTAAGAATATGATTTCCTTGATTCAACAATGATTGAACTGAAAAAGAAGAAATACTTATTCTGCAGTTCAAGTAGGTACAAAATTAACATATAGGTACCAGCCTATATGTTAATTTTGTACCTACTTGAACTGCAGAATAAGTTTTTACATCCATAAAATTAGTTTAAATAGTATAGTCCAAATATCGGTGTGACAATAATCACTGCCGGAGACAAATAAGCCAGTTCGATAGTCCGGGCACGTACATGATTGGCTATTTAATAGCAGTCCTAACGTCCTAACGAATGGTCTCTTTTTAAGGGACATAATTTTCGCCGGTAGAGGGTGCCATGGTTCGAGAAGCACTCGAAGTTTTGTCGCCATTGACAGCTCTGCTTAATACTAAACACGTCGTACGTACTAATTCATCAGTGCGTCCAAAATTCTAGCGCAGCCAGTGGCAGTAAAGAGAACTAAAACATAACTTCAGGCCTTTTCTACCCGAAGGTGTAGGCAGCTGCTGTTAAGCCTCGTCTCGCCGTTATATTTACCTCCCATAAGGAATAGGTGCGAACTTATTGGCATACTGGGCACAACATTTTCAGTCATCCATATTTTTCACACATAACTTCCGAAAAGAACTTCGAAAAGTCATTGGTGTGAGCCAGTGCGAGGATTTCAACCCGCAACCTCTTGAATCAGAAATGGGGTGCTGGACCACCAACCATTTGACCACCGAGAGAACTAAGATAGAATACTAGCAAAAAGTCTAGACCGTTCGTACTCCTGTGTTTCTAAACTTCGTGGTGACAATAATCACTGCCTGAGACAGATCAGACAGACATGACACTTCAATATTTAGGTCACGTACATGATTGGCCATTACCTATTATATCAGATATACTGATATTTCTCCTTAGACGCAACACGAATCCCGAACGAATAGCTGGAATTGTTTACACGAATACTATTTTGCCAGAGTCAAGTAAAACGCCTGCGCTAATTTGCAAAGCAATATTCAATCATGCAAATAAGTTTTAATTGAAAGCGAAACTGAACAACATCTTTACTTTTTATACATATAAATTAAATTAGAATTATTAAATACGTTACATATACCAATTTACCATATTTGGAAATTTTTGTTTGTCTGTCTGTTTTTCCAGCTAATCTCTGAAATGGCTGGATGGCTTATGGCAGGTAGCTGATGTAGTCAGGAGCAACTTGGCTACCTTTATTTTTTTCTTATATTCACTCAATTATTGCTTCTGAGGCCAAAACAAAGTTTGCCGGGTCGGCTAGTAAATTAAAATAGTTTTTTTCCTCTACAATGTAACTATCTATAAGTTTAAAATATATTATTAATTTAAATAAACTAGCTAATCCATCCAAGCGACGTCATGTTACTAATTTTATTTAATTCTCACCTGTCTAATTAATTAAATTAGTGTGACCTCATTTTTATATTTAATAAGTTTATTGATAAGTTTACATTTAAAGTTAATTTATTGGCATTTATAGTTTGGATTGTAGTATCTATCAACTTAAAAAATGTCTTTAATTAAAATGCAAAATATCATACATAAGTCCCAACTTGTTAATTTAACATCAGGTAGAAAGACTGTCTGTCAATGTCTCGACCTGTGAAATACCACTACCTTTTGGAATAACGACGTAAAGTGGCCCATGACTCGTTTCGCTCGGTGAGAGAGGTTTCCGGAGCCCCACCCACTTTCCCTCTACCCTTCCCACGCCAGAAGTTCCGCCGCTTCCGAAGTTTCGACTCTTTCCAAATCCCAGTGTAAAGGCCAGCAACTCAATAGTAATACTATTTGTGTTTAGTTGTCCATAGGCGGTGTTTGTTGCTTGCTGACACGCCAATTCGAACCTAACTTAGCATAACTTCACGCCTTTTTCTACTCGAAGGGGCTGTTAAGCCTCGATTCGCCGTCATTTTTAAGTTCCAAATGGCGAACCTATTGCCATACAGGATACAAAGTTTTCAGTTGTCGATATTTATCACACATAACATAAGTTCACGCCGAATCCCTTGCGGGGTAGGCAGAGAGAACAGAGCGCCATAAGGCACGATTCTTGCACACCTCACTCGATTCGTTGACTCTCATAACTCTTTTCATGAACGCGCGTCGATTTTTGAGGCTCCTAACATCACCTTCCTCCAGAACACGTTCTATTTGGTCATGGAATGTGTGTCTTGGCTATCCTCGACTCCTATATCTATCCGCTTTTGCATTGTATATCTGCTTAGTCAATCTTGCATCATTCATCCTTTATACATGTCCGAACCATTTATCAAACATAACTTCCGAAAATAATTTCGAAAAGGTGTGAGCCAGGATTCGAACACGCGACCTCTTGATTCAGAAACCGTCAGAAACCAGAGATTCGAGGATCGATTCCTGCAAGAGATGTTATTTTAGGTTTTCATTTGCTGAAGAAGCTTGCCGCAAGCATAAGCAAGTGCTAAAACAATAAAACAAGTTATAACGATTTACATATAAATTAAAATAATAGCGAGAGAAGTAGTTTAAACTATTAAACTTAATCATTTAATTTATGTGTTTGCGCCAAACCACTCGTAGGCAGTTGATCTAAAAATATTGGTAAATATATTAGGTATAAATAAGTATTAGAATGGTTAATGGATTTGTGGGTGTTCTCGCCGTGGTTTACTATCTAACAAAAGTTTTATTTCATTGCCACAATTTATCATTAAACATATTGATGTCATTGTATATATATATATATATATATCACCCATTAACTGGGCTTATACGATTTAATTTTCGACTTTCCCTTCAAAAACATTGATGGCACCTAATCACTGGTAGGGGACAAGGTAATCCCGAAATTTATTGGCCATATAACTACGTACTGTCGTCGTCAAACGAATTGATATTGTGGTCATACACAATTATGAACGGTTTGATTCTAATTAAATTATATATTGAATTGACATAAATTAAAAGCGAAAATTTACTATATTGTGGTTCTATATTGAATACAATGCAATGGTTAACAATGGGTTCATATATATTTGGTTTTAATAGCTCGGTCACACACGTAAGACCACCCTTAATGTTTGTAAGTGTTGTGACTAAAGTATTGGCAGCGTGATGTTTGGAATTTTACGATCAACGGAACATGTAGGTTACATTTTACATTCTGACTCTACTTAAATAGACTTTGTAATAAGGTTTTAATTTAAAAAAAAAACAACACACGAACAATGTTACTTTTAGTTAACGTTCCGTTTCGGGTAACATAAGAGTTGATTCAAATAAACTTTGTTATGACTACATCTACATTTGCGTTATAAAAGAATTTCATGTTACTTTTAAAGTTTTAAAGTACCATATTATTCAATAGGATCGTATTTTAATAAAACATCTTTGGCTTACAGCATGATTAAAATATTATTTTGGTTAATAATTTACTTGTGTCATTCTCACAGACTTACATTTGCTTCATGACATGTTGAAAATTCGTGCAGACAAAGGTTCGGTAGGGAATCCAGGAGCGTAGGTAGCTCCGGCCGCACGGTCTTCCGTCAATATGGTGGACAGCGGGACACCTTTGTCACTGGTACCATTGTACTTCGCTGACGCGGCGAAGCACAGACCAAAAATCATTAATTTTGTATCACAAAGCAAGAACCCACAAATCGAAGGACTGTAAAAAAAAAATTAGGGCCCATTCAGGACCGGTCATCGACACACGGATAGGTTGTGCTCTCGTGTGGCGTAGTGGATATTACGATTTGAGTTTTAATTATACTATCTATTTATAATAATTCCACCGACAAAAAGAGTGAGAGGAATGGATATCTAATATTGAAATTTATATGTAAACTCATTACATTATAATTATGGCGGTATCTTTTCTAAATTATTAACCAGTTACTATGCATTTTGTTTTTTTTTTTCTGATTGCGACAGTGGCCAACAATATTTGGCATAGTGTGCACTTGTTGGCAAATGCCCTGTGGATAGAAAACTCTTGCCCATAGACGAATGCAGCTTCAAGCGTAACGCCGTCAGAAGCTTGTTAATTTACTATTATCAAATATAATTAATGGGTGGCGAAATATATCGTCAAGCAAAATTTTGCCAGCCATCGATATCTAGGCCATATAATTTTTGGATAGTAATGACTATATTTCAACTAGGAGCCTCTGAAGCAGAAGTTTAATTGCAGAACGAGGCCACCAAGACTATGATATGAGGATAGGTCGGTATTTAATCAAGTCCCATAATGGCTACTGAAGACATTCACGGGAAAAGTGCTTTGTAGAGCTAGTTTGTACTAAACTCTAACAGAGCCCTAAAATCGAAATTATGCCCAGTATCATTTCATAGTCATTACATAAAACAAAGTCGCTTGCCGCTGTCTGATCTGCGGTTTTTTCCATAGATCGAGAGTGTCAAGGGGGTGGTTTGTATGTATAATTCATGTATAATGTAGTAAAGAAAAACTAAAAAATTCCGAGAATTAGCACTTTAATTGTAAACGCTGTAAAAATTACTTTTGATGCGTAATAAAGTTCACCGGGTCAGCTACTTACTGTATAAAGATAACTTTAGATACTGAAAAAACTGAAAAAATCAAAAAACCATACTCAAATAACAGCATCTAACAGTCTATAGTAGATAATAGTATCTGGTAGGACCATTTTGTGTTGCTACATTATGAACGAAATGAAATACGCTGAACCCTAGTCCCTTGTAATATTGGTACATTGACTGTAGTATTTTCAAGTAGTTTGTTGGCTTATCTTAGACAAAGCAAAGCGAGGCTATGCTCATAAATTTTTAAATAGTTACCGACATATATATTATTTAATGTCCGTCACACGAGTAGGTACAAAGTAAACTAAAAAATTGTAAACGGATACTTGTATTTGGAATCTATAAATCACTAAAGTTTTGTGATTAATGTCACAGTAAAACATAAAGATTCATATTTAGTGTAGACGAAGGCTTAAACTAAAATGCTCTGTGACAAACGTAACCGGATTAGCTAGAGCCATAAAACGGGTAAAAAATAAAACTTATTTTTTTTTAGTTTACTGTTTACAGATCACCGTTCACAATTATTTATTAAAATCCCGACATAAATTACATATATGGTGGTCGGCTTCAATTCATTTTTAGGGTTACGTAATTCGAGCTACATTAAACAGTACGAGTGTTTAATGTGACTCGAATTATGTAACCCTATAATATTATGGTCATTTTTTATAGGAAGTTTTAAATCAAAACTAATTTCAATCTTAAAATAAAGTTACTGTTAAATTAAATTATTTGAAGGTTGGTTATAAAATAGATAATTTTAAAACTATTAATTAAATTACGATGCTATCAAATTTCAGTGAACGTAATTGTTTATTACGTCGTTTACTTTTTTTTTTTTCAAGGATTTATTAAATTTCGTTTTCCATTCGCCCAATTTGGACAGGCTTCTGCATTTTGGCCATACTGCCTTTTCTGTAGAATTAATTGTCTTGTCTACGGTAAGAATAGAACACTGTCTGACCAAGACCAATCTTAAGATACATGTTTCGTCGTTTGGTGAGTAGTCATTATAATATTCCTCTGAGGGGTCTCTCTAGTAGGATAATGGACCGAAAAGAATAATGCGGATCTTTTAAGGCCATGGCATGGATATCAGACCTACAAACTTATTGATTGTGTCCTTTTCTTATGGGATAAGGGGCCAAATGAGCAGGCGTGTCACCTGATGATAAGCAACTAACACAGCCCAAAACACCTACAACACAGATAGTATTACAGTTGCGTTGCAGGCCTTTGATATGGGATTGGGAAGGGGTTGGAAGTGGGATGGAGAGGGTAGTGGGAAAGGCATTGGAAATCTTGGGATACTTGAGAGGTCGTTGTAATTCAGCGGTAGAGTCGGCCCATTCATGCAGCGTTGAATGAATGGGCCGACATGCACTGCATTGCTCTACCACTGTTAAAATTAAAATAATTTAACATGTATATTTTGTAAAGTCAATGCCTAATATGTAGTACTATGCAAGTATGTATTTACCGTGTTTATAGAGAATAGACAGGCATTATAGACAGCAGAGGAATAGAAAATATATTGCATTTTAATACCTTTTTTTGGCTTTCTTTTTTTATTTTGGATTGTTTTTAAAGTTTTTTTTTCTTTCTGCATTAATACCTACAGAACCTCGCCAGGATAATATTATTATCTATATACTTAAATATACGTTTGTGTTATAAATACGAAAATATTTAAACAAACCATTCAACTATCAAAAGACGTGTACCGTAACAAACAGGATTAAATCCCGATGCTGTTCCAACACAGATGTTGAGGGGAGAGCTAAAGAGTATGTTAAAAAACCCAGGCTCTTATTGTGTCGGCGAATTTTCCTTTATCCAGTAAACCGGAATCCGCGACCCTCCCCACAAAAATAATGCTAATCATAATGGCATTACATTCATCCATCTAATTTTGTGAAGTATTCTAGGAGAATCTTCGTTTAAAAATTCGTGAATTTTTTTTTCGTGACAAGTTTGTGAATCTTGTGAATTTTATGTTTTAAAAAATGAACTATCAGTAGTTACGTCTGGCATATGATAACTGCTATCTTTTAATTAAAATAGTTTTATGTGTAACCCCACGCGCTTAATGCATGAAAGTGTAGGTAGTGTAAATTTGTCTCGCCGAATTAAATATATATTTGGTTTTAGTTCGCATTTGTTTAATCATCCATACTTTTTATATTTAACCTCACAGAATATATGATATAGGTGGATTTAAAAAAAAAGTCAAAGTAATTTGCATCAAGCATAAGCAGTACGGTGTTCTGTATAAAATAATAAGTTTCATCAAACTATGCTATTGAAATTGGGTCATCGAATATATCATCGAATAATACTAAAATTTATATGATCTGTGGTTATGGCGTCATACGTAGGGATTTCCTAATAAAACGACATCAAGATAGTTGAATTGTCGTCCGTTAAATTGTGATGATTTTATTTTATGGGATAGAAGGGCAAACGAGCAAGTCGGTCACCTGATGACAAGCAACTACTTACCGCCCATGAACACCGTGCGTTGCTGTTATTTAAGGGAGTAGGAGGGGAAAGAAAGGGGAAAGGGGATCGGGCCTCCGGGTACCTCTCTCCCCGAACGAAATGCCGAGCCGGCACATTCATGCAGCGAGCTGCAAGACTCTACCACTTTTGATGATGATTTGTTCTGGATGAAACTGGAGTGAATTGTATCTTCAGTCCAGTTACAACTACACATGAGAAAATATTATTTCAGATGGTATGAATGGACGACTTTTTAACGACCACAATCTATCATAACAATTATTTATTTTAACAGCACATCTATTAAACCACTAAATTTGAAATTAAAAAAAAAACTAATTTTATCGCGCCAATATTTAACAATGAAAAAAAATCACACATTTGGTCACAGCGCGGGATATCGATAACAATGTGATGTTAATGCCGACTTTACAAACCATTAGCACAGCTGATACAAAATATTTTGACGTTCACTACCACCAAATATATTATGTGTATAGGTCTTTGGGGAATGTGGCCATTAGAAGATCCACGGTAACAGTAACAAAGTGAATGGCAGACAGCAACCAAGATCGATTCGATTTATGCCGTTTTTTTGGCCAAACAACACAAAGGTCCCTATTTATTGACAGATAATAGAATCGAGAAACCATAGGGCAACAGTTGGCGGGAATCGATTCAACTTGTAATGTGGTTAGTTATGGTGATCAAAATCACATGTTCATTTTATCTGTATGTCATTAAGTTAATGTGATGATGAGATTCATGACCACAAATCGATAAAAGATAAACATTTGATTATAGGATTCCAATTTCTGAACGAAACTGAATATTATAGTATCTATGTTCGTACTACAGTATGTAGAAATATGTAATTATATTCTATTTTACTTGAATTGGAAACTTTCATCTTAGCTTTTTATATAAAGGAGAAATTAAACGATCAAATGAATGATGTGTCAGGTTATAAATGCCAAGCCGAATGTGTCCACATTATAAGTGATAATGGCAATGGAAGAAGCGAGAAATATATGTCAGCATCCTAGCAAATGGACAAGAAGTAGTCTCTGTCTAGCACCCATGAGAAAAAGGCGCTAACAATATTTTTAGAAAATCATTCATCTAGAAAAAATGGTGGAAAAAAATAAATAAATCATTTATTGAAATACTCAGCCAATAGTTTTAGAGAAAAATAGAAAGAAAGAAACAACAATTTCTCAGCTAAATAATGACGGATGCATGTGTAATAAATGTAGAGTACATTTAACATTTTCAGCGGTTGGTCTAAAGCCATCGTCCCGTTTATTTAGAACTTTGATAGCCAAGGAAACTGTTTATTTACCAGTTTATTTGTTAATGGTTCTGACATGTGGGGAAGGTCTTATTTCATTGGCAAGTATTGACGAGTTGAAAGAGCTGGATTGATTTACAACTTCCACAGAAATAGCGCGTTAGCCATATTGTTGATGTGACTTGCGTACTGGGATATTCTAAATTGTTTTTAAATTTAATAAATAATAATATTTATCATGCACAAAACTACCCGAGAAGCGTTGGTTCTGAGCCAAGAATCGAATGCAGGACCTATGAATTATATGTCAGAGTGCTGAGTCGATCATCGCGACTTATAATACGAGTGAATGTTCGCATCAGACCAAATCCTTAAGTTTTCTTTGACGACACTCACCAAAAGTATGAATGGGCCGGCTGGACCGGTGATATACCACGACCTCTCAGAAGATCGACGTAAAGTGGCTCATGCCGCTTTTCGTGAGAAGGGTACCCGATTCCCCATCCTCTCCCATCCTACTCCCTTAAAGGTCGGCAACGCAACTGTAACACTATATGTGTTGCAGATGACCATGGGCGACGCTGGTCACTTACCATCAGGTGACACGCCTGCTCGTGTGCCCTCCTATGCCATAAAAAAGTTGTTTCTATTTTCTAGAGCGGTGCAGTACCGACGTTATAATTATCAAGATTATATTTCATGTACAAACCTGTTAACACTTGTTTGAGTCGTAGATGGAGTTTCACCGAATTTGCCGCCTGAAATCATTATTTCTATGAAATATTGCGATTAAATTGCTTCACATAGAATGTGTTTCATATCTCTCTTGATGTTCTTAATTGGGTAGCGATACCTAATTGGGTAGCGATTATCGAATATGAAAAACTTTGCGTAGTGGCCAGTACGATGCCAAATGTTTAAAACATTATTCACAAGCAAAAAAAAAAAATCTGAAAAAATCCACGTTATGTCTTGTTGTTGTACCTACTGTAATTTGTTAGAAGTGCACTCTTTAATCAGTTAAGTCTACAGTACAGTTTTTGTGCTTCGCCGCCGAGCATGCCAATAAAGCCTTTTTCAAGTTCCCGACGCCTTTTGTTTATACAACTGAATTGGCTGTTTGCTTTTATATTTCGATTTTGTGATAAAATATCTGAAGAATCTGGATGTTTTTTAAATTCCTGCTTAAGAGTTCGACAATTCGCCTTCTTTTGAATGAAATAATAAATACCGACGAACTTATTATACGATTTTAATCTTTCCAAGTAGATGTCTACAGATTTTTTAAAACTACAATTTTATGTGTAACTTTTAGCCTATGGTTTTATTGTAATAGTTGATAAAAACTGCGTAATATTAAAATAGCAACATATGGAAATATTAAATATTACTTAAACTCGAAAATGCATTCCTAATTTACAGTGGAAAAACGGTTTTATACAGAAAATAAATAATAATATTTTTTTTATGAATACATGAGTAAACTACAGTAAGCATTCTTCAACATTGTTTGTGTTAACTGCATGTTTCCTATGAATTAAAATACCGTACGTGTAACACCTGCAAGATATATAACTACCAATTAGGTAGGTATATACAAGTATAGTACAACATTTAAATTTTATTTCATCTTAAGACGCCAATAAGAGCAATTTTCATCAGGACAGACATTTATCGGAAATGCGTCACAGTACTCATAGTGCAGGTAGATCCCGATTATCTTACTGATATGATGTGTCAAAAATTAAACTTCCTCCAAAAAATCAGAATTACTAAGTGTTAAATATTTACTTATCTGTGGGCAAATTATTCATGTCGAACAAATGTTCAATACACTCACCGATAGCAATTGATAAATGTAGATATACCCATATTATCTTTTAATGATGAAAGTATTAACTGCAATAATATTATTGCACCTTCTGTTCTAATTAAAAATGATTATAGGTTCATTGTTCTGACGACATTTTATTATACCTAAATAACAGTTAGGTATGTACTTGTTCTTTTACAATTAAATTGTTAGCAGACATGTTTTGTAAAGAAATGAATTTATTTTTACATTGCATAATATAATATCAGAACGCGCAATACAAAAGTCACACTTGGTCAGTGCGTCGGCGCTTTATTGAAAATTTTGATTAGGCAAAACAAATAAAGTAAGCACGGCCATGTTTATAAAAGCTCGTGGAGCGCGCTTCTGTTCATATGCCAATCTAGTGACGGGCAACTTGTTGCTTTACCAGGAACGGGACGACAATATCGGACGCCTCAGTCGGGGGAGGAGCAAGCGTGCGCGGGGAGCGTGTCGTCGCTGGTCGGTCGCTCAACTTGTTTCGTACTCTATTTTATTCAGTCGCTTCTCACGTGTCGCAGAGATAGGCGGTCGCTGTGTCTCAGCTCGCCGTACTCGTGCCGTTATGTGTCGCACTTCGAAACAAGTTTGACGGGAAATTCATAAAGTTTTCCGAGTGTGTCCGGACTAGCGTAGCGATGTGTGTGGTAAAATCGAACCAAATAGTGACAATTAAATATTAAGTGACAGTAATAAGTGAGTTTTCGAAATGTTATCAATGGGATTATTGGTTGTGTGGTGTGCCGCATGTAGTTGGATTTTGTTGGGTGTCAGTGCATCCTCACTTACAAGCCGAGTTGCCGAGGCACCTCAGGAGTGTGAGTGGCAACGTGTGTCAGGGGATGCCAGTGAATCTACTCGTGTTCAGCTGGCATGCTCCTTACGGACTGCAGCCGGCGCTACTGAGTTGCTTGAAGGACTTAGTAGCTTACAAGCACAGCGCATCACTGTACTAGACCTACATTGTACTGATGTATTATTCTTCGAGAGTTCCCTGGACTTTGGTAGAAGAAAAGAAGAAGGAACACAACTACTGTTTCGGTTTCGTAACTTGAGAGAACTAAGGATAGAGTCATGTAAAATCAGATATGTGCCATCAGCAGTACTATCACCCCTTAGTGGATTGCGTAGTTTGACTATCCGTACTCATAACACAGATTGGTCTGCTATGTCTATGGAATTTCATCGGGATTCTTTCCGTGGCCTTACTGATTTACGTACTTTAGA
Organism: Euproctis similis; assembly: GCA_905147225.2. Lineage (NCBI taxonomy): Eukaryota > Metazoa > Arthropoda > Insecta > Lepidoptera > Erebidae > Euproctis > Euproctis similis. The sequence continues at coordinate 14,396,265 of LR990105.1, forward strand.
TTTAGGAGATAATAACATTTGGAACCTACCACCTGAAATATTTTGCCCGCTTTATAGTTTGAAGGAGTTAAATGTAACACAGAATAGGTTACAAGACATTTCAAACTTGGGATTCTCTGATTGGGGCAATGGACCAACTGCCCCTGGAAAATCTTGTAATACTGTTTTAGAGACATTAGAAATGTCATACAACGAAATAAGAACATTGCCTGACAATGGATTGTCAAGTTTACGGGCGTTACAGAAGTTGTTTCTACAAAACAACAGAATATCATCGGTGGCCGACAGAGCATTTGTCGGACTGAATGATTTGCAGATATTAAACTTGTCAACTAATGCGTTGACAGCACTACCACCTGAAATGTTTCAGTCTTCTAGAGATATTAAACAAATATATTTGAATAACAACTCATTGAGCGTTCTTGCTCCTGGATTGTTGGAAGGATTGGACCAATTGCAAATATTAGATTTGTCAGTAAACGAGTTAACCAGTGAGTGGGTTAATAGAGACACATTTTCGGGACTAGTCCGCCTGATAGTTTTAAATTTGTCATACAACAGAATTGTAAAAATAGATGCTCTGCTATTTCAAGACTTAAATAGTTTACAATTCTTAAGTTTAGAACACAATAACATTGCGCGTATATCTGATGGCGCTTTTACTAATTTGAAAAACCTTCACTCGCTCTCACTAGCTCATAATAACATTATCGAAGTTGACAGCGGCCATTTCTCTAACCTCTATGTGTTGAATCAATTATTCCTTGATGGTAATAGAATAACAAAAGTTGATTTACGTTCTTTTGAAAATATAACAAAATTACACGACCTTGGCCTTAGTGGGAATCAGTTATCAGAAGTGCCAGAAGCAATCAAAACACTTAGATTTTTGACATCTTTAGATCTGGGCATGAATAGAATAACTAAAGTTACAATTTCTCAGTTCGAGGGGCTAGATGATCTTTACGGGCTCCGTCTCGTTGGAAATAAACTAGAAAAGATATCTAAAGATACATTTGCTGCTTTACCGTCATTACAAATACTTAACTTGGCATCAAATAACATAGATCAAGTTGACGACGGAGCTTTCGCTTCTAATCAACAATTGAAAGCTATTGGGTTGGACGGCAACAAACTTGTGGACTTGAAGGGCATATTTACAAAAACCCAACCGCTAGTTTGGTTAAATGTTTCAAATAACGAGTTACTATGGTTTGATTATAGTCATATTCCAAGTAATCTTGAATGGTTGGATATGCATGAGAACAAAATTGAAAAACTAGAAGATACAAGTGGCCTAAAAGAATCATGTTCTGTAAAAATGCTGGACGTGAGTTACAACAAATTACGAAGCATAGACGAGTTATCATTTCCAAGTAGTATTGAGACTGTTGTATTGAATAATAATAACATAGAGAAAATAAGCTCAGAAACATTCTCACGAAAATACAACCTCAATAAAGTTATTTTGTATGAAAACAAAATACGGACATTGGAGCCGGGTGCCTTAGCGATATCAGCTGTTCCAGATGACAAAGACTTACCGGAGTTTTATATCAGCGAAAATCCATTTGTGTGTGACTGTACAATGGAATGGCTGCAGACAATTAACCAATTAACTGAACCAAGACAGCGGCCGAGAGTAATGGACTTAGAAAGCGTAAGGTGCTCTTTAACCCACACACGGACCCGATCGGAAATGCTTTTACTCGAAGTTAAATCATCAGAATTTTTGTGCGAGTACGAGTCACATTGTTTCGCCGTTTGCCATTGTTGTGACTTTGATGCTTGTGATTGTAAGATGACTTGCCCAGATAAGTGTTCATGTTATCACGATCAAACTTGGACCACCACAAATGTTGTCGATTGTTCGAATGCTGGCTACGATCTCGTGCCGGATCGAATACCGATGGACGCCACTGAAATATACTTAGACGGTAACGACTTAAATGAATTAGGTAATCACGTTTTTATCGGCAAAAAGAAACTACAAGTCTTATACCTCAATAACAGTAATATAAACACAATACAAAATAGAACATTCAACGGCATAGAATCATTGAGGATTCTTCATTTGGAAAACAATAATCTAGAATCGTTACGAAATACACAATTTACTAGATTACCAAATCTAAACGAGCTTTATTTAAGCAATAACAAGATAAGAGTTATAGAAAATGATACGTTCAACTATCTACCATCTTTGGAGTTTTTAGATCTAGACAATAACGGTTACGTTGATTACATGCCGTGGAGGGTCATTACAGACAACGATCCCCGCACTAGAGTATCTTTAGATGGTAATAACTGGATATGTGATTGCAAAGACGTAAATCAGCTCAACCAGTGGTTACTAAAAAAGTCGAAGGATACTGACAATATGATGTGTTACTTTTCTCATGGTCAACCCATGAATAAAACTATTGCAACCGTAGCAAAGGAGTGTAAAACAGAAATCACAACGGAAGAAACTGGTACCGAAACATTGAAACGGTTGTTCATCGAAACGAATGACGGTGTAGAAAATTACATTCCATATATCGCCGCTGTACTGATAATAGCAATTATTCTCTTACTAATGTGCGCTTTGCTTTTTATGTTCCGGGAAGATTTTAAATTGTGGATGCATTCTAGGCACGGCATTAGAGTGTTCAGTTCGACACCGAAAGATATGAACGATAACAAAAATAAGCGCTTCGACGCTTTTTTTGTATACAATCCACGCGATGAGGATTTCGTGACTCGCGCCGTCAGTTCAGAACTCGAAAACATGGGACATACTCTGTGTTTGCAACATAGAGATCTGCCGCTAGTCGAAAGGCGTTCCAGTGACAGTCTAGTGAGTGCCTCCGAAAGTTCTAAAAGACTCATTATAGTGTTATCAATAACATTTCTTCAACAAGAGTGGTATTCGGCGGAAACGAATGCCGCCATACAAAGCGCAATCAACTCAGTGAACGTTAGGCATAGACGACAAAAAATCATATTTTTGGTGACTACAGATCTGAGTGCCATCAATATTGATCCAGATCTGAAAGTATTACTCAAAACGTGTACAGTGATTGTGTGGGGTGAGAGAAACTGTTGGGAAAAGCTAAATTTTCGTTTACCGGATGTGGACGTGACATTGCCAAATCGGACACTTCATAATACGAACAATTTAAAAAGTAGTAATAGGGAAGGGTTTGGACGACATGGAAATTTGAGGTACACCGCACCGCCGACCTCTCATGATCCATGGTATAAGTATGGGATGAACCCGCCTGTGTTGATGATGTCCAGCCCAATGCATTCGACTAGTGCGAGCGCCGAAGTTTCCGCGCGCAGTACTGAGGATGAGACTTGTTCAGTGGCGAGCAGTGAGGGCAGACCTGATGATCGTTTGCCTCACCACCACAGCTACGTGTCCATTGACAATCATCAGTGTGAGGAACGTCCTCTCAGGCCTCCACAACAAATTCCCATGTCGGCCACAACACATGCCAGAAAAACTTATTTTGTATAAAATCTAAAAATGTACATAGTATTTTAATATATAAAGAAAACTAAATATTACTTACTGGCATATCGCGAGGGTGTTATTGTGTTTGTAAGCTTATTTTCGTTGGTGCTTTGAGGTTATACATATATTATAGGGATATTTCTTATCATTTTTAAGGTGCTGTGAGTACCCCAATATGTGTAATACATTCTTAAAACACAGCCTTAGTTCCTGTATCGATTAATTAACCATTTGAATATTTGCTATGTAAATATACAAACAAACATGAATCTATACATTCCTATTTTCGTACACAAGCTTCGATTTTTATTGAATAAATGTATACAATTTCATCATATAACTAAACAAGTTTTGTACTATAAGGTTCCTCTTTAGTTTTAAGACCTGACATACTTATGACTTGTGATAATGTTAGGTACTTATTTCAATGCAACATTCGAAGTGAGAAATGTATGATATGTATGTATGACTTTCTGTAAATATATAATATAATATGTATTCTAAGTAAAATTTATCGCAGAACTGAAATGTACCCTAGTCAATTGTAAATAATTAAGTTATAAGATGTTTCGGATGTAAGTGAATAATTTTGTGATGTAACTTTTAGGTTAGATTTATGAAATTTTTTCGTATTTATTACGCTTCCAATCCCAGAGTATGAAATAAAACAATATTTTTACCTAATAAATTTGGTTTTAATGTTTTATACGAATTACAACCGACATATACGATCACTTCCTATCCAAATGTAATGTAACCAAATGTCAACGCATTAAAAACTGAATGTTTCCTGTTACATTTCCGAACGTTAAAATTATAATCTATTTGATTTGTAAATTACTTTAAAATCAATTGTTATTTGAAGTAAATAACAATCCTCATTATTCATTAATAATTAAATTAGAATTTATACAAATGAGTAAAATTTAAGTGTATGTTTATAATGTACCTTAAAGTAACAGAATTATTTTTTGCATTTAACATACTTTTTAGATTTTCTATAACTGTAACTTCACGCCCTAAATAACAACAAGATGATAAACGTGACAAAAGTAGTAATTATGCCTTGAAATCAACCAGAATTATTTTCTAGCCCAAAATGAAATAAGTTTCGAAACCAATTGCCATACATCAAACAAAAGTTTTAGTTAGTCATCGATATCACATTGATAAACATTACATAGTCATAATATTATATTACATGTACAGTCTAAACAATAGCAACAACAGCTGTCCATATTTTAGTTAGCCAAGCAGTTCGCTGCATGAATGGGCCGGCTCGACCGGTGAAATACCACGACCTCTCAGAAGACCGACGTAAAGTGGCTCATGCCGCGTTTCGTTCGGTGAGAGAGGTACCCGGAGGCCCACCCCCTTCCCTATCCTTTCCTATCTCCTATCCCTTAAAGGTTGGCAACGCAACAGTAACACTGTATGTGTTGCTGGTGTCCATGGGCGGCGTTGGTTGCTTACCATCAGGTGACACGCCTGCTCGTTTGCCCCTCCTATCCCATAAAAAAAAAAGTTAGTTTCAGCTGATCTTGAGGACCGAAAAATTATTGGGAACGGGAAAATCTAGAGCTGCGGATTCTCGACAAACAAACTTGAAGACCTCAACAACATTAGCACAATTGTATATATGCAAGTATTTCATTGTATTTGTCATTAGCAATCTATACATATCTCTCAAACCATTTGTTAAACACATGACAAATATGAATTCGGATCTAAAACCTACTCATAAGTAAAATGATTAATAGGGCCAAACGTCAATGAATTTATTCACAGACATAATCAATTTACTGTACCGCTTTGTTACTCCATCCAGAGTTTGATGTATAAATATTTATTTTATCTAAATTGATCGATCCGGATAACATCATACCGGGGCCCGTGCGGTTTTAATTTAAAAAGTGTCGGCGACAATGCGGCGTGCGCGCGCGCCGACGGCCCGCTGCGAAATTATAAATCATACGCGATGATGAATAAAAAAAAGCATTATTTTTTCTTTTATTTTAATTGACTTTTGATTACACATGTCCATGGCTTATCATCGTTAAGTGAGTTTTTTAAAAACATTAGAACAATCGATTATGTGGACACAACTTTGATTGGACACAAGTTTATGTACGTCATCAATTATTTTAATGCTTAAAATAAATCGTATAATATGTGTAATGTATCGTTGATTGGAATTACTATAAGCCTCGTTACTAAAGTCATTAGATATGGAATTCAATTATAAAAATATATAAATTTGAAGTATCTATTTGTTATCTCAAATATTAACGGCGTTTTAATTAAATATATAAATATCGACTTTGGTAGCAGTTTAAAATTATTTTTTTATTTATAGAACTAACAGAGTTTTGACTTCTTTGAAGAAAATCAAATAACATGTATTAAATCGCGTGTTATGGCCCCTAACTCTACATATACCCAACTTACTGAAATAGTTACTGATACTCGGTTAAAGAAGGTTAATTTTAACGATTATTTCGCTTCTTTAGGAAGCCACTTTATTAGGAAATATTTAATTAAAAAATAATGAAATGCTCTGAAATTATAGAGATTTAATTATATTTCGATGTAGGAAGTGGAAGACCTTTGAAGGATGCTACCGGTTGAATTCAGTAAGGTATAAAAATATGAGGATATTAGCCGATTTTAATTTGCATGGTAATTAATAACCTCAAAAATAGATATACATCACTAAGCAGCACTGTTTAGATGAAGTTATTACGTAATATAACTAGTTATAAACTAGTTTAGCATATTATCAGATTATTTCTGTGACTAGATTTTACCATTAGTGATGTTTTTCTTGGGAATAGGTAATCCAAATGTAGAATTTAAAAAAAAAACAAGTTTTTATATTTCATAACATTTATCGCTATAAAGAATGTATTAAAAGAAACAGCAAATATCTCAATTTAATGGGTCATGTGTAACTTTATACTCATACAATTCCAAATGTCGAAGGTTGTTTAGGCTTTTAAATGATCACCATAAAGAGATCTCGTGTCTAAAAATACTGGCCATCAATTTAAGTTCCAATGTTGCGACAACGGCCACTCATCACCTTTTTTTTTCTTCTTCGTGCAATACGATATCCGATCGTTTATTGTCTATGGTCTATTCCAAACCCGTTTCTAAACTGAACGGACCTTTAAACATTTCGATGTGAGGTGAGAAATATTCAAAGTCGAAGTGACAATTGATTAAGTCTCTGGTCACAGACAAAAAGCGGAATCGCTCGATTAGTTATGTCGTCGGCGGGCGTACATCGACCGAGAACAATACGCATTTGTTCTTGTTTACGATTCTATAAATGTTTATGTCTCTATAAACGATATTTTAGCTTGAACGAGTGAATGAATGTTTGATTATTATTCTATGGAATTTCATCAGTTTTTTTTCATTAGTCCTGTACCGATAATTTGAGTAATGATAGGATCTTTTTCCGTTTTCCGTCTCTCCTTTCCTCATCTTTATTTAATGTTGAATTTTTACTAATATTAATAAATTAGTAATAATCATATGCACTCTAAATACGCGTGGGTTTATAATGAAGATTGTGTTTCTAAAACGACTGAACAAATATGTACTTTATGCTCATTATTTGATACTTTTACACTCTATTTTTGAAAGTTGTAAACGTCAAAACCGTAAATACTAATGTCAAACTTATGGAACGTTTAAAAATCAGCGTAGGCAGAGAGGTAATATTGTAATAAAAAGTGTTGCACTTAAATATTTTTATTTCCAAAAACCAAATGAAATTCGTGACAGTTATAATATAAATTTGTGATACTACTATTTGTTATCGCCCAGTTATAGTTTATAGATCTATTAAAATTTTGTATCACGCTTACAATTGGCTTAGAAAAAAGCACACAATGCTTAGAAAGCATTTTAAAACGCATTTAAAGTTAAAATAATCATACTTTCCAGAGTAATTATTCGTTTATTTAACGCTATTTTGTGCGTATAGGGTTTATATTAATCAACCAGCCGGTACTAATAATAGTTTTCAATAATTGTATAAACAATAACCATGATTATCTATGTATACCTAATGTCCAATGTTGAAAAGGCCATGTTTGTAATAATTAGGGCTGCAGCTGTTTCCGTCGGTAGGAGGAGTCGAAGGTTTTTTTTTTTAATAAATGTTTCGCTGTTATTGGTAGAGAGGCAAGGAAAAAAATTACAATTTTAAATTCGCTAGGGAATCATCCGTGACACCGTTGAAGGACTTAACGTAAAGCATATGTCGTTTGTATCGAAGTTGGCTTTCCGTTTATAAGTATAAGTTTTTGTTACAACTAATTCAAATAATAGTAATTATTTAATGTATTATAGCTCTTTTTACAACAAAGTATTAAATAGTTATGAAATAGTTATGTTGAAGGAAATATAAGTACCCGAAAGCGGCGTGAATGCAAAATGACTGTGGTTCAGGCATTGACCTATATGATATAGACTTGTAGTAACCTTCTAAAAGTGTGACCACCGGCCATAAGTCTACAGGCTTATGCGAAGCTTATGTCAATTCAGTCATCTGTCAGACGCGAGCCGAATAACAATAGGTACAAAATGGGTAAATGCGAAGTAAAAGAGTGCGATTCAAGATCGGAAACCCATAAGAAATTAACCGGAATTACTTTCCACACGTAATATTAATGTTTACATTAATATTAAAATACAGTAAAATAGATAAAATGTTGAATTTTCATAATTAGCTTCAGTGATACCACTAAAAACTTAGTTTTAGTTTCCCACTTTTGTGGGAGAGTTATTAATTTATGGAAAAGGAGATTTTAAATATTTTTTGTTATAATAATAACGCTGCAGGGTGCCTAAAGATGCAGCACGCCGTGACAAGTGGGTGAAAATTATCCGATTGCTGAGAAAAGAAACTGACTGGCTACCTACACCCGGGAGATCATTTATCGTCAATTCAAGTTGATCATTCGCTTATATTAATAAATGCCATAATTAATAAATACTTAAAAATAAGATTGTATCACGAAAGCAAATTATTCACTCAGACTTATAAAAAAGAGACTAAAAGGCAATTTTATACAAAACTTAGTAGTGTATAATCAATAATTGCAACACAATCCCCCTTGGTAAGTCTGGTTGTTAGACTTTCTGGCTACCCGTAACGACTACCAAAGATGTTCAAATGACAGCCGGGACCCACCAATTTAACGTGCCTTCCGAAACACGGAGGAACTCGTCATGATAAGATGGTCACCCATCTACGGACCGACCGCGCCAAGCGTTGCTTAACTTTAGGGACCGTACCCATACTACGTGACCCGTTTAGGGGAGGGGGAGCGGAGTCTTTAAAATACTACGGTTAGTCACAGGACCGGGGGTTGGCTCAGGTTTTTGTCACGTAGTCGATTTTAATGAGAGAAATCTCGTAATTTTTCGACCTAGATGAATATTAATGTGATTAAACAGAAAATAATTGTTGTGTTCGTAAATTAAGTTACTGTAAGTTACATACTGTACAGCAATATGTTTTCACAATTAAAGTTGTTCTTTTTCATAATACATAATTCACTAGTAATTTAAGTATGCATGCAGTCTTATCCAATAAAGAGCCAAATAATTATTTTTTTTCGATTTTTGCCTGTGAAATGAATAAAAATCATAATTATGAATTACTACGTGAAAGCTAAAGGGGGAGGGGGGGATCTTGGCATATACTACGAGTGGTCACCGATGGGAGGGAGGGGCCGAAAAATCTTAAAAAATAGGTCACGTAGTATGGGTATGTTCCCTTAAGATCGATCGACCCGTGCGGCTGTTAGGCCCTGTCCACGTTAAATACAATAATTCCCTTTCAATATAATGAATGTAAGTACATTATTTTACTACTCAAGCGTTTTCACTATTTTGTGTATCAGTACCTAATTACACACACTGTACACCTTACCTACAGCGGTTTAAATCGCTGCTCTAAGGCAGGTGAACACAAGTACAGATGAGTGTGATCCAATTTTTTTCGGAACAGCCGATCTAGTACGGAGTACACAGAGATCGTTGATCCATTCATTATTTCAGTTATCTTGTAATACATCTGATAAGAAATTTAATAAGTAATAGTAAAATATTGAATTTATATTTATTAAATATTTTTACGAGTACATGGCTTGAAAAAGTTGGGTAAAATTTCGCATGGGCTGACCACCCCACACCGCCATTGCAAATTTATATTGCCATCTTTGTCTAATCAAAGTGACGGCAATGTATTTGACATTTGTGTGACTGAGATAGATAAATGTTTAATTTTAAATGTCTAGTGGTTTCAAAGCTACGTCATTGCATCTAAAAAGTGGACACACATTTTTTGACGCATTTGTATGAGGTTTGCTCCTCTTGTATATTTAACTCAGTGGGTTCAGGCGAAGAATTTTGTCAGCATCGTAGTTTGTGGAGAGCCAAAAGTCTCTGCCTACCCTGTGGAGTATTATATTATTATTATTTTATTTAGAGTACAAGTAGGCAAACTAATTTTGCTTAATTATAGAAAGTCCATGTAAGTAATTTATAAAAAAAATATTTATAGCACCGGTAGAATTTAGTTTTTATTATAGATAAATTTAATATGTTGAAATAATATTGACCGTAACGATTATAAAACGATAATATAGTGAATTCTATTTAAATAAATGTTAATTACTTTAAACTTTTGAATTTGGAAGATACAAATGACATTTTAATTCGTTCTAGTAGGTATGGCTTAAATATGATAATTAAAAAAATACTATTTAAATTTAAATATTATTTTTTAGCAATTTATAAATAATATTAAATATTTTTATGATTATGAGAAATAACTTTAGGAACATGTTTTATGATAATTTAAACGCGGCAAAGTGATAAATTCATTAATAACAAATTTCTTAATTAATATCAATATTAACATACAAATCTTGTATAAAACAATCGAAAAGTATCCGTGAACAATAATCGACAGATAAATATCTATCTTTGCTAAAAATGTTCTGTCATAAAAATCAAATAAAATATATTGTATATGCAAATGAATCTGACGTTTATTTTAAATTTAATACTACAGAGTTATTTTTATTCTTATACAAAACTTGGGTGGTTTATGATAAAGATAAAATATTTTAATTTTGATATTAATTATCATTGTAAGATCGTATTATGTAGGCGTGGAACCCCTAATTTCTATTTCTGACGTTCGCGTTTGCCTTACCGAAAACATCTGTGGCCCATTAGTCATTTGAAACTTAAAAATGCATTTTTTGGGCACCAAGGAGATAGGCTTCAGTTTTCTGGTTGAACATCCGCTACACCTGGTAATGTTCTAACTTCGGTACAGTACTTTTTATTTTTCCTATCTAGTATCTAAACAGCGAATGAACTGCCCTATGAATGAATGAGTGAATGAATGAACTGGCCTAGTTAAGGGTTTAACCAGTGAGAGTGATTTGTATCAGAATTGTGTTTTACAACGCTCTGTTCTTTCTACCTATCCTGTAGGGGACATGTCATTAAGTTACGTGAAGTACTCTTGCTGGTTCAGAAGTTAGCCATTTAATAGACAACAAACTCTGCCTCTTTATAACATCAAATAATTATGTTCATAATAATATATCGATTTACAGAAGTTTTATTTACTTTTATACATTAGATGGTAAATAAACTTTGTTTATAAACGATGTCACCTTCAATAATTTAAAGTTAAGAGATTTTAAAAGTGGTAGAGCCAAGCAGTTCGCTGCATGAATTGCCCAGTGAAATACCAACCCCTCTCATAAGATCGAGGTAAAGGAGGCCCACCTCCCTTCCCAATCGTTTCTCATCCTAATCTCTTAAAGGCCGGCAACGCAACTGTAACACTATATGTGTTGCAGGTGTCCATGGGCGGCGCTGGTCACTTACCATCAGGTGACACGCCTGCTCGTTTGCCCTCCTATCCCACAAATATAAAAAAGATGCACCGGCGTCTGCATTACTACCGAAGCATCTAGCGTTCGCAATTATTTGTTAACTTGTTTGTTGCAGGTAAAGTTATAGAAATGATTTATATGTTGATTACGGAAAAGATTTGCGTAGATACTTTTTGAAACGTACTAAGAACAGATGTAGCAGAGATAACGTGTATTTAGCTCAAGATAGTGCAAATCCCCGATTCGTTAGGTCACTATGAATGCTTCTGGTTCATGACTCATTCACTCAGTACACCACAGAGTATGTAATCTCTGTGTTATAGAGATTATTGTTATCTTTATTGTGTAGTAAACGAGAAGAGAAGAATAACTATCTGTACTAAGTATTTTTACATCTAAAAGGATGCGACCATTCTTACGATAAGGAATATTGAATTATTATTTATGAATTGTTCTTGGAGTTTTTTTTATTCGAAAGTTATGTGTGACAATTATCGATGCATAAAAAAATTATGCCTGGGAATGGCAACAAGTAATTATTTCGATTAGGGAGACGAAGTAATGTTACGAACATTTCTAGTAAAAAATAAAAACTTAATTTGCTTTAGGCGTACCTAAGTGTTTATAAATGCCAAATATATTTTTTTATGTGATAGGAGGGCAAACGAACAGCCGTGACTCTTATGGTAAGTGACCAGCGCCGCCCATGGACACCTGCAACACATATAATTTTACAGTTGCGTTGCCGACATTTAAGGGAGTAGGATGGAAAGGGTTGGGGAAAGGAGGTGGGCCTCCGGGTTTCTCTCTACCGAACGAAAAGCAGCATCAGCCACTTTACGTTGATCATCTTAGAGGTCTTGGTATTTCACCGGTCGAGTAGGCCCATTCATGCAGCGAACTACTTGGTTAAACATACATTAAAAATTTGGATTAAAGACAGTGAATAACTCATTACCATCACAATAAAATTCCAATATCCAGATTTATATTTTAACTAGACAATCCTTACTACACATATGTATATTTAAATTCCATAATATTTAATTAATAATGAGAAGTCCAAAAAATTTAAAACTTGCCAAGCTGTCCAGACAATGAATAATTATTCACACACGCTGTAAATTTTATATTTATACACACGTATACATAAGTATACATATATAAACATGAATATTCATAGTTGATTATCATAAAGGCAACATATTCATCTTAATGACACCAAGCGACTCATATTTAAATCAACAAAAAAAAACTTTATTAATATCTAAATTGTCTAGTCTTTCTTGGTCCCTTCGGTCCTATCCTTTGAATTCCACCGCTACATGGATCCTGCGATACTTCCAGGTTTTTGTTACCGTCACGGTACTTGAATGGTCTAATTAACGAGCTTATTGGTAGTTGGTACCCCCCAAGGATGTCTTGTCTCTACCAAATGTGATTAATTACTGTAAAACAATGGAAAAATAAATCATCATTATCAGATTATAATGAATTAATATTATAATGTCGTATAACACTCGTGATTTTTTCTTCATAATTAGTCGTTTTTAACATCGATTACATCGCCATCGATTTTTTCGACAATCTAACGCATGTCGCGTGACGGTCGACCGTTAAAAAGTTTGTATCAGCTGACTGTGCAGGTCCAACTGCGTTAAGAACTTACTCAACCTAAGCTACCTCTACCGCATCAATCAGGGTGCCTGATTATGAAAAATAAAAATGACATATCAAATCTTTTTTTTTTTCTTGGCTCACTCGGCTTGAGTATTTGCCAAAGACATGTATATCAAATCTTATTGTTGTTTTTATGTTCAAAAAAGAACATTATTGGACTCTAAATAAGTTCGAAAGGGATCTAAAGTCGGAGATTATTTTTAAGAATCATTCGGATCACATCTCGAGAGCTGTTTGTAAGATTGTTTATGTTAAACGACTTCTACCTTCATAAATATTGATAGAAGCCTTGTTTATTTCTAAGAAATATTGAAGGTGGGCAAATGCTTGCTATCAAAGTTTAGTCAAACTTCTGACTTTTAGCACTTGTTGAGTCGATTCTAATGATATGTATGACATCATGATGAAATAAGATAGGAATAATGATAACGTAACTTACGTATTTTATTCTACCCGTTTCTACCGTTAGGTTTTCGTCCCAAATAGTGGCGAACCTATTGCCATAAAGGGGAACAAACTTTTTAGTCATCAATATTTATCACACATAACTCTCGAAATTAATTTCGATAAGTCATTGGTGTGAGCCAGGATTTGAACACCCGACCTGAGGATTCAGAAGCGGCGTGTTCGACCACTGGACCAACGAGACTATTAAGAAGAGTTTAGGAATAGTGATGATGAAGCAAAAACAGAATGTTACCTTTTAAACCCAAGTGGAATGATACAGTGATAGGCCCATACTTTATAATGAAAAATAACCTCAAAAAATATGGCTTTACATAACCAGCAGGGTTAATATGATAGAAAATAACTTTAATTTGTTCGAAAAGACACTTATTGTTTCAAAATTTTAAATTTTATTATGTCCGGCTTATTAATTATTTTCAAACAGAGATCCTCAGCAACTCAGTGGATTGCTCTGATATTGTGCGCCTCACAACGCTTTAGCGTGTGGGTGTGCTCTATTCTCGAAAGACCGCTCTGCGACGATTTTACAACATGAAATCGTTTTTATACCAAAAGTTATCAATAAACGTCGCGAAAAAATGGATGTTTCTGCAACTAGGAACTCTAATTGTTAGTTCAGTTAGGTTTTTTTTTTCATATACATCAATAATAATGATGAAATATGTATTTATAAAAAAACAAAATTGTCGTCCGTTGGTCTATATGTCTGTGCGTTCCATCGATTAAGAAAAAAATACGCGATGAAATGAGTTGAATCTTTTTTTAAACGTTTCTGTACATCCTGAGGATGATCCCTATTGCTTGGCGTGATTAAACTCTGAACGATTCAAAAGATATAAATGAAAGTTCTTCTACAGAAATATAAATGACCATTACCATACCATTTTTTTGTTTTTTTCTTATTTTTTTGTTATGATTACTGTAAAGTTTATTATTACCATTATCTAGGACAAATAGTGTGTGAGGCGCGCACTTTTGGATTTTCCAAATTTTTGAATGTATTTTTTTCTATTGTGTTGGAAATTGAAATTACTTATTAATTAGAAACATTGATTCAAAGTTATTGAACTAGTAACATCTCATCGTTAAGCACAAATTTTCCACTCGAAGCTTTTTAATCACATATGTACATCGAATGAAATATACACAGCGTAATTGCAAACACTTGTTTAATATTGTTAATAAAAAATAAAAATTCAATTAGCGACAAGTGGTCACAAGTGCTGGCTCTATCATTCATTTCATTGTTACAACCAAAAACCAGTACCCCAATAATACCCCATTGAAAACGGGACCCCTAATAAATATAATGCACATTTGTTACGATTCGATACAAAAGATTAAAAAGCGGGATCCCATAAAAAACATCAGCGGTTATCTATTAGTATCTAGTTAGAGAAGTTCGTACAGATGTTACTAAAATAATAATCCCTCGTGGTGCGGTTTCAAAACATGCACCCGAAGATCGGTGACGATGAAAAAAAAAACAGAATATTATCTTTTACCTGAATGTTGTGCTAAAGATAGTGAGCGGTAGTTCCGTTAAACAAACGTGACGTCAAAATGTCAACATGTTTCTTTTTTTTTTTCTTATTTATATATTTATTTATATGACAGAAATACAATTCTGTTAAAATTTGTTTCTTTGTACAAAATTGTTAGTAAAATTTCAAACTTAGTATAAAGTGTGTTCGTGTGACAGAATCTAAAATTAATGTTGCAGATTCTTGTATATACTATTAGTATTAAAATCTAAGGTATATATTATATAATATATATCACACTAGTTAATAGGTTATAAAATTCATAATATTACTGCTTAAATAAGCTTAAATATAAGGATAGGTAGATATTTCGATTTGCGCTAAAAATCCGTAAGCGGACCGCCCGTTCAAGTGACCGGCAACAATGTAATCTGGTAGTGTTTACTACGCGAAATTACGGTATTAGCCACTAGTCTATTATCTTACAATAATGTTGTAAGTTCGTGACATTGTAACCTCTGGATTTAGTAAACGAATTTCCTAAAACATTTCTATGCTATAATATTTACGCATCTTTACTTAAACTTGAATAACATTAAGTTACAAATCTAAACAATGCTTTATTCGCGCATGCTGCAAAACTATTGGGCGATTGAACAAAACAATGTACGTACATTGTTTGGTTCTATCCCTACAATATAAAATAACATAGGTATCATAAATCTGTAAATTCTGAACCTTATTTAGTCTATATGGTGTTAACCTATATCTCTATAAATATGTTCATCAAAAACAGAAATTTAATTAAATTAAATTAAATATTTGTGCCATTTCCTCTATACAGTTTAAACAAATACCTTCATAGGTTTTTGAGTCCCATAAACTCCCATATTATTGAATACAATCATTATATTCCCTGTTAAATAATATAATATACCGACAATTATATTGGCTAGCGTGTATTCTAATACTCTCCTACTTAATAATAACAACTAGATATCGTAAATTGATAATCGCTTTAAAAACATAAGATTAAAACTTTGTATTAACAAGGTTAGAACTTAAAAAAAAATATAGTTTATTTTTGCACTTGCACGTGCATAGTGCCCGCTATGTATCTTACAATTCGTAAAACACAAACTCAGCAACAGCTGCTCTTGTAAATATGAAACTCAATACTGCCCCAGTAGTTATGGAGGAGCACATGTGAATAATATAACAACCGCATAGAACATTAAATGGTACAAACTCAAAAGTATTAAAGATCAAACTCGGGGTTTGTTCACAAATAAAGTAGGAACAACATCGAACAGATCAGTCAGTGGCAACAAGTACTAAAATCACATCCTGTTTCGAGACACACCCATCTGCTATTTGCCAACAAATCGCTTAAGAAAATATCGCATTACAGTACCATACAAGTACGTTGTGTATTGAATGCGCGGATGTTGAAGCTTTGGGAGATTTCGGGCGCCTTTTTTACGGTTCAGTCTTGAGCATTTACGAGATATTAAATGTCTGCGGTGAAGGCCAATTAATGCGGATTGCACAATGGGCTTACGTTGGGCGTACCAGCCCAGTTCCGACCGGAAAGATTTGATCGAGATATACAATCGGGAGAAATACGATCCCGTGCGAGGTAGAAGCCACCTGTAAGTATGGCTGTCCTATAAAGAAAGAGGATTTTAGCAAGAGATTTTATAGGATGCTAGGAACTGTGTTTGTGTTAAATAGTAGGATAATTATTGATAACATTTTTTTATGGGATAGAGGCGAAAACAGCTAGCGGGTGGCCATAGACACCTGCGAGGTATATAGTGTCACAGTTGTGTTGTCGTGTTTTAAGATAGGATCCGATCAGGAGTGAATACATTGAGGAATGGGAGGGGGGAGTGACCTCTGCCACTTTACGACGATATTCTGCGAGGTTGTAGTATTTCAGTAGTCGAGCCAGCTCATTCATCCAGCGAAGTGCGTAGCTCATTATAAATTGTAACTAAAAAAAAAAAGTATGCGTATCAACTAACAATGTTTTTTTTTTATTAACCTATACTCTTGGGCATTATACAAATGTATTGTATTAGTAGAGCGAACCTAATTTTTTTCTGAAAAGACTAATGAATGAATATTGCTAGTATTTAGGAAACAGCAGGTGGCTTTTATTTAATTATTAGGTACTTGTAACAAATTATTAACAAATATTTACATATACATTTTTAATTCTACTAAACTTACTTAAAATTTCAAAATCACATACAAAATCTTTCTCATATTGAATTTTTTCTTGACATCAGAGTCTCGTCGAAGTCTTTACGAAAGATAATCTCTAAATGTTTGATCTAACTATAGAATACTAAATAATTTTGAAGCGATCTCAATGATAATACAATTATTATTATTTTTAATTCAGCTTTTACAGAAAATAGGCACTTCAAATTTTGAGGATCACAAAAAATGCCAGTAAATAACACTTTTATTTTTGCATTATTTTGTTTGCGTGATTGTGACTGCTAAAAATTCAAACGTCTGCATTGTGAAATTCGAAGTAGATTGGGTAACAAGGGATGGACATCGCCAAAGAGGGATATCCAAAAATTTTATTTATGACACTGACAAATTCACGGATAACATGGTACTTATATCTTTGTTATGCTTGAAATCATCATCATCAAAATCATTCATTAAAACTGTAATAGAGATTCTACAGTGTAGAATTAGATGGTTGATGCTACACAGTGTAAAATTAGAAAAAAAATACTTACCACTTCATTCCTTTCTATATCAGGCGTAGGCAGTGGCTGTTAGGCCCCGACTCACCTAGTTTCTACGTCCCAAATCGAATAGGTAGTTGAACCTATTGCCGTATACCGGGGCCCGGGCATAATGCTGTTAGTTATGATATTTATCACACATAACTTCAGTCATGGTGTAAGTCCAGATTCGATCGTATGACTTCTTGATTCAGAAGCTCGACCCACCGAGACGACAAAATTTTGATGTGAGGAGCTTTGTTAGAGCGACAGAAGCTGGCATTACTTGTGTGTGTACTCAATATTCTTTAATGCGGTTTTGAGTTATGTATAGATAGATGACTAACAAATAATATAGACATTTTACCAAATGAAAATATTATTTAATGTCACAAGAAAATTAGGAATCTCCAAAACTTGTGATATCATTTTTAAACTTTACTTAACTTTACAGATAAATAAATTAAGTTCCATTAAAATCTGTGTGTCTTATCAGTGAAAAAAGTTATGGTAATTATGAATGTCACGTAAGAAGAGCTGAAATATACAAAATAAAAAAAAAACAACTTTGCAGTTTTATTTTTTAATTTATTTACTGACTAATTTGTGTCTTTGGCAAAATGCGTGCTTCGTTCACAATAGGATTCTTCGCATGTAATATATACCCACAAAGAGTCTGTATGTATCCGTCTAGTATGTTATTATGTAGGACAAAATAAGGAGGCTCATGTTTTAGTTCATTCGTTCGTTCAATGAAGTCATAACTAACGAATAATAGGTTATTGTGCTGGTCATAGACGAAGAGCTAAGAGCTTAGAAGCTATAAAATATTGTTAAGTATAGATACCCAGTATATTATTATAATGTATGTCTAAATGAAATGTGTAAAACTTTGACACACAGTATTTGAGCAAATACTCATTTAATAGTTATACTGCAATACAAAGTATTAGTTGAACATTGAATAAGAACGAGTTCTGTCCATTTGCATAGGTCTTATTTATCATCAACATTACATAACATTGTATAAAATAAAGTCGCTTTCCGCTGTCTGTCCCCTTATATGCCTAGATCTTTGAAACTGCGCAACGGATTTTGATGCAATTTTTTAAAATAGTAAGGGGGTTACTAAATACTATTTAATATTTGCATAATTATTAGTAGTATTATGGAGTCTTTAAGCCATTTGCATATACATATAATATTTAAAATCCTCTGAGGTAACTCATAGTCACATTACGCCATGCATATCAGAGTGTATTCAAAATAGAAACTTTCAGTTTTCAGTCGGCCATGTTGTGTTCACTGAATACAAGAGAGGGCGCTGTTGTATATAACATCGAAGACTTTGTAAATACGGAGCATAGAAATTGTAACCTTAGGCAGTTAAGTATTGAAGTTATATTGGCTTGTTTACAGGTAAGATTCCTTTTTGTTTTGGCTCTGAATTTCATACCACGTATTGCTCACAATTTTCAAAAGGAGAAAATCCTAGTACACCCTGTTTAATTTAGGAGTATTAAGTTAATTTTCTTACCATAATTTAAAATATTCGATTTAAACTAAATATGTTTAGCATATTTCTGAATAACAAAATGAGCTTATATCTAGGTCAGATATCTATGAATAAATGCTTGCCTTAATGTGTAGCCTAATCTTCACAATCAAAATTTAATAATTTTTCAGTTCTGTGAGAAAATCCATTTTGACTGTTCTTTTTTTATTAAAGTTAATCAAACTTATAACGCTCGATAGGCCTGCGGTGAAGTAGCTCGTGCCGCATTTCGTTCAGTGAGAGAAGTATCCGGATGTCCCATTTGAAAATTTAAAGCGTATTTCACAATGTATATTATGAAAAAAAATGTAAAAATAAAAATATATTAACTGGAAAAATTAAAGACGTCACAAGTTAAATCAAATGTTTACTTTAGAGGTTTTTATCCTGTTTAAATACTTTGTTGATTTTTGTTTAGTTACTCACCAGTATGTAACAATTTTTCGTAAGAATTATGAATAACTCGTTTTTGTTATCCAAGATTACATACATACTACGTGTCACTTAAACGATTACTATCTGATATCTCTTGTGAAGTTGTCTACTTCAGATTTAGTACGTACACAAACAATAGGTATTTGTTTGTTCTTCACAATGATGGAAATTGATAAAATCACCTAAAATCCGTCAATGATATACAAAAAGATACTTAAAATAAGATGACTGACTTTACCGACTTTACGAATGGGCCGGCATGACCGATAAAATACCCATTGAGATATATTACTAAAGTACTTTAGTAATATATCTCTATGAAAATACCAGTACCTCTCCGAAATAAGACGTAAAGTATACCGCGTTTTCTTTGATGAGAGAGGTCTCTGGAGGAGTATTCCATCTTTGCCTCTCTACCGTATCTCATCTTAAAAAATGACAACGCTACTGTCACTCAACTCTCGGTGTTGGAGATGCTCGTGGAGGCAGCTAATCATTTACTATTAGGTGACACATTTGGTCATTTTCAGCAGCTTCCTATCCTGGTAAATATTTTATATGCTAAAAAGTATAGAGTAGGTATATAGTATACTTACTCTATACTTTTTCATTGGTAAGTTTAATACAAAATTATTTAACAAAACGTATATGTTATTTAACAAAATCGTGTCTATCCCGTGGCCTTATTGGCAGTGATTAATAATAAGGGAAGACTTTTAATATCAGTGTAATAAATTTTAGAGTTTAGTACTCAGGCGCATGGTTTAGCGGCCGCCTTGTGGGGGGTTAAGCGAATTATTGTGCTGACAATAAATATTGCATTTAATGATTTCCCTTAAATGAGCAGCCTTTATAATTAGACCATCTTTAATCCGATGTAATGATTCTAGGAGGTCCAATCATATACTTTCATATATTGTTTCCATATTATTATTTAATAATTTAATCTTGGCGTAATACAGATAGATATACAATCCAAAAGCGGATGGATGCAGGATTCGAAGACGGCGAAGACGCACATTCCTAGACCAAAAAGAACGTTTCTGTAGGAAGGTGATGTTAGGAGCCTCAAAAATCGACGTGCTTGCATGAAAAGAGTTATGAAAGGCAAAAAAGCGAGTGAGGCGTGTAATAATCATGCCTTATGGTGCTTTGTTCTCTATGCCTACTCCGCAAGGGATTCGGCGTGAAATTATGTGAGTATGTAAGTATTAAGACGGCTGTTTCTTAGACAAAATAGCCTCCGTGTGTCCAATGTCAAGTTTTTGTTTTTATATTATATTCAAATTATTAAATATTCAAAATCCATTCAAGTTTATAATTCAAATTGCTTTTAATTTTATGGTTGTTCGGTCATCTTATCATATAAAATGTTACGTAGTGTATAAAATTAATATGATTTAAAAAAATGAAATAGTGAGTAATATTATTTTAAAGCCAGCATTATATATTGATATTAAATGGGCGAGGGAAGAAACTTATATTATTTGTAATGATAAATTTTATTAAAATTCACTCCGGGTGACTTTGACAAGTAGGCTTGGCCCTACGATTAGTAACAAAACCGATTTGGTCACTAAATCCAGGGAACATACATAATATTTATGACAGATTATTTTTTTATGGAAGTTGAACTGTTTTTTTTTCTAATCTTTATTGATGAAAATAAATTAAATGTGCGCTTAAACAATAATATAAGATTAGTAGATTATAATACTTTACCATTTTTAATATCATTAGGTTCATTTTGATTGGAATTTTTTTTGGCCACCTGGTTGATCAAATGTAGTTGCTCAAACAGGTTTCAAATATTTGTTTGATCCTCATTCCTTGTACAGCTTTATGAATATATTTAATCAAGGTTAAAGTTTGGATGTAAAACAAATAATAATCTCTTATAGACTGCTCTATCATAATCATGTGGGCGTTTAGAATATATTCGAATTTGAATTTTTGAAAGTTAAAATAATTAAATAAAATGGTTAATATGTAAGCTTTGATTTGCATTAAAAAGAATTTACTCGTATCGGAATCATTAGTTCCTAAATGAAATTCATTTATTTATGAACGCTACGTTTATATTATTATTTTTAGTAATAAATGTCACAATGTATAGTAAGCCTTACGTTACAACGATTATATTTTAATAGCTTATTACATTGGCAAATTTCATTATTATAGTGATAAATATCATTATTAATGATGATAATAATTAGTGACCACTTTTATTTGCCTACTGGATTAACGCTAGTACTTGTAACTCTGTAATAGTTGGGAGAAATGAACGCAACAAAACAAAATGAGTAAGAATTGTCAAATTTGACGTTTACTCGACACCTTTTTGACGGATGTTTAAGAGCCCTTTCACAAACATGAATTTAAAATTTTTGGCGAGCAAGATTTGAAGGAAATAATTATATATGATTGCTTGAATAGCTTGAACACATTTAAAAAAAAACTATTTCAAGTCTTTTCAGTATGTAGGTTATTAAAATAATTAAATCTATCCAGGTACGTATTTTGTGTCTCTGTTAGTTAATAAAATATGATACCTACCTTTAAATATCTACCATTAAAAATATTCAATTCTTCTTAAAAAAGTCTCCTTGTAATAAATTTACAGTCGACCTTAGGAATTTCTTAATTAATGTTTGACGTAGCACTCATTGGTGTTCGAATTCCGTTGAAAAATGCTTGAAATGTTGACCGGTCGCTGTGTTCACCAATTGGTGTTGTCTAATATTATTACATAGTAAATACTGGTGCAATAAATGTCGCGAGTTTGATACTAAGCCAAAATTATACTTGTAAAATAAAAATAATGTAAAAAATAATCTTATACTGGGCTGTGTGAATTAAGTTTAAAATATTTATATGTATTTAAAGAATATATAGTGAACGATTGATGAAATAAAAGTATGAAAATAGTGCAATGGACTGTTATAGACACAATTGGCAAGAGAGAGGGCGCACGCGTCAGTTGAAGTCAGTTCCCGCGCTCCACAGCTCAAAGCGCCGCCATGTTTGCATTTCGATCCGCAAGGGGCCTGTGTTTAAGTTGACTCGGGGAATTATATCGCAGCGATTAGTGTAATAACTGGTTGTTAGTTCGTGAGGTTTTTCTTCTTATATCTGTGCATGTGCTTTCACTTCAACGTCCCTTCGTGTTCCATCGCTGACTTCGATTGTTCAGATTGAGCGCATTGCACTGATGAATGCGCTTATATATTTCCTTGATTAAATATTATTTTTATTGTGCATATATAATTTTAAAGCTATTGATGTGAATTGTTTGTGCTTTTCCTTTATTGCTATTAGTAGCTTTAAGCATTCAAATAATTAAATAAGAACTGTCTGTCTTTTCATCGAAATTTGTTGTTCCTAAAATTCCTATGTGATTGATTTAAATTTGCAAATATAAAGAGTTAGTAGTTTCATCTAAAATAAAATAAATACAACTCGATAAAATCTCATGAAACAAGCGTTCTCTGTCGAGTGTCGTTACTAATTACTTCGACACGTTCCGTTCTTTATCTCTGTAATACTCTGTGTGTTCTACAATTGATTCAAATTACACTGCGTAATAAGTGAACAAATATCTGTAAAGATTATGCATCGCAATATCATTAATCTTGGAATATTGCATCGGCTACTTATTATTATTTATGTTAGAACACAAACTCATGCAGTCCGGTGTGCATACACCTTAAAATTTACAACACACGCTCGAAAACTCGAGTGAAATTTCAGTGTTGCAAATTGATTGCTCGTTGCACAAATAAGGCATGTTTCCCGATCCAGTATCGAAGCGGTAATGTATTGAGTGTGTCCTATATAGTGTCGTGAAGAAATAAATATTGATTGTAGTTACATACACGCAAAAGAAGGCGCACGTAATTGTGTGTGGTGCCGGAGCTTTTATAAAACTCGTTGGGAACCGCAACAACGGAATGTAAACCAGAATGCTTCAGGACATTAATGTGTATTTATTGAGAGCTTCGTGTAATAATGTTTTTTTTTTATCTGTTCGCATTATGCCGGATATGCGTTTAGTGTCGATTATGTTTTGTTAAATTTAAACATGATATTATATCGCTACTTAATATTGATATTTATATACGAAAGGATGTTTATGTTTTAAATTAATGTATCTGTATAACAATGCGAGGATAGATAATACTATAAACAAAGACGTGTACATGTGATGACCTACAGCGTCTGTAGGTACCTGGTTACTACTAGTACTTCTTGTATATGCTAAACAATTAATTTAGCGTTTATTCTAAGTAACTACTGAATGATATCGAATACGAAGTTCAATAGTACTGTATACAGACATCGGTAAAGAAATATAAGAAAACATATATTATTATTAGGTTCAATAGCAGAGCTTCCGCTTCTGATTCATAAGTATTGGCATTAATTTCGGGCTCACAACAATGATTACTGGCAATTCATTGGTGTATGAATGGTCCGGCTCGACCGGTGAAATAATATCTCAGAAAACCGAAAAATGCCTTATGCGGCCATAAGGCATTTTTCGGTTTTCTCGTTTCGTTCGGCGAAAGAGGTATCCGGAGACGTAAGACCAGCTGCGCATCTGTGACTCCCTTGGTAGTCGTATAGCACCGAAGCTATCTGCGGGCCCGTTTGCCCCCTCTGCTTCGTTCCCGTTCCCATTCTACTTCGTTTCCGAAGTATCTTAAAAATATTTGTCATTTGAAACGTAAAAAGCTAAAATATGTACTGACATTGACATCACGACACTTTTAGAACTCGAGTTTTGTTTTATTTTTGAAGGTGAGAAATGTATCTATTTCTTATTCTCAAATGCGTTTATTTTTATTTCTTGCCAAGCAAAGCTATTGTATCTATTTTACAATTTCTATTAATATTAGGTAGTTGCTAACGCCTAGTACTGAAATAAGACTAGGTATATGTTCATTTTTATCCCAATTACCGTGGGTTTTTTTTATGGAGGAACAAGGGGTATGCTGCCGGAGACCTCTATCACCGAACGAAACGCGGCATGAGCTATTTAACTCCGATCTTCTGAGAGATCGTGGTATTTCACCGGTCGAGCCGGCCCAGTCTTGCAGCGAATCGCGTGGCTTTATCACTGTAAAAGCGGAAAACTGATAGCGAAATTATGTGAATACATCAAAATAAATAAGTATTACTAATAGGTTGGGGAAAAAGTATTTTCGTATTTTTGTATGAAAAGTCAAGACATTTTTTTCAAAGTTTATTTACATTTATTTACAATATATATGTACCGTTTTGTTGAATAAATAACTTTCTGCCATTTTGTGGGCAGAGACATTATCCCGTTACTGTAGAAACTTTGGGACTTCTGATCAAAAAAACGGGACAAATAGTTTTGGCAGTCCTCTCTTGAGGTCAACCTTACAGAACCTAAAGAATTCTGAAGAGACCGAAACAGGTGAAAATCTGAAGGCGCAAGGTCAGGGCTATATGGTGGATGCACTAGGACCTCCCAGTCGAACTCTCTTAATTTTTGCTGAGTGGCTAAAGATGTGTGTGGTCTAGCGTTATCGTGATGAAAGACCACACCCTTCCTGTTGATCAATTCCGGCCGTTTTCTCTCGACTGCTTCCTTTAATCTCATCAGTTGCTGGCAGTAAAGATCAGAATCGATGGTTTTGCCGGACGGTAAAAGCTCATAATGAACAATGCCCTTCCAATCCCACCATACACACAGCATCACCTTATTTCGTGTTAGGCCAGGTTTGGCCACAGTCTGTGAAGCCTGGCCAACTTTCGACCACGACCTTTTTCGCACGTTCTTGTCGTACGTGATCCACTTTTCATCGCCAGTTATCAATCTCTTCAAAAACGGCTCGGTTTCATTACGTCTCAATAATGAATCGCAAATGAGTACACGGTTCATTAAGTTTCTTTGAGTGAGCTCGTGTGGCACCCAAATATCGAGCTTTTTTGTATAACCAGCTTTCTTCAAATGGGTCAAAACTGTTTTGTGGTCAATTCCCAGTTCTTCAGCTACATCGTAACTACTAATATGCCGATCTTGCTCCACTCTTTCAAAAATGGCGTCCATTTTATTCGTAACAGGGCGACCAGAGCGAGGTGCATCTTTAACATCAAAATTTCCGGACTGAAAACGTTTGAAACAAATTTGTGGTACTCTTACTGACACTGCATCAGGTCCATAAACATCACAAATTTTTTTCACTGCTTGAGTTGCATTTTTGCCTTTTTTATAATAAAATTTTAAAATGTATCGAATTTCTTCATTAGATTCACTCATTTTTACGGAGAGAAAAACAAATGAAAAATAGCGGGAAACAACTTTTTTTTATTTTTTTCTTTTCTTTATAATGTAACCTTTTTAATGTTACCAAAACCAGCCAGACACAAATAGTACAGTCAAAGAAATTTTATAATAAGTTTATACCTACGTTATGCGAAAAGACTTTTTCCCCGACCTAATATGTTTTAATCTCTTATAGTAATTGGAAGTCAAATAAGCAATGTCTATACAAGACGCCATTGAACATGTTTTGCATTAGATGATTGAAATACAAGTTGAATCTTATCTTGCAAACACGGAGATATATCGTATATTTCTCTTTGAAAAATCAAATTGAAAACTCAGTTTGTAACATAGCTTAGCATTTTCTTATATGCATTCGCTTTTTCAAGGAAATAAGGTTATCTTACAAAGATGAAACTATGAAAGTTTGAATTGTGCATAAGAAATAGATGGCCCGTTATTTGACCACATCTTAACTCATATTTCTAGTGCAATATGTAATTTTTACATACAAAATGGAATAATAAGTGGTGGAGCCTATTGCTATACATCGGACACAATGTCATTGATATATATTAAGTAACTATGGCACTTAACTTTCGAAAAGAAATCCGAAAATTCATCGGTAAGAGTCAGTATTCAATCCCAGGGCTTTTAAATTCAGAAGCGGTGTGCTCGAAATTCTTCTAATCTATTAAATTATTAGTGTATATATTATAATCACAGAGTACTTTGTCGGGTCAGAGTCTATGTACAACCAACTATAAATCTGTAGGACACAGTTGACTAACTGCCGCTAACTGCCATCGATTGTCTGATTAAATCGAATAAGTGGCCACATCGGATGATGCCGAGACTGTTGGACAAGCCACCGGTAAGTAAGTATTATTTAAAAAAACACCCGTTCACATAAGAAAACTTACAGCGCTCATCATCGATCCGACATGCGAAATTTTGTTTGGTTAATTGTTTTTACATATGTATTTATATTATTAAATACGGTAAAATTAATTTGGTGATTGGTGACACTATGATGGTATAATGGCTGGAAATATTCCCTCTTTTGTCGGTATTTGCTTTACATATGTGTAATTCCCACATGCTGTATTTAAAATTTTAAACTTATGCTACCAAAACTTAACTATATACAAAATTATGAATGAAATGATATGAAGTTATGCAAGTCAAAGTGCCTGTGTTCTCTCTTCCTGTCCCGCAAGGGACTTGGCGTGAAGTTTTGTATGTACGTATGATATCAAGTATTATAATTTTATCAACAAACGAGCTTTCTAATGTGAAACTATTTTTCTTTTATCCAATTAATCATAGTTAGTTGGTTGCTTTCTTGTCTTTTATAAAATAAAAACTAAATTGAGTTTCCTGTTTTACAAACGTTCTCTTTGTAAACGAAACTCAAGAATGACAGACTAATTGTGTTCGTACAACAGTATTAAGCAATCATTAAAAATTACTTATTATATATGTTGGGTTCATATTATTTAAGAGATTAAACTTATAATTATTTCAATTGAAATAAGTTAATTCCATTTGAGCCATTGATAAGGCCTACTACAACCTTTCAGAAAATCGGCTTAAAGCAGTTACACCATAAAAAAAAGTCTATGTGAGCGGAGTGTAAAAAAACTTTGATATTTTGCTTAGGATAGAGCTAACCATTTATTGTAAAGTTGTTTGCAACTGAACAAATAATTAATTATAGTAATCTCCACCCGTCACTAGTAGTGTGTGTAGGGTTTAAATTCAAGAAATTTGAAAGTTAGCCATTATATAGATTGGTTTATACCTACTATCAAATATTACGTATTGTAACCGTGCGGGAGTGTCAAACGCGTTAAACGCCTTTGCAAGAGATATTAGAAGTTCCACTCTAACAATGACGATATTATTAGTTCTATTTGATCGATAGTTCAATCATACATACAGTTTAAACATCAAGCTTTTAATTTTCTGGTTCATTAAGTAGTTATTGTTAGTCATTGTTATATGAGTTATTACTATAATCGGGCGTCACTTAATAGAAATTTGAGGAGTGCAACCAGAGTTACAAAACTTTAATTGTCTTATGCTATTGGACAATGACTTCCTGAGGAACATATTTTTCAAATATTAGATGTCGAATTAGCTAAATACCACTTCATTCTTAGAAAAGTTTAGTGCTAAATAGGAATTGAATGCTTATGGCATTTGCTATCGTCATTTTTCATTGGTTCAGCAATATATGATACAAAAAAATGACAGCTTAAAATGTACATGTAAAATTTTTGAGTTTTAATAAAATGCCTAGAAACATGTAGAAATATTACTTTATATAAAATGATAATAATATGTCGTGTATTCATACCTATATCGTTGCTAAAACAAATTCATTTCGTTATTTATATGTGAAAACCATTAATAATTATGACAAAAAGCGTAAGACAATTAAAACATTACAAAAACGTGTTGAATCAAAAGAATGTTCCGACGCATGTTTTTCAAGCATTGTTTGTTTATTCGATGTTCGTATTCACATCGATTAATTTAATACATTCCTTGTATTAAATGAATCGAACCCAACACTATAAAGAGTTTCTGTAATCCCTACGTAGGTACTGGCAATCACAGAGGAATGTTAAACAATAGTCATCAAGTTAATGTTGGTACAAAGTGCATTTACGACATAAAAAGAAATACAAAATCGTCGTAAAGCACCAAGACAAGTTGTCGTAACACTTAAGTGCGAGTAATTGCGTAGGAAGTGATTATTTTGCTATTCAAAAAGGTGTTTCAGATAGTTGTTTTAAATCCATTAACCGTAGAATGTCACACGGTCAATTTTCCAGTAGCTGGTCTCGATCCCCCCCTTATTTTCGTATACGGCCACACACAATGCCCGGGTCACATACAAAAATGAGCTAATAACTATTATCTAAAATAGTTGAACAGGGCGTCAGTGAAAATTATGATTAATATCTGTTTAACTAACGGTGTGTACCGCCGAGAGATTCCGTGATGGGAATCTCTGTTGTTATAAGTGAGTACGACTTTGAAATGGACGTGATTGAAAAACAGTGTCAGATAGCGGGGTTCAGGGTTTTCAAATGAATTTATTTACCATAGCAAGTGATAGTAATACTTAAATATACCGATAATATTTCACAAATATTTGCAATTCAATAGTTGTGTAAAAACTACCCGCTGTTTTTATGGCCGTATTTGTGTTTCACAAACTGGCCCATTGTCTGTTGTAGTCTATAAGCAGTTATTCATAGACAATTATTTACTATCTAAAAGGCGGCGTTAATTAGGTGACGTTTAAAGTGTAGGTTGTATAGCTGTTGATATCTGTTATAGCATTCTGTTCATTCTCTATCATTCACTCATTCACACGTTCACGCAATTTCTTTGTTCCGTGAAATCGTACTTTTTTTATAGTAGTAAAACTAATTCGTAATGGGTTACCGACGTTCATTGCTCATTGAGTCACGCTTTATCGCATTTATTATTTGTCCGTTCTGGATGTTGGCTGTCTCGGTACTAACTCATTACAATTTTTTTTATGGGCTAGGCAAACTAGCAGGCGTGTCAACTGATGGTAAGCAACTAACGCCGTGTATAGACACCTGATACATCGGTGTTGCCAGCCTTTTAATTGGGTTAGGAAAGAGATCGGAAGTGGAATGGGGAGGGGAAAGAGTAAGGGGTTGGGCCTGCGGATACACAACACGACTTGAGCCGCTTTACGTTAATATTTTTAGAGGTCGCGGTATTCCACCGATCGAGCTGGCCCATTTAAGTATTAAGCTTCGTGGCTTTTAAACATACCACAATATAATAAAATTAAATATTTGTATACTATCTAAGTCTATTTTCAATGTTGCTTTTTTATAACGTATTTTAGTGTATCAGTATGTTTTTCGTTCACATATTACTAGCTAAACTATTATATAACTTAAGGAATATTTAGTTGTAATTTTTAAAATAAGCATGAGATGAAATTGCAGATTTATTTCGATTACATTTCTGATGCATGGCGGTTATTTCTACACATTAAAATTAATATGTCTGATGTCTTATTTTTTTGTGTTCAAAAGGGCTGTCGTGACGGAACGGTAGAACAACTTCACGGCACGACGATTACGCAGACAGAATTTAAAATAATTGTGCTCATTTCCGTTTTACATATATGACATGTTAGCAATTATTAAAGCATGTAATACTATCTTGCAAAACTTTTAGTAAAATATTGAATATGAGGTCAGACGGGCAATTTGCAGAGAGCAAGAGTAAGAGCAAGATCCTTTAAGAGCCGGTCCTTAAGTGAGCACAGTGGGAAAGGAGAAGATGGCGGGGTGGGCATCCGGATACTTTTTTCTTCTTTCAAATTTTCTCAACGAACGAAACGGGGCATGTGCCACTGGACGTCGTTATTCTGAGAGGCCGTGATACTTTACAGGTCGAGCTGGCCCATTCATACAGCGAACTGCCTAGTTCTATTACTGATAAAGATATACACTATAAACAAAAAGAGTTCTGTTATTCAATGTAAAACATAACTTCATGCTTTTATGTACTCGAAGGTGTAGGCAGCGGCTGTTAAGCCTCGACTGGCCGAATCGTTACGTCCCAAATGGAATAGATCGCAGAACGTAATACCATACACCGGACACAATGTTGTCAGTCATCGCTATTCATCACACGAAATCGAATTTCGAGAAATCATTGGTGCGTAAGCTCGGAATCGATCCCACTACTTCTGAACGAGAAGCGCTAAGCTCGACCACAGTTGCACCGATACAGTAAATTATTGGAAAATATATTCTATGTAATGTTTACATAAACCATTTCTCGGCATTAGCAGTACCTAGACGACTTCCTTTGAAGTGATATGACTGTTACAAGTTTGTTGGGCGCTGCGTCGGGATACGCGCACTAGGAGGCTGAATCTGCCTTATAGACAGACCCCTGTTTAATAATAGTCTTTGCGTGGAAGATTATCTGTTAGTGTGTCCGCCCAGAGCGTTGGCCGGTAGGTCTGGTAGCTATGTTCACTGTCATTATGCAATTGAAACTTAGTGAATTATTACTGGACTCTGATAAATACCTTCGTAAATAAATAAAGAAATATAGCTGTAAGATATTATGTTGTTACTTCCTACCTTCTATCTAAAATTTTACCTCAATGTATAAATGATGGTAGTTTATTTTCGCGTATGAGGAGTAGGCTTTTATTTTTATTTAATATATGATTGAATATGGAGTTCTTATGATTAATATTTTGTATGTTAATTTTGTTAACGAGTGAAAAACAGCATATTAATAGATAAATACATACAGATTTTATTATATTAAGATGTGTCTGTACAAGAACAAAAAAATACAGTTTATTTTTCCGTTTGAAATATTTGTTTATCTTCATATGTTATGTACCTCATGAAATCTTTTTCGTCGGCACCTGCAAACACCAGTTACTGTTATAAAAGATGATTGCTTGACGAAAGTCTTACAATTTAATTTGATGAAAACGAGAGTTATGGTGTATGAAAGGGAGAAAACCAGAATGGACGCAAGAATAGTGGTCGATGATGATGATGCGGGTGCAGGTGGATGACAGTGTATATCTTGGATGCGCTTTTAGCAGGAATGGTAGGTACACCGCGGATGTAGAAAGAAGAGAGCCATTAGGAAATAGCGTAAATAGAGCGTTGGGCAGATTCCTAGGTGCAAATAACGTTAGCAGAAAAGCCCAGCTAGCAATCCACAATGCGGTACTGATCCCAACGCTAATTTATGGAAGCGAGAGTTGTGTATGGCAGAGTGTGCCTAACAGTAGGATAAAAGCTGTCGAAATGAGGGCACTGCGCAAAATCTGCTGAGTGACTCTCGTTGACCGCGTTGTAAACAAGCTTGTAAGGAAGGAAGTTGGAAGGTGTAAAATTAAGAAAAAGCAAAAGCATGCTCCGATGGTTCCGACATGTAGAAAGAATGGATGACATATTTATTTCCCAGATTTTCGCAAATCATTTTTTTAGTGTTATGAGTGAGGCGTGTAAGAATCGTGCCCTATGGCGCTCTGTTCTCTCTGCCTACCCCGCAAGGGATTTGGCGTGAAGTTATGTATGTATGTATGTATGTATTTTCGCAAATCACATTCATAGCATTAAAATGGATGGATGATGCAAGATTGATTAAGCAGATACTTATACAATGCAAAAGCGAATAGATGTAGGAGTCTAGGACGGCGCGACATACTATATATACCATGGCCAAATAAAAAATATCTGGATGAAGGTCCTTCTTAACACTCCTCCAGAGTACTCATGTACTCTGTCATATAAGTACTCTGATGCATTAGGTGGACAAATTATCATTTAAGCGTGTTTGCTGTAGGTACTCTAATGCAGAATTCAATCAATGATAAAATACGTACAGATTCGTGTGACCCATATAATGTCAATTTACTGCAAATAAATAATCCCATTTCACAGACAAGAGACAATAATTTTCCTATATATCAATTCCTAAAGGGTTTCCTTGGGTTCCATTGCCAACCGATCAGTTATTCCATATAGTTATGTGTGGAGAAAGGCAGTGGGAATTGTAGAACCAGGCACACCGAGACTGCTCTAATTGAATTTATGCAGGATTCCGACCGCCCTGCGACGAAATGGTTTATTACTAATTGATCGAATATTGGGTATTCTGTATATTTTATACGTATATATTGGTGATATAATGGTTTACTACATTATACATATATATCTCGTATGTATGACAGTGAATCTTTAATGGCGTTGAGATGGTTTATCCACGACATCGATACGATCAGATCATTGTTGAATTAACGTGGTTAGTTTTTATAGTTATATTTTGTGCTATTTTCACAATTGCTATGAGTGGTAGAATCAAAAAGTTATTTGTCAATACCTTTATTTGAAATGTAACAAAATGTCCTAGGAAAAAAATTTAAAATTTAATAATAAAAACCCTAATATTATTTAATGCCTTAACAGTTTTGGCTAAAAATTGGTGGAGAGGTAGCTTAGAGCCAGGAATCGCACATAGGATAGGAGAATATGGATAAATTGCGAGTAAAATAAAAAAAAATAAAATTTAATTTTCCCATACATATGATGACTTGACTGATTGACATTACACTTTTATTCAAATGTCAAAATTTGTTGTGTCATGTCACTGTATTATGTTTGAACTTTTGCAATTTATAATTTACATTTAATATAATCATGTAAATATCTGGAAAAGTTATTTTTTAACTAAAAAAACTGTGATGAAATTTAAAATCATGCATTAGTTTGAAGGGAGCATCGTAGAGGCGGTAACATTATCAAGCAAAGGAAAGCCATTTTTGTCTTATGTTGTTGTAGGTTACCACGAAGCAGGTGATGATGATATATCAGTTCAGATGGCATCCACTATAGATGAAAAAGAAGTGGTGAGTCGCCTCTCTCTGATCAGTCCAATTTCCTCATTGTGAAACTCAAGAACGGATCAATAAATTACGAGTACACACATTTCACACAAATTTATCAATTTGTACCGATCCCGCTACTATTCTTCAAAATAAGGAACGGTACTTTTTTGAAGTGTTGTTTTAACCTAGCAACCTGGCGACTAGGATTGATAGGATACTGGAAGAGCACCGCAAAGACCACCAACTATAACAAATTAAGATTAAGACAGTCAGGACAAATTAAGACAGTTTAAGGAGGAGCCAAAACTTTTGACAACATGGATAGTTGGAAAGAGTGACATGTTGTGCCGACCCCACTAGGAGTAGTATAAGGGCAGAAAAATGATGATGAGTAAAAATAGTTATGAATGTTGGCATTAGTCAAATAACTACAATTACAAATTGTAACCATATACGTTATGTGATTTATTTTTGTTGATCTTTTGGGATTGTGTGGCACTTTACTGCTAAGTACGCGGGAACTTTTCTTACTTTAATTAATTAGATATTATGATGACGAGGAGAAGACGATGGAAGTCGCAGTCAATGTAATAAGAGAGAGAGAGAGAGCGAGAGTAGAGCCATCTCACGTGCTAACTGCGCTGATGACTAAAGAGAGATTGATCAGCAGAAGAGTCGTATGGCTATGTCAGAATTGTGTTTTAATATAATTTTATGGAACAACAAACACAGAAACAGCCGCACGACATAATGAAATTAATTAATATTTAGGGTCTCGGTGGTCCAGTGGTCACGCGCCCCGCTTCTAAAGGTCGCGGGTTCGAATCCTGGTTCACACCAATGACTTTTCGAAGTTGTTTTCGGAAGTTAAGTGTGGTAAATATCGATGACTGAAAACTTTGTGCCCGGTATGTCAATAGCTTTGCCACCTATTCCATTAGGGAAGTAAACATAACGGCGAGACGAGGCTTAACAGCCACTGCGTACACCTTCGGGTAGAAAAGGCTTGAAGTTAGGTTATGTTATGTATGTTATTATTAGGCGTCGAAATACAGTTATCTATATACTATTTTCTGTTGTCCCGGACGCAAAGTAAAATTTCCACAATTGAATTGGATCCACCAGCAGTTACTTTATGCTCTTTTGTTTCTGGAATTGAAATGATTCTAAGTATTTCTTGGCCGATCAATATCTATATCTATACTAATAAATAAAATGAGTGAGAGTGTCTGTTTGTCACATTGAAATAACCGCTATACACACCATAATAATTTGTTTTTTTTGGAATTTTTGTCTCTCTGATTGTTCTGGCTAATCTCTCTAATGGCTGGACCGATTGTGACGGGACTTTTTTTGTAAGTAGCTGATGTAATAAGAAGTAACACAAACAACTACTTTTGTTTTAGAAAAAATCTTTTATTTACTCATATAATGCTTTTGAGGTGAAACAAAGTTCGCCGGGTCAGCTAGCATAAAATAATTGATATTTATTCTATACAGCCAATCAGACATTACTTACATGCAAAATAAACAAAGACAAATCCAAATCTAATATTCAAAATATATTTAAAATTAAGTTGTTTTCAATAATATGAACAAAACAAAATAGTAACCAATAAGATCGATGTTGGTCGTGTTCTTATAGAAATAAAAAAAAAAACAACTTAAAAGTTAATTACTAATCACTACAAAGCAAACATTCAATTTACGAGGCGGGCTAATTGCGTTTGGGCCCCGGTACGAAAGACGCCTTTGTAAAAAGTCAGCTAAAAACCGTATCTCAACTTATTTCTTAATTATAGACCAATTCGTGTCGGCGACGCAGGCTATGTGCCAGCCAAGTCTTGGACTTGACCGCGGTACTTATTATAATTTGCATTAAAACCTCCTTATAACAATCACCATAAAGTTTATAATCGATTGAATAGCAAACGATTGTTGTTAAACATTAGTTGGTATCGTCAAATGGTATCTCCAATAATTATACGGTTCGTACAAAAAGGTTATCAGCCTTTTAATGTTATGTATGTTCTTTGCGGAGATCTGCAATATACTAATTCACATGATAAATATTTTGATAAAATACCTTACGGAACAGCTGGGAGTTTAATTCAGTACTGTTTAGTTAATCTTATATATTTTTTTTATTTTTCTTCTAATAATGTTACTATAATTTCCGCGCGAATGAACCGCGAGATGATCCACTTAACATGGATATCATGAGATGTTGAAGTATTTCACTGGACGAGCGGGCCCATACCAAGATTACCAAGATACTAAGTCAGCTTATGTTTTAAGGAGTTTCGTAATAACTAGCTAGCCCTTTACGTAATAAACTGGATCAGTTAGTTGAATATTGACTAAAAGCTATCTGCGATTAAATTTATCACAAAGTAATAAAGAGATTTCACCGCAATATAATATTTGGCACATAAAATAAAAATGTCTACAATTTGATACACTTTTATTAAGACAATTCAATTTTAACACTTTCTCAAATAACCAGTGCGAAATCATAATCATTACACAAGTGTGTTAATGTTTAGAATGAATCATTTTAAATTTACAACTTATCTTCTCTGTGGCTTAGAGGTGGTCGACCACTTCTCTTCTGAATTAAGAAATCCGGGGATCGAATCCTGGCTTCACACCAGTGACCTTTCGGAATTCTTATGTGTTATAATTGGTTATAAATATCAATGACTGGACGACATTGTTCTTGACATAGCTTCCGTCACCTATTGAATTAGTTACGTGAATATTTGGCGAGTTGAGGCTTCACAGCCGCTGCCTACATTTTCGGGTAGAAAAAGGAGTGAATTAAAAAAGAACCGCATTTTATTTGTAATTTTAAAGGAATCTACACAGCGGCATTATGCCGTCGTTCAAAACCGTCCTTGTATACGATATAATTGAACAAGCGCATCTTTACAGAACAACTGCTACATATATAATCGTATACATTTAACTATATCACGAAACTCTTATTAATTTGATGTTGTTTTAATTTTATAAGGGGCGGCACATTGTGTTGTGGCGTGTTTATCCTGGACCACTGAAGCCATTTGTCGCCATGAAATCATTTGAGTGACAAACAATAAGGTGGTACTGACATAATGTTGTGCCCCGGCTCTACCTCGACATGGAACCTCTTGTGTTCTCGTCTGCCGACTGCTAAGCATTACTTCTGTTATGCTTTACGATCCGGTTAGCTGGTTAACTCGTCCCTAAAAGGGTTCTCCAGCTGAATATAATAGATTGTAATTGTGTTCTCATAAGCGGTGCTTGTACGGTTTCTGCATGTGACCACGATTGAGTCAACGATACATGGGTAAAGCAAAGTAATTGACGTTTACTATGTTCTAGCTCATTGTTGTATGGATGATATGTGTCAAGGCCTACTTAGGTATGTAGGAGGAATACACTAACAATGGAACACGAGAATGTTTCAAATTCTGCAATAATCTTACATGCTTGATTAACCTCTTCGCTTCGGAATCAAGCAATCTTTTTTTACTTCTTTGGAAGTTGTGTATGATTAATATTGATGACTATCGACATTATGCCTGGTGCATTGCTAGGTCTTGTTATCTGTTCCTTTCAGAACGTAAATATCAGAATCGAATCTTAACATCCGCTGCCTACACCTCAGTGTAGAAAAAGGATTGAAGCTTAAAAGAAAAAGCATAGGTATTCATTCTAATATTGCTACTATTAATCTATAGTATATTAGTACAATTTTCAATTTTAAAAAGATTGAAACTTGTACTACGGCTAACGACTAACATCAGGGGTCTTCATTAGAATCACATAACATAGATATTACTATTTTAAATATGAATAATAATTTTAAAAAGTTGAGTAACTGAAAATACTGTTAGACGAGCCCGAGAGCGTCATGCCATGCGAGTGTTGCGTGTCACAGATCGATTTACACAAACTTTTACGGTTTTTTATTTATTTTTTGTCAACTACTAAAACCACAGCTACTGTCTTGTTACCTGTCATGACGTTTTTTTATTTAGGCATATTTTTAATCTTTTTTTTATCCAAGGAGGCCCGCGACGAAAGAATTTCTAAATTACCAGCCAGCAATTTTCAAATTGAGAATATGATAATTGTAGAAAAATTATGGGGTTCGAGTCTCATCCTGTTCGTGTAGTTTGTTTAAAGTAAAGCACTTTAGTCGAGTTTCAAACGGTTTTGTTGATCTAGTAGGTAACTATAAGGTGTAATTGTCGTGGTCTTGTGGGAGCATTGCGCTCACATCCGTGTGTGATCTTATATATTATAGCGTTTATCTTTGACTTGCACAGAGTAGATAAACCATCTTAATAGACCTAGATATACCTTCATTATTTCAATATCTTAGGGTGGGGTTCGTTTTTTTTCTGGACGGTATTATTTATGGCCATGGAAGGTGACGGGCTTGTAGTCATCCCTGGTGTTGTTCACTCAGCAATGAATATCATAAATAACTTTTTCTAGCTTTTAGAAATGTCTTTCAACTTTTAAACCAACACAAACGGTTTCTTTCTCAACTCGAATTTTTTGAATTTAACTTCACTTCACTTTGAATTTAAGTATCATATTGTAAAGTAGATATCAAATTTAGTCTTTGGTACTTGGCTGTTTATAGTGACTAAATTACCCACGGACTTGCCGAAGACTTTCCGAATGGTTGTGTAAAATTTGCATATTTTTGAAAAGGTTTTTTTTCAAATATACATAGACAATACATGTAGTGTTACAG
Organism: Euproctis similis; assembly: GCA_905147225.2. Classification (NCBI taxonomy): domain Eukaryota; kingdom Metazoa; phylum Arthropoda; class Insecta; order Lepidoptera; family Erebidae; genus Euproctis; species Euproctis similis. Next base: position 14,434,556 of record LR990105.1, read on the forward strand.
TTGCGCTGCCGGCCTTTAAGGGACTAGAATGGGAAAGGAAGAGGGAAGGGGAGTGGGCCTCCGGATACCTCTCTAACCGAACGAAACACAGCATGAACCATTTTACGTCGATACTCTGAGAGGCTCGAGCCCGCCCAATCATGTAGCGAACTGCGTGAGTGCTGTGGAATTAAATAATTAAAAGGATACAGGCTTACAGTTAAAAGGTATCACCTAAAACACCACGCCAAACAACATCTGATAATGGTTGCTGTATTTCATAGTGTTGCTAATATCTTCAATTTTTCCTAGAACATGCAAATGTATACGTAGTCACTTGCTATGCTTTAGTCTAATAACAAAGCATGTTTCTTAGAAGCATTACCGTAGTGTAGATACTAAGAATAATTACAAGTTTATTATTGGTGTGAACAACTGGCAATGTAATTCTATCTCGTACACCTGGTACTTGCACCGTTAGTAGATGTCAATACAAGGAGGTAGCCCAAGGTTATCTTTACGAAGCGTGGGAAGAAAGATATTTTAGTAATATAGAAGACATCGGATTCAATAAGGCATATGCAAGAGTGATTAAGCAGATATACACTTTTTTACACAGACACATTTCCATGACTCAACTTCTAATTGAGTCATGGAAATGTGTGTACTTACGGAAAGTAATGTCAGGAGCCCCAAAAACCAATGAGCCACTATGACAAGAGAAAAGCAACGATGAAAAGTCGAAGAAGCGAGTGTGGGCAGTACAAATCGTGCCTTGCGCACTATGCTCCCTGCCGACCCTGTTAAGGGGATTAGCGCCAATGTATGTATGTACATGTAGGCCTTCAGCCATCGCATCCATTTACCATTTTCGCATTTTTTTTATGGAATCATTTATCACAGAAATTGTCATGGTTGGCGATTGGCACCGCCTTACAGAATGACTACTTTCTGGAATATAATTTTGCTATAACTTCTGTAATAGGTACTATGATGATACTATACTCGAAACTATCTCGTATATAAAGTTTATTTTCAACTTATAAACAGTAGTTTTAATCCTGAGAAGAAGAAAACCTTAACGAAGGCGTTAATCCGATGTCACAACTGACACCACCTACTGAGCAACCGGATAAGAATCTTAATGAAAATCATTAATTTAAGCTTTTTGTTCCTATGGCCGTTTATATGACCCGGAGTGCATTGAAGCGTTAATTGAATTAAGGAGTTGTTGTTGTGGACGCAGAGCAGAACGATCTGAACGAGTGATGGCACGTAGCGATTTGTCACAGACGAGGATCGTGGACGCTCCCGTGGTTTACGATTTACGCTATAGCTATGTAAGACTATCCCGTTCGTATCCGGTCAATCGTACATTCACTACTCATTCACTAATCGAACCAGTACCGAATATCACCTTACACCATTCATCACGAAATCGATCGAAAAAAAAACCTCACGTTGAGATATCGATTTCACAGACACGTCCCCCATTTTGTTAGGTTATGGTAGTCAGCTTTAGTTCTTAAATTTAACGGCTGTATAGTTTTAAATATTTTCATCACTTCCTTTGTATCTAAACAACTTAATAAGTTCAGATTTTAATTATATAATTCAATACGTCCAAGATGACTCGAAAAATATTGCGGGAAGCTATAAAATATATCTATATTGTATTTATTTATTTATTTGTACAAGGAAGCTGGCTCCGTCTAAATGAATAAAATTGATTGCTTAAACAAACTGGGCGCCCAAATATTCAAGCATCACAATAAATAAGGGGTTTTAAAGAAAGAAAAAAAAGTAATAAAAGGTGGCCTCTGGATGGACGTCGGGAAGCGCGGGCGGCTGGCGAGGTACCCGAGGCACGGTCAGACCGGACCGACCTTGACGTGCTCCGTAAGACAAGTCGATTTTATTATTTGTTTATACACAACTCTACCTGTTCCCGACGCCAGCCGCGCCATTCCACAACGTACTCCGAGAAAGTATTACGCTTATGCATGCTAGCAACGACCAGCCGCATCATAGACTTCGCGTCTTTTTGAATAAATACTTTTTTGATTGTTAAAAAAATATTTTTCCTTTTTATATCACTATATTATTGTCATTCAAAAATAGAATGTATGTGAGACAATGGATGCAATTATGATCATTCGAATTTCGAACTTAAAACTGAAAAAATAAATTTTATAAGTGGCATATATTAAAACACAGACGTCACTACATTAATTAACTATGTACTACAATGCAAATCTTAAAAAAAATTAACGCGAAATCCAACGGGCACAGGTAATCTTCAGAAGATATAAAAAAAGATAACTATGAACTTTATGATATTTGAGGAAATAGTTTGAAATGCACAGAAGCCGGTCGTACGTATCTAAAGGCTATAAAAATATTTCACCGCGGTGATCAGCTTCTCGCTACCTGATAAGGATACGCGGTCATTTGTTAATAGTAGTCTCGTGGTGTACGGCGCAACCTGGACTCGATTCACGATCCAAAGACAATTTATTTCAATATATAAACCACTGTCAGTATTATCTTCATAATGTGTTTCGGGACACGTGATTTAGATACGAAACTCTAAAGCCTAAAACGACTCCGAGATTTTTTTGGTCGTCCTTTCACTCTCGTAATTTAAACGAACCAAATTTGGATAAAACCCTAATACACACAAACAATATCGATACAGACAAAAACAGAGATGTGAGACGCTTTCACAGGAGTTTGGTGTGCGACATGACAGTATAATTGACAAAAAAACCCTGCTCAGTAATAAATGGCATCCAGAGAGGCTAAACCTTTTTTTTTGTCTTCATAAATATTACTCGATAGGAGTGCTTCGTGACCTCTGTTTAAAATCACTGTTGCGATTACGTCCAGTGATTTAGACGGCTATTACCGGGTCGACTCCAGTCTCCACAGATGGGTGGTTGAATTACAGTCATCCCGTTCGCTTTGTTTTGATATTGTATAGACGTTAGTCTCTACAATAATTATGAGATCATGTTTTTGTAGTTGTGTATTTGATTTAGAACTATTCGAAGTCTCAATTATGAATCATCGATTATATCGTTCGTATCGGCGGAGTTATGTGAGACGGTCCACTATCATCATCGTTTTCCTTGGTGCCTGAGAGAGTTTGTTAACCTTGAGTCAATCGTTCTGTAACTATAAATTTTATTTATAAATAAAAATAATAAAGATCGATTTATTTTTTTATGGCATAGGGGTGCAAACCCATGGACAACATGTATAGTGTTACAGTTGCGTTGCCGGCCTTTAAGATGGGATAGGAAAGGGGTCTGAAGTGAGATAGGACGGGAGATAGGACGGGAGAGAGGAAGGGTTGGGGCTTCCGGGCTTCGCTCACCGAGCGAAACACAGCTTGAGCCACTTTACATCGATATTTTGAGAGGCCGTGATATTTCATTGGTCGAGCCGGTCCATTTATTGAACTAAACAGGATGGCTCCCCAACTGCAAAAGTTGTAGTTAATAATTAGACTATTGATTTTGAAAATATTTTAGTTCGGAGTAAAGAACTAGCTTACTTCAACTGCTAAAGGTATAGAGTTGCTTGACGGCTATCGATTTTTTTATTTGAGTAAATAAATTAATGGATATTACACCAATTTATATGGAATTTTCTGAGGAATTCATATAGCCAAGAGTTAAATTGTTATTCCATTAGCTGTGCGAAGTTCGCAGTGTAATGTGTGCACCGCTCAATGCAGAACAAACGAGTGACGGTTCGCGTGACCACTTCGCCACGACGTGCCCTCACCATCCAGCGCTCTTCGCCGACATTCACACGATACATTTTAACATTTCATACAACAAAAATAGAAGCCATTTTTGTTTGGAACATGGAACCTTAAACATTCGAAGAATGCGAATATTGCTTCGACACTGTTTTGACAGTAAACCCCTTAGGTGTGTTAGGAGAAAAAAGTCACATATTTTAGGTCTCCAGAATCTAGATAACTATGACAGTATTTATTATTCACAGTTAAAAAAGCAACGAAATGATTATGTGATCAATTTTACGAGACAGTTGTAAACCTGCGACCACAGCGGATTTTAATACCGCTACTGTTGAATGATCCATCTATATTTTCGAATATAAAGGTTATACGAGTATGTCTATGTGCCGAAAAATCAATCAATACCCATGAAATTTACGAGGTAGATAAAATTTAATTTTATGTTTTATTGATATGTGTGCGGTCATTCGTACGTGTGCTAGTGTGTGTGCGTGTGTGTGTATGTACACAATAATTATGCGGCGCGGGCGCAGCGCTGGTGGTCCGACTGCCCTCTTACTATAAGTAGAGAAAATCCTCATGCATTTTTAGAACTTACTACAGTCGGAGTTATTCGGTAAAAAATCAACTATTGCTATAAAATTGAGCTTAGAATAATGTATTCGTTGTTTAATGTTTAATGTTTAAAAAGTTCCAACTTATATTATGCGATGTCTTTATTTCTCGTTTGTGGATTCGATCCTCGGTTACGCCCTTGACTGCTATGGTTTAACATTTAAAACTAATATAGATAAACTGCTTGCCTTACAAATTAGATTTCTGAAATTATTAGTCGATAAGAAAACGTTATCAAGATTTAAAAACGATTACTCAAAATTATATAACAAATGCCAAATTTTACCCGTGACACTGAAACACAAATTCTTATTAGCTGTAAACAACCATGGCAGACAGGAGCTTAATCTTGTTAAGATACAGAACAAGCACAACACTCGGTCGATGACTGCTGGCATGTTTGGTGTACCTAAAGTGTTAAACTACTACGATGACCGAACATTAAAAAAACGTATTCCGTACCTGCTAAACAGTTTGCCGACGGACATACGAGCAGAGAATGATCGGCAGCTATTTAGAAATAAGTTAAGGACTTACTATATTAAGCAATTGTAATGTTATCTCATGTCTTGTGTTTTATGTAATGTATTCTGATGTTACGTGTTTTATGTAATGTGATGAGCTGATCCCACAGACAAACCAATGTATATGGTTTTGTGGGACTCTGTATAATAAATGTAAAATAGTAAATTTAATAATAAAAAAAAAAAAAAAAAAAAAAAAAAAAAAAATACTATTATCGGGTTCGAATCCTGGCTCACACCGATGATTTTACGAAATTGTTTTTGGAAGTTATTTGTAATAAATATCGATGACTGAAAACTTTGTACTCGGTATGGCAATAGGTTCACCATCTATACCATTTGGCACGTAAACATAACGGCGAGACGAGGCTTAACAGCCGCTACCTACACCTTCGGGTAGAAAAGGCGTTAAGTTATGTTATATTTAATACTATTTTTGAATATGTTGATTGTATAGTAAATGTTGTACGGTTAAAGGTAAGTGTGAGAATTTCTCAGACGTTCTTCGGCGTGATTGAAGAGTATAGCGTCCATGGTCCACGTCGATAGTGGGCTACGGTCTCTTTGTCTAGTTTTATTTGCCTGTCACTCAAACCGTCTCACTTGGACGTGCTCTAAGAGTATGACAATGTACACCATTGTCAGCGGCTTTAGCCCAAGCCTTTACAACAGTAAATTTCGTTGTCATGCATAAAAACATGTGTTTATATGGAACACTAAGACTGATTTAATTATATTGTTCGCGGACATTGGTTAGTATCAAAGTATCTTTGCAATATGCAATTAGCTTGAAGATTAATTTTCTATGCATATTCCAATTTTAATATAACTTCACGCCTTTTTCTACCCGAAGGTGTAGGCAGCGGCTGTTAAGCCCCGTCTCGCCGTTATGTTTACGTCCCAAATGGAATGGGTGGCGAACCTATTGCCATACCGGGAACAAAGTTGTCAGTCATCGATATTTATTACACGTCTTCCGAAAATTTCGAAAAGTCATTGGTGTGTGCCAATTTTAACTTTACTTTACTTTATAATTATTGTTATTATAGAAATATTTTTTATGGATCCCATCCCTGGGGTAAATGAGCTAGTAGGTAAGCAACTACTCACCGTCTATGAACACCGCGGTGAGTTGCCGTCCTTTAAGAGAGGGGCGAAAAGGAAAGGGAAAGGTGATTGGGCTTCCGGATACCTCTCTCACCAAACGAATCGCGGCACGAGCCACTTCACGCCGATATTCCGAGAGGTCGTCGTGTTTCACCGGTCGACCAGGCCCATTCATGTAGCAAAATGCAAGACTCTACCACTGTTGAAGAAATTATGCGAGTAGCTACATTTATTCCGTAGATTATAGAAGTATTTAATAATATTCCTTTAAGACAGTTTAAGCTTATATTAATACATAAATCGATGACTTCATGGTTTAACACACTCCCTTCCGATGGAGAGGTGGTCTTTTGGAAAATGTTTTCGGAAGTTTTGAAAGTTCAATAACAATTATTGACAATAATGCAATAAGCACCGTTAACAACTCCATGGAACCGAAACCAGTTTTTTTTTAATTCTCGATGTGTCGAAGAAGCAATTAAGTGATTAAGGAAGACGTACATACATACATACATACACATACATATAACTTCACGGCAAATCCCTTGCGGGGTAGGTATAAGGTGCGATTCTTACACGCCTCACTCGCTTCGTCGACTTTCATAACTCTTTTCATGCACGCGCGTCGACTTTTAAGGCTCCTAAAATCACCTTCCTCTAGAACACGTTTTATTCACACGGTCATGGAATGTGTGTCTTGGCCGTCCTCGACTGCTACATCCATCCGCTTTTGCATTGTATATCTGCTTAGTCAATCTGGCATCATCCATTTTTTCTACATGTCCCAACCATCGGAGCATGCCCTTTCTAAGTAAGGAAGGCGTGTTTCTATATTTCATCCAAATAAGATATAGTATAGTAAAATAAAAGAAAAAAAGCTCTCTAATTGGCTAACTGTCGTAAGTAACATTTCAAAAGCAATAATTAATAATATTGTAATAATAATGTAGAGTGGTAGAGCCAAGCAGTTCGCTGTATGAATGGGCCGGCTCGACCGGTGAAATACCACCACCTCTCAGAAGATCGACGTAAAGTGGCTCATGCCGCGTTTCGTTCGGTGAGAGAGGTACCCGGAGGCCCATCCCCCTTCCCCATCCCTTCCTATCCTACTCCTTTAAAGGTTGGCAACGCAACTGTAACACTATATGTGTTGCAGGTGTCCATGGGCGGCGTTGGTCACTTAACATCAGGTGACACGCCTGCTCGTTTGCCCTCCTATCCCATAAAAAAAAAATTGAGTCGTATAGTACCTAATTTAAAGCAAATTGTTACTTTATTACTAATAAAAAGATGTTATAAAATTTAATAACATATATGATTATTTTCATGGTTTTACGGTAATGTAATACCGGTTTTTGGACTGTTTTTGGACCATTTAAATATTTTATATAATCTACATTTTAATGTCATACTTTGTTAATTAATTTTATGTACCATATACTTACCGAATAAGTAAGTACATACTTAAATAAAGATAAACAGACATATTAAAAATTTAAAATTATTGCAATGGTGTTTTGTCAGTTTAATAAATGTATAACCGTCGGTGATATATTTTATACAATGTAAGTTTTATTACATTATAAAAACATAATAAATATTTTTTTTTCTTAAATTTTGTACATTAAGAGCAGTATCAATATAGTTCTGAGCAGGAAGTAGGTATTTTAATAATTATTTATAATATTCCTTATTATATAATAAATGTTTGCAATAATATAATTTAAATGTATAAGTTATACAGAATTTACGAAATACTAATAATAATAAATTGTTATAAATTTATTAGTTTTTGCAACAGCATCAACATTAATAATAAATCTGTCACTTCACAACATGCACTGCCAAAATCAAAATTCCTTTTTCAAATTTTTTTACCGCCCAACCCGTTAGAGCCCTTTGTCTTTAACTGCCGAAATTTCGCAATGTCAATAGAATCTTTCAAAGTACATATTTATTTGCAGTAATAAATAAATCCCATTACCCGTTTACTGAACTAACGGTTTTTTGAGTTTGAACATTATTGTCGGTTCCGAAAGACCTTTTTTTTCTTTTGTTTATTGCCGTTGTTTAGATATTTGCAACTCTTTTGCAAACCCTTGGCTATAACTGTATTTAAGGGTTCGTTAAAGAGTTGTAATTGTACGCCTGTGTAAAGTTTTATTGCCTTTTTATTTAAATATTTTACTCGTGCTTTCCGTAGAAGTTCATTGTCAAATGATATTTTACAATATACAATTTTGCTTGTTTTACACATGCAATGATATAATGTTATGCATTGTTAGTTGTCTGTTTTTAGGTGAATATAAAAGGTTAGTAAAATTACTTTCCAATCAAGGAAACAGCAGCCACGTTAAATAATATTTTTAAAATTAATACGGTTCCCTCATAGCTGACATTTAACAATTTGCAAACACGAATCAACTTGATTAATAATTTATTGAAAAAAAGTAATTGTTTCAAGACAATTACCTTAGGAACATATAGCTAATACGTTGACGGCCTCGTGACGCATTGCTTAAATTACCGGTTACGGCAATGAGGTCGGGGGTTCGATTCCCACCCGAGCACAAATATTTGTGACAAACATGAATATTTGTTATCAGTGGCGTCTGGGTGTTTTTCTATGTATTATATGTATGAATGTCAACGAAGCGAGTGAGGCGTGTAAGAATCGTGCCCTATGGCGCTCTGTTCTCTCTGCCTACCCCGCAAGGGATTTGGCGTGAAGTTATGTATCTATGTATGTATGTATATGTATGAATTTACAAAAAAAAAGTATATATTATGTATTAATATCCGTATCCATAATACAAGCATTTAGTTGCTTAGCTTGGAACTAGAGGGCGCTGTGTGTATTGTGTTCAAGATATTATTATTATTCATTATTAATAAAAATACGCTGCACTTGCATAGACGTAAATATACAACAGCAAAATTTTCATAATGAACCGTTTTTTTATAGTAAAAATAAATGTGATTAGAACTATCACTTTTTTAGATCAGCAAAAGAAAGAAAAACTAAATAATAATATGTGACATTGCTCCCGAAGCATGACATCTTCGTACAGCCAGACCCCATTTCTCCTTCCCGCTCTTAACTTCCAACACATTCAGCACGTACACAAACATTCTGGTTCATAAGAAAAATAAAACCCAAGCTTTGTATTATCGTACAGTTTTTTCAAACATCCCCGAGCTTTACTCTTCGTGTTGACATTAGACGCTTCATTAGGTTTATACCTACTGAGCCAGTGTATACCTTTGACAATGCTTCTGCATACAACGATTTCATATAGATATCCGTATGCACCTCTATGTAGATTAACTGTTATTTTCTTTTCTTTTATTAAAAACAAAACATCTCAACTAGTTATCTTGCATATATTTAAAGCAATGTTTGTTTTGTTTATTAATTTCATATGTACTAGTAATTTCCATGTCGGTGCAACGCATTAGCATTTCAAGTTGGTACACGTTAAGTGCTTCAGGTCGGGGGCTGCAATTACGCAAACAATATAATAGCATGGTGTCAGCTCTGGCTGATGCGTGTACAGGTTTATTTATTGCCATATATGGCTGGGAATAACAAAATGTCAAGTTTTCTTCTGTGTTCGGATTATTCTGTCGTATTTGTTCTGTGTTTTGTTCACCAGGCTGTTACTATTCTACATAATACTATAAATATGCGACGCCACGGGAAAAAATCACTAAACTAACTTTAGGAAGCAATTTCGTCACAACGAAGTGAGTATTATTCGGACACCGTTTATAAAACTGCTGACATGTTGTACGAAAACCGGATTGATGTGAACAGCTTCTTTTCAGAACTTGTCTAAAGAATTAGCTCCATTTTTAGACATTGCTTCTACCTATTTATTATTTCTAATAACGATACCCCGAAATGAATCATGTCATAAATGACAACGCTAAGATGAATGGTGTCCAGTTTGGTCACACTACATTTACAGACATCCGAGGTCTTATCCTATACAAGTTTTGTTTTTTAAAGTACATTATCATTTCCAAGGAGGCCGACTATGTATCCTCATTCAAGTTTTTTTTTCTAAATTTTAGCGTATCACGAAGACAAATCTCATACCGTACCCTAGTCGGTCTCGCTTACAACGGCTGCTTTATTATTTCCACAAAGGACGTAATAACCATATCCAATAGCGTTTCTCTACTGTGTTGCATACATATAAATGAAGTTTGATGATACACCATGGACTCTATTTGATATTCAAATGTTCAGAAATGCATTTTATTCTTCAGGGTGCGAAGTTCCAACGAATATGAATGTAACTAAATCTATCAATTATTGTTTCAGGTCTATCTGATATTCTAATTCATGTAACGTCAATTTCCTGTATCCATTGCTGTCTTTTATCTCCTTGTTTTAAGTATCAGCATAATACATTAATTATGTTCTGATATTCTTTAGCAAAATCACTATCAACATAACAATCTAATCTCTAGGAAATGTTTCTATCTGAATAGGTTAATTTAATATGTTCGTAAGGAATCGTTTATCATTTTGTATATCAGGTTATAAAGTTAATGGGTTCCAATGAAATGCTCATTATAATTGTGTAGATAATATTTTATATATGCGATGTTTGTTAGAGCAGGTAGACTTCACTGTACGTGAATGGTCTGGTTCACTCTGATGCTACGTGAGGGGCATAGGAACTATACAAAACGACCCCGCACATAATTTTAGAGGTCCCGTCCTTTGTATTGCTCTCGTCATTGTTATTAAAGTAATCACGGTCGCCCTCCATCATGCACCAATCGAAACATTATGGGACTTAAACAAAAGAAATCAAGAGGAATTCAATGAAAAGCCATTATGTCGCCGCGGAGGGCCACTCCATGTGCTGTTGTCTCAATATTTTCCTTAGTGTATTGGATAGAGTTGACATGTCATTCGTTCCCTTACGGTCGTTCAAAAACACCGCTTTGAATTTTGAAGGGCTCTCGATAATGGCCCATATTTACTGTCTTTTTTATGATGTGGTTTATTATGATGTGGTTTAAGCGTTGAATTATTGAATTTTTTGTAAATAAATACACACTTTGATGATTGTCACAGTTCAGAGGGAAATTAAACTCTATCTATAGAAATAAATATAATGTCTATTTATAAAAGTCCAGTTGCTCCAGTGATCGAGCTCCTCTCTTCTCATTTAGAAGTTATGGGATCGATTCTAGACTCACAATAAAGATTTTTAGGAATTCTTTTCGATAGTTATGTGTGATAAATATCTATGACTGACAACTTTGTGCCCCGTGTATGGTAGTAGGTTCCGCCAGCTATTCCAGTTGGGTCGTAACGATTTTACAAGTCGAGGATTACAGATGCTTACATCTGCGAGTAGAAATGTGTATATGTTATGTTATGTGTATATAGCAGCGTTAGAGCACACGGCTTCTGATCCAGAGGTCCGGGTTCCAATCCTGACACCGGCTCACAACAATGACTGTTCGAAATTGTTTTCGGAAGTTAAGTGTAATAAATATCGATGACTGAAAACTTTGTGCCCGGTATGGCAATAGGTTCGCCACCTATTCCATTTGGGACGTAAACATAACGGCGAGACGAGGTTTAACAGCCGTTGCCTACAGCTTCGGGTAACAAAAGGCGTGAAGTTCTGTTTATGTTTATGTGTATATGTCTTAGTTTTGCGTACGATTTTTTGATTAATTAATTAAATAAGTAACAGCTTGACTGCAAACAAAAAATTAACTCCTAACTAATTTCACCACTGTAGGGATGCTAAGATATTCTCAGCGTTTTCTTAATTTCAGGGTTGTGGTCATATTTAGACGCTACAAAATAAAAATATTACTAATAATCAATAAATTGAAAACATATCCAGTTATTTATATTAAAAACAAGCGATAGTTTTGTCACAACAAGAGATCGAAATATCTTTTATCCTCTTAAACAAAATTAAACCTCTTACGACCATGCAATATACTAAGATTATGTAAGGATTCATTGAAAAATGCCTTTAATAGCGGCCGTCGTTCCGGGGATTTTGATATTATGTGACACATTTCATTGAGACGAAGTGTTGTGATCTGATAGACGTCTTATAAGAAGGTAGTCGGCACTTTCATTTGCCATTAGATGAATTTCAATATTATCATAAAACTTTTTCATCGGATAGAAGGTAAACAAGTAGGCGTGTTGCCATCAGGCCAAACTGTCACACTATCTGTATTTCAGGCGTCCATGGGCGGCGCTAGTTGCTTACCATCAGGTAAGCAACTAGCGCCGCCCATGGACACCTGAAATACAGATAGTGTGACAGTTTCGTTGCCTGCCTTTAAAATGAGATGGTGTCTGGCCTGGTATTTCACCGATCGAGTCGGCCCAGTGAAGCAGGGAACTACGTGGCTCTACCGCTGTTAAACTCTGGTTTTATGACCGGCCGCCTGCCTGGCGTCAACTCTCCTTGGGAACATTTTCGTTGGTGGTTTATCCCCGACCAGAAATGTACACAATATGTCATCCCAGTATCAAATAAGTATGTTATTTGATTAGTAATCCTAGCGTCTTCTAAACCACTAAACATTCTAGTCAAGCTAAACACGAAAAATGCGGTAAAAACGAAATAATATCTTAAACTTTATAAATAATCGTGTTTACATTGCTCCCATTAGAAGCAACATAATTTAATTAGGCTGATTTACTCACGTACAAAACAACAAAAAAAAGGAACAATTAATCTTATCAAAATATCTCAACAGGCAAAGAGGTCTAATTTACTGTGTTGGTTTTGTTCATTGGATACTTATCTAGATTTAACGGTAGACTATTTTGAACATTCCAAATTATTCTGAATACCTTCTGTAAAGAATAATAGTTTAATAAAATGTTAAGTATATACACAAGTCGAAGCTTCGGATTTAAATGGAATGGTCTTGTTTAGAAACTCATAAGAATATTGTATATATATAAACCAAGTTACAACAAAAATGCCATTCGTTGTTGAGCACGGGGAATGCTTTGAGGCAACTATACTCGTAAATTTGAACGTAGCAATTCGAGATTGTATCATTGTAGACAATTTAGTCTTTCCAGTTATGTTTTATTGCCTTTTTTTTGGGGGGAATAGTTAGGTAAATATAGCGTGTTTTTCAAATCAATCGTTTTTCAAATTTAATGAAGCAGGAATTTGAGCCAATATCGTACCTTAAACTGTGTGTATAATCGACTATATTTGAATAAGTCCAAATTGTACTTTTTCTATTTAATATACGAAGATATAGGCAGCGGTATTTTTTGTTCCTAAGATAATGAAATAATTAAATTGAACAAGATCAAAGTTATCTCTAATTTCTATGTCATTCAAGTACCAGTAACTGGGGATCGATCTTGTTGATCACTATGTTTATCTAGGACAAACTATTTAACTTGGTAGAGCCAACTAAGAGAAAGAGGTTAACCGATAAATCCAACTGAGCTTGGCAGTGGACAGCATTCGGGACGATAAGGCATATTCTCTAATTCCAAGGTCTATGACCAGTGTGTGCCACCAGCAACTACATACGGAACAGAAACATGGTCTTCGAATGGACCGATGACCTAATAAAAACAGCAGTCAGTCGTTGGATGCAAGTGGCACAAGACCGGGAGTTATGGCGTGCTAAGGGGGTGGCCTATGTTCAGCAGTGGCTCATGAATTGTGGCTTATGTAACGTGTTATTTATTGAATATAATGTATTTTTACGCAAAAATAATAAAAAAAAACATTAATTTTTGTCACTTCTTGTCTGTTTAAACTATAAGTATGTGAAATTTCGTACTCCTCCGTCCGCCCAATTTTCGTAAGAAGAGATCAAAAGTTTTCGTTGCCCGTATTAATTTGAAACTCTGAGTGAAGTTCCAAATAATATTACATATTAAAAAAAAAACTACTAGGAGTTGAACTGTTAGGAACAATACTTAGAGTTAAAATACCTTTTTTTATATTGATTCTAAGTAATTAGAATCAATATAAGAAAATTAAACAATAGTAAATATTTGCGTGTCTCACAAAACAATTCGGCAAGGGAATCGTGACTCATCTATTATTGCGAAAGCTACCAAAAAGGGTTGTCTGCAAATGGAAAGGTTTTTAGAAAGACCACTCACTATTTGTATTACTATTTACGAGTGTGCGACAACCCTTTTATTTTCTTACTTTGGAACAATGACATTTAACTGTTAAACGTCTATTACTGTTTATATTCTTTGAATGGCAAATATAAAAATAAAATTCAGCAGTATTTTGTTAAGATTCGCATGACAATTGTATTCTTATATGTATTGTGTCTATTAGTGAAATTGTATTCCGTTGTTTACAGAAAAGCGTATAAATAATTTATAAACGTGTTTCAAGACGTGTTTTATTAAGTCTATGTCATTTTTAAAGTGTTAAAATTATTGCCTTTTATTATTGTTAAATGCTCGTAAACGGTATTTTAACATAAAAGCTATACGACATTTATTGTGATCTGCTATTTATTGCCATTTATTTCTATTCTGTATTTTGATGGATTTATTTATTGTTTTTGATATGTCTACAAACCTGTTAGCACTTGTGTTACAACATTTTGTTCATTGTTTTTAATAAATTATAGTATAATTATTATACCAACCACTAATTTACAATTTAGAACGCTTATGTGGTTTCGTTTCAATTAATTTAAACGTTGGTTATTAATATCAAGATGTATAACTATAATTAATAATATTAATTTAAGTTTAATATTTAAGTAAACAATCAAAATAATATTTATACATTCTTTCCAGTTTATTCAACTTATTTTTTTCTGATTAGCATGTTCCGATGGGTCGGACATGTAGAGAGAATGGATGATGCAAGATTGACTAAGCAGATATACAATGCAAAAGTGTTTGAATGTAGGAGTCGAGGACGGCCAAGATACACATTCCATGACCAAATAGAAAGCGTTCTGGAGGAAGGTGATGTCAGGAGCCTCAAAAATCGACGCGCGTGCATGAAATGAGTTATGATAGTCAACGAAGCGAGTGAGGTGTGTAAGAATCATGCCTTATGGCGCTCCGTTCTCTCTGCCTACCCCGCAAGGGATTTGGCGTATGTGTATGTATTTTTTCTGATGGTCACAGCTTATATTCTCACAGATATCTAATTGCGTATGAGTTATATGTACGAAGGGCTATTATTGTTATTTTATTAGATAGAAAATATTGTTTTTTAAAGTTTTATAGTCTCTACAAATGTTCTTGAGCAAATCTGAAGAAAGAAGCAATTAAATCTTGACTTGTTGAATTATATGGGTCTTTTTAGAGATTAATGTCGTGCACAATTTTGATAGTTATGAATATTAAATACATTTAACTTTCTTATAGTCATTGGGCATTGGTTGCATCGGGATTTGGACAAAACAAAATCAAATAAAAAAATATTACAAATTCAAAATCAAATTTTAAACAAAGAGACATCAACCATTCACCATGAAAAGGATATTAATATGCATGTTATCTAATATATAAAATTCTCGAGTCTAGATGTGCGTAATTGAACTCCTCCGAAACGGCTTGACCGATTCTCATGAAATTTTATGTGCGTGTCGGGTAGGTCTGAGAATAGGACAACATCTATTTTTCATCCCCCTAAATCACAAGGGTAACTCACCCCTCAATATTTTTTTTTAATTTTACGACATATTTCTGTTTCTTATTTTTTTTATAAAACGGGATACAAAAATACATACAACCCTAAATTTTCAACCCCTTACGATTAACCCCTATTTTTTAAATTATATTTTTCGGCAAGACAACGTTTGCTGGGTCAGCTAGTATTATATAAAAATTTTGAAACTGTCATTACATTTGACATGATTATCAAGACATCACTAAATTCAGTCTAGATTAGAACAAAAAACAACATCAAATTGTTTACAATTCTTTAGTTTTTTGTGTCCACAATGATTGTCTATCACTTAGTATATTATATGTAAGCAATGTGAACATCTTAAAAGTGATATCTATAGGATGGCTGTCTTACGATATCTAAGGCTTTAATCAAAACATGTCAAAAAAATATTCGAGAGCACTGTTGCTTGTTAGACAGATGGAAGATTCGAATATGGATTGAAAAAAATGATAATGTTGATGCCTAAATGTAAAGATAGCCAAGTAAAGCTTTTACAGTGGTAGAGACACGCTATTCGGCTGCATGAGTAGGCCGGCTCGACCGGTGAAATACCACGACCTCTCGGAATATCGGCATAAGTTAGCTCCTGTCTGTCACACCCCACTTTCTAACCCCTATTCTATTTCAAAGGCCGGCAACGCAACTGCAACACTACCTATGTTGCAGGTAGACATATATAGCGTTTAAAGCTTATCATCAGGTAACAAACACGCCTGCGCGATTGCGGGAGGCGAGCAGGTGTAAATAAATAGTGCCTCGAAGACAATATTATATGTAAGAAAATGATATATCTGAAAATGTGTATGTCTCCGTGGTCCGACATTCGAGCACCCCGCTTCTGAAGTGAGAATAATAATAATATCTTGGACACAATATACACAGCGCCCTCTAGTTCCAAGCTAAGCAATTGAATGCTTGTGTTATGAATACTAGATAACGGATATAAATACATATAAACTTTTTTATTTTTTTATAAACATACATAAAATACATAGAAAAACACCCAGACACCACACAAATATTCATGTTTGTCACAAATATTTATGCTCAGGTGGGAATCGAACCCCCGACCTCATTGCTTCAGCCGGTAGTTTTACCAATGCGCCACGAGGCCCGTGAATATGAATGAATGAGTGAGAATGCGTCTTATAGATCGATAAATTTGTTGAAAACTTTAAATAGAAGTTGTTGACACTGGAAAGTCACCAAAACAAAAATTGTTGCAATAACTGGCTGAACCCTAAGAGATAGATCAAAACAATGTACAACATAATATTATACACCTTCAAAAGGTCTAAAAAATATCCCCAATGGTTAACGTCTATCTCCATAGCCCACACTGGCTGATTTTATTTCTTCTTATTTATTCTGAGGCGAAATAAAGTTTGCTGGGTTAACTAGTTTTATTACAATATGCAAAGATCCCACTTCAAATCAAGGTATTAGGTAATAGAAGTTGAGAGAGTGATGATGTGTCCGAGTGCATTACAAGAGAAAACTCTACATTATGATGTCACTGATGTCACAGAAAATGATTTTTAATATTTTAACATAACACAACATAATATAACACGCCTTTTTCTGCCTTAAGGTGTAGGCAGCGGCTGTTAGGTCGTACGTTTACAAATAAAATATGAATTGTTGGTATAGATAATTCATCGGCGGGAACTCGTAATTAAAAGGAGATTGATTAACTAAACAGGGCATTTGTAAGGAGATTGGTTTTAGCCTTCGTCGTACAAAAATAACCTGTTTCCCTGAACCGTTTTACTACTTGGGCGGTATGATAAATACTTTGATGCTTCAACTTTTATTTCTCTTTTATATAGAGATTAGCATGGGAACAAATTGATATAACCTGCATAATTTTTGATTTATAAGGGTATTATTTAAGAACTCCGAGATATAGTTGATGCTATATTAAAAAATACGAAATATAAATGGCAACACTACATAATTTAAGGTTTTATTTGATTTGATTTGAATTTCGACCTGTGCCGTCCTAACAACATTCTTGGAAACGTAATAATATCACGAATCTTAATGTTAGTAGTACGGTTTTTGGACTGATAAGATAGTTTTTCTGTAAGACCTTGCAGCATGAAGCTATAAAACTATTTTAACTGAGTGACGAATAATAGTTTATTTGTATAAAATTTCTAGTTATTTACCATAAGATTTAGCAACATTCAACAGTAACACTTTGCTATCAATTTTTCTTATTTTTATAGTTGTTGTGAAGATACACTGTCAGAAAAACCATTAGAGTAGCTGTAATAAAATATATCTATATATCAATATATAGATGCGTCCCAAGACATAGATATTATTTATCAATATAATTATATATTCAGACTTTGTGTTATACTTTATCTTAAGAACACTGCAGGCGATGTTTCCATTTTCTTATGAAGTTCTTCCAACAATGTTACCAGCAAAATTGCCTTAAGCTACTAAGTGCTACCATAGACACAAAACACGATACTTTTTGTGCCTTTGACTTATTTCGACACCTCAAAAATGTATTCTGATACTTTGTAATAGAGTTCGGAAAATCATGTTGTCGATCGGCGAAGTCCGAACAATTTGTTGGGGTAAGTTTACACAGGACCCGATGTGCAACGTTAGGGTAAATATAAAGTTTTGTGCCGCTCATGAAAAAGTCAAATATTGACCCTTTACTTCGAAGAAAAATGCGTTTAGACAATAGGAGAGCCGCTGTGTACTGTTTTCGTTATTGGAATTAGTCTGAGGTGGACCAACAAATGCCCACAATGGCCACAAGTATTGTTGCCGTCTATTATAGTCGTTGTTTAAGTTTTTCGTTTGAGTACGATAGATGCCGCCATTGCGGACGATACAAACTCGATTGAGCCGTTCATTATCAAGGCAATAAAATCTGAGTAATATTTGTTTGAAAAATTAATCGCGAAGATATTTTAATGGTTTTGGAGCAATTGACAATTATGCTTTTTATGTTTATCTTATCTTACTAATGGTATTAGTAATTGAATGCGAAAGTCTGTTAAGATGTTTTGGTTTAATTAAAAAATAGAGATTAAGGAATTAGATAAAATTTAACATATAGAAATAAAAAGTTTCCTGGAGTGATATATATGAACTACTTATATGATACCCATATTGTCACTATACTTAGATAATTAACCTTTATTTATTTTTTTATTTCCAATACAACTGGCAGATACAACAATGGTAGAGTCTTGCAGTTCGCTGCATGAATGGGCCGGCTTGACCGGTGAAATACCATTTCTTCTTCCTTTGCCGTCCTACTCCAAAAGACGGCAACACACCACGGTGTTCATGGGCAGTGAGTAGTTGCTTACCATCGGGTGAACCACTTGCTCGTTTCCCCTCCTATCCCATAAAAAAAAGATTCTTTGACCCACGGATGTAGTCTCATGATACGGATATTATTTGATGCGTCAATCTGCAATAAACTTTGCTATAAATATTAGTGAAAAAAATAAGCTAATGCTTAATCGAAATAACATCAAAAGTTTTACAAAAACACGCTATCATTTGAACTTCAATTTAGCAAAATATTAAAATATATTAATACAAAAAGTGAAGTGTTTATCAATTCCACAAGATTTTGTGAACTATTGGAACAAAACCTTTTGATGCCACCAATTTATTAACCGGAATATGACAGTGGGTGAACAATATGTTGTACCGTTAATCTATTGCATCTATTTTACGATATCAGAATAATATGACAATAACAGTGACACCACGCTTATTGTGCATTCGCGGACAAAAGTAACAATTGACCGTTTCTTTGGACGCTGGCACCTAGATTGTCCGTCCCTTGCGTATATATGCTAAATGGTTGGATTACTTCCCTTGAGTAGGGTGGCCATGCATATAAAAAATGTGGTCCAAATTCAAAACCATAATGTTCATATTTTGATTGGGTTAAATTGGATTCGAAGCAAATTACCCAGTATTATATTTCAGGTAGGTCTTCTTTTTTTATTGTATTTTTTCTTAGCAAGAAATTAATCGCTACATTTGCTGAAATTGTAGAATTTAGATAGTATTTAATGATGGTGCAATATTTTAGAACACATTTTTATATTTTATTATTATTGCCCACTAAAATTATCCTTGAATTACATGGAAATAGGATAGAATCTCTATATTATATTTATTTTATTTAGATACTAGCTTTCCGCCTGGCGGTATTACTCGCGTACAAAAAAATGACGTTGACTATGATGAATAAAATGGCCTATGTTACTTTGGATGGATGCAGCTTTCATGGTCATAGACAATTAAACTTTAATAGGATATATAAACTAATTGTTTTGATCGATTCGATTAAATTATTTTTATCCCATAGTGTAGACACACTACAAAATTCAGGGAGTGCAGTGCAGTAAACGCTGCCATAAATGCGGCCAACCTCACATAACAGCCAGATATAAAATGCTACGGTATCCATTCACACTGACGTTCTAAAACGTTTATATTATAGTTTTGACTCCAATAATGTGACATTAGGTTGCAGTGACATACGATATTTCGCTTCCTATGTTATCTTTATATTGTAAGAACGTAAGAAAAAAGGCACCAATGAAATTATACCAGCGTTGCAATTATATCATGTTAAAAGCATTTCCGGTTTACAATAGAAGTTAAATAATTTGCATTAGATTTAAAAGAAAACTTTGCCGATTCAGACATATTTGTATGGTTTATTTTATATACGCATATGTCCATAACTTTAAAACAAGTCCCTTGCGGGGTAAACAGAGAGAACAGAGTGCCAAAAGGCACGATTCTTTCAAGCTTGGCTTGGTGCTTTGGATTTCATAACTCTTGTAATAACACGCACGCTCGTCGGATTTTGAGGCTCTTGATATAACCTTCCTCAAGAACTTGTTCAATTTGGCCACGAAAAGTGCGTTATGGTTTATTTTAATACGCAAATATGTATACGAATATATAATAATAGACAGTGACAATTATGACTGTATCTGCCGATAGCATCAGACACAAATCTGAAAGTTGTTGATTGATTTATCACCAATAACTTCGGGAAAAGTTTGCGAATAGTTATTAGTGTACCACCCGGATTTGAACTAGAAATTTCTTATTCAGGAGCGATAGCGATGATATTAAGAAAATGTTACATATTGATTCCATGTGTAATAGTAATTTCATTGGGTTTTAAATTAATAACAATTATTAATAACTAATGACCATTCTTCAAAACTTTGAAATCAAGAAATTCAGATTTGAGGATTTAAAAATAGCCGTGCCATTGAACTGTTATTAATATCAATAAATCAATTTCGTAACATGCAAATTTTTATGGTCAGAATTACGTTTAATATCATAGATGCGATTAATATCCGAATTAATATGCGAATACCGATTTTTTAATAGGTAGCGATCAAAACACTAGAAAACATTTAAAACATTTATATTACTCAACAAATTATTATTAAAGATATCTAGGTGGAATGTCTTTTACAATATCGTAAAAATAGCCCAAAATATCCATGAATAGTTAAACGATTTAGAAAATGCCACATTTTATAATCACTCGACTTTAAAATTCGTCCAAAGATCGTAAACTCAATAAGAAGAAAAATAATGAAAGTAACAGTACATTATTTTACTATAAAAAAAATCAGGTGAGGTGTGTAGCAATGGTACCTTCGGGCGTTATGTTTTCTCTGCTGCAAAAGGGATTTGGCGTGAATTTATGCATATATGTATGTAATATGATTTTTGGAATATATAAAGGCTCTTGAGGTCATTTTCTATACTAGGTTTTGTTGTCACATTTCAGTTATTTTAGGGGTCTCCTAGCTTGAAATAATAGGGGTGTCTTAGGGGGCCCCCCTAAGACACCCCTATTATTTCAATATGTTTTAGATATTTTTATAATTAGTCAATAGTCCATATAGTATACTTACATACAGAAAGATACTTTCTACTATCAAAATTGAATAATTTTAATAAACTGTAAAAACCACGACATAATATATACCTATGTGTGAAAATACCGGTATAGTCTGCCAGTGAACAATCAAATACCATTTTAAATATAGTATCGCGCGTTTTAATTTAAAAAGCGTTTTAATTTTAGTTTTAGTAACAAATAAACAATTCAACGACGCTCACATCGATCCGTAAAGCAATATGTTATGGGCTGAGTTTACTTTGATGATAAATTTACAAATGGCCGTCGTGGCGAGCGGCGACAGCGTCGTATGCGATGCGCAGACGCATTGTCGCAGCTGTGTTGTCATCGTTAGCCAACTATATATAATACGGATATCAAAACTATCTCATGTAAAATTAGGTTATATGTTAATTTAACCTCTTTGATGTCTTAGAATCTTATTAGATATTTATATGAGATATTCATAATCTCTTACTGAAAGTGAATAAATAAAGTATACAACGTTACGAAGACAAAAATAAGAAAAGAATTTCTTTTATCTATATTTTGAATAATCTTTACGTTGAGTCAGTTGTAAAAGAATAAATATTTTGACACAGAAATATATATCAATTAAATAAATCCATAATTTAGGTTCGCTTAAAATTCAATTTAAGTAATAAGTAAGCGCCTTATATATACAAAGATCGAATGTTTTTAGATAATTAAAAATATAGTTTTTTTTAAAACTATACTTAATTTTTCTTTTTAGTAAATAGCAACCGCAATATAATAAATATATTATTATAGCATAAATATTAATAGGTATCGATGAATGTATACTGAACAAGACGCAATTATTACCATAGAAGTCTCTAAGTGTTTGTAGTTGCGTGCTGAGCGCCCTACTGGCCCTATCTATCTCTTTTACTCGCATGCGATTTCTGAAACTTCGTATGAGAGTAAGAGAGAAAGAGCTAGTTGGAAATAGATGGTCGAATACTGGCGAATCTAATCAGGATAATCGGAATTTTTGATCATATTATTGCATTGTCATCGATGTCTGATGGGTGTGCAAAGTTTAAATAAAATCGGATTGTTCCAAGTAGAAGAAAATCGAGCTCAAAGAGTTTGATTGCATTCAGGTGACCTAACAAAAGCGCATTAATAAGTATTTAATAGTTCTAAAAGCAATCATTCGACATTATTTCGTTTATTCTGTGTATGTTCAATTGGAGAGATATTTCATATCTGATTCAGCTGGCGTATTATGAACTCTTAATTCCAGCCAGCTTACGCGCTGCCTTCCAAATTTGTATTTTCAACGACAAATTTCAGGTAGTCGGTGACGAGTAGTCACTGTTAAATTCACTCTAAATTCGATTCATCAACGACTAATTCTATTTAGTCAGTCATGAGTAGTCTAGACTAGCTGAAAATAGTCGTTGGAAATACGAATTCGCTCGGCAGCGAACAAGCTGGCTGGAATTTAGATCTCTTTATGCTCCAGGTTAGATATCAATAACTGATTTTCTAACTTTAATTCCATCGTATAAAATTATATTACTTTAGTAGGCGTCTCAATGATAAGTGCGCATGTAGTACGCAGTACGCTATAGTGGGTAGGTAGTGTAGGTAGGTACTATACTTTATAGCCGGAAATATAAAAATGACTGTCGACTGTAGCAGGCTCTCGTTAGTACAACCAGAATTACACTAACAAATGTCAATATAATAATTACGGCGTACACCTGATATGCGGTTCGATGTTTTTAATTAGTAATTATCATTAAATAGATCATATAATTATTTTAACTTTTAATTAAGTTTTATTCATTTTGCCTCACAGACAAACATTGTGTTAACTGTTGATTTGGAATCAGTTTCTCCAATATTATTGTACGAATGTATTGAAAAATATATTGATTTAGTCGTCTATTTGTTGTAACGGTGGTGTGGAGGTCAAGCAACCCACTTCAGAATCAAGAAGTGATGGAATCGAATCCGATCTGAACAATGACTTCTTGGAATTGTTTTTGAAAACTGGTACTTTAATAAACGCTGTGCTTGGAAAATAAGTACCTTTTTAATTTGGAACGTAATAATTCGGCGAGTCCAGCTTTGATAGTCGTTGCTTAAAATTTCGGATAGTAAATTTGGTAGATTTATTTATACCTGCCTGTCCCCATAAATGATTATTTCTTTGAAACTACGCACCGGATTTTGATCTATAATTCATATATGATGTTGTAAAAAAAAGTGATAACTGCAAAATTTACTTATTTATTACTTTATTATTAATTTATTTATTTTAATGGGGAACAAAGTTCGCCGTGTCAACTAGTTTAGTAACGAAGGATTGATATAATATTCGTATCATATTTTTTCTAACTGAAAACAGAACCTTTAGGGTTCACCTGTATATCTATTATAATACCAGAAAATTCATACCTGTCCTGTCCTGTCCTCAGAATGCTGACGAGAAATTTAACAAAGCTCCTGCGTCACATTTACATGTTTTTCGTTGATGACAACATATTTAATACTAGATACCCCAATTCGTTGTATGTAATTTGTATTGAAATTGTGTTGGCAAACTGTATTGAATGAAACGTATAATTTTATTAGAATATAAAAAAAAACAACTGTAACTAGTTTTAGTTTCTTTGTTTAATATATAAATATGTACGGAATCAGCGTAAAGATACATGCAACATATAAAATATATACTAATTACGTCTTTTAGTATCATTATCATTACATTGTATAAAGTAAAGTCACTTTCCGCTGTCTGTCCCGTTATATGCACAGATCTTTGCAATTACGCAACGGATTTTTATGCGGTTTTTGTAATACATAGAGAGTGTCAAAGGGGTGGTTTTTATCTATAAATCCTGTATGATATATAAAAGAAAAAGTGATAAATCCAAAATTTACTTATTACCTTTGATGCGGAATAAAGTCCGCCGAGTTAACTTGTATAATATATGTGTGCATACAGCTAAAAATCCTTTGAAATGTATAAATGTTTTCGTCCTATTTCTATGGGATAGCCTGATGATAAGCAACTACTGCCGCTCATGGACACCCGCAACACAGTTTGTGTTACATTTGCGTTGCCAGCCTTTAAGGAAGTGGGATGAGAAGGGAGGAGGAAGGGAAAAGGGATGGACCTCTGTACACATCTTTTTCTGAAAGACACTTTACCGTAATAATTTGAGAGATCATGGTATTTCAACGGTCGAGCCTGCCCATTGAGACAGCGAACTTCGTGACTCTACATGATGCATATAGCCAAAATTCTTTTAAATATTGAGACGCTGTCGTCCTTTTCCATATACTATTAGTTAAAGGCCTTGTAGTAAAATTTATTTTGCATTTTTGTGAACTTTATATAGTAGATATGTACTTAAACAGTGTACCTAAGTCTTGTTATCCCCTTTCTATCCATAAAAGATCACATATTAATATAGTAACTGGTTCGTGTATGACTGATATAAAAAGCAGTTATTTCTTACGCAGCAATATTCCACTCTGTTTTCTTGGAAATATAAAATACTTGACTATTTATGGCGATACGTCGTAGTTGAGGCGTCGTAGTATATTTACCTGTCGAAACGTGTCCAAAGCGATATTCGTTCCGGGACTGATTCCAACTGATTTGCTGACACATTCATTATTATTTCCATGAATAAAAAGTATGTTGACAATTTTACTTGACTATGGGATAGTATGTAAAAATTTAGATAATTGTTCAATTGTGGCTGTCGTTACGTTTCGCGCGTAAATTTTTAAATATGCAACGCCAAAAGTCTCATCGTGAATAAATTGTTCGATTTTGGCTTTTGTCATTCCGCGCGTAAAATTTTAAATATAGAACACCAAACGCCTCATCGATGTTGATCATATTATAAAATATACTCGACGTCAAAGTTTAATTTAAAAAGTTGACGTGTTAAAATAATGATGGCGTAACCTTTGAAATTTGACATTTTAAACAAAGTGGCCGCGTTCTACGCTCATTAATTACATACTCATTTATGCATGTGGAGTTGTGTTTCAAGACCCACCCGAGCCATCGTCGCGCTCGCTCTCTAATGAATTTTTAACAAAAACTTAATTAAAAATTGTATCTCGCATGCTTTTGAAGGAAATGAACTCATTTCTTCGGAGTTGCTGACTGACGGCCGGACTGACGTGGCCGTCATTATAAAGTGACCATTTTAAATAGACCCCCGAGCCTCTTATTCCGTTGCAGTACAGTTACTGCCTCTAGCAAATTTAACTTGCAGTAAAAAGATCATCTTATATCGGTGAAGCTGTTTGTTTTGAGAATTTTGTGTTTGACGTGGTATGCGGCAATGTTATTATAGCTTGTAATTATTAATTATTGCCTTATTTAATTTTCTTTTCGACGGGTCCGAACTTTAAATAATAAACTAAGATATAAATATATAAAGATAATAAACTAAATAAATGAAGAACTAATTTTACCTGCAAATTACTAAATTATTGCATTTAAATATAGATGGTCTCAGTGGTGCAGTGATCCACCTCCCTGCTTCTGTGGTATTGATTTTTCGGAATTCTTTTCGGAAATTATGTATGAAATATATGGATGATTGACAACTTTGCGCCCGGTGTACGTCGGCAATAGGTTCCCCAACTATTCCATTTGGGACGTAGCATAATGATTCGGTGAGTCGAGGCTTAACAGCCGCTGCCTACACCTTCAGCTAGAAAAAGACATGTAATTCTGTATATATGTAATTATAGATCAAAGATTATATAGAGACATTCCGTCATATAAAATTATTAGTCTATTGTATTGGAATCGTGTTGAGGCAGCGATGTTTTCATGTATACTCTGGGCGTATTTGTGGTATAAAAAATAAACCGACTTTACATATAGGTATATGAAGATGGTGGTTTGAACAAAACCAACATGGGGCGGCCACAAATTGGCGGTTCAGCAAGACGGTCACGTCGTGACTTCTCCGTTGTGCCTCGGGCGCATAGCCCACTATAGACAGACTTGAAGCGGAGCGGACAGCGAGTTACATTTATTATTATTATAGGAATTAAGTAATAAAATATATTTACATATATTATATTTACAAACGTCACATTTTTTATACAGGACGATGTAGGCAGCAGCAGATATGAGTCGAATCATACAACATATTTTATTCGATATCCTGAATATTTTTTCTATTACTGTCTTGGTTATATTTTTGAATTAACTGGTGTAAGCTGGGACAAGAACTTAAGATTTGTGTCTTCAGGCAAATATAAACTCGTTCTTGATATATGAATGGTGAGGCAATTACTTTCTATTTATTTCTCCCAAAAAAGCTAGTTTAATCTCCTTCAGTCACATTTAGTTACGTCTAATGTGGCACTGTTGTAAGATCCCAATCACTGATCATGTTCGACATGAGGTACTAATTGTTATATTAAGAACGTGCAAAAGTTTTATTTATAAGCATAACTTAATATAACATAACATAACATAACATAACTTCACGCCATTGTTACCCGAAGGTGTAGGCAGCGGCTGTTAAGCCTCGTCTCGCCGTTATGTTTATGTCCCAAATGGAATAGGTGGCGAACCTATTGCCATACCGGGCACAAAGTTTTCAGTCATCGGTATTTATCACACATAACTTTCCGAAAACAATTTCGAAAAGTCATTGGTGTGAGCCAAGCGCAGGATTCGAACCACGTCCTCTGGATTCAGAAACCGTGTGCTCGACCACTAGACCACCGAGACTATTGCATAACTTAAAAAAAAAACTTTTGTATATTCTAAATTAAAAAATTAGTACCTACTTTAGTCTCTAAATTTAGAGGCTCCTATAGAAATGGTGCAAAAAATGTTGTATAAATTTGAGTAACATTATTTCAGCTTAAGCTTAAGCTCTCAGCCTATATCGTAATATAGGCTGAGAGCTTAAAATGCTGATTATTAGAATGACGCTTCGATTATGTTCAATAAAAGTAATAAAACTAATAGTAAACTCGTAAGTGTGCTTTTATTCCGTAAACAATATAATTTTCATTTCAGGTTAAATCATGATTACCATATACTTGTTTTATTAGAGGTCTCAATAAGCGCACAGCCTTAAGGGCCTGATACGATTATTTGCTCAGTAATGGTGGAAATCCATTAAACAAGCTGCTTTTAGTGATTGAACAGGGCACAAAGACATGGTTAGAATGCATTTTTGAATTGCATCCAGCCAATTTGCAGACATTAAATTGCATACCATGAAAATGAGAGAATCTCTTTTTTTGTTTATTTCTTTCTTTCTTTCTCTCAATCAAAATTTAATTTGTGTACGAAATTATATTTTATATTGACGTATTTAAGTGTTTATTATTTTATTATGTACTAGTTGACCCGGCGAACATTGTTACGCCTCACAAGCAATAAATGAGTAAATTTTGGATTATATTAAATTCAATTGGCGCAGGTCGGTTGGGTAAAGAAATATCCCTCAGAGATAAACATATACTATTGCAGACTTTTTTATGAACCTTGTTAAGCTGTACAATAATGTAGAAAGTCATTTTTATGTATCGCTTAAGGTTCAACCAGCGTTTGCAATTGAAACGCAAAACTTCGAAAATTATACTGTTTCTCTACTATATTATGAATTGTATTATACATAAAAACCACCCCGTTGATGCCTCCTATCTCGTAAAAAAACCGAATTAAAATCCGTTACATACATAGGGGTATATAGGGACAGTAAAGGCAACTTTGTTTTACACTATGTAGTGACAAAGACAATATGGCCTTACTATTTCATGCTTAGAGATTTTTCTATTGTTTTCATTTTCGATTATATTCGAATAAACCTATTTTAATAACTGAGTGAACTAGTTATACCGTTAACTTCAGCTTTTGTATTGAATAGTAGGTACTCGTATTAATTTAAAATATTTCGGTATATAAGTCCTATATGGACATCAAAACCGGATACGACCTCATATTGATAGCGGATACTGATACTATTTAATAGCTACCTACTCACTATTAAACCGGATACTAGTATTTAATTAATAAAAAATAGGCTTCTATATGATTACTGTAATGTAATCTTAATATCTGTATTTTTAGCTGGATATGTATTCTTTGTATTTGTATAATAAATGCATAAATGCCTTGGATTTCAACTCCGTACAACTTACTAAATGTTATATTTAATTTTATAGCTCTACAGTTAATGTATAGTCTACTTTTAAGTATTGACAATATGTAATTTTACATAAAAGCAAATATTACTTTACTATCTAGGATATAATTAAAGTATTATATTTTAATTAAGTTCATTTTAACATTTATCTTAAAACACGATACATACTTTTCAAATCATGGAATAGAATAGTATGGATACGCGTCTCAAAACGTTATTTGCTGAGCTGACAGTAAATATCAGAAGGTAATAATTATTTAATTACACGTTTTAAGATACTCAACGAGACTGGCTAACTAATAGCAGTTTAATTTATAGTCCATGAAAAAATATTATCTTCATGGATAATACTATAGCAAAGTTAATTTTGCAAGTTTACGAGCCATAAGAGTCAGTGGTGAGAGTCAGAGTGAATGGAATGGACTCTATGGTAAAAGATTATCATAGAGTCCATTCCATTCTATTGACGTCCATTGAAAGTCGTGACAAAACATATTATGACGGATATCTATTTTCTTAGATTTATAGATATTTCGGAATTGAAGGATAAATATATTAAAATCAGTAAGTTAAATAATAAAACTTTGACAGAACATCAATTAAAGTCACTTCAAATTGAAAAGTGGATTTTAATGAATTGTTTTTTTTTACATCACCAATTTTCTTAGTAAATATTTTCATGTACATACTTCAGTGTTTAAATAGTAAAGTAATAGTAAAGAAAATGTCGTAAAACTGTAAACGTTATTAAAGATTTATATGCCATGAAGTGTTATGTCTCTAAGTGAAGGAAAAACATAAAGTGCTGTATGATGGATTTATACTGGAAAAATAAAACTTAACTTTATTCCGCACTTCTCCGAGACGATTTCAATTTAATAGTTATAAAACCCTAAGAGGTTTATAACGACGTTGAGACGGAGGATGTTTAAAAGAGATAAATAAATAAAATTTAATTATCTGTTTGTAGTTTTGAAATTACGGTGCATCCTGAGATATCATAGATAATTATTTACACGCGTTGATAATTTATTTTTATAGTTTACTAGCTGACCCGGCGAACTTTGTTCCGCATCAAAAGTAATAAATGAGTAAATTTTGGATATCATGAGGTTCAATTTGTGTGCTATTTATCAGCTATAACTGTTGTCTGTCCCGCTAAGTTAATACTGCAATATCTTCGAAAATAATCGTTTAAATTGCATGCTGTAAAGAGCCAGGGTCATAAATATTACATGTAATCTATTTAAGGCACTTAATTTGATGAAAATTAATGCTGTTATGTTTAAAATCGTTTCGTACATAAGCCGTTATTACTCGTAAAATATAAAAAAAATTAAATGGTCATTGTGGGTTATACCTAAAAGACTAACTATATCTATCACTTAGGGTTCAGCCAGCGTTTGCAATTAAAGATCTAAGTCTCGAAAATTATCATTTTTTCTTTACAACATCATATATGAATTATAGATCAAAACCACCCCGTTCTCACCCTCTAACTATTAAAAAAATGCATCAAAATCCGTTGCGTAGTTTTAAAGATAAACGCACATAAGGGGACAGACAGCGGAAAGCGACTTTATATTATGCTATGTAATGATGGTGTGGAAGTGTCACGCATTTCGGGGCATGCATCCTCCTTCCTATCCCTCCTTAGTGTTCAACAACGCAACTGTAATCCTCTCGGTGTGGGAGATGTCCATCAGCAGCGCTAGTCGTTTACCAGCAGGTGACTGGTTTCCCCCACTTTCCCTCAAAATAAATTAAAGTCAAATTTATCTATCACTTGGTTACATAAGTTTCCATTACGCTAGAGACAAAAGCTATAGCTTTAATGTGCTTACATGTATGTATCTATGACGTTAAATTAAATTGGCCATTTCTCTACGTATATATAAATAAAAAGCCATTGTCCAGTACATAAAAAACTCGACGAGAATAGCAAAAAAAATGAATCGCATACATTGCGTAAACTGTTAGCATAATAGTTTGACTACACGCACGCAACAAGCAATGTTTTGTGTACAGCAAAAAGCTTCAGTATACGACCGTCGTCGCCGGACTTAATTTACATACGGCGAACATAAATTCTCGTTTGTAAGAACACACTGCCACTTTTATTGTGCAGTCTTCGGGTTGGGAGCAAAAAACTGACAGTTCGTGTTTTTTTTTCATTTTTTATAACGAGATAGACCACCGCTATATGACGACCTTTGATCGCGTCTATACAAATATTAATTCTACGCATGTAATGTTGAAGCAGTGGACTAATCGTTTTTTATTGGTCACGGCCCTGGTACGGTCGTGAGCACTTTTATGTGGGAGTTATGTATTGACTCTATAGTCTATAGGCAATTTGAAGAGTATAGTATATTCATGGTATTAAGTACTTGTCTATACCTGTTTTAATACAGATTTGCTGGAAATGCCTGTAAGTAAATAGAAAAAATTACTGAAGAAAGAAATTTTTGGATGAATTGACATTAAAAATTTGGCAAAGTTCGAATGTTTAGTTTCGATTCGCCGAATGTTTACATCCCAAGTGAAAGAGGTGGCGAAACCTATTGCATACACCGAACACAGTTTAATCTATTTTAGGTTGGTATTTATTAGTACCTTGTTTTATTATCTACTAGAATGTTTTAAAACGCTTTCTTATATGGTGATACTAAAAATGAGCAAACTAATATGAAAAATATAACAGTAACACTATTTTGTAATAATAGTATAGACATAGAGCTACAGTACACTACATGAATGGCCAGGCACAGTCGATAAAATACCACGGCTCGAAAATCGACACATAGTTGCTGCGTTGCAAAAGAGGTACGCTTCAACCCTTTCCCTAGGCCCTCCCGCTCCCGGTGTTTTCAGGTATCCATTGATGGCGCTAGGCAGGCGCAGGTCACCTTATACCTACCACTATAAAAAGATATGCAAAGATTAAAAAAAGGATAATACATACTAGAAATTCAGTGTAACAAACAGAATATATATATACTTACATAATAATACATTCACACGTGCAACAGAAAACAAGCTGATGCGGGTAATTCGAGCAATTATGACACCGTTTACTTGAATAATATAATACACCATATTCATCGGACAAACAATATATAGTTTTATGATCACATACAAAAAGTACAAATTCCTGTTTTCACAATATCCGGCCGTTGATGTGTCCCATAGTAATAATATTTTATTTTATAATGATCATCAAAAACGTTGTAAAGTTGATTTATAACAACCTCAATATGATTACAGCATATTCATACTTGAATATGTTGAAATTGCAGGTGATATTCAATGAACGCATATTCATTTATTAATTTTGTACGGGAGCAGTTATTGGTGGTTGTAAATATAATGGTTGTGTAAAACAATTCAGAATGATTTTGACGTATTTTTATGTGTCGTAAAAAATTACGCGATGTGACAAATTTTATAAAAGATTGCAATTTGAAGTTTCTCAGCGCTTGTAAGAAAGGTGATGTTAGGAGCCTCAAAAATCGACGCGCGTACATGAAAAGAGTTATGAAAGTCAACGAAGCGAGTGAGGTGTGTTAGAATCGTGCCTTATGGTGCTCCGTTCTCTCTGCCTACCCCGCAAGGGATTTGCAGTGCAGTTATGTATGTATGTTATATATATCTACGAGTACCTACATGGATTTAGTACCAATTTTATTTTCGATAAACTTAACCCTAAAACCTCTATTTAGAACTTAATAGTAAAAAAAAACGCTTTGAAAATTTTTATCTTCGCAAACATGCACTTAATATTAAAACGTAGACTATATAAATTGCATTAAGAATTTATTTAAGACGTTGTTCAATAAATATTGTAAAACATTAAGTTGTTGTCTATTGTCGCATGTATAGTGATTCCTTGTAAGAATAAGTATTTGTTCCTTTGTCCGAGAATTCCGCAAAAGTTTTACTTCATGAATTAATTGTGCGACAAATTGAAGTGCATCAAGTTTGCTACATCGTAAAGTGGCTCATCCCGCGTTTTATAGCGGAAGGTTATATGTATAAGAAGATTCTATAAGAATGGTATTGTCCTCTATATTCTGTTATCATAAAATAATTTCTCCTCGATAGTAAAATATGTCCTTTATATTTAAATAAACTACATCTGTAAATATAAATAAGTTTATATAGCAAAAGTGACGTAACGAAACATCACTTACAGAACTAGTTTTTGCCAGATTACTACTTTTTTTTTCATTTGAGACATTTTTATTATACAACTTAACAAAGAGGTTGGAATAATCCGGTTCTTATCCTTATATTTAAAATAATGCTCCACTGATAAATTTATTTACATGTTTGGCCTAATGTTTTGCAAACAAATGATGAATGATCAAATAGCAGATAAAATTTCTCTTTCTTTGGTGCAGTTTGGTGTGATTGCAAAGTTCACGATAACTAGTTGAATGAATTGTAGAGAAAAGATTTTGTCACGATATAGCTAAGTTAAGTGGAACTCGTTGCCTGTCGCCATTGCGTGTAGGTGTACAAGAACGATATTATTATAACCGAATAGTCTGACTTCTTTTTTAAATTCATGTCTATATTTTCAAAGTTTAATATGTATAAATGAAAGCACATTTTTAAAAAAAACTATTAATCAGGAAATTTTATAGTGTCAAAAGCTATTTACATTTTCTCTGGTGATGATGTAGGTACTAATTGGAAATACTGTAAAAATACTCAGTTTTTTTGCTTTTCTCGTTTCTTCTTTTCTCACGAAATGTCAACTTTTCAAACTATGTAAACCATGTTGTTAAAAGATTTAGCTCTGATTTTATCACCGGCCGGCTGGTTGACTTGCTGGGTTGCTGGGTTAGGGAAGAGATTGGAATAGAGGGAACAGGGAAACGGATTGATCCTCCGAATACCTCTCTGACCGAGCGCATCGCGGCATGAGCATAAATTGATACAAAATTAAACATAAATAGGTACAGCCTTTAAAATTTGGGTTCTGAATTTATATTTATAAGACATAAAACACAAAAATTACTCGTTAATACTGGAATAAAATTATACTAATATGTACTTTTATTAATAGTTCATTTAGTAACGTTATGGTCTTAGACACACCTAAATAATTTGTTTTAATAACATAACTTCACGCCTTTTGTTACCCGAAGGTGTAGACAGCGGCTGTTAAACCTCGTCTCGCCGTTATGTTTACGTCCCAAATGGAATAGGTGGCAAACCTATTGCCATACCGGGCATAAAGTTTTTCAGTCATCGATATTTATCACACATAACTTCCGAAAACAATTTCGAAAAGTCATTGGTGTGAGCCAGTATCAGGAATCGAACCCGGACCTCTGGATCAGCAGCAGCCATGTGCTTGACTGCTGCGCCACCGAGACATATAAATTGTTTTAATATCAACCCAAGTTCTACATATACTTATATATATGCATATTATAATTGTGAGTTATTCTATTAATTATTAAATCGTATAAACTTAATCGATGCGATCCACATGAGGTTTCAAACACAAATTGTATTTTAATCAGAATGTATGATAATTAATTGACTGAGTTTGATTAAAAATATGTGTTAAATATTTACTTCTTGTGAGAAAAATGGTCATGTGTCCGTGGAGCTGATAGTTTTTTTTTTTAACAAATTACGATACTGGCCGGCATGTGGCCTACGGAAGAATGTTACACTATACACATGATACGCGCGTTTTCGACTCTTTGAAAAGCTGTATACAATATTAGAAAAAAAAAATTGAAGAAGTTGGTATTGAACAGCTAAAGTGACAGTTTGCTTGTGAAGTTATAGAGTAGTCTGATGAGGACTGGTAACATACTCTGCACGCACTACGTACACACACAAAGTATTCTAAACGGTATAGGCTTTTCCATATTATTAACTAGCTGACCCGCCGAACTTTGTTCCGCATCAAAAGAAATAAATGAGTAAATTTTGGATATCATGAGGTTCAATTTGTGCTATTTATTGGCTTTAACTGCTGTCCCGCTATCTTAATACTGCAATATATTCGAAAATATTCGTTTAAATTGCATGCTGTGAAGGGCCAGGATCATTTATATTACATGTAATCTATTTAAGGCACTTAATTTGACGAAAATTAATGCTGTTATGTTTAAAATCGTTTCGTACATAACCCATTATTAGTCGTAAAATGTAAAAAAAATTAAAATGGTCATTGTGGGTTATCCCTAAAAAACTATAACTATATCTATCACTTAGGGTTCAGCCAGCGTTTGCAATTAAAGATCTAAATCTCGAAAATTATCATTTTTTCTTTACAACATCATATATGAATTATAGATCAAAACCACCCCGTTCACACCCTCTAACTATTAAAAAAAATGCATCAAAATCCGTTGCGTAGTTTTAAAGATATACGCATATAA
This sequence comes from Euproctis similis, assembly GCA_905147225.2. NCBI lineage: Eukaryota > Metazoa > Arthropoda > Insecta > Lepidoptera > Erebidae > Euproctis > Euproctis similis. The sequence goes on from LR990105.1 coordinate 14,469,777, forward strand.
GGGGACAGACAGCGGAATGTGACTTTGTTTTATATTATGTAATGATGATGTACACAATAATAAACTGAGATCTTAGTTCCTGCGTTAGAATTTAGGTCGAACCGATGCTAATATTATTATTAGGTACACGTAAACACGCGTTGAAAAGTTAAATCTAAAAAAACTTGAAAATTTTCTAAAATTACATTGACTTGCCGTTAGCATTAAACAGAGTTGTCAACAGCTACAGAACTAAGTAAGGATCTAAACGAGTACTTCTTGAATGGCATCCTTTACCGCTGAAAATTCTGTCCTTTAAATGAAGACCGTTTGCTCAACATTACCAACGTTCGGACTTTGTGTCTGCATACGTATGAACTAAATATTACTAAAGTAGTTTTATTTGGCTTTAAACTTTGATAAGTTGCAATAATCACCAAAGACAGTAGTCATGATTATTCTTCTTCCAAAAGTTTCCTCCTATTAAATTTTAAATATATACGAAAATAATCTTTTCCATTTATTTTACGACAAGGATAACGATATGTTTTTATAGAAACCTTTAAACATATTTTTTAAGTATCTTTACGGTCAATTAAAGAGAAAGCGGCAGTTTAGGTAAATACTAATTCGAGTAAGATATATTCTTATCTTATCATAGACATAAGAGTCACAACGATGCACTTAACATTTGTAAGTATATATATATATATATATATATATAATTATATGAACGCAGTCATAAAAAAGCTAATGACACGCGTGTCATGGTGTATACTAACAAGACATTTGGAGTAATAACCCCAAAAATGGGAGAAGACCGTACAAGCTCCACCAAAAGAGGTTTAATTGGCGGATACGACGATAAAACCCTGTTCTTATTGTTACATAATTATGAGTTGTGATTACGACTGGCTTCCGTATAGTTTAATTAATTAAGTTTGTACATAAACTGATATATAGTTATGTGGTGATTTTATGTCATTTTGTTTTAGGGGTACATTTAATCATTTCTTCAATCTGAGAGCGTTGAATCTGATAGAGTTTTAGTCAAAATTTAGATTAATGTTTTAAGATGTATCGACATATTGTGATAAATAAATGCTTTTAACTTTGCATACATTGAAAACAGTATTATAGTTCAATTAAAAAGAAGCACATAAATACATATATAAAGTCTTGGTGGTCCAGTGGTTGAGCTCCCCGTTTATGATTCAAGAGTCGTGGGATCGATGCCGGGGCAACACCAATGATTTCTCAGAATTCTTTTCGGAAGTTATGTATGATAAATATTGATGACTGACAACTTTGTGCCCGGTGTATGGCAATAGGTTCACTTCATTTGGGATGGAACATAATGTTTTGGCGAGCCGCTGCCAGCACTTTCAGGTAGAAAAAGGTGCTAAGTTATGTTAGTTATAATTTTATAAAGAATCAAAGTTTGGTTGCATGAACATTTTGATCTCTCAAACAATTTGCTAAATACTGAATTCTCTTTTGCATTGCATGGCTTGTTCTATGTCATCATGCCAGTATCCGAGGATAATAAACACTGGTCATAAAACTTATCCAATTGTTTTTAATAAAAAAAAACAACCAATTTTATGGACAATTCTCCGAATTTGTATTATTTTAATCATGACCATGTTGAAATTTTAAACATCGCAATGATTTAATTCGCTCGATTCGAACGAAACACAGCCCTTTGGGTTCGGTCGCAACATAATTTTGAATAATGAAATGCTTGTCGTTAATACATCACTCTGTTGGACAATAACATGGGACTCGTACAATATACCAGCGAAATTACACGCGGCGCATATTGACCGATGCGAATAAATATTTTGAATTGACGTATGGATATTATTTTTTCTTTTTTTTTTATAACCAAAGACAAAGGCAATATCCGCCCACGATGCCGGACGAAGGGCACCGAAAATTATTATGGGTGCCGTGTACACTTTCTTAGGCATTCCACGACTAATGATTTTGAGATATACCCTCCCCTTGAATGTAAAACGATCCCGCCCCTCAAATGAATTGAAACACTGGCGATATGTATTTTTTTATTTTCTTTTTTAATTGCTGTTTTTCGACGACTGAGGTCTGTGGTCGAATGAGGCAAAAACTTTTATTCTATTTTTAAAATCATTTATAGAACGTACCGAAGTTTGTGGATGAGTTATGGTCATGGGGATTTTGTCCCTCCCACATAATATTCGATTATTTGAAATGACAAGATTAATGTTTGAATATAATATATGTATGTATTGCAATCTATATAAAATACCATATGACATCAATGTGTTAAATGTGTGATATAATAAATATTTAATTTAACATACTTTTAGAAGGTGAAAATTTATACATTAAGCTAATTAATGTTAAAGGAAATTTAACTATTCCAAAAAAAAACTCTTGGTTCTTGTAGGTACTACAAGAACCAAGAGTTTACATTAGAGTAAAAATAATTTTGTCAATTTTATGGACATTAATTAAAAACGAAGTTCGATTGCTTTTGGTAAAAAACAGAATTTCACAATAATAAAACCGTAAGAAGTCTTTTCTCACTCCTCTTAATCTCTTGGTCATCACAGTAGTTCACGGTCAATTTGGCCATGGAAAATGACTCCATTTTTATGGAAAAACAGGGCGAACCTTTGAGACCTTTGAGACAAAAGTACACTCGTTTCTTGAAGGTCCCTAGGTCCGGAAATGCTGTTGCTGGCAACTGGTACATATAGGAGCAGTGTGTGGCAACAAGTGACGGATGAAACGCGCAGTCGTTGAATGCCAACCATTAAGCCGATGCGGATGGTAGCACTGGTGCGACAGGCGATGGCCAAAATCAGCAGGTGGTATTAAGTCCGAACAATTCCTCAGAGCACTCTCCGTGATATAAGCGGTACACGATGCATAGAGATGCAACATCTCTCCGTAGCGCCAACGGATCAAGCCGATCGGAAAGAGCTGGATTGTCGACAGGCCGAAGCGCGCGTCGATGGGTGTGGTGGAATGGGAGAAGCCTGGTAGGTACTGGGGTGCCCCTGCCCAAAGATGAGGTGAAACAGTGAGGTCAAAGTAGCTTACATTCGTCTTGTTTTTGCTTTATATCTGCTTAGTAATACTAAATATATAAAAATAATACCTACTGTATGATGACTTGCAAAATGTGTATCAATTTAATATATGAATTGTTTTGGAGGACAAGTTTTGACATACAATAAAGTTATGTCTAAATCTCTGGCATATAACTTAGACACCCACACGTCTCTCGAATGGTATTGTGACAGACATTGTCTGTGGCTAAGCATAATTTATAGCCATTATATTTTAGTATTAAAACGATAATAAGATTAAGTTTTATATATACATAAAAGCTAATTAATTTCGATCATCGTATTCTAGTAGCAGCAAACGAGATGTCAGCCATTTTATTGATTTGAATTGTGTTCATTAAATCCTGTCAAAATATGAAATATTTTAACCGCCTTATTTTAAATAGGATTATTATAAATCGCGCCTTTTTTCTACTCGAAGGTGTAGGCAGCGGCTGTTAAGCCTCATCTCGCCGTTATGTTTACGTCCCAAATGGAAAAGGAGGCGGACCTATTGCCATAGGCCGGGCACAAAGTTTTACATCATCGATATTTATCAGAAATAACTTCGGAAAATAATTTCGAAAAGTCATTAGTGCGAGCCAGGATTAATAGTAATGAAAGCTACAATCGTACAATTATCTAAGTTCTTAGATACTATGCCATAGTCAAGTAAAATTGTCAACTTACTTTCTACTTTTATTGTAATGGTCATAATAATGAATGTCATCACTATTTACTTAATATACTTAAATTTAACCAAAATGCATGTCGGTACGTTTTGTTTAAATATTTCTTAGAACAGTAAGTAATAAGTTATTTCGATCTTTTTCTTTAGATGTGATAATTAAGGTAGGATATACACATGAATGCATGGAGCCATGACGCCCCGCCTTTTGGGGTTCCGATGACATGCTGTCAAAAATATTATTATACAACTGCGTACGTTGGATTTTTTTTTTCCAAACCCAAGGGTCATCACGAACCCATTTATCTTTTGAACAGATCGGAAGTTTTCAATTGTTTTAAGGATACACTTGTAGAGCATTAACTCGCATTATCAAATATAAAATTATAATATTTGATGATTATAATGTAGGTAATATTTGGTGAAATACCACGGAGTCTTAGAATATCGACGTAATGTGACTCTTGCCGAGTTTCACTTGGTGAGAGAAGTATCCGAAGGCCCAACCCCTTTCCTCTTCCCATTCCCATCCCACTTCCGACTCTTCCATAGGTCCGGCAACGCAACTGTAACACTATATGTGTTCAAGTGTCCATGGGCAGCGTTTGTTGCTCACCATCAGGTGACACGCCTGCTCGTTTGCCTCTATACCATAAAAAAATTAATGACAAAACAAAATTAGTAAATAGTAAGACAGTACATTAAAAATATATCTAGTCTGTGAATAAGTCATACTACTGACCACGAAGTATAAATAAATACACAGGAGTCCGAACTTTCCGAATGGGCTTTTCAATAGTAAAATTAATGTAGGTACACAACAACAAACTGACATCTTAGTTCTCTTTTCTGCCACATTAAGTCCTTTAGAGTCCGAGATTTATTAATAAGTTTTATTAATAAAAGTCTTGACCTTCTGCTAATATTTATTTTGTGGTCGATTAGTGACGGTATATTAAAGTCACTTGGTGCATGAAGTCACATAATCGGACAAATATAAATCACGTCTATACTTCTGACTAGTTGTTGCCCTAGCTACGCCGTAAGCTTTTTTTTATTATGATACCTTTTTCAGTGACATCTGATTTTATTGAAACGTAGTTAATTTATCCTTTCTAGATAACGTACTCGTACTAAGTAATAACTTAATTAAATAAATACCAGATGAGAATATAATCAGAGTAGTGTAGATTTTTCGATCCTCGAATTTCTTGTGACTGTAAATAATATTCCTGCAGTAGTATAGTGCCTATACTTTAAGTGAAAACTTCCAGCCATCCATTGATCAAAAGCATGGTAAAGACTGGTCAGTTGTTCAAGCGTAATCATACAAATATACAGAGAGACAATTATAAATATGTATATTACCTATTTATTGTTGTTAAGTCACATCTCGGTAATATGTTATGCTGATTGGACGGTTAGTGTTCTAAGGAAGTATATTTTTCTCACGATTTTGACTCATAGATTTAAAAGTTAATGAACTAAGCAGGTATTTGAAGGTCGATCCCACACAGCTGACAAAGGTGGTTATTGATTTATCGTGAAGCTAGGGGTGAATACCTGTGGATCTCAGTGAGAATAGTGCTAGTTTTGAATTCACTGCCGCTGGACTGCAATGGATAAAAAAATCATGGATACTTTATGGTCATTTAAAATTAAAAACGTAACTTCACGCCTTTTTTCTACCCATGGGTACAGCTTAAACAATACCATGGACTTGGTATCGACTTTTAGAATACTTTCATAATTTCGTGTTAGTTTTCGATTTATATTTAAAATTATTTTCTATTATTACAGGAAATAATTAGCTGTGAAGAATTTCCCACCTGTTCTATACATATTATTTAAAATTAATGTAATCACAGCATTTGTTTTTCAAACTACACTTAACCGTTGTCTCTATATAAAATAAATAAATAAATGATTAGAATTTTACGACTCAAAAATTACTAAATCAATTTGAATTTTAAACAGTCAATAACTATAGCTGCATGTTGGTATTTTGTTTTTAATAAATATTGAAATGTTTACTTATAAAAACCCGCTGTTTAACACAAATTGCATAACTTTACGACAGTTATTACGAAACGAAAGGGTAGGGTGTTCGCATATGTGTCATTTAATAGACATATGTCCACGGATACGGGCAGAGGTCATCCCGCATCTAATTCTGACAGTAACAATGAATGCAATTCATGATTTGAAGAGCATAGCGTGTAAGTTGATCACGATATTACAAAACATATCACTATCGACCTTTGATACTCTTACGATAAAAACAACCTTTATGTTAGCTCATGTCAAATTTTATATGTTTTTGGTGAACATATATTACACATAAATAATAATAATATGCCTAAATAAAAATAATGTAAATATATATAAAATATTAATGTCAAGAGACCAACTTTTATTTTTGCCAAAGATTCAATTTTTTGGTTTCTTTTAACAATCTCATCTTCTTTTTCTTTTCCTGCCTTGTTCCTACCATTTGGGGTATTTTCTTTTAACAGTCTAATTACAGGAATTACTGGCTGGATATGAAACTCAATTTGAAGTTTTTTGGCATAAGACAGTACATTTCATAGTGATCATATTGTCTAAGGTAGCTGAGTAGTAAGATTAAGACCAACAAACTTTGAGCACCAATCATAAATTTCTAAAATCTTATGTCAAACTATTTATTTATCAATTTCTGCTATTCTGATATCATTATTAACATAATTGTTGGCAATTTTCCTAAAAATTTTGCTCTAAAGTTCCCATAGGAAAATTTTACTGGTCGGCTCATGCGTATAATGTGTACCTAATTTGATTATTTAGTTCCCAAATCTCTATGGAAATTAAGTTTCTGTTGAGCCGTTATGTGTTGAATTTATTATTAGTAACTGCCTGCCTCACCTCTATAATATGTAATGTGGGCTAGAGTTTTTGGTAAACATTTAATATGCACACATCAACTAAAAGACTACTACAGATGTAGTATCTTTTAAGACTTATGTTTGAAAAGTCCCGGCATCGAATGCAATTACTCACTTATGACTTTTCGATAAACATTTCGGAAGTTATGTATAGTGTAGATACGACTGTGGTACAGCCACGCAGTTTGCTGCATCAATACCATACCTCAACCGGCGACTACTACCACCTCTCAAAATATCGGCGTGAAATGGCTCAGGTGAGAAGTTACTTACCATCAGGTGGCGCACTTGCTCGTTTACCCTCCTATCCAATAAAAAATGTAGTATCCTATTTAAAAGTCTGGAATTCAATAGTTGCTTGCTATCAGGTGACCCGCTTGCTCGTGCCGATGTACAGCAATAAGAACAAAACGCTCCATTATGTGATACCAAAAAGAACTGCCTGAACTATTTCTCTGGCTTTGGAAACTATTAAAATCCCCATAGAGTTGTAATGCAAATTTTCATTCAAAAACTTTTTAACATCTCTCGCTGTCAGTCCGAAGGCGTTCTGGCATTTTGGGGCACAGACCCACTTTTGGTAGATAATATTACGATCAATCAATAATGTGGGTATTTCCCTATAATTGACAAGGGTGTGACAATTTATATGTGATCCCTAGCGATGTATGTATATCATTATATATTTTTCTAAGTTTGAAATTTTTTTGAAATTTGAAATTTATTTATTTTGAAATTTATTTTATTAGTTTTCAAAGGTACATACAAAATGGTAAGTTCCCTGTCAGCTGAGCTAGCCGTGGCTGTGTTTCAGCTGACAGTTTCCTCTCCACAAGTGACACAGAACAACTAAACTTAACCTAAAATCCATATATTACAATAATCTAAGAAATGCAGAACAAAAAACATTACATTAAAAACTTTGTCAATTTGTAAAGTCCAGTAAGACAACATCATAAATCATTTGGTGGTTGTTTGAGTTCTGCACTTTTCAGGTCAGAAATAAACAATATGAGACCATCTACAAAGCTGGAACCTTATAATAAAGTATATATCTTATATATATATATCATGCATAGTATATGTGAGATATGTAGATTGTGTACGTAAGTAGTGCATATGTATTGGTAGACACGTTATGTTCTCAATAGTATCACATCCTCCGTCCTTTTGTAGTCGAATTTGTGCAACCATTGAAAGACTACCTTCTTGAATGCATTGTTGTTCAGATCCCTGACTTTACACTCCCTGTCCAACTTGTTGTAAATGTATGGAGCCAAAACCGACCACTGCCTTTGTGCAAATGCTGTTTTCACCCGTGGTATAGGACATCGCCAATTGCGTTTTACAGAAGGCAGCAAGGCAGGTACTGTTTTTCGGTGAAATTTTTTCAGGATTTCAAAAATATAACACTGTCTTATTGTTAGGACACCAGCTCTTTGATATACGTCAGTAGTGGGGTGTTTAAATGGCAATCTCATAAGCACTTTTAGTATTGCTCTTTGCGCTCTCTCAACAAGAATGAGGTGACTTTTGGCAGCACTTCCCCACACACAAATACAGTATCTAATTATACACTGACACAAGGCACTATAGGTTTCTATTAGTGTCCTGAAATCAGCTACATCACGTAGTTGCTTAAATATATATATAAGTTTTCTGATCCTTGTTTCCAAAATAGATATCTGCTCAGACCAGTTTAGTTTGCTATCAATCTCTATACCAAGGTACTTAACAGAGGAGACACGAGCCAGTTTATCACAACTACAGTTGGCATCCTTCCTCCTATTGCAGGGATAGGTGTGTATTACGAGGCTAGAATTTTGTGGGTAGGTATGGTGAGATTTGTTAAAACATATGTATTTGGTTTTAGAGGTATTAAGGGAGAGGAGACTATCCTCTAGCCACACTGTGACTTTCGAAAGAGCTACTTGAGCAGTTTCGTGCACCCTGTCCCAGGAGCTACCATGGAAAAGGAGGACAGTATCATCTGCAAACATAGTGACATTCATGTTAGGCACACTTATATTGGCTAAATCATTTACGTAGATGAGGAAAAGAGTTGGTCCAAGTGTGCTACCTTGCGGCACACCGAAATTGCAAGTCGCAATGTCACTCTCAAATTCGTTCACCCTAACGACTTGACTCCTGTCAGAGAGGTAGTCCTTAAACCAGTCGAGTACAATCCCTCTAATGCCAATGTTACGCAATCTTGTTAATAAAATTTTTATGGAAACCGTGTCAAAAGCCTTTTGAAAATCTAAAAAAACCCCTAAACATTTATTTCCCTTGTCCAATTGTACAGTCACACTATTTATTAAACTAACAGCTGCGTCTTCAGTTGAAATTCTTTTGCGAAACCCGTATTGATTTATACTAAATATTTTTTTGTCTTCAAGATATGATACAAGTCTTTTATTAACCAGTTTTTCTAGAATCTTGGCCAGCGATGTTAATAATGAGATGGGCCTATAGTTACTAGGTTCATTTTTGTCCCCATTTTTGTAGATGGGACACACTATCGCTCTTTTAAAAATTGACGGAAAAACCCCAGCCTCAATACTTAAATTACATAGATGGGAGATCGGTTGCGCGAGTGACTTTATATTTTGTTTAATTACCTCAGTGCTAATTTTATCCCAACCCGGTGCAGCGTTTGACTTTAGCTCCATAACAATTTTTGCAACCTCAGTAGGATCTGTTGGAAAGAGAGACATGGATCCCATTGGAGAACAGTGTGATTTGGCTTGTTTTGCTAATTCATCCTCACTTGTGCCCATTTTATACAATGTTTGCCTAGCCAATGTATCCCCAACTGATGTAAAATACCTGTTGACCAAATTTAGCGATAGTGAAGGATCATTACACATTTTAAGCAATTCCAAGGGTGGATCTTTGTTATTATTAATGTTGCACAATTCCTTAATGATTTTCCACGTGTTCTTAGAATCTTTTTTATTTTGAGATAGTTTTTGTTGATAATATTGTATTTTTAAGTTCCGAATTATTTTATTACACAGGTTTCTATATTGTAAATATTTTAGTTTTAATGTTATATCAAAAGGCATTCTGTTTGAGCTCTTATGTAGTCTATCCCTTCTCCTAATTGATTTCACTATACCTGGCGTAATCCAAGGTTTTAATGGATGATGACGCTTTTTAACTGGGATTGTATTTGTATTGCTACTTACAATATATTGGAGTTTGTTAGAAAGTATTTCAGCCGCTGTATTCACATTATTTGTATTGTAAAGATTACACCATGTTTCCCTGTCAAGTATTTGCTTAATATTTTCATAATTGACTTTACTTTTGTTTTTAGTTAAGATTTTATTACTAATATTTGTGTTTTCGATGTTCAATATAATGGGCGAGTGATCAGTAATCTCATATTTGAAAACAGCTGTTTTCCAAACACCATGACATTTTACCATAAAATGATCTAAGCAATTGTTCAACCTAGTAGGACGTGTAACACCTTGTCGAAGACTGTGCATTGCCATCAGATTAAGATAATCTGCTGTTGAACTTGACATATTATCCAGTGTGTTAATATTGATATCCCCTGTGAAAACGACATTCTTTGTTCGAACAGTGCCCAGTATCTGATCCAGAGAATTTAAGAAGTTAGTGGTATTCCTAAAACAAGGTGGACGATAAGAACACACTATTGTATAGTCTGTATTAATTCTAACAACAATACAGTTTCCCTCTACACAATCCGGTTCATATGAATATCTAAGTTGTAAAATTAATGTTTTGTTATGAAGTCCATAACTATTGGTTGTTGAAGGAATAATTTCAGTGGATCATACCTACATTGTCCGTTATCTGACTAATAATATTAGAACGCGTATTATTTTAATATTCGATATATAAAAAACATAGCTACCGCTTCTGATTCAGAAGTCGTGAGTTCGATTCCGGGCTCACACCAATTATTTCTCGGAATGACTGACAACTTTGTGCCCGGTGTGTGGCAATAGGCTAGCCATCATTTTATTGGGATGCAACATAACGATTCGTCGAATCGAGGCTTACCAGCCGCTATCTACTCCTTCGGGTAGTTAAAGGCGTGAAGTTATATTAGATTATTCAGTACATTTTACATTGGTAAACAAATGCTCTATAGCGTATAAGGTTTAACCGGAGTTTAAGTTGAAACATGTCTTTATATTCGTCTTAAACATAAAGGAGATAAGATAGCTTCTGAAATTCCCACGGCACTATCGACAACAGCCGGTTTTACTTACAATTTCACGAAATCGAATTGAAAAATCAATACATATTCTTACAAATCAAAGTATGTATGTACATTTATATATGTTTTTCTATGTATTATAAGTATGTATTTACAAAAGAAAAGTATATATGTATTAATATCCGTTATCTAGTATCCATAACACAAGCATTTAGTTGCTTAGCTTGGAACTAGAAGGCGCTGTGTGTGTATTGTGTCCAAGATATTATTATTATATTATTATTAAAATTGTGTTAAATTATAAAACGGTAAACTGGACACAACATCTGTTTTCCAATATTGTAAATAAAAGTGCAAAAATAAATTTTTATTTGATAGTTATTATTTTAATTATAACATGATAAAATTAATCATACATTTCCATTGCGTCCAATTCAATTCATTAACTGGCAATAATTACGTAAGTATGTTAATGTGTTATATTGATGTAATGTTCGCGTAATCAGATTCGATTATCGGTAAGTGCACGTTACTCGATGTATCGCAAAAACCGTCCAAAGTGTTCAACTGTCCAGTCAACCGTATCGTTAATAACGTTGTCGTCGAGACTGATTTTATTAACATTTGACCATTCAGACAATATCTCAAACTTGTTTTTTTATCTTATCAATATCTTTATGTCCAAGTCTGTTGCAGTATTTTTATTATAAATTCTTCATGCTGAACGTCGCACTGTAAGCTTAAATATTAATCATCTTATACTTACGTATTTTTTTTAAAATCTAAACATTAACATCACATAGTATAAAACAAAGTCTCTTTCCGCTGTTTGTCCCCTTATACGCTTACATCTTTGAAATTACGCAACGGTTGTTGATGCGGTTTTTTTTAATAGATAGAGGGTGTCAACGGAGTGGATTGTATGTATAATTTAGATATAATGTAGTAGAGAAAAATTGTAAACGCTGTAATGACTTTTGATGCGGAACAAAAGTTCGCCGGGTCAGCTAGTTACTTTATAAATGATGTCATCACTAATAAGTGAATTTAAACTATGGGCAATTGATGAAATAACAATGTATGTATTTTTTTTAAGACCACAGCTTTTATTCCTAAAAGAGAAGTGTTATAATAACAACATATATTCGTGCAAAATCCCGATTCTAACTTAGTTTTGGTTAGTCGCGAATTGTAAGTGACAACTGTCTGTAAGTTGGCGCCTATTATTTCGATTGATGATCTCAAAGGGTGAATTAAAACATTATTCTTTTGTGAATACCGTTTATAATAATTGAAATAATTTAACGTTTCGGAAGCATTACAACCTCCATGATTGCGTCGTGACGGAAAAAATGAATGAATGTACGCGACAAAAATGCTGAAGTTGTTTCTACTTTTAATTAATGAACAAAATTTGGTCAAAATATCATAATAAGAGCCAAACGCGTGATTCCATATTAAAGTTATAATAAACTAGTTGACCTAGCGAAATTGGTTTCGCTTTAGAAGTAATAAATAAGTAAAATTTGGATTTATATTTTTTTCTTTTCTATATTATACCTGAATTATAGATAAAACCACCCCGTGGACACCCTGTAACATTGAAACAACTTTTTAAGGATTATATCGCGTTTATTTGGAACTTATTTTCTATTTATTTCCCGACGTTTCGAACTCTTTACAGATATTGCTTGTGCATTGCTCGTGAAAATGATCTCTGTAAAGAGTTAGAAACGTCGGGAAATAAATAGAAAATAAGTTCCAAATAAACGCGATATAATCCTTAAAAAGTTGTTTAAATGTTATGAATGTGATTCGCGAAAATCTAAGGCATAAACACCCTCTATGTATTAAAAAAAAACGAATCAAAATTGAGTTTGAAAAGAACTAAGCATTTAAGGCGACAAACAGCGCAAAGTAACTTTATTTACAATACGTGCCTAAGATGAGATTTTAAGTAGGAACTTATAGTTTGGTTGTAGTGTATAAGCACAAAAATAATAAGTTATCTTACTTTTATTTGAATCATTAATCAAGATATTTGACTATCGATAAAGGAAAAAAATAACAGCCTCGGGTCAGCTGTTCCGCGAAATCAATAGCCAATCAATATGAAGTTATTACTTAAATAAGTTCTCTAATTAATATTATTCTTGTTTTATAAACATTTGATTCCGGTTTATATACTCGTTAGACTATTAAATATGTATTTAATAAGCTTTTGTTTAAATTTTTATGTTAATATTGTTTAAAAAATAAATGTAGCTATAACAATCATTATACATTATCAGAACGGCAACAAATCATTCGGGTAATCAAAGAGATTTAATACCAATAAAATATATATATATATATTATAAATCATTAAATACTTTTTACATGGTCCTTATATATACAGAAAAATATCTGTATTTAACAATATCTAGCCTTGAACTTATGTTTCTAAGGTTTTAAATGAAAAACTACTATCCACTGTGTCACAAAGAAAGAACAAACAAATAAAAATCATAAGAATGTAGAAAAATAATAACTGCTCATTATTATCATTTACAGAGTCCGGCAAAACCGGTGTACAACAGACCCTTTACTAATGAGGGCTTGTATTATCTTAGTATGGACGTGACCTCTAAATTTGTTCATAGAAATATCTGAAATTTTGAGCCATATGCCTAAGATATTAAAATCAAATTTTATTTTACGAACCAGCAAGGAGGCATTACTGCCACTACCACCACACACTAACTTCATACCGTTTTTATCCGAAGGTGTAGGCCAGTGGTTACCAAACTTATTTTGTCCACTGCCCATTTGAGAATAAATATTTTTTTAGCGCGCCCATTTTTTCACCTATTTAAAAACCACTAGTATACCCATAGTACAAATCACCCCCCAGGCCTCTACACAACGCCCCCATTTTCTTTCTAGGTCTCTTACCGCCCCCCTCTAGACCTGCAGCGCCCACAAGGGGGCGTTATCGCCCACTTTGGGAAAGATTGGTGTAGGCAATGGATGTTAAGCCTCGACAATCCTAATTAATACGTCCCAAATGGAATAGGTGGCGGCACCTATTACACATACACCACAAACACGTACACCGGGTTCAATGTTGCCTGTCATCAATATGTACCATAGATAATTTCTTTCAATTCCGAGAAGTCATCGGCACGAGCCCGGAATCGAAGAAGCGGGATGCTCGATCTCTGGCCCACTGATACTAGGTATTTTCATAATAAAACCGTAATGTTAAAACTTACTACTACTTAATCATTTTTTTTTATATACCGTCAAAGTGCCAAAATAGTGTTTACAGTGCAAGCAGTGAATACGCTTATGAGAAATAAAATATAATATTACCTTCTTTAATAGTCAAAGAAGAGTGAGAGTTATGTAACAACCCTAATAACAATGTTTGCGTACATTTTAAACAACTACAAACATGTTCTTTCATACAAACATTCAACTTAGGAAGTCTTCACAAATAATAGCCTATCAAGAATACAGATGAGAACGGAACTGAAGAAGTTCGGTTTACAAAAAATAATAATAATAATTAACATGCCCCTATCTTTCAGTTCATTGGTTCACATATGCAATGGATTTAATGCCTCTAATTACAGCAAATCCGATTCACGGCGTTAACCGACGCAGAAACTCCTTATTCGCTCGAAGGAACACCACATAAAAAAAACTCGTCTCATCCATATATTGTTAATGTATTTCCAAAGATTCAAACCAAACAACTAATAACGATTTTATTCACTCACCAAACACGAGGTTTCATCCAAACTAGTATAGTTTTTTTTATACATATATCGCAAACGAATAAAACAACATATGATTGTCGTCATATTTCATGTATCTTATTATAATCGGCGTCAGGTATACATATTATTGTCTATTGTTAACGAGTTTTTTTTTTAGGAAATACAAATAGTTTTAAAATTCTCGATCGCTACCTGCGCTCGAGTGCCGATTTTCGGAATTTCGTTTTGGAAAAAAATTTTGATGCTCACCGCAAACATTGTTTTTGTGCCGCTTTGAATTTTGATTATGCCGCGTCTGGGATACTCAACATTTGTGCATAGAAATTTAAAAAAAATATTTTTTTTAAAGATTTTATAAAGTTTGATAATTCCAACATTAAGCTGATGGAGTCACAAAATAGTTTACCGAAGCCGAAAAATATAAACGAAGGCCTAAATAAATAGATAATAAGGCCAATAAAACTCCAATCTGTACTCTAATGATTGTGAACGATCTCTAAATTATTCATAGCTACTATTATTCGGAAATTGTTTTTAATTACAACTGGTTTTTTTTTAAATCTACGATCAAATAAAAATAGTTTGTTATCCCTGATCCCACGCCACAGGGTATCATCAGTATGGTACGAAATATAAAAGTTGCAGATCCACGCCGTATGGCGCAGCGCACGCATCAAATAAAGAAACATGTTTTTTTTTATATATCCATTGCTGGTTTATTAAACATTGTTGCAGTATTTTTTTACAGTTGTCCTGTATTGGATTAGGCTTTTATTTTTTATTTGCACATAAATCTTATTAAGGGGCGGGCAGCGATTCGAAATCGTACTGATGTGGCGATGCGAATTTATCTTTGTTTATAGGGTTGTTAAAAAAAGCACAGTTTTTGTATTTCGGTTTTTTCGTTTGTAATATTCGTTTTTTTTTTATTTTAATGAAACGACAGCGATTTTAGATGCTTTTGGGCTTGTAATTTTCAAGGGTGCAGATATTTTTGCATCGTTAAATAGTCTCACCTGGCTTCCGGAAATTTATGGCTACTATGTCAAAGTGTAGTCAGTTGTTGTGAATTATTTGCAAGACAACCTATTTAAAGACCGATAGAAGTAGATATTATGAGGTATTAAATAAAATAACGTCATTAATAGTAGTAGTAGAGATTCCTCATATTGTCTAATATTTCGTCTCATATAATTTGTTTACTCAACGAAATATCACTTAAACGTATGGAAATATTTCCATCTAATAATTGATAAGAGTATTGAAGCTGAGACCATTCCGACAGAAGTCCTCGAACTAAATGCGTAAATACAGTACATATTTGATGGATAGTCTAGGTGGTCCAGTGGTCCAGCACCCCGTTTCTGAATCTAGAGGTCGCGGGTTCGAATCCTGACTCACACCAATGACTTTTCGAAATGAATGTCGAAAGTTATGTGTGATAAATATCGATGACTAAAACCTTTGCGCCCGATATGGCAATAGGTTTGCCAACTATTCCATTTCGGACTTAAACATAATTGCGAGTCGAGGGTTAGGAGCCACTGCCTACAACTTCGGGTAGAAAAAAGCGTGAAGTTATGTTATTTTAATTCCGAGAATTAAAGGAATTCTCGGAATTAAAATAACATAACTAAAGAAAGCTATGTGGAAGAAATATCGATCACTCACAACTATATGCAAGGTGTATAGGGATCGTGCGTCTAGACTTTTACGCCAACTAGTGGCAAGCATCCGAAACAGTTGGGATCATGTATTCAACGTAAACATATGTGATTAACTTTTAAATAATTATAAATACAAAATAAAACATTTTTTTAAACAATGCCTGCTTCGAGAAAAATATGTTGTATTCTAGGATGTAATAATACATCACGTCGAGAACGTGGATTTGGTGTGGAAGTGAAATTTTATAAATTTCCAGAGAGCGTGTTAGGAGCCTCATGGAAAATATTAAAACGTAAACAGTGGATAAATGCAGTGAAAAATTACGTGTAAGTACAATATTAATTAAAATTTATAAAATCGAAATGCACCATTCAGTAAAATTATAACATTTAAAATACGACGTATGTAATAATTGATCATTTAATTGATGAAATTTCAAATATTTGTGACATTTATTTTATAGTTATGACTTAACCATTTACCTTTCTCATCATTCCGGCCATGTATTATATTATTGACTACAGGTTGAAATCCGTATTTTATGATTTTTTCCATTGTTATAACTTTTTTTAATGTTATTAAATGTTTGTTTTGATCCCACTAAGTTCACGAATAAAACACCAGAGAGCGCTAATTCTGACAGTAGTGCTGCCTCTATGTTTCACGCACGATCCCTATTGCAATAGGTTCCGCGACTATTTGGGACGGAAAAACTCGGCGATTCGAAGCTTCACAGCCTCTGTTTATACTTTCGGTTAGAAAAGGCGTAAGGTCAGAAAAAAACCAGACATTTCATGTAAAGTATTAAGTTTTCAAGATGGTGAAGAATTTGAGGCGCCTTCGCAGTACGTATGGTATTTCACGAGATAATTGCAGTGGTACACAGTTAATAGAATAATTATAATTATATATACCGGGGCAAAGGGGCCGGTAGAGGCCACCCGCTGTCCGCGTCGTACTTCGCCGATTGTTACACCCGAAAAAAAGCAATTAAAAATGAACCACTAAGAAATTGCTTCGGACTGTATATAAAAAAGAATAATGAATTCTCTTTTTGATACACCATTCTGATCGCTGCCGCAGCTCTTTTATAAGAAATACGATTTCTTATGATTCGTAAATGACATTCACAGAAAGTTGATACACAATGTAAATGTAGTGGGAAATTGAAATTTCACTTTTAAGATGCGATTCGTAACAAAAAATAAACTAATCTATTTGTGAATCTGTACAATGTTGACGTGATATTATAACGACCTCCCCGACTATAAAGACTGATTTAGGACAGATAGGTTTAACTATTTACTAACTATACATATAAATAAATTAGAAGTGTCTGTTTGTAATATTGAAATAACTGCTTTCTACTACATTCATATGAACATAAAATACTTACAGTACATACACTAAAATAATAACTTTTCCGGGTACTATCTGAAATGACTGGACCGATTTTGACTTATTTTTGCATGATAACGATATTTGCTTGCTTATACAGACTGAATTATTCTTAACGATAATAAAAGCACAATTGTCCAATTTGACACCTTTACTACAATCTTTTGTTATTGACATAAATACATACATAACTCTGTAGGCAGAGAGAACAGAGCGCCATAAGACACGATTCTTACACGCCTCACTCGCTTCGTTGACTTTCATAACTCTTTTCATGCACGCGCGTTTATTTTTGAGGATTTTAACATCACCTTCCTCCAAAACACGTTCTATTTGGTCATGGAATGTGTGTCTTGGCCGTCCTCGACTCCTACTTCCATCCACTTTTACATTGTATATCTGCTTAGTCAATCTTGCATCATCCATTCTTTCTACATGTCCGAACCATCGGACAATTGATATTGACAATTTGACAATCGATAATAATAGTAAGGAAATCGAATCGTTAAAATTTTTAACTGCATTGTATTCCTATAGTTAGTGATTACGGTACATAGCAGCTTTGACCCTTGGGTTTCCGTTATAAATGTGCAGTTGTCACCATTTAGCGTCACGTGGGCGTTGGGTTGGCTTACATCAGTTAAAAAAATTAAAAGTCACACTAAATATATAATTTTAGACGTGTCTGGGGACTATACGGCGATTCTTATTAATATACATACCAATATAACTTCTTAAGGTATTAGGAACTGTATTATTATTATTAGTATTCTCTTTATTAATTATTCACACTTTATAAATACATTTTTAAATATAAATACAAAAAAATACATTTAAAAATATAAAAATAAATGAAACCCACTGGCATCGGGTACATGGACCAAGCTACCAGTGGTCAGGGCCCCAAAGAGAAGAACTTCCTCACGATACGTGCCGTGCCTAGAAGTACCGCTTTTTGCATCAAGCCCTTGATCCAGATGCCTAACGCGAGCCTCTCTAGATGTTGGTCGAGGCTCTTGGCAATAAGTCCATTTACTGAAATGACTATCGGAACAATAATCGTTGAATCAACATCCCACATGTCAGAAATCTCGTGAGCAAGGTCCAAATATTTCAATTGCTTATCTTTTTCAGCTTTCACGAGATTATCGTCATGGGGGATGGTGACATCAACGATCACTGCTCGGCGCTCTAATCGGTCTACTATCACTATAAAAGGCCTGTTTGCAACAACAGTCCTGTCACTAACAATAGACCGATCCCAGTATAACGTAATACAACCATTTTATTATTATTACACATTTCATCGTTTCAATTTGAAAAATACCCTCCGTTGTACCTCATCGTTTTATAAATATATTATTTGTATTTATTTTTAGGTTATTTAATCACGACACGGTATTTCTATAACTTTAAAATACCGGTTTTCGGAACAAAAGTGCAAGCGCCAGATAAACTAGCAACGGGATGTGGGAAGTAGGTGCATGCCATGAGAGCCTTTGGTTGGTATGAGGGCACTTTATACGAGTAGATAGGTATCTAACCGGGTCTGTCACCGATTTACTAAAAACAAAACATTTCTTAAATTAGTTGCATTTTTTCAACTAAATATTTAATATAATCTACTATGAAAATATTTTAAAAAGTCAATATATCTGTATGGAATATAATGAAATTATGTATGGTAATGTATGGGTTAGTAAAAAAAAAACATTAAACTAACTGTCAGCCGAATAAAACTACTCCTAATAAATTAAAAAAAAAATCAATTACCGAAAATGAAAAAAGTATTCCACCAAAAGTGTCATACATCAAGTGACAGCTTAATTTGATAAGGATATAGATCAATTAAGTTATCATGATGAACATTATGGGATACTACGTCATATGGGGTGAATATTCCTGTGCCAATTCAGGCCTATAAAGTGAGGTGATAAGGCATTTTTAATAAAAAAAAAAATGTTAACAGGTGCTATGGATCAAGGGGATCGCTGATGTGGTCTTACGAAGATTATTTGACTTATGGTGCTATTGGTCCTACCTGTAAATAGGACCAAAAGCATTATTATGTATTTTATTACTCTGTCTGTCTGTACTGTCGATGACATTATCATCACTTATTTTTGGTTATAAGTCTAATTCAGAGACAACAATTTCAAAATTATACTTTTATATAGCAAACCTTACTATAGATACATAGGCAAGCTTTTAATTGTTGATTTTGGCAATTGTTTAAATGAGACAGCAGAAAGCACAAGTAAAAATAAAAAGTCTAATAAATATACAAGAAACAGGCACGTATATCACAAACAAATTAGTTCAGTTAATGATGGTTAAAAAATAAATATAGGCAATTATAAATACTAATTGAACAAGATGGAATTACCAATATTCAATGTACTCAAACAGGAAAGTGTACATGGGAAGTGTGTGCTTGCTATTCCGATGTGAAATTGAGCTGTCAGCCTTAGTGTATATTAATAAATGGGTCTCTATGAATAATAATCAAGTATTATTTATATCAATTATATTTGAATATGCAGTATGTGAGACCGTGAATGTGGCGTTTACCTTAAACCAGCGGCTTCCAATCTTTTATTGTCCGGGGGATGGTTTATCTTTTTTTTGTCAGCACTGACAGTATTCTAGTAAAAAAAGTGTATTACGCAAGATATCTTCAAGAATAAATATATAAAATCACATATAAATCATTAAAAAATAATTAGGTAACAATGTTAATTTAATTTAGTGTGATATGTATGAGTAATGTGAATTCGACTAAAGAGGTTTTTTAACTTTGATTTGTCGCACAAGTTCGGTGACAACGTGAATTTTACTCAAAATTAGATGAAAATAATTATAATTTCAATCAAACGTGACTTTGACCTCTATGTCAAATTAAACAGAAATGTTGCCTTATTGAAATTGATACTTTATAGAGGAAGTAAAACTATAAGTGAACCGCTACTACTCATGGTTGATGACCATGCGACGAATTTTATTTCATTCGCACATAGCTTAACCCCTGCTGGTTGGTGACCCATAGAACACTTATTGGGAAACGCTGTGTTATAGAACTAAATTTCTGAATGGCACGGAATCTTACCTTTCTAAAATTCAATATAGAACTATAGATTCTTCTTTGTCAGATGTATTATTTTTTTATAACCTTCATTGTTCAAAGTGCTCAGCAATGGATAATCTTGTGCATTTCTTATAAAAATTTGAAAGATTAATATGACGTGGTTTGACGACATTTTTTCAAATTATTTTCTAAGTTAAGTTCTCGTGGTTTGTTAGAAATTATATGAGCTCGTATTTAATTATTGTATGGGAAAATTAATCTGTTTCTCGTCTTGTAATTATTTTTTATATAAGTAGTTTTACAAGTAAAACGAGTCAATGAATAATTGTGGTCCAAGCTTTGAAGTAAGTTTTATACTAATTTTTTAATCACTTATTATGAAATGAATGAGTAAGTTTTGTTAATGGATTTGTTGATAAAAAAATATTTTGCTGCTGCATCAATTACTCTCTATTTGAAACATAAACATCCTATAGAAGACTGGACAATAATGGCTGTACCATCTATCACGTTCGATAGAAATCTAGCATTGCCATCAGAAAAGGGTCAAAAATCAACTTGAAATTAGCATATTTGCGCAAAGAATTCAAGTAAAAAATATATAATCATTTGTTTGCAAGCGGTTCAGTTTGAGGTCACAATTTAACAACATAGATGTTTACAATATATTGATGGTGTATTGACCTCTAGCCTGTATTGTTTGAGGCGGTTTCATACTTGATGACTTCAGATAGACTATCCTTCAGAGGTTGATGAGCTGTCCATTATTTTGAAATTCATTCTCTCACCATAAATGTCTACTTTTTTAGTTTTTATGATAACTTTTTGTATTATTAGTACAGTATAGTGGTAGCGCCACTCACTTCGTTGCATGAATGGGCCGGCTCGACTCGGGAACTTAGGGAACAACATAAACATAACGCCTTTTTCTACCCGAAGGTGTAGGCAGTGGCTGTCGATCCTCGACTCGCCGTTATGATTACGTCCCAAATGGAAAATAGGTGGCGAACCTATTGCCATATTGGGCACAAAGTTTTCAGTCATCGAAAAGAATTTCGAAAAGTCATTGGTGTGAGCCAGGATTTTAAGCCCTTCAGAGGTCGCCTGAATTCAGAATACGTGATCACTGGATCACCGAGACATAAATATCTTTTTTTTTAGTTTTATGATAAACTTTTTGTATTATCAGTTCGGTGTAGTAGTAGAGCCACTCACTTCGTTGCCTGAATGGGTCGGCTCGACTCTAGAACTTGCACGATATCTCAGAATATAGACGTAACACTTTACGTCGATATTCTCAGCCACTACTCATGAGGCATTTTGTTCGGTGAGAGAAGTATCCGGAGTTAAAATCGCTGCTTCACTTTCCACTGCCCCTCTATCCCATATTAAAAGTCGATTGCACATGTCCATTGGAGGCACTCACTTATCATTACGTGACTAGCTTGATCGTTGCGTCTTATATAACCTTTTTGGATAAAATTGGATAAATACAGATAAAAAATTCATACGAAAAAACATTCGATTTAGTATTCCTGCGGGTAGATTTATATACTAGAATAGAAAGTGAAAAGTACCAGAGAACATTTTCTAACATTTTCGTACCAAAAATATTATTAAGTGCTTACGTTTCATATGATAGTATATCTTAGTATAGCTGTTAGCAGTCAACACACGAGTCTAAGTAGATTTACATGTCCTTAGCACGTGAGGCTATTTTGAATTTCACTAAGATTTCTCTCCAGCCTTACTTCCAGAGAGACAAACATGCTGGGAACGAAACGTGCTGGATGACATCTAATGATTTACTTTCATGAGCATATTTTTCAAGTCGTCTTATCAAACTAGTCTGGCCGACAGTTGTAACACACCAAATTATTAGTTGATATAAATATTTTATTGATCGCCGTTATGTTTACGTCCCAAATAGAATAGGTGACGAACCTATTGCCATACCGGGCACAAAGTTTTTCAGTCATCGATATTTATCACACTTAACTTCCGAAAACAATTTCGAAAAGCCGTTGGTCGGCGACCATAACATAACGGCGAGACGAGGCTTAACAGCCGCTGCCTTCACCTTCGGGTAACAAAGGTGTGAAGTTATGTTATGTATATGTGGTAATATGTTACTATACTGTAAATATTTGGACTCTTATGGCGCTTATTAAATAATACACATCTTTAAATTAAATCCATTGGGAGAGGCCTATGTCCAGCAGTGGACTGCAATAGGCTGATGATGATGATGATGATGAAATTAAATCCATGATTTTTAAAACTGGCTCCTTGATATTTTTTAAACGCTGGTCTGGACTAGCTTTATAGATTATCCGGTTGCGGTACATGTCAGCGACCAGCGACACCGTTTTAATTAGGTGATTTTAATAATCTATGTCTACTTAAAATAGACTGTCTACTAAAATTAACATAGTTATTAATATATGTAGTTATAAGGAACGTTATGGATTTTTCAGTTACAGAATTTTAACGTTATAAGGCTTTTGTCATGAATGCAAAGTTTTACAAACGACTTAACATGACTTGCCGATACCTAATTCAGTGACGGTGGTGTGTTTTGATTTTTTAAACATACATGTGTAGTAGGGGTTGTTTTTTTTTTGTTGAATATATTTTATGTTTAGCGGTAAAAATTAAACCCTGAAACATTTGTACATTAATAATATCAATGCAATAATTAACAAAATCCATATCAATCAACTTTTAAGAGTAGACTACGTGTAATCTATTTATTATTATTAAATAGATAGAAGGTTCAACTATTACGGAGCTGTTTAAAATTTTTGTATTTTGTATTTTTTTTATGGGATACGAGGGAAAACGAGCAAGTGGGTAAGCAGCTACTCACCGCCCATGAGCACCGTGGTGCTTGCCGTCCTTTAGGGGAGCAGGAGGGGTAAGGAAGAGGAAAGGGGATCGGGCCTCGGGATACCTCTCACACCGAACGCACAGCGGTATGAGCCACTTCACGCCGATGTTCCGAGAGGCCGTGGTTTTTCACTGGTTTGGCCAGCCCATTCATGCAGCAAACTGCAAGCCTCTACCACTATACGGTGTTTTATATAAGAAACCGGTTGTAACCGGTGTTATCGAGTTTATAGCAGAAACATCAACACAATATATTAAATTGTTTGATGACCATAAAGCCTTTATCTGCTGCGGTAGATAAGTTCATGGCGTGTTTATGTCGCTGCAAGATCGATTGCAGGCTGTGCCGCGAGCCTCCAAGATAAGATTAATACATTGATCGAATAATTATGTTATAAAAAAAAACGTTTTTTGAATTCTGATTTTTATTTTCTGTCGCCGGTTTTTAAAATGGCGCTTTTATTTGTGAAGAAGTTATGGCGTTAATTTTACGGTCTCTTTTTTTCTTTCTCTTTCTCTCTGTTCACGCGCTTTTATTAATATGTATTAATTTATAAGTTTTTGATCGCGTTCATTCTGTGTTCGACATACAAAACACCTCATCACATCTTTTATTTTATTTTTGATGCTTTTTTTTATTAATCTTTTTCATTTGTACATCTTTTATCTATTTGTGCGTTGAGATCAGTATCGCATTGTGTATAGAATATAAAAAAAAATATAGGTATCTTAAGAATAACATACAATACATACCTATTTACGTGCCGATTTTTTATTTTTTGGTAATCGGCTAACGAGAATAATTATATAGATCTAGACTAATATAAATAGATCTGTCTGTTTGTTTTGTTTGTTTATAATCGATAAACTTTGAAATTAATACCTAATCTGATTTTATCTCTTCTACCCATATTTTAAAGCTTATTTTATTCAGGAGTAACATAAGCAAAAATATCTTTCTCTGCATAGAAAAAAATCCACGTGTATGTACGTCTATATTTGCTGATATTGAGATACAAATTTTTACTATTATTTCGGTAACAACACCTCAAACTGGCGTAAAGTTCATTAAGACGCGTAAAAATAAAAATATTTCCTTTACGGAAGCGATAACCTTATTATGAATATATTATCGTATCTAAATGAGGTTCTCCGTTATGTTCACAGTTCGAAATAGCTCAAGCGAACCATACTGACGCATACCTATACGAGTTAATTTGAAGAATAGTATAATATTTGATATATTATTTTGACAAAAAAAGAGGGGACAAACGAGCAAACCGTTCACCTGTGGGTAAGCAAAATGGAAATCTGCAACACCGGTAATTGCGTTATCAAGGAAGAACGGAATTTGCCATCCGGATACCTCTCTCTCCAAATGAATGAATACGGAATGAGCCACTTTACTCAGATTTTCGGAGAAGTTGTGGAATTTAACCGGTCGAAACGGCCCATTCAAGCAGTGAACTCCGTGCTTCTATCACTGAGGTATACTTGTAGACTTTTATGATTTTACTTACAAAACTAATTACAGAATATGCTTGATTTGCTTTTACCAAATAGACATTTAATAAATATCAACGCCACATAACGAAAACCATGTTTACTTAGAATTCAGATAAATAGGCTTATTAATGAAGGTTGTAGTCGAATTAAACGTGGGCAGACATATTATTGCCTCATTTGAGATTCTTTCAAATTTTTAAACTTTTCAAATGAATATACATAATTATATAGACAAGAAATGGCATAATTATAAATAAACGTCAGATATCATAGATTACTTCAACAGCACAATTCCATTAAAAAAAACGTTATGTAACGTAACTGGTTCTGGGAAAAATATAGTAAATATTGATTAATTAATTTGTCGTCCATTTTTTACTTGCAACTCAAACACCGCTTATCTTTGCGTGGGTTGACTCAACTTAACCAAATGGGGTTAGCAGGTTGATGATGAGTAATTATCTACATATTTATATATTTTTTCATGTGAAAATTTTGAATATTCTTTTTACTTGCTCACGCCGTTTAATCCTAAGAAAGTAGCGAAATTGAATCGTCTTGTTGAATGAAGTGTTGTTCTAAGTGGTAGTGTGCTATACATCCACGACTTCTGAGTCAGAAGTCGTGGGTTTGTTTCCGGAATTGTTTTCGGAAGTTATTTGTAAAGAATATCATTGACTCACAAATCTGCACGCGGTGTAACGATTATAGGTTGGCCACCTGTTCCATTTTGGGACGTTACGTAACGATTCAGCGAGTCGAGGCTTTAACAGCCGCTGCCTACACCTTCGGGTAGAAAAAAATGTGAATTTATGTTATGTTAGATACGATGTATTATTTGTGATCTGCATCCAGATACGACCTTATATGGTATAGAACAGAAATTGGATTGCGAATTCACTAGGCTATTTAGTGTCAGATATTTTTTGTAGATAACTTGGAACATAGTATATAATTCATGATATAAATATTAAACTAATTTACTAAGAAAGCTAACGAAATTACAGATAAGCTAAAAAATGCTTTCTATAACTTTTAGAGAGAAGTAATCAGTAACAGCGGTGCTGCAAAAGCATATTTTTTTACATTAATTCATACATTTACAATACCACACAAATGAGTCTTGTTAAAAGGTCAACGAAATCATAGACGCTAACAATATAGCGAAGCTTTGACATTGAATTGTTTGTATATATTTTGACAGTAAATCAATTCGAAATGCAATGAAGACGATAAACTCCGAAACGTGAACGTGAAAAACGCATGTAACGCAATAGCAATCGAATTGAGACAACTTAAGGGAGAAAATCTACTAAATTGTATGGTCTAATCGATTTGGAGAGCTGCACAATCGTGTTTGTCAGTATGAATGTAACAAAATATCGATCGTCCAAGAGATAGCCATAGCAGTTGTTGAATCGATATATAGACATGGCGCTTTGATTACTCGATTCAATCTAACTCGTATAAGCACTTGGATCTTCGACGCCGCAGACCATGTCATGGATTGTGGTAATGTCCGATACCTATCTTTGTCGGTTGGGGCCGTCGAATCAGCGATCAATCGAGTATTACATATTACGTATTCATGTTGGACAATTGATATTGCTTGTCGTGTTAAATACAGATTATACTAGTATATACCCGCGAATACGTACGTCCTCTTTGATTGCGTCGAGATAGCTTTTCATTTCCATGTAGGTATATACAACCTGTGTTGTCGCATGAAATACATTACACTCAACTATTTGCTAATACTATCATTCTTTATTGGACCAGTCAGTATTGCAGACATCACCTATAGTAGTCGAGTAGTTCTAAAAAAAATGGCAAGAAACAAATTCATGGCATGAATCCACGCAAAAAAAACTAGATCTAAACTTATGTCTTGCAAAGACCTCTCCAAATCTTCCATGAATAGTAAGTATGGAATAGAATTTGTTGAATTTATTTGACATGATTTACCCAGGAACGATGATAGCTATAGTATCATGTTTCCACAATCTCATTAAAGTATCAGCAATAATATAATAGTTTCAAATTATATTCCATTCCATTTATGTAAAACGATTCTTGTACAAGAAATGCTAATTTAGGTTTTTTATCAATAGTGTCGCATGAATCTCTCTTGTTAGCATATATAGTCACGTCATTAATATGGCGATGATATGAAGGTTGTTGTGTTACATAATAACAACACGTACACGTTGACCCATCTCTGAAAGACTTTAAATGGACTGAACAATATTACCGAATCGAACTATAACCGACAATATGTAACGAACAAAATTCAAGACATATGTGTGCTTACTATTACTGCGAATGAACTGTAACCATATAGAATGAGTTTATTCAAAAACTCAATGGATAATAAAAGCTTTAATAAAATCATAAAAAAAAGTTTAGACAACTTTTTACGATCGACAAAGGAGTTACGAGGCTGATTGTTTGGACATTTTGACAGCTGATCACGCTCGTTACCACTGTCGTCGTGAAAGGCATCGTAATCTAAATGCAAGGCTAATTGAATACAAAAGAAATGATAACAACGGAATGCACTTTATGGGTACGGTTGTGTAAGAAAAATATAGGCTTGGGGTTTGAGCAATGGCTGCTATCATCGCGCTCGTTATCATATTTGCGCCTTGCCTCATTCTTTTGTTACAAAAAGGTTATCTCTACTGCCTACAGCACCTTATGCCACGCCTACACAAAACTATTATAGACGCATCAAAACAGAAGAATTGTAAACGTTTTAAACTACAGTTTGGTGGAGTTCAAATTTGAAAAATATTTACAATGCATACTTAGTTTATCTTGATTAATAGTAAAGTTCGCAGATGAATAGGTTTGCGCGATAAATAATACCAAATTAACAAGTACTTACTTGATTATACCCACGCCTCGTGATGAGTAAGTGCGCGATAGTACAATGGTTTTTTTTTACGGCAATTCAAAATACTTGACATTTATCAATATACTATAACTCCCTTATTACCCGCATGTGTCAATATTGGATTGATAATTGAACCCTAACATGACGGATTAATTTTCTTGTTCCTCCTAATAGGTGGACATACTTCAGCTGAAAACGCATTATTACGCTGTCTTTTACCTCAATTCACATCACTTCTATTAATAAATACGTATTGAGATTATTTATTATTATTTAACAAACATAAATCAGATCGAAACAGTACTTACTAAAGATGTTCAACTTAGAAGTGGAGGTTTACTGGAATCTTAGTGCAAAGTAGACGAACAGAAGCCCAAGGCATAGTGCAGGACCGCTGTCTATTGCAGCTAATGACAACATTAAATATGAAAGGAACTGCGCCGAGCAATCCCGAGGTACACTGCGCCCTTTTTGTATGGCCAGCGGGAAGATGACGGAGGGAATAATCAAGGGTTTTGTCCTTTCCTTGAAAATCAACATAGGCGTGGTTAGGTGGGTTTTGCAGTAGTTTTTCACAAAATAGTTTGAGAAAAAATTATATTTATGAAGTTAATTAAAGTGGATGGCCTAAAGAGTAAATAAAGAAGGATAGTTATTAAAACACATATTTTCCTACCCGAAAGTGCAGACAGAGGAACAGTTTTACGTTACATTACAAATGGTAAAAGAGACCTAGGCTATTGCCATAAATTGGGCACTATGTAGTTAGTTATCGATATTTATCACATATAACTTCCGAAAATGATTCCGATTGGTTTAAGCCAGGATTCGATCCCGAAACTTCTGGATTCAGAAAGGGGAACATTGAGACGAGAGAGTACGAGCGGAACCATGGAAGATTCTTTCATTTATAAGCGTACGACGCTAATGGGCTATGCATTTATCTTAAATACCTTTTATAAACGGCGAGAAAAATATATATCTTGAATTCACACCTTAGCATCGAATGACATATTAACGAACTTAAATGCAAATCAAACATTACAGAAAACCCAACAAGAATTCACACAAGAGTCGAGAGTTACATTCCGATGACATCAAGAGATTCCAAATCGAAACTATGCAGATAGTGCATAATGTAACACTTTCATAAGAAATAACTTTGTCTTTTTTTTGTTAATATTTGTATTTTTATATTGAAGATAGAATTTTTGATAGTGCTGAACAATTCGAGAAATTTATATTGAAATACAATGGCGTTTGATTTACGAAGACCATTGGCGTTTTAGCAAGTGGTTACTGAGTACACCGTCTTTAGTTTGAAAGTCTGTGTTATATGAGTCATGACTATATTATAATATGTATTCAAGTAATACTGAAATAATATTTTCTCTTTACAAAATGAAAGGGATACAATGACTTTCACATAAACTTAAAGAAAAGACATTGAATAGTTCTTTAATATTTCTCATTTCCGTTTTCAATTTGACAACATGGATAGTTTGGAAGGATAAAGTGTTGTGCCCATCGTTGGTGGGGAATAAACCAAGAACGAAAACATTCCCAAGGAAAGTTGACGTTAAGCAGGCGGCGATCATAAAACCACAGTCAAATCTTTTGACAAAATGAATAGTTCGAAACGGTAACATGTTGTCTCCACTCCACTTAGGGTGGGTGGGATATGGGCTGGAAAGTCATGAGTTTTCAATTTGACTGAGAATTATCTTTTAGTGTATTCCTCCTAAACGAGAGAACACATTTTGTATGACGCGTAAACAGTTATTTTGCTGTATAACAATGTTGGATTTGATAATTTTATCAAATGATACATTTTTAACAGGAGGAGCCATAAAATTGAAACCCAGTTTTGAAAAATATTTATCACACTTACATAACTTCACGCCTAGTCCCTAACGGAATGTATCAGTGCGAAAGAATCTTGAAAGTATTTCTATATACTTTATCACGTCAAAATATATTCGACGGATTAAGAATAATAGCTATAATTATAACCAAATTTAATTAATTCATTTATAGCATATTATTGGATCATATCTCATACATATTTTTTGACCATGTCTGACCATGAATGACCGATAAAAATATAAAAACTACCCAGTCCTTATACAATGTCCCTTTGGGAGCCACACAAATGGATTTTTTTTGGTTCCAGCTGTTCGCCTAAAAATCATTAGCCAGTCAAGTGTCAAATTAATCTTCAATGATAACAATCTAATCTTTAAAAAATCTAAGTTGACAAGAAAGATCTGTCTCAGTTAATTAGCTAGCTAGGTACATTAAATAGCTGTCTGTCTGTTGCAAGGGATAAAATAAGATCCCGCTAGACGTGTCAGTAGACTTGTTTAAGGGATTATATACCCTGCGATACCCTCGACGCAATGAAAATAATATTTGTAGTGGTGATCTATTCCCTCATGATGTCAAGTAATTAATTTCAAAACTAACAATGCGGTCTATAACAAAGTAAATATAGCTTAATTGTTCAAAGTTTCATGAGGAGAATAGGTTTTAGATATTTAGCATTGTCACTACTTAAGTATTTACGCTATACGCACTTTACAGTACAATAAGATCACAGATCACAACAGTGGAAGTGACAAGCAGTTCGCTGCATGAATGAGATGGCTCGACCGGTGAAATACCACGACCTCTCAGAAGATCGACGTAAAGTGGCTCCTGCCGCGTTTCGTTCGGTGTGAGCGATATCCCCGAGGCCCATCTCCCTTCTCCATCCTTTCCTCCCTTAAAGGTCTGCAACGAAACAGTAACACTATATATGTTGCAGGTGTCCATAGGCACCGCTTGTCACTTGGTGACATGCTCGTTTGTCCTCCTACCCCTTAAAAACAACTTTAACGTATGTTAAGTTTATATATCTGAGATTTTGTTTAAGAAAAAGATCTCTGTACTCTGTAACAATATGTCTTTACCAGCCGAAGGGGTAGGCAGTGTCTTTATTTATTAATCTTCAGAATCCTCATAGCCTAGTTTTTTTTTTTAATATTGTAACCAAAAATAATCTTCGTAATCACTTACTTGCGTCAAATTCTATGTTAACACTCCAGTATGGCTCGTTACCAGCCTTAGATAAGATACCCACATTGTAATGAAACAATGATTCGTTTTTGGGTTCGGCGTACTCTCTTATCACATCCTCTGTAGAACATTCTCCCTATTGCTGGGAGATTAGTAAATGATTCATTGGTTTTGTTACCTAAGTTTGAGGACAAGATAATTCGTATCACGTATGTTTGAGGGTCGAAGGAGATACTAAAACACAATAGTAATTCGTTTTACAATAAGTACAGAGTTCATTGTGAAATGTCTTTAATATCAACAATTACAGTAATGGTCTAGTTCCTTAAAATTTACTTTTAATAATGCTGATATTTGGTCATGTTGTGATTCAATAGATTGTAAACTTAACATAACCTCACGCCTTTTTCTACCCGAAGGTGTAGGCAACGGCTGTTAAGCCTCGTCTGGCCGTTGTGTTTACGTCTCAAATGGAATAGGTAGCGAACCTATTGCCATATCGGGTACAAAGTTTCAGTCATTGATATTTTTCAGACATAACTTCCGAAATGAACTTCGAAAAGTCATTGGTGTGAGCCAGTGTGAGATTTCGAACCCGCGACCTCTAGATTCAGAATCAGGGTGCTCGACCACTGGACCACCGAGATCTTCTTCAATAGATGAAGAAGTGAAAAAATACTGCAGTTCAGGTTAAATGTTATTTAGGAGCATTTTCTTAAGAACGTAAACGATATAAGTTACAGTAAACGACAATTCTAATTTCAATAACTGATACTTTTGGAGGCAATTAATCCCAAGTTAACTTTGATGATTTTTGTAATAGGTGGGTCAAATATTTACAGAATGACCTGCAGGTGTAGACAAAAGCATATATACCTTATTGAAATCTCATTGCCACTAAGTTTCTGATAAAATATCGAATGAATCAACATAAAATTTCATACTCGACTATATATAATTTCACATTGGCTATGTTGATTAATTGTTACACACGATTTTGTAGATTGAATCTCAACATATTTAATAATAATACTACACATTTTTGAACTCATATAGAATTGAACTTGTATGAAAAAAATAAATAAAAAGGGTATGTTTAGTCATCGTGAGGTGAGGGTCACGTGAGTGCTTGTGTCAGTTGCCCGTACAAATTCGGATGGCTGCCCGCGTGTCAATCAAAGCCTCAATTCAATAGCGGCTAATGAAATTATTAAATTGACGGTTTTTTTTTTCACTCACCGACAGACACCCAACAAAAATATTATTAACAATAATTGATGACTGGTTTTTCTGTTGTCTAATAATTGATATCAGACGTTACTGATGCCATCATACGAACTGATTGCAAAAAGGTTTTATATATCTCGATTTGAAATATAATTTCCTGGCTCACACCAATGACTCTAGATGACTATCGATGACTTACAACTTTGTGGCCGGTGTGTGGTAAAAGGTTCGTCACCTATTCCATTTGGGACGTAAAAATAACGGCGAATCGAGACTTAGCAGCAGCTTACTTTACCTTCGGATAGAAAAAGGCGTGAAGTTATGCTATGTTATGAAATAGAATTTTATGTGTTTCTGTACAAAGTAAGAGAGGACATGCTTCGATGGTTTGGACATGTATAGCAGATATACAATGTAAAAGTGGATGGTTGCAGGAGTTGAGAACGGCTACGACACACTTTCCATGATCAAACAGAACGAGCACTGGGTGAAGGTAAGGTCAGAAGACTTAAAAATAGACGGGAGTGTATGACTAGAGTTATGCAAGTCAAAGAAGCGAGTGAGACGTGTAAGAATCGTGCCTTATTCACTCTGCCCACCCCGCAAGGGATTTAGCGTGATGTTATGTATGTACAAAGG
Source organism: Euproctis similis (assembly GCA_905147225.2). Lineage (NCBI taxonomy): Eukaryota > Metazoa > Arthropoda > Insecta > Lepidoptera > Erebidae > Euproctis > Euproctis similis. Next base: position 14,502,796 of record LR990105.1, read on the forward strand.
CAAAAAAAAATGCACGTGTCTATGCACGTGTCTATGATCGTAAGATGGTATTTGAAAGATGGCAGTTAGTCAAGATATCCAAGGCCGTATGACTGTTTGGATTATTAATAGAATTGAAATGACGAAATGTGCTTTTGCATGCGTTTACAACGGCAATGATTGGGTGTGGTTTTGTAACAGACTCCAAAGCTTCGTGACTCTTCACTCATAGCTAGGTTATTAAGGGTCATGAACAAATAGTAGAAACGAAAGTTACTTGATATGAATTTGAATAAAGAACCGTTTATATTTCCAGTATTTATAGGATTTGTATTTGTCCTTATATTATAACTTCACGCCTTTTTACTTTGCTTTTTTTCTTTTTAGTTTCTTTTCCTAAATGGAATAGGTGGGCAGACCTATTGTCACACACCGGGCACAATGCTGGTAGTCCTACATATATATCATACATAACTACCAAAAAGAATTCCGTGAAGTCATTGATGTGAAGCACGGATTTGAGACTTCTTAATTTAGAAGCCACTGTTTTTTATATGACATAACATAACTTCACGCCTTTTCTACCCGAAGGTGCGGGCGGCGCCTGTTAAGCGTCGTCTTGCCGTTATGTTTACGTCCCAAATGAAATATGTAGCGAACCTATAGCCATATCGGGCACAGAGTTTCCAGTCATCGACATTTATCACAGATATCTTCAGAAAACCATTTCGAAAAGTCATTGGTGTGAGGTCTTGATTCAGAAGCACGGTGCTCTACCACTGGACCACCGAGACCCTTGAAGTTTTTATATGTGTGTTTTATATGTGTCATAATTTTCTAATTTATTTATCTGAATGGACAAATATTTCCTTGAATATTAAACAAATATTGTTCACAACTCTGCATATTTTTTGCGGTAAACCTTAGCTGCCTCCGTGCGTGTTGTTTGCGATGCTCCCACTCTTGGGAAATAAGCTTCGTACATTGCCGGCGACGCGTGCAGTTCGTATAACAACAAATCCCAAAGGCAAACTCAATGTCTACGTTTCTAGTTGTTAATGTTGCTTTAGCAATTCGAGATGTTAATATAATATTGTTACAAATTAAAAACAGATTTCACAGCGAAGACATTTTTGACATCGTATCTATAATATAATTTGATCTAACACAGAATTCATCATCAGCCTTTCGAGGTCCACTGCTGGACGTAGGCCTCCCCCATAGAGCGCCACAACTGCCGGTCCTGTGCAACCTGCATCCATCGGCCTCCCGCGGATTTCACCAAGTTGTCGGTCCACCTAGTGGGGGGACGGCCTACTCCGCGTTGACCGGTACGTGGTCGCCACTCGAGCACCTTTCTACCCCAGCGGTAATCGGTTCGTCGAGCGATGTGGCCAGCCCATCTCCACTTCAACGTGCTAACTTTCCGGGCTATGTCGGTCACGCCAGATCTCTTGCGTATCTCCGTATTGCGGATTTTGTCGCGTAGAGAGATTCCAAGCATAGCCCGTTCCATAGCACGCTGAGCCACCTTGAGCTTCGTCATGAGGCCAACATTCAGAGACCACGTCTCGGCTCCGTATGTCATCACTGGTAACACACATTGGTCATAGACCTTAGACTTCAGGCACTGTGGGATTTTGGACGAGAAGATTTCCCTTAGTTTCCCGAACGCTGCCCAACCGAGTTGAATCCGTCGGTTTATCGCTTTCTCGAAGTTGGCTCTACCTAGCTGGACTGTTTGTCCTAGGTAAACATAGTGGTCGACAACTTCGAGGATCGCATCGCCAACAGTAACCGGTGCTTGAATGACATGGGCATTGAACATTATTTTGGTTTTGTCCATGTTCATTCTGAGACCTACTTGTTGGGAAAATCTGCTGAGATCCTTGAGCATTGTAGCAAGGTCCTCCAGTGACTCTGCCATGACCACGATATCGTCGGCAAATCGAAGGTGAGTGATGTATTCGCCGTTGCTGTTGATGCCTAGTCCAGACCAATCCAGGAGCTTGAATACGTCCTCCAATGCAGCGGTGAACAGCTTCGGGGAAATTACATCCCCTTGTCTGACACCTTTCTGCAATGGAATGGGATTCGTACTCCCAGACCCAATCCGGACTGACATAGTGGCGTTTCTATACAAACACTGCAACACTTAGATATACCGATAGTCAATTTGGCATCTCTGGAGGGACTGCAGCACTGCCCAAGTTTCGACGGAATCAAAGGCTTTCTCATAGTCCACAAACGCCAGGCACAAAGGCTGATTATACTCCTCGGTCTTTTGTATAATTTGGCGTAGTGTGTGTATGTGGTCTATGGTACTATAGCCTTTTCGGATCTTGTTCGGGAGGCTGGACTTAGAATTAGTATTGTATTATTCCCACTCCCATCTCCATTTCACTTTCGAACGCTTCCCGATTACATTGTCTATTGCGTTGACTTAGTAACATTATCAATTCTCATCAGACGAACATAAGCAGTTAAAACATAAATATTTTTCATAATTTTCATGTTTATTGCCGTAAAGTGGACGTCATTTTATTTAAAAAACCAGTGAATGAAAATTTTTTCCGAAAAACGATTTGCAATAATTTAATTAAAAATATTAGCGGCCACATTTTGATTGCCAACCTGGTAGATATATAATATTCTAATCATAAATATGCCTAAAAATTTGATTTTTAGCAAATACCGATGAGTACACTGATTCTGCAGTCTGATCTCGTACTATTATATTGACGGGCCTCGTGGCGCATTGGTAAAACTACCGGCTGCAGAAATGAGGTCGGGGGTTCGATTCCCACCCAGCACAAATATTTGTGACAAACATGAATATTTGTGTGGTGTCTGGGTGTTTTTTCTATGAATTATAAGTATGTATTTACAAATATGTAATATGTATGTATAATATGTATATATGTATTAATATCCGTTATCTAGTATCCATAACACAAGCATTTAGTTGCCTAGCTTGGAACTAGAGGGCGCTGCGTGTATTGTGTCCAAGATAATATTATTAATACGTGTGACGTATTTGCAGACTAAAAAATTGTCTTAAAATGTCTATACAGTATGCCGGTACCATACTTGTTCAGAATCAGATTGTATTATCCACTAATACTGTTGTTATTATATTAAACAATACTTTGAAAACATGTTACATTGTTATGGATTACAAAATTATAATCAGTATTTACATATACTGGATCTCATACAATTTAAAGTAGCTGGTACTAGTACTCGCTCGGTTTGGTATTTACGACTTGATGTAACTTAACTATTTATATGTAGCTATCCGGTTTCTCAGCAAATATAGTTTATGATGCGGGGAATATCAAAACAATTGTATTATTAGCATACAATCGATTAAATAATGCAAGAGTTTCCATTATCTAGTATCATTATATCATTTATTGTGTGTTCACTTAAGTTGAGTATTTCATATCATTACCATAACATAACATAACATAACATAACTTCACGCCTTTTGTTACCCGAAGGTGTAGGCAGCGGCTGTTAAGCCTCGTCTCGCCGTTATGTTTACGTCCCAAATGGAATAGGTGGCGAGCCTATTGCCATACCGGGCACAAAGTTTATCAGTCATCGATATTTATCACACATAACTTCCGAAAACAATTTCGAAAAGTCATTGGTGTGAGCCAGTGTCTGGAATCGAACCCCGGACCTCTGGATCAGAGGCCGTGCGCTCGCCCACTGCGCCACCGAGACTATTAATCATTACCATCTCTTTTCAATTATAGATTTATATGAATATGAATTTATTTCTTACAATAAACAATATATTTTGTAAAAAATAAACTATATCTATTATTTATAAAATTATACTAGTTGACCTGGCGATCTTTGTTCAGCATCAAAAGTAGTAAATAAATAAATTTGGATTTATCACCTTTTACTAAAAACCACGCCGTTGACACCCTCTATCTATTAAAAAACCGCATCAAAATCCATTGCGTAGTTTCAAATAGACAGACAGCGGAAAGCGACTTTGTTTTATACTATCAATGCAATAATTAATCTGTCTCGGTGGTCCAGCGGTCGAGCACCCCGCTTCTGAATCAAGAATGCTGGCTCACACCAATGACTTTTCGAAACTTTGATTTCATAAGTTAATGTGATAAATATCGATGGCTGAAAACTTTGTGCCCGGTGTATGGCAATAGGTTCGCCACCTATTCAGTTTAAGACGTAAACATAACGGCGAGCCGAGGTTTAACAGCCACTGCCTACACCTTCGGGTAGAAAAAAGCGTGAAGTTGTGTTATGTTTTTAAACTATAATATGGGGTTTTGACGATATAAATGATTTGACATTTTGATAGAGTACAACCCTGTTTACTTTATAAAATTTGCACTAGATGACAGTATTTATGTACGCAAATGACATTGTTATTTCTTCATATACAGAACTAGCTTTTTAACCATTAGATTAAGACATACCTTGAGACGTGGTTTTTACTGTAATGAAGAGCAAAAAAAAAAACGTCTCAAGTAGAAGTTTTAGTAGTCACAATTACCCTTAATTTAAATCCTTTAAAAGAACAGATGATAACTTTAAAACTACTTTTTTTAGTTTCCTACACGAAAGTAACCAATGTTTATTAGATACCAAACCTCAAACAAAAGCGCCCTAAAGTATTGAAGTAGCTGTTGCATAAATGCAAGCATATTATTCTCAACGAGGTAAAGACAAGACAAGTTTTTTAACAAATTTCCACCACTTCATATACCGGCATCAGAATAATTCATAAATACATTCTTAGAGCTATCATAATGGTTGAACACAAATTATAGTTTTATTGACTCTATCTCTAACCTGTGGGAACAGTTCACACGCAGCACACAAAGGCAATTTATTATTCAATTTTCAAGTCAAGTGTTTACATTTTGATATATTGGCGTAGGCAAGGCAATTTTCGCGTTGTTCCCGTAATAGATCTCATCACATGCGCTGAGCTGAGATCACAGATAGCTGGTATCTTCAATGTTTAAGTGGATTTTAAAGGTGTAGTCTAAAGGCTCCTACGACTCAACTCGCCGAATTTTTAGACCCCAAATGGAATAGGTGGCGAAATATACTACTTAAGGTACAATTATGTCAGTCATCGACATTTAGAAGATATAGCTTCTGACAAGAATTCCGAAAAGTCATTATTATGAGCACGAATTCGAACCTAGGACTACTTGCGAGATGCTCAGCTATGCTTTGCCTAGATGCTCGGCTTCCAGACCGCTGAGACTAGATAAGACTATGATAAATAAATATATAATGGACATGACTGCTAATGCTCTGAATTGTTTAGCTCAAATCTCAGAAGCAGAAAACCTAACGCGTGCACCGCTGGCTGCTGGGCATCATTTGTTTCTTGACAGACAAGTTCCACGTCGCTACTTGCTTTGAGTTAATAATTTTTCGATGAGTTTTTTTTCTTTATTTACTCGCGACGCGGACGCTGACAACTGAGCTTATGGTACTCTAGATAAAATCGCAGCGGTACTCCATTAGCCAAAGTGATTGACGTTGTTAGTTTGTTGTCAGTAATTTTGTTTGTAAATTTAGATCAGCGTACATATATTTACTGTCCGCATGTTATGTTGACATGAAATCTATTTGACTGAATGTTGCGATATATACCGATAATAATGCTATTTCAAAATAAACGAACAATATTAATCTAGCGTCGTAATAAAATAATAACAGTCCGTGAAACACTAACGACTAAATAATTAAGTGTTTGTTAGTAAGTAACTATATTACAAAATTAAATATCATTGCGCATATTACAGTTACTAGTAATATTGTACATTAGAAAAACTTTGCAGATAAGCAATAGATAATTATTACTCGACAAAATTCCTCATTTAAAATATTAAGTTTACATATGACGGTGTTTAGAACTTTAATAATCAACTGATGATCGCTATATTGACGGTGTTTAGAACTTAAGATGATCGACTTCAATAATCAATATTAAATTGTCGTAGTCGAAACAAAAACACTTAAACTAGTAATAATGTAATCAGTGTACTCAGTCAGCCGGGAGCGAAAGAAAAACGTATGGCTGACAAGCTTACACAGCACAACACCAAAAAATGGCGGGATAACCATTCTAAAATATGGGTCAACCTAAATGCACTTGGTAGGGGCGGGCAGCAGCGTCCCTATCTTTAAAATGTTCACCCCCTGCGGTCTCCAACACATCTGCCCAGCGTAGGGACTATGGGCAAAAACCTCCCATGAGGAAAGCGCGATTGTGGCGCGCATTGGGAGAGGCCTATGTCCAGCAGTGGACTGCAATAGGCTGGTGATGATGATGATGAATGTAATTCTATTGGTGGAAATATGGAAGCGGCGTAAATGTATTGCTCATTCGAGCCGGATGCATGTAACAAAAATAAATTATCTGTATCCTATGATTTTTCTCTAAAATGGAACTATGACATACACGGTGAAATCTATACATAAAGCTAATTCTGATGGTATGCGTACTTAGCTAACAATCTATGTACGTAATACCTAAAAGTAAGAAAGGGCATGCTCCGATGGCTCGGACATGTAGAAAGAATGGCTGACGCAAGACTGACTAAGCAGATATACAATGCAAAAGCGGACGGATGTAGGAGTCGAGGACGGCCAAGACACACATTCCAAGACCAAATAGAACGTGTTCTGGAGGAAGGTGATGTTAAGAGCCTCAAAAACCGACGCGCGTGCATGAAAAGAGTTATGAAAGTCAACGAAGCGAGTGAGGCGTGTAAGAATCGTGCCCTATGGCGCTCTGTTCTCTCTGCCTACCCCGCAAGGGATTTGGCGTGAAGTTATGTATGTATGTATGTGTATGTAATACCTAAATAATAATAATAATACCTTGGACACAATACACACAGAACCCTCTACTAGTTCCAAACCAAGCAACTAAATGCTTGCGCTATAGATATTAGATAAAATAACTTCACGCCTTTGTTACCAAAGGTGTAGGTGGAGGCAGCGGCTGTTAAGACTCGTCTCGCGGTTATGTTCACGTCCCAAATGGAATAGGTGGAGAACCTATTGCCATACCGGGCACAAAGTTTTTAGTGCTCGATATATATCACATATAACTTCCGAAAACAAATTCGGTAAAAGTCATTGGTGTGAGCCAGTGTCACGATTCGAACCCGGACCTCTGGATCAGAAGACGTGTGCTTGATCACTGGACCACCGAGACTACTACTACTACTACCGAGGATACCAGATAATGGATATTAATACATATATTACTTTTCTTTTGTAAATTTATACTTATAAGTATAATACATTAAAAAACACCCAGAAACCATAAAAATATACATGCTTGTCACAAATATTTGTACTCGGGTGGGAATCGAACCCGCCAACCTCGATTCTGCAGTCGGTAGCTTTACCAATGCACCACGAGGCCTGTCAAACAACTCAAATAATTATTTATTTCTATGTCTAGATACATATAAGAACATCCAAGTGCGTAGGTAATATTTACTCTTCGACTCGCATACCATTCCCTCGATTGTATGCCAAAGCCAAAGCTTATTAATCGTGAGCATTTCACTGATTAGTTCATTATACGTTAATATCCAACGTCGATAATTGTAATTGCATCATCATCATCATTTGCCTTTTTGAGGTCCACTGCTGGACATAGGCCTCCCCCATAGAGCGCCCCAACTGCCGGTCCGCGCAGTTATGGGGGGTTTTTGCCATAATCGCCACGCTTGGCAAGCGGGTTGGTGATCGCAGTAGGCTGTATTTTGTTGAGAGAGAATGCTGCTGCCCATTCTTCTAGCTTTTCCCTTAGTCGCCTTTTACGACACCCACGGGAAGAGATGGGGTGGCGGTATTCTAAGCCGGCGCCACACAGCAAGTAAAAATTGTAATTGCAAAAAGGCAAAATTTTAATACGGTATTTGCCACGAAAAAATACTTCCAGGAAATTTGTAGATAACAAACGAACATTTAGTCAGTTGTATTGTAACAATTCAGTGTTCTGTTATACAGAAATCAATCGAACCAAATCGTTTTGATTAAAAGCAACTAGATGATAAATAACAAAGCTGTCAATTGGAGCGTTCAGACAATGAGTCAGAGTAATTATACGGACGACACTTGAGTCTTAGCAAGTTGCATAACGGTCGGCCAGTATCTATCCAGATAGTGAAATACTTGAGGCACAGTAATAATATGTTACAGTATTTCAACTCGGTGTGGTCAAACAGACTTGGTAGCCCAGTGGTCAAGCACACGGCTTCTGATCCAGAGGTCCGGGTTCGATTCCTGACACTGGCTCACACCAATGACGTCTCGAAATTGTTTTCGGAAGTTATGTGTGATAAATATCGATGACTGAAAAACTTTGTGCCCGGTATGGCAATCAAATCAAATCAAATCAAAACTCATTTATTCAGTTTAGGTCTTGTCAGACACTTATGAAGGTCACTTTTTTTTCTTTTTTTTTTTACTTCCGCCAATTCGATTACTCTCGCACTGAGAAGAATTGGCAAGAAACTCAGGGAGGTTTTTTTGGAGTTTACTCCTTAAGAATCGATTTACATATATAGGCCCGGGGTATGAAAATTATGGGGACCAAAATCGTACTAGTCACGTGACTGTCACACGAAATGCGTTATGCAGTCACAGAGCATATAAATAAGAGTCGGCACTCCATACAATGTCCTGAGCTCTTTATAGTCACAGAATCGCGCTAATCTCAGAAACCACCAGTCCGATTTTAAAAATTCTTTCAGTGGTATATAGTCCATTTATCGAGGAAGGCTTTAGGCTATATTATATTTTCAAATCAATTAGGGATCCTTACTATAAGTCCAATAATGTAACCCAAGGTGTAAGAAAATGACTCGAAAATAATTCTTACATCGTGAACGCTGCGAAAACTATTGATTCTAGAATAAAACAATGTACTACACTTTTACAGAACATAAATTTGTCTATAAAAAAGTCCGCGATGGCATATGTCTAACTATTGTAGTTATCTCACAATAAGTGTTTTTTGAGTTTTTTAAAATAATTAAATTGATGTCGTTATAAAAATGCTTTATTTTGTACCTTGAATTTAACTTTCCTGAAAATAAATTACTTCAATAAAAAGACAGATTCAACACCTTTCTAGAACTGTTTGAATAATTCAATTCGGACATTTAATTCCAAAGATATCGCAAAATACAAAATGTAAGAATTCATTTCATAGGGAAATAATTAGTTACACTGATGATGTATCCGACTCGGACAGCTCGGACCGCGACAGCTAGCAGGTAGATTTTTTTACGTTTGTTTGTTGCTAAAAGGTACCGGTGGTCCAGATGTCGAGAACCCCACTTCTGTATAAAGTAGTCGCGGGTTCGAGTTCTGGCTCACAGCAATGACTTTTTGAAATTGTTTGCTGAAGTTATGTGTATTTAGATATCGATGACTATAAACTTTGTGCCTGGTATGGCAGTAAGTTCGCCACCTATTCCATTTGGGATGAAAACATAGTGGCGAAACGAGGTTTAACAGCCGCTGCCTACACCTTCGAGTAGAAAAGGCGTGAAGTTATGTTTTGTTGTTGTTTCACTCTTTGTCATCATATCGCTCAATACTTTAATCAGAATTTAAAATTTAAAAAAGTCTCGGTGGCGCAGTCGGCGAGCGCACGGCCTCTGATCCAGAGGTCCGGGGTTCGATTCCAGACACTGGCTCACACCAATGACTTTTCGAAATTGTTTTCGGAAGTTATGTGTGATAAATATCGATGACTGACAAACTTTGTGCCCGGTATGGCAATAGGATCGCCACCTATTCCATTTGGGACGAAACATAACGGCGAGACGAGGCTTAACAGCCGCTGGCTACACCTTCGGGTAACAAAAGGCGTGAAGTTATGTTATGTTTAAAATTTGTAGTATTTAATAGTATTTTGTGGTATTTTTATTTATAAAAGTTACTAGCTTTTACCCGCGGCTTCGCTCGCATTAAATCCATTAAATAGATATCAAAGATCATTACTATAGAAGTTAACCAATATGATAACTCTGTTTTATTGCTTGGCTGGAATTATTAGGTTTTAAAATTACTACTTACAATGACGTTTAAAAAACTAACAACATTTTTTAAGGTAAAATATATTTCTCTGTAACAAAAATAAATAATTTTGGACTGTAACAATTTTATAAGAGTACTAGCTTTTACCCGCGGCTTCGCTCGCATTGAAGCCAATAAATAAGTATCAAAATCATTACCATAGAATTGAATCAATATAATAACTCTATTTTCTTACTTAGCTGGGATTATCAATTTTCAAAATTACAACATTAGGTATGACGTTTAAAAATCTCACAATATGCTTTATTAAAATGCAACAACAAACGGTAAAATATATTTCTCTGTAACAAAAATAAATATTTTTGGACTTTAACAATTTTATATAATATAAATGCAGAGTATTAATGTAGGATATTTTTGTAGACTATATTATAAGTTTCTCCTTAGGGTGCAAATATATGTTAATTAAAGAGAGAAAAAAGAAAGTATCCTTTATTACTTCTAATACCCCCAAGAATATATGTACAAAGATTCATGATGATCTGTTGAGTAGTTATCCCGTGAAAGCGTAACAAACAAACTTACATTCGCATTTATAATATTAGTATGATATGAAGTATGATAAGTAATAAGTATAAGTAAAGTTAAGTATAAGTATAAGTATCAACCCTGAATACTGTAATACCGTCCCTCGCGAGGCATAACAGCCGCTGCCTACACCTTCGGATAGAAAAAGGTGTGAAGTTACGTTATGTTATCTAATTTACGAATACTGTAAAACTTCATTACTGAAGTAGCTAAATTTGACGATTTTTTGACAAACAATTGTTTTATCTTTCGTAATTTTTTTTATTTTTTTTTAATATAAAGTACCCTATGTTACTTCTAATACCTTCAAGAGTATATGTACAAAGTTTCATGATGATCGGTTCAGTAGTTTTTGCGTGAAAGCGTAACAAACAAACTTACATTCGCATTTATAATATTAGTATAAGTATATTAGTATAAAAGTATAAATATAAAATGTAGGATATTGTTGTAGACTATTTTATAAGTTTTTCCTTCGGGTTCAATAATATGTAAATTACTTTAAAGAATATGTGTACAAAGTTTCATGATGATCGATTGAGTAGTTATCGCGTGAAAGCACGCAAACAAACTTACATTCACATTTATATATTACTAGCTGACCCGGCAAACGTTGTCTTGCCAAAAAATTAAATTTAAAAAATAGGGGTTGATCGTAGGGGGTTGAAAATTCTCAGACTTACCCGATATGAATACAAAATTTAATGAGTCGGTCAAGCCGTTTCGAAGGAGTGTGGGAAAATTGTGACACGAGAAGTTTATATATTAGAAGTAGGATAGGATAGGAATTAGGTTACATTTTTATTGTATAAGGGGCAAACGAGCAGGCTTATGATAGTTACAAACGCCGCCCATGGCCACCTCACCACATGCAGTGTTACAGTTGCGTTGCCGGCGCTTACAATGGGATATGGGTGGGGTCGGGAGTGGGTTTCGGTAGGGGAGGGGAAAAGGGATTGGGCCTCCGAACACCTCTCTCAGCGAGTGAAACGCGGCTAAGGCCACTTTTCAGCGATAATCTGAGAGGTCGTGGTGTTCCACGGGTCGAGCCGGCCCATTCATGCAGCGAACACTGCGTGACTTTACCACTGACAAGGTGTGACTGATGTGACTGATTTATAATACATTCTAGATATATGTAATAAACTTTACATTTTTAAGATCGTGATATCTTTTAAAATGTAGTAAATTTATTTCGATAAGCGTAATCGCTAGACTGACATCATTTGACTTATAAAAAAAAAACACTCACTGTGAGTTAGCTACCCTGGTTTGAACATATGGTGGCCCGTTTTTTTCGTTGAAGTCAACAATAGTGACCATATAAAAAAAAATTGTTTATGTTGTATTAAAAAAAACTAAAGGTTGAGCAAAAACTTGGGACAAGTTCATTGCTATATTCATTGTTCATAAGTGGCATTGCTAATAAAGCTTTCTTTGAAGTTGTAAATAATATCAATGTCTTGGTTGTCAGTACGCTAATACATACTAGCTAAGCGAGTGACACGTGTAATAATCGTGCCTTATGGCACTTTGTTCTCTCTGCCTACCCCGCAAGGGATCTGGCCTGAAGTTATGTATGTATCAAGAACTTGAATTTAAATAAATATTAGTGTTAGATAGTCCATTTATGATGAAAGCTTTGGGGTATTAATATGATTGCGGCAATAATCTTTTGAGTGGAAAATGTATAAAATATGGCGGTACGAAGTTCGCGCGGTCTGCTAGTATATAATAATAAGAGTCGGCACTCCATACAATGTCCTGAGCTCTTTATAGTCACAGAGCATATAAATAAGAGTCGGCACTCCATACAATGTCCTGAGCTCTTTATAGAAACACTCTTTATAGCGATACGCCATTCTCTATTACGAAGAAATGTGTTCATATTTGTAGACAGTAAATATTTATTTTTGTAAATAAATACCGTAAAAACATGTAGAAAAAAACACCCCCAGACGAGGGATCGAACCCGCCCCGACCTTGTGTTATCGGTAGTGCGGTTTACCGATGCACCACGAGGGCCGTATGTATAATCGTCTAATTACCGTCCTCTTTACCAATTTCGACACATTTTCTAGGATCGGGTTTGTTTGTTTGTTTGTTTTTTACATACATACATATACGTAAGTACGTATTGCAGGCGGAGAAAAAAAAAAATTATATTATTTATAAATTGTGTTTTTATAAATTGTGTTTTTTGAAAATTATATTTAAGTACGAATTACATACTAATAAAATAATGAAATATCAATAATATTTTTCGATCTTTGGTAATGAAACGAGGGGCGCCACAGTAGCATCGCCAACATCGTACTCCTAATAAAAAGTGTGTGAATCTCGGAATCGGCTCCAACGATTTTCATGAAATTTAGTATATAGGGGGTTTCGGGGGCTATAAATCGATCTAGCTAGGAATCATTTTTAGAAAATTTCATTTTATCGTGTTTTATCGATAATTAACTTAAACATCAACTTACTTTTTTATTGGAATTCCTGACATCTATTGGCGAATGTGAATTATTTTAAATTGTGAGCACTTAACTTGCTTTAACGACAACAACACTAAAGCTATTCCAGCAGATGGCGTTGTTAACTAATTCCAGCAGATGGCGTTGTTAACTAATTACTATTTGTTTCTAATATAATATGTTAGTACATAGTATATATTAGTATATATTTATTATTGGAGTTTACTCCTTAAGAATCGATTTACAATATATAATAATAAGAGTCGGCACTCCATACAATGTCCTGAGCTCTTTATAGTCACAGAGCATATAAATAAGAGTCGGCACTCCATACAATGTCCTGAGCTCTTTATAGAAACACTCTTTATAGCGATACGCCATTCTCTATTACGAAGAAATGTGTTCATATTTGTAGACAGTAAATATTTATTATTTTATTTTATAATCGTTCTTGAGGAGTAAACTCCAGTCGTGCGTCGGAGCGGACACACACTTTTACTTTTTTTTTTTTTTTTTTTTTGTTTTTTTTTTTATTACTATCATTTACACAACAAAATGCACTAACAATTCAAATTGTTACAAGTGTAAGAAGTAATGAGTGGTTTATTTAAAAACTTTGTCGTCCTCCAAAAAAAATTCAATAGGTTCGCCACCTATTCTATTTGGGACGTAAAACATAACGGCAAGACGAGGCTTAACAGCCGCTGCCTATAACACCTTCGGGTAAGAAAAAGCGTGCAGTTATGTTATGTTATGTTACAAAAGAATGAAACGCGAGTTATGTCTCAATCTGGGTATGCGCTTGGTATGCAAACAGTCGCGACTGTGCCGCAGTGTCAGTCATTTATTGTGTTTTTTTTTTAAATACACAACGCATATTTACTGACCACATAAGCCACCACTGACCACATATAAATATATACATAAATACATATATAAAAAAAAACCACAATATTTACTATCACAAAACTAAGTAGGAATAAAAAGTAGGCAAATGTAACTAAAATCCTGGAAGAAGGCATCTCTATTTCCTATTTCCAAGTGTAGAGATTTATTTCAAACATTCTTCCGAGTTACAATACTGTATGATAATATTATCGTGACTGAGACAATGGGACACTGGTTCGAAACTGCCGCTGATATCGTGACCGGTTCTAACGTGGTACAAATTGTGATGATTGACGAATGTTATTATATCCATGATTGATTTTGATTTCACAAAGTGTGTATGTAGGCTATGGTCACTTGCAATGTAACGAAACATTAAATATAATATCAGCACCGATTGAAATAGCAATTAAATAAATCAAATATTTATTTTCAACGATGTAATAGTTGGTATTGCGGAGTCAGAACAAAGTTTATTTATATTTGAACTGAAAACTATTTTTTTTTTTATAGGATAGGAGGGCAAACGAACAGGCGTGTCACCAAGGTAAGGTAAGCAACCAACGCCGCCCATGGACACCAGCAACACATATAGTGTTACTGTTGCGTTGCCGACCTTTAAGGGATAGGTGATAGGAAAGGACGGGGAAGGGGGATGAGCCTCCGGGTACCTCTCTCACCGAACGAAACGCGGCATGAGCCACTTTACGTCGATCTTCTGAGAGGTCGTGGTATTTCACCGGTCGAGCCGGCCTATTCATGCAGCGAACTGCTTGGCTCTACCACTGTTAGAGGCTGTTATAGGCAGTACAAAGGGTGATATAGATTTCTGAATATATATTATTGATACATGTTAGTTTTTGAAGGCAAAATGTTATCTTTTTAAGTGTTTTTAAATGTTATTTAATTGTAGATTAACTTGCAAACTCACGCTAAACAGCTTCACTTTAATAAGTATATCTGAGCCTGGAAAACTCCAAACTTATCATTCTCATAATTACCAATGAGTTGTAACAAATGATAGTATAATAAATAGGATTATCCATGGGTTAGTGATTTTTCAAGTGAGAAAAATAATTCTAATTAATTTTCTTAAAGAAACATAGATGATTTAATAAATAATATAATTGCAAGATTGCCTTAATTTCCGTCAGATTACTGAATGAATACTGTAAAATAGGAGATAGTATTGTTTCTGTAGATTTTTACAATAAACTGTTGGTTTTTGTATTTAGCCGCAGAGCGCGCCCTCACCAATAACGAAACTTTGGTTTAACTGCAACTGAGTGATAACAGTGGTTCGCTAATCCGAGAGACGACCGGATTTTGAAAATCTATTCAGCCATGGATATATATGTTAACTAGAAATGACACCATTTTAATGTTTAACAAATTATTATTTAGCTTAGAAATATACAATCGTAACGATCACATAATAAATGTTTGAGCAAAATGTAATTTTAGTAAAATGGTAACAGAAATATATCAGAAATTTCGAAACTACTCACTAATTTCTTCTTATTGGTTTTTGTTTAGAGCAATAAAACTAATAGTACCATAGTACCAATTTTACAGTCGTAAACTGGACCACCAAGTCCAGTTTACGAGCACCCCGCTTTTGATTCGAGAAGTCGCGGGTTCGAATTCTGTCTCACACCAATGATTTTTCGAAATTAATTTCGAAAGTTATGCGTGATAAATATCGATGAGTGAAAACTTTGTTATGGCAATAGCTTTGCCACCTATTCCATTTGGGACGTAAACATAAGGCGAGTCGAGGCTTAACAGCTACTGCCTACACCTTCAGTCTAAAAAGGCGTGAAGTTATGTTATGTTACGATTTCTTGTTATGTTAGCGTGGCTCGTCACAACTACAACACTGTCTTCGGTATGTATATGAACACTGATGTAAAATTAGTGTTAAATATATTAATTCACAAACAATATTTTATAACAGATCTAATAATGTATTATTTATATTGATTTAATAATTTGTTGCGTATAACACGCAACAAATTATTAAATTAATTAAAAAATGTTTTAGCAATCACTTTTCAGCGTAATCACTTCTAACATGAATATCATCATTACATAGTATAAAACAAAGTCACTTGTCACTGTCCTCATAAATGCTTATATCTTTAAAACTACGCAACGGATTTTGTTGCGGTTTTTTATTAGATTGAGTGTGTAAAGAAAAAGTGATAAATCCAAATTTTACTTATTTATTACTTTTGAAGTCTCGTTGGTCCAGTGGTCAAGCATACGGCTTCTAATCCAGAGGTTCGGGTTCGGATCCTGACACTGGCTCACACCAATGACTTTTTGAAATTGTTTTCGGAAGTTATGTGTGATAAATATCGATGACTGAAAACATTGTGCCCGGTATGGCAATAGGTTCGCCACCTATTCCATTTGGGACGTGATCATAACGGTGAGACGAGGCTTAACAGCCGCTGCCTATACCTTCGGGTAACAATAGCGTGAAGTTATGTTATGTTATTGCTTTTGAAGCGGAACAAAGTTCGCCGGTTCAGCAAGTTTTATATTAAATTTTTTTTTTTCCTTAGTTAGGGGACTAATAGCTCAATTTAGTACCTTTTGTCCACAAGAAATGTATAAAGAGATAATTTGTACTAAATAATTTATTTAAAACGCATGTCTTGACAAAGCTACATTACATACTGTGCTGTGCAGATTTCAAAAAAGATACGGACAAATAATGACAAACAGTCAGTAAGTATCTATAAACGGTTTTATAACGATCTTTTGAAGTTGCAAATATTCATTTTATTAGGAGACACATAGAATAATGTTGCAATAGATACAAACATGTCTTACAGTTCACAAAGCACTTTGTGTTTTCAATGTCTAGACATGAAACCTACAATTTATGTGTCTGCTTGTGTACAGTAGGTACATATTTTTATCAAAAAATAAATAAATAAATATTTATGTGCGTCTTGTTTTATAATTTATATGTGTTTCATATCTAAATAATTAAAATTTTGTGAGTGAAGAGAGAGAGAGAGTCTTTATGTAAATGTAAGTAGCAGTACATATATCAAATGGTATTATAAAATATGTCAATTTAAATTATTAATAGCTGAAATATCAACAGAATTATTGTGCTGAGTCGGTACTCCGACAACTAGTTCTGAGGTTCGAATCATATGCCAATGACTTTTGGGCAGCTCTAGTTAATAGCAATATTTTGACATCGCGAAGATACAATAGACGAAGAAGGTAACGCATTTTAGATATTTTATGCAAACAAGCGAGCGGGTCGTCTGATGGTAAGAGACTATCTCGGCGGTAGAATACCTGCAACACTAATAGTGTTACAGTTGCATTGCCGGCCTTTTAGAGAGTGGTATAGGCAGGAAGGTGGAAGAGCGGTGAGCCTCCGGATACCTGTCTCACCGAAAGAAACGCGAAATGTGCTGCTTCACGTCGATTATATGAGAGGTCGTGGTATATCACCGATAGAGCCGAGCTATTAATGCAGCGCACTACATGGCTCTACCATTGTTGAAAGATTTAATCATTATTAGTAGGATCATTTCCAGTATTTACATTTAAATTACCACAATCTACGCTATCATTCGTATTGTAGGGAACTGCATAATCCTTGTCAATGTGTTCGTCATCATTCACGCACGGATTAAAGGCTTTGAGTTTGTTACCAACTCGGAATTACGTTTTTAATGTCGTCTGTGTTACTACTGGTTGGAAATATGGTTTTTTTTCCATGTTTATTTGAAACTATTTTAGAATGCCGTTATTTCTGTTAAAAAAACTAAAACGTGATTTAAAAGCATTTTTTCATTCTAAATTCAAATATGTCGGAATAAGGATTAACGAAAAAGGTAGGTATCAGAAATTTGAACGAGAAAAAAATGCTATTAATAAAACTATCGTGGGTAATTATAACGTGTTCTTAATAGAGAAGTCTCGAGTTTTTATCCGGGTACAAAATTATATCTGATACAGTATATCGATGACAATATTATGAATTCCGTCACTTATTTTATCTACATAGTTGTGTATGGAACTAATATTAATTTCAGTGGGTCGAGGAGTGAAACTTTGGTTATACTTACGGATATTACAGGCGTGATTATACAAAAAAAAGAAAAATTTTTATAAGCGTAACTTGATATTCGAAAATGTTTAATAGCTATCGTCAAGTTATTACGAACAAATTATTTATCTACGATCTAAGATTAAAACATTGCTTAAATTAATGAAAACTGATCCTCTAACAAACCAGTACAAATTATTGAATTCGATATTTTAAATGACAATATGTGATCATTATGAATATATAATGATATATCTTAATATCTGAATAGACAATAATTTATAAGATTTAAGGTAAAGTATAAGAAAAATATCAAATCAATATTTTTATATAATAATATGAGTGCCTAAATTAGATGAACCCAACGATATTTTGGCGAGATCACACTGCTGTGTGGATGAGTAGTGGAAGAAATAGGAGTACACAAAGCCAGCTGTAATAAATGTCAATACATCTCGCTGGTTCAGTGGTCGAGCTAACCACTTTTGGGTTCGATTCCGAGCCCACACCAATAATTTTTCGGATGTTATTTGTGATAAATATCGAAGACTGACAACTTTGTGACCGGTGTATAGCAATAGGTTCGCCACCTAGTCCATTTGGAACGTAACGTAACGTTAAGTCAAAGCTTCAACAGCCGCTGCCTATACCATCGGGTAGAAAAAAAGGCATGAATTTACGTAGATTAACGTACGTAATTTGAGCACAAAAAGTAATTCAAAATCGTATCCGATGCATGGCAGATTCTTCCATTTGTCTGCCGCCAATTCAGTGAGATAAGCCATAATTACCGCTATCTACGCTTTTGGGTATAAAAAGTGTGAAATTACAAACAATACGAAGATATAGACTTGGTATTGTAACAGAACTACCTATTTTATTAGAAGAATATAAATACTCTCGAGAGCAATGAATCCGGGTCACTTAAAGAATGTTAAAAATCTCGGAAACTAAAAATGATAGGTTAATGCAATAAATTGTATTTAATAGACAATGTAATACTCCTTAAATGAAAGTAAAAAAAAATATGAGTCACCATACATTTTATTAACACAAAATTACATAAAGAAAAAATCTGCTGATCTCTCCTTAAAACAAAAATAGGAAACATGAAATTTTTGAACTTTATTACGATTTTCTTGAATTTTAATACTTCGTATTGCCTCCTCGTGCTTCCATTACTGCGTTTACGCGGTTTGGCATGCTGTACACCAAGTTCCTTATACGATTTTGGGGAATATTCTCCCATTCCTCTGTGAGAGCAATTTTGAGCTCACGAAGCGTGATTGGGGGAGGGTTTCGTTGTTTTACGCATCTGCCTAGCTCGTCCCAAGCATGCTCGATCGGGTTGATATCCGGGCTGCGCGCTGGCCACTCCATACGAGTAATGTTCATCTCTTGAAGGTAGTCATTCACAATCCTACCTGTATGAAGTCGGGCATTGTCATGCATAAATATAGCATCCTCACCTAAATTGACCATAAATGGACCAACGTGATCATTGAGGATTTCTTCCACATATCTTACGCTAGTTAAAGAGCCGTTTTCTATGATCACCAGCTCTGTGCGACTTTCAGAAGAAATTCCGGCCCACACAAGTACAGACCCACCACCGTAGGCTACTTTTTCCTCGATGCATGCTTGCTTGAATCTTTCCCCTGGTCTTCGATACACTCTGTGTCTTCCATCGTGCTTGTAGAGCATAAATTTTGATTCGTCGGAGAACATAACTTTTGACCAATCTTCAATACTCCAATTTACGTGGCTCTGGGCATATCTTAGTCTTGAAATACGATGCCCACGCTCCAGTTTAGGGCCGTTTGCAGGTCTAAGGGGTTTTAAGTTAGATTCAGCAAGCCGACGTCTTACTGTCCATGCACTTGGGTTACTTCCTCCGAGGCGTCGAAACTGATTGGTGAGTTCAGTTCCTGTGAGAAAGCGATTTCGAAGCATGGTGTTCACCAAGTATCGGTCTTCTCGTGCTGTGGTATACCTGGTTCTGCCCGTTCCTGGTCTGCGTAGGTTAGAACCAGTTTCTTCGTAACGTCGGAGAACTCTTTGTACTGTTGACAGCGACACACCAACAGTCCTGGCTGTATCGCGCTGACTCCGGCCAGTTTCCAGCATTGTAAGTATTCTGGTGCATTCTTCAGGCGTAAGCGACATAATTTCAGCTTGAATAATGAATATAGAGCACTATCAACATGGTTTATGTACCCACATAAATGACAGATTACAAACAAAAGCAAAACCAAATGCTGTAATTTCGTAGTTCCATCTTCGAAAGTGGCCCTTTTTCAAATTTGATTTTTTTATGATATAACTTTACAATAACTAAGAAGTTTTAATACCTTCATTTAAGGAGTATTACATTGTCTATTAAATACAATTTATTGCATTAACCTAGCATTTTTAGTTTCCGAGATTTTTAGGATTCTTTAAGTGACCCGGATTCATTGCTCTCGAGTGTATTTTGAGATATGCCTAGAATTATTTATTCTAGAATACATGTTTTTCTTTTAATTTATGACTACTATACAACCTTTTTTGGGATTATTATCGTGTCATAGATAATATTACATTGTTATAGTCTATGGTTTTCAATTCTAAATAGAGACGCTTAGATAATAGTTGTCAAATGACTAATCTAAGAGCATTGGTCAGCTAAATGGACCGTTTTATTAGCTTTTAAAACTACCAATAACAATATACATTAATTATAATATCGATATTTTAATTAATTATTCATTCTACATTTGTTTCGGGCGGTATACAATAAAAAATACAAAAAATAAACTAGTTTTCATCAACTAATAATATTGTAAAACTCCATGACGTCTATTTTAGTGAAGCCGATACTTTTTGCTAAACTCAGCGAATATCAAGAACATTTAATATAACGTCGTCTAATATATTAATAAAGACAGTATTTTGGATATTTAATCCATAATATTTCCATAATAATTTCAGCTTTGCTAACGTTAAAAACTTGCTGTATTTAAAAAAAAAACAATTTGTCATCAGCCAGTAGTAGACATTACCAACTTAATGACAACAACAAATCATAGATGGTTCTTTTTCACTTCACCTATCACTTGATGTGTGAGTAAGCTTGTTGTAGTTAAACTCACTATAATTTATTACATTCAAACCAAATTATGAATGAAATATTATCGATTGAATCAAACAGGTGGGAGGTCTGGAACGTAAGTAATGTTCGTTATAAAATGCAATTTTTTAAAGCAAATAAAATGACTGACTAATAATAGGTTTACTGCTTTTATCCTCTACTAAATTGGGATTATGAATAAGCTTTTTATCATGGATTTACCAAAAAGCTATCTTTAGCATTATATCAGGATTAGATAAATACTGATTCAATCAAAATATCAAAAAGGTTATGGACATATTTACTTAGCTATTACAAATATCGGTAGCGACAGAACATTTAATTTTGTTTTTTATAATACTTACATATTATAATAATATCTGATATTATTGACATAAAAAAATATAATATTCTTAATACGCATAAGGTATTTTTTTTTAAATGTATTTGCTTAAATTTTTTATTTATATACAAAAAACGAGTATATTTTTATAGCGCCATATCTCAATATATTTATATATATACAAATATATTTCTTACTGTCGGAATTAATAAACGATCGAGCAACTAATCGATAATGAATAGAAATCGACTTGATATGTAAGATGTAATAATATTTGGACGGGTGGATTAAGTGAATATAAATTCGTGATTTTATGTAGCCTTTTCCATAGTTTTGTGCTTAGCGAATGTTTGAATATTTTTTTTATTACCGATCTTTCCACATTAGTGACTACTGAGACGTTATGAATTCAAGTTGAAATGGAAGTTACGACCAGATAGAATGGGTAATATATTATCATCCTATGGTTCGTATTAGAGAGACGTGCGGCGCTACTCACGAATACAAATAACCTACTTTAAAATTTACTAAATACCTACATGTTTTTTGGGAAACCCAGTAGCAAGAGTGGACAACTATTTCATTAGAAGGAATTAAAAGACAAAATTTCACGTTGTTATCTACCTGAAGGTGTAGGCAGCGGCAGTTAAGCATCGACTCGCCGAATCGTTATGTGGCTAACGTATTGCCATACACCGGGCTTAAAGTTCAATATTTAACACAGATAAGTTTTGAGAAGAATTTCACGAAATCATCGGTGTTAGCCGAAAATTGATCCCGCTGAATCAGATACGGAGAGTTCGACCACTGGACCACCGAGACATTTTTAGAGAAGACAAGGAATTAAATTTATAATTAATACAAACGGCAAATAATCAAATAATCACTAATTATTCTGTATTATTATTTTTACCTGGTGGTTAGTGACTATCACCGACCATAGAAAGCTCCAATACAGATAGTGCTACGAAAGACAATTCAATGAGAAAGAATGGCAAAAGGGGGTAGCGGCATGAGTGATTTGGGATCGATTTCCTGAGACGTGCGTCGTGGTATTTTACCCAGCAGTCGATCCCGATACTTCAAGCAGCGAACAACTACCCTAAAACAAAAGTTTTTATTGATGATTTAGGTATGTTTTAATATATGTAAGTTTTTTTTTTACTAGTATCACGATATTGGAAAAATTTGCACGTATATGGATGTAATTTCTCAAAGAGGTTTTTAAGTCTTTTAATAACACGTATCCTATTACAGTTCATTTTGTTTTTTATAATAAATCATCTGAATTTATTCTGAAACATAAATTGACGCCAAGTCCCTTGCGGGGTAGGCAGAGCAAATAGAGAGCCATAAGGCACGATTATAACACGCCTCACACGCTTCTTTGACTTTCATAACTCTTGTCTTGTCACACTTTCCTTAATTTTTAAGACTTTTGACGTCATCTTCCTCCAGGACTCTTTCTATTTGGTCAAGGAAAGTGTTGGAAACGTCCTTGACTCCGCTTAGGCATTGTACATACATATATTGTATAAGCGGATGATAAGAATGGATGATGAAGGATTGACTAAGCAAATATCTGCTTAGTCAATCTTGCATCATCAATTCTTTCTGCATATCCAATCCATCGGAACATTCATTCATTGCCAGCATTTAATCTGATATGTCTACTTTACTTTATTTAGTTTTTATTTTGTCTCGATGGCGCAGTGGTCGAGCACACGGCTTCTGATCCAGGTCCGGGTTCGATTCCAGACACTGGCTCACACCAATGACTTTTCGAAATTGTTTTCGGAAGTTATGTGTGATAAATATCGATAACTGAAAAATTTTGTGCCCGGTATGGCAATAGGTTCGCCACCTATTCAATTTGGGACGTAAACATAACGGCGAGACGAGGCTTAACAGCCGCTGTCTACACCTTCGGGTAACAAAAGGCGTGAAGTTATGTTATGTTATGTAGTTTTTAAATGTTCAGACAGAATTGAAAAAAATGTAAGTATTTAAAAAAAAAATGACATATTTCCCGTCAAATAAATATGCGCGTGCATAAAATGTTACATTTTAAAGACAATGATTTTGAGTATTGGGTCATAAAATTACTGCCCTGTCATACATGAACGTATATTCATATGTTTAGTTGACCATTGTGAGGTCAATTTTAATTTACAACTCCGGGTTACATTCGCTGAAGGGCTTTTTTAACTAATGAATACTAATAGCAATTGTGTTTTGGAATTTTACAGGGCATTGTAATGCTTCTTAACAAATTGCACTTAAAATGTATTAACTACATTAATATATTTTACTGTATTTATAAAAATAAAATATAAAATTAAACTTTTAAATAGTCCTTATTGTATTACTAGCACATCGCGCAAATTCGCGGCGTACTTTACCCATTAAAATGGCCAGGCTCCACCCCTATCGGTTTTTTTTATGGGATAGGAGGGCAAACGAGAATGCGTGTCATCTGATGGCAAGTGACCAGAGCTGCGCATGGAGACCTGCAACACATATATATAGTGTTACAGTTGCGTTGCCGACCTTTAAGGGAGTCACCGAACAAAACGCGATCTTCTGAGAAGTCGTGGTATTTTACTAGTCGAGCCAGGCCAATAATGCAGCGAACTGCTTGGCTCTACCACTGGTTGCGTGATATTGTTAAACTTAAAGATTTCTTCAATCAATTCAAACAAACTCCTCAGTTTTTTTTTTAATATTCGTAAATTTTGGCTGCCCCAGAATGTATTTAACATATAATGGCGCTTAAAATATTAAAGAGATTTCAACATTCCGATACACCAATTATTATTAGGTAACTCACGCAGTACAGACGGTGATACGAAATCAGAATAAATTCAGAGGTCATTGCGTGATTTTCTGAACCACGATTAAATAATTAGTTTCCTTTCGTAAGTTAATTCACTGCTTGAGGCATTTCACGTCGAGCCGACCCATTCATGAAGCGGATTGCGTAGTGTAATTACTGAAAAGAGCTACTTTCAAAGTTTCATTCACGGAAAACTCCTTTAAATCCTGTGAAAAGGGAATGTAAGTTTGTACGGTGAATCATATAACTTGATGAATATAAAAACTTTGATGTAATATAGCTTTACATTTTATAATAAATTAAAAAAAAAACCGCTAAACTGACTTCTAGAAACACAGACGACAACATCTTTAAGTAGACGAAAACAGTACCTGCACGACTAAAAAGCGATAAATAACCTAACTAACTAATTTGTCTACTTAATACAATATACAAAATTAAGGTATTATTATTATTACATAAAATCACGCCTTTTCGCCATGGGGGTAGGCAGAGACTAATTCTTTTCATTTGCTACGATCCTGACATCCATTTCTTGCTTCCTCCACTCTCATAATCGCTTTCATACATGCTCTTTGGTTGTGATAATACCACAGATAATATAGTTTTACATTATTATTATGTAGAAAAATATTAACAATATGAAGTAACAATTGCAAAGAGAAGCTATGGATGGTGAATAAAACTTGTTCAAGAGGAACGGCAGACAAAAACAAGTTATATTGTTATATTATTGCGAGGCGTTGCATATTTTTTTTTATATATAGTTGAACACTCATTACATGTAAATAGTAAAGTCGTGATGATGGATAAACAGATAGTGACGAGGCATGTTTCGCAACAACACGGAATGATAATTGTTTAAGCTGTGTAATACGTGTGGGTGCCGCACCTGCTTAACATTGTTCCCAGTAAGACGTAAAACTGAGATCCCCCCTAAGATATAAACTAGATTTAATATTTCATAAACGTGATTTTTTAGACGTGCTGCTATGAATGTAGAATTTTATGGCTCCATGGTTAACCTAATGCGGACTCTTATATTTATTTAACAACAGATATACAAGAGAAAATTTGGGCACGTGTATAAAACGTAAGAAGTAAGTGATAATATCACAGATAATACAAATTAGTGGTTGGTTAGTTTAGTGATTAAGTGATTAAACAAATCAAAAGAGTAAGAGTCACGGCAGAGGTTTTATGTTTTATTTATTTTTATATTGTTTATGCAATATCTTTCTTGTTTGCTGTTTATGTTCGAAGGAAGGATTATGTCTGTATGTATGTTGTCTCCCTATCTACTAGGACCCGAAGTAGATAGGTTTCAGACGGAACTACGGGTGCGTCTGTAAGATCAGGGTACCGCGGGAGCAGAGAAAAGCCCCACTGCGGGCGCTGGCGTTCTCGGGCGCTGGCGCTTCGCGGGGTCTCTGCCTCTGAGGTTGGACTCGCGGGGGTTGTGGTTGAGCTGTAGGGATTGGACAATGTGCGTCTATACGGTGATGGGTGGCCGTACGTCTGATCCCGCGCACAGCAAGAGGCTGTGAGACCGGTCGGACAGGGGCTCCGTGGTCTCCAGTCGCGGGTGCAGTGAGTGCGCCTCAAGTGTGAACCAACGGTTAGTTTGCTGAAGGGGACCACATCTCCGGTACTTGCCTGGATAGCAAGTAGCGCGGCTTTCGCTAGTGGCATGCGTCAGTCAACTCCTGATAGGCTTCGGCTGATGAGCAGCTGCATGGATGTGCAACGTGAGGTGAGCGTGCTATACAGCTCCGGAACCAGCTGGATACTGGTAGCCAGCTTATCTGGCGTCCCAAGCATGGATCAAAATGTCAGCTAGTTCTCGGGCGCAGCGCGCGGTCAGCAGGCGTCATTCTGCTACGGAACACAACCGGACAATGGGGAGTGGAGGAATTCACGGGGCGACTCTCCTTAAGAGTACCACCAAGAGCTATACGCTTGAGGTGGCGGCAAGACCTACCGTCTTTGGTCCCGCACTTTAGCTTCGGTTGGAGTGCGGCCATAGTGAGCGATCATATACCTTACAGGTCGGCGGATCGCTCACTATAAACAAATCACTGTAGGACGGGGAACGTGTATGTATGTTGTTTAGTATATTTTTTGACCAAATCTGTAGACTACAGTGCTTTGATAGGTTTAGCTTGAAGAGTATCATTTAATTCGTTTTCAACTCTTCATAAACAGTAACTGTATATAAAACAGTATATATAAAATAGGATCTAGAATAATAGGTACATTAAGTATCTAGTTGATAGCTGATACACATAACATAACTTCACGCCTTTTTCTACCCGAAAGTGAAGACAGTGGCTGTTAAGCCTAGACTCGCCGTTATGTTTCCGTCCCAAATTGAGGTGGCGAACCTATTGCCATAACGGACGCAAAGTTTTTAGTCATCGATATTTGTACAACTTAACTTACGAAATTAATTTCGAAAAGTCATTGGTCTGTGCCAGGATTTGAACTCGTGACCTCTGGATTCAGAAGCCGTGTGCTCGACCACTGGACTACTGAGAGATAGCTAATACATGATTGTATATTATTATCAAAACCTGAAGAGGGCTACACAATGTCATAATTAAAATGTGTGGAGTCTTAATACATAGTGTAGTTTTTACACAACATTCGCCAACAAAGGAGCTTCTTATACTAAACTGAAGCTCATTTAATTTAAAATTTGGCACAGATCTGGAGCTATCAGGACTTGGCCGTGTTGCGATGCTTCAGGTGCTTAAGTTCGATTGGCTTCTTGTCAGTAGTAATTTGGCTCTGCGAGAGTCTAACTACAATGTTGGCAAAGGAAGGCAATATTCGTATTAAACGATATATTTACAACATTGGCCTTATATCCTACTCACTTTGACTATACGTTATTTACCATAGTATTATCACGTTTTCTTTCCTGAAAATTCTTATCTGTTCTAAGACGCTTTGTCCTCGGTCATCCAAGATCTTTTATAGTACAAATATCATGAGGGGAAAAGAACATATAACAAAAATATTGTTATAGAATAGGATCCTTTTTTATAACTTGACGTCATTTTCTACATAGCCTTAAACCTCAAGCAGCCGACTTTTCAAATCCCAAATAGAATAAGCGGTGGAACCTGTTGCGAACACTGAGCACAACGTTGTAAGTCATATCAATGACTTTACCACACATAACTACGGAAAATAATATTGAGAAGTCATTGAGGAGAGGTGTGAGCACGGATTCGATGCCACGACTTCTTGATCCAAAAGCGGGGTGCTCGACCTCCAGACCACGGAGACGACCACTAATTATGAATCAATTGAATTACCAAAAATGACATTTATTTTGCTACCGTACCATTAAGTAGCATTATCAGGGTATAAATGGCAACATCATTATTCAGTTGTCGTTCACTCAGTGACATTGTCGTCCGATAATCTTGCTCTACATGTGCTAATTAAAGAACATTCTCTACACAATGAGCCCAGCTGTCAGCCGGTCCAACATGAATGCTGTAATACCCATGCAGAAGCAAGGCTTTCTTCCAAGTCGATGGACTGAGAACAATCATTATAATGATATTATACGTCGATACGATATTATACGACAATTATAGTTTACATTGCATTTAAAGATTCATTCTTTGCATCTTGGTTGCTTACGGCCTTTAAGATAGGATAAGGAATAGAAATAGAGGGGGAATGCGTAGGCTTCTGGATACATTTCTTACTGAACGGAACAAGGTGTCACTTGATGTCGATGTTCTGAGAGAACGTGGTATTTCACTGGTCGAGCCGACCCATTTCTGCAACGTACTGTGTGACTCTATTTAATATATTATTAATACATATTTCTTTTTCTTTTGATGTATTATTTCATTGAAGATTGAAAGCATTAACAATATCCTTGTAAGCTTTATTTTTATTAGCTTACACGTGTATTGAATTGTCTCTTTGTATATTTACTAAATTGAGACGAGAGAACCCAATTGTATCTCTTTTATCTATTGCGAAAAGACAAAAAAAATCTCGTTTCCGAACAAAGTTAGGACAGTTTCGTGTTATCTTTCAATCTCAAAGGAGATGGGTGTAAATATTCTATATGTGTTCTCACAACGTGTTTCGAGAAATCTTTTTGACATAGAATATCGATAACACAATAACTCTGTATACAAAACAAAATAGGACATTATGCGCGACGCATCTTCCTATGTCACGTCTTATTCCCGTGAATATAACGCGCGGGCTACTAAAATTCCGGGTTCGTTAAACTAAAAAAAATGATATCTGTTCAATAAGAAAGCAAAAGATATATTTTGTCTATTAATACTGCAACTGAGATATGTATTGTATTGTAAACCAAACTAAACTACCTCCCTGTCTGTAAGTAAATACAAATGCTAAATGAAAACGATGAGGGGACCTGGTATCCTGAAATACGGGCCCAGGCCTAGTTTAGGTGCCAGTCTCCACAATTATATCTATAAATGTTTTTGTATTTTATATTGTGTAAATGTTCATAATTGTGGTGAAAATAAAGAATATTATTATTATTATTTTGCGTGTTGATTAAATAAATATTAAAGTACTAGCTGACCCGCAAACGTGTAAATATATACAATAAAACAAGTAAGAATTTAGGGTGTCCCAAAAACAAAACTTATTACGAAAAAAAAACAAAAATAAACTAGGGGCAGCCTTATTATTTAGATGGTTAAACAATACAAGTTGTCCTAGTGTGGGACTCCCAAAACTGTAAACTGTACTGTAACTGTAAAACCTCGCGGCGGCCTTCCTCCGGCGTAGGGGTGGCCCAGGACACGCCTAGCCAGCCATTTCGGAGGAATTTAATTATAAACACCGTGACACGATAATATAATATTTTTATTTAGTTAATTTTCAACAAAACATTAATCAAGTAAGTGGTCAGCCTATTCTTCTATTACAGGAAACAAAGAGAATAATATTCATTTTTTAAACAAATATTTGTAGGTACTCTCTCCCGTAAGCTTCTGCGGGACCCCTAAGCTTATATCACAAAGCCCGTGTCTACTATTTGAAGACATATCTGATCAGAAACTAGTGTTCACTTAAATTTCTTGTTCCGACGTATCGCTTCCTTAATGGCCTCATTCCTAGGCGAGGTCCCTATTCCCGTCACGTGTTTCCTACAGGATATGTTACTGATAGGCGCGCGATACACGAATTGAACAAGTTTGAGCTCCGCACACATCTAACTGTATTTACGCCACCAAAATATGCATTATTTTATTTTTATGTCCAATTGGTATGCGGACTGTGGTCCCGGCGTCATCTGTTCTTTGGAACTTTTAAATTGTGGGGGAACGGAAAATGGCTCGGAGCTTCTTAGAACGTATTGGCCGTTATTTGATTTAGAATTGGTATTAGATTTTCTGTAGTTATCGTCGTTTATTTCAAAATCGAATCGATACATTTTGTATGTAAATATAAAATAATCATTGGAGTTCGGGACTTTCACCAGCTTATTACATAATTTATTTATTAGTAAAATAAATGTAATAAAGTCTTGAATAATACTATTATTCTACGTAAAGTTAGTTAAAAAACTTCCTTCCAGTTTTTGACTGTGGAGGGCCAAAATTCAATCCTCGTGTTTTCTAAGATAAATATATTGAGTCCTTCCTAATATAATCATAACTCAAAGTAACTTTACGCCTTTTTCTAATCGAAGATGTAGCAGCTGTTAAAGCCTCGACTTGCTGAATGTTTATCTTTTGTCCCAAATGGAATAAGTGGCGAACCTTTTGCCATACACCGGGCACAAAGTTGTCAGTCATCGATATTTATAATAATAAAACACAATATATAACGTTCAAAAAGAATTCCGAAAGATCATTGCTGTGAATCCGAAATCGTTCCCACTACTTCTGAATAAGTAGCGGGTAGTACACTATGCCAAAAACCATAA
Source organism: Euproctis similis (assembly GCA_905147225.2). Taxonomy (NCBI): domain Eukaryota; kingdom Metazoa; phylum Arthropoda; class Insecta; order Lepidoptera; family Erebidae; genus Euproctis; species Euproctis similis. The sequence continues at coordinate 14,533,115 of LR990105.1, forward strand.
AAAAAACCATATATATTTAGTGCGTACCAAAATTCTAATCTGACGTAAACACTCAGCTATCGAGCATGCGAAATATGAAAACAAATTTAAGAATAAATCTCTTAAATATATTTTGAAACAGTAAAATGTAATATTATTACAAACTCCAGTCGGGATTGTTTTAAAACATACACTCTTAAATAACTTGGAGTTATTGTTTCGTATTGAAAACATTGCTACTGCAGCTGTTGGTAAATATCATCTATTTTTATTTTCAATTTTCAAACAAGCACCAACAATATTGCAGATCTCTAGTAAAGTGTTCAGTAAAAAGTATTTTATCTCAGATCAGATATTTGAATGTCTTAAATTCAGAACGTTTTTGAAGATTTGAAGACGAGACATAGATATTTGTCTTCTATTGGCAATTTTGTTATGTCGTATTTTTATTAAGTAAAGAATTTTCAAATGAATCGTAACTGTACTTATTTGTAATAGTAACTATTTATAAATATATATATAACTTGTCTTTTTCAGTGGTCTTTTTGCATTATCATATATCAGCGGTAGAGCAGTTCGCTGCATGAATGGGCCGGCTCGACCGATGAAATACCACGACCTCTCAGAAGATCGGCGTAAAGTGGCTCATGCCGCGTTTCTTCGCTGATCCCTTTCTCATCCTTTCCCATCCTACTCCCTCAAAGATCGGCAACGCAACTGTAACACTATATGTGTTGCAGGTGTCCATGTGCGGCACTGGTTACTTACCATCAGGTGATACGCTTACTCGTTGGCCCACCTATTCCATAAAAAAAATAGAAAATTTCACTCTAGCGATTACAAAAAAAATCCTAATAATCATTATAGTTCCTAATTGTACGCTAAATTAATGACAAATACACATCTATACATATAATAAAATTGTAGAAAAGTCAAAACTGTACATTGAATATTTTTTAAAAAGAATACTTGGTGTGTGATCTGCAATCGATACCGAAGCCAAAAATATACTTTTTAGAATTTTTGTCTGTTTGTCTGTTTGTCTGTTTGTCTGTTTGTCTGTTTGTCTGTTTGTCTGTATGTATGTCCGGGATAAACTCAAAAAGTACTGCATGGATTTACTTCAAATTTGGCACGAAAATTATTAAGAAGTCGGGTCAACATATAGGCTACATATTATCACGCTATCACCTACGAGGAACGAGCAGTGAACCTTTATTTCTTCAATGTATTCTGTAGCAACGTGTAATCTAACGACGCATATTTGTATGTTGTTATGGTGTTATTATGTTAATAACCATGCTTTAATCTATACATATAATAATAATAATAATAATATAATATAAGTTAGCTTCACATTTTAATTAACTTATGCCGTTAAACATAACAGACAATTTTAAAACAGTGCCATCTATGAGATTTACAAAACAGAAAACATTAAGTTGAATTACACGTGTAAGCACCTTTTGGTTTTAGATATAAATAAATCTTTGAGATTTTAAAAACATCAAGTCGAATTACATGTTTAAACACTTTTTGAATATAAATAATTGAAATTTCATCATGCGCTTGCGGTCAATAGATGTTTTTAAGAGTCATAGATGGAGTTGTGCATTTTCTTCTTTAAAATTGTATCGTTAATTCTTTTCAGAGATGAGCAAGACAATTAAAAAAATGTATTTGTATATGCTAAAAACTGTTAATATTTTTGTTCGGTATTTATTGGTGTAATGATTGCTTCGTAATTTTATAATTTTACACCATTAAAAAAAAATGTTTCCTATTCGCTAACTAGATGGCGTTGGGCACAGCTTAGTTCACTTCAAGACGTGGTCATTTCCATCGGCGGCAATCCATTGGTCGAATATGGGTTACCAGCTCCCCAATCATCACCGCATCAAGACCGTGGAAATCGAGAGTATAACGCTGAGACAATTTACGATCCGAGCGAAATGACCACCATACGAAATCACCATGTTTTTGTTGTTCTCTTCAGAGCAAAAACAAATTTATGACACTGTTCTTAAAAGCGTTGGGCAAAACCAGGGTAAAATGTTTTTCTTGGATGCTCCTGGTGGAACAGGAAAAACATTTGTTACCACTGGCATACTTGCAGAGGTCAGGAGGCAAGGCAAAATTGCCATTGCTGTAGCGTCGTCGGGAATCGCTGCCATACTGCTTCCGGGTGGCAAGACAGCACATGCCATGTTTAAAATTCCCATCGATTTAGAGAGCACCGAAACGCCTGTTTGTGGTGTGTCACGCAATAGTGATAAGGGACACGTGCTGAAGGATTGCTCTCTGATCGTATGGGATGAGTGTACGATGGCCAATAGAAAAGCAGTTGAGGCCGTGGACAGAACCCTGCAGGACATCCGCAGGAACGAACACTTGATGGGTGGTGTCACAGTTCTATTCAGTGGCGATTTCCGACAAACGCTTCCCGTGGTGACGCGTGGATCGAGGGCTGACGAGGTGAATGCTTCGTTGAAACGATCTTCGCTGTGGTCACGAGTTCGTACGCTGCGCTTGACCATTAATATGAGAGCTCGGCTCGGCGGCAATGCACGTGCTCAAGAATTCTCCGATGTTCTTCTAAGTCTTGGCGAAGGCACTCTACCAGAGGAGAGAGGTGGGCAGGTGGTGCTTCCAGAGTCTCTCGGTAGAGTCGTATCCAGCTTAGAAGAACTCATTCGCTGTGTGTACGGGGACATCAGTCATATACCGCACCAGCAGAATTCTTGGGTATGTGAGCGGGCAATTTTGACGCCCAAAAATGGTCAGGCTGAAGCAATCAACGAATGCATTCTCTCGAAAATTGAGGGGAATGAAGTGGTTTACACCTCTATAAACACTGTCATCGAGCAAGATGATGCCACACATTATCCCGAGGAATTTCTGAACTCTCTGTCAGCAAGTGGACTTCCAGCGCATACTATCAAGCTGAAAGTCGGTGTCCCGATTATGCTTCTTCGGAACCTATCTCCTCCGAAGTTGTGTAACGGGACCCGCCTTAAAGTCATCTCGCTCCACAGACACAGCATTGAGGCGGAAATTCTTACGGGTTGTGGCGTAGGCGAGGCAGTATTTGTACCACGCATTCCCCTCATACCTCATAACTTCCCGTTCCAGTTCAAGCGCGTACAGTTCCCCGTGAGTGTTTGCTTCGCGATGACCATCAATAAGTCGCAGGGGCAGACACTGAGAGCAGCGGGTGTCGACCTCAGGACGAGCTGCTTCTCACACGGGCAGCTGTACGTCGCTTGCTCCCGCGTCACCAGTCCTGACTCTCTTTACATTTTGGCTGCGGAGAGCCAAACCAGCAATGTTGTTTATAGAGAAGTTTTATAAGTATATATTTTTATCCTTTTCTATATTTATATTTTCTTATTCATTATTTTCTACATTTGCTTCAGTCGCAACTTATTACTTAATTCAGCAGAATCACCATAAAGTCATTTATTCAAAGCAGACTGAAAATCAGCACTTTTGAAGTTCAACAATTTTACAAAAGACAGTCTCCCTCTGTTACTGTACTTTCTGTATTTATGAAATGTAAAGAAGTAACGGGTAAATAAATGTTATTTTAAAAGGTATAATCGTAGGTATTTTTGGTGCTGTATAGCGTTCAGGCAGATGACGTCGCGGGCTACAGCTATACTACAAAAATTCCTGTTAAAATGAAAATAAACAATGCGGGCAACAACCATTGCTACCGCAATCTGTACTTATCCTACCAGTTACAATTTCATTTTAGAGGTAATTACTTCTCAACTGTCTATGTAAAAATATAGCTATCTGATCACAAATTCCACGCGTACGAAGTCGCGGGCACAGCTAGTAATATATAAAATAATATCATCTAGCCGTTGTTTGTTATAAATAGATTAAAAGCGTTAATGATACGCAAACACATTTTTTGTAACTGTCGGTTGTAACATTGAATATTTTTTTGTTCCCGTTTATTTGACATGAGCTTGTGGCTGTCAACAGAATTGCTGGCAAATATTATGTACCTAATTGTTTTATAAAAAATAGCAATTAGTTTTTTATTAATGTCTCGGTGGTCCAGTGGTCGAGCACCCCGCTTCTGAATCTGGAAGACGCGGGTTCGTATCTTGACACTGGCTCATACCAATGACTTTTCGAAATTGTTTTTGAAAGTTACGTGCGATAAATATCGATGACAAAAAACTTTGTGCCCGTTATGGCAATAGAGTCCCTATATTCCATTTTGGGACGTAAACATAACGACGAGGCGTGGCTTAACAGCCGTTGCCTACACCAAAGTCGTGAAGTTATTTATGTATGCATTATTCAATAATAGTTATTTAAATGAATAAAGAATAAAGACTGCAGTTTTATTGCCCGGTTCTGGTTCTGTTTTTGGGTTCCACATATGCGCATATGCTTATTAGGCTTCTCCCAACATATGTTGGGAGAAGCCTATGGGAATTGGGAGAGGCCTATGTCCAGCAGTGGACTGCAATAGGCTGATGATGATGATATGCGCATATGTTATAATGTAATTTAAATTTAATAATTTCATGTATCTATGGACTATTTTAAGTGTGAGGACTAAGCTATTTTGATTTAGTTTTAATTTATTTTAAATAAAGAGACTTCTTTTGTTTGAAATAACTCCCACAGAAACCGTATATACTACAACTCCATGTGTAAACTTTTTAAAAGTGCTATTCTATATACGTACATCAGCTTTTTCATATAACGTATTAATATAAGCGGTCAATACAAATTATAATAACATTTTAATTAAACACACATATAATCACAGTCATGGTGCTAATCAATAGATTGCTATGTCCATGTCCAATAGATTTATACCATTGCTGTCAATCAAATAGAGAGATACGGAATTGTCGCTTATAATCGTGTCTCCCATCAACTAAGCCACCGGCCCCTTTGACGTTCAATTACAATCTTCTTATACAAGACTAAGATCCGATTAAAGCTAAAAGGCGGTTATGTAGACACGGTATAACGTATGTAAGATGTGTAAGTACACTGACTTTAGCTTATATTTGTTAATTGTAGATCACATTTAATTGATATTGCACGTGTTTAATGAGAATATTTTTTTGAGCTCCTGGCAATTTGGTAAAACAACCGACTGCTGAGTGGGTTACAACAAATTCTATCCCAATCAGAGAAAAAAATCATAACTTAACATAATTTCAGGCATTTTTCTACACGAAAGTGTAGGCAGCGGCTGTTAAGCCTCGTCTCGCCGTTATGTTTAGGATCCAAAATGGAATAGGTGAGCTTATTGCCATACCGGGCACAAAGTTTTCAGTCGACGATATTTATCACACATAACTTCTGAAAATAATTTCGACATGTCATTGGTGTTAGCCAGAAGTCGAACTTGCCACTTCTTGATTCAGAAGCGGGGTGATCGACCACAAGACCGTACGTAAAAAAGGATTTATGGAGCAATATTCGTTCTTTGGCTTCTTTAATACTAACTGTTCAGTTACTCAGCTTATAAAATGCTCTTGGCACTATTTTTATTTTGCTTCTCAAACTTTTTATAACGTTAAATGTTATTGAAAACAAATTATATGTACTTAAATAGTTATATCTCAGATAGGCATGAGTGTTATCAAGGTCCAAAATATTTGTTTATGATTCAGGAGACTAGACAACGCATATTGTATTTGTTATATACTCGTAGGTTGCATTAAATATTAGAACAGTCCCACCCTATTTCCTTCCGTAAAAGACGTTAGGCCCATCAATTCCCTTAGGAATTTTCGGAAAAATCACTGCCTGCACCTTCCAATATTAAGATTTAATGCGTGAAAGTTTATCTTTATATGTGTTCATCGAAATAAGTTGTTTTTAGATTTCAAATTGTGCAAAAATGGCAATTTATTTTATCATTACAATTCTATATCTTCAAATATTATATAATAATATATAATTTTACATTTTTCAATACCATTTTATTTAATGTTATCGTAGTACTGAATTATATAGTTGCTGCTGTGAAATGAAATGTGCTGGTCTACAGATATCGGGTAAAACTCTTCGGTGTACCTACATTAAACATAGCTTTAAAAAAATAATTGAGGTATACTATGTATCGTACCCAGGACCTCCTACAAAATTATCATATTTTAAACTACATACCTCGGAGGTTTTCCGGTGTATTTTTTTTTTTGCCCCAAATTCGAAGTTCCCACGCCGGTAACGAATTTCACTCAATTGAACTCAAAAGTAAAAGTTTGTATTTCTTGAAGGCTTAAATAATATTACAGCAAAATTCGAATTAAACGCAAATTGATTAAGAAGTTTAAGAGACTACTCTAAATAAAGGAACAAACTTTACCTCTTTACTTATCGCAGTTTCTTTGTTCTCAAGTTATTAGATCATTTCCTCGAACAATCTATTTCAAAGATGTTACATAAAATTTTGTTCCTCTTAATCTGTATTAATTAACTTGTTAACTTTTTGCTGTTGAATATTGAACTATATGTAAATACTGATACGGTTTCATTTAAAATTTTTATAAGTATTAACAAGTCTTAGTTTGCACAGAGTATTATATTATATTGAAATTTAACCCTTCGTGCCTAGGACAGTTTAATTATTTGAACGTCTTTTGAAATAATTACCTATCTGATCTTATATGAACGATAAGTCCTCCCACATCCTGACAGTATATATAACAGTACCTAAATAATTTCATCCCAATATATATAAAATAGTTATTATCAAACCAAAAGCAAGTAACTGCTTTATATCACTTTGTATTTTTTTATCAAATATTTTTGCGGGGTAATATATCACTTATTTTTGGAGTCGGTGCAAGCCCAGGTAACGTACTCTATTGTGTTGCATCGACTTCAATAATGAGTGACAATAGTAAATATTATAACAGTTAAATATGACTTTATTAAAGTTTTACGTTTTGTTTATTGTATTAGGTATACAAATTAGTAATTTTCGTTATTTATCGCTTTTTAGTTATGAAAGTACTATTTTCATTTACTTAAAGATTTTGTGGTTTACGTTTCTAGAAGTCGGATAGACTTTTTTTAAAGTATTTTTTTTACTACACAATACATGAATTATAAATACAAACCACCCCGTTGACACCCTCTATCTATTAAAGAAACCGTATCAAAGTCCGTTGCGTAATTTCACAGATCTGAGCTTATAAGGGGAAAACGGAAAGTCACTTTCTTTTAAACTATGAGAATTACAATCACTGTAGCTTTTTATAGCTAGCTTAATCCGTCTCGAGTCCCACTGTTCTGCGATAAATACTACTGCTTACTATTTCAATTAACTATTGCCAGACCAAAAGTAAATATACATTACGTATAAAAGAATTCCAAATAAACTAAATAAATAACACGCAACCTATTTAAATACTAATTTAATATAAGTTAGTCGCCGTAAAGGTCACGTTTAAACTACGGTTAAGCAGCTTTAACATCAAAGCATTTTCATTCGGCACTATACAGAATGGTTAATATTCTTTTTTTGTAATACAATTTTGAATATTTACATAACATAACATAACTTCACGCCTTTTGTTACCCGAAGGTGTAGGCAGTGGCTGTTAAGTCTCGTCTCGCCGTTATGTTTACGTCCCAAATGGAATAGGTGGCGAACCTATTTCCATACCGGGCACAAAGTTTTCAGTCATCGATATTTATCACACATAACTTCATTGGTCATTGGTGTGAGCCAGTGTCAGGAATCGAACCCGGACCTTTGGATCAGAAGCCGTGTGCTCGACCACTGCGCCACCGAGACTTATTTTGAATTTTGAATAGTTACTGAGGGTATTATTGAAGAATTTGAAAATCATTTGGGTAAGTAAAATAAGAAATGGTAACGACGTTTCCTGTGACTTGATGTTCACCATGTCTCTTTCTCTCTGTTTCTTCTAGCTCTGAAGTTACGAATTCAAGTGGCTCAGAATTACAACTTTTCAGAAGTTATGTGGTGTAAACATCAATACTAACAAAACTGTGTCCCATTAAATCTGGTAGGTTTTTACATCTATTGGCTATGTTGTTACAAAATATACATATAGTAATCGCGGTGGTCCAGTGATCGATTTAACGGCTTATGAAACCAGAGGTCGCGGGTTTGAACTGGTTTTGACTTTTCGAAATTAATTTCGAAAGTTATGTGTGATAAATAACTTTGTGCCCGGTATGGGACTAGGTTCGCCCCCTATTCTATTTGGAACGTAAACATAACGGCAAGTTGAGGCTTAACAGCCACTGCACACACCTTCGGGTAGAAAAAGGCGTGAAATTATGTTATGGTTTGTGTTCTTTATTCGAAATGTCTAGGTATAAATGTAGCCGCGTGTAACTTAAGGCATTAAAAGCTTAAATATATAATGTCGTTAACATTTATCACCGAAACATTTATGCGAAATATCCAGATTTTTTTCTTCAAATTGTGTTCAGTCAATTAGGATTCCACGCAACCGCAGTGAAGATAATTTGCGCGCGAAACCAAAATGAACGCAGTTTTTGTTTGGAATGCTATACGCATGGCTCATATTACCGGCAGAATAAGTGAAAGCCAAGGTTATCAAGTTCAAGACGATATCAGGATAACATTACGAAATATTATTAGCTTAAATGCGCAGTTTGTTATTGGAAATTATTACTTTACCAGTATACAATAGATAATACAACATTTAGTAATGCTCGAATTATATTATATATATTATATTCTCATAGTGGTTCGATAAAGTTTGAATTTTAAACATAAATTTTAATTTAATATCTATTTCTCCATTGCAAAACAAATATTTCACGAGATTAAATTTTTTTTCTTGAAGATTTATTAACAACACGCTGTATAGTTTATCGGTCTAATGGCTACCAGTAAGAATTCAAGATGCTATCTCAGTACCGGGAGCTTAAAGTTTTATGTGACTTATGGAGCCATAAATATAATACACCGTTAAAATGACACCTATATACGTCATCGGAACTAAATATATATACTATAATGATTTTTAAATAATAATAATATCATACGATATATTTATAATACGACCATTTTTAATTGATCTTAGAAAATAAGGCGTTTTAAAAAAGTATTCGACTACGATTTTGACTTCGTCTTCGACTTCGAATTTTGGTTACCTCTGGTTTGTTCGAATCCTGAAATATTTTTGAAACTAAATATGTGATAAATAACAATGACTGATAAAATTACGCCCGCTTATGCAGGGCGAGGAATTCTTGCTGCCTACACCGCCCGGTTTCAAAGGCGTAATGGTAAGATAATAATAATAACTTAAGTTTCGACCGATTCCAAATCCCACGCAAATAGTTTAACGGTTTAACAGTCCATAACGAGATTGTCTTAAAATAAAACGGAAGTTGAGAATTTTCATCGCGCACCCAATTATTGAATAACTCGAATTTTTATGTTTATTTTTTTTACATTCTCTTCGTATTATTCTCTCATTTCAGAGCAGGATTCTGTCTGGATAATATCCAGACAGAATACCTTTTAGCGCCTCAATATATTCTAATTTTTATTACACTATATTAATTGTATGCTGTATACCTTTAATTCTGAATATAATAACTGATTACATGTCGTACGATTCAAACAAAATTTATTTAAAACTATATTTCATTTGATTAGTACGTCAATTATTTTTATTTGTTAAGCATCAAACGACGTAATTATACAATAATAATAAAAAGTCTTAAGCGACAAAATTTATTTTGCAAGTGATATCTTAATTTAAGAAATTTAATGTTTATACACTTAAAGATGATACTCGAAAAGTAAGCGTGAAATCGAGTAGACGTTTCCGAAACCGGAGCGTTTAAAGTCGACAGATGATATGTCGGCAGAAAATTGGATTTTGTAAAATAAATATGTGTATTGTAAAACTCTAACAAAATAAACTCTATAACAATCATCATAAGTTACAAATTAAGAACGTGAATAAAACGCATGCGATTTGACGAAAAGTTAATTTTAAGTGCGACTTTTGTACTCACAAAAGACTTTGTCCACTTTGTCCACCGTGAAAGAGGCGATGCAGTTTTTTTTTCTTTGGCAAAAGCTTATTTATTCTTGCTTTCAAAGGGAAGAGGATTAATTTCGGAACAGATGGCGAGTTACCTTGTTACATATTTGAATGACAGTTGCCAGTTTTTAATTTGACTGTCGAACACCAACGGCAAATTGAGACGGAATTCCTCTTTAATCCTTTTTGTTCAAACATTAATCACCTTCAGTGTACATTTGATGGGTCGTTGACGTTTTCACTAGCCCCTTGCTGTTTTATTATTATCGCGCTAACAATACTCGAAGAGGTAGACAGCGTCATTTCACGCAGCGGAATAACTAATTGGGTATAGGTTGGACATTTGCTACAGTAAATATGTCACACATTCGAAAAGATTGCGGTAAAATAATTGACACCTTCAAATCCGTAACCTTCTAAAGTGAAAGCTTTTCCGTTGTTAATTATTAATAATTTTAATTATTCTCTTATTGATATTTAATTGCTATTATGATACTATAATTTGTTCAAGGCTTTCCCTTTCAACCTTGCTTGTTTCGGTGTCTTTACACAAAATATTTCCTGATTTTAAATTAAACCCGTGCCTATTTTAATATTCGTTACAAAAGTCGAATTCAAATTACAGTAACTTAGTATAATTAAGTTTGTTTTACGACAATTACGGTAATTGAGGGGGAGGTACGATAATAATTATTTATGTAAATAATTATTACTTTTCACAGCCCATGTAGTTTTCAATGTTTACTTAAATTGACTGACATTGGTATAATGGTATACCAAGATATCTCAGAAAATTGACGACTTTTTTTCGTGAGAGAGTGAATTATCCAGAAGCCGTCTCCCTTTAAAGGCCACCAGGCGTCAGTCACTTAACACCAAGTAACCTGTTTTTCCGTTTGTCACCCTTCCCATAGAAGAGTTCATATTTTACAAATATGACTTCCATTTATAAACTTAAAGCTTTATTGTACAAGGAAGTGGCTACTAAAACAAATAAACTGTTAAAAATCTTTTTTCCGACAGGACACAATGTCACATATAGGGACATAATTTTGTTATTTGATTAAATACCACAACAGAGGATGGCGCATGTACTATGCATAAAATAGTCGTATGTGAAACTAGTATCGAACAAAACTAACCTCGCCGCCCGCGGTCGGGCACTTCCGTTTCCTACCCACTAACTCACCACAGAGTTCCGTCTATTGCATGGATTGTGGATTGTACGTTGCATGCTGATGCGGTCCACCTGTACACCGACGCGATAAGTTTGACTTTAATATGTTATTTGACGGAAGTAAAATATGCAATAGACAAATGACTGTACGTTTAATACGTCCGTATTGAGTAGGTACTTTCAGAGCTTATAGTTATATGAAAATATTGTATTTACAATTTGGAATACTTGTTACAATATGCTTAGGGCCTCGGTGGTCCAACGGTCGAGCACCCCGCTTCTGAATCAAGAAGTGATGATTTCGAATCCTGGCTCACACCAATGACTTTTTCAAAATATATTCGAAATTAATGTGTGATAAATATCGATAACTGCAAACTTTGCGATAGGTGTATGGCAATAGGTTCGCCATATACATATTCCATTTGGGACGTAAACATAACGGCGAGTCTAAGCCTTCGGGTAGAACAGACGTGAAGTTATATTAAGTTATGCTTGTATCCTCGAGATTCTGATTTAAAATAATACTCAAAATCTAAAATTGGATCTCTGAATTTATCAACTGTATATATCCCTCAGTGTTCTGGAAAAAATGTAGGGTTTAGTTATATAATATATTCTTAAAATTATCTCGAAGAAGAATTTAACGATTTTTTTTTATGTGATAGGAGAGCAAACGAGCATGCGTGTCACCTGATGGTAAGCAACCAACGCCGCCCATGGACACCAGCAACACATATAGTGTTACTGTTGCGTTGCCGACCTTTAAGGGATAGGGGATAGGGAAGGGGGGTGGGCCTCCGGGTACCTCTCTCACTGAGCGAAACGCGGCATGAGCCACTTTACGTCGATCTTCTGAGAGGTGGCGGTATTTCACCGGTCGAGCCGGCCCATTCATGCAGCGAACTGCTTGGCTCTACCACTGTTATTATATTTAGATGGAAATCCTCAGAAAATGTTTGTGTCATTGCATTGCCTCGGCCTACACATTTTAACAATAAGGATATAATTCTCCAAAAACTGATGTTGATGAGGCTCCTAGCCTCAAAAATTAACGCGCGCGCATGAAAAGTGTTATGAAAGTCAACGAAGCGAGTGCGGCGTGTAAGAATCGTGCCTTATGGCGCTCCTTTCTCTCTGCCTACCCCGCATGGGATTTGGCGTGAAGGTATGTATAATTATTGTGAACTCTAGTTCCAAGCTAAGGAACTAAATGCATGTGTTATGGATATTACAAACAACGGAAATTTATACAGATATAGCTTTTTGTAAGTAGGTACATAGCTACTAACAATATATAATACAAAACACCCAGGTGCCACATAAACATTCATGCTTATCACAAATCATTTAGATAAAAAGTGTTAAAAAGATACTAACATACAAATTTGTATTCGATTCGGTTCGTCTAAAATTTATACAGCGTAGGTAGGTATTTGCTTTTAGTTTTTTTTCCATTGCGATGCAAACTTTCGGTCGGAAATGGGGTACTCCAAGTGGGACTAATTACTGGTGGGCTGATGTGGGGGCAAACTAAAAACATCGTAAAAGTCATCGTAAACGTCTGTCCAGAGAGGAGGGTTTCGGGGTCCTTAAGTAAATCGACCATAGGCCAATAACTCTGCATACATTTATAAGGTCCCTTAATTTAAAAAAAAAGTCAACTTAAACTATAGGTACTAGAGTTGCAATGTAATATAATAATATCCTATTTTATTTATTACTAGCTGATCCGGCGAATTTTGTTTCACTTCGGAAAGAATAAATAATTCAAAAATCTAAGAAAGTAGCCTAAGTTACCCTTTATTACCCAGCTACATGCAAATAAAAAACCCGTCAAAATCGGTCCAGCCATTTCAACCCACCATTCAACCCGGAACAAACAGACAGACATATAATTAGGTATGTACCGTATATAATATGAATGTAAATTCAGGTGTGTTTGTTCTGGGTTCCCTGAAATGGCTAGACTGATTTTCGTGGGAAAGAAAGCAGTTATTTCAATATGACAAACAGACAGTTCAATTTTATTTATATGTATGGAATAAAGATTAAATTAAATTTCACAACGTTAAGTTTTATATAATAATATGCATGCTACATAGTATATTTGTTAGTTTCTTACCTACAGCATAATTATTTCTCTCTCAAGATATTTCAACTTAAATATTTTCACACTTGAATCGTAATAAATTTAAATTTGAACATGTCTTCAAAGGACGGTTATATTCCTGTTTTCAAAGTTCAATATATTACGAATGACAGTCCACAGAAGTGGCATAATTAACTAACTTCAAAGTACCAGACTGCGAAAGTATACGGCTGAATGGACTGTCCGGGATAATTTGCCCGGGGTAACTGCAATATACCGGGGAAAGTATTCACTTGGGAATGTGTTAAATAGTTTCTCAGCTAGTATTGAATATGTGTTTTATTTTATTGTTATTAAATTAAAAAGGAATCGATAATGATAGACTGAGCTGGTTTTAAAACTTCGATGCGTTTGGATCAACTTGATGAAGTTCGCTGTTAGCTGCATGAGTGGTATAGCTCGACTGGTGTCTCTGGTGATATGTCAGTGGAGAGAGGTTTCCCCCTATCCCATAAAAAACAACGTGTCAAATTTTTTGGCGCCTAATTTTGCATAGATTTCTTCCTGTCGTTTAGATTGATTTCTATAAGTTCAGCGTGCAACTTGAGGTTTAAGTTAAAACAGTGATCTTGAATAGTTACACATAACTTCACATCAAGTGCTTACAGGGTAAGCAGAGACAACAAAGCGCCATAAGGCACGATTTTTGGGCGCTTCAATCGCTTCTTTGAGTTTGTATATCTGCTCACTCCACCTTGCATCATCCATTCTTTCTATATGTGCGAACCATTTTAGCATGCCCTTTTTTACATTTACACCGACACTATCTGCTAATCTCACTTCATTCGTTACAACTTTGTTTTCGTCGTGATCAGCGAGAGTCACTCGGCCAATATCATTATTAGAAAATAATAATAGATAATAGAACACAGAGCCCTCTAGTTCCAGATTAAGCAAATAAATGCTTGTGCTATGGATACTAGATAACGGATACTAATACATATATACTTTTCTTTTGTAAATATATGCTTAAAATACCATAAAAATTTGTACTCGATTGGGAATCTAACCCGCCAACCTCGATTCTGCAGTCGGTAGCTTTACCAATGCGCCTCGAGGCAGTAACTCTTATTTCTTATTAAATAATAATATAAGAAATATTCACCAGATTGGTGGGTATTATGTACGACCAGTGCATAGAAGTAATGTACACAATAGACATCAATAAAATATTTCTTCAAAGTGCGATATGTCTATTTCAAATTGTAGCAACATTTCACGTCGATGTACCTACCTCCTAACATTCCATCCTCCCTGTTTTTCTATTTTCCTCGGTTGATGTATAGGACGCATTTCCGCCCTTTCGAATAACACTACTGTATTCCCTTTTATGTTCGTACAGCTTTAAAAATGTATTCTTAGTTGGGGGTGGGGGTTGGCGGGCTTTGGCAATACGAAGATGTGTTAAGGAATTATTCAAGACGCCTAACATTTGTGTTACAGACAGAGGTTGATGTTAGCCAAAATTTTATTTAAGTATTTTTTGCACTGTCAATTAGTATTGAAAGTAGTAACGGTCACAAATCAGTTCATCACTAGTTTTAAGGAAGAATCTAAATTGTACAAAATGGACACACTAATTCATAAATAAAAACAATTGTGTATTTTGATTTTTTAAATATTATCAGTTTTGTGTGGTTGTTTTTAATTTGACATACTTTATTGGGAAATACCGTCATTTTGTTAGAGAATCGTTTAATTCATAAACGGGCTGATCTAGTGACTCTTTCTCTTACTATGATATTCATCCATCGCTTTATTATATTGTATATCATCACGCTTAGGTTAATAGGACTGGAGCAGGTCCTTCTTAGCAGTGAGAGTGTCCAACAGGACCGTGTCAAGAGACTAAATATAATATCTGTATTTATGACTGTTTTTTTATTAAACACGTTTTTGTAATCCAATTTTTGCAATTTTTGCAAGCCAATGAATTGAAAATGTTTAAGTAATAATAGTCCTCAGATCTTGTTACGACACCTACGGGATGTAGTCTTCACACGAGCAATCACGTACTTAATAAATGTTGTGATGACACAAATAGATAGTGAGGTCTCTCTACACGATGCAATATTATACTTACCCATATATTAACCATGCAATTAAAGCCATCAATGTTTACAGACGTTCTGTTAACAAGTAAGTAACAAATACTCTATGATATACTATAGCTTGTAGATTTAAATCGAATTTGACGTACGTCATACCAAGCGGAGCTTGATACAGTGTTATCGGTAAAACAATCACCTTTAACAAAAAACTCCCACTTATTCACTTGTTGTGTTACTCCTTTGATATAGACTATTAAATACGTTGATATAAAAGTTTGTTATGCATTAGTTATTAGGAATTATAATATTATAGGGGTTGATTTATTTATTTATTCACATTCATTAATTGATAAAAATTAATAAAGAAACGACATTAGATACAACAATTTAAATAACATGATCTTTATAAGAGCCTGGCCTCTGCATAATTCTTCTAGATTCGGGCTCAGTACTACAGATGTCCTGACTCCTTCCTCTTTTTTTTATATATCTTTATTAAATAAACTAATATTACTATTTCTCGATGAGATAGGTACAGTAATTTTCAGAATTATTTTCGAAAGTTATGTATGACATATACCAATAATTATAATTGACAACTTATAATTGACTTTGTGCCGGGTGTACGGCAATAGGTACCGCGACGAAAAAGATCTTTTTTGGGACGTTTGAATTCGGATTAACTTAGCCGCTGCCTTCACCTTCGAGTAGAAAAAGGTGCGAATTTATATTATATTACTTTAATATATGTACAACATTAAAAAAAATACAACATATAAACAATACACGTATTGAATTACGGCGGTAATATTTTACAATTACCATTCGTGAAGCGTATTTCAATGGCGGTTGATAGCGATCGCTTAGCATTTCATCAGGGGCGGGCAGCGGATGCATTATCTAAGCGTAGTAGGAAGAGATTGCAATAGTTGATCTATCTTCACTCGTATGCCAATTAGCCAATTAGAGAGCACAAACAACGTTCTATAGTTTAGTACACAAGATAAGCTTACATTTCGTGGTCGCACCTCTAATACATTCCTTTTGTAAAGGTAAATCATTAACTCGTGAGTTTAAATGTATCTCTAAAACTGTCATATATATGGCAATAGCTTTGCTACTATACGTTTACTTTACAGCCACATATTCTGAGGAATGTTAAGTTTATGAATAGCAGCTATAGATAGTCGCTTGAATAATTTTGCGCAATTACTCTCTACAAGTTTTATGTCTTGAGTTTTAACATTTATCAAATTAGTAGACAGGTATCACATGCCAAAGTCGAAACAATCAATAAACATTGCTATTTAAAATGCAATTTGATAGTTACTGAAAGTCAAAATAGTACTTATGAACGCTGCTTTTGTTTATATTTTACGAGTTTTTACTCTAAGTTTCGCTCGCTCGCTTAAATAGTCGATATATCTTAATTTCCTATGTAAATCGATACTAACTCTAGTGAGAAAAATAAAATTAAAATACGAATGTTAAATATTTCATATTTATATAACAGTCTCGGTGGCGCAGTGGGCGAGCGCACGGCCTCTGATCCAGAGGTCCGGGGTTCGATTCCAGACACTGGCTCACACCAATGACTTTTCGAAATTGTTTTCGGAAGTTATGTGTGATAAATATCGATGACTGACAAACTTTGTGCCCGGTATGGCAATAGGTTCGCCACCTATTCCATTTGGGACGTAAACATAACGGCGAGACGAGGCTTAACAGCCGCTGCCTACACCTTCGGGTAACAAGGGCGTGAAGTTATGTTATGTTATGTTATATAACAAAAGCAAATGAACTATTAACATAACTTCACTGTAAACAATCATGACGTAACGTCCCAAATGGAATAGATGGCGGAACCTATTACCATACACCGGGAGCAAAGTTTTCGGTCTTCGATATTTATCGCCCATAAATTCTGAAAATAATCCTGAGCATCAAAAGCGGCGAGTTCAACCACTGGACCACAAAGAATATAAATCTATTAAAGTAATGAAAACGCTAAATATAAACTTATGCGTTTTATTCTATAAATAATCTCCATTTTGTTTAGTATTTTAGATAACAACAATATTACTATATATTCAAACAATTTTTATTTTTGAGATCATAATAACTTTTACAGATAATATATAACAAACAAAAAAAAAACAGGGAATGAAAGCAATCACGGAACAATTCCGTGTCGTTAAATAAACCAGTAATGTCATATTAATTGACAGTTGTCACATGACAGATGGAAGGTTTCTACTCTGGTTGAAGCTTAATTTACAAATTAAAATGTATTTTATATTAAATTAAGATATCAGATAAATGTCAGATGACAAATTGTTACAAATTGACACGTTCATTTTGTTCACCTTATATAGACGCAGTTACTATCACTCATATGACTTAGTTGCTATGTTCCTTTGATGTATGAAAGCTAATGAAAACTTGGATTATTGTGTAGAACGTATTATCAATAAAAAGTGATCCAAAATAAATAATTATAAATAACCAAGTATAGTCTCGGTGGTCCAGTAGTCGAGCACCCCGCTTTTGTATCAGGAAGTCGTGCTTGCGAATCCTGGCTCACATCAATGACTTTTCGAAATTATTTTCGGACGCTATGTGTGATAAATATCGATAGTTGAAATGTGTATGGCGATAGGTTTGTCACCTATTCTATTTGGGACGTAAATATAACGGCAAGTCGAGGCTTAACAACCGCTGCCTACACATTCAGGTAGAAAAAGGTTTGAAGTTATGTTATGTTATGAATATCCAATGTTTTAGATAGTTAATCGAGGAAAGTATAACGCTGTTTTATATCTACCCACCTTTTTTTACCGGAAAGTAAAGGCAGCGACTGTAAAGTTACGACTAGCTGAATTGTTACCTTCCAAATGGTATAGGTGGCGGAACCTATACACCGGGCACAATATTATTGTACATAACTTATAAAAATCATTCCTAGAAGTCATTGGTCCGACGCGATAAATTATGATAATGAATTATAATTAAATATTTCGATAATGCTATAATATAATAAAAAAAGATACAATTCATGATGTTAACAATTTCTATTGGTTTTTTATTTTCTTTTCTAAAACGATATCTTATGAAGATACTGTGAAGCTATTTTGTGGAAATTATTTTGTGTTAATTATATATAATATAATTTGATCTAAAGCTTAATCATGGTGATCAGATTGACTAATTTATAAATATTTATATATGTTTAATATTTTTTTTGCTTCATCATTATTATAGGGTTGCCAGGTCATGTTTTTAGCGAGAGGCTATATGCAAACCTGTTTGGTCAGAATTTTTATGATAATAACAATTTATTTGTAGATATAACAGTCGGCTTCCTCTGCCAATAGCAGACATCTTAAACATATTAACAAGTTCTAACAAGATACTGGACTCTAGTAAGTTTTGTAAAAATTCTATATCACCTGAATTTTTGATTACAAATTTTAAAATAAGTGAGGAAAACACTGGTAGAGCCACTAATGAATGTTAAGTGGCTTATGCCGCGTTTCACTCGGTGAGAAAGGCATCCGATCTCCTCCCCTCCTCAGCCCACTTTCGACCCCTTCACTGTAATATTTTGAGGCCGACGTCGCAACTGTAACACTGCCTGTGTTGCAGGTGTAGGACGGCGTTAGTTGATAAAAAAAGAAAATTTAACGTATCTTCCTGAATGAGATTTTTGTAGATACTACAGTCAAATTGATTTGATTATTTCGACTGTAGAATCATAGATAACTCTTAGATCGTAGGAAACTCTATATATTTACTAACCAGATATGGTTTCAGCATAAAGATGTTTTTTACACAATCTAGGGAACATAATAATTTGCAATTAAAGAATATCTATTAATGGTGATGCTCATTTTTTTCAGTAAGAACAAAAAAGGTTTTATACTTTATCGTTGGCAACCCTAAGAATCTGCAAAGTTCAATGCCACTGCCTCTAGATTAGAAGAAACAAAAATCGAAAACCGGAGCAGATAGGTAGCAAGCAATTACGAAAATTATTTAACGATTATATCATTTCATTTGCTTTGACTAATCTAAAATACGTCGATATCTCGATGTTTTTTTTTTTAAATTAGGCTAGCGGACCCAACAGACGTTGTCGTGCATGATATACCAACTAAGCGATTATTTACCATTTATCATTAAGTGAAGTAAGAAATTAAAGATAAACATAACTTCACGCCTTTGTTACCCGAAGGTGTAGGCAGCGGCTGTTAAGCCTTCTCTCGCCGTTATGTGTACGTCCCAAATGGAATAGGTGGCGAACCTATTGCCATACTGGGCACAAAGTTTTCCGATAACTTCCGAAAACAATTTCGAAAACTCATTGGTGTGAGCCAGTGTGAGGGTTTGAACCCGGACCTTTTGATCAGCAGCCGTGTGCTCAACCACTGAACCACTGAGACTCTATTAAAGATAAATTATGTAATAATTTTGTTATTCTTAATTTTTAAAATAACATCAGATTTTCTTAAAACAATAAGTTATAATCAACAATGTTTATTTAATTTTATCCTAAACGGCTGGAGCGATTTGATTGATTGATGATTGAATTTTTATAGTAGTTTATATGCAGTATAGATTAATAGCCTAGATATCGACTGAATCTGCCGGGTTTATTTGTAAATCAAAACCTTCGGCGAATCCACTTGAATATACGCAGAAAAATATCATTCAAATCGTTCAAGTCGTTTAGGAGGAGTTCACTGTCAACACACGTACAGAAGAATTACATATTTATTGCGTATAATAAAGACAAAAATATTATTAAATGAAACACTATTGTTTTATAAGAAATAATAAACAACGTGACTATTTTAGTGTCGGGTTCGTTTATTTACTTTTTATCCAGAGATTTAAAATATTTGATAGCTTTCATGATCAGAGGTAACAGACAAAAGATAGGAGATGTCCAAAAGCTATAATAGCCATTTATATAGATGTAGCCGTATTTATTAAATACAACTAAAAGTTATTAAATAGTTTTTACCTAGTATTTGAATGAATGGGCCATACTCGTTGTATTTCATGGCATCTACTATTGGCAATTATTACAATACATTCTAAATTCAAGTTAATATTTTATCAAACACAATCCCTTGCATATTAAATAAATTAGACTACGGTATTACTAGTTGGAAATCCTAGCAAATTTAATTATATTTTAGTATAATAAACAAACTCAACCTCCGCATCACGAAAATCTCGATTCTCTCTCATTTTAGTATTTACAAAGAGGAGTTACTGCATACCCCTTGTATCAAAGAGCTAAATCCCGTGTTAACGAAGGTCCACACTGTAATCCCGGAGTTGGGACTCGCTTGGACTCAATTAACACACGATATTGTTCACTGCTAATATTAGTGTAGAAAATTTTAGTAGCAGTAGAGTGATGATGAGTGATGTAAATAAAGAATTGAGCTTTTATTTTGAAAATAAACGTTTCATTAATTTGGTTTGAAAATAATTTTAACACCTCGCTTCTGAATCAAGAAGACGCGGGTTTGAATCCAGGTTCACACCAAGGACTTTTCAAAATTCTTTTCGGAAGTTATGTGTGGTTAATATAGATGACTGAAAACGAGAAGACAAAGAGACGTAAACATAACGGTGGTTTGAGGCTTAATAGCTGCTGCAGCCTACACCTTCGGGTTAAAAGGCGTTAAGTTATATTATAATTTAAATGGACCGGTTATACATTCTATATTAAAAATATTGTTAACTGTAAGTTCACGTCACATATTCCCGTTACTCCTTGGAGTATTAATGGTTAGAGGCAGCGGGATCTTTGTACATTGGATTAATTTTCTAGTTCCAAATGCAATATGTGGCGAACCCTATTGCCATATATTCGGTTAAAGTACTGATAGTTATAGATATTTATTATAATTAACATCCTAAAAGTCATCGTTGTGAGCTAAGATATAAACTCAGTACGAGAAGTCTGAGTACTAAACAACCAGACTTACATAGAGAGTTACTACAAGAGAAATTGTCCGGATCAGGTCCAAATCCCTTAGTCCGTGAGAAGAGATTTGGCAACATTATTTTTTAAAGTATTAAAGTATAGCGCAGTTTTTACTTATAGTAAAAATATAACAAGGTACATTGATCACATAGGAGAAAAGAATTAAAGTATCTTTATTGAAGAGACAAATGTTTTTTTAGGATTTTTACCATCTGTCTGTTGTACTGCTTGTACTCGCGTCACGTGAAAACTTTTTTAATATATCACGGTCATATAAGTAAAGATCCAATGTATACAAAGCAACTTATAAGAATATTATTTATTTTCTATGAACATTGTGTTGAATTTCTAGTAGTAGTTTTCAAATCCAATTCATTTTTTTTCCGCAGCCAATATATATATATATATATATTTCTCTTATCATAATTGAATGTTAGAAGAAATTAATCTCTTTTGGTTAAAAAAGGAATTTCTCAATCCGTTTAGCATATGCCGTAGATAAACCCAAATAAACATACAAAATTCATTCACAAAACGAGTTACTACTATATAGCACCACGTCATCTAAAAACTATTCAACAACGGACAGTCTAGTAATCTTTTTTTGAATACAAATTACGCGCCAGTTCACAGAAGTTTTGTGTAAAAAAAATCATAGCCGAGTGTCGCACGATCTTCCCGCGGGATTCCATCTCGTAGTTTCACCGTCATTGGACCGTACCTATATTTTAATTGATCTGAATGCTCGAGACGAATTGACTCGCCACGGAAATGACTTCTATCACTGTCGTCATGTCATGCCCGAGAACTGAATCCTTACAGCAGATAGACCAGAAAATATTTCGTAACACCGCCTCCTTAAAACATAACATACATATTTTCAACAAAACTTTTATTTAAATCGACAACCATAACAAAATCAAAATCACATCTCAACAAAGTAAACTATGATTCATTCTTACTATCAGACTGATAGGTATGTTCTGTTAGAATTTGTTCTATTATAATAATTTTGGAAATATAATGTCAAACATAGAGCTGTCTAATTTAATTCTAAATTGTTCTTAATGCTTGTGCTGAGGAAACTGGATAGGGAAATTAGACATTTAATACATACTTTTATTTACTTTTCTTCTTTAACAGTGTATACTATTATTATAACAGTGGTAGAGCCAAGCAGTTCGCTGCATGAATGGGCTGGCTCGACCGGTGAAGTCCACGACCTCTCAAAATATCAACGTAAAGTGACTTATGCCGAGTTTCGTTCGATGAGAGAGGTACCCGGGGGCTCACTCCCCTTCCCCATCCTTCCCTATCCTCTATCCTTAAAAGGTCGGCAACGCAACAGTAACACTATATGTGTTGCTGGTGTTCATGGCCGGCGTAGGTTGCTTACCATCAGGTGACGTGACACGCCTGCTCGTTTGCCCTTCTATCCCATAAAAAAAATAGAAAAATACCCTGACATCGTACCCATCCATGCTAGCAACAAATATCAATACATGGGTGGGGATCGAAATCCTGATCTCTACTCTGAAGTCGGTTGTTGTACTAACGCACAACGAAGCCAGTCAATATCTTTCGTCTATGTATACGTATAATAAACAAGAAACAATGCTTAATATAAGTTATTCAATAAGTTAAATGTCAAGAGAACAAAGTAATCGCAGATGATTAATCTTATTATTGTACTGCCAATATCTTACGCGGGCTTTATTTTTTTTCACCGGCGGTGTGAAGTAGCCGATGGTATTTTAATGTGACAGCTGAACACATAACCGCACTTAATTTTGTCCTAATGCGAGCACCCGGTCCACAGGAATCTTGGCCTTTACGTACGAAACGTTTTTCCCCTCGTATATCTGTGAACTGAATCGACGATCAGACCCAGATAAGGACTGTTTCTTTGAACATGCAAAGTGCGAACTTTGCGGGACTCTTTCGGACGGAAATTCTGAATAATTTTACACGCTCTTAATGATTCTTCTCTTGTAGTTATAATTCAGCTGTGTTTCGTCAGACATAGTTTTGTGTGAAATAAATTGTGTAAAAAAGACACGCAGTTCGCTGATTAAATGGACCGACTGGTGAAATACCATTATCTCTCGGTGTGAAGTAGCTCATGCCGCGTTTTGTTTGCTGATATCCGGAGACCCAACTCCTTGAGCAGCCTCTCATAAAACCACTATTGACGCTTTGCATAGACAAATTCAGGTAGGGGTCGAATGTGGGATTGATCTTAAAGGTCGGCAAGACTACTATAACACTATTTGTATTGCTGGTGACTATGGGAGACGCTTATTGCTTAACATCAAGTAACACATTACCCGCTTGCACTCTTGCCTAACCTATAAAAAAATAAATAAATTGTGTCCAATAGAATAAATAGCCTGTACTGCGTACTTTGAATGTTAAGCTAACAAAGGAAGACAGCACACAAAATTTGCATAAGTAATAGAGGAACAATGACTATCGCTTGCATTTCGCATGTTTATAGATAACTAGGAGTCATTATTTCAAGCGAATAAATTCAAATTTACCTTTTTTTTCAACATCAGTATAAAATAGATGCGTCTGTAGTGCAAAAGATTGTTGTTGTCAAGCGCCGCGTTAGCAACATCACCTGGACACAATTTAGCACCAGGCAAACAGCATTTTTTTTTTACGAAAAGACAATATAAGTCTCCCAGACGACGCGATATTCAGAGTGCCTGAAGAATTCTTATTCTCGCACCCGCTAATGAATAGCTATTCTCTGAGCATTTTAACTATGGCCCTCTGGAATGGAATTTGAATGTACAGGTTTCTTAAAAGGTCCTCCGATATGCGTCGGATCCTTTCCGCTTCGTTTAATTTATGGGCACTCATACTTTTGCTTTATTTTGTATTAATTATAGAAGCGGTAAGAGATTCGCGCGACATTGGAACTTTTGAATAACATGACGTCTTTTAAATGTAATATTAATATGTATATTCAAATTTATCATAGATATTATTGTTTTTTTTTTTCTTGATTATTGTCATCCGTACTATGTTAGAGGTATGCGGTAAGTTTTATCGTAACTAATTCAAACAATTACTCATCTTCCGAGACAAAATTGGTTCTTATTGTTCTGTAATAGAAAACAATGATAATAAGGTTATAAATTACATATTATACACGGTTGTCTGTCATAATTCAGTAGAGACGCGTAGTTTTTTCTTCTTCTTCTTTATGTTGTATCTATTTTATATTCAAAAATGTAGATTCACTGTTATAGTATTTTGGTTTAGTTTTTTTTTTTGGTTCGACAGAAAGCTCTCGGCTTTCGGTAGTCGCGGTTGTCGTGTACAGAATATATTAATGTTAATTAGGGTATTTTGTGTTGGTAATTATTTCATTTTACCACGTCAAAAAATTCAAGTCAAGGTTTCCACTTATTGTTATAAGATCTGTGACATTAAACTCTGCTATTAATCATTATCTTCACCTTGAAGTTTATGAACGCAAAGGAAAATTAAAAAAAAAAATGTAAGGGCATTTTATACCAGATTCTCCAAATAGCTCTCTCACCAAGCCAAACAGGGATTGAACCACATTACGTTGATATTCTGAGAGGTTGTGTTATTTTACCGGTCGAAGCGGTCCATTAAATGCAGCGAACTAGTGCCTCTACCACTCTATTTTTTAATATACGTACAATTAATATCACTCCAGATTCGAACTTTGTAACCTTTTGTAAAAAAGCACCGAGTTTGAAAGCCCAACTACAGAGTTGACCTTTTTTCGGGACTTTTAATTTTATAAATTCATAAGAAAAGATAACTCGGTCGTGAACGTTAAAAGACCGCTATAAAATATTGCATGATGAAGGAACAATATGCTTTAAAAATTGGCAAGCGTGTAAGCAAACACAATGTTATCTCTTTTGCGTACCAAAACATGATTTATTAAAGAAATACAAATTCGAACTTTTTCAAGTAACGGCAAACGAAACAATCTTAAGTTATTAATCTTTGACTCAATGAAATTTTACTTACTTATTTAAGGATACCTGAATATTGCAACCAAAAAGCAACAAAAAAAATATTGTATGTTGCTTTTTGTAATTTTGGTTTTACACAAATAAATAGACATTGAAAACTGATGGCTTTTCAAAAATCTCATATAATTACAATTTCTAGAATATATTATAGAGCAACGATTGTAAGAAAATGTAAGTAAACATTCTATTCTTGTAAGTCATAAAAATCACGAAACAATGTCTTACTTGATTCCCATGGGTATGGCAACGTACAGAAACGATGTTTCCCTCTGCACAAGGCAAGATCTATGGTCAATAATAGGGCGTATTTCAAACCCGGAATACATAAAAAAGGTAACTTTTCGTAAATCATACAATATAAATATTCAGTTATCATATAACATAACATAACTTCACGCCTTTTGTTACCCGAAGGTGTAGGCAGCGGCTGTTAAGCCACGTCTCGCCGTTGTTTACGTCCCAAATGGAATAGGTGGCGAACCTATTGCCATACCGGGCACAAAGTTTGTCAGTCATCGATATTTATCACACATAACTTCCGAAAAACAATTTCGAAAAGTCATTGGTGCGAGCCAGTGTCTGGAATCGAACCCGGACCTCTGGATCAGAAGCCGTGTGCTCGACCACTGCGCCACCGAGACTTCTATAAATATTCAGTTATCACTTTAGATAATTTATTATTAAGTAGTCAAGTGTCGTAGCTATTAGCATAATACACCATTTATAAAGTAAAGGAAGTGTGTAAAAGTATTCAACAACACTTACAAGCAATTGTATACGCATTATCTTCAACTAAATAATACTAAAAGTTAAAAAAGTATTTAGTCAAGTTGATCACGTGGCTCATTACTTATTCAAAGTTGAAGACAGGATGCATTGTGGCTAAACTTTAAAGGGGCCCGTTTAACAAACGAACCATTCGCTTTATTATAAAACAATCCCACAACAGGCCATTACTACGTGTATCAATATGAAAAAAGAAATAAAAATAAAAGTTAAATCATGATCCTTGTCTCTCTTTATATGCAAGAAACACCTCATTAAATGTTGTCCATACAATTCGCCTATTTGCATTAAGAGATAAAGAGAATATGATAAATGATATGTATAAATATATGATCACCTTGCACTGCAATAATTTGGCAAATTGCTATTGTAAGCGATTATTAGTAAACAAAAAACAATGGATTCGATACTTCAAATTTCTTACAATATAATGTTTACTTTATAATTATAACTTTAGTGTCGTGACTAGTGAAAATCTTTTTTTATATTTTTCCGTGATTTCGGATACTCTATAGTATTCAAAATTTTGAGAAAATTGCTTTAATAAATGCGATAAAATCCCACGAAAACGTGTCAAATGTTATGAATTTAATTCACGATAAGTTTGATATTTTCAAATCATATTTGATAATAAACATACGATAATGAATACTAATATACTTCGTGATATTAATTTTATTTATATTATTAGTTTTTCTTTAAAACTTTAATCATTTGAAATAATATTTACAACCACTGACAAGATTTACAACTTTCTATAGCTCTTTTGAGTTATTTAAATGATATTTTATACACGCTCTTTATTCTGGATATATTCAATAATTTATACTAATAATACAAGTTCATAGCTTATTACGCATGCTTGTAAGGATGCTTAGTTAAGGTGTTTCGCTTCCGTATTTAAAAGTCATAAATATTCTTATTTATTCAGTATTCGTATTCCTTCTTGTACTTAAGCGAAAAGAAATATTACTTCCTCATTAAAATAACGTTCGTGATGATAGGCCTTAACTAGGGATAAAATGTAATATCATTCAAATATATAAAAAAATAGTACTATAATGAAAAATAACCTGTCTTTCTGTTTAATCTAATAGATCAAGTACACATACGTAATTTGACGTCCAATCCCTTGCGGGATAGGAAGAGAGAACACAGTGCCATAAGACACGTCTCTTTCATGCCTCTCTAGCTTCTTCGACTTCGATAACTCTTGTCATAGACATGAGTCGATTTTTAAGGCTCCTCACAAACTCGTTCTATTTCGCCATGGACGGTGTATCGTGGTCTTCTCGGACTCCTATATCCGCTTTTGCATTGTCTATGTCTATTAGTCAATCTTGCGTCGTCTTTCTACATGTTGGAACCCTTTGAGGATGCCCATTCTTAATTGTACACCGAAATTCTCTTTCAATAGAGTAATCTTTAATAATTTTAATTATATATTTTCATAGTCTCGGTGGTCCAGTGGTCGAGCACACGGCTTCTGATCCAGAGGTCCGAAAAAATGACTTTTCTAAATTGTTTTCAGAAGTAATGTGTGATAAATATCGATGACTGAAACCTTTGTGCCCGGTAGGGTAATAGGTTCGCCACCTACTCCATTCTGGGACGTTAAACATAACGGCGAAACGAGGCTTTACAGCCGCTGCCTACACCTTCGGGTAGCAAAAGGCGTGAAGTTATGTTATGTTATGTTTTTTTTATCACCAAAGCAATAAAGAACATATAAAATAGTTCTATGAAATAACGTTCTTATCTTATCAAGAAAAATAAAGCTTTTTTTCTATAAAATGTATATAGATAGAGCTATTGAAACTGGGCGTGGGAAAACTGATAATGAATTGGTAAGAATTGTTAAGTAAAGTTTACTTTTTTTAATAGAAAGGAGGCAATCGAGAGAATTTGTCATCTAGGGGTAAGCGGCTTAATGCCACCTATGGATATCTGCAATCGGTGACAGAGGTGACAGATATACTTCTGAAAAGTCGTAATACCGGTCAAATCCATCCAAATTTGCACCGTACGATTATTTATTTTTGTCACGCATGCCTAGCACTTTGAATGTTAGCACTAGTCTTTTATATTTGTTAGTTCATAACGTATTTTTTGTTATGGTATATATATTACAATTATCGATTGATAATGACAACCGTTTCGAGAATGTTAATCATATTTTTTTTATAATAACTAAGTATCACTATTCTCGTTCTACCTACAGCCGTGTGTCTTTAGAACACTTCAATATAACCACGTGGTTTACCGTTACCTAAATACTCGAGCGAATCTCTTGCGAGTGAAAATTATGATTGATACCACATCAATCATAATTTTCACTCGCAAGAGATTCGCTCGAGTATTAAGGATGATTGTTATTAGTCGTTTTGAGTTATGAACATAGAGAGTGGGTTCGACTGGACAAAAGCTGTTAATGGAATTTTAAGAAGCACTTTGATTAATCTTAGGACGAGGAACTCTTTTCTATATATGTAGTAGCAATAATAATGATAGTAATTGTGGCCTGCGGCTAATTTCGTGTAAATTTCCTTCTATTTTTGCGGTCATTCTTAATTTGGTCTTGATATATTTTTGTCTAAGGTCATTTATACCAATATAACTTCACGCTTTTTATATATAAAGATGCAGACAGTCACTATTAAGCCTAAATTCGCCGAAATTTACGCCCCAAATGGAATAGGTGGCGGCGACTATTGACATAAACCGTAATAATAAATAACAAACATAAATAATAATTTATGACATATAAATTTTGAAAATAATTTACATAATCATTGATGTGACCCCAGATTCGAAGCAACGACTTCTGGATTCAGAGGCCGCGACGACGGTTTTTGTGAATTTATATCTTGACTTTACTTGCTATCCAAAGATATAGGCAGCGGGTATTACTACACCTATCCCAAATAGAATAGGTTCAGGCATCGATATTTATCACACTTAATTTTCGATGATTTTTTCCGAAAAGTATCGCTCTTGAGACTCCTTCTTTAAGAAACAGAGTGCTTGACTTCCAGTATCAGATGTGAAAGATCTTGATACAAAGTTCAATAAATGCCCATTAAGGAGGAGCCGAATACCGCGGCACATACAAATGATAAACGGAGAGAGAACCGTGGTACTTGCAATTATTTGTAACGCCCCATATCTCTGTTCAGTGGCTTTAATACCGTTGAGATATTAATCAATAAAAGTATTAATTTCGATTTTATTACTCTTTACAATCAATTCAAATTACAAAACTTATAAGTAATTATTTATTAATCTCAAAACTTTATGAGTGATTGATGAATAAGGCATATTATCATTTTTCTGCCCTTATGCCATTTTAAGTGTTGACCTTACAGCATGCCATCCTTTCGAACTATTCATGTTGTCAACATATTTGGGTGTGGTTATGATTTATAGGTAAAAGATTGGTGATATACAAGTAAAAGATTTATAAACCCATATAACATATCATCATCATTAGCTTTTTGAGGTCCACTGCTGGACATAGGTCAACCCCATAGAGCGCCACAACTGTCGGTCCGCTCAATCATGGGGGGTTTTTGCCATAATCGCCACGCTTGGCAGGCGGGTTGGCGATCGCAGTAGGCTGTATTTTATTGAGAGAGAATGCTGCTGCCCATTCTTCTAGCTTCAGCTTTCATATAACATATGGAGCTTAAATATAATTATTATAATATTATTTATATTTCAAATATACACTAACTTCAATTGCTATAAGAAAATTATCACTAATTTCTATTGCTATAGGAAATTATTTTAAGCATTCATCACTTTCCCGCGTTTATGTCAGTCTAAGTGGGTTTGGCACAACATGTAATCCTTCTCCATTCTCTTCTATCACTTGTCCTCTCAATAATTACTCCCTTCATATTCATATTATATCTACTACTACACTACTTACACTTACACAGTTCATCCATAATTATTTCGGTCGACTTTCCGTAATTAAAATGAAATCGGTAGGTATCTGATAAAATAAAAAATACCTAATACTTGTAAAATGATTGGGTGAATATTACATTTCGATAATTGTGCAAATCCTAAGAAAATAAATACCTTGCAGAGCGGCTGACTAATTTCCAAATCACAATCAGATAAATATCTGTGACTAAAAATCAAATAAATTATGAATTTTATTACATTTCAAAATATTATATTCAAATTTAACGTAATATAGTTAATCAATATGCGTAGCGAATTTATATTCATAAAACCATCATAACATGAGACATAACGGAGAACATGATTGTTGATAATTAGATTTTGACATCGTCGTTATGCTAAATTATGATGATAAAAACGTATCCTTTTTATAGGAAAGGTGGCCAATTGCAAGCAGATCACCTGGTGGTAAGTGAGTAGGATCGTCGAGTCATAGTTGGGTTACGAAAGAGATGGGGAGAGAAGAGTAAGAGTCTTGGAAAATGGTAGAGTCACGCAGGTGAAATACCACGACCTCTAAGAATATCGATATAATGTAGCTCATTCCATGATTCACTCGGTGAGATATACATATCAGGTGGCTTAAACCCTTTCCCTTTCCCTCTCCCCTTCCCAACCTACTTCCAAACCCTTCCATATCCCATTGCAAGGGCCGGCAACGTAATTATAATCTGTGTTAAGGTGTCCATGGGAGACGTTTATTGCTTGCCATCGTATGACACGCGTGTTTGTTTACCCCCTATACTGTAACAAAGTGGAGTGGGTCTCCTGATTTCTCTTTCACCAAATGAGACGCGTCTTGGGCCATTTTACATCGATTCTCTGAGAGACTCTACTGTGTACCATAAGAAGTATGGCATAATTTTAACAATTTTCTTAGGAATTATTTTACTTAATAGTATTTTAAACTGCTTCATAATACATATTTGTTCACGCACTGTTACTCAACCAATCATTCAATTAATTAGTTTAGTCTATATTTTCAAATTTTTTCATAATTATATTTTCGAGTCACTCGTAATAAAAAATCTTTCTAAAAATTTGTCCGCTACGTCAGTTCGTATATATGTTACTGAATGATGATAAAAGCTCAGCGACTATCAAATTAACTCGTCATTCCTATAAGACGTTATCGACGTACGACATCGGTAGCCGAGACAAGTCAGCCTATCTGTCGTATGTTGTATACGTTTTATTTGACACACTGTGCGACTCCGAGCTCCCTGTCCCCCTAAGCTTCTTTACATAAATTTAAAACAAACTGATGCGTCATCTTATATTGAGTAAATTTTTTTTGATGTGATCATTGTGAAGCTAAATAGTTTGCAAAAATATTGACAATCTACGTAATGACACGAATGAATTTATATTAACTAATATTTTTAATTTTTGCATCACTGTTAGTTAACATACTTCTCCGAAACGGCTTGATTGATTCTCATAAAATTTTGTGTCGTAGAATCGGACAACATCTAGTTTTCATCATCCTCAATTTTAAAGGTAGCTTCACCCCAAATGTATTTTTTTCTGTTTTTATTTTTTTTTTATGTTACAGCATACAAAAATACACAGAACCCTATATTTTTACCTCTCTATGATCAACCTCTATTTTTTGTCAGCCAGCTAGTAGACAAATATTTTTGTGGAACTAATCTCAATCCTGGCACTGGCACACACCAATGACTTTTTGAAATTCTTTTCGGAAGTTATGTGTGATAAATATCGATGACTGACAACTTTATGCCCGGTATGGCATTCGGGACGTAAACATAACGGCGAGACGAGGCTTAACAGCCGCTGCCTACACATTTGGGTAGAAAAAGGCGTGAAGTTATGTTATGTGAAACATAATAAAAACCGGTACAGCGATAAAAATGTCTTTTAAATTCAAATAAACTTGGTACGTAAACGACCTTACGTTGTATTCTGCACTTAAAAGAGGATGATTAAAACCATATTTAGAACTACGTCAATAATTAAAAGAATAAGACTAAAGTTGTTAAAATATTTTAATGGAGTTTTATTTCTAGTGCACAATAACATTTTTTTATTGTTTACACAAACAATCACATCTTATTTGCACGCGTAACGCGGTAACAATTTTGCTACTGATTGTTAAACATATTTTAGAACTCACACTTAAGGAAGTCACGTTAGTCTAGTAGTAACATGTCTATATAATAAAAAGTAAACATGTCTTAACTTAGATGAGAAACCGATAACAGTTATGGAGTGGTTGTAAATGGTGCCTATTTGCATCTTTCCGCCACGGGCGACATACGTATTCGCTATTCATAAACGATATCACTTAATAACACGACGTTGCTTACCAACTGCGAATAACATTCCTCTAATCGTGGGTGGTGGCTTCGTAAACATAATGAAATATTTCTTTAGCCCGAAGCCAATATGTCTATCTAATTAACAGCCATCAACAAAGAAAATACGATTAAATTGTCAGTAAACTAAATAAATTCATAATATACGGTAAATTGATCGCAAACGTCCTGTTAGATATATACTTATACATGATGTTATCATTGATATTAACTAAATGGATTTTTAAATTGATACACCTATATCTGTTCGATACAAGTTAAATATATATATTTTACTTCTGAATGTTAATTAAAACTATACTCAATATCAACAAAAAAGCAATTAAAAATACGCAATAATCTATATCCTGTCATTATGAGGCTATAAAACTTTGATTTAAATTCTTAGCGTTTTTTTTTATATATTTATATTACTATGAAAGTTACGTTTTATAAGTAGTACTATATTTGTGAATCGGTTAACTATTTCAATATCACATATATTTTATATGCAATGTGACAGTATTTTAAACTCTATTTTGTGTTTTTCTAATAAACATGTCGATTTGAAGTACACGGTTATCGGCTGTAAACTCGTAACTTCATAAGTAATGCGTAAGTGCTACGATGATAATAATCTGTGTGATTTAGTCCAAAATCGATTCATACAAGAGTTGATCATTTATTATTCTTTGATCGAGCAATAATGTATGCACGTTGTCCGTTTGGGTTTCAATACGTGTATGTATTTTATGAGATGCATAAATATCGGTGAATGGTCGTCGGAACGGGTTAAAAGCGACGCGCGGGCGCAGGCCACGGCCGCCCAAAAAACCGGTCGTAATTTTAATTCGCCCGCTCGGTGAACAACAATTTCGTTAAATTTGTTTGCTTGTACCGGGTTTTGTTTAAGCATTAGCATCGGTCGAGTTATGGTTGCGTTCTTAAATAACAATAATTGTGGACCAGTCTGAATGTGTATGCATGTGTTCATGTTTTTATATTTGTTTTGTATATTTGTTTTATTGAGATGTTTGAATTATAATTATTTATTAGTTTTCAATATACATATATTATTGTTTAGTTGGCTCACTGAATATATTATTAATGGGTATGAAGATATCAAAATCAATAGGCATGTTGCATGTCAGTGATGCCAGTGATGTCAGTGATGTCAGTGATGTCAGTGATGTAAGCATATTCTTTGATTTTCAGATTTCTATATTTATATTTTAAATAAAATATATCCTATGTTACTTTTGATTCCTACAAAAAGTACAAAGTTTCGTCATGATTAGATGAGTTGTTTTAGCGTGAGAAGGTAACAAACAAATGGTCTTTCGCATTTATAATAATTATTGGTATGATAATTGTTAAGATGTCTTCACAGACTTGCTGCTTAAAGCTTGCTTGTTAAAAGAGCTGTAGAATACTTAAAGAAATAAGCAAAGTAGACAGGCACATATAAACGATTGATGACATATCTCGCCGCATTCGCTGATCTTGATAACCAAATCGAAATGATTCACTTGAATGATAAAATATGGAGTCAGAGATCAAATATAAGGTAAGTTAACTGCACTTCTGTTTTGAATCGATACATATATATTTTTGGAACTTAGTTCATGCTTATTGATGACGAGCCTCGTGGCACATTGGTAAAACTACCGGCTGCAGCAATGAGGTCGGGGGTTCGATTCCCACCCGAGCACAAATATTTGTGACAAACATGAATATTTGTGCGGCGTCTGGCTGTTTTTCTTTGTATTATAAGTATGTATTTACAAAAGAAAATTATATATGTATTAATATCCGTTATCTAGTATCCATAACACAAGCATTTAGTTGCTTAGCTTGAAACTAGAGGGCGCTGTGTGTATTGTGTCCAAGATATTATTATTATTATTAAACTAAGTTCAGTCTGTTTACTTGAAGTCCTATATAAACATATATCAACATTTTAGTTTAAATAATGAGTTCTTTAAACATTATTACAATATCTCAAATTTTGAAGAGCACGAAGACATTTTTTTTTAAAAGGAGTCAGAGAACCCAATGCTTCATTTAGTGGTAAGTGTCTAGCGCTGGCCATGGTCATCAGCAGAATTTGCTACACATTACGATAGGATAGGGTCAAAGGTAAGTGACAGGAATTCGAACGGTGTATGCCTCCCGATACCTCTCACATCAAACGAAACGCAGCACGAGCCTCTTTTTAGATGATTTTCTGAGAGATCGTGGTATTCTTACCGATCGAGCCGTCCCCTTCACACTGAGATCTGCGTGGTACTACTACTGTTAGATATATCTCATAAAGATTAGCTGTAACTGTCTTACGTTACTTCCTATGCATAGGCGTCGTTATTAAGATCCTTTGATATAATGTTGGTAAATTGTAAAACGATGCATTGTACTATTTTGTCCCACGCATCAATATGATCAGATAGGGTTCATGAATTAGCCATCCATCATGAACGATAATGATATTTGACGGGCTCTTACGATTGCGCACTCGATAATTTTTATAAATACCACCACCAGTTTGATTGATAAGATGCTGCAATAATTGTTTGTATGCGAAGTTAGTTGGGCAATCTTTTTTTTTTTCAATTCGTTCCGGAGATTTATTTGACAAATTGTTATTCATCGAAAGTTTTGATTTAGAATTGTTTTCTTTTTTGGGAATAGGCTAACACGCTTGTTCATTTTACTACAATGAACAAGCGTGTCACTTGGTGATAAGCTACTAGTGTGGCCCATGGATATCTACACCAGTTAAAGGTGTGTTGTCGACCTTGAATATTTTAAAGATAGGAATTGGGATGACAGGAGGTGGACCTACGGATATATCCAATAAACCAAGACATAACCAAGGAAAACGCGGCACGCGGCATGGCCCATGTACCGAACTGTGAGAACTGTGAACTCTTATTTGATAATATATATTATAAAATGTTATGTTTACAATTTTGCCATTATGACTGACTAAACTTAACTAAAATGTTTGATTTTCCTCGAATATTCCTAATGTGGAATCAAAGACTTAGTACAGATAAAGTCGGTTAGAATGCAAACCAATGAACTGGAACTAGTTAGTTTTTTTTTACGCATTCTACTTACTGCACCGAGAGGGATTCTTAGCAAAACAGCTACTGTTCAGGCGTAACAATGCGGTTTACCAAGATTTCCGCAATCATTGTGAAAAACGATTCCTCATTTACAGTACTATATCTGCTGTTGATGACATAAAACAAATATGAAAACCATTATAAAGTTTATTCCATTATTAATTACAAAAATAGTTTAGATATAACAAGATATAACAGTGGTAGAGCCAAGCAGTTCGCTGCATGAATGGGCCGGCTCGACCGGTGAAATACCACGACCTCTCAGAAGACCGACGTAAAGTGGCTCATGCCGCGTTTCGTTCGGTGAGAGAGGTACCCGGAGGCCCACCCCCCTCCCCCGTCCTTTCCTATCCCCTATCCCTAAAGGTCGGCAACGCTACAGTAACACTATATGTGTTGCTGGTGTCCATGGGCGGCGTTGATTGCTTACCATCAGGTGACACGCCTGCTCGTTTGCCCTCCTATCCCATAAAAAAATAAAAATAAATAGATATGTTTAATTTACTGTGACGGAGATCATAATATTCCTCTATATTTATTATTCAATAGCGCGTTCAAGTTATATTTTGCTATGCCACTCATCTCAATGCTAATTTTTTAAACGATTAATGAAACTATGTTTGAAGATAGTTTAACAGTAATAATTAAAACAATCTTCAGATTTCAGAGATAATAGAAAAAAGATACATATTCAGTTAATAAATAATATCTTGAACACAATACACACAGCGCCCTCTAGTTCCAATCTAAGCAACTAAATGCTTGTGCTATGGATACTAGATAACGGATATTAATACATATATACTTTTCTTTTGTAAATACATAGAAACACACCAGACGCCATACAAACAGTAGAGTACAAATATTTGTGACAAGCTTGTTGTCAAAAATATTTGTACTCGGTTGTTTTGTTGTTATATTATTACATGTGAGTTATTCCATAATTATTAAACTGTATCAAAAATGTAATCAAAACATTTCACAACAAACAATTTGTCAAGAATCGAATGTAATTACTCATCTCGTTTAGCTATTTTTTTTATGACTATCCGTAATGTTATTAGAAAGTGCAGTTTTTTTTATCCAATACATACTTTCGAATTCATTGTTAGCCTTGTTTTGAATCATTTTGTATGAAAGAATAATTATGATAACAATGAAACTTGAACTTATGGATATTATCGCGTTTATTAAACTAATTTTATAAATTTGACTCAACGCTTCGAATGCTTTCCAGTTTCGCGAAGCGGGATAGTTAAGTAATAATTATAAAAAAATGTTATTTATTAAAAAATATTATTCAATGAACGTGATAAAGTTATTTGTGTTACATAGCTAGCTGACCCGGCGAACTTTATTTGGACTCAGAAGCAATTAATGAGTAAATTTAGCACTTCGAATTGAGC
The DNA here is from genome assembly GCA_905147225.2 of Euproctis similis. Lineage (NCBI taxonomy): Eukaryota > Metazoa > Arthropoda > Insecta > Lepidoptera > Erebidae > Euproctis > Euproctis similis. The sequence continues at coordinate 14,570,165 of LR990105.1, forward strand.
TGGAAATCTCGGCCTGTACCGCTAATTTGAAGTAGCAATATATTGGAAAATATTAATTCAAATTACATGCTAGAAAGAATAATATTTATGTATATTAAATGCACTATGTATTGAAGGTACTTAATTGAATACGGATTAAACCGTAATATTTCAAATCGATTCGTAAAAAGTCATTATTTCTCAGTAAACGATATAGATTTACCGTCACGTACTTTTTTGTAGATCTTTTTCAGGTGTATAATATTGTACTGTAGTATGGTATTGTTTTAAGCATTATATATATATATTTTTTATGGGATAGGAGGGCAAACGAGCAGGCGTGTCACCTGATGGTAAGCAACCAACGCCGCCCATGGACACCAGCAACACATGTAGTGTTACTGTTGCGTTGCCGACCTTTAAAGGATAGGGGATAGGAAAGGATGGGGAAAGAGGGTGGGCCTCCGGGTACCTCTCTCACCAAACGAAAGGCGGCATGAGCCTCTTTACGTCGGTCTTCTGAGAGGTCGTGGTATTTCACCGGTCGAGCCGGCCCATTCATACAGCGAACTGCTTGGATCCACCACGTGTATAATATCTAGTGCAAGAACACTTTTTTCCATTAATTTAAAAGGTATCTAATTTTATCTAGTTTTGTTTGAGGATGCATTAATACTAGTACAGTTATTAAATATTACTAGTACAGTGCTACTGTTATCAATTGACCCACAATACAAAATGGAAAGCATTTACATACGATATGATATCTATTTATAAATATATTATATGACAATGGAATATTAACAATGAAGTAGATGAGAAGGACCGGGGATGATATTGATCTGTACTGTTCATTCATCATTTGAGTTAAGTGTTGTACTTTGAACGGTGGGAGTAAGAATATTGGTATGATAAACAAACTTGTGATGGTATCAATATTTAGTCTGTTAATGGTTTGTGGCGTATTAATAAAAAAATAATAAGGCTTTTTTTTAAAGGTCAATGTCTCAGTGAGATATTTGTTATTGGTAATGCTTGGGTTTTAAGATGCCTATTGATTACCCACCTATTCTACTTTTAAAATATTTTGTTTGTTACTTTTAATGATCTATTTCAAAATGTATGTAATGGTTAGGGTTTTTTTGTTGGAAATTTTCATTTATTAAGTATCTGATGATATGAGATAATATAAATTTAATGTCAAACAATTTGCGTCCAAATTTTCTTGACCATTTGTTTAGATTCAGTTTTATTTATACCAACATTACAGATATATTTGAAATATATGTACTAATTTTAATAAGTACATTTTTAGGATCAGTTAGGCGGCCGGTGAAAAAACCATAGCCAAAACTTTTGACAACATGGACAGTTCAAAAGGATGACGTGTTGTGCCGATCCAACTTAGTGTGGGATAAGGGCAGGACAATGATTTTATTATTATACCAATTTAATTCACGCTTGAAGAAGTTTTAATTTAAATTAAAGGTATAATGAACGTATACTCAGAATGTATATACAAGTATACATACAGGAATTACATCGTTTTAGTTATTTAAAAATCTCTATAATGTACAGAGATGACTTATTTGAAATAAAAATTACAATCATGTCATATGATCATATATTTATTTGAATACATGTGTCGCTAGTCACAGTAAATACCACTATCAGGTGTGATGTGTTCCCTTTCTCTGGTATTACGCCACGCTTTGTCTACCCTTTTACTAGTTTACCCGTTACATTTTACTTTGATTTTGAAATCCAACCAGGACTTGATATAAATTAATGCCTACTAATTATAAAATGAAATAAGTATCTACATATAAGGTTAACAAAATTAACATATTTTTTTCAATTTTTTTTATGGAATAGGTGGGCAAACGAGCAGGCGTGTCACCTGATGTTAAGTGACCAACGCCGCCAATGGACACCTGCAACACATATAGTGTTATAGTTGCGTTGCCAACCTTTAAAGAAGTAGGATAGGAAGGGATGGGGAAGGGGGTTGGGCCTCCGGGTACCTCTCTCACCGAACGAAACGCGGCATGAGCCACTTTACGTCGATTTCCGGAGAGGTGGTATTTCACCGGTCGAGCCAACCCATTCATGCAGCGATCTGCTTGGCTCTACCACTCTCTATATTTAATAAATTGAAAAGTAGGAAGCGCCACTTCTCCATATTTATCAAGTTCAAGTAAAGCAAAATTTTATATATTAAACAATTTTAATGGGGCTTACAGTCTGTTATTATTATTATTTATATATATTTTATTTATTGTTTAACACCTGACTTTTATATTCATATATGCAATATATTAAATTAAATTAATTATGAAATTAATTGATACTAAATTTAGATACATTAATCAAATGTATGCACAGTGTAAACTGTTGTGACAGATTTTCTTAAACTGATTTACCGACGACTACTATACTTACTTATTACCTGCCTTAGAAGCAGATATTTTGCCTTCATCTATCGGTGGTAAAGCACAAGCATTATTTAAGGACATCTTCTACAGACTTGACAGTTCTCCTACCTTACAATTTGTCAAAAAACAAAAGTGTTAATTAATTTGCCATAGATAAATCTTTTTATAGTATCTATAAATATAATGTAACATGAATATAATAGTTATAATGATATATAAATATATGGGTATGGCAGAGCGTGCATGAAAGTAGGATAAACGCGGTCGAAATGAGGGCATTGCGCAAAATCGGCGGAGTGACCCTCGCTGACCGCGTGGAAAACAAGGTTATAAGGAAGGAAGTCGGATTGAAAGACAGTGTCGGTGTAAAAGTAAGAAAGGGCATGCTCCGATGGTTCGGACATGTAGAAAGGATGGATGATGCAAGATTGACTAAGCAGATATAAAATGCAAAAGTGGATGGATGTAGGAGTCGAGGACGGCCTAGACACACTTTTCATGACCAAATAGAACGTGTTCTGGAGGAAGGTGGTGGAGGAGCCTCAAAAATCGACGCGCGTGCATGAAAAGAGTTATGAAAGTCAACGAAGCGAGTGAGGTGTGTAAGAATCGTGCCTTATGGCGCTCCGTTCTCTCTGCCTACCCTGCAAGGGATTTGGCGTGAAGTTAAGTATGTATGTGTATGTATGTATGTATAAATATAATATACATATAAATGTTTCTCTGTAATTGGCCCAGTATTTACACGTCCTATATTTTATGATAAAAGTATTTATCATTATATGTTTTACTTCCTGGATAATCGTGATATTGCCTAATTACGTGTTGAAATCATTAATAGTAATAGAAATTACCATCAGAGTTAAAAGCGAAAGTCGTCTTAGAACATCATCCACAAATATAAATTGTATCCCCTTATAAACTAATTCACTCGCTATCACATAATTTATTATCTACTGAACGTGTTTTAACGTGGAGACATTTTTTACTTTACTGATTTATGTCGCAGACATGTTACGTATACGTAAATAAGAATTAAACGGGATAAATTGTGTTCGTTTGTTTTATTATATTTTTATTTTCATTTGAGTACCTCAAGGTGTTGTGGATGTCTATAGGCAGCGGTGGTCGCTTTCCATCAGGTGACCGTCAAGCACGTGTTACTATAAAAAAGTAAAGTTTATTTCGGATTCATTTATAAAAAATATTTACATTCATTTCATTATTTAAATATCCACTTCATCCAAGTATGTCCAATTGTTTTGTTAAATTTTATAAAACGAATGTATTTTAGTGAAAAATTCTGAAAAATCAGAAAAATCTGCCAAGAGACCAAAGTCTTAGAAGGTCTCGGGACACTTTGGGTTAAAACTCCTGTTTTCTATTTCTGCCAGGCATACCTGAAAATTAGCGATACTGAAAAAAAAACACACTATGTAATAAAATACCAGCATTACCCACCTATTTTATTGCATTTTAGAAACAATAGTTGAATTCCGTCAAGTATTTCACGTAAGAAAAATAAAATACCTATTACTTAGCCCCATTAAAATTGTTTAATATATAAAATTTTGCTTTACTTGAACTTGATAAATATAACATTTTAAACAACACAGAAAGGAAATAGAACGTTAACCTTTTCGAAGCTTAAAGCACTAAACTTGTAAATAATAAAAAAATGGAACATCAAACCTCCCATTGTGTAATGCTATCGCTGCCGAGATTATCGAAGCTCGCCCCTTAAGCAAACTATTCATTAAAACCTGTTTGATTGATGCGTCCGATTATAAAGTTAAGTGAGCACCAGACGAACGCGCGGTTTCGTTTCCACACGTTATTTGTCTAAATAATGGCCACAATGAATTAATGACTGACAGTACTGTGTGGATTTTTAAAGTTTTGTGGTGAAAGTAAGTTTAAAAGTTTATTTCGTAATCAATTAACTATCGAATAATGTCAATTGATTTGTTGTTTTCAACTGTGTAAAGGTTTTGTACATAAAAAATATGACATATTTTTATTTTATGCTCAAAACGGGGGTATATATATAACGGGTTTTATATTTCCAAATTACCTAAATAATATACTTCTGAATTATCAATATTATTACTTCCCTGCGATGGCAAAACTAGAAATAGTATCTCTTAGTTATTTTGTTTTCTATTTTGATTTTGTAATGATAAGACCAATTTAAACTCCAATAGTAGTTAAAATAAAATAAGTTCTCACCATAAAGCTTATAGTCCTTATACTGGACTAGTTAAGTCTTCTATTTTTAAATACGAGGTAAATAAATAAATATTTATGAAATTAATTACATAGATCTTCAATACCCATATTTTAATTCATAAAAATCCCGTAAATAAATTTGTAAGTAGAATATTAAAATTGACCTGCGTTTTAATATCACTGAAGTGGAAGGGGCTTTATACATGTCTCCGGCGCCTCTCCATGTAGGGTTTTGGGTTCATGAAATACTAATTAGTAATGGAGATATCATATCTTCATATCGCAATACAGTTTTACTATATGTAACATCATTATGTTAATAAGACATCAGCCATAAATAATAGCGCTTCTAAAGTCCTTAATTTTTAATGGTCTTAACTGGAATTGAATTTGCACTCAACGTTAGTGTTCTATTCAGTCAGTAACTTTTGATAATTCACGGAGATAATGCTATGTCCAATAATTTAGTGTGAATGTCTATCGACCTTATGGCATATGCGGAGTCGTTTGGCGATAGGCGTGGGTGCATCGTCACAATATAACATTCTTCTTGGGCACCGCAACTATACAGCGTGCCTGCCAGAACTTGACTGAAATTTATTTCAACGATTTATTTACTTAAATTTGATGCAGGAAGGATAAAAATGAAAATTTCATTACCAGAAACGAAAAGAATTATAATTGAATATTAAAGAGCACCGTTTTCCTGCCCTCATCTTACTTTAAGTTTTTTTTTTATGGGATAGGAGGGCTCATTTGCCCTCCTATCGTGCCCAGACGTGTCACCTGACCACGTGCAAGCAACCAACGCCGCCCATGGACACCAGCAACACATATTATGTTACTGCTGCGTTGCCGACATTTAAGGGATAGGGGATAGGGAAGGATGGGGAATGGGGGTGGGCCTCCGGGTACCTCTCTCACTGAACGAAACGCGGCATGAGCCACTTTACGTCGATCTTCTGAGAGGTCGTGGTATTTCACCGGTCGAGCCGGCCCATTCACGCAGCGAACTGCTTGGCTGTACCACTGCTGTCGGCACAATATGACCTCTTTTTTCATTCTCTTCTATCACTTGTCATCTCTACAGCATACTCCCTTCATATTCACACCAACTTTTATACAGTCCATCCACCTTTTTTTGGTCTTCCTCTACCAACGTATCGATCCACAGTCATTCTCATCACTTTCTGTGTAACACGACTTTTGCCCCTTCTTATGACATGTCCACACCACGCTATTTTACGATTTCTATTTTTTGCCATTGTTGCTACAAGTACTTTCATGCTTCCTCATAAATACTCATTTTTCATCCTATATATTTTTGTTACACCACATATCCATCTTAATACTCCTAAGTCTCTCCTTTCATCCACTTCTTTTATTGGCGAACACTCAGATCCATGCAGTACGACAGGTCTGATAAACGATTAGTATATTTTTTCTTTTAATTTAAGGAGCATCCATACTAAAAACCACCTGGGGATCATAATTGAAGTTATCAGATATCAAGCATTACCAGCTCCTGATCATACGCGTGAATGACATGGTAAGCATCCAGGCTTTACTGTACACAAAAAATGCATGAGATCATATATCCCAATATAAATATTTATGCAAATACTTTTTTCCAATTTCCATGCAAATAAAGCCTCGAGCATTAGCTATCTGAAAGTGTGCAATATAAATAATTTTACGATATTTGTTTTCAGTTTCCAGTTTCCAGAACGCCGTCTTGGCAGTACCGTACGTTGACCGCGTAGAATTTTTATTATTGACTCCACCCAATAAAAGCGACCCTAAAAACGGAACCCTCGGGGACAAATAAACAACCCCTACCGACCATATGATGATACTTTAATATGCATAGACTCCATTTTATTTGTGGTTTTACTATGTAACTTTTGTTGGGTATAGTTGTATCGGGGATACCTGGTTTGCCATTGACAATTCGCCGGCAACTGGATTCGTTTTCACCAAACCATAAATAATATATTTGTTTTTGGAGTACAGGATAGGATTTATGAAGGGTGACCAGGAAGAGAGAAGGGAGTGGGGGGGGGATTAATCTCGCTGAACGACCATAACAAGACGTATGGGCAAATTACTGAATCCGTTATGAGGCAAATGAAACGATTTAATGGCTACTTGAATTTCGGGTGAGAGAGATGGGGAACCCTTTTAAATATTTTAATTTAATAGATCACGTTGGGATTAGATGTTAAGATTTATTGAGTACATTTTGTTGTTTTCATTTGTTGATTATATATTGCCATGAATTATGGGTTAGATTGAGCCATTATCTATTCATGTGGTTTAGTTATTCACTTGTTTGTGTTTTAATTAAATATGTATAGAAAAGTACCGGTGTAGTTTAAAATAGGTATAGTTAAAACTTATTCAACCCAACAACGTAAGGTCACTATTTTAGTCTGACAAGATTCAAACGAAAAACTCAGCAATATTGTAATTGTCAGTATGTCTATTGCAAAAAAGGGCATAAGACAATATAAGTGTTTATAAACTGACTTGGAAACGATAGGCGTCAACTTAAAATTATATCGCATTTGGTATACTTTTCAACAAATTCACAAATGAAATTTTGATTGAGGTAAAGCAATTAGATGGAACTTGAACTTACTATCGGTGATGTCATTGGACCCATCGATAGTGTGTTGCTAGATTCACATACAGTTATTTCACCACAACGATTTTCATAAATTATTTTTTTTAAATACTATAACGGCAAAAGTGTATAATTTGTATCCATAAAATTAGAGTGAATTCGAAATACGAAGCCTACACAATGACCATGTTTCATGGAGTTTCAAGCGATGCATCACCATAACTTACGTAATTGTTCCGCCCACCGTAGCTACAAGGGGATTTCGGAAGGGATCAACGAATTTTTATTGCCTACTGTCTGCGATACAACCCTTGCGCAGGTAAATTATATGTATCCTACTATATATAAAACAATTCCACTAGCCTATACAAAATTAAAGTAGGTACAGCTACTTTGATTAAAATATTGGATATTAATACAGTGATAAATACATACATGGAAGTTTAAAAACATAATTCATTATAAAAAAATCACGGATGGATTCATTTTTGTCACGGAATTCGAAAACAGCTCTTTATTATGTGTCCATTTAGAAATTAATTGGGTTTCAAGAATTAGGTTTGGATCATTTGCAACAACGGAATTACCTACAGACTGAGCTATAAGCTACAACTAGAATTATCTATAATGTTAAGATAAAATTATCTTCTGAACAAAAAGGAATAGAGTTTTATATTAAATTAGGGATAATCTGACAATGGCCTGACAATCTACGTGAATATATTAATTTTAACGTCTACTACCGATCTGGTTATCATTTTATATATAATATGCACTTTAATGTTAATAGTATTATGAAGAAAAAAGGTAAAAAAAAAAAGATTATCAAGATCCCTAAATTTACTGTTTTATTATTAAGTCAAAAATAAATATATTCCAAACGTAATGAATACAACTAAGCCTACTTCTATCAAGATTAACGTCATTCAAAACAGATTTATACGAACATTAACAAAAACATATTATTGTTCATGTTCAAACGGTTCGATTGTGGAGAAACTTTTCGGAAATGTGGTCACATGAATGTCAACTCGGTTAAGTTGGCAGGCCAATGCGAGATCTTGTTTGGTTATAAATTTATTATGTTCGGAATATGTCATTGGTTTATTAATCCCTTAAAATGAATAAGATGCGGATGCATTGACTCAAGAAAGCGGTTACAGCGGTTTTTAAATTAAGAATCTTTTGAATTAAACTTTTATTTCGCATTCTAACATTAAAATTAAATTTAAAATTGTTTTTTTTTTATAAGCAGGATATTTGTAAAGACTTCTTTGAAATGAAACGGCTTGGGATTCAACGTGTAGAAGTGTGGTTGTTTAAAAAAACTTGTTTAATACTTTTTTCATATGTATATCCAAATAAAATTTTGAACCCTACTGGAAAGTCTTGTTTAAGGCGTCACTGTTTTAAAACACTTTTTATTTTAGGGACATTTTCATATTTTAACTTCGGAATATTTTTAATAAGAATCTATTATGTAAATAAATTAAAAAAAAACAACAGTATTTTATTATTATGGTTTGATTAGCGGGATTGATTGTATAAATCTTGATTAATACCTATAATATGTAATGAAGATTCTTAAAATAATAAACAAAGAAACATTGCGCTTAGATCATTTATTTCTGCAAAGTTATTGCAATTTTTTTCAAAGATTTTGCAATTTTGCAATATTAATGGAGTCGTCTTGGTAATCTATAATATAATGTCTTGATAAGTATTAGCAAGACATACATCATTAGCCTCTTACATTAGCCTATTGCAAGACATACATATTTTGAAAACTATAAAATTATACATATTTTGAAGGCTTATACATACAACAGCATCAGTAACCTTCCATCACGATCGTATATAATAAATTGTTGCCACTTCTTCAACTCAACTTGCAATTTCTGGTGGCTGGTCTATCGGATTTTCTTTATGGCAGTTACTAATAGGTTTAATTTGCTTTCATCTGAGTGATGACGCCGTGAGCTTCTGCTCTCATGACATTCATGACACGGTGATCCTGTGTCGTGCTCAGCTTATTTGGTTAATACTGGCAATAATGCTGACTATATTTATTTAGTTTATTCTTTATAGCCATAATAGCTATATAGTAAGTAGAGTTGTTATAGATCAGAGTTACAAATTGTCTTGATTATTTTAGTACCAGTCGACCCACCGAATTTTGTTGTGCGAGTAAACAATACAGTTTCTAGATATTACCAATATTCCAATTAAAATGATTTGAGTATTGATTACAATTAAATAATACAATTGATGAATCATAAAAAACACATTAAAATGAAATATCTCACTGTTTTTTAACAAATACCGGAAAGTTTAGAAACATTATTTTTAATTTGAATACGATCAGTCACTTTGAATTACAATTTTTTTTAACAATTGGTGGGCAAGATATTTTGAAACTATACAACACGTTTATAATAAGATAAAATCACTTATATTATACTTGTGTAAATAATAATAATGAAAGAACATTATAATTACGATAACATCAGTCTTGATGATGTTTTGGGGCTCCAATATCGGCGTTATAAGAACAATGTCCACCGACGCTCAGCCCACACCCACACTACTCACGAACAAGTCACGCCCAACACAAATATCAACATTATTGTTTCTTAAATCGTCGGTTGCATCGACAATATCTCACAATGTGTACATTGAAGAATGCCTAAATTGATAGCCATCAATATAATACGGATATATTAGGATCATACGTGACGGATCGTGTACTGTTATTACTTCTTATGCACCCATATCATATAATTATGAAGGCGATATCAAATTTTACATTGTTTTCAATGAATGGTTGTAGTATGTGTGTGAGAGAAAATAGTAATAGTTAAGAAGTCATTATTTCTATCAAGCCGTCTCTAGTCTGCGGGTTGAGCATCTCGCATCGGAATCAAGAAGTCTGTTTGTGATAGGGGGCAAACGAGCAAACGGTTTACCTGATGTCTAGACAATGTTGAGGTTGCGTTGCCGGCCTTTAAACCTGAGGGAGAAGAAGGAGGAATGGGACGAGGTTTAGGCCTCCGGATACCTCTGTCAACGAGCAAAACAGGCTATGAGCCACTTTACCTCGATATTCTGAGAAATCGTGGTTTTTTTCTGCTTGATCTGGCAGCGAACTGCGTTTCTCTACCACTGTTATACACTGCCGTGGTATTGGACCTGGGCTCACACCAATGATATCACAGAATTATCTTCGAATGTTGTGTGTGATAAACATCCTGTCCAAAATCGTGCATGGTATATGACAATTGGTTCCGCCACTTCATCCATGTCATACTTAAAAAATCGGCAAGTCCAGATTAAACAGCCCCTGCCTACAACTTTGTGTAGAAAAAGACGTGAAGTTATAAAAAAAGACATTATTTGATAGGTTCAGATTTAATCCCTATTATACACCAACAACTGTTTTAATTATGTGCAGATTTCCGTTTAATAGGGTCCAATAAATTTCATTAAAATATTTTTTTTTAGATCTTAATTTCTTCATTTCTTGTAAGCTTATTTTTATACAACCATACATTGTGAGTCGGTTAAGTTGAAAGACTTGCACTGAACAAGTTTTTGGTAGGTCTTTCGAATAATTCGTACTAGTAAGAAATATAAGGAGTTTTGTACAAAAAACCGAATTAATATCTGGGCGGTTTTGTATTCAGCTCGTGAGCAAAAAGGAGTTCCAATTATGCGTAATCGCAACGGCCACTTAGCAAAATGTTCGCTTCGTTCTTTATCGAAATAAATTGACTGCAAAAATTGTTAAACTAACAAAAAAGTATATTTGCAATTTAAGTTGAAAAACTGTGAAAAACGCATTGAGCTTCTTGCACTGTATGATATTTTTAAATTCTGATCCTAACGACAGGCAAAAGTTACTCCATATGTCATTGTGTCAGGCCGATTCGATGCATTATGCATTGTTTTCCATTATACTACGAATTTTAACATAAACTCGATGTTAAGGTTTGTTCATGAATAAAATAATTTTTTTGTTGTCCTCGGACTGTGCTGAAGTACTTATACAGACGTAAGACAATGACGTATCAGCTTTTACGTATAAAATTGAAATCGAAACTATATGTGGGCTTTTAATACTTAAACTGAGAATTATTACATAGTATAAAACAAAGTTGTTTGCTGCTGTCTGTCTCCTTTTTTTTTAATAGATAGAGGGTGTCAGCGGGGTGTTTTGTATATATAATTCATATATAATGTTGTGCAAACGCGTCACCTGGAGGTAACTGAATATCGTCACTCATGTACATCTGCAACATGAAAAGTTGTTACTACTTCAAAAGCCCCTACATAAGGAAGACATGAAGAGAAATCGAGAGGAAAGGGTGGGCGTTCTCTCACCGTACGAAACATGGTATAATTAGTTTTAAGTATTTCACCAGTCGAGCCTGCCCATTCATGTACTCAACTTGGTGATATTAGACATAAATAAAACTAAACTCCAACTCCAAGGTAGTAATGTGACATATCATATATAGAAATTCTGTTCCAATAACTTATAAAAGTATGATTAAAGTAATAGATTAAAATAGTCTCGGTGGCGCAGTGGTCGAGCACACGGCTTCTGATCCAGAGGTCCGGGTTCGATTCCTGACACAACACCGTGTGATAAATATCGATGACTGAAAACTTTGTGGTATGGCAATAGGTTCGCCACCTATTGCATTTGGGACATAAACATAACGGCGAGACGAGGTTTAACAGCCGCTGCCTACACCTTCGGGTAACAAAAGGCGTGAAGTTATGTTATGTTATTAAAGTAATGGAGAGATGGTATATGATATATCTACTGTCTTCACTTTTCAGACTGTTAGGGCCAATAAAGTTATTCAAAATTCACTCAAATATATAATATCATAGAAATTATTTTTAGATAATAACGTGCTTTCACTTTGCGTAAGAAACTAGCTTATTTTGAAAATATTGCCATATTGTGCTTTTTTAGGAGATAGGGTATAATTATGTTTTTTTTTTAATACATACATAAGGGTCTCCATGTGGTGACTAGTGCAAACCACGGACACCTGCAATACAGATATTGTTACAGTTGCGTTGCCAGCCTTAGCAAAGTATAATTGGAAAGGAGGGGAAGGGGGTTGGCCTTTTGGATACCACTCACACCAAACGAAATGCGGCATGAGTCACTTTTCATCGATATCTTGAGTTATCATGGTATTTCATCGAAGCCCGCCCAATCTAGCAGCAAACAGTGTGGCTCTACTGCGTGGCTGAATATCTAACAGTCAGAATTTAACACAAATACAACTTGTTCAAAGTTCTTCATACAGATCTATTGCATTTTGCCGTTCCGTACAGTTGTTGGTTCTGGTCTAATATTTGTGATTGTCGCTCAAGACAAATTGTATATGTTGTCCTGTTTTGAGTCATATCCGTAACCCAAGTTAGACTTGTACTCAAGATAATAATGCAGAATTGTAAGTATATAAGATAAAATAACAAAATAATCTTGACGAATATTTAAGCATAACTAATGGCAACACTGCAGTTAGTTGACGGGCCTCGTGGCGCATTGGTAAAACTACCGGTTGCAGCAATGAGGTCGGGGGTTCGATTCCCACCCGAGCACAAATATTTGTGACAAACATGAATATTTGTGTGGTGTCTGGGTGTTTTTCTATGTATTATAAGCATGTATTTTTCAAAAGAAAAGTATATATGTATTAATATCCGTTATCTAGTATCCATAACACAAGCATTTAGTTGCTTAGCTTGGAACTAGAGGGCGCTGTGTGTATTGTGTCCAAGATGTTATTATTATTATTATTATTATGTTATTATAGTTGTAATTCTTATTAATTAAATGTGAGAATAAAGAATACTACCCTATTAAATCATATGTGTATCAAAGTAAACATAAAAAACAAGCAAATTTGAATTCGGATACATAATATTACTGGTCGAGCACCACGATTCTGAATCAAGACGTCGCGGGTTCATATCCTGGCTTACATCAATGAATTTTCGAAATTTATTTCGAAAAATCTGTGTGATAAATATCGATGACTGAAAACTTTGTGCCCGGTATGGCAATAGGTTCGGCGGCTATTCCATTTGGGACGTAAACATAACGGCTAGTCGAGGCTTAACAGCCACTGCCTAGACCTTAGTAGAAAAAGGCGTGAAATTAATAGTTGTGTTCAAACAACATACATAAAAACCTGCAGTGGCAAAACGGCGCTTTTCAATTTATCTGCGCGGAGGGACTTGACGAACTATTTTTTTCTTCAGTTCATTTATAATTATGTATTATCGATTATAATTATATTTTATCAATTATAATTATGAATTATCAATTATAATTCCTCTACCTTTTTTTTTTTTTTTTTTTTTTTTTACGCGAGGAAATGCTTTATGCACACCCCCCGCCTGGGGACGGCAGGGGGTAGTGTGGGACTCCCAAAACAGTAAACTGAAATCCGATCCTAGGGTTACCCACTAAAACCTCGCGGCGGCCTTCCTCCGGCGTTGGGGTGGTCCAGGATTCGGTTAAACCCCTCTGGTCCACCCCGCCGTCGCCCCCCCTCTGTCACGAGGGGGTGCTCATCCTCGGGGAGCCTGGCGAGGCTCCCCCGGGCGGGGCGGCTCCGACCGCGCGCTGTAAAGAGGCGCGCGGCCGGCGGCGCCCCGGACGACCCTCCCCGGCCGCACCGGGGGGTCATCCTTCCCGGGCCGCGACCCGGGCGCACCCGCGGGGTGTGCGCCCTCGCGGCCCGTCGGCGGCGGCGATCACTGAGCTCGCCGCCGCCGCCTTCGAGCGGGATCGGCTCTCTCCCGACCCCGCTCGGCGGCCTCCTTCTGGAGCATGACTGCTTCGCAGAAGCAGACCACAGCCCTCCACTCCTCCTCGCCCGCCAGCATTGCCGCGACCAACGCCGGCGGGGACAAGTCTCGCCCGATCCCGTCGACCAGGACTCGGCGCTCGGCCGCCCAGGCCGGGCAGACCTCCAGCGTGTGCTGGGCCGAGTCCAGGTCGGATGCGCAATGGTGGCATCTCGCCGTCTCTTCACGTTTTATTCGACTCAGATACTCACCGAAGCACCCGTGCCCGGTGAGTATCTGAGTCAACCTGTAGGTGACAGTGCCCCATTTACGGAGCACCCAGGCCTCGAGGTGGGGCAGGATGGCCCCGACGGCGCGCGAACGCGTACCGCCCTGGAGGACCAGCGCGTCGCGCCACTCCCCCAGGACCCGCCGGAAGGCCTCCTGCCTCCGCACTTCGCGTCCCCGCGCGTCCGGGTTCCCCCCTCCCCGGCCGAGATCGTACGCGGCTGCGTACATCTCGGCCAGGATGATGAAGGGGGGGGAACGCGCGAGGACCGTCGCCGCCTCGTACGAGATGGTACGGTAGCCCCGTACGATCCGTATGGCCATGATCCGCTCCAGGCTCCTCAGCAGAGCCCTGGAGCGGGAGGCCCCCGCAAGGTCTCGCGACCAGACGGGGGCCCCGTACAGGGCCACGGACCGCACGACGCCACCGTAGAGGCGGCGAACTCCCTCCCCCGGTCCCCCGAGGTTGGGCAGCAGGCGATGAAGCGCGCCTGCCACCCGTCATAATTCCTCTACCTACTAATATACTATATCTGTGTATAGTTTAAATTAAAAATATCGGCTGCAACTGAAATTACCTATCAAGTCATGGGGTTCAAGGTAATCTGTATGGAATCGTCAAACTCTTGAAAGTCGTATTAGAAGTTTCAGTTAATAAATTAATTTGACTCAAATATATGTGATGAAAGGACACATCCTTCATCATCAAGCATAACGTTCATGGAAGCCTTGCTAGTGTAGTTACCTAAATAATTGATTGTTGTTTACTAAGAAAGATTTAAAATTTTATGTTATCATATAGAGTGCGCAGTTTGCTGCATGAATTGACCGCCTAGAATATCGGCGTAAAGTGGCTAATGCTGCGTTTCGACCGGTGAGAGATGTGTCCAGAGGCCCATCCCTCTTTTCCTCCCTCCCCAACGTTCTCCTTTAAATACCGGCAATGCAACTGTAACTCGGTTTGCGTAGCAGTATCCATGGTGGGTGGCTCTGGCTGCTTACCATCAGGGTATCAGCTTGCTTGCTTATCTCTTATGCTTTAAAATATATATTATCAATCCTGCCTATGACTTCACATTTCACTAGATACATGAACAATTTACTTATAAACTACTAATATACTATAAATAATGTTATAAAGTAACGAAAATATTAAATATTCTATGTCTTCTCTTATACCAAACTTGTTTGTTAGTAATAAATATAGGCACATACCTGAAGGGCAAGTGTTGGACCACCAACGATATTATAAACATGTACTAACTTCATGATTATTAGAAACAACATTTACTGAATGTCTATATTCGCAGCGTGTAATAAATTTATACTTGTCTCTTTATTTTACATCGCTGACATTTCAATTTGATATTTCCCATCGGCTTTATCATTTTCTGGGATTATTAATCGGTTTACTGGTTTAGGTATCGTTACGATCTCTGGGTATAAATTACTAGCCCGCGTCGTCCGGTCACAGGTAGGTCCGGCGACTATTGTCAAGTAAAGCTCATCGGTTATTGTTCCCGTCGCTTTAAGTTTTATCTGCGCAGAGAGATCGCTAATCGCAGGAAAAGAGGACAGTATTTTATATCACCTTTATTTTGATCGTATAATTAGGTACTTTTGTTTTTATTTTCATATCACCTCTCATATAATCTGATAACCTGATAACGGCCTAACCGGAGTCCTAACGGCTTAAACTTTAAATCACATGTTTATTGGCTGGTAACGCATGTGTGCCTTCTTGATGTTAATGTGGGGCGGCACTAGTCACTTACCATCAAATCTAAGGCTTATCCCAAACTGGCTTGCTCGTTCGTTTTTTGTTGTTACCAACATCTACGGTCTACATTTGATGTGACAATTATCTTGGTACTAGTCGACCCAACGAACTTTGTTTCGCCTCAAAAAATAAATTAAATGGTGATTGTAGGTAATCTAAGAGATATACGTACACCATTGCAGGACCTTTTGAAGGTGTATAATAATGTAGCACACTGTTTTGAACGTTCACTTAGGGTTCAGACAGCGGAAAGCGACTTTGTTTTATATACTATCTATTGATTTAAAAATTACAGACATAATATTTCTAACAAGAAGAATTTAATAAATCATATTTGTTTATTTATCTGATCTTACGAAATTTATCGACCTGGCTTTTCGGTATAGTGAAAATATCCAAAATCTATGAAATATTTTTTTTATCAAGATAAGTCGGGTTGTTTTGGCACCTAGTTCTTAACAAACCAACCGACCGCTGGAAAATGAATATTATTTAATATTTTGATAGCAAATTAAATACTGCAACTTACTCTTTCTTCTTTGTAATCTATAAAACTTTAAGCAGGATATCTAATAAAAATATTCAATCCGTTATAAGAATATATAAATACTTATCGATAGTACGTACTCCACATTCAGATAAAAATCAGAACATCAAGATCTCAGTTATAAATACTTCACAATCGATTGTATAAATGTCACATTGAGTGACACTCCGTCAAATATAATCGGTTTACTTGCTTCCTGTACCGATTGTTATTATAAACAATCATTGTAGTACCAAATATATTAATGTCGCTTAAGAGACTGTAACTTGTCACGGTTAATTTGTTTATACTCAAATATAATAATGAAGAATAGTAGTCTCAAGATAATGATTTAAGTAAAGTTTTAGCATTAATTAATGTTTCCATTAGAAGTGGGTAAGATGCCAGAAGTTTGCATGTTAGTTGTGTCTCCAGACGATACAGTGAGCACTGAGAAGTCACGTAGAAGAAAGAGCAACACGTGATTCAAGCCAAATGGTGTCGTTATGTCATATTATGTGGATGATAAAGGACCTCTTATATAAATACATGTATTTTGTAAGGATACTTAAGTGTTTTAGTTTTGTTTATGTATATATAAGTCATGATTAGTGGTAGACACAGTACGCTGCATGAATAGATCTCAAAAATTAACCTAAAGTGGCTCATGCTACTACCCATTTTCCATTCCATATTAAAGGCCGGAAATACAACTATGGCCCTCTTGGACTTACAGAGGCCCATGGGCAGGGATAGTCGCTTGCCATCAGGTGACCCGCCAGCTTGTTTTTCCCTATAACACAAAAAAGTGTATTTGTACGTGTAGAACTGTTGTTTAAAGTATCTATTTATTACATTATATCATCGTTTTCCTGCCATCTAAGTATCATTCCACTCTAAGTGGGGTCGGCACAACAAGTCATCCTTTCGAACTATCCTTGTTGTCAAAAGAATTGTCTGTAGGGTCTCCGGCCGCCTGCCTGACATCAACCCCTCTTGGGAATGTTTTCGTTAGTGGTTCATCCTCCACCAGGGGTAAAATGCAACAGTAGAAGATGTCGGCATCTAATTTTTAATTGCTGTGATGATCCATTATCCTGTCGATCCTGGTCGCAGGTTCATATGTTTAACGCCAGCATATCACCTCATCTATGTGAGTACATATACTACCAATGAAAAATAGTGACGAGGCCTGTACGAACTGATAAGTCTGTGTAATGATTCTTACATTTTATAAATAATTACTTTACATACAAGCATCCAAATATAGATATTATTAAAAAACATAAATACAATTACGTATATAGACTCTCACAATAATATGATCGCCATGTAAATATCCATAACATATAACAGACGAGTATAGCAATTGACTCTACACCAAATTTAAATAATTTAACAATTTCTCGATAATAGAAGTGATTTGATGTCGCCTTGCACGTAATTTAAGTTTCTTTTTTCCCAAAATAATTTTAATATTGTGTAATAACACTGTAGGTTATTTATCTGTAGCAGATTAGTTGGATTTTAATAATTACTTCGTGATAATTTAAATTTGATTAGTCGGCTTAGAAAATATTTTTTGAAACATCTGATCTAGTTTTCTCATCACCAGGTCTGAAAATACAGAGAAAAAGTATGGGAATTTTATGTGGAAAAATCGTCAGTCTTCTTGGCATGTTACCATGTACGTAGGTTGTCGCAGACAGCGATTGTTATTGAAAAAATAAAACTATTTTTTTTTCTAATTCCTAAAAAGTATCTATGTAAACAGCAGTTACTGGTCGCCATTTATAAAAAATAATTTCTTGAATTCACTTACAGCTTTGGCAATTCCCAATATATATGTAACTATTGACTTCGATTTTGCTTTTTGCTGAAATTTACTACTATTTTTACGTGTTTCTAGAGAAAATGGAATATCGATGAATATAAATATCACCTCAGATACTTCTATGGTCATTGGTGTCTTGAATCCCAAGGTAGAAACCATATGACATCCAATTCCAGATTTTGCTGATTGCTGACATGAGGTCCCATCGAGAAGGCTATTTAACCTGCGCAAGCTGTTATTAACCGTTCATTGCTGGTGGATTTATATCGTCAGTGATCGTACGCGTCACGGACTGTTCCCGTACGCAATTATCGAACTCGCAATCTTCCCATTGTTGTCGAAATTTAAAACAAATTTCCTGTACAACGGGGGGTCGCATTTTTCTGCCCTGCCAAATTGGATAAGCACTGTAATTACTCGTTCATGTTGCGAGCGATGGTTGGTTTGTGGGTATCTACTACAGCGGCATGTGTACTTTAAAAGGTTTATGAGCCAGAACATGTTTTCCCTTCGTAGACAAGAGGTCTTAAAGATATAATTTACTTTCAGTAACTCAGTAATTGAGGAACATTCTGTTTTGGTTTGTTTCTAATAGTTCAGTTCAGTTCAGCTTGTATTTTGTGGACAAAAGTTTACAATTTTAGTGACTTTTGTAAACAAGGATTATAAGGCTAGTCGTTTTGCCATTAATACTGTTACTGTATATGTAGACAGTAGACTCCTTGTGTTGCTGAATTAAATATTTTAGTCAGCATCTTATTTATTTCGAAAAAGTTATTGGTATCTGCTACGATCCGCTTACGGGTTTTTTTGAAAAAGAGTTACCTAACTTAAGTTCTCATTCTATATAGAAAAAAAAAGTTGTGAGAGATATCGATAATTTGTGATTCACTATTATTTTTCGTCAGTCAGAAATAAAATACAAACATCAGTAAATCAAATTGATCACATCTAACGTGTTGCTGGTTATATCTTTAGACACTTTTATAACACCCTCCGTTTACCATTTTGACAGATGAGATGTCAGCATAAAATTGGTTTTCACAAAATAAATATATCTTACTTCTTTGAATTACAATTATACTAGTGTGGGATATTGATCTCTGCACACTCGTAATACAGTTGGAATTGCTATAGTAAAAAATATAAAAGTGATTCCGTTTGAGAAATGTTTAACGGTGCTTCCTTTGTAAATGTTCCGGTCAAAAGATTGACTTTACATATAACCGCTGTTTACTAAAGAAGGTGAGGATATTTTATTTGCTCAAGGTAGATTGACGTATCACATTTGTATGCAAAATTTTGATTTGATGAGTTTATTATTCTGCGAATAAAAAAAAAATTGACAGTTAATTTCGACGATTCGAATATTGAAAAGTCGATTAAACATTTGGATATATTCGTTGAGAAATAGGTAAATAACTTATACGCATATTTATAATGTTTAATTAGGTGGTGCTATAAAAATTAAACGATTTTTCGAGATTATATCTCGAAATATGATTAAGTAAATTATGAATTATTATTATTAATTTATACTTTATCAGGAAAGAATGATATCATCGTATAACAGAAACAGACAAAACTTCTTGTTTAAAATATTTGCGAATATTAGAATTTATCGAAAATACAAATACCACTTGGTTGGTGGTTGGTTAATTATTTATATGTTTGGATATCAGGCTTCACTAGCATGACGTGTAATAGACATGTGACTGGGCATGTCAAGTCAGTCAGTGAGTTGATGTGCGTCCGAATTTCGAACAATGCCACAGCCAAGTCACAATACGTGGTATTTTGACAGCTTCGCTACCAATATATACTGACTAATTTATTTGGACAATTATCTTATTTTTCTGAATTTTTAATTTTAATTACTTGTTTGCCCTTTTAATGATTACTTATTATTTTATATGAACTACATTACTAATTAAATTTTATCATGCTAATATTATTGATATTATGTTTTGTATGCACCGAGACAATAAATACAAATGTTACTATTTATTATCTCGGTGCTCTAGTGGTCGAACACCCCGCTTGAGAATCAAGAAGTCGCGGGTTCAAGTCCTGGCTCACACCAATGACTTTGCGAAATTAATTTCGAAAGTTATGTGTGATATATATCGATGACTGAAAACTTTGTGCCCGGTATGGTAATAGGTTCGCCACCCATTTGGGACGTAAACATAACGGCGAGACGAGGCTTAACAGCCGCTGTACACTTTCGGGTAAGAAAGGCGTGAAGTTATGTTATGTTTTACTATTTATTCATTACATTTAAAGATCCATGTAATAGTTAGATTATTTCTCATTTCAGAATATCAGAATATCAGGGTCATGCGAATATAATTGTAGTCAGGTTCTTCTCATACTATCAGTACCAGACAGATCACTTCATTATTTCGTGTTTGATTATTACTTCAAGCCACGTATTTATATGTATTTTAATTTTAGCAATAATCTGTCCCTCAGCCTAAGCTATATATATATTAGAAATGCAACGGTGCAGACAAAAAAAAGGAGCTATATTATCAAAGATAATTTATCTATTACTATTTGAACCGGAGAGCTTTGTTTCGCGCTAGAAGCAATAAACATGGTAATTGCGGATCATCCCTAAGTGATAGACATTCATAGACACACCATCACGGACTTTTTTGTAGACGTTCTAAAGGTGCATAATAATGTAGTACAATATTTTGATTTATCACTTATGGCTCGGCCAGCGTTTGCAATGAAAGTGCTAAATCACAAAAAATTTTTTTTTTTCTTTACTACATAATACACGAATTATGCCTTGCCTAAAACTGCCCTGTTGATATCTTATCGCTATTACAAAAAAAACATCAAAATCTTTTGCGTGGTTTTAAAGATTTAAGCATACATGGGGATATAGGGGCAGAGAAAGCGACTTTGTCTTATATTAGGTCGGGGAAAAAGTCTTTTCGCATAACGTAGGTATAAACTTATTATAAAATTTCTTTGACTGTACTATTTGTGTCTGGCTGGTTTTGGTAACATTAAAAAGGTTACATTATAAAGAAAAGAAAAAAATAAAAAAAAGTTGTTTCCCGCTATTTTTCATTTGTTTTTCTCTCCGTAAAAATGAGTGAATCTAATGAAGAAATTCGATACATTTTAAAATTTTATTATAAAAAAGGCAAAAATGCAACTCAAGCAGTGAAAAAAATTTGTGATGTTTATGGACCTGATGCAGTGTCAGTAAGAGTAGCACAAATTTGGTTCAAACGTTTTCAGTCCGGAAATTTTGATGTTAAAGATGCACCTCGCTCTGGTCGCCCTGTTACGAATAAAATGGACGCCATTTTTGAAAGAGTGGAGCAAGATCGGCATATTAGTAGTTACGATGTAGCTGAAGAACTGGGAATTGACCACAAAACAGTTTTGACCCATTTGAAGAAAGCTGGTTATACAAAAAAGCTCGATATTTGGGTGCCACACGAGCTCACTCAAAGAAACTTAATGAACCGTGTACTCATTTGCGATTCATTATTGAGACGTAATGAAACCGAGCCGTTTTTGAAGAGATTGATAACTGGCGATGAAAAGTGGATCACGTACGACAAGAACGTGCGAAAAAGGTCGTGGTCGAAAGTTGGCCAGGCTTCACAGACTGTGGCCAAACCTGGCCTAACACGAAATAAGGTGATGCTGTGTGTATGGTGGGATTGGAAGGGCATTGTTCATTATGAGCTTTTACCGTCCGGCAAAACCATCGATTCTGATCTTTACTGCCAGCAACTGATGAGATTAAAGGAAGCAGTCGAGAGAAAACGGCCGGAATTGATCAACAGGAAGGGTGTGGTCTTTCATCACGATAACGCTAGACCACACACATCTTTAGCCACTCAGCAAAAATTAAGAGAGTTCGACTGGGAGGTCCTAGTGCATCCACCATATAGCCCTGACCTTGCGCCTTCAGATTTTCACCTGTTTCGGTCTCTTCAGAATTCTTTAGGTTCTGTAAGGTTGACCTCAAGAGAGGACTGCCAAAACTATTTGTCCCGTGTTTTTGATCAGAAGTCCCAAAGTTTCTACAGTAACGGGATAATGTCTCTGCCCACAAAATGGCAGAAAGTTATTCAACAAAACGGTACATATATATTGTAAATAAATGTAAATAAACTTTGAAAACAATGTCTTGACTTTTCATACAAAAATACGAAAATACTTTTTCCCCAACCTATTACTATGTAGTGATAGTGAAGTAATAAGAATTTTATGAGTTTGTTACTATTTATATCAAAATATTCATAAAGTTTTCATTCCGTGTTATATTGCGTCACCGAACTTGTTTAGCAATTTCAAGATTTTTATAGTTTTTCTCAGGCTAGCCGTCATTTGTGTCATAGTCGTAAAACTAAATAATCGTAACTAATACTCGATGTGTCAAATTATGTGCAAGTCTATAAAAATGAATGAGAATGCTTTGGTTATGGCTTTATAAGAATATGCTGTAGGCAGAGTTTTAGCACCTGCGGGTAGAAAATGGCGTGAAGCTAAGCTATGTAATATTGTTTTACGAACGGTTGATTTTATTTTAGTAAATAGATAGATTTGATTTTAGTATTTGAATATCTTGTTTAAATACATAGACTTAGTATTTATAGACGAGATATTTATTACTTATAATAATAAGAAACATTTAAACAAATTGGATAACTAGCTGTTAAAATACTGGCAAACGTATAACGAACTTACAAATAAAAAAATAAATAAAAATTATTAATTTATCGAAGAAATCAAGAAAGTTATTTTACGAATTTAAAGTTCAAATTGTACTTTTCTTCCAAATATAAATTTGAAGTTATAACATTTGAGATAAAGGTGAGAGACTAAACCTGTGCGACAGTTAAACAAATCTGACATTACATTGAATCAGTTTAATTAATTAAAAACTATAAAAACAAATATTTGCAAATACAGATATTGGCTGAACTTTGAAAATAAAACTTGTACAATATATAAAATTATCCCGTTAAAATAAATTGCATTTTTGGCAAACACATTTGTTGTATGCCACACTCTTAAACATAATTGCGTTTCATTAAAATTCTTGTCACCCCTTTAGTTTAGGGGTTCTGTTCAATTCAATTAAACTTGGTTGTGTCAATTAGAGGATACAGAGGAGTTGCTATGAGTGTTAATAAAAGAGGCTAAGTATGAAATGCTATCGTACAATTGGTATTTTCGTTATACTTGTTTGCTACTCTATGATCTTATCTGTGATGGCTTGGGGTTATACGGGGATACGGGTGCAAGCTATTTATTAAACTGCCATGTTAAACAGCTGACAGTGAAAACTGTCGAGTTGCTGCTACATTTTACCGTAAATGCAGTTTCGAGTGACGTGTATACCCTCAATAAAAGTCTACTTGGTATTTTTAACTTAGCGAATTCTGATACTTTAATAACGGAATCGAAAAAGAAGGTTTTATTTTTATTTGTTTATTCTTTGTATTTTTTTTTGGGATAAGACGAAAAACGAGGAAGTGTGTCACCTGATGATAAGCAACTACTCATCGTCCATGATCACCGTGGTGCGTTGCCGTCCTTTAAGGGAGTAGAACGGGAAAGAAAGTGGAAAAGGGATCGGGCCTTGGGTACTTCTCTCACCGAACGAAACGCGGCAAGAGCCACTTCAAGCCAATATTTCTAGAAGTCGTGGTATTTTACCGGTCGAGCCAGCCCATTCATGCAGCGAACTGCAAGACTCTAACACTGTTAATTTTTGAGTTGTTTTTTGTTATGAGTTGTTTCTGTGAATATGTTGGTCGTTTAGTTAACTCCATAGTTCTGACTGTTCCATTAGTGGTATGAGTGTGTGTATTTAATGAAAACAGGACAAGAATCTAAATTTAATGTTCTCCTCGTGGTCGTCTCAATATCGCCATTCGATAACTTTATTAAATGGCTTGGGGCGGCTGAAATTTCATGCAGCCGACCATTTTTGGGACAAAATAAATGCCCCATTATATTGTTGAGCAAACATACGGGCGTAACGACACATTTAAATAATATCAAACCGCTATTGATACTCGTATAATGATAAAATTTTACATATTAATATACATATACACCTAGATTTAATTTAGTTTTAGATATGTTGTGTAAATAATTCTAGAAATATGACACGTTATTTGTATTATATATGAATACTAGCTGAGCCAGAAAACTTCTTTACAAAAAAATAAAGTTTTTGATCAACAAATAGAAATAGGAGTTATGATCTTAGAGAGGTGAAAATTTAGGGATGTATGTATTTTTGAGAAAAATATCAGAAAAAAATGGGCTTAGAGTGGGCTACTCTTAACATTTAGGGGTATGAAAAATTGATTTAATCCTACTCAGACCTACCAGATATGCATATAGAGCATATGCAGATAGAGTGGTAGAACCAAGCAGTTCGCTGCATGAATGGGCAGGCTCGACCGGTGAAATAACACCACCTCTTAGAAGATCGACGTAAAGTGGTTCATGCCGCGTTTCGTTCGGTGAGAGAGGTACTCGGAGGCCCAACTCCCTTCCTCATACCTTCCTACCCTACTCCCTTAAAGGTCGGCAACGCAACTGTAACACTATATGTGTTGCAGGTGTCCATGGGCGGCGCTGGTCACTTAAAATCAAGTGACACGCCTGCTCGTTTGCCTTCCTCTCACATAAAAAAAATAATAATACGAGAATTTTATATATTAGATAAAACTGTGGGGTGAATTTAAAAAAATGAAAACTTGCTTCTAGATTACATACTATGAAAAACCTTGAGACGCTGTTATTCAAGAATATTCTTTAAAACTAAATTATTAGTAAAGATAATAAATAATTCTGGAGTATAATAAGCTCACTAATAATATAATACGAAGTATAAACCTAAAATAATATTTTATATTTTTTATCAGACATTAACGCAGGGTCATTAACCCAGGAACCATTATGGCTGCTACGTCAGTCTGCTGTCGTGTCCCGTCACTGCTGGAGAAGTTAATTTTCCCAGTGCATTTAATTTGCCTATTAAAACAGCGAATAACTGACCTATGGGGTTTGCTGAGACAGGTTTTGTTGTTGTTCTTTTTTTAAAACCTTTAACCGAAGTTACTACTACTACCCGTAAGGTCTCAACTGGCCGCATTTTTGCGTCCCAAATAAATATTTGCACATAACTTCCAAAATTAATTTGGAAATGTCATTGGTGTAAGCCTGGAATCGATCTCTCAATTTTTGGTTCAGAAACGGGGAGTTCCACAATTGGACCACTGAAATGACACGTGACAACTGCTGGAAGATGTTTTATTTATTTTATGTTAAATTTAAGTTCAGTTTGCTCGCGCTTAACCTGTTAAGCTGGATTTTATTTTAAAGTTTCAGTTTTTGAAGCCGTAAATATTTTAAGGCTGCCTATAAGACTCCATGGAGAGACTTCAATAACGTATTGGCTTTCTATCAACAAAAAAATGTCAAACAGTGTCGGTAGACTAGTGGTTCAGCAATTCTGTTATACAGTGATTTTATTTTTGAGAAATAAAATGTGATAAAAATCCATGTGGCAATAGGAATCAAAATTATATTTGCTATGTGGCACATTATTTATTAGGCAATGAATCTATAAAACATCATCAGCAATAGTCTATATTAATTAAATAAATATTTAACGGCATACAGAACCCTCATATGTTTACATAGGGCATACGTCTTGTTCATAGCTTTTCATTGGATTTTGATGTGGGTTTTTAGTTACAAAACCTTTTGGCTGCCTTAAGCCTTGCGGTTTGTTAATCTTTTCGCGAATAGAATAGGAGATTAACAACAAATTAAGTTGTTAATATTTAAGTAGGAATCGAAACACTAGTCTGAAATTTATTCTTGTAGAGGCTTTTAACTCTGATCTTCAGTACATAATAGTTTGTCAAAAATAAAATATAGTAGTTCCTATCGGATTTGAAGAATTATTTAGCACTGGATATAAATAGTGAATCTATATATTTTATAAATTCTCATGAATATAGATAAAAATTGGTGTCTGGAGGTTCATTTTAAAGATTGATATTAGACATATTACAAAGCAACTAATATGACCGAAATTTTATCACAGATAGAGAAGCTAAAAACAGAGACATCATGTCATCCCAGTAAAATCGGGAATCTCAAAAACTATATAATAAGTTTGAAAATAAAACGAAATAGGGGTATACCTTAATGATTAAGTTTTTTTTGGAGTGATAAATACAATTTTTCATTCAAATTATCCTTACGAGAAATAGCAAGTGGACTAAACTGCCTAGTGCATATTATATCAACTAAATGCGCTCTTATTTTTCATTTTACAATTGAACGAAAATAATGAATTTTTAAACAAATTCACGTAGTGCAAACTGCTTTGTGCTACGCTAGATGAAGTAAATATCTCAAGCCTTGAGAATATTAAAATTCTTAGTAGAAACGCTCAGCCCAAGTAAGTCACAATGCGCATTGTAGACGCACATAAAGATACAGTGTTGCCTTACTTCCTATTGTATGCACCCCTTGCACCTTCTATTACTTTTTCCACGCCGCATTTTGCTATTTTATTATTCATAACAACTGCTCTATGCACAACGTATAATGATAATAATTTGAAGACGAGCCTGGCGTAGAAAAACGTGGTTTAAAATTGAAGGAATTTATACTGCTGGTTGGTAACAGGTAGGGTTTGAGGGTTTCAAGGTCATGGAAGACTATATTAATATTCAAAGGGACATAAAAATATATATATCTAAATAGAGTAATGCGGCACGAAACTTGACTTTTTTTAAAGAGGTATAACTCTATGACGATATTACTTTTGCAAAATTTTGCAAAAGGATAGGATAGGAGTACGGTCTAAATATCAGTTTGAAGTTTGATGTCAGTACGATAAAATGCATATGTGACAAATAATAACAATGCATAATAGAAAATATCTGTTAGAAAAATCGGTATAGACTTTCCGGAACACCTGGTACATATTTATTTTTGTTCAATCCATATACATATGATATTTATACAATAAGTTGTGGAATCCTCATTGTCAAACTATATAATAATATTGTCATTGATATTTATCTATTAGTACCTTGATATAGATATCCATTTGGAACGTAAACATAACGGCAAGACGAGGCTTCGCAGCCGCTGCCTTACATCTTCGGGTAGAAAAGGCGTGAAGTTAAGTTATGTTATATAGATAAAATATCTGTTTGTAATATGCATAATATGAACACCAAAATAACTTTGCATGGATGGTCTTATTAGTAGGTAGGTAGTAGATGATGTAAGGAGTAACATTGGTTAATTGTATTTTATAAAAAATATTTAATTTCACCTTTTATTGCTTCTAAGTTCTAAACAAAGTTTGTCGCGTCAGTACATAAATTTCGGAAATATTTACGAAAAACCATTGTTGTGTGCCTGGATTCGAAAACAAAAGATTAATAATATAATAAAAGTTATTATTTTTTCTTTAAGTGATTTTAATTCAAAACGATCAGGTATTTTACAGTAGAGTAGAGTAACAACACTTTAAGACTGGACTGTGTTTAATCCAATAATCATTAGTTTAGTATTCTCGGTAGTCTGGAGCTTCGGAGGTAGTAATGACGACTCGGAAGTCATATGTGATAAATATGACTGACAACATTTGTCGTAACAGTTCGACAATTTGAGGCCGCTGCCTAGTCCTACCTAGAAAAGGCGTAAAGCGATAAAAAATATATTTAATTGACTTAAACAAGAACCTAATATAGTTTTGGAGTAAAACAAATTAAAAATAAGGTTATTATGCAGTATTCATAATTAGACCACACGCGATCGAGTAAAGAGTCCAAAAGAATTTAAATTCCTGATGGTTGGGTAAAAAAAATCATCATTCCGCGATCCTTGTTGTTGTTGCTGTTGTTACTAATACTTTCTTGAGTTTCGTTTCAAACGAAAGGAAAAAAAAATGCTTTTTGAACTGTACGCTATGCGCTGGATTTTGTTCTTGGAAATACTTAGAGTTGTGAGCACGCGAGACAAGACGTAGCAATTTATAATGTGCTACATAAAACTCACGTTTCCAAATTCATCTACTTGGGTGGTCGCAGTTGATAACTATTAGCTTTTTATTGGCTGCCTAATGGTCACATCTCTTAAGAGTAATCGATGATTTGGTTCTTTATTTTAGCAATATTAAAACAAACTAGTGTATACTTATTTGCGAATTTGTGTACTGCATCATGTTTGTTGTCTAGATGCTTTCTTGGTCTAATTAAATAATTGGTTTTATAATGGAATTGATTTAATAATATTTAATAACATTTGTACATAAATTAAATTAATAAAGAAAATGGGAAATGCTATAGTATTTAACTTATTATCCTGATATAATTTAAGGCGCTTTGCATGAGCAAAATCACCTCAACAACTTGATGGCTGGACGGCGTATACGAATAAAATATACTTACATTTTCTGAAAGCGGTTTCTTTGTAAAGTTCGAAACTCAATTTCAGGCCATCAAAGATCCGTTTTATAAAATAGTTAAAAAAACGGACTATCGACGACTTTTTTTAATGTTACAAACCTCCATGTTATTCTTTTTTATGATATAGGAGGGGCAAACCAGCAGGCGTGTCACCTGATGGTGAGCAACAAACGACGCCCATGCACATCTGAACACATATAGTACTACAGTTGCGTTGCCGGCCCTTACAATTGGATACGGGACAGTGGTAGATTCAAGCAGTTCGCTGCATGAATGGGCCGGATCAAGCGGTGAAATACCACGACCTCTCAGAAGATCGACGAAAAGTGGCCCATGCCTCGTTTTGTTCTGTGAGAAAGGTACCCGAAGGCTCACCCCCCTTCCCCATCCTTTCCTATCCTATTCCCTTAAAGGTCGGCTACGCAACTGTAACACTATATGTGTTGCAGATGTCCATGGGCTGCGCTGGTTACTTATCTTCGGTGACACGCCTGCTCGTTTGCTCTCCTATCCCATAAAAAAACGGAAGTGGTTGGAAGTGGGATGGGAAGGGCAGGGGGAAAGGAGTCGGGTCTCCGGATACCTCTCTCACCGAGCGAAGCGCGGCAAGAGCCACTTTACGTCGATATTCTGGGCTCTACTGTGTTATAGTTCAATTTTGTCAAAATTGAAAACCAAGTCAAAATTAATCATTTATTATTAATGATACATATTTTCCAAAGCCTTAGATTCAATGTTGCCGTTTACTTAAAACTGCATGGTAAAACAATATCGGTAACTTGAACAGAAAAGATTAAATTTTTGTTAGCTTAAAAAGCTATATCTACGTAAGCACAAATTAAATGTAACATCGAGACCAAGGTTGGAGATATTTGGAATTGGGCGCCATCCAACCGTCTGCTTACATTCTTTGGTTTCAAAGACAACAGTTTTAAGGCGATTCCTCATGACAGATGCTGGTATACGTGACTCCAATGTAAAACAACACCGCACTTGGAATATAAAAATAGATAGGAGTGTTTTGAGAGGTGGATACGGTTTTTGTGGCTCAAAGTGCACTTACATTACCATACAGATCCCTATTCGTTTACGCTGAAGTTTTATTCTTTACAAACAAAACGTAAAATATAAACTCCACTATTTTTTTGTCTTTTACTGAATGCATATTTAATGGGAACGGGGAGTCACCTGATGGTAAGCAACTAGCGCTGCCGATAGCAGCTGCAATACCCAGACAGTCACAGTAGCATTGCCGGCCTTTAAGATTTATTTTCTTTGTGGGATACGTCGCTAAACGAGCAGGCGCATCACCTGATGGTATGCGATCAGTACCGCCCACAGACACCCGCAACACTTATTATTGCCGACCTGTAAGAGAATAGGATAGGAAAGGGCGTGGAAGGGTAGTAGGCATCTGGGTACCTGTCTCACCGAACGAAACGCGGCATGGGCCACTTTACGTCGATCTTCCGAGAGGTCGTGGTATTTCACAGGTGGAGCAGGCCCATTCATGCAACGAACTGCTTGGTTGTACCACTGTTAGACAAATGGTATAGAGAAGGTGAAAGGGCTGGGCTTTTGGATACCTCTAGCACCGAATGAAACACAGTTTATCTCACTTACGCCCGAATACTGAACCGCCAATCAAATCTGACAATCAATAAAGTGCTACTTACTGGCTCAAATTTGACGCATTCTGTCTAATGTGACAGCTACTTAAACGCTTAAGTAGCGTTTATATATTTGAGTGGCGGTTCAGTATTCGGGCTTATGTGTCCATTTTTGTGTTATTTCGCCAGTCCAGCTAGTAACCACTGAAATTCCTTCAAATATAATTAAAATTTGCACAACACAATGCAATACTTAAAATTGGCCGTGTATAACGTGCTCTCGTTAAGCCTAAACTGTTGTTCTTATAAAAAGCACCATAAAATAGTTCAATTTGACAGCGCTACACGCAATTTCGCTTAGGTGGCGTGTCGGACCCACCGCGGTATTCCGACCGCTCGAATATACAAAGCTGTGTTTATTATTAACCTTTTTAATTAGTACGACTTTTGTCACTATATTATATTATATGGTTCATTATGGTTTGATTGTATGAAATAATCATTGTATAAAATCTGCAGGTCCAAAATTGAAAAAAAAAACATTTTAAAGTTCTTTTCGAGAAGGTAACGTACATGTTTTGTAGTATTGAGTTGCATTTGATAAATTATTCGTCAATTTTTAGGAGAGAAAATGGGTGGGCAGTGTAGCTTTCTCATCAAATAAAACGCTTAAGCCACTGTACATCGATTTTATGACACTGCGTAGCTCTACTACTGTTTTAAACTAATATGTGGTAAATTTGAATAAAACAATATTAAATTGAATAAATATATGAATAAATATTTATATATACCCACACACCCAATAAAAACAATTATTCTCTTTCCATCGAAACTTGTTTGTAAACACATTCCCTCATAAGCACCAACGTAAATTATTTGTCCTCCATAGTAATGTGATATGACGGCAAATATACAGAAATACCTCCCTCTTGTGCCCCTTAACCCAGATTTTTTTCTGTTATATATGATATAGAATGTATCTCGTATAAAAGAGCAATCAATCACGTGAGAGTATTTCGTTGTCTCACTCATAGATAGAACTCTGTGTCAAACAGATGGAAGTTTGCGAATCTTTTAAGATTTAATACCGGAAGTGCGTTACACCGAACGAAAATCTAAATGGTTTCTCATATACTAGTGTTTTCCAATTACACACACAATATCTGTATTATATAAATAACGATTCTTATAAAACAAATGTTCAAGTATATACTACCAACTAAATGGTGTTTTTTTTTTTTTAATTTTGTATGTTTGTTTGTGATGTTTGTTACTGGTAATGCTCTAAAACGAATGTACCCCTTGTTTTCAATTATTATATCAAGTATCAATATCAAGTAAAAATCAGGTTACGTAATACGGTTCTTTTATATAATCTGTTTTATTTATGGCGATGTGAGTGAAGTCATTAGATTTGTTCTATATATAGACTGCAGAGAACTTAACTACATCATTGTCCGTATTTTAAGTTTTCCATTTAAACAAATCAATAAATTTAATTTTTCTTAAATTATTTTACAAATACATTATATTTGTTTTTCTATGGTATAGAAGGCAAACGAGCAGGCGAGTCACCTGATGGTGAGACACAAATGCCGACCATAGACATCTGAATACATATGGTGTTACAGTTGCGTTGCCGGCCCTAAATATATGGACGGGGTCGGTAGTGTGATAAAAAAACGGAGGGGTAAGGGTTTTGGGCCTCCGGATACCTCTCTCACTGCGCGAAATGCGGCAAACGCCACTTTACGTCGATATTCTGAAAGAACGTGGTATTTCAACGATCGAGCCGGTCCATTCGTGCAACGTGACTGCTTGAGTCCCTCACTTGTAGTCGTTTATTATGATAAATTTGATTGTTTCATTATGATAACGTTGATAACTTTTTTCAGACTTATAACCTTCTTTTTTAATTGAATACGTCATGGTACACATCGGTGTAAATGATGCTTATATCCAGTCAATGTTGACAGCAAATCCGGATTCTAGAAGCATTTAGTAGAGTGCTGTGAGTGTTGTGCTCGTCTTTTCATTGCGAAACGACATTTTGTCCTCTTTGATACAACACTTTGCACTCCCTAAGCCCAAAGGCCGCTAGATCAGTTGGAAATAATAAAATTCATTAAGTTTGCTACGTTACGTATAAGTCACGAGCGAGATTTAAAGGGAAAAAACGGTCAAATCTATTTGTGTCGCTTTCTAAGAGTCGCTTTAAATGTGATCATTAGTGGTAATTGAATTAAGACAGTTATTAATCATTGTTATTTTATATTGTGGCGGTATAAGAGAGCATATCACCTATACATATAATAAAATTGTAGGAAAGTTGAAACCGAACATTGAATATTTTTTTGAATACTTGGGAATCATTTACAATCGATACCGAAACTAACAATATTTTTTTTTGAAATTTTTGTCTGTTTATTTGTTTGTCTCTATGTTTGTGACGAATAAATTCTAAAAGTACTGCAAGCTTTTAAGTCTAATTTTGCATCAATATAGCTAAGAGATAGGGTCAACACAAAGACTAAATATTATCACGCTGTCACTAATTGGGGGTGAGCAATGAACCCTAATAATAGCACAGGCATAGTATTTTTGCTTCTTTATGGCATCGACGTACACGAAGTAGTGGGCAAGAGCTAGCAATTACATAAACATGCAGAACTAAAAACAAATATTTTTTTACTGAAAGTTCAAGAGTAAATAATCAATTATTTATTAGCTAGCATCAATATATTTCCAAGTGACGACCCAAATATTTGACTAGTTATCTTAAAAAAAATACCAAATATAATATTTTTTATTTAAATTATCCCAAATCTATAAAAGTTATAAACATTTTTTCTAGCAGTATTAGTGAGAAGGATCGAAACTATGTCACGTTAAAGGGCTTTATTACTAGCTATTAGAAAATATTTTCGAATTAAAAATACTCAAGTTATTCAACATCTGTGGGATTCCATACAAAAGAATGTCAAACATTAAACAGAATAATGTTAGATTTGTAAGATTATTTGTAAGTTACGTAAATAAAACAGAACGCGCTCCGAGATATTTAGATCAAAAGGCAAAAGGATGGGAACGAATCGTTTACAAATTGATATAAATCGTCCTCTTCACGATCTATCTTCTTTAGGTCCATCGAATGTACGTGAGTAATAGACGAATAACATCCATCTTTATCCGACACACAATAAATAGGTAAATTAGATGATTTGGATAAAATACTTTGCCACCTACCTTTACTACGATAATTTGCAAATCATTGACAATGAACAACAATGAAAGATGCATAAATACTATGAAACAATTTAATTACAATAATAAAAAGAAATAATTAATTACATTATTTACAATATATACAATTAAAAGTCTAGCTGAAATCAATTTTCTCTCGGTCGGCATCTCGGTCTACTGGCAGCGGGCCCAGAAGAGTGGCCCTATTGCCTAGCTGAATGGCAATGCTAATCCTCTGATGGATTAATGGCTTTTATTACCTTTATTATACACCTTTAATTTTAATAATTTATCTCCATATTTTGCCCGATTTTTAATTTCTATTATCACGAGTAATCAACAAAGAATAATTACTTGAATAAATCGAAACGCAATAAAATCATGTAGTGCGCCTGTAATTCTGTAGATTTACAATTGTTCAAAATTATTTTCAATATATTATAATATATGAAAGAACGAAAGCTCACGAGAAAAAAACTTGAATCATTATCGGATAAGAAAGCCTATTGACTTTAGGTGTATTCATTTACTTATTTAATTAGAATTGACAGCTAAATGTGTAAATGCTTCTGATTATGAATTATGGAGCACCTAGATACAATAGAATTTAGGTCAATTAGTCATTCATTCATTCATCAGATAGATTCATTCATACATTCAAAGATACAGTACAAATACATACAATACAGTCATTTATCAATATAAATATACACACCGTATTACATATTTACTTAGAGTTCTTACAATAAAATATGTTTATAAACTAATGACTTTTCGAAATTATTTTCGAAAGTTATGTGTGATAAATACCGACTGAGAATTTTGTACCCGGTATGGCAATAAGTTCGCCACCTATTCCATTTGGGACGTAAGCATATCGGAGAGTCGAGGCTTAACAGCCGCTGCCTACCAACTTTCGGGTGGAATAAGGCGTGAAACATCAAAAACAAATACATATACAATGACGTAACACACATCATTGTCTTAAACTTAGAACAGACTTAATTAAAATTATATTTTTTACAACAGACAGAATGTTCACTTTAATAAAGTTATGTTTGTATGCCGCGGCTTGTCATTTGTACTTAGAGACAAGGCATAATTAAATATTTGTATCATTTTATCTATCTCTATACAGAACGTAACTTAAGAGGGCGCCGCTTACTGCGGATTAATTAAATCAAGTTGTTTGTTTGAGATTATCTTCATATTATTTGTAATTAAAAAAAGGATACGAGTTCTTTCAACTGTTTCAAGTTTTTTTGGTGTTATTTTTGACAGTATTTTAAACACAGAAATAGATCAAGATAGAACGGCGAATAGGCGTGGCAAGCGTGCCAAAACCCTGCACTATATTGCATGCTTTTCGAAACTCGCTCTCATTACGCAACGAGCGTTCCTGCCATACGTGCAGGACGTAAAAAAATAGATAAAACGTCACATATATGCCTTATTATGTTGTGAAAAATTGTAAAAACAAAAGTAGTGAATCAAATATGAAAAAAGGAAATATTTCGTATGATCAGTAAGTACAGAAAATCAGTAGAAAGTATTTTTTTGAAATTATAAATTATTGTTTTACTTTTACTATGTTCAATAATTACGATCACACGTTGTATATTTTTTCGTTATGATAAATATCCATTGCTGTCCGCATTCAACGCTCGTATACAAAAACATTGCGCGTATAAATTATACGCGTAATGTACGTCGAATCGAACGAAATACACAATACACCTGCCAGTTGATCGCTGTGTCTGTTAATCGCTGTGATTCGAATGTTAGAGATGGGCACTCCATGTCGATTTATCCAGTTATCGATAAGTCTTAGGACTTATCGATAAATTAATTCAGTAATAATTTGAGTATCAGCTCATATCTTGCTTTGTCCAGTTATTCTAACACTACAAATTTCAACCAAAGTGTTTCGTAATTACATTGGCAGCAGTTTATTTGATCAGTATAAGTTTTCACCAATTTGACCAATCGCCGATGGAAAATCATCTTGTTCTTCTCAAACGGGCAGTAACCGAGGTATATGTAGACGTTCGGCTTCGTTATTTAACCAGGACTGTGAGGCCAACCCTTACAAAAAGGCAAATATTTAATAAATATGTATAGTTTCAAGGACAGTAAAATATTTATAATTAAATTTTATATACTGTTGGAAAAATATGTTTTAGGTTTTAATATGTCGGATTGAAGTATTTAACATGTTTTACTTTCTATGATTATCGTTACAGAAAATCAATAAAGTTAGTAAAATATAAAAAAAATTGTGTGGTTTTATGAAACCACCGTAAAAGTGAAACTTTTAAAATTGAGTCTTGGGTTATTGATTTTTAAATCTACTTTTTAAATATACATAAACAAAATATTTTTTCAATAATTATTTTTCAATAATTTAGATAATAAGTTTTTTAAATTGATGATTCTGATAAAATGATTAACATTTATATTTTTTTAGAGTGCAACAGTGTAAAACAGTTACTTCACAGCAATTTTTTTAAAAGTTTGCTTTGGCTTCGTTTAACTTTAAGTTAAAGATTTAAATCAATTAATTCGATAATCTCATCATTTTCAAGTTCTTTGGAAGTTAACGACTGAAGATTAAGAATTCCTAGATGGCGCTACTAGGTTGCTACTATTGATGATTCTGCCGTAATATCGTATTATATCGATAGATGTCGCCCGAATCGACAAGTATTCCAGCTTCGGCACTAGGGATAACGCGACACCTATTAAACGTTAACAACATTACAACAAAGGATCTTTATAAAACAAAACGATATTTTTTCCTCCAGTAAATATGATATTTTGATTTATTATGAAAATGTGACAAATACATATATAAAGAGCACTATCTTATCGCTAATAAATTGACGAACATAACTGTGTCACATATATGTAGTTCCGGTGATCCAGTGGTCGAGCACACGGCTTCCGAATCGCATAGGTCGCGTGTTCGAATCCTGGCACACTTTTTGGAATTGGAAACTTAAGTAAAGTAAGAAAGGCGTCAGTCTGCTTCCTCCACTAATTCGTTAGTTACAAGTCAGTGGCAGTTTTGCAAAGAGAGAGAAAACTAGTTTAATTTGAAATCGAACCGGACGTCACCGGCTTTCAGGGGATTGTGCGATAAGGGCTATTTTAATTTACTTGCCATCTTGTATTTGTTAATAGGGTTTAATAAATGTTTTTTATTTTACGTGGTCACGACAATAATTCCTAGATGGTGCTACTAGGTTGCTACTATTGATGATTCTGCCGTAATATCGTATTATATCGATAGATGTCGCCCGAATCGACAAGTATTCCAGCTACGGCACTAGGGATAACGCGACACCTATTAAACGTTAACAACATTACAACAAAGGTTCTTTACAAAACAAAACGATATTTTTTCCTCCAGTAAATATGATATTTCGATTTATTATGAAAATGTGACAAATACATATATAAAGAGCACTATCTTATCTTATATCTTTAAACGAGCAATTCTTGTATATATATATATATATATAAAATTGGAATCTCGGAATCGGCTCCAACGATTTTCATGAAATTTCTATTCCAGTAGATGGCGTTGTTAACTAACACGAAGTCAATGTGTGTTTGCTTTGCTTTTATTACAGTTTATCACTGCAAAAAATTAAGTATATGTTTCTAATATAATATGTTAGTACATAGTATATATTAGTATATATTTATTATTCTGTCGGTAAGATCGAAAAATATTATTGATATTTCATTATTTTATTAGTATGTAATTCGTACTTAAATATAATTTTCAAAAAACACAATTTATAAAAAAAAAGAAAATACCGAGCAAAGCTCGGTCATCCAGATATTCACTACTAAATTGACGAACATAACTGTGTCACATATATGTAGTTCACTTTTTGGAATTGGAAACTTAAAAGCCGCCGCCTACGCCTCCGTCGTTTACAATACATACGAATTTATTATATTCCCTTTTATCGTGTCATTTGTTATATTAATAATATAATTTTTTTTTTCTCCGCCTGCAATACGTTCGTACGTATATGTATGTATGTAAAAAACAAACAAACAAACAAACCCGATCCTAGAAAATGTGTCGAAATTGGTAAAGAGGACGGTAATTAGACGATTATACATACGGCCCTCGTGGTGCATCGGTAAACCGCACTACCGATAACACAAGGTCGGGGCGGGTTCGATCCCTCGTCTGGGGGTGTTTTTCTACATGTTTTTACGGTATTTATTTACAAAAATAAAGTGTATATTTGGATAATTAATTAATAATAAATAAACGATAATAGACGTGAAAGGCGCTCTGACGAGCGCCTTTCACTTTATCCCTACTCCGCGGCCGACCGTCACGCGACATGCAACACGCAGACGAAAAAGTTTGAGACGATGTAATAAAAGTTTCACTTTAATAATAAAAGATTGTGTGGTTTTATGAAACCACCGTAAAAGTGAAACTTTTTTTCACATTATAGACATTTAACTAAAAATAAATGTTAAATAAAATTAAATATATTGAATGGACCGAATATAAATAAAAAGACTTAATTTAATATTCATACAAAATAAGTTAATTAATAAATTCAAGCACTCAAAATTGAAATAAATCCATAAACAACAACATGGCCGCCATATTGGCCTCGGATAAAGTGAAAGGCGCTCTGACGAGCGCCTTTCACTTTATCCCTACTCCGCGGCCGACCGTCACGCGACATGCAACACACAGACGAAAAAGTTTGAGACGATGTAATAAAAGTTTCACTTTAAAATTAACACAGGTTGCCGATATTAACATCGATAATCTAATGTGAGTGTCTCCTAACTAGTCGCGCCGCTCACAATGAAAATGACGTCACGCTGAGGGCGTGGTTTTTCAAAAAAGTGACACGCTCGAAATGTATGGAAATATGACATCGCGGCCGTTCTATCTTGATCTATTTCTGTGATTTTAAAGTATTATTAAAGTGAAACTTTTATTACATCGTCTCAAACTTTTTCGTCTGCGTGTTGCATGTCGCGTGACGGTGACGTGAAGGCGCTCGTCAGAGCGCCTTTCACGTCTATTATCGTTTATTTATATTAATTAATTACCCAAATATACACTTTATTTTTGTAAATAAATACCGTAAAAACATGTAGAAAAAACATGTAGAAAAACACCCCCAGACGAGGGATCGAACCCGCCCCGACCTTGTGTTATCGGTAGTGCGATTTACCGATGCACCACGAGGGCCGTATGTATAATCGTCTAATTACCGTCCTCTTTACCAATTTCGACACATTTTCTAGGATCGGGTTTGTTTGTTTGTTTGTTTTTTACATACATACATATACGTACGTACGTATTGCAGGCGGAGAAAAAAAAAATTATATTATTTATAAATTGTGTTTTTATAAATTGTGTTTTTTGAAAATTATATTTAAGTACGAATTACATACTATATGAAAATTATATTTAAGTACGAATTACATACTAATAAAATAATGAAATATCAATAATATTTTTCGATCTTACCGACAGAATAATAAATATATACTAATATATACTATGTACTAACATATTATATTAGAAACATATACTTAATTTTTTGCAGTGATAAACTGTAATAAAAGCAAAGCAAACACACATTGACTTCGTGTTAGTTAACAACGCCATCTGCTGGAATAGAAATTTCATGAAAATCGTTGGAGCCGATTCCGAGATTCCAATTTTATATATTTACAAGAATTGCTCGTTTAAAGATATAAGATAAGATAGTGCTCTTTATATATGTATTTGTCACATTTTCATAATAAATCGAAATATCATATTTACTGGAGGAAAAAATATCGTTTTGTTTTGTAAAGATCCTTTGTTGTAATGTTGTTAACGTTTAATAGGTGTCGCGTTATCCCTAGTGCCGTAGCTAGTGCCCTAGTGTCGATTCGGGCGACATCTATCAATATAATACGATATTACGGCAGAATCATCAATAGTAGCAACCTAGTAGCGCCATCTAGGAATTATTGTCGTGACCACGTAAAATAAAAAACATTTATTAAACCCTATTAACAAATACAAGATGGCAAGTAAATTAAAATCGTAACCAATATTTTATGGTAACTAAAATACGTGAACAGTGACTTACATTCGATTTTCGAAAAAAATAATATTTCGAAAATTTTTAGTTAAATGTCTATAATGTGAAAAAAAGTTTCACTTTTACGGTGGTTTCATAAAACCACACAAGTTTTTTTTTTTAGTGGGATAGGAGGGCAAACGAGTAGGCGTGTCACCTGATGGTAAGCAACCAACGCCGCCCATGGACACCAGCAACACATATAGTGTTACTGTTGCGTTGTGGACCTTTAAGGGATACTGGATAGGGAAGGATGTGGAAGGGGGGTGAGCCTCTGGGTACCTTTCTCACCGAACGAAACGCGGCATGAGCCACTTTGCGTCGATCTTCTGAGAGGTCGTGGTATTTCACCCGTCGAGCCGGCCCATTCATGCAACGAACTGCTTGGCTCTACTACTGTTATATTCGAAAGGTAAGTCTGTCTAGGTATTATGTATTTTAGTATGGTATGGGTATGGTATTGTAGGATGGTATTATAATAATAATTATTATGTACTATTAAAGCATGAGTCAAAATCGGCCCGTTCATCAAGATTGTAAGTACAATTAAATATTCTTGTTGTTGTCTCGATGGTTCGTTGATCGAGCTCTCCGTTTTTGAATCAGGTTGTCGTAGGATCGATGTCGGGCACACAATAATTACTTCTTGGATTTGTTTTCGAATGTTACCTGTGATAAGTATCAATAACGGGATGTTTACTGCCAGGTGTATGATAATACACAAATCCTATTCCGCCACCAATTCTATTTTATTCGCCATTCTATTTTTGATGCGACAATTTGCCGAGTCGAGGTTTAACAACCACTGCCTACATCTCGGGAAGAAAAAAGCGTACAGTTACAGCAATAAAAATAATATCTATTTTTAGAATTTCATATTGTTCCTTATTTTAATAAAATATTAATTATTATTATTAGTTTAAACTAATAATATTAATTAATATTTTATTAAATTAAGGAATTTATGAATTAATTCATATCATTCATTAATTAATTAAATATTTATTACCGAGTTGGTATTTTTAACTTATTTTAGTAACTTTTTGTTATTTATAAATGTTTTTTAATTTGCTTTTGTCATATACATAAATTACATAATTAGTTTAGAAAAACAATACCAATTGCCATAACATTTCATGTAGATAATAAGAGTTAAGTTATTTGAAGGTACACACAGTAACAAAATTACTTAATTTTCCAAACCATTATCCTAAGAAATTTGCTTTTTAATGGTAATCGCATATTATTATCTCTTCTAAAGAAGTAGTTTCAAAAACCAAATTTTATGTAAAATTTAAAATGTTTAATTTTATCTTGCATCTAAACAAATTATGTTCTTGATTTCTTATTTGTTTGTTTAGAAAAACGAAAGAGTGGTTTGTAAAATATTTGGAAGTAACAGTTAAAATGGTCTATTCGAAATAGATTCATTTTCAAAGGTTTTCACAGACACTTAAAAATAGTACTAGGATTTTAGTTACGTTTATAAATTCAACTTATTGTTAAATTACAATTATCACTTGAAAATTAAATGAAAATATGTAATTGAAGAGCAAGGATGGAGCAGTGTACTCGATTAAAAAATTAAGAGACGTCAATGTCTCCAACTTTTGATAAATGCAATCGATTTATCAACAACGATCAAGACATTGATAAACAATAATTGAATAAATTTGATTAATTTACACCATGACCGTTACATTATATATTGGTGGCAATTATCGTATACTTATAACAAATTGTCAGCAATTAGAAATCAATTACGTACAGCGTCTGATATCGCTGTAATTATGCAAATCAGTTCTTTGATTGTGCACAGAACCAATTTCACACGTGTAGTGAGCCTGGTTGTTTTGTGATTAATGTCGAGATTAATTATAATACGACAATGTGTTTAACTGATAATTAAGAGGATATGAGTTCTATTTGCATACATAGATATGCTTGATCAGAATTGCTGTTAGTATAAGCGACATTGCGTGTTGCAGCAATGGAGTCTGTTCTATATAGACTTGCGATAAAATAATTTATGAGCATATTTTTTTAGGGCTACCCCTTCCCTATCCCATTTACAAACCATCTTAAAGGCCGACAATGTAACTGTAACTTCTAAATATTGCAGATAATGGGCGTTAGTCGCTTGCCATCAGGACTCACTTACTTGTTTGACACATGTCCAAAAAAGAAAAAAATATATAAATTTTGTAGATAGTAACTTGATTGATTTCGACCACAATCTACAGATCTATCAGACTACTCTGAGAGTCGCCACAATCCTAGACCTAATTGCAGCTAAACAACGCAATCTTCTTATAGGTTTTGTTATTTCTGCTTGTTATTTACAATCTTCGGTTCATGGTCATGCTTTCCTATTGGAAACTGGATATTGGTTCCACGTTTTTCTATAACCCAGTGGCAACTTTTTATAGTTACCATCAGCTTTACAGAGCTGATAATTATGCCTATTTCCTCAGCCATCTACAAGCCTCAAATAGGAAGATATGCCGAAAACTACAGGACTTTCCTACCACACCTCACACAACAGAGTCGCTTGAATACTTTTAACAAGAACCCGCCTATAGCGGACCAGTTGCACACAAATGAGCTTTCTGGAATCCTTCCTATAGCTATGTGTAATAAATACCAATAATTGATCAAATGTTTGGCATTAGGCTCTGGTTCATATTACACGAAATCTAAGAATTTAAACGTAACAGTAATAGCGCCGCGAAGATCGCTGCATGAATTGGCCAGCTTGACCGGTGAAAAACCATACCTCTTAGTATATCAAGGAAAAGTCCTGTCCTATTACACTTGCCTTTCCCTATCCCATTTTAGAATTTAAAAAACTGGCAACGTTTACCCCTCTATCCTAAAAAAAACAGTCTGAGGAAAAATTCGGGAGCCTCGATTTGAGTTTATCCAAGGCGGCGCGGTTCCGACCGCGCGCTGTTCGCTACATACACCTTAAGGTTAAGATTTTGCAGTTTCCTGTACGGATTTATACATGTATGCGAAATTACAATTTGATTTAGTTTTAAGCTATTTACAACTCACTTCTAGGAAGGTCATTTTAGAACTCCTAAAGTTCGACCAAAATGTTTAGAGTAATGAAAATTAAAGCGATTGCAATGTGCGTGTGTGACGTTTAGTGCTTTCCCTTTATCCTGTAAAAGACTTTCC
This sequence comes from Euproctis similis, assembly GCA_905147225.2. Classification (NCBI taxonomy): domain Eukaryota; kingdom Metazoa; phylum Arthropoda; class Insecta; order Lepidoptera; family Erebidae; genus Euproctis; species Euproctis similis. The sequence continues at coordinate 14,613,350 of LR990105.1, forward strand.
ACGGATTAATATTTATCTAATAAGTATAATTAGTTATTAGCTAACTTTAAACTTTACCTTTCGTTTATCAAACATTACAAGACGGTTAAAAATAAGTATTTTTTGCAGTAAACATTCTAAAAAACATAATATAACATAACTTCACGCCTTTTGTTACCCGAAGGTGTAGGCAGCGGCTGTTAAGCCTCGTCTCGCCGTTATGTTTACGCCCCAAATAGAATAAATAGGTGGCGAACCTATTGCCATACTGGGCACAAAGCTTTCAGTCGTCGATATTTATCACACTTAACTTCCGAAAACAATTTCGAAAAGTCATTGGTGTGAGCCAGTGTCAGGATTCGAACCCGGACCTCTGGATCAGAAGCCGTGTGCTCTCCCACTGGACCACCGAGACTGTTCTAAAAAACAATTAATTCTAACATTCTAAAAAACCTAAAATAGTAATAAAATATACAACATAGACATAGATAAAAAGAATATCATAAATTTTGTATGCAATAGGATCATTCGATTTTCATCTGCAGTGGACTTTATTTTCGAGAGAGGGAATAAGGCTCGCCACCCACGCGTGACAGTTAGCAATACGTTGCGATTTGTCAGTTGTCCTCGTGGCCTGACACACGCCTTTGACTAATTGGCATTATAAATTGATGCAAACTGAGTAATCAACGCTTCGATGCAAAATATGTTCACTATTTGTGTTACAATTTCATGATATTATTTTGTTATAATAAATTGATATAACTGTAATAAAATACCTAGGAATAGTGAGGTTCAATTTAGCTTGTCAATATTAAAAGGTAACGTATAGTACATTTACAATTTTAATATTTCAACATATCAACTCATTGTCTTAGCTCGAACGTGATGTTTTGTAGAAGCCTCAAGAAAATAGAGACATTTAAAAAAAATATGCAAAATAATATCTATGAACAAATATTGAATCGAAATAAATCAACTTATTCGTATCAATCTCTTCATATTGATCGCTAACGACAGGACGTATGTCACACCGAGTCGGTAAGTTCATCACAGACATATATAGAACGCTTTAAATAATTGGGCTATTAGTAGCACTCGGTGTAAATGGGCCTTCTGCATGTACAAATGTGTTCTGATTGCATCTCTTTTTACACGAGCGTTTATTGATCGAATCGCTACCGGACAGTAATATTTAATTTTGATAATGAAATTCCTGTAGACCAATTATAAATGCGTGTATACTCCAAGACTTATATTTTAACTCCAAGTTATTTTCATTATTAGAAGTTGCAATAGAAATGTGTATTCAACGCCACGTCGTATACTAAAACGCAAAAATAAATTTTAAAATATTAGTAGAATACTTATTTATCATTTCCCATAATAATTTCTATTTCTCAAATTAAGAATAATGATGCTATTTAAATAGTTTTAACTGTAAGATAAATACAATCTTGAACTAATTCAGTCGCTTGCACAAATGTTAGAACAAACAAGATATCTTTTGATTTTCGTTTCTGGCAGTGTAATAAAGATAAATGTATATGCGACCATGTCTCGGAGCACCTCTCCCAAGAGCTAACGAAAATCCACACAAAAGAATCTCTTGTTTCTTTGTAAATAACAAAGAATGAGGTAATGTAATTTAATGACGCTGTATACTTTGGTATGGACCGCTCGTGCGTAACAGAACACTTCAGTGCCAACAGATTTATATATACATATACTGTCCCAGTTTCTCCTACTGGGAATAGAGAGACTCTACGTAATCAGCAATAACATATATCCTCACTCTTCTATCTATAAATAATCAAATATAGTCAACATTTTAAGTTTTTTTATGCCCAAAGGGGGCAAACGAGCAATTGTGTCACCTGAAGACAAGTGGCCACGGACATCTTCAACACCTAGGTACGATTGCGTTGTCATTTTTTATCACTGATTTACCCATGTTACAATATTGTACCATTATTAAAAGTATTACTTGTAATATCATTGTAATATTTAAGAAATAAGCCAGAAAGTACCACTCAATGTCGATATTTGATAATATATAAACTCTTTTGGAAAATAGGGTGAATATAAATGATATTAAAAATGTTCCCCGCGTGAGTAATATTATCGTTCAATAACTGCGTCAAACAACCATATTATACGTAGTCACATAATATGTATACTTTTTTTGGATCGTCTTATGAAGGCTCTCCAGATAGTGGCGTATTGCATAAATTTGGTAGCAACCAAAGTGGGTTCGCGTGTTTCTAGAACGTGACTCGATCTCCTCACGTCATTTGCTAGAATAAAAAACTTTAATACCTATGTCCTAATGTGTCACGTAGATTGCTCTGATGTTTCAAGATTTGAACTTTTAAGTTACATAAATATACATTTTATGTAACAGTTCTTAAAAGTATAAAAAGTTAAGAGAATAAAGATTCAGTAATGGTAAGTCGTATAGACATATATCTTTTTCTAAAGTTATATGTAATTAATAGGAATAACTGAAAACAATTCGGTGAGTCGAAGCTTAATAGCCGCTGCCTAAGTCTTAGTACAGTAAAAGTCGTAAAGTTATGTTATGTTTCTTCAAGAGAAAGTCACAACGAAGCTTGAACCTTCTATGAAACGAGTAGGAACTTTTTTTTATAAGAAATAAAACTATATAATATATTAAAAGCATGAAGTGCTAAAGATCGCAGAAATAGCAGTGACAGTCATAGTCATAGTTAGCATAGTTGAATCATGGCGATTGAAATTTTATATTTATGAAATCATATTTAGCAATTTTGTTACAAAACTTGTAGAAATTATGTCAACTAAAAGACTATTAGATCTTTGTAACACCTAAAACATAACTTCATGCCTTTTTCTACGCTATGTTTATGTCCCAAATGGAATAGGTGGCGAACCTATTGCCATACCGCTCACAAAGTTTTCAGTCATCTCTGGATTCAGAAGCAAGGTGCTCGACTACTGGACTACCCAGACATATGTCTAATCTTTGTAATAGATAAAATATTTATTAATGAAAGGTTAATCACAATCTAAGAACAATTACTTACTTAGCCGAGACAGTATTATAAAAAGCTTTATTTTTGCTTTAAGTTACATGTTTTTGGTTTATTTACTGTTGAATATTTGAATGTGTTTGGAAAAATTAATAAAATTACAAATGACAATCCACAAATAATGTCTTTGTCACCAGTGGGTGTTGTGGGCGCTTGGACTGTATCCAATTCACACACGTGAAATGGTAATTTAGATTATTTTGTTTCGAAACCACTAAATAATAATGCATTTCAAGATATTTTGAAATTTTTAATTAATTAATATTTTCAAGAGGATTTTCTTTAACATACATTTATTTATAACATATAACATAAATTGAAGTATCAGACATGATTTTATTAGCGCTATATCAAGAAAATTATTAGTCATCCGCTGCATTAAATTTTTACGGGTTTTTAAGATCAAAGAACATATTATTCATTGTAGTTTTTAAATTGTATATATCGACTAGCTGACCCGGCAAACGTTGTCTTGCCAACAAAAAGTTAAAAAGTTGATCGTAGAGAAGTGAAAATTGAGTGTTATATACATTTTTGTATGTTGTTTCATAAAAAATTACATAAATGTTTCAAAAAATTTAAAAATATAACTGTGATGGTAGTAAGTAAAAAGGGGTGGATTACCCTTAACATTTAGGGGGATGAAAAATAGATGTTGTCCTATTCTCAGAACTACCCGATATGCGTACAGTGTTTCATGAGAATCGGTCGAGCCGTTTCGGGGGAGTAGGGAGTAACAAACACGACAATTTTATATATTAGATATATAATGTATATTGCACATATATATTTGTTACACAGTTTATTTTAAACAGTGGTAGAGTTTTGCTTGTTTTGTTTTGTTTATAATAATCGGAAATAAATAATTATGACATTGTTAACAAACAATTGTAATTATAAAGTGCCAATTAAATTTCATTTTATTTGACTTATCATAAGTTACATATCTCATATGTCAAAAAAATTTGTTTGTTTCTTTATTTTCTTTCATGAAACTATAATAATAAAATTAATTAGCCGTATATAGTTGAACCCTATTTACCAAAGGTTAGAACAATTTTTTCAGTGTTAAATAAATATATTAGTCACATAGACAGATTTCCGATATATGGATTTCGGAAAAGCTATTAGTATGTACGATTAGATAAGAATCAGAAGATGCAGTGTGAAAACACTCGGATATAAAGACGATGTATTCTTTGGTTTTATTGTTATTTTTCTTTTATTGGATAGGAGGGCAAACGAGCAGGCGTGTCACCTAATGGTAAGGAACTAACGCCGCCCATGGACACCAGCAACACATACAGTGTTACTGTTGCGTTGCCAACCTTTAAGGGATAGGGGATAGGAAAGGATGGGGAAGGGGGTGGGCCTCCGGGTACCTCTCTCACCGAACGAAACGCGGCATGAGCCACTTTACGTCGGTCTTCTGAGAGGTTGTGGTATTTCACCGGTCGAGTCAGCCCATTCATGCAGCGAACTGCTTGGCTCTACCACTGTTAGAAGGTGTGTTAAAGAGTGTGGTTAAAGAATAAAGCCACATTTAACATATACATACAAAACTTCCCGCCAAGTCCCTTGAGAGGTAGGCAGAGATAAGAGAACGTCTTAAGCCACTATTCTTAGACAGTTCACTCGGTTCTTTGACTTTCCCAACTCTTGTCATACACGCTCGTCGGTTTCCACTCTTCTGACATCACCTTCCTCAAGGGCTCGTTCACTTCGGTAAGAGAGAATATTGGCCACACAATTATATACACAATTTTCAAAATTATAATTTCAAATTATTACTTTTAGATCTTTTTTTATAAGCTTTCATTGTTCAAATGAGATAATATTCTTATCTAAGTTAATTGTTGTTCTAGCGTTAACACGTAATCCCCGTGCGAGTTAAGTTAACATGTTATGTTATATTTAAAATAGGGCTTAAGAAAGCCGTTAAGATCTTAAGTAATTATTTATAAAAAATACGATGGAATGAAATTACATTAACGGGAAAGTATATTTTATTTGTTGCCAAGAGTACTTCAAAATTTGTTAATAAGTTTAATGGTTTACGTGAGGATTTTATTTTATCTTACATTTTACTTGGCTTGAAAAGACATATATTAAAACATTAGGTTTGGGCTTCCGTTGGAACCTGGGATGTTGCAAGTGAAAGTTATACATCAAGAAATCTATATTTACTACTCTCAATAAGATTTTTTTTAACAGGCTAGTATCAGGTACTACGTATTGGATTTTATACAAATATTCCTGTGTTAGGTCCAGTGTTACTGTAATATTATCATTTACAAAATAACGTCATATAAAGTAACTAGTTAGTTGTCCATTAAAATTGAATATTAAAATGTAAAAAAAGAAGAAAGTAGATAATTACTAATTCTCTAAAATTAAGTAATGCGCATTCAAACGTGGCATATTTTTTTTTCTAAATATCATTGATTTTTCTAAATTATAATCAAAAATTTGGTTCCTAAATTAAATGGAATATAAATATTTTGGTTTTGAAATAACTAAGATTTGGTTTTATTTTAGATATTGTTACATAACGAAATAGAAAATTATTCACTCCCAAACATCATGTCCTATAAGATATTTCCTGATTAATCTAAGATAATCTAATTAACTATAGTTACATTAATTTAGTTTGGTCCCACTTTATTATAGTCGTGTACAAAATGTTCTTATATTATTATCAATTTTAGATCAGTTTTTCTGGTTTAAAACTTTCAAGTTTGTAATAATTTATTTAAATCTTACTACCGGAGATGGTGAGAAAATATGCTTACTATTTCATCAACATCAAAGCAACCAGGGAATGTCGTCAGCGTTTATAAATTACTTTACAATGTTACTTTATTTTTATACAGTAGTATAGCCACGCAGTTCGCTGCATGAATAGGCAGGCTCAACCGGTGAAATACGACAACTTCTCAGAATAACGACGTAAAGTGGCTGATGCCGGGTTTCGCTCGGTGAGAGAGGTATTCGGCGTACCAACCCCTTCCCCTTTCCACTTCCCATCTCCATTGAAACCCCTTCCCTATCCCACCAATGAAAACATTCCCAAGGAGGATTGACGTCATGCAGGCTGCTGGCTATGGATGGTTCAAAAGAATGACAAACTGTGCTGACCCCACTTAAAGTGCGATAAGGGTAGGAAATTGATGATAACTTTATTTTCAAAGATTATATCATACTGTAATATTTTAATAAAGTGTTCATGTAATGCACACAGGCACCATCTAGTGTCACTTTAAGCAACTGCCTACATCAGGAGTATTCAAGACGAATTATTCTTTAACTTTTTGAACTCAATAAAATATATGGCCGTCGATAAGATTAAAACAATAATAAATAAGTATGGAATTAATAAAAATAATTAATGTGAGTTTCTTTTAAAAAACTATATATTTTATTAACGCTCTGATAGTGTTGGTTTGATATATGTATCGTTTTTTATATATAGTTGTACAAACGCCCACATAACGTGTCAACCGGAAATGTCGCGAAAACTAGTTCGCACATAATTATATAATTAACATTTTTTTTAATATGTTAATTACATTAATATCGTAGATGTTTAAGCATTAATTATTTAAATCAATAGAAAGAGTTACCACTTTATTATCACGGCTAATTTGAATAACCCATAGATATATTAAATATACATAAAAGGAAGGAAGTATACAAGAACCTTTGAATCAATTTATTTTAAAATTCAAAATACGATTTATTTGTGTACCTACTACTACTATATAATTCAATTTAAAAAAAATTTTATCTCTTTTTATTTAATTTTATTCACATATTTAAAATTTCGAATAAACTCTTTATTTTAATAAAATAATATCGTGAACAGTTAAAAATATGGTTGTGAATAATTTTGCTTGAATTAATGTTCATAAAAATTGTAGTATTAAAACAGATATTATGTCGAAATGTGTACGCCTGGCATAAATCAACATATTGTATGCATATTTTATTAAATTAAATTGTAATAAAATGTATACATGTCGAACCCATATTTATTATTTATTAAGACATGGGTTATCTGAGGTTTAATTCAAATATATTGCTAATAACATTAATAGGCTGTAAGGTCTACCGGGGCAATGAATGACTGACGGAATAAATAATTATTGTAATAAGGCATAACTTTGACGGGCCTCGTGGCGCATTGGTAAAACTACCGGCTGCAGTAATGAGGTTGGGGGTTCGATTCCCACCCGAGCACAAATATTTGTGGCAAACATGAATATTTGTGCGGCGTCTGGGTGTTTTTCTATGTATTATAAGTATGTATTTACAAAAGAAAAGTATATATGTATTATTATCCGTTGTCTAGTATCCATAACACAAGCATTTAGTTGCTTAGCTTGGAACTAGAGGGCGCTGTGTGTATTGTGTCCAAGATATTATTATTATTTATAACTGAAATTGTACCTTGTGTTTACTCAGCCAGATACCAATTATTTATTTATTAATGGGTAAAACTATATTTTGTATGAACTTACCTAAAGAAACCTGCCGTCTCTTCATATGGAATCATATGTGTTTTAGATTTTATTAAATTTTAGTAAGCGTTGTTAATAAAGATTAAATGCATTAAAATACTCTAGTCTCTTATATACCACGTATTCTATTTCTTTCTTCTTCAATAGTCTCGGTGGTCCAGGGCTCGACCACCCCGCTTCTGAATCCAGACGTCACAGATTCAAATCCTGTCTCGCACCAATGACTTACCGTATGACAATAGGTCCGCCACCTATTCCATTGCAGCCTCTACCTGCACCTTCGGGTAAAAAAGGTGCGAAGTTATGGCAAGATTTATTAAAATGTCTTAAAATAAATGCAAGCTATTGTATCAAAAAATATAAGACAATACATAAATTTTGTTGGCATTTAAAAATGTATGTCAACATGAAAAAGCGATACAATCATTGAACGTATCTTCTGCAATTTACAAAACTCATTCTTGGCGCAGTCATTTTAATTAAATTCAAACAAATTAGATGATATACAAAATTCCGCAACAAAGATCACGACTCGACTCAAATCCGAGCCACGTATCGGCTACTCTTTCACAGAGCTAAACAATTCTCGGGAACTAACTAACGAAGCCAGTTTGCATAAGAATATTCGTGTTTCACATATATGTATTATATATATACATATATAACTGATTGTTCTTAAATAACTACGTGGCTTTTATGTAAATAGCCCCCTTCCTGCCTCGGGGTGTGTTGGTGATATTAAAACCTTTTGTTGGATTCACAAATGGCAAACTTGTTTCGCTACTACGAGTACGTAAGAGTTTTGTCAGCGGTTTGATACAGTTGTATATTTAATCATTTATTATACTTATAGATTTCTATAACTGTACTTTTTTTTATTAATATATCTATCTTACTTAAGAAATAAAGAGTTTAATAGAGAGCAAATTATTTTTTTTTGAAGTTTCTCACCGTAACTTTGAATCTATGGACCCATAATATTTAAATAATATTGGAGTGTCAAATGACCGGGTTTTACTACATATGAATACATACACCAAAATAACATTTTTTTTTAAATTTTTGTCTGTCGGTCTTTTTGTTTGCTCTCCGGCTAATCTCTGAAATCCCTGGACCGATTATGACGGGGCTTTTATTGGCAGGTAGCTGATGCAATAAGGAGTAACTTGGTTACTTTTATGTAGTTTCGCGTTAATTCACCGTTTAGTTCCAAATAGAACGTAAATTAATAATTTAGTTAACATGATAGGTTATAAAGCGTAACATAAAGCGAATATAATAAAAAAAGAACAAAAACAAGATAAAGAATTTTGCATTATTTATATTTAGTAAAAGAAAGAATGTCATCTACTCAATGAGCCGTGCAGACAATATTGTCAAAAGACTTTTGTTCACTAATGCAGAAAATATGCAAAGCAAAATGCGGCGGACTACCAATTTCATTTCTGTGTGGTCCGCTGCTGGTATAACAAGTACAAAGTTTAAATATTGTTATGTGAAAAGTTAAATATTCTTTAACAAGAAGAAAAATATTGGCTTTTTGTTTTAGCTTTATCACCATCCATTAAAATTGCGGTATATTTTGTATAATACAATTGTAATCAAACAGATGTACTTCATAAAGAAAATCTTCTTTTTTATGGATTAGTGGGGCAAACGACCAGGCCTGATGGTAAGCAACTAACACCTGAAAAACAGATAGTGTTAAAGTTGCCTTGCCGGGCTTTTAAAAGGAATGGTAAGGGGTGTAGGCCTCCGGATAGCTCTATCTATCAACGAATAAAACGCGGCATGGGCCAGTTTAAGTCGATATTCGGAGAGGTTTTTTAACGATCGGTCCATTCTTGCAGGGAACTGCGTGGGTCTACCAATTTTATAGTTTGTTTAGTGAAGGCAAATAATTTGACAGCGATTTAATAGCGGTTTTAATGTTACAATAGCAAATATCGATGAACATTCTATTTCATCAATCTTCAAATCCATTCGATTTCATCATAAATCATAAAATTAAATTTTATATCGATTAAAATTTAGTACTTCTCTCGCTATTGGAATTGGATCAAAGATTATTTGCAATGAAATCTAGCTATAATTTCCAGTATTTCATTTACGAGGAAGTCTCCGATTTAGTATACAATAAATAACAGCATTAATATCCTTGCCATACCTTCACGTGTTTCCTATAATCATTGTTAACTATTAATAACTTAACTATTCTTAGCAAATATATAGCGTGTTCCGTCTCTGCAATTTTTGATCTTCTTTTAATAAATATCTCACACAATCTTCAAACGTTCTCTGCTACATTCTCTATAACAGTGGTAGAGTCTTGCAGTTCGCTGTATGAATTGGTCGGCTCGACCGGTGAAATACCATGACCTCTTGAAATATCAGCGTTCCGTTCAGTGAGTTAGGTATCCGGAGGCCAGATACCCTTTCCCCTCCTAATTCCTTAAAAGACGGCAACGCACCACGGAGTTCATGGATGGTGAGGAGTTGTTTACCATCAGGTTACCCACTTGCTGGTTTGCCCTCCTATCATATAAAAAAAAATACGAGACAGCTCTTCCGCTAACGTTTTCGATAAACATTAAAATAACCTTTATTATTTACTTATGTGCGTATATTACATTTTTGAATAAAATGTCAGTTTTACATTTTAAACTTTGCATGGCTTCATATATTTTGTATTAAAGCTTGTTGTTGGACGCCAATTTTAAAATTAACATGGCAATCGTGAAATGCAATAAACGTGCTTTCACTGCAGACCACCGTGGTAGAGTCGGTTGACGCCGGCGTAATACGTATTGTGAAAACTATTCATAATATTGTATAACATTTACTAGCGAAAGGATGTTTATGAATTTTAAGCAACCTTATGCTGAATAATGATCATCAGCTGCTGAGTAAATATGTATGTATACCAGTATGCTTTACTGTTTTGTAATACGAAACCTTTATTTGATTTAAATAAATAAATAAAAATGAATTGTCTTCTGTATAACTGATCATAACACGAGATTGTTTTAACGAGTAGGTATGATTGTTTGTTTTTTATTATTTCCTCAAATGTTGGATGGTTCTGTGTTAAATGTTTGCAATAAATTTTATTTGATCTAAATGTAATGCGTAACAAAAACAATTCTAATTATAAGAACGGTCATAATCAAGAAGTGAGCCCACGATGGGTTCAAATTCGAGCTCACACCAATGTCGTTTCAAAATTTCTTTCGGAAGTTATGTGTGATGTATGTCGATGACATTGTGCCTGGATGGATATAGGTTCTGCCACCCATTTCATTCGGGACATAAAAAATCGGCGAGTTAAGGCTGAATAGCCACTGCCAAAGCTTTTCGGTAGAAAGAAGCATGAAGTTACTAAACAATAATAATAATAACGGTCTCAATCACCGCTCGAAGAGAGATCAATTTATAAATGCTTAAGTATTCTATTCTCGTGTATCTTAACACGGCAGTATATTTTAAAGCAAGAGTGGCGGTAACGACTAAAACTTGTTCACAACCAAAATACAATAAATGTATCTATAATTAATTATGTTCAAATAAATAACCGCCTTGATATAATGGTGATCTTAATTAAACACTGTACGAGTTAATTGTATGCTCAATATAATATTTCCGTCATTATCAGATTGTAATCACCAAACAAAAATTATATTATGAATACCTACGGAGGTAGGTGGCAGTTATCGGGATCGTGACCGAGTCTGTTCTTTCAATTAATACTCAGCTAAGTCAAGTATAATAAAGCAACAGTACCTATTTCAATTAATTATTTTATTATATTTATATAATATACTTGATGGTGTAATTATAGTACAATCTTTTATTGCGGTCTTCGTTTTATAAGAGAGTCTTTTTTTACTTTGATTGTTTAAAATCTTTTTTCAAAGTTTTTTTTAGAATATACGTTATAGAACCTTTTTTTAAATATTGTGTTCCGATAGAGCGATACCATGTTACTATCTTTATAGTCTACTGACGTTTGTTACGTTATCATTGCCTAGTCTCGCTGACTATTACTACTAAAGCCTTAAAATTACTAATCAAAAGGGTAGTAGTGTAGTGATAAAAGATAAATGGCTTTCTCTTTCTCTATTTCGACAAACAAGGTTGGAACTGTCGCAGGCAAAGATAGACTCGGTTGGATTTGAGCAACCAAAAATTTATTAATCCGTTCCTGGGGCTTAATAATTTATTTGCATGTAAATTCAACGTGTCGATTTCCTTCTAGCGCTTTAAGAGTCTGATAAGCCTTAATTCACGTAACTTCTACGACACAGGCGGAATAGACGGTGGAACCTATTGCCATACACCAGGCACAATAGTGCGATTCATCGATATTTATTACTTATAGCTTCCGAAAATAAATCTGAAAAGTCGTTGATATGAGTTAGGATTCGATCCCACGACCCCTTTACTCCGAAGAGGAGTGCTCGTTATCTAACCCACCGAGACGTCTACGTTTAAGTAATTTAACATCAATTTGAATGTCTTATGGAGATTGTATCTCAAATATTCATAAATTTGCCAAAACCTTAAATTGACCTAAATACAATATTTAATATAGTTTATTAGGATAGTTATATAAGAAGAAATAAATTAATTACTTTATTTATAATATATACAATTAAAAAAACTAGCTGAAATCGAATTTTTCTGCATCTAGGTCTACTGGCAGCGTGCCCAAAAGACTGGCCGCATTACCACGCTGAATGGCAATTTAAACAAACCTTAAATTGATTGTATTTACTCACAAGATGCTCATATTTTTACATCCTTGCATTTTATTATAGTGCTTTATAAAATTACATAAAAATATATAAGCTGTTTGCAAAATTTTTAATTAAACCTTTGCAATTTCAATAGACTTTAGATATATTACAGGCATTAAGATTTTAATTTCCTAGTTATGTTCGCTGAAGATGAATCTCCTATCTCTAGACCTGGTAGTGCGTACCGCCCCTCGGGAAACGGCAGCACTATTTAATTATACACAGCCGTTATAATCTACAAGACTAGTTAAATCTTCTCCTGTAATCATTGACTTGGTTGATTTATTTGTTTGTTACCTAGAGCATAGTATTTACATAGAACACAGAATCAAATTTAAATTTATATATAATTTATATTATCTTCATTCTCCTGCCCTTATCCCACTCTAAATGGGGTCGGCACAACATGTTATAATTTCGAACTGGCCACGTTGTGAAACGATTTGGCTGTGGGTTTATGACCGGCCGCCTGCCGGCCGCCAACCCAAGGAAGTTGACGTCAGACATCGGGGATGTTTTTTTTTTTAATTTTTAAGAAGAATATTTAAGAAAATGCCAGCTATTTTTAAAGTAGTAACTTGAAGTAGTGTAGATTATATATTCTATTAGACTTCCCGTAAGCAATAACTCTGATTAAATTGATTTGAGCTGGATATATTACTTCTTAATAAGCATGGTTTAATAGTTTAATTTCAATTAAATACGAGTAAAAGCTTCTAATGCCTCTAAATGTTTTATTACTAATTGAATAAAAGCATTAGAAATATGAGCTAGGTGTTTAATTTCAACTAAATTTTAATTGTTTTTGATCAATTTATTTATCCACAGTTAAAAGTCAGTCAAATATTTATTATTAATTGAAAATCTTGTTTCTTATTATAATTAAATGCAATGTATTTAATCAAATAAAATACAATGACAAATGCGCTTTTCTATATATTGTTTCCTCTTTAACAAATTAGGTAGTTTTCAAGTAGTAGAGCCACGCAGTTCGCGGCATGAATTGGCCAGCTCGACCGGTGAAATACCACGACCTCTCATAATAAAGACGTAATGTGGCTCATATCGCGCTCCACTCGGTCAGAGTGGTACTCGGAGGCCCAACCGCTTGCCGTCTTCTTTAATAACCCATTTCTGACTCCTTCCATTAAACACTGTAAAGGCAGGTAATGTAACTTCGACACAATCTGTGTTTAGGTGTCTATCGGCGGCGTTTGTAGCTTACTATCAGGTGACACGCCTGCTAATTTAACCCCTTAACCCATAAAAACAATATTACAAGTGTCAAACATATTTGTTAAATCACAACATTTTATATTCACTTTATCATCATTATTTTATTACTTAATATAAAACAAAGTTGCTTTCCGCTGTATGTCCCCTTCTATGCTTCTAGGTCTTTAAAAGTACGCAACGGATTTTGATGTACATATTTTCTTTTAATAGATGTCAACGAGGTGGTAGTGGTTGCAAATAAAAATTGTCAATTTTCAGGATTTAGCACTTTAATTGCACACGCTGGCTGAATCCTAAGTGACAAATCTATACATGTACTACATTATTAATTATTATACATCTTCAAAAGGTCTACAAAAAGTCCACGATGGCATATGTCTATCTCATAGCGATAATATAATCTACAATGACCATTTTTATCTGCTTTCTGAGACGAAATAAAGTTCAACTCAACTAGTATTTTATAAAAAAAAAACAAAATTTTTGAAACATTAAAATATTTCCCGCAGTAGAACTATGCAAGAAATATACTTATACCAATGAGCAAATACTCGGTCCAACATATTTTTTCGTTTCAAAGCATTTAAACCTATAGTTATTAATAACTTTTAAGACTTTAGAAAGTTTTTAGTCTTTAAAAGCAATTCTTTATAAATAAATTCATATAAATAAAAAGAACTGCAGTATTTTTATTGCAATGCAAATTGTTATTGCAGACGTTCATATACCTTCCTTCTACATTATTGTTCACATTAATCTCTTGTATATTTATTTATTAATCTACAATTTATTGAATAGATTTAAATAATTTAATATAAATACTGTATTAAATACTGTCTATTAGGCGACAGATTGTTCTTGTCGTTATTTTGTTTCGACTATGGCAATGTCCATATTTGGTTCTGTGGTATAAGTGACTAGACTAGACTATTGGTGATTATCACAAATGGTTTTCCATATAATTATCACCCTTTACTTTACAATTTTTTCAATAACATAATGTTTGATTAATTTTATCCGGCTGGACCGATCTGAATATTTTTTTGTGTCTTCGAGTGGATTTGAGGATATAATATTACGTGTGGCAGGTGTCCATAGACGGCGCTGGTCACTTACCATCAAGTGACATGCCTTGTAGTATCCCATATCCTGTCATTGTCATATCCTTTGTCATATCCTATCCCATAAAAAAACTTAAATTCAAACAGAGGAACCCACAGATCAAAGTAAGTCGACGCAATATATATCGCAGAGTGCAATAAAGAGTTTTATTGTAGTATAATTGCCAACTACTAATGAAAAGCTTTATTAATTAATTGTTTATTGAAATATTTTAAGTTTTATAGTAAATACAGTTTCTTTATAACATCAAATAAAACGTGTCAATATAAATTTACAGGAAGCCATTATTATAAATCGCCATTATTACAATTCGCATAGATTGTTTACCAATAGTCAGCAGACATGACTGAATTTACAAAGAAAACTTACTATCTTTATATTTTAAATTTATGATACTTGAACTGGTGATGACTTGGTCCTATTTTAACGAGGACTGTATTAAACCTTGACTAAAGCTGAGGTCCTTGAGGTTGTACTGACCAGTTAATCTGTTTATTTATTTCAAGTGAGTAGTTTAATTTTTAATGTGATTATTGATTTCAAATATTTACGAATCGAGCACATTAAAAATAAATTAGGTATTAAATATTCTTGAAAAAATTTCTTCTAAAATTCTTTTCATTTTGCTAATTCGTTTTACGGTGATAAATGAACCAGAATACCTAAATAAACTAGTGGAACCCTAAAAATTATCACACAATCTTTAAGACTTTCAAACACCTGTCGCCGTAATTATTTATGGAGATTATTATCGTGTAAAATAATTCACTAAGTTTCAATTGAGCATTAAGCTCGGCCATGTTATTATTGATGTTCATTGAATAACTAAAATACCATATTCACCTCTATTTTTATAGAACTAAGGTCTTTAATAGAATGGGTCTGTTTAGCGGTTTAAGAAACTAAATAATTGAAATCTGTAAGTCATGCTAACATTCATTAAAGTAGTTTTGAACATCTAATAGGTTCAGTCGATCGAGATTAAAATAAAAAGATACGGCTCTATTGTAATTTAGGTTTTCATATTGCTTATTTTCATTAGCGATATATTATTGAACAGAATGAATTTATTGATTAATTTTCGATATACGATATTATCTTTACATCACCTTTGACGACACACACCACGAATCCTGTCGGTACTCTTTCTTGCTTTTAAATTGTAGAGCCAAGCAGTTTGCTGCCTGACTATTCTGACTACGTCTGTTCTAAATATCATAATTTTACAGAAAATCAACGTAAAGTGGTTTACGCAACGTTTTATTCAATGAGAAAAAAAATATCTGGGGCTCCTTCCTGCTCCCGTCCCCTTCCTTATCCCATCTTAAAGAATGGCAACTATTAACGCTGCTTAAACTATTATAACGAAAGCTTTTCTGCAAGTGATGCAGAAAAGCGACACATTAATAGCTCTGTTAACAAAAATGTTATAACGAGCCATTGGAAATAGAATCTTCAATAATAGTGACGAGCACCGTTTACATTATTTTCCATTAAACAACTTTTTTCTTCCCCAAAAAACGTGTCAAAATATGAAAATAATGTCGGGAATGCATCACATACTGCTGAATTAAGCGTCATATTGATGTATTATATAGAAAAGGATATGAATAAACTTCCTTAATTAGGTGTGTTTACGACGATGTAAAATGGTTTTTTAAAAAAAATCATAATGGAAAGATGTTAATTAGACGAAAACTTTGAAAACTTTGGTTATTAAATCACTATGATTTACTATTAGTGAGTGAGCTAATAGTGAAATCTTCAAGGTTAAACTGTATTGTAACAGTAAATAATTAAGCTAATACAGTGTTCACTAAAGAAAATCATACGAATATTCATACCGGGCCCAGCCACCGAGTTCGGTAAGAATGGCCGGGCCCGGTGGTTGCCTAGGAGCGCAACAGGCCCGAGCAGACCCGGCCGGGTTTGCAATCTGTAGTGGATACCAGTCCTTATGACTAACAATATATCTTTCATTACATGTCTGTACATGTAATTAAAGAACGACTTCAGTTCTATTGGCCTCCTGCAAAGATGAGTAATTGATTTACTAAATCACTATACCTTGAGACTGGTGAGCCTAGACCAGCTAATTTACATTGTCTGCACTTACGAAATTATTGTTCTTGTAGCGATTTGAAAGTTAATTTTCTACTCGGCCTATTGGGACAATATATATTTATACATAGATACATAAACTTACGCCTGTATCCCATAGGGGTAGGCAAAGACTTTGGCTCTCCACAAGCTATGATCCTGACACACTTCTTTCGCTTCATCCACAGTTATACATCTCATCATGCATTCACGCCGGTTTCGGGTACTACGCATTTTTCCTTTTTTTATGGTATAGGAGGGCAAACGAGCAGGTGTGTCACCTGATGTTAAGTGACCAACGCCGCCCATGGACACCTGCAACACATATAGTGTTACAGTTGCGTTGCCAACCTTTAAAGGAGTAGGATAGGAAGGGATGGGGAAGGGGGGTGGGCCTCCGGGTACCTCTCTCACCGAACGAAACGCGGCATGAGCCACTTTACGTCGATCTTCTGAGAGGTGGTGGTATTTCACCGGTCGAGCCGGCCCATTCTTACAGCGAACTGCTTGGCTCTACCACTCTACACAGCGAACTGCTTGGCTCTACCACTTTCTTAAACAGACCATTTATTTGGTTGTCGTAGCCCCGTCTTGGTCTCTCGATCCCAACCCTGCCACTTACATTTGCTTCATATACTCTTTTAGTCAGACGGCTTTCATTTATTCTTGCAACATGACTAAACCATCCTATCATACTTCTCTCCACCTTAGTCACCACATCATCATTCAACTTGCATTTTTCCCTTATCACGCTATTTTTCATTCGATCCGCAAGGGTGACTCCACACATACTTCTCAGATAACGCATTTCAACTGCATTCACAAGTACTTGTGCATATGCTTTATACACATTATCAAGGGTAGCAAATAAAGATTCTTTACTTACTGCCTACCATGGACTAGTTGAGTCAAGACTTAGATATGGCATTATATTTTGGGGAAATTGAACAAATAGAGATATCATAATTAAAGTACAAAAGAGGTGTATCAGAAGTATGTTTCTCGTAAATATGACAGAAAGTTGTGGCCCCTATTTTAGAAAATATAAAATACTAAAACTACCATTCCTTTATATGTTTGAAGTAGTGATGTTTGTAAAAAGAAATTCCAGTTTATTCCCAAGGTTAGCGAATTGCTCTTAACAAACAGACGAACAAGACTACGCTTTGAATGCACAAATCACATACTGCCTGAATGAACAAAAGTATTTTTTATATGGCTCCTATTGTTTTTAATAAATTGCCTAAATGTTGGAAAGAACTGAATCTTGTTGCATTCAAGACAACTGTAAAATCATTTCTGATTTCAAAGGCATATTATAGTGTGACGGGATACCTAACACTGAAATAAATAAATTTTGATTTTTGCTATTTTATTCTATATTATTATTTTATAATGACAATTTGCATGTCGCAAATGTTGCCGTTGCAATTTGCATCTTCCTCTCCTAAATCCCGCTTGTACATCCCATACTTGCTCATCAGATACATTCATCACTCTTGCAATAAGAATCTTTGCATACAATTTACCAACAACACTTTGAAGACTAATGCCTCGGTAGTTTTTGCAATCCTGTCGCGACCCCTTCCTTTTATGCAAAGGCACATTCACTGCTTTAATCCAATCGTCTGGAACACAGTGATCACGCCAACACAAATTAAAAAGTAATCGACTGACAACAACTCCCTTGCCACTTTTCAGCATCGCGGTAGTTATCCTATCATACCCTGCAGACTTACCTAATTCCGTACTTTTTTTTTTCGTACTTCTAACATTTATAATGAAAATAATTTATCAATCTTATCCTACTTTAGGTGGGATCAGCACAACATGCCATCCTTTCGAACTGTCCTTGCTGTCGAAAGTTTTGGCTGTGGTTTTTTTGACCGGCCGCCTGCTTGACATCAACCCCCCCTGGGAATGTTTTAGTGTTTTTTTTCTATTATTAATAATATATTTCTTGCTTTACAGAATATGGGAGAAACGAGTAAGTGACCTGTTAGGTGATCTGGAAAGCAACTGGCGCCGCCCATGAACACCAGCCTTTAAGATGGGACAGATATCGGCTCGGAATTAGGATGAACATAACACAAACATAACTTCACGCTTTTGTTACCCGAAGGTTAAGCTTCGTCTCGCCGTCCAAATGAAAAAGGTGGCGAACCTATTGCGATACCGGGCACAAAGTTTTCAGTCATCGATATTTATCACACTTAACTTCCGAAAACAATTTCGAAAAGTTGTTTGGGATGAAGAGGAGGAAGAAAGAGTTGTGCCCCCGTATACCTCGAACACCGAACGAAACTATTGGAATAACTCGATGGATTTCGATATAAATTTAATATATTAATATATTTTTAACTTATCGACTTGATCACGATAGATTTATTATATTACATAGTCGATGATCGATTAGATTCTTGCGTATCGTTTGTTGGTTATGGAAATTTAATTGCTATTAAATGTCAATGATCTTTTACCTTTTTTTTACATTTCAGGGTCAGGGCTGTCACATTGTACATGGTTAATAGTTTTAGAAATAAAATTAAATTTTCAACAATATCATTTTTATTTTAGTAACTTACTTTATCCCAATTTTAATTTTGTGTGTTTGTGTGTTTGTATTTTGTCTTTGAAATTATGATTATAAGAAATTTAACTATTATAAAAGCTTATTTTTATTTGTGGCACTTGCGATTTTTTTGACGAAGGTTTTTATTTTAATTTAAATATTGTTAAAGTTAAGTTCTCTCATAAATTTCTAAAAGTGTTGTGGTATTCTCCAAATCTAATATTAAAATGGGTAAAGTTTATTTGTTAGTATATTTTATATTATGTATAATTTTTACAACTAATGTGAACATAACATAATATAATTTGACGCCTTTTTCTACCCGAAGGTGTAGGCAGTGGTTGTTAAACCTCGACATACCGTTATGTTTACGTCCCAAATGGAATAGGTGGTGAACCTATTGCCATACCGGGCACAAAGTTTTTTAATCATCTATATTTATCACACATACCTTTTGAAATTAATTAATTTCGAAATGTCATTGGTCTGTACCGTGGGCTTCACCACTGGACCACCGAGACTATAATAAATAACTAATGTAAACTTTATTTGAGTCTCGGTGGTGCAGTGGTCGAGCACACGGCTTCTGATCCAGCGGTCCGGGTTCGATTCCAGACACTGGCTCACACCAATGACTTTTCGAAATTATTTTCGGAAGTAATGTGTGATAAATATCGATGACTGAAAACTTTGTGCCCGGTATGGCAATAGGTTCGCCACCTATTCCATTTGGGACGTAAACATAACGGCGAGACGAGGCTTAACAGCCGCTGCCTACACCTTCGAGTAACAAAAGGCGTGAAGTTATGTTATGTTATGTTTAATGTAAACTTTATAACATAGCTTCAAGTAAAAATCTTCTATCGTCAAAGGTTTGTCTTTTAAATGTTTCTTCTAGCTGCGTCATGTATTAAATACAAGAACAACACAACCCTACAAAATTAACTAACAAGAACACAATTATGATTACAAATTCGTTAACCAACCATTCATCAAAATTGATTGGCAGGTAGCAGTATACTCTTTACATATTAAAAATAGACACAAACGCTACTGGCCAAATTGCATTACCACTCAATTATACCAGTTACCAGGTCTTTTTGTTGAAGATATATTCAATGTTTATCACACATATACATTTCTTCATGTCTTTCTTATAGAATTAGGAATGTTATATACTCTCGTCAAGTTTTGTAAGTTTTGTAAGCGCGGTGTATTGTATATTATACATATACTAAATTAATTAAAAATTTAATGAAAACGGTTAACTTCTAGTAGACTCTGTAACTGTTCATAATATGCGAGGGTCTGGTAGCGGAAATAATAAAACGTTAGGGGTTCCGCTTTATAGTTTCTCAGTAATCAAATGTCATAAGCGTATAAACTAGAATTTATTTGTCGGCTAAATTACAACACTCAACAGTACGCTGAATGGACGGGCCGGCTCGACCTGTGAAATATGATGTGGTTCATGCCGCATATTTTATTCCGTGAGATATCAACCCTTTCCCCTACCCTTCCTTATCCCATACTTCTAAAGCAAGCAACACAACTTAACTTCTTGGCGTAGTAGAAGTCCATGGGCTGTAGCTGGTGGCTGGTGACACACTGGCTCGTTTTCTTTTTTTACCATAAAAATAATTTTTGAGCACTTAACTTCTTTGATCTGCTAACAGCAGCACTAACACATGTCATTACTTCTTTATAAGTCGATTTTTTTTATTTCTCAGATTTTCGCGAATCACTTAAATAACATTAAAATAACTTTTTAGGAATATATCGCGTTTATTTATTACTTATTGATGAATGATGAACAAAAACTTTTTGTTCATCACTCGTGAAAATAATCTCTGTAAAGAGTTCGAAACGTTGGGAAATAAACAAAAATAAGTAATAAATAAACGCGATATAATCCTAAAAAGTTGTTTCAATGTTAAGTCGATTTTTATATAGTATATTCAGATTCGGGTGCATCATAATATCGTATTTACATACTTAATATTTAACTGGATCACATCGCGTTAACATTGCCCCATTTTCTTAATAAAAGGTACAGGGAGCTTTCATGATTTTTTTATATATATCTATTTACAAATAAAAGCTATTATATTGAACAATTAATAATCATATGAATCAATAATAATATGGAATTTATGGGCGTTCTTGTTACCACAAGAAATCACTTTGTATTAAATAGCTTAAGGGCTTTGCGTAAGATACCAACTTAGATACTCGCGTTATTATTGAGATAGGGATGGGAACAAAAACATTTAATATAAAAATTCCACAGCTTATTTAGTTATTTACTGGACTCAATATTAGCTTTGGTTAAGAACGATGAGGAAGATGTTATGGGTTTTATTTAGATGTTTGATATAAAATAAATATGGCCGTTTAGAAGAAAATATACTTGACTACAATATAGACCCTAAAGTTCGTATCATAATAACTTCACGCAGCAGCGGCTAAGCTAAGCGGTAAGCCTTGACTCGCCGTAATATTTACGTGCCAAATGGAATAGGTGGAAAACCTACTGCCATACACCGGGCACAAAATTTTGAGTCATCGGTATTTATCCCACATAACTTCCGAAAAAAAATTCGAAGAGACATTGGTCTGAGCCGGGATTCGATCCCACAACTCTTGTTGCAGAAGCGAGATGCTCAACCACTGGACGTGCGTAATAAAAGTTATCTTTATTAGACAGGTGCCATGAGCAGAGCTGCGGGCGACAACTAGTTAGTAAGTAATATATCTATTTCTGTATTAATTTGTAGTAGACAAATAACTTCTGTGAGTATTTTTTTAACCTAACTATGATATTTTCTATTTAATTGGTATGGTAAATATATATGTGTGTGAGTGTGTTTCTGTATTCCAATCTACTACAACGGCTAGATAAATATTAAATTTTTTACGTAGTCACGGTGGTCCAGGGGGAGAGCACACGGCTTCTGATCCAGAGGTCTGGATTCGAATCCTGACACTGGCTCACACTAATGTCTTTTTGAAATCGTTTTCGGAAGTTAAGTGTGATAAATATCGATGACTGAAACTTTGTGCCCGGTATGGCAAAAGGTTCGCCGCCTATTCCATTTGGGACGTAAACATAACGGCGAGACGAGGCTTAATAGCCGCTGCCTACACCTTCGTGCAACAAACGGCGTGAAGTTATGTTATGTTATGTTTATCACGTAACGTTTCCTTGTATTTCGGAAATAATTATTAAGTTCGTTATTATGTATTCTTTGACCATAATGCACGTGATTTGTTCAATCATCAGTAACTAAGTTAACTAAATAACTAAGTTATTTTTCAAGAAGTCATAGACATATTTAAAATATTTTTAACGGTGATAGAGCCAAGCAGTTCGTTTCATGAATGGTTGGCTTGGCTGGTGAAATACCACGACCTCTCAGAAGATCGACGTAAAGTGGCTCATGCCGCGTTTCGTTTGGTGAGAGAGGTACCCGGAGACCCACCCGCCCTTCCCCGTCCTTTCCTACCCTACTCCCTTAAAGGTCGGCAACGAAACAGTAATACTTTATGTCTTACTACTGTCCATGGGCGGTGCAGGTTGCTTACCATCAGATGACACGCTTGCTCGTTTGCCCCCCTATCCCATAAAAAAAGTCTACAATTTGTACCAGGATTCAATCTCAAGATATTGTATACTACTTGCTTTCAGTTCTTTAGTTGCTAAATTACTAATTACTAACTCTCGATAACTTAGTAATTTAGCAACTAAAGAGTTGCATAAAAGATCATTTTCTTGATCAATCCATCAAAACACTATCAAAATTAAAAAGCAAATGTTTTATTACAGATGCGATGCCAGCTACCAAGCCTTTCAGAAAGCTTTGCCACCAACACGCTCATTGACACCCCTCCTTTAGCCAGTCGTATAAAGCCTCTTCGCCAACAGCCAGAGAAAAAAAAGTGGGGAAGTCAACTTAAGCCATTGCCAGCCATATAATTGAGCTGTTCTTATGTTTTGCTGATTGCAATAAATAATGGGTAACTGTTTTGCTGCATATTTCTATTAAATTGCCTTGTTACAAATATTTTGCTGAGTATTTTAAGTATCTATTAGAGAGTAACATTAATAGACTCTAGGTAATTTGTCCTATTTAAAGTAACGATATCATGCTATAGTTCTTTCATAGGTATTTCCATTGACAACAATATTTTTAGTACATATGTAATAATGCTTAATATTATGAATTATTTCGTAATAAAAATAATACACATTCTGTATGCCCCTAATATTATCATTGTGAAAGAAATTCCAAAACGTCTCGTATTTTAGCAAAACAACGACGTATCCCTCGTCTTGTTTTCTTAAAATATTCTTACGTGGCCGCAATTTTATTGTGATTTTTTACGTATTTCAGTTGAGTAATAATAAGATTTTTTTTTACCTCAAACGTAATTGTATAACGTAACTTCACGCCTTTTTGTACCCAGCGTAGACAGCGGCTGTCAAAGCCTCGATTCGATGAATTGTAACGTCACGTTCGAAATGGAATAAGTGGCGAACCTATTGCCATTACATCGGGCACAAAGTTGTCAGTCATCTATATTTATCACACATAACTTCCGAGAAATTATTGGTGTGAGTCCCGGATTGAACTCACGACTTCTGAAGCAGAAGCAAGGAGTCTCGACCACTGTACCACCGAGACTATTAAACGTAGTTGTATAAATAGGCTTTTATCCTCTTTATATTGAGCGCTATCATAAAAGTGTCACAGTGCTGCCGCAAACGAGAATTTAGTGCGGCGTCGGCGTCGTGCAAATGACCCATCGATGATATAAATCCAACGCTCGAATCGATAGTTGACACGATAACGTTGATAATTCTCGATTACTCGTTTAATTTCTTCGAGTTGAATTCCAATTGTCATAAATATTATAATAATGAATGTGAAACGGAATTTTAACGAGTTTTCAATATTAAATATTTCAGTGCATCACGAAGATTGAAGTTGTGTTACCTTTTGTGCGATTATTTATGATTCTTCTTTTTTTTTTCTTCTTGGGCCATCAGCTTCCCGTACTTGTTTCTGTTTTGGGATAGGTCGAAGAGTTGTTTCACGCGGGCCACGGTAGCCACGATTCCTTCCGTCGTCCAGCACGCTGAAGCAGCATATATCTATTGTTCTGAAGAACGTGTCCCAGATATTTAATCTTGAGATTTTTAATATAACATACTTTTAATTTATTTAATAGAACATAGACATCTGCAATACCGTGAGGGGTTAATGTAGAAAAAGAGATGATGAGAAGATAAGGCATTGTTGGGCCTCCAGGAGCTTCAAAATCCAACGAAATTGAGTGAAGAAAGCAAGGCTAAGTCATGAAAATCAAAGAACAAGTAAGAGAGTTGTATACGATCACAATCTTACTGCGTTTCTGCCTATTACAGCTAACAGTGGTAGAGCCAAGCAGTTCGCTGGCTCAACCGGTGAAATACCACAACCTCTCAGACGATCGACGTAAAGTAGCTCATGCCGCGTTTCGTTCGGTGAGAGATGTACCCGGAGGCGAAGCTCCCTTCGCCATCCTTTCTCATCCTACTCCCTAAAAGGTCGACAACGCAACTGTAACACTATATGTGTTGCAGGTGTCCATGGGCGGCGCTAGTCACTTACCATGAGGAGACACTCCTCCTCGTTTGCCCTACTATCCCATAAAAAAGAACAAGCAAGAGAGTTGTATAGTAACTCAATCTCACCGTTTTTCTGCTTAATACAGCTTTTGTATATAACATACATAAAATAAATGGTTAAATATGAGTATAGCAGAATTATTGCATTGCACCAATAAATCTAGTATACATATATGTAGACCACACGCCGCTCGTGAATACATTGTTCCAACGTTATATAAACATCGGACCATAAACTGCAGTAATTTTAATGTGCATTTATAGTACTATTATTGTACGCGGATGGCAAATTACATACACTGCAAACTTTATATTTTCGATAATTATATGCAATACAGGTACCAATATACCCTAACCACAGACTAAAACTGTTTATTGCCCTTTATGTTGGCCTTTTTATATTTGAGTTAATGAAATAAAAAGGTAAAGAAGATGACTGGACTTTGATTACATTGTAAAATAATTAAACCTTCTTTAAATTATTGATGCAATATCCAGGTTCAAATTTCTGAAGTTAAAAGAAGTTTCTCGGCGGTCCACTTGTCAAGCACCTCGCTTCTGATTCAGAACTCGTGGTTTCGATTCCTGACTCATACCAACGATTTCTCGGAATTCTTTTCGGAAATTATCTGTGATAAATATCGATCACTGACATCTTTGTGCCCGGCGTATGGCAATAGGTTCGGCACCTACCATATGGGCCGTTTACGAATGTAACGATTCGGCGAGTCGAGGATTTAACAGCCGCTGCTTACACCTTTGGGTAGAAACAGGCATAAAATTACGTAACGTAAATTTAAACTTATAGCAATCACCTCTTACATTTCGTTCTTGTCTTATTTTAATAAGATTTATCCAAATAAGGTTATGATTCATTATATTTTTTCTGTTGTTCTGTTCTTTTCTAAGTTAACTCAGAAATTATATAATATTTAATCGTAATAGCGTCACGCAGTTTGCTGCACGAATGGGCTAAGTCGAAGGTGAAACATCACCACCTCTCTCAGAATATCGACGTAAAGTGGCTCAAACATGTTTCTTTCGGTGAGGGCAGTATCCGAAGTACACTCCATATCTTATCTCAAAGGCAGGTGTCATTGGAGGGCACCAGTCACTTACCACTAAGTGACCTATAAGTAAATTGATTTTAGAGTTATAGCAAATTCATTTCTAATTACGAAATGATCCGAATTATTCCGATTTATTAATTTGAGTGAGTGTTTGAGATGATAAATGTTAATATTGATAATTTTTGGTACTTTTATTAACAATCAAAAATGTTTCTTTACAAGCATTGTAGATTCCAAAGAATACATGCGACTCGAGCCCCGTAAGCATGGGGTCTCGCTTACCCTTGTTAATTCAATTCGGTACATGCCATCTGTCAGCCGAGCGGCTGAAGGGTTATCCAATTACAAGTGCCGTAGATATGTAAAATGTTTTAGCGTGACCCTTTGAATGCAATAGAAATTAGTGAGGCTTGAATATACTGTAGATTGAAAATTTTGTTACTTTTCGAATTTAAGTGTACATATCTATAAGTAGCGAGTATTATTGAAGTCGGTGTCGATAGTAAGCAACACCGAATTGAGATTTGTATTATTGTCTTTGACAACCGTGCGCGACATGCAACACAACAGATATCGTTACCTAGTCTGGCACCGACTTAAAACTAGTGATAATTGTAAATATTTTAATAGTTAAAGATGATTTTGCAAAAATATTACGTTTTGTATATTGTATATAGATAATTTAGGTCGTTATTTATCGCTTTTAGTTATGTAAATAGTGTCGTTTGTGTTTCTTGAAGTCGGATAAACGTTTTTTTAAGTTCTTTTGTTATATTTCTTAACTTTTTTTAAGTAATTTAAAATAAAGTACACACGAATTATTACTGCTATTACTATTATAACAGACTGTTATAACTAAAAAACCCTACATTGCGTCAAACAATTATCTCTCTGCAGCTGTTGACATTTATTGTCATTAAAAATATAGAATGTACAAAACCGATTAACGTTTTCAAGTAAATACATTATATTTCTACGCATAATTATCCACCGTCGAAGTTGAAGTAAACCCATCAAGGACCACCTTAAAACCAACATTGAAAAATCAATTATCCTTACTCTCATGACATCGTAATTGCATGCACTCATGGTACCTGACACAAATTGCAAGCAATTGCACCTGGCCATGTCGGCGCATCGCACAGCCTATTTACATTGCTCGCTAAAGATTAAATAGCAAATGTATGTAATAAAATTGTCGGCTATTCGACATGTTGGAAAACTTTTAGCTTTTTTTTTGTTTGTTGTTGTTGTTTTATTTTACCGAACACTTTGCGTCAAAGAATGTAAGGGGAATTGAGCGGGTTTGTGTGGTCAATCACCTCGTCTAGGAGTATGGGATTTTATTTATATGCTATACTGGGTGTTTCCTGTGACTTTGTGCGACTTAATCACACATGGTTTTGACATTTCTGAAGTTTCCGCTATGCGATCATGACAAATTTTTGTGCGGAAGTCTTACAGTATTTTTGTTAAAAGGTAGTTTTACCTTTCTCGTGTCTTTTTGTTATTTCGGCTTCTTAAAGAGTATAAGTTTATTAGAGGCGATATAATGTAACAACATCTTTATTATTAAACTGTATCTACTAAAGCTTCAATGGCCGGACGCCTCTATTCTGATTCAGAAGTCATAGGTTCTATTCCGGACTCACACCAATGATTTATTATTCTCAAAATTTATATGTGATAAATATCGATGGCTGAAAACTTACTGCCCTGTGTATGGCAATGGGTTGGCCACCTCTTCCATTTGGGACATAATGTAACGATTTGCAACATCTTCAGGTAAAAGAAGGCGTGAACGTATACCTGCCTAACTGTCTACCCCATACGAAATTAATTTACTCTCTAAGAGATAGAAACAAAGTTATAAAGTGAAAATAGATATATGTATATTCAAAAACGTAACCTTAATACAGTTTACCTTTAACGATTTACCATTAATCTCTCAGTCTTGGTGTCCAGTGGTCGAGCACCCGCTTCTAAATCTAGAGGTCGCGGGTTCGAATCCTCACACTGGCTCACACCAATGACTTTTCGAAGTTCTTTTCGGAAGTTATATGTGAAAAATATTGCTGACTGAAAACTTTGTGCCCGGTATGGCAATAGGTTCACCACCTATTCCATTTGGGACATAAACATAACGGCGAGACGATGGTTAACAGCGGCTACCTACACCTTCGGGTAGAAAAAGGCGTGAAGTTATGTTATGTGAATTGCCATTATTAATAATAATAAATAGTGATAAAATAAAATAACTTTATTACTTATAATACATACCTATTGCTTGTGATAATTTATAGAAATGTTTGTTCTTATAATGCGTGGCTAAAAGTTTTACGGGTGTGTAAAGTAAACGTACCTAATAACCGTCTCTAAGTAAATGGTTATTATTTTTATGATTTGACGTGTGGTCTTATCGTGCAGTAAAGGTTTTATCTACTATAAAACCTTTATAGGCGTAACTGAATAATTCAGTATCTTAGACTCTATCGTCTATGAATTAAAAATATATGTATTTGGTATGTATTAGACAGTATCACCTTTGCAGGAGTTATAATATATATAGAATCAATTATCAATCAGATCATTCAATCTCAATATTAGTGTGGAGTTTTATTTTCTGTAAGCGTTAGTGCTTTAGGGTTTAGGCAATGACTGTTTTGCTTCGATTCGCCGAATTATCACTCTACAAATAGATTATTGGCGGAATCTAATGCCACATACCAGACGAAATTCTGTCGGTCATCGATCGATAGGTGTACACATATTTATTATTTACTCACTTGCGCCAACATTTGAACCCGAGACTTCTTGATTCAAAACAGGCGTGTTCAATCACCAGATCAAATAATATGTATGTATGCTTATTTATTTCTAAGACTTTCGCGAATCTCACTCATTGACCAAAACAACTTTTAGGATTATATATATACAGAGATCATTTTCACGAGTGAAAATGATCTCTGTAAAGAGTTCGAAACGTCGGGAAATAAATATAAATAAATAATAAATAAACGCGATATAATCCTAAAAGTTGTTTTGGTCAATGTATGTATGCTCTCGGTAATTGTTATTTTTTTGAAATATAAATCATTACATAGTATAAAATAAAGTCACTTCTCGCTGTCGGTCACCTTATATCTTTGAAACTACGCAACGGATTTTGATGTGGTTTGAAAAAAAAACAATGTTACTGTAGTAAATCTTCTCAGAAAATGCCAATCAAAATCGAAAAATACTCGAATTCAGAAATTAATAACTTATTTGTTTGTTAATTATAGTCGTATATTTTGATTTGCAATTTTTTTATCAATGTAACGTGTAATCTTACGTTTGTCGATTAATTAAAGGGTAAATTTTAATAAATAGCTCAAAATTGTATGCCTATAATAATTAAAAAGAATCGGATTCGAGTTTTTTTTCGATTTTGATTTGCATTTTCTGAGAAGATTTAGTACAGTAACATTTTTTTTGTCACCATCGAAAAGTAGAGATTGCAAATAACAGAAAACATATCAACTTTTTGAAAAAAGCTGATATTTTGACGGGTGAATTTTCGATTGAAAATTAAAGTGCTTTTTCAATTGTAATTCAAAATAAGCTAAAAATAAATACAATGTTCTTAAACAAATAAATTACAGCGTACTTGGGACATAAGAAACGTAAACTTTCTTATGTCCCAAAGTATGTTTCTTATGTCCAAATCTTTCTTATGTGACAAAAGGCTTTTAACAAAATTTCGTGAAAAAAAAAATTGCAAGAGATAAAAATTTAAAACCAAAAACTTGGTTTTTTGATTTTTTTCACATAAATTTTTCGATTATGTGAAAAATAAGTCTTAGATCTCTTTATTACCTGCAATTTTGCAATTTGACTTTTTTCCATAGGATAGTTTTGTCGGAAATCGAGAAAAACCGTTTTTTACCTTTAAAAACTCACCCCCACCCCCTTCCCGACCTCCTTCCTGTAAATTATTTTTTATTTTATTTTTATAATATTCCTCTCCTTTTCTAATGGGTTTCATCCTAATATTATTTTTTTTAGTTTTAAAAATTATCTACCCTCGTCTATGATTACTTTTGAAGCGGAACAAAGTTCGCTGGGTCGGCTACATAATATAAGTAAATGAGATCAGTCTAATTCTTAATGATTCTTCGCTAGGCAGAATAATACCTGATAAGAGTTCAAAGCATCAGATAAATACCTTACAGGTATCAATAGACATTCAAGTAGCGTTTCAAAACATGTGGCATCATCCGAATGCATCCCATATATTGTCGTAATGCATGATAGTCAGGCTTTATAGCCACATCAGCAGGCTCTGCTACGTTGTGAGTTACTGACTCTGCTCGTGATGGGACTTTATGATGGGACTTTATCGCTGATATAAAAGGGACATTATTAAAATCAGTTATTTTCATATAACGATTTAGTATAATATAGTACTTCATTTTCAGCTTTTGTTTATTTGGTAATTTTATATAAATGTAGAAGAACAACAGCGTGAGCTGACAGAATAAGCTGTACTTTTATTTAGTTATTTTTATTAATCAAGGTTCCATTTATTATTCCATGACCAAATAGAACTTGTTCCAGAGAAAGGTGATGTTAGGAGACTCAAAAATAGACGCGCGTGCATGAACAGAGTTATGGTAGTCAACGAAACAAGTGAGGTGTGTAAGAATAGTGCCTTATGGCGCTATGTTCCCTCTGCATACCCCGCAAGGGATTTGGCGTGAATTTATGTATGTATGTAGGGTTCCATTTAAATAATTTCAAATATAAAATACACGACATTGTGTATATGAATCCTATACTTTTTTTACATGGACGAAGCCCCTGTCATATGCTATGTTGCTGGACTTTCAGGTAGATTTCAGAAAGAACTTTCTAGATATACGCAAGTTTATTGGTAGATACTTATTTTATGTTCTCTTCTAATGAAAAATAAATTTAATTGCATTAAAGGACCATAATACAATTAACAATGCAATAACCTTAAAGATCTGTTTTAATGTCGGCAAATAATTATTATCCTATCGTCGATGTAATGTTAGTTTTATAACTATTAATTAACATTTTTTGTTTTATCCCTTCATCATAATATAAAAAAGTCATTTTTCTACCTTATAGTAATTATTTTTATTGTAAAGTAAAAGTTGACAGCGCCTGTTAAGTCGAAACACAGAGCTACCAAAAAAAATCGATTCCACTACTTCAAGATTCAGAAGCGGAAAACTCGATCACTGGATCTCCGGGATATAGATATGAGTATTATGTATGATATGTATGTATTATATTTATTTAAGTAGTATGTAAGTTTTTTTGACATTGTAGGTATGTGTATTTATTAAATATTACATTTTTTATTATGATACTATTGTGTTTATAATGATATAAATATAAAATATTCAGCATTACCCGTCTTTCAAGCATCTATGTCCTTCCAAAAGGTTGTCTGGAAGAGATTGTTTTCAGCGTTAAGGCCACCTTTTGTACATAGCTAAAAGACTTATCTATATCGTATTTTAAATTTGATTTATTGTTAATTGTGCAAATGAAGAGCTATCTATCTATCTAGTTTTTTTTTGTTTATTAATTGAAAACATACTTTGTGGTCAAATGATATCGTTATATGTCGACCACAGCATCAAAGTTAGGCAGTAACCAAATTAATTTTAACTCTTGTGGTCGACTACAGCGTTTGCAAACGCTAACTCTTATCACGAGAAATCGTTTTTTTTTTTTAAATAATATGATATGAATATGTGTCAATACTTTTATATCGCGAAAATAATGATAAATAAGAATGTGGAACATTATAGTGCATGCATTATAGTCATGCATTTCGCTGCATGAATGGGCGGACTCACCTGATGAAATACCAGAACCTCTCAGAATATCGACGTAAAGTAGTAATGCCGCGTTTTGCTCAGTAATAGAAGAGGCCCCGAGGCCCACCCCCCTTCCCCATCCTTTCCTATGCCACTTCCTTAAAGGCCAGCAATGCCACTGTAACCATTATATGCCGCAAGTTTCCATGGGCGGCGCTAATCACTTACCATCAGGTGATCCGGCTGCCTGTTTGCACTCCTATCCCATAAAAAAATATGACAAGAGAAAGACTTAATTTAAAGATAAGAAATAATGGATGAATTGTGTGCAATATGATATGCATATTAACATAACTTCACGCCTTTTTCTACCCGAAGGTGTAGGCAGCAGCTGTTAAGCCTCGTCTCGCCGTTATGTTTACGTCCCAAATGGAATAGGTGGCGAACCTATTCCCATACCGGGCACAAAGTTGTCAGTCATCGATATTTATCACACGTAACTTCCGAAAATTTCGAAAAGTCATTGGTGTGTGCCAGGATTTGAACCCACTAGTTCTTGAATCAGAAGCAGGGTGCTAGCCACTGCGCCACTAAGACTTGACGATATGACTAATCATAAGAACGGTCTTAGTGGAGAAGACGCGAGCTACTACTAATTGTAACTCTTGACTTGGCATCCTTTAGGGTAAAATTTCACCATTAACTCTAATCGTTTAAAACGTACCGGTTTGTCCCATAATATTTCATTACATCAAAATTAGGTATTAAATAGTATCATAAGGTAACAAATTTTAACATAATATGCAAAAAACTGCATAATTTGTTAGGGATTCGTCATGCAAGATGCCGCTTTAATAAAAAATAATAAAATTATCTGACATTTTAAATATAATTGCACTGTCATTAACAGTAAATTGATTTTCACGTTATCGCACAAAAACAATTTTTCGTTTATAATATTTATGTACGCAAGCTAATTTACTGAAAGCAGCATAAGAGCTTTGATAACTAATAACACCAATTACAAAATATCCCATTATATTCACTTGCAATAAACTGCCGTGATTGCGGCTTGGGTCACCATCTTGTTCCAAGTAGCCCGTCATGTACTCATTGCGGGTAGAGATACTTCTCTACCCGCAAGAAAATTATCTTGTAACCGCAGTAAGCTCTACTGCAGCCTTGTTGTGACGAGGACAAATTACATATTTTCTCTTTTTTATTTTGACTAGATAGATTTGCAAGAGGCCGTGCATATAAAATTGCACTTTTTTTTCATTTACACATTGTAATAAAAAGTGGTCGCACCAGCCAGTTTAATTTATAAATACAATCTTAAAAATTTATTAGGTTGGATTGTTTCTTTTAAAAACTTCACTTCAATGAAAATTACTATTAAAATAACATTTGCTGTTGTTTCAGCAGAATCTTCCTCTGTTGCGCCCAGAGGATTGGCATTGGTATTAATTAGCGTGGTAATGCGGCCAGTCTTCTGAGCACGCTGCCAGTAGACCGAAGTGCGGGAAAATTTGATTTCAGCTAGTTTTTTAATTGTAAATAATGTAATTATTGTAAATAAACATTTGAGTTGAATTTACTTGATAATTTACTTTATTCATTGTAACAAAATATACAATAAACAAGAATGTTATGGAGTAATTTACCATGGATATTTTTTTCTTATTAATGATTCTAATCTTCCTAGTAGTGGGATAAATGTATTTTATAGTATTTTCCGTACATAAATCTCAACTACAAGATATTTTGCTGAGTTGTTAAGACATGAATACATGACACAAATAACATTTCGCCTCCGATTAACACTTGATAAATAATTCATAAAAAAATAACCTGATAATTTACATCTATATTGATTTATTATCACCAAATATCACTCACTCAAATACAGCGACTGTGAAATATCTGCGGGTAAACACAAATATTTGTGATATAAAATAAATCGTAGAACTCAAATTCCGATACATATCACATTCAAACAATCTGAACGAGTGTGGAGCCCGATGCGTTCTCTCACTCTCTTTGAAATATTACTGCTGGAATCGACGCGACAGTTTGTCGGCGTCCTTATTTATAACGTGCGAACGTTTCATTTGATATAAAGAATTAAAATAACGCCTACCGCACACTAAGGACCTGTGACATATGATCATATCGATATGTCTGTCAGACGTAATTAATTTTTAGACTTATATATATTTTGGGACATCACTTTATAGGAAGTCAAGTGAATTTGAATATATTATAGTTGTTAGTTTATTAATGATATACTCGTTTAGAGGAGTTTCTTTTTTTTCTTTTTGTGGATAGAACACCATTAGTGTAATAGTTATATCTAAGACTGTGTGTGGTTAATTACGTAAAAATATCGTTCGACAGTTCAAAAGTTTGTTAGGTGTGTGTTAATAATTATATTTTTATGTATATTTCCCATATATGAGAATATTTTCGTGCCATGTAATTAAAAAAAATATCTAATTTTGGTTTGTGTTCTTTGATCTTTGAGCTCTTTGACTATTTAGGCCAAAATTGCAAAATTTAATTGAATATTGTTTTAACAAAGTTTTGGCTGGCAAAGCTATGATACTAATCTATGCTATGAAACAAATGCGCAAGTTTGTAAGGATTTTGTTACTATTCCACACAAAAACTACGAAACAGGATTTGATGAAACTTTGCTGTAACATAGCATAAAGATCAGAATAACAGATAGTATCAATTTAAAAAAACCCCGTCAGGTTTGAGTAATTTAGCACAATATTAGCAAAGGATATATCAGAAAAGTCCCTAATAGATATCTTAGCGGGCGCATCTTGAATCTCCAATGGTGGGGCATACGAGATCAAGTAATAGGTATGAAGATGAAAACGTATCTTGAAATTTAATTTAAAAGTTTTCTGCTACCATATGACATTTTTTTAGAAACTAGTATCATTATACATACATAACTTCACGACAAATCCCTTACTGGGTAGGCAGAGAAAACAGAGTGCCATAAGGCACGATTTTCACACTCTTCCTTAACTTTCATGACTCTTTTCATATACGCGCGTCGATTTTTAAGACCTCTAACATCACCTTCCTCCAGAACAAACCAATTAGCATTAATTAAACTGAAATATTCTTTTATACACATATTTTACATGCCATAATTTTATATATATTTACATTTTAAGCACAATAGATCAATATTACTTGTATTTAACAATGTATGCGCTGACTTTTGCTTTGAGTCACTACAGTTGGTGGGAGCTAAGAGAATAAAATTAATTAATCAATCGGGAACATTGTTCATAGCTTTTTGTACTACACAAAGGACTTTCACAATGCTGAATGTTGAACAAAAGACTCACCTCAAGAATATCATACTAAATTTAGAACTACTACTTTAGAACTTTATCGATAATATAAAAAAAAATAGGTAGAAACCTACTTTAAGGAACAGTCAGTTAACACTATTAAAAGTTAATTATAAAAAGGGGATTTCACCTGTGACAGATCTGGTAAAGATGTCTTTCATTTATTTGTAACCTCAAGACTTTTTCTGCTAGAAGGTATAGGCAGACGCTGTTATGCCTCGACTCATTGTTTGTTATTACAAGCAGTTCAAAAATAACATAAAACAAAATTTTATGATTTATTCAACCATTTTTTTTTGTGTACCCAAATGACAATCGCTTAGCTTATTGCCAGCCAGTTGAGCATATATAATACAGTATATAATAAATAATATTCAATATTGTCATTGCAAACAAAATACAGATCCGATATCAGTTTCCATAATCCATATTTATACCTCGTTGGGAATATAAAATGAAATATCAATTTCACTTCAAAAGTACATCATTCCACCGCTTATTTACAGCAATAAAATCTTATAACTCTTAAACAAATACAACAAACGGACCGTAAAGACAGTTAACATACTCGTTTCACCCTTTGTATAAATTTTATATGACGCATAAATTTTTAAACTGAATAATATCATTGTCGCACAGTTTTAAAACTATGTATATTCATAACATTGAAACAACTTTTTAAGGATTATATGGAACAAAAAGATGGTAGTCGTTCAGAAGCTATTTTATTAATGAAAATAGCTTCTGAACGACTACCATCTTTTTGTTCATTACTCGTGAAAATAATCTCTGTAAAGAGTTCGAAACATCGGGAAATAAATAGAAAATAAGTTCTAAATAAACGCGAATGTGATTCGCGAAAATCTAAGAAATAAACTATGTATCTTCTTTAATATTTTATTGAATTTTGAATTTAATGATGCCTGATAAATTTATTTACTCTAGTAGACTTGAACTTGTGATAATATTTAACTAACTTTAATTAAAAAAGATAACTTGATGATTCACTTAATTAGTGACTTAAACCATAGATGGCATTATATCTATGTTTTAGATGATTTTGGTTAATAATTTAGGTTATTTTGATTTTTTATCAGATTGGGCAACCGGATCACCTGATGATAAGCAACTTGCGCCTGGCCATGGACACCCGCATCATAGTCACAACAGCAGTCGTGTTGCCGGCTTTTAGGATAAAAGGTTTTAAAGTGGGATGGGACCATGCTGCAAGGAGTAGTTGGTCCTCTTGTCTCTCATTGAACAAAGCGCTGTATGAGCTACTTTACGTCGATATTTTGAGAGGTAGAAGTATTACAACAGTTCAGTCGCTCCATTCATGCAGCAAACTGGGTGGCTCTACCACTCTTAATAATATCTGAGTTAGGCGAAATGATGAATAATGATCTTGGCTGTGTCGTTATTTGCTTTAAACCAACTTTGATGTTTTCCTTGCTGTATGGTGTCTATGGATAGCTTCACTCCAATGCTCTGTCACAATTAATTACCTCATCCAACATGCATGACAATCTAATAGCGGTGATCTAGCTGTGACCCGCTTTCCGCTTTCTCTATCACGAAGTCCTGACTGAGAGGGCCGTGGAGCCACTAACAACGCGATTTTGATTTATAATACTTGCTAGCTGACCACGCCTATTTCGAACCATTTCGTACCACCATTCACCATATTCAACACTCTTAACACTAAAAATCAGTACTCTGCTACTATTGGTCGTAGCTTGGAATTATAATAGTGTAAAGCCATTTTCAATAAATAACCTATCCAACACATAATAAATATTTTGTCAATTTGAACTAGCAGTTACTCAAATTAACGCCTTCAAACAAACAAACACCTCAGCCTTTTATTATTATAGATTTATAATGAAAAAAAAATAGCGCGTGGAGTCCCTCCGCGCAAAAGAAGTAAAACTTTCTAATATAGACTGATAATATGACTACTGAATGTAAAGAGAGCACATCTTACTTACATTACGATGGGCCAGTCGGTAGTTTCCCCCATTTGACAAACCTACCGACAGTGGTAACTTGTATTGTGGTATTGGATTAAGAATTAAGTCGCATTATTTTTCGAGTTGTCCTTTCATTTGATACCCATATTATAAAAATGCATTTAAAATATGAAATCCGCAATATTGGATTTAGAGTGATCTCATATTATTTTACGAGTTACTATCAAATAGCCCTTTCATTGGATACCCATATTGTAGAAAAGCATTAAAAATATATCCGAGTGAGAGTTGGGGTATTTACTGGTCGAGTCGGCCCATTCATCCAGCAAACTACGTGGCTCTACCATTACTTTTATCATCTAAACTTAGCGTTTATACAAAATTACAGCTCAATCGGTTGAAAGATATCTACTTCAAAATTGAGTTCTTAGATTCACCCAAACACACATAATATTATACTTATATACATACAGACAAACAATGCAAAATAAAAATAAATTTAAAATAAACTAAAATTTTACATAAATAAAAGCCTTTTAAAATAGAAAAAGAAGCACATAGTTTTTCTTTAAAAATTTCAAGTATCAACTTATAGACACATTAAGTACAATTT
The DNA here is from genome assembly GCA_905147225.2 of Euproctis similis. NCBI lineage: Eukaryota > Metazoa > Arthropoda > Insecta > Lepidoptera > Erebidae > Euproctis > Euproctis similis. Next base: position 14,651,284 of record LR990105.1, read on the forward strand.
GTAATAGGTAGACATATTTTCGATGTCAAAAAAATATAGAACTCTCACGTTAATAAAACAGACTGCGGACAGATGGCGCCGCATTCCAGTTGATATTCAACGTTGCTTATTTGCAAGAAAACTTATTTTTTATGGCCAATCAAATATTATGCTTTCCGATTCGTGTTCTAATTTTGTTTTGAAATAAACGCTGATTCTATTGCCTCTCTGTGAGGTCGTGAGTTGAACTTAATTGGGCCCTGGCCGGGTGACACGGAAAGCAGATGCATCGCTTGGTTGTATGAAACACATAAATTTTGACTCGAGAATCGAATCCCTTGGCGTTTTGTTCTATAATATTGCAACTGTATATCATAGTGACACTGTATAACTTTAAATCAAATGTTTGTTAAGCATTTATTGACGAGGAAAGGCTTATAATAATATGTGATTTATGACAACATACAAATATAGAAATTTATTGTTCTGTAGAATTAATCTCGGTGGCCCAGTGGTCGGGCACACGGTTTCTAATCCAGAGGTCCGGGTTCGATTCCCGACACTGGCTCACACCAATGACTTTTCAAATTTATAGATGGGGCCAACGAGCTTGCTGGTCACCTGATGGAAAGCAATCACTGCCGCCCATGGCGTCTGCAATACCGGGAGCATCATATCAGCGTTGCCACCTTTCAGATGTGAATAGGCTCGTTTCTTGAAGGTTCCTAGGTCGTAGCGGTCCGGAAATACCGTTGTTTTCGGAAGTTATGTGTGATAAATATCGATGACTGAAAAACTTTGTGCCCGGTATGGCAATAGGTTAGCCACTTGGGACGTAAACATAGCGGCGAGACGAGGCTTAACAGCCGCTGCCTACACCTTAGGGTAACTAAAAGCGTGAAGTTATGTTATGTTATGTAGAATTAATAATAATTATAAAAAAATAATGGTACAGTACTAAACTTTTGATTTAATTTCTTTTTGTTAGAATTTGCCATTCATACTTTCATAATATTTTGAGTAGAGATTTGATAAGGTTATCATATATATTTCAAAATGACTGTAATATATGAAAATCATAACTATGTCTCAGATTTTTTTTTAATTTTTTGTTTATTTTTGTTGCTTACTGCATAAGCTATTTACGACCTTAGCATTGATTTACAGTTTAACTAATTTCGTCAAAATCTTCTTTCTATAATATTTTTGTCCTAGTAATTTACAAGGCATCCGCACTTATATTATACAAACTCCGAGAGAAAGTTCAAGCAAATTGCTTGCGAAAATTAACTTGATTGCTTTCGCAGTCGAGCTTTCTAACAATATCGCAACCCGTTCAACGAATTCCCGTTAAAAAGATTGACACACGCAATTATATATATTTTTTATCATTAAAATATAAGTATAAGATTTTGACGGGTACAGCTAATCAATACGTATGCTACAAAAAATATTAATGTTATTACAGTCAAAATATTTTCATAATTGAAATCATCTATCTCTGATCTCCGTCTTAAAAATTACAATTATTTAAGCGTTATAAAATTTGTCGGGTAGCGAAAAATCATCCGCAGTGTGTACATGGGATTTAGCATTTCACTTGATAAATATTAATATTAACATAAACAAAGATAATTAATACGATTACATGACTTGTAATTAGCTTATTTTGCTAAAAATATTAAATAAAATTTCCGATTCAGTAGTATCCAGTTTTTTTTATTCTTGTGTAAGATACTATTAGAAAGATAGATCACGTGCTATTCAATTAAATGGTCCGTAATATATCTAAATTAAAACTAATTAAAAGTGCTAACAATTTTGCCCATTAAAAATACTTATCCAAATACAATGCCAATCATTGACACAAAACTTTTGAAGACTTACAAAGTTATCACATCATTAGTATGATATAGACATCTAGCGGCTATTGAAAATACTTACGTTTGAGTATGTTCAGTAAAGATGGCGCTATATATCTTGTGCAGGTTGTTAAATATTTTAAGTGGGTTTGTTGCCTACTTAAGTTTAATAACGCGTTTACACAATTTTGTAATATTCAATACAACAAACTAATTGTAATTAATTTTAATAATTTTCATAATATAAGAAATATTAAAATTTCACATACCACTTACATGCTAGGATATTATCACGGAACCAAGAAATAAATTAAATTACGTCTCCACCTAAAACAGTGTGCTGAACCACTAATTAGTGGTTCAGCACACCGCTTTACATTTCACGGTCTCGAGTTTGAAATCAAATACACACCGAAGACTTTTTTGAAAGTCTTTTCGATAGTTATGTGTGATTTTCACAACTTTGACAAATTTGTGGTCTCGACGAATAATTTTGGTATTATGCTTCCAGTATATGTATCAAATAACAGTGATTTGTATGAGTTTGTAATAAACATAAAAATCAAGCTCTACTTAATTACTCCAAGCTGACAAATGTCGTCTGAGCTGTGGATCTTAGAGTGTGAGATCATAATCTTCGTGCTGTGGCAATATATAAGTATACACTTAAAAAAAAATTTCCCCTGTTCTTGTATTTGATTCTAAACAAAGTAGAAATAATGCTAAAGTTTAAAATACATTAATGTTTTTTTAAAATTTTAGACACAATACACACGGCGCCATCTAGTTCTAAGTTAAGAAACTAAATACTTGTGTAATGTGTTGTGGAAACTAGAGTACATAGTTATGTACTTTTTCTAATATTTAATAATATTAATAGATATTGAATATTAAATTTTAAGATTCTTTACTTGAGAATATTTGATAAAAGTGGACAATGGTGGTACTGTATTTACTTAGCATCAAAGAACATTAATTTGTACATAAGCACAAGTTATTAATATAATCTTTATAGCAAATACCATCCATTGAGTATTATTTATTAATAATTACCTTAACTCACTGGGCTCGATTGATAGCATATTGATTCATATTGGTATCTATAAAAGTCTATAAAACAACACAGATCAGTTGTAGTTGGAGAGCTCTGAATCCCAAATTGTAATATAACTGATGCCACCACAAAGGGCTCAGGTTACTTCTCCAACCCACTTATCCTGTGGTCACGTCTTGTTAGTTCTAGACTTATGTGTACTGATACTTAGGATTCAGAGGTCGTGGTTCGAATCCTGACACTGGCTCACACTAATAACTTTTCGAAATTGTTTTCGGATAGTTATGTCTGATAAATATCGATGACTGAAAACTTTGTGCCCGGCATGGCAATAAGTTCGCCACCTATTCCATTTGGGACGTAAACATAACGGCGAGACGAGGCTTAACAGCCGCTGCCTACACCCTCGGATAACAATGGCGTGAAGTTATGTTATGTGATACTTAGGGTCGTTTCCAGACTAAACTTACGAAAAAAAATACAATTTATGAACTGGTCCCTGGTTTGTTAAAAGTTGGCCATGTGGTATGGCCAATCGATTTGAAATTTAAATTAAAAAAAAAAACTTTAAAAAAAAAGTTAAACCGACTTCTAGAAATGTAAACCACAAAGTTATTGTCACTCTTTATTGAAGTCGGTGCAAAACAATAGAGTATGTTACCTGAGCTTGCACCGACTCCAAAAATAAGTGAGTTATAGATTACTTTCTTTTAGATTTTCTATTATTTTTCTTTTAGAAAGTAATCTTTACGTTTGTATATTGTATTAAGTATACAAATTAGTAAGTTTCGTTATTTATCGCTTTTTAGTTATAAAGGTACTGTTTTCATTTACTTAAAAATTTTGTGGTTTACGTTTCTCGAAGTCGGTTTAACTTTTTTTTAAAGTAATTTTTTTCACGAGTTTTAGTGATATTAATGAGTTGTGATCTTCAATAGAAGTTAGTTCATTTACATGGCTTTCAGTTTATTAAATATAATATCACTTATTAAAAGTCCGTTTGTTAAATGGTTAATATATTTAGGGAGCTATAATTGCCATAAATAGGTATTTAGATAAAAGAGTATGAAAATACCTGCTAAGTATTTATATTTTTGTAATTATCATGGGTAGACCCAATAACACTGCAGCCCGAATGAAGACCAATCGTAGACTTGAAAGTATTTTACAGTATTGTGTCCTAACTCCTAACCGTTTAAGAGTTCCGTAGCTTCATCATCAGCACAGCAGTATCAGATATGGATTTACATTTACATTTTACACCACTAAACAGTTTCCATCGACTAAATGCGGGACTGTCTCCCAACTCCTAACCATTAAGAAGTCAGACGTATATTCAAGTATACCTCACAAGCAACACGTTAGCCCTACATACTACCAAGTAGTTTCTATCGAAAAATTGCAGTGCTGTCTTCAAACTCCTAACCGTTGAGGAGTTTGGTGGCTTCTTCATCAGCACAGCAGTATCAGATGTTGACACCATAAAGAATGTCCCTACGACATCACTACTACGTAACAAAAATACCGTACTCGCATACAATTTTCGGAGATTGCCTTCGATTTCTCTTGGTTCCCATAACCAGATTCCATCTCGAAAGTAAACCCTACCGATCAAAAAAAAATTTTGAAATCCGTCCATAATTGATGAAAATATCGGTGAACAGACATAAAAAAAATATACATACAGACGAATTGAGAACCTCCTCCTTTTTTCGAAGTCGGATAATAAATGTAGCCTCTCCAAAGTTAAACCGAAAAGTTAAATGTTAAGCATATGTGTTAAATCGGTAAATATTATACAAATAGGTTTGTTTTTGTGGCCTCCATTGTTTTAACTGGCATTTATCATGATAACATTAAAACAACTTCTTATGGATTATATCGCGTCTATTTAGAACTAATTTTTATTTAATTCCCGAAGTTCGCGAAAAGCTAAGAAATAAATATTTATCATGATGATTAAAAGACGCTAACAAAATTTTGTTAGCGTCTTTAATTAAATTTTATTACTTTTTATTTTATTATTACACATTAAATAAAAATTAGTTCTAAATAGACGCGACCATAAAATTTATTGACCTAAGTACCTATCCACATACGCTAGTAGTTTCTTTTGATTAAACTATTAGAACTTGCAATAGAAAAAAAAGTCACTTACACTTTAAATTTTTGACTGCTCTGAAAATACAGTTAATTTCACAAACGATATACCCAACATTTAAATTTGATAATTAACTTCCATGTACCCCACTTGTCACAATGGGACTATCTTAATTTAAAAGCTCAAAATGTGGCACATTAAAATAACTGTCGCACTGTTGGGTCCTTAAATATAATGTACTCTTAAAAATATGTCAATTAACCACTTACTACTTGAGTAGTAACAACAAATTATTTTTTTAAAATGAGACATTTAAGATAACTATTATATGTATTGACACTATTTTGAACCTGAAGTTAGGTTTGAATATATAAATATTTTTAATGACATAAGATCTGCTTATATTTATGTGATGACTGCGATAAGACTAGTTGTAAAATACATATAATCGGTTATTAACTGCAATATTTGATTGATTGAATGAAGATTTTCTCCTGATTTTGATTATTGTATATATAAAAGATTATTTTAAAGAAATATAAGTAGCGGCACCTACTTATATTTCTTTAAAATAATCTTTCTTAAAAGTCTTCTTTAAAGTAATGTTTCTTTTAATAGTATATGCGACAACATGCCTTTTTAAATGTATATATATATATCTTCATATTTTTTCTGCCTTTATCTCACTCTAAGAGGGGTCGGCACAACAAGTCGTCCTTTCAAAGTATCCATATTTTCAAAAAAATTGGCTGTGTTATACGACCGGCCGCCAGCATAATGTCAACCCTTCTTGGGAATATTTTCGTTGTTGGCATCCCAACAACGAAAATATTCCCAAGAAGGGTACCATCGTAAGAAGTGGGATATGGAGAGGAAGGGGTCTGGCTTCTGGATACCTCTCTCATCTAGCAAAACGCGGCATTTGTCAATTTACACCGATCTTCTAAGCGGCATCTTTATGTATCTTAAATCTAAAGAATGTAGCGAAGCCTGATACTAAAATTTAAGTGTCCTGAAAGTAGTTTAAACTCCTAAATATCAATGAATTTTGTTATCACTAGTATTACATACCTGAAGTAATCAGCGAGATATTTGGCGTTGAGTCACATGTAAATGGCGGTATACTCTTGATAATAGTAATGGCTTCGTTAATTGTTTAAACCACATAATCGTTTACCTTAGTTTTAGTTGGTATATCTAATCAACTGTAAAGAGCATTGCACTTAAACAATAAAGTACCATATATCTTCACGCCGATTCCCTTGGGGAGTTGGCAAAAAGAATTATATAACCCACGAGTTGTGTTAAATACTAAGCTTGTTTGACATTTTTCTTGTAATCTCCTCGGTCATTAAACAATATGATATGTATTATTTAAAAAAAATAAAACCAGTGCTATCCGTCAGCCTTTTGCACATTTATGGTAGAAAAATACCAAAGTGCCAGTATGTAATTACTATATAAGAATCGTTTATTTTTGTTCCCGTTTTATTTCACTTAGGTAATATCCGATTAATTGTTTGATTTACGCTGAATTTGAATTCTTACGGCATCTCGGTGTTTTGGAGGTCACGAACCTTGCTTCTGAATTAACACATCTTGGGTTCGAACTTTTCAGAAGTCTATGCACTTTAACTGACAAGATTGTGCTCAGTTTATGGCTATATATTTTTGGAGTGACTTAGTTGCGAGGGCGAGCATTTGAAACAGAAACCTTTTTCTACATAAAAAATAAATGTAAGCGATGACTTTTTTATGATTTTAGATACGGCTATGTAACAAATTATGATGATTCCAGCAAATGAAACTCAATAAGTCATCCGGTGTAGAGTTTCGTACAATAATGAAGGCATCTTTGATTTTTATTACAAACGTGTACATAAGTCATCATTTGGTAACCGGTAATAATTCTTAAGAGCAGTTATTACGAGCTTCGCGTCATCGTAAAGGTGTTACGTCTAAGAGTCCGTTACAAATACAAACATTGTAATAAAATTTGAGTAGGAAAAAATGTCGTCTAGGAGGTCTGTACCCCGAGTACCGGATTACCGGATGATTCAAAACCGGGTACCGGGTTTTGAATCAATAAGTGGTCAAATTCTGGATCACACCATTGACTTTTCGGAAGAAAAAAAATGTACCAATGAATTTTATCTTAAGATATGCCATAAGGGTTTCTGAATTTGCGCGTTTTAAGTTTTTCTAGTAGTAAGGATTGAAAAAGGAATTCTTAGATGGTTTGAACATGTAGAAAGGATGGATGAAAGAAGTTGACAAAGTGATTATATGTTGCAAGTGTGAAAGAGTGGCTACAACCAACTAGCATGTATGAAAGCAATAATAGTAGAGTAGCAAGCTAGAGATGACAGGACCAAAGCAAATGGAAAGACTCGGCCTCCTCCACCCCATAGAAAAAAGGTATGATTGTACATACATACATTAATTTGTGTATGTTATTATTGTCGAAAAGAAAAAAAAGTTTTAATAAAGTAACAGTTAAATTATGATCAAAATTACTGCAATACCAGCCTTATGATTTTAACCGCAACCGTTTCGTCAATTTATCGACAGTTGGTACAATTGGAGCTGACAAATTAATAGTGAGGCTTCACAACCGGCAACCGACTAATAATCGTACTTCAACTATGTAATGGCGTGAAAATTTGAACTGAAATGTTCCGACAATTATTTGCATTGAATTTGATGATTTGTTTATAGGATGAAACATGTATGCATAAATAAACGTTTTGATTAATAAATTATATCAATTTCTTGTTGTTTCTTCGCAATGGTTTCTACTACAATGTAATGCCTATTACGCCAAGACTCGTCTAATTTATTTTTAAGTCTCGTATAGAATGAGTAGCAGAACCTATTACCATAGAATCAACATACTGTTGGCAGTCATTGATATTTATCTGACATATTTTACGAAAAGTCATTGGTGTAAGCAAGGGTTTGATCCCGCGGCTTAATTCAGATGCATAGAATAACACTTTAAAAGCCGGAAACGCAACTGTTACACTATTTATGTTGCAAGTGTCCGTGGGGGGCGTTAGTGACTTAACATGAACTTACAATACCTTAATAGTAAGTAGATATTAAATGCAACACTAAAATACCTAATTATTTATTGTACAAATGGTATATTGATGAATCTTTATTAGATTGTTTGTACTGATGGGGTAATAACATAACCGAAAAAAAATATTCCCTAAGTATCAAGGGACAGCTTCCCCTCAGTTCAACTTGATTTTTGGGGAAATCTGTTTTCTATAGATATTTCATTATACCCCGTAATTGTATTATATTGTTCGGTTGTTATGATGGGTGATCAATTTTATTCTCATTTTGTCACCAATAAATATGAATGCTGCAAAAGTATACTGTATAATATCACTGCACATATATTTAATTTCGAATAATTTAATTATTAATAAATTAATTCATTATAATTGACTAATACAATAAGAAATAAATCAATAATAAATTTATAGTAGTAAAATTTTATGGTATTATATAATAAAATAATTATGAATTTAAAAACAAAAATCATATAACTAACCTGATATCCACCTACTTTTTGCAAGTCCTTTTAAGAGCTGACCTGGGCCCGGCCTGTGAGCTACTCCAGCCTTATTAAAAACACACCTAACTAAAAACTACTACTTATCAATTGCACATATTGTTTATGAATTAGGTTGACTGAATGTTTTTAACTAGCTATACAAAATCGTATCAAAAGAAGAATAAAGCGCATGTGATCAATGTAAAGTTACAATGAGTCCAAAAGAGTTCGGCAACCGTTTAAGTCAGCCCATATGAAAATGACGATGGGCCTAGCCAAGCTAGCGCAAACCTTGTTCAAGCTTGGCTCAATGTTGCATACTAGTACGAGCCCAACAGTTTTTTAAGGTCTGGGATGATTACTAAGTCTTGGTTTACAGCAGTGAGCCAAGGTTGGCCCAAGCTCAGCCCAACATCGAATAGTCGAGGCTCAGTTGAAAAGTGTTGGCCCAAATTTGGGCAGTATATTTGTCACACATGTAAATATATTCAATACAGTCTACTAAAGATTTGTATATTAAAATTATTTCGTGAAACAAACTTAATATTCTATTCGATAAACCCGTATAACTTCATCATAACATTGCTGAACTAACATAATGTTCAGGGAAACATAATATCCTTCGGCATAATTCATTTCTTATAACCTATTACGGCCTTTGTAGACGCTATAGTCGCTTATTAATACGGGTCATGTGGTATCAAGTGCCAAATTGGAATGTCTCCAAGTGGGGTCTCCATCGAATTTGGCAAGACCTCGGATACCGCCAGCTGTCACTGCCATACACATACATACCTGCAAAAGTTTTCAGTTATCGTCCATAATCTTATGGTGAAAATGTATTTTGTATGAGTTCCGGAACTGCTCAAATAGTTTCTATCGATAACTTCCTTTTGTTATTTATTTTGAATAATGTGAGATTATTGTAAAAAAAATTATAGTTTTAGCTTTTTGGGATAAATTGGTATTAATGGTAACAAAAGTAAGTAAATATTTGTTTTAACATACTTCCAGTAAATTTGGATGGATCTAGTCTGAAATAATTAATTAAAAGTATCTGCATTCCCAAATACTATTTAATACTATTGAGTATTGAAACGACTTCCAGCGTAATGCTGCCGCCAAAAAATATTCATTATTATAAGCAAAAAAATATATAAGCTATAATATAAGCGTATAAAAACATAAATATTTACTCCTTAAGTAAAGTTTGCCATCTCATGTCGTAAAGAACATTATATAATTTGCATAAGAAGTTTGAATGGGCAGGGATGAAAGCCCTGTGTCGCGTTTGGCATGTGAATCGCCTTTTTATATAAGTTAATATTGACTCTTTTACTTTTCGACACCAGTGTTCATGCTGTCTTTAATATATATATACTTATATATATATGTATATAAGAATTTATAGTAATCTTCTGTATCATTTTTTTATTATTTATAAAACATATAAAATATTTTTTTTTAATATTGCTGTCATTTTATTGTTGTGAAAAACTAAAGCTAAGAACTATAAGACAATAGTCTTAATTCTATAGTTATATAACATAACAATACTTCACGCCTTTTTCTACCCGAATATGTGGGCAGCGGTTGCCTTGACTGGACGTTATGTTTAGATATATCCCAATGGAATAGGTGGCAAACCTTCATATCCGTATATATATCTAAAGGGAATATAAAGATATTGTATGGAAAGATATATTCTTCAGGCTGGTCTTTGTTTTTAAGATCAGTTTTTAATAACATAAAAACAGAGATCGTTGAGGAAAAAAAAGCAGAAAATTAGAAATAACCGAGTTCACCCCCTTGATCATCGGTACGGAACCGAATAATCACGAAGCGAATAATAATAGGAGGATATTCCCAATGTTTATGACGTCATTCGGCGGCGCCATAGCTGCAATTTAACGCGTCATTCAACTGACGATTCACGATCAAGATAAACAATGTTCTTTGTAATATTGGGAAGAAAATTTCTTTGAAAAGAACCAATTTTAAAGCGTGTGTGAGATTAGAAATTCTTTTTATAATATATACAGGCAGTTATGTAGATAATGATAAAAAATTGCTGAGACTTCAGTGAGTTACTCATACCATGAACGTTACTATTAAAGATATGTAGGTCATTTGATTTAATGTAAATATAAATTCTCTTTCTGCCTACCCCACAAGGGATTGGAGTAAAGTTATGAATTTATGTATGTACGTGATGTAAAAACTCTTCCGAGTTTTAGTATTTTTAAATTAAGTATTAATAATGTTCTTGGAAACATTACACACAGCATTATCAAGTTAGAAGCCAAGTTAATAAAAGATAATAATTTAGAATGTATAATAAACTAACTGTACAAAATGTTTTTTAAATACATATATTGGCTAGTTTTCTATCTATCTTTTGAAGTAATATAGTTCTCACCCTCACTGTAGAAAGAAGAGGGGAAAAAATATCCGCACAGTGTATTTCAAATACAAAACTTCACAATTGAATATGAAATCAAAATTGACAAAGAAAATAATAAACGAGATAGGAAGCAGAGAGAAATACCCTTAGCCAAAGATCGGAGATAAAAAATAAATTAATGTTTTTCAATTACTTCTCACAGGGTTGTGCGGGGTAGTTCTGTTTTAAATCAAAAGCGCACCCCCATAACGAGTATTCAATTTCCAAATTTGTCGATGACAATCGTAAAGTAATCCCGACCTCAAATATAATAACGGGAATACGATAAGAATCTGACAAAACAAATAAATTATATTATTGCTTCGATATTGGTCGAATGACCGAATTGTGATTTATGATGGAAGGGGTTTGGAGTTCATATCAAGGTTTATTTACTCTATATATCACTGTATTAGTCATTCAAATAATGCCAACACATAGAAATAAAGTAATGCCTCGTTTTCTCTGAATATCGATATAAAGTGGCACATGTGACGTTTGGTTCAGTTCAGTCAGTCAGTTCAGTTCAGGAGGCCCACTCCCCTTTTCCATCCCTTCCTATCTCATTACTGTTACACTATCTGTGTTGCAGGTGTCCATGGGCTGCGGTAACCTGCTTGCTCGTGTGCCCTCGTATTCCATAAAGAAATGCCAATAAATACACATATAATAAACTATATACCTACATTATTTCATTAATTAAACAGACACACATTCCATGACCAAATAGAACGTGTTCTGGAGGAAGGTGATGTTAAGAGCCTCAAAAACCGACGCGCGTGCATGAAAAGAGTTATGAAAGTCAACAATGCGAGTTTGACGTGTAAGAATCGTGCCCTATGGCGCTCTGTTCTCTCTGCCTACCCCGCAAGGGATTTGGCGTGAAGTTATGTATGTATGTGTATGTAAAACAGTTTAAATTTTGCATTGCTGCAAATGAGTTACGGCATAGGCGTTCTGAAAATTATCACGAATATGATCGTGGTTGTGTACCTATTTGCTAGACATTCTTGCTTAATAAGTCAGCATTCTAAGTTTCCAGTGACCTAAAATACTAAGATTTCTGTAACAAATCCGAACGGTACTAACATAAATTAGCACACAAACCTTTCCTTTCAACGATCTGATATCACTATTGTTTCGGCAAACCTATTTAGCATATCGCTTCTACAAAATAGTCCTGGAATATTATACCAAAGTTCTACTTAAATTAATAATTTATAGCCGGTTTGCGGTCTATGAAAATTTCTTCATCTCACTTATTGGGAGTTTCTACCCGGATTTTTTGTTGTTACTGATTGTAGCAGTATCACTTGAAGTCAAAAATGGTTCAGTTAGATTGAAATATATTTGAACTGTTCTGAATATTTTTTCCATCATAGCTGAATTGATAATTGATAGACCTGAATAAAATATAAAATATCAGGAATGGATTGTGTGGAAGACGACATGATTGAGAAGAGTGTTATTGTGGAACATTTCAATGATCGAGAATATTGGAAAAGTAAACTTGTCGTGCCACCCATTATAATGGTAACAGGGCAGGAAGATGATGAGCTTATTAAAGCGATCTATGTATTATGTAATTAGTTAACAGGAAGCCTAATATTTCATTCATCCGATACGAAGGAACGCCGTTAAATATTTGCGTAATAACAATTAGATCTAACCAGATTTAGCTAAATAACCATAATATTTTTGTGTCTGATATAAAGTCCAACATGATTAATTTAACTTTTTTTCCTTATTTTTATTACTTTACGAATAATTCGTAAATGTATAATAAAACGAATGAAATTTAATGTCTGTCAACAAAATACTTAAAAATACATCCTTATAATTATTGATAATTACAAAATATTTATTGATAAGGGAAAAATGCACGTTGAAGTATAATATGATGGCCAAGGTGAAGAGAATTATGTTAACATGGTTTGGTCATGTGGCAAGAATGCATGGAAGTCGACTGACTAAAAGAGTAGACGAAGCGATTGTGACTAGCAGTCTCAGGATGGGAAGACCAAGGCGTGACCAAATAAATGGTCTGCTTAAATAAGGCAAAATTCTTAAATGCATGATGAGCTGTTTGAATACGGTTGAGGCGAAAGAAGTGTGTCAAGATCGTAGTTTGTAGAAAGCCAAAGTCTTTGCGTACCCCTATTAAGATGCAAGAATGACTAAAATTAGTATTACTTGATAGGAAATAAGCGATTTCCAAACGTATTTATTGAACAGTTAAGTCGTGCGTAAATTGACATGTATCCTTGCGATATTCTAAGATTTATTATATAGCATGTTTGCTGAATATTAAACCACCTGAGTGTAACGTTGATCAGTGGAACACGTTTGGTCTATCAAAACAGACATCATCACGATTCTGTCATTTGCATATAATGACTACTTAAAAAGCAGCTAACATGAATTGAATGGTTGTTAACAGATTTAATACATAATGTAAGTTGTCAATGTTTAGTATCTTTGATTGTTTTATTGTCGGGAAATGCTATGAATAATACGGGAATTACGAAATGGATGATAATGTTTAATGATGTTTTTTTTTTAATTTTCTAATGCTCCGATGGTTTGGACATGTAGAAAGAATGGATGATGCAAGATTGACTAAGCAGATCTTCAATACATAAGCGGATCGATATAGCAGTCGAGGACGGCCAAGAACAATAGAATGTTCTGAAGGCAGGTGATGTTAGGATCCTCAAAAATCGACGCGCGTGCATGATAAGAGTTATGAAAATCAACGAAGCGAGTGAGGCGTGTAAGAATCGTGCCTTATGGCACTCCGTTCTCTCTGCCTACTCCGCAAGGGATTTGGCGAGAAGTATATATGTATGATAATTTTTAATCAGAACCCCCCGATTTACTTTTCTAGCAGTTTTTTTATTTTTATTTCGATATTTCATACCGTTTTCCATCACTCGATTCTGTCAAAAAAAGGTATAAGTTTTCCTTAACATTTTCTACCCTAAGGTGTAAGCAAAAATCAAAATCAAAACTAATTTATTCAGTTTAGGTCTTGTACAGACACTTATGAAGGTCACTTTTTTTTTACTTCCGCCAATTCGATTACTCTCGCACTGAGAAGAATTTGCAAGAAACTCAGGAAGGTTTTTTTTTTATTATTTACTCAACAGTACTATGCACTAACAATACAAATTAATAAAAAATACAGAGAGCAAAATGAGGTCTCTCACGTCAAACCTAGGACACAGTACTTTAATAAAAGGTCTTTGGACACTTGAACAGACCGGACCCCACAAACAGCATCCGTTCACGAGTATGACGCATATCTCAGCCATCGCCGCCCTCGCCATATTTTAGGGAAGGTGGCGACCCGATCAACGACTCCGCTGTAAGCAAAGACCTTTCAGTGAGCAGGACATATTTAAGAAACCAGACAAAAAAAACTAGTAAGTTTGCCCGGTGAGAAACGTCATACCGCACCCAATCTTATTAATTAACAGCAATGTTACAAGTGTAAGTAGTAATGAGCGGTTTATTTAAAAACATTGTCGTCATCCAAAAAATCGTTGATACTTTAGTAAGCTTTGCTGATGAGACATCTTTTAACATACGCCTTAAATTTAGTAAACGGCATCTCAATTACATTTTCAGGAATCTTATTAAAAAAATGTACACAATTACCCATAAACGAGTTATTAAATTTTTTCAGACGGGAAAACGACGTAGCAAGTTTATTTTTATTTGTTGTATTAAATGAGTGCATATTATAATTTACACAGCGGCTGTTAATTCTTACCTCATACAATAGAAAGAGATACAACGTTATTTGATATTTCTCTCTCTACATCTCTTTTGAAGCATCTTTCCATTCAAAACCATTCTCTATTTTTGAATTTTTTAATTGTTTAAACTGTTCGAATATAAAATATTATGTTTATATAACTACGTTAAACTTCTGTGTACCCACAATATGGACTTATGGTGTAATCCTTTGGCATTAGTGCCTTTTGATCCTGTCATAGGCTTCAAAGACACGAATGCATTGCATTGTAGAGGATTTTGGCTATTTAGTACAGTTGCGCTTGTAAGCTGGGATTAACCCAGCGTGTTATGTAGCCACTAGACACTGGTAACTAATTGAAGTGATGCGAGTTTCGACTGATGTACTATGGACTGATCTATTCACACATAGAATTCTACGTAAGCTGTATTCAATAGTGTAGATATTTAACTTATTGCAGGTGTTCTACCACTTGAGATATTCTGGAGAATTCTAATTATATGTTTGAATAAAATTGGCAAGATCTACTGCCACATATTTCCTCAGTCATCGATATTTCTCACACATGACTATCGAAAAAAAAAGTCCGGATAGCTAAAGCCACTAATTCTGATTTAAAAGTTATACGCTGAACATCCCAGCTATCATATTTATTTCTAAGACTAATAGAATATAAATAAGTAGTAAATAAACGCGATATAATCCTAAAAGTTGTTTTAATTAATCCCAGCTATCGATAAAATACTATAAATATGAGCGACAAAATTGTGACGGCACAAACATTAATATTATCTTTTACAATGCATTTCAAAATAATACATTGAATAATTATAATGAATAATAGGATAATTACAATTATAAATATAATATTATAATTTCTAGTTTTTTTTTCAATGATTCCATTCATGTAAAATATTGTAATGTACGTTTATAAAATAGTAAAGCTATTCTCAGAACGATTGGGCGGGTCGAACGTAACATTCATTGTCTGCGGGTAGTCGCACCACTCGCACCCAACTCGTCCAACCGGCCGGGCCATTTGTCAGCCTACATCGTTTGTCGTGTGTCGGGTACATAACTAATTGAGGCTGTAAATTCTGATCACATGCGACATACGCGTCGCCAACATCAGACGCCTATCGAATGAGTGACGTCAGACGACATCGTCATTCTTTTTTCAAATATTTTCGTTTCAAAATCGCTCAAATCTACGCGAAGAAATGCTTTATGCATACAGAATTATAGTGTGGGACTTTCTAAAAGCATTTTCCTGCAAGCCTATCTCAGGCCTACCCACTAAAACCCCGCGACGGCGTTCCTCGAGCATACGAGTGGCCCAGAACTACTGCTATCCACTGGTTCACCCTGCCGACGCCCTCTGCGCTGTAAAGAGGCGCGCAGCTAGTGGCACATCCGACAACCTTTCTCGGCCGCATCGGGTCATCCTTCCTGGGCCGTGTCTCAGGCGCACTTGCAAACTTTGCGTCCTGGCGATCCGTCAGGCGATCCGGCGGTAGCGATCTCTGAATTTTCCGAGCAGGGTCGATAAAGCCCCGTCAGGCCCCGAGGCGGCCTCTAGAGTGACATCGGCGTTTCACACAACACTCATGCCGCAGTACAGACTGGTGCTGAGGACTGGATGGTAGGCGACCTTACATAGCAGGGGCCCCAGCACGAGCACCTACATATGAGGAAGGAGATTACGTCCCGTTCCACTCCGAACTACACTTGACGATAAATGGTAGAAAAATACATCTACAGTCACACTCTATCAGTTCCATAAATCATAAGCAAAGTTCAAACACAATTTAAGTAAACTACTGATTCTACTTACAAGCTTATGCATAAACTGTTGTCAAAGAAATCATTTTCCAAACAATCGTCAGACTGATATTTCGAAAGTTATATGGGCTTATGAATTACTACCATCACTTACCATCAGGTGGTCTGTATGCTTGATTGTTATCGTCGCATATTAAAATAAATCTAAGAATAATTTTGATTATTTTTACAGCTTTAAATATCTTGGAAATTTTGTTTACCTTTTGTTCATAATAAGTTTACCGGACACTCATACCAAATAAAACTTTAAACGTATTCAAATATTATAAATAATATATTACAATATCGGAACAGTGTGCCGTTTGTTGTGACAAATAATAGAGTGATATTAATAAATACTTACTGGTAAATGGATTTTGCAATATATCGACGCTCGTATACGGAGTCGGCATCGACGGTTTTCATCCAGTTGATTTATTATTAAGTGGTATTCGTCTGTGTTACCCCTTTATATTGATTAAATTTGACTGAAAACGTTCAGCACGAAAATTATAAAGCGTCATTCGTTAATAATTTAAACAATTTTATAATTCAAGTATGAAGTGGATATTGTTATTGAATTAACTTATCATTTATTTACAGATAATATTTTATAACATACGGTGATATTTTGCAATTGGTATAGTTATGCACGTTTGTATTAAAATGGACGAGTTAAAAGTATTTTTTGAAAGAAATGTACGTAAAATGTAATATAGTTTGTTATGAGTAATGCTCTCTTAAGATATATATTTGTGAGGAATTGGGAGGGAACTCTATAAAATCCTATTTTCTTTTCATTTTATTTCATTCAGTCATCTCGGTGGTCCAGTGGTAGAGCACACGGCTTCTGATCCAGAGGTCCGGGTTCGAATCCTGACACTGGCTCACACCAATGACTTACCGAAATTGTTTTCGGAAGTTAAGTGTGATAAATATCGATGACTGAAAACTTAGTGCCCGGTATGGCAATAGGTTCGACACCTATTCCATTTGGGACGTAAAACATAACGGCGAGACGAGATTTAACAGCCGCTGCCTACACCTTTGGGTAACAAAAGGCGTGAAGTTATGTTTATGTATGTTCACGCCTTTTGTTACCCGAAGGTGTAGGCAGCGGCTGTTGACGGAGAGAGGTTGATAATAATGATGATGAATAATAATTAAACATGTTCAATGCTAGTGACAAGGATAGAGAAAGGAATGCTTAGATGGTTCGGACAATTAGAAAGGATGGACGAAAGTAGACTGACTAAACGAATTTATAAGACAAGTGTGAAAGGGCGACCCGGTAAAGGACGACCTAGGTGGACCTACCACCAACAAATCTACGATGTGTTGGTGAGAGGCCAGGTGTGGAGTGGCCACAACCGACGAGCATGTATGAACGCGATAATGAGAGTGGAGGAAGCAAGAAACGTATGTCAGGATCGTAGCAATTGGAAAGAATTAGTCTCTGCCTACCCCCATGGGAAAAAGGCGTGATTGTATGTATGTATGTACAATGCTTGTTTCACCCTATACTATTTGTTTTAGCGTAATAGTAAGGACAGCGATAATATCCACAAACACAATAATACAAGTCTACGCCAATGTTATCCACAATTGCTACCTATATATTAAATTTAGTGCATAGCTATTTATCAACGAATATAATTAGAGTACCATTCAGAAATATAATGTTGTGTGCGTTCAATTTTCAAATAACCACGTTTATTGGCGTATGATATTGGAAAATTATAACTCTAATTATGACCTATTGACAGCGAACTGGAGTACAGATAATTTTATTGTATTTGGACTAATGTTATCAGTATACATGCCAGATGAATAATAATAATAATATCTTGGATACAATCTACACAGCGCCCTCTAGTTCCAAGCTAAGCAATTAAATGCTTGTGTTATGGATACTAGATAACGGATATAAATACATA
The DNA here is from genome assembly GCA_905147225.2 of Euproctis similis. Taxonomy (NCBI): domain Eukaryota; kingdom Metazoa; phylum Arthropoda; class Insecta; order Lepidoptera; family Erebidae; genus Euproctis; species Euproctis similis. The sequence goes on from LR990105.1 coordinate 14,669,809, forward strand.
TATACTTTTTTTTTGTAAATACATACTTATAATACATAGAAAAACACCCAGACACCACACGAATATTCATGTTTGTCACAAATATTTGTGCTGGGGTGGGAATCGAACCCCCGACCTCATTGCTTCAACCGGTAGTTTTACCAATTCAATAATACCATTAAGTATATTTGAAACAATTTTTTTAAATTTGAATTTGAAAAAATGCATAACTAGGTGTGAATTGCAAATCCGTTAATAGTGTAACCCATAATAACATCTTTGGTATTCTTTGGTCTTTGGTCATCTTTGTTATTGATTTTGTATAATTTTTTGCAAGGTGTTTTAGGCAGTGGCAGTGGCTGTTAAGCCTCGACTCGCCTTTATTTTTAGGTCCCAAATAGAATAGATGGCAAATCCATCACACATAACATTCGAGAAGTATTTTGAAAAGTCATTGGTGTGAGCCAGGATTCGAATCCGCGACCTCTAGATTCAGAAGCGGGGTGCTCCACCACTAGACCACTGAGACTTTTAAACTTTCTATTCTATAATTTTGTCAGTGACGACTTTAGGCGCATTATAATTAATGAAATAGAAAAAAAAGTTAAAATCTACGAATACACTATCAATCATTATAAAATATTATTTTTCAATGTCATTTGATGATGTTAACTAAACAATTTACTTAGATTTATTTAGTTTCCTAAAATAGTTTCAAAGAAAACTTTACTTTTTAGGAAACATTTCGTTAAGTCGTTTAGGAGACGGCGCCATCAACTAAGTGATATATTACTTAATTAATGTTAACAAGGAGATTTATTTAATTCACTGTCACCCCTATTGCTACTAGTGTTAGGTTCATTTTTATATTACCATCTTATATTTTTCTTTAGCTGATATGCACTTGCTAAGAGTTTGCTGCACGTGTAGATCAAATGAACCTCGCAGAATGACTTCGGAATGGACAAATTTAAAAATAGCGCAAAAGTACTTTAATTTTTTTTAATTCTGTTACTAATCTCGGAGTATTACCAGGCTTTACATGTTTCGTGGCTATTTACTATATTACTTTAAAAAGTGAAAACAATATGTTCAATTGACGGGCCTCGTGGCGCATTGGTAAAACTACCGGCTGCAGCAATGAGGTCAGGGGTTCGATTCCCACCCGAGCACAAATATTTATGACAAACATGAATATTTGTGTGGTGTACAAAATCCTTTAAAACGCACAACACTGACTTTAACTCAATTAAACACTGCACTTATACTTTAAACTTTATTGAGCTCACCCTAATGACATCACAATACAATAGTTACTAATTACTTTGAATCTTCTAAACATTAAACGATCCTCGATTTACATCAAAACATCATAGTATTTACGTTTTGCCGACGAGTATTTTCATTGTGACATTTAATTCGCTTGTAGCGCCATCTATCGTAATAATTAACAAATGCATATCAACTTAGACATTCCGCCCACCAAGGACTAGTCCTTCCTAAATCATACATACAAAATACATAAGCACTTTCTGCAATACAAATCTAAACATCAAAATGTAATTGAAGATAAAAACAAGCAAATTACAGTTCTGATTTAAAAAACATAAAATAAAAATTGAAATTGTAAGTAAGCCGCCCACCATGACAATATAAACTTCAAACTTACTTCTCCAAGATACTTAGCTTATTTAAAGGTCGTTTAATATAACCATTCTTACATTTTATAGTTACAACTCGTGATAAATTATCAGGTCCAACATGTTTTTTGATGATTCTACCTAGTATCCATTTAGAAGGTGGAACATTATTATCTCTAATAATACATATATCATCAATGTTAGGTTCCTTTAATTTTGTATTCCATTTATACCTTTTATTTAAATTTAATAAATATTCTTTAGACCACCGTTGCCAGAAATCAGAAACCATTTTTTGAATTAAATTCCATCTATCTAACCTATTAATATTACAATCCTTATAATCTGCATGGGTAACATTTATAAGAGGTTCCCCAACCAAAAAATGACCAGGGGTTAATGGGAGAGGGTCATCTGCTTCACTACTGAGAACAGATATAGGCCGAGAATTTAAACATGCTTCTATTTGTGACAATATTGTTACTAATTCTTCATATGTAAGAGCAGTATCACCTATGACCTTCTTTAAATGGCTTTTAGCACAACGAACTCCAGCTTCCCATAGACCTCCAAAATTCGGCGCTTGAGGCGGTATAAAATGCCAAGTGGTAGATTGTAATGTCAGCAATTCAGCTATTTCTTTAGGCAAGGTTGATTTTGCACCATCAAACATTTCTTTTAATAATTTATCTGCACCAACAAAATTTGTGCCATTGTCACTGAAAAGATCTTGACAATGGCCCCGTCGAGACGTGAAACGCCTGTACGCAGCAATGAAACCCCTTGCTGTTAAATCAGTAACAACTTCAATATGAATGGCACGTGTTACCATACATATAAATAAACAGATGTAGCCTTTGTACGTCTTCGCACCACGTCCTGGAGAGAATTTAATATTAACTGGTCCAGCATAATCCACTCCGGTTGCCTTGAAAGGTTTACATGACTTTAACCGCGCATCTGGGAGCTGCCCCATCAACTGTACTCTAGCAGCCTTAGAATGTCTTAAACATGTAATACAACTTCGATAATGCTTTTTAACTTTATCTCTAGCTCTTATGATCCAAAATTTTGAACGTAAGAAATTTAACATTATTTGTGGTCCACCATGAAGAGTTTTGTCATGAGCATCCGATACCAATAGCCTTGTAAGATGAGAGTTAGCAGGCAATATATATGGGTGTTTCGCGTCATAACTTACATGTGTTGAATCAATTCGTCCACCGACTCTTAATAAACCATTTGGATCTAAAAGAGGACAAAGAGATTTAAGTACACTTCTCTTTGGTATTTCCTTTCCATTCTTTAAACATGTCATTTCATCTTTAAAAGCTAACTTCTGAACTTGACTAATACAATTCTCTAATGTTTTATTCATTTCCTTTACAGTTATAAATGTTGGTAAACTTTTTCTTTCTTCCTTTGATATTAAAAATCTTCTACAATATGATATAACCTTTAACATTTTGGTGAAGTTCGAAAATCTTAACCATTCAAAATTTTCCTCTTTATTAATTGTAACCTTCATTGAAATTAACCTTTCTTCTTCGCTCGTATCTTCTATTTCTTGGTATTGTGGGGTGATTTTAAGACTTTTCAACCATTCAGGGCCTTCCCACCATAGAGAATGTGTAAGTAATTCTGTGGGATTCATTCCTCTTGACGCACAATCTGCTGGGTTAGTGTCGGTTGAAACATGTCCCCACTGATTGTAGTCAATTATGGAGAGAATTTCAGAGACCCTATTACTCACAAATGTTGTCCATTTACTTGCCCCGCCTTTTAACCACGCTAATACTATTGTAGAATCAGTCCACCCGTAAAGATTTTCTTTTGTTATTTTCATAACCTGAGATATTTCATTTAATAGTTTCGCTGCGAGCACTGCGCCACATAACTCTAACCGTGGAATAGAGACTTCCTTTTCGATAGGAGCAACTTTGGTCTTAGCAGACAATAACTTTACATGAACTGATGTAACCTCTATAACCCTAATAAATACCGCAGCTGCGTAACCTGCTCGGGAGGCGTCTGAAAAGGCATGCAACTCTATACAGCTTTTACGTGTGCAACCAATCCATCTTGGAATTCTAATACGTTGAATGTCAACCAGATCATTACGAAATCTCAGCCACATTTCACGCACTTCTACAGTTAGCGGATCATCCCAATCTAAGTTTGCCTTCCAAATTTTTTGTATTAAAATCTTTGCCACAATTACTATAGGTGAAATCCATCCTAAAGGGTCATATAAACGAGCGATGTTTGACAATACTTGTCGTTTCGTAATTGGGTATTTAACTTCCGGCAATGATACAGTGTATTCAAAATTATCTGACTCCCTATTCCAACAAATTCCTAGCACTTTCACCATGTTGTCAATTTTAATAGGTACAGATTCTTCCTTTTTATTCTTATCATCTCCTATATATTTTAATAAATCCTTACAATTACTACTCCACTTTTGTAGTCTGAATCCGCCAGATGTCATTAGAGCGGTCATTTCATCGTAAATAATTTTAGCTTCTTCTATTTTATCACATCCTGTCATCATGTCATCAACATAATAATCATTCTTCGTTATTTCTGATGCCACTGGAAAGTTATTTTGCTCATCTTCTGCTAATCTTTGCAAAGTTTTAATAGCTAGGTACGGTGCACAAGCAGTACCGAACGTAAGAGTAACTAACTTATAATCCTGAATTGGCATGTTTGTGTTCGGTCTCCAGAGTATTCTTTGAAAATCGGCGTGTAAAGGGTTTACGAGCACCTGCCTATACATCTTGACTAATTCGGTCCAACCATAAGATTGTCATTCAGTGAGACGTCATTTGTACCTTTACTAGAGGCGTTAAAAACAACTCGAAGCTTTGTAGTTTCTTTATCCTCTCTTACTACAGCGTGATGAGGAAGATAAACAGCCTTTGGATTGTGCACGTCATTTTCTTCTACTAAAGACATATGACCAAGAGTCAAATATTCTTGTAAGACCTTGTTGTACTCTTCATAAAGTTTGGCATCATTCTTCAGTCTTCTTTCTAAAGCCATTAGTTTTTTCATTGCAATATTCCTTGAATCTCCATACTGACATTCAGGATTTTTGTTCTTAAAAGGTAATGTAACAATGAACCTGCCCTCTTCATTTCTGATTGTCGTCGCCTCATATAAATCTTCACATAATTGTTCTTCGACTGTAAATATTTTTTTAATACTATCCGGTTCGACCTCTAATTCCCAAAACCGCTTAAGATAATCGTCTTCATTCGTAACCTGTAAATGAAAACTTTTTATTTTATTATTATTCGCTAATGAATCCGATATTCTTCCTGACAAAACCCATCCAAAGGCCGTATTCTGAGCAATGAGATTTCCTTTGGGGTGTTTCATCATGCCTTCCAACAAAATCTGAGAATAAACTTCAGCGCCCAATAGTACATGAATCTTACCCGGTGTTGCATAACCTGGGTCAGCCAATTGTAAGCTTTCAAGCTCCAGCCAACTAGGTGTTTCCAATCTGTCACAAGGAAGCATAAATGTAAGTGATTTTAATACATACGCATTTACTTTAATTGATATTTCTGGATTATGGCGCGATTCTAAACACAACGTAACTAAATATTTTATATGCATTTGACCATCTCCCAGACCTGATACAAACCCATTAATAGACTTCCTTTTAAGGCCTAATAATTGAACTGTTGCTTCTGAAATAAATGAAGCTTGTGAGCCTTGATCTAACAAAGCACGTATTAACATACTACACCCTTTATTGGAATGAGCCTTAAGTAGTGTGGTCGCCAGAAGAACGTCGTAACAATTACTCTCCTGCTTTGCGAAGTTCGATATAATTTTTTGTTCTACTGCAGACCCCTTTGTATTCTCTATTCCTTGTTTAGTGATCGTATTTTCTGTGAGTCCTTCTTTCTCGTAATGTAACATTGTATTGTGTCTTCTTCCACACCTTTTACAGCACGTCGAATTTCTACATTTGTTTGCAATGTGACTGGGTTGTAAGCAATTAAAGCAAAGACCTTTAGCTTGTACAAAATCACGTCTTTGTTTTATAGTCTGGTTTGTGAAATGCTTACACCGATTTAAATAATGATTCTCGCCACATAAGGAACATACAATTTCAGGTATCTTACTATCTTGCGTGATAGCGGTATGAAAAGCTCTACTTTTGTGCACTTGCTTTTTTGGTTGCGGACATATATTTGAAAATTGTTTCGACCCCGAGTCGATCATCTCTAGGCTCCGAAATCTCGCTTCCAAAAAATCCACTAATTGAGCCCAGGTAGGTAGGTCATCAGATAAGGAGCTAATGTGGTTCTCCCATTGCTTATGAGACTCTACATCCAGCTTTGATACTACCAAAAAAATTATAATAGCATCCCATGTCTGGGTCGGTACACCCATATTATCTAAAGCTTTCAACGCAGACGTAGTTGTATCTAATAATTCTCTAATTTTATGAGAAGATTCGATCATGGACTGTTTTTGTGAAAATAATATTTTAAGCACAGCATTAGTGTTGTAACGTTTGTTGTTATATCTCTTTGTTAATTGTTTCCAAGCCTCTTCATAATTTTTATCGGTTGTAGCGAAATTGCGTAATAAGCTTTCAGGTTCTCCTGATATACTTGTCTTCAAATAGTGCAATTTTTGCACTGCCGACAATTTTACATTACTGTGAATTAGTGAAACAAACATATCGTAAAATGCTTGCCACTCCTCATACTTTCCTGTAAACAATGGTAACTGAATTCTTGGAAGCTTAACATCTTCTCTTAATATATTCTGTGGACTAGTATTCTCCGATTTGGGTCTTTCTGAAAATTGTTCTAACTTTTCTTTTAATTCGGACATATGCTCTGTATATAATTCTTGAAAATTATCAAAATGGTCTTCTCTATAATATGGCAACTCTTCTAATTGTTCTGTTGGAAGCCCATGAATTAATTCTCTGTGATTATTCTTAAACTCCTTAAATAAATCTTCTAGTGTAGCAATTCGTGTTTCTATATAAGATTTAGTTATTCGAACTTTAGGACTTTTATTATAGTTCACTTGTGCCTTTTTTAATCTTAAATATAACTCAGCTTGGCTTTTAATAATCTTCGACATATTGTAAGATTACAGAAAAGAGAAGTACAAAATTCGTCGAAAATTTTTCTAAGTCCAAATCACTTCGAATTTTTCTAAGTCCCAGAGTGAAGTTAAGAAATTATTCTAAGTGTTTTAAAATATCAGAGTCCAAAGTCCATCCGGGGTTTCGGCACCATGTACAAAATCCTTTAAAACGCACAACACTGACTTTAACTCAATTAAACACTGCACTTATACTTTAAACTTTATTGAGCTCACCCTAATGACATCACAATACAATAGTTACTAATTACTTTGAATCTTCTAAACATTAAACGATCCTCGATTTACATCAAAACATCATAGTATTTACGTTTTGCCGACGAGTATTTTCATTGTGACATTTAATTCGCTTGTAGCGCCATCTATCGTAATAATTAACAAATGCATATCAACTTAGACAAATGTCTGGGTGTTTTTCTATGTATTATAAGTTTGTATTTACAAAAGAAAAGTATATATGTGTTCATATCCGTTATCTAGTATCCATAACACAAGCATTTAGTTGCTTAGCTTGGAACTAGAGGGCGCTGTGTATATTGTGTCCAAGATACTCGTATGATTATTATTATTCATCTCATATATTTTTATAACTTAGTTTAGTGTACTATACGACTACTACTACGACTAAGTGTCCGTAACTGCTACTTTGCTTTGACTTGTAATTTTTTTGGCGGGACCAATTACCAGAACAAAGGACACATTTTTTGCAGTAAATAATATTTATTACTTTCGAAAGGTGCTCGATCTCCAGATCACCAGGGCCAGGACGTCTCTTTGGTGAGTTCAAAGACTGCTTCCATAGATTCTGTCGTATTATACGATCTAATCCTCGTGTGAATAACCATAAAAAGTGACAGTCATGTTTTACACGACATCCTCTCCAAAATGGTTGTATTAAGCGAACAGCACGCACTGCTGTCGCAATAAATTATCCCGTTTGTTATTTGGAACTTTCATGTTATTGTAAAGGAAAGACAAAATGGGCTACTAAAACATTAAATACAAACAATAATTATTATTGTTTGTATTTAATGTTTTAGTATATTGTAATTGAATTATTTTTGTATGTTATTTTTTATTCCTTGTGCGACATTTTTAAATTTAATTGTCTTCATTGTTTTTTCTTCTATAGCTTACTTATCTTATTCAAATCTTGTTTATTTTTGTGTTCTTGTATTTTAAACGAAAAACGGTCTAATTTCTTCCATTATACTTTTTGTGCTAGCGAATAAAATGTTAAACCAACAAATAAGTTTAACAAGAACCCATGAAACATAAATTTACTAGTATCGACAATAATATTTGTGTAACTGCCTTCTCAATGCAAGCACTTTTATTGCAAAACCATGTAACTAGCTTTACTTGTGAAATTACGAAGTAACCAGTGACACGTAGTAAAGGCATTGAAAAGAGCAACTCAAGGCCTTTGACGACAAACTGCACTCGAGGCTACAATCGATAGACAATGGATTGTTTGGCTTTTGTTCGCAAATCGTAAAGCGCTCCTAGACTATCTTATAGTTCTTTGAATCCTTTCTTGCTCTGAAATGTATTGTGAAGTTTTGTTTTACGTCTTCATGACAACGCTGACTTTGTACAACGACTTGGTCAAGTAGATTTCAGTTCACTTATAGTTTGTTAAGTGTATTACTATCTAGAACGCTTTTATCATTGTCAAAGAGATTTTTAAACTAGAGGAAATACAATTTCTCTCGGAAAGAACTGGGAATATTTGTAATTTGTATTATAGTCTATATTATATTAAGTATAGTACTATTTATAGTCTTAGTGGTCCAGTGGTCGAGCACACAGCTTCTGATCCAGGGGTCCGGGTTCGAATCCTGACACTGGCTCACACCAATGACTTTTCGAAATTGTTTTCGGAAGTTATGTGTGATAAATATCGATGACTGAAAGCTTTGTGCACGGTATAGCAATAGGTTCGCCACCTATTCCATTTGGGACGTAAACATAACGGCGAGACGAGGCTTAACAGCCGCTGCCTACACCTTCGGGTAACAAAGGCGTGAAGTTATGTTTTGTTATATTAAGTATCCTTTTCTTTCTCAGTTTTATTGCTGATCTGATTTTTTTTATTTTAAGATTTAAATTCGACTGCCCATCGAGTATTGTAAAGATTAGCATTCTTGAACCAATAGAAATAAACCTAAATAATCACGTGCATATTTAATCTCTACTGAAGATGAGCTGGCTCAAGAGGAATAAAATAGCCTCGTTTGTGACATCAATGCAATCCATTTAATTCGTCACGAGGAACCCCCCTACGATAAAGATCAAGTGCTCGGGATTAAAAGAAAATTAAACGTTCAAGGAATGATGTCAAACCCCATGATATAGTTACTTACAAAAGCTAAGCAAACGTATCCTCTAGATCTTATTATTAATGACATAAATATTATAATGCATAGACGCAAAAATATAAGAAGTTGGTGTACTATCACCACAGACAGTGGAGCTGATTCCAACCCCTCAAGTATTTATGCAACGTTTAGGCAATTTCTTTCGTAACGGTAGATAATTTCATCTGTCGAATTGTAATTAAGCTTGGTGAAATTTCGCAAGAGCGTTAAATTTTCTATCATCCCCTAATCTTGTACCTATACACGCTAACATTGAACTAATGTTAGCGTGTATAGGTACAAGATTATAACTATATATATTATATATTATAACTATATCATAGTACCATACGAAATACTCCCGAAAATTCGTAGGGTCTGGTGAAAAGCCAACTAGCCTCCTAACGATATAGCTAGATGGCCAGAAGAAGATGGAGTAATATCTACAAATAGGCGCCGATGAGTAAAGGAAAAATTAAAAATAAGTAAAATTTCAACAACAAACGTTACTTGCATTTATAAATACTTAACTTTTTAACGGTAAGAAATTCGTGAAGTTCTCTTGTCGGTGAATATTTTAAAGTCAAATAAGAAGTGAGCACGCGACCACCACTTCACCGTCATTGTGGACAAACAAACAAACATTACTGATTGCTATATACATATTTGAACAACGTATATAATATAGAACGGAATGGTCACGTATTTGCTGTGTGTTTTGACGTAAAATTATTATTAGAATCCATATTATTGATGGTTATAGTTCACGTTATGTTTTGAAATTTTGCTCAATGTTTCTAGTCCTACGCAATTACGTAAATATGGCAATATCGATCTCAATACAATTTTACTTAATTATAACCGTCTGGTGTTACAGATGTCCCATGGTTGAGCAAGTCACTTAAATACATACCTTATATACATAACCTCGGGCTAAATCCCTTGAGAGGTAGACAGAAATAACAGATTGCCATAAGGCACGATTTTTACACGCCTCACTCGCTTAGTTGACTCTCATAACTCTTTTCATTCACACGTATCGTTTGTTGAGGCTCTTAACATCACCTTCCTCCAGATTACGTTCTATTTGGTCATGGACTGTGTGTCTTGGCCATTCTCGAGTCTTACATCCATCAGATTTTGCATTGTACTCTCATCCATTTTTTCTACAACAGTACGAACCATCGGAGCATGCCCTTTCTTAGTACACCGACACTCTCAATCCAACTTCCTTACAACCTTATTTCGACGCGGTCAGCTAGATTCATACCGCAGATTCTGAGCAGTGCCCGTATTTTGACAGCGTTTATCTTACTTTCGCAGATTCTGCCATACTCAACTCTCGCTTTCATAAAATAGCGTTGGGGTTAGTACCGCATTGTGGGTTGCTAGCTGGGCTTTTCTGCTAACATTCTTTGCATCAAAGAATCTGCCCAACGCTCCATTTACGCTGTTTCCTAACGCCATTCTTCTATCTACATCCGCGGTGTACTCCTCCTGCTAAAAGCGCATCCAAGATATACAATTTCATTCACCTGTTACAATACGTCCAAGATTGGCTTACCAGCGTCATTCACTTTCTTATCACCACAAGGACGAACGACTGCATCCAGGCCATCTTTTTTTGGTTCGCCCCATCACTTATAATCACAGAATTATCTGCCAAATTGATCACTTAACATTTAAAAATATTTTATGTAGTTGAATTTCTACTCGCTATTTTCGAAAAATCCCTTAATTTCTTTCCTATATTAGCCAAGAATTATATTATTGGAAGTACTACTAGCAAACTACTAGCGTTACCAAATTATCTATTTTTTTTTATTTCTACTTAGTCTTCTATAAAAACGGAAAACGAAAACTTCCACGAGAAAAATGTCTACGAAATTTTTATCAACAATTTGATTGACATTACCCTCTTCAAAGCTTTATATATAAGGTGCTGAACAATTTCTTATAAAGGCGGCATGAGCTTGCATCTACGTCATATTGATATAACATTCGCTAAACTATGATTGATAGTGAGATATTGAATAGAATATAATATGTTCCTAACTATGACCAATTTGTTACGATATTAGAAAATTTCTTGAAATATCTCAAGTTTTTTGTTATACTTGAGTAGATATTATAAAACACAAATAATGTTATCAAACACAAAAAGTGGTAGAGCCAAGCAACAGTGGTAGAGCCAAGCAGTTCGCTGTATGAATGGGCCGGCTCGACTGGTTAAATATCACGACCTCTCAGAAAATCGACGTAAAGTGGCTCATACCGCGTTTCGTTAGCTGAAAGAGGTACCCGGAGGCCCAGCCCCTTTCCCCATCATTTCTTATCCTACTCCCTTGGAGGTCGGCAACGCCACGGTAACACTATATGTGTTGCTGGTGTCGTGCTCGTTTGCTCTCCTATCCATAAAAAAATCTAGATTTAATTTATTTGTACAACACTGAATTTTCAAAGCTTACGTACTAGATAACCTAAACAGGTTTGGGCAGTGGATGTTAATAAGTGGCGAAACATATTGCTGTATACCGGGTACAAAATTGTCAGTCATCGATATTTATCACAGATTACTTTTGAAAAGAATTCCGGGAAATCTTTTCAATTGTCTTGCAATAAATATAGAATCTGATTTTTCTTGTTTTCAAGTAACAATTATGATCGCATTGTTTACCTAAATATGGCTATCAATTGTCTTCAAGCTAAGAAATGAAATATAGCATTTGAAAACTATTTCTACTATATATTTAGTACTAACTCACCCGTAAATAAAGAGTCTGTTGCAATTTCTCTATAGAACATAAATATACTTAACTTAATATTTGCACGAAATAAAAAAAGCACTTAGACTACAAGTGAATCAGAAGTGTATACTTTGTCCTGTCGAGAGAGCCGTATGTTGGTTGACACAGCGCTGTGATGATAGCTCATTAAGAACATCCCACACTGAACCAAACGTGCCCGCAAATATTTAATTAACACTTGGAATATAAACTAACTTGTCACGCTACAGTTCACTCATATAAGTATGGAGAGTTGGTTTGAAATAAAACATGGAATATATTTGGATATTATTTAACTCTTAGAAATACTGTAGAGAAATCACTAAATCACTTCATACTTGTAATAGTCGAAGGTAAAGACAGTAACAGTTATACCTTGACAACTCCGCGTTTCCTCATTTGCGACGATTATTTACAAGTATTATTTGATCAATTTGTAACATAAAATATAGCTTGACGCCGAGTCCCTTACTTGTCCTTGTCCCTTGGTAGTCAGAGATCGCCACTAATACACTTAATTAAACACCTCACTAGCTTCTTTGACTTTCATAAATTTTAGTTAATTGTGTGGTCCTCAATTTTTTGTACTATAAATGTGCTTAGTGGTGACAGTGGTAGAGCCAAGCAGTTCGCTGCATGAATGGGCCGGCTCGACCGGTGAAATACCACGACCTCTCAGAAGACCGACGTAAAGTGGCTCATGCCGCGTTTCGTTCGGTGAGAGAGGTACCCGGAGGCCCACCCCCCTTCCCCGTCCTTTCCTATCCCCTATTCCTTAAAAGTTGGCAACGCAACAGTAACACTATATGTGTTGCTGGTGTCCATGGGCGGCGTTGGTTGCTTACCATCAGGTGACACGCCTGCTCGTTTGCCCTCCTATCCCATAAAAAAAGTATAATAATATATTTAATTTTCAGCTATTACCTAAACATGTAGCCTTATTCCTAACTGTGTTAAACATACATAACATAACATAACTTCACCCCTTTTTCTACACGAAGGTGAAGGCAGCAGGTGTTAAGCCTCGTCTCGCCGTTATGTTTACGTCCCAAATGGCGAACCTATTGCTATACCGGGCACAAAGTTTTTAGTCATAGATATTTATTACACTTAGCTTAACTTTTGAAATAAATTTGGAAAAGTCATTGGCTGTCAAGTCAAGTGTGCCAGGATTCGAACCCGTGACCTCTGGGTTCGGAAGTCGTATGCTCGACCACTGGACCACCCGGACTACACTGTGATAACTGTGTTAAACATTTTAAAAAAAAGTTATATTCTATATTCAGCCACACTCATACTAAAACACCCACTGTTGTTCACAGAGACAACAAATGTAGATGACAAATGACACTAAGTAACAGTTAAGATAACCTATTTCATACACAAACTAGATACTGTGAAACACTTAAAATTTATAATTCACTACCGAATGTAGGCTATACTGTCATTTTATCAAAACGACATACCTTTTATGCCGCGTTTGGTAAATATTTTCATTCAAGACAAAACGTCACACACAACGATAAGTCTTATCTTAATTGTCCGGTAATATACTTAAAAACTTATGGTGTTTGTTAACATACTTTTTAAATTTTATCATAAACAAAATATTGCTGTTTTCTTTTTTTGGTACCGTTTATGGTTTTATTAATAGATAAGTAATTAGCTAAAAGTAATTAAAATTAAAAAGCACAAGCATTTAGGTAGAGCTATATTTACCTATATTTATACCTCCTGGAGCTGTTGCTGCTACATTCCTGCCCTTCCGTTAGAGCAGTGATATCCTTACTTAGGTATCTTATCCTTCTTATTCACCCCTTCTCTCCCCCTTTCTGACAATTTATTAGTCTGTCGCGCTAAAGGATACCTACATATGAAGGGGCGAGCCTATATGCTAGCGTATCGCATATCTAGAACTGGTGCCCCTTATATGCGCGAATCTGCGTCACCCTTGCGGATCGAATGAAAAATAGCGTGATAAAGGATACGTACAAGTTGAAGGATGATGTGGTGACTAAGGTGAAGAGAGGTATGTTAAGGTGGATTGATCATATTGCAGGAATGAATGAAAGTCAAAAAGAGTCTAAAAAATAAATATGAAATTTACGAAAGTCAGAATCGGGAGACTAACAAAGAGTTACCACTACCAAATAAATGGTCTGTTTCAAAAAGGAAAATGCGTAACTGACGTGAATGCATGATCAGATGTATGACTGTGGATGAAGCTAAAGACGTGTGTCAAAATCGTAGCTTGTGGCAAGCCAAAATCTCTGTAGACCCCTATGGAACACAAGTGTGAGTTTATGTATGTATAATTATAGACAAAAGTTACTAAGAATATTACAAAGACTAAAAACCAACAAACTAAGATTTTATTTGTTTTATAAAATACTAGCTGACCCGGCGAACTCTGTTTCGCATCAAAAGTAATAACTGCTGCCCCGCTATGTTAATACTGCAATATCTTCGACAAATTTGAAGTCGATAGCAGCTATAGGTTAAAAATGGGAATTTTCCATTGTTAACACCCCCGCAACCCCCCTTGAATTTGAAATTTGAAAAAAAAAAAAAATATTGAATTTCGTAAAATCCGTATCTTAGCTGACCTCTACTCGGCGAAAGGAATAATCCTACCAAATTTCAAGTCGCTACGCCTTATGGTTCCAGAGATATCGTGATGAGTCAATATATAGGTGGAAATCTCTTATATATATGTAGATTCAATCAAGACATTGACAAGACGTTGTAATACATATCAACGGTTTTTATATGCAATTTTTATAGGTAGCACATCAGTTTAATGGAATAGGTGACAGATCTATTTCCAATCATAGATCAATAGTCATCACATAAGTCTATAGAAGAGTCACCGATTTCCCACCGTTTCCCAAAGTAGAATTCGGGCTCACTCTCATCAGAGGTCCCAGGCTAAACTTTAGTCCCAGATTCTGTAATTGACAAAGTTTCACCACTAATAATATCTAAGCGGTCAAACTCTTAGAAAATGTCTACCCGCCATTAAAATATCCGTAAGTTGACTTTTACGACTTTTATCGAATGATAGCAGTTCGAAAATTTTACTGTTTCTACTTAAAGGAGGATTTTTATTACTTTTTACTACTTAATTTTATCGATTAAATAAACAAAGTAAAGAAATCAATTAAATATATATTTAATATAAAAATCATTAGTAAAACTAATGATTTTTATATTTTATAGTATCTTTAAATCTATAATATCTGAAAGCGTAGTCAGCGGCTATACTACCTACATCTAAACGAACAAAATATCCGGTACCATGGATAGATGGCAAACCTATTGTCATATAGAGGTTTTCACAATTTTACAAGTAATCTATCACATAATATATTTATAAAAGTGTCAATTGATTCTTGTTCGGGACCTCACAAACCGAAGTTCGAGTATTAAACCAGTAGATTACAGACACAAAAACGATGCATAATTTAAATATTTTCATCATTCAGAATTTCCGTAAATTTTAATATAATCAACTTTAATGTTTTTCTAGTAGGTATAGTGATTAGTCATTCGGTGAGTCAGTGCCGAGTCATTTCGCTTTCGTATTACCTGTATATCTATCACATATATTGTTGTTAACTTGGGTGTTAGTCAAGTTCAAGAATAATAAACATGTCGCGGGTCCATTAAAAGTGTTAATACCCAACTCCAAATAAATATTATTGTCATATTAAAAGAAGTGATGGCGTAAAATTTAGACATTTCGCTTGTATCAGCACTTTAGAATTGAATTTTTCACACCGCCAACGACTTTGAAGTTCAATCGTAACTCGATTCAAATATTTGTTCTGAGAAAAATGTTGGAGAAGTTTAAAAGATTAGTAATCTGAGATAAATAATGGTTGCTATTTGAATTTTATTTATTCTAGAAAATTGTTTGCGACCTATAGATTCATATATCATCTATAATTCTTTGCGAACTATTATTTTTATTTAAATATTCTGATGTTATGTAATATTTTACAAGTATTGAAGTTTTATGTAAATAGTTTTCATGACTTAATATAAAAAAAGAAATTGATATTGAAGATTTATAACGAAACGATGAACATAAAAGAAATCAATAGTTACTATTTGTCTAAATTAAATGTTGTTGTACATACATATTTAACTTCACGCTAAGTCTCTTGCGGGGTAGGCAGAGAGAATAGAGCGCTATTAGGCACAATTCTTACACGCTCGTCGATTTTGAAAGCCCCTGACATCACCTTCCTCCAAGACGATTTCTGTAATATCTTTGTTTGTGATAATATTGCAATTGGTAACTAACAATTCTATTCAAATTAAGAAAATGCAATTATAGGCAAAATTATTAATATAATAACTTTTAGGATTATATCGCGTTTATTTCTTACTTATTTATATTTATTTCCCGACGTTTCGAACTCTTTACAGAGACCATCTTCACGAGAGTCTCTGAAAAGAGTTCGAAACGTCGGGAAATAAATATAAATAAGTAAGAAATAAACGCGATATAATCCTAAAAGTTGTTTCGATCAATGAGTGAGATTCGCGAAATTCTTAGAAACAAATATATTAATATAATAGTTAGGAAATAGCAATAAAATAAAATAAAATAAAAATGTATATTCTATGATAACAGTTTATTTTTTACTGTACCAATAATATATTTTTATACGCTTAGTGATAGTTTAGAGATTCGGTGGTCCAGTTTTCTAGCACTACTGGATCCCGCTTCTGGATCACGAAGTCGTGGGTACCAATCCGGGCTCACACCAATGACTTTTCGTAATTCGTAACTGAAAACTTTGTGCCCGGTGTAAAGCAATAGGTTTGCTACCTATACCATTTCAATTGCCTATACCTTCGGGAAAAAAAGGGCGTGAAGTTATGTCTTGCGTTAGTGATATCTGCCGATAATTATTTACTAAAAATGGTCATATTTGAGTTTAAATTGTCTGTATTGTTGTATGTAATGTTGTGCTGTCTAACAATTATTAAAATTATTAATCTTTATTATTAAGTAAGAATATTAAACACGACTCTTTAAAATAGATTCGGCCTCTTTATTTTTAATAAAAAAAGCCTTGCATATCAAAAAGTACAATACATAAAGTTTTAAGAGGTCGTGCGTTAAAAATCTGGTTTGTACTTTATTTACGACATCTGTCAATTAATGATAAGTATCAGTTAATACCTAATAGTAAATAAAACCGCCATGTTAGTTATTGATATTGCAAATAAGAATCAATATAAATAAATTGTCAAAATGCCTGTCAAAATCTTATTATTGAAACCGCAAGAGAATAAATATACATTTATCACCCATAAAAATATTGAGACCGCGACCACAAGAGTATATTATTGAATTAGTCACGAGCCTTATAATAAGGTTTCGCAAGGTGAACAAACTTATTATTCTTAAATGGATCTCTTTTTTATAGCATCACGCCTCTTATTATTCGACGGAACAGGCAGCCGCTGCTAAGCGAAAACTATCCAAATATTCACGTCCTAAATGTCATACATCGAACTCATTATTGTCAGTCATTGATATTTATCACACATAACTTTCGAAATATTAACTTTATAGTCTCGGTGGTGGTCCCGTGGTGAGGCTTCACGGCTTCGCCGGTTTGAATCCTGGCACACACCAATGACTTTTCGAAATTAATTTCGAAATTTACGTGTGATAAATATCGATGACTAAAAACTTTGTGCCCGGTATGGCAATAGAATCGCCACCTATTTATTCCATTTGGGACATAAACATAACGGCGAGTCGAGGCTTAACAGCCACTGCCTACACCTTCGGGTAGAAATAGGTATAAAGTTATGTTATGTTAAATTTCGAAAAATAATTCCGAAAAATAATGGATGTGTATCTGAGCGATCCCAATATTTCCTGATTCAGAAGCGAGGTGCCTAACCTCCAGGCCACCGAGACGACTTCTTTATAAAAGTAAACATGAAAATTACCTAATTCTATTGAATTTTAAAACATAACATAATAATATTGTGAATTTTAATTAAAAATCCATTCAATAGAATCTCATTCCAAACAAACTCTCGCATTTCAAAAAGCCGACACGTTTTAATAATAGATAAATATACTAAAACCTGCACGTGTTCTCAAATCACAATTTCATTTTACTTAATTCTTGTTTTTTTTTTATATTTTATCAAAATCTCATCAACAGATTGTTATATCAATGATTTTTTTTCTATATTTCGTTTTTTCCTAACTACTTCATAACTGACCAATTTTTAATGGTCAACAAGCTTAAAAACTTCGGTATAATAATTACGAACCAATCAAAATCCAAAACAGACCAGCTTTGATCAGCCGTCGTTATTTCTATACACGAACAATTTATTATTGCCTACCGTTAAACGAACTAGGCGTGCCTCGTGGCTATATGAGTAGGCTTTTACACTGTATATTTAAATGGCATTTGGTATATCATATATCGTTTTAAAAAATAACATCAATAAAAGAAGTATTTATTTAAAGAAAACATTTGTCCTTTGTTTATTTTAATTGGTTGTGTTCTACGAAGAAAAAATAAAGTTATTTAGTCAAATAACCATCTTTCTAATTGAGAGAGATGTATTAAACTTGTTCTTAAACTTGAATATCAGGAATGTTCTTTAAACTTTGGTAGAGCCAAGCAGTTCGCAGCATGAATGGGTCAGCTCGACCGGTGAAATACCACGACCTCTCAGAAGACCGACGTAAAGTGGCTCATGCCGCGTTTCGTTCGGTGAGAGAGGTACCCGGAGGCCCGGAGAGCCGGATGGCCCCTTCCCCATCCTTTCCTATCCCCTATCGCTTAAAGGTCGGCAACGCAACAGTAACATTATATGTGTTGCTGGTGTCTATGGGCGGCGTTGGTTGCTTACCATCAGGTGACACGCCTGCTCGTTTGCCCTCCTACCTCATAAAAAAAAGAACCACGCAGTTCGCTGCACGAATAGGCCACCACGACCTCTTAGAATATCGACGTAAAGTGGCTATTACCGCGTTTCGTTTGGTGAAAGAGGTATCCGGAGGCCCAGCAGCTTTCCCCTCCGCTTCCCATCTCAACCCCTAACCCGTCCATATCATTTGTAAGGGCCGGCAACGCAACTGTAACACTCTATGTGTATAGGTGTCCATGGGTGGCTTTTGTTGCTCACCATCAGGTGACACACCTGCTTGTTTGCCCCATATACCATAAAAAAATGTTTTGTTGCCAGCCGATGACATTCAACAAAGTTATTGTCAATAACAACTGTGACCTATTAAATCATACAACAAAGGATCTTTACAAACAAAAGTTTTTCTTTAGTAAATATTTTTTAGAAATAAATATTTAATTTTGTTTCATGGTGTGATGTGGGTTACCAATAGTAAAAATCATATTTTTAACTTTAACTTTTTGATTTTTATTTCCAAAATTTTCAGAAGCAAGAAGAAGAATTATTTTCATTGAAACAGAAAGTAGGTACCTACGTACTTTCTGTTTCAATGAAAATAGCTTCTGAACGACTACCATCTTTTTGTTCATTACTAGTGAAAATGATCTCTGTAAAGAGTTCGAAATTTCGAGAAATAAATAGAAAAGTTCCAAATAAACGCGATATAATCCATAACAAGTTGTTTTAATGTTATGAATTTGCTTCGCGAAAATCTAAGAAATAAATTTGTATATTTTCTTTAAAAATGTGCATTATATGTAGTAAGAAACCTTTTGAATTTTATTTCTCGCCGAATGAAACACGTCATGAGCCACGTTACTTGGATATTTTGATTTGATTGAGCCGGCCCATTCACTCAATGAACTGCTCGGCCACTATCTACGGGTAAAAATAATATGGACTTATTAATATATTTATTAAAAATAGTTTATTAATTTATTAAATAATACATATTTTATATTACCAAGAAACAGTAGCAAATTTATCTTTTTTTAAAATCATATACAAACATTTTTTTATCATAGACCAAATTCTAGTTTTGCTAACATGGACCGGACTAATTGCTGATCCTTTTTTGATATAAACACATGCCTTTATTAGATACACAATGTTACAATAAATCATTATTAATCCATTTTATACTACGTTTGGAATACAGTAACCCTATGTTATTAACTTTTCAATATTTGTTATTTATTACAATCATTCTATAATAAATAATGGAAAGTTGTTGAATAGTAATACAAAGAATTTAAGGATAATTATATAGACTAAAAAATTAGCCTGAGGTGTCCACCCGCTGTTATGTTAGCCCAAGTTTCATGTAACCATATAATTCGTTTGTGATTCAGTTCAATTAATATTTAGGAATGTTAAGATTTTCATATTATCTACAAGTGACATCACGACTTAGAAGATTATTAGAGTAAATTGTAATAGATGGCAAAATTTATTGCTATACACTGGGCACAACTCTGACCAGAATCAGGTTAAGTCCTTAAATCACCTCTTTCGGCACGTGATAAGAAATGTGGCAGCGCCATTTTCTAGATGGCGCCACAATCTTATATTTCTTAATATTATTAAACGTAAGATTGATTAGACTATATCAGCTATTAGTAGTATGGCAGAGGGTAATGACTTCGTATTTCGGCTTTCTCTGATGCTCACGGTCAGGGGTGACGTCTTATTACCCATCGAAGATAAAAAAACACCTATCATTAAAATAAATACAGTGATAAGAAATACAAAAAAAAACAATTGCCTAGGAAAACAAACCTGTAGTATACGCGTATATATTTTATTTTCTCATTTTGAACCGACTTCGAAAAAGGAAGAGGTTCTCAATTCGTCTGTATGTATCATATTTTTAGTTATAATACTATGTAAATTTATCTATTTTTCATTAATACCCAAATATGGTTGGTATCTGTATACATGTAACGCCATCTACTGTTAAAAGGCTGAACCACTTGGACACGCAATGAGGTGAGTTCATGTTTACGGCAATTATATTAAAGTAAACCGAGCTATCTTGAAGCTTACAGATAGAAAGTTTTATAAGAAATACTTATAGTTTATTATAACATGTGTAAATATAAATTACCTTGAGCTTAACATTTACTTAATTAGACTTCTTCTAATTAGAGTTATTGTGGGTGTTGAACTGTTGAATGGTGTTTCGAAAGAAACTGGATATCTTACACTATGAATTCAATTTAATTGATGTATGTGCTTAGTTAAAAGACCTAAGATACATTTCTAATCAGGAAAGTTTGTTTAATTACTACCGTTAATTATTTGCTATATCTTAGACAATAATAATAATATAGTTATAGCTATATATAGCATCTATTCTAAATAACGACTTAATGGTCTTTTTTATTTACGTATATAAGTGCAAATTACAGATCCTATTCATAATAAACACGCATTATTTATCAAAGATGAAGGTTTTAAATCGAGCAATACAAATTCAAAACATTGGAACATTAAGAATGGAACTCAAGGATGTAATATCTTAATGGCTTAAGTTTCGTACAAATAGTCCCCAACAGGGCACTACTCTTCATTATGAAGGAGCCCCCTGTAAATTATTCTTCAGGTCACTTAGGTGCTATTTAAGTTAATTTAATACTAACTTTGTTCACTTCTCACGTACTTGTAATGTTTTCGTGGTATATTAATTTGGACACCATATTGAATTGACGACCTATTTGATTGGTGGATTTGAATTTGGAATAAACTGACATGTTTTTTTTCTTTTATTTACAGCGTAAGGGAACACATTCTATTACGACAAATAAGTATTTAGTACGAATGTGTATATCGGTACATTTTATTACATATGAAAATCTTTCACCTTCTCACCTTTTTTATTTGTATAAATTCACAATGTCAATAAATTAAACGTTGAAATAATTTTCATATTCATTTCAACAGTCATATTTCAATAAAACTACGCATCCCAAACTCAATTAAAATGTCGCAACAAACAATTATAAAGCTGTTATCAAACAAACAGTCGTAAATTTCCCCCTTTATCTACTTCAGAAATGACATATAAATCAAACGAGTTATCTGCCGATTGAAAATCATTAGAAGCTGCTTAATTATTCTGGCGTTTGTCAATAGATTTTTGTCCGAGATAGAGATTCGTTATATTTATGGGTTTTAGTAGGTATTCTCTGACCAGTTGTGGGTTAATTATTCAAACTTTGTCCATTGTAATGGTCGTTAACTTATTATTTATCTGTATACGCGGTAGTTTACATTGAATGTCTTGATGAATTAATTGAAATAAAATCTTACCTACCCCTCTTCTAGCGTTTTGCGTGACTACCTCATTCAGACTCGTGCAAGTTTTAGAACCTAAATCATTTAAACAACCGACTACTGTACTAATCTTTTGATCAATGTAATCACAAAGTATAGATCTAAGAATTCGAACGGTATAAACTTTTCTATAGTATTGCTGTTATTTACACATTAATAAACACAGATCTCAGTTCTTTTTTTTCTCTCTAGCTGCACTAGAATTAGACGTACCTACCGATGCAACAACAAAGATTCCCTCGTAAGGATTTAAAAATGGCTTCTTGAAAAATGACGCGATTTATCGGCGAAAATTCTGTCCTCTGAATAGAGACCGTTCGTTCAACACTACGTTTGGACTCTTTGTATCACATACTTAGTGATCACATTGATCAAAAGATTAGTACAGTACTTAGTTGGTTGTTTGAAGTGTGCAAAACGTTTGAAGAACCTTAATCCCACCGAAAATTTATACACTTGAATCAAATGTACTAGTTTACAATTACGGAAGTAATAAAGGCTAACAAAGCCGAGACACATAATAAGAAGCTTAGAGTTTCTAATTTAACCCTGTACTGTTGTGCCAAGTCCACTTGCATCCCCCAATGTCCACTTGATCATTATCAAATAGTTAAGGGTTAAGTTTCCAAACCTCTTCGTTAGATATACGATATAGGACTGAAATCTACACTTGAAATACAATAGTTTCAATCAAGTTTAAACTTGACTAATTAATTAAATACATAAATCACAATTTGGATAAATGAAATGGGTGCAACGCCTGAATTTTCTAATGTCTCTGGTAATTTTACGGAGATTTACTCCATGGCTATAATTTTGAGAAAGAATTATTGAAAATATTCATGTCTTCTATCTAAGATAGACCATTTTTTCGCTTTTTA
Organism: Euproctis similis; assembly: GCA_905147225.2. Taxonomy (NCBI): domain Eukaryota; kingdom Metazoa; phylum Arthropoda; class Insecta; order Lepidoptera; family Erebidae; genus Euproctis; species Euproctis similis. The sequence continues at coordinate 14,692,899 of LR990105.1, forward strand.
TGCCCTGTCTAAATGGGGTCGACACAATATGTTAACGTTTTAAATTAACCATGTTGTCTAAAGATTTGGCTGTGGTTTTGTGACCGGCTACCTGCCTGAGGTAAACCCTCCTTGGGAATGTTTTCGATGGCGGGATAGGAAAGAGGTTGACAGCGGGATGGGGAGAGGAGAGGGGAAGAGATTTCGCCTCTGGATACCTCTCTCGACGAGGGAAACGCGGCATGAGCCATTTTACGCTGATATTTTGAGAGGTCGTGGTATTTCACCAGGCGACCCGGCCAATGAATTGGTCTAATTTGTCATTCTAAATTTAAAATTTTAAATATCTGAATTGTAGACCAAAACTTTTAATACTGTTCCACTAATGAAATATTTGATCTCATAGGTACCAAGATTATCGAAATATATCTGGAGCAATTCGTTCAATAATTGATCATTTATTGCAAAACGTTTCATATATCGTTATAAAAATACTTATGGCTTATGAGAAGAACTAAGGAGTACTTATTTGTTCTTTTATAACAAAGTTAAATTATTTAAACACGATCCAACTAAAACATCCCGCCGCGTATTATTGTCTCTGTTCTATAGATTAAACTCATGTGTACTTTTAATTACAAAAGCAAATGTCCGCCAAATATGTCGGAGCAGTTCAAACAGCCCTGCCATTAGCCCCCAATCACGGATAGGGTAATCGCGTTAATTAATGCCGTCCGTCATTTTCCCGCCACCGGTTTTGTTGAGACAAGCACAATGTTTTGTTATGTTGGCACTGATCAATATGTTTTTTTGGCGCTCTGATTTTTCACATTGCCCATGTAATGTACTTACTGCAATTTTATTTTACAACATGGGGTATAGAAAATCAGAATATATTAACTTGTGTGTAATTTAAATTACATTACAAGTATAAGATCATAGTTTGACTACTTCCAGTGGCATCTAAATGATACATAAAAATGATTACATATTTAATTTTCCTTGTAACAAAATTATAATTAAACGTTTGACTTGTAGATTTACTATACCAATGAACGCATTTTTATCACCGGATAGTTTTCTTTTTATTGATATTTTATTAATGATCAAAAGGTCAATTACCCTAGTTGTAGATAATACTACTTGTCCATGGCATTGTTACATTGTTATAAAACATCAAATTGATTGATGTAGAGTAATTACAATATTTTGTTATTTATTTGTACGCTAAGCTGTAATTAATTTAAGATAAAATTCCAATGTGTTGAAAATGATTGGAAACAAAAAGCTGAGTAAGCAAGCAACTAATAAGTTACCGTCTCTACTACTATTGCTTTGATTTTATTTTGATTGTATTGCAACGCAATTGCAAAAAACTTATCTAACTTGAAAAATGCAGCAAAACTAGGGATTTTATCTACTATGCAAAATTTAAAACTTATTCCTTTGAGGAGTTTTGGCGGGAATATAAAAGAGTCATGTCCGTTCATTGCATTATTTCTAAAATTTGTGTTTTAACGGATATTATTGAATAACATTCGTGGCGTTTCATTTATTAAGTGTTCGTATATTTCTGCAAATTTGAAAATTGGTGTATAAATCGTGTGTGGCGTGCTCTTCTACATTGTCAACAGTATGCATAAAGTGCCACGATGATTAGGTTTTTAAGGATGATTAGGTTAGCTTAGAATAAGTTAGTTACCTAATACAACAGACATGGCTTCAAAGCTTTAGCCTATCCACAACTGGACGAATTAAAATAAAAATATTTTACTTTTTCTTTGGTTTAGTGCAACGCCGTCAATGAGTGTTATTTTAACCGAAGAAAAGAAACACCTATTATAACTCTTTACGAGCGCTCTCTCAGGTTACAAATTCAATTTATTCGTACGGTACGTTTGCGACACGCTCACTTGCGCGTCGCATAAACTTTAACGCACACTTTTAAAATAAACCGCCAACTTTCATGTTTGCTTCAACTCTTGAAGGAAATTGAAGCGATTTATTCAAGCGGGGATATTTTTAGAGTGGTTATTTCCGAGCCTGCGGTGTTGTTTCCTTGACTCCTTGTAAGATTCTAAGGCAAATAATGAAGTTACCAGTGTTGAAAATAATGTACAGTATTTAATATAATGTAATGCTTAATTTTATTTATAACTTTACGCTTAAATCTAGCGGTTATTAATTTTATAATAACAATATGAATAGAAGTCTAGTCGGCCAGAAACCAACAGAACGCCATAAGACACAATTCTTATAAACTACACTCGGTTTTTTTAATTTACATTACGTACTTTGGTAGAGTGAGGTAGAGCCACTGAGTTTGCTGCTATAATGGGTCGGCTCAACCAGTGGAATACCACGATCTCTCAGAATATCGAGGTAAATTGGCTCCTGTCAAGTTTCTTTCGGTAAGAGAGGTATCCGGAGGCCCACCTGTCTTCCCCCTCCTTTTCGATCCTGCTCCCTTAAAGACCGGTTATGCAACTGTAATACTATCTACGTTGCAGGTGTCTATAGGTGGCAATCATTGTCAATTTACTGCTATTAATTTATATTAGATATCTAAATTATGACTAACTAATTTATTTATTTCAATAATAAAAAAAAATGTATATTCCAGCAAAGTTTCATGTAATTCTGCTTACTTCGATCAGATATACCTACCGGCATAAGCATTTACAGATTAGGCGTGGAAATGGCAAATGGTTCCCGGGACTTTGTTAGACAGATATCCTGTTCTCATTCGCCTTGTAACTTATCACACTGTAAATAAATACAAACAGGACTAACGAAGTGGCGAAGGAAAGTTAAAAGCGTCTGTAAGGAAACCGTACTGTCTTACTATTGTAACTCGTAATGTTCACGAAATGTATTTTCGACTCGGGAACAATGTTGAATTATATTAATATACACTTAATATGTAGTCTATTTGTTTATATATAAAAGATTTTAATAATTAGGTACATAGATAGACTAACTCTTGTACGTGGAATGAAATCGAGGGCAAACGAGCAAACAGTTCACCTGATGACAAACAACTACCGCCGCCCATGGACACCTGCAACACTGATAGTTTGACAGTTGCCAGCGATCAAGACAGTAGGATGAAAATGAAGAGGGAGGAGTTGGCTCCGGATACGTCTCCCACAAAACGAAACGCGGCATGAGCCACTTTACGTCGAAATTCTGAGTGGCCCTGGTTGCCGGCCCATTCATGCAGCAAACTGTGTGGCTATATATGATTATCACGTAAGTTGGCACTCATTTATCCACAAGGCATGTGTTACATACATACACAACTTCACGCCAAATCCCTTGCGGAGTAGGCAGAGAGAATGTGTTAAGAACAGAATAGATACAATTTTAATAAAACACAGTAGTAGGAGCACTGAATTTATTATTGTTAACGAAGCTCTCGGCACTCCATTAAATCATATCTGGCAAGGCGACTAAAAATGTTACACTTATGAAGACAAACCTATTTTTGGTCGCAGTTCAATTTCATGTCTGCCTTTGGCTTTAGGCATAAAAAAATATTTTATTTGTCAGAAGATTTGATTATTTGAACACAATTTTACTGTTTTTATATCGGTCTCACGAAAATGGAATTGAGATAATCTTGTGTTCAACTGAGGCTGGACTGGTGAAATACCACAATCTGTCATAAATACGAAGTCAAGTTTAACAGTGGTAGAGCCAAGCAGTTCGCTGCATGAATGGGCCGGCTCGACCGGTGAAATACCACGACCTCTCAGAAGACTGACGTAAAGTGGCTCGTGCCGCGTTTCGTTCGGTGAGAGAGGTGCCCGGAGGCCCACCCCCCTTCCCCATCCTTTCCTATCCCCTATCCCTTAAAGGTCGGCAACGCAACAGTAACACTATATGTGTTGCTAGTGTCCATGGGCGGCGTTGGTTGCTTACCATCAGGTGACACGCCTGCTCGTTTGCCCTTCTATCCCATAAAAAAAAAAAAAAAAAAAAAAGTGGCTCATGCTGCCTTTCGTTCCGTGAGTGAGGCCTACACTTTTTTTGTACACTCTTCTTTCATAACCCATTTTAAAAGCTGGCAATTATGACCGTCTTGTGTTGCAAGGCCAGCGGTAGTCGCTTCCCACCAAGTGACCTGCTTGCTTGATGCTTTCCATAAAAAAAAATTAAACTAACCTGAAAAGATAGGTTAACATTTTTGTAAACTTAAATAAATAATAATCATTATTTTATTTATTACTAAAGATATTATTAAAACGAAAATATTACCAATCTCTCTAGATATCATATAATATCGTCCAAAAAAATATGTGTGATAGATATTCGGTGTATGGTCAATGGGTTCCACCACCTATACCATTCTAGATGTAAAAAATGCCTACACCGTCGGGTAGATTAAGGCTTAAAGGTTTAAAAAATGGATTAATAATTTCAGCGTTATAATTATCACTGGTAGTAAACACTTTTCATACCTTTGTTAACAGTGCGTAATATAATTTTTATTAGTCCGGATACAGTCTTAATGAGTGGAATCTAAATATAGATAACATTTTTTGGTGTCAAAACTCGATCGACTCGTGTTTGAACATCTAACCAACCCACACCCATTAGTATTAGTTGACTTGTATTAATGACGAACTCTGGCACCCTTGCCGTAGGAATTCTTGCAGTGATTTAATTAAAATTTCTTCGCGATGATAAAAGGGGGACATTATGACATCATCTACCTAAATCGAGACTGTCTATATATTTTTAGACACAATTCTCCGGTTAATAGTTTTGTTGTTGTTTGGAACTGTAGGTATTGTAAAGCTTTATTTTGAAATTGAAATTATTCTTTTTATAAGTCTCTAAAATAGCACCTTTTTTATGGTTGTCATTCTTAACAGTCAGTTCTGTCATCATCTGACACACAACGAAAAAAAAAAACGTTTATCCTAACCATGGATTTATCATCGACTGTGGTAGATGGCACATGTCCGTAAATATGTACTACTAATCATCACTGACAGCACAACCGCGAGTAAACGCAAGCGTGTCACCTAATGGTAAGCAACCTGCGCCGCCCATGGACACCAGCAATACATATAGTGTTACCGTTGCATTGCGGACCTTCAAGGTAGTAGAATAGGAAAAGATGGGGAAGGGGGTTGGGCCTCCGGGTACCTCTCTCACCGAACGAAACGCGGCATGAGCCCACTTTACGTCGATCTTCTGAGAGGTTGTGGTATTTCACCGGTCGCGCCGGCGAACTGCTTGGCTCTGCCACTGAGCGTACGTTTGGTGTACGTTTATTGGTATTAATTAATAGTATACACTATTTTACATACCCGTAATTGTTAAGGGTGCTAAATCGCTTTTTTCGAAAAACAACTTTTACTCGGCTAGTTACTTAATAAAAGAGAAAGAACTAGTAAAGCTTGATTCAATTTCGCTAATCAATCGTAGTAAGGAATCTCAGGTCAACTTATTTGACATTAGTTCTCTTGCATATTTCTCTTTAGACGGAGCACATTCATTTAAATCTGTCACATGAGATCATTTATGTTTAATATCCTCTGATTGCAAATAGCTTACGTCAGCGTTTTGTACAATATTGTTTCAACAATTAACGCTATTTCAAAATAAAATATAACATATCATTACATAATTTCACGCCTTTGTCTGCCTTTAAAGGTGTAGGCAGTGGCTGTTAAGACTCGCCGTTATGTTTACGTCTCAAATGGAATAGATGGCGAACCTATTGCCATACCGGGCACAAAGTTTTCAGTCATCGATATTATCACACATAACTTTTGAAATTTTTGTTTGTTTTGTTGACTATTGACTCTACATTCATGCTAGTAATATTTACAAGCTCTTATTCGATCCAAATCTATGAGTAAAAATATCAGATTTTTATTTATATGCCGTCCAAAAGTATGTACCTATGAATCGTATATTTACATTGAAACCAAGCTTTCTTATATAAATATTTAATATTTCATGTTTGACTGGTTGTTATTGCTGTCATCCTATACAAATATACGCACATATTACGCATTCCGTAATTTTAATATAGTATATGAATGCAACATTATTTCAATCGGGAATCCTTGACATGAATTTCTATAAATTTATGTTATTTATGTTACATAAATTTCAATAATTCTTGTTGAAGCGTACTCGTTATTTTATAAATTTCTCATATCAATAATAATAAACTTGTCACATTGTGTAAATATTTTGTCTATGATTTATACTATGTCCATGAGAATATTTTTGAACTTTTTATTTGCGTTTTTAAATTTAGAAAAAGTATTTGCTTCTAAATTTAAACTAAAAAAGTAAACCAATGCTTCAAAGAAAAAAATATATTGAAATTTGTTCGTGGTTTAATCAATAGGTGGCATGTAAGTTATTTTAGCTTTTAGCAACAACTAAAGTAGGAAGCAGTTAATTCAAAGAAAGCATTAAATATATATAACGGGTACATAATTTTAATTAGCATATTATATTTCACTCTACAAACATTGCCATAAAGAATATCTTAACTGATTAGTCGTCTGCATAAACTTCATTAGGCTATTGACCTTTTGGTTCTATGACGGTAAAATTCAGAGATTTTTGGGTACGTTCCGGTTATCAAAGCAATAATAAATGTTAAACAAGAGATGATATCTGTTATTTAACAATTTATTACTTAATTAATGTTAACTGGCTGGGGAATAATGACCCAAGTATTGCGGCCAGTCAGCGGTAAGGCGAATCTGAGCTGTCCAAAGCGAGTAGTGCTGTCATAAACTTAATCATAGAAACTATAAATTTAATAGTCTCATTTATATGTAATAAAACCAAGTATAAAAAAAAATAACTTCCATTGCAACGTCTCACGCATCGCCTTCAGATCAATGAGTTTTATGTCAGCCAACAATTGAATTCGTCGCTTTCAACGACACCGTGGATAATCGCTTAGATTGATATTACAAAAGCTTAAGTCGTCGTTCGGTCGTTTGAAAAATATGCATACAGACGCTTCGTGGGTAGATTTCCTCCTCATATTTAATACTATATGTTATGTTAATATCAATCTTAACATGGAAATTGACGTGGTCTTTGAAAGTTGGCCTCATAACTAAGCTCAAAATCGCTCAGCATGCTATGGAGCGGGCTATGTTGGGAATCTCCTTGCAGAAGAATATCCGTAACAAGGAGATCCCCAGCAGATCAGGCGGAAAAAGTTCTCGAATGGCCACCACGAACGGGTTGTCTTGGAGTAGCACGTCCCCCCACTAGGTGGAGCGCCGACCTGGACAAGATTGCTGACAGCCACTGGATGCGGAAGGCTCAAGACCGTGAGATATGACGGGAGGTCTACGAATTCCAACGGTGGTGATGAAGGCTGATGATGAATATGGAAACTAAGGGTTTTAACTAAGTTTTTTTGCTGATATAGTAACGAAAGGAAATTATTAATTTACTGATGAAAAGTGAAATGTAGTGAAGTAGAACGTCCTATCAGAATATCGACGTAAATTGTTAATCAAATCTCCCCCTTTTCCCCTCCCCATCCCATTTCTAACCATTACTTTCTCATCATCAGATGATCCGCTTGCTCATTTGCCCTCTATCCCATAGAAAAAAGATATTTACATACATATTCTTGATATTATTTATAGATTATTTATTAAAAGTAAAAACATACATATACAAATGTATGTTATTTATACGTTACGTAGAAATTAAAGATTCAACCTAGCAACTTGAGGTGTGTGTTAACTGTCCGTCACTCAATCACACTACTCACTTCTATTTTAAGTGTAGAAATATGATACTTCAACTTGTAAATATTCTGTTTCAACTTTCAAATAAAATAAAACTTTTCTCGTTCGCTGAACTCGCGACATACTTATCCTAAACTAGTTGAAATTTACAACTAAATATCATCTTTAAACTATGAATTTAAGAAATCTAGGAGTTCTTATTGGAAAGTGAAAGATACATAGAAATATTTTATTGCTTAGAGTTTCTTCAAAAGTTTCTTACTAATTATCTTGCTTAACGTTATTACTCTACTAAGAATATAAAAGAATAAAAAAATATTCTCAGTTAAGAATGGTCGATTTGTCAATGTAGACTGAATAAAGTTTATTTAGATCTTGTGCAACAGCTGGCTGCAACTGAATTAGAAATACCTAACAGAAATAGAATTAAATCCTTAACTCCCTTGCTCGTTTAATTTGCGAAATAATAAAAAAATAATGCTCTCATTAAAATTATATGTCATATATAAATTTTTGATATACTTTGTATACGTCAAAGCCAAGCGCGTGGCCCGTAACCGCAGTCCGCGACCTTCTCTCGTTTGGTGGTAACCGCAAAATTATGCGCTTGAGCGCCTTGTAATGAGACCTAGTGTGACAATATTCTACTAAAATATAAGTCTAACTATTTGATTGAATATAATAAATCATTTGCTACATATTTTTGTTGTATTTCACATTGTGTTTAATTTCTCAGTTATGCTAAAGAAAATATCGTATTTTAAAATTTGAGTTTCGAGTAGTTTAAAATAGTTAGTTCAAAATTCCCTAGATAGCATTAGCATAGCATATTTATATCTGACAACTAAATAGCAAGTTAATAATAGATAATGATACGATGGTGTTTAAATACTTTTCTTAGAATTCGCACATTGTTAGTGGTTGTCTAAGAAATAATTTGATTATTTTAATATTAGAATTTATTTCTTCAGAATGCACGGATATTCTAATATCAGCATTATATTATTGTATCAATGATTTTAAGATTACTGTTATCTTAAACGTTTATTATAATTCGAATAAGATTTATTCCTCTAAGAATATCTACGAAATCTTATTGGAAAGCTTTTATATCTTTACAATTAATCTTGTATCACTTTTATAAAATACCTTTTCAAACTCCTTTTACGTCGTTATTAATTAAATAAACGTCTAAATCAAAAGTATTTGATACTGTCTCTTTGGTTTGTTAGCAAATTGTGGTTTTCCTACTGACTGGTTGAACAGAAACGGTAGATCAAAAACATATACCGCAAATGAGTTTCGGAATCGACTCAGGAGGGTGATGTTTTCTTCTTGCCGGTGATTATTCATCACAAATTGAGTCTAACGGATGCCCACAATCATGTTTTTGTGAGTTTGTGGCGATAATTGGACATTGGCATTTCTGTAATTTTCCTTATAATAACTAAACAAAATTTTGACAACAATTTGATCAAGACTTGATTATAGTTGCGTATGATGACAAAATTATTTATTAGTGACGAATTTAGTGTTATGAATTAAAATTATTTCTTTCTGGTTAAGTGACAACTAATACCTACTAATCATCCATGATAAAATCACGGAGCAATGAGACCAGGTATATTATTTCACTTCGACTTATTCCTCTATTACAAATTTTACACTATATGACAAATATTGTAAAAGCATTGTAATTTAATGCCCTTATTACACTGGTCTGCAACGAAATCCTCCTTTAAATAAAACTATGATGAATATGTAGAGGTTAATATACTGAATTGATGTTTGCTTTCCAAATTTTCGTATCACATGTAGAAAATTTTTAAAGTATTTTTTTTTTATTTCTCATACTTATGTGTTTTTTGTCTAACGTCCTTGCATTAACGCTGCTCTATTCAGTTCATATCGTCTCAATGCTCACAGAAAACCTCTATTCCTCTTGCACACGCAACGAACATGAAAGAAAATTATGGAAATATGAAATTGTTACTGGATAAAATTAAATATTCACAGTACACGTGGAACATTTGTGCTGATTTAAAAGTTATAGCAATGTTAACTGGACTGCAAGGAACCCTCCTTGCAGTCCAGTTAACATTGCTAGCATACCAAATTTTGTTGTTTTTTGTGCGAATGGGACAGTCGCACTAGAGAAAAACAATACGTAGTAAAAAATTGGCCACAAAGAATGACTTTGATGCCTGGAGTCAAAAATATAAAAGAAGAACCTTTAGTTCAAAGCGAGAAAATTTTTATACCACCTCTTCATATAAAGTTGGGCCTTATGAAAAATTTTGTTAAAGCCATGAACAAGGACGGTAGAGGTTTTCAATATCTCAAAACTAAATTTCGACGCGAAATTGAAAGAAGGAATTTATATAGGTCCCCAAATACGAGAGCTCTTAAAGGACTCAAATTTTGAAAGTACACTGAGTAAAGCTGAAAAAGGAGCATGGACCGCATTCGTAGAGGTGTGTCATAATTTTCTTGGAAACAAAAAAAAAAGATAACTACCGTGAAATCATCCTCGAACTTCTTTCGTCATACAAAGCCCTAAAATGCAATATATCCCTAAAAATTCATTTCCTGGATTCCCATTTGGATTTCTTTCCTGCTAATCTTGGTGCAGTATCGGATGAACACGGCGAAAGGTTTCATCAAGACATATTGCACATAGAAAAACGCTATAATGGAAAATGGTCAGAAGCAATGCTTGCCGATTTCTGTTGGTCGCTTCGCCGCGAAACACCAATAGAAAATATGAAAAGGAAGAAAACTACAAAGTGAAATAATATTAACAACCAGCAATAACAGCATTTAGTGATTTGTAGCTTTTGTAACACATTTATCCAACATATGTATCAATTGTAACATTTATAATATATGTTTTTAACAAAAAAATGAATTTCATTTAATACCACCATTAAAAAAAAATTATATGAGGTACGGGAAATTTAATACTATAGTTCTATTCAGTATCATATAATTTATCATTAATTATATATGAAATAGAAAGGAGGGGATTTTTATTTTTTTTTGCAGACCAGTGTTATCTAAATGTGTAGGTCTTGACACGACTTATTAAAATTCAAGTTCCAAACGTAGTAATAGTTGGTGAAATCTGCAACCATTTAGGATGGACTAGATTTTGTCAGTCAATTAATTAATTTAACACATGCTTTTTAGTCGATTTCAGTACATATCGAGTCGTGTTAAATCTATCGAGAATGAAACTCGATAGTTAACGTTCTCGTATGGTCGACTTATGGGAGTCGACGGCGTAAACGGTAGCCGCAGGGATCAAGTGACAGTAGCGACCCCCGTCGAGTCCCCGATTTGTTTTCTCGATATAAAAATTACATTCTGTGACAGATTTTGATGGTGTCATTTTGAAAAAAAACAAATGTTTCGGTGCTACAGGTATTTTGGATATCAGCGGGGGTCCCTATTGACAAAATTAAAATGTGACAAGTAAGGTTGAGTCCTGTGATAATTGAGTGTTAAATCCTAATGACACTTTTTACTAGCCGTAGTTAAAACTTTAACATTTTTAGTTGTGAATTATATGATTGTGTTGATGATATTGATTTTTTCATTTTCACTCTGATGTATGATTATGATTTCGTGAATTTAGGTGCATTTGTTCACAAAATATCAACAGTAATATTGTTTTCTATTTTATATCACTTTTTGGTATCTCTTTGTCTATTAAACTTGTAAATATACCTGTGATTAAAATGATAAAATTAGCTAATTAGATTAAGATTACCAGTAACGTCTCCAATTTTAGGTATGATTTAATATTTTTATTTTTCATAGTACATAATCGAAACTAATTATGTATATAGAGTTAATATTTATCATCATTAATAAATACATCAAGTAAAAAGTATTATTATTTTAAATTCCGTAACCACTTTGAAAAAAGTAACTTCATGAAAAAAATAGACTCAATTACCACGCCTAGAGCAAGTTCAAGTATAGCGACTATCATGAGAAGAACTTCATGACGCTCATGTGCCAAATATTCTTTTCCAATCGTGAGAGCAATATTATTATAATTTGAAGTGTTAGAGTGATTATGGAAGTGTTGATGGAAGTTTCCAATTCACTCGATACATACCGATTGGTTTTGCAAATATTCTCGTAAGCTACAAGGAGTAAGTGTATTCGGGTATAATATGGTTGACGTTGAGAAAAGCCTCTACCTGTACTATACATTTTACATAAGTTACATTCATTACATTTTTACCTTATCATCAGCGAGAAATTTGAATTTAACAAATTTTAAAAACAATTTCAAAATTGTAATGAATATATAAAAATAAAATTATTTCATCTACTAACTAGAGTTAGACTGTTATCACAATTTACTGCATGTTTAAGAACTGAGAGAAATGGTAATTCTGGTTTTTCTTTTCTGAATAATTTCTATCGTATTTTAAATTGAAACGAGTATAATACGCATTTTATTGCTGCGCTTTAGAGAACCGGTGAATCGAATTCTTATAAGCCGATGTTGTCTATTATATTTATCTGTAAGAATATAATAAATGTTGATTCTTACATTGATAGAACAATTAATAAAGCTTTTTGTTCGACGACAAAAAATATTTATTTATAGTCACTAGTTCAATATACAATAAATCAGAATACCACCGTGCAAGATCTTATAAGACTAACTATAGAAAGAATTTATCGCTTTGCATTGCGTTATCTGTAAGGTCTATTTAATCGCCCAACCCCAAAAGAACAGTTATGTACTAACTACTAATGTTGACTATTTTCACCTTACTCTTCCCCCTTTTACTATCAAAGATGAGGTAGCGTCAATTATTAAAATGTCTAAGATATGTATTTTAAAATCTTCAATTAATAACTAAATCCGTGTTGTTATGATTATGTTTTCTAAATCTTATACCTAAATATTGCCTATATCTTTGTACCAAAATAAGATATAATACAACAAAACAAAATGGTCCGTTGAAATATCATTGTAAGAAAAACAGACAGCATGTATTGTTTCGGACATGTGACAAAGTTCACTTAATGGAAGTGATTTTTGGGGACGGACAATGAAGGGGTCTTTGACGGATTCCGGATGTTACTTAATAATTTTAAATGTATAAGCGAGTATACTTATATAATTATATATATGTATGCTGTTGTGTTCAGTTTTATACGTAAGTATTTTTCTTTATGGGGTAATTATTATTACAGAACTTGCAGATTCAGATCTGTAAGAGAAAAATTAGGGGCTAAAAACAAAACTAACAACAGTTCTGTTTTCAGCCACTGATTTCTTTCAAATTTTCTGTTCCCAATTATATAAACTGAGATAAGGACTAAAAGAACAAATTTCTTGTTTCATCATTTTCATCATTAGCCTTTTTTGAGGTCCACTGCTGGTCATAGGCCTCCCCCATAGAGCGCCACAACTGCCGGTCAGCTCAATCATGGGGGGTTTTTGCCGTAATCGCCACGCTTGGCAGGCGGGTTGGCGATCGCAGTAGGCTGTATTTTCTTGAGAGAGAATGCTGCTGCCCATTCTTCTAGCTTTTCCCTTAGTCGCCTTTTACGACACCCACGGGAAGAGATGGGGTGGCGGTATTCTAAGCCGGCGCCACACAGCACATTTCTTGTTTATCTACCTTAAAAATAACTCTAAACAGTATTATTAACACATTATTTTAGACTTAAACTCTGTAATATTTTTAACTCCTTCCTTGTGTTTAAACTAAACCATAAATATTAAATTTTGTTGGACTTGAGATCACGTCCATTATAACTCAGTTTTACAATTCTAAAGAACTAAGCTTTATAAATAAAAATAATTATTTTTAAATTAGTCACAGGTGTCGTCAGAAGGGGAAGTATTCTCTTGTTTGAACATGTTCAGTTTAGAAATGCACTTTGTAAAGTATAATGGCAATCAAAGTACGCTCATTGAAAAATAAATATGTACTTTAAAATTTAGTACAAAATTAAACAAGTTTACTTTTTAAACTCATAACCAGAACAGATTTTTGTAATTAAATCATCAATAAATTAACGAGAAGCTAGTTAAATCTATAAATGTAAATAAAATTTAAGTGTCTGTTAGTAATATTGAAATACATGCTTTCTACTTCATTCTTAAGAATATATTATATACGGAACCTGCACCAAAATTATATTTTTTACCATTTTTGTCTGTCTGTCCGTCTCTCTGTCTGTTTGTTCCAGGTAATCTCGGAAATGGCTGCACCGATTTTAACGGGACTTATTGGAAGGTAATGATGTAATAAGGAGTAACTTAGCCGTACTTTTTTATTAAAAAAAGGTGACACAAAGTTTGCGGAGTCAGCTAGTATTTAATATAAAACTAAAATTATAATTCTTTACAGATTTTACATGAATTTGAGGTATTTACTAAAACGATATGGCCCTACAGTCATTCTGCATAATGTATAGGTACATATATGCAAGCGTCCCTAGCTGAGACAATTTGTTCCGGCCGGGCATGACGAAACAACAGCGTGCGTTGTCAAGTCCCAGGCCACGCGTACTACGAACGTCACTACAAATTAGCAAACACGCTATCATTATAATACAATCTTTACAAGCAAAATTAAACTCTATGTTAAGGTGCATAAGTGTAAATAAAAATTAACCATAAGTGCACATTTTTTGAGATTTTTTGTAATAAACGTGACTAAATAACGGCACGGATTTTGGAATGTGAAATGATTTATGAAGGAATAATGAATTGGGCAATGTAAATAAGAGTGTGAGAATATTTTAGTAAATAAAAAGCGTTTATAACAAGCTCTTACTTAAATAAATCTCGTTTTTAATTTGAACCAGATAAAATTTAAAAGTCACACGAAGTAACTATGAAAGAAAAGTCATTACGAAAGTGGAATGATTATGAAAAAAAAAAACAATTTACAATTCAACCTTGTATCACACTAATTACTGAACAAAAGGCTGAAGTGTCGAAAAATCCTAAACAGTTGTTTTAGCTTATTACTATTGTATAATATTTAAATACGTTGTAGTAAAATTATGAAGCTGTAGCTTTGTTTGTTTGTTTTAACGCTCTAATCTCAGGATCTACGGAAATGATTTTGGGAAATCGTTTGTTAAGAAATTTAACACTGAACGAAGCTGCTTGTTAATAAAATATGTTGAAATGGAGAATGCGAAGTTTGCAAGTTACTAACACTTCTAACATAACATAACTTCATGCCGTTTTTTACCCGAAGAATGCAGGCAGGGGCTGCTCTCGACTCGACGTTATGGGACTCACTCGCTCACTCGCCAACTGGGACGAACCTATTGCCATACCGGGCACATAGTTTTCAGTCATCGATAGTTGTCACCCATAACTTTCGAAATTAATTTCTTAAAGTCATAGCTGTAAGTCAGGATTCGAACCCGCGTCCTCTTGACTGAGTAGCGGGGTACTCGACCACTGAACCACCGAGACTTTTTTTAAACACTAACACTTCTACCTACTCATAAAAATATGGCTTCACTTAAAATATTAGACAATCTATAATCATTATGACTAAAAGAAAGTTAAGTCACACATAACTACAGTATAAACTCATATTTATTTGAAAGGCATTGACAATATCAAATTAAGTAATCCTCAAAGAAAGCGAGGGTCCAATTAAAGCCTCGCCTTTTGATTTGAATGCTTATTTATTTTTCGCAGCATGGCCTCTGATGTCCGGAACAGGGGTTGGACCCACAAGACGGGACGCACCATCCATGGAGCTATTCGATTAGGGTGCAACACTAGGGAGTAGGCTGACAGTGCAAGTAACCATCACCACCATACCAATGCAGCCCGTATAATCGAGACACCATTATTTGCCTGCGCATAAGGTCGAAAATTGTTTTAAAAGCAGGAATTATGTGTTACCATAGATATGTCATTTCATTTCATACACAACACTCACAAAATAGATCGGTGACGAGGGCTTCCAGCTAGATGCCATTTCTGAAAAATGAAATTGCTATTAGGGTGAGATTGTGGATGTCTGTTTGTCTATAAATTTATAAATAACAGTTTCTTCTTGAGGTTAAGGTTCCTCAAATTGTGGTTGTCTACGTGAGAACGGCTATTGTATTTGAACGTAAGTGTACCGTTTGAACTAGAAACAAACGTTTTGACGCCGCCAAATGAACTATAATGTGTACTCGGCTATTGTGAAGATACATTAATGGAAAACAGTGCTCTCCCAAACAATTTTATTTCTCTTGTGTTATGTATTTTTATTTAATAACCTTACATTGAACATAGTTGTGATTCTAAACAAGTCTATGATGTAAATGATTTAAATAGTCTCCAATTTTAAAAGCGAGAGAGGTATGACAGGATATTTTGAGATGAAAAAAAGACAAATATCTCACATTTTAAATATGTGAAAGAAATATCGATAAATAATTATGTAAATGATAAACTAACGAAATGTTTTGTTGATATTGGCATAAAATATTGTGTTTTTATATGCACTTATATTATACATTTAAAAAGCTAACATTACCGGGTATAAGCAATACGTTCAAGAATTATTAAGCTTAATTTAGTAATGTTACATTGTTGTTTAGAAGCAATTAAAAGTTAAATAGTTAAGTAAGTAGACCATAATGTAGTATTGCAATAATAGTTTTTGTTTTGGATTGCAATTATGACCTGCTTTGTGATAGGCAGTTAAAGATTTGATAAAATAATAAGTAGACTAAGCAAAATAGCGCATTTCTTTATTCGGTCTTTGCAAGTATATTTATATAATCAACCTCAAACTAAATATTGCAACAATGTACCAATATAGGTAATATTATATTCTGCTGAAACACTGATTTGCGGAAAGAGGCTAATAGATCCAATTTGTGTGAGCATAACGGTCAGATGGGTGCACTACTTGTTCTCGAGTTTGACAGTTAGTCGTGAGATGGCGCTACGGATAACTATGTGTATGTCACGACTTCATATTATATGTGAACAAGTGAGTTCACTGTGAACAAAATGTACTATAAACATTCTTAAACTAACTACCAACTTTGTTACGAAGTTCGTTTAAGTAGTTAAATTAAATATAATATTAAAAAAAAAACATTTAAAAAATCTATTAATTAAAATAAAATTGGAGTTTAGTTTGGTTGTTTGAAATGGCTAATCAAAAAATAATAATAACTGTATTTGAAAAATGTTATTCTATCCGATAGCGTAATTGTTTTATCTATATTATATTGTACTATTTGTCCTAAATGTAATTGTCCTAAACTTCAGAATAAACACATTTATCTGATGTTTACGATTAGAGCTTTAATACACGTAGCATCAAGACACATGTTATTATGATTTGTATTTTTGTAGTAACGAATAAACTCAAAAACTACTGTACCGGTTTCAAAAATTCGTTCACTACTGGAAAGCTTCATTCAGGTTATATTTCATTATCATCGGCATCACCATTTTGTTTATCGCGAGTAACATGGCAAGGCGGAAAGCTATGAAAGTAGATATATACATACGTAACTTCACGCCTAATCCCTTGCTGGGTAGACAGAGAGAACAGAGCGCCATAAGGCACGATTCTTACACGCCTCACTCGCTTCGTTGACTTTCCTAACTCTTTTCATCCACGCGCGTCGATTTGTGAGGCTCCTAACATCACCTTCCTCCAGAACACGTTCTATTTGGTCATGGAATGTGTGTCTTGGCCGTCCTCGACTCCTACATCCATCCGCTTTTGCATCAAAGTATCAAAGTAAAATAAGAGTTTTCAGCTATTACCTTGTTCAAACAAACAAATATAGTCTCTATATATATGTATATAACTAGTATAGATATATTCAATAAAATACAATAACCTTTCACAATATACCATGGGCATATTCAATGTAGACAAATTTGCAACTTACTTTTGTTTGTAGGCATTATTATTATTATATATACAAGATTCACAATAATAAAATTGAAGAACCATACAATATACATCCCGCAGTCACAAACAAACGATTAATCTTTTATCAGCAACTCACATCTCTTGCTACTAAAAATGATTTCGTTTCCTATATATTGAATCGAAATTAAATAAACGACCCCCAGAGGCAGGCGGGTAGGCAAAATAAAGATGGGTGTGCTCTTATCATGATTTTGAATTGGTAGAATTGTGGATTGTAATGAGGGGAAGGGTGATGTGAAAAGGATACGGTACGCACCGGCTCACTTCAAAAATAATTGAAGTTAAATTTGTTCATTTAAATTAGGTACGGCTTAATGATACAGGAAAGGGCAAAAGTATTGTAGGTAGTAACAGATTGAAAAGATATGATCTGTAGATATGAATAATGTTAGGTTTTTGTTGAGGCATTCGAATTTAGGGGTTGAGTTTTAAGGAAGGAAAAAGCTTCGCTGATAGAATGAAACATGTTTGATTTTGAAAAGTAAATTATAAAAATTAAAGTAAAAATCACATAAATTTGAATGCAAATTGCAGGAATTTTAAATATTAATTTGATTTAAACCGCAACTACATAACTTGATTAAATTATATCAGGCAGTGGTCATCATACAATTGTGACATTTGCTAGAATTATTATTTGTCAATATTGCAATAGCCACTGAATACATTTTGGTGCGAATGCGGATGACCATAATTGTCCACTGTCCGTATTGTTAATCCGTACTTTATCAGTGTACGCCTATTCTATGACACGTTTTGGGCAAAATTAATGGGGGACCAGGGTTAGGGTTTAGTTAGATGATGGTCAAGTACTTCACTAATAACTTTACTAATAACCTCTACAGTTACGTTCATCCAGTAGTGCTCAATTAATTTGGAATATTGTTTCAAGTGAATATTGGTTGTTACAAATTTTATGCGAATACATTTTGTATAGGTCATAGTTGAACAATAATCTAGAACGATTGAATAAAAATATCAAATTCTCGTACATATCCAAACTTCTCCGAAACGGCTTGACTGATATTTATGAAAATTTTGTGGATATTTGATAAGGCATTTGAATCGACTGTTATCTATATTTCCTATACCTTTAATTAGAAATTTAGTGACAAAAATATTCTTTTACAAAAATATTATGTCAACGAAGCGGGTGAGGTGTGTAAGAATCGTGCCTTATGGCGCTCCGTTCTCTCTACCTACCACGCAAGGGATTTGGCGTGAAGTTATGTATGAAGTTATGTACTTATTATTCAAATTGATTTATCAATTTGTCCTCCAATTCTATTTGATATGATTATATAATAAACAAAATATCAATATCATGCCTGAAAGCTGTCGTTAGAATTATAAAACAAAGTTTCCCATTATTTTACGATGACATCAGAGATTGTCACGCCCATTACTTATGTTCCCACGAATGACAACTTAAGTGCACTCTGACCGTGATTATACTAGAAAGTTTATCCAAAGTCACGTTCAAGTCTTATTTTGCATCTCATACTTTCCCACTATCTGGCTTCGTACATCTGTCGCGGGCTACCTGATACGGGTTTTGTGCAAGGCAACTTATTAGGTCACCAGCAGAATGCGCCACAATGGCAGCGTCTGAACACAATATGCGGAATAAGTTGATCAATTGTTGGATTCTGTTATTGTGAGCATATCTGCACACGTGTAGGCGTGTGACCTTCGCAAAAAATTAACCCAGAATATAAAGAATTGTGATATAGTTGCATCATATTATAATACCCATTCACATACCAAAAAAAAAAGGTTAATAAGAAATCTAGGTGCGGGTGAAAGTGCTTCCATTTCACTATCAACACAATAATAACACAAAGCGACTCGTCTCGTCTTTGGTCTACTTCAGAATCTTCTCATGTCAATCATTGTCGTGGGAACTGTTGAAATTTTTGTCTATTACTAACTTAATTTAACATTCTAGTGTCAAATAAATACGGTTAATGATAATGTCCTTGGGTGAGTCTTAAGCAACTTGTGTCAATGTAACAGGTGACAATGTATAGATTTTTATTCATCGGCCAGATGATGCAGTAGATAAAAACAAACACTCACCTGTAGTAACATTGTGAAACTCAATACTTAATACCAGATGGTGTTGCGTTAAAATATTTGAACAGATTGAGTGAGCATCATGGTTATTCAAGATAAAAATGTGCATTTGTTTCAGAGTTTTTCAAAAAACTACTACTATTTAGATTGAACCAAAGTATGGCCTTCTATTATGTTAACATCGCATTATACTATCGATAGCACGAAGAATTAAAGTAAATCGACAGAGTTTATTAGAGAAAACTGATACCATTAGCGTATAAGGCGACGATTGCGGTTCTCACCCAAGGGCAAATACATGTGTCATTTATATAAAGCTTACAATTTGAGGATGTCAATAGGTTCAATGTCTATAACCAATAGCACAAGCGTAGTTGAATAATTTGAGAAGAGATGACAGTAGTAGAACCATGCAGTTAGCTGTATTAATGGGCCGGTTCGACTGGTGAAATACCAGGACTTTTCAGAATATCGACGTAAAGTGGCTCATGCCGGGTTTCACTCGGTGAGAAAGGTATCTGGAGGAATAGCCCCTTCCTTATTCGCTTCTCATACCACTTTCGACGCCTTCCATATCCCATAGTCAGGGCCGCAATGCGTTTGCCCTCCTATCCTATAACAAACAGATGTATCTCCAATAATTTGGGATAAATCTTGTATCTATCAGTCTATAGTAACCTAAGATAGTGGTACTCGGTTAAAATATTCACTTTTCAAAGACAACACTTCAACAAACTCGGCCAATGACTAAATTCAGAGATACCTATGTAGTTAACCTATTTTTTATACATATAAGCAATAAGTTAAGATATTAACAGGAATATCGACCAGATTTTTTTCCTGTAACATTTATATAGAGGCGTGGCCATTCTTTTTCATTGAAAACGTGCGTTAACTCGAATTTCCCTCCTTAATTTATGGACAGAGCTGGTTCTTTATTTTTTAAATATGTTACAAACAAATTGACCTGAAGCGACAATCCCTTAATGGTTTTGGCTCATACATAAATTTGTAGGAACGTGACCGAGCTAAAACAAACTGCGGGCCAGTAATAATTAATGATCATCTACATCTATTTTACGGTCGGCAACTAAATATGCCTTTCACAAATTCATTATAAAAAAAAATGTACACTGTCCATAGCACCTGCCTTTAATTTTTTTCTATCTATTTATAATATAAGCTCATCATCAATCATAACTTTACTCTTTAGGGAATTTAACAGAATAAATATCTTTAAAGGTAAAAAAATAATTAACCGTTACCGGTTTGATCGACTTCTCTCGAATTATCCAATTTGATTAACTTTTAAATTCTTAACAGACAACACTTAGTTCAAATTGTTTAACCGGAACCCTTTCTTTATAGAAAGGGTTCCGGTGATCATCACGCCCATCACAATGACTTTATAGTCATTGTGATGGGCGTGATGATCACCAATGATTCAAACAATGCTCTTAGTTGCGATGATGAAGCATTATTTTTCAATAAATTTATCACGTTTGTCTATTTACACATAGTTAAAATTCATTTAAATATAAAGGTTAAAAAATCAAGACCCATTAATGTAAGAAAAGATGGTAACTGTTCCAAATATTGTCAATAAGTTCACGTTATGTATCTTACTATTAAGAAATTCCTTCCATGGACCATACTTTACATGGATTTTAAATTGAACTAAGTTTACCTATGCTGTAATTAAATTTAAAGTAAGTAAAACATCTTTTTAAAAAAGCACTAAAATGAACACAATAATTTCCCTTCAAAAATTTCATGTATCAACTTAAAGCCTCATTATTTACAATATAATAATAAAAGCTTGTCGCGCGATTTGTAAATAATTAGTACCAATTTCATTATGTCAAATAATATCAAAATCAAAATAGCTTTGTATCATGATCAATTGCAATTTAATTAGATACTGACAGGTAATTAAACCTCGTGATAAGCTTTTGTGATTAAATAACATAACTTAAATAAATTAACTTCACACCTTTTTCTACCCGAAGGCATAGGCAGCGGCTGTTAAGCCTTGTCTCACCGTTATGTTTACGTCCCAAATGGAACTGATGGCGAACCTATTGCCATACCGGGCACAAAGTTTTCAGTCATCGGTATTTATCACACATAAATTTCGAAATTAACTTCGAAAAGTCATTAGTGCAAGCCAGGATTCGAACCCTCGACGTCTCGATTCAGAGACAGGGTGCTCGACAACTGTACCACCGAGACTTATATTAAATAAATAGTATCAATTTAATTATATCAAATTGCTATTGAGTTATTTTATGATTCCGCCATATTGGATTTAGAATAACGTGACGTATTTTCTCGAGTTACTCTCAACGAGCCCTTTCATTTAATACCCATATTGTAGAAATGCATTCACGAGGACCATTCCTCTATCTTGAGTGATCCACCATTTTGGATTTAGAATTATGTCACATTATCTTTTTAGTTACTCTCATTGAACTCTTTCATTTGATACCCATATTGTAGAAATGCTTAAAATATCTATTCTTCTATAATCGATGATCCACCACATTGAATTTAGAATGAAGTCGTACATCATATCGTACATTGTCATCTAAAGTAAACGTGTGTAGGAAATTTCAGCATAATCGGTTGAAGATATCTATTTTAGTTAATCCTTTTATAGAGAAGCCTACGAGGTCTCAGAACATACTATTGGAACCAACTTGTACATATGATTTTGAATAAAATCATCTGTTCCTTCAACTTCGTTCTGATCTAGCCATTCTAAATCTTTGGTGCTATGGCAAAGAAATACCTAATACTATTTCTTTTGCTTTTTTTAGCAAAAAGAAATGCATCATATTTGCCGAGACCCCCCTCCCTGTGTCTTCAACGTAATATTAGGTGATATTTGACGCGATCCCCTTCACCCCTTAATTATCTCGCGTAATTTACGGACGTCTCCTTAGAAATTTCTCACTCTATCACTCAACTCAACTCAACTTCTTTAAAATTGCGGTAGATGCACCGCAATTTTAAAGAAGTTGGGGGTGTTTCAAACTTCCAAATGCAACGTAAACTATTTACCATCATCTGATCAAGTATTGTGTTAAGTATGACCAAGAACCATTCTAATAAAATTAAAATAAATTAATCAAATACAGATATTTTGAATAGATAAGTGCCATTTTAATATTTCATATAGATTTATTAGAATCGTTGAAACAAACTTATATAGATCGTTAGAACATTTTACAGTGATCTAAAATATTTAACCTTGAAACTAAGACAATAAGTAAACGGTTTCTTATCTATACACTTTCCAGTAAATGGGTTTTATAAAACTTTTCTTATCTGAAAGAGTTTGCAAACATAATAAAAGTAGCATTACAATAACATTATATACTTTTAAGTAAAATTTCGTCGATTAGATGCCTTTTGTGAAGCAATAAAAACGTTAAAATCTTTTGTACATCCATTACCTACTTAATTTAAACACGTCCGAATTTTGTATAGTATTTTTTTTTTTTATAAATCATCACACCCTAAATATACAAAAGCATAGGCTGCGTCTTGATGATATTTTTGTTTTGTAGCATTGTGAGCCCTTTACCGTTATACCTTTTAAGCACATTATGGTTAGACATCAACAACTGTAATCATAAACACATAAATTCCGAAAAGATTTCCAAAAAATCTTGGTGAAGATCAACGTTTGAATTCTGGATCATTTAATTGTCAGTTAATTTTGTCATTGTCATTTAATTTTGTGTCTCGGTGGCCCAGTGGTCGAGCACACGGTTTGGGAATCCAGAGGTCGTGGTTCGAATCCTGACACTGGCTCACACCAATGACTTTTCGAAATTGTTTTCGGAAAGTTATGTTTGATAAATATCGATGACCTATTCCAGGATCGCCACCTATTCCATTTGGGACGTAAACATAGCGGCCAGACGAGGCTTAACAGCCGCTGCCTACACTTTCGGGTAACAATGGCGTGAAGTTATGTTATGTTTTGTATGTTAATTTGATCATTTAATCACTACGACTAGAAGACAGGATCATTGTATGGTCTTTTATACCGATTAAATAATAGAAGGAATATCCATAAAACATCCCTTTTGAAAGCTCTATTACCTTAGACATAAGAATAATTAAATGGATATAAGAATCGGGAATAAATTATGAACACATCATCCCGGGTAAAACATGATTAATGACCTCATAGTGGGGTCACGGAGTACCACGGGATTTGACTGATGGCTTGACGATAAGTGTGAGAGATGAGCTGAATAAGCTGATAAGAATAAGAGATAGCTCGATGATAAGTATTAAATACATTTTTTATATGGACTAAAACCATGCAATATGTTCGTATAATACTGTTCCTTTTCTTAAAAACAAACAGAAAATTGGTAATGTAAAATAATAGGAAATGGTGGTTATAGAGTTAAGCTTTTTGAGAAGCTGAAATAAGTGCATTTTTGATCGCTATCTTCAAAATTTCGGAACTCGAAGCAATTTATGGTAATACCACAAACATTATTCTCCCACAAACAAATAACTACCTACTTCTATCTAGTCATTTGCTGTTGCCTGTAGCATATCTCGAAAAATATCCCAAGTACCTTATCGATAATAGTCGGTAATCAAATCGTAGTCATATTAGAACAAATTAATTAATTACATTATTTACAATATATACAATTAAAAAACTACCTGAAATCAAATTTCTCCGCATCTCGGTCTACTGGCAGCGTGCCCAGAAGACTGGCCGCATTGCCACGCTGAATAGCAATGCTAATCCTCTGTTCGAAGAATAGACCAGCCCTCTGGTCGCGAGAGGCTTCGATCAGCCTCTTTGCAAGATCATATTAGATATTTATCTTAAAATATCAATTTGTTATGATTACAATATTATTGTCTGTTCTGTTCATAATTCATAAATTTTATTTTATAACATTTTTAAAATATTGTAGATGAGTACAGTAAAAAACGGTTGCGAGATATTAAATTGGAATTTTTGCAATCGCAGGTACTTAACCACCGGAAAATCAAAGCGAATCACTTAAACAAAACTTTTTATCTTCAGTAACCGTCGGTATTCCACCACTTCGGTTCATAACAGTATTATTAGCGTGCTCATGAAAAGTACTCTTAAACAGCGTAGTCTTTTTTTTTTAATTCAAATGTTTGATCTTCTCTGTTACTGATATCAAAGCAAACCCGAGGGCGACATCACGCTAATCTTGTGTATTTTTAAGATGCAATTTACAACCCCTGTTTAGGAGTCCTTTAAAATGTAAATTTTTAAGTATCCGCCTTTTATCCTAGTATATTTTATATTTTGCTTCCATCAGCCACTTCTTTATACTAATTTGGCAATTGAAGATTTTCTATTGCGTGAGTTTTCATTTTACATTTAATTACAGGTATATATTATTTAGAAATACTTTTTGACATATTTTTATGATTATTGCAGAGGTTTCATTTGTAGTATTTTTACAGTGGAAGAGCCAAGCAGTTCACTGCTTAAATGGGCCAGATGGGCCGGTGAAATAACACGGCTTCTCAGAATATCGACGTAAAGTGGCTCATGCCGCATTTCGTGCGGTGATGTAGGTTTCTGGAGGCCCACTCCCTTCTCCTCCCTTTCCCTTAAAAGCCGACAACGCAACTGTAACACTGTATGTGTTGCAGGTGTCCATGGGTGGTGGTAGTTGCTTAACATCAGTTGACCCTCTTACTAGTTTGCCCTCCTTTTCCATAAGAATAGTATCCTACCTAGTACCTATACAGCTAAACATAAATAGCAACCGTTTTAATAAATGGTCTAGAAAGACCATATATTAAAAGCGCCGTGTAAAATAATTTTAAATAATTCCTCCTATTAAATCAGTAAACCCTAAGAACAACTCATTCAAACAAACAAACTCTACCTCTTAATAATCTTAGTTTAATATAGGCTCATTCAAATACAGCAATGACTTTTGGGAATTTTAGACAGAAACAAATGGACTGGTGTATACTTTCTAACAAAAAACTATTATATTTTAATGCTACCTACCCAAATCACCAAAATTACGTATGTTCCATATTGTTGTTTTATAATTGTGTTAAGCAGTATTAACTCTTAAACAGAATATACGGGTCTCATGAGACATATCCACATTCCTATGACTATAATATGTACGAGGGCGATTTTATTACTATCCTATCTTGAAGGAAGGGACCTCACAAAGGTGTTGTAGGAAATTTATGAAAAGCCTTTTGGGTAGCCGATAATATGTCCCCTTGTAAATATTGCACAGATTCTCATGTTTGGGATTGAGGTGGCTTGTAGGGTTTACTTTTAGAATTTGCAGGTTAAAAAATATCAATAGATAATTTAAAAATAAAATAATATTATCATGTCACTTTTAGTTTTTACAACTACATAATTGTAATTAATTCCTAGGATACTTTAATATTATCTATTTTGTAACTATATATTATAGGTGATGATGTAAAAATCTCTGTTTCTTATTAACCCTGGTGTAGGTTTTGGTTAGGATAATATGGCAATAACTTTATGGCAGCTAGTTAAATATTGTGGACTGACAAAATATGAGTAAGATATAAATACTTACTGCAGTTCAGTTTGCTACAAGATGAAAAGTGGTTAAACATGACATATAGGCACCTATTTAAACCTTTAAATGAATATAGACAGATCTTCATTTTCCTGCCTTTAATCCACTTTAAGTAGGACCGGCACAATATGTCACCCATTTGAACTATCCATTAACTATGTTGCCAAAAGTTTTCGCTGTGACTTTATGACCGGTGGCCTTTCTGACGTCAACCCTCCTTTTATAGACAGATAATCAAAGAAAATATCTTTTTAAGATAGGTATTCCATGACACCACTTGCTATTGGCATCAAACATAATTATTACAAGAATTAGTGGTAGAGCCAAGCAGTTCGCTGCATGAATGGGCCGGCTCGACCGGTGAAATACCACGACCTCTCAGAAGATCGACGTAAAGTGGCTCATGCCGCGTTTAGTTCGGTGAGAGAGGTAGGACCCGGAGGCCCACCCCCCTTTCCCCATCCTTTCCTTTCCCCCATCCCTTAAGGGTCGGCAACGCAACGGTAACACTATATGTGTTGCTGGTGTCCATGTGCGGCGTTGGTTGCTTACCATCAGGTGACACGCTTGCTCATTTGCCCTCCTATCCCATAACAAAAAAATTACTATCCTAACCCTAACCCAAAAGTTCCAAGTTGAAGTCTGTTTTATAGAGCTGTGTAACTTACTTTCAAGTACTAACATACATTAGTATTAATATTAAAATATCTGATCCAATTTAATAACTACTCATAAAATATGACGTCGTGTGGTTTCTGGTCAAATATACACATGAGTGTATGTATACTCATATGTACTAAAGTGAAACATCTCGACTGTGTATTTGTAAGTCAAACTCTATAACGGTAGACAGAAGTGGTAAGTGATATAACTCACAACACAACATCAATATACTCTTAGTGCGATGGTACTGAGAATGCCACCTAGCTAGTGACGAGTACTAGTACCCTTCAAATATTGGTACCAGTATTTAAATCATCTCTTTAGTATTCTTAAAAATTATAAATGGCTTGAAATTTTTTTATATATTATTTTATTTGTGTACTCGTAGATTAAGTAATTTCTTGTCTGCTATTAAATTAAACATAAAATCGTAACCTTTTTACCTATACTAGTGAAATTTATAAGTATGTCGAACAATATTTTAACTATTCCCTCAATTAGACTCAGTTGTACATTATTGTTTAACTTAATATAGAAAATATCTTCAAAAATTAGTTTAAAGATTAAAACAACTTTTAGCATTATATCGCGTTTATATAATATGTACTTATTTATATTTATTACCCGACGTTTCGAACTCTTTACAGAGATCATTTTCATTCATCTCTGTAAAGAGTTCGAAACGTCGGGTAATAAACATAAATAAGTAATAAATAAACGCGATATAATCCTAAAAGTTGTTTTCTAATAATAATCTACGAGTGAGATTCGCGAAAGTCTTAGAAATAAATAAATTAGGTTAAATTTTGCACTTTATTAAATCCTTTTAAAAATGATTTCATAAATGCACTCAGAAGAGTTACATCCTTAGGTACGATTGCATTTAATATCGAAAGACTTTTTGAATTTCCTTATGCAAAATTTAAGTAAGTTCGCGTAGAAACGAGAAATGTCGAGTTAGCACTTTGGAGACTTTGTAGTGATCCGACTACGTTGGCAAACTTATTAAAAGTAACACCGTTTTCGTATACTTTAGTAGGTATTTTATTACCCTTAATACGAGGAAATATTGCATTGCGAAATGGTAATGTTCGAAGCCCGCTATTCCAAGCCTTCTTCTTCTTTTCATTATAAAATACTACAGATAGATCGGGGTATCTATTAAATAAGTAAAATTTACTCAATTCTGGTTTAGAGATGTCGAGTTTGCGTCCAGAATTCTTTTGAAATCTAATGGTTTTTTTTCTTATTGTGAATGGAATATAAATCTGGCATGTCAAAGTTTAATTGTCTCTGCCTTCACCATAAATTATAATTATATAGGTTGATTTTAATGTATTATCAAAGTTTCTTAATATAAAAGCGCAGACTTGTCTTTATTAACTCTTTTATTTGAAATGTATGGAGATAGAATTCAAAATTAATGATTTTTTGGTAGTTTTCGTTTGGGTTGAGAAAATTAAACCGGCGTGTTGATGTCTAATTGCAGCTGCCTTAACCATAAATTCAAATTATAAATATTGTTATCTTGTTATATTATATTTATGAACTTAATATAAAATTGAGGCCTTGTTTTTATTAAACTTAATTATTTGGAACACGTGGAGATAGAATTGATATCAAACACTTGGATACTTTACACTTGCAATGCTGAGGGTTTAAGTCCTGATCAGTTATAATTATTATATAATTAAAAATAATAATATAAATATATATTAATAATTAATGTATAAGTAATTGGTTTACCACTGATTAAAAATTATGTGAAAACAATTCTAAAGTCTCGGTGGACCAGTAGTTGAGCACCTCGCTTCTTAAGCAAAAGGTCGCGGGTTCGAATCCTGTCTCACTCCAATGACTTTTCGAAATTCTTTTCGATGACCGAAAACATTGTGCCCGGTATTGCAATAGGTTCGCCACCTATTCCATTTGGGACGTAAAAATAATGGCGAGATGAGGCTTAACAGCCACAGCCTGCACCTTTGGGTAGAAAATGAAGTGAAGTTATGTTATTGGTAAACCAATTGAAATAAATTATTGCTTTAAGCTAATTTGTGTTTTATGTAACGTAACATATTTGTACTTTTCGCTTAAGTGTTATGAAGTGCAAAGTCATGAGATTTCTTTTATATACACCGGTTCGGTGTAGAATTACCATTTATTAGAATTATCCGACACTTGAGCTGAAATTATATCATGTGAACTGGTCTAGTCTCACGGTATGCAGTTTTAGACATATTTATAAGAATAAATTTCCACGTGTAAAATCTGTCTAGTCTAGCATAAAGGCCAATACCTATGCTAATTTTGTACAGAAACACAATTGGAAAAATTGAGCGCAACTTTTCGATTGCTTCTTCGAGCAATAAAATATCGCAAATATTTCAATCGAACAAAATAAATGTTGAATTCATCAATGAAACTCATTTCTAATTCTGCTCGCAGTCCTTGTACGTGTGTCATTCAGTGCTAATATGACTCCACAGTATTGCAGACTATGAGCCGCCACCAGAGCTCGTTGTCTTCATACAAATGAACATATTCTTATCAATAGGTGCAATTATAGGTCTTGTGATTCACGATGACAATTTTCTCCATGTGAATAGCTTTTGTCATACTTTAAAATGAATATGCTTCGAGTTAGCTTACTTATATGCATTTTAATTTTTTATATAGATGTAACAATAGTCTCGGTGGCGCAGTGGTCGAGCTTCGGCACGGCTTCTGATCCAGAGGTCCGTTCGATTCCAGACATTGGCTCACACCAATGACGTTTTCGGAAGTTATGGTGATAAATATAGATGACTGAAAAACGTTGTCCCCGGTATTGCAATAGGTTCGCCACCTATTCCATTTGGGACGTAAACATAACGGCGAGACGAGGCTTAACAGCCACTGCCTACACCTTCGGGTAACAAATGGCGTGAAGTTATGTATGTATGTTATGTATATAGATTTATTATTATATTAATTACTGGTTGGCACTGGAGGATAAATTTTCGAGATTGTATATCTTAAAAACAAAGTTCTTATTAGATTAGTTAATAAGGTTTAGTGCTGGTAGAGAGTATACTAAGGCCCAGATTAGACAGTTCTTACATATTCGATTCATTTGTTCAGGAGGTTAACCAGAACCAACAGATAATACACTTTTTTTTTTCAATAGATTGACAATAAAACAATATTATGAGTGTATGATTGGTATATATGTATGCCTTAGGTACCAACATAAGTGTGGTACTTACGTTGGTACTTAAGGCATTGAATTATCTAAAGAATACCTACTCATATCTACTATTTGTTTATTTAGGTTTCGTCAAATGCGATCCAATTTCAAGCATCTGTGAACTTTAACCGCTGTACAAAGAGAGCAAACGCATTTAAAACTTTTCCTTCCGCTTGACCACTCAAAAAAGGATAAATTTCATAAAGAAAATTGAAAAAGTTAGTTCAAACGAGGGTGCGAATAATGTCCAGCAAATCTTTTTTGCGTTAAGTCACTTTCGAAGTTTTTATACTTGGATAAAATAAAAAAAAATCTACGTCATAAAAATCTATTATTCTAGAATTTATTATTATTGCTAGTTTAAGACTTTCAGTCTTTTATTCTGTTCTCTCTGCCTACGCCGCAAGGGAGTTAGGGTGATTTTATGTATTTAGTCTTTAACTAGATCTATATTATTTCCATGACATGGTATACCTATCTATACCTACTCACCCTATAACCCAATAGTATTTGGATTTATTGATAAAAAATAAAGACACCTCTGTAATTTAAGCTGTTTAAATTTTGAAGGGTTTTATTACCACATTTTTTTAAGTTTTAATAAATCCGACACTGGTTGGCCCCGCCAACTATTTAATAGGAATTTCATTCCTAGAATTCTGGTGCATTATCAAAATAATATTCTATTGCAAAAAAATCAGACAAAACTAAAAATACTTGTTCATGAAAATGGGTGCGGTTTTTCAAGAAAAAAATCACATGGGAATGATGAATTATCACACTACCATGTTAGAAAACTATGACACATACAACGGTCAAATTAGACCACTTGCCTTGTTTTACTTATTAGCGAGTACAACGAAACTGTACATTTCAGGTTTCAATTTACATAGCGGTGTCGCAAAAGTTAGTAAAATGAAATCGCATTTGTTCTACATAAGTAAATTGTTTAGAAACAAAAAAAAAGTAGTTTGAAAATAATCCGGCCCGATGGACCAATAATAATAATAATCATCTGATCAGTCGACAAGCAGATGGAGTAAACTGGTTCTGTAGTGAAAATAACTAGAATTAAAACTAAATTTTATCTAATAAAGATACAAAATAATGAACGGATTGAATGTAATGTTGTGTTTTAGGAGACTGAATAACGGTCTACTGCTTACATTGAATCAAGCAGATGTTTATTTAAAATTTCTAGTTATCGTATCGATAATTTAACGATTTTATATATTAAAAATGTTAATTACAAGGCACAATTTTTACACGCTTTACTCGTTTCTTAGGCTTTCATAATTCTTATCATACACGCTTGTTGATTTTTAAGGCTCCTGTCATAACCTTCCTTCAGAAATCGTTCAATATGGTCACGGAAGGTATGTCGTGGCGCTTTCTTTATCTATCCGCATTTGCATTGTATATCTGCTTAGTCAATCTCGCATCATCAATTTTTATAACATAACATAAATTCACGCTTTTTTCCACCCGAAGGTGTAGGCAGTGGCTGTTAGAATGGAATAGGTGGCGAACCTATTGCCATACCAGGTAAAAAGTTTTTAGTCATCAATATTTATCACACATAACTTTCGAAATTAATTTTGAAAAGTCATTGGTGTGTGCCAGGATTCGAACCAGCGACTTCTGATTAAGAAGTCGTGTGCTTGCCCACTGGACCATCGAGACTGCCATCAATTTTTTACATGTCCTAAACATCGGAGCATACCCTTTCTTACTTTTAAACCGGCACTCTCATTCAATCTAACTTCCTTCCTTAGAACCTTATTTTTGTCTCGGTCATTAAGAGTCACTGCACAAATTTTGCACAACCTCTCTTTTCTGCCGGGTTTTTCTACTTTCATGCCATACCCAACTCTTATTTCCAAAAGGTAGTGTTCGGATCAGAACTGCATTTTAAATGGCTAGCCGTGCTTTTCTGCTTACATTCTTTACTGTCAAGAATCTCCCCAACGATCCTTTTACGCTGTGTCCTGACGCGTTTTCTTGCAATAACCGCATTGCACCTACCATCCCTGCTTAAAGCCCATTTATTTCTTAACATTAGCATAACATCATAATATCAATAATACATCATAATATAATAGTGCAAACAAATAAAAACAGACAAACAAATTATTAAAATAATCAAATATCGATGATTTGAGATGATTTTCTTGAAAAATTACACATAAATAATAATAGATGTAGTGTACTTGAGGTCCATAATAGCGGTCTGGAGACCCTTAAAGCTATACAGTTCGTTATTAGTTTCCTAAGCAAATAAATACTTAGTTGCAAACAATCAGTAGTCTCGTAACTTACTTAGTGCAACTTTGAGGATGCCAAGGGTTAATTAAACCATTATATTAGTTCCTCTAAGAGATAATAATTATGGTTTTGCGAATAACATGTTTTCTTCCGGCTAAAAAAGGTTGCATTTTCAGTACATATATTAATCAGTAATCAAATAAATCTTAATTCAATTTGGGTAAAAGAGAAAATATTTGAAAATATATTTTTTTTAAGAAAATTTGAACTCTAAATATAAGTCAATTTAGAACAATTAATTAGTAAATGAATTGTATTTTTAGCTCAGTTCATTTTGTTAAATATTTTTACAATTTTGCAATTTTTTAACATTCACGCCTGATTTCAAAGGTTTAGTCAGCGGTGTTGATAAGCCTCGACTTACCAAATCAAATCATTACGTCCCAAATTGTGGCGGAACTTATTGCCATATGGGCACAAATTTGTTACCAATAAATATTTATGATTAAAAAGAATACGAAATACTAAATCAGAAGCGGTAGCTCGACTTTTCAATATTTTCATTTATGATATTCAAATTTTTAATCATAAACAAATTGTTGAGATAATAACGCTGTTTTCTTTTTATAAAGGAAACGAACATAGGTAATAATTGTTAATAAAAATCACCTATTTAGATGCCTTATCGAAACATTTGAACAAATTCAAATATTAAAATATAGTCACGCACTTTAATGTGAATAATATTCGAATTAATGACGCGCTCACAATAAGAGAGAAAACATTTTATTTTGACATTACATCATAAACATAAGACAACTACACGATTGTTTCCCGAACAAAATTTTAAAATCTAAAAAGCACATTACACTAAATTGAAACTTATTGTCTGTGTAATAGATACTATTATTGTATAGAAAGCGAACCCAAAAATATATATTATAGTAGACCAAAAATCGTGGTAAAATAGTCGAATAAGCATACGTATGGAGTAATAATATGTCATTATATTATTAACTTATCATCTCACCCTTGACAACAACAAAGGCTGTTGAAATGTTTTGATATCGTTTGTATATTAGATACAGATTTTATTGCCGTCAGACATGCAATGGTTTGATTCAATTGTACCTAAATGTAGATTTAGGGTCAAATGTTACTAGTTGTGCGTCGTTACTTTTATAAAACGTGAGATAGATAATCTTCATACATATTTGATTTATTTTTTTCAACCATGTACTCATATTTGCGAAACGTTGGTACCTATGTTCTCAAATGTATACTGAAGCTTCTAATTTATAATGTTGACATTTTGTAGGTAGTTGGGTTGATGTTTTCATGTTCTCTTATCTCAAATCGACTATGCATAGCTTATTATAGCTTAATTCTCAACTACTATAAGTAATAAGTATACTATACTAAAATATAATAGTAAAATACTATAAGTATTGGGGAATATTTCAAGGAATGTTATGATGAGTAAAATAGCTTCTTAATCTAAATAAATTTTTGATTGTTGTAAGTAGTAATGTAATATTAATTGACCTTAGCAGATTATAGTCTCGGTACTTGCTTTCTGAAATATTTTATTTAGAGTAGTGGTTGATAGTCATTCATATCTTTTGATTAAAGCATACTTAATTAAAAATAGTAAAGAAAACAATTTGTACACCAATTTGAAAAATAAAGAATTATTATTATTAAAATAAATAGTCATAGCATAGAAGTCTATAGTCTGTCTATAGTTATTTTGACTGCTTGGTTTTGGTTAATGAACAATTTTATATTTGGTTGATATTTAAATAAAAGACCAAAAAAATATATATATATAAGACCAGTTCTTACCATTTTTAGAAATACAATCGGATAACGCTGTCACAAAACCACACCAAGTATATTTTAAGTTAGAAACTGCGATACTGAAATTCAACGTTTTTTTTTTTCTTATTTAATTTAAATCGTCATTTCCTGGATTAATTGAAAGCCGGCAAGATACGTTGATAACCAAAAGCGTGCGTGTTTTTCGTATAATGCGACCAATTTTCAAGACACGTAACCTTATTCTTTTGAGACCACCTTCGAATATTTTAGACGAAAAAATATGTTTCCGGTTCTAATGATATTATGATCAAAGAATATTCTTTGCCTGAATATAGGTTAACTTCCTGAAATCCATTAGATAACATGTTTTATATTAGTGACTATTTCAGCATCTTCAGCTTGATGTTACAACATTTTAATTTACGTAACAAAGTACATATTCGAACATTCATTTATATTAAATTTATGTAAAAAAAAAAACTGACATTCAATGACATAATAAACAGATTAAAATATGAAGTACATAGTCTAATATAAAACTTCAAGTGAAGTGGACAGTTATGAAAAATTTAATACACCCACTCCGAAGAGTTTCTGAGTACGTTGCCAAATAAACCTCTTAGTGAATAGTCGGAGATATGGCATGATTTGCATAAGAAGGCCTAACGGCCGACTCTGGAAGCAGAAGATCGTGTCTTGCATCGAAATAACGTCTTATATTTGCAAATATTGACTCTTGCCCGCATCCTTTCAAAGGGATCCAATACTTATTATCTTAAGACAGTTTAGTGGGTACCAAATTGGATAACGCGGTTTGAACAGTGTCTTATTGGTTAAATTTCGGATAATATTATTAACATATAGTAATAAGACAATAATTATTTGACAATAATGAAAAATATTTTATTTAAAAAAAAGCGTGGGGTGCATGGTGTCAATAGTTATAAATATTTTATTGACAGATATGAGTAGTGATTATCATTTCGATAATATCTTAAAAAGCACCCCACGCTTTTTTTTAAATATTTTTTTTTTTATTCACACTATTATTAATTTATATTCATTGAAATTTTTAACACTATTTTCTTAATTTAAATTCATTAAAATTTATTTTCTATTTTTTAGTTCGGTTTTCTATAAAAAGCGTGTTTTTTAGTTTTTTTAAACTATTATTTATTTTATATTTTTTAGTTCGGTTTTCTATAACAAGCGCGTTTCTTAGTTTTTATTTAAACTATTGCTTAACTATTTTAAAGCGTGCTAACAACGGATATCAAAACCGAATTTGAGGAATAGCGCCATCTGTGACTTATACAAGGAACTCGTTTCAAGTTGATAACGTAGACTTTCCGCTGATTGCCACTAGATGGTGCGAGAAGTGAACTATGAACACTAAAAAATTAACAAAAATCATATTTTGCAAATTGAAAAATGGAATAATTTTATCAAATTAGTGTATTGTCATCGGTCCTCAATAAATCTACAAAGTTTGAACGAAATCTGGCCGTTTAAAGTGGGTCAAAATCGCGCCCAAAGAAGTCGGTTACAAACATACAAACATACAGGTGAAGCTAATAAAAAGTGGTAATTTTAGAAACTTAGCACGTTAATTGTAAACACTGTAAAAAATACTTTTAGTTTATAGTTTTTACGTTTAGTTTAGTTCACAGACTCGCAAACGATTGCCATCTACTAATTAAAAATATTATGATTTCAAGTTTGATATTTTCTTTCTGGGTGTATTTATTTTACCTTTGACATATAATAATTAAACAATATATTAAATAGATGCGATATAAAAATTAGTAAAAGCCTGGTAGAACTACAATAGTTCTACCAGGTTTTTACTAATTTCTATATGCGTAAGGCCTCGGGGAGCTGAGTCACCACTTGCTGTAAGCCTACTTGGTATGCAGACCCTCAAACTGATAAAACGAATCATGGTTAATGATTCACAAATACTTTGTTCCCAGCGGTGCATTTGTTGTGTGCCACTCCTCTTCAGCGAAAAGGGGTTTCTGAGTGTGTATTCGTGAGATCGTACCGCGATATGGCAGTAACATTTGGAGAAATATCATCAATCCTTTACGTCAAAAAGTACTACTAGTTTCAGCCCGCAGTTTTGTTTTGGGCAAAAAACGGAAAAAAAAGATCGATTACGTATAAGCAAACAATACTCCTTTTGTATAATATTGGGTAAACGTGAAATTAGGTTAAAATATTAATTAGAGCACCCTCTCTCTAGGGAGTCACTCTGAGGCTCTCTGAGGATGAAAGCAGTGGGGACAAGTGGGGGCGACCCAGCCTCTGCAGGATTTCAGAAGGTACACCTTTGATAAGCTTGCAGAACAGTGCATTGTGGAAGCCCCACGCTGTCTTAAGAGTATACAATTCCTCGGGTTACAAAATAAAATGAATTAATGCTAAATTTCGAAGTGTGTTTTCTTTCAAAAGAAGACTTCCTTCGCGTTAAATATCATGTACTTAATGATGTTTTAAAATATATATTAATATTGAGTGTACTTGTAATGTCAGTATACTTCACAAATGTGTGATAAGAAATAGACACTTTTTATTAACTAGTTTAAACACAAGGGCACATACCAGATACACCTATAAATAAACTTATTTGTATAGACATGTATAGATTCCCGCCGGAACGTATGACGTCATATGAACAAAAATATGTCCAATTCCGGTCAGTGCCATTATATTCAGATCACAGGTTTTACGCTGGGCAGGTATGTGTTGTGAGTCAAAGATATCAAAGGAAAAATCTTATATGAATAATGCGATTATATCCTTTGAAAACCGCACATGTGCGTGATAGACTATCACTATATGAAACTTGATTGGCTGACTTAACTTTCATTCATTCATTCATTCTGCGTATTGCTGTGATATATTACTTGATTGATAGATATATGTTACACCTTAATATCTGAAGATATAGGCAATACCTTGACAGGATATATTAATTGTCCTGTTCCAAAAACTCATTGCCATACATCAATCATAGTTTTATTAGTCATCTATTACGATTACACATAACTCTCGGAAAGTCACTGATGTGACCCAGGATTTGAACAGGGAATTTCTTAACTAGAAGTCAGAGTAAAATATCTTAAGAGACACGACATCGGGTCAATTCTTTGATATATATATTGAGAGATTAAACTTTTTAATATTTATATAACATATTGATGCTATATATTTTAGTTCACAAAAGTCATTAATGATTTTAAGTAAAAAAAAAATATAAGAAAATAACTTGAGAACTTGAGACCTCCTAATTAAATGTAGGCGTATATGGAGAAGATTCAGATCTACATGGGTATCTACAAATTAAACAACTGGCAGTAGTCATAATAATTATAGGAGCATCTACTTTCGTGAGGAAATATCAAATTATTATCCCAATTAAAACCCAAAAATTGTGGTAACAATGATCTTAGTGTCATTCATTCACGGAACAGTGACCATAATAAGACTACAAATTTGAGTGGACATGTAAAAAGAAGATTCGTATGTACATATATATATGGATGACTTGTTTTGATTATTGTAAAAGAACAGTGTTAACATTGTACTAAAGGGAGAGTTCGTATGTTAAGTGGACACCAATGTAGGCGTTGGTTAGTTTACGACCGAGTATGTACCGACATGTACTTCTCGGTGAATGATGACTGACACACCCACTTCATATAAAACATTTTGATGTTTGTACGCAACGTATCTTATTTTGAACTGTCTAAAATAGTTTGAAAACATTCAATGGACGCATTGTCTGTTTATGACTTTACACGCTGTTTATTTATTTTTTTTATTCTTAACAAACATTCTTAAGGCATGAGATATCATTTGTATGATCACAAATATAATATTTTGACCTTAAATTATTAAGTTTATCTATCTGTATTAATACCTGCAAGTTTTAAAATAAAATAGTTTTGTTTGTTAGTTAGATGTTTTTGTTTGATATATTTTTATCTTAATTATTAGTATGTATGTTGCATTTCATAATCGTGTTTATCAAATCCTAACTTATGACTATTTGAATATAAAAACCACCTGCCTTTTGTCTTTATATCATCATACAATTTGTCATTTAACATGCCCTTTCTACTTTTATTCATAGGTCTAGAGATAATGCCTTTCGAAAAAAATAATAAAGGATGTAAACATTATCACAAATAGATAACATTGTCGAGCTCAGATCCGGTCTTAACCACATGGATGGTAAAAAAATAACAAAAAGTTGACAC
Organism: Euproctis similis; assembly: GCA_905147225.2. Taxonomy (NCBI): domain Eukaryota; kingdom Metazoa; phylum Arthropoda; class Insecta; order Lepidoptera; family Erebidae; genus Euproctis; species Euproctis similis. The sequence continues at coordinate 14,731,521 of LR990105.1, forward strand.
GCGCCTCTGCGGCTTGACTACACCGGACGGACGGTGGTCATTTGATAGGCGCAAAACTCATTATTATATACGGTGTAAACTAACTTTGGTATAGCTTGGTGTAAACTATATTTAGGTCTAAATTATATTAATTATAATGATATTATCTTTATTTTCATCTAACTTTGATTCAATCAATTGATCGTTACAAAATGCTTAGAATTCGAAACTCTACAGCTTGGTCTAGATTAATAATAGTAATGGGAATCATATAGTTTCCCTATTCTATGAACTTCATACTTTCGATTGGTATAGAATTAGTCAACTATACAAGACGTTAATACACAAAAAAATAATTTTAAAGATTTCAATGTCATCTTATCTTGGACTGAAACGGCAACAGATATGCAATATATTTATGGTCATATAAAATTTTACATAAAATACGTTTCATCAAATAAATCCGACGGTGAAGATATCGATATACCATATCGGAATCATGAGTTAGAGCAGCCTGTTTTTATGCCTACCCACCAAAGGATTTCGGTTTATATACATACTATAAACTCACGCCTGTATCCCATAGGGGCGGGCAGAGACTTTGGCTCACCACAAAATATGATCCTGACACACGTCTTTCGGTGTTTTTATCGTATTTCGTTTGGATTCGTTCGTCTTTTTGCCGTAAATAAATAAATGTGTCCACTTTCATTTATTTGGATAATTTCATATATTTACTATAATAATTTCTATACCGAAAAGAATAGAAAAAGATTTAAGGAAACTCAATCTCTCCTATAATTTTATGTAGTAAATTATAATCTTTGCTGTCTAGATCGTTGTGTAAAGGGGTGTGCGGTTATAGCAAGACATAATATATTATATCTATAACACAGTTATTATTTATCATTATTAATTACATATTTAGAATTTATAATTAATATGTTCTTTGATTTTGCCACTGCTATGATCAAATATATATTTAAATTATCATATCTTTAATATTATACAAGCGTTCGTTACTCCTCGTCAGTTATCAACTTTACTAGTTAGCGGTCAGAGACCACCGTGCTCGAAAAGTCCAAGCACGGTCCAAAATTACTGCTATAATTTCCTCTAGTAAATTGTACCAAGCTGTTTTTATTTCAAACCAATACTGGGCTATATACTCATTAGTGGTCTCAATGGCTTAGTAGTTTTAGTGTGCAGATTTTTATTTCTATGATAATAAGTACCTGCAAGTCATTAGTATCAATGCTTTAAGCAAAAATAAAGCAATAAATTAAAATTTATGTTTGAAACGAAAATCAATTAATTATTTAAAGGATATTAGCGGACCCAACAGAGTTTTCCTGTATGATATACCAAACAATTTAGATAATAAGCAAAGCAAGAAATAAAAGACAAGCAATTTTGTAAAACATATTTTTTTCCTAATAAACGGCGGGAAATAGATTCTCGGATAGTATAGTTTAGATGCATGCAGGGTGTATTTGTGATTCTAAGCCATCCTGCAATCCACATAAACACATTCAGAAAAATCATTTAAATCGATCCAGGCGTTTAGGAGGAGTTCACTGTCAACACATGTACAGAGGAATTATATGCATATATAAAGATATCCCTATAGGTACAGTAAATGATCGCACGTTTGTATGCACAGAAAATTCTTGTACAATCTGTGTGGTAGGTAAATGGAATATCCTCTGTGACCACTCAATAATCTGTATTTATGAAGAAATGTTGTCTTTCTTCATTAGCATATCATGATTCTCTTAATCGCTGCACCATGAAGGGTAATAACAGAAACAGTGTCTAGTAGTTATGTTGTTTATTAAAACGATTTTGAGTTCTCACTCAAGAGTGGTAAGTAAATATTCAGATATGACTTTATCTCGCTCTTATTCTGTATACAAGACAAGGAAGTGTATATAACGTCACAGGAACCCACGTAGTGTGACCATACTTACGAACGCTTCAAACGGAAGTTTGTTCACGAATCTCGTCCAACTGGTTCCTTATAATTATCATAAAAACAAAGCTAGAATTTCATTGAACGATTTCTCTTGAACATTCTTTGGTGTCCAAACCACCCATCTATACGATATCTGTCTCATCTAGCTCTAATCCTATAAATGACATCAGATAAGATAGAGAACACGTTGTCGCTATGTATTTTAATGTACTGCATTAAGTATACAACATTTGTGGATTAACTAATGTTCTTATTATGCGTACTATTTAGATATGTCATTTAAATATTCCGATAGTTAAATAAAGATAATTTATTTTAATACATTCTAAGCAAAATAAAGTTTATGTCAAAATAGCCGGATTAGTTTTGACGTTATGAATGTTGATCTTACTTATGAGATGGCTAATTTGATATTATAAAGGCCATGTTGAATTTACTTTGTGAATAACATCAATTACTGTAAATTGTGCTCTATATAAAAATTACCACAGTCAATAAATCCAATCCCTATGTTACTGCGTTGCAATTTAAAGTATTTAAACGTAAACGTTAACAAATTAAAATTCACAGAAATTTGCCACATTTCTAAATAGATTCTTGATAGATTATCATGTTTTTGATTTTTGTATTTATATTATCGATATTTATAAATTCGACCGAAATAAATTAATGATTTATTCAACTTTTATTTTCAATTAATCGCAGTTGGCATGTGTTAACATTGACAAATGAAAAACAATTTGATTGATGATCGCTTTTCGCCCCGTCTATGTATGTGTTCGAGGCACAATATTATCATTCGCTATCGGAGTCATCTCGGGCGACAATATACGATCAGTGACATTGGACCAAATCTCCGAGGGATCGCTTTGAGTCGCACCGATAGCAGTCGATGCTCTTATACATTTATAGTTAAAGGACCGGCAGAGTAATATGAAAGACAATTAAAGACATTTCTTCGCTACGCTCCATGCTCGGTGACTTAAAAAGGTTGCTGGGGAATTTTAATAATAATACAATTCTGAATGTTGATCCATTCAAGTATATTAACAAATTAATATACTTCTTGGGATGATAAGATATATTTTTATTGTCAATTGTCTTTGTTACATGATCATAATGAAAACGAGTTAATTATTAAACATATACTTAATTTATGTAACTGTATTACTTAATCCATATACTATTTTATAATGTGGGTTGTATTTTATTAATCAAAATGGATACCTCTGTATCAACAAAAGTACTTTTGGTATCTTTTGTCCAGTAGTGGTTTTAAATGGAAGCTGTAAATAGTCTGTTGATTTAATCAAAAACTTTAAATGTTACGAATTTTATTAATGACTTATGATGATGTAATAAACTGGACGTTTATGATAGCAACGTTTTTGCTAAATCCAAATATTTTCAAGTAAATTCAATACAAAAGTTGGGGCTGTTTGTTTGCTTTAACCTTAGGTTCGGAGGGTGCTAAAAGGTTTGCAAATAGATCAGTCAAGTAATGCATTAACTTAGACAATGACGTCTGTTGGCCGACGTGAGACGCCTGTTAATATCAACCTCTTTCCCAGGCAAAACTAGATCATGAGGTGAACTACAGCAATAAGGTAACATTTATCTTAGAGCTCTTGTGGAATTATAACTAAATTATTAGACAAATTATAATAAATTTTAATAAGGGGATATTAAGGACAAAGTTCGCCCGGTCAGCTACTTATAAATATAAACACCATTAACACTAGAATCTCATATTAATTTGGAATTTACGAGGAGATTAAGAATCTCCAAAATTACTAAACAAATTATAATATCATGTTCATAGTTGAAATAATCTTATCCTGGACCGGTAAAAAAAAGCTTTGTTTCATTAAGTTTTAGTTTCATTGAAAAAAATATTTACATGCAGCTGAAGTTTAAGGTTAAAAATAAAATAAATTATTCAATGTACATTTAAAATATCAACATTTTATATGATGATAGTAGAGATATACCAGTTTTATAAAAATAGTGTTAACAATTATTCATAATTTTTCTATACTACATGTGTTATTTAGTATTTTAGATCAGAATAAAATAATTGGTTTCATAAAAATTTCTTTGTCTTAAGTCAGGTTACATAATAAATAAAGATTTTTATGTCAAAGTTCCAGGGACATACTTTTAGCCGTCAGCTTTGATAGGTTGATGATCTGATAAGAGACGGTATATTACCTATTATCGTATTACATTACCAATTTCATATTATTCAATTATAATATGTGTTTTTGTTCATTATCTGTGTTTATCTAATTCCTTCTTATATTCAAAGTGCCTACTCATCAGATCAACACGAAATTTTGTACAGGAAAGCATAAACAAGACTCTTTATCTCGATTTTCTGATTTAATATATAAATTAATAATTAAACATAGATAACTTCACGCCTTTTGTTACCCGAATGTGTAGGCAGCGGCTGTTAAGCCTCGTCCCGCCGTTATGTTTACGTCCCAATTGGAATGGGTGGCGAACCTATTGCCATACCGGGCACAAAGTTTTCAGTCATCGACATTTATTACACTTCCGAAAACAATTTCGAAAAGTCATTGGTGTGAGCCAATGTCAGTATTCGAACCCAGACCTCTGGATCAGAAGCCGTGTGCTCGTACCACTGGACCACCGAGTAATTAAACAAATGGTTATATTTTCAACACATTGCCCCATGTATTTGGTTTTATTCCGCTATATATTTAGATAGAAATAATGCAATTTGATTTTTATTTACATTTTTTTAATTTTGTCGTCTCGTTAGTGTGGGGGTCAAGCTTTTGAATTATAAAGTCTCGGATTCCAATCACACCGATGACTCTTTTATACCTACGTTACATAAACATCGATAATGATAACATTAGGGCATATGGATATATGGCAATAGGTTCCGGCACCTATTCCAATTGGGTCATTAAAGTTAGGCTATTCGAGGCGTCACCGCCGCTGCATACACCTTTAGGAAGGTAAAACATTAAAGATCAAGGTAAAACAAAAAAGTTTTCGAACCTCAGTTTACGTCGTAAACAATAATCTTTATTTCGTTGTTGGAAGAGAACACTTAGCTTAGATTGAGTTGATGATCTGATAATAAATGTATACTTGAATCGTATTAAATTACCAATTTGATTTTATTGATAATAATATTCTTTGTACGCAAAAGGTGAAGGACGCAATCTTAAATATTTAGTTTTATAACCTAATAAATGCAGTTTCAATTTTAATTTAGTAATAATATGGATGCTATTAAAAAAAAAACTAAGTTAAACTTCATTCATTCAAAGGCCGTGCGAATTAGAATATTTAGCAATGAGACAATTTCACAAACTACGAGTAATATCTGATTAAACAAGCTTGAGATACCAATTCATAAACTAAAATTAAATATTGTATATTTTATTTGTACAAGATTTATGGTTTTATGTAACTAAGTCTAGGGTTTCCTTTACCGGTTTCAAAATCGGTAAAATCTGGACCTATTATAATCTAAACCTAAAAATAATATAGTAACTAAATATTATGACTTAGGATCTTCTGTTTCTACATCTACTAAATTAAAACCATAGACACTTTGTCATTAATTATCATGATTTTAGATATTTCGAATTTTTCAACTGCTACTGTTGTCACACCAATATAATAACAAAAAATACTTTAAAAAATAAAGTTAATCCGACTTCTAGAAACGTGTAAACCACAATTTTTTTAAGAATATGATAACATTACCTCCATAACTAAAAAGCGATAAATAACGTAATTTACTCATTTGTATACTTAATACAATATACAAAACGTAATACTTTAATAAAGTCCTCTTTAACTGTTAAAATATTTACTAATGTCACTTATTTTAGGAGTCGGTGCAAGCCTAGGTGACGTACTCTATTGTGTTGTATCAAATGTTGACACGATAAGGAATATCCTTAAGACATCACAATTACGTAACAAAAACACCATACTCGTATACAACGTTTGGTGGATGCTTTCGATTTCTCCTGGTTCCCATCATCAGATCCTGACCTGGTGAAAATGGGACCATCTAGGAGGTAAACACTATGCAACGAAAAAAAAATTTTTCAATGCCGTCCATAATTGACGAATATATCGGTGAACATACATAAAAAAAATATTATACATACAGACGAATTAAGAACCTCCTCTTTTTTTCGAAGTCTGTTAAAAATATGTTTAAAAGCGAAGAATGTCTCATAGAAATTAATATGATGATGTAGCGCTACCTAATAAATTCATTAATATTTTGATAGCATTTAGAAAATAAGGATACATGTAATAGGACACTGATTGGGTATACGTGTAGTTATGAGATTATTATCAGAATGACAATTCCGTGTCATACATATTCATTGTATTTGATATCCAACACTGGATATATTTGTTTTGAGATAGAAAAACACTATATATTATTTGTATTACGATATTTTTATTGTAATTGTCAATGAATTTAAATAGTTTAGTGTAATATTTGTAGACATGTTTTTTAACACATAAGAAGTACCTAATAAAATTTACGTCCACTGTTGGACGTAGGCCTCTCCCAATGTGCGCCACAATATCCATACATTGGCATATTGCATTTAAGACAAAATATAGACGTTTAGTTTAAATATGTTAACATGGCCAACATCAGCACGCTTTGCTACGGATCAGTCGACTTATCAACCTCTAAAAAAAAGGGAAAAGAACCCTCTTGGAAATATATACATACATATATTTTATACGAGTTGACACTAGCGTTACAGGTTGGGGTCGAGACTTTGGGAACATGGGGTCCGAGTGCTCGTGCACTTTACAAAGATCTTGCAAAGAGGCTGATCGAAGCTTCTCGCGACCAGAGGGCTGGTCTATTCTTCGCACAGAGGATTAGCATTGCCATTCAGCGTGGCAATGTGGCCAGTCTTCTGGGCACGCTGCCAGTAGACCGAGATGCGGAGAAATTTGATTTCAGGTAGTTTTTAATTGTATATATTGTAAATAATGTAATTAATTTATTTGTTCTTATTATTGTAAATAAATATAATTTAAATATGGGGAAAAAAAAATAATCCCTTGTTTGGTGGGCAGAGAGAACAGAAAGCCATAAAGCACGATTCCTTCACAGCTTTAATGCTTCTTCAATTTACATAACTCTTGTCCTACAGACTTTTCGGATTTAAATATTTTGACATCACCTTCGAAGAAAAAAAGGATCATTTTGATCATAGAAACAGTGTCCTGGTGAATTAGGTCGTAATAAAATTTATTTTACCGTCATATTTCTAGAACAAGTATATGTATAATATGATGAATTACCCTGTATTTGACAAGGGAACGATTTATAGGCATAGCAAAAAGAAAAAAGCATTAAAATACATATTTATCCACAAATGTAGAAAGGATGGACGAAAGTAGACTGACTAAACGAATTTATAAGACAAGTGTGAACCGGTAAAGGACGACCTAGGCGGACCGACCAGCAAAAATCTACGATGTGTTTGTGAGGGGCCAAGTCAGGAGTGGCCACAACCGACGAGCATGTATGAACGCGATAATGAGAGTGGAGGAAGCAAGAAACGTATGTCAGGAGCGTAGCAAGTGGAAAGAATTAGTCTCTGCCTACCCCCATGGGAAAAAGGCGTGATTGTATGTATGTATGTATGTTTATCCACAAAAATAATAATACTAAACTTAACTCACTAAACAACAAATGAAACCATTGTTTAGTTCAAATAATAGCGCTATATAAAAAAAGAATTTCTATAGAATGTATACCACCCCTTTTTGCGTGAAAATTTTTGGATGCTTACATTAAATATATAAATAATTGACAATAATGCATGGAATAGGTATGACGAATTGACATGAGAGTTATTTATGAACCAGGCCCCTTATGATATGACTTAAAAAACCCATTCGTGTAGTGTATCAAATAGTGCATTCAAATAAAGTACCCACATGTTATAAAATTATGTTTATTTTTATTTATTTTATTTATTATTTATTTATTTATTTATACCACAGAAAAACATACAATAGAGTAGCTTATGTTATACAATATTTAGGATCAAGTGACTAAAATAACAATGTACAGCTGGTACTTAAAATAGGAAAACCTGTGCTATAAGTACCAGCATCCTTCCAGTGATACAGTAAAATTATTTTATTACATATAACACAGCTATATAATATAATATTTTATATTGAGTACAGTGGGAACGTTTTACAGAACTAGAACCAAGTTTTGGCGTTCTTGTGTGTGTGTGTGTGTGTGTGTTAGTGTGTGTATGTGTGTTAGTGTGTGTATGTGTGTTAGTGTGTGTATGTGTGTTAGTGTGTGTATGTGTGTGTGTGCGTGCGTGTATGCGTGCGTGAGTGTGAGTTTGCGCGTCGATATGTGTTTGCGTGTGTCTATGCGTCTATGTTTATTTGAGTTAGTAAGTATATTTGTATGCGATGATAAGTTGATTCCCTACATTGAAACCAAATGTTAGATGTTTTGATGCAGTAAAAGTTCAGATTCGTCGTAGGACTGCTTCTTTAGCCAATCACTTACCATCAGTTTACAAGCGTGCAGTGATTTGTCTGTGACAGGTAGTTGCTTGATAATTTTACTATATATGAAATTTCCTAGATAATAAAAGAATCTCTGGCCAAACGTTGTTCTCCGGTGTATAATAGGCGGAAGTTTATATCTACGAGCAGGTGCTTGGTGAGAGGTTGGTAAAGATTGCCTGAATTTTGACAGGGTAGTATGTTGTTTTAGTACTATTTCTAGAATAAACAATTGGCGCACCGTTAGCACCTCACAGTACTCATATAGTTCTTTTGTAGGGTAACGAAAAGGTTTGTGAGTTGCCACTTTCAATACAGCTCTTTGCGCGCGCTCGAGCTGTAAGAGATTACTTTTAGGTGCACCACCCCAAGACATTATACAGTATCCTATGAGTGATTGACAGAGTGTCAAGTATACCATTTTTAGAATGCATGGTTCCGCAATCCGCCTGAGATGTTTAAAAACGTAGATCAGCTTACGAATTCGCCCAGCGACCAAATTAATGTGAGAAGAAAAGTTCAATCTCTCATCCAGCGAGACACCCAAGTATTTTATAGTACTAACCTTCTCTATGTTTAGACATTTGCAAGGAAATAATATATTCGTTGGATGCTTATGGGCAGTAATACCATTAATTATTTGTTTTAGGCCAATTGGGGTTCTTATGCTAAAAGTCATATATTTAGTTTTATCCACATTCAAACACAAGTAGTTAAGAGTTAGCCAGTTAGTAATCCTATCAAGACCGATTTGAGCAATATGAAAAACCTCACTCCATGAACGCCCCGTAAACACAAGGGCAGTGTCATCCGCATAGGTAAATAATTTACCTTGCCTCAAATTTAGTTCGCACATGTCATTAATATATATGAGAAATAGCGTAGGACCCAGAATACTACCCTGTGGGACGCCATATTCTATATCGAGATCATCACTAAGGTGATCACCTATCTTTACACGTTGTGTACGCTCAGATAAATAGCTGCGGAATAAATTAAGTTGCCGGCCCCTAATACCTATTCTTTCTAGCTTAGTAATCAGCACTGGGATTGAAAGCGTATCAAAGGCCTTAGCCAAGTCCAAGAAGATACCGATACATTTATCACCTGAGTCTAATACTTCTACAATATGACTTGTCAGATTATGAACGGCGTCGTTAGTTGATAAATGGCTACGAAAGCCGTATTGGTTATCAGATAGAATTTTATTGACTTCAAGAAATTTTTTAAGACGCGAGTTCATAATTTTTTCTAAAATTTTGGATAGTGATGACAATACGGAGATAGGTCTATAACTCGAAGCAGAGTCCCTACTACCAGTTTTATAAATAGGGTATACGAGAGCCTTTTTCAGGAAGAGTGGAAAGACACCGTTGCGGATGGCAAGGTTAAAGATATGCGTTAAAGGTGGTATAAAAATCGATCTATATTGCTTTAGTATATTAGATGAAATTCCATCTACACCCACCGCACAGTTACTACGCAATGATAAAATTAATCGTTCTATTTCAGCTTCATCAGTTTCTAAAAATACTAACGAGTTAGGAACAAATCTAGATGGTTGTGTGTTAATATACAGGGATAGATCAATAGATTTAGAAATATGTTCTGCTATTTTCTTTCCTGTGTTAATAAATGTTTCATTGACTTGATTAATGGATTCAGAAGCAGAACCACTGCATTTAAGCAAGGGGTCAGCAGATGAATTTGATTTTTTAATATGAGCAACATCTTTAATTATATTCCAAATCTGTTTAGGGTTAGATTTAGCTTTATTTAATTCAGATCCTTCGTATTGTCTTTTAAGTCTTTTTAACAGGAGATTACAGTACTCCCGGTATCTCTTATATGTAATCTTAAGGGTCTCGTTATCAGGTGCACGTCTTGATTTAATATATAGCCTGTCCCTGTTTTTCATACACCTTAAGACACCAGGAGTAATCCAAGGTTTAAAAATTTTTAGACGATGAGGCACTTGGTAAGTAGTACTACTTGTTGCTATAGCCCCAGATATCGAGACAATAAAGTATTCCAGGGCGATATTTACATCCGTACATTCATAAACATGTGAGAAATCAATTCCAGACAGAAGATTATATAGCTGATCATAATTAATTTTTGTCCTTAAGGATATATGAGTTTTCAAGGACTTATTAAGAGCAACCACTACAGCATTATGATCCGTAATTGTAGAATCAACTACGTTTAAAAAATGAATCGAATATGATTTCAACACGCTTACCATCAATAAAATTTATTAAATAATATAACACACACAAAATTTTCCCATACTTTAAAATGTAGTTACTTGTATTGTTCATCGTCTTGATAACCTCGTGGCCTAGCACTTAGAGTTCTGTTTGGAAAGTCTCGGGCTATGCCTTACCTTACATAAGTTATAGCTGTGCTTTTCAAGACAAATCTTTCAGTAAGTTAAGTTCGATCATTGTTGGGTTATCACATTGTGTTCTTGTATGATAAATTAAGTTAAAAAATGTTAAAGGATGCACATTTGTGACATCCGTATTTTGACCGATCTAAAATAATTAGCTAAGTAATTATTAGTTAACGCTAACTTATGGAAGCGAGAGCTGGGTATGGCAGAGTGTGCATGAAAGTAGGATAAACGCGGTCGAAATGAGGGCATTGCGCAAAATCTGCGGAGTGACCCTCGCTGACCGCGTGGAAAACAAGGTTATAAGGAAGGAAGTCGGATTTAAAGAGAGAGTCGGTGTACAAGTAAGAAAGGTGCATGCTCCGATAGTTCGGACATGTAGAAATAATGGATCATGCAAGATTGACTAAGCAGATATACAATGCAAAAGCGGACGTATGTTGGAGTCGAGGACGGCCTAGACACACATTCCATGACCAAATAGAACGTGTTCTGGAGCAAGGTGATGTTAGGAGCCTCAAAAATCGATGCGCGTGCATGAAGTTAAGAAGAGTTATGAAAGTCAACGAAGCGGGTGAGGTGTGTAAGAATCGTGCCCTATGGCGCTCCGTTCTTTCTGCCTACCCCGCAAGGGATTTGGCGTGAAGTTATGTTATGTGTGTAATTATAAGTCTGATGAGTCATAATGTGACTATTATTAAGACCTTCTTCTGCCTTAAATTAATTTTGCCTCATCGTGATTTCAGTTTTGGGAACATAATTTATGTTTATCAAAACTTATTTTTACGGACGAATATCTGATTGGCATCCAATCGTCTAAATATCCTAAGAATGTTTTAAAATTCAATGACCAGAATAAAATTGTTGTGGCTATAAAACTACATCTGAGAACTTAGACGTAATGCGTTTCATGTCAAACGTCAGTTGTATTAAGTCAGTGCCCTAATCTAATTGCCATCACCAGGCTTCTGCCCATTAGGGACTGCCCATATTATCATTTCCAGTCGCGTTATCTAATTAATACTGGACTGTTATTTCAACATCATGCAACTCGTAACTTACTATCACTCATGGATTGGCACTCGTCTATCCGAATGGTATCGCCCACATACGTTATGTAATTAAAGTTAAAAACAAGTTAAAGCCCAGCTTAGTATAATCGTGGCACGATAAACAGCTGTCCGAATTTGCATTCAAAACTGCTCCCGTTTACTTGTAGTAAGTAAGTAAAAGTTGATCGCCTTGTATTGTTGCTATCTGTGTTATTTTTATCTTTGATTAAAATAGACGTGGCTATAAATTTACCTTTTTTATATGCCTACACGTCTACAGTATATTTTATTAATGGATTACCACATCCTTGTAACAGTAGTCGAGTTAATTTTAAGTTTAATGGTTATATGTTTCGTGTATTTTAATTAAGTGTAACTTAAACACTAATCTGATTGTGGATCAGAATATATTTTTTAAAAAAAGTACTGGGACAAGGATTCCAACGTACATGTTTCTTTTTTGTTAAAGTTTTAAGTTAAATCTATGACATATAATATCTAAAAAAAACTGTTCTACGATACAGCATCCAGAATTAACTTGTGTTTTCAATTCGATTATAAAATCTATCTATGGAGATACTGCAATAAATAGAAATCACTACAAATTGTTCTACAATAAAAATCCTAAATTGATAATAGTAAAAAAAAAGAGAAATTTACTATAAAAGTGGTCTATCAATATCAATTATGTTTAAGAATCAAATCTTCATCACACACGCCCGTATTCTGGTGTGTGATTAGTTCCGGAGCGCATCAAATCTGCCGGCGCTCGTCGCAAGCGCTTGCGCAATGATGCCGCCTCATTAAGCCGGAACAAACATTCATGGACTGACTGTGAGCTTTGGATTTGTATGTACACATTTTTTGTCTGTCCAATATCATGTTTAACAACTAAATAGAGTATCAATGGTATTGATATTTATAAATTTTGCATTCATATGCAACCATTTGCAATATAGCATCGCATAACTAAGACATTTTTACAACTGGCCAGCTACCAAGTCTATAATCAATTTGCTATCTCGTTTTTTTACAATTCTCTATTTTTTGTGTCCTACAAAAAGGATTTTTTCTACTGGCAACACCGCGAGGGTCAGAGTGACAGGGGAAAGGAGTCTTCGGATACCTGTTTTACCGAACGAAACGCTGCACTTTACATAAATTTTCAGAGAGGTTATGATATTTGATCACTCGAGCCTGTCGATTCATGCAAAGAAGAGCATAGTTCTCGCTCTTCAGTTAATCGAAACGAAAAACGCTAATTAATTGAAATAAAACTATAAACTGAATGATAAAACAATATTACGAATACGATTGGACTACTTTTCTAGTTCGTTAAATAAAAGCGATATCGGTATGTGTTTGACAAAAATAAAATAAAAAAACAAACAACAGTGTCTAGTTTTCGTGGTCACCCCATTAGTACTGCACTGACCTGATTCTGTACAGTTTCAGATAATGCAGCTCTGAATAACGGAAGGACGTGACTGTATAGAATCTGTGAAAAAAAAACACAATGAACCTTTATTGTTGGAACATTAGACAGACACTAGGCAGGAAGGAAAAGTGCATGCACTTGTATGTATCATTATAAATGTTATAATCTCCTAGATAAAGGTCTACTGGAAATGTGCATTATAAGTCTATTAGCGTTGAAATATTGTAGAAAGTATAAATCAATCCTCCGCTAATTAGAGTCATAGACTAGTTGATGTACAATCTATTTATAAAGACAAGGGTAGTCTGAACTACACTTATGTAGATTTATAGCTCAGAATGGTTCAAAATGCTCAATCAATCAACAATATGATGATTCTATTTGTTTTGCTTGAGCACAATCATCAAACACCTCGATCGTGCTTGAAAGCATGATGTTGCACAGGAGTCTACGTAATTAATATGCTATACCAACCTCACAAAATTGATAGTTGTTTTAATATGGTGTTAATTTATGCGCAACTTTACTTCTTATCTCAATCTGATAAAATAATAATGAATAGTGTTTTACACCTCCGTGAAGGCTGTATTATTGTTCACATTACAATGACATACGTAATATGATGAATTCCCGATAGGTGGCGAGCGGATCGTACTGTCAAAAATCTTTCAAACAGTCACATTACTCAAATTGTCCTTAAATTGGTCCTGTTTTCTGTTACCGTATACCCAAAAGTTTGAGTCTTATTGTCAAATATAATAAATAAGTAGCTAACCTAATCAATATCATAATAATATTATGCAAAGGTTGCCTGCGTGAGATTGCTTATAGTGATAAGACCTATGTCCATATTTATCATATTTATGGCACAAATAAAGTGTTATCTATCTATCTAAGCTACACATATGGAGCACATTTTGTTATTATTATTATTTACAACACTTAAATTCCAAAATTAGGTGTGTGGCGCCGGCTTAGAATACCGCCACCCCATCTCTTCATCTCTTCCCGTGGGTGTCGTAAAAGGCGATTAAGGGAAAAGACTGGAAGAATGGGCAGCAGCATTCTCTCTCAACAAAAATACAGCCTACTGCAATCGCCAAGCCGCCTGCCAAGCGTGGCGATTATGGCAAAAACCCCCCATGAGTGAACGGACCAGCAGTTGTGGCACTATGGGGGAGGCCTGTCCAGCAGTGGACCTCAAAAGGCAAATGATGAAATTCCAAAAAAAAAGAAATTGTGGAAGCCATGAATTCAAGACTTCTGCATTAGAAAGGAGGAGTTCAACAGAAGATCATTGTTACTTCAAACTGTTATGTTTAAAACCAATAAAATAAGAAAGCATATTAGAATATTTCAAAGCGAAGCGAACGTTTTTTCCATCGGATACCTCTCTCACGAGTGAAACGCTCAATACTTTACGTCGATATTCTGAGCGGTTTTGGTGTTACACCGGATGAGCTGGCCCATGGAAGCAGTGCACTGCATGGTTTAGCGACAATGAGACCAGAGTGATCGAGATTTAACATTAAATGTTTAAAGAATAAAAAATACCAACTATATTCCGAAAATGGAGCTCAGTGGCACGCCAAAGCCAAGCATATGTCGAGCAGTGAACGAAGATAGGTTAATGATAATGTTGTTAACAATTTATGAGATAATAGATCCTATGTTATACTATATATATATATTAAGTGATAAAACAAACTGACCTCAAGAAATACATAAGTACCTATTATATAGCCCGTTTTTACCTTGAATATACGTACAACTTATTCAAAGAACACAAAAAGATAAGATGTCGATAAACCAATCAACTCTAAAGATTTTATCTGTTAATGCTACGAGTAGGTACATAATATATGTAGCATAAGCTTAGGCCGTTTAAATGTTCTTACAAATTAAATTTGATGTTAAACAGGCGGAAAAATAGTCTTATAAATGTAGACGCCATTGACATCGACTACAATTATTATTAATACTGTATTATTATTAAGTCTCGGTGGCGCAGCGGCTTCTGATCCAATGGTTCGGGTTCGATTCCAGAAACTGGCTCACACCAATGACTTTTTGAAATTGTTTTCGGAAGTTATGTGTGATAAATATCGATGACTGACAAACTTTGTGCCCGGTATGGCAATAGGTTCGCAACCTATTCCATTTGGGACGTAAACATAACGGCGAGACGAGGCTTAACCGCCGCTGCCTACGCCTTCGGGTAACAAAAGGCGTGAAGTTATATTGTTATTAAATCTCGGTAATGTAGAGTTCGAGAACCCTGCCTCTGAATCAAGAAGTCTCGGAAAAAAATCATAGCTTACATGTAATAGTAACCTGGATTATCACATTTCTTTTCGTGGATTCGATTCCGCACTCACACCAATGATTTCTCGGCATTATTTTCGGAAGTTATGTGTGATAAATAAATATGACTGACAACTGCTTGCCCGGTGTAATGGCAATAGTTTCGCCACCTACATAATTTGGGAGTTAACGCAACGATTCACCGAGTCGAGGCTTTAACAGCCCCTTCCTACACCTTGAGGTCTAAAAAGGCGTGAAGTTACGTTACGTTACCTTTTGAAAGTATATATTTTCACCGTTATATTTACGTTATAATTGCAGAATTACTAAAATAATAATTAATTTTAATTAACAGAATAGATTTGTGTATTCAATTTTTAAAAGCTCCATAAATGACAGTCAATGTCAAATATTGGTGTATTGATAAAACAACCGACTGCAAAATAGAGGACTGTGGTTTCAATGAATTTTTATCTTGTCGTCTGTCTGTTTTTCTATGTATTATAAGTATGTATATTATTTTATATTAAAAGAAAATTTTATATTATATATCCGCTAGCTAGTTTCCACAATACAAGTAAAGTTGTTATATGTGTATTGTGTTAGAAATACTATAAAAATATCGTTACGTACAATCTTAAAACACTACGCTACAAGCTCCTACTATTATTTAAAAAGTAAAAACAAACTCGAGTCAAACATAAGTACTATAAAAACCACTTATATACATGCTACATAAACCCCTTACTTACAAATATACAAGTGTAATTAATCGATTAATTAAAACTTATACACACGTGACCATTGCAATTACTTTGTGATTTGTTTTACTTTTAGTGCATACAGTTTTATAGACTCGATAGGTAGAGTCGATTAAAATGCTCGCATCGAGTTAGGACTCGATTTAAGCATTTTAATGTAGGTAAGTGATTTATACTGTCGATCGTAAAGTTTTCCTTGCCATAACTTATGTACTAAATTAAAGGAATTAATTAAAATTTCAATGAAGTGTAAAGCACTAACTACAAATGATTAATTTTTAATGACTGCATGTTAGTCAGTAGCTTATTTGATGACGCCGTATTCTATATATGGCGAACTAGAATTGTGTAATTTTGCGAAAAAGGAATGGCGTATTTATAATATTACTTAACATAACATAACTTTACGCCTTTTTCTACCCGAAGGTGTAGGCAGCGGCTGTTAAGCCTCGTCTCGGCGTTATGCTTACATCCCAAATGGAATAGGTGACGAATCTATTGCCATTCCGGGTACAACGTTTTTAGTCATGGATGATTATCATAGCTTACGAAATTAATTTCGAAAGTCTATGGTGTGAGCCAATGTGAGGATTCCAACCCGCGACCTCTGGATTCAGAAGCAGGGTGTTCTACCACTGGACCACCGAGACGGTAAATGTAATTAATGGTATATATTAGTTAGAAGTAAATTCTTCAGAATTAATCCTTCTATTTTATCATTGCTAAAACATTTAAAAGTCTTATGATATAGAAATGCTCCAATATCCTTTAGCAATCGAATGTAAATAAGTTTCATCATTACGAGACACTTCAAAAACTACAGAAAACCGATTTGAACACCAAAACGAGTTTTGAGTAAGAAAATTTCAAATACACTGTGTGGGCACAGTGTATATATATCTTAGCAAAATAATGTTTACTCCTAAAGCTCAAAATACCACACAGGAACTTGGAAAATGAGACGAATCTGAATGAGTCACGTCCGTTTAATTGTTAGCACACAGTGGCCAGAATTTGGAGGTGGTCTTTGTCCAATGAGTTAACACTCACTACTGGTACTGCCTGTATGAGCTTGATAAATGTTTTTATTGGACTGCACCACAAGTGCAACTATTCAACCAGAGAAAATTACTATGTGCATAATGAAGGACCAAGCTATTGTTAATAAAGTCCACACAGCGTGACAAATCTTGGCGAGCGGTAGTGGACATAAAACATCTATACAAACCAGTTTTTATGTACCGTACGAAATCAAAGACAGTGCGAGTTTTTTAAGAATACCATGAGGCAAGAGTGAGTCCGTGGGTGCTGCTGTTCGGTCATAACCTACCTGAAAACCCATTCATTAGGAGAATATTTTTGAAATAAATGCCTCAATGTTCATTGTCTGTTTTCGTTGTTGACGGGTTGATGTATTCAATACTTTATAAGAGCTTTCTTTTAATATAAATTTATACATTTACTATGAAACAAAGCCACCAGTGTTTGCCCTGCAGTGGGTATCTATCCTGTCAGTGTTTGTGCAGCAGCCACATATTACTAGCCACTGGGCCCCGATATAGCATCTTTTAATGAAATCTAATCTTTAGTAAAATGTAATAATATGTCAAATTTATTATGATTAGAAATTTCTCCACCCTAATCCTTTTTAATAATTTTTATCCTTTTGCTTTTATTATGGTGTTTGCTGAAGTAACTTGTCACAGACATTCACAAACATCTCAGTCTATTCTGATATACCAAGCTAATTACCATTCCTCTCCAGACGAAGTACTTGCCCATTAGTGGAATGATGAAATAACAAAAAAAGAGCTTGAAATACCGTCGAGTTTAGAGTTGAACTGCAAACCTACGCATGACAATGCAACTAGCTGTGCGAACCGTCGACTCCTCGACACAAATATGTCCGCGATTCGCGACGCAACACCATAAATTCAAGAGATAAATGGTTCAACAACAATGGTTAAATAAACCGACTGTTTCTTATAATACTTGAAAATAACCTTTGTTTGGTTGTTGTCCGAATAAAAACTTTTATATGTCCACAAGCACCTACTGCACAATGGGGCCCGAATAAATACAGATTTAAGGGAATTTTAATGCGTCCAAGGGCACGCATATTTGCTGCAAAAAATCGAATCTGGCATTTGATATATGATTTTATTGCATAAAAATTATACGCGTTCGGTCTGTTAAAATTTTTATGACTTAATAATATTGTAATATGTTTTTAGTGTTCATCTTTATGTTCACAATTGTAACTTTAATATAGAAGTCGCTTTGTAAATTCTTTTGATGATAGGATGGTATTGGTTATTATTATTTGTTATTATTTCATATATAATATTCCTTATTTTACTTTTAAATAGTTCATTTTGATTATAGAAAATCCTAACAAAAACTAGATGGCTTGGTAGAACTTTATTTGAATATTAATAAAAATAAATGTTATCTATATAATATACAGTCCGTCTGCGCGCTGTGCAGTCCACTTATGAGGGCTGCACAGCGTGTGTGCGTGTTGACGGCGGCTTGTCCCCCTGGTTTGACGTCAATATCGGCGTCAGACAGGGTTGCGTGCTGTCCGCTCGACTGTTCATCCTGTACCTGGACAGTTGTCTCCAGAGAATGAGATCGATGGATGTAGGGATGCGAATGGGTGACCTAGTTGTGAGCTGCCTGCTTTACGCAGATGACGCCGTGCTTCTAGCCGAATCGCCGTCGGACCTGCAAACACTAGTCACTACTATGAAAGATGATTGCATGATTAAAGGCTTGCAGTTGTATGCGACGAAAACGAAAGTCATGGTGTTTGAAAGGGAGGAATCCAGAACAGATGCAAGGATAATGGTTGATGATGTAGTGCTGGAACAGGTGAATGAAATTGTATATCTTGGATGCGCTTTTAGCAGAGATGGAAGGTACACCGCGGATGTAGAAAGACGAGTGGCGATAGGAAATAGCGTAAACGGAGCGTTGGGCAGATTCCTGGGCGCAAAAAATATTAGCAGAAAAGCCCAGTTAGCAATCCACAATGCAGTCCTGATCCCAACGCTAACTTATGGAAGCGAGAGCTGGGTATGGCAGAGTGTGCATGAAAGTAGAATAAACGCGGTAGAAATGAGGGCTCTACGCAAAATCTGCGGAGTGACTCTCGCTGACCGCGTAGAAAACAAGGTTGTAAGGAAGGAAGTTGGTTTGAAAGAGAGTGTCGGTGTAAAAGTAAGAAAGGGCATGCTCCGATGGTTCGGACATGTAGAAAGAATGGTTGACGCAAGACTGACTAAGCAGATATACAATGCAAAAGCGGACGGATGTAGGAGTCGAGGACGGCCAAGACACACATTCCAAGACCAAATAGAACGTGTTCTGGAGGAAGGTGATGTTAAGAGCCTCAAAAACCGACGCGCGTGCATGAAAAGAGTTATGAAAGTCAACGAAGCGAGTGAGGTGTGTAAGAATCGTGCCCTATGGCGCTCTGTTCTCTCTGCCTACC
Organism: Euproctis similis; assembly: GCA_905147225.2. Taxonomy (NCBI): domain Eukaryota; kingdom Metazoa; phylum Arthropoda; class Insecta; order Lepidoptera; family Erebidae; genus Euproctis; species Euproctis similis. The sequence continues at coordinate 14,751,494 of LR990105.1, forward strand.
CCGCAAGGGATTTGGCGTGAAATTATGTTATGTTATGTTATATAATATACAGGTAAATTGGTCACATTTACTCCAAAATTATTGTGGCTTTGTTGTTTAGAAATAATCCAAGAGCAACATTTGGTAGGACAATTATGAATATTATATCAGCAGTAGCTGTTGTTCATCTCTCAATTTATTTACATTAAATATAACAATATTATGTGAAAACCAATTTTCATAAAAATTTATCAAGGAAGGAAGTTGGTTTGAAAGAGAGTGTCGGTTTAAAAGTAAGAAAGGGCATGCTCCGATGGTTCGGACATGTAGAAAGAATGGTTGATGCAAGACTGAGTAAGCAGATACAATGCAAAAGCGGATGGATGTAGGAGTCGAGGACGGCCAAGACACACATTCCATGACCAAATAGAACGTGTTCTGGAGGAAGGTGATGTTAAAAGCGTCAAAAACCGACGCGCGTGCATGAAAAGAGTTATGAAAGTCAACGAAGCGAGTGAGGCGTGTAAGCATCATGCCCTATGGCGCTCTGTTCTCTCTGCCTACCCCGCAAGGGATTTGGCGTGAAGTTATGTATGTTATGTGTAAAAAATTATTTACTATATTAAATCGAATATATTATGAAACACACTTATGTACCGGAGACCACAAGTATCTGAAGTATCTAACTAGTAAGCCTATACAAAGATCATCACAAAGCTTTGCTCTCATAAAAATGGCGACGTAAAAAGTAAATGTTTACTTTGTGCCGGTCGGCGCTTTTGAAGTGGCTTCCATTTCTGTTCATAGCAACCCTTCTTCTACCACATGTGGTAGATAAATATGAAATGTAGCTAACACGCTTCCCTTTTAAGATTCTAATCGAATATTTTATCGTTATTACTTCGGACGTACAAAGTAATTGGACTTGTGGATATATTAATATTTACTAGTTGTAAGATATATCCATCAAAATTATTTTGTACAACACTTAAGCTGTTTTTACCCCGTAAATTGTTTAATTCAGTTCTAACTGCATCTCGCCTTTGAACTTTTTTTTTTACTGTGAATTGAATCATTTACCGTATCCAAATCTTGAATATATTATATTTACAATAAAGTACATATAAGAAGAAGCGCATTATCTTATTTTATGTCTCGGTACAAAATAAAAAGTGGTAACTACGTAACTTAAATTAACGGTTACTGCTTTGCACCTTGCACTCTGACATCGGAAGATGGATATGTCGGACCCGCTGCGTACAAATTACATGAAGCAATTTAGCCACAATCTTAGCAATGACATTACTGCAACGGCATTTTGCCCACGAATTGATGTTTGGTTGTAAACTACCATGAAACTATTAAGAATAATATCATGGATAAGCTAAAAAATGATTTTATACAATCCTAACATAAATCTTTAAATTTACATTGATATTGGAAATAGTATAGGTATTTACTGGACAGTTATAAAATAAGAACGTGTTCTGGAGGAAGGTGATGCTAAGAGCCTCAAAAACCGACGCGCGTGCATGAAAAGAGTTATGAAAGTCAACGAAGCGAGTGAGGCGTGTAAGAATTGTGCCCTATGGCGCTCTGTTCTCTCTGCCTACCCCGCAAGGGATTTGGCGTGAAGTTATGTATGTATGTAGTTATAAAATAAAATATAATAACATGTTAAAAATAATATAATTATATTATTTTCTCTTAAGGAAGCACTATCAAATTGTGGCAATCTGTAGAGTAGTTTTGGGATCCCTGATTTCTCTGTGGAAGTAAATTCTTTAAGGATTATTAAAATTATTATAACTAATCAATTCTTACAAAAATATATAAACTGTTAAATCACAACATACCTGTTTGGTATATTTATAACTTCTTGGCATGTCTCCCTAAAAGAATTTGTCCACGCATCGCATCCTACCCTCTGTTATACATCCCCTTGAAATGGGGAACGCAATCATTCCCTTTGATTCTGGTTCCATCCTATTCAATTAGAAGGCGTTTCTAACTGATTATTGGAAAAAACATTCTAGATGCATTGCATCGGACAGTCAACTTAACACAATATCCTATAAATTTCAACCTAAAAAAAGCTATTTTTAAAACATGTTATCTTACAAATAATTTAATGGGTTATGTAGATTGAGGGAAAAAATATAACCTATCATAGTTTACCTATCATTGGCACAAACATCTTTGTCATATAAAAACTGTCACATTTGTAATAGGTATTCAGTTTGATCCAAAAAACAACAAAGTAGACAATCTCACACAGCATAACATAACATAACTTCACGCTTTTTTATACCTGAAGTTGTAGGCAGTGACTGTTAAACCTCGACTCGTTGTTATGTTTACGTCCCAAATGGAATAGGTGGTGAATCTATAGCCATACTGGGCGCAAAGTCAATTGTCAATGAGTCATCGATATTTATCGCACACATAACTTTCGAAATTAATTAATTTCAAAATGTCATTGGTGTGTGCCAGGATTCGAACCCTCTACACCGACACTACATAACAGACAAGTTCCTTAAAAATAGTCTTATAAATAAAATCAAACAAATTACATGAATCTTTGCTGTCGCATCTATTGTAACGATATAACAGTGACTGTGTTGATTAAGCAAATAAAATCTATCAACAAAGGAGTCGTTCGTGAGCTCATATGAGCGTGAACCTATTACTTGACCAATGAGGTTGATGTATATTTGATTTGAACCCATTATTTTTAGGTCACATCTCACAGTAATGAATCACAGAGAATTAATTATTTAATTCATATTAAAAATATTTGACAAATTACACCCAAATAGGTAAAAAAAGGGCTGTACTGTTGAAATATAGGAAATAAGGTAGCCTATGTTGTTTTAAAAGTAGAAAGAATTTAATAATAAAAACTGTTAAAAACATGTCTTCAAGTAGTAGTCAATGTATTTAAATATAATATAAAAAGAAATATTAAACGTGTTTTTTGTAGTTTATGTAGTTTGTAATGCATGCTTATTAAGTATATTTTCACGATTAAAATGCATACATACATAACTTCACGCCAAATCCCTGCGGGGTAGGTGGAGAGAGCGGAGGGCCATAAGGCACGATTCTTACACACCTCACTCGCTTCGTTGACTTTCATAACTTTATTCATGCACGCGCGTCGATTTTTGAGGCTCCTAACATCACCTTCTTCCAGAACACGTTCTATTTGGTCATGCGATGTGTGTCTAGGCCGTCCTCGATTCCTACATCCATCCGCTTTTGCATTGTATATCTGCTTAGTCAATCTTGCATCATCCATCCTTTCTACATCCAAACCATCGGAGCATGCCCTTTCTTACTTTTACACCGACACTCTATTTCAATTCGACTTCTTATCTATAACTTATTTGTACCAACCAAGTAAACCTACTAATTAAAATACCAAATATTCGCGAAAGAAACTTAAAAACATAATCACAGAAATTGCGTGAAGATCTTTACTTTTTTGAAGTCGGTAATTAATAAAAATATCCATATTCCAAAAAACAGCTAATTTATAATATATAAATAAAAAAAAAACTACGCAATAACTTAACTTGTGGTCATATATTTTATAACGATGATGAACGTTAACTGGGCGAACAAAGCGCTCAGTACATTTCTTGGCGGGGCTTTTAATTAAGCAGTGAATTATCCGCTGCTGGTATAGAATTGCGTTTGGTATAAAGTCTTTATTATATTTTATACAAAATATGCCAATCTTTTTGTTTACATTTTATTTTTAAATGTTTATAATATTTTAACGTTTTTAATAAATCAACTCTGGGAGGAATTAAGCGCCCTGAAAACGTTTATCTGGTTTTTTGTCAATAATTCAACATATTTGAATATTAGGAGCATTTCGTGACAAAAAAAGAGACAAGCTATTTGATTCTTCTATGGATGATTCAGGAAATTGTCTCATCTATATATTATAATAACGTAATTCTTCGAGAATTAAGGGTTTGAACCTTTTGTTCTGTATTTATCAGACAAAATTGATGTTAACCAAAATAATATCCAATAAAATAACCTGAATTCGTCGTCTTGATGGTTGGTAGGTCAAACAAACCGCTTTTGATCCACCACCATAGGAACCAATGACTTTTTGGAAGTAATATGTGATTAATATTCACGAATCTGATGTAAGGCAATAGATTCCGCCACCTATTCATTTATTTATCAGGGATTTTAGCAAAAATTGTACGGAACAGCCGCTCGCCTGTAATAAGGGTGAATTTACAAGACGATATATACAAGATCGTATTTATAAGAGATACTGTTACAATTTCTGGGATAATTGATGGAATGACCCGTTATTGTAATTGATTCGTTCTAAGCTGATTACATAGGAATGCCGATCAATAATAGCCGATAGGCAAGGCAACAGATATTTTGTTAGGATTCGAATTAAATAGTCGTTGCTGAGTATTATTTCGTTTTTTCCAAACATTTTTTTTTATTTTTAAATTGTAGGTTTAATTGTGTAATGAATGAAAGAAGGTGTGGGTACACTAGTTATACAATATTTTGATAAAATATTTTATAGGGACAATCGGCTAAAATTGAAATTTAAAATTACCGTATAAGGAACGAATAAGAAGAAATCTCTTTCAATTTTGTACTTAATTTATGCGGGGTCATCTACCTGTTAATCTTTTTAGAATCAAATCAAAGATAACATATATGTCCGTTTTTATCTAAAATATCTATCTGTGCCAATATTAATAATTAAAAGTCTCGCTCAAAGTCGTTATTTGAACTGTGACCGATAAATTGATAATAGGCGATCAATATTCTCTTGACATCTAGATTTCTTATCTCAAAGTAAACACCTATAATTTCAACTTCTAGATCCTGTATTTCAAAGTCGAATTTATTTTTAAATTAATTCCAGTTTATTAAAAACTACTATTCTGATGTATAATAAGCAAAAAATAAAAATAACAAACGATTGCTAATGTATCTGGGATTTTAATCAAGCCAGCTATTTTAGATATATTTCATACTTTACAGACAATTGTTTTTATGGGATAGGAGAGCAAACGAGCAGGCGTGTCACCTGATGGTAAGCAACCAACGCCGCCCATGGACAACAGCAACAGACATAGTGTTACTGTTGCGTTGCTGACCTTTAAGGGATAGGGGATAGGAAAGTACGGGGAAGGGGGGTGGGCCTCCGGGTACCTCTCTCACCGAACGAAACGCGGCATGAGCCACTTTACGTCGGTCTTCTGAGAGGTCGTGGTATTTCACTGGTCGAGCCGGCCCATTCATGCAGCGAACTGCTTGGCTCTACCAATTTGTTGGAATTCTTTTTGGTAGTTTTGTATGATAAACACCGCTGCCTGACAGATAATGTCTGAAGTAATGATGTTTTTTATTAGTCCGACTACGTATTACATAGGATCAAAAATTTTGTTATATCTAGGTTTTGCTGCTGCTGCCTATATTTTTTTTTATAAATTCACACTTTTAGCACTAATGGTGTAAAGATAGAAGCGTTGCATACCAATCTATGTCATTATTACAAGAGAGTTGATCATTCAATTATGTTCTTATGATTGACCTTGTATGAATGAATTTTTACCATAAAACATACGTATATTCATAAATTTATATGTTTTCGATCCACTGCTTTTATGACGAGCTTCTTATGACGAGAAATTCATTGTTTAAATTCACATTATTCTATCTAAATTATTCACATTCATATCCAAAGTTACAGTAATGCTATATATATCATCAAAAAATGTTCAGGCAATGTGTTGTGACAGGAGAAAGTTTGATCAAGGCAATTCACATTCAGTATTTCGTGTTCTGATGTTCAAACTAAGCTCTACGGGTGTTGTTCGCAGTGAAGCTCAGTCATTATATTATTCAAATTGTATAGTATATGGCTTTTCAGTGTCAATTTTTGAATGTAGATTTTACCAACATCTATTCATAATATTCAAATTTATTATTTGACTATGTCGTACTTTGTGTTGAATGAAAGTTCATACTTGATCAAACCACCTTTAATTTTGAACAAACGATTCGTGTGTGTGCTATATTTTAATTAATAACTTTATTTGCCAGACATGAAAAGAGGCAATGCAAAACTATTTAATGGTTCTGTTAATTAATTATCAGAAACTAATGCAAACTTTAATTATTTCTATTGCTTTTATTTTATATTTTTAATTACTTTTATTTCATCAGACAGTTTTGAGTAAGTCACGACAAGAATTACCCCTTTTATTTTGCTTTTTTAAGTCTAGCTGCGGTCTATACTATGTAGTATATAGCTTATGCATCTACCTACAACTCCACCACTCGGACGGTAATTCATTTATTCTTAATGTAAATGTTATAGAAAATTTATGTAAATTTTTATTATTACATTACGCTTGATAGCAATTTACTGGCAGCATAAATATGAATACCGCATACCGAGAAGATATTTACGCGTCTAATATGAAGTAAAGTCTTTTATACAATCGAAGAAAGTTTTGTAATAATACATATACAAATGAATTTCAATGTCGTTTATCATAAGTAATTTGTTTCTTTTGTGTTATTTTATAGAAACCGGACTTTATAAATTTGTCATACGCCATGCAGGAATAACATAAACGTTATATCGATTTTGATTCAAATCAGCTTTAGATATGCTACAAATGCAATAAACTGTTTGATATTTAATCGGACTACCATTTTTAGTGTACTTCACAGAGAACATGTGAAGAGAGAACTCTATTTAGGTTGTATTGAAGCTTTGGTAACTCTTATTTTGCTGTCAAAATTTGTATTTCCTTATAGTTTTATTATTATAAGCATATACAGAATCGCCAATATCTATTTTTTTTTCATTATATAACTTTATCACATATAAAAACTATAAATCTAGATTATTAGGTGTCTGGATCTTTCTTTCAGATAATTTCATACCTTTTATTCCTTGTATGTACAGGCAGTAGCAGACCTCGTGACCCCAGATAAATTTTATTTAGTTTCAAATGTAATAAGTTCAGACCTTATTGACATATACCACGCAAACATTTATCAGTCGTCCATACTTTATATATCGTGCATCGTTTTCGATAACAATTCCCAAAATTATTGGAATTGTTTTCTGGAATCAGAAGTGGGATAGTCGGCCTTCAGATCAGAAAATCAACCGTTATTGGACTATTTAAACATAATTTATATTGTTCTAGCGTATTGATCACACCTTATCAAATTTATTATGTTCATTATTGATAGTGCACTAAATACAGAATTACCAAACACGTAAGTTACATATCGTTAGGTTTATCTCAATTTGTATTTGTTTGTTTTCCTTGATTATGTGCAAGTGTAATTAAATATTTAGAATTAGAAAGATAAGTTCTTATTATGTTTATATAGGAAAGGAATCGAGGATATTTTAATCAGTAATTTACCTTGTTATTTATTAGCTTATTGCTATATGTAATACATTAAAGTTTTGTTTAGAGAACATGTTCTGACTCAACATTTGAGTTATTACGCAATTTATGATAGACAACGATTTATGACAAACTAGTCTTGGTTGTCTGGAAGGACCACTCAGCTTCTGAATCAAGAATAATAATTTAGTAGGAATAAATAAGGATGACTGACAAAATTGTGCTCAATGTATGCCAATCCCCCATCTCTTCCCGTGGGTGTCTTAAAAGGCGACTAAGGGAAGGGCTAGAAGAATGGGCAGCAGCATTCTCTCTCAAGAAAATACAGTCTACTGCGATCGCCAACCCGCCTGCCAAGCGTGGCGATTATGGCAAAAACTCCCCATGATTGAGCGGACCGGCAATTGTGGCGCTCTATGGGGAAGGCCTATGTCCAGCAGTGGACCTCAAAAGGCTAATGATGATGATGACGGTGATGATGTATGCCAATGGTTTCCGCCGTCTATTCTATTAACAACGTAAGATTTGATAAGTCGATTCGTGCGTAACATCCCCAGTTTAATCTGTCTACACCTCCAAGTAGAAAAAGACTATAAAAATAAATACCGAATAAACAAAAACATCGATTAAATTTTTACTATAATTACAGAAATCAACTAACTTTTAAAACCCTTTTGTTGCTAGTCAACTATTTTATCTACACAATAATATGTTAAAGAGTTGTTACTCCCAAAAAATTTCCTTTCCTTTATGGCTAACAACAAGAACATTTGTAAAGACAGGGCAAACATTAGAATACATTACAATTTTTATTTTCTCACGGCAATGTACTTAGGGTATAAGTGGAGCACATTGATGAAAACAGAAGAGCGGTGTGTTTGAACTTCGAAGCCATATGCATAATGTACTTGAAAAGAATAGCAAATAGTGAGTGTATTTAGGAGTTGAAAATAAGAAAAATACGTTGGCAATTAGCATGATTATAAGTTTGTGGGCACACATATTTTAGTTGTAGGAATGCTGCAAACATAAAAGTAACTAAACTAATAAAATCTTTGGATATTAAAAGCGTAGAGGTACACATAAAAACAATATGTCTGGTGTTGATTTTGCCGTGATAATATAGTAAGAAAATAAAATGTGTATCTTAATCTGGTTAAGTAATAAGTTGTTTTATTTTGAAGTAAATTAGTTTTTTATGAGGTAGGGTGGCCGACAAACAGGCGCGGCAACCGATGGCAAGCAACAAACGCCACCCATGGACACTTGAACACAGATACGGTAACAGTTACAGTTCCGTTGCTGGCCCTTACGGGATTTATATGGGGTCAGGTGGCATGGGAAATGGAAAGAGAGGGGAAGAGATTTGGACTCCGAAGACTTCTCTCACCGGCCACCAGCCAGCCGATTTATGCAACAAACTGCGTGGCTCTACTCTGTTAAAAGTTCGTTTACTTTAATAATTAGAAGTGTAAAGTTTTCTATACGAGGAATAAACACATTAATTACTCCATAGATTTTTATTTATTAGAATTTTATTTTCAAATATTTTAGAACCAGTACGGTAGGTAGATAAAAGAACAGCATTTCGGTCCAATTGTTATAAATCAATTAGTTAACAAATTATAAATTTCAATTCCTACGTAGATATATTTATTATTGACTTCAATTGTGGAAATAGCCACACGCCTTTTGTCCATATAATCTAATATAGGACTGATGCAAGATTAAAATCAAACAAATCAATTCTATTTGTTAAGTTAATGAGTGGTAGACCCGTATGACGTAGATACGGCATGCGGCATCGTGTTAATAAAAGTCCCCTAGTATATATACGATAAACTCTATTGTCTCTGGATAAAGTAATTTATTTAATTAAAACACCCACAACTACGCCGTGCTGGTTACACATTGAGACAAACTGTACTGTTATTAAGTCATTAGAAATTTAAGTTTAGAGTTAAACTTAACGTGTGAACAATTGTAGTTACTTTCTTTTATTTTAGTTTAGTTTATTGTTTTCAATTTAACTATTGATTTTTGACTTTAATATTTTAGCGCTTTTATTAGGTTTATTGATTGAATGATATATTTAAAAAAAGTCTCAGTTGTCCAGTGGTCGAGCACCCCGCTTCTGAATCAAGAGGTCGCGGGTTTGAATCCTGGCTCACACCAATGACTTTTTGAAAGATAAATGTGACACATATCGATGACAAAAGACTTTGTGCCCGGTATGGCAATAGGTTTGATTTGGGACGTCAGCATAACGGCGAGTCGAGGCTTAACAGCCACTGCCTACACCTTCGGCGTGATGTTATGTTAAGTTATGTATTTTGTCCCATTGACTTAAAGTACAACCTTGTGTCATATGTCAGACAAATATTTAATATGCTTTGTCTTATTGAATATTGGTTTCTTTAATCAATGTTTTAATTGACATGCGATAGTTTTCCAATGTCTATGTATATAGGTCTTGGTCAACGTTATTCTGTGTTACTGCTGTGTCGAATGTTAAAATCATTTCACTGTGGAAATAAACTTAAATCTGTGTAATAATTAACACTTTTTATTTCATGTGTCCTCTATCCTTGAAAATATTTTTCTTTATAATTCAATACAAATAATATGTTGATTTACGATTAAACTAACAATTTAAGCGTAACTATTTGAAACAAATAAATATTTTATACTCAGGAAATAAGAAAAAAGTGACTCATACATTTTAAATTTATCCAATAAGTTTAGACATTAAGTTTTAAATTCAACAATTTTAAAATACATTTCGTTTCATGCAACATTCATCAGGAAAACGTTGTTTTATTTTTCTAAAATTCATTTCTTAGACAATACATACATCAAAATTGCCACTGCCAATCTGTAGTTACGTTATGGGTAGTAATGGAATGGATACCAATTAGTTACCGCTCCTTCTCTTTTCCTCTCTTGAATTTCAATCAAATCTACAATTTAATCATCAGTCATATTTAACCGTCCGTTTAACAATTACTTTAAAATTTCTGTTATATTAACATTCCAAGTAAACATATCTACGCTACTAAAGATAATTTTAGATAATTAAAATGAATAGTATAATTGTTAGTGGATACATTATATATTTGAGGTGAAACCATCCAATGAGTGTGTAAGAATCGTTCCTTATGATGCCCTATCCTTTCTGCCTACCCTTCGTATAAAGTCTAAGGGTAACACTAATTGATCAATTTACATTCCGTTACAATTCTAAAGCAATGACATAACAAATTAGTACAGTGGTGTATGCACTGAATCATTATCATTATTACATAGTCAAAATACAGTAGCTTTCCGCTGTCTGTCCTCATAAATGCTAAGATCTTTGAAACCACGCAACAGATTTTGATGCGATTTTTTTAATAGATAGAGGGTGTTAACGGGGTGGTCTGTATGTATAATTTATGTTTGATGTAGTAAAGAAAAAGTGATAAATCACTAAATGATTACGCTTGACGCGGAACAAAATTCATCGAGTAAACTAGTATTCATATAAATACTATAAGTCAGTAGAGCCCGATACTGAACCGCCAATCAAATATATAAGCGCTACTTAAGCGTTTAAGTAACTGTCACATTAGACAGAATGCATGAAATTTGAGCCAGTAAGTAGCTCTTTATTGATTGTCAGATTTGAGTAGCAGTTCAGTATACTTATGTAACTAAGAGCTATTATATATATCATGTCATCGATTGAAGGAAAACTAACTTCGCGTGTGTATTTTCAATTTATTTTTGTAAATTAATTTTTAATCAAAGTTGAAAATTTATATAAGATATTTGATTGGAATTGAAGTTATTTTATTAAAAACATTCTTAATGGCGTAGTTTAATTAACCACGCACAGGTCGGTCTTGGCCACAGATTTATAGTAGGCAAATATTAATAAAGTAACGGTTAAATCGCTGTATCTAATCGTATGTCCAACAAATACCTACTCTTACAAGGTTTCATTAAACCTTGAAAGAGTAGGAAAGGTTAAACGCCTAAATTAATAAACATTCTGAAATGGCCTCTTGATATTATTTATTTGCAAATCTTTCTTAAAATATGTAATCCTAACTTATTTGTCAACCCCTTTTTAATGTATTTTGACGTGACAACGTCTTAAATTAGGTTGCGGCTGGGAGTCACTTATGAAAAAGTGTAACGCTCGGTAACGTTACGATGAGTCACCGAACGAGAGAGAGGCCCGCCGAATGCCATATGTCAATGTCATACTATTGATAAATGTTGATAGTGTTAAGTAAATTATTAGTTTAAAATTAATTAATTAATTAATTATTATTTTACAAATTTTCATTAATTTCAAATTTATTTAGCAAAAATTTGAACCTTCGATCTGAATAAATGTTTTGATTTTCGAATTGATTCTTTAAAATTACAAATATTAAGAAAAAGTGGCAGATATAAGAAAACTTGATTTAAACTGTGTTGAGCAAGAATTTTAACATCTAATTTAAGTAAATGTTTTAATTTTCAACTTCATCATTTACAATTACAAATTTTAATTAATTTCAAATTTATTTAGCAAAAATTTGAACCTTCGATCTGAATAAGTGTTTTGATTTTCAAATTGATTCTTTAAAATTAAAAATTCATCCATTCAATTTCAAATGTTCAACAGGAATCACCACTCTCAAAACAATGGAAACGGACGAGCAAATGCCTTCAACTTAATTATATTCATATCAATAAATATTCTACCGAGAAAAAGACGTTGTCACGTAAAATCTTCGCCCGTAAAACCGACTTTACAGGCAACCAGATTTTCTTTTTTTTTATCTATTCTAATTCCATACTTAATCAAGTTTAAAAGGCTTAAGTGAAATATAAAGTTTTTGTAAGAATAACATATTATAGTCTTAATGTCGATAAATCAGATAAATTAATGATATTTAATGAGATTTTTTTACTTGTTTTCGTTTCGTTCTTAAAACAAGCAATGTCATTATAAAATTATACACCACATAGATAATAGTGAATTCCAAATTCATTACATTCATATACTTAACATACCGTAACTTCAGACCTTTTCTACCCGAAGGTGTAGGTAGTGGCTGTAAAGCCTCGAGTCGCCGTTATGTTTACGTCCCAAATGGAATAGGTGGCGAACCTATTTCCTTTCCGGGCACAAAGATTTTAGTCGTCGATATTTATCACACATAACTTTCGAAATTAATTTCTAAAAGTCATTGGTGTGAGCAAGGATTCGAACCCGCGACCTCTGGATTCAGAAGCAGGTGCTCCACCCCTGGACCACCAAGACTTTCATATACATATACTAATTTTTTTTTAATCACTTTATAAATAACGATACCACCGCGGTTGATAATTATAGTTTACTTAATAAATAAATAATTCGACACGAAATTTTAATAGACTCTTCTCTCGTTTTAAATTCACATCTAAATAAATTATAGACTTCCAAATAAATAGTTATTTATATATTTCCATAGTGATTTATTTAAATATCTTATTAGCGAAAGATTTATACGAGCTATTAGGATACTAGTAGTATGTTCTCTTGAATCTGGTAGTTCAGTGCTGCTCTTTTGATATTGAATTCATGGAACATAATTTATTATCTATTTATTAAAATAAAAATAAAATAAAATAATTGAGGTAACCCTAAGAACCTATACCATATAGTTACAACGATACCAGATAATTTGAAATTAGCTTGGTGGTGCTTGGAGCTTGATGGTCTTTTGTGACCAGTGAGTGAGCCAAGAAGTTAATTAATAAAAAAATAAATAATAGTTTAAAAAAACTAAAAAACACGCTTTTTATAGAAAACCGAACTAAAAAATAGAAAATAAATTTTAATGAATTTAAATTAAGAAAATAGTGTTAAAAATTTCAATGAATATAAATTAATAATAGTGTGAATAAAAAAAATATATTTTACATATTTTAAAAAAAGCGTGGGGTGCATGGTGTCAATAGTTATAAATATTTTATTGACAGATATGAGTAGAGTGATTATCATTTCGATAATATCTTAAAAAGCACCCCACGATTTTTTTTAAATAAAATATATTTTTTTTAGTTCGGTTTTCTATAAAAAGCGTGTTTTTTAGTTTTTTTAAACTATTATTTATTTTATATTTTTTAGTTCGGTTTTCTATAACAAGCGCGTTTCTTAGTTTTTTAAACTATTGCTTAACTATTTTAAAGCGTGCTAACAACGGATATCAAAACCGAATTTGAGGAATAGCGCCATCTGTGACTTATACAAGGAACTCGTTTCAAGTTGATAACGTAGACTTTCCGCTGATTGCCACTAGATGGTGCGAGAAGTGAACTATGAACACTAAAAATTAACAAAAATCATATTTTGCAAATTGAAAAATGGAATAATTTTATCAAATTAGTGTATTGTCATCGGTCCTCAATAAATCTACAAAGTTTGAACGAAATCTGGCCGTTTAAAGTGGGTCAAAATCGCACCCAAAGAAGTCGGTTACAAACAAACATACAAACATACAGGTGAAGCTAATAAAAAGCTAGTAAAAAAGTCTCATTTGGTGGCGGTGCACGCCGCTTCCGAACCAAAAAGTCTCGGATTCAAACTTATCGTGAAATATTGTGATATACACGTATATCGATGACTAAGAGCGGGGACGTATAATTTCTACAAGTTGTTGCGCACCAGCCACTGCTAACATTTTGAAGAAAGAAGAATGGTAGAAAAAAAGCGTTGGGTTACAAAAATAATCTAGTAATTTTGAAATTTATATTACTTCACATTTAAAACTGTATATTTATTTTTCAACAAAATATTGTGATGTAATTAATTTTAGGCAACAAATCGATGTTTGAAAACTGTTACAATATCCCATTCGATCTATATCAAACTAGGGGAAGTACGCAAGTTATTGGATTTCCTGCACGCACCCTTGAAGATGTGAGGTTTGAAAAATCAATGACTACCCTTCTATACAGTTAGTCATCCGTGGATATGACTCAAATTCAAGAATTCACTTTCGCGTCGTTTAGTGGGAGGATTTCGATCGCTCAGTCGAAAACTTTGCAGTACAATTGAACCATATAAATTCACTTTGATTTCCAGTATTCCAGTCGAATTTGATTAAAATTAAAATCAAGCTTCAATTATTTTCAGTAGAAAATTATAATTGGTATCGTACAAAGCTGATCCTCGGTTTCTAAATTATCTCTTAGAGACAATGACTGAAATAAATACAATACAAATATGTATATCATGAACCCACAATATAAACTAATATATTCCCGGAATGAAACTAAATTTAATTATATAGATTATTTTGATTAAGAAAAATATCATACAACATATTTTCTTTACTACACAAATCGACATAATGCAACTCACACGTACTCGTTTATCAAACTACACGATACTTTGCAATAATAAGCACACAAGTGAAATAGCTTACAAGCATTATATGTCCGGGAATAATATGATTTATCCCGAATAATATAATATATAATTAATGAAATATAAGACAAACGACACATGAACGACAATGACGAGTTTGCTTAATGAGATAAGAGTCAGTGAAATAGTTAAAATATATATATATATATATAAAATTTATGCAACCTGTTTACATGAAGTATGCAAGTACGTGCAAATGGACGTGTGTAATGGTCCTTTTTATTAAAGATAGATAGATATATGGTAACAACCAATGATATAAACCTTATACCGAAAGCAGAATTGTTCAAAATGTTGTAGCAAATAAAAGCAAATAAGTAGCAATATTCAGATCTGACTAACTTTCAAAGAACATAATCATGTGAATATTTCATCGAATCGTTGAACCTATATTAAGCTGACCCGGCGAACATTGTTTTGCCTCAGAGTAATAAATGAGAATTACTCATTTTTCGAAAATAAAAGAAGCGGTACTCCTTAATAAATCAACTACCAGAGAATAAAAATCCCGTAAAAAATGGTATAACCATTTCAGAGATAAAATTGTGTAAACTCTGCATATAAATTCATGTGCATGCAATAAAAAGTGATTATTTCAATATTACAAACAGACACTCCAATTTTATTTATATATTATGTATAAATGTTCTAATTAAGTTATTTATTATCTATTAGTTATTTATTATTTCTTTACACGAGAACTAGATTATTATTAGATAAAATAATGGAATATAATGTGGCCTTAATGCAGTTAGTAATTTCTTCCAGGCAACCTTCGGATGGATAAAAAAGAGTCCACTCTCTTTTTTATCGTAGTATCTTTTTTATACACACAAGAGTAATATTTTTAGATCAATCCTTATCCTTATAAGCGAGTTATATTCTAATTTTGGTAATTTATTAATAGCTATGGTAACTTTAGTTTCTTCTGAACCTGTTATGCGGACTCCAAATGATAAGAACAGAGCAGTAAGATGATGATGGCTATAGTGTCATCAGTAAACAGGATATGTTCATATATAATTTCAAGCATACGTTGGTTATTTCTGTAGATTATTCTACGATGTAACTTATTATCACCAAGATTATTGTCAGCCATGATTCATATGTTTACGTTTAATTGATATTTATTTAAATCATATACTAGTATCAAATTATATTGAAACTTCATAGTTGTCAATTTAAGGTTTTATTTTACATATTATAAGCGTTTGCCCGCGGCTTCGCTCGTGTTAAGAAGTATGGTTTTTGTGGCTTTACCACTACCTTTTATCTCCTTAAGGGTGGAATATATCAAAATGATTTCTCAGCCTACGTCATAGTAGCCCGATTGGTTTTAAATTGACAAAGTTTCATAAAAACTTTCATCCCATATTATATCCCTTTAGGGATAGAATTGATCAAAATCCTTTCTTAGCGGATGCCTACGTCATAACATCTACCGGCATGCCAAATTTCAGCCAGATTCTTCTTATTCTTCTGTGGCAGATCAGTGGTTTGGGCTGTGCGTTGATAGAACACTGTGTCAGTCAGCCATCTGTGCGTTATATATACATATTTAGATTCAATCGTCTAAACGAAATTGATTGTGACCACTCACTATCATCAAAGTATCCACTCATTAAACTGAGTGCTGTATTAATTTTCAATCTTATTATCAGTATTATTGTTTCTAACACCAATAAAAAAAACATTTGGTGTTTATTCACAGAACCATGTGGCACTCGATTGAATTTAATCGCATTCATTTATATAATTGCTTCATTCGATGTTACTTTCAAATCGAAAGCCTGTCAATTCTAATGTGAATAATAAAGATTATATGTACCTTCTAATTTCACTAACAATTATTTTAAAAAAAACTTCCAAATTTTAACGAGCTACTATTTTTTATATCGTACACAACAATTAAAAAAGAACATGACTCTAAGAGGTTCTCTTAATCATGAATAAAAACTTTTTAAACCAATAAATTGGTTAGTTTGTAAATTAAATACAGTGGTGTTCTATGCATTTGAGCGAATTTAAGAATAACATTTTGACACCTTCCAAGCACGGTAGGGGTGGCCGGTGCTGCTGCTGCTTCAGCAAAAAATCTCATGCGGCACAAATACCTTCACAAACCGTGTAAGTGATAATGTTTATGAGCCTTTTGGAGTTGAGACTCTAGGGACATGGGTCCGAACGCTCCTGCACTCTATAAAGATCTTGCAAAGAGATTTATCTTGTCTCTTGCAACCAGAGAGCTGGTCTATTCTTCGCTCAGAGGATTAGCATTGTCATTCTGCGTGACATTGCGGCCAGTCTTCTGGGCACGCTGCCAGTAGACTGAGATGCGGAGAAATTTGATTGAATATATTGTAAATAATGTTGTTAGTTTAAATTTAACAAAAAAAATTGTGTGGTTTTATGAAACCACCGTAAAAGTGAAACTTTTAAAATTGAGTCTTGGGTTATTGATTTTTAAATCTACTTTTTAAATATACATAAACAAAATATTTTTTCAATAATTATTTTTCAATAATTTAGTTAGAATGTTTTTTAAATTGATGATTCTGATAAAATGATTAACATTTATATTTTTTTAGAGTGCAACAGTGTAAAACAGTTACTTCACAGCAATTTTTTTTAAAGTTTGCTTTGGCTTCGTTTAACTTTAAGTTAAAGATTTAAATCAATTAATTCGATAATCTCATCATTTTCAAGTTCTTTGGAAGTTAACGACGTTAAAGATTAAGAATTCCTAGATGGCGCTACTAGGTTGCTACTATTGATGATTCTGCCGTAATATCGTATTATATCGATAGATGTCGCCCGAATCGACAAGTATTCCAGCTTCGGCACTAGGGATAACGCGACACCTATTAAACGTTAACAACATTACAACAAAGGATCTTTACAAAACAAAACGATATTTTTTCCTCCAGTAAATATGATATTTTGATTTATTATGAAAATGTGACAAATACATATATAAAGAGCACTATCTTATCGCTAATAAATTGACGAACATAACTGTGTCACATATATGTAGTTCCGGTGGTCCAGTGGTCGAGCACACGGCTTCCGAATCGCATAGGTCGCGTGTTCGAATCCTGGCACACTTTTTGGAATTGGAAACTTAAGTAAAGTAAGAAAGGCGTCAGTCTGCTTCCTCCACTAATTCGTTAGTTACAAGTCAGTGGCAGTTTTGCAAAGAGAGAGAAAACTAGTTTAATTTGAAATCGACCCGGACGTCACCGGCTTTCAGGGGATTGTGCGATAAGGGCTATTTTAATTTATTTGCCATCTTGTATTTGTTAATAGGGTTTAATAAATGTTTTTTATTTCACGTGGTCACGACAATAATTCCTAGATGGCGCTACTAGGTTGCTACTATTGATGATTCTGCCGTAATATCGTATTATATCGATAGATGTCGCCCGAATCGACAAGTATTCCAGCTACGGCACTAGGGATAACGCGACACCTATTAAACGTTAACAACATTACAACAAAGGATCTTTACAAAACAAAACGATATTTTTTCCTCCAGTAAATATGATATTTCGATTTATTATGAAAATGTGACAAATACATATATAAAGAGCACTATCTTATCTTATATCTTTAAACGAGCAATTCTTGTATATATATATATATATATATATAAAATTGGAATCTCGGAATCGGCTCCAACGATTTTCATGAAATTTCTATTCCAGCAGATGGCGTTGTTAACTAACACGAAGTCAATGTGTGTTTGCTTTGCTTTTATTACAGTTTATCACTGCAAAAAATTAAGTATATGTTTCTAATATAATATGTTAGTACATAGTATATATTAGTATATATTTATTATTCTGTCGGTAAGATCGAAAAATATTATTGATATTTCATTATTTTATTAGTATGTAATTCGTACTTAAATATAATTTTCAAAAAACACAATTTATAAAAAAAAAAAAAACAAACCCGATCCTAGAAAATGTGTCGAAATTGGTAAAGAGGACGGTAATTAGACGATTATACATACGGCCCTCGTGGTGCATCGGTAAACCGCACTACCGATAACACAAGGTCGGGGCGGGTTCGATCCCTCGTCTGGGGGTGTTTTTCTACATGTTTTTACGGTATTTATTTACAAAAATAAAGTGTATATTTGGGTTATTAATTAATAATTAATTAATAATAAATAAACGATAATAGACGTGAAAGGCGCTCTGACGAGCGCCTTTCTCTTTATCCCTACTCCGCGGCCGACCGTCACGCGACATGCAACACGCAGACGAAAAAGTTTGAGACGATGTAATAAAAGTTTCACTTTAAAAAACCTGTCTACATTAAATAATATTGATTCTTTTTAATAATATAATTTATTACGATATCTGTAATGTAGATTTTAACAACGTTATAAGCTGGCTAATTAATGGGTTTATTTCACAGGCTTCCTATGATAGCGCTCGTGGCTATTGCATCCGTGTTTTCCTGTTCTACGGATGTACTCGCATGCTTGCTTCGAGCGCACGTGTTCACGTTTAATTGAAACCAATGTTCGTTTTATTATACAATATTAATTGGTGATTCATTTATATTTCTTGATTACTTTATGTGCCCATAAACTTCTGTAAACTCATATAATTAAGAATCTTAAAAAAATAGTTATTTTGAATTGTTGATATATTATTACTTACAATTCTATAAATTACCAATGGTACTAGAGAATGCAAGGGAGGCATATATTGCTATGAAACTTTATAGCATTTCTTTAAAAGCAATAATATATCTATTGCTCAATCATTATCAATCACATAAGTAAAAGAAATCATTTATATCCTTGTAAATAGTTTATTATAAATAATTTAGTAAGACTACGTCGTTTTCATCTACACTAATATTATAAAGAGGAAAGATTTGTATTTTTGTATGTAACGAATAAACTCAATAAGTACTGCACCGATTTTAATAATTCTTTTTTCTTTGGAAAGCTACATTATCACTGAGTAACATAGGCTATGTGTAATCATCGTCGTCATCGACATTTTGTTTGTACGATGCGTTTGTACGCGAGTAACACCGTGAGGCGGGAAGCTACATACAATATAGCGGTACGAAGTTCGCGCGGTCTGCTAGTATTATATATAATTATGTTTAGTATTGAGTTAGTAATTAAGGAATTACATCTTCAATAAGTATCTGGAGATATTAGATATCCAGTTTGGACAGTGCAGTGTGACGTTCACTTGCACTAACTACAGAAACAAACATATTTACTAAGTAATAATAAAACTAGCTTGAAAATATTTTGTACTGTAGGTACAGGTGAAAAATATTTTAATCGCACAAATACTCGTGAGTATAATGATGTAAATTTATTACAATTTAAGTCACAAGTACTGCTTAGGACAACGTAATGCAGTTGTCTTGGATTATAAAAAAAACGTGCCATAATAAAGAGAATGGCCGGTCTCAACAAGCAGGTAGTAGCTACATGGCTAAAGGCGGCGACAAACGATTCCGAATAATAGAAAACGGGACGAGGCTGTTGTAGTGGATACAACTGTATGTTTTAATCGGACATTTATAGGTCGGTCCGGTCGGTTAGGTTATCGGTGGTCCAGTGGTCGAGCACGAGCACACGGTCTCTGTATCAAGAGGTCGCGGGTTCGACACACCAATGACTTTTTGAAAATAATTAATTTCGAAAGTTATGTGTGACAAATATCGATGACTAAAACCTTTGGGCCCGGTATGGTAATAGGTTCGCCATTTGGAACGTAAACATAACGGCGAGTCGAGGCTTAACAGCCACTGCCTACTCCTTTGGGTAGAAAAAGGCAAGTTACGTTATTTTATGTTTTATAAATTATAGATTCATATCATAATTTTCAGAAAGGCGTGACTACACTGTTCTATTATTCAAATCTAAATTAATTTATATATAACTAGCGGTCCCGACCGACATGATAGACCAAGCGACTAGGTTAAACAAAGTAAGAAATAAGACAATAACTAATTTCTAATAACAATTGGTTATAATAGTGTTATTTAATTTTACCCTAAACGACTGTAACAATTTGAATGAATTATATTATTTATATATACTTTATTGCACACCGGTATGGCAATAGGTTCGTCACATATTCCATTTGGGATGTAAAACATAACGGCGAGACGAGGCTTAACAGCCGCTGCCTTAGCACACCTTAGCATGGTTTGTACCGTGGACTTTGAACAATTAAAAATTGGTGGGTAGCGGGTGAGGAGCAAGATAGATTCATGTAGTCTAATAATAAAACTATATTTAAAAAAAATATTTTCCAAATTTAAATAATAACCCAATTCCTCGGTGGTCAGGCGACCATAAATTAGAATGCACTCAAACATAAAGAGTCCATATGTCACTGTTAAAAGCTATTCATCGGATTTAAAATAAACTATATTTTTGTTACTGTCTTTATAATTGAATGTAAGCAACAGATGTGAACAATAGATCCTTAAGTTCTGTAACCCTATTATGAAGAAGAGAAAACAAACGTTGAAGCGAAAACATGAATTCAACAATAGGTTTTGGTAGCTGTTTCCTTAGAATTAAATAATAATGGAGCTACCGTTTGTATTGACAGTGTTTTGAGTCCTGCGGAGTTTACTTGAATTGATCACCTAAGCAATCGAAGTTCCTGGAAAATTGTTTCAATATAGAGCGGTATATTTTTGACATGCATATGCATAGAAGCACGAAATAATGAGATAGTTCATTAGAATGATATGTAAAAAAAACTCTCAATACCGATTTCAGAACAACAATCTTAATTTGAATGAGTAATTAGTTTTGTCTTATCTAACAAATTTCTGTTATTCTCAAGTTAAACGGATTCTTACATTTTTATTTCATGAATTATCACGAAGTTACTTGCTGACTATTAAATTTAATAATAATGTAACGAAATCAAAATTGTGTCTAAAAAGCATTATTATTGTTATACATACTATTTATTATACTACGGTTCCTAGTTTATTTTTAGATTTTGTATATTCTATTAAATACACACAAAAATAACATAACTTCACGCCTTTGTTAGCCGAAGGTGTAGGCAGCGGCTGTTAAGCCTCGTCTCGCCGTTATGTTCACGTCCCAAATGGAGTAGGTAGCGGTCCTATTGCCATACCGGGTACAAAGTTTTCAGTCATGGATATTTGTCACACTTACCTCCGAAAACAATTTTCGAAAGGTCATTAGTGTGAGCCAGTGTCAGGATTCGAACTCGGAAAGAAGCCGTGTGCTCGACCACTGGACTACCGAGACTTAAATATATAACACTTATATAATAACACTTGTATTGACGGCTAGTATTTTTTGGAAAGAAGAATATTTATAATTATTTGAGAAATCTATATATTTAAGATCCCAGAGATTGTAATTACAAAATCGATAACGTTGTGTCAATAGAATAGCTAATCATGAAACTGAATGTATTGTATTCAAACACAATAGAAAAACATAACAAAGTAGAAAAAAAAACATCAGGTATATCGAGTATCAATACCTACGCAATTTATCTTTTGTGGGGACGAAATGTGACATAGTATCTATTACTGTCAGGATCACAAAATTGCGCTTAAACGCAATCGTATATTTTTATACACAATGAATTCGAACAAAAAAATTCCGGACAATTGGTCCTGTAACTTGAATACTGATCATTATCGGACTTAGAACAGCTTATCTTTGTTGCAAGGAAGACGATCGGATACAATGATCTGTGAAAGTACCAAAAACTAGTCAAAATTATTTTACACTGAACCTGAGTTTGCAAAAATCATCAGTATTTCAATTCAATTCATTCAGTATTTATTTGCATGCGAATATATTTAAAAACTTCACAAGAACAAAATCACAATTACTTCACGTAGTTTTCTAGAATATACATACGTATTAGTATTTATTTCTCAGGCTTTCGCGGATCGGACTCATAACATTAAAACAACTTTCAGGATTATATCCCGTTTATTTATTACTTATTTTTATTTATTTCCAGACGTTTCGAACTCTTTACAGAGATCATTGATCATTGTTCGAGTTTCTCTGTAAAAAGTTCCTAATCTAGGTATTTAAAAACGCAATTCTTTCCTGGATATTGTTCACATATACATAATTCCTATAGACTAGATTGGATTATGGCAAAATTTTGTTGCATACTAATACGTATAACTTTAAAACACTTTACAGAGATCAATGATCTCTGTAAAGACTTCGAAACGTCGGGAAATAAATAAAAATAAGTAATAAATATACGCGATATAATCCTAAAAGTTGTTTTAATGTTATACATTTTAGTATTCAACAAAGACTTGGAATACTCACAATGCAGTTAAATTTTGCCATAATCCAATCTAGTCAATAAGAATTATGTATATGTGAACAATATCCAGGAAAGAATTTGCGTTTTTAAATACCTAGATTAGGAACGTACTATATCGGGTTAAAAGTACAATAGAGCGTGGCCAAGCTTAGCCGATGACACTAAAACAACTCTGTAAAGAGTTCGAAACGTCGGGAAATAAATAAAATAAGTAATAAATAAACGCGATATAATCCTAAAAGTTGTTTTAGTATCATGAGCTTGATTCGCGAAAGTCTTAGAAATAAATAAGCTTAGCCGTTATAAAATATTTTTTGTATCAATTTCATATTTCTATAACCTGCCATTGATATAAAGGTTCGATGTAGTCACAGATGGTTGCACAATAATTTCTTATCAAAACATGATCCTAACAAAATATATCTATGAAATTTCAAATTGTAATATTTTAAATCCTTATGCCATATTGGTGGTGTTATATATAGATAGTTAAAAATAATAAAACCTATCCGTATATTTCATCACATTATTTGAAACTCAAATAATAGGTGCTTTTTAATATAATATCATTTTCTAAAAGTTAAAATAAGTACAAGAATAAATTGAAATATTATATAATACTATAAATATAAATAAATAAAAAATAAAGTATCTAAATTAAGAACTGCCCTAAACTCTTATAATCATTAAAATCATATCGAATTCATAATATTCAAAAAGTTACCATGTCCATTGTATCTATTGAACTTATGGGAGTGATCAATGAAGCATGACCATAGGAATTGCTGTAATTTATTTAAACCTCTTGAAGTACAAGAACAACCATAGATAATTCTTAAGAGTTACTATTCTTCCCATTCATCACAGGAATAGGTGTGGCGTTATGTTGACTATAACACAAAGAAATGGTGGTTTGAATTAACATCACACTATTAACATTTATAACGGATTCTTTGATGGGTCGTGTGCAAGTTTCACGCCAGTTTACGAACATTCGCTCAGAAATCCGTGCAGCTGTCAGCCATATCTCGGACCGAGACAGCCAACTATTGTCACCGCGCGAATACGACTTCATATAAATGTAGTTTATATGAAATTTACAGTAAAAAAAAATATATAGAATGAACCTCTCAAGGATTTAGTCTCACATAAAAAAAAAATCATCTATTGTCAGATTTGACACACAATAACCGTTGGTCGTATCGTTGGCACATTAAAAAGTATTCATGCGGTATCTTAAACGCTCACCTGTGTTATTGTGTTAGATTGCAAGGATCTTGACATTTTTATACGCATATATTTCTTATTCTCATAAATCGATACCAAATAGACCAGAATTTTTATTTTTAGTAATTCCTTTGTCTGTTATTTGGTATTCAAAACTATTGTTCGAAAACGAGTTTTAACATTGGTCACAATTGAAGAAGCGTAAAAACAATTGCGAAAGTGTTAATGAACTGCGGGCAATCATTGGAGCGCTTTCATGGTACAAATCGATATCTATTCTTGTTATGGTTAATAGTGCTGAGGAAATGGTACGATGCTTTTCCATCATAGACCGTAACGGACCGATGCATTGTCTCAATCAAACGCCAATGAGCATCGGGTACAATGACCGCATTTGCTAAATGACGAGGAACTGGACAGATATGATGTTTTATTACTCCGAGTCGCGCTGCCACACGACAATGACATAACCTATAAATAATCAAGTATGAGAATTGTTTAATTTTGATGTTTACCTATAATATGTACCAGAAAAATTCTAACTGAATATAGTTTTAATAGATATCGTTATCCAAAAACTATTCTAAGGACAAAATTGGTTTACTTTACTATTTCATCCATATTATTGGTATTGATATACAACTCATTTAAAAAACTACACTACTGAGATTTCCTTTGACTCAGACTTATTGACTGAACGATGCGTATAGACTTTTAATTGTGAGAAATTCCTCATTCCATTAACATGTATACTTACCAGATTAAGACTTAATTTAATATAGGTAGGTAAGGTAAGGTAGTCTCGGTGGTCCAGTAGTCGAGCACACGGCTTCTGATCCAGAGGTCCGGGTTCGATTCCTGACACTGGCTCACACCATTGGCTTTACGAAATTGTTTTCGGAAGTTATGTATGATAAACATCGATGACTAAAAACTTTATGCCTGGTATGGAAATAGGTTCGTCAACTATTCCATTTGGGACGTAAACATAACAGCGAGACGAGGCTTAACCTCGCTACACCTTCGGGTAACAAAGGCGTGAAGTTATGTTATGTTTATCATTACATAGTATAAAACAAAGACACTTTCCGCTGTCTGTCCCCTTATTTGCGCATATCTTTAAAACTACGCAATGGATTTTGATGCGGTTTTTTTTAATAGTTAGAGAGTGTCAATGGGGTGGTTTTGATCTATAATTCATGTATAGTGTAGTAAAAAAAAGTGATGATTTTCAAGATTTAGAACTTTGATCGCAAACGCTGCCTGAACCCTAAGTGATAAATCAAAACAATGTACTACATTATTATACACCTTTAAAAGGTCTATAAAAAAGTCCGCGAGGCAATATGTATATCTTTTAGGGATAACCCACAATGACCATTTTTATTTTTTTACTTTTTACGAGAAATAATGGCCTATTTACGAAGCGATTTTAAACTTTTATTTTAAATAGATTGTAATATAGAATGTAATATAGATGATCCTGGCCCTTTACAGCATGCAATTTAAACAAATATTTTCGAAGATATTGCAGTATTAACATAGCGGGACAGCAGATAATACTTTTGATGCGGAACAACGTTCGCCGGGTCAGCTAGTATTTAATATAGGTGCTGTTACTGCAAGAAATATAGTATGTTTTTGTTAAACAACAGAAATCATATTACAGCAAATAAACCACATTGCTGACAATGAGTTTTTAATGCGATAATTTCATAAAATATATATGGATCAACAGAATTTTTATTACCCTACTGTTTATGAGATAATTACTCATGTTCTGACATATCTGTAGGCTTGCACACGTTTGATAGCAGCACCTTTGATATTAATTGAACATTTATTTTGTATTCAACAAAAACATAAATTCATTTTGCGCTTACCCGGTATAATGTACCTCTTAAAATGTCGCGTCACGTACATACGAGTACATATTATACTCGGTATATTCCCGGTATTTGCGTGGTGTGAAATTAATTGTGTGTGTGAAATATATATTTTGGGTATTCCACGCAGGTTTGGATATACACAAATGCACTATAGTTGTGACGTATACAAAAATGATTCTCTATTTATATTAGTGCAGAATTCATATTAGTGTGAATGGTAGATTGTAGTGCAGAGATGGCAGGTCCACTGCGGATGTCGAAAGAAGAGTGGTGTTAAGAAACAGTGTAAATAGAGCATTGGGCAGATTTCTGGTCAACCCACAATATAGTACTTATCCCAACGCTAACTAATAAACTAAACCAGGAAACTGATACTGTAAACGCAGTCGAAACGCGCAACATCTGCGGAGAGACTCTCGCTGATGGTGTCAAAAATAAGGTTGTAAGGAAGCAGGTTGGATTGAAAGAGATTATCGGTGTAAAAGTATGAAGTATCCGACGGTTCGGACATGTAGAAAGAATGGACGACGAAAGATTGTAAGTTGATATACAATGCATAAGCGGATGGATATAGGAGTACAGGCCGGCCACGACACACCTTCAATGAGGACCAAAAAGGACGAGTTCTGAAGAAAAATGATGTTAGGAGCCTTAAAAATTGACGCGCGTGTGTGAAATGAGTTATAAAAGTCAAAGAAGCGAGTGAGGCGTGTGTATGTACGATTGTAGTGTGATATACTACCTTATTTTATAAACTTCATAAACTTTTTTTTTAAATCGGTTGTTTTAAAAAGATGTTACATTTAGGCGTAAAAGATTTAATAATTTACAAACTGGCTTAAAATACTTTAAACCATATTTACCAGCAGTATACACTATCGTACACATTTCACTACCTACTACCCACTATTTATTTTACAAGTATTTAGTCAAATATTTATTTGGTGTTTATGTCGTTTAATATTCCAAAAAAATGCTGGAAAAACAAGCTTAAGTATCGTTATTTAATAAGGTTGTTTTCGTGTAATAACCATTAAAGTAAGGCGTGGTGGTGTATGTGGGTCGCAACGTAGGTGGGTAAATCTTCACTTGTCCAACTGACTGCGTGCTTTGATTCACATGACTGAGCGGTTAAGGCCGGCAGCACAGTGGCAAAGGTAAACGCTCTTAATTTTATAAACTTATAACGCAGTATTAGCAGGTACTTAATTATATTTGGACTAAAGACAGAATGCTATTTCTGTTTGAATATTATTCTATAACCTAAATTTGTGTACCATGGGCTTTTTTGGGGCAAAGTAGGGTAAACGAGTAGGCGGGGAACGCAGTGATAAGCAACTAGCGCTGTTCATGAACATTTGCAATACCAAGACGATCATATTGCGTTGCAGGCTTTTATGATGGGATAGGGCATTTCTTTATCCCATCTTGGATTGAATTCTTTGTGGTGGCTGTAGGTCTCCGGATACGTCTCTGATTGAATAAAATGAGGTGAGACTGACTTTGAATCGCTTTTCTAAAATGCTCAGTAAACATACTCATGCAGAGTACTGCGTGGTTCTATGATTTAAAAAATGATATTATGAACATCTATTGTAATATATTTTTTTATTTATTTATGTATAAACAAAAATCTTTCGTCTTTCTAGCATTTCTGTCCTTCCAAAGGTTGCCTGGAAGAGATTGCTTTTAGCGATAAGGCCGTATTTTGTACATTTAGATATAAGACCTGTTTTATGTGTTTTGTGTATTTCAAATGCAATTTAATGTATATAATGTACAAATAATGTGTTATCTGTCTATCTACAACATATAACACAAATTATATTTATATATCCGCTCGACTGTTCATCCTGTACCTGGACAGTTGTCTCCACAGAATGAGATCGATGGATGTAGGGATGCGAATGGGTGACCTAGTTGTGAGCTGCCTGCTTTACGCAGATGACGCCGTGCTTCTAGCCGAATCGCCGTCGGACCTGCAAACACTAGTCACTACTATGAAAGATGATTGCATGATTAAAGGCTTGCAGTTGAATGCGACGAAAACGAAAGTAATGGTGTTTGAAAGGGAGGAATCCAGAACAGATGCAAGGATAATGGTTGATGATGTAGTGCTGGAACAGGTGAATGAAATTGTATATCTTGGATGCGCTTTTAGCAGAGATGGAAGGTACACCGCGGATGTAGAAAGACGAGTGGCGATAGGAAATAGCGTAAACGGAGTGTTGGGCAGATTCCTGGGCGCAAAAAATATTAGCAGAAAGGCCCAGTTAGCAATCCACAAAGCAGTCCTGATCCCAACACTAACTTATGGAAGCGAGAGCTGGGTATGGCAGAGTGTGCATGAAAGTAGAATAAACGCGGTAGAAATGAGGGCTCTACGCAAAATCTGCGGAGTGACTCTCGCTGACCGCGTAGAAAACAAGGTTGTAAGGAAGGAAGTTGGTTTGAAAGAGAGTGTCGGTGTAAAAGTAAGAAAGGGCATGCTCCGATGGTTCGGACATGTAGAAAGAATGGTTGACGCAAGACTGACTAAGCAGATATACAATGCAAAAGCGGACGGATGTAGGAGTCGAGGACGGCCAAGACACACATTCCAAGACCAAATAGAACGTGTTCTGGAGGAAGGTGATGTTAAGAGCCGCAAAAACCGACGCGCGTGCATGAAAAGAGTTATGAAAGTCAACGAAGCGAGTGAGGTGTGTAAGAATCGTGCCCTATGGCGCTCTGTTCTCTCTGCCTACCCCGCAAGGGATTTGGCGTGAAGTTATGTATGTATGTATGTATGTATATTTATATATAGGAACTATATATTAGCAAATCTTTGTTGATAGTGAATATATAGCAAATACAACCAGCAATTTGTTCATTGATTAATAATTATTAGATTCTAACCAACGTTATACAAATATCATAGCAATTAGTATGATAGGGCATTGTTAAATATATTTCACTCTTCTTAATCGCTATTTCACACTCTTATGACCTCTACCTGAAGCCAGTCAACACGCGATACGGCAGCAGAAGCGACGTCAGGTCAATCCACTTTGTTTTTGCAACGCCCGTAAAAACAAATTACCGTCGCTTCATTTATTGATCAGTATGTTACCCCGATTGTGCGAGTAAGCCCATAAAAGCACGCAAGCTTCAATATAACATATAGTTATACAGCCTTATAGCGATGAAAATATATTGATAAATATAAAAGGAATTTTTATTTTAGCAGCGCCGATCCAGGTCGCTACATGAATAGGCCTGCTCTACCGGTGGAATACCACGACTTCTCTTCCGTCGGAGAACGAAGTCTACCCCTTTCCACTTCTCTTTTCTAACCTAATGGGGTGGGCAACGCAATTGTGACCCTCTCGGTGTTGAAGATGTCCACGATTGGAGCTAGTTACTTACTATCAGGTGAAAGGCTTGCTCGTTCGCGTGCCTTATCTCTTAAAATAAATAAATACGAATCAGAAGACAGAATGACATTTTTAATAAATACGACACGTCAATTGATTAATTCTATTTGTATGTCTTGAGTATCTAATGTTAGGTTACTTAATAGAGATTTCATAAATTCTTGTTTATAACAGTACGCATATTACATCATCATTTTCATACCCTTATCCCAGTCTAAGTGGGGTCGGTACAACATGTAATCCTCTCGAACTTTCCATGCTATCAAAAGATTAGGCTGTGCTTTTATAACCGGCCACCTGTCTGATGTCAACTCTCCTTGGTAATGTTTTCGTTGTTGGTGTATCCCCTACCAGGGATTGGCAGACAAAACATGTCATCCTTTCGAACTATGAATAGTACATATATTATGTATCAAATATAAATATTCAACAATAGAACACAATATGCTCCGTACAAAACATTGGATCAACGTTAAAACCATTGAAAATTTCCAATTCACGAGATTTTCAGTGTTTATATTAACATGTCGCTAGTCCAAGCACAAACACGGACATAGATGACCGCATTTAAATGTGCATACAGAATATCGATGCAAATACCCAGCCTACACTATCCAACTTAACTTTGCACACGCCATATATACTTGCTTATCAAAAATACACTTTAAATCAAGGTAATAAGGAGTGTGTTGATAAAAAAATGTTGAATCGCGATAGTGTTACTATTTTGTGATAATATACAATGCTGGACAATAACTGTGACATGTACTTGAATGCAAAACAGTCCGCGTGTCATGCCATTTTAACGTAGCGAGTTTATAGGAAACTTTGTTTACAAATCTAACAGCCTTAAATATTTAATTTTATTATATGTGTAATATTCTATGTCATAAAATGCAACTGTTTATGCATTTCATAGAACACTTCTGATTGAGTGGTTCCTAACTTAGAACTCAGAACTTAGAACTTAGAACTTAGAACTTAGAACGAAGTATGAATCGATAACTTGTTGAAAAACTTTTCTGAAGTTATGTGTGATAACTATTTATTAATGAATAAATTCTGTACTAACTCATAAACATAATTTCACGGCTTTTTTCTACCCGAAGGTATAGGCAGTGGCGGTTAAGCCTCGTCTCGTCGTTATGTTTACGTCCCAAATGGAATAGGTGGCGAACCTATTGCCGTACCGGGCACAAAGTTTTTAGTCATCAATATTTATCACACTTAACTTTCAGATATTAATTAATTTCGAAAAGTCATTGGTGTGTGCCAGGATTCAAACCCGCGACGTCTGGATTCAGAAACCGTGTGCTCGACCATTGGACCAACGAGACTATGCTGTAGTATTCTTTACTGTTTATAATAAAAAGCTGTAGAATATGTTTGTTTACTGAAATAGAAAAATGAACAAAAAAAAAACAATTTTTGTGGGATAGTCAATTTATTTAGGAATGTATCATCTTGCTATGATTAATGGGGGCTGAATACTTCTAATCTTTTTAGTGGTAAAAGTAAAGCGTGATCAGTAATATAGTAAAATAAAATATCTCAATTCGAGTGTTGAGCAATAATTTCCGTTGCATACACCATCGGACATTCTGTAAAAATAAAATAAAACACAATTTTAAAACTTTTAATGCAGAAGACCATGCTAACAGGTAAATACATAAATTGCTGTGTAACACATACATCATTCGGGTATATCAGATTTTATTATTAAATAAAGATATATTATAGTATATTGAAGATCAACTATTCCACAAAAACTATTTTGAAGTTTTTTTAATAGACTCCGGCTCTCCCGATAGTCACATTTATCATTTTTGCTATTAAATGGAACAACAATATAGGCCCCTAAGTAGTCAATGCGCCCATCACAATAGCAAATGATACCTTCGGGCCGAAACCGCCTGAATGCACCTTAATTAACCCTCAACTGCTTATTATATAATTTATAAGGATTTCTTGTTTGTTTTTATAGACTACTCTTGATGAGACCGCATCCTTTAAAGATTTCAACTGACCATAGCAGGTACTTCTTTTGAGTCTAGACGTTTTTTCATATGTAAATTACATTTAAAATATTGTAGCAAACTAATTTTACGTGTGAATTTTAATACAATTTAAATCCGTATTTTATAAAATATCTAGTTTAAATTATTACTAAAATACTACAGAAATATAATTTAATCCCGTACATAAAATTAGGGGCTTACTTAATTTATATATCTAAAATATTAGTAAAGTTCCTTAAAGTTCAAATAATATTATTATAAAGGTATGTAGGAAATAAGCAAATTTGATTTGCAATAAGCGTAAAACCAGATAATAAGTATGTTTGAATATTTGTACAACAATATCTAACTACACAAATTCCTAACAATATATATCGAACTTAATCAAAATTTAGTTCAATATAACTTCCACCTTTCTATATTTATATGATAATAAATAAACAAACAAACAAAAAACACTCTCTATTGTTAACCAGAACATTTTTACTTTTTAACAGTCGTCAAATGAGGCAGGTGGCAAACCAGGTGTAGGTAGGGGATAGTTTTTTTAAGACATTACTTTCTTAAAATTGGGCTAAGGTACGTATAATTAAGGCAAAAGTTTGTTTTAGACTCGTCACGCCATTATTTTGTAAATAAGGTAAAATATTTGTTGGCTCGGGTATTTTATTTTGCTGATGTACCGCTTTGTTGATGCCGACTATTGCCGACTCATTTTTAGGGTTGTCTGTGAAGAAGGTTGTTCGGTGTTTATTTCTTTCGACAGAAAGCGGTTCGATGTGAATTAAAGCGTTAATTATTTTATCGTAGGGGGTGTATCTTGTTTGTTTCTCCTAATGGTGTAATTTAATGGAAGTTCTATTCTTAGTTCATATATAATGTATAAATTAAACGTTATCTATTATTTAGAAATTTATTTGTTTTGTTCAATTAATTGTTTCGATATGAAATTTTGTTTACTGATAAGTAATTTCTTGGTTTTTTTTTCATTTCATGTCAATGATTATTTTATTAAATGTGTTTTAGTTATTGATGTTTTGATAACTAATACAAGATATTTATACTATTTTTAACACACTGCGTAAGTAAATAGTATATCTTTCGGAACAGACTCTATTGTGTAAAATATTTAGAGTGCAGTTGATTGAAAAAGCTGTTAATCGACAGATTTTTAATGGAACTTAGATAGACAGATATAATATATATATATATATATATATATGACACTTTATTTGCACATTATAGACATCAAAATTCATTTGGAATACACAAAGTACATAAAACAGGTCTTATACCTAAAAGTACAAAAGGCGGCCTTATCAGTAAGAGCAATCTCTTCCAGGAAACCTTTGAAAGAACAGAAATATTTAAAAGACTTAGTCTCATTTTAAATAAATTCAAATTTGTTATTATGTTATCTCTTCTGTAAAATACACATAAAGTAAGTACTATTGGCTATGACAGCAATAATGTATTATTAAAACGTCAATGGCAAACTTTAACTAGAAATATAATAGAGACAATACAGTAAAAATTACGTTAATGACACACTATATTTCTCGAAGGCAAGCTATATTAATTAGATACCTACATCCAGCTCGACTGTAAAGGCAATGACTAGCGAAGCATTCAACTAAAACAATATGGCAGAAACCTACTAATTAAACCTTAGAACAAAGAAACAAAAACAAAGTCCTTGGTACCTTTTAGAACCCCCACGATGCTGATGTTTTTAAGCCGGTTCTAATAGGTAACAAAAAAAGAACGTACCCACATATCATTCTGCGTGCGATGGGTCAGAACATTACTAGTGTGATATTGGAAAAAAAATGCAACCCCTTTAATGGGAAGTCATGGTTTTAAATGCTTTAAAACCGACTACATACTATAAGCTTAAGTAAACTCTTACTGTGATGATACGGCTACCTCCTTGTTTAATCCTCTTTTGTCGCACCGCAATACTCTTTTGTTGCTTGCCGAAGCGTAGTAATCCGCCTTTGGACTTTTATAAACAACTGCCGCAAAAGAAAATTTGTTTAGATATAAGTTCTTGCTGTTATTAACTGGTAACAAAAGAAAACAGCTACTGTTTGCCGTTTTTAATCTGTTTGGATTTTATTTAGATGGATAAATGATATATTGTTTTTGGTCAAAATTCGTGGTCGAGTCGTATAGCTTGGTATTAATGTTAAAATCATGACAACGATGTTCTTATTTTGAATTTGTATTTATCAAGCTAGTTAGATTAAAAAAAAACTACAAAATTTGTAATAAATTATTCTGTATATGAAAATACTCTGTATTCGTAGAATTGAAGATCTCATTCGTGTTTCTTCATCCATTAGATAATTAAACTCACTCACAACTTCAATACAATGGAAAGGAAATGGAAAGGTTTGGTAAAATTTAATCAGTTATGTCAATCTTAATAAAGTATATTAAAATACGTTAACATTCGAGCGGACACCGCCTTACATCTGACCTTATTTTTAAATTACACAATGGGCTGAATCCACATGTCCATTTTTTATCCCAGTCAAGTGTACAGATATATACCAACCGACCGGGCACAGAAAGGGTTGGGATAATTTTTTCGAAGGGAACCATACTATCGTCTCATCGCTTTCGACTATTCTCGTTTTGTTTACTTATCTCTAACATCGAAATGATATTTACATAACCAGTTCTCCCTTACGATATATCCGAAGATATGTACATCGCATCTCATCTATATAGAATAGTAGAAATACGAAACAGATAACGCATAAAAAGAACAGAGACTTAACACGAACAAAAGGTATTGTTCAATGGGTATTTTTTTTTAAACAAACACCTTAAATGACATAAAATTTTTTCACAACCTTCGCATTAAAATAGTTGGCAGTCATGTTTGTTTTTTTTAATTTCTGTTGTAATTAAAATATAAGATATATCTCTATCAACATATTGTATGTTAATATAAATACCCATAAACAAGTTTCGCATTATGACTGACGCGTGTAAACTCTTTAAAATACAAAACCGAGACGTATCGCTTTACAAGTTTTTTCTTATAAAGGTAAAAAAAATATAGCGATCGTTGTCCGCTTGAATTATATAGCAAAGAGCAATTGCTCATTCAAGAGCGTATTGAATAGTCGTTATGAGAGCAATGGGCGTAGGTCGCGATATTCACTGCCTCGTCCCGAGACTGTGGTCGACAATTTCAGATCACTAGCAAACGAAAATGCATGTAATATAAATCTTTCCGGTGAAACACGAACAACCCGACCACTCCCACTCAGCCTGGAGACTCAAATACGAATATTAAATTCCACTCGAAGGAAGTCTTTATTTAAAAATTAACACCACAAATTTAGTCTTTATATACTTGAATATTAAACGCATTCTTGAATATACACAGCGAATGAGAATTTGTCTCAATGGTATTAATTTTAATGCAGATACGCTCATTGTACCTTTATTTTTTTCGAGTTATGTCCATCAATAATAATCGGACGTTTAAATGCCGATTAAACACTGCTATATTGGTCATTATTAAAATTATCTTGTATCATATATGTCTAAAATATTTTGCGAATGAATTAGTCACGGTTTTTATTAATGTATGTTTTTGTTAATTTACTTTTAATATGTTTTCTTTAGATAAAACGTTTTATATCAACATAACATAACTTCACACCTTTTTCTACCAGAAGGTGTAGGCAGCCGCGGATAAGCCTAGTCTCGCCGTTATGTTTACGTCCCAAATGTAGCAAATATAGGTGGCGCACCTATTGCCATACCGGGCACAAAGTATTCAGTCATCAATATTTATCACACATAACTTTCGAAATTAATTTTGAAAAGTCGTCGGTGTCAGCCAGGATTCGAACCCGCGACCTCTTGATGTAAAAGCGGGGTCCTCGACCACTGTACCGAGACTTAAATGTCATACAAAATAAGTTTTTTTAATAAGCTCGTGTACTTTTAACA
Source organism: Euproctis similis (assembly GCA_905147225.2). Taxonomy (NCBI): domain Eukaryota; kingdom Metazoa; phylum Arthropoda; class Insecta; order Lepidoptera; family Erebidae; genus Euproctis; species Euproctis similis. Next base: position 14,787,223 of record LR990105.1, read on the forward strand.
GTACTGTTAAGACTGTTAAGAGAGTAAATTGTTAGAGATACACTTTTAAGAGTTTTATCGCTTACAATTTTGTAGATAAACTATGCATCTATAAAATTGTATCTATAATTTTAACAATTGACAAAAAGCAGTTCATTGCCTGGTTTTCAGATTTCGTGAGCACTGTCTGAATATAATGGAGAGAATTCTTTATATAATAATCTACAATAAAAAACTTACAATAAATTGTTAAATATTATCGGAATTTTATTATTTTTTATTTTACTTTCATGTTATTTCAACTCGTCACAATTCTGACTGTAGGTATGACATAGATATTGTATTTTTATTACAAATCCGATGAACAAAGTACAATATAATAGTAAAAAAAAATAACGCATTTTTTGGTTCAGAAAAGGTGTACCAATAATACTTAATCTGACGACTAATATAATTATAGAGACTAAATAATTCAGCTGTAATGACTTTTACTGTGTTTTAAGTATTTTAAGTGAAACGTTAACAAACAAGTACTAACTAAACACGAAATCTCATTAACACAGAGAAAACATGTTAAAATAAACTTAGCACAAACTGTAGGTAGAGAACGTACTTCACTTCCCAGTTCTATAAATGGAGCACGCTGTATTCTTATTCCATCTACGTCCACACAGTAAACCCTTTAGCTGGTAAGTATTGTTTCTTATTTCTGGATTCCGCATTTAAAACAATTCTATATACCTAAAGGACAAAATTCATAGTTTTGTAAAAATCCAATCAACATATTTGACAAGAGTAATGCAAGTCAAAGAAGCGGGAGATGTGTAAGAATCGTGACTCAAGGCGTTCTATTCTCTCTGCCTAGTGTCTTGCGTGGACACTTGGCGTGATGTTATATATGTATTATTGTTGTAATGTCAAAGTACTGTTGTCAACTGACTCCTAGTAGCAACGTGTATGGATTCTGCAGGAGACAGAAACAGATCGTGACACAACTCTTTACTCTATTTGTTGAAAGCGTTCTGTAGTTTAAGATACATTAGTTTGAAGTGGTCGCATACTGTTCTCACGAACGCGAGTCGATTGTTCCACAACCTCTTAACTATGAGGCTATCAGGCCACGACCCTCGGTTATAGAATAAAAACTGATGTCTCGTCTACAAATATGGGAGCATCTTTAGTTTTATTTTCAAGGTAAATAGGTATTAATCTTTTTTTGTATCGATTTACAAATCAAATTTGTTTTATGCTTTAAATTTATTTAAGACAGTTCCAGTTTACAATATTCGTGTTCTTTATTTGTGTACTTTGTCCTTATAGTGGTGGCTAGCTCCATCAGTAAAATATCCGCCAGTAAAATTGGCGCCAGAGATTCCTAGAGGCCCAACTTCTGTCCCTCGTCTCGTCCATCCCACTCACATACCCTCGTTGTCTCATCTTAAAGGCGACAAAACAAGTATAACATTATCTATGCTAGAAATATCCACGGGCAGCGGTAGTCACTTACCATCAGGCGACTCGACTGCTTGTAAGCCTCTTCGTCCATAAAAATCGTACGATATAAAACTACTACAGCCACTAAAATATTGCTTGCTTACATAACGAAGAAAGTAAGTAGACTTGAGAAGAACTGTGTTCGTTTCGTGACTAAAGAAATAAATTACATGTTATGCTCCCAAAAATTAAACACCAACAATGTGATTCTTGGTTGCGAAACAGTTATGTCATTCTGTCAGTCATCAGTGCAATCATTATGCGCAAATAGTGCTGGCTTATTATCACATTTGTTGAGATATTAATAAATTGCTGTGTGTACAGGTCGAACTTCTATGTCTATTGCTGGTCTGTGGTTTGGGACCCATTAGAAAAATTGTGCTGAAATGTGTGGGTTACAGGAATATGTTTACTTGATCGAGAATAATTTCGTCGAACTAACCGGCAGTTGACTTGACCACTAGGTCAAGAGGCCAGGGTAAAAACAAATTAATTGATAAAATTTCAATCAATTAATAACTTCCAAATTTAAGTATTATTATATAAACATTGTAAGAAGATATTTTCCTCTCATAAGTATGTATTTGATATATTTTTATTTTTTTTTGCAAATACAACAATCCGAATCCAACTACAAGTTTGTAAAAATATCAAGGCGAAATTCACTCCAGGGAGAAAGACCAATATTTGTTCTATGACTCCATTTCACACAAAACAATCTGGTCTCAAATAGTTTTACCTACCAATATTGTTGTCTAATGGCTGGAAATAACTAAACAAATTGGAAAATACGTAACGTCGTGGTCGTATAGACCAAGTATTTATAGGTCTAGTCTAGACCAAACAAAGGTTGCTTTGTTCCAGTATGTTTTTACACGATGTGTATTTGTTGATACAATATTATATTTTCGTATATAACATTCGATAATTTTGGCGAGTAAGTTTGATGTAAACCGATAAAATTGTTTGGAAGAACAATGGTTCGGTCTCGGCGTAAGCGAATTAAAAATTGTATATTTTAATATCTCAATTCTCGGAATTCTCGATTCTTGAAATGTATCAGTCGTCGATAATTAACACAACATAAGTTACGGAGGGACCTGTATAAATAAGTATTTGAGTGAAAATATTTTGGAATCAAATGACTTGACGTGACTTCATGTGGAACATGGATTATGGATTCCATTTAAGTTATTACAGCCGTTCTAAGCAATAGCTGGAATAGTTTTACAGTAAGTATATTATTTGGTACTAACCATCTTGTAAGATTTGATTTGATTTTGATTTTAGAAGGACTAAAACCAAAATCAAATGAAAATCAAAACTCATTCATTCAGTTTAGGTCTTGTACAGACACTTATGAAGTTCACTTTTTTTTTACTTCCGCCAATTTGATTACTCTCGCACTGAGAAGAATTGGCAAGAAACTCAGGAGAAGTGAAAGAAGTTACCTTCTTCTATATCTAGAAGCAGGTAACTTTTTCGAAGCTGTACCTAATATTTTGTAGAATAGTTGAAGCGTCAATGTTATTTTATTAATATTATTTTAGAATCTTTGTCGCTATGGAGATAAAATAAAAATTAAAGTAAATAGTATGAATGTTATGATAGCATAATTATTACTATATTATCTATGCACAACCATTCAATAAAAACGATTACACTGACAGATATGCTTTCAAAAAACAACAAAATATGAGACACTTTTATATTTATTTTAATGGCATGATACCATTTTAAATGTCAGCTCGTAATATTTGACGGTTGTTTCCTGGGATGTTCGTGTAATAAATCAATAAACTCGACTCATATATTTTAATATCTATGCATTTGGTCTATGAACACGATCTACATATTTTTGCCAAGGTAACATTTGAATACTAGTAAATAATATAATAAGATAAACTTTACTAGCGTTTCGTAACACAAACTGAAAAAGATCTGATTCTTAATTTTAGTTCGAGAGCCATCACTCAGTGTTAAAATAATTAAATCATCTATGAAGAACAATTAAAGCCGTTTGTGTGGAATTCAGACCTTCAGAACTGTCCAAGCAGAAACCTCCATACTAAACCACTTGACTATTTGATCATAGCATATTATTAAAATTTTAATTATGTAGATACTGTTACTATTATTAAGATATAGTCTCGGTGGTCCAGTGGTCGAGCACACGGCTTCTGAATACAGAGATCGCGGGTTCGAGTCCTGGTACCCATCAATGACTTTCCGAAATTAATTTCGAAAGTTATGGGTGATAAATATCGATGACTGAAAACATTTGTGACGTAAACATAACGGAGAGTCGAGGTTTAACAGCCACTGCCCTACCTTCGGGTAGAAAAAGGCGTGAGGTTATATTATGTTACTATTATTACCTATATGCTAATACGATACGATATTAAAAAAATATTAACTAGGTTAATGATACAGTTTTTTTTAATAATTAAGTTACTTAACTACAGCCCATTGTTATCACTTATCCGTTTCTCAGTATTGATAAAACTTTTTTTTAATAAATATTGTACGGGCGGCCATAGTTCAAGCATTATGCCAACATCAAAGACGTCCCGATGAAAATATATTCTGAATAATGAACAACTGTATCATGGAGATACGAAGTTAAAATTACCTTTGAGATACTGCCCATATTATGAATTCATGCAGTAATATAATATGAATTCATTCATTTAGGTTACCTATTAGATCACGCGTCGTACAAATCACTATCACGGCTATTTGGAGGCCGCCCAATATGATTAAGTCATTTTTGTTGGCCCTAGGTCACATCTAGTTTGCTTTCCTGTAACTAAAATGGAACCTTACACTCTGGCATGTCCTTGACCTATTCGTCTGCAACTTCGTCTGCGTGAAAAGCAAAGATACTATGCCTGTGCCATTATAAGGGTTTATTGCTCACCCCTAGTGATAGCGTGATAATATTTAGTCTAAGTGTTGAGCCGACCTCTTTGCTGTATTTATGCAAAATTGGACATAAAAGTATGCAGTACTTTTAGAGTTTATCCATAACAAACATACAGACAAATAGATAACATAACATAACTTCACGCCTTTTGTTACCCAAAGGTGGAGGCAGCGGCTGTTAAGCGTCGTCTCACCGTTATGTTTATGTCCCAAATGGAATAGGTGGCGAACCTATTGCCATACCGGGCACAAAGTTTCTCAGTCATCGGTATTTACCACACATAACTTCCGAAAACAATTTCGAAAAGTCATTGGTGTGTGCCAGTGTCTGGAATCGAACCCCGGACCTCTGGATCAGAGGCCGTGCGCTCGCCCACTGCGCCACCGAGACTACAAATAGATAAAAAACCTAATTTATGGGTTCAGTATCGATTGTAGATCAAATCCCAAGTATTATAGCAAAAAAAATCAATGTACAGTTTCAACTTCATTTTATTATATGTATAGACTACCAAAGGCTCGGTAAATCGCCATTTACGAGATACAGCATTTACGAGATAATATTTATATTTACTTATTTATATTCTTGTGAATTTAAGTATTATAATGAAATCATATGACATCAAGAAACGTGAAATACTTATTATGTATCTTATTAATTAATCGCAGTTTACGTTCGTTATCACCTTAGCGATCTCAGTTTAGAAACATTTTTAACAAGAGTTATTTTGAAAGCTGTCTGGGAACTTATATGTAGATAAGTTGGCGATGTATGAGATTCGTAGAATATCACAAGTTGTGAAGAATATAACGGAAAAGTTGATAATAAATAGGTTTAAAGTCGGATGTCAACGATTGATTTGCCACCACTTTGGACATCGGAACAATAGGTGCCGTGGCAGTGGCTGTATGTAATGCGTGTCATATTCATATTTTTGTGAATATCTAAAAAAAGACTAGAAAAAATCAATTTAAATGATGTATGTTGGAATGAACATATATATGAACAATAATATCAGTTTCTAATTGTAAGGAAACACAAAAAACTAATTAACACGCTAAAATAAGTCTATTCTTCAAATTAACGATAGGGTATAATGCAGACTGTCTCTCACAGATAGTTTCATAATAGGACATTTTTATTTCCAGATTAATTAATGTAGTGCTGGAACAGGTGAATGAAATTGTATATCTTGGATGCGCATTTAGCAGGGATGGAAGGTACACCGCGGATGTAGAAAGACGAATGGCGATAGGAAATAGCGTAAATGGAGCGTTGGGCTGATTCCTGGGCGCGAAAAACATTAGCAGAAAAGCCCAGCTAACAATCCACAATGCAGTCCAACGCTAACTTATGGAAGCGAGAGCTGGGTATGGCAGAGTGTGCATGAAAGTAAAATAAACGCGGTAGAAATGAGGGCACTGCACAAAATCTGCAGAGTGACGCTCGGTGACCGCGTGGAAAACGAGCGGATGGATGTAGGAGTCGAGGACGGCCAAGACACACATTCCATGACCAAATAGAATGTGTTCTGGAGGAAGGTGATATATAGGAGCCTCAAAAATCGACGCGCGTGTATGAAAAGAGTTATGAAAGTCAACGAAGCGAGCGAGGCGTGTAAGAATCGTGCCCTATGGTGCTCTGTTCTCCTTGCCTACCCCGCAAGTATGTATGTATTTATGTGTGTATGTAATTAATGCAACAAGATTAACAATTGTTAATAATTAGTTTAATAAGTAACATTACGGCATTAGAACCCAAATGTGTAGACAGTGACAATTATGCAAGGAGAGAGGCAATTGATTTTCTCATTTGAAACTAAGTGGCGAAACCTATTCTCGATAATAACGATATATGATCACCATCATCATAAGCCCTTTCATGTCCACGGTTAGACATTGACCTCGCCCATGGACCACCATAGATCCCAATCCTGTGCTATCCACACCCAATGACTTCAACGATTTTGACTAGGTCGTCGGTCCACCTAGTCCTTGACCAGTTCGTGGTCGCCACTGGAGAACCTTTCTCGCCCAACGGTTAACGGCCCGTCGAGCGATGTGGCCATCCCACTCTCATCTCCATTTCAACGTGCTAACTTTTTGGCTTTTCAGGGTAAGTCGGTCGCGTGACATCTCCTGCGGATATCCGTTTTTCATATTTTGTCTCGCAGAAAAATTCCAAACATAACGCGCTCCATAGCACGCTGGGTGACTTTGAGCTTTTGAGGCTATTATTTAGAGACCACATTCCCATACATCGGCCATGATTTTTTTACATATCGATGTTTATAACTAGTGGTAGAGTCTCGCAGTTCGCTTTAAGAATGGGCTGACTCGACCGGTGAAATACCACGGCCCCTCGGAATATCGTCGTGAAGTGTCTCGTGCCGCGTTTCATTCGGTAAGAGAGGTATCCGGAGGCCGGACCCCCTTTCCCTCCTACTCCCTTAAAGTACGGCAACGCACCACAGTGTTCATGAGCGGTGAGTAGTTGCCTACCATCAGGTGACCCATTTGCACGTTTGCCCTCCTATCCTATAAAAAAGGTATAAGTAAGGATTCCAACTCGGGACCTATGAACTGAGAAATCAAAGTGTCCACATAAAGCTTTTGAATTTTAAGTTACTACGATATAAAAATCCCCGGTCCACAAGTTCACACACATCTGTTGCTCTGCAAGCGTATACGCGCACATCTATTCAGAAATAACTGTCCATTAACACATTAATAATGGATTCTGATAAAACATTCGATGTTAGTTAACCGTTATTTGACACAACTTCCATTTTAAACTGACATAAAAGTAAAAGTTTAATATTTTGTGATGTGATAGTTAAGATAGGGATTCGATGTCATACGATGCCACCTGCACATAATATAACCAAAAATAATGACATCTCAAAAACAATCCTTATATTCATAAACTAAGGTATTCTTTTGACTGTGATTGAAGTCGAAAAGAATATTTGATGTGGTAGTCTGGTATTCTGAGTGTATAACTATTGAACTGCCTGCATTACACCGTATGTGGTGCCACTATTAAATATCAATATCTTATAAGAAAGGTTTGGAGTTATTTTTTGATACTTATCGGCGATATTAACACCTTGTTTGTTTATATAGAATCACGAGGTATATTTTTTTTATTAAAAAAAAATAAAACTGATCTTTGTTAGCAGCATCTGCTCCGGATACGATTGTATAAAATTAATGGTGTTATATTTTTTTTAGGTTATTGATTGTATCGTTAAATTCATTAATCATGTAAGTTTGTGTTGAAATTTCTGTTGAAATAAGTTATTAATGCTCATCTTCAAAGCGTTCCTTGAAATCATATATTATAGATCTCATGTGAATATTAAATAGCGCCAAGCGAACTATTTTATTAATGTTTTTACTCAATATAAAGCTACTTCATACGGGAGGGCTACTCTAGACTCTCTCACTTTTGACATTACGTAGTTAGACGCTTAACTTCAAAAATTCCTTTAATAACATATAGCAACGCGACATTGGGACGAAAGTATTTTATGTACCTCGATGACTATTTGAAATTTAATTCTAACTTCATTAACGAGCAAAAAGCAGGTATTTAGGCAGTTTAAGAATAATAATTTAAAGAAAAAAAACTTTTTTAAAGAAGCTTTTATTTAAACGCTCTAAAAAGAATAAAATAATTTTAACCTTATACATTTTAACTATCAACTTATAACCTTATTATATACAATTTATGTGATAATAAAAGCTTGTCGCTATGTTTAATTACCTATTAGTGGCTATCCATAACCATCTAGAAATATTTTTTTAGATTTAATTATTACTGTGACGGATCGCATTATCCAAATATATTTTTTTGGTTTATAACATATATATGGACACCCGAACACATATAGTGGTACAGTTCCGTTGCCGGCCCTTTCCATGGGAAATGGAAGGGGTCGGAATTGGGATGGGAAGAGGAGGGGGGAAGGGTTGGGTTGAACATAGCGACAAGCTTTTATTATCACATAAATTGTATATAATAAGGTTATAAGTTGATAGTTAAAATGTATAAGGTTAAAATTATTTTATTCTTTTTAGAGCGTTTAAATAAAAGCTTCTTTAAAAAAGTTTTTTTTCTTTAAATTATTTTCAAGTTTTTAGTTATCGATGGGTAAGTTTCTCACTCTCCCCTCACCTCATTCAAAGCATCATTGTTACAAGGTCATTTGCCAGTTAATTTCGAACAGTCCAACTCTTCAATGAGGAGACCTCCTAAAGTCTTTTCTCTACTTAAGGCCGCGTATGCTTGACCAGCAGCAAAGAGTTTCGAGCCTAAGTAAACAAATTTTTTTGTTACTTATTTGTTGATTTTGCAACTTAATTTTGTTATGTGGGACTGTTGTTTAATAACAAAATATGTTTAACTACTTGTGATGTGTAACGCCATCTGTTGTTTTATTCAGTACTTTATACTTGCTGACCTGAGTGTAACATAGGAGTGAGTTGTAATAAAAGTTATAGTTCGTTCCCACCATCCACTGTGTTTAATTCTAATAATACCTATAACACCATTAAAATCCGTTAGTGTAGCAATCATGTTAAAGTTATTAAATCCTGTCCAATTTACGTCGGTATCCTGAAAGGGCATGGCATTGCACCGGTCGAACCGGCCCATTCATGCAGCAGATTGCGTGGCTGACCACAATTAAAACACTGTTAACTATTAAAACATAGGTCAACGGAAAGCCGTCGACTGTGATGGACTACCGCCTCAGCCGTAAAGTGGTCGTAAGGTTCTCAATGTTAGCACTAACTCATTTTGATTATAAATTTGGACGCGCCGCTTAACCCTGTATCTTGACATGGTGATTTGGCTTCAGTGACTGAATAATAAACAACACATTGACTGACACCGGCCAAACAAGCAGGCCACTAACATCTAGCCGCTCATATTGAAAACCTTATGATATATAAAATATTTATACACATTCTAATTTGTTTATAACATTAATTAATAACATAACATAGCTCGACTCCTTTTTCTACCCGAAGGTGTAGGCAGCATCTGTCAAGCCTCAACTCGCCACTATGTTTACGTCTCAACGATCTTTAAGGGAGTAGGATGTAGGATATGAGAGTAGGAAGGGATGGGGAAGGGGAGTGGGCCTCCGGGTACCTCTCTCACCCAAAGAAACCCGGCGTGAGCTGGTTGTGGTATTTCATCGATCGAGCCAGCCCATTCATACAGTGAATTGCTGGGCTCTACCACTGTTGCCATACAGCGAGCACAAAGTGGTCAGTCAAAAATATTTATCACACATGACTTTCGAGAGGAATTTCGAAAGACATTGGTGTTAGGCCAAATTCGCACCCAAGACTTCCTGATTCAGAAGCGGACTAGTTTACTGAACCACCGAGACATAGTTTTTGAAGTTCTCATATAACTCTTTAATGAAAGGGCCATTTGATACCCATATAGTAGAAACACAAATATTTATTCCACCACATTGGTTTTAGAATGACGTCACACTATTTTTCGAGCTACAATCAACAAGCCCTTTCATTTGATACCCATATTGTAGAAATGCATTAAAAAAAACTGTTCCTCTATCTTGGATGATCCGCCATATTGGATTTATAATCACGTCACATTAATTTTTTAGTTGGTCCCAATGAGCCCTTTCATTTGATACCCATATTGTACGAAAGCTTAAAATATATATTCCTTTATCTTGGATATTCCACCATATTGGATTTAGAATGACGTCATATTATATTTTGAGTTAAACTCAATAAACCCTTTCATTTGATATCCATATTGCAGAAATGCATTCAAAATATCCATTCCGCCATCTTGGGTCGTCCGCCATATTGGATATAGAATAATGTCATACATTATATCATGCATTGTCATCCAAAGTAAACGTGTATACAAAATTTCAGCTCAATCGGTTGAAGGTATCTACTTCAAAATTGAGTTACAAGATTCCACCGAACATATATACTTACATACATACATACATACATACATACAGTGCAAGGTAAATAAAAGCTTATAAAATATATCATATTATATAAATTATTTCACGTCAATTGTAATTAAAATAATAAAATTGTAAGAATGATTGCTTACATAATATCGTGATAATAAAAATAAACCTGTCAAATATATTATGCAATTTATCAGAGATAAGGTCTTTGCAGAGGCATTCCTCAGACCGAATCGCCAAAAAATGTCGCTGCGCATGTACCGCCATTGACAGTATCTAATATCTATGCATGCGTTGACCTCTAATTACAGGCTGAGGTCATTCTAAGCATGAAATGGGAATTAAGTGAATACTTTCCAAATACAACCTTGATAGTACTGATTGCTTATTAAATGTACGAATTATATTTTTGTAACATACAAAGTTATATAAGTAACTATACGCTTAATTAATGTGTATCATGATTTAAAATAATAAATTTAAAAGTAGGAAATCAAAATGAAAATGTGAAATTCACAAAATCGACCGGAGCATTTAAAATTGAAAAGTTCATCCTGATTATTATATGAGCTTAGACTAGAAAACAATACATAAGGAAATATATCTTAGTTGTCCTACGATATTTTTTAGTGTATTAGTTAATTTTTATATGGCGTATAATAAATAATTAAATAGCTATTAATCTCGAAAGAAGAATTTTTTGGGTCACTATTACTACGAAATTTGTATTTTTATATATATATGGTGCATGCATATTCCTACCTTATTACTGTCAGTAAATGACAAAGGGCCATATGACGGAGTTCTAAAATAAAAAAAATAACTTCTTTTTTTTTCTATTCGTATCAAACTGTTTTAAAATGTGCACCTCTGCCACACTACGGTCATCTTCATTTGTCATTTTAAAATTATTAAATAACAAATGTGAAGCAAACCTGAGATGATATTCTTCAAAACTATGGATAAACATTCCCCTGTCAATTATGAACAGCAATTTTAAGACTTAATTTGTTAATGTTATGGTCGAATTTTGGTTGATTATCACAAAGCAAAGAATCCAATCACCCGCCAGGATGATAGCAGCATTATCCCTTTTCTGACACAAACGTTAGATTATATCTGACCCATCGAAAAAGGTGCTTTTTTCATATTTTTTTTATCAAATGAATATGCCGTAAAAATTGTAAAAGCGAACACTCGTTTGATGGCAGTTTGACTTGTAAAATATTTCTGTTATTAAGGTCAATTTATAGTAGGGCCCATCATTAAAGGGATACTTTGTTGTGTAGGTTTTGTGTCGGTTAGTTAAATGGAATTCTAAGGACCTTAATAAACTGCATCGGACATTTTTCATTGAGATGTCATGATTATATGAGTTTAGGGATACTCAAAGTTAATGCAACAATAAAGCTAGAATTTACATATTTTTTTGCATATTAAGTGATTTATTGTAATTATGATATAAGTTATGTATATTAATTTAAAGAATGACATGAAAATTATTACTTTTTGTACTATGATGATTGATGATGCTGTGGCGCTACTTCACTGTTTTAAGGCGATTTATTTACAGTTGAAATATGAACATGGTCATGTAAATTTGGTCTATACAGCTATAAAATTAAGTAAAAATTAGTAAAGTATCTCTTTGTAATATTTTTAGCAAAATGGTATTCCTTTATAGTGGCTCAGTTTGCTGAACCTACTTTAAAAATTGTTAAACCTCAAAAATAGCCTGCTCGTTCCGCCAACAGAAACAATTTAAAATGTGGGGTGAAAAGAGTATTTGGCAGTTTCTTGCCCAGTTCATCTCATGACAGCCCCCACATTCATAATCGGAGGCCTCCACGGGTTGTTATTCTATAGTGGCACTTTCTTCAAATGCTCGTGTTTTTTATTCAAATTTAATAATAACAATTGATATTTGTATTTATTGACTATTTTTAAGTGTCTGTAAAGACATATTATTATTTTTAGTTTTCATATAAAATTTATCAAAATATTATTATTTAAACTTTATTTACAATAATAAGAACAAATAAATTAATTACATTATTTACAATATATACAATTAAAAAACTACCTGATTTCAGGTAGTTTTTTAATTGTATATAATAAAGCAATCAACAACTATTACCCAATTAAAAATCAGAATACAGTGTTACAATCATTAAGTAACTAACAGAATATAATAACTTAATAGAATATAATCAACATTCCACATCACGTCACATAACACTCAATAGTCACGGCGGTCCACTGGTCGAGCACCCTGTTTCTGAATCCAGAGGTTGCGGGTTCGAATCCTCACATTGGTTGCTTACACTAATACTTTTCGAAATTGTTTTGGGGAAGTAAAGTGTCATAAATATCGATGACTGAAAACTTTGTGCCCGGTATGGCAATAGGTTCGCCATCTGTTCCATTTGGGACGTAAACATAACGGCGAGACGAGGCTTAACAGCCGCTGCCTACACCTTCGGGTAGAAAACGGCGTGAAATTATGTTATGTTTATAATCAACAAACCTAACGTTAAAACAATAGGGCAGTAGAATGTGTTCGTTCACACTCGCTTTTAAAATCAGCGACGGCGATAAAACCGTGCGGTTTCTTTTAGCACCTCGTATTTCTCCTTATTATTGAAACTTAACAATGAATGCAGAATATTGACGTAATTAGCGGCCTTTTAACTCGCCGCCTTTGCCGCAGTAAATTGTTTTCGTGCAATTATATATTTGCATCAAGACTTTTCTTACTGATTGGAACATTTTCTTGTTTTTTTCATAAGTCATTTGACGTGCCTTAAAGTGGAATGAAAAAAATCTTAAGCGCTTGCTTACATAATACATATGTGCATGTGCTGGTTATATTAGTTTAAAGATGTAGGATGTAGAGATTCGCCTATTTCGTATACTTATAACGTTAGAATATAAAAATTAAAAGTGTACATAGTGATGTCAATTTGTAGCAGTTGGAAAACAATCATCTAAGATTGTATTATAATCATCGGTCGTTTTATAGTAAAAATTATCATGGCTTCATATAAAAACTTCACTTAATCGAGATGACTGAACTAAAGGAAATGATTATGAATCTCATAGCATGATGGCGCCCCTTTCTTTCCTGGTTTTGTAAAAGTTCTGGACGCTTTCATTAGATGGCGCTGATTTATAAGCTGAGATTTAAAATCATATCGCTAGCTTTTGTACTACTGACATGACATTAAAAGTAAAACTACTGAAATCTTAAATTTATTTAGTTGTTTTTATTAAATATATAAAATAAATATGTATTGTAACAACTTAAATTACGAGCAAAACCTTCCAAGAAACGCTCGCGGACTGCGAACTCAACAGCATTGTAAGGAAGACAGTTATGGCGTCAACTCAAATAAAGGCATGCTTCGGTGGATCGGGCACGTGATAACAATGTGTGAGGAACGGATGACTTAGCAGATATATAATATAAATGCGGAATGACATAGGATGAAAGGATACAACTTTTTTTTTGTACATTTTCGTGACTTAATTAACTGTTCCGCATATCAGATGACATCGAGGAAAAATAGATAAATTATATGTGCAAGCTACATAGATTGAGGCACGAGATCAGAGGCAAATACGCACTTACATACATATGTAAGTGCGTATTTGCCTCTGATCTCTGTATCTAACGGGACTCTCTAACTAGCATGATATACTAATATTAATTTAAAATATATTGTGTAAAATACTGTTTTAGCCAAATATAAAATGTTCTACACTCCTGTAATATAAATGTTATTAAATGTATTATTAGCAGTTCCTATTTTTCTATCTCATTATATTATACAAATCAAGTAAAATTCTATGAAGTCATTAGTTTTACATGGAATTTACAAAAATATGTATTTTTCAGCAGTCTAGCTCAAGGTTTTTTTTTATGGGATAGGAGGGCAAACGAGAAAGCGTGTCACCTGATGCTAAGCAACCAACGCCGTCCATGGACACCAGCAACACATATAGTGTTACTGTTGCGTTGCCAACCTTTAAGGGATAGGGGATACGAAAGGATGGGGAAAGGGGTGGGCCTCCGGGTACCTCCCTCACCGAACGAAACGCGGCCTGAGCCACTTTACGTCGGTCTTCTGAGAGGTCGTGGTATTTCACCGGTCGAGTCATTCATGCAGCGAACTGCTTGGCTCTACCACTATTGTGTGCTCTCATTTTTATAATCCCACCGAAATGATGAAGGTAGTACACGTTCACAAGTTCACGAGACTTTTTTTATGTGTTGGTACGCCAAATCCAATTATAATGGTCATTCATCTCAGTCTGCCTTCACAAGCTTTGTTTAGGTAAAAAAATGTTTGATACTTTACTAGAAAATTACATTTTTATTTAGCCTAGCTTCACGTTTATAATAATAATATTTTGTAGTTGGATTTCGCTCGTAATTTTATTTAAAGGAATACATATTTTAACTGCAAATAAGGTAATAATAGATTATTCCTTAAGCTATATATGAACTATTATAATTTGGTAGATATTTGGTATTTTTCCAAAATAAAATATCATTAATTCGACATTTGTTTGGAAATGAATTCCCGGGTATATATTAAAAAATGTCTGCTGCTACGAGTTTTACTATCATCTATCTCTTTTGAAATATATATCTTAATATAAATTGTAAATTATATTACAAACTATTATAAAACAAAGTCACAAGTTTTGAATGTGATGTCGTAAATAAATATTGGTTTGACTTTAACAAAATTTGCCTATTTAATAATATGTAATATTATTTTCAGATGCTTATAGTTAATCACTGACTTCAACAAGACTGTTGTCGCAACATGAAGATTACGTTAAGGAACAGAGGCGAGAGAGAGACAACCTGAAGAAATAAAATTAGAAATAGATTTAAAGAACCCGTCTCATTCAAGCCACCGTCATGACGCCAGAGTTTAATAGACAACAGGGATCCCCTGGGGTCCCTATAGAACTATAGAGTAATGCACCGCTGTGATTCAGTCAGTATTTCTATTGTATAATTAAAAGTACTGGTAGCTAGCTTTCAATTTGTTTATATATTATTATGAACCAAGTAGACATTAAGGTCTGGTACCACTCTTTATGCCAACCAAAAATGTTCAACATTAATACAATTCCACTAATGAGATCTAAAACATAACATACCAAAACTTCATGCCTTATTCTACTCAAAGGTACTTAAGGCAGCGGCTGTTAAGCCTCGTCTCGCCGTTATGTTTACGTCTGAAATGGAATAGGTGGCGAAACTATTGCCATACCTCAAACCTTGTCTCTGGTGAGGCACAAGGTTTAAGGTATGGCATTTTCAGTCGTCGATATTTATCACACATAACTTCCGAAAATAATTTCAAAAAGTCATAGAAATAATCAATAATATAATAACATATGGTTACCGATAAAGCTGAAGCAATTACGAGTATATTCAAACTTAAGATATTTTTATAATAAACTTTTTTTTTTGACCTCACAGAATTAAAATATAAAAACATGATTGACGCTTCTTAAATAAACAATATAAAAGTAGATAGTCACGCTATGAGCAAAGACGAGGGACGAGGATACAGCACCCGAAGAACAACTGAGGGTTGATGTGAGTCAGCAATATTATTCCTTTTAAGTACCATTGATTCAAGGAAAGTTGCTAATGGTAGATTGTTCTTTTTATAAAGATGACTATGTAGATACTACTGCTATACTACAATTTGTAACAGCATATTGGTTTTAAATTTTTATAAAATTAAAATACAAACAATCAATAGCTTCAGGTTTTTCATTCAATGAACTTATCTGTCGACAGTGTTATTAAAAATATGAGTAGAATAGCATTGTTATAGTGTATGTGAAGTTACTTTGAATATTTATGCTACAACAAAAAACATTCAACAGTTATTTTCTAGGCAATTTTTAAACATATATCCTACTAAATGCTCTTAGAAATCAAATATTAAATCAATAGAGAAAGAACAAACAAAATTCAAAATATAATTCCATGGTTCAGTAATCATGAAGCCCGCTTCTGAATCAAGAAGTCGCGGGTTCGAATCCTGGCTCACACCAATGAATTTTCGAAAGTTATATGTGATAAATATCGATGACTGAAAACTTGGTGCCCAGTATGACAATAGATTCGCCACCTATTCTATTTGAAATGTAAACTTAAGGGCTTAACAGCCACTGCCTACGCCTTCAGGTAGAGGCGTAAAGTTAGGTTAATTTTATAAAATCTCCTTTATCGTTGCTCTTTTCGAATGGTCCACATTAATATTTAGTGATATGTTTTAAATGTATTACGATTTTTTTTTGATACTCTAATTCTCTATAGATATTGATTAATGAAATGGACGAAAAAGTTTTAATTTTTATTGCACAAGTTCTCTCACGTCCACAATGCGCGCTACGAGTTCACCTAACAACACAACATACATATCAGATTTCAAATTATGAACTCGTTAAAAATTTACTTTCACAGCGCTACTTGTTTTTAATGTCCATCACTTCGCGTGCCATTTGTAAAGATTTTATTGTGTTTCACCAAGTTTTTTATGCTCAAAGTATTTTTGATGACGTGTCAGGATCATATGGGGATATAAAAACTTCGTTTAAAGACCCGGCCAGTTATGCTATGGTGTATCTACAAAGATAAAACAGTTTTAACAGTGGTAGAGCCTTGCAGTACGCTACATGAATGGCCTTAGTCGACCGGTGAAATACCACGATTCGTTCCGTGAGAGAGGTATCCGGAGAAACATCCCCTTTCCCTTTCCTCTTCCTATCCCACTTCTAACGCCTTCCACATCCCTTTGTAAGGGCCTGCAACGCAAATGTAACACTATCTGTGTTCAGGTGACATGACTGCTCGTTTGCCCACCTATCGCATAAAAAATTTGATTCTACTTGATCGAGTTCATACATGATGTTACATGCCTTTAATTTATTATCACACATAACTTCGAAAAGTCAATCTGAAGTAGAATTCAGAGTACTATATTACCATGTCGTTGATTGATACATGACAGAAGATGGATAAAATCAGGTCAAATCTCTTAGTGCCATATGCTAGTAACAATTCACAATTACAAACAATTTATTATCAATTACTGATAAAATATACGTAGTGCTCAAGTATAGCAACAGTCATGCCACTTATTCTATGGAACTCAG
This sequence comes from Euproctis similis, assembly GCA_905147225.2. Taxonomy (NCBI): domain Eukaryota; kingdom Metazoa; phylum Arthropoda; class Insecta; order Lepidoptera; family Erebidae; genus Euproctis; species Euproctis similis. The sequence goes on from LR990105.1 coordinate 14,804,790, forward strand.
AAATAATATTTTCATCATAGGAAAGCTTTTTTTATGGTATAAGGGGGCAAAAGAGCAGGCATGTCACAGGATAGTAAGAAACAAACGCGGCCCATGGACACCTGAACACATGTTACAGTTGCGTTGCCGGCCTTTATAATGGGATACGGCAGGGGACGGAAGTGGAATCGGAAGGGGAGGAGGAAAGGGATTGTGCCACTGGAAACCTCTCTCACCGACCGAAATGCGGCAAGAGCCAGTTACGTCGATATTCTGAGAGGTCATTGTATTTCACCGGTCGAGCCGGCCCATTCATGCAGCAAACTGCGTGGCTCTACCAGTTTATTGGACTCAAAGAATTTAGTCTCTCCCGTCTCTCCCTTCTACTGTATAGTCAGTCATGCTCAATAGCCGGGACATTGGGATAATGAAACTATTTCGTGGCTTTCCAAAGCCAACATATTTTTTTCAACTTACATCGTGACAGCACTTTCGATGTGATTTATCCGAGCAGAGATTCCCATAACCTATTTTGTATTTCAATATTGACGTATTTTTAGTTGTGGACTATTCCTTGAAAATTATAACAAAATAGAACACCGACGGACGAATGGCTGGGTCATTGATTTTTTTTTCATTATTTAAAATCTAAAAAAAATATTTTTAAGATAAATTATTTCATCATTTTTAGTATAGCTTTCATGTTTTTCCAAATTAGGTACCTCTACTTCCATAGACGGGCCTCGTGGCGCATTGGTAAAACTACCGGCTGCAGCAATGAGGTTCGATTCCCACCCGAGTACAAATATTTGTGACAAGCATGAATATTTGTGTGATGTCTGGGTGTTTTTCTATGTATTATAAGTATGTATTTACAAAAGAAAAGTATATTTGTATTAATATCCGTTATCTAGTATCCATAACACAAGCAATTAGGTGCTTAGCTTGGAAGTAGAGGGCGCTGTGTGTATTGTGTCCAAGATATTATTATTATATATGTGTTTGAAATATATTCCTTCATACTATTCATTAAAGTATTGTTTATTATTTGCTATTATTCATGCAGATTAGAAACATTACGACACATCAGCTACTTGGAATTATGAGTAATTCTATATCTCTTCTAAAAAATAATTCTGGTGTTTCCAGATATCAAAGGGAGTTCTGTTTCATATCTGGTCATATATGGCCATTAAAAGTAATATTCATGAGAAAATGAATGCAGTGTTGTAGAGCAATAATTAATTCTTATCGAAAACGGCCCAGTATTTTACGTAAATTGAACAGTAGTTTTTTTGTTAACTTTATCAAATTCTATAATAAATATATTTTCTTACTGAGGATAAATTGAACCTTGTTACCATGACTGTAGGTATAGCTTATTTTTTATTTTAAAATTATGTATTACTTCTGAGTCATTATCATCATACTTTTGACTGTCACTGCTGGACGTAGAGCGCCACAATTACCAGTCTTGTGCCACTTGCATCCATTGACTACTAGTGTCGGACCGAAGGTCTATTTTTGGCCGAAGCCGAAGCCGATTAATCGGCCATCTCCACAACCTTCGGCCGAAGCCGAAGCCGAAGGTTTACTCTTAGTAATTTAATATTTTTTTCAATATTATCCACAACTAAAGAAGAATATCGGCGTAAAGTGGCGCATGCCGCTTTTCTCTTGGTGATAGAGGTATCCGCACTGAACTAAGTGCAGTCCGGTCTGTCAGTCACTCACTCTTTTGTAGCATTTCGTTTAATTCTGACTGTTCCCGGACCTTCGACGGGACCTTCTCGCTGAAGATGGCCGAAGTCGAAGCCGAAGCTTCGGTCGGACGCTATTGGCTACCCACGAATTTTATGAGTAAATTATTAAGATCAAAAATAGACAGTGTAGGGATTCATCTAATAAAATCTTAAATCTCGTGGAATATGCGATCTGTCCATTTATTTATCAGACACAAAATTCATTGATATGTTTTTTATGGGATAGGAGAGCGAATGAGCAAGTGTGTCACGTGATGGTAAGCAACTACTCGCTGCCCATGAACACCGTGGTGCGTTGCTGTCTTTTAAGAAAGTAAGTGGGGAAAGGCGATTGGACCTCCAGATACCTCTCTTACCAAACGAAACGAGCCACTTGACGCCGATATTCCGAGAGGTCGTGGTATTTCACCGGTCGATTAGGCTGATTCTTGCAGCAAGCTGTAAGACTCTACCACTGTAAATGTGACTGAAAATTCCAATCTGAAACTTACTACACAATGTGACGTATTAAGCCATGCTATGAAGACGATTAAATGTATCATCATTATTTCGGAAATATAAATCCCATCGGATGTAATATAACAATAACCAAGCATTATATCAAACGTTGCCCTGCTAACGTCAATCATGTGACAAAATTTAATAGACAAATATTCACCCCGCGCAACCCTAATCACCGTTCTACAAACACGTCGCCATATTTGGCCTCAGATAATTTTGTTAACTATACAAGTCGGTGTTCCCATGCTCCGATTACCCATCCTAACTGCGGAGCGATGCATCGGAATTGGCCAGAAAATCACGATAAGTATCTCTCGTTTGTCACGATCCAATTTCGACCGAAACGCTCCCGGTCGAGATTTGAGTGAGAAGACGTGACCTTTGTACAGAATACGGACCAACATCGAGTGTGAAACGTCATGTTTGAAGCAGCGGGTGGCGTAAGTTGTCCAAGTGAACAACGAATTTGGTAATAGTATAAAACAGAAAAACCACATAGGCAGGTAGTTAGTTATCAACGTTCGGATATCAGACGTCGATCAATGTCACACTTAAATATGAAATCTGTCTGGATTTTATTCAACTATGAGAACTGAGATTAGTCATTGATTTTTAAGTGATCTGTCTTCTTTAAACGTTACAAAAAGTTACATATTATTATTTTGATGTAATATGAAAAAGTAGTGATTCAACATAACAACAATTCGTAGTAGAAATAGTTTGTCTGATCTTTTATATTAATTTCATAACAAAGTTCTTGGGAACTAAATTCAAAATTTCTATACGTCAAAACTAAAGATGTTATAAAGAGTTTACAGAATGTTCTGCTAGAAGTACATACTTATTTAAGAATAAAGGTCCAAGTATTTATTATCTGCTCCATTTGTTATCTATAGTCAGTTACATACTCTTGGAGGAACACCGGTTATGATAGAGCCAATGGTGCATTTAACCGTGAAATCCAGAGATAGGGAAGTTATCCCCGGATATTGATAGCAGGTATCTCGGACCAGAAATACTTTTGGTAACTTATTGGTCACAATAATAGGAATAGATTTTGCAGATGACATTTTCGTATGAAGGATAAGATAACGTACTGATAAAAAAATCCAATTATTGATAGCTATATTTGTGGGTAGGCACTTCGTATTTTTTTTTTATATATAATATAGCATTATTATTAGTACAATAACAAATTTAATATATTTCACCAAACGCATATAATATAATTTAGGGCAGCAGTATTTAAGGTAATTGAAGGATACTTGTTACATTGGTAACACACATTACTCACTGCCGCACCCAATGTCATATGGCAATTGAAAGAATTCAGTACCTTGAATATACAGTAGTTAAGTATATTCAAGCCTCACTCAAATAAATACACACAAATAACTCAAATGACTTGTGAGTGAATTATTCGAATAGAAAACGTGAAATTACAATCAATACTGTTATCAATAAGGATTTGTACATGATCATCCAAAAAGCAAGACACAAAGTAGGTTTAGATAATGTCTTCAGATAGTGGTACAGTTACGATCACGAGCATCTCTAGGTGGAAGGTTGTGGGGCAACATACTTTTCACATCATATCAGCATACCTTTAAAACTATATCTAATTTAGACATAAATCTAAGAACAAACAATGATACAACAGGAACTTAAATAATGGGTAGGCAAGTGACTCACGATAATACGCTTGTTTGTTATGATAGGGAATGTGGTATAAACTAGTTCAGTGCATTGTAAAGTTACGCCTTTAACACACGAAGGTGTAGGCTGGAGAGATAATGCCTCTATACGCTGACGAAACCTATTGCCATACCAAAAATGTGTTAACCTTCAAAATGTCGCTAGTTAATGTGAGCCCATCCCAACTCGGGAACTCTGAACTAGATAGAAGTCGGCTGAACAACTAGACTCTCGAAACAGGATATAAAAAATTTACATCACGACATAACGACTACAATAACATTTTCCTTTTTCTAGCCGAAATAGTAGGCAACTGCTGTTTAGTCTAGACTCGCCCAATTTTTACGTCCCTAACGGCATAGATCTCGGAACCTATTGTTATGCACCGGGGTATTTATCACACATGACTCCCGAATAGAATTCTGAGAAGTCCGGGTTCGGTCAAAAGCTCAAAGCTGAATGCTTGGTCTCTAGGCCGACTAAGACGACCAAAAGTCAAAGTGATTAAATTTCATAACACTGAGAATTCTATGTTAAATAAGTCTCTTTCAATGTTCTGTGATATTACAAGCTATGATAAGAAACTCATGCATTTATTTATGTAATGATTTACTGATCTAATTGCGGTATAATAACATGTTCGGTCAATGTTATCTTTAGTATACGTATAATGTTCATACATTCTCATATTATGTACATAAATTATATTATATTCCTTTGCTTAACGTAGTCTCTGTTATATTTAATATTAAATTAGTCACATTAATTATAAAAAATAATTATAATTTCGTAACTATTAACTAAATAGTTTACTCTATTCCATTTTAATTATATACATATATATACTGTTTCACTTATGTAATATGCGAGCACATAATATTATTAGGCCAGTTTCATATAGATTTTTTTAAAATCTGTTGCACTATGATCGTACGTTTGACTACCGGATATTTTTATCTATTAAGTGATACATAGTCTTAAATAGGCAAAGGTCAAATTTTGCTCCAAAATGCTATTATTTTTGTATCATCTATTAAGTAACTGGGGAATTTGGCACTAATTGGTTGCACATCATTATTTAATACACGTGACTTCCTTCTGTGTACCGGATTGGAGTTCAAGACTTTTGAACTGGAAACGGAATATTGGACCACGAGGTCACCGAGATTTCTTGCTTTAACAAATTTAACAAAAAAAGTCATACTATTATGTAAGTAGTAGTGCTTGACCTCACACTAGTTACACAATAACATTAATTTGTGACTTTTAATAGTGAATAGAATATTTTTATTTATAACTATGAAAATAGTGCCAGTTGCGGCAATCTAGGGGCGCATTTTGTTTAATTCAAAAAAAAATAACGACAACCAGCCGGGCAACGGTCACTTGAAAGTATGTCACGCCATATGTCACGTTGCTATTGAAATTCATACTCTATAAATCTATGCGGGAAAAAAAATCAATGTTCCTTGGACCGTGTCCGACAGGTCACATAACTAGAGACGAATACGAATGTAGGATGTATTGTAAATCTTTTTTATAGCTAGTATAGCGTCCGTGACGGTTATACGATTTCGTTCAAACTTTTCTACCTGAAAAGGGCCATCATTAATACCCAAAGATGATTGTCGGCGAACCGATATTATTTCTCATATTTTTTTTGCTCAATATTACGATTACGAAACAGTATTCTATAACTGTTATGCCGACATTCGAATTTTAAAAGTTTTTGTAAATGTTGCTTAGTTAAAAGAAAAAAAATATTCGATGTTTATTTTAAACTGACCACAGATCTCTTACTGTGAAGACCAATATTAATGATAGCATATTAAAAAGAATACTGTCTGAACGAATGTTAAATAAATATTAATAATTATAATTAAAAAAAAACGACAATTCACTTGAGAAAATTGTTTTATTTTTTGTTATAATATTATGTAACAGTCGAAGTATACATATACATGCGTAGATATATTGTACAGGCCTTCTTACATATGCAGTGATGACATTTTCTTTATGATATTTATACATTATAAGACAATAATTAGTCAATTGTACCCACTGCATTATATTCACAATTATAATTATTTATATACAAAATTTCAACACTAATAATCTAACTAATGACTAGTGACGCCATAAAATATTTTCATACCTTAATTATTAATCTCTATCTACAAAATATTTGGTAACAGTGAGATATATATATATTTTATCAAAATATTATTAATTTCACCCCCCTGATACTGATACAAGCTTATTTTATAGTATCAGTCTTAATGAACAACAATATAGTATTTTTTTACACAATGAAATACAATAAGGCTTTATTTGGTAAAAAATACGTTTAGAATACATTTTTAACAATACAGTCTTTACTCACGACGGTGTCTAAACATGTAAGGAACAATCATTTTGGCCAGTTATCTAGTTCGACATTTTTAAACTATCACGCTGTTCAACTAAGAGGCAGCATAGCATACGCTTTCTCATGGAATGTGAAGCCACTTAAATTTATCTTTCTCAGATAGCGAACACATAGTTTTAACTATTTAATCACCTGTGTGCAACTGAATGGGTTTGTGGTAAACACTCGTGCAATGAGGATCTAGGTTGTAAGTATCCTTGCTCGTCGAGCATTGAAGGAGACTGATGACCAGCGTGTTTACGTAATGTATTAGGAGGTCTTGGCCTTCCACCATATGGCTGTTCATAATTTTGAGTATCAATAGATATATAACTATGGTGTAAATTCTCCCCATCTTGTACCTGACTCGTCAGTGTGGTGTTAGTCAACATTGAAGAGTCGTCTTCAATGTTTATGCCCACGTTGACGGTTGTGGGTGTTTGTGGCGGTATCGCGTCGTACTTATACCAATGTTCCGGCGCTGTTGGCGAGGCTGTATATCTAGAAGGATGACGTCTACCATTTGGACAAACGCCATGATTGTAATTTATCGTGTCCTTGTTCCAATGTAAGTTACTGCTGTCTGGCATCACAAACCTAATTTTCTCCCAAAATTTCTTTTCACCCCACAATAAAACGTTGCAAGTTTTTAAATAATTCTGAAAATCTAAGTCCAAGTTTAACGCACTCACATCTGTTGTTAAAATGAACACTACCCTATGCCGTCTTATTGATGGGTGAATAGAAGTAATTACATGTTTCATAGCTGCCTTAAATGTAAGTTTGGACCATTCGTTTTGTAAGAAATTAAAAGAAACAAAAACTAAAATTCTTTTAGCAGATTCAGCGGCGTTTGTGATTTGATCTGTTACATAATTTTCAGGGGCGTGTTGTAAGTCTCTATAATGGAAACACATAGTATAGCCTGAGTGTTCCATTTCCGGTGCAACCACTTTAGATACAAAATCATCATCCAATAGACTATATACAGCATAACCGTCATACAATCTATCCCTATCAAGTTCACTTTCTTGTATTGATGCACTTTTAAATAATCTGACCCCATATTTTGAATGAGCCCATAAACGTACGTTTTGTCTAAATGAAAATGCTAATGCACCGAATAATAAAATGAGTATAACACTTATCAAAACTACAGCTAACAGAGGCACGAAATTCAACTTTATAGGGCTCATTTCATCATACTGATATGGTTGATGTCCAGTAAGAATGACATTATCACTTACACTATCGTCACTACACTTATCAATCACATCGAATACAGTCAAGTTGGATGCAAGTCCATTGGCACCAACACAATACATTTCTATAGGATCTTCGTAAAATTTCTTAAACCAATTCCTCAATAACGCAATATTATCACAAGTACATGTGAATAAATTGCCTTGGACTTTCACATTTTCTAAGCTAAGGAGATGCGTTAGTTTTTTGTCAAGGTCAAGAATCTTATTTCCTTGGAAATGCGCCACTCTTAAAGAAGACAAGTTCTCAAAAGTCTTGTTTGTTACGCTTGTCAAAAGGTTATCATTTAAGTATAATTCCCTTAAGTGTTTTGTTTGAGAGAACTCGCCGCCATATAGTTCCATCAGATGATTATTTTCAAGGTGAAGAACATTTAGGGAGTGCAGTCCGTTTAAGGTGTCATTATACATTGTCACAATATTGCTATTGTTCAAGTAGAGTTTATGTAACTTCTTTTTGCCGATAAATACGTGACTACCCAATACTTTAAAATCATTGCCATCGAGATAAAGCTCGGTAGCATCCATGGGTATTTTATCGGGTACTTCAGTATAGCCAACATTAGAACAATCGATTACATTTGAATTCCAATTGCTGTCATGGAAGCAGGAACATCCTTCGGGACATGACATTTTACAATCACAGGCTTCGAAATCACAACAAAAACAACTCGAAGAACAATGGGTTTCATAAGAACAAAGAAACTGTGTTTCAGGAACATCCATTAGATTGGCTTTACCGCCATACTTGTTATTTACAACTTCGCATGTCACCGAATCCAAATCAATAAATCGAGGATATTGTCTCATGTGATTCCACAAGTTTATCTTTTGTAACCATATCATATGACAATTACAAATAAAGGGATTAACTCCAATAAAAAATTTAGGCAACATTCTATGTTTTGGAATATGGGGCAAAGTGAATGCAGATAGCTCGACGGTCCGTAATTTATTGTCTGTTATAACAACTTTTTCCAAGTTTCTTTTCTGTAAGAACGTACCTGGTTGGATCGTGTGAATTTTGTTATTATTTAAGAAAAGGACTTCAATAGAATCAGGTACAGATCTCTCATCGACGATTTCTAAAGCATTGTGACTAACATCGAGCATTCTGATGTTTTGTTGTGCATTATGTTCGTTTTCCAGTTTCGTTATATTGTTGTTATGAAGATCCAGCCATTCCAGGTTTACTGGCATATAACTATAATCGAAATAAATAAGATTATTATCAGATATATTGAGCCAGCCCAGAGTATTAAGCTTGCTAAAGACGCCTCGAATATCTGTTAGCTTATTCCCATCTAAACGAATAGCCTTTAAAGTAGGATTGGATATAAATGCATCTTGTTCTATAGTTTCTATTTTGTTAGATGCCAAATTTAACACTTGCAAGGAAGGCAGTGTGCTGAATGTGTCTTTAGGTATGCTAGTAATCTGATTATCAACTAGCCGTAGTCCATAAAGCTCCTCCAATCCTTCAAAAGATGAATTCAAAACTCTAGATATGTTATTTTTGCCGATATCAAGCGATTTTAAAAATCGTAACTTCTTTATTCCGTCGGGAATAACTTTTAAATTGTTTCCGTTTAGGCCTAAATCTTGTAAGTATGTAATATTTTCAAAACACCGCTCATGAATTGTAGAAATTTGATTATTGTCCAAATAAAGTTGACTGAGAACAAATAAGTTAGAAAAAATATGTTCGTTCAACATCTTGATCCGGTTATCTGATATGGATAGTAGGTGTAAATTTCTAAGCTCAGCAAAAGCTCCGTTGCTGACCGTTTCAATGGCATTATTATCCAGGTTTAAAACTTGTAAATTGTTCAAATCATGAAAAAACTTGGGATCCAAACGTGTAAGTGAATTGTAAGATAAATTCAATATCACTAGGCGTATTAGTCCAGCGAAAGTATCTCTATTGACCCAATCATTGGTAAGATGATTCCTTGATAGATCTAATTTTTCTAATTGGTCAAGACCCTCCAATAATCCTGGAGCCAGCACTGATAGCGAATTATTCATTAACGAGATTTCTTTGATAACTCGTGACGATTGAAATAGTTCGGGTGGAACTGCGACTAACTTATTTCCTGACAAGTTTAAAATTTTCAATGAACTCAGTCCGACGAAGGCTCGGTCGCCCATCTCATTTATTAAGTTTTGTTGAATTTTCAAAACTTCTAAAGATCTAAGACTTGAAAGTCCATTATCAGGAAGCCGTAATATGTTATTGTGAGATAAATCAAGCATTTTTAGTCCGGTGTTGCAAGATTTACCAGGAGCTATGGGGCCTTTACCCCAATCCGAAAAACCAATTTCAGATATGTCTTGTATTCTATTATTGGTAAGATTTAAAGTTTCCAAACTAAAAAGTGGACAAAAGACTTCAGAGGGCAATGTGTATATATTGTTATCTCCTAAATCTAATGATCGAAGTTCCATCAGTCCACGAAAACTTTCAGCGTGAAATTCCATTGTCATTGCAGGCCAGTCGGTATTATAAGAACGTAGAGTTAAACTTGTTAAGTCGCGAAGAGGCGATAAAACAGTTGCGGGCACATAACGTATCTTACAATATTCAATGGTTAAATCTTCAAGTTTCCTCAGTTGACCTAAGAAACTGCCAGTGTTCATATGTAATGAACTCTCGAAGAACAACAAATCTGTACATGTCAGTTTCAACTTGTTAGTGTTGTACGCCTGCGCATTTGTAATGTTTTTAAACAGGGACTCCACTGAGCCGATGGTTTTGACATTACACGTGAGAAAGTTTGATTCACTCAACTTCGCGTCCGAATAGTCCCAATGACAGCCGGTGGGGGCGGGCGGCGCGGTAGTTGCGCGCGCACCATCCACAATAACCAAAAACATCCAAAGTTTTAACGAAAACATTCCACAAAAGTTTTTCAACAACATTTTTTCCACACTTGGTATTAGTTCATTTGTCACTTATATTTATAACACTTTTAACTTGTATTTCACTGAACAGTCAACAATGTTTATAAAGTTTATATTGTTGTTGTCGTACACAACGTTTTATAGCGATTGTAAATGGTGTGTGCGAGATCGCGGTAAAACTTTTGACGCAGCCATGCTCCCCTGCGGTCGGGCGGTAACTGACCTACGAAGTTTGAACCAACGCAAGCCGCATGGGTATTGAAGTACGGGGAGAGCGCGGGGCGTGGGGTGTCATAATGACGACGGGTGGGATCCAGCACTGCATCAGCTCACAACAGATGGCACGCGTGTTTTTTAAGCACACCCTTGAATGTATTGGTGGTACAGTATGAAGACTTAGTCCTGCGTGATTCGTTGAATAATAAAGAAGCATCCAATGCTCATATTTCATCTCAAAGGAGGTCGTGGTGACAACTAAAACGAAACATTGTCGGTGTGATTTTTAATTATTACTACTTCTGTAAAAAAAGTTGCACAAGACTATACAAATGCAGTGTTTATATTTAGATATTAATAACGATATTTATGATATCTGGATGCTGAATATTTTTCATTACTCTACCGCATCCAAATTTAAAATAATATAATAAGTTATTACTCAAATTAAATAATAACCACGTACTAATTGACGGAATTATTGCAAAACTATATAAAATGTTAGAAATTTATTCACTTTTATATAAAATCGATAGTACTTTAGATGTTTTCAACAATGGTGTCCAATTTAAACATTTGCGTATCATTTTAATGAAAAAAAATCCCACACATGGGTAAATAATGCATATAATACATTTGCTATGCATGCAAAAGGCGGACAAAAATACGAGAGAATGGGCGTATATATCATATAAATGCATAATGAATGATTGACAGTTGAAATTCAGAAAAAAATGGTTACACGAAAGATATTGCGGTATTTCAATTTCCTTCGGATATCTTTAAGAGAGTGATTTAAAAACAGATGTTCGGGAATAAATAATATTGAATAAAAACGTGATGACTCCCCAAATTATAGTTTCTTTACCATTTGTAATGTATCGTGATGGCTTTTCAAAAGGTAGAAGTTTGTGGTTGGGAAAATAAAAACGACTTAGATGATTGGGAAATTGACTAACTTAGTATTGAAATCAGTGTAAGTATATAGAAAAAAATAATGACAATTTAAAAATTTGTAGCACTCGTTCCTCAACGGGAGCCTTGAGATCTAATTTATTACTCAGTCATTGAAAGGAATGCTAACTACATTTTAGGATACTAAGAGCATATAGTAGTAGTTTATATATTTATTTTTATTCATCTATGAATTTCTTTAGAGTGCTAGTTAGGCATAAAAACACGTCCATTGAAGGAACTATGCGTGATTGTGATATAATCGTGGGTTATCGGATGTCAAAACGCGTGCGTTTCAAATTGTGTCTACCGTGGGAGCCTACTTTCTGGTTTCTGATATATTTCATGGTACCATAAAAATAAGCGCAAGCTTCTCCCAACTTTCTAAGAAAAATTATTGAAAATTCATTAGCCAATAAATAAACGCATCTCGAAAGACACGTGTAAATATCTACACAAATTTCTCCTAAAATATTCATACACAGAAAGCAGGGTTTAAATTATTTTATGATCGGGTTATAAATTCATCATCATCATTAGCCTTTTGAGGTCCACTGCTGGACATAGGCCTCCCCCATAGAGCGCCACAACTGGCGGTCCGCTCAATCATGGGGGGTTTTTGCCATAATCGCCACGCTTGGCAGGCGGGTTGGCGATCGCAGTAGGCTGTATTTTCTAGAGAGAGAATGCTGCTGCCCATTCTTCTAGCTTTTCCCTTAGTCGCCTTTTACGACACCAACGGGAAGAGATGAGGTGGCGGTATTCTAAGCCGGCGCCACACAGCATATACAGGGTTATAAATTATTATTGTAAGTTTTCTTGTTCGAGAAATTAGTTGATATCTCATTTTAGTTCATTCTTTCTCTGTATACTTACATGTATGGTATTTCGACTGGCAAGAACAGATAGAGCCATTTAGGTCAAAAATATTTCTCTGTACGACTGAGTTAACAAGGAATATTGCCATTTATCTTTCTGGAGTTATTATTTAATAACATGGCTTAAATTATTGTTTTAATGATTGAATTGAGTAGATATTTTTTGTGTGTTTAAGTTATATATGTATATAGTTATGTACAATTATATACTGATAAAAAATAGCTATTTTATCATAAATAATTGTACATATCATTCTCTCAACTACAACGTGTTTAGTTATAAAAATATTATAAAAGTCTGCACACTCCAATTGCGTTAGAATTACAGAGATAATTATTATTTATGACTTAAATCTTACACTTATGGCATGTTATCATATATTTCTAAATATCTATATCTAACTAATTTTAACTTTAGCTCCATTTGTTATAAAAATGTAAAAAAAATGACACGTGCACAATAAAGTTATAAGATTATTATCTAATTATTGCTTTAATTATTCGTAATCATTATACACCCAGAAAAGAGATAATGTTTGTAAAAGTGAGTCATAAGATAATATTGTCTGTTTTGTACAGAATATTTATCCGCTGTTTAACGTCATTAAGCGCATTAAGTACAAGATATTAGAGTAAATATTCACAGAGATGCGAAGCGAGTGTGAGTGGCAAGGTCGGGATCGGGAAACCAAGACGGAGCTACCACGACCAAATAAATGGTTTGTTTAAAAAAGGTAAAATGCGTAGCACCCGAAACCGAAGTAAATGCATGACGAGATGTATGACTGTGGATGAGGCGAAAGATGTGTGTCAGGATCGTAGCTTGTGGAAAGCTAAAGTCTCTGCCTATCCCCATGGGATACAGGCGTGAGCTTATGTATGTATGTATTCACAGAGATATTACCTGCTTTTAAACACCAACAGTGGTAGAGCCAAGCAGTTCGCTGAATGAACGGGCCGACTCGACCGGTGAAATATCACGACCTCTCAGAAGATCGGCGTAAAGTGGCTCATGCCGCGTTTCGTTCGGTGGGAGAGGTACCCTGAGGCCCATTCCCCTTCCCCATTCCTTCCTATCCTACTCCCTTAACGGGCGGCAACGCAACTGTAATACTATATTTGTTGCAGGTGTTCATGGGCGGCGCTGGTCACTTAACATCAGGTGACACGCCTGCTCGTTTGCCTTCCTATACCATAAAAAATACCACACTAATATATAACTTACAATAACTAGACAGGAAATAGAATATTAGATGAAAGTTTCGAAGAAAGAGAGCTGAAGGGTCCAGTCAAGGTCGTATCAGGACACAAGTATTGATATTCACAGTCAATATTGAGAGTAAATATCTCACGTGCCTATACGACGTCTCAATATTTACATGAAGATCAAACACAATATCACCACTTATCTCCGTAACAACTGACTCCGAAAACAACTTATGCAGTGATCATCCCAAAAGGAAGTTATATAACACAATGAGTGTGTTGACATTGCCCGATATCGATAGAAGTCCAGTTCAAGTTATATTTTTTTTATGTGAAAGAATGGCTTCGTTTATCTAGTAATATTTACGAGCTTTTCAATCTGTAACAGATTACCTTTAAATAGATGCCTCAAAGGGTGAGCCATGTGTGGGTTTCAATATAAATCGTCAAACAAATAGATAGTATCTGGTCGATTAATGACCTGGGAAAGAATTTAATGACACCATATAATCAAATAAAGTTCGATAAAAGGGATAATGAGTGTGTTATGCAACCAAATAATATCGCAGATACAATTTCCAAACGCAGATATCAGTAATTGTGTGAATTTATGATAAAAAAATATGTTATTGATCAGAAATTTATTAGTTATAATAATAATATCATTACAGATAACGGAATTGGATCTGTTAAGATTTTACTCGCTATCAATTGAGTTCAAAAATTTGTTACCAATAACGTCGTCATTGTTCATGTACTGAATGTTGAACTAAACCTACTGCTTAGTCTTAGGGTAAAATAAATGAAGTCACAAAATATATGGTCTATTTTTATGCAAATTAAGAGAACAACGGCAAAGTATCGGAAGCTAAAGCCACAAAAGATTGAGCAGTATTACTACCAAAGTGACTTCTATAAACTCGGGAACAATTAAATTAAGCGTGACCAGAACATTTTACATCCTTTTCTGGGTACTCTTCGTTCATTTGTGACATAAAGAAAAAAAGGTAGACCAAAAAACAACGGTGGTTCCCTAGAGAGAAGTTAACAATATAGCAGTTTCTCGAAACCAAAGCAAAAAAATAAAGCTTTTGAAAGTTATGACCCGTAATAAAAGTAGTCGGGTCCTGCCACAGCCACACAAAGAGATTACACCGCAATTAAGTTATTGCCTCTATAGATTCATAAAGACAATAGATTTCAATGCCCATTACGCTGCAGACGTCAATGTTGCCAATGAACAGTTACGGTTGAAAATTTATAAAATATTAAGATAACTAAAACTAGCCAAGTCCCTTGCAGGGCGGTCAGTAGGACAGTTCATTTTGCGGTATAAGTACTTTTACATTTCACCGTGCAAGTTGTGGTTTACACAACGAAGTCAATTTGCTTATAGGAATTGCATCACACTATTTTTCAACTTTTTCCAGAACCAACAACACTGTTTCAACAGTGGTAGAATCTTACAGTGCGCTACGTGAATGGGCCGGCTCGACCGATGAAATACCACGACCTCTCGGAATATCGGCGTGAAGTGGCTTGCGCCGCGTTTCGTTCGGTGGGAGGGGTATCCCGAGGGCTATCATTTAATTTCCACCGACAATGACAAAAGTAATAAAAGGCTACATGTCAATAAGTATACGTTAAGCAGCAATGAACTGCATTACGTAGACAGGCTGTATGAAGGCATTGACCGTTTCTACTTGGAATCGCTTCAATCAATGACAGTTGTTTAGGAGTTGGCAATGTTTGCAATTTAGAATTACACTGGGGTTTAAAACAAGATAAAGGTAAAAAAAAACTAGCTTAGAGATTGAAGTAAATAAGTTTAATTTTAGGTATATGTTATACCTAAATTTAAACTTATTTACTTTAATCTCTTTAATTTAGTACTTTTACTTTTAAACTAACATCTTATCAAACTTACGCTTTTTATAACAACGAACATATACGCGGACAACAGTTGAAAATATTTATTCTAATGCCGTCTGATGGTTATTTGTTAAAAGAGATATCGTATTATATTATACAATTACTGTCTTCAAACTGACAAAAAGTGGTCAGTAAACTCGCAGGCACTACTAACACACGTTTTGAAATAAAATAACCAACATAAAAAAAGGTCTGAAACAGAAAGCGCTTTGTGCTAAAAATGTCGACCCCTTATCTTCCTCGAGTGGGCCGCTACCATAGACATACAAATGTAAAAGAGCATCATATACGATAAATGTCACACACGTCTAACCAAAAAATTCTGCGAGCATTTCACTAACTTAAAGATGGGTATTAAAAAGTTTTATAAACATATTATACTTTATTTTTAACTCTTGTAGATGATTTCTCATTGTACAAAAAATAATATTTTGTTCTTTTTTATTTTAAGTATAAAATTATCCAAAAGTTACATTAGTTTGCTACATAAAATAATATTTTAACTCAAATTTAAAATCAACACGTGTTTATATGTCAAA
Organism: Euproctis similis; assembly: GCA_905147225.2. NCBI lineage: Eukaryota > Metazoa > Arthropoda > Insecta > Lepidoptera > Erebidae > Euproctis > Euproctis similis. The sequence continues at coordinate 14,821,026 of LR990105.1, forward strand.
CAAGAAAACACGGTCGCCATTAATATCAGCTGCCCAGTTCTTTGAGTATAGAAGCTCTGCACAATAAATTGGTCCTTGAAAAGAACCAGTTGTAATATAGTACATTATTATTTAATATCTTATAAATAAATACATTTTACAATGTACGTTTAAATCTCCATATTCGTGCCATGTCTCCCGGCTGTAAGTCTGTCTATGGATTCTGCTCCTACAGCCTCAGCACGAAGTCATCATTCATACAAGGAGATATCATCGTCGCTTGGCGTGGCCACGGTTTTCTGCTTGTTAACAATAAAAATCTTATCCGCCGCTTATACAAAATGTATAACAGGCAAACGTTCCTTAGTGTTGCTTTTAAATGATAAAAAAAACATTAAAAATAAGTAAAATGAACTCCGGACGTCACGAACACCGTTTATATCTTTTAAGTAAGTATGTAGTTATAGTCTCTTTGTATTCTGTTTATAGACTATAAAGCTTAAATTTAATGATAATAATGTGTAATTTAACTTCCTTAATATATTTATTGTTACTTGACGCCTGTTTTTACCCTAAGGTGTGGGTGGATCTCAACCTATTGCCATAATTAAGGTAGAATTTTGTCATTCATCGATATATTTTATCAGACGTAGAACGTAACATATCATAACTTCACGCTTTTTTCTACCCGAAAGTGGAGGCAGCGGCTGTTAAGCTCGTCTCTCCGTCATGTTTACGTCCCAAATGGAAAAGGTGGTGAACCTATTGCCATACCGGGCACAAAGTTTTTAGTCATCGATATTTATCACACATAAGTTCCAAAAATAATTTTCATCGGTGTGAGCCGGAATTCCAACTCAACACTTGTTGATCCTGATGTCAAGTCCTCGAAACTTTCATTTTAAATATTTAGATATTTATTGCAAAAAATTGAGTATTTGCATATCAAATACTCGTCGTAGGTAATACAAGCACAGATTTCGATGTAATGCATAATGCAGTATACTAATGCAACTGGTAATTAGACGCCCTAAGGGTCATTATTGATTGGCAATTTGTGCTCGGAGCCGTTTCCTCTATATTGGATTGGTTAATCACATTACCCGTAACTGTTCTACCCAAAGACTATTAGGTAATTTAATTATAGGATTACAGAGGACTTATGGGTCTTAAATAATTTGACCGCTTACTTCCGATTTTATTGTGTGTATTTTTTACTTAACCACTTTTGACTAATTTTGTACAGATTAGTAATACTAATATGTAATGCCCCAATTATCTTCATTACATTTAATTATTTATCCGTAATATTAGTAGTTCAAATGATAAACTTGCAATAATGGCCCAAATTAATGGCCCACCTTGAATGTAAAACAGAGGTTGCAGGGGAAATTAAGAAATATATGAAATAATGAAAAAGAGAATATTAATGTATGGTGCCTTTGTCAAAACTTTTGCATAAATTATTTATTATAGTATAAGGTATACAGACTGGGGCCGATCATCAAGTTTGTAAGGTCGTGGTAGTTAAGTTGTATATTCACGTAATAAAAATATTGCAAGTGTCCAAATGAGCAAAGCTTAAAACCAAAAGACAAAAGAAAGGAATGAACAATATAGTTTGAATTTGTTTATTAATAGATTATGCCATCAATATTAAACATTTTCAAAAATATATTTATTATATATTTTTTTAAAAGCTAGTTGAGTTGTTGTCTTACGCATTTCAAATATTAGGGATCTAATAAGAAACGTGGGCATCACTTTTTGTCCATCACTTGAAAGCAGAGCTAAGTTAATCTCGCAGGACGCGTACAATTATTTTAATCTTATTAAAATCATGTTTTGAACTGTGTTAACTTATTATGGATATTACTAACAACAAAAATTTTAATAAAAAAAATTAAAACCTAAAGTGTATGTATAAACTGTTAAATGGGATTGCAAAGTAACTTTTAAATATTGGATAGTTACTTTGAGACTCACATACATGATTTTTTCAAATCTAAAGTAAGCAAAAAATAACATTACCTTAGAACAAAGTTGAGGCATCAAACAACCTCATTTTAGTACAATGCAGAAATTTGCAACTAAGCCAATGAAGCTGATCTCTAAGAAAACAATAAAAAAAAAGAAATATTGTGAATCAATAATTCAATAAACAACCTATAACATATTCTACTACCTATCATTTTTATAGATCATCGTATCATCAAAAATAATTTAGACGTGGAGAGAGAAAAATAACCTTAAGTTGTTCAACGAAATAATTAAACTGTCAGAAATTATGTGATTTAAAAGGTTATGTTAACGATTGTGATGCCGGAGCTATCTAATTATTTGGAAAATTTATGATGACAGGCTAATTAATACGCGGTATTCAAATATTGATTTTATTGCCCAGTTCAATTTTAGTTGATGACCACCCCCCAAAAAAATATTATGTTTTATGAACACGAAATTAGATGTGAAGGATAGAATTTGTGAAACTAATTTCTAAAAAAACAAAACCACGTCATCGCGTCCATTATTAGTTAGTTAGGATACTGTAATTACTTTTGATAATGATCATATGGTCTCTGCAGAAAACTGTTAGTGTTCATTGATTGTTAAGAATATACTTATTATGTCAAAATTACAGTAATTATAGTAAATTTGTATTAAAAAAATGATTTAATTTCGTGCAATTTATGATTGTTTCCGTTTCACCAATATTACAGTTAATTAGATACACCTAATTTATATGACAGTAAAATTACATTCTAAATAATGATAATTGAATAAATACACATATATAAAAACTAATGAGCATAAATAATTTAATTAATAAGATTTTGTAATTAAAATATATATTTGTGGAAACATTATGGGTGTGTACCCATGGTGTTGAATCCGAAACTTCTACTTAGAAAGCGGATTTGTTAACCACAGCACCATCAAGAAGAAAAAATATTAAAGGCAAAGTAAGTTAAGTAAAAAAAAGAAAAAGAAAAGAAAAAACATAAATAGTTGAGTGCGAAGTGTATATCCTCACAAAACTGACGTCCGAATGCCGTCTAAAGATAAAACAGTAATAATAATCGGACACGTCGCTTGTTAGACAAACATGAAAAGATCTCCTCTGATATCACGGAACAATGTCAGTGTGTGGGTGAACTCTGAGCACCCTGATCCAAAAACTTGTAGGAGTTTTTAAGTCGGCCACACAAAAAGACGTGACTAATATACTCCTGCGTCCTGAGAGACGAAATATTATACTCAAAAAAGTTTAAGATTTGTGTAATAATAATATTTTTAGACACAATACACACAGCGCCCTCTAGTTTTAAATTGAGAAACTATTTGGTTGTGTTAAAGCTACTACATAACCAGTACCAGTACCATATTAAATATGTACTTTTTTGTAAATACATACTTATAACAATTGAAAAGCACCTAGACGCCATGTATAGGTCTATTCCTTGTAAATACATATTCGGATAGGAGTCAAACCTGCCGACCTCTACTCAATAGTGGCTTGTTATACCAATGCACCACAACCATTTCATTATTTCAAAATAACCATAATCATTTGGCTTATGTATTATTTTCAATTTTTAGAAATAATGAAAACTTGAGGCAAAATATTTAATTAAACTAGCTGACCCAGCAAACGTTGTCTTGCCGAAAAATAAAATTTAAAAAATAGGGGTTGATCGTAGGGGGTTGAAAATTTAGGGTTGCATGTATTTTTGTATCCCGTTTTATAAAAAAAATAAGAAACAAATATGTCGAAAAATTAAATTAAATTTAGGGGGATGAAAAATAGATGTTGTCCTATTCTCAGACCTACCCGACACGCACATAAAATTTCATGAGAATCGGTCAAGCCGTTTCGGAGGAGTTCAATTACGCACATCTAGACTCGAGAATTTTATATATTAGATAAAAGAATGTAGTAACAAAAAAAGTGTCGATCAGCTATTCTACGATGTAATCCTTAGCATTTATTATCCTTATGTGTAGTTCGGGTTTGTTTTTAAATTTAAAGGGTTAATATCTTGCATGATCAAATGGATCACTAATGATAATCCAGATGTTATTTGTAAGGATTACATCAATTTCAAAACTAATAGAGAAAAGGGCTTGCTATCGAATCCATGAAACCCCTTTAATGTTACGTACGACGACAGGAGGGTAATACTTACTGCCTAAAATCTTCGTCTATTTAAAATTTATCAAGATTAAAACTTGTAAGTAAATTCTTCATTCCAATCAACTCTGGTTGCTACTAGGAAAAATATTTGAACAACGAAATAGATAATTTTGTTAAGCGTCGGCACACCTTGTTCGAATAACATGTGATTTTATTACTGACTATTACTTGGTGGGTCACAGTAACTATATTACTAAACTCGAACTGAGCCTTTTCACCCTTACTTAGCTTAATGTTTTTGTATCTAATACAAGAAACAAAATAAATGCAGGGAAAACGGATTATATTAACTTATGAAGATTCTATTAGGTATGGCTACATACGAATTTGTAGAAAACTTAATAAAAGAACACTAATAAAATAAGTTTTAATCAATAAAGAAATATAATTAATCAAGAACTAATGTATACAATGACTGCTAAATTAAATGTGTTATAAGTAAATTAAAAAATATATACCGTTTTTACTAAACAGGTAATAATAAAATTTTAATAACTCTTAAACATTTTTAAATAATATTCAGAACTGTATGTGTATTTAATCTATGATAACTTTGCAACTATAAGGCAGGGATTAACAATAAGTCGATTTATGTAACTGTTTTTAGGTAAAATTAGCAACTTGATGGTTTGCAGCATTTCGTAGTTAAAATAAAATCTTATATAGTATCTGCACTTGATTTTGAAATCGATACTGTACTGGAACAATCTTAATGACTCTTTAGTATATATTTGACAAAATTCAGAAAATAGAAAGGAGTTTGTCCGAATTAATAAAATTCTTATAAGATGTGACTTTATCACACAATAAGGTATTTCAACAAGATACAGTACCTCATTATTCAGATCATATTATTAAAATTTTATTAATATTAATCCATAAAATTAGTTTGATTGCGCCCGCAATAGCAACAACCCCGAATTTCTGATGAATGGTCCTTGAACCAAAGTAATTGATGGATATACCGCAAACTAAAACGTAGACATTGGTAGGTAGATTAATGACCAACAGATAGCTAGGTCGAAACATCAGATAATGTATCTGGTCACTAAGCTATTAATTCACTGTGGTTACTTAGCTTGATCAATACCAATTTGTTTTTAGTTTAGCAATTTACGTAAGAACCACGTTGAACTCGGTGTGTTATAATTGAGTTAGCGTAGATGGAGACCCATTCTATGTATAGACCTATTAGAACTTTACCGACCAAATGCAGAATAAAAAAGCGATTAATTAGTATAAAAATAAAAGAATATGTATGTATGTAAGTATAACGAGACTATGTACTCTGCCTGCATGCTGCATGCCTGCTCTGACTCTGATGCATTGATCAGATTCAGTCTAGCAACTGATGAATGATTGAATATATACGCATCATTAACAAGAGCTAAAAATACAAATATACAGAAACATGTGCAAAGGTCTGATGCAAAATTGACTAAGTAGATATACCATGTAAAAGCGGATTGATGTTTATTTAGAGGCCGGGCACGAAACACTTTCAATGACCTAATTGCACGTGCCCTTGCAGAAAATAGTGTTAGGAGCATTAAAAACTAACAAGCAAGTTTGATCAGAGTTTTATAAGTTGAAGAAACGCATCAGCTCTAGTAAAAATACTTCCATATGGCGAATCTTGTTCTCTCTGTTTGTATGAACTTTTGAACTTTTTTGATAAATCAATAAATATATGGTTATATAAGACAATTAACCGTTAACATGTCCTGTAATGGTCTTGTATATAGGTACATACCATGTCCCTGTTAAAGCAGATACTAGTATTTACGATCCTGTCTCGATGCATATACGCAGATGCCACACATGTTCTGCCTTAATTCGAATAGATGATGAACAGGGTTGTCTCTCAAAGGATGTATTTTGATTTTATTAGGCTTGAATATTCCATAAATGGCAATGTGATGGAATTAATATTAATCTATTTAAATGTTGAGTGTTTTTATAAATCTATTATCTGATAATTAATAAATATGAAATAAGTCGTTATATATGGCCTAAAATGTTGAAAGACAATCCAATAATTATTTAGAATAGTACGTTATTTTCAACGTTTAATATTTCTTAATAAATAAATATATGCTCTTGTCTTAATTATTTTCCAAATAACTTTGTATCGTGTTACGTAAGATAGATAAGCCATTTTTCGAAATTTTCGTATAATGATGGCTAAAAATACATTTTTTCTATACTTATCTATGCTTCTTTTTCGTTATCTTTGCATCTGTATATAAATGTCGAATGATTTCAGATATAATATGGCTGATTGCCAACTATGGCAGACTAATAAATTTGCATAAATCTTTACTATGTAAATGGATAGCAAATGAAGGAATAGTTAAAAAATGTGATGAAAAAAAAGATAGTTTCACTTTTATTGTGATAGTACCTAACACTGAATGCAGCTGTTCGTTCGCGTGATAAATCCTAAGGTTTCTTTCTGTATTTATTGTGATTGTTCAGCGCCTAATGCCTAGAGGCACGCAAAAAAACTAAAGCATTTGAACAAATATATTGTTTGTTCTTTTGTGGGGCTTTTTCTGAAATTTACATCTCGATTTTCGATTAAAATGTCTCGGTGGTCCAGTGGTTGAGCGCTTCTGAATCAAGAAGTGGCGGTTTTGAATCCTGACTTACACTAATGACTTTTCGAAATTGTTTTCGGAAGTTATGTGTGATAAATATCGATGACTGAATATTTTATGCCCGGTATGGCAATAGGTTCGCCACCTATTCCTTTTGGGACGAAAACATTACGGCGAGGCGAGGCTTAACAGCCGCTGCCTAGAACTTCGGGTAGAAAAAGCGTAAAGTTATCATCATCTCGATTAATAATTATCTGAATTTAATCAAAGTCCAAATAATTTAATTATAAAATCTGATTCAATTACTAGTAATTAAGATGTTCTATTTTTAAATCATATATTTTTTTCAACAGCCATTTTTATCTTTTATATTTATCATCTGGACAGTAGTCCAGATGATAAATTTGACTAAAGTTTGACTAATAAATATGCATATATAATACAAAGAGAATTTACCTTCAATATTATAAATAGAACGGCATTGACTTTCTAATGTGATTTATCATTACAATAGGACAGACACCGCGCTGAGAACATTGTCCGAACGCTGTTATTTGTACAGTCTCGTGATTCATAATCTTGGTGGTCAACGTATTTTTCATCTGCTCACTTGCGTTTATAAGATGCATTGATAAAACCCACCTTCTCTTCTTTAATAGCCGCTGCTTACACCTTCGGGTAAGAAATGACGTAAAGTTATTTTTCTCTTGTTTAAAACTTGGCGGGACTCGTATGATTCAAACATTGTTTAATTTGCACATGACGTATACAAATATAAACTGCTAACTAATGGCCAAAGTAGTATTTAGCCTTATTTTGGCCTTATTTAGCTTTAGCTTTTATTAGTACTTAGCCTTCCTTGACTAACAAAGAATTAAAAAAAGATGTGACTGGTTTTGAAGAGTACTCTGCTTTAAACTATTATTATGGAAATTCATTCATAGCTACTGAAGTGGTATAGGATAGATTGGTAAAATAGATAACAGGATACATTTGAAATTTCCACTCCCTGGTATCGTATAATGGCTGAGGGAATTAGTGTTCTTCACGGTGTAGGGGCAAAAGGGCAGGCGTATCACCTGATGGTAGGCAACTAACGCTACGCATGGACACCTGCAACACAGATTGGGCGTCCGGATACCTGTCTCACCGCGCATGAGGAACTTTACGTCGATGTTCTGAGAGGTCGAGGTACATAACCAGTCCAACCGGCCCATTCCCACAGCGAACTGCATGGTTATACCAGTGTCAGAGTCTTTCTACTTTTTATTTATTTGTGGCAATAGATTGTTTAACAACCCTAACGTTAAAATTCAAATAATACAGGCTAACAAGCGCGGAGCAGTCCATTGGAGATATTGATATAAATTGATTACGAGTTGCGACATTCATTAATATACTCTGACGCATATAACTTATCTAGTGCTTTCATTACTAGTATATTATAGTTAGTTACAGATGAATTGTACATAATGTACAGTATTAATTGATTTATGTTTGAAGTGCAACAAGAGTATATTTGAAGATTATGAAAATTCTAAATAATAACTAAATAATGTTTCGGACACAAAACCCACACGCTATCTAGTTTTCTAACCTGAGCAACTAAATGTTGAACAAATGATTCTGGATATCGTAAAAACTAGACAAAGAATTATCTGGATTTTATATTTATACACAATTTTATTTTGTAAATATATCTACTTATCCATAGAAAAAAAAACTCACAAGCCAAGCACGTACTGACTTCTACTTAACTGTTGGTTGTTTTACCAATGCACTATAAGGCTTCTCATTAAATTTATAAACTAGTAAATTCAATTTCTATTCGAATTCATTGCGGTTTCAAATGAAACACAGACATAAAATACACAATCTTTTATTTCTGCCTAACCCGAAAGAAACTAAGCGTGAAATTAAGTAAGTATTAGCATATTTTTATTTAGTGGCAGTGTTTCGTTATTTTCCGTACGGATATGGAAGTAAAATATCGGTTGGTCGGTGTTCGCTTTGCGCGCACTGTTTTAAAATAGTTAAGTAGTAATTTTCTATCGATTGCATAACACTTTGCATTATGTGGGGGTGAATTGATGACTGTCTTTTTTACCTCATATATTTTAATATTCTGCAAAGGCTTCCTTCATAAGGGGATTTATTAAATATGCTAAACCAGAATGGCTTGTCCGACATGTCTGCATATAATATTATTTCACCTATTTACGCACTCAAAGTAATATTTAAATCACATTCCATGAGCTTAAAGTTAAGAAAATAGCATATAAAAGCCAACATTATAAATAATAATACATCCAAAAATAATATGTGACTTAAAACCTATATATGTGCCAGATTTAGGCAGATTTGTTAGTTTTCTTTCTTTCGTCAGTCCACAAGTATGGAACCACAGTTGTATGGAAAAGTATATCAAGGTAACAAACATCTGTCGAAAATTGTTATTCTAATAACCGTATCTATCTGTCTATCTATCCATTGGAGGGCAAACGAGCAAGCGTGTCATCAGCGTGATGGTAAGCAACCTGCGCCGCCCATGGACTCCTGCAACACATATGTCCGAATACTGAACTGCCACTCAAATATATAAGCGGCACTTATGCGTTTATGTAGCTGTCACGTTAGACAGAATACGTGAAATTTGAGCAGTAAGTAGCACTTTATTGATTGTCAGATTTGAGTGGCGGTTCAGTATTCGGGCGATATAGTGTTAAAGTTGCATTGCCGACCCTTTAAGGAGTACGATAGGATAGGTTGGCGAAGGGGGGTGGGCCTCCGGGCACCACTTTCACCGAACGAAACGCGGCATGAGCAACTTTACGTCGATCTTCTGAGAGGTTGTGGTATTTCACCGGCCGAGCCACCCCATTCATGCAGTAAAGTGCTTAGCTCTACCACTGTTAAATGCCAAGTGACTTAAATTATGTGGTTTTCAGTTAAATAAAAATTATCTACGTCTTGTTTTTTTAGCCATGATTTAAAAAGGGACATTCTACCAAACAAAATGTAGTTATGATATTATATTATAAAATGTTATTATAAAATGTTATTTTTATTGCATATTATAAGTATAGGAGTAATCTTTTAGATTAAAATTACCGATTTAGCAATAAAAATATTTATCCTCGTAACCTTTCGATTAGTTTTATTTGCGAATAATAAATTATATTATTTCTCATAGCTATCGCGATCCAAGTCTATATTAAAGCCATAATAAAAGTTAATTAGTTCTGCCCAATCTATAAATATAGAACTGATAAATCAGTTGATGACCCCGATTTGTATCAATCAAATCGAAACGCTCAAACTCCAATTTGGACTTGTGTCAAACGATGATTGGTTGCAACACTGTCCACATGTAATTGGCTGAATGAGTTCTGCTCGCGTGCCATTGCACTTCACTTGAAACAATAAGATTTGTTGGATATGGTATTAATGAACAATTATTTCTTTGTTTAGTATTCTCGGTGGTCCAGTGGACTTACTTACTTAATAAAAAAAGCCCCTAAAGGGGTAATTAAAAATATCATACAACTATAATTGAAGCAAATATGTCATCACAGATATTTTGTGTCATTATTACGTTAGATATTGCCTCATATCTCTGAAATAAGGCCTCGGTGGTTTAGTGGTCGAGCACCCCGCTTTTGAATCAAGAGGTCACAGATTCGAACTTTGTGCCCGATAAGGCAATAGGTTCGCCACCTAAGGTATACGTAAACATAACCTATTCCATTTTGGGACGTAAAACATAACGGCGAGACGAGGCTTAACAACCGCTGCCTGTATCTTCGGGTAGAAAAGGCGTGAAGTTATTTTATGTTTTGTTTGTTGTATTGTCTCTTCATATATAAGAGGTAATATGAGGAAAACTTCTCAAAGAAATATCCACTGCCAATCTCTACTTATTGGTAAAAAATATTGATTATCAAACCAAGGCGCTGACGTATACGAATAAAGAGTAACTAGTATAAAATATAATACTGAAGTACCCTATTGTGTGAGATGAATACATGAATTGATTCATTGCAATAAAGAAATAGAAATCACATACATTGCGTCATAATATCATAGTTATAACAAATTTATAATAGACTAACTGACCCAGTGAACTTTGCTCCACATCAAAAGTATTTTTTACAGCGTTTACAATTAAAGTGCTAAATCTCAAAAATTATCACTTGTTACTTACATACTACATTAAACATTAATTATAGATAACAACCACCACGTCCACCTTCATCTATTAAAAAAAAAACTGCATCAAAATCCGTTGTGCAGTTTCAAAGATCTAAGCATATGAGGAACGGGAAGCGACTTTGTTTTAATAATGTAAAGAGTTATATAATGTGTGGTATAAACAATTTAAATAATATAATTATTTATTAGTCATATTTTTAGTAAACGAATACCTTACAGTCTCAGTGGTCCAGTGGTCAAACACCCCGCTTCTGAATCCAGAGATCGTGGGTTCGAATCCTCACATTGGCTCACACCAATGACTTTTCGAAATTATTTCGTAAGTTGTGTGTGAATGTGATAAATATCGATGACTAAAAACTATGTGCCCGGTATGGCACAAAAAGTAAGTAAGTTAATAATAAGTTAATAAGTAATAATAATAAGTTAATAATAAGTTAATATAGTTAATAAGTTCGCCACCTATTATTCCATTTGGGTCATTAACATAACGGCGAGACGAGGCTTAACAGCCGCTGCCTATTTCTACCCGAAGAATAGGCGTGAAGTTATGTCATGTGATTTTCAGCAAACGATGTTAAAAATATTATCATAATACAAATGCTAATAAAAATAAGAAAACATCACGAATTGAGAATATATATTTCTCTTCAAAATCGATACAGAAATATAAACCGTATCTACTTATATCATTAATTGCGAATGCTGTTTGCATTTCATTTCATAGCTTTGAACTCGTATATATATATAAGGCATTAGTTCAAACACTCGGACTAATAAATTATTCAAAAACATTTCATTCCTTTAAAATATCAAAAGAGTATCTTTTCAACGCTTCCTGCCTCATGCGCTATAAGCGCATCTATAACACTGTGCTATGATCACACCATTTTATTTCCATGAACGCTATAATCATAAACTTTTTATTGCTATTCATTCGAAGCAAACACTTACGATACGGATAAAAAAGTTGGTTCGTTACATCTCTCGAGAGGTTACAAGTACAACAGCTCCATGTCAGTTTTGATCGGGCGTTCAAGAATGATTTATGGGCCCAAGACATAAATTGTAAGGTCATGTTCAACATTCGTCAAATGGACAGCTAGTAAAACTTGCTATTCGTCATAACCTTCAATATAACTATTGACAGCACACATTTTTTTTTCATCCGTGTTATTAAATGTGTTTGTTTAAACTACTCGTAGTAGACATGCCCGTTATTGTTTGAACTAACACAATAAGTTGCTTGATTTATCAAAATGAGTTTTATTTCAATGCATGTGTTTCTTATATATTTATTTATTTCTTAGATTTTCGCGAATCACATTCTTAACATTGAAACAACTTTTTATGGATTATATCGCGTTTATTTAGAACTTGTTTTCTATTTATATCCTGCCGTTTCGAACTCTTTACAGTTTGATGTGGGTTACCAATAGTAAAAATAATATTTTTAACTTCAACTTTTTGATTTTTATTTCCAAAATGTGGGGTGGTTCAATGTTATGTGTTTATTATAATTTAGGTAAAGATATTTAAGGTGTATTTCACTCCTATATAGAAAATTTAATTTCAAGTAATGATGTAATATTATTTCTCGTTAGATATTAGTTTTCAATTCCAATTACATTTTCAAGCACTCTTGTCATCATCAACTTTTTCTAATCTGAGTTAGTCTAGAATCTCTTCTAGCCTCCAAGCATGTGATATAACTGCTTTTTATATCTACTTAGGAGCAAGTTTATTATTTGTTTATTATATTTACACTGTAAAATAAGGAAAAGTATTATATCCTAAACCATAAGGTTGCTGTTATCAATGTGTGGCATTTTGACTAATCTTTGGAATGCCACAAAAATGTCCTAACGTATAAATTGTAATGAGCCATTCCTGACCGGACGCAATACTCACAGATATATTTACCGATAACGTTGCATTTGGTTCGAAAGAGGAAGCAGATGCTCCTGTTATATCGTTCGTTTGTAATTCATTATCGTACACATTCAAAACCCTTTATGGTTTTGTTTAATTGGTTTTTATTCTAAGAATTTGGACAGATACAAAACGCCGATATAACAATATATATCTCAGATCAACAGAAGCTTGTTAATTATCAGTACGAGATGCCATATCTTACTTCATTGTCATATTATAATTCTTTGAGGAAATGAGCAGCGACATACTAATTTTAAATTGTATGTTTCAAGCGAAGATTTATTTTAAGAAGACGCGATCTAATTACCGACAAGCCGAGAACAATGATGTGTAATTTGAATATTTATGAGAATGCACATGCATCTTCGAGTTTTGATATACTTGTACATGGACTGTTTGTTTATCTCCAAAGAAAATTGACTATGTGCAATGAATTATTTATTGTGAGCAACCGGCATTGACGTCGGTCATGTTTTAATATAAATCGATCTCTACCATATTGTATGCAAAATTTCATTGAATACGGTGCAAGGTAGGATCATTATTCCATTACTGTTGCGATATTCATCACTTATGTGCTTGTGGCTGCAGCATTTTAAACAAATCATCTATAAGCGTTGTTTCTACCTGCCTCTACTTATCTGATGTTTTAACGTATCGTTGCATGGAATAGATTATTTTTTAAATCGACTTTGTGACAACTTTGAAGTATTATCATTCAAGCTTTCGGTTAAAATTGTGAGTAGCATTTTACAATATTTCCAAATGAAATATAAGGTCATTTTTGTGAAATGGTGAATCTATGACAAGCATTGAACCATTCTAAATATACAATTATTTATATATAAAAATTTATCTAAAAACACGACTAAAAAAAATTATAGGCTACATCAAAATTGGTAGTTTATATTTTTTTTTCAAATTGTTGATAATAATGATTGAAATTCATATCTCATTATTTAAATTAAAAAAAAAACCATCTTAACCATTCATATACTCGTATATATTTGATTTGTTTTTAAAGATTGAACGACCGAATTAGCGATCGTTAACGTAACGGCCGTCCTAGATACAGCTATTACAATAAATTTCTTAATTGCTCCTTGTTGTTGGATTGTAGACATTCTTGGCTGCTGATGTAGAAGTGATCTCACTTTAAACACTTAAACAGTCACTTGTCCTGTATTTTTATTAATTAATGTTTATAGTAGTGATTGTTTTATAACACCATTAAACAATCCCAAAAGCTATTTACAAAATTTTAAAGGTTGTGTTTGATTATACCCAAACAACTAAGTACTATTTGTTAGTCTTTCTTTATTTTGTTCGGTAAGCTCATTTGAGTATTTCTCATACATGTATAGCAATCAGAAAATAAAAAGTACTAACTAGTAATATTCATACAATCATTTCTTTGTGACCAGCACTAGATTGAAATGATCAAGTTTTTTCCTAGGATTTGTACCTATATCTAACGACTATAAAGCATATGATACCGGATGGGCAAACAGCCGTGATGGAATAAAAACTTCATGTTTGTGTAGCAATCAATCATACAAAGCCTGCGCCAAGCCTCCCAGCTCACAATGCTAACTTTTTGAAACGACTCTGCTATTATTTAATATTGATTTTCGATGTCTATTTTTATTGGTTTTCCAAACTATCCAATGTTTATATGAGATATGCGTTGTACGTCCGTAAACGTATGATTTGAAACAACAGATTGGATTTTTATTCAATACATGATTCATTTTCAAATTAAACGTATGTGAAAAATTATCCAAATTATTCATAATAATTATTCAACAAACTATATCTATCACTATCATTAATCCTCTCGCGTATTTATTCTGAGTCTTTACAATTTAAATTTCAACTAATACATAATAATTGGAAATTATCTCCTATGATATTGACATTGTGTAGTAGCCATACTTCAATGATATGATCTCACAATAGAGACTTGTTTTAAATTTAACGATGAAGGCAGCCCAATCCGACGAGGCATCAGTTAACTGATTAAATATAACAAAAAGCCCACACTCAATCAAGACAAATCTGGCGAGGTGTTAAGCTAACACTATCAATCATTTAATAAGTTATTATTCTCATCGGCGCCCACTGGGATCCATTGAGTGGAACACTGATGAGGTTTACCAGTTAAAAATAATAATAACTCATCAAAAGAATTTACATTACCATCTGGACTGAAGTGAGCACTTTTTTGATATTATAATTAGACAACGAATGTGAAAATTATTTAAGAAATATACATATTAGTAAATCCCTTATCTGGTATCTGACTGGTATCTAGTATCGTGGGGGGTCGCGCGGCTCCCATTACAAAATAGCTTCTAGAATCAAAATGTGGCCAATTTTAGATTATTTTTATATAAAAATAAATAAATAACATCCTTGTTTTATTGATATGATCATTTTTATTTATGTTATTCTTTTTAATTAATTACTACAAGAGATTTTTTCTTATATTACACGAATAAAGAAATAAACTGTTATTTTGATATTCTTAAGGTAAAATGTATAAGTTTTCTTGTTTATAATACAATAATCTTTTTATATGAAAGAGAATAATCTTCTAATCAGCGTTTTAAAAAAGATCAACAGTAATATAATCGAGAGAACTTAGGAACATTACAGATGCACTGATGGCAATTAGCTCATAGGGTATTTGTGATACTATGCGACTTAAAAAAAAAAAATTATATCGTTAGTGCCTTTGGTGTAGCTGATATCTTCTTCTGGATAGCCACTAAATGCAGCCACTAAAATACTAAAAAAATATTATATGATGAGCCTCGTGGCGCTTTGGTAAAACTACCCGCTGCAGCAATGAGGTCGGGGGTTCGATTCCCACCCGAGCACAAATATTTGTGACAAACATGATTATTTTTGGGGCGTCTGGGTGTTTTTCTATGTATTATAAGTATGTGTTTACAAAATAAAATAATATATGTATTAATATCCGTTATCTAGTATCCATAACACAAGCACTTAGTTACTTAGCTTGAAGCTAGATGGCGCCGTATGTATTGTGTCCAAGATAATATAATATTATTACGTATATATTTACATATTAATAAACAATTCTAAATAATATTTATCAATATATGTTTAAGTAATGTACATTATTTATCAATATAACAATCAAATGTATAAGTAATGAATTTGAATTATATGTAATGGATATGAAATGTATTTTGAAATGTTTACCATGGAATGACCGTCTCTTGACACACAGGTAGCCCTAGTTCAAGAGCCGGGATATCAATTAATTTATATTAGTATGAATTTTGTTAATAAAAAAGTCTCGGTGGCGCAGTGGGCGAGCGCACGGCCTCTGATCCAGAGGTCCGGGGTTCGATTCCAGACACTGGCTCACACCAATGACTTTTCGAAATTGTTTTCGGAAGTTATGTGTGATAAATATCGATGGCAATAGGTTCGCCACCTATTCCATTTGGGACGTAAACATAACGGCGAGACGAGGCTTAACAGCCGCTGCCTACACCTTCGGGTAACAAAAGGCGTGAAGTTATGTTATGTTATGTTATGTTAATATTTACTGAATTAATAAATTATTATTATATTGTATGTTTAGATTGTATTTTGTGCATTAAATATGTATATTAAGTACATTGTGTTGTATATCGCGGATATATACGTGTAATTATTAAAAAAACTGCCCATGCAATAAATATATATAAATATATATATATACCTACTATTTATAATAAACAGATACACGAACATTAACATCGAAAATCTAGGCTGTGAGGCATGTAGATGAAAATAATGTACTTGGACTCAGGGACTATCACAATTACTTTAGTTTGTATTGTAATTCCTTCCTTTTTCAGTCTGACATCTAATAAATTATAGAACCAGATCATTCCGAGGCCAAATTGCACCCAAAATAGATATTATAATATCAATACTGGAGTAGAATGAATGGTGTGTAAGTACCCACTACGTTATTCAAACTTGGATTGAAGCCAAAATTGTAATAAAGAAGATCTCGTTAAATATTCTTCTGTGGTATAAAAATTATATTGTTGACAAGCTTTTTAAATTAAGACGTGTTATTTTTTATTACCGTGACACGATTCGAATGTGACAGTATGTTATAAAACGAATGGTATTTATATGAAAACATATTGTCATTATGAATCTTAATATAGTCGTTATACTCGTATGTTGCCCGAAATAAATATTTGTTAGTAACCTTTATAAAATACTGGGCTCTAAAATTAAAGAACTCTAAGCCGCCTACAACACTACAGAAATATACAAGTGCGGTAATTTGTTTTTGTAGTTTCACACTTTTTACGCATAGGCTGTATGTAGGCAATGACTATAACACTCAAATCTGACAATCAATAAAGTGCTACTTACTGCTCAAATTTCACGTATTCTGTCTAATGTGACAGCTACTTAAACGCGTGAGTAGCGCTTATATATTTGAGTGGCGGTTCAGTATTCGGGCTTTAGACTCTCGGAATTTTTGTGTCATTATTGCTATTCGTTGAGTACAAAAATTATCTCTCATCAATATTTATTACACTTATCTTCCGAAAAGTAATTTTCGGGAGTCGAAGGAGTCGAATCTGAGACTTCTAGACTCAGAAATGAGTAGGCTGATTGCCAAGCAATCTGTGTTAAGCATCAACTGCTTCATATATATTTATCATATATATTATCCTGAATACGATATACATACATATATAATAAGTGAAGTAATGTAGCTAAGTAGGAAAATAATTAAAAAGTTCCAGCAGAAGTAAAGTGAGGCAGTTGATAGCAAAAAGTTTGAACATAAAATCCTTTGCCTTTTGTTATTACACATCCTACAGATGGGAAAAATGTGTTCCGATAATGCGTTTCGGAATTTCTTTTGCGGAAAAATAAAATGGGAGTGTAAAATATTTACTTGAGTACTTTCTCCTGTATGCAAGTAAGTATTAGAGTACTAGGTGCTTCGAGAATTTTTCGATATTTATTAGACAATAAATACGTACAGCAGCCCGAAGCTTGTTTTATTATTTATTGATAGATAATTTTAAATAGCTTATAGTAATACCAAACTATTTAACTGGCCCTTGATGAATAGACACATCATCTTCCTGTCCTGTTACCATTTTTTTGGGGCGGCACAACAGCTTTTTCTTCTCCTATTATTTACTTCATCCACACTAACTAGGGCTTTTTGAATAATATTGTCGTTCACACAATCCATTCATATTATCTTAGTTCTTTCTTTTGTCTTGATTTCTTAATAGAAATCTGATTGTACGGTGTATGTTCTGAGATAAAATATGTTTAGATATTTTTTTTATATTGTAGTAGTAGACACCTGTAGTGGATACCTTTATTATATTTGTTTCTAAGATTTTCGCGAATCTCACTCATTGATTAAAACAACTTTTAGGATTGTATCGCGTTTATTCATTATTTATTTATATTTATTTCCCGACGTTTCGAACTCTTTACAGAGATCATTTTCACGAGTATGAACAAAAATTTTTGTTCATACTCGTGAACTCTTTACAGAGATCATTTTCACGAGTATGAACAAAAATTTTTGTTCATACTCGTGAAAATGATCTCTGTAAAGAGTTCGAAACGTCGGGAAATAAATATAAATAAATAATGAATAAACGCGATACAATCCTAAAAGTTGTTTTAATCAATACCTTTATTATAACAATTTTCATTTAGTTTGGACGTTGAGCAGGCTTGATTCCGAAGCAGGGTGCAGGGTTCGAAATCAAGAAGTCTTGGGTTCTTGGTCTTCGGTGTTAGATCTTACATATTCTGGCAGAAAAAGGCGTCAAGTTATATATATAGACACTATGAACTTATTTATGCAAAAGAACTATAATATGACACATGTAATATTATCAATCGTTGTAAAAATAACACTTAAAAAAGTTAACGTTGAGTTAATAAAATTTGTATTTAACGAAATACAAATTTTATTACACCAATTTTTATATAATCACAATCATAACTTGATACAAAACTCAATTAATTTACCGCAAAATAATAATTGCACAATACAGAGCATACCTACTGTCTAAACAATATGGCGGAGATTGCATCCCTGATGACATCAGATTAAACATTGCGAGCATTTTTTCGCGTCTCATTATGGACGTCTGGCTTATTGCGTTTTTTTTTTAATTTTCTGAAGTAAAAAATTTTGTTGTTTACGCTATAGTTTTATTTATGTTGGATGAGACATTAGTTATTAATTAAGTTCCATACCGATGTTTTTTTAAATCTATCGATTTTTCTAAAATCAACCGAAAGTATTGAATTTTCGTACTAAGACTCGAGTTTCTATAGACATATTTGAGATAACCTTTTCTCTAAAATAAATGTAATTAAACACATAACAGTATCAATATTGTCACTTTATCTTGTATTGTAATATCTCTTAAATAAATCATGGTAATACAGTTCTTCATCATTCGAAGGCCAGTTTATAAATTTATGACAGTCTTCATTTTTTAAAAATATCCCGACTTTTCAAAAGAGAGAAGGTAACCATAAAAACTGCAATTAAAGCTCACTTTAGCTTGTCCCCAGTTTTTATTTTATTCTTGAGGGTCTGTTGCCAGTCTGTGTCAATATTTACCCTCGCATATTTTGTTTAAACTGCGCCGGAACAATGGGAGTGTATAAATACTACGATATTTTCTGTACTCGGAATATTTCTAATTATTCTCGCAGATTAAAAAACAAACTTGCAAACATTGTTTGATACTTTTGAATAAATTTAAACAAAGAACTTTTATAACATTAATAACAGACGCAAGCCATAATTTGATTATCATATCAAAATATTTATGTTTGTTATGTGTGTGATAGGTTTGTTATACCTAATATGCGAAAAAAATCTCAAAATCCATGCAAAATTTCCATCTCAAATATACACAGAAGACATAATATCCAGAACACTGTCGGGTATACGAGGTAAGTCAACAGTCATCTCATAACCGGATACCAGGACGCATGCATTCTTCATGAGGCTTGCCGAGCCCATCTCAGTTGAAAACACCGTGCTTAGCATTCGTTGTAGGTTTCTCATCATGTCTTGTGACTTTATGTGATATAGGAAGATTTAGCTACGCTACAGAAAGTCTGACTTAGTTTGAATGAATATGAATACTGTAGCGTGGAATCGAAAGGGGGCTTTACTCTGGATGATATTTTTAGCTATTTTCTTTGTTTACCTGGTATGTATTAGAGTACATTTTTGTCAACTTAATATTAATATATGGTTTGTTCATATATTTGTATTATGTGAAAAATACTAACTACCATGCCACGAGAAGATTTAGACTCACGAGATTAGAAAGATTCAAAAGTAACTACAATAAATAAATATATAGTTCGATTCATATAAAAACAAATGTATATAATGTGGTACCTAATTACGTATCTAAAATAGAAAAAAGGTCTAATTTTACAATTTACAATTACCTACAATAACCCAGTGTAAACTCAATGTAAATTTCATAAAGTAGGTCAACACTATTTATTGAATAATTAACCGGTGCATAGTAAATAATCACTTTACCTTGTTAAAGCAATAATAACGACATCGTTACAATAATTTGAACATTTAGCAATACATTGCTTTTTAGATTTTAATTGGACGTATTCCATAGAAGCACACAACACTTCGTTAAAATTTCCGATAAATTGTTTGATTTTGTTAGTTATGAACATTCAACATTTTTGGTTTTGCTTAGTTGGGTAAATATTTGTAGCCTTTATTTTTTCTTATACGGAGATCCGATAGCTCTTCATACAATTCGGCATTGAATTATTTAGGTATTATTTTTCTTTCTGCCTTCTTTCATCGATGATATCTTCATCATCGTGATCTTATGAAACCATCAAACCTTATCGTTTGTATCCATGTTATGGTTGAAGTATTTAAAAATTGTCTATATCTGAATTCAAAATTTTTATGTAGATGTTTTATGTAGCATTGAATAGATTGATTACTGCTGAAGCTACGCAGGTTTTATTGTCATTAAATATTATAAAGTAAATTCGCTTTCCACTGTCTGTCCCCTTATATCCTTATATCTTTGAAATTATGCAACGGATTTTGATGCGTTTTTGATGCGGAAGAGATTTTAGAGGTTGATTTATATTGTTAAAGTTGATTTACATCATGCAAAACACCGATCGTCAAATATGTAAATAATCCTACAATTAACAAATAAATTTAGGTTGACTAAAAATGTTAAACTTCGCAGGAAAGTGTAGTTACGACGTGCGACATCCTAATTTTTCTGAATATTTAAAGCAGAAACCGTAATAGTAACATGGAATAGTCTCAATCAGAACACGTTGTACAATTGTATATGTACAACTAAATTCACTAGTATGTGCATAATAAACACAGGAATGTAGGTCGAATGCTGATTGCAGATACTCTGCTCATATTGAATTCTCTTTTTCCAACCAACGATCTCGGCTGCGCGAAAAATTTCATATCGCCACGCGTTTTGCAAGTAAAATCAGATAACTTTTGACACTTCAATTACGTAGTGACGGCCGCCTATAATTTTTTTTCTCGCATTGTTGAAAAAAAAAACCGGGAAAAACATGTCACGTCATGAGCATACAAGGCAAAGTTTCCAGAACAACAATGAACTTTAACGGGAAGAAGAGGAAAATTAAAAAGTTTTTCACTTTTAATATTAAATTAAGTAAAGATCTGTTCGTGCAGGTGCATTATGGAATTATCTAGTGGACGGCGGAGTTCGTAATGCTGGAGGGGTCTGCCGTTGTTTTATGTGTTTTTGTTTATTCTTGTTAGTTTCTCATAATATTTCAGCGCCTGGGGCAAATATATATTAATTCTTCAAGTCGAATCCAAAGTGAATCATTGCTATCTTCATAAAAATAAATACTTTTACATTTCACACATTGTGTTTATAATTTTGAAAATAGTTTGATGATTCCACGTCATGCTTGCCAGTGCAAAATCAGTTCAAAGTGAGCTATAAATTGTACGATACATTTTTGTTTTTATTGTTGGTATAAAGAAGTTAGCGTCTGTGAGACCACACTAAAGTCGACAGACAGTTACAAATCTTCATTAACAACTTGACAAAAAGTCGCCAGCTGTTCTCTTGTGTAAATCTAAACTGGCTTTTAAATAAAAGGTACTCATCGTGTCATGTTTGAAAATGTACGAAACTGTGTCACAATAACTGTTTATAGATAGACAACCACTTGGTTATACTGAGAATTTTATCAAGTTTCATCACGAAAAAATAATATTATCAAACTGAGCAATTTCGATAGTCATCATTCTATTATAGCATCTACAATTTATGTAAATATTTAAGTGTTTACTTGATGTTTTGATATAGAGAGTACAAAGTGGTGTGTTAATGTGGGACTTGTTGGTACATTAAGCATCTCATTGACAGGCATAAGTGTTGGTGCGTCCATATACCTGTAATTATATAGCGGGCAAGTGAGAGTTATATCATTTTCATATTATTGTCCATGAATCAAATAATAAAATTCTTACTATTACATTCCAGTTTATACATACTTACATACATAACTTCACCCCAAATCCCTTGCGGGGTGGGCAGAGAGAACAGAGCGCCATAAGGCACGATTCTTACACGCCTCACTCGCTTCGTTGACTTTCATAAATCTTTTCAAGCACGCGAAATATTTTTAAGGCTTCAAACATCACCTTCTTCGAACACGTTCCTAGAACACGTTCTATTTGATCATGGCATGTGTGTCTTGGCCGTCCCCGACTCATACATTCATCTGTATTGGCATTGTATATCTGCTTAGTCAATCTTGCATCATCCATTCTTTGAACATGTCCTAACCATCGGAGCATGCCCTTTCTTACTTTTACACCGACACCTCTTTCAATCCTTCCTTACAACTTGGTTTTCAACGCGGTCAGCGAGAGTCCGAGAACCGACCAATGTGACTTCTTGATTCAGAAGCGGGGCGTTTGACTGCTGGACCACCAAGACCGCGTAAACATTATAGATAATATTTTAAGGAAATTTTGGAAGTAACTTGTTACTTCTACAATGTTACTTCTTTGTCGTTGATTTTGATCTATTGTTTTTGTATACCTTGGCTTCATCTATTAAATAATTTACTCCAGACACATTTGAGCATGTGTTTCAAAAATATACAAAAATGATTAATTAGATTGGTATAACTAATAAACAATATTCACAGTTTTAAATATAAAACAAGCAGTAAACGTGAATACATACAAATATAGAACTATTAGATACTCAAAACATAAACAACCAATAAAAACAAAGTTTATTCCAAATAAAACATCTTAATTCACATCTTCTTGCTAATCCAGTTAATGAAATATATTATTATTAACTGTTAGAAGATTTATCACGTTATCTCGAGATAAGTTGATTTATTATATAGATCCATCCTTTAACTTGTTGAATTTATAACGCTCGGTCGTCGGTTATTTGACAAAATGAACCATTAGTTGTTACGAAACTTTGTAAACACGACTGTACGTCAGCTGGCCGTTCTTGGAACGTTGTTATTCATCGATATAACGTATATATTTTGTAAAAGAATAACACAAACTAACGAGACGTTGTAAGAAGCTACAGATAGATAAATTACGATTTTGTTATGCTAGTCAAAATAACTCATAATTTAATATCACGAAAAGCGGCCGGGATATTTAGGATTTCAAAACAACATCCGGATTTGTTGTCTAAAATTGAATGTAATACAGTATTTATTTTAAAAATTCAGTTTTAAGGTTATGTATGTTCAGTTTGAAAATGCGAAAATTGCGACCAAACTAAGAAAATAATACAAAACAATCTTAAGTGTTATAAGCATGTGATAAGGAGGGACAACGCTACACATGTTACGAAAAGAGTTATAGATATAATGTAGAAATAAGAATTAGGAAGTTTGTTGCTGTGAAAGAAGTCAAAGATAAAGAAGTATGGAAAAAGAAAACAGTGGAATACAACAGTGGATAGGTACATTGCAGGAATATTTTGGTATCTTGAATAAGTTATAGGATGCCTCTATTGTTTACTCTATGTATTGTGGCTTATTTATTATTGTCATTTAAAGAGGAGGAATATTTACTTCATTAGGTTTGTAGACAAGTGCATTTTAATGCATTGTTCTTTTCAAGTCTAGCACTGACTACTATTATCAAAAGTCAGACTTGGCTATTATTGTACGGTAACAATAATAAACAAAGTAAGTCATCTATTAAGTCCAACAGACCTTGATGAAGTTGCGAGTGACCCTGTCAGAGGATTTGTGACTGTGTCGTTTAATATACCAAGGTTGACCATTAGTTCCATGATAAAGAATGATATTGTCATAATAAATGCTCATTAGAAATAGATTAATTGTAAAAAAAGAACTGTTATGCACGATGTAAAGGAATAGAATTAGAAATTAACTCAATACTGCTTCTTAGGTATATAGAAACACTACTTAAAAATAGACAAACATCATAAATAACATAACTATTTAAATCTTTTCATAAATTTGTATGTATATAATAAGATAAAATAAAATAAAAAAGAAAAATATATGGGGATCATAACATATTTAGGCAATTTCTGTAAAATCAGTAAAAGTCTCTCTGAATTCTCATTTTGTCTTACATTTTATTGCAAGAACTAAAAAATTTAAACATCCATTTCATTCCCTCATTTTACATTTTTCACTGGCATAGCCGTTGCACAGTAAAGACATAGCAACACTATAAAATGTCGCCGGTATCTCAACCGAAATAGCTCGTTGAAATATAAAAGAGTGTGTAAAACAAGCAACAGCAAGTGCTGCCATAGTTATATGAGTACTACTCTCTGGCAACAATCGAGGCGAGAATAAATAAAAAAGGAAAAAAAAATAAAAAGACGGACATGCACCGTTTAAAGTCACCGGAGCCAACGGCATGATGAATATTACAACTGGCTAGCTAGTACGCCAAATAAGAAATCTTTGGATAGCGTTGTTTGGCTTTGGTCTTGAAAACTACAGTTTTTATGATGCGTAACCCTAATAGGATCTTGTCGCTTCCATGTTTGTATGCATAATGGATGTGAATAACAAGCTACTTAGCAACTTCAAACATTACAATGCCTTTATTTTTATACTCAAGTATATTATTCACAAAGTAGGTTTTTAATTACTCGTTTTTTGGAACTGCAGAATTTTTTATGGTCAGAGGTGAAGGCAGGATTTCGTCATAATCTCCGAAAAAAATATTGGTTCTAATAGGATGCCAATAGGTGGCCGCACATCTTCCTTTTATTAAAATTATCTTACAAATCTTTATTTCAAATCTGTCTAGCTCTCCGAAGGGATCCAGATCACATAATGAAGCAAGCCCTAGAATGGAATCCCCAAGGAAAACAGAAACGCGGCCGTCCTAAGCAGACTTGGTGACTGACTATCACTGCAGAAGCGAAGGCAGTGGG
Source organism: Euproctis similis (assembly GCA_905147225.2). Classification (NCBI taxonomy): domain Eukaryota; kingdom Metazoa; phylum Arthropoda; class Insecta; order Lepidoptera; family Erebidae; genus Euproctis; species Euproctis similis. The sequence goes on from LR990105.1 coordinate 14,846,471, forward strand.
GATCATTTGGAGCGAAATTAAATACGAAGCTCAAAACCGTTCGGGGTAGCGACACCCTCTGCCCCACCTAGAGGACATAGGAAATTAAGTCAAGTAATAAGTCCTCTAGCTGAATAAATAATTTTTTCTTTAAGTTTTACATGCCCCATATGAGACACTTTTAAAAACTCGATCATATTGCCTTTTATTCAAAAGACAAATTAAACAACAAATATTAACACAAACCTTTTTTATACAGTCACACGTGTAATATCCGCAGGGTCTCCTTATGTCATGAACTTTATTATTTACTTCCAGGGAATTGGTAATTACCGGTTCACCTATGGCCATAGATTCGTACCATTACATTATCTTCATATTCGTGACATTTTATTTAGCACGAGCATTTAATATAAGAGGTATTAATTTTTCGACTCATTTTTATATAGAACTTGTGGCCTCAAATATCTATCAACGAAATGGAAACAAAACAAACTAACTCAAACACCGTAATACGATGTTTTCACAAGCTAAAACAACAGTTGCTACAACATTTGTAACTAATAATAAGACACAAGCAATATCACTTACAGAAATTATAGTACAGTGAGATCACACCCATAGGAGTTATATTAGTGTAACGCATTTCACAGCGGGCATCGTAATTCCATCAAATATAACATCGGGTGTTATTGGTTGGAAATATTCTTACCCATCATAACACTAACGAAAATATCTACAGTTGTTGATTGAAATGAACTGAGTGAATTCAATAGAAATGTATCTTTAAATAAAGTATAGATCAAAGAGCCTCATGAAAAAGAAGAAGAGCTTCGATACATCATAACCTAAATTTGAAGTGACTTCAAATATATAATATGAAGTGATGAAAAAAATAGCACTGATACATAGAAATATTAGAGAACTCTGAGACTATTTATGTTACAATTTTTTGAGGTGTTTGTGTATATGATATGATAAATAACTTGAGCTTTGATACAAAAATGAGTCAACGACATTAACAGAGAATATTTTCCTGGAAATCAATTTGACAGAGACCATGGTGGAAGCAGATTTTACATTTTAAGACATTATTTTTGCATTATACTAAAAATACAGAGTGTTGCAGATGCAGATTGCAGAAATGGATTTATTTCAACATCGATACATTCGCTCGTGTAGCATATCGTCGCTTAAGTACTAACAACGCGTATGTCAGAAATGACAATTTTTCAGGAGAGTAAAAAAACTGTGCCTTTTTATACATCGCGATCATAATACATGTATATTAATATGAAAATTAATAAAAGTAGATAGATTTCAAGATTTTTGTATCAGTTGTAACAAAATAATGTTATTTATATTATATAATATTCTATCGAATGACATTCAAAAGTCGAAACGGCATATTTTGACATACGCGGTGTTAGAACTTAAGCGACGATATCTTAAAATGAGGTATGTAAGTACTTTGTTTTATGACCGACGTTGTTTAGTTTTTAAACCTAGTGATGTTGAGTTTATGTGAGTATAAATACCCGATCTAAAAAAATAACTGTTTTAAACATTTCTGCCTGTCGTGCATAATCATAGTAGTTTTAAGTGATAGGAGAGTGATAGATAGTCTCGGTGGCGCAGTGGCTAGCACCCTGCTTCTGATTCAAGAAGTAGTGGTTTCGAATCCTGGCACACACCAATGACTTTTCGAAATTTTCGGAAGTTACGTGTGATAAATATTGATGACTGACAGCTTTGTGCCCGGTATGGCAATAGGTTCGCCACCTATTCTATTTAGGACATAAACATAACGGCAAGACGAGGCTTAACAGCCGCTGCCTACACCTTGGGGTACAAAAAGGCGTGAAGTTATGTGGTAGAAGAGTATTAATAACTTAATAAGCTCAATCGCCGATACTTTAATAACTATTCATAATTTTTATCTAATATCATAATGTAATACAAAGAATAATAACCTTATTTAATCGTGGTTGTAGGCCGCAGCTACAATCGCATGATTTTTGTACTCAAGACCCAATAATCAATAGTTTGACCCAATTTTGGATACTACATAAATCAATTTGTAATTTACTAGATATTAGCGAAGCTGTATTTCAGCAAAATAACATTTATTAAACTGATGTTTAAATGTATAATATATTATTAGCATTATAAGTGGTACACATAGAGGACTGAATAAAATCTCATACATAACATCGCAACTGCAAAATTTCTTGCTTTTAATTAAGTACTCGTAAAACTTGGAAGAATTGTTTCACATTTTGATAGCAAATAGACAATTATTTCTTAAAATTTTTACCGAATTTCGCTTTCATCTACAGCTGGTTACCATAAAAAAATATTTATGTACCCCAAGCCACTTGTTGCGGACAAAATTGACACGTTTATTACCCCGCCCGTTAAAAGCTGAAAGAAACTCGTAAACTCAAGGTTAAGTTTGATTGTTTTAAACGTATAAAATTTGCTGCTAGTTTGATAATTTATATAAAAAGAATAGTTTCACGAAATTCAACTTTAAATGTTTCCACAGAACGTTACTTCTATTAAATGGTGATATCAATAAAACCATTATTTTTGTCTATTGTAAGTAAGTCTATTGTAAGTCTTACAACTCTTAAATAATGTAAATACGGTTTTGAGGTTGAACTCTTTATTTGATTTTAACGTGATTTAAATAGGTCGCACTATGAAAGGATTCGGAGTTGATTCTTTGAAGTTTACGTTAGCAATAAATCCCATCAAAGGTTTGGAAATAATATATAGTATTGTGTTCCAGATCTAAATGATGTTAAAATAATTCTTTTTTGAGTAACACTCTGAAGCCCGAATACTGAACTGCCACTCAAATATATAAGCGCTACCTAAACGTTTAAGTAGCTGTCAAATTAGACAGAATACGTCAAATTTGAGCATCTGATAAATTTAAATGCAACTCAAACTAACTGGCACATAAACACCACTCAGAACAAAATTCGTATACCGAAACGCTACTCAACTTTATTTATCTGTCAAATCATCTGTCAAACCTAAGTGAGCAGAACTTACATTTAAGAGTGGTTGTGCGGTCTCTTAAACTAAGTATACTTTCTTTAAATCGAAGAAAAACTATTAATAATGTCTATGTGGCCATTAGACATCATTAATTTCTGATGGGAAAACAAGTGTGAGGCAGAAAAGCCCAGCTTGCAATCTACAATGCGGTACTGTACTGTAGTGTACTGATCCCAACGCTAGCATATGGAAGCGAGAGTTGGGTATTGCAGAGTGCGCATGAAAGTAAATATGAGGACACTGCGAAAAATCTGCGGAGTGACTCTCGCTGACCGCGTCGAAAACAAGGTTGTAAGGAAGGTAGTTGGATTGAAAGAGGGAGTCGGTGTAAAAGTAAGAAAAGGTATGCTCCGATGGTTTGGACATGTAGAAAAAGTAGATGATGCATGATTGTGTATGCAAATATACCTACAATGCAAAATCGCATGGATGTAGGGGTCGAGGATAGCCAAGACCAAATAGAACGTGTTCTGGAGGAATGTGATGTTAGAAGCCTTAAAAATCGACGCGCATGACTGAAAAGAGTTATGAAAGTCAAAGAAGCGAGTGAGGAGTGTAAGAATCGTGCCTTATGGCTCTTTGTTCTCTTTACCTACCCTGCAAGGGAATTAGTACAATGACGAATGACAAAGAGTTTGTCCAGTTGTTGTAGCATGTTCAGTTCTACATATTACTATCCTGGCGCGTTTGGATGAGCTGGTGGAAGAGGATATTTCCTTACCTGAGGTTGAAGTAGAATTGATGATTCAGCAACCATAGGTTTTGATATAAATCAAAACTTTATTATAATGACCTATTTAATTAATACACATTTTTCTAATTATTTATCTTGTTTTATATTAGTATTACAATGAAGTTAGGTTTATGTAATCCTCCTCCATCCTTGCAATGAATTATTCGAAATGCTAATCCTCTTCCCAAAGAATAGACCAGTCCCCTTGGTCGCAAGAGGCCTCGATCAGTCTCTTTGCAAGATCTTTATAGAGTGCACGAGCACTCGGACCACATGATCCTAAAGTCTCAACCCCAAAGGGCTCAAAAACATAATCATCTACAAGGGACTCCCACTCTCCCACAGCCAGCAAATAAGTACACTCAGCATCACCTACAGAACCACTAATAAGATGGCACAAAGCACCCGCTTTGAGCTATCTTCATCACCCACTGTTTATGGGATATTATTATTAATAACTTATTGAATTTAAACCATATCTTATTCTTTCTTTTTCATATCCCTGGTGATTTCATAATACTGAAGGTATTTAAAAACATTGCATTTATAAAAAAATAAAGAATAAAGTTTAAATTACAATAGAATCAAAGAAATAAAACAAAACTACATGTGCTTTGGCTATGTTTTTATTAGACTTCTGTTTGAGGTTTTCTTAAAAGTTTTTGCAGTCCTGGAGCCGCTCATAGTATCATCATCATCATCTAATCAAAATTTATTGCCTCCCTCTTCTTCAAAATATTACTGCCATTGTTTCTTTATTTTCAATAATAATTTTTTATCTGAAAATAAGAACATAAGTCTTAAAATTAGAGGTCATCTCTCGGTTTTTAATTTAAATAAGCACACGACAAAAATCGGGTTACAAAGTACCTGGTACATGACATTGTTTACATAAACACTTACTTATTTATGAATTCCAAGCGCATATCTTTTTTACGGTTGTGTTACTGCATCCACATTTATTTGTGTAATAAAAATAAACATTATATTTAAAGTAATTCTGGTAATGAGAAGCAAAGATTTTATTTATATGCGACACAAACGTCAACAAAAAGAATAATATCCATTACGATTATACGTCAAGCGTAACGTTCCATTCTATGATAACCTACTATACTAGTATATTTTGAAGTTTTCTTTTCTAATTATTCTGATTTTTAGATAAAAAAACATGGAAATAATTCTTCATTCAATCCTTAATACAACCAAACTCATGTGAGATCATTATATTTTATTTAAATAATAGGATTTGAACTTATTTACTAAAAAATCTGCGTAAAATGAATTTAAGAGGTACGCTAAATTATTTTGTAACTAAGAACATACCCATCGTATATATTTTGACATTGTGTTGCCAGGATACAAACATTTAATCGGTGCTTACTTGATCATGGTCGAATATAGGTTAAATGACGTTTGTGTATACCACTTAAATGTGAGCGATCTTAAAATTCTAAGTAGCTTTTTATTAATTGTCAGATTTGAGTGGAAGTTCAGTATTCGGGCGCTAGACTTGTAGGTCTTACATTCTCACACTCCAGACTGGTAAGTCTATGCTAGGTAATCATTAAATACACATGAATAAATAATTAGTGTTAATTTAGAAGCCATTTGTACAGTAAACAGAGTTTATCTTCAGTATTTCTATCAAAGCTAAAAGATACATCAGTTAGGTAGCAAACAGTTAATTATTTTGTTTTTCTTTTTTTGTAGGTTCATACCGTGTTTTGACTGCTATCAATATGTATTTAAATAATCAGCGAGGAATTCTGAGAGCCTTTTTGATTCAAAAGCGGATTGCTCGGTACAGATAATTCACAATATTTTGTATTTATGATATTAAATGTCTGTAAAACATTTTTTTTTTGTTTCAATGCGATAGATATACTTACTGTGATACGATCTGCTAATATAGAGAGTGAAATACATGATGAGTGTAATACAATTAAACTGAGTAATGTCAACTTTAATAAAATCACTAGCTCACCCGGCAAACGTTGTCTTGTCAAAAAAATAAACAGCAAACTAAGTAACTTTTTAAAAGAACCAAGATAACAAAAGGGTTGTTGTGCCTCACTTGACATAGATAGGTATAGTATATCGCGGATTTTTTTTGTAGGTATTTATAAGATCTACAATTAATTAGAACATTCTATGGTTTTATCTTTTATAGTTTAGGCAGCGTACGCAAAATAAGTAACTTTTCTGGTTGATTTTTTATACCTTGTGTCCGAAAAACCCAAATATCATATGGAACCCTATTATTTTTCAAAATAAAATTTAACCTATGTTACTCGTGGATAATTTAGCTTTCTAATGAAAAAACAATTATTAAAATCGATCCAGTACTTTTTGAGTTTATTCTTTACATACAAAAATACAAATCTTCCCTCTTAATAATATTAGTATAGATTGCGTTTCAACATGCTTTGCCATGATTAGCGTACAAATATTACATATATACATACATAACTTCACGCCAAATCCCTTGCGGGGTAGACAGAGAGAAAAGAGCGCCACAAGGCACGATTATTACACGCCTCACTCGCTTCGTTGACTTTCATAACTCTTTTCATGTACGCGCGTCGGTTTTTGAGGCTCCTAACATCACTTTCCTCCAGAACACGTTCTATTTGGTCATGGAATGTGTGTCTTGGCCGTCCTCGACTCCTACATCCATCCGCTTCGGCATTGTATATTTGCTTAGTCAGTCTTGCGTCATCCATTCTTTCTACATGTCCGAACCATCGGAGCATGCCCTTTCTTACTTTTACACCAACACTCTCTTTCAAACCAACTTCCTTCCTTACAACCTTGTTTACTACGCGGTCAGCGAGAGTCATTCCGCAGATTTTGCGCAGTGCCCTCATTTCTACCGCGTTTATTCTACTTTCATACACACTCTGCCATACCCAGCTCTCGCTTCCCCAAGTTAGCGTTGGGATTAGGACTGCATTGTAAATTGCTAGCTGGGCTTTTCTGCTAATGTTTTTTGCGCCCAGGAATCTGCCCAATGCTCCATTTACGCTATTTCCTATCGCCACTCGTCTTTTTACATCCGCGGTGTACCTTCCATCCCCGCAAAAAGCGCTTCCAAGATAATAATATACAATTTCATTCACCTGTTCCGACACCACATCATCAACCATTATCCTTGCAGCCGTTCTGGATTCCTCCCTTTCAAACACCATAACTTTCGTCTTGCAGCGAACTGCTGCTTCTTCCACTGAAAATTTGCCCGTCGCTTTATTTACACAGTTTCCTAACGTCATTCTTCTTTTGACATCCGTTATATCTACCAACCCTGCTTAAAGCGCATTCAAGATTTAAAATTTCATCCACCTTCTCCAGCATTACGTCATCAAACATTATCCTTACATTCATGCTGGTTTCTTCCCATCCCAACACTATAACATTTTTAATTTATTATAAGGTAACGATATTGAGACCAATGGATTACTAATTACAGTGACATGCCTTCACAAACACATTAGAAAAAGATCTTATCTAAATATCAAATACTTACAGATTGAAACTAAAAGTTACCAGATGTTGACAAGGTTGACATCTGGATTCCCGAATTTAATGATCCCCATGACGCCCAACACTAAACAGCGAACATATTCTAAATATAAGAAGCAAATCGTTCAGTCGATACATTGAAACGGAAATAGAAGACACACGATCCCGCGGGAAGTCGAACAAAAAATGTAAAAGAGAAACACATGACCTCATTTGTCGTGAAGCGAGGGAATTATTTATTGCGTTTGATACCTCTCACGTCGGCTCCCTCTTTGTCTTTGTGAGAACCGTTAGTGATTTTTGAATATCGCTACTGTTTTCTAAGAAATTAGTCCATTCATCTGAATGGGTTATTGGATAACTGTAAGATAGAAGCTGTGAGAATAAATTTGAAATGTAGATCGTTAACCAATCAGAGGCTGAGGCTTCCAAATGAGGAGTAAACTGAGTCAGTCCATTTTAACTTGTCCATAAATATAATAATAACCCAGTAATTTAACATTAAAATTTACATTATCATTGATTAAATGCAAATATATAAAACTAAATAAAATTATTTAATCTTCGCCATACGTTATGTTGATATTATTATAAAATTAATTTCATTTCTGTTTCAGCTAAATAAGAACTGTTTCGATCATGAGAAATACATGATTACAAATATATTACAGAAAAATACGTGAAGTAAAATTTTTTTTTTAACTAATCGTCAAATATTTTCTTCCTGCTTATATTCTACGAGAATATGTAAAAACATGTAACCTATTTGCCAGATGTGTAAGAAAGCAAAGTGACAACTAATGAGTCGCTAGCGACGATGTAAACATTCGTCGAAAGAAGCTGACAAAGTCATCAAGACGATGCAGGAAAAAAACTACCAGTAAGTGTCGAAGGACTCATGATGCGTTGTTAAAGGTTCAGTAATGGATCTGAGATAAAACGGAATGATTTTAATTATAATTTATTTATCCATATATTTATTTCTATCGTTCATAACAAAACTTATTGTCATTTACAACAAAAACTCAACATTTGGTTTGTAATTCAATAACCACAACAATTATATGCTACATGTTTTTGTATGTTCTTCAGTTTACTAGCTGTTCTCCGCCTTGATTAAATTTAATAGTACACTGCCAATCTGAATAAAAATAAAGGACCCATTATTATATACCATAGCTGTTTTAGTATCGTTTTATTTTTTATCTGGTGCAAGTAGTTAGTGACATTAAACAAGACAATGTTTACGAATTTACCGATCAAGATTTATTATTCAAGAATAATAATAAATATTTATAAATCGGCAGTAGCACACGACCTGAATTCTGTAGTCATAAATGTAACCGGCCAGTACTGGCTCATTAAAAACTCCATCAATCATATTTAAAACGTTGCGTCGCAGTCAATTGATACAAAAATATTCTGTTGTAGATTTAAATACGGTAGGTACGGACAAAAGGAAACATGTAACCTGATATAACTGAGTTAAATGTTTACAAATGTTTCATGTTTGGCAGAATCAAACACGATTTGAGTGGCGTTCCACAAAAATATAAAGCGATGGGGACCTACCCGAGCGCAGTAGCAGAAATTCAGTGTAAACAATGGTACAAAGATGAGGTAAGATTATTGGAGAATTTGTTTTAAGCCACTTGAGGCACTTGTAAATATTTGGTAAGCTTTCGTACATCTTACGTCTGCCATTCCACCTGCCTTCTTGATGTTAACGTTTAATGTTATTTGCTTTACAATAGAAAATACGGCGTACATTTATTTTGACATCTTTTTTTTAATATTTAAGAATATCGTATTCTGTTTTGCGCGCTCCGCTTTCTCCAGATTCGACTGCGAAATTTATTTATATTAACTAGAAAAATACTTTTCTGGAGTGTTGCCAAGAAACCTGTTACTGCTTTAGTGTATAAATTATTAATATGATTAATTATTTTTTTTGTTTGTAATCTTTATGATGGATTTCCGTGAACTGAATAGACACAATGTGGTAGAAAATTAACACATAAATAATAATATATGTCACAATCAGTACTAGAAATCATGTTTATATATATATATATATAATCCTGCTACGCGTGTGTTGATAGTGAATTTCTCCTAAACAGCTGAACTTGTTACTGCAAGTAAACTTTAAAACTTTTTTTAAAGAGCATTATCGAGCCCACTTCAACACACTCAAATAAAATCATTCAAATCGGTCCAGTCGTTTAGGATTAAATTAAAAAATATATAATTATATATATAACGAACTGTTTTTTAGAAAAAAAAAGATATTTCTAAATAACAATAACAAAATTATTATATTATTTGTCTTTAATTTCCTACTTTATGTAATATTCTAATTACTTAGTATACCATACACGACAAATTCTGTTGAGTTCATTAGTATCATTATGGATACTTCAATTATGTTATGAACGGGAATTAACGTTTAGGTTGCTATCAAAAAAATGCATTATCATTTAATATAATACACTCGGCTTGAATCTGCAAGCAGGTAGATAGCGGTATCGCTGGAGATTATGATTCTTCTCTGGTATTACCATACCAGAGAAGAATCTTATGAATGAGATCTGTTATGACTTACAAATCCGTTGTTCTTATGTGCGCACCAACATGTGTTATCAATCAGCATGAAGCTTTAGCGATCTTTATGAATATAGACAGTCGTAAAACTTTTGATGTACCATGATTGGAAACATGTTCAGCTGCGTACAACCGTGAATACTTTCGCTTGCTTTTAATTACTGATATTATGTGCCGGCAAAGGAAATTGCTATGCTAATGGCAAATGTAATTTGATTTATTTAATGTGTGTGCTCTTTTTCCTTTTACAGATATTTAAAAGTGATTCAAAATATCACGTGTATTTTCGTTTAAAACAAATTTTAGAAGGTCATAGATTATTTGTTCTTACATTTCGAAAAATATAATTGAGGAACATCTTGACTGTAATAGTAATAATAATGGGGCCCACTAACAGTGCAGTGAAAGATTGCCTTCCTTTTTTAAATATATTTACTTATGATATACAATTATATAAGTTCAAAGCTGAAGTAATAAGAAGAAATAAATAATTACATTATTTACAATATATACAATTGAGGAGACTAAGCTGAAATAAAATGATACATTAAACATCTAACATAATATTAATAATCATTTATTTCAGGCAACATAGCCCATAAATACATAAACTTAAATTCCAATACATAATTTCAATAACATAACATAACTACATGCCTTTTTCTACCCGAAGCTGTAGTCAGTAGCTGTTAAGACTCGACTCGCGTTGATGTTTACCTCCCAAATGGGAACGTGGTGAACCTATTGCCTAACCGAGCACAAAGTTTTCAGCTATCGATATACATATAACTTTCGAAAAGAATTTCTAAAAGTCATGACTGACTGCCAGGATTAAAACACGCAACTTCTTGATTCAGAATCAGGGTGCTGCAAAATAGCTCAGTGTCTAAAAACCAAGGTCTACCAACTACGGAGATCCGTAGACGTACGAGAGTAGCTGACATAGCCCGCAAAGTTAGCTCGCTGAAGTGGAAATGGGGAGGCCACATCGCTCGAAGAATCGACGAACGATGGGGAAGAAAGGTTCTAGAGTGGCGACCACGGACTGGAGGCCGTCCGCCCACTAGATGGACTGACAACCTAGTGAAAACAGCAGGGAGTCGATGGATATTAGTGGCACAGGACCGGGAAATATGGCGTTCTAAGGGGGAGGCCTCCTTTCAGCAGTGGACAGATCTAGGCTAATGATGATAGTGCTCGACCACCGAGATATTAAACATTTAACTCTGTTATAGCGGCAGAAGTAGAAATAACTAGGCAGAAAGAAAATGTGTACCTTTACACTCAATCAATTTAGTCAACTCAAATGCTCAGTCTTTCTTTTTATTTCCTGCTTACTCACTTTTATCTTATACCAAATCTTTACTGAAAATCATTGTAACATTTTTCCAGAAATGTCATCATGTTCTCTAGTTATCATTTATTTTTTCTTGATAAACCATTTACATATATAAACATTGCAATTTGGATATTAATCAAATAAATCGATTATGCCTATTACGACATTTTAATTTATTACAAACAACCATAAAGTCGTAAGTGTGGTCTATAATCTCAAATGAGATATAATTTTTAAGGTTGTAGTATACTTTTATTGAGGTTTACTTGTATGGAATATTAAACAACTTGCAATAAGGCAAACGCCTAGAGGTACAATTTCATGGCAACGGCTGAGCATTTAAGTTTAAGTGCATGAAATAAATCCTTCAATTCAAGTTGTATTGCAAAAGCGTTTCGGCATTTAATACTGATTACATTTTCTTTTTCTCTTAGTAAGTTAAGTAAGTATAGAGGACGCTATACGCTACATCAAGTGCCGAAATTATATTGTCAGTAATAAGTTACCATCAAATTGTCGTGGCCAACCGCAGTATTAACGTCACAACATTGGTACAAGCCGAGCCTGCTGTCTGCCAACATGTTTTCACCGCAGGTATCAATCATCATTATGAATCAATATCTTTGTACAGCAGATGCATAACAGAAACACTTCATCAGTTCCTTTGATATTATTAATTTAGAGAGAATCTTTTTGAATGAATTTTAAATTTGGAATATCATTCTCAGATTCATAACTTAAAATTGACAGTGGAGCGGAGAGTGAATAGTCCGGCTCGATTGGTAAAAACCACGATTGTCTAGAATTGAGAGGTGTAATGCCGTGTTTTATTCGGTGATAGACATATCAGGAGGCCTACTCCTATCTCTCTCCGGTCATCATCTATGTCGTAGTTTAAAAGTGGGCAATGCAACTGAGAACAATTCAGTGTTACGAATGTTCATATGGGCGGTACAATTCACTTACCACCAGGTGATCACCAGGAAGCAAAGGAGCACACCCTTTGCTTAGGCTCCCGTATGCTTCTATTAATATGTTTAAATTTGGAATAATTTTCTGAGATTTATCGCTCAAATCGATTTTTCATATTCTTAGAACACAGTTAGGGGTAAGGTAGTTGAATTTACCGACCTTATTGTGTGAATTCTTAAATTTAGAATGTCACTTAATAGTGTACAATTTTGCAGGCAATATCGCCGATTGTGTGGGCGCATTCAAAGGAAAATGCTCGACAGAACGGAAAATTTGTCACCGCCATTATTCGCACTGGCGCTTCGGACGATTAAATTTGGTTCAACCATAAGTTTAGTCATGTGATGTACTCGAAACTATTGTCAATTGACACATAGAAGGCTTTCATATGAAACACAATACTGTTAAATTAGTATTCGATCACGCTCATTACACGGTGTGTAAATTTAAATTTACATTTAGTCTGAATTTGCAGATTTTATTTATTTCATGAATATATGTAAATAGATAAAATAAATATATAATATAACAATAAATATATTCCTGTCTCGTAAATAAAGATAAAAAAGCAATATATAATTATGTTTTCGTGTGTTTGTTTGTTCGCTACATGCTAGAAAATTATAGAATAAATTTATTTCTTTCAAATATAATATACAAAAGGTACAATTATTTGAAATTACCTTTTAGGAAAATGTAATACATGAATTAGATAGCATATACCTATAACTATTTAGCCGCTAGCACCCCGCTTCTAAATCAAAAAAATTAAGATTAAATTAAATTAATGACGGGCCTCGTGGCGCATTGGTAAAACTACCGTCTGCAGCAATGAGGTCGGGGCTTCGATTCCCACCTGAGCAACAAATATTTGTGACAAACACGAATGTTTGTGTGGCGTCTGGGTGTTTCTCTATGTATTATAAGTATGTATTTACAAAAGAAAAGTATATATGTATTAATATCCGTTATCTAGTATCCATAACACAAGCGTTTAGTTGCTTAGCTTGGGACTAGAGGGCGCTGTGTGTATTGTGTCCAAGATATTATTATTATTAAATTAAATTAAATCCTCGCTCACACCAATAACTTTTCGAAAGTTATGTGTGATAAACATCGATGACTGAAAACTTTGTGCCTGGTATGACAACAGGTTTGCCACTTATTCTATTTGGGACGTAAACGTAACGGTCAGTCGAGGCTTAACAGCCACTGCTTACAACTTCGGGTAGAAAAAGGCGTGAACTTATTATGAATTTAAAATATCTGCCCGGATAAATTACGCATTATAGTTATTACACGGTAAACTATTGAACGGTTGAAAGATAATTAGTTGAACAAAAATCTGTGCCCATTAAGAAGTAGTAAAGTCAACAATGAATATTAATTTTATTATTAACCTAGGCATTCAAAACAAACAAAGCTATGTGCAAATCCTAGTGGCAAATAAAAAGATTACCGAAGGAGTTCGGATGAAACCTTATTTCCCTCATGTACCTTTTTATCCTAACAGACAATAGGAGACTTAAGTTCGGCAACGTCTTCATTGCAATAATATTCCCAGTATTTATTCCCAAAACGACGTAAAGTAGATAAGCTCCTCTCGTATAGAAAAATTCCCTTTTTAGATTTATCGGTAATCTTGTTTGCTGCCGCTTTTATTGTTTCTTCTGTGAACAATAATGAATTAGACTTACTTGTTCACATTATTTGTTTAGGCTATTGTCGTCAAGTTTGTTTTGAAACTGACTGCGTTATTACACAGTGAAATAGTAGCGTGTACTAAGATGCTGTGGGCGTGATACAAGGATATAAGGGGATTTCTAGATTTATAGCTTAGAGTGTAGAGCCACACAGTTAACTGTTTGAATGGGCCTGCTTGACCGGTGGTGAAATATTATTATCACATGACTTGTCAGAGTCGTAAAGTGACTCAGCTGCCTTAAGTTCGGTGGAAGACACAATCAAAGGCCCACCTCCCACCCAACCACCTCCCTTTCCGTTCTTCTCCTACTACCTTTCTTAATATCCCACTTTAAATGGAGACAACCCAACTGTGACACTGTTTTTCTAGCAGGTTTAGATGAGCGGCGTTAGTTACTTTTATTATTATTATTTTTATGAGATAGGACGGCAAACGAGCAAGTGGGTCACTTAATGGTAAGTAACTTCTCACCGCCCATGTACTCAGTGGTGTGCTGCCGTCCTTTAAGGGAATAGGAGGAAAAAGGAAGGGGAAAGGGTATCGGCTATCGGGCTTCCGGATACCTCTGTTACCGAAAGAAACGCGGCACAAGCCACTGCACGCCGATATTTCAAGAGGTGGTGTTACATCACCGGTCAAGCGAACTGTAAGACTCTACCATTGTTATATCACTTACCCGGACCGTGACCCGGTTAGTCTTCTATTCTATAAAAAAAATCGTTTGTCCGATAACCTTTTATGTACATGTCCAACTAAAACTTAGCTCGTCTGTTTCTCTAAAATATTTTTTCTAGGTGATTTCTCAATCCTTTCATTTAATATAAAATTTTGAAAGGATGAAAAATCTATGTTAACATTCCACACGATGTTCCCGGCCATTAGATCACTAACGAGACGATTCCCCGGAAGCTATAATGCTTTGTTACTTTTGTGGAATTAGCCTATTAAATCTTTCATATAAATTGTTTGAAACGTCTTAATTGGGATGTGAAGGTCTTCAAGGGAAATAACATAATCAAAGCGTTCTCTTTTCCTAATTTTATATGAAAATGAATTATTTTCCACGCATACATTATTCATTATACTTAACATCAAATAATACAAATATATGTGGAGAATTCTGTTTATAAATTGTGTCTCAAATAATATATTATTATATTCATCCCAAATGTATTCAAAAGTCAAAAGTCAAAAGTCAAAATAAGTTTTATTTTCATAGGTCTTCACAGACACTTAAAAATAGTCAACAAAATATTTATAAAGTATCTCAAGGATAATAGTTATGGTATGTCTGTTTTTTCGTTTTAATAATGGTATCCAATAAAGAAGACCAGGATTTTTTTATGGGATAGGAGGGCAAACAAGCAGGCGTGTCACCTGAGGGTAAGCAACAAACGCCGGCCATGGACACCAGCAACACGTATATTGTTACTGTTGCGTTGCCGACCTTTATGGGATAGGAGATAGGGAAGGATGGAGAAAGGGGGTGGGCCTCTGGGTACCTCTCTCACCGAGCGAAACGCGGCATGAGCCACTTTACGTCGATCTTCTGAGAGGTCGTGGTATTTCACCGGTCGAGCCAGCCCATTCATGCAGCTAACTTATTGGCTCTACCACTGTAAAAAATAGGATACTAATAAACAAAGACAATATGACGTCATTAGATATTTGGTATACCTAATCCATAAAATTCATTCGCCGAATTTAATTTTATACTTATATTTAATATTATATTATACCAAGACCATTCCTTCCCAAGACAAGGATAGCAGCCTCATTACGAATATTAAATGATACGAATATTTTTATGTAGTATACACGATCTGTACGCTGCATGACTGGGTCGGTTCAACGGGTGATATACAACGGACTATCAAAATATCGATGTAAAGTTGCTCAAGCCACGTTTCATTAGGTGTAGGTATCTGTAGGTGCACCCCTTTCCCGTTCCTCCTGATTCTATCTTAAAGGCTGGTAGCTGATACTCTCTCGCTATTGCAGAGGTAAATGGACACGGCCCTAATCCCTTACTACCAGGTGCTCGTTTGTTTCCCCCATAACGATATTTGTGTATCACATGTTTTCGGCGTAATAATAATTATATTAAGTAAAAATCAACGGTGCATGTAACTGTTTCAACAAAACAAATGTTCAACTACTACAAACTTAACATGTGTACCAACAAATTGTTTCATTCGCAGTTTTGCACTAGCATAGTCTAGGAGCTGTTTGAGTCTGTTTGCGTCTGTGAATTAATTTTAAGAAGATTGGTGTCCGCTCGTGCGTAATTAGATGCAGTGTAGTGCACAGACGTACACATTTTGCTTTGTTATCTAGTAATTTTATAAAGGCATTAGAATAACGCTTCTCAGTAAAACAATAGAACATGACCGTTTGTATATTATAGTATCTTCGCTTAGCAAAATTTAAAAATTATAAGTAAGTAATTGTTGAAGATAATTTATATGTGAATATATTTTTGAATTATGACTGCTTTAATATTATATCTTTTTTCTTATTATAGCGATAATAATATTGTTATTTATTTCAAATGGTTGAAAAGAATTTTTGGCAGATGAGTTTCTTGCCCGACTCTTCTCATGAAAGCCCCTACACTCGGAATCGGGCCGGTCGTGGCGATTGCGTTCGTGTTTTCTTGTTTCACGGAGGCACATTTGCGCTCGTATTTAGTATTTCATTTGAAATAGTATGTTCAATCTATACTTTGGAATATTTTTAAGTGTCTGTGAAGACCAATGAAAATAAAGCTTCTTTTACTTTGACTTTGAGATAGAAAAACTTAAAATTTTGACGACCGTTCATTACTAATGGTGTAGGCTGTTTGCGTATTTCATAAGTGCTATTAACTATATTTTTAGTTCTGTTGGCTCCAATATAGGTACCCAATTATTTGATTGTACTCCCTTTCAAAAAATTTCATTATTTAAAATAGATTATAATTGCCACTTTAAAATATTGCTGTAAACAAAACATTTGTCAATGTTAGAAGGAGTCTAAAAGATCCTTAATAAATTCACAAAGATTTGCTATAAATTTCAATACAGTTTTGTCTGTCTGTACTTTGTCACGGCAATAATTAGGGCGTGGAAGTGTTCCGACCGTAATATCTCTTTGTGTCCGAACAATTTTGTAATGTATAATTTTATGCTTTTAACATAGTCTTTATCAATTCGTTTTAGCTATACAATGTAACTTATTTATTAAATAAATTATATATAATATGAACGCTAAAATAATTATCACGATTTCATTTTTTGTGACATCACACTTTTTTCTATAGTAGTAGAAAAAAGTGAGTAGTCTCGGTGGTCTAGTGGTCGAGCACACGGTTTCCGAATCTAGAGGTCGTGGTTCGAATCCTGACACAGGCTCACACCAATGACTTTTCGAAATTGTTTTCGGAAAAGTTATGTGTGATAAATACCGATGACGGAAAACTTTGTGCCGGGTATGGCAATAGGTTCGCCACCTATTCCATTTGGGACGTAAACATAACGGCGAGATGAGGCTTAATAGCCGCTGCCTACACCTTCGGGTAACAATGGCGTGAAGTTATGTTATGTTATGTTCATTAAATCATTTTTTTCGGATGTTATACTTGACCACATTTTTACGTTTGAAATGGTGTACGGAATCTTTTGCCATACATTGGACACAATGTTGTTAGTTATTGTTATTTATCACACATAACTTCCAAAAAAATATTGGTGATTGCTCTCTCCAATTCATTAGATTCCCTGGATTCCATCCCACAACTTTTTGATCTAAAACCTGGATTTTTTTTTATGGGATAGGAGAGCAAACGAGCAGGCGTGTCACCTGATGGTAAGTGACCAGCGCCACCCATGAACACCTGCAATACTTGTGTTATAGTTGCGTTGATGGACTTTAAGTGCGTAGGATAGAAAAGGATGGGGAAGAGAAGTGGGTCTCCGGGTACCTCTTTCACAGAACGAAACTCGGAATGAGCCACTTTACGTCGATCTTCTGAGAGGTCGTGGTTTTTTATTTTGCTGAATGGATGCTCGACTTCCAAGCCCAGTGGCTTGGAAGTCAAGCACCACAAGATAAGGGCAATTTAATGAACGTATTTCACTTCTTCGTCCAGAAATTAATCGAAAAAACCCATTCAATAATTTATAACAAGTAGAAGCAAGAGTGCCCATATTAATGAACTTTTTATAAATATATCGGGCGGCAAACACAAAAGTCTGGAAGATCGTGACGAAACAATAATTATATTTAATAATTACCTTATCAAAGGCGTTGTTTGGGTTTGATTCAATATCGCCATAACTTGGTTAGTCAGCTGTCTGATTGATCAAAGGGCAAGAAAATAAATGGTGTCTACACACCGTTCACGGTATTTAAAGAATTATAATAAGCCACATATTTTTGTGTGAAGGTATCGTACTAAATTGGATAAGATTGTTACGTGTACACTCACCCCCTCAATATTCAAAGGTATAGGTAGAGACAATATGCCTCTAATATTGTAGTAATACAGTTTTTTTTTTATGATTTGAGTTTTGGGTCTTTGTTTTTTCTTTGGAGTGTATTTTTTAATTATTAATTTAATGCACTAAAACTTGATATAAATATACTGTACTCGTATGCATACACAGCGTTGAATTTTTGAAACAAATGACAATTAACTAGGGGCTGGGAACGTCGTTTATGAGACCTTTTCGTGAAAAATAAAATTCTTGTTACAAACTGGCAGACTCATTAATTCAATATACTTATACAAATAAAATTGCTACTTCAAAGGTGCTTTTCATGTACCATATCTTATGTAAAAAAACGGATTGTGATATTTTACGCTTCTTTTACGCTTAAATTTCTGCAGATTCTATTTAAATCATTATCTAATAATAGCTGTAAAGCAATACTGGAGATAAAGAATAATGACGATGAGAAAAATCAGAACAAGTAAAGCCTTGTTCAAAGATCAACCTTATCTCACCTAGTTTCGATGACGTCATGACCTAATTCTTTTATCGCGTCCGTTGCACGAGTTTTATATTACCTACACATTTACGTGTATTGAAGTGACATCACCAGTATGAAAATGGATTTATTAGCAAGTTGAGAGCGGATTGATGTGCAAAAGCTCTTAGTTTTTACGGGAGGTTCTATATAAGTACGTTTTATGAATATTAGATACCTGTAAAGTACTTGTATTGATCAAGGAAAGATGGCTCTCAATAATAATATCATGACCGTACCAAGTATTTTAATCTGAATAATGGAATCATTATTAGATCAACTGTTTATTTATAAATCTCAATTATGGCCTAATCTCTCTCTCTCTCTCTCTCTCTCTCTCTCTCTCTCTCTGTGTGTGTGTGTGTGTGTGCGTGCGTGCGCGTGTGCGTGTGTGTGTGTGTGTGCGTGCGTGCGTGCGCGTGTGTGTGTGTGTGTGTGTGTGTGTGTGTGTGTGTGTGTGTGTGTGTGTGTGTGTGCGTGCGTGCGCGTGCGCGTGTGCGTGTGCGTGCGCGTGCGCGTGTGCGTGTGCGTGCGCGTGTGCGTGCGCGTGTGCGTGCGCGTGTGCGTGTGCGTGTGCGTGTGCGTGTGTGTGTAACTTTATGTACACCGTTCGATTGATTTGACTCCGTTATAAGAAGCGGGCATCAACTAGTGAACGAATGAAAATAAATTTCACCCTCGTATTTCATTAAAAGTTTTGCGGTCACTGACTTCGCGGAAAAAATGCATCGCATTCACCATAACAAGTGGTCATTGAAAGTTCGGTTAGTTTCCAGTCCGATTTGGGAATAAACTCTTCCTGGATTTTTTATAGAGCAAAGTCTAACGAAAGCAATTTAACTTTTGCTAGGAATTAATAGCTTTCCGACGTTCAACAATTGGTTTGCTTATAGTTGGAATAATGCAATATGATTATAATACATACATAACTTCACGCCAAAGCCCTTGCGGGGTAGGCAGAGAGATCGCCATAGGGCACGATTCTTACACACCTCACTCGTTTCGTTGACTTTCATAACTCTTTTCATGCACGCGCGTCGATTTTTAAGGCTTCTAACATCACCTTCCTCCAGAACATGTTCTATTTGGTCATGGAATGTGTGTCTAGGCCGTCCTCGACTCCTACATCCATCCGCTTTTGCATTGTATATCTGCTTAGTCAATCTTGCATCATCCATCCTTTCTACATGTCCGAACCATCGGAGCATGCCCTTTCTTACTTTTACACCGACACTCTCAATCTTCACTTCAATCCGACTTCCTTCCTTATAACCTCGTTTTCCACGCGGTCGGTGAGGGTCACTCCGCAGATTTTGCGCAATGCCCTCATATCTTCATGCACACTCTGCCATAACCAGCTCTCGCTTCCATAAGTTAGCGTTGGGATCAGTATTGCATTGTGAATTGCTAGCTGGGCTTTTCTGCTTTTCTTGCGCCCAGGAATCTGAATCTGAATTATTTATTTATATACTCTTTTCTTTTCACGCTCTTTTCTAACTGAAAGTGTAATCAGCAGTTATTAAGCCTGCAATTGACAAATTTTCACGTCCCAAATGGAATAGGTGGCGGATTCCCATGCACCGGGCACAATATATAGATATTCAAGAACTCGCGGGTTAAAATCTTGGCTTATACCAATGACTTTTCGAAATTGTTTTCAGAAGTAATGTGTGATAAATAACGATGACTGAAAAAGTCATTGTGTCCGCTATGGCAAAAGGTTCACGACCTTTGGGACGTAAACATAACGGCGAGGCAGGGCTTAACATTCAGAGGCCCCGAATACAACATAATAGAATACGTTACCTAGGCTAGCACCGACTCCAAAAATAAGTAACATTTGTAAATATTATAATAGTTAAAGATGACTTTATTAAAGTGTTACGTTTTGTATATTGTATTAAGTATACAAGTAAGTTACGTTATTTATCGCTTTTTGGTTATGGAGGTACTGTTTTCATATACTTATAGATTGTGTGGTTTACGATTCTAGAAGTCGGTTTATCTTTTTTTTTAAAGTATTTTCTTTCACGAGTTTTAGTGATATTAATGAGTTGTGAACTTCAATTGAAATTAGTTCATTTACATGGCTTTCAGTTTAGTAAATATATTTTCACTAATTACAAGTCAGTTTGTTACATGGTTGATATTTTAGGGAGCTATAATTGTCATAAATAGGTACTTAGTTATAAGAGTATGATAATACTTGCTAAGTATTTATATTTTTGTAATTATCATGGGTAGACCCACTAACACTACAGCCCGAATGAAGGCCAATCGTAGCCAGGAAATTATTTCAGAAAATAAAAAATCATTTTTACAGAACTGTGTCATAACTACTAACCGTATAAGAGTTCTGTAGCTTCATCATCAGCACAGCAGTATCAG
This sequence comes from Euproctis similis, assembly GCA_905147225.2. Classification (NCBI taxonomy): domain Eukaryota; kingdom Metazoa; phylum Arthropoda; class Insecta; order Lepidoptera; family Erebidae; genus Euproctis; species Euproctis similis. The sequence continues at coordinate 14,867,789 of LR990105.1, forward strand.
ACGTTAATTCAAGCATACCTCCCAAGCAACACGTTAGTCCTATATACTACTAAACAGTTTCTATCGACTAACTGCAGTACTGTCTCCCAATTCCTAACCGTTAAAAAGTTTTGTGGCTTCTTCATCAGCATAGCAGCATCAGGTGTATATTCCAGGATACTTCACAAGCAACACGCTAGCCCTACATACTACCAGGTAGTTTCTGTCGACCAATTACAGTGCTGTCTTCAAATCCTAACTATTAAGGAGTTTTATGGCTTCTTCATCAGCACAGCAGCATCAAATGTTGGCACCATAAAGGATATCCCTAAGACATCACTATTACGTAACAAAAACACCATACTCACATACAACTTTTGGTGGATGCCTTCGATTTCTCCTGGTTCCCATCATCAGATCCGGACCTGGTGAAAATGTGACTATCTCGGAGGTAACAAAACTCTATACAACGAAAAAAAATTTTTGAAATCGGTCCATAATTGACGAAAAAATCGGTGAACATACATAAAAAAAAATATATACATACAGACGAATCGAGAACCTCCTCCTTGTTTCGAAGTCGGTTAGTAAAATATATATTTAAAATACGACGAACATCTGAGAATATTTACTAAACTCAAATAATTATGAATAAATTAAAACAGTATAAAAAAACCGTACTAATCCAGAGTGCTCCACTTAGTAAGCGAATTTTATTTGCAATTTTTTTAGCAATTGAAAGTTCCTGTTTCTATTCACTTCCAGAAAAGCGTGGCTTTGAATACTAAATGACGAATGACCCGAATGCAAATTCACAGTACCTACCTATCACAAAATTTTATACTGACTAGTTGTGGGGAATTCATTTCTGGAGTAACTTTTTACGAGAAAATAAGTAAAAAGTGCATTCTCAATCAAGTTCTCAATCTCGAGTAGGTACCTTCTTTTTCCTTTTCAATACTTTACATTCTAATGAAGATAAATTTCTTTTATATTTTACCCCCTGGGCTAACGTTGTACTGTCATATCACATTATTTTTTCATAGAAGTTCCTGGTGATGTTGGATTAAAATAGTCTGTCTGAAATAGTCAAACTGCAAAAATTTATTGGTGATGTTTGATTGAATAGTCTGTCTGAAATAGTCAAACTGCCAAAATTTGTTGGTGATGTTGAAAATAGTCTGTCGGTGTATGTAAGAAAGGACATGATGCGATAGTTCGGATATTTAGAGAGAATGCATGATGCAAAAATAACTAAGCAAATAAAGGTGCTAAATCGAAACGATGTAGGAATTAAGGTTATTATCAGCCTTAAAAATTGACGAGTGTATGACAAGAGTTACGAAAGTCGAATAAGCGAATTAAGTGAGTAAGAATCGTGTTCTGTTATCTCTGCCTACCCCGCTCATGAATTTATATGTGTTAGTAGTTAGAAGAAACTAATTTAATTTAAGAAGAGATATATACTAGGCTGAAGTAATTTAAACTCAAATACAGAAAAATGTACTGTTTATAGAAGATATAGATGACTAAGTAAAATATTAGGTCGGGGAAAAAGTCTTTTCGCATAACGTAGGTATAAACTTATTATAAAATTTCTTTGACTGTACTATTTGTGTCTGGCTGGTTTTGGTAACATTAAAAAGGTTACATTATAAAGAAAAAAAAAATAAAAAAAAGTTGTTTCCCGCTACTTTTCATTTGTTTTTCTCTCCGTAAAAATGAGTGAATCTAATGAAGAAATTCGATAATTTTAAAATTTTATTATAAAAAAGGCAAAAATGCAACTCAAGCAGTGAAAAAAAATTTGTGATGTTTATGGACCTGATGCAGTGTCAGTAAGAGTAGCACAAATTTGGTTCAAACGTTTTCAGTCCGGAAATTTTGATGTTAAAGATGCACCTCGCTCTGGTCGCCCTGTTACGAATAAAATGGACGCCATTTTTGAAAGAGTGGAGCAAGATCGGCATATTAGTAGTTACGATGTAGCTGAAGAACTGGGAATTGACCACAAAACAGTTTTGACCCATTTGAAGAAAGCTGGTTATACAAAAAAGCTCGATATTTGGGTGCCACACGAGCTCACTCAAAGAAACTTAATGAACCGTGTACTCATTTGCGATTCATTATTGAGACGTAATGAAACCGAGCCGTTTTTGAAGAGATTGATAACTGGCGATGAAAAGTGGATCACGTACGACAAGAACGTGCGAAAAAGGTCGTGGTCGAAAGTTGGCCAGGCTTCACAGACTGTGGCCAAACCTGGCCTAACACGAAATAAGGTAATGCTGTGTGTATGGTGGGATTGGAAGGGCATTGTTCATTATGAGCTTTTACCGTCCGGCAAAACCATCGATTCTGATCTTTACTGCCAGCAACTGATGAGATTAAAGGAAGCAGTCGAGAGAAAACGGCCGGAATTGATCAACAGGAAGGGTGTGGTCTTTCATCACGATAACGCTAGACCACACACATCTTTAGCCACTCAGCAAAAATTAAGAGAGTTCGACTGGGAGGTCCTAGTGCATCCACCATATAGCCCTGACCTTGCGCCTTCAGATTTTCACCTGTTTCGGTCTCTTCAGAATTATTTAGGTTCTGTAAGGTTGACCTCAAGAGAGGACTGCCAAAACTATTTGTCCCGTTTTTTTGATCAGAAGTCCCAAAGTTTCTACAGTAACGGGATAATGTCTCTGCCCACAAAATGGCAGAAAGTTATTCAACAAAACGGTACATATATATTGTAAATAAATGTAAATAAACTTTGAAAAAAATGTCTTGACTTTTCATACAAAAATACGAAAATACTTTTTCCCCAACCTATTATATAAATACATTTTTTGTATAAAAATACTTTATGTTTATTTCGGTCAGAAAATTAAAATCCCATAACTCAGTATACTATTTAAAATGCCTCCAACTATGTATATATATATCTATAGCTAGGTAGCTATAATTATTAGAAGCAACTGATTCACCCATCCTAACACATCAAGCAATAAATCCAGTCCATTTTGATATTAAAACTGTGTTCAATCAAATATAGGAAAATCTAATAGAAACGAAATAATTGATACAATCCATTCTATCATAATATCATTCATCACATCAACGTTCTACGTGTTCATAGACATATCATATTTGGACTTATCCAATTTATGTAAGGGGGTAAAATACACTTTTGCGGAGTTCATTCTCATGATGACGTGGCGGTTCGGGATTTTGATAATATATCTCTCAGTTGGTCAATGTAGAGAGGATTCTGTTTTCCTTCATTTCACTGACAGCGTGAAAATCGTTAAGGGCCATTTGTTGCTAAATTTACGGCTCATGAAGCTTGAATGTGTGAAGGGTTCTGTGAATAAATCCATTCAAAATGATCGCGGAGAACCTTTGTTGTTTAAAGTGAATTATATATTTGATAGGTACATTATTCTACAGGGATCATGATATGTTAAGCATCCCAATAATTAATAGTGTTATTTTAGGTTTTAAAATTATAATGAAATAAAAAATATTGATCATTCTTTTAAAAAAAATATATATTATTCTCAGGTTTATTTTTATACAAAAGGAGGACAAATGAGCAAACATTTGACCTAATGGCATGTAAGCAATACCGCTCATTGGCATCTGCAATACCAAGAGCGTCACAGTTGCGTCTTTTTACTTTAGGACCGGACAAGGAAGGGGCAGAGAAGGAGGTGAGTTTCTGGATGCCTCTTTCATCAAAAGGAGCGCGGCATTAGCCCCTTTACATAGGTTCTTTGAAAGGATGGTACGTCACCGGTTGACCCGGCCTATTCATGCAGCGAACTACGTAGCTCTATGATTCCAAAGTTGATTTCACATTGGTATTTCTTTGAAAGAATGGGAATTAATAAGTATGAAATAACAAAAAAACTAACAACAGTAAGTACTTCCGTGACTAATCATTCCATTTCCAAAAACGTATGCACCGTGCACTTCCTGTCGATTTAATTTCGGTATCGGCTAATCATCGATATTACACAGATGAATGATTGAACAATTTATCGCTCGACTAATCACGCAACGCAACTATGGGAGCATTTGATTACAATAAATTATAATGTAATGTATTGTCATATGATTTAGTACATTTACTATTGTATGGGGACAGGTATTTATAGCGGTTGTTAGACAAACACAATTAACGGAATCACTTATTTGAGATATGGTATGGTAAAAAAAAATCTATTCAACAAATAAATTTAAAGTAAAAACCTTTTTAGCAAAGCTTTTATTTAAACGCTCTAAAAAGAACGAAATAATTTTCTTTAAAAATTTCAAGTATAAACTCATAGCCTCATTATGTACAATTTATATAATAATAAAACCTTGTCGCGAGGTTAAACTATATATCAGTAATTAAAAAAATAATAAAAACAGCAGATCATTTTACACGAGAAGAAGTTATCAGCACGCCTGTCTGCAAGAGTTTAAGATGACGTTCTCAGTGATAAGAATGGTATCTTGGATATTGTATCAATTTTTCATAACTTAATATCGCCAGGGAATCGCTGCCTTGGGCAGTGCACAAAAAATTGAGCCGTAAGCGCGGAATGAGAATTAATTAAAAAAAATATTTTAGAAAATTGGATTCTTCAGGTTACCAGCTATGTTGTGGACCCATCTCCCCCTCCTTATGTTCCTGTGTGCTTTATTAAAAATTGATAACAGGAAATTAATAAGAAACTCTGGTGTTTAATTAATTAATGTTGAATGAAAGAAATTTTTAAGTCCCAATTTTTTTTTGCAAACTATATTTCTTATAATGTCAGGAGCCTTAAATGAGCGTGTGTGTATGACAAGACCAATGAAAGTGAAGAAGCGAGAAAGGTGTATAAAATCCATGGTAGGTAGAGTTATAAGAGCGCTCTTATTAACCGACTTCGCAAAAGGAGGAGGTTCTCAATTCGTCTGTATGAATATATTTTTTTTTATGTATGTTCACCGATATTTTCGTTAATTATGGACTGATTTCAAAAATTTTTTTTCGTGGTTTAGTGTTTTCCTCCTAGATGGTCCCATTTTCACCAGGTCAGGATCTGATAGTGGAAACCAGGAGAAATCGAAGGCATCTACCAAAAATTGTATGCGAGTATGGTATTTTTGTTACGTAATAGGATATCCCTAAGACATCATCTTAGGGATATCCTTTATGGTGTCAACATCTGATGCTGCTGCGCTGATGAAGAAGACACAAAATTCCTCAACGGTTAGAAGTTTGAAGACAGCACTGCAATTGGTCGATAGAAACTACTTGGCAGTATGTAGGTGTAGCGTGCTGCTTGTGAGGTATGCTTGAGTATACACCTGATCCTGCTACACTGTTGAAGGAGCCACAGAACTCCTTAACGGTTAAGAGTTGGGAGAGAGTACTGCAGTTAGTCGATGGAGACTGTTATTAGTATATAGAACTAACGTGTTGCTTGGGAGGTATACTTGAATCAACGTCTGATACTACTGTGCTGATGATGAATCTACAGAACTCTTAAACGGTTAAGAGCTAGGAAACAATTCTGTAATAATGTTTTTTTTCTATTTTCGCAATAGTTTCCAGACTACGAATGACCTTAATTCGGCTGCAGTGTTAATGGGTATACCCATGATAATAACCAAAATATAAATACTTAGCAAGTATTATCATACTCTTTTATCTAAGTACCTATTTATGACAATTATAGCTCCCTAAAATATCAACCATTTAACAAACGGACTTGTAATTAGTGAAAATATATTTACTAAACTGAAAGCCATGTAAATGAACTAACTTATATTGAAGTTCATAACTAATTAATATCACTAAAACTCGTGAAAAAAAATACTTTAAAAAAAGTTAAACCGACTTCTAGAAACGTAAACCACACCATCTATCAGTATATGAAAACAGTACCTCTATAACTAAAAAGCGATAAATAACGTAACTTACTCATTCGTATACTTAATACAATATACAAAACGTAATACTTTAATAGTTAAAGTATTACGTTTTGTATATTGTATTAAGTAAGTACTTTTTTTTAAAGTATTTTTTTAATTATAGAGGTAGTGTTTTCATATACTTAAAGATTTTGTGGTTACGTTTCTAGAAGTCGGCTTAACTTTTTTTTAAAGTAATATTTGTCTCTACGTACCATGGATGCAACTTGGCGTAGAGTCAAGTAAGTATAATTTCTCAAACAATGTACCGACATTACGAAGAAACCAAACAAAGTAGCCACGATTTCCATTTTTTTCTCACATAATAATAGATACCATATTTAGCTTAAGGCCATTTAAGTTCTTATATGTAGCGTATTGTGATCAAAATAGGAAGAGAGAGTAAACAGGTATATAGGTACCGTTTGCAAAATAATTGTTGCAAGGATCGCGGAACTTGAAGGCGAAACGCGAAGCCATTAAACTTTCTGCACAGAAATGCTCTTTGCTGTTCGTTAATTTGCATGTGTATTGTCAAACCGTATCGGGACTGTGGAACCTGGCCGCTGGCTAGCTGACTACAAAATAAACTTTTCTCATTGCAGAAGACTGTATTTTCCCAGGTGTATTGTGAAAACTTGACAATGAATGTTCATTCTAATTCAGCTGCAAATAAAAATCAATCAAGAATATATATTCTTTCAGTTATGTATATGTTTCTTACAGTTTTTCAGTTTTTCGACTAGTTGGTTGGTGTATTTGTGGTTCAGCAAAAATACAACAAGACAAGTTGAAAAATCAACTCTTTTTTTTAAGCCCTAGTTTAATTTTGATATCTTTGGTATCTCTCTAAAGTCTATTTTACGAAGTTATACTATACATTTAAGGTAGATATGTGCTAGTCCTCGACAAAATTACCGAAGATACCAATATTAAACTAGGGCTTAAAAAAAGAGAGTTGATTTTTCAACTTGTTGTATTTTCGTTCAACCACAAATACACCAACCAAATGTATAAAAAATGGGGATATTTGAAAATTTTACCTTTAATTTTTTTACCAGCCTTCATTCAGCTCAAATTAGTTATTATGAAAAATAATTTCTTGTGTGATAAATTGTGTAAGTATATTAGATTTTAGATTAATTAATAATATTGCATATTATAAATAATAACCTATATATTTAATTTCCAATAAAATTGCTTTCGATACAAATTGATTAAAACCGATGACAAACACGCAATTTTTTTTGGGCACAGAGGCACAATTTTGTAGGCATTTTATCCATTTGAAATAAATTCGTAATAAAATACTCACAAGCAGTCGGTACTTTGTGATTGAATTGGAAAAAAAAATTCTAACAAAGTAAAAAATGTTTCAGAAAAATTCCAAACGAGAAAATTGTCGATAATTGAAATAACAAACTGTGAACACGCTGCCTGTGACTTCTGGATTGACATTTAATTTTAGTGCACAAAAGAACAAAAGTAGTAGGTAGGTAGGTGGGGACAATGGCAACTGCTTTAAAACTTTATTATAATTTATATTTAGTAAAAGGAAACTGTTTTGTGTACCATCACATTCTAGGTGTCGGCTTGAATGACTAAGCAGATAAATATTCATCTTAACCTATATATCACTATGGCTGAAGGCATTTATTTTTATATACTTTAATTTTTTTAAATATGGGTTTCCTGAAAAGTCTTCGGTGTTTTCCAATATTCGAATACGAGTCTTTTTAAACAGTATATTTTGTTAAAATGCTAGCCCAAAGAAAATACTACGAATTTTATGATGTATTAAAATTATTAAATTTAAAAGTAGGTAATTTTGGAACGTCGCAAATATACTTCTGTCAAATTATGTACTCACATAAATTTATAGTCCGACTTTGATTTGGGAAATGATTAATATTGTTTCAACAAATTTTAAGGAAACAAATTAACCCACAAAATATTTGGGCATCCAGTGACGGGAACTAAATCAAAATCATTTAACTGAATTTATTTTATAAAAACCGCACAAATATTATAAGAACCACAAAAAGTACCGCGTCTAATGTTAATAAGATTTCGTTATTTTAGAATATATACCTAGTTCTATTAATCCATTAAAATATTTTAATTACAATTTCAAATTGAAAAATCAAACGACTTTGTAAAAAGCTCTTAAATGTATGTTTTAATTTATTTAAAAGTATGTATGCTGCATATACGTGCTTACTTGAAAAGAATCATTGAAGTGATAGACAAAAAGTCTTATATGTAAACTGTTTGAGCAGTATGAAGGCGAAGAAAATGTTTACCTAATCTTTGAGCTTCTTTGAGTTCTCCTTTTCATGACTCTTTTGAATTGAAGTGATGAATAGTCATTCGTGAATTAACTGAATGCTAATTCACTTCAAAGCTTCAATTTGAATTATAGTTAATCTAATTCACATTTTCGTCTGTCTATGTTTTTATACGTACATTATTTTTGCACTTACGAATAGTTCCAAGATTTACAGTCTGATCAATTGAAATTTATTATCAAAATAAATAATTCCCCTAGGTTGGATATATCTGGCCCAAAATAGACCATCCTGACCTAAAGTAGCCCAATTTCAAAAATACTTTGAGATATTTTTTTGTTTCAATAAATTAAGCCTATAAAGATATAGTTCTCGCTGCCTACATCGTCGGGTATTTAGAGCGAGCAGTTAAATTAATAATCAATTAGAACTAAATTAATAAATAGTGATATTACAATTCCATTAGAAATTAAGCTAATAGCGGAATACATAGTATCTATAATACCCTTGGGATAAAATTGGACAAGAACATAATCACGAGCAAAAGTATAAATAAAGCTGATAAATAAACAAGCATTTTTTTATAAACACCATAGCAATTTTATAAGCAATAACGACAGCAAAAAAAAATATATATCAAGTAAGAAAGTTCAATATGGCAGCCTTTTAATATTAAAACTTCAGAAAACAATTCGTTTTAATAATGGAGCTCTGGCCGCGGGCGAGGCGTTCTACAAAATAAAGTATTTAGACTGAAGCGCACCAGTTTATTGTGAAATTTATCGTTACTCAAAACTTTGTGAATCGATTATTAATTTTTAGTTGAACTAGTTACGAGAATTTTAAAGGGGTAATTGGAAAATTGTTTGAATTACTCCCATCGAATTGTTCCAGATGTGTTTGTGTTTTATTTTGAAATCAATTAGTGTTTGTACAAGTCAGTGTGCGGTTATCATGGGTCAATGCGGTGTCTGACTTTAACTGATATTTGTTCTGTTAAATTGTGATTATTCAAATAAAATTTTACTATTATTGATAAAACTAATATATAACTACTATTAGGTATCAAATCATCAATGATATTCACGTATGTAGGTTTATGTTTGAATTGCGTTCATAAAAAATGAAATATTAAGTTTACATTATGATGTTTTTTGGAAATATATTAACTCAATCAACAAAAATATCGTAATAAAAATATTGTTTGATACCAAATATTATTTTTGTAAACATCCTTACTGTAATAGTAAATATTATAATTTAATAAAATATATTTCAAATTTTGAAACACTGTCTTCATCCGGTGAAAATAAAAATCATGCAAAAAAAAACATCATACGCGAACAAAACTCAATCAAAACAATCTCCTACTCAATGAATGTAAAATATTCAGTTCCCATAAGCGACCACAATACGTGGACATTTTGTAATACCCTAAGGAGATTTGGTCCCTTCACTGTTGTATAGAAAAGGGTAAACCGTAAAATTTTATTTTATAGAACTTACTTTGTCCATTGAAGCACATCTCGTGTTATGTTAATACCAGTTGCATCACAAAAGCGGTAATGCATTGTGAACTCGCCTAGAAATTTGAATAAATACAAACAGTAAACGCCGGGGTTAGTATGCATTAACGTGGACTTAAATTTTAAAAATGTCACATACAGTTGTTATGTATGGGCTATTAGAGCGCATCTTGAGATATCATTAGGCAAGTCTCAACGTGCCCCAGGAGATTAAGACTTGTGTTAGTTAAGAGCTGCCACGACAATACAACGAGTTTTCTTTGCTTTGTGTTTGTGAAAATTAAAATTATACTCATAGTGTTTACAAATGTGAAGTTATAGCTGCTAGCTAGATAAGAGTAACTTGAATGAGAATATTCAAGTAAATGGTCGTGGTTGTGTCTTGACAAAAGTACCGACTGATGATTGGATGTTGATACACATTCAAGTACAAAATATTATACCAAGTATAATTTTATAATATTATCATTGGCCTTTCTAAGTCGATTGCTAGACGTAGGCGTCCCCCATGGATCGCAAATGGCGGTTATTTATGACATATCACAATCAAAATTGGGGATCAGTTTTAGGTTGGAATAAATTTATTTTACTTGAAGTAGAAAAACGAGGTTACATGTGTATTGTCTATGAAAGACTATATCCGGCATAGAATGCAAAATACCCGTAACAATTGCGTATAAAACCACTACTTACTTAAGCATTTAGGTTATTCAGAAACGGAAATCTCACTGCAAGACGCCGCGCCGTTCCGTCTTAACACTAATCTCTGGAACGCCTCTACTGTTTATCTTGCCCAGAAATGTCTGGCAGCATCCAAGCATAATCTCACTCCATACAGCAGTACTAAAATTAAATGCATTCAAACTATGTTTAAAGTATCGTGGGTGGTTGAAGAATCAACCAATTTGTATACTACTATAGAAGTTGTCCGAACGGAGAAAGATGAAGATCTTATTATGCTACCTATGCTGTAGGTGTCAGGTATTGTATGGCAGTAAGCAACAACTTAACAAAAGGTGCCGTGCGCACCCACACTTGATTTGCAGATCTCTGAAACACTTGACTTAAGAACTGGTCTCTGAATACAATATTTTTTGTTGATGCTTAGATCATACTGTCCACGCTAAAAAAGACTTGGATTGAAATTAAGTTGCTGTTGTCAATTTTGTTATAAATGACTTCTAGTAACGTCTCGGTAGTCTGGAAGTAGAGGTTTTGAATCAAGAAGATGTGGACTCGTTGTATGATGATTATCGATCACTGACAATATTGTGCCCGGTGTATGGCAATAGGTTCAGCCATCTATTTCATTTGGGACGTAAATTTCAACGGGTCAAGGCTTAACAGACCCTGCCCACACCTATGGGTATAAAAAGTTTCTTTAATACAAATCTAATAGTAAATATAATATAAAAAGCTATGAATATTATAGCAATAAGAGTTGAGAATAGAGAAAGGGAGAACAGAGATACAATCCGCAGAGTTCAATCCAGTGGAGCTTAGCTGAATACGAATAGTGGCAAATGGCCGAGCGAAATGTAGCATTTAACGCTTCACCAACTGCAAACGACTTCCATACCGTTACTGTTCATATACGACGATTTTTTTTGCAAAATATTATCACAGGTTTAAAAATTTCTTGTATTTTATTTATTGTATTGACTTTTAATTTTTTTATACATTTAATGTCGTCACCAGTTGACTTTGTCGTTTTGAAGAAACGCTTTTTGAGTTATTTTATCATTAGGTTTTTCATGTGTGTAATTTGAAAATATAGCCAATAAATAAATCCAAACGGATGTAATAAGTCACAGATTATAAATAATAATGTATTCGCTTTATTATTTTATGAGTTTGATTCATATGAACTATTTTGGCTAACGTTTACTTATACTTAATTGTATTATTAAGATCAGTCCCTAGACTTTTTTATCATTAATCTTAATGCACAAAACATATTTGGCAGGTAATATTATTCTTCTCTGGGATTTGGCGATAATTTGCTGACATATGGAAGTTACCTCAGATAACTTATCTTGTCTACTTTTAAATCATATCAAAATGACCTTGTAACGGTAGGTTATTACTGGTGGCGATACTGGTGGTAGGTGTTATATCGTAAGATGGTGCTTCTTCAAGATGGTAGATGAGTGGCCGGTAAATGAAAGCCGTAATTACGATCTACTCATCTTTATTAGTTTCAGCACCAGCTGTCTGTCGCTGCACACCGACCACTGCCGCATACTGTGCGAACAGTGTATATATACGAGTACTATTAATGGCACGTACATATGTATCCCTTACAACGGTAACACATATTAGAAAATACTAACTACAGTTCATATTTACAAATTTTTAAGAACCAACTTTTTAAGAAAGCACTATAATCAATTTCAACAACTTCGTTACTTCACTGCATACATTGGATATTTAATTATTTACCCGCTATAAACTCGTTTTACGTTAAAACTCGTGAGGATCATTATCAGGACAATACCTAGTTTTTATTAAAAAAGATATGATTTTATAAAGATATCAGGAAACAAAAAAAACAAAATAAACAAATGTTATTTTTGATATTCGTGTTATACGACCCGCACCTTACCAATACTTGCAATCAGACGGACGCACGCGACACTGTGAGGTTACGACAGAAAACGCGACCACTTCTTTAGGGTGGTTTATAATAGCAATATTTAGTAATTATTCCATAACGTAACTTCACGCCTCTTTCTACCCGAATGTACAGTGGCTGTTAAGACTCGACTCGCCATTATGTTTATTTCCCAAATGTATTAGGTGGCGAATCTATTGTCATACCGGGTACAATGTTTTTAGTCATCGATATTTATCACGCATAGTTTCCAAGTTAATTTTGAAAAGGCATTGATGTGAGCCAATGTCAGGATTCGAACCCGAATCTGGATTCAGAAGCGGGTACTTGGCCACTGGACCTGGGTTGTTATGATTTTTTTTATGGGATAGAAGGGCAAACTAGCAGGCGTGTCACCTGATCGTAAGTGTCCAGCGCCGCCTTTGGACACCTGCAACACATATAGTGTTAGAATTGGATGCCGACCAAGAGGGCTGGGCCTCAGGGTACCATTCTAACCGAACGAAACGTCACAAGTTTATTTATACCCATTAGTTATAAAATAAGACAGTTCAAAAACAAAATGTTACCAACGAACGGTAAGTCTAGGTCTCATTCAAGTAATTGGTGGTTTCCAACTTCCATCATAACTGGTACCATAACCGTTCCCGGTGAAATTTCTCCAAGTTACGCATTAAAATAATACCCAACGTGCTGGGTGAGGCAATTGGCCGCGAGATGGCGCCCTCCCCGAAGTTGAAACAATGCTGTTAAGACTTTACACATTAAACTTTTCTATGTGATTATTTACTCCAAGTTCTTACTTATATACCTATGCTAGGTGTATGCATAAATGTTTAAGTTAGAACTTAAGAGTACTATTTTTAGATATTAAAATAGAAATGACGAATTGTTTACCAAGTTGCAGGTAAATTTAGGGATTTAGAATTCTGTAGATAGGTACTGTCATCTTTCGAATAAACAATGAAAACTTTCTGTATGAATAAAAAAGAAGTATGTTTTACTAAGACTTTGATTGTATCATAAGGATGGGACCTTTCCCATCCTTTCCTATTCTATTCCCTGGGGTGGGCCTCCGGGTAAATCTCTCACGAAACGAAACATGGCATGAGTGACTTTACGTTGGTCATCTGAAGAGCCGTGGTATTTCACCGGTTGAGCCAGACTCTTCATGCTGCTTGGCTCTACCACTGTTACTTGATGTGTACCAGATGTCCATGGGTAATAGCTTATTTCTATCCTATAAATGTTGAAAATAATTATTTAGGTAACATATTTTCTCACTATCAAAATCTCAAGCAAAGTTATTCAATACTTTAATATTCACCCAAAGTGAACGTATAGCTTCCACTAATATGTTTATACTTCAAATTATACTCTTGCGATTTAGGGAGATATGAAATCACCCCAACCCCTCGGGATCTTAATCTTTGAACTGGGCACTTTGCATTCAAAGTCTTTGTTTAAGGGTGAAAAGCATAACAAAGCTTTATAAGGGTCCTGCAGGAAACTGAAGTGTCCTAGAAAAAAAATGGGGCTTCAATAGCACGTACATACTAATATTTATTCACTTGTAATATAACAAACTAAGAGCTACACTTATTTATTTTGGAGTTCTTTCTCGCTTTCATGTTCTCTTTTATTTCCTGGTACTGAATGAGCTTATACAGGACTCTTTAATGTGTACCTATTCAGATTTTTGCCTTTTTGAATATTTCTGCATTCAAACATTCAAATACTGGCGTATGAAGTTTTAAAATCTATATATATAAAAGAAAGTCGTGTTAGTTACACCACTTATAACTCAAGAACGGCAGAACAGATTTGGCTCAAAATTGGTAGGGAGGTAGCTTAGAGCCAGGAGAAGGACATAGGATAGAGTAAACAGGGATAAATTGCGAGTAAAATACTAAAAAATACAATTTAATTTTCGCATACAAACGATTCGTATACACTTTACAAGGCAAATTGACCTTTAAAAACATACCATAAAGTTCATTGTTAGTAGAAACGTCCATCGTTCGTCGGTATCGTATGAATATTGACATTTAAACTTTCAATCAAATGTCAAAATTTGTTGTGTCATGTCACTTTAATATGTTTGAAGTATTGCAATTTACAATTATTTTATTAAATATTGGTTATATATGTTATTTTAAAACTAAAAACTGTTTTAAAATTTAAAGGAATCATGCATTAGTTTGGAACAAGCATCGCAGAGGCGGTAACATTATCCAGCAACGGGATGCTATTTTTGTCAAAGTTGTTGAAGGTAACAATAATTTATTAGTTCAGATGGCATCCACTATAGGAAAAAGCAGGTGGTGAGTCATCTCTCACTGATCAGACCAACTTCCTCATCGTGAAACTCTAGAGCGGATCAATAAATTACAAGTATTCATTTCGCAACATAACCTGGCGACCTGCATCGACAGGATACTGGAAGGACACTGGAAAGAAAGACCACCAACTATTAGGATAAATTAAGACAATTAGATGGAGCCAAAACTTTTGACAACATGGATAGTTGGAAAGAAAGGATGACATGTACTGACCCCACTAAGAGTGGGATAAGAGCAGGAAAATGATAAATTTGTATGGGAAAATAAAAAAATTATTCAATGTTAATGTAACTATGTAATTAACTATTAATAAATTAACTAATGTAATTGTTCAATGTTAGTCAATAACTACCATTACAAATTGTAAAAATATACGCTATATGATTTATTTTTGTAGATCTTTTGGGATCTTTTACTGCTACGTGAACTTTTCTCACTTTAATTAATTATATATTATGATGCAGAGGACAAGGCGATGGTAGTCGCAGTCAAAGTAATGTGGGAAGGGCCATCTCAAGTGCTAACCGCACTGACGACTATAAAGGTTGGTCAAGAGAAGAGTCATATTGCTATGCCAGAATTGTGTTTTAATATAATTTTAATATAACCATGTCCGGCACGACAAGCACAAAAACAGCCACAAGACATAATTAAATTAATTAACATCTCGGTGGTCAGAAGCGGGACGCTCGACCACTGGAGCGTCCCGCTTCTGAATCTAGAGGTCGCGGGTTCAAATCCTGGCTCACACTAATGATTTTCCGAAATTGTTTTCGGAAGTTATGTGTGATAAATATCGATGACTGAAAACTTTGTGCCCGGTATGGCGATAGGTTCGCCTCCTACTCCATTTGGAACGTAGACTTAACGGCAAGACGAGGCTAAACAGTCACTGAATACACCTTCAGGTAGAAAAGCCGTGAAGTTATGTATTCTGTTGTTAGGCGTTGAAATACTTTAATTTCTGGAATTGAAATAATCCTTTTTTATAAGACGAACGAGCAGGCGTCACGTGATGGTAAGCAATCAACGCCGCCCGTGGACACCGGCAACACATACAGTGTTACTGTTGCGTTGACGACCTTTAAGGGAAGGAGGATAGGGAAGTATGGGGAAGGGGGGTGCGCCTCCGGGGACCTCTCTCACCGAACGAAACGCGGCATGAGCCACTTTACGTCGATCTTCTGAGAGGTCGTGGTATTTCACCGGTCGAGCCGGCCCATTCATGGAGCGAACTGCTTGGCTCTACCACTGTTAAAAGTAAAATGTAAAATACTCAGTATTTCTTGGCTAATACATATCTATTCTAATCGTAATCTATACTAATATAGAATCGGAGTGTCTGTTTGTCAAATTGAAATAACCGCTTTTTACGAAATGCATGTATATACTGTGTATATATACATCAAAATTTTTTTTTTTGATTGTCTGATGGTTCTGGCTAATGGCTGGACCAATTTTTACGGGACTTTGTTAGAAAAAATCTTTTATTTACTCATATAATGCTTTTGAGGTGAAACGAAGTTCGCCGGGTCAGCTAGTTTTAATATAAATATCAAGCATGCTGCTCGCGTTATAATTTGGCAAAGTTACTATTGCAGTTATTATATTATAATTGTAAGAATGCAGTTCGTAAGTGTTAGTTTCAAACGCTTACTTATGAAAGCGAGAGTTCGGTATAGTAGAGTGTGCAGGAAAGAATAATATACGCGGTTAAAATGAGCACTGCGCAAAATCTGCGCAGTGACTCTCGCTGACCTCGTCAAGAACAAGATTGTAAGGAAGGAAGTTGGATTGAAAGAAAGTGTAAGAAAGAGCATGCTCCAATGGTTTTGATATGTAGAAAGAATAGACGACGCAAGATTGACTAAGGAGATATACAATACAAAAGCAGAGGGATGTAAGAGTTGAGAACGACCACGACACCCTTTCCATGACCGAATAGAACGAGTTCTGGAGGAAGATGATGTCAAAAGCGGTAAAGATCATTACGAAAGATCGTTATGAAAGTCAAAGAAGCAAGTGAGGCATGTAAGAATCATCTTTTATGGCGCTCTGTTTTCTCTGCCTACACTCTTTTTACCCCGCAAGGAACTTTGCGTATTTTTTAAAGTCCGGATATTTTTACATACGATGTAATTATTGCTTATTGAAGTTTAGTTATTAGTTTTAAGTATAAAACTATTCACATCTAACGATAAGCTCTCTATGTGCCAAAGTCTATAATTTGCGATTTTTTAAACAGGCAACACTAACAATCATTTAAAAAAAAACAACGAAAGCAATATGAAATAATAGCTAGACATACCTCAATCAGAAGTATTTATTTCTAACTAAGAATACAACTCAATAACTATACGACTTAACAAGATCTAATTGGACAATTATTATCAAAAACTAAAGCAAACATTTTATCAGTACAAAATGTATAAGACCCTGGTACCTATAAACTGTACACGTGCATGTCACGTGACTATATGGATTAGGCCACGGGCGCTTCAGTTAATTAACTTCACAAAATACTGACTATCCTCCACGACCGATGCAGTAACTCTTCAAGAGGGGATGGAGGGGATTCTACTCAATTATTTGAAGGACAATCGTACATGTTATTGTTCTAGAGTTCTCTGTTCTGTGTTTAGCAGTGGTAGAGCCAAGCAGTTCGCTGCATGAATGGGCCGGCTCGACCGGTGAAATACCACGACCTCTCAGAAGACCGACGTAAAGTGGCTCATGCCGCGTTTCGTTCGGTGAGAGAGGTATCCGGAGGCCCACCCCCCTTCCCCATCCTTTCCTATCCCCTATCCCTTAAAGGTCGGCAACGCAACAGTAACACTATATGTGTTGCTGGTGTCCATGGGCGGCGTTGGTTGCTTACCATCAGGTGACACGCCTGCTCGTTTGCACTCATATCCCATAAAAAAAAAAGACTAAAAGTCTTATTATGAAGCCTAATTAGCAGTTGTTGTATGTTTCTTTTTATTTATTTGTAATACTTATAAATGTTGAAATATATCAATGTCGGCACGCAATCAACGATTAAAAAAGTGTTTGTTTTTTTCATACTTTTAAATAACTTTTATAGTATTTTATTTCGTATAGTAAAGTTATTTCATACTTTTAAATAGCTTTTCCAACCTAAAATTGTAGGCCGTAGTGTAGTATAGCTGTAAGCAGGCTGTTAAGTTTGACTCACCAAATCTTATCGTCCCAAATAGCACTCCCAATAGCACCACTCACCGGTGGTGGAACCTATTGCGATACATCGGGCAAAACCCCATTGCACTCGGATTGGACGCCGCCAAACAACTTTTTTTTATTTGGTTTATTTAGATATATACGACTAGATAAGTTTTTGAACGCTCGTTTTATCTGATACATATTATAATGTACAATGTATAAATCATCATCAGCTTATTGCAGTCCACTGCTGGACACAGGCCTCTCCCAATGTACGCCCATAGGGAGGTTTATGCCCATAGTCCCCACGCTGGGCAAACGGGTTGGAGACCGCAGGGGTAAACCTCTTGTAGATAGAGACGCTGCTGCCCGCCCCTACCAAGAAAGAACATTTAGGTTGACCCATATTTTAGAATGGTTATCCCGCCATTTTTCGGTGTTGTGCTGTGTAAGCTTGTCAGCTATATGTTTTTCTTTCGCTCCCGGCTGACTGAGAGCTCGCTCCTGGCTGACTGAGAGCTAATGTATAAATATTTGCATAAAATTATTATAATTTCAATGAAAACACTCACAAAAGTACAAATTTCACTTTTAATATTTTAGTTTTTGGCGTAGTGATAATGTATCACATTTCAAGGACAAGATTTAAATGGCATTTCTCCTATTATAGATCCATATCATATATTTCCATATCTCCTAAGGTGGCGAACTTATAGCCATACCGGGCACAAAGTTTTCAGTCATCGATATTTTTCACACATAACTTCCGAAAAGAACTTCGAAAAGTCATTGGTGTGAGGCAGTGTGAGGATTCAAACCCGCGACCTCTTGATTCAGTAGCGGGCGCTCGACCACTGGACCACCAAGACTGTAAACCATAGAACGCTACTTTTTTACTTTATTTAGAACTAAACTAGAACTATTTTAATATAATTTGAACTAAAGATATTTTAAAAAATACTAGCTCTTATGGTGATTCATTATATCTTTGTATCCTAAGAGTTTACATTATCATCCATCATCAATGATATCATCTCATAATCACCACCAACGCTATCTAAATCAGATAAATGTTCTAAGCCTATTATTCATACCGTTACAAGATAAGGAATAGTAAGCTTATTATAATCAGTATGTTTTCCAACATTTTCAACCTACTCAAAAAATAAAGGGGATTTTATTAATATGATAAATCTTTTGTGAGTTACAAGAATGTAACATGACTGCTTAAGCTTTTCAAAACAAACGTAGATATTATATAAGTAGATAATATTTTGAAATTAAACAATGAATAGGCTAAGAATATGTTGAAGAAGGTTTTCGAATTCAAGGTATTCTCAATAATGAAGAACTAATCATATATAACAAAAAATATTTATGTCAAATAGGTGTCAAAAAATATATTTCAGTCAAATCTCAATAGATTCGAGTGTAATAAATTTTTGGTGGTCCGATGGTCAAGCTCCCCGCTTCTGATTTAAAAGTCATGGTTCGATTTCGTCAAGTGTAATAAATATCGATGACTGACAACTTCGCGCCCGGTGCAATAGTAATAGGTACTAGGCTACTTATTCCATTTGTCATTATCTTATACCCCTCATCAAGTTTTCATCTAAAACACTCTTTTTTTGCAACTTTTACGCAATGAGATATTCCCTCCACTCGTTTATTAACAGAATATAATACGGTGATCCAGTGATCGTGCTACCAATTTTTGGATCTTTATGAATCAAGAATTCGTGGAATGGATTCCGGGCTCACACTAATATTTTCTAGGACTTATTTTCGGCATAGTGTATTGTACCGCCACCTTATATAATATATAGAATTCGGCGACTTTCTACCTTCAAGTAGAAATAAGCGTGCAGTTATTAATAATACTAATAATAATCTCCGTACCTCAACTGCACAAAATATCGTAAAATAATTTGGAACATTGTCACTATTTCAGAATTTATCACAAACATTCAAAATATTAACCCTACAACATCCGCATTTTATTAAAGTCGTAAGAGGAAAACTTTTATTTTATTACAAAATAAATCAAAAGCAAAATAAAAATGTCATTCATCTTAACCCTCACTTGCTGATGTCAACGGGCTCAATGCAATCGTGTCCCGTTGCTAAGCCCACCAGTTTGTAACGTAAGAACGTTGTCGCCGTCAAGTGTAAGGTAAATCCCTTGATTGACGAAATTTTGACCCCTAACGTTTGAGGGTTAAGGAGATAGGTGTCTTGTTACTAAGAGTTTTCCCTTTTAATGTACCTACATAAAGATTTTGTCTTGAACAAAGTTTCCGTAGAAATTAAATCATACGGGAATAAAGGAAAATTACTCCTTGCTTTAAATTGATCAGATAGATGTTGAAAGTTTTATATGTATAAAATGATAAAAATACAACATTTAGCAGTGGTAGAGCCACGAAGTTTGTTGTTTCAATGGACCGGCTCGACCGATGAAATAACACGACCTCACATATTTTCAATGTAAAGTGCCTTATCCGTATAACGTCTCCGTATATCCGTTTCGCTCGATAACGGTAAAGTAAGGTACCCGGAGACCTAACCCTTCCCTTCTTCCTTCCCAACCCACTTCCCATCTCTTCCCTAGTCAATTTTAAAGGGCGGCAACGCAACTGTAACACGATCTGTGTTACAGGTCACCATTGGGGCGTTAGATGCTTACCATCATCTGATACCTGTCAGGCCAAATAAGTTGGTACTTATGGCTCACTCGTTTGCCTCCGATATCATAAAAAAGTTATATTAATGTTCTGTATAAATAGACATACTATAACTTCACGCCTGTTTCTACCCGAAGGTGTAGGCATCCCGGCATAACGTTTTCATTCGTCGATATTTATCACACGTTACTTCCGAAAATAATTTCAAAAAATCATTGGATTCGAACCCGCGATCTCTAGATTCAGAAGCGGGGTGCTCGACCACTCGACCACCGATTCTGTATATTTTTTTTTAAGTTCTAAATAAAAAGTATCATGATACTGACTGAAGCAGGGGGATTGAAATGATCTCGTGTATAAGGGTTTGATTTTTTATTGTTGGTTCCGAATTAGAAGGCGAAAAATACATACATACATAGCTTCACGCCAAATCCCTTGCGGGGTAGGCTAAAAATCTACGCTTGAAAACTATAAATTTTAAATAGATAATCTAAAATCAGTTCAACTTGAAGTGCAACTAGACGATAGATAGTAAAAAGCTTAAAGAAGCTATTCATACATGAAGCGTATATAAATATGTACTACTATATATTCAAAGCTTTTATTTAACTTGCACTGTATGTATGTATGTAAGTATGTATGTATGTATGTTCGGTGGAATCTTGCAACTCAATTTTGAAGTAGATATCTTCAACCGATTGAGCTGAAATTTTGTATACACGTTTCCTTTGGATGGCAATGATGATATGATGTGTGACATTATATTATATCCAATATGGCGGACCACCCAAGTTGGAGGAATGGATATTTTGAATGCATTTCTGCAATATGGCTATGAATTAAAAATCATCATTGCGATTTAATGGAAAAGAAAGCTCAAAGCTGAAATTGAATTAGGTGATCTCCTTATTGAAGAGCTGGACTGTTTGAAATTAAGCGGTAAACTAACTTGCAATAATGATAGGTTGAATGAAAGGACACTAACCTAGCCAGCTATAACTAAAAATAAAAAAATAAATTAAAAGCAAAAACCTTTTTTAAAGAAGCTTTTATTTAAGCGCTCTAAAAATAAGAAAATAATATTTCCTTAAAAATTTCAAGTATCAACTTAGAGCCTTAGTATGTACAATTTGTATAATAATAAAAGCTTGTCGCGAGATTTGACTCCCTATCATTTAGGTAATTAAATTGCAATAGGTAATATAGTAAAGTTAGTAGATTAATTTACATGAGTGTTTTGCCCATTTCTTCTCATGACAACCTTACACTCAGAATCGTCCGTGCGTTTTTGTTCCAAGGATTCAATCTTCTTCTAGCGCTCGTGTTTTAATATGTTATGCTTTAAATATAATAATAAGTTAAATATCTGTATTTACGGACTTTATTTAACTGTGTGTGAAGACCCATGAAAATAAAGCTATTTTGATTTGATTTGTCATTATAAAATTAGTACAGTTTATTTACATCTCGCGCGACAAGTTTTATTATTATATTAATTGTACATACTGAGGCTCTAAGTTAATACTTGAAATTTTTAAGGAAATATTATTTTCTTATTTTTAGAGCGCTTAAATAAAAACTTCTTTAAAAAGGGTTTTTGCTTTTAATTTATTTAATGTACACCTGGTGATTAGAGTGTTTGCCAATGTTTATTTTTTTATCGGCAAGACATTTCGGAATTTGGCCAACAAAGAGAACGCCCAGCGTACAAAACTAACCAACAAAAACATAATTAGATACATTTGTTGGTACAAACAAAGGAAATTGTTTTTTTTTTATCCATCTATGATAGACGTACTGGGTAACATAGTCGACTGGGTTTAATCTACTAATATTTACGCGTCGTTTGGGTTCAACTACCGAACATGTTGAAATGTGCCCTATTTTTCATGTCTGGTTAATAATCTCTATAATCTCAATTATGTTGACTGTTCCGAAAATACTTAAATGACCAACCGGTCTTGCTATAAATAAGACTAGATTTATATATATTAGTAGCTCAATAAAAACATTCAAATTATCTAGACATATATAACATAACATAACTTCACGCCTTTTTTAACCGAAGGTGTAGGCAGCGGCTGTTAAGGCTCGTCTCGCCGTTATGTTTACGTCCCAAATGGAATAGGTGGCGAACCTATTGCCATACCGGGCACAAAGTTTCAAGTCATCTATATTTTTCACATATAACTTCTGAAAAGTCATTGGTATGAGCCAGTGTGAGGATTCGAACCCGCGACCTGTAGATTTAGAAGTTTTAGATTTAGATATCTAGACAGTTTATTAAAATACTGGAATTAAATTATTGATTTGTTGATTAACAATGCTAGAAAGTGTAGACACACAGCCACATATGTCGCTACATACCAGCGTAGACCAGAGAAATTTCACGACCTACCAGAATATCAATATAAAGTGAGGCCTTACCTTCAGTCCTACTCCCTTAAAGTCTGGCAAAGCTACAACTATCTGTCTTGCAGTTGTGCATGGGAGGTGCTCGTCACTTACCACTAGGTAACACAGTCACTCGTTTCCTCATATACTATAAAAAAAAAAAAATTTTATTTGGTGTAAAAAACAATAAAATGTAATTTGAAATTGTTGCAGAAAACGGCAATTAAGTTTTCAGTAAAAGTGGATCTACCACGATGTGAAATAAATGTTTATACGCTTGGTTAATCCAGAGGCACACAGGTTGTGCTCATTTTTTGCCGAGTTGTACGCATGCAGTATGGATTAAAAGCTATGAAGAGGAATTTAAAGCGTAAAAAAAACTGGTTATACATATGTGTAAAATATTTATTTACAAAAAAAGTTATTAGTAGAACTGATTTACTGGGTATTATGATATATTACATCATTAATGAGAACAGTGGCAGTGGTAGGTAGTAGGCCACGATGCATTTTGGAAAGGAAAACGAAAATTGGAAGCAGCGAGTGAGGTTAACAAGAATCGTGTCTTTTTTATTTCCTCTCTACACCTGCCCAAAGAGTTAGCGTGAAGTTAACTATTAATGACTTTTCTGATCTTCTTTAAATCTAAATTTAGCATTTAGTTAAATTTATCATGTAAAAGTTTTCTACCCGAAGGTGTAGTCAGTGGCTGTTAAGCCTCGACTCGCCATTATGTTTACGTCCCAAATGGAATAAGGTAGCGAATCTACTGCTATACCGGGCACAATTTTTTATGATTCTTAGAATATAATTAAAAATATTTTGTGAAGATTATTATCATTATATTTTACTGGAGCAATATTTTAATTGTATAACTATTGATAATGTTTAAATCAAGTGTAATCGGAGTTGGCCTTTAAAGCGCATAATAAAATTAATCTAGCGTGTAGAGGAATAATGCATTGCCTTATTGAATCAAATCGTAGTGGAATTATAAATTAAATCTTAAATTATTAAAGCTATTTGTATCTATGTTATATGAATATATAATACATACAAATAGCTCCCGACTGTTACGCCATTTTCCTACAATGTAGAAAATAATATCCATTAATCTTTATATATCAAATGCATTGTTAACTTCATAAAGGGAATGTTAATGGGTAATGCTTGCATTTGTACGCCATATTGGCTGTTTACTAGGCTATTTACTTTTCTAAATGACGGTCCAATGAGAACAAACTATTATTGGATGCGTTAACACAGCGGTCTATTAATTTATTGTATTGCGTAGGTTGAAAAAGTATGTTTTTTATTGTAGTGGCATAATATAGCAATTATTGTTAAAATTATGTTTAAAATATATAAAAACGGAGAATATATAAAATATTAATGCATTCATAATGCTGCTATTGCTAAATGCTGCTATTAATGCATTCAAACAAACAAACAACTTTTGTAACATAGGCTATATTAATTACTTAATTGTATTACTTGTTAGCATAGTATTATGAAAAACAAAAAAATTCTAGTTCTGAGTAATAATACTTATTAATATGTTAATGCTCTTAAAATATATTTGTGCCTAACAGTGGTAGAGCCAAGCAGTTCGCTGCATGAATGGGCTTGCACGACCGGTGAAACACCACGACCGACTTAAAGTAGCTCATGCCGCGTTTCGTTCGATGAGAGAGGTACTACCCTTCCCCATCTTTTCTCATCCTACTCTCCTAAAGGTCGGCAACCCAATTGTAACACTATATGTCGGCGCTGGTCACATACCATCAGGTGACACGCGTGCTCGTTTA
This sequence comes from Euproctis similis, assembly GCA_905147225.2. Classification (NCBI taxonomy): domain Eukaryota; kingdom Metazoa; phylum Arthropoda; class Insecta; order Lepidoptera; family Erebidae; genus Euproctis; species Euproctis similis. The sequence goes on from LR990105.1 coordinate 14,892,547, forward strand.
CCCTCCAATCCTATAATTTAAAAAAGTACAAAATACAACTGGAATTCTTTCACCGCCATTCAAAAACTCACTTCAAAAGTGTGCAATTATTAAGTGTACAACAATAAAAATAAAAACAGTTTAGAAATAGTCAAGGTTTAAATTGCAACGACATAAATGTAAGAGGTTTTAATCAAGATGACGGTTATGTTATAAAATATCAGATTGCAGAAGGTTGGCGGGCAGTTTAATGTCAGTCATATCTTTTAGACTGGAAGCATCGAGACCAGCGGCAAATATACCGACACTCTCGTAAAACTGTTATGAGTTCATTCCCAGACGATAGGAGTAGACTATATATGGTGGGTTGTTAAATTTTGACTGCAGTCTCAGTAATTAACAACAAACTATATGATGTAATTAAGTATTATTTTCCTGTTTCGTGAGTTCTTTTTAAATTCAATATATTTTTAATAATTTTCTTAGAGAATTTCTGATAATAAGAATGAAACTTTGATTTTATTATACTTTTTTATGCCTAAAAAAGATAAATCTCCAAAATTAATAATTGGAATAGCTCATGTTGTTTTAATCATTTTAGTCGTGTCGATGGTTTGGACCGAGGAAACGGGGTTATTCTGAATCAATAAGTCATAGGATCGAATCTCGGTTCACACCGATGATTTCTCGTAAGTTATATGACTAACAACATCGTGTCCGGTGTAATGCAAAAAGTGCCGCTGCTTACGCCTTCTTGTATAGAACAGTGAAGTTATACAAAGAAAAATAACATTATTTTATTTTTAGTAATCTTAACAAGATTTTTCTAAGGTTCGTTTGTACTATAAATCACAGAGTTCCAAAAAATATGGTGAGCCGAACACATTATGATAAAATACATATGATAAAATTTAAATTTTAAGGTCACATTATATACAATATACCAAGAGAATTTGTTTAAAACTTTTAATTTTACGAGCGTAATATTTCCCCTTGAAACTCTTATCAACGACAATATTACCTTGAAACAAATCCACGGGCGTCTTACTTTGAGCCATTGTAAAGGTGACGAGGGACTGATAAATACATTAAGTATCCCTAAAAGCGTAAGAAATCCGTAGATTTGTAAAAAAGTTCCCCCCCTTTTATGATGGGTGAAGCGCGCTGCCAATGTTTTCTCGTCGAAAGATATGAAAAACTTTTACGGCCTCATATATTTTGTTTTTTTCCACCGCCATTTCCATCCCTGCAGTTGTGATATTAGAGTTTATTTTTACGATGTTAGTAAATAGATAACTTCATTTGCAATCTTAGTCTATACTCGTTTAACATATCTTAGTTTACGACTGAAACAAACGACATACAAGCAAAACTATTTATGTGAATGTTAAATTCCTGACAGATTGCTAGGGTTTATGTCTTTGTTTCATTCGCGGTTAAAAGTATTCTTTATGGAAGCTATAAAATATATACATTTTTATATATAACTCAAAAAATATCGACTTGTTTTAAACATATAGACTTTTAGTTAAAAATATTTAAATCCTCAAATTCGATAATGCCGTCTCACTTATAACAAAATGACAGTTTGGGTTTCAGTCCAGTAATAATATTGTTTTGACCGAATCATATTAAGTTTAATTTATATACTGTTAATTTGACTATATTTAATTTAAGTTACATAATTAAACAGAACATTGACATTCGCCGAAAGTAATAAAAACAATATCCTCAAATTGTTAATTATAAATTTCGTAACGATACAAACTTTTATGTTATTGACATCGTTTGAAATAATAAAACACTTTTGGAAACTCGATCAATTAGTAGAGTTTTATTTATATATTAAAATTTCAATTAAGTACGTATTTCTGTTAAAGTTGCAATACGCCAGTTGTCGTCAACAATTTATTTTAACGACCCGTGGCACCCCCTGGCGAGAAAAAGCTGTAACGAATCTAAGACGGTAATTTTTCATGTCGTATTACACGATAACGCACGCGGTCAGGTGTTAGAATGATTTGTTACCCATGTCGTTCGGTCACAGCCTTCCTAAATGGACAAATACAAGTCGAAATTAGTTCAGGAGTAGCATTTTTAAAAATTTTTAATAAGGGCGTGAATTAACTAGTAATGAGTATTTAGAACCCTTTTTTAGAATTGTGCCACTAAATTTGTTCTTATGGGTAGTAGTCGTAAGAAGTGACCAAAGCATGTGACCTGATGCCAAATTTATAGATTTTTACCAAAAAACATTGAGTATTACTGTTACAAATTATTTATTATTTATTGTTGTATCATTAAGTGTTACAAATGCCCATGCCTAACGAATTCATATCCAGTGTTGGTCGTTTAGTTTCATCACCTTATTACATATGGGAACAAAAAATTTATCTACTACTTATTTCCTATCTCTTCTGTCTCATTTTTTGTTTAAAATTTATAGTCCTGTGTTTTGATTGCTTTAGGTTCTTCCTCTACTACGCTTCTATAAATTTAGTAACATCTATATAATATTTTTTTTTGGACACAAATCACACAGCGCCCTCCATTTCCAAACTAAGCAACTAAATGCTTGTGTTATGGATCACGGATACTAATACATACATACTTTTCTTTTGTAAATACGTACTTATAATACATAGAAAAACACCCAGACGCCGCACAAATATTCATGTTTGTCACAAATATTTGTGCTCGGGTGGAGGTCGAGGTCGAACCCCCGACCTCAGTGCTGCAGCCGGTAGTTTTACCAATGCGCCACGAGGCCCGTCAAACATTGTACTGTTTATATACTTATAAGATATTGCTTTACAATGGTTCTATAAAGCTACCAAACTACCAACTTAACAGTCGCAATAAAAACTATTGAAGAACAAACAAAACTGAACAAAGTATACTGAAAAGAAAACAGCAAATAAAAACGCCCGCCTCAAGTCGTCGAGTAGCCGTTTTAATTGGGGGTTGGGTGGAAATTGTGATTATAAACCATCAGATAAGCTTAAAGCTGGGCAGTATGGAAGGGAGAAAAATGCAGCTTTGGATGGAAATACACACAGACATTAACCTAATTCGTTTTAATTGCCCTCACCTAATCATTTGTAAGGATTTAAACGCGTAATACGTGTAGGTAAGTAGTTACCTGGGCTGATGTGTTTATTTTAGTGGTTGATTTATGATCCAGAAATTGGCCTCGCGACACGTCACATAGAACAAAAGGGTGTAACACACCCGTCAACACTAGTCGCACACTATAATATCATTAACTTTAACTTATTTACAAGTGCGTAATACTGTTTTATGGGGTTTCGTCATGACAGCTCTCCTGATTAACAACTCTAGTGGAACTTTTGTTTTTTTTTTATAACAGAATACGTGGCGTTATTTTTTGGTGTTTTTAAATGGCGGCAGAACCTATTGCCCTATTTCGGGCATATTTTTTTATCAACTATCGATATTTATCACATAACTTTCGAGAAGTCATTGGTGTAAGACTTCAGAGCACCTGACAATACTTCTACGCCACAGAGACAACAATGTTTTATTCTTTAATATTTACCTTTACATATACCAATATAAGATATTTGTATGTCAACTTTTGTAAAATTAGGGGAATAACAATTAGGGAAATAGAATAGGAATTGTATTGAAGAGCTAGGCTTTTTAGAAACTATATATAACTGGTCGTCTGTTTGGACGCCATTAAGCAGCAAAAATGCTATGCCTGTGCCATTATGAGGCTTCTTTACTCACATCAATTAAAGGTATTCAATGTACTATCGCTATTCTATAAACTAAAACAACAAAAATTCTATAAATCATATTTTTTGGTTCAGTATCGATTGTAGATCATATCTCAAGTATTCTAAAAAAAACACAGTTTTAACTTTCCTACAATTTTATTATAGGTATAGATAAAACCATACAATCACTTGATTGCGCTTAGTCGAAGATAGAAGTCGAATACATAATTTTCAAAATGAACGTATTGAATTTTTTTTAAATATCATATTAACAAACCAAAACTGACTGTCTCTGAACAAAACCTGAAAGATACTAATAATAATAGCAATCCGTAATACATAATTGCGCCGTTTCTCCTTTGCGGTAGGCAGACTCCGCTTTTTTTTCAGTGTTTTCAATCCTTATACACATCATTGGCTCCATTGACTTTCATAACTTCGAACATGATCATAATTAAAATATTGAAATAACAAATTGAATCTGATTTATTTAATTATATAACTAGCGTATATGTTAATGATTTAGAAAAAGTATTCGTGACCGCAATGCAAAACTATTTCTTTAAACCGTTATTGGTGAAACATAACAAATAAATAAAACATTTTGCCAGGATACCGATAATACTTCAAATGACATTCCAACGTAACAAAGGCAAAAGTCACGAAATCAAATAAAGCTTGCCATTAACTACAGTATTAACAACGTCGTAAAATATCTGCATTTTGCTAACATTTTGCTATTAACTTTAGCTAACCCATTAATACAGGTTGTGTGTTTTGTTCCCACAAGTTTTCACATTTTAAACTGTTCTTATTTTTGGTAAATAAACATAATACAGATCTATAGCTTTATAATTACTTACATATCTTGACAGAGTAGGCAGGAAGCACCTAGCGCCATAAGATACGATTCTTACACATTTTTAACAGTGCCAAGCAGTTCGCTGCATGATTGGGCCGGCTCGACCGGTGAAATACCACGACCTCTCAGAAGATTGATGTAAAGTACCCGGAGGCCTACACCTCTTCCCCATCCTTCCCTATTCCCTATCCCTTAACGGTCGGCAACGCAACAGTAACACTATATATGTGTGTGTGTGCTCCAGTTTCGATTAGATAGGCCATTAATTATTGATAAAAGCTAATATCATCACTCTGCAACCAATAGGATTGAAACGCTGACCTGTTTGGTGGTAAAGGTAGGTAAACAATATCGAGTTATAAAGTTACCGGGCCACCCAGTTAAACAATATATTGCAATATATATTTTGTAAAGAATTCCAGAAAAACTAGCAATTTTTTTGTAGCAAAATTCGTACGTTCAAATAATCGATTATTTCTCCTTATTTGTAGTAATTTGGCCATCTCAACGTCGTTTCTCGAACAGGTAGCTTTAAAAATCTACCATGTATACCGTCGCGTCGTCGCCTAGGCTACACAAAAAGGGGCAAACTGCGATATGCTAAGTAACCGAGCCGTTGATAAGAGTCACGTGGTAGTTCACTTTACTTACATAATCACACAAGTACAATAATAACTTAAAATTAAACAATTTCAAGAGTATAAAATATACAAATATAAATATTGAAACGATAAAAGATACGATTATTGTGTACCTCATACGGTTTTTTACTCGTAAATCAAACCTCTAATTTTGCTTTTTAAGGCTCCTGAAGTAACCTACCAATTAGACTTGGTATTAGATTTTTACTGTGGTAGAGCCAAACAGTTCGCTGCATGAATGGGCCGGTGATATACCACGACCTCTCAGAAGATCGACGTAAAGGGGCTCATGCCCACTACCCTTCCCCCTCCCTTCTTATCCTACTCCCTTGAAGGTCGGCAGTGCAACTGTAACACTATATGTGTTGCAGGTGTCCATGGACGGCGCTGGTCACTTGCCATCAGGTGACACGCATGCTCGTTTGCCGTCCTATCCCATATGAAAAAAACATTGTCAATTTAATAATTGAAATTGTAATATGACCTTTTTCGGCGACTACGTCCTTCAGATTTGGTCTACCTTACATCTTACATCTAAGTATAAAAAATAATTCAAATACATAAAATAGGTGTGGTAAGGCAGTTATATTATTGTGGTGTTATAATAAAAAAATACAGTATTTTAAATTTAAACTTAGTAAGTTCTACGGTTTCTGTTTGCAGTGCAAACGTTTGCTATCATTGCGACTCCCAGCGACTCAAACGGCTTGGTGTAGTTTCACATATCAAATAAGTTGTTGATAGATTCCTCACCATTGAGATAGTAATACGAGATATGCTACATGAGTAACTATTATTATATCTTGTTATTTCTCTTCCTTAATACCCTGGTGTTCTTATGTAAGGTGGAGCCATTTGCCATACATTTTACAATGGTAGAGCAACGCTGATCACTGCATGAATGGGGCCGGCTTGACTTTAAAACTTTAATACTAAAAGACTTTAATACTACGACCTCTCAGAATATCACCGTTAAGTGGCTCTTGCCACATTTCGCTCAGTGAGAGAGGTATCCAGTGGACCGACCCCTTTCCTATTTACGTTCCCATCCCACTTCTGACCCTATCCATATCCGATTGTAAGTGCCGGGAACGCATCTATAACGCTATATGTGTTCGGGTGTCCATCGGCGGCGTCTGTAGCGCACCATCATGCGACACTCCAGCTTGTGTGCCGTATAGAATAAAAAATAAATAAAAAAAAACACCCGATGTTAATTTGTCACTTATACTGGGCTTACCGAAAAGCTATAGATATACTTGAACTCGAGCCTCTGAATAAAATGCGCAGTTCTTATATACTAGAACAATGATACTGTTAAGATTTACTATATGCGTGTAATAGATAAAAGAATACCAATTCGCCGTTGCTAATATAGATAATCCTCAGGAAAACCCTGTAACCTTACACGCAGGGATACAATACCAAAAATTAGCTGCCCAGCTGAGATATGGAACCCACAGATTCATTTTGAGATGGAAAAACTTCTCTATGCGCTACCCACTCATTAATATGAATTAATTAATACAAATTTATATGCGTTAATGAGTCTGGTGTATGCTTTCAATCAGACATTTTTCCAATCCGCTTAGCGGAAATTCATTCGTAATTCCAATAGTCAACCGAAAACTAATTTACACATAAACGCTGTTTACAATTTGAGTTACAATTATTACATAATTAAATATAACGGAACGGAAACCGCATTGAACTGAGGCCTCTTTTAACAGAGATTTAATTAAATTGTTAAATTGAAGAATCGTCATTGTCAGAAATTTAATAATTGTGAATGCTGGTTACAAAATTCAAAAGTAATTAAAGTGGAGGTAGATATCAAAGAAATGTTTTATTTCTTTATCTTTTGGTAGTTAATTAACGTTATATTAATTATATTAGATTTCTGCTGGCTTTTTACGAAATCAAGCATTGCCTCTAGACACAAGTGCAAATTTTGTGCAAAAATATGCGTAAGACTTTTTGGTATTCTACAAACACAATTTATAAAATATTTTATTTTTATTTATAGAGAATCAAACAGTCTCAGCCTCACAGCAATATCTTTCCAAAGTTGTGTAATTAATATCGGTGACTGAAAGAATAGTGCCGAATGAATCTAAATCTAAGACGCGAAAATTTCGCGTGACGCTGACTGCTGAAACGCATTATGTTTCATGGCTGTATTTACGGACATTAGTTTATATAGATTTCTATGTCACAAATCTTTTTCATTTCATGAAGTTTGATTGTTGGAATTTAAATACACTTTAACCGATAGAAATATTTGTAATAATGATGACGCGACGGAATTATTTCACATTAGACACTAAATATACGCGGAATAAAAACAGCGAAAGTTAATTTATAACCGTGAAATTTGTATGTAGACCAGGAAACGGGGGCCACGGGCCACGGGCCTCAGGCCACGTTGTCCGTTCACAAAGTCGCGACGAACTTTATTATTATTTGCTCGCGGCACGAAAACTATAAAGCGAACAGTACAGATAAGTTTTGCGCCACGGAGGGATTAAATGCGGATTAATCAGTTGAATTTCACACTACATTTTATATCTACTGACGAACGTGCAAATTAAATTCATCGATGAAATCAATTAAATGAAAGGATTTAAAATTTATTAACTGTTGATCTATTTATATATAAAGTTGGTGTTAACTTGGCTGTTGATTGGAAAATAATATCTAGTTAAGCGTTTGCCTCTAAACATAAATACTTAGGTACTAAAACATTAGGGTTATATGATCACAATTATTCAGTTCACAGAAATAAATACAAAGTATAAATATAAGTGTAAAAAATTATTTTCAGTACGTATTCGTAGTTTCATGGCGAAACAAACATAATACAGCGGCCTCATAAGTAATGTAAAACTGAGTTACGTGACGCGTTTTAGCTTTGTAGATATTTTAAATGGGCAATAAACGCTGATTTACTGCAGTTTGTTTGCATTTTGCTCTTCAATTATTATTGCCCAAAACTATTTTATCTATCCTAAAATTTCGTTTGTTGATTATTGAATTTTTACCTTAAAAAGGGTAAGAAATAGTCAGAATAGGTTAGAGATATAGCAAGACGACTTCGATTTAGTATTACCGCAGATGTCACAACAGCTCCTAGCATTCACCAATGTAGTTAAGAAGTTATGCGTGATTATTACATTTGTCTGAACAAATTGGGTTATTATGTTCAATTGTTGACTTGAATGAAATCATAAAATACTGCCACTACCTTCATGTGTAAAAGCCATGAAATTGACAGCTTTCAAGTAAGCGGTCCTAAAAATGAAACTCGAGTATTAATGGAAGATAATGACTTTGAATGATGCTCGCCAAGTTCCAGGTTTAGTCAGCGATTGGTACGCCACGACTCGCCGAACTTTTACCAAATGGCATCGCAAACGTCTGGTACAATTTCGAGAGAAAAAAAAATCTAAAAGACCTTATGTGAGTCAGGTTTTCAAGCCAAAACTTCTGGAAACAGAAGCCGGATTTTCGATTTTCAAACATATATATAATTATATATCCGTCAGTTGGCTAGTTAAACCAACATATATCGCGTGTACATACAGATAAGGGGTATCATATGAACTGTGGACGGCTCGCCTTCATGTCGCCAGCCCAGTTCTCCCCCCTCATTACTTTACTGCCCATCCATGTGTAGGAAACGTGGAATTTAATCCAAATTAAAAAATATATATGTGTAATTTTCACATTCACGCGTTTGATAACGAGTACCTACTTCATTTGCATATACTAACCCAATTGCGACGGTCAACTTCATTGCATAATGAAATAGTTTCTTGGTCATAATTTATATTGAGATATGGTTATAGTCAAAATAAATATCACTTTCAGGCCATAATTGGTATTTTTATTTGATAAAAATTACGTTCAATTCAATGAATGTAATTTTTATCAAGACAAATAAGCAAGATAAGTGTGCAAGTGTCTTCCGGCGTGAAATTCATTTTTTACTGTTTACACTTCAAATAGTATTCGAAAAGGGATCTATCTAACCTATAACGTTATCCCACTAAAAATATTTGCGTGCAAGACTGTCAAATAGTAATCAAATTTTATGAATAGCTATGATTTTAAATCTACAGCATCTAAGCTTGACAAGCCCCAGCTCTACAAACTCGGCACCTTAGAAATAATTATTTATGTATTTTGGGTAAGCCTAATTCCTTTTGCTTACCAAAAATACTAAAAAGGTATTTGATTATTTATAGCAAAGTTTCCAAGACTGTATTTTAAAAGTTTTGAGGTTAAAGTTCACATTTTATACTAATACTAGCTTGCATATTAAAATCAAGCTTATTTTTTTAACTTTAATTATTAATTTTAAGTTTCAGAACTATTTTGTAAGGATCACTTGCACTTCTCTTGGCTCATTTGACATCCGCGCGGGTACTTCCAAACCCTCGCATTTTAAGTAGCGCTTACATACTAACCATACTTACAAATGAATTGTCTTTGGTTTATGGTAGCTTGTTATTATAACACTGCTAGTGGAATTTTACTAAATAATAGAAACGATTGACCTCTGCAGTAAGATTAAATAACCATTACAAATAAATAATATTCTTTATCTTCATATAAAACAAACCAAACTGCATGTGTAGAAACAGTTTATGCTAAGAAGATCAAGATTATATATAAAACTATATTATTGTTTACGCGTTTAATACTTAGTACGTGTGAAATATTAATAAAAGTATTCACTTAATCAATCTGATAATCTACTGTAATGTTATCATCGCGTGGCTTATTAGTATCGCCCTCGTACTGAAAATAAAAACTTTCAACTTTTTTATATTATTCTAAGTGGAGCTTACTTTTCGTTTAACGGTGGCAGTTAATCAATTATTCATTACCTGATAAAACTCTGTTAGTTTTGAGTACTCCAGTTTTTCCTTTTTTTCCCCTATAACATTGTGTTTGTGGGATATTTGAATGAATAAAAATGTATAGTATAAAAACATGGAGAATATGGAATATATGTAGTTATACTTATTCATTTCCCCACCTTTACACACAAGTCAATATAATTTGTTAAGTTACTGAAAGTATGGGTTAATTTCAATAATTTAACATATATAACATTAAAACAACTTTTTAGGATTATATCGCGTTTATTTATTTCTTATTTTTATTTATTTCCCGCCGTTTCGAACTCTTTACAGAGATCATTTTCACGAGTGATGAACAAAAAGATGGTAGTCGTTCAAAAACTATTTTCATTAATACAGAGAGCACCCACTTTTTGGAAATAAAAATCAAAAAGTTGATGTTAAAGATTTGATTTTTACTATTGGTAACCCACATCAGACCATGAAACAAAAAAATAATATTTATTTATAAGATATATTTACTAAAGAGAAATTTTTGTTTCAAAAAATTTCTATAGAGAAGATGGCTGTAAACTATCACCTAGCTGGAACCCAGTCATAAGTCTCATCAAACCTAGTCCACAATCAAACAGCTCAAGTCAGCGGGATACTATTAGTATAGTTTGCAGGTCAGACCCACATCAGAAACTAAAATAAAGTAGAATTTTGAATAGTGCAGCATGAACAGTCAGGAGACAAACAAAATAAGGACAATTTGAATCAGTTACAAATCAGATCGGCCACCGTGTCTCCTCTTGATTTGGCATCAAGAGGAGAGACGGTGGTCGGTGGTCCAAGTTCCAAGATCTGCAACTATCGTCCTATTCCAGTTTCTTCCAGTAATCAGTATTATTATGGGAAAATCGGTTTTAAGCGGTCATTTGAAGAATCTGTCAGATCAGATCGAGTCATAAAACAATAATAGATTTCCAAGAGAATTGCGATTGACAATCGCATGCGCACTAGCTTCAAATAAGTCTGCGGAACCTAAAACAATATCCCTTGAAAGTACAGAAGAAACGATAAAAATAAACAAAATCTACTCATCAAGACTCAAAAGACGTACTAAGTAAAATTTGCATAGAATCCCGCAAGCCTTTGTCATGGATGTTCAAAAACGATATGCATGGACTGTGTATACAATAAGTGATTTATCCCAAAATATTCAAGTGATTTGAGAAGCAATCGTTACTTAAGCAATAACTTAATATAGATAGATATTTTAAACATAAGAAATTTGCCAAAAAACGTCAAAATAATGCTATTGCAGCTAAGTTTATAACATGTATTTTTTCAGTTAGGCAAAATATAGGTTACATAATTTAAACCAAATAAATACTAATTTCTTTTGAAAATGTTGTTGTTTTTGCACTTCCCTAATATAATGATAATGAATAGATCATAATACAAATAAATTTGGTGCAAATCAGTGAATAAAAATAATCCATTTCGATTATTTACGAAGCCGTCTGACATACGTCACGTCACCATTTATGATATGACTAAACCACATCAGAACTTAAAGGTTAATAATAGTTATATTGACTTGTTTTATCTTTACAAGATCACATCACTGAAAATAGTTTTGTTTACAGGAGTCAGTTGTTGCCTGCTTATTAATAAAATTCCGCTTTTTAGTTTGTTTATACGGCAAAATGAGAACTACTCTCGTTCATTGCTTAAGTTATTGAAATAGTAAATCCACACGACGTTGCCGTTTGTTGCCTTGGACTTCTAAAACTAGGTTTACTATACTTAGATATAACATTTTACATTATACAGCCACAGAATTTTTCGTGATATAACATATTACACGGATGCGTAGTCAACAAATTTTTACTGGATATAAGACAATTTAAAAAAAAAAAAACATTTTTCTACCATGCATATATAAATAGATTTCATTCATCTCTAAATTTCATTTAATAAAAATAGTATATGAAGGTCGTTTTCATGAAAGCACAATTCCGCTTGCAATATTGTAGCTAGTGAGGTGAAGCTCTTAAACCGCTGATAAATTGTACAAACTTCATAGAGCCATTGTCTTCAGTTGAGATGAACGATGGTAGGAAATATTGTTGTAATTAATAGATAGACAATCAATCATCTTGTTTGTGGTGGTGAGAGAGAAAGATTGAGAAAATACTTTACTTGAAATATTTTGTATGAGAGAAGATACTATATTTTTTATAATGTTTGTTATTACGTTGACTATTTGTGATAAGGATGAGGTGAAAGTAGTGTATCACGATCGTAACTTCTGGTAAGCCAAAGTCTCTGCCTAACCGTATGGGCTACAGGCGTGATTTTAAGTATATATGTATAAATTTATAAACTCTTAAGAGTATCGTTTTTCATAAAAATAATCTTTACTAACTTAATCGAATAACATTGTTTCGCCCATGACGAGTCAATAATATCTAGAAGATGTAACACCAGTGAGTTAGGTCCTATTAGATCACGCACATTGTTTAAGCCCCTTACATTAATATAGAAAAAAATAAAATTGTTTATGAGATAAATATCATAGAGCGTTTACAGATATCAAAACAGATGTTTAATTTTAAACAAGTAGGGAACTGCATACAATATTATTAATTTATATTTTTCTTTCATTAATTAAAAGAAATAATTAATTTCCCGCCAAAAAATCCACTTATTATTGTAACACCGTTAAAAAAGCAAATATAGGTTTGTTTGCGGTATGTAATAAATAACCAATTTTCGAACCGTCCCAGTTTCATAATACCGCCGAGCGAAATCGAAAAATAACAGCCAAACTAATTGGAACACTTCTGGTTAAAAACCCCTTTCGTTCGATTTTCAAGTTATCGGTGCTAATTTAAATGGTTTGCATCGACGGTAAATTTGCAAATTCATTTTAGTAGAAATCGAATAAAATAACACGTTTAAACTGTGTTACGTATAGTAAGACGAATTCGTGGTCACAATGTAGGTAGTAAGGTGAGCATCGACGATTCTAAGGGAAATTTGATTTGGATAGTTATGTTTGTTGTTTGTAGTCTTCGCTTTTTATAGGTCAATGTAGCTTTTATAATATTCTACGTAGAGTATTACAAAAAATGATCTAATTTTAATACGATATTCCCTAAAATTTCATAGAATACTAACTTCAAAATCATTGGAACAAATGACTTGTGTTTTGCCGGAAATTAAATTAAGAATATAAAATATGGCACGGTAACGTCCAAACTAAAAAACTACCAAAAAATTAAATCCAAATTGCTGGCATATATTTTGCTCAGAAGTCTGGAGTGTAATAGAGCAGGTCAACAATGCCCAACTTGTGTGTACGTCACCAGTAGATCTCGACGTGGACAAGTATCATCCATTCTGTAATATTTATCAGAATACTAGAAATTACTGTATAAATCGACTACGAAAAATTCACAGATAAATTTCCGAAATCTAATAATAAAGGACATCACCAAAACAAAACTAATCATCTACAATGTAAAACATAAATGTTAAATATGTTATTTACTATCATGTTAAATTATTATCATCAAGTTATATGCGTATTTAAGCAGCACCAAAAAAAATGTTAATAAATGTATAGGTTTCTAGTCTTACCAAGACGCTTTAATTTAACCAAAAATACGTCATTGGTATAATGTAATGGTATTATCAAAAAGGCGAGCTTGACTGCCATCGCGTGCAAGCCGCCTTGAATTTATAAGATTCAGTTGGAAAATAAATTAGCCACGACGGAAAAGTTTCTGGTACCTAAATAGATGAACGGAGGTGTGTCAATGCTTAGTGGGCTTAGTGATCAGATATGGCATTATCATTTAATATTAAAATCAGAATATTAATCCAATTACTCTTTACCCAAAGAAGTACATCCAAATCAAAGAATTGGTACAAAGGTAGATACTATTATACTATTTTTTACTATTTGTAGTATTCATTGATCTACAATATTATTCCTGGATTGAGCTTTTTACTGAGAGACAAACGTTCTGTTGCATTAATTCTTAGTTGCTTGACGAAAAATTAATTGGATAAGAATTAATTATTTATGAATGAATTATTTTTGACTCCATGGAAAACACATATAAATAGTCGAGTTCTAAACAATATTTTTCGTGAGAAAAATCATTGGTGAAGTCAATAGATATCCGAGTATTGTCATTTTTATAGGAACACGGAACACACTCTCAACAAATCAATGATCTTTTTAAAACCATCAAAAGCCAGATGGTGCCAATATCGTAGCAAATAGAGAGAAGGGACCTCTTCTCCGCCGAGCTCATGAAGGAAAATACGTGATCATTGTTATTAATATCATATTCAATATCTGTATTCTTAATATAAACTAGGAACCAGGTGACACTGTTTGATTAACGTCTAAAAGCATATTGTTATTATAATTTAAATTAAAATCGTGTCCGACAATTAATATAGCGTAAATCCGTGTTTTTATTTGGTTGTTGTATTCAGTCTGGCTCAAAGTTCGTCTTAAACGCCGCCAGCCAAGTAATTACGAGGAATATTGGTACAAGCTGAATATTTCTTTAGCTGTCACCTAATGAATTGCTTTTAGAATTTGTGCTGTCTCAGTAATTAAATGTCTATTTTTTGTTGTTAATTATTCAAAGGATTATATTTTTTTCCTTGCAAAAAAAAAACAAACGTAATCTTTAACTTGTAAAACTTTAGTTGTTCTTAATTTAGTTTTGTGTTCGTGTTTTACGTAGAAATATTAAACAAATTTCTCAAAAAATCACATAATACCGGATTGAATATTAAATTATAAAGAATGACACAATTCAGCATTAATTTTACTTAGTGTATGTAATAATAATAATATCTTGGACACAAATCACACAGCGCCCTCCACTTCCAAACTAAGCAACTAAATGCTTGTGTTATGGATACTAGATAACGGATACTAATACATATATACTTTTCTTTTGTAAATATATACTTATAATACATAGAAAAACACCCAGACGCCGCACAAATATTCATGTTTGTCACAAATATTTGTGCTCGGGTGGGAATCGAACCCCCGACCTCAGTGCTGCAGCCGGTAGTTTTACCAATGCGCCACGAGGCCCGTCAAATAATGATTATATCTTTCAGAACTTAGAGTGGGGTTCGTAGATGAGATTTTAAAATTACATGAGTACGAAGTTTACCAATTCAATCTACTGCGAGTATCTGACATGCAAGTAAATTCTTTAAAAAATGTTCTAAGTTTCACAACTCGTTCTACTAACCAACACAAGCAAGCGGTGAACTGTGAAATTAGTACATGATATTTAAAATTCAACCAACCCTCTTCCGGTAAGTGCACGTTGAAGTATTCATACTTAATCCCATCTCCTATATTAACTCTTATCTTTTTTGGCAGCAATCTGGTGATCAACTTGCAAGTAACCAGTATCTTACGTAGTTACTCGAAATCGTAAGTGTTTATCTTTTATCACATTCTATTTTACATAAATAAACAATTTTACTGCCCTAACAATTGGCATATTATGTTTGAGTTTAACTTGTACCAATGAAGACAGATTTTTAAGCTCGTTACCCTTTTTGCTCAAAATTAATCAGTTTTCTGGTGATATGAATAAGTGATAAACTGTACTATTTAACCCAATTAACGCAAAGTAGAAAAAAATAGAACCAAATGTTAAAGACTAAACATAGTTTCTAAAAAAATATTTTCTTATATGGATAGATAACACAATACCTACTATCAATATTATCTTCATTACCGACACAACGCATTTTGACAATAGTATCAAGGAAATAATGTATTGTCACGCAACACTATTTTTGGTAACCCTAATACGGCCGTAAAGAACCAAACGTGATTAACGGATATTGTATATAATAAAAATGCTAAACTACCTTACACCACATTTGAAGAAGTTTATAAAAAAATATTTATTAGTCACTAGGCAGGTACTTACTTTTGATAATACAATAATATTTCTCTATCATAAGTTTACTGCTGAACCCGTTAAGGTTTTAAAAGAAAAAAAAATCTACTTTGTTCCCTTTTTTTTCTGTCTTTGTAATTTACAAATATTCAAATCAGAGGTGAATGAGATAAATGTTCAAGCAGGTATTACCATGGAAATAAAAAGAGATTTAGAAATGTCTCAAAATACAGAACGATATGTAAACTGACCTTCGAGCCAGGAAGGACGCGTCGATTACTATCAAATTGTTTGTAATTTGTCGGAAACGTAATAATATTAAACATATTGACGGGCCTCTTGGTGCATTGATAGATAGCCGACTGCCGAGTCGAAGTCTGTAGGTTCTATCCCCAATCATGTATAAATATGTTTTTATGGCGTCTGGGTATTTTATAAGTATTTATTTACAAAAGAAAAGTAAATATGTATTAATCTAGTTGCAATAAAACAAGCATGCTCAGCTTAGAAACTGTGTCTATTGCGTGTAAGAAAATATTATATTACATTTTATTATATTGATGATCGAACATGTAGTCAACAAGTTGTCGTTAATATCAAACGGGTGAACGACTGTGGACTGCACTATCTGATTCTTATAGCATCATCATAATCATTCCATTTCACACATCCTCATTTTTTTATGGTATAGGAGGGCAAACGAGCAGGCGTGTCACCTGATGGTACGCAACCAACGCCGCCCATGGACACCAGCAACACATATAGTGTTACTGTTGCGTTGCCGACCTTTAAGGGATAGGGGATTGGAAAGGATGGGGAAGGGGGGTGGACCTCCCGGTACCTCTCTCACCGAGCGAAACGCGGCATGAGCCACTTTACGTCGGTCTTCTGAGAGGTTGTGGTATTTCACCGGTCATCATTAGCCTATTGCAGTCCACTGCTGGACATAGGCCTCTCCCAATGTGCGCCACACCGGTCGAGCCGGCCCATTCATGCAGGAAACTGTTTGGATCTACCACTGCTTCTTCCACATAATCCATCAATTCTTCCTCGAGTCTGCCTCTTCTATTGTTTCCTTCATTCATAATTATCATATTTTTGCGACATATGAATCATACCTCCTCATTAGAGGCGTATGTAATTCTCTTAGCAATTCTACAAAAATAAATACGTATTTACCTATACGTGTAATTAATTGACAAATAAAGTACCCCTCAGTTTATCAATTAGGATGAATACCATTGGAACAATGAAACAAACCCTTTTCTTGTTCAAACAAAAATGCCGATGTTACAATACGGCATTATATAAGTAAGGTAAACGAACCAACATTTTCTGCCTATAGGTGATTGTAAAGGGTCATTCAAATTTAAAATTTTCACTCTCCCGTACAAATCCCTAGGGCGAGGGTGTCTACATGCCCTGTAGGGGAGTGAGCAGTGAGCTAATAAAGAAAATTAAAGATTAATAATATATTGTCTTGGTATAGGTTTATAGGTATGCAAATGTTATGAAACTTCAATCACGAATTTTAAAAAGGAGCTTAATTCAATTAATTAAGTCATTAGTTGTGATAAAATTGCGTAGTTACCATGCTGGTAGGTAAGGTAGTTAATCATAAGTAGTACTAAATAAGCACCGGTTAGTTTTGTCCGAGAAAGTTTTCACTCCCGCCTCTCTTTTCATTCATGCGCTAAAAAATCTTGACTAGGTTCTCATTCACATCAGTTCTTTCTACTCCTGACTGGCTCACAATAAGTTTATGTTCTAGTTACTACAGGAGACAAAACTGTTTAGCACTGTTTTAAACCAATTTTCTTTCTTCAAATCTTATAAGCTTATTAAGAAATTTTTAGTGTCCGGCCGACAGTATATTTCTGGCCGAAGCCGATTAATCGGCAATCTCCAGAACCTTTGGCAGAAGCGGAAGCCAAAGCTTTGCCCGGACAGTAGAAATTAAATTATTATATATTAATTTTTAAATTTTTAAGATAGGTACTAAATTTGCATTATATTATGAAATTGTCTTAACGGCGTGGAATACGTTCATAAGAAATTGATTTATTCTATCCCCGTAATAGTCTTAACTAGTCCTTATTTACAGGAATACAAAATTATTATAATTATCAAATCATCACATTCCCTCTTTTCAATTTTACCTAAAATAGGCAAACATAATGTTTGAAAAATGAATTTTAACAACATTTAATTACGGCATGGTAAACTTCAGATGAATAAAAATATAATTGCATTTTAAACACCTCAAAGATAAGGGTCAAAACTTTAGGCTAAACTAAAGAATCCCGTATTTATAGCTCAGCTCAACTAAATCAGTAAAACAAAATTTAGACTCTACATGGTATAACATAAAGTTAAAATTCGTGTGAAAATAATTTTAATGCTGAGAAGCGAAGTAGACGACCGGCGGGTTGACACGCTTGGCCACCAGCAGACATTGCACCTGTAGAATAGACCTATCGCGGCAAAAGATTCAAAGCTTGTCACCCGCTCCGACACTTTTTGAGGAACCCAAAAAAAAATCTTTTCAACGTTATTTTAATTGATGTCAGATCCTATCAAAAAGAAACACTGACCGAGTGAATTATTTGTAGACTGTTACTGGAATTTGAAATATTCAAGTTAGGGTCGCATTAGCGGCATGCAAATACTTTTAGTGTCACATTTAAAAGAAGAATCCATTCTTTTTTTCTTTTATTTGTTGTGTGAAATGATTCACACGCTACTGCTCCCATATTATTATTGTTATTTTATGGCTTAGGGGGCAAATGAGCAAGCCAGTCATCTGATGGAAAGCAACTAACAACTGGAACATCTAAAACACAGATAGTGTCACAGTTACGAGACACCTCTCTCACCGAACGAAACGTAGTATGGACCACTTTACGCCAATATTCTGAGAAGGCGCAGTCGATCCGGCCTATTCATGGAGTCTATATATAATTATTTGAACAATTTGTTAAGATAAGAAAACCTACTGAAGAAAACCGTGATTCACATCCATTAAACAAAGCTAGCAATAAATTACTATATTCCTAACTGTAATAAAATATTTTCGATTGCTCCCTTATATTGGAAAACATTACAAACAATTGGATTTTATTGAGCAGAATTAATAACCAGAAATATTATACATTACGTACACTATTGCCGTAGAAGTTAATGCAACAAATAAAAGGGAACTGTCGTTCATATTATTTTATGGATATATTGTTGAGTATGGCATACGGTCGAGTGGATATAATCCGGGTAGAAAGTATTAAGAAAGTTGTACGAATCTTAGGGGTAAAGAAAGACAAGTTTCATTGTGATATTGCGTCCACAAAACTTTCGGTCATGATAACTTTTCTGTTTAGTTTTAGTAAAATATTGTGTGATCTATATTTATTTGTGTGCGTTTCTTGACAAATAGTAAGTGATGCGTTAAATTTATTGCATCAGTAAGGGTACGCCGCACCGTCTTAAGGTCGTAAGAAAAACTTTTGTAATTTATTGAAATTAGATTATTAAACACGATTGTTATTTTTGCAAAGGGGGCCAATACAATAAATAATTACGAATAGTTAATACTCGAAACATCAATAAACTCGAAAATTATTTCAAAACATCAATTCATGTAGAAGAGTGTAGTAATCAGTTCCATGATAATTATTACAATACAGTGATAATATCTTATATATCTTAACTCATCGTTAATTAATAACATGATTTAGGAAATGATATCTGAAAAGTTGTTGATGTATAATAAAATTTAAACTAAGGAACTACTAAACATTAACTTAGACTAGTCAATAATTAAAACTGTAAATTTTATTATCGTATTACATTTATAATAAGTTGCAATAATTATCTAATCAAAATATAACCAAATACCTGAGTGCTTATATCAGAATGCTTAAGATCAGGCGTAAGTCACACTAAGATGTACTTGTTGAACTTTCAACTCAAACCACGCACTGCATTTGTTTTGTCTGTCGTAACTGAACCAGAAACTGTACAGGGAAACTTTTAATAGTTTTTCTTTATTCAATCAACATATTTTCGCTCTTGGACACTTCTCTCGTTTGCCAACAATTTGTTTTGGGAAGAAGTTTGTTTTTTTTTCTTCCTATCGTATACGTTCAACTCTGACGGTCCTGACAAATTTGATTCAGGGGTGCTTTGAAAACTTTTTTTGCTTTTGCTCTGATCTAGTCTAGATGATATGTATATATTATTGACTTTAATTTCGTAATGTTATTTATATTAAGAATTTTCTATTTATACTTAAGTTTCTCAAACAAATAAATAATAAAAGCCACGATAGAGTAACTACCAACATTATTAACAGATTAATCGCAGGATCAATAACTAGTGGACACAATTTAAACACCACATTAGTTATAGACAATATGTTGAAAGAGAGTGTCAGTGTAAAAGTGAGAAAGTGCATGCTCCAATGTTTCGGACATGTAGAAAGAATGGATGACGCAAGATTGACTAAGCAGATATACGATGCAAAAGCGGATGGATGTAGGAGTTGAGGATGACCAAGACATACATTCCATGACCAAATATAATGTGTCCTGGGGAAAATGACGTTACAAGCCTCTAAAATCGACGCGCGTGAATGAAAAGAGTTATGAATGTCAATGAAGCGAGTGAGGTATTTAAGATTCGCACTTTATGGCGCTCAGCTCTCTCTATCTACCCCGCAAGGATTTGATATCAAGTTATGTATGTGTATGTATAGACAATGTCAATAATTAGAAATGTATTGGTCAATAAAAAAAAAATATTTTAATTAAATTCAAAAATTGATTAATTTTCTGATCTTTCTCCTCCTGAGCTTAATACGGGACTGTATTACAACCAATAAAAATACCTGTCATTTGTTGTCATTCTAGTTTAATAATTTATAAAAATATTAACATAATTTGTGGTTTCTTTGACATACATAAGTTGTAATTCATGACTTGTTACTCCGTGATTACAATGTAAGTAAATATATGTCTTTATCATAAAATTTAATGGGCCAGTACTTAGTACATAGTATAATTTGTGATCTTAGATCATATTACCACTTACGGTCATGTGGATGTTATTACAGTAAACTCTCATAAATTAACTAGATATATAGCATTAAATAGTTTAATATTGCATCTATATTAAATTACAATTATAAACGAAGCAGGACGTTACGGCATAGTTAAAATACGGCAAATATTAGTTAATTCAAACTTTCAGAAGTTGTCAGCACGTCGTTGTGGAGTTAATATTTGGAATATAAGTAGCTATAAACCTTTGTCAACCACCAAAGGTTTGAAACCTTTGTTTTAGGATGGAACATTGTTCTCTTTTAGAATCGTGTTTGTATCATTGCACTGTCCAAACATTTAAATTTAGATTGTTTAACTACTTATTAATCTAAAATTTAGTCTGTTTACTTGAAATACAGAAAAGTATTCATCATATTCGTCATCATTCTAAAATAATAAAATTTCTAATAAACACATAGGTAGTATCATTAATATAACCTTTGAAATATTGATATGTAAAAATAAAGCAACTCAAGATGATATCTATTCAACAGTACATTAATCGCGATTTACATATTTCAGTAATGTTATAAATTCAGCTCTGTGATCAGTAACTGTTCCCCGAGACCGTGTAGATTCAGCAAAATATGAAGACAAATTACCTGGTGAAATAGTGCAATTGGAATTGAAAGAAGAAGTAAAAATCAGCAACGAATCGGCACTGCGGACCGTGACTGAAATATCAAATGAGTAATTTTAAGATTCGCCGAATGACTGCCATGTACTGAGGGAGTAAATGTCAGCGCGTAATAGCATTGCGAACATAATACGAACGCCTAAGTGCAGTCGTTTTTGTTACTTTGTGGCGTAGTATGCTAATATCGACTGGTTAGGTTTTATTTTTCATTTTGATCATTCAAATTCAACTTGTAGCAAACTCGGGAGAATTAAGACAGAATAGATAATATATTGGTTATCTCTTATTAGCAAATATTTTTGCCATTATACCAGTCTACTTAATTTGGTTTGTTTATATTACTTAATTACTTTGAATTACATTCTGTACGTTTGAAAAAAGATTTTTTAGAATTAGCGAAATATTGCACAAAAGTCGTTTCAGTTTATTTAATCAGAGACGCGTCTAATTCTATTTCCATATTCATACTTTGGGGGTTTCCATAATAAAATTCTTTTAGAACTAATTCCTTTTCAAATTCCTACTAAGTTCGTTCTATAGTTTAACTGTGAAAAGTTAATAGATAGATTCTAAGACTAATATATTAAAAACTAGTTACTAGATTATTCTCATTTGATCCCATCACAGCAAATTAGAAGTAGAAATTTGGCGAAGAATTAATTTTCCAATTTATATAAAGTATTTCTTTGATTGAACATGTTCCTGTTTGCTTCGCCTCTCAAAATATCATATCAGTTTTGACATGTTCTCAAAATTATCTGAACATCAGTTATAAAATATTACATTTATACAGACTTCTTAATGAGATTTTTTGTACAGGCAAAAATGAATATTAATGAAATTCTTTCCGTAAGAGGTTATTAGTTCCCTGTCAAAAATAGAGAATTCATTACAACCAAATTTGAAATATGATGGATGTATCGGGGCCCATATGTTTGAAGACACTAAGCAAATAGCGGAACAGATTGTCACGAAATAACAAATTTTAACACAAAAAAAAAACCTAAGTTTCGTGAGGGAAAATGATTTATATTTCGGTATTTTGGATACATTTGTTTAGTAGTCGAGAAGATGGTAATGGTGTCATATTACAACTACCGGCTATATTTGATTTCTAAATACACATTTTCTGCGTAACTTTTTCACCTTTCGCTGTAATGAATTTTTTTTTTATAAGTATCAATATTCTTCTGTGTAGACTATCTTTTACCTTGGACTTCATTCGCTTGGCAAACGCAATACTAAGTTACATATGTTTTAAAATCACTATTTAAAAGATTGTAGGTTAGCGATTTTTGTAAATATATCATTTTATATAACATGCGTATAAAAATTTACACCAATGTAATTAAACTAACATTAAACGAGTAAAAAATTGTTTTGTCGTAGAAAAATTAAAAGTGATGCTCCGATTACAATGATTCTATCATCATTAGAAAGCCTTTTTTACTTTTGGCTCAGGCAATCTGGACCTATTCTGCTATATTATTGGTTATTGATATTCATTAAAATTTATTTAATCAATATCAATAACGGTAGGTTAATAACTTGATAAATCGATAACCAATACAGGAAATTCTCATAAAATAAAATCAAAATTTTATCAGCAACATTAGCATTATTTTTGATGTCAGGAGACTTAAAAATCGACGTGCGTGCATGAAAAGAGTTATGAAAGTCAACGAAGCGAGTGGGGTGTGTAAGAATCGCGCCTTAAGGCGCTCCGTTCTCTCTGCCTAACCGGCAAGGGATTTGGCGTGAAGTTATGTATGAATGTATTAGCATTTAATTTATATTTGAAGATAATTTTGGTGGTTATATACTTCAGAAGCTTTCAGAGTAGATCAGAAAAGAATACCTACATGTGTCTAACGTTAGCCCGACGTGTGTTCCCCTCGGATGTGACACGACGAGTCGCCCGATCTCTTGAACAAGTATCACGTTACTTTCAAACTGTTTGCATTGCGACAACTCTGATTAAACGTGATGTTAGATATTGAATTATCCTGAATACCAACTACAGCTATTTTAGTTTAAACCAATTGTACATATTTATATATATTGTATGTTGCTTAATATAAATTGTAATAATTGCAAATGCAAAATGCAAAGTAAAGTAAAACTTTCAAAATGATTCCTCGCAAAACATCTCAATTGCATTCTTCAAACTTTTGGACGTGTTTCTGTATTTCAATATCTAAAAAAAGTTTAAGAGCATTATTAAGCTTTTAACCATAAATCGGTGTGTAACGATATTTTTGATGCAATTACTCCAGATAAATTGCAAAAGCGTAAACGTATGTACTATAGGGTCCCTTAGAATGTTTAATTTTAAATACTCTAGTAGGTTTCTGTATTTACAAAATCAATAAATACCGAGCGCATCGATCTATGAAAATTCCCTTTAGCTTGAAACAACCTTGTTTAAAAGCAATTAAAGTTGAGATTCGTTTATCAGGATAATATTTAGCATTAGTTCGTACGAAGCATGTGACCATTTCAGCAAATTGCCTCTCTATATGCAGAAAGCCTGCAACCCGATTTTCATTAAAGCGTTTGGAGTCGTGGAGCTGACTGACAAAGTCATCCAGATACAGTTAGTTAAATCTCTCGACACAATGACATGGGACAAAATATAAGTACAGTTATCTATATTTATAATTATGTCAAAAAAGCGCTTAAAATAGTCATAAAAAGATTAAGAGTAGGAGGGTATTAAAAATAAACTAAGAGTGTCTGTTATATCTTCGTAAAATTTCAAAGATCAGTCATTTTAGAATATAGTTGAAAAGATTGAATATATTAGATGATTGTCGATGACAGATTTAAGCGTAATGTGGATTTTATTTTTTAATTTATAAAACATTTGTAAATAAATTTCGTTCATGTTATAGTTATCAGAACAGTACGGTCCCAGCTGTGGGCAAACCCACTTTTGAAAGACTGTATATTAATTTGAAACTATGAAAGTCTTAACAGGCAATTTCGAAGTCCGACTTACTCATTATAATCCTGAAGTTTCTGATCCTGGATCTTTCAGCAATAACAATTATGAGTTCTAGTTGTAAATTTAGCATTATCCTAAAGATAGCATAGCACGTTCTGCTAAAATTAGAATAAATATAACAATATGTTCTACAAATGCTAAATAACTAAAAATTTTCAAAATCCATATCATCGTTATTGATTGTTCAATCAACTTTAAAATTATCACTTTCCGTCGCACTAACTACGGTATTTATGGTTTATTATGTATATACATTAATTGAGTACGATATTTTTTAGATTAAAACATCTTAAAGGATTATATCGCGTTTATTTATTACATTTATATTTATTTCCCGACGTTTCGACGTTTCGAACTCTTTACAGTGATCATTTTCACGAGTTCGAAACGTCGGGAAATAAATATAAATAAGTAATAAATAAACGCGATATAATCCTAAATAAATATGTAAACCAATATGATATTTTTTTTGAGACATTTTAAAACGTCGAATACAGTTTCGTCAGCAATAGCAAAACACTATTTGGACCACATTTTCGATATAAAAAGTGAATGAGAAAACCGTTAATTCAGAATCCTCACAAATGATTTAAACAGAGATTACTTCATTTGCTTAAAAATACAATTACTAATCTTTAGTTTAAATAATTTCAATAGTTATTCATAAAAACTAGGGTTTTATGAATGTTCCAGAGCTTGATCTATCATTCAACTGTTAAACTGCGTACGAATAAATTATCCGTACAAAACTCTCGTTAAATGTTTTGAAGTGAAATTTAACTGGCGATTAAGTGAACAATCTCTATAAACGTTGCATATTAATATTCTAAGCTGTTCAAAATGTTGGATTTAATATTGGTTAAGATATTATGACATATTGGCAATGGATAGTTCATGTCTTTATTTGTAAGGGGATAACGATCTAGTGGGTCACATACTGGTAAGTGACTAACGCCGCCGATTGACATCTGTAATATCGAGAGAGTCACAGTTGCATTACCACAAGTATATAGGTCTCGGTGGTCTAGTGGTAGAGCACACAGCTTCTGTATCTAGAGGTCGCGGGTTCGAATCCTGGCACACACCAATGACTTTTCAAAATTAATTTCGACAGTTATGTGTAATAAATATCGATAATTAAGAACTTTGTGCCCGTTACGGCAATAGGTTCGCCACCTGTTCCATTTGGGACATCAACATAACGGCGAGTCGAGGCGTGACAGCCGCTGACTACACCTACGGGTAGAAAAAGGCGTAAAGTTATGTTTATGTTTGTACGTATAAAATAAATAACCCACATAAGTATTAATAAAATGAAAGCTATCAATAATTTATCTGCTCATAATATTTTTTGTTTAAAATGAAAAATATGCCGCTTGTCATTAGCCCTTATCGTGTGTCGTAGGTAAAAAAATCCCTACAACAGCATATTCATACATAATATGAATAGCTTTTCAACTCACACCTTTCGATAGTAATATTAGTGTTAACACAATAGGAACCCTCGAAATCATGGAGACCCCGTATTAGCCAAATATGAAGGGTTGTTGGTAAACCCACAACTGTTAGTTAAAATTACTACTAAATTGTGTTTCATCCACGTTTTATAAATTTTATATAACAATTTATTATAGTTTTGGAGTACTTCCAATGCCAAGTACACGGGTGTAGGTTTTTTAAATTTGCTTTTAATCCTATTAAGTGTAGAAGATATTATGCAAATTTAATACGTCTGTTAGGGTCTTTTATATAGACGGGTGCAGAGATGCAAAGGGTCGCGTGGAGACTCATTTACTTAAGTAATTTCTGTGTACTCAATTTTCTAGATTTATTATTATTTGAAGAATGATAATTGAGGTAGTAAAATGATCTGTGAGAGATCACAGTATTGTATAAAATCTAATATTTAAATTTCTATATATAATTGCATTGACTGATATATATATATATATGTGTTTTAATATAATAATAATATAATATAATATCTTGGACACAATACACACAGCGCCCTCTAGTTCCAAGCTAAGCAACTAAATGCTTGTGTTATGGATACTAGATAACGGATATTAATACATATATATTTTTCTTTTGTAAATACATACTTAAAATACATAGAAAAACACCCAGACACCACACAAATATTCATGTTTGCCACAAATATTTGTGCTCGGGTGGGAATCGAACCCCCAACCTCATTGCTGCAGCCGGTAGTTTTACCAATGCGCCACGAGGCCCGTCTAATTTTTAATATGTATCTATATATTTTCTCAAACAAACATAACATCACGACTTTTTTGTGCCCGAAGGTATAGGTATATAAGGCTATTAAGCCTCGCCTCGCTGAACTGTTACATCCCAAAATGGTACAGATTTTATATAGCAAAACATAAATGCTGTGATATGATAAATATTCGGGGGTTGATCATCAAAATTTCCCATAGAAACTATATTGACATTCAATACATTTTTAACAGATGTCCTTAAACGCACTCGACCGTATGTCGTGTTAGTAAAATAAAAAAAATACATATAAGGGTCTGAGACCACACCATGAAATACTTAATCTACAGAATCCCTATAATCCCAGGGATTTGATTTTGTGATCGGCGTAGATTTGTTGTCATACAACAAGTAATGCTAAACATGTGGCGTCACGA
This sequence comes from Euproctis similis, assembly GCA_905147225.2. Lineage (NCBI taxonomy): Eukaryota > Metazoa > Arthropoda > Insecta > Lepidoptera > Erebidae > Euproctis > Euproctis similis. Next base: position 14,919,988 of record LR990105.1, read on the forward strand.
ATGCATCATCAGATATGGCCTACAAATGTTTTTATAGATTTATTTCAAAATCGTTATCTCAATATTCTCGTAGTTATACTTACTATATCTATATACTTTATCACTGTAACTTCACGCCTGTAATGTACTAAGTTTCAGAGTGCGATAACTAGGTCTCCACACGTATGATTGATTATTATTTATTTTTATTGTCATATTTAAAACCATGGTTATGGGAGCTAAAAATCCAAAAATAATTGCCTTAGGTAAACTGAAATGGAAAGTCTAGACCACAGATTAAGACCAAGTCAAGGCCGGAACCCAGGAGTGGATGAGACCTTGACCTGAAAAGGTCGGCAACATGTTCAATTAATGAAGTATATTACAGTCTCGGTGGTCCAGTGGTCGAGCCCATGGCTTCTGATTCTGAGGTCCGGGTTCGAATCCTGACACTGGCTCACACCAATGACTTCTCGAAATTGTTTTCGGAAGTTAAGTGTGATAAAAATCGATGACCGAAAACTTTGTGCCCGGTATGGCAATAGGTTCGCTATTTAAAGCATTAGGGACGTAAACGTAACGGCGAGACGAGGCTTAACAGCCGCTGCCTACACCTTTAGGTAACAAAGACGTGAAGTTATGTGTGTTATATTTGACTATAATAATAATATGTACATTAATTAGTTTTTTGACAACAAAAACTTTGCGCTGTCATATTATTAGCAGTTACTACCAAAAAGATCAATGTCCCGTATAAAGTCCACAGCATAATATAAGCCTTCATAATATAACATAAGTTTGTTGACATATGGAAAAATTCTGAAAGCAATTGCAACTCTTCTCTGTTCTCAACCGTTACAGTCTTGACAGAGTGATCGTGGTCATCAATTAGGAGTTGGTGACGCGCTTCACTAAGCGCGTCACGCGCGCGTCATGTTTGCGAGGATTGGCGGATAGTGATCCGCCGCCAATCCAATGGTTCCAAATGCAAATGGTTCAAGGAAAAGTCGAAGGCACTAGACCGCGTGGTAGATCACAACTGCGATGGACCGACCAAGTGAGGGCTGCTCTCGACGGCCCTCTCCATCTACCACGCGGTCTAGTGCCTTCGACTTTTCCTTGAACCACAAGGCGTCCGGGGAAATATATCTCCGACGAGTTAATTGCAACTCTTCTCAATATTTAATTAGCGCATAGAAAGAAATGTCAACTTTATAGTGTAAATATGTTGTGTTTAAATTTTCTGATATGTTCAGATAGCAAGACGGTTTCTGACATGTCAACTAGGGATAACTTGTTAGATCTCACATTATTGTCTGCATTAATAATAATATGTATCAAATTAATATTTTCAAACGGACTAGTTACATGACAAAACTCACTCTCAATAGCGGCTAAATAAAGGGTTTTGTAGAATTTACAGTTACTAATCTACTTTGGAACTTGGTGCAAACCCCGAGGACGGCTCGTTGAGTGTTTACTTTGTTTCCACGTCGAAATTGAATTAAAACTTTTTGAAACTGCAAACACACGAACGTTCGCAGTGACTACACACATTCAGACTTGTATCGTGTGCAATTACTAAAAAAAAGAAGTACCAAATTACTCTCGCAGAATTGTTTGCGCAAACCCTTTTGGGCAAAAAATTTATTCACCCTCGCGAAACAGCATCTATAATAAGTGTAGGTTACATGCCCCATTTGAAAAGCTTCCTGTTGATTTTGAACATAAAAGATATAATCTACCGCACTGGTGTAAAATAACCGTATTTTTTCTTTTGTGTTATGATATTGGGCGCCCTTCTGCAACGGCGGGTGCGCATTTTGATATTGTTCTAATAATATATATATAAGGTTATTGTGTGGCTTTACAAATCAGTGAAGTGGTTCTTGCCCATAGTTGAATATATTTACTCGTGGTCTACTGTTTATGCTCACAGCATGATGGGTTTTTGTACGCTTGGATATTTGTTATAATTAAAATCTCATTACTGGTTCTAACCTGCATACATTCACAATTGAATATTACCTCTATGCCTTTATAACTATATAGATAGTTTTATTTAATACTGAATATATATTTTACTCTATTAATATGTTCTAACTAATAGAATATCAGTAATTTGAATATTATCTCGGTGATCATCGATATTTAAAAAGAAATGAGAAAAAAAGAAAACACGAAGTACAATGGAAGACATCGAAATGACTGACAACAGTGACATCATTGAGACCCATATTTGAAATTAGCTTACTCAACCTATCTCACCCTGGTAGAAAAGGGAGTGAAATTACCGAAAAAAAACCGCTTCATCAAGAACCTGGATTTGTTTTCTTTCAGAACATTGATGTCAACTAAGTGTAACATTTGCTCAGATACCAAAGTATGTTTCTACATATGTTGCAGCTGAGCTTTTCTCTCATACTATTCAAATCTAAATGCATTTGCCTCCATATCGCTTAGCATTCGCGCTAGTAACACATGTTCAATGGTGTTACACGATTATTGTGTGCGAAACACTTGAATAGAATTATGGGCGTCTTAAAATGGCTCGTGGTACACTTACATAGCGACACGTGGCGTAGCTGGTAGCTGTTACATTGGTAATATATTTTAATATAGATTTATTTTTATTCACAAGTTCATGGACTACTTATTATTGTGCGAATATGTTTGTTTCCTTTCGGAGATCGTGGCGTTTATTAAACTCATCGCTTTGTATTCTTAATTAGAATTTATATAACACTAGTTGACCCGGCAAACTTTGGTTCCCATCTATAGTAACAAAGAAGTAAATATTGGATTTTTTCACTTTTTGTTTACTACATCATACATGAATTAAAAGCAACCGCTTTAAAATCTGTTGCGTAGTTTCATAGATAAGCATATAAGGAGACAGACACAGACAGTGAAAAGCCACTTGTTTTTATACTATGTAATGATAATATAGCTTCCGGTCCGACCTTCCGTTTTTGCAATATATAACTTAATCAATGATATAAAGTCGTAAACGTGATCAGGGTCAAGGAAATAGTCACGTTATTTTGAGACTTTAATACCCTTGCCGTGACTGCATGAGAGACCCTTAATTTTTTCTATGCAAATAATGAGCACGTGGGCAGGAGGATCTGAGTGTGTTCGCCAGATGTTGTCAAAAAACCTCTCAAGGGTTTCTTTAAGTGCTGATGTTGCACTTATACATGCTTATGAACAGATTTATGGCACAATAAGTATGTATTAGGCTAGTGTCAAAATCTGCACGTTTCAAGTGGATGGTACTTCCGCTTAATCGAGTGTCTGTTCTCGAAAACATTTCAGTAAAAATAATAATATCCCGTTCGAATTTCAAAACAATTATTAAGTTTGATTTGGAATAGAGTTAGTTATATTTAGTGTTTATTGTGTCAGTTTTTAATTTCGTTTTGGTTTTAACGAGCATCCCGGTGCATTGATAAATAATCGACTGCGGAATTTCAAGGAGGCGGGTTCGTTGTCCACCAAAGAATATTAATGACAAGCATTGATGTTCCCATCGAGTCTGGAAGTTCTATACTAACTTCTTAACTAGAGGATACTGTGGGTAAAAAATAAGAAATTATTGTGGAGCGTTTACTTAATAACAGGTATAATAATTGTCTGCAAAACAAAACAACTTTATTTGCACAATTTGAACAAGCTTCGAAATGGATTTTGTACAACATTATTTAAGCGTACGGTTGAACAAAACAACATTATACAGTGTAACATTGGAGTAACAAGAGTCTGTAACCCTTATTATAAAGTTACATTAGTTGCATATTCAGCTTACAATGTTGTTCTATCCAATTTGTCTATTATTTTGCTCCGAGCAAAACGTTCAGTTACGTTGTTACTAGTTAATATTGTTATAATTTATTTTGTGCAAATGAAACTTTGAATGTAATAATTGTTAGCAGTTGTTACAGTCTTGGGTGATGTGTCTTGGTCATAGTGAAAAATTAGGTTTCTTTTTTTTATTTATTAAGCCTGGAATTATAATGTAATTTGATTAAAAAATAAAACTTAATTTAAAAAATATCAAGAAAGTTACTGCCGTTAATGAGTTTATTTGATTTTTTTTCTAATAATACTTCATGAAATATTAATTATATTATTTGAAAGATTTATTAAATTTATCTGAAATTTGTGGTTAGTAAAATATTTGTACCGTGTTTATAGTTCATTGTAAAAACGCTTCAGGTATATTATACTGCCAAAGACATTTACAACTCTGGTATTCTCTTTGGACAGTAATAATTTAATAACTGAGTTTGTATCTTATATGAAACTTCATATGTGTCGCCACCGATTGGAGCGCATACATGCCACACGTTAATACATGCCCCGGGCTGATCTCGTAAGTACCCGTGTATCTGCAAATAATGTTGAAGTAGGTATTCCCATTATATTGGATCCTCGCCCGGGGCAGGGAATCGTCCGGTTCTAATAAACAAGACAATATTCCAACAACGAGATAGAGACGGATGCCTGTGTTTGTACAGACGGCCTATAAGAGTTATGGATAGGTATCTATTATTATTTTGTCTTTAAACGTTACTGAAGCGAAATGATGTCTTAGAAATTTGTTAACAATAAATTTTGTTATTGTGTTATGTGGATAGTATTAATGTTTTCGTTGTGTATGTTCTTTGGCAGTTTGTTTAAATAACTATGCAAGTATATTGTTAGTAATATTGGTTTTAAGTGTTGTAATTTATTAACTTATCATAGACTGATATTTAATATCCCAGCAAGGTATTTTATTTTCACTTGACGTTTGTATTTGTTATTACCTAACGGTATATATCCTGCGGAATTTCCTGTCTTAAGAATTTAATAGCTATATTTGCCTAAAAGAATACAGTACCTGCTGGCGTATTATGAACTCCTAATTCCAGTCAGCTTACGCGCTGCCTTGCAAATTAGCATTTTCTACGACTAATTTCAGCTAGTAGGTGACGAGTAGCCACTATCAAATTCACTCTAAAGTCAATTTATCAACGACTAATTCCATTTAGTCAGTCATGAGTAGTCTAGACTAGCTGAAATTAGTTGTTGGAAATAGGAAATCGCTAGGCAGCGCGTAAGCTGGCTGGATATAAGAGCTCATAATAGGCCCACTGATGTTGATAAGTTGTCAATTATTTTAATATAAATGTTTTCTTTTATAAATGTTTATATTAAAAAAGGAATTATAATGTAATAAAAAACTGCTATTTAAAAAAATATACGGAAAGATTGGAAAAGATTCTTGTTAATATGTAATATTTCTTTTGCCTTATGGCAGTCGAGTTTGACACATAAAAGAATATATGACAATGGCTCACGTCTATATGTATATCTAAAATAATAAATTTAAACAGTAAGTGGAGTTTCATATAAGTATTAGAAGTACGATATCAAAGGATTTCGTGTTCTTTATTTGATGCTGTATTGTATGTCGTTAGGTATACTTGTATTACTTTCTTTTGAGTTATTTGGGAGAATACGCGTATTCCCAAAATATCTACACACAATTGCTAAACTTTGTAATACGAGAAAATGTTTCCTGAAACACATTTCATGTCTTTTATGAAGATATTTAGACAATTACATAATGGAGTAAACGTTAAATAAATTATATTAATTTTTTAGAAATTTAAACACAAAACGGTGGTAGAGCAGTTCACTGCATGAATGGGCCGGTTCAACCGGTGAAATACCACGACCTCTCAGAAGACCAACGTAAAGTGGCTCATGCCACGTTTCGTTTGGTGAGAGAGGTACCTGGAGGCTCACCCCCCTTCCCCATCCTTTCCTATCCCCTATCCCTTAAAGGTCTGCTGGTGTCCATGGGCGGCGTTGCTTGCTTTCCATTAGGTGACACGCCAGCTCGTTTGCCCTTATGTTCCATAAAAAAAAAAATAAGGACCAGAGATTTCTATTCAGTGTGCTTTCTATCTTCTGAGTAATTTACCAGTAGACAAAGACGTGGAAAAATACCAATATAATGCCATCTAGTTTTTTACCTGTTATTTATTTTGTATGATATATAAAGAGTATGGAGTATATAATTTTTCTGGTATAATTTTTTTTATTTAATATTACAAAAATACTCAAATGTTTCTAATGGTTCCAGCCTCCATTTTTGAACATCTAATTAAGAGATATTTCATTTAGGTTAGTTAATCAGATGTAGATTGAACAATCATATACGAAATGCATATTAACGTGATCAAATTTAGAGAGATACAGACACAGGTAAAACAATCAAATTCTATCTCATGAACATATCTTAAAATACAGGAGAAAAAAATATGAAATTACTATCCATATTTTTCCTCGCCTTGTACCCTATGAATAACTGTATCTATTTTTGTTTGAATCTCAGTAAGCCCGCCTCCGTTTCTCATATCGTATTCATTATATTTCATTTGTCAGCGCCAGTTTCTTTGATGAATTATTCACAGTAAACACGATTTGTTTACATTAGTCATATAAATATAGATATTTCTATGTGTACAAAACTATTTCAGTTAAACTTACAAAGATATGTATTGGACCCGTGTGTAACACTAATGGCTGTTATGCAAAATGATTTATTTATGAAATTTAAATGTTATGAAAACGAAAGTTATGATGTTTTAAATGGAAGAAACCAGAGCGATGCAGGAGATGTACAGGAGCTTGGGGATGAAAATGTATATCTTGGATGGACGTTTAGCAGGTATGGCAGGTACACAGGGGCCAGAAGACAGATTCCAGGGCGCACTGAAAGTTAACAGAAAGGCCCAACTGCTATTTACAATGCGGTACTTATTCCCACGCTAACTCTCTCTCGCTTCCATGCGAGAGTTGAATATGGCAGTGTGTGCCTGCAATAGAAGCGCAGTCAAAATGGCCACGACACACTTTTCATGGCCTATTTGGAATCCAAGTCCTAATTGGACCAAGGAGTCTTTGAGGAACATGATGTCGAAAGCCTTAAAAATCAAGGAGCTTGTATGGCAAGAGTAATGAAAGTCAAAGACGCGAGTGAGGCATCGAATCGATCGTGTTTTATGGCGCTCTGGTCTCTTTTCTTATCCGCAAGGAGCTTGGCGTGAAATTATTCAACTATATTTTAATCTATTTTTTTTTTATTTTCTTGTAGAAATAATTTAAATATGTATTATGTTTCGTAGCTTAAAATAAGAGTATATACTTAAATGCTCTCACTTAAATGCTAGTATTTTTATTGAATACAGACATGGGTTGCTTTTTAACATGGCCAAAATTTTTAAAATGCTATTACATGTATGCTATTACATACCAGAAAAAAGCATTAACCCTCAAAAGATGTATATTTCACAAAGCACTTACCTTACAGTTAATGCATATGTTACAGTTGTTTTATTATAAAAAGAAAATATTTTTCAAGTTTACACCCTTGAAACTGTAAAAGAAAAGATCAAAATGTAACATCACAAGTTTTTATATGGTCATATACACAACATATTCTGGAGCATAAAAAATATACCTACGAAATATAACCTGCTGAAATACATTACGTAAAAAGATGTTATGCAGATGGGTTTTTATGAATACTCACTAGAACATAACATATAACTTCACGCCTTTTGTTACCCGAAGGTGTAGGCAGCGGCTGTTAAGCCTCGTCTCGCCGTTATGTTTAAGTCCCAAATGGAATAGGTGGCGAACCTATTGCCATACCGGGCACAAAGTTTTTCAGTCATCGATATTTATCACACATAACTTCCGAAAACAATTTCGAAAAGTCATTGGTGCCAGTGTCTGGAATCAAACCCGGACCTCTGGATCAGAAGCCGTGTGCTCGACCACTGCGCCACCGAGACTTTACTCACTAGAAAACGCAAATAAATATACATATAAATAAAAAAGTAACTAGTAATTATTAATCGTATTTACATTATTTTATTATGAAGTTATTTATAAATTACTTAATAGAGCTCTCAACAGATGTCGGAGTGCCGTTGAGATTTTAGAAACGAATTATATTAAATTGTATGAAATTTAATATATTAATACGAGGAATTATTTTCATATATATTTCAGTAAACAAGTTAATTAAAATTCACTTTTAGATAAATTGCCTAATAATTACCATGTGCAAGTTTAACTTGCAACAGACTTTCGTATATCTACGTAAACTGCCTCATGCCATATTTCGTTCGATGAGAGAGATACCTCTTATTTGACTTTTTCCTCTGAATTTATTTATAACAAGGCCTTCCCCTCAACACTATCTGTGTGCAGATGGATATCTATTTTCTATTTTTTATCAAATTTTAATTTATTTTCTTATTTCTATTTTTTATCTATCTATTTTCGGCAGTAGTTGTTTATCAGGTGATAGCTTGCTCGTTTGTAAGATTGGACAGATTCTTGGAAAAAGCACCTGCAGGGTGTGCATGAAAGTAGGATGAGGGCAGACGAAATAATATAATAATAATAACAAATCTTAGAGGGTAATCTTATGTTTATTGAGCCATACACACAGCGCCCTCTAGTTACAAACTAAGCAATACCAATGCTTATGCTATGGACTAGATAGCGGATATACATATATACCTTTTTTTTCTAAAATCCTTACTTGTAATACATAAAAATAATGGTTTTGCGCATAATCTGCGGAGTGACTCTCGTTGATCTCGTCTAACATTTAGACGAGATCAACGAGAGTCACTCCGCAGACTCCGCATTTAAACAGACATGAAGAAAGAAAAGATGACGCAAGATCGACTCAGCAGATATACAATGTAAGTAACCGAATTGAAGTCGAGGACGGCCACGACACATCTTCCATGACCAAAACCAGTCCTGGAGGAAAGTGATGGCAGGAACATTAAAAATTAACGATGATAACAGTAGTTTCAGTTAAAAAAGAAGAGATTGGCATGTAAGAATCGTGATTTATGGCGCTCTGTTTTTTCTGCCTACCCTGCAAGGGCCTTGGCGTGAAGTTATGAATGTACTATTTACATAAAATTAAACTTCTACAAGGTATAGTTGTCACTTTATTAATATTCTTATTGTATATTATGTGTACATAGTCATTTAAATTTTCAAGACTGATATATCTCTTATGTGGCTGTGATATCATGTATAAAATTGCAGTAATATGTCAAAATGGTGTACCTAACTATATTAAGTTTTTTCTGCCTACCTCGCAAAGAATTTAGCATGAACAAGTAAGATTTCATGATATGAAATAACATTCGTAATACCAGTCAATCAGCTTAGTCTTCTGGGCGCGCTGCCAGTAGACCGAGATGCGGAGAAATTAAATTTCAGCTAGTTTTTTTAATTGTATTTATTGTAAATAATGTAGTAAATTTATTTCTTCTTCTTATTATTGTAAATAAAAGGCATGTAAATATATTTTGAGACATTAGTAATTATTTATACTGAGAAATAGAATAACGTTGCTATATATTTTTTAGAGCCGCTGTTTGAATACAGATTACATCAACACCTCGTGCGTAACTCCAACGTGATAAGGAAAATGCAATGGATTTTTTTAATTTACTTGATTTTTATTTATTTTTTTAGAACTGAACATGTTCTAAAAAAATAAATAAAAAAATACATGGTGCGTACGTGCTCTTTATTCTAATGGCAATAACTTATTCACGGGCATCAGATTTTCATGGAATATACTGTAAATCATTTCAAGGACAACCAAATTAAGTAAAAAAATGTATGAAAAAAGGTATAAAGGAAGGAAAGAATTGATATTTTTGCGAAAAAATGGTATCTATTATCAATACACTTTAGCTTCTGTTTGTTCTTCAAGGGAATGTGCAGAGATTATTGTGCCAATTGTTTTTCATAATATCCTTACAATAAAAATTAGCAACTTCTTTAGCTAACTAATCAATAAATACTTTGAAAGTTCGTTAATAAATACTTTTGAAGTATTTTTGTATATTCAATTAACAATTTAAACAATTAAAATTTATTCAGCTAGTTTGGGAAGTCATGCTGAAATTATATTTGATTGAAAATAATTTTATGTAGGCTACTATAATTAATTTCATTTTGGCGCTTAAAATAATTACGTTTTCTGCCCCGTTCCGGTATTTAAGCCGGTCAATTATGTAAATTCGAATTTCGAATGTCATAAAACTGAGCTCTGAGCAATAATGAACAGGCGGCGCGTGCAGTAAACTATGTAGCAGTTAATATCGAGTGTGGAACTTATTGGACATTTGGATATTCAGCCGAGCCGTCGTCCACTGCCGAAACAAGCAAACGCCATGAGGCACATACAGCCTCATGGTTTTAACCTTAATAATATTTCTTCTAAAAAGGGCAATTTTATTTCAGTTGATTTCTGTTTAAATTTTGAATTAAGAAGACCTAAAAAATACGGATGAGTTGTATAAAGGACGATTTGGTTAGAAAAGGTGTTATTAGTATTGAGGAAGTGAATGATAGAAAAGTTGGGAAAGGAAATTCTTAAAAGATATACGTTTGAATTTAGACCTATATCTACAAGCCATTAAATTTAATGAAACTGTTTGTGTTTCACGATTTCGTCCTCGCGATGTAAATAGTGTGACTAATGACTAATGTTATTTTGTAAATTCATGCATTTTTATACAATAAAAGCGAAGATAGCGGCAATTATACTTCTTGGTGATGAAATCATTACCGTAACTTCACGCCTTTTGTTACCCGAAGGCGTAAATAGTGGCTGTTAAGCCTCGTCACGCCGTTATGTTTACGTCCCAAATGGAATAGGTGGCGAACATATTGCCATACCGATATTTGTCACACATAACTTTCGAATTTAAATTCGAAAAGTTATTGGTGTAGACTAGACTTAGAGTAGTCCGGGATTTGAACACGCGACTTCTTGATTCAGAAGCGAGGTGCTCGACCACTGGACCACCGTGACTGTTGTATCGGCCATATTTTTGCTATTATCGCCATCATGTATTAGTGTGAGCAAAATTATTAAAACATCGTAATCTTGCAAATAATAATATGTGTATCTGTCTAATGTGTCTTCATAAAACCAGAGAATAAACTATGATAGTGTTAATATCCCGGGAAGCGAGACTTATTGGTCGTTTGCTGTTACTCGAAAATAAACGGCTTCGCTGCCTAGTGCCGCGCTATGAATGTACATACCTACTATTATATAGACATACTGCAAAAGTTCTACTGTAGTACACGCTGAAATGAAACTGTTATAACGTATATATCAATTACTAAAATGTCAAATATTGAAGTTTAATATATTCGAATAAATTATTACAGCATTATCAATCAGTAAACATAACATAACATATATTGCCGAACCTATTTCCATACTGGGCGGAAAGTTAGTAAAAAGTAGTAGTACAAAGTACAAAGTTTTCAGTCATCGTTATCTATGACACATAACTGTCGAAAACAAATACGAACAGTCATTGGTGTGAGCCAGTGTCAGGATTCGACCGCGACCTCTGGATTCAGAAACGGGGTGCCCGATCGCTGGGCCACCGAGACTTTTGTCTCGATCAATAAATTGTAATAAATAAGTTTTTATAACCTAAAATTCCTTGGATTCAAACTCCGCGGAAACAGAAGAATAATACCTGAAGTTTATTTCTATACAATGAAAAAAAAACTTTATTTTTTTATGGGATAGGTTAGCATACATAGCAGGCGTAAAACGTGTCCTAAAACTATCGGTTTGCCTATTGTACAATCAACTATAGCTGACCATCCGAATATTATTTAATAACAACATGGCAATTTAAAATTTTGACCGATTCAATAATAAGGTCGTAACATTGGACATGTTTAACTTAGGCTTATATTTACCTAATTATCAACATGTTCTGTTATGAATATCTAAAATATTTAAACAAAATTATTACACCAAGGAGTTCCGCTAACATGGTGCGCGGCTTGTTAATATTAATTAATTAAGCTTATATGAAGCCAGAACATAACATGAGGCGTTAAGTCTTCTAGTTTTACAATATCTACTAACTGGCAAATCAACACAGTTACGCTAGTTTTATTTTTATGTAACAAACCTAACAAATGTCTATCTATGATTAAAAAATATAATTAGGTTGTCATTAAAAAAGCCACTGTTAAATAATTAAGCACCCTCAAATTTGGTCCAATCCCAAGTCGACATCAACGGGTGAACAGAGATAAAACTTAAACGTAAACGAAACGCGGCATGAGCCACTTTACGTCGATCTTCTGGAACTTGTATTTCACCGGTCGAACCGGCCCCTTCATGTGTTAAAAAAATTGTCACAAAATTTCCGTCATAATTTGTATCAGTAAATATGAGATTAGTTAAATATCAAATATTAATTGGTAATTCAATATATAATCTGTTTGAAGAAATGATTAAGGTTACAAACCAAACAATATCAAAACACTAGTAGTTGAATGTAAAGGGTTTCATTTGGACGTTAGATATTTTAAACAAGGCGAAACCCAGAAGACCTTCTATATTTAGTATGCCGCAAATATCGTCTAGGTATTACCCAGCAGCATCTATTATTTGAGTCCTATTGTGTATATGAGCTAATTACTCGCCTTCAGACTGCTTGAACGCTAACATTCTTTAGCGGCTATGCAGTTACATTGATGTACGAAGAATATCGTTCGAGAAACAGATCTTAAGCTATATCCAGTTAATTGCAAAGATATAAATGAAAATATTAAATTTAGATCTATTTTAGACTTTTACCCTCAAAATAGCCTATAGCCTTTTGACGGGCCTCGTGGCGCATTGGTAAAACTACCGGCTGCAGCAATGAGGTCGGGGGTTCGATTCCCCCACCTGAGCACAAATATTTGTGACAAACATGAATATTTGTGTGGCGTCTGGGTGTTTTTCTATCTATTATAAGTATGTATTTACAAAAGAAAAGTATATATGTATTAATATACGTTATCTAGTATACATAACACAAGCATTTAGTTGCTTAGCTTGGAACTAGAGGGCGCTGTGTGTATTGTGTCCAAGATATTATTATTATTAGCTTTAAAAAAAAACATTATTTTACCAACACACAAGGATTAAATAGTACTTCAAGCCATAACAATTAATTTCTACAAGATTTCTACATTCTAATTTCTACACACAAATAAATAATTATTAAATTAAAATAAACCTCTTCCGTATTTGTTTTCATTCAAAATGTTTATATTTCAAAGGTACTTAAAGTGTTTACTAATTACTAATCTATACTAATATTACTAAGCGGAAAGATTTGTATTTTTGTAAGTAACGAATAAACTCAAAAAGTACTGGACCGATTTTAATAATTCTTTTTTCTTAAGAAAGCTACATTATCACTGAGTAACATAGGCACATCATCATCGTCGTCATCGACATTTTGTTTGTACGCTAGTAACACCGTGGGGCGGGAAGCTACATTCAATATAGCGGTACGAAGTTCGCGCGGTCTGCTAGTATTATATATACTTAGACAATGTCGAATTCAACATTTCGATGTTGTCTATATAATGATTTCAATTTTATTCTAATCAACATCCTGATTATCCCCTGGTGATAAAAAGATCGGCTGAAACCACTCTATTTTGAAATAATGGCAAGAAAATCCCAGGATTGTGACATAATTATAGAAATGTATAACGACGTCATATAATTATTTCGTATTCTAAACTCTGACTGTAATGGGGTTTTTATGAAAAACAAAACCTTTTATATCCGTAATAAAAAAAGATTCACCAAAAACATTAAAAATATTATGGACATAGCACGTAAATGCATTTTTTTTGTATTTGCTACAAATATATTTTTAATCCCAAATAACAATATTTGGTCGAAATTTTACAACAATAAATGCTATAAGGTGACCTAATAATATAGTGAATGTGTTTTCTAAATACAAGTAAAAAGTAATTCAAGAAAACTACTAAATTTTTTAGGTCTTTGAAACTAATTTTACTAGCCTAACACATACATTAACATATCCTCTTATTATGTTGTTTTTTTTATGGGATAGGAGGGCAAACGAGCAGGCGTGTCACCTGATGGTAAGCAACCAACGCCGCCTATGGACACCAGCAACACATATAGTGTTACTGTTGCGTTGCCGACCTTTAAGGGATAGGGGATAGGAAAGTACGGGGAAGGGGGGTGGGCCTTCGGGTACCTCTCTCAGCGAACGAAATGTGGCATGAGCCACTTTACGTCGTTCTTCTGAGAGGTCGTGGTGGTGGTCGAGCCGGCCCACTCATGCAGCGAACTGCTTGGCTCTACCACTGTTGTTGTTGCTGTTGTCATGGTATATACGCATAATTTTCATTTCATGTAATTAATTTAAGTTTAATTTACTCAATATATGTGCGCGCTCTTTAGACAAATCAAATAGCGCAACACATTTCCGAAACCTATCAAAAACTCACACCCTGCAATTCAGAAAAATTATGATAAAAATCCAAAAAATAAAATTAAAATACATCACAATAGAAAATTATATATAACTTGAAAAATTATTGCTTCTGATCTCATCGGGATACACAAAATAAAGCACTTCCTTTAAATGTAACAGATATATATCTTTGCGGTGGAGTGGCGTAGTTTTATTGCTTGTCTAGTTTAAATAATCATAACGTTGTAAGGTTTGTTTTGTACTAAAAACCACTGGCATGTGAAGATGTGGTTACAGAAGTAGTATTTATAGGTTACTTCAAGGCCAGTCACCCATAACTGTTGGTGAAGAAGGTAAGTTTTTTATATAGAGTCTGACTATTACAATAATACCTGCTTGTTTGTTATGTACTTTTTCTTAATACTTTTTAAGGTTTTGATTGAGCACTAATCTTTGTGATTTTTAGTATTATTTTTGAAAATAGAATAACTAAAGCCCGAATACTGAACCGCCACTCAAATATATAAGCGCTACTTAAGCGTTTAAGTAACTGTCACATTAGACAGAATGCATGAAATTGGAGCCAGTAAGTAGCACTTTATTGATTGTCAGATTTGAGTGGCGGTTCAGTATTCGGGCGTATGTCATACTAAACAGACAGAAAATTGTCTTGTCAATCTATGCTAATCGTTCTCATATGTCTCTTCCATATTTATTTTAATGAATTTGTTTATTCGCTATTTCGCTATTATTTGCCGTGTGGCGCCGGCTTAGAATACCGCCATTTCTTCCCGTGGGTGTCGTAAAAGGCGACTAAGGGAAAAGCTAGAAGAATGGGCAGCAGCATTCTCTCTCAAGAAAATACAGCCTACTGCGATCGCCAACCCGCCTGCCAAGCGTGGCGATTATGGCAAAAAACCCCCATGATTGAGCGGACCGGCAGTGGTGGCACTCTATGGGGGAGGCCTATGTCCAGCAGTGGACCTCAAAAAGGATAATGATGAATGATGTTGATGATGATGTTATTCATTGTGGTGTGCATTTTATCAGTCTCGACTTCTCATCCAGAGGTCGCCGGTTCGAATCCTGACTGGCTCACACGACGATTGAAAACTTTGTACCCGTGTGGGCACAAATCGCCATTCCATTTTGGATGTAAACATAACGGCACCGGCACCGGCTGTTAAGCCTCGTCTCAGAGGCTTAACAGCCGGTGCCTACACCTTCGGGTAACAAAGGCGTGAAATTATGTTATGTTCATTGTATTTTTATGTTATTAAAGAAGCTATGTCCTTATTTTCAGAATAAAATTTATAAAAACTATGTTATCTACGATGAGTTTGTATTAATAAAATTGTCAGTGATAGGATCACTGAAAAGTCATAAATGAAATATGATATAGAGTGACTCCATCTAAATTCAAGTTAGTTGTAATAATATGTCACCTGCTGTTTAGTTTCTTAGCTCCTTGATGTTCTCCTTGCGGTATTTCACCGGGCTCAAAGCTAGGTGTTGGGTACTTACTAACATAAAGCCTTTACTGGAAATCTGACGGTGTGTAACCCTTAAACCTCTGAGGCATGTTGATGGAAATGTTCGCGTCTTATTAACTTTATACTGCTTCAAATCACATATATGTATATTATTAAATTTCAAGAAAGAAATTCAGAGACGCACTACAGTGGTACTAGATTGATTTATATTTATGAAATATGAATTTAATCAGATGCATTAAAATGTTTTAGATCGACTTTGAGTCGAGTTAGTTTATGCACCAGTGATGTACGTAATTCGTTTTATAAAGTAAATTTACCTTCATATAAGTAGGTATAGCCTTACCTGCTATTATCACGTTAAACTAAAACGCCTATTAAAGAATTATTTAAACACATCACTATAATTAATTTTATGATTTAAGATTGACCTCAATCGAGAGCACGCGGAATCTATTACAGATTTGATTTATTTTAAAGTACACCAGCCTGAACCTTGCACTGCTAATTTTTAGACGTGCTCATTGACATCTACAATACAGATAGTGTTACAGTCACAGAAATAGATCAAGATAGAACGGCCGCGATGTCATATTTCCATACATTTCGAGCGTGTCACTTTTTTGAAAAACCACGCCCACAGCGTGACGTCATTTTCATTGTGAGCGGGGCGACTAGTTAGGAGACACACACATTAGATTATCACACACATAGATTATTACACATCGATGTTAATATCGGCAACGTGTTAAATTTATTATTTTTATATTTTACCAACTTTATTGATTTTGTGTAACGATAATCATAGAAAGTAAAACATGTTAAATACTTTAATCCGACATATTAAAACCTGAAACTTATTTTTCCAACAGTATATAAAATTTAATTATAAATATTTTACTGTCCTTGAAACTATATATATTTATTAAATATTTGCCTTTTTGTAAGGGTTGGCCTCACAGTCCTGGTTAAATAACGAAGCCGAACGTCTACATATACCCCGGTTACTGCCCGTTTGAGAAGAACGAGATTATTTTCCATCGGCGATTGGTCAAATTGGTGAAAACTTATACTGTCAAATAAACTGCTGCCAATGTAATTACGAAGCACTTTGGTTGAAATTTGTAGTGTTAGAATAAAGTAGGGACAAAGCAAGACATGAGCTGATACTCAAATTATTATTGAATTAATTTATCGATTAGTCCTAAGACTCAACGATACATGGAGTGCCCATCTCTAACATTCGAAGACCAATCACAGCGATTATCAGACACAGCGATCAACTGGCAGGTGTATTGTGTATTTCGTTCGATTCGATGTACATTACGCGTATAATTTATACGCGCAATGTTTTTGTATACGAGCGTTGAATGCGGACAGCAATGGATATTCATCATAACGAAAAAATATACAAATTGTGACCGTAATTATTGAACATAGTAAAAGTAAAACAATAATTTATAATCTCAAAAAAATACTTTCTACTGATTTTCTGTACTTACTGATCATACGAAATATTTCCTTTTTTCATATTTGATTCACTACTTTTGTTTTTACAATTTACCACAGCATAATAAGGCATATATGTGACGTTTTATCTATTTTTTTACGTCCTGAACGCATGGCAGGAACGCTCGTTGCGTAATGAGAGCGAGTTTCGAAAAGCATGCAATATAGTGCATGGTTTTGGCACGCTTGCCACGCCTATTCGCCGTTCTATCTTGATCTATTTCTGTGGTTACAGTACAGTTACTTTGACGGCCTTTAAGGGAGTACACCTCCGGGTGCCTCTTTTAAGAAACGAATCCCGACATGTGCCACTTTACGTCGATATTCTGAGAGCTCATGTTATTACACCGGATCTGTCACTGAATTGAAAAAAAAAATAGTTGAAACTTTTATTAGAGTCATATCGTTGTATAGAATTCTCCTACTGGCATAGAAAGTTTGAAACTAACACCAACCAGAAGGACGACGGGGGACCAGAATATCACCAGAATATTCATCAGATAAAATTCTATGAATTTTATCAGATGAAGTTTTCACAAAACTCCTGTCAACGGATGCAAAAAACTTTCCTGGTAGCGGTGTGCGTGTCATATTTCTTCTGTAGTAGGCATAATATTGGGTCGGGAGAATAAGGCAAGTCGAGCATGACGCTTAATAATCAAGAAGTCGTTCGGCGTCGGCGTGCCGATAAATATCACAAATTAAAATTTTTAATATACAAATTTTCCTCATTTATGTATTACTTTTGATTCGGAACAAAGTTTGTCTGGTCAGCTAGTCCCAACTAGAATAGGCGGCGAACCTATTGCTATAAACCGGGTACAAAGTTGTTAAATAAATTTATAATGATGAGTATATCAAGCAATTATGCCTTTTAATAATTTAGGCTACATATGCGTCATATAATAATATAATCAATTAATATGACATAGCAAAATTCTATAAGTTATTTTATGCATAAACCTTTATCCTGACAGTGTCGTCTCGGCATCATTAATTTGGTTTTCATGGTGATGAGTTCATAGTCTTTCTACGGTGCATTTAAGGGAACGTTAGTTTAATATAATCCTTATATAGGTAATGCCAAGTGATATACATGTTTTTGAATACAGCGCGTTTTGCGTTAATCTATACATATAATAAAATTTTAGGAAAGTTTAAACTGTATATTGAATGTAATATTTTTTTAAATCCATGGGACATGATCTACAATTAATACCGAACCCAAAAATATGGGTTGTAGATTTTTGGTTACGGATAAATTTTAAAAATAATGCATGCTTTTACGTCAAATTTTGCATAAATATAGCCAAGAGGTCCCGTAACATAAAGGATAAATATTATCACGCTATCACTAATAAGGGGTGAGCAATCAACCCGTATAATGGCACAGGCACAGTATTTTTGCTGCTTTATGGCGACCACTCAGACGAAGTAGCGGGCAATAGCTATTATTAGATTAAAAACTAGTTCTAATCAAATTTTTCTAACTTAAAATAGCTTGTATTTATTTGTATTTAAGGAATTCAGAAAATTATAGAAAAGTTTTCGTCGAAATGTAATTACAATTTCGACAGCCTGTGAAGCTGAAAAATGTGGTAATTACTTAAGATTTGAATTTAGTTAGATCAGATTAGTTAAATAAGTATTTATTTTTTGTTAATAAATCTTAAATCGATAAGTTTCCAGCTGTATTAAAATATGTTGTATGAGTTCAGTACTTGTTTTTTTCTAATTATTGTAAGTAACAAAAAGTTTTTGGTATTATTGTTTTCAGTAAATGTTCAAACAATAGTCATCGATATGGTGTTAAACAATTCGAGCCCACGTATACGCAAATACGTAACTTGTCATAATTAACGCGAGAAAATCTTTGGTTCCTTAAAATACCTTAAAGGTTACATCACATATCAAGGCATATGGAGTAAAGCTGTTAAGTAATAAAAAGATACTAAAACATTAATTACAAAATTTTAATTCAACATATAATTAACAAATTTAAGATGATGCAAGCAGCAAAGTCGCTAAGAAAGTGCAAGCTTTTGATGAGCATATCAAAATTGCATTACACAGCATCCAAAACTCGGTAATGATATTCTCGAAGCACCACATGCGAGGCTAGAAATTATTTAAAGTTAGGAGTGGCATATATTAGTGGCATTTAGTATTTAAACATTGTATTATGGAAATCAGATACATTTTCCTAATCAAATATCCATTGTATATTCAAGATCAACATTACAAAATCAAATCATTATGTATGTATGTTTTTATTAGTATTTCTTTTTAATAATTTCATTTTACAAATTTTTATGGGTGATTAGGGCAAACGAGCAGGCGTGTCACCTGATGGCAAGCAACCAACGCCGCCAATGAACATCTGAACACATATCGTGTTACAGCTGCGTTGCCTATCTTTAAGGGAGTAGGATGGGAAAGAATGGGAAGGTGGGTGGGCCTACGGGTACCTCTCTCACCGAACGAAACGCGGCTTGGGCTACTTTACGTAGATCTTCTGAAAGTTCGTGGTATTTCACCGGTCTAGCCGGCGAACTGCTTCCATGATATCAGAATGCTCATGGCTAATGGCAACGCAACTGTAACACTATCTGTGCTGCAGGTGTCCATGAACGGCGGTTGTTGCTGACCACCAGGTAATCTGCTTCCTCGTTTGTTCCCCAATTCTATTAAAAAACCATTAGTACAAGATTTATAAAAATACATTCAATAAAGTACCTTATCCAAATTACATTATATTAATAATTGCATAACTGAAATACTTTGATCCACAATTAGGCAGCAAATAACTTTTTTTTAGAAAATGATGTTTCTCATTTCTTAAAAAGCCGTGTATATTAACATCGATAATCGATTTTTTATGAATTCCATTTCAATAACATGTATTTATAACTCGCAGATCCAATGGTCGAGCTCCCAGCTTTAATGATTTGGCGAGCCGAGGTTTAGCAGCCGCTGGCTTCATCTGCCTCGTGAAGTTATGTTATTTTATCATGCATACCTGCTTATTTTATCTTTAAAATAAAAAAATAATAATAAATAATAAAAAAATAATAATAATACATACATTCATTTACAGTGCAAAATACTGCCGCCTCCATTCGCTTGTTAAGTCTATGCAATGTTATAATGAAATCGTTGTAAGGAAGGTGTCTTATGAATACAGACTACCCCACTAGTGTTCACCACAGACGTGGCTTAACTTGTCAGCGGTAACAAATAGAGTGAGACGTGGTTCGATCATCTTGCTTCAACTTGTAATTATAGTAGTCTTCTAATTAGTTCTAATTTATAATTGATGTGTCTAGACATGGGTGATATTTGCTTTTATTTTCTTATTTTCTATCTCTATTTATTTTCTTTAAAGTTTTTATTGTACCCTAGATTAAATGCATATCTTTGACTTTCAAAGTTATATATATGTTAAATTCAAATTCTAGGAGTGAGTTCGTAGAATATGGATTTAACAGGAAATTAGCTTCCAATTTAGAGGAATTCATTTTAAAACAAGGCTAAAATACATCAGTTTCATACATTTACCTAAAAACTTTTATAAGTAAGTTATTTTTTTGCATAGGTTACTAGCATTTCTGCTACTAGTATATGGAAAAGAGCATTTTGATACGTTGTATTTCCAGAGACAATAAATTGTTACCGGTAATTCGATTATATTTCCTAATTTTCAACTTAAGGCCATTTATAGCCTTTCAAAACTTTATGATATACGTTTGCGGCAATTTTTTTTATCAAAATAAAGCAAATAAAGCAATTGTATCTTAATTAGTTTAGATTATAAGGACTCAGTCGCCGTCTAATTATCTTATCGTCGAAATTATATTCAGAACAGACCGTTTTACACACATCTCCAATCTCTAATTAAAATTGAAACTCTCTCGGGGTGAACAACCCCCCCCTATTCGTTTGACATGTTTAATTTATGGCTGTAGATGCTAATTTTCTTAGTAAGTACTCCCCCCGCCCTATACCCTACATTTTCTGTTATGTTATTACTGGCCGTTACGCTTCGAATATTGCTACCGGTTGAACCAACCGACTTCGTATTGATTCAGAATCGATCGAAGTTTTAGCCGATTTGCAAGTTCTTATTATTATCGCTCTGGACCTTTAGGTAGTAGCATAACAATATGCTGTGTGGCGCCGGCTTAGAATATAGCTGTGTGGCGCCGGCTTAGAATACCGCCACCCCATCTCTTCCCATGGGTGTCGTAAAAGGCGACTAAGGGAAAAGCTGGAAGAATGGGCAGCAGCATTCTCTCCCAACAAAATACAGCCTACTGCGATCGCCAACCCGCCTGCCAAGCGTGGCGATTATGGCAAAAACCCCCCATGGTACTACAAGGAAAAGCTACGGCCCCCAGTCACGGCAGCTCCGCTATTCCGTTGGCTCACGGTAGCGGGCTTGGTAACGGCGGAGTAGGGGGTGCTAAAAATCACCGGTCGCGACACGGCTACCATAAAAAACGAACTTTGGCCCTGGTAACACACAACATACGCACGCTTAGGACTGACGAGAGAATCACCGAACTGGAAGAAGAACTGAGTAAGATTCGATGGGACATTGTGGGATTATCGGAAGTCCGAAGACAGGGGGAGGATACGGTAATCCTGCGGTCTGGAAACTTGCTCTTCTACCGGGAAGGCGATAACACCTCGCAAGGTGGTGTCGGATTTATCGTTCACCGGTCTCTAGTAGCCAACGTGGAGAGGATCGAGAGTGTGTCGACAAGGGTAGCGTACCTTATACTCAGAATATCCAAGGGATATTCGCTGAAGGTCATACAGGTTTACGCGCCGACCTCGACACACCCCGACGACGAAGTGGAGGCCTTATACGAGGATATCTCGAAAGCCATCCACTCGTCCGAAACCTACTTCACTGTGGTTATGGGAAACTTCAACGCTAAACTAGGCACGAGGAAAGACGATGAGCTGAGGGTGGGGCAATTCGGTGTTGGACAGAGAAATCAGAGGGGTCAAAAAATGGCTGAATTTCTGGAGAAGGAGGGCCTCTTTATGATGAATTCCTTCTTCAGAAAACAGCCACAAAGGAAATGGACCTGGATTAGCCCCGATGGTTCAACAAGGAATGAGATAGACTTCATCTTGTCAGACAAACGACATATATTCAACGATGTCTCAGTGATCAACAGAGTGAAAACTGGGAGCGATCACAGACTAGTTAGAGGCATGTTGAATCTCTGTGTCAAAGTCGAGCGGTCACGTCGGATGAGGTCTACTTTGCGTCCTTCACCTGTTCAATACCAAAACCCAGAAAACTTTCAGCTCGAACTCCAAAATCGCTTCCAATGCCTAGATGAGTGTGAAACAGTGGACGATATGAACAGCAGGATAGTGGAAGTTGTGCATGCCCTCGGTGATAAATTTTTTAGTAAGCGACGTGCAAACAGAACTCAAAAACTGTCGGAACCTACTCTCAGGCTCATGAAAGAGAGACGAGAAATTTTAACGCAGTCTTCGGCCGATTGGTCCAAACTCAGGCAGCTAAATAGGCAGATCTCGAAAAATATACGACGCGATATTTGCAAATTTAACACCCAGCGGATACAAGAAGCTATAGAGCGAAACCAAGGCTCTAAAGTATTCGCAAGAGATCTGTCTAATGGGCAGAGTCAATTGACTAAATTGAAGAAGGATAACGGCGTCGTTGTTTCTTCCAAAGATGAGATTCTGGGAGAGGTTCAGAAGTTCTATAGACAGTTATATGAGTCTTCACAAACTCCTGCTGTCGGCTTGGCTCGAGATCCCAGATCCAAGCTAATTCGGCACTACAGCGAAGACATCCCGGACGTCAGTCTGTACGAGATCAGAATGGCTCTCAAGCAGCTAAAGAACGGAAAGGCACCGGGTGACGATGGAATTACTACCGAACTTCTGAAGGCGGGTGGTACAGCGATCCTTAAGGCCCTTCAGAAACTTTTTAATTCTGTCGTGCTCGGGGGCGACGTTCCAGGGGCATGGACCAGGAGCGTGGTGGTGTTATTTTTGAAAAAGAGTGATACAACTCGCTTGAAAAATTATAGACCCATCTCGCTTTTGAGCCATGTCTATAAGCTGTTCTCGAGGGTCATTACAAATCGACTCTCGCGCAGGCTCGACGACTTCCAGCCTCCCGAACAAGCCGGTTTCCGGAAAGGCTATAGTACCATAGACCACATACACACACTACGCCAAATTATACAAAAGACCGAGGAGTATAATCAGCCTTTGTGCCTGGCGTTTGTGGACTATGAGAAAGCCTTTGATTCCGTCGAAACTTGGGCAGTGCTGCAGTCCCTCCAGAGATGCCAAATTGACTATCGGTATATCGAAGTGTTGCAGTGTTTGTATAGAAACGCCACTATGTCAGTCCGGATTGGGTCTGGGAGTACGAATCCCATTCCATTGCAGAAAGGTGTCAGACAAGGGGATGTAATTTCCCCGAAGCTGTTCACCGCTGCATTGGAGGACGTATTCAAGCTCCTGGATTGGTCTGGACTAGGCATCAACATCAACGGCGAATACATCACTCACCTTCGATTTGCCAACGATATCGTGGTCATGGCAGAGTCACTGGAGGACCTTGGTACAATGCTCAAGGATCTCAGCAGATTTTCCCAACAAGTAGGTCTCAGAATGAACATGGACAAAACCAAAATAATGTTCAATGCCCATGTCATTCAAGCACCGGTTACTTTTGGCGATGCGATCCTCGAAGTTGTCGACCACTATGTTTACCTAGGACAAACAGTCCAGCTAGGTAGAGCCAACTTCGAGAAAGAGATAAACCGACGGATTCAACTCGGTTGGGCAGCGTTCGGGAAACTAAGGGAAATCTTCTCGTCCAAAATCCCACAGTGCCTGAAGTCTAAGGTCTATGACCAATGTGTGTTACCAGTGATGACATACGGAGCTGAGACGTGGTCTCTGAATGTTGGCCTCATGACGAAGCTCAAGGTGGCTCAGCGTGCTATGGAACGGGCTATGCTTGGAATCTCTCTGCGCGACAAAATCTGCAATACGGAGATACGCAAGACATCTGGCGTGACCGACATAGCCCGGAAAGTTAGCACGTTGAAGTGGAGATGGGCTGGCCACATCGCTCGACGAACCGATTACCGCTGGGGTAGAAAGGTGCTGGAGTGGCGACCACGTACCGGTCAACGCGGAGTAGGCCGTCCCCCCACTAGGTGGACCGACGACCTGGTGAAATCCGCGGGAGGCCGATGGATGCAGGTTGCACAGGACCGGCAGTTGTGGCGCTCTATGGGGGAGGCCTACGTCCAGCAGTGGACCTCGAAAGGCTGATGATGATGATGATGATAACAATATGTAGATATTTTTTTTATAGAATAGAAGGGCAAACGAGCAATTGGAGATGGTAAGCAACTAATAACCGCACATGAACACTGCGGTGCGTTGCCGTCCTATAAGGGAGTAGGAGGGGAAAGAAAGAGGCACGGAAAGGATCGGGCTACAAGCCACTTCATGCCGATATTCCGAGAGGCCGTGGTATTTCAGCGGTCGAGCCGGCCT
The DNA here is from genome assembly GCA_905147225.2 of Euproctis similis. Lineage (NCBI taxonomy): Eukaryota > Metazoa > Arthropoda > Insecta > Lepidoptera > Erebidae > Euproctis > Euproctis similis. The sequence continues at coordinate 14,944,922 of LR990105.1, forward strand.
ATTCACGCAGCTCTGCAAATGCAAGACTCTATCACTGTTAAAATATGTATCTGGATATAATGACAAAAAGATACAATAAAGTTTAGTATAGGGGATGAATAAATCTGAATATTAGTTCGTCCAAACAGTAAACACATCTGATTTGTTTTATGTTTTTAGTATAGATAATTATGTTTTGTTAAGTTGTGTATATATTAAATACAAAATTGAGAAGTACATTATTGTATATAGCTAAAATCTTGATTTAATAACATAACATAAAATAACTTCACGCCTTTTGTGACCGCCGTTATGTTTACGTCCCAAATGGAATAGGTGGCGAACCTATTGCCATACCGGGCACAAAGTTTTTATTAGTCATCGATATTTATCACGCATAACTTCCGAAAACAATTTCGAAAAGTGATTGGTGTGAGCCAGTGTCTGGAATCGAACCCGTACCTCTGGATCAGAAGCCGTGTGCTCGACCACTGCGCCACCGAGACTGATTTAATACCCAATATAAATTAGTGTGAATGCCTCATTAATATAAAAATCTTATTCATCATCATCATAGGTTGATTTTCGACAAATGATTTTCGGAAATTATGAGTGATAAATATTCTGTTCGATGTCTGAGAACTTTGTGTACGGTGTATGGTAACAGGTTCGGGCACATATTCCATTTGGGGCGACGTCATAACCATTCGGTGGGTCGAGGCTTAACAGCCGCTGGCTACGCCTTCGGGAGGAAAAGGCGTGAAGTCTATCTTTGCTATAACAATGAATGAATCATTTAGTTCAAATTCATTAGGGTCTATAAGATCTTTTAATTACAATTAATTTCAAATTGTCATGAGATGTGTTTTCAGTAAATTTCAAACTCAATACATATACCTACTAAAATATAACAAAATATCGTTTAATTAAATCTGTAACCGGTTTTATCCGGATATTAATATAATACTGTGAATATTCTATTGTCATGTAATCGACAAAGATTTACATTGATGGTAAACAGATTGTAAATTACGAGTAATTAACTCTGTAAAGCTACTTGAAGTAAAACTGAATTAAACAATCATCTGTGCTAAATCTTATGAAATTACAAATAAATTATTGTAATTATAGCAAATACAGATTCGGACGGACATTTAAAATTTACAAATTAAATTAATTGTATAATATCTTGGAAACACTATCCACAGCGCCCTCTAGTTCCAAGCTAAGCAACTAAATGCTTGTGTTATGGATACTAGATAATGGATACATAGAAAAACACCCAGACGCCACACAAATATTTGTGACAACATGAATATTTGTGTGGCGTCTGGGTGTTTTTCAATGTATTATAAGTATGTATTTTCAAAAGAGAATTAGATATGTATCCATTATCTAGTATCCATAACACAAGCATTTAGTTGCTTAGCTTGGAACTAGAGGGCGCTGTGGGTAGTGTTGGTTTATTCATGTTTGTCACAAATATTTGTGCTCGGGTGGGAATCGAACCCCCTACCTCATTGCTGTAGCCGGTGGTTTTATCAATGCGCCTCGTGGCGCTTTGGTAAAACTACCCGTCAGAATAACACAACATAACTTCACGCCTTTTTTACCCGAAGGTGTAGGCAGCGGCTGTTAATCCCCGTCTCGCCGCGCGTTATGTTTACGTCCCAAATGGAATAGGTGGCGAACCTATTGCCATACCGGGCACAAAGTTTTTAGCCATCGATATTTATCACACATAACTAACGAAATTAATTTCGAAAAGTCATTGGTTTGAGCCAATATGAGGACTCGAACCCGCGACCTCTGGAATCAGAAGCGGGGTGCCCGAGCACTGGACCAGCGAGACTACAAATCTCTATTTAATCTTTGGTTATCTACTGTTGTTTTTTTTCTAATATTCCCAATGGATTTAACATTTTCTGGTGGTTACATTTTGGGTTTAGTTAGTTAAGCAAAAACTTATATTTGAATTGAAATTGAAAGTATTGAAGTATACGTACAATAGATGCAAGGAGAAAAAAAATCGAACAAAAATAGAACTCTATAACAAAAGGGTTCCAAATTTTTTAAAGTGCTGATAAAAAAAATCTGGCAGCAATTTTAATTTTCAATAGCCCAGAGGCGCCGCAAACGGCAGCCGTCGTGATACAATGTTTTATATCTTTGAAAGTCAGAGGATCAGCTCAATGCATAAGCGATTTTGATTTGATGACAATGTTGATTTGGAAAGGTGTTGCATCGAAATTTTTTGTTTAGAAATCACTAATAATCGCCTCGGAAGCCACAACAAATGAAAGCTTTTTTCTAAAAATAATGTAGCATAAGTTACTCGTTAATACACCAGCAATCTGCCAATGAAAGTCCCATCAAAATCGGTCCAGCCGTTTCAGAGATTACCCGGAACAAACAAAAGGACAGACAAAATTTATAATAAATGTTATTGTGGTGTATGTAGCGCATATATATTTATATCAATGTAATAGAAAGCAGTTAGGTATTTCAATAATACAATCAGGCATTTGCAATTTTATTTATATGTGCAACAGTATCGGTGTCCAGTTGTTGAGCTCCCCGCTTCAGATTCCGAAGTCGTGGGATCGATTCTGGGCTCACACCAATGATTTCTCGGAATTCTTTTCGGAAGATAAGTGTGATAAATATTAATGTATGACTAATGTTTAATCAGAAAGTTATGTATTGTGATAAAATATTACAGTTTAACCGAGTAAATAAGAAATTTTATTTTGTAACCCAATTAAAGTAGTAATAAAAAGTAGCTTTAAAAAAATCACTAATGTGTATGAATCAAAACATTCGAACATTTATCAGCTGACTGACTGAGCGGTCTTTAGTCGGTAGAGCAGCGTGATATTTATTTTTTCTTAAATGATCTAAATAAGGTAATGTTTCACTATATGAAATTTACTTCCTGTCCAATTAAACTTAAACTTAACCTTACATCCTGTGCCTAAATATACTACTGGAAAAAATTAAGGGATCAAAAAAAAATTCCATATTTTTCGGTAGTTTTCAACAGGCCGTAACTTTGAGAGAAATGGTCGTACAGGAAATAAAATGGGAAATACAAAATTTTGAAGTTCTAATCCAAAAACTAGACACTTGGAGCTACAATTTCCTTTTTTTTTATTTCCTGTACGACCATTTCTCTCAAAGTTACGGCCTGTTGAAAACTACCGAAAAATTTGGAATTTTTTTTGATTCCCTAATTTTTTCCAGTAGTGTATATATATTTTTTAATTCAGATATAATTCAATAACACGCTTCCACTCATGAATTGAGCTCCGGCAGACTGTAAATCAAAACTCTGCGTTACATTATTACGCTATCCGAAACTCTGACTTTATTTTAACCTTTTTTTTAAGCTTACGTCCTTTATGTATTTAGCTCACTGTGCCTATTCGCCTGAGGGTATTGGCCTTTTATATTTTATTAGGTAATATACCAGTAAACGGAGGTTCATATGGGAATCAAAGCGATCGTTACCTTCGATTTGGGGATTCCTTTTTAACGAATTAAAAATAAAATTGTTATTGTGGACTTTAAAAAGGTTAACTTTATCTTTTGCAAAATAAACAAATATACTTCCCGCTTCACGAAAGCTGGTTACCATGGCAACACTAACATAACACAGAGGTGTTACGGAATATCCGAAAATCTATCCATTCTTCTTTGGACTGCTGTATACAGGCTTCGGAAGAAACTAATTACATTTTGTTTTATTTAATTACCATATTATAATTACAATAAAGTCCTAATAATGTATCATTATCATTACATGGTATAAAACAAAGTCGCTCTCCGCTGTCTGTCTCCTTATATGCTTAGATCTTTGAAACTACGCGACGGAATTTGATGCGGTTTTATATAGCAGATAGAGGGTGTCAACGGGGTAGTTTGTCTGTATAATTTATATATAATATTGTTAAATAAAAAACTTGAGAGGTGTCAAGGGACACCCGGATGGAACGAAGTTCCTTTCGATTAATTAGTGAAGGAATTGTAATAAAGTTTTAGAACTAAAAAAAATATATATAAAATATGAAAACGTGGAAAATAAAACTTCAAAAAGAGTTCCGATACCGGGATTCGAACCCGAGCCCCCCTGTGTATGAGAACAAGGTATCCCAGCCACTAGACCATTTGGGTAGTTATACATTTTCTAAATAAGCCGATACTTGAAAGTGCCCTACACAAATATAAAATATGAAAACATGGAAAATAAACTTCAAAAAGAGTTCCGCTACCGGGATTCGAACCCGAGCCCCCTGTATGAGAGCAAGGTATCCCAGTCACTAGACCATTTGGGTAGTTATACATTTTTCTAATTATGCCGATACTTGAAAGTGCAGTTTGGCATGAAAAAAGTGTCGGGACAATTTTTTCCGTCTAGCCCCCTTTCACAACGCGCGATAAGGAACTTCGTTCCAAAAGTTATAATTTTCGTGATTTGGCACTTTAATTGTAAACGCTGTAAAAATACTTTTGATGCGGAAGAAAGTTCGCCAGGTCAGCTAGTGTAAATACAAAGATTTAAATTTAGTCTAAGATGTCTGCAAATTGTTTGTACAGCTTTTACAAATCCTGTTTTGAACGATTGTGTAAGTGTACATAATAACAGAATACAGAATAATGCACTTATTAAAAGCTTTTATTTAACTTGCACTGTATGTATGTATGTATGTATGTATGTATGTAAGTATGTATGTTCGGTGGAATCTTGCAACTCAATTTTGAAGTAGATATCTTCAACCAATTGAGCTGAAATTTTGTATACACGTTTACTTTGGATGACAATGCATGATATGATGTGTGACATTATTCTATATCCAATATGGCGGACAACCCAAGATGGCGGAATGGATATTATGAATGCATTTCTGCAATATGGGTATCAAATGAAAGGGCTTATTGAGTGTAACTCAAAAAATAATATGACGTCATTCTAAATCCAATATAGTGGAATATCCAAGATGGAGGAAAACATATTTTAAGCTTCTGTACAATATGGGTATGAAAAAATAATGTGACGTCATTCTAAATCCAATATGGCGGATCATTGAAGATAGAGGAACAGTTTTTTTAATGCGTTTCTACAATATGGGTATCAAATGAAAGGGCTTGTTAATAGTAACTCAAAAAAAATATGTCGTCATTCCAAATCCAATATGGCGGGAAAAATATTTGCATTTCAACAATATGGGTATCAAATGAAAGGACTTGTTGAAATCAACTCGAAAAATAATATGACGTGATCCTAAATTCAATATGGCGGATATTTCGCCATATTGTCATTTCTACAACATGAGTATCAAATGAAAGGGCTTGTTGAGAATAACTCGAAAAATAATGTGACGTTATTCTAAATCGATACAATTTAAACCCTAAAAAGGGTTTTTGCTTTTAATTATTTTTTTAATATATTAAGCTTTTATTATTATATAAACTGTATATACTGAGGCTCTAAGTTGATACTTGAAATTTTTAAGGAAATATTATTTTCTTATTTTTAGAGCGCTTAAATAAAAGCTTCTTTAAAAAGGGTTTTTGCTTTTAATTTATTTTGTTGTTTCACTTTTTATTTAAAAACAATTGTTTTTTTTTTCAACCTATGTTTGCAAGCTATGTACAAATAGCCATTGTATTATAATAAATTGTTCTAAATTTAAGTTCGATATTTTTAATATGTACTTTCCTAATATCAAATAGGTTATTAGGTAATTTATTTCGGTATTTAAAAGTTGTTATTTAAGTTGCACTGTATGTTACTTCGGATGGAAACTTTGAATTCAATTTTGAAGTACCTTCAACGGATTCAGCTGAAAATTTGTATATACATTTAGTTTGGATGACAATGAATGACATGGTATATAAATTCATTCTATCATTCATTCCTATATGGTGGACCATCAAAGATGGCATTTTTAATGCATTTCTACAAAGCCGGTATAAATTGAAAGGTCTTGTTGAAAATAACTCGAAAACTAATGTGACGTCATTTTAAATCCAGTATGGCGGATAATTAAAGATTGAGGAATTATACAAACGATCTAAAAAGAAGAAAAAATTAACCTTTATTTCTTAAAAATATTATCATTAACTTATAGCATCAATATGTGCAATCTTTAAAGTAATAAAGGCTTGTCGTAAGATGATTTAATTCCGTATCATTATTTAATTAGATTGCAATTGAAAATAGATAGTAAATAGATTGGGGAAAAAAGTATTCTCCCATATTGTATGTATGTACTTGTAATAAAATATATTTGACTATACCATTTGTATCTGGCCTTATCTTATTATCTTTACATATATACTTTTATAGAAAATATAGACAACGATAACTTTTGAAATAACTCACGAATCAATAACAAACTTCTCAAGCTGATGAGAAATGGTATACTATCTTGCAAGTATGTCAAAAGTTATTCAATATACTCAACTACTTAAAGTAACTCAAAGTATTTAAGATATACTCGATACAATAATGTACACTTATGAATATCTAAATTAATTTTACTAGTTGCAATTATTTTTTGAAAGATGAAAAAAATATGGATAGATAAAATAAATGCTGGCCAAATTAATCATTAAATTGTTCATTTTTATTTATCTAAATTTAGCATGTAACCAAACCGGTCATAAATTAGTATAAATTACAAATGTTTTTTATGGGCTAGGAGGGCAAACGAGCAGGCGTGTCACCTGATGGTAAGCAACTGACACCGCCCATGGACACCAGTAACACATATAGTGTTACTGTTGCGTTACCGACCTTTAAGGGAGAGGGGATATGGAAGGATGGGGAAGGGGGGTGGGCCTCCGGGTACCTCTTTCAGCGAACGAAACGCGGCCTGAGCCACTGTACGTCGATCTTCTGAGAGGTCGTAGTATTACACCGGTCGAGGTTAATGTTATTTTTTTGTTCGCAACACGGTGATATAATGATAACATCATGTTTATTGCTTCAACTAAAGAAATGATAACTTTAAATATTCTATGAAGACCTTTTTCAAAGCGAAAACACACAAAAATAAAAAATAAAATGGTTGTTCTTCGCTTTTTAAAAATTTAAGTAGGCTATTACAGTAAGTACAACCGGCATTACCTATTAATGCAATTTTAACATTTTTTTTCGACCAAAACAAAAGAAAATAATTTCCACGTCACGTCTTAGGAGTACGTGTCTTCCATTTCTAATTTATGATTTATAAAGCATTAACTTAAAAGCTTTGAGGGAAGTCTGTTTCAAGAGTTAGCCAACTGTAGATATACAAGAGAATGATAAAAAAGTATGTGGACTTTCAAATGCCTTTGTAAAGGCGATTAAAAATTGAAACTTATCATTAAATTACCTTACTATGATTTATATGATTGGCAGTGTTTAATACAATATTTTGATGAATTCATTAAAATATTGTATTAAACACTGCCGACCATATTAATACAAGTAATTACTTGTATTAATATGTGTAGTTCAAACTTACTACTTATCTACAAATACTGACAAGATTATTAAACATAACCTAACTTCACGTCTTTTGTTACCCGAAGGTGTAGGCAGCGGCTGTTAGGCTTGTCACGCCGTTATGTTAACGTCCCAAATGGAATTGGTGGCGAACCTATTGCCATACCGGGCACAAAGTTTTCAGTCATCGACATTTATCACACTTAACTTCCGAAAACAATTCGGGAAAGTCATTGGTGTGAGCCAGTGTCAGGATTCGAACCCGGACCTCTGGATCAGAAGCCGTCTGCTCGACCACTGGACCACCGAGACTACCTACAAAATTATTATTTGTGAAAATATTAAAATTGTTCTTGTTTTTTATTATAATTGCCTTTTTCTACCCGAAGGTTTTAGCATTGTCTGTTAAACCTCGACTATAGCAGTGTGTCACAGAAACTATTGCCATACACAGGACACAAATTTGTCAGTCATCGATATTTATCACACATACATTACGAAAAGAATTTAGCGAAATCATTGGTGAATTCCCGTAATCAATCCCACGACATCTAGATTCAAAAGCCAGGAGCTCGACTATTGGACCACAGATACAATTTAAAATAGTTACAACATATACTCACCCCTATTCCGTAGTTAATATATTATGGGTTATTCAAATAATGAAATGGCAAATTAAAGTTTACCATCGCGGCCTAAATAAATCGTTTATCATTAAAATTAATTTGACTACTCCATGTTCGTTAAATGCTCTTTATTCATTTTCAGTTCTTAATTAAGCAATCTGTTTACAATGAGGCAGTTAATTGATATTTTCCATTGTTAGAGTTTTCTTCGAGTGTTCCAACCCTGTCGGTGAAACTGCCATTTGAAATTGAAACAGTTAATTTTCTATATAATAGAATAGGTAGGTACGCGTATTCTTTTGTGTTTCTTGTTTGCTTTTTAATATTGGAGAAATTCCGAGAAACACGTTTTTCTATTTCGTAGTATTTTTTTTATTAAAACACATGTAATAATAAATGAGAATTCAAAATAATATTTTGCTAAAACTAATTAACTATTCTCGGAACTGGAAGTTATTAAGGCAACATTCAATCAACATTCTATGGCTGGCTTTCAAAAGCTAGAAGTAAAAAATAAATATATCAGTTATCTATTTATTTTATTTTCAAATTATTTTATTGCGAATGTATAGCCAGTGGACGAGCACACGGCTTTTGATCCAGAGGTCCGGGTTCGATCCCTGACACTGGCGCACACCAATGACACGAAATTGTTTTCGGATGTTATGTGTGATAAATATCGATGACTGAAAACTTTGTGCCCGGTATGGCAATAGGTTCGCCATCTATTCCATTTCGGACATAAACATAACGGCGAGACGAGGCTTAACAGCCGCTGCCTACACCCTCGGGTAACAAAAGGCGTGAAGTTATGTTATGTTATGTATGTATACTATGTATCATCATTACATAGTATAAAACAAAGTCACTTTCCGCTGTCTGTCCCCTTATATGCGCATATCTTTAAAACTAAGCAACGCATTTTGATGCGGTTTTTTTAATAGTTAGAGGGTGTTAACGGGGTAGTTTTGATCTATAATTCATGTATAGTGAAGTAAGAAAAAGTGATAATTTTCGAGATTTAGAACTTTAATCGCAAACGCTGCCTGAACCCTAAGTGATAAATCAAAACAACGTACTACATTATTATATTTCTTTAAAAGGTCTACAAAAAGTCCGCGAGGGCATATGTCTATCTCTTAGGGATAACCCACAATGACCATTTTTATTTTTTACTTTTTACGAGAAATAATGGCCTATTTACGAAGCGATTTTAATTACAGCGTTACAGCGACATTACAGCATTAATTTTCATCCGATTGTCTTAAATAGATTGTGCATGTAATATAGATGATCCTGGCCCTTTACAGTATGCAATTTAGGCAAATATTTTCGAAGATATTGCAGTATTAACATAACGGGACAGCAGTTCTTACTTTTGATGCGGAACAAAGTTCGCCGGGTCAGCTAGTAGTCAATAAACGAGACAAAATTGTCGATGTCATGATTAGTTTTTTTATATGGGATAGTTTGAACCCCAGAAAAAATCCCTGTAAAAAGATAGATAAAAGATTGAGCTTGTATATTTTAAATTCACATAAATAGTAATTTATACTTTAATTTTTAAACCTTAAAGTCTCAGTGGTATAATAGTCGAGCTCCCCGCTTCTTATTCAGAAGGAGCGGGATCGATTATGAGCTCACACCAAAGATTACTTGGAATTCTTTTCGAAAGTTATCGATTACTGACAACTTTTTGCCCGGTGTATAAAAAATAGGTACGTCACTTCTTTTAATTGAGACGTAAGTTAACGATTTGGCGAGTCGAGGCTTTAACAGCTGGTGCCTACACTTTCGGGTAGACAAAAGCGTTAAGTTATGTTATGTTATATATTAATAGCAAGACCAATTAATAATTCTATAAGTTTACATTTAACGTTTCATGATAATATTGCCGCAAATTTAAACATATAAACTTACGGTGACATTTAGCTGTCATCAGTCTATTAAGGGCTCTCGCCGCGGTCTTTATTAATGGCTTTGTAACATGCAACTACCATTGTTTTGTTGGAAAAAAATGCCACGCCACAAAGTAGTTTAATTCAATAACTTTGCTTCCGCCCATTTGAATGCATATTATTTCTAATGAGTACTAAAACGGTAATCTATACATAAAATAAAATCGAAGGAGTTGAGAACTGTAAAATCGATACCAAAACTAAAAATACGTTTATTTTTTGTACGTTTACCGGTTTGTCTGTATGGTTGTTACAGATAGACTTTAAAAGTGTTGCATGCATTTATTTCCAATTTTGCATGAATATTTCCAAGAGCTCAAACACAAACTAAATATTATCACACTATTGCTACTTGGGGGTGAGCAATGAACACTTATATCTATTTATATCGCGAATAACAACTTTTGAGACTAACAACTTATGTAGCGGTAGAGCGAAGAGACTACCACTACCTCTCAGGATGTCTACGTAAAGTGACTTATGCTGTGTGTCGTTCGGTGAGATAGGTATCTGGAGGCTCTTGCCGTTTTCCCCTTTTTACGCCATCTCAATTCTATCTTCAAGGCCCGCAACGCAACTGTGACACTGTGAGCGTTACAGGTGTTCATGAGCAGCGTTAGTCACTCATCACCAGGTGATCCACTTGCTCGTTTACCCCTTATCACATTTAAAAAAAAAAACTTACACCTTTGGATATAAAGGGTATAAAATTTACGCTTACGTTTAATTTTTTAATAGCGTTGAGATTTTTTTCTTGTATTAGATCTGTATAAATTATAAGTTTACGACATTTACAAAGATCATTTCCTCGTTAACTTTTACGACTGGACCTCGTCAGGTCTTTATCTTACTGACCTTATCTTAATACTCTTAACAGGTGATTAAACTTTATACATTATCAAGTAAATATCTAATTCCCTGTTAAAATGCCAAAAGGACGTTGAGTAATAATCTAACCCTTCTGGGTGGTTTTTAGATTGTCTACCAATTCAACACTTTGTGATCTCATTATGGAATGCTTTGATGTTAACGATTAGCGTGATTTTACAAAATGTGATAACTTTGTGTCCGTTTTAATGACAATAAGTTCGCCACCTATTCTATTTGAGATGTAACGTAACAATTTGGCAAGACGAAGCCTTAACAGCCGCTGCCTACACCTTCGGGTGGAAAAAAGCATGGCGGGGTTCCATTTTTTCACAGAAACTGCAATAAAGTCATGTAAAAATGGTACCTTAACTTTCAATAAGGCTACTATATAATTTAATAAACTAAACAATTTATTTATACATACATTTTTTATGTATTTATCACAGTATTACGGTAACATGCCCAGTAGAGATACAGCATTACCATACTGATTAGTAGTATTCAGCACTTACAATCAGTATGGGAATCCTGTATCTCTCCTGGGCCTTGGCGAAGTGTAAATAACGATATAGGAACTAAGTAAATGAATAAGTTATTATGCGTCTACGGTAAACAGTTTTGTTATCACGTCACGCCTTTTTTAACAAACGGGATAGGCAATAGCCGTTATACCCCGATTCGTAAATACTCAGATGTTCTTAATTAAATATCGATAGAGACGCTGGATTAGTTATAGATTTTAATATCTTTTTATAAAACCTTAAGCGCATATTATTAAGGCAAATATATTACAGACTATCGAGTGTTTTCGGCGTTCCCTGGTTATAATAATTTTATTTCGAATTAATCTCTTTCCACATAAAATTTTAGAATCTTTTTTTTTATGAAATAAGTGGGCAGACGAGCTTGCGGGTCACCTGATGGAAAGCAATCACCGCCGCCCATGGCGTCTGCAATACCAGGGGCATCACATCAGCGTTGCCGGCCACTCAGATGAGAATAGGCTCGTTTCTTGAAGGTTCCTAGGTCGTAGCGGTCCGGAAATACCGTCGCCGGCAACTGGTTCCATGAAGGAACAGTGCGTGGCAAGAAGTGCCTGTTGAAACGCACTGTTAATGAAAATAATACAATAATACAACTACGTTAATTAAATTGTATTTTTATTATGATATAGGAGGCAAACGAGCAAGCGGGTCAACTGTTGGCGAGCGACTACCGCCACCAATGTACAACTGCAATGCAATTACTTTCAAATTTATGAAACCGGCCTTTAAAATTGGATAAAAAGGGACTCGGAAGTGAGGTAGGCAAGAGTTGTAAAGCCTGTGGATACATCTCTGACCTAACAAAATATCAAATGAGCCACTTTACATCGAAATTTTAACACAGCGTGGCATTTCACTCGAGCCGGCCGTTTCACGAAGCGAGCTGCGTGCCTCAACCAATGTTTGCGTGGCTCTAATAACTGTACTTTATAAATTACCCTTTAGTTTTAATAAAATGATTCAAAGTGTTATAATTAATTAAGTGAAAATGTATGCCGCTTAATCATACATTGTAATCGTTTATTTGGGCTACTTTATTCCGTGTTAATACGTTTATCGTTTTCCTTGTGAGAATTATAAGTGAAAATTTATTATATGTTTATTTACTTAGCCGCAATGCAGGTGTACTTAATATTGTGGGTCAAATATTAAATAAAATTTGGATGGAATAATATTTAACTTTGACGGAGTTGTTTCAATGACTGAATATTTATAGAAAATAGTTTGTTATGGGATAGGAAGCAAGCGGGACAACTAGTGGTAAGCGCATCGTACCCATATTGACAAATGCACCATAGATATTGTCACAGTTGCGTTGTGGACCATTGAGACGGGATAGAAAAAGAGTCGGTTAGGATGCGACGGGATGAAAAGGGCCCACCCCTTTTCATCCGGATACCTCTCCCAATATACGAAACAGGTCACAGGCCTCTTTACATCGTCCGATACATGCAGCGGATTACGTGGTTAGAAAATATGTTTGTTTCATGGCGCTAATGAAAAATTTGAAAAATACCAATCCAATATGTAACATTTCACTTTCAAATTCTTTACGAATTTAAAAGTGAAATGTTTACTCAGGAAAATCTTTAATATTAATTCATCATCATCATCATCATGAGCCCAGATTAGTCCACTGCTGAACGTAGGCCTCCCCCTTAGCGCGCCATAACTCCCTATCCTGTGCCAGCTGCATCCAGCGACTCCCGGCTGTTTTTATGAGGTCGTCTGTCCATCTAGTGGGAGGACGGTCGACGCTACGCATACCAACCCGTGGTCGCCACTCAAGAACTTTTTTTCCCCAGCGGTCGTCAGTTCTTCGAGTGATGTGGCCTGCCCACCTCCACTTCAGCGTGCTAACTTTAGGGGCTATGTCAGTTATTCTCGTACGTCTACGGATCTCCGTATTTCGGATCTTATCCCGTAGAGATATACCGAGCATAGCCCTCTCCATAGCATAATAATATTAATTATTCTATTTTATTATCAATTTATAAAATCAGTTGTTCAATAAAGTTCATTGAGTCATTTAGTCATGGATGAGGCATTATTACGTAGCACATAGTTATATAGGGACTCTCCCTGGTCCAGTGGTCGAGCACCCCGCTTCTGAATCAAGAGGTCGCGGGTTCACACCAATGACTTTTCGAAATTAATTTCCAAAGTTATGTGTGATAAATATCGATGACTGAAAACTTTGTGCCCGGAATGGCAATAGATTCACCACCTATTCCATTTGGAGCGTAAACATAACGGCGAGTCGAAGCTTATAACAGCTACTGCCTACACCTTCAGGTAGGAAATGGATTGAAGTATGTTTGATAGTTATATAATAATGTTCGTGTCGACTTATAAAACTTATTTCTGTTGTTAATTTTGCAGTTTTTTTTATCATAGTTAATAGACTTTTCACAGGGAGTGATGCAAAAATATTGTTGCAAAGGACGAAAATTTCACCAGTTTTACTTCTCAACGCATACCATAACTAGGTCATAACGAGAGCCTTTGAAAGAAAATTTCTTAATTAAGAAGGCATAACTTGGATATTGTTATATTTTTAATTAAATTCTCCCTACCGAATTATTATATAGATACTTCTTGCTGTGTAATTAACGAGATATTTGTTATTTAATTTCAAAGAAACAACTAATATTTGAATAGAATCATCCGGTTGCTTGATTTTGTGAGTCAAGATATTAATAACTGCCTGTTTAAAAGGATACAGATTTGAATCTTGTCACATACATCAATGATTCCACGGAAATATATTTGTAAGTTATTAAATGCTTTATTATATATTATTATTATTATCGATTTGATAATGAGACTAGAAAACACTGCCTACAGTTTGTCATGAAAGTTGAAGTCGTGAAGGTAACTCAACAATTAAACAGTGACTCAACAATTATTATTTTTTAATTTTAAGGCGTTTATTTTATTTTTTTCATCATAGCCTGATAAAAAGACGCATCAGTAACAATGTAATTTTTACTGTGCCTTTAAAAAAACGAAAATTATTGTTGCTGCATATTTCGTGAGCAGAGTGACTCTAAACTATCATCTATAAGCCGAAATAAATAAGTTAAACAAATAATTAAATAACTAACAAAATCGGAGAATTGAGTTTCAACTTTATAATATATTTTGAGATTGCACTTAGATAGAAAAAAAACCTTGTTAAGAAAAGACAGTTACTACTTTTAGTGGATGGCGTATTACCGAATATTAGTTGACAAGCTGATGCGGCAAACTTTGTTCCGCATCAAAAGTATTTCTACAGCTACAGTTTACAATTAAAGTTCTTAATCTCAAAAATTATCACTTTTTCTCTACTACATTATACATGAATTATAAATAAAAATCTCCCCGTTGAAACCCTCTATCTGTTAAAAAAACTACATTAATATCTGTTCCGTAGTTTCAAAGATCTAAGCATTAAGGGGACAGACAGTGGAAAGTGACTTTGTTTTCTAGTATGTAATGATAAGCAAATAATAGGTTGGGGAAAAAGTATTTTCGTATTTTTGTATGAAAAGTCAAGACATTTTTTTCAAAGTTTATTTACATTTATTTACAAAATATATGTACCGTTTTGTTGAATAACTTTCTGCCATTTTGTGGGCAGAGACATTATCCCGTTACTGTAGAAACTTTGGGACTTCTGATCAAAAAAACGGGACAAATAGTTTTGGCAGTCCTCTCTTGAGGTCAACCTTACAGAACCTAAAGAATTCTGAAGAGACCGAAACAGGTGAAAATCTGAAGGCGCAAGGTCAGGGCTATATGGTGGATGCACTAGGACCTCCCAGTCGAACTCTCTTAATTTTTGCTGAGTGGCTAAAGATGTGTGTGGTCTAGCGTTATCGTGATGAAAGACCACACCCTTCCTGTTGATCAATTCCGGCCGTTTTCTCTCGACTGCTTCCTTTAATCTCATCAGTTGCTGGCAGTAAAGATCAGAATCGATGGTTTTGCCGGACGGTAAAAGCTCATAATGAACAATGCCCTTCCAATCCCACCATATACACAGCATCACCTTATTTCGTGTTAGGCCAGGTTTGGCCACAGTCTGTGAAGCCTGGCCAACTTTCGACCACGACCTTTTTCGCACGTTCTTGTCGTACGTGATCCACTTTTCATTGCCAGTTATCAATCTCTTCAAAAACGGCTCGGTTTCATTACGTCTCAATAATGAATCGCAAATGAGTACACGGTTCATTAAGTTTCTTTGAGTGAGCTCGTGTGGCACCCAAATATCGAGCTTTTTTGTATAACCAGCTTTCTTCAAATGGGTCAAAACTGTTTTGTGGTCAATTCCCAGTTCTTCAGCTACATCGTAACTACTAATATGCCGATCTTGCTCCACTCTTTCAAAAATGGCGTCCATTTTATTCGTAACAGGGCGACCAGAGCGAGGTGCATCTTTAACATCAAAATTTCCGGACTGAAAACGTTTGAACCAAATTTGTGCTACTCTTACTGACACTGCATCAGGTCCATAAACATCACAAATTTTTTTCACTGCTTGAGTTGCATTTTTGCCTTTTTTATAATAAAATTTTAAAATGTATCGAATTTCTTCATTAGATTCACTCATTTTTACGGAGAGAAAAACAAATGAAAAATAGCGGGAAACAACTTTTTTTTTATTTTTTTCTTTTCTTTATAATGTAACCTTTTTAATGTTACCAAAACCAGCCAGACACAAATAGTACAGTCAAAGAAATTTTATAATAAGTTTATACCTACGTTATGCGAAAAGACTTTTTCCCCGACCTAATACATATACCTGACATTAACAACTTAGGCAACACAGTAGCAAAAATGTCCTTATAAATTTATATATGTCTGAAGTATTTGAAATAGTACTTTAATATAGAGTAAAATGAGGGTGGTAATAAAAATACATTTTCCCTTGTAATAAAATCATGGCCCTCAAATAAATTAACGTTGGCAGTTTTAATGATTCTATTTCATTTACACTCAAGTTAGTGTATCAAAGGTTTAGTCAAAACTTAAACAGTTAGCGGGGTGATTTATAGCTAGAACCATTTCCTGTCCCTTTTTTATATTATTTTGATAAGCATCAAATGTAGCCGACTAAGTTTTAAATACTGCCCATTTGCGAGAATATGGTATAAGTGAAATAATTATAAGGATAATGAGTAATAAGATTTGAATTGAGAATGTTTTTTTTTTTAATTCTCGCATCTAATACTGCCAACTATTCCTCGATAGGTCAATTGGCATACAATTTGGTTCCAGGAATCGTCAGAGGAGTTTATGGACACTCTTTTAATTTTTCTGACGCAATCTCACCGGCGGAGTTTCAAACCTGTCTGATAAAAACATAGCAATTTACGTGAAAAGTATTTTGAAAATATCGAGACAATATTTTGATAGTGAATTTTACTTGTTTATTCTGTATATACAACACAAATAATATCACATCAATAAAATTACATAAAGGGAGTTAAACACGACACTTCTGCGTAAATATTATTTACCTTGATTTGCTTGACGTTTCAGCCAGGTTGCACTGGTCGTGGTTACAAGCAGCCTCTCGCGATAGACATTTAATATCGCTATAGACATTTAATTTCGCTATCGCTTATAGCTTAGGTACATGTCTAATCGCCTTAACTGTCCAATCATTAACTCGAAAGAATGAATGTCAATCAATTTTATTAGCGGATAAATAAAAACAGTAGCGACACATCTCAGCAGGACGCCATTCCACACAATAGATTCTGTGTAAAGAAAAAACAAAAACAAAAAAAGGTAATAAAACGTCACACAGTTTTCGAACGAACACCCTTTGATATACAAGTTTCATGGCTCACCCCGTGGTTTCATTGAAGTATTTTAGGACTAATTAAAATTTTCAAACCGTTCATTTTTTTTTTCAAACATAACACTGGAACTTGTTACCGAGTTAAGCGAGAGTTGGGTTATAAATTTTATTAAACTATTCGATCAATGTTAAAAGCCTCGCCATGAATATTTCAATTAGTTTTAGTTAGTTGTATTTAAAATGAATGTGTAATTTATTACCTAATTAATTAATGGTTTTTAACAAGTAATGTTTTCATAAGCAAAATCAATAATTTTATTACTCAGTCGGCGTTATAAACGTAGCGATGTTATCTTTATTTATAATAATATTGTAACAAGGCTTTGGCTATAAATTTTTGGAAATTGTTGAACTTATATTTGATTATAAATATATAAAAAGACACAATTTGTCATGTGTTGCAAAGGTTAATAAGAAATTAAAATTTCTAACTTTGATACTTACACGCCATAGATGAAAGCTTCCAATTTGAATAAGTTTTAAATTAATAAAAATGTGTTAAGATATGATATCTGTAGCCTTATGATATTTTTATTAATAATTTATTGCAAACTTAATAACATGCGTACTTGCTTATATTAGTAACTTAAATGATGTTATAAAATTTTAGAACTCTTAATTTCAACAGGATCATAATTTGATGTTCATTCTATGTACTATAACAATACGCATAAATAAATATTACGTTTGTCACTAAACTAAAATAACTTTGAGACTAAGCAAAATCGATAATTATTTACATTCACAGTTTAAAAATCCGTTTGACAGTCGGCGTATGGTAATCGTAAATTACAAAGCAAATAATATCCTCAACGACAAGGGGCTCATGTACTGTTAAATCAAGATTAAGTACTAACATACGGGTTATACCTCAAATGTGTCAAATATAAATCAAAGTTTTAAATAAGAAATTCGCTCCGTCTAATTCGGTCCGACTTCAAAGTAAGTAAGATTTAAAAGTAGTAGTAGTTCGAAAGACGAGAAAGGGTTAAGTCGTAAATGTTAGTGGTGTACAAACAACCATTAAACTGTAAATCAGAGACCATAAAGTGTTGTTTTTTTTTAAACTGTAACTACCCTAATGGGAGTCGAATTGTACCAACATGCATAATTATCTTTTCAAACCTATACTTTACACTTTCCGATCGTAAAGTCAGGTGAATAATTGTTGTACTCGAAGTATTTAACTATTTATGTGAGATAATATATTCTATATATATAGACCGTATTGTGTGGTCGCAGATAGAATTAAGTCAAGGGTACAATTCCGGGCTTACACTAATGATATCTTGGAGTTATTTTCAGAAGTTATGTGTGATAAATATCTATGTCTGAGAACTACGTGTCCGGTGTATTGCAATGGGTTCGCCACCTATTCCATTTGAGACGTGTAACATAGTGATTCCACAACAAGTCGCTGCCTACACGTACGGGTAGAAAAATGCGTGAAGTTATGTCATGTCATGTGCTATGTTATTTACCACTGTTAGTTTGTACTAGTGATGTTTCATTTCATTTTTCTAGCAATAGATGAGTATAATCTATTAGATGTACATGTAGTTATTTATTTTATTTGTACTTTATGAGTTTAAATCCAGGAATTTGTTAATGATTTTTTTATATCTTTTTTATAAAAAATGTAGTTTAGGATAAATGATATAATAATAAATATACTGTAAATAATATTAAATTAAGTTTTATCAGTAAAATTCATTATTTAAAAATATTTTTTTAAATTTTAAATCAGACTGAAACTCAAAAACAATATAATATTTTGTTTTTGAGTTTTATTATTGTTATAGTAAATAAGATTCCGTTCATTTCATGTTAACTTTCCCTTTCTATTATTTTCGTAAAATCAACATTGTTGTTTTAGAAGTCAGTGCCAACCAGTTTATATCAAATTTTAGAACTCAACTTGAAATAAATATTACATATACTTTGTTACCTGCTTATAACTTATTAAAAGCTAAATAAAACATAAACATACCCAAATTTAACGACGCGTAAAAATCGATTTCATAAATAATATCGTCGATCGGTTAAATTCAACATTGAACACCGGTATCTTGTAATGGATCACTTAATTTCGATTAACTCAACGGACCCGACACGAGAACAATACGACGCCGGATATTACTCGTTTTCGCTTTTTTAATAGTTTTTTTTTTACTTTTTTTTAAACCTACTACGGCGATCTTGAACAAATAGTTATACGACCAATTTATGTAGAGCTTAAATTTAAACCCTAACTGTGTTATACTCGTACATTTTAAATATGGAGGACGCTAGCGTAGGTCGTATAATATTGGCGGGGCAATGTTTGTTATAGAATGCCCCTTCGGCCTTTCAACGATGTACGTATCGTTCAAGTTTGAGCCCATTATTTTAATGGCCAATCAATATGTACCCAATAAGTTCTATAGTTAAACAACATATTTCACTTTGGGTAACAATAATATATGTATAAATTAATTAAATTTGTTCGAATATTTACTTTGAAAATTGTTTGTATTCGTGCCGTTATTAAGACGATATTTGCGGTATCCTAATGTTCTGGGGCGGTTATATGGATAAGGCTCTTTGACTAACTATCTGACGGAGTATATTCTACAAATATTATGATCGTTCTAATCATTAAAGATTGAAACTGCATACGTTTTTTTCCTTATAAAATATTTTAGAAGTGGTAGAGTCAAGCAGTTCGCTGCATGAATGGGCCGGTTCGACCGGTGAAATACCACGACCTCTCAGAAAATCGACCTAAAGTGTCAAATGCCGCGTTTCGTTCAATGAGAGAGGTACCCGGAGGCCCATCTCCCTTCCCCATCTTTTCCCATCCTACTCCCTTAAAGGTCGGTAACGCAACTGTAACACTATATGTGCTGCAGGTGTTCATGGGCGGCGCTGGTCACTTACCATAGGTGACACGCCATTTCTAGCTTGTAGTAAAAAGTTTTTAAATTCTGAATATTATTTTGAAAACTTACTTGTTTGTTTTATTTATTTATCACTACATACATAACATACATGGATCGCTTTCCGCTGGCTGTCCCCTTATATATATATCTTTGAAACTACGCAATGGATTTTAATGTGGATTTTTTAGTAGATGAGAAGGTGTCATCAGGGTGGTTTGTATCTATATTTTTTATGCAGTAAAGAAGAAGTAATAATTTTCGAGATTTAGCACTTGAATTGCAAACGCGGGCTGAAGCCTAACTGATAAATAAAAACAACGTGCCGCATTAATATACACCTTCAGAATATCTACAAAAAAGTTAATGTTTCATAATTAGAATTATGTTTAGAATTTACAGGAGCTTACTTCTAAAGTCACTTGCATTCTGATGGTGAATGCATTATGGGAATCCGTCCATTACTTTCCGACATTATTATCAAATAAAAACAAACAAAGAAATCATTTCCCCTTACAATATTAGTGTAGATATATCATAATCATGCAAACATACAGACACACTTTTATAATATCAATAGAGAACACGTTATAACACACCCTTAGGTATAAATTTAATAATTTATTAACAATTAATAACAAAACTCGCAACATTTTTCAGTTCCGTACGTAAACAAAATTACATTAACACTACCTACCAGCAGTTACGATATCAGTTGTTTTTTGTAACACTCAAGGGACTTTTAAAAGAGCAAACATCGAAAACTTTTCACTTAACAGTCACCAGTTCAGTTTTGTTGGTACGATTCGTACTTTTTGTTCAGGAAACGTAAAAATTTTTGTGTATATTTTAACAGTGTAAGAGCCACACAGTTCGCTACATGAATCGCTTGGCTCCATCGATGACATACCTGACGAAATTGACGCCAAGTGGCTCAAAACACGTTTTGTGTGTAGAGAGAAATATTCCATTTCTCCACTCCTACTCCTTCCGAACTTATCCTAGCTCCTTCCTATCTACATTTAAAGATCGGCAACGTAACTAGGACACAATCTGTGCTGCAGGTGTCCATAGGCGGCACTACTCTTTATCTGTAGGTAACTCTCTTGCTCGTTTGCCCTCTATCGCATAATACAAAGAAATGTAAAAAAACAAAGCGAAAAACAAGTGGTACAGTGATCGAGCACTCCACTTCCGAATCCAGAAGTCGCGGGTTCGAATCCTGGCTCATACCAATGACTTTCAGAAATTGTTTTCGGAAGTTATGTGTGATAAATATCGATGACTGAAAACTTTGTGCCCAGTATGGCAATAGGTTCGCCACCAATTCCATTTGGGACATAAACATAACGGCAAGTCGAGGCTTAACAGCCGCTGCATACACCTTCGGCTAGAAAAGGTTATTTTATATTATGTTGTAAAAAAACATGAATAGCACGTTTTCAAATATTTAGTAAAATCTTTTAGTAGACGTTAAGGTAACTTCGAATAATATACCAAAGGCTGTTGAGTATAAAACAGAGAGACGAGAGGGAGAGTTTTAGTATTCTTTGTTGGTTTCAGTACATATTTATGTCATTTTTACGAGTATATATGACTGTTAGAATTTTTATTTGACTTAGCAGTCAATGTTAAGGCCCGCGCCATAATCCCCAAATATAGGGTTGAAACCCTCCGTTAAAATGTTGATAAACTGTGTTGAGTTATACATTTTTTACGTCATTTTAAATAATGTATTTATGTACAAACATATTACAGCATTTACTGAAGAAAAGTTATATTATTAGTTATACTTATTTATTTTATTAAAATTAAATAGCTCAAATTCATCATTGATTGATGACCTCAGCTCTGATTAATTAAAGTTTATTGTATACCGAGAGCCTTAACGTAATTATACCACGTGACTGGAGTTATGAACAACAACGGAATACTGCGGAATTATCGGAATGGAACACCAGATTTGTCCTTAATAAGATTTTTTTCTTGGTAAAAGGGGGTAACAGAGCGCGAATATTGCGGCTCATGGACAAAACTCGAGACGGTCCCAGTTGCTGGCCTTTAAAATGGGAAAAGGAAGGGATATAGGGAATTGGGAGGGGAAAGTTTTCTCTGATAATTTTCTCACCCAAGAGAATACTAGCCCCTTTAAGTCATTTTTACAAAAGTGGTGGAGACACGCAGTTCACCCTTGAAATACAATGACCTCTAAGAAAATCAACATATAAAGTATTTTCTTGTTAATATTAACACCTCAACTACTGTAGTCATGTAAGCTAAAAACAATAAATCTCGACGCATTTTTATCAAAGTTAGAGTTAAGTCTGTGAATTGCACAATATACGGACATACTTTGTTTTGTCTGCAGCAGTATTTTGTTCTCGCGACAGGCGGAAACGGATATAGAGGGAGACAGAATAATAGCCGTCGGAAATGGTCAGACATGGTGGAATCTTATTCTTTTTTTATTTCGTATACTGGACATTTGCTAACTTAATACAAGTGTTCGAGTTCATTCAAAATTATACTTTGTTATTAATGTTATAAGTGTGTATTTTGTAAATTATGTGATGGTGTCTCAAAATTAAGAAATTCGGTGTCTCTTGTGGAGCGAAACGCAACGCAAACAAGGTTAGGGATGTGAGATAAAATCTTCAAATTGCTTGGACATTACGACATATATTTATTGAAATTTTTATAAAAGCTAAATCGTTCATGAGCGGGATGCGAGCAATTGTGTTGAAACCTTGATTGTGAGAGCAATTTTTTTATTGCGTTGATTATCAAATCGTCGGATTCAGTTCCTCTTTTCATTTAAATATCTGATTGTATGCTCTATCTGATTTTTTATAAAATAGTTAGGAGTGTTTTATTATTTTTTTTAAATATGACATCCTTACCCAGTACGACGATTAATGTTCAAATCATAGATTTAGCATAGTCTAGTAGAAGGCACATGTCAGTAAAAATGTACTACTAATCTTCACTGACAAGATAACCGCGAGTAACCGATTCTTAGGATGTATTTAATTCAACATATGAACAATAATTACGTAAAAATTGACACTTGGAAGAACTTTTTACGCGCACATCGATAAGTCACTCACACATCAACAACCCATTTTTGGTCTCGTTGTTTGGGTGACTATTGCTGATCTATCATTTTTAAATCTATGGTTCAAATATAATATGTATATTATAAACCTTATTTTTATAGACTACAGGAATGGCATTATAACTTGGAATCATTTCAAAATGTCAGCAAATTGGGCGAACAATTTTTGCTGACATTTTGAAATTACTGCTGAACTCTTTTTGGTGATGTTGACATATACAGCCTTTATCTTAAATGAACTGTCTAAAACGAAAACAGATGAAAAATCGAAATAAATTGTCATTAAAAAGTTACAAAGTATTACATAATATGCCTAGTCTTTATTCATCTTATAATTATAATATGCTCAAACCAAGAAAGCATTTTTTTCCTTTCTTATAAACAGTTTGAATAATTACTATTTTACTTGAATATCAATTTATTTTAATAAATATTCATCTTGAAATATTTTTATGAAAAAGATATCTATAAAAGTACGAAGTTTGGTCGCAAATGTAAACAAGAGCGAGTCTTACAAAAACTTTTGCTAGTTGGCAAACTGTCACTTTAACAGAGGGGGGAATAAAATAATATTATTACTGTATCGCTACCGAGTAAAAACTCCATTTGTATGATTAAAAAGCAATTCTACAAATTATCAAAACTAAAATATGATAGTAGTTAATCACTATAAAAGCTTAATCAAAATCTGCATAAATATAGATTCAAATTTTAATACACGAACGAGTTATTTATTTAGTAATCTATAGGAACAATATATCGTAACAAAAACAAGTTTTTACTTTTACATACCAAACCTTGGTATAATTACATAGTATAAAATAAACTATCGCTATCCCCTTTATACGCTTAGATCTTTACATGATGATTTTGTTGCGGGTTTTTTTTTAATAGATGGAGAGTGTCAAAGTTTTGTATGTATAATTCATTTATGATGTATTAAAGCAAAAGTGTTAGTTTTCGAGAATTAGCACTTTAATTGTAAACGCTGTAAAAATACTTTTAATGCGGGATAAAATTCGCCAGGTCACCTAGTATAATAAAATTTTGATATGTAGAAAAATTATCATATATTTATTTATATTAATAATAACTAAAGCCCATGATTTCTACGTAAACTAATACACAGTTACTGCTAATGTGCTGGCACGAGTTTTCTTACCGTCATATTAATAAAATAATCTGTCTGAATCGTTTTAATGTATTTATAGTTACTTATAAAATAATTATTACCTTTTACTTTCTATCCTTGACTATGCCGATGCCAGTTATCCAGATCTTACCGAAATTCAACTCGATAAACTTGAGCGACTTCAGAATGTTTACATAAGATTCATATTTGGTCTTCGCAAGTATGATCATGTCTCCGAATTTCGAAAAAAACTCAAGTGGTTACCTATTCGCCTTCGCCGGAATGCTCATTACCTTTCGTTGCTGTACAATATATTATTTGACCCTTCAACACCGTCCTATCTCAAGGAGCGATTTCAGTTTCTTTACGATCCCCAAGTGGAGTTCCCAAGATCATCTAAGCGCCTTATATTGAAAATACCGGAACATTCTTCTAGATTTTATGCAAAATCCTTTACGGTCCAAGCTACAGTTTTATGGAATGCTCTGCCTCTAAATATTAGAAGTGCTCAAACGTTGACTCTCTTCAAGACAATGGTTAAAGAGCATTACTTGAATTCTATACAATTTAACTGATAAACTCTTTTTACTTCTATATAAAATTTCTCTTTCTCTCTCTTCTTACTTCTGATAAAATAGTCGTTGAACTCCTAACTTTTTCCTTTCTATGTCTTCTTGATGATCATATTAAGTCTTGCAATGTCTGTATGTCGACAGTGTTATTTTATTTCCGTTTATGTTACTTCATTCTAAATATATATCTGATTATTTGTACGTATTGTTTGTGTGTGTGTGTGTGTATTGTATGTATTTGTATGTATTGTTTATGTGTGTATACTGTATGTATTGTTTATGTGTGTATATTGAATTATATGTTGTATTTATGTATGTATATTATCTATGCATATTGCCATGTATTTATATCATTATATATAAACGGTACACCCCAGCTCCCGTCTTACCTAACCGACAAGTCCATCCAAAGGTTGTCTGTAAGAGATCGCTGTAAGCGATAAGACCGCCCATTGTACCTGCCTGTGTCTAACTTTTAAGTTCTTTTGTATTTTATTTTTTACGTTTATGGTGTACAATAAAGTTTATTCTATTCTATTCTTTTCTATTATAGAATAAATTTAATCAACAATCAACTAGTTTTTTAATATAAAAAGTAAATAAACAGAATTGATGGTTACTTAGATTGGCGCATTTAAAAATATACAAATAAACTGCACCTCCCTCAAATATCTACAGAGCTACGTAAAAGATTTTTGTCTTTGTTCACATGTAATATTAATCTATTATAATATTAATATATTTAATCACGGCATTGTATGCAGTTTGGCTACCACGTAAGCTTGAATGTAAATCTTGAAAAAAAATATGAATTACGTAACTATATACCAACAGTAAACTTACTAAATGAAACATTATCGTGATGATTGGCAGTCAGGCCTTTAATACGTCGACGAAACACATATATATAAAAAAAAACTTATAGAAAATACGGAGCAATAAAACTTCTTAATTGCCACATGAAACAGTCTTCACCCTTTTAATCATACCAAAAGGGTAATCTTCCGGCCGGGTGAGGTAAGAGAAACGGTTCAAAACTCTTATCATCTATTACCTTATGTTTAAAACAATAAGGATGAGATTTGTTTGTCAAATAACACAATCTGTTATTTTGACTCTATTTTGAAACTTCCAAGAACAAAGATGATCTATCATATTACAAATTCGTTTTTGATTTGTTAAAATTATGTTAGCTTTATTCATCTTTAATCTTCTAGGCGGTTTTGGTTACGTTCAACTATAATTAAAGGGAAGTTGCCTTTAGAAATACATTTATTCTGTATCTATCTACCTATGTACGTCCATCTGAGATATTTTTACATTCAGTATTTATTTCACGTAAACTTTTTTTTCAGAGATTTGAAATAAATAGAAATTTTATAAAAAAAAAAACACATATACACAAACACTTTTTTTAAATGTTTATCAACATTTTTTGACATAACATAACTTCAAGTCTTTATCTATACGACGGTGTATACAGGCTTTGAGCCTCGACTCGCTTAAAGTATGCTACCGACCTAAATAGAATAGGTTGCGAACCTGTTGTTGTTGATTTTTGTCACAAATAACTTACGAAAAATCATCCCATCACAACCCACAACTTGTGAATCAGAAGCGGGTAGCTCGAACACTGGACCAACGAGACTAAAATTTTTTTTATAAATAAGATCTTAAGAAAATTAGCAAAATAGTACGGCAAAAAGTGATTTCGACTTTTGGATTTAACATGATAAGGTTGTTTCGAATTTTACTGCACTTACATCCATATACTTAAATGTGCTTAATGGTTTTAGGCACTACCTATATTTCCTTTGAAAACACTGCATTAATTGCATAGTGTTGAAAATGTTTAATCTATTTTCTATAATTCTTTAACAGGTCCTGATTTTCTAATTATCTTTATATGTAATCTCAACAGAATTCTGTATTATCAAGCTCTTTTTTATACGAGTAAATATTATATGTAGTTACTGAGATTAATTGGATACCAGTTCTTAGTAAAACATTACATCAAACTATTCGGAATATAATTAATATTAGGTTCCATTATAATATTAATTAAATATTATATTACTAATATTAACAGTCTATAACTAGTATGTAGAATATGTACATTGATCGTAAAGTACTATTTTCTATAACCTTATACAAATTACATACATACGGCTACATTAGCAATAGCTATCTCTTACGTTAACTGCAGATTAGAGCGAGACAGGTATATGAACTAAACATACCCTATGAATTTCATAGGCAAGAACATAATACCGTTGTTATTGGACTATAAAGTTTACTTACCATTTTATCATGGCGGTTTCCCAACAATGTTCAAGATATTCACATATTAATAAATATTAATATTAAGGCATTAATTTTATGAGGCCTAAGAGGTGGAAACAAACAGGAGCCAAGTGAATATTTATTGGCTTGGCTTGTTTCTAGAGGTATATACATTGTAGTAAGAGTTTCAAAAAGTATTCTTTATTTGCATTTAGGATTTTTTTTTATGGGATAGGTGTGCAAACGAGCAGGCGTGCCCCTGATGGTAAGCAACCAACGCCGCCCATGGACACCAGCAACACATATAGTGTTACTGTTGCGTTGCCGACCTTTAAGGGATAGGGGATAGGAAAGGATGGGGAAGGGGGGTGGGCCTCCGGGTGCCTCTCTCACCGAACGAAACGCGGCGTGGGCCACTTTACGTCGGTCTTCTGAGAGGTCGTGGTATTTCACCGGTCGAGCCGGCCCATTCATGCAGCGAACTGCTTGGCTCTACCACTGTTTCTGTTTCTAGTTACGTATATAATATATGTTATTCGTGATATATTTAATGATTGAGTCGGAAATAGCTGGAGTAGTTTATTGTTAGATTTATTATTAAGGCGTAGTTGTAGAAGTAATAACAACCTACTGCGGACTATAGAGGTCGGCAGGTTCGATCTCCACTGGAGTATAATTTTCTGTATATCTATTATAAGTTATCTATTATGAGTACGAGATTAATGAAAATAACTTTTGAACGACTACCATCTTTTAGTTCATCACTTAAGAGTTGTTTTAATGTTAAGACCAAGTAATGTAATGTAATCAGTTTTTGACTTATCAGTTGCCCTAACAGCCTGCAAATTGATCAAGCGACTTGAACGAGTATATTAGGATATTGAAGTACAAAATAAATATTTGAATACTGTAAGTAACTTAGACAAAACTCACGTAGCTAATTACAATTTTCTTATTAAAATAACATATAAAATAATTCCTAATGTAGGTACGACTGAAAGGGGCCAAAAACTTTTCGTGAAACTCAGAGACAAAGAATAACGTCTGTATTTCATAGAGACGCGAGACTTAGGGACGAAAGAAAGTCGATCTTAACTAAACAAAAATGTAGGCTGTGTTTGTGAATTGACTTTCAAGTTTATATTCAAAGGGCCCGTAATCATTGAGGAGGCGAACTTTATTACATTTTACGAGAGATACTTAGATGCGAAACGTAAACATTGGCACGGAGGGAAAACACATACAAAATGTAAACAAATTAACGAACGGGGATATCTTCCTTCATACAAATTGATGCGTAAACTTCCTTTTGATTTCGTCTTGTTTTTGCCACGTTTATTGTTTTACGATATTAAATTGATTGATAAACACAAATTTGTTTGTTGATTAATGAATATGACAAACATATTAATTAAATAGAAACTCCTAACTGAACAGGTCTGTAGGCATGATAATATAAAATATTTATAATTTAATAGTTAAGTGATATTGTTTCGAATACTGTTAAAAAATACATTCATAGTGGTAGAGCTACACAGTTTGCTACATGAATGGGCTGTCTCAACTGGTAAATTACCACAACCTCTTAGACTATCGACCGACCTGGGAAAAATTTTGAACAACTCAGTCCGCCCTTCGTTTCAAAACAGCATTATTCAATAACTTCCTTTTTTTTAAAATAACAAGGAAATCAAAAATAAACCTTTAGAGCAATAAAAGTAAAAGAAAAGCAACTCCCCTTCCTTGCATTTGTAATACAGTTATGAGTATTATAAAAAAGAAACAAAAAGATATTAACAGTAACAGTACATTTAACATCTTCACCCATGTGTCGAGTTACGAGCGTGGAGGCGTCTAAAGATATGCAGATGTGTCATGTAATTATATTTTTTTTATCTCCAAAGCCGAAGTGCTACAAAAGTGCTGACGCTTTTATGCAAAAATATGGAGATTGAGTCATTAGCAATTTTTATTATTATGAAAAGATGTCGTTCGGGTCCGAATAGACAGGACCCCCGTTTTATCTGGTCAGCGATTTCATAACATTCCAAAAAAAAAAAAAAAACCTCTCCCAAAATTGCAAGAGAATATTTTTGCTCGGTTATGTTTTAATGCAGTTTGTTCGGGTTATTAAAATTTTATAGCGTCTATGAAATTGGTAATTGGGAAAAATTGCAAGATAAAAGAAAAAGTACGAGGACAAATTGTTTTGCTTGCAGTTTTAAAATACGTGGCCGTGCATTTTAACAGATACTTACCACGCTTTATATTTGTCTAATATCAAATAAATTTTAGCACTATACATAAGGTATATAAGGATATATATTTTTACATTTACTCTATATTAATATTCCTAAACGTCATTGGTGTTGAAACTTCAAGTCGGAGTCTTAAGCACTCCGACTTGAAGTTTACAAGTTCCGAATTTTGATCAAATCAAAATCATTAAACTTCAAGTGGAAGTGCTTACGCTATAGGCCATCGAGTCATAGAATATGAAAGATAGTCGTCATAAACAGTTTAAGGACACACACGATAATATCATCTCCGTCCTCTTTGGAGCGGGCAGAGTGCCCTACTCTGCCTGCTCCAAAGAGGACGGCGCAAGGCATATTGAAAATATTTTTGAGATTAAATTATTTTTTTTGCGATCATTCATCATCAATCATTTAGAACATATTTTAAATCTAATTATTGAATGGCCTTAAAATATAATAAATAAGAAATATTGAGTTAGTCTTAAACATAGATATACAATTTAAAAACTAACTGATGTGGGCAGCGACTGTTACACCCTAAATCACTAAACTGTTGCGTATCAAATGGAATAGGCAACGGAACCAATTGCTGTACATCAAGCACAAATTTATCAGTTAGCAAAAAAAAATCGGAAAAGTCAAGGATTTGAACCCGAAACTTCTTGATTCAGAAGCAGTCTACACACCATGATTTACAGTAGACTTTCTATAACAACTGACATAACAATTATTAACTAAATTGTTCACAATATTATAAAATTTATGTAATCCTCGTCATTCATCTCACGATGAGACAGTTGAATTGTTTATATTCACGGCACTTAGTTGTTGTATTTTCGGCAGAGCATTGTTATTATAGCATCCCCGACGGATGTGCTCTCTTAATTTCCAGTAAATCTCTCTCTCTATATATACTGATGGCCTGCATCTGAATAAACATTCATACTGATTGGTAAGGCGGGATAGAAAGCGACGACATTTAAGCCTTAATAATATTTTCAATACGAATGTCTGCACTTGTTATTACTGAGGCGGTCGTTACATTGTTTTATTTTATTTTTATTGTGTGAATTTATATCTATACCGGTGTTTTAAAAAGTATGTTTATTCTTGATAGTCTTGTTGATATATCCAAAGCATTCAGTTTTTAGAATACCAAGTATTGTCCAATTTAGATGGGACATGAGTAAATAATGTGTGATTGAAATATTAAGATCGTTCAGATAATCATTTTGTTTCTAAATTAGATTAGTCTTAGGTTTTTATTCTGTGAATAAAACAATGATAGTTTTGAAATCGTTTTTGGAAATTATGTATGATCATTGTCGATGAGTGACAAAATTTTACCCGTTTTACGGAAACGATACCGAGATCTATGACTTATTACATAAAAGCAAAAAAAAAATGTTCACCATATATTTTACGGGCCTCGTGGCGCATGGGTAAAACTACTGGCTGCAGCAATGAGGTCGGAGGTTCGATTCCCACCCGAGCACAAATATTTGTGACAAACATGAATATTTGTGTGGCGTTTGGGTGTTTTTCTATGTATTAAAATTTTTGCGTCGCGATGTTTGTGGTTAAACTCCTCCGAAACGGCTTGACCGATTCTCATGAAATTTTGTATGCATGTTGGGTAGGTCTGAGAATCAGACATCTATTTCTCATCCCCCTAAGGCACAAAGGTCGCCCCTCAATTTTTTTTTTAATTTTTCGATATATTTCTGTTTCTTATTTTTTTTTATAAGACCGGATACAAAAATATATACAACAATATTTACAGAGTTATAGATTATAAAAAATGATAAAAACAAAAGAGTTATTAAAAGGCATCGAAAAATTCTTCCGCATCGTTGTCAACGGGTAATGTGCCCAGAAGACTGGCAGCATTGCCACGTTAAATGGCAATACTTATTCTCTGTACAAAGAACAAGCCAGCCTTCTGGTCACGTGTAACCTCTACCAGCCGCTTAGCGAGATCTTTATACAATTTCTGTGCACTTGGCCCCCATGGACCAAGTGTTTCGACTCCAAATGGCTCGAACACATAATCATCACATGACGCTTGAGGGTCTCTGCGTATCCAGCAGCAGCGCCGGCAGCCGATAGTCCGAGGAAAATGTGTAGGCGCCAGTGTGTCCACACAGGTAGCGTCCCACACCAAAGACCTACCCATCCTCCAAGGCATCAAGGACATACCATCTGGCCTCTTTCCATCGTCACGCACCAACCCACTAGGTTCAAGTACAGATGTTACTCTTTTATTTTTTAAATTTTCTTTTTCGGCAAGACAACGTTTGCCGGGTCATCTAGTATCCATAACACAAGCATTTCGTTGCTTAGCTTGGAACTAGAGAGCGCTGTGTGTATTGTGTCCAAAATATTAT
Organism: Euproctis similis; assembly: GCA_905147225.2. NCBI lineage: Eukaryota > Metazoa > Arthropoda > Insecta > Lepidoptera > Erebidae > Euproctis > Euproctis similis. The sequence goes on from LR990105.1 coordinate 14,976,911, forward strand.
TATTATTATTATATTTCATATTCAGCTTCAATTATAGATCTATTCCATTTCATTATCAGAAATAAATGTTAATAAACGTTTAACTTTTTGTCTAAATAATCAAGAGAAAAAAAAATCGTTTAATGTCTGCCATCTGATTTTAATATAAACATTACCAGCAAATTGAATTGATAAAAGATTTCAAACATAAAATATGCGTCTTACTTTCATGAATACTTCATTACATAATAATAAATCTTACAAGCTAAAACATCTATCAAAATGTGTAGGTACAATTTTGCTATGGAAAGGTCCAGGCTACGTCGCTGTGGAGTGGGGATCCACAGTCGTAGTGGGTTGTTACATCTCCCCCAACTGCGGCCTCGATGTCTTCGAGGCATACCTGGGCGGGCTGGCGAGCCGCCTTAGCGGTTACGCTGCCCGTTCGGTATTCGTCCTGGGTGACTTTAACGCCCACTCGAGGGAGTGGGGAGACACCCGGGACGACGTCAGGGGGGAGACACTTCTGGAGTGGGCGGCAGGGCTCGACCTCCGGTTGCTCAATCGGGGGTCGGCCAGCACCTGCGTGCGGTGGCAGGGGGAGTCAATCGTCGACCTATCGTGGGCGACTCCCTCGGCCGCCGCCACGGTGACCGGATGGCGGGTGGCGGAGGAGGTGGTCAACTTATCTGACCACCGACACATCTTCCTGGATGTGTCGCTCCGCCGCCCAAGCCGCCCGCGCCAGACTAGCGGCCCTCCGCGGCGCTGGTCTCTCAAGCGGCTCGATCGAGACATGGTCGTGGCCGCCGCCAGCGTCGCGGACTGGACGGAGGGAGCGGTATCGCCTGATCCCGAGGCGCAAGCGGCCTGGCTGCGCGACACGATGACGTCGATCTGCGACGCGTCGATGCCGCGAGTCGGGCCGCCCCGGCGGGACTCCGTTTACTGGTGGAGCGAGGAGATCGAGCGGCTGCAAAAGGCCGCCTTCGTCGCTCGCCGCCGGTACCTGAGAGCCCGGAAGAGAAGGCGAACCACAGTCGAGGAGGCTCTCAGAGCCAGACGGGAATACGGGGCCGCCGCGCACGCCGTATGCGTCGCCATCGCTGCGGCTCGCGAGCGGTCCTGGAACGAGCTCGTCGAGGGACTGGACGGGGACCCATGGGGACGCCCGTACAGAATGGTACTGGGCAAGCTGACCCCGTGGGTCCCTCCGTTGACGGAATCCCTGGACCCGGAAGTCGTGGGCGGAGTGGTAGACGCACTCTTCCCAAGGGTCCAGGGCGGTCCCTCGGTTCCTCCGTCTCACTCAGACCACACTCCGTGGTCCGACGAACTGGAGGTGACGGAGGACGAGCTCGGGCGAGCCGTCGCGCGGCTCGCCTCCCGCAGCGCCGCTCCCGGCCCGGACGGAGTTCCGGGCCGGGTCCTGGCGCTCGCTCTGGGAGTGTTAGGGAACAAGGCGAGGCAGCTGTTCACCAGCTGCCTCCGCCGCGGGGTGTTCCCCCTCGACTGGAAGTCGGCGAGACTGGTGCTAATCAGGAAGGAGGGGAGGACCGGAGACGCTCCGTCGTCGTTCCGGCCGATATGTCTGCTGAACGAGGCGGGGAAACTCTTCGAAAGAGTTATCTCCGCCCGTATCGGCAGCCACCTGTCGCAGGTGGGCCCGGACATATCGGACTGCCAGTTCGGGTTCCGGCAGGGGCACTCCACAATCGACGCGGTGCGTCGTGTGCGGGCCCTGTCGGAACCGGCAGTCCGATCGGGGGGGGTCGCGCTGGCGGTGTCGCTCGACATCGTCAACGCCTTCGGGACCCTCCCCTGGCCGGCCATCAGGGAGGCCCTCGTATACCACGAGGTGCCTCCCTACCTAAGGTCGGTCATCGGGGCCTACCTGCAGGAGAGACGGGTGGACTATGTCGACCGGAACGGGACGGAGCAGAGGAAGGAGGTGACGTGCGGGGTTCCGCAGGGGTCCGTGCTTGGGCCCCTGCTGTGGAACCTCGCATACGATCCGGTCCTCCGCAGCAGTCTGCCCCGTGGCGTGAGTGTCGTTTGCTACGCAGACGACACTCTGGTGGTCGCCACGGGGCCCGACTTCGAGCGGACGCTCAGGTTCGCCGAGCTGGGGGTGGCAATCGTCGTCAGACGGATCCGCGGGCTGGGCCTGGAGGTGGCGCCTCACAAAAGTGAGGCGCTGTGGTTCCACCGGCTCACCCGGGGTCGGGAACCACCGGCCTCGCGGATCCGGGTGGGTGACACGGTTGTCCCGGTGGGGCGCTACATGAAGTACCTCGGCCTCACCCTGGACAGCCGCTGGAGCTTCGAGGAGCACTTCGTACGGATGGTCCCCCGAGCGCGACGGGTGGCAGGCGCGCTTCATCGCCTGCTGCCCAACCTCGGGGGACCGGGGGAGGGAGTTCGCCGCCTCTACGGTGGCGTCGTGCGGTCCGTGGCCCTGTACGGGGCCCCCGTCTGGTCGCGAGACCTTGCGGGGGCCTCCCGCTCCAGGGCTCTGCTGAGGAGCCTGGAGCGGATCATGGCCATACGGATCGTACGGGGCTACCGTACCATCTCGTACGAGGCGGCGACGGTCCTCGCGCGTTCCCCCCCCTTCATCATCCTGGCCGAGATGTACGCAGCCGCGTACGATCTCGGCCGGGGAGGGGGGAACCCGGACGCGCGGGGACGCGAAGTGCGGAGGCGGGAGGCCTTCCGGCGGGTCCTGGAGGACTGGCGCGACGCGCTGGTCCTCCAGGGCGGTACGCGTTCGCGCGCCGTCGGGGCCATCCTGCCCCACCTCGAGGCCTGGGTGCTCCGTAAATGGGGCACTGTCACCTACAGGTTGACTCAGATACTCACCGGGCACGGGTGCTTCGGTGAGTATCTGAGTCGAATAAAACGTGAAGAGACGGCGAGATGCCACCATTGCGCATCCGACCTGGACTCGGCCCAGCACACGCTGGAGGTCTGCCCGGCCTGGGCGGCCGAGCGCCGAGTCCTGGTCGACGGGATCGGGCGAGACTTGTCCCCGCCGGCGTTGGTCGCGGCAATGCTGGCGGGCGAGGAGGAGTGGAGGACTGTGGTCTCCTTCTGCGAAGCAGTCATGCTCCAGAAGGAGGCCGCCGAGCGGGGTCGGGAGAGAGCCGATCCCGCTCGAAGGCGGCGGCGGCGAGCTCAGTGATCGCCGCCGCCGACGGGCCGCGAGGGCGCACACCCCGCGGGTGCGCCCGGGTCGCGGCCCGGGAAGGATGACCCCCCGGTGCGGCCGGGGAGGGTCGTCCGGGGCGCCGCCGGCCGCGCGCCTCTTTACAGCGCGCGGTCGGAGCCGCCCCGCCCGGGGGAGCCTCGCCAGGCTCCCCGAGGATGAGCACCCCCTCGTGACAGAGGGGGGGCGACGGCGGGGTGGACCAGAGGGGTTTAACCGAATCCTGGACCACCCCAACGCCGGAGGAAGGCCGCCGCGAGGTTTTAGTGGGTAACCCTAGGATCGGATTTCAGTTTACTGTTTTGGGAGTCCCACACTACCCCCTGCCGTCCCCAGGCGGGGGGTGTGCATAAAGCATTTCCTCGCGTAAAAAAAAAAAAAAAAAAAAAAAAAAAAAAGGTACAATTTTGCTAGTTATGCCATATGTATATCTCTCAAATAAAAATGCAAATGCCTTTTCATTACTACTGTAAAAATAACATTCGTATAGCTTGTGAAGTGTTATGCACGCCTAGTACTATATCAAAGACCGACCAAATTCATGTCAAAAAGTTTCAAAAGTGGGCCCCCCCGAAAGCATACGAGTAGTATACTCGTTGTAGCGAATCAACTTTTATTTTAGAATTTGATGTTGCATATTTTAAACGCTACTACTGCCTACAGAGTCGTACTGCGAGTCAGTAAACAGGATACTTGTATATACGTTCATTTAATTTTCTTTTAGTTTTTAACTGAATATGCTAGATGGAAAGTTATCTTTGACATAAGTGTTCTAAATAGCTATCGACATTGCTAACAGGTATAACAGTGCTATGTACTTAAACCGGGACTACGTACTTTTTATGGTACCTACTCTGCAGCCTTTAAAATTTTAAGATTCATAATTCATTCATAACTTCACGTCTTTTTCTAAGCGGTAATTAAACCTCGTCTCACCGTTATGTTTACGTCCCAAATGGAATAGGTCGCCAACCCATGGCCATACCGATATTTATCACACATAACTATAAGCCAGGATAAGAACTCGCGACTTATTAATTCAGTATCAGGGTGCTCGACCACTGAGACTTAAAATTTAATAGTTTGAAATATGTTGTTATATACAGTGGTAGAGCCAAGCAGTTCGCTGCATGAATGGGCCAGCTCGACCGGTGAAATACCATGACCTCTCAGAAGACCGACGTAAAGTGGCTCGTGCCGCGTTTCGTTCGGTGAGAGAGGTACCCGGAGGCCCACCCCCCTTCACCGTCCTTTCCTATCCCCTATCCCTTAAAGGTCGGCAACGCAACAGTAACACTATATGTTTTGCTGGTGTCCATGGGCGGCGTTGGTTGCTTACCATCAGGTTACACCTGCTCGTTTGCCCTCCTATCCCATAAAAAAAAATGTTGTTATATATTAAATTCAAGAGTTATTTCTCAGAATTACTCCAAGAAAAATAAGAATTATGCTTGTTTTAACTTTTAGAATAGTAGCAGCAGAGTAGCAGAGTGGCAGTAGTAGCAGAGATGGAAGGTACACCGCGGATGTAGAAAGACGAGTGGCGATAGGAAATAGCGTAAATAGAGCGTTGGGCAGATTCCTGGGCGCAAAAAACATTAGCAGAAAAGCCCAGCTAGCAATCCACAATACAGTCCTGATCCCAACGCTAACTTATGGAAGCGAGAGCTGGGTCTGGCAGAGTGTGCATGAAAGTAGAATAAACGCGATAGAAATGAGGGCACTACGCAAAATCTGCGGAGTGACTCTCGCTGATCGCGTAGAAAACAAGGTTGTAAGGAAGGAAGTTGGTTTGAAAGAGAGTGTCGGTGTAAAAGTAAGAAAGGGCATGCTCCGATGGTTCGGACATGTAGAAAGAATGGTTGATGCAAGCCTGACTAAGCAGATATACAATGCAAAAGCGGATGGATGTAGGAGTCGAGGACGACCAAGACACACATTCCATGACCAAATAGAACGTGTTCTGGAGGAAGGTGATGTTAAGAGCCTCAAAAACCGACGCGCGTGCATGAAAAGAGTTATGAATGTCAACGAAGCGAGTGAGGCGTGTAAGAATCGTGCCCTATGGCGCTCTGTTCTCTCTGCCTACTCCGCAAGGGATTTGGCGTGAAGTTATGTATGTATGTATGTATGTATGTAGAAACCAACTTCGAGATAAAAAATAAAATATAATTATCTAAGAGACATGTTCGGTGAGACGTTTGGTTAAACCACAAAGATAACATCAGAGTGTCTCTTACAGTAAACCTAAATGGAATGAAATGAAGAACAATAAGAAATCTGATATAAGTGGACTGTACTAATGTTATTTCAATAGAAACGTTAGGAACTATTTATTTTACCTTACGTGCGAATTGTTCGATATGAGACCCGCTCCTGTCTACAATAACATTTTGATCTAATGAGGATTTTCGGAAAAAAATACACGTGAACTTTCCGAATGTGGCTGGAGATTGAAACCTGAACAAACATAGTGGAGTTATCTACGCTTGTCAGGATTTTTATTGTAATAATTTAATCATCTGCAGCTCTATAATTGATCTTTGAAGTGTTTTACATAAAAAAGTAGAAAATGTACATATGTTTACTTTGTTTTACCTTTCGTTTTTTTTTGTTCCTTCTCGAAATAAAAATCTGTATTGCCTCTGCCTATATCTACCCTACCCATTTTAAGTAAGACTATTCAGTTTTTTTCAATTAATTAATATAACATAACTTCACGCCTTTTGTTACCCGAAAGTGTAGGCAGCGGCTGTTAAGCCTAGTCTCGCCGTTATGTTTACGTCCCAAATGGAATAGGTGGCGAACCTATTGCCATACCGGGCACAAAGTTTTGCAGTCATCGATATTTATCACACATAACTTCCGAAAACAATTTCGAAAAGTCATTGGTGTGAGCCAGTGTCTAGAATCCAACCCAGACCTCTGGATCAGAAGCCGTGTGCTCGACCACTGCGCCACCGAGACTGTTCAGTTGTTTTAATTACAATATTATTATAATTATGTATAGGTATCTTTAAAAGTATAGACGAATAATTCAAAATTAGCATCGTAATTCGCAAAGCCCATTTGTAGGTACTTAATATCCAGTCTAACGGGATTTGAGATACAAAGGGATTTAGTTAACCCCTTGGTTATTATGGGTTAATGTTACTTGTAACACTGGTATATAATATAATACATAACGAATCATCATCCCTCATAAATTTTAATTAAACATTTGATACTCTTGGCCGGTTCACGATGTACTTTGAAATTAATTATATTCCAGTAAGTTCATACATAATTCTCTATATCGACTATGTGGATTAAAGAAATAAACTTAGCTTCCTTATAAATTTATCATCATTTTATAATAGATTGATCGTGCCACTAATTGGGATTACTCTATCACTAATTAAAATGATTTATATATTAATAACAAACACACCTAATTGACAAGAAATCCATTTTCTAATAACTACATAATATAAAACAAAATTGCTTTCTTTGTCTCTGTATGCTTATATCTTAAGATTTAGATGTACGCAACGGATTTTACAACGGTTTTTTATAGTTAGAAGGTGTCAACGGGTTAGTTTTTATGTGTAATTGATGTATAATGTAGTAAATAAAAAGTGATTATTGTATTGATTTAGCACTTTAATTGCGAACCCTGGCTGAACCTTAAGTGATAAATCAAATTAATATACTACATTATTACACACCTTTAGAAGGTCTACAAAAAGACCACGACGGTGTATCTTAGAATAACCCACAACGACCATGTTTATCTGCAGGGCAACTACCCGGCGAACTTTGTTTCGCCCCAGTCTATTATAGTCATATATAGTCTATTATAAAAAAAAAACTACAGTCTTAACTCGAAGCCTTACGATTAAGAACGAAGCTTATGGAAAACTACTGACCAAAACAAATCATATTATTATGACTCAAATCATAATCGTAACAAATTGCTCTTTATTTATATTATAATAAGCAATTATTGCCATAGATTTGTATGAGAAAAACAACAAAATGTGAAAGAGTATATCTCCTGCTGGACCCGAATTCTTCAGTAATACGTGTTATTATAACTAGGTACTTCATATTAACATCTTGTTTGTGGTCATTTCCCCGGAACTTAACAAGGAAATTATGGGTCATCTCAACCAAAGTTCTTGAGGCCACCTACGTCTATAACGAAACAGTATTGACGACCACCCGTACTTTAAAAAAAAATGGATACAAAGTTTAACTATGATGAGTTTTTAATCCTTTTTTTTTTCAAAATAATATAGTTACTTAATATTGCACTTATATTAAATTCACAATTTATGTACTTCTTACTTTATTTGATTAAGTCACGCTCGCGTTGTGTTATAAAATAAAAATGGTATTTTTATGTCGAAAAAACGTGATACCGTATAAAATTCCTCATGATTAAATTGTATGATATTTTATTTTTTTACTTTCAATATATATATATATTTTTATACTTACTTCGCTGGCTTTAAGATATAAAGGTCGTAAATGATTAGCCAAGAACGCAACACCGGAGAGTCCGGGTTGTAATCTAATCAGAATCAAAATTCTAATATTGCTAAATAGGGTTATTGCCTACAAGTACCTGCTATATAACCTTTACAAAAATATAACGAACAAATCAGATCACTATTTATAGATACTGGAATAAATATTTTTATTACTTTATGTCGCTTTAATTTATCACCTTTGATCCCAATGTTTCTATAAATTTACGACTTTTAAGGTGGTCAAGTTAAGGCAACAGATATTTTTTGTGAATTTCCTGGTCGGTTAAAAGAGAGCTTTAAATTATTTTAAGATTTAAAAAAGTTATTTAGAGGCTATATTTTTTACACTAAATCTTTTTCAAACAAGCACTCGGACCTTCTAATCGTAAGCGGAAATCTCTTATGCTTTGATGACAATTGGAGATCCTATTGTGGCGACTTTACACCAAATTCCATTTTTACCCGCTAAAAGAACTTTAATTTTTTAACCAAAATATGTAATACATTACTTAATTACCGTGTCAGAGAAATTCCTTTTATAATAATTATATTTTGGTATAATTGTATGTGTTTAGTATACCTTTAGCTACGGAACTATTCATTCATAGGTATAACTTCTGAAAAATTCCATCAAAGTCACTTGAAGGTATGACAGAAAGCAAACCGGGATGGACCTCACGCGAACCTCTCATTCGAAAATTGGAGTGGCAAACTACTTGACCAATGAAACAACACCACAGCTAAAAGAGACTAAAAGAGAACATATTAAAAAATTTACTAATTAAAGTCAACGTATGTGCGAGCTATATGGTGAAGGATTTGTTTGGAAATTAATTATGCGCCACAACTTTGTGAAAAGTTTTGATGTGGCGTATTAACTTGCAAATATAGAGTCCATACAAAAGACTTATTGATCGAATGTTAGACGTTGCCAGTTCAAACTGAAATTTATGAGCTAGCAGTAAGTAAGAGCACTTGGAGATCGGTTACTTTACTTTGCACCGCTTCACTGGGTACGGGTTTTGTTTATTGCTCGCCTCAGATACAACGTCTTGCGCTTATGAATATTGATAACGGCGTTGCTTACAGTTCGAACTTTTTCAAAGGGCTATTTTAATATTGTATAGCGAGATATTTCATTCTTATCTGTCATGATATAATGGAAATATCTATCAGTAGTAGATAGAAATGGTCAGATTATTATATTATATTTCTTTGATATTAGGTATATTATTTTGTATTTGTAAATTAGATACGAAAGTAGATACTAAATATGTTTAATATATATACACTTTTTATGGGTTAGGAGGGCAAACGCGCAAGCATGCATGAATGGGCCGGCTCGACCGGTGAAATACCACGACCTCTCAGAAGACCGAAGTAAAGTGGCTCATGCCGCGTTTCGTTCGGTGAGAGAGGTACCCGGAGGCCCACCCCCCTTCCCCATCCTTTCCTATCCCCTATCCCTTAAAGGTCAGCAACGCAACAGTAACACTATATGTGTTGCTGGTGTCCATGGGCGGCGTTGGTGGCTTACCATCAGGTGACACGCCTGCTCGTTTGCCCTCCTATCCAATAAATAAAAAAATAAATAAATTTGGAAAATCCAAAAGTGCGCGCCTCACACGTCTATTTGTCCTAGAAATCGGAGAAATTTGAATTGAATATAAGAAAAAAAGAATATTATCATTGATGAAATAATTGTTTTAACACAGCACTATTTTTTTTTAATATATAGTTATAAATAAAAAAAAAAAAAAAATATAATTTTCTCATAGCACCTGTTGTTGAAAAAATTATTTTCTACATTACCGACAAACGGTGCGAAAAATAAGAAAAAAAAACAAAAAAAAAATGGTTGAGATACGGAATTCGTTATTCTGTAGAAGAACTTTCATTTATATCTTTTGAATCGTTCAGAGCTTAATCACGCCAAGCAATAGGGATCATCCTCAGGATGTACAGAAACGTTTAAAAAAAGATTCAACTCATTTCATCGCGTATTTTTTTCTTAATCGATGGAACGCACAGACATACAGACCAACGGACGACAATTTTGTTTTTTTTATAAATACATATTTCATCATAATTATTGATGTATATGAAAAAAAAACCTAACTGAACTAACAATTAGAGTTCCTAGTTGCAGAAACATCCATTTTTTCGCGACGTTTATTGATAACTTTTGGTATAAAAACGATTTCATGTTGTAAAATCGTCGCAGAGCGGTCTTTCGAGAATAGAGCACACCCACACGCTAAAGCGTTGTGAGGCGCGCAATAATAAAAAAACCTTTCTAAGGCTGAAAGCCTATTCATAGATATCAGATTTTCACGAAATGAGATCTAAATCAAGCTCCAAGTTAAAAGCTCCAAAGTCGATTACTATTTAAAGAATGGGGAGAAGTCCATTCAATAGTTTCAGAATTTTAAGAGGACAATAATAAAGATAGACAAAAGTATTTGTAAAAGTTTTTTTTATCAATATTCAATTTAGCCTAGATTGTCATCATTCAGGTATAATCTATTAATATTAAGGTTAGTCCAATAGTATTAAGTATACTGATGTACCTATATCCATTCTGTTACTTACGTGCTGTTCAAGATATTATCTAAATATGTATTGAATTAATCTTATTGATCATGCCATAACATATTCTGATTCAAGTGCCCTTGTTAAACTTGGTACATGCCGACAACCGAACCCCTTGATGTAATGTACATGCCTATTTCATTTGATCTTGTTGGTCTCATCAAATATTTAGGTTGTTAAATTTGAGTGGAAGATTGAAATGCGCCGGGTATACTCGGCTGCATCGAGTTTTAACCGAAGCTGCCGATGGAATGGAGGATTTTTGATATTTAGTGGATTTAAAACTTTGTATTTCCAAAAAAAGATAGTTCAAATAGTATTAAAACTAATACGTTTTGTTACTTCACGCTACAAAATATATTATAGATGTGTTGCTAATTAATATTTTCTTAATTCTTTCAATGTTAGATAACAAAATTTTAAAGAGAAATGATTTATCATACTACTATGAAATATGCCTCTCCGGTTCATTTATGAAAATAATATAAAGATAGCAAAAATTTTATAACTATATTAACGGACGGAACGGCTAACTCGCTATAGACGATACGACCAAGAATAAAAAGAAACTGAAAAAAGAATATTAAGTTCAACTTTATGACTTAACAGAACGTGTTTTTTGTCGAATGATTCAATACGTAAAGTAACTCTGAATTATCGTAAGTGTATGTCCAATATGCTCAATAATTATGATTTTGCACTATGATTTTAGTATTGGTGGTCTAGTGGTCCAGCACCCCGCTTCTGAATCCAATTAAACTACCAATGACTTTTTGAAAATCTTTATGGTAGTTATAAATATCTACGACTAAAAATACCTTGCAACACCTTTAAGTATCTGAAAACTTAAAGATTATAAAAAACAAATAAAACAGCTGTTTTCTATTAAATTATAATCATAGAGTTTTCAATAGTAACCTATTAAATATCAGTTTTATAGTGAAAAAGAAAATATTAAAACAAAACAAACATCAGACATAACTTCTGGTGAATTACCACTATTCGGGACTAATGCTTTTAAAAGTTAATAAAAGGTGCAGCAGTGCCATTCAGTCGCGTCATTAAAAATATCACACGGGGAATAAAAATAAGGCCAGTAAATATAAATAACTGCGTACTTCGTATAAATCTTAGTTTACAGTTAGTAGGGTTGTCGAATTGAAAAATGTGTCTTTATAGACAAATAACATCGCAGTTATTTCTTTATTATTTTGATATTATTTTCTTACGTAAAAGTAAAATAGCTTTGAAGACTAACTGGCTGAATAAATTAAATTATCATGATCACAGTGTTATGCAAAATTTGAATATTTTCAATTATCTCTCTTTAATCTAAAATAAATGTAATTGTCTTTTTTTATTCAAATAAAGCATTATCTGCAAATAAAGCAAATCTGAGGCTGACTTGTATTAGATATTGCTGCTTTTTTATGGAATAGGAAGGCAAACGAGCAAGCGTATCACCTGATCGTAAGCAACCAGCAGCGCCCATGGACAACAGCGACACATATAATGCTACTGTTGCGTTGCCGACCGATAAGGGATTTGTATAGAAAATGATGGGGAAGGGGGTGGGCCTCCGGGTACTGAACCGAACGAAAAGCGAGATAAGCCACTTTACGTCGATCTTCGGAGAGGTCGTGTTATTTCACCGGTCGAGCCAGCCCATTCATTCAGTGAACTGTTTGGCTCTACCACTGTTAAAAACGTTTGAAAAGTTAAAAATTATAAAATTCACATAATATTACGCAACATATAACAAGTTATACTTAGACATATTTGAGGTTAGCCTGCAAACGTTAATTTGTCAACCCTCGCGAAAGCATAGCTTGGCTACCCGCAATGAATACTCGAGTTTTCTGCCTCAACTGTGGGGTGGAAATGTACGGGAATATGGGAATAAAATCCCGGATTTAATCTTCGCTCGCAAGTTGCAGTTTAATCTTGTAGTGGATATGGCAATGCTAAATAATAAATGTAGATGCTATCTGGGTAAATTGTATTGTAGGTAGTTTACTAATAAGCGGAACTAACGTTAAAACTTTTGCTACGTTATTGTATGAATAGCTAGTTAACAGTCTTTTGTTTTCTATTCTAAAGAATATAATATTTGATTAGTTTCATTATATTAAGGAAATACGTATAAATAATTGTATTTGTTAAGAATGCTTAACTAAAGGACTATTGTTAATTCTTAAGAATGATATTACCAAAACAGTTAAAGATTCAAGATAAAGGCTTTCTAAACGGGTACGGTGATAAATGACTAGTGCAGCCTATGGATATCTGCAAGTTGCGTTGCCGGGCTTTAAGGTAGTTAGAAGGAACCGGAGAGGGAAGAGTGTGGTCTTATAACTAAGAGGACTATAGTACCTACTAAGAGAATTTAGTTACGTGGTGTTAGATTGTTTAATTACTAAGATCTTGACAACTTCAGTCACTCGATGTTCTAGTTAAAGATTTTATGACAAAAGATTATGTTTATTTCTGAGAAGAATATATGCTTAGATCCAGAAAATATATATTATGAAGTGTTGGTCATTTCGTGATTCTGTTACGCGATACAGATCAAACAGAATTAAGTAATATCAAAATCATAATCGACTACAGCTTTTATATTTGAAATAATAATTGAATAGATTGATTGACTTGTTGTGTTTCGCGTGATAGAAATTGATGGCAACTACTAGTTTGTATATCACAAATTAGGATCATTTGTAAAACTAGTGCGCATCAAAGGGCGAGCTGGTTTGTTAAGATTCTCAAGCCTCATTATTTAGACAAGTTAATAAGAATTCCTAAGCCGCATTTACGTCAAGATGATACTTACTTTGTTGGACGTTAAGCTGGGAAAAAAGATCAGAAGAAATAACTAAGCCATCAAGACCCCTGCTTAGTAGGTAACGCTTTAGCTTATCATACCCATGTCTTAAACATGGACGAAAAAAATGAAATTTCAATTGACTTGAAAACTTCCTACTAGAACTTTCTAATTTAGTTATTATAGGATTTTGTAGTTTGTACACGTAACTACACATATTTCTTAATGAGGTCATTACGGCCTCCACATATATGTTACCATTTACAACTAGGGGTAGTTTCAAAAGATGTAAGATTCTTCCCCTCGGTCCCTTAAAACCTGTAGTAACACTAACTCGAATTATTAGGGTTTTTATTGGCTTATTATTCATACTATTTTTTAGTATAATTCATCAGAGGACTCGACCAAATTTTAATACATTTTATTGTTTTATCCTTTTTTTTCTGCGCTGGCGTTTATGATTATGCTTCGCAGCCTTAGTTTGATTATTGGTTTGAAAGCTATTGTTTGGATTATTATGTCATTGCGAAAATAATAACCAAAAACTAATTTATTTTTATATAATCACACCTTTTATTTGTACATAAACAACATTATAAATAATGCCAAAAATTAAATATAGTATTAATATTGATTCAATATTTCTAAGTTACCCAATCACATATTGAATGATAGTATTCTATCATTTACTTTTATCTCAACAATCAAAATCGATCGACCTTAACTAACAACAATATCAAACAAATCAACAGAATCATTAATAAAACAGAACACGTACGGAGATTTGTCAAATAAAATTATAGAACGCCTACCTACCTCACAAGAAAACAATGCTCAATTACTTCTGCCACCTACTGCTGCAGGATTGGTGCCGTGCAGGGGAGCGAGAAACTTGTAATAAATTACACTGACGGTATGTATACATCATGTGCTGCCATCTTTGTTTTTTATTTGTTACTTAATTTAAATAAAACATACAGAGACTATGATTAAATGTGTATCTAATGAATTGAAATTGTTAGACCCCTTTATCGGAAGCGATCATTTCGGTAAATATATGTGCATTTACAAGGTCAGATGTTTTTATTTTTATGCGTATGCACTTCGTCTAGTTGTTACACGAGGTAGATTTTTTATCATCGATGTTAGTTGCAATGATACACAGTGGTGAGAGAGGTTGAGTTTCGCTTGGTGAATCAGGTATCCAGGGGGGCCAATGCCTTTTACTCTCCGCTTCCTAAACCCACTTCCGACCCCTTCCATATCCCACCGTAAGGGCCGGCAGCGAAACTGTAACACTATCTGTGTTCAGGTGTGCATGGGCGGCGTTTGCAGCTTGCCATCGGGTGCGCGCCTGCTCGTTTTCTATGCCATGAAAAAACGAATATGAAACCGAAATATCTAATCAGAAGTCCTCTGCCAAATCACCATTCCAACATTATAAACGATTTATTTATTAAATACCTAATGCGATCAATGCACCTTTTTTGTTCCATCATTTCGCACGAAAATAGATAATATTCATTGAAAATTAAACGTTTAAATATTAAATGAAATATAATATTACTATAATTCCTAATTCAAAAACATTTAACCTTAAACAAAATAAGTTTATTAGTAAGATTCTATTTTAAAAACTCTAAAAAGAAAGTAATAAAAAAATAAGGATCAGATTACCGAAATGCATTAGTGCAGTCAATAAAAATAAACTCGTGTTCACGTTATATAGGTGTTCTTCTGAAATCAGTCAAACCAAATAAGAATATTGTTAATGGAATATTTGAAGTAATCTCGTGAAATTTCATAATAATAAAGATAAGGTTATGGATTAAGGTGATGTTTGCTTAGTCACTTATAGATAACTTTGAAACTAGATATATGAGATTCAAATTTACTTATCAGCTTGAATGATAGTTAGCATAATGTAAGAACTGATGCAAGGATAATGGTTGATGATGCAGTGCTGGAGCAGGTCAATGAAATTGTATATCTTGGATGCGCTTTTATCAGGAAAAGCAGGTACACTGCGGATGTAGAAAGAAGAGTGGCGTTAGGGAACAGTGGGAATCGAGCGTTGGGCACAGACTTTTGGGCGCTAACGTTAGCAAAAAAGCCCAGCTAGCAATCCACAATGTGATGGAAGTGATAGTTGGGTATGGCAAAGTGGGCGCGAAAGTAGGATAAACGCGGTTGAAATTAGGGAATTGCGCAAATTAACTCGCTCGAAAATAAGGCGAAAGAGAGTGTCGGTGTTAAAGTAAGAAAGGGAATTCTCCGATGTTTCGGATAGAATAATATGTAGACTTTTATAGTCAGACATTCGAGGGTGACAGCAAATGATGCTGATAAAAGCTCAACTTACCATAAGTAATAAATAAGTTTCTACCAATGTTACACTAGATTTGCTGTCTAACTATAACCATGAGCTATGAAGTCATATTTGTTTTTGTTTTAATTACCTTAAAATTTAGGTAGAAGAAAAAAATCCTAAAAGAAACACAGCACGAGCGGATAACATTGTGCGCCAGTCAAACAATAATCTCTATCAGATTTTATTTCAATACCTGTATATTAACAGAATATTAGTACAATGTCATAATATAGACATTGTCAATTAAAATATTTAATATTTAATACAATCTACATTAATCTCGTGACGTCAGAAAAGTCATAAACAAGATGGCGGATTGTGGGAGTGGTGAACGTTGCGCGCGCGCTCATTGGCGTTGGTTATCGTTTAATTAAGAATGAACAAGCTACTAGATTAATGGTGACTCATTGACTGGCGGTGGTATTACAGAAATATACGGGTGGCTTCATCAGAAGGTAATCTAATGTGATAACCGATTTTAAATATGTTAGTATATTTATTAGGTATATGGATGCATTGTATTAGGAATATCGATTTTTATTTCTATGTTAATACAGATGGTATGATAAATGCATGAATATCTTACCAATATACCTAAAAAAATCCTTACAACCCCATTCTAGCAACATAACAAACAAAATTAAATATATGTTAAATATAATATATAGCCCTAATATATAGGGCCTATATATTACGTTTAACATATATTTTTGTCCTAGATTTTTGACCGTGACCTAACAAAATATAACCTGGTTATGTCATCTGACCTTAAACTATATTTGTCGTACAAATATTCCTTACAATCAGCCACTGTAGTAAATCATATTAAAGGTCGACCACCTTACATAAGCTCTTGTAAAATGTTCGCTTTCGTGTACACGTCAACAATTCGTTCACTGGTTTGTACTTACCAAGCCTATTCCACTGAACTACTTACCCTACATTATTTTAACAAGTGCTTTACCCATTTATAATGATATACTCTCACGATCTTCGTACTAAATTGTTAAGTAAATCACTGAACCAATTACAAAGTAATCACTAGCTATTACATAATTTCACCCCAAGTCCATTGCGTGGTAGGCAGAGAGAACAGATAGCCATGCGGCACTCTTAAACACTCCTCTCGCTTCTTTGCCTTTCACAAAACTTACTATAAAAACTCGACGATTTTTAAACATGACTTTACCTTATCACGGAAACTGTGTCGCAGCCGTCCTCAACTCCTTTCTATCGAAGCAATACCCTTATTTACTTTTACACCGACACTCGTTTTCAATCCATCCTTCCCACCTTGTTTTATTCCATTTAAATACAATATAACAAATATATAAAAAGTAGATAGTCTGAAGGTCGATCTCCTGAATCAAGTAGTCTTGATAACAAATGCTGGCACACACCAACTACTTCTTGGAATTCTTTTCTATACTAATAGAAGAAGAGAAGTAAGAAGTATGACTATCAACATTGTACTCGAAATGTGGCAAGGTTCCACCACTTAATCTACTTCGGACCAAAAATTCGGCGAGTCGAGGCTTAACATCCTCTACCTTTTTTGCCTTTTTGTACATATTTTAAGCTACCTAAATTATTACTTATAATAACCGATATTTCTTAATTTGTCTGTAGCTGTTACAATTCTTTCACGGTATCAATATTCCCAAAATAAAAGTGGACAATATAGGAGCAGTCTGTATTGCAAATAATTTCGAGAATAGTAAGAGTCAATATCATTATTTAAAAGGTTAATTAAACATAAGAAAATTAAAATGACTTGTATTCCTAGTGAAGAAATGACCTATCTGTCATTGTAATATGTTGTAAAAAGTAAGGACATTTGCCTATTTGGATGTCTGATGGCGAAGAATGCGGACTGGAATTCTGGATAAATAAGGATAAAAATAAAAAAGAATTAAAAGCTGCACGTTTGTACAAAGCTAACGATGTGTACAGTCAGAAGAATGAGGAAAAATTTGGCATTGGATTGTTAGTTCTTGGCTGCAGGGCAGAAGATATGACAAGAGTTCCTGCAAATCTATTAACGCAACAACAAACTTTTTGCCAAGTAACCGGACAAGATCTCTCTCCTCTAACATTGGTCTTTCCAGTAAAAATGAAGGTACTTAAAAATGAAAATACAAAAGATGTAATCAGGTAAATAGTGATATCATTTACCTATGGTATTTATATATATTTATATAGTACTATTCTCTTACAGTCATATTAAATACATTTTATTCTGTTAACTTTGAACAAATTTGATTGGAGAATCTCAAAGCCTGTCAACAGTTTCGTGTAAAAATTACAAAAGGTTATTGAAACATAAAACTAAGCAAACATTGACTCAACAAAAAACCATCCATAATGAACTTTGTGAAGGTCAGAACATTTTAGACCAAAAATTGCTTCAGTGTTTTTTTTCTAACCGAACCGGTTTCATGAGTTTTGTTTAAACAAATTTGAACGAAATTTCTATTGCAGTTGAGGTGAGAATAGTCTGTATGTGTAATAAGTCCAAGTGGACAGATGATAGGCTTGTTACCGCTTTCCAAAAACAAGGTCCGAACCCTTCGGGCGGAATTGATAATTTACTCGTTCGAAGGGCTATCATTAAGGTCGTTGGGTATAGAATGATTGCTGGTTACATACATACGTTTATTGAGCGTAGACGGCGGTCAGCCAGCCTGGGAGAAGAACAAACAATGTTTCGGCTCGTTAACAACAGAATTATAACGAGGGGTTATTATTATGACGTAATAACAAATTCCAAATTTGAATTTGTTTTATTTTTTTGGATTATCTTTTGCAGGTGAGTAACTTAGTTTCCGGTAACAAAAAAAAGGTTATAATTCCATGACAACATGTGGTCTTTTCGTGCTGTCATACGAGTTTTTGCTTAATCGAAGAAAAGTAGGCATAATAATTTATTTATAATAATCAACATATTTGGAAACATAATAAGTTGGGCATATTTTTTCAGTCATTCGTTAGCTTTAATATTTTTGCTAATAAGTGCTCATTAATTACATTATTTGTTTTAATTTTGACATTTGTTTTCAATAGTTTTTTATTATCAGTAGTACAGTAACTTTCTTCAAGACTAACCACTTCTTTTAAAATGATGACTTTTATCCGCGTTAAGACTAACAACGTCTGTTTTGCTTCCTATACTTTTACTCTATGGGAGCAGTAGACAGACTCTTCCTTATCTAGCCTTATTTCATACAGACGCTTCTTTTTTTTCTCTCCTGAGTTTCAACTTTTTTAAGTTCTAAGTGTACATCTATATCTTAGTTTAGTTATCATTTCTTTCAGCCATCCTTATACGCAAACTATACACAGTTAATAAAACAACTTAAATACCCAGTCGATAGGTTCGGCAATAATAGCATTGTTAAACCACGAGTCCACTATAAAAATATGCTTTCATGCAAGTATGAGTCCTAGCAGCTTTAAAGAACAATTTTTTGTGACAGTAATCGATGGGATGATTGAAAGTATAAGAGAAAATCACATTCGGATTGCAATAAAATAAAAAAAAAATCACATCAAGGAATTATTTTAAATCCCAACAATTAATTACTATATGTTCAAAGTTTGCACTATACATACATACATACATACATAACTTCACGCCAAATCCCTTGCGGGGTAGGCAGAGAGAACAGAGCGCCATAAGGCACGATTCTTACACGCCTCACCCGCTCCGTTGACTTTCATAACTCTTTTCATGCACGCGCGTCGGTTTTTGAGGCTCCTAACATCACCTTCCTCCAGATCAAGTTCTATTTGGTCATGGAATGTGTGTCTTGGCCGTCCTCGACTCCTACATCCATCCGCTTTTGCATTGTATATCTGCTTAGTCAGTCTTGCATCAATCATTCTTTCTACATACCCGAACCATCGGAGCATTCCCTTTCTTACTTTTACACCGACACTCTCTTTCAAACCAACTTCCTTCCTCACAACCTTGTTTTCTACACGGTCAGCGAGAGTCACTCCGCAGATTTTGCGCAGTGCCCTCATTTCTACGTCACCAGCCAAAGACATAATTTTGTTCATTCTGGATGATGAAGAAGAACCTCGAGACTTTCTAACTTCCCTCCAGAAGAGTTTGTTGTTCGCCTCGAAGTTCTCCGTCAACCTCACTTCCTCATTCGCAACTAGTCTTTCACGCTTCTCTTTCACTAAGGCTCTGGTAACATTCCTGCAGCGGCGGTAGCTCTCATAATTTTTCTCTGTCATACATACATTCTGATTCAAACTTGAGACAATTCAACCATGCTTTTTCCTTTCTTGCACTAAAAAACGTTTGCACTATAAAACCGATGATATTATTATACCGACAATTCTTTAATCAAGACCATACAGATGAAGAAATTAAAAAAATATTTATATCACACTAGCTGACCCGACGAACTTTGTTTCGCCTAGAAAGTAATATATAAAATGTTTTTTCTAAAAAAAGCAGCTAAGTTACTCTCTATAACCCCACCTACCTGCCAATATAAGTCCCGTCAGAATCAGTCCAACCATTTCAGAGATTACCCAGAACAAACAGACAGACAGACAAACATTGCAAAAAATTAAATTTTGGTGTATATTCATATGAAATGAATGTTGTAGAGAGCAGATATTTCATCATTACAAACGGACACGTCAATTTTATTTATGTGTGGATTTTACAACATCGAACATAATTATGATCATCATTATTATGGACTCAGAGAGAATTCTAATGCTCTTACAATCTTATTTTACAAAATTATAATGAGGAAACATGACACATTATACACATGTATCATTTATGAGGTAACCCAAATAAATGCGTAATAAGCAAAAATAAAAAAAATATGTTTGTTTTTCTGATCACAAAGGAAAATCTCCAATAACTATATTCCTCCTCCCTCTTTATTTTTCTCACTCCCGTCCGACATTGGACTATATTGATTAATAATTATTATTTCTAGTTACTCGTTTTGTAAACAATACTAATAAAAACAAAGTCTAATCAGCGCCATATTTTTAAAAAGGGAACTCAAAAAGTGTTGTAATTTATGTAACTAAACTCTTTTAATAGCAACTGGTGATTTTTTGTGTCAATATTCGAAAAAGATCTGATAAGGTTATAAATGCCAAGCTAACCAGAGTTTTTATTTTTTCTCTATGAATGCATGGCAGCATTTCCTATGGAGTTTAAATGTTACTTATTTTTGGAGTCAGTGCCAGCCTAGGTAACGTACTCTATTGTGTTGCACCGACTTCAATAATGCGTAACTATTGTAAATACTGTAATAGTTAAAGACGACTTTATTAAACGTTACGTTTTGCATATCATATTATGTATATATATATATGAGTAAGTTACGTTATTTATCGCTTTTAGTTTAGTTCTTTAGTTATAGAGGTACTGTTTTCATATGCTTATAGATTGTGTGGTTTACGTTTCTAGAAGTCGGTTTAACTTTTTTTTTTAATATTTTTTTAGTTATAGAGGTAATGTTTTCATTTACTTAAAGATTTTGTGTTTTACGTTTCTAGAAGTCGGTTTAACTTATTTTTAAAAGTATTTTTTTAGTTATGAAGGTACTGTTTTCATTTACTTAAAGATTTTGTGGTTTACGTTTCTAGAAGTCCGTTTAACTTTTTTTTTAAAGTAATTTTTTAAATTTCTAATTCTTTGGAAGCGTGTTGTCAGTGAACTCCTCCAACACGAATCGTCTGATTTAGATGATTTTTTCTGTGTGTGTTCAAGTGGATTGCAAGATGGTTTAGATTCACAAATAAGCCCTGTAGATGGCGTTGTAGTCGGTATTTAGGTTATTAATCTATACAGCAAGTAAAGTATTTTTAATACGTTTACCTATATTATGTGTTGTGCGTGTATCTAGAAGATACGAACCACAGACCTATAATATAAAAATATGGTGTTAAGGCCAATCACTAACTCGTCTGCGGCAAAAAAAAAAACATTTTGAGCGATTACATAGTAAAAAGTTGGAGGTCATTTATTGATCTTATTGGCGCGTGATCCAGAACACGACGTAAACGTATATAATAACAGCAATTTAAAATGTAATCACAATATTCCTAGAACAATTTTGTTCCACGTAGAGAGATACCTGAAGAGAATTTTACGTAGAAAATACAGCTAGTTTTTATTTTTGCTCTTTGGAATTGTGAATAATGTGTAGAGTAGATGACTCATTGTGATGAGAGATTTTTTATGAAATATTATTCACATTAACATTTAAGTTGTATGTTATTGGTTTATTCGTCGGAAAAGTAGCTAGCTGCATCTACTGGCTTTTGAGCAGAAGTAGGGGTGTATATATTTACAATATCAAAAAGTTATTATATATTTCTATACAAGCGTAATTTCTTAGCATGGATTAGATGGCGTAATTTGTCCTTTCTTTGTCTAGTAATATTATATGCATTCTCTATTGACAGGATCATGAAGACCTTGTCCAATAGTGTAATGCAGAAGTAAGTACCAAAAAGTTATTATATATTTCTATACAAGCGTAATTTTTTAGCATGGATTAGATGGCGAAATTTGTCCTTTTCTCTGTCTAGTAATATTATATGCATTCTCTATTGACAGGATCATGAAGACCTTGTCCAATAGTGTAATGCAGAAAAAAGTTATTATATATTTCTATACAAGCGTAATTTCTTAGCATGGATTAGATGGCGTAATTTGTCCTTTTCTCTGTCTAGTAAAATTATATGCATTCTCTATTGACAGGATCATGAAGACCTTATCCAATAGTGTAATGCAGAAGTAAGTACCAACTTAGTTATCTCAGTGCTGTATTAAAAAAACGCTATCCTAAAAGAAGGAAAACGTAATTTCACCTCTTTTTCCCCTGAAGGTATAGGCAACGGCTGTTAAAGGCTCGACTCGCCAAATCGTTACATTATGTGGCAAATGGAATAGGTGACGAACCTATTGCCATTACCTATTCTAAAGGTAGGAAGTTCCATACAATCCATATGTCCTGTATATATAAGTATATAAAAAAATGTTACCTGTTAGGTACCTATCTTTGCAATTCCATACAATAATACAAAAGTTGTCACAACACCACCATTGTTATCATCAAAACCAATTGTGATCCCTAATCGTCGTGACGTCATTTTACTTCCGCTGAAATAAGATTCTTTGTAATAGTTTTTTTTTTTCTATTTTTCCTTTGAAGGTTTATATTTTTAATGTACCCTAAATGGCAACATTTGTTTCCTATTTCGTTAGATGTATTAATAGATTTGTGGCAACTACGGTTTTCCTGTAAAATGAGACCAAGTTGATCGTGTGGGCGGTACAAATGTATCGTGTTGCACAGAAGGTTGTTTCTTTATATATCTGAATAGCTATTCAATAATATACGATGCCACTTTGATGTTGGATTGAGCTATTAAAAATAATCTCAAGCCTAATCCCAATCTGAGGATAAAACTAAACTCTTAACTTTGATGGCTTAGGATTTGTTCAAAGTAGAACAGTTAATATTTTTACCCATTTCAATGTTTAAATAAAATACTAAATTTATAGTAGATACTTGGTAATCAAAAAAGGAAAAAAAATAGAAATAAAGTTTGAGAAAGTAGTCGTCTGCAAAGCTCAGTGACTTAAGGCGGAGATCCGGTTGAAAAATTGAAAGGCCAAATATTTTTTATAACTTAGGAGCGCATAGAAGCAGGCGTGTCACCAGTTGGTAAACGAGCAGAGCCGCCCATAGACTCCTGGAACACATTTAGTGATTCAGTTGTATTGTAAGCAATACAACTGAATCACTCTCCTCTCAGAAGGTCGACGTAAAATGACTCGTGCTGCATTTCGTTCGGTGTGAGGGGTACCCGGAGGCCCATCCCCTTTCCCATTCTTTCCTAATCTATACCTATAAAGGGAAGCCTTTATAGGTCACTTTTATAGCCACTTTACGTCGACCTTCTGAGAGGACGTGGTATTTCACCGGTCGAGCCCGCCCATTCATGCAGTGAATTGCTTCGCTCTACGACTATTAATTATTCACAACACGTGGAAAAGCTGCTTGCACACACGCTGAAAAACCTGAAGATATAAAATAAAGTATAATAATATTTTAAAAGTACACCCTTTATGGTTGAATGAAGTAAAGCTAACACAAGGATTCGTAAGCACAAATCTATTCTGGACAACAAAGCTGTAACCAAACATTATATTATTTGGTATTGTACAGATTGTCAATCGCAACAACTTAGTCTGTTACACCAGCGGAGTATTGTACGATATCTCCGCACTGAAACTACAGCAGTATACTTAGAAAGATTACATACCATTCGAAACTGAAACTTATTGTATTGTAATAAGAGTTTAATTGACATGTTCGGATAAGGAAAGGGTAATTTGAGAGAAAAGTTTGCTGGTGAAGTAAAGGCAGTGCGTTCGAGAACGGGCATTAAATTGTGTGTATTTAATATAGCAAAAGTTTGAATTCTTATAATAGCGTTGTGTTAGTACATAATGCTGACTTATAAAAAACAGCAAAATAGCTTTTTATGCTATTCAAATAAATCCATAATATCAAAGCAAAAAAATGAAAATGCCATTGAACTATATAATATCTTTAGTTTTGTGGTATGTATCAAATTTTAATCGCACGTTTACTCCATATTCTTATTGCTTTAGATTTGATTTGATTTGATTATTTTGGTTTTGATATTATAATAATCAATAATCGTGTAATAAATAGCGTTGATGATGCTCCATGAATGAAGGATACTTACATTATTAACAATCTCTCTGCTTATACACCAGATACCATCATGCATGCACATAAGATCAGACTACTTTTTCGCCTTTAACATTGATATTCTATAAATAATTAATATCTATCGAAATTCTAGCCAACCTAAAAACTGTTATAACACTCTGAACTCTTTTAGATTTCTTATAACACTTATTTTACCCGTGCTTTAGAATTTTACTACCTCCATGTACAGATATACAATAGAAGATACCGTGTTTGATCAGCGCAATTTATTACATGAATCTACCGACTTGACCGATGAAATACCACACCCTCTGAAATTATCAACGTAATGTGACTCATATTGCGTTTTGCTGGTGACAGTGGTAGAGCCAAGCAGTTCGCAGCGTGAATGGGCCGGCTGGACCGGTGAAATGCCACGACCTCTCCGAAGATCGACGTAAAGTGGCTTATGCCGCGTTTCGTTCGGTGAGAGAGGTACCCGGAGGCCCACCCCCCTTTTCCCATCCTTTCCTTTCCCCTATCCCTTAAAGGTCGGCAACGCAACAGTAACACTATCTGTGTTGCTGGTGTCCATGGGCGGCGTTGGTTGCTTACCGTCAGGTAACACGCCTGCTCGTTTGCCCTCCTATCCCATAAAAAAAAGTCATGTATCTATTCCTTCTCCATGTTGTAGATGTCACTAGACCTGGATAAACTTCAGTGTTTTAATTTTTATAAAAATACTAGTCGACCCAGCAAACGTTGTCTTGCCAAATAATACAGTTTTTGATAAACATATTAAAATGATGGGTTATGCGTATTTTTGTATGATATTTCATAAAAAATACAAAGATAGAAAGAAAAATTTAAAATAAAATTAGTGTGGTTAAAAATAAATGTTATCCTATTCTCAGACCGATCCGATAAGCACATAAATTCATGAGAATCAGTCAAGCCGTTTCGGAGGAGTATGGTAACTGACATCGTGACACAAGAATTTTATATTTTATTTTCAGGCAAGTTTAAATAATATTTAACATTTTATGACAATACCGTATCATTATGTTACCACTCAAATTTGTGTCATGCAAAATGAGAATAACCAAGGATTTAACAAACAACAAAGAGCATCGTTATTGTGCTTTAGTGTCAGACAGTTTCATTGAATTCGGTAATCATTGTTTGTGTAATCGTATGAGATGCGTCAGTTAAGGTAGATATTTATATAGAGTCGTCAAAATGACCAAACTTGATAAATGGAAAAATACCTAACGAAAGATTTGAAAATAATAATTGCAATCAACATATATTAATTTAAGAAATAAAGCTAGTAAAATATTATCTAAAAATGAATTATTTAATGATATTAAATATATAACGAACACAAACTAAAATAGAAGTGTATAGTTTTTAAAACAAATTTCTAATGATGTAACTGCGGCGGGATTTAGCTGTACTAGCCGCTGTAAAATTTATAAAATCAATAGTTTGTAATTTAATAAAATTGCAAAAAAAATTGATAAAATGCTCCGATTCGTAGGACCATGCGCATTCATCTAAAATAATTTAAAGTGATATTGAGTAAAAATTACGGACTGTCATTCACGCTCTTGGCTTGTCAAGTTATGGTATAAATTCATAATTTAGTCAAAATAACCTTGTCAGTAAAACACATCTCGGACGCTGGATTAGTCGTAAATTTGTTTGTTTTCATTAATTATTTAGACGGTTAATTACTGTTCATTATCTCGATATAAGTACAGGAACATTATAGATTACCTCTATCTTATGAGTAATTTTAAAATGTGGTAACAGGGTGGTAACAGGTGGTAGCAATAGTAGACCAGCATACAGCTTGCTGCATGAATGGGCCGGCCCAACCGGTGAAATACCACGACCTCTCGGAATGTCGACGTAAAGTAGCTCTTGCCGCGTTTTTCTCGGTAAGAGAGGTATCCGGAGGACCAACGCCTTTCCTCCACCTCTTCCTATCCCAACTCCGACCCCATCCGTATCCCATTGTAAGGGCCGGCAACGCAACTGTAACAATATATGTGTTCAGGTATCCATGGGCGGTGTTAGTTGCTCACCATCAGGTGACACGCTTGCTTATTTACCTCCCTATAACATAAAAAAATGAATCACACTAAAATGATACTGACACACATCAGTCAACTCAAGCAACAATTTTAAGCCGCATTGTGTAACAAAAACGCACAGTAACAACATTTTGAAAGCTCACAGTATATCGCGTCCAACAATGCCTGTATTCATGTATGACACGAGCTTTCTTGTGAACTATGGAAAACGGAAGTTGACATTACGATGTGCTAACAATTAATAGTGATCTTTGTTTGACTTCCTTGTGTACGTGTAGATAAAGAAAAAAAAATCAAAGGTTTCGCCCGCGGCTCTGTTCCTTGTCTTTTGCTTATAGAAGTGTGCAGTTGATATGTTTCGAATCCGCCAGAAGCATGATATTTTTTCTGTATTTTTTATATTATATTTAATGCAATTTATTGATGTATGTATACGTACATACTATACATTATTTCCTATGCCCTCTAGTCGGAGGCCTTGATGGTAAATAGTTTTAGAGATGTCGATACTTTTATTTAACTGTTTCTTAGAATTTTTACAGTAACAGGAAACAAATATTGGTTTGCGTAGTCATCGTAATGTTTAATAATATTTTATGTTTAACATTTTATTGTAGGAACGAATACAAAATACCCCATTAGTATTAATATTTAGTCATTGTTATTTCCCAGAATATTTGGTACAGCTACAATTTTATCAGTATCGAGGTCAAGAGTTCAATGTTCTGAAGTCAACACAATTATTTGTAGTAGGTACATAAGTTTACCAATCTAACTATCCATAATTCTAAGATAAATTATAACAAGCAGATAGCAAGCACTAAATAGATATTAACGATCAATCAAAAATTCAACTGTACGTCCATATTTTGTCAAACTAACGTGAACCAACGCTCCCAATTTGACACACCTATCTCTTTACAATCAACTTATTTACAACGGGATGGGTAACGGAGTGAAATAACTCTTATTTTTATTGCAATAAGATTTGTATAAGGTGATTATATAATTTTGTACTTCTATAGAAACATACGGGCGTTCATTCGCGAGATTCGCCCAGAGATTGTGGTCCATCCATCAAGCCGAATGTCAAACCTAATACGGAACTGGGTCCCGTGAGAGTATCGTATACGTAATTGTGTGTTTCAATGCATCGAACGTCATCCGATTAAAATTGGCATCCGATAGGGGAAAGGGGGGAGGCCATCTAAATTATTTTGTTGTCGTATCACGATTTTATTTTCGTCCAGAAGATTGATTTGATTATATCTAATCAAGCAATGAAATTGATCGCCGTCAGTTCATCATGCCCCACAATTGTTTAATTTAAATATTACGAGAATGGAAAAAGTAAAAGTACATGTTCATTGTATTAAACATACCTTCCATGACAAAACACAACGAGTACTGGAGGAAGGTGATGTCAGGAGCATTAAAAAACGACGCGAGTGCATGAAAGTCAAAGAAGAGAGTTAGGCTTGCAAGAATCGTGTCATAAGGCGCTCTGTCCTCTCTGCCTACCCTGCAAGGAGTACGCCAAATGCGTAAAGTTATATATGTGTGTATTAAATAACATTGAATAGATTAAACACTATTTGATCGAGTTTTGCATGAAATTTTATATTAAAAAAAAATACAGTTTTGAAGTCAGGACTTATTAATCATAAAACTACGTTCAGAGTTCAAAGAAAACACAACAAAAGTCTCTAGTTTAACGTTTTAATAGAAATTTTTATGAAAAACATAATTTCGCTCACAAAAAATAGCACTTTTGAAATTTAACAGCTTTCTTCTCCAGTTGACCTCTATTGTAATAATATATGGACATGTTAAAATAACTATTTACATAGTTTGTGTGACAAAAAGCTGTCGTTCATACATTGACGTAAGTTTTTTTTAGGGTCCCAGTACCTAAAGGGTAAAATCGGAACCCTATTAGTAAAACAGCACTGTCCATATGTCTTTTACCATTTGTCTTATAAGCTGCGATAACTAGAAATTGCACTATGTATTCCTATTATTCGTTAACATACACAACCTATTTAAGCCGTTTCTATGCGGTACTAAGGAACACTTCGCTCACGTTTGCAACTCGCACTTGGCTGTTTTTATAGCGAAAAGTGTGTAAAAAAAGAATCTGTCGCACTAAAGTGTTAAATATGATGAAAATGGCCATAATTATCAAACAAATATTTGAAGAACAATGCGTATTGACTTGCAAATAGTCCATTTTTATACAGATATAACAACTTGAAAGTAAAGTTCACAGGCTGTGAAATAGATTGTTGGAAGAAGAGGCCGTTAACGCTGAGGTGACGCGCCTGGTGTTACAGATGTTCATGGGCGGCAGTAGTCGCTTTCCATCAGATGACTTGCACGGTCGTTTGCCTTTTGCCTTTTTCTCGGATAAAAAAGAAGGCCACTACATTTGATGAAAAAGCAAGTAGGTATATCTAGATACAAATACATAATATATCAACTTGTAGCTAATTCACATGATAGAAAACGCGAAAATTTTTTTGTTCTGAATTACGTCTAAGACCAACTACTATAAGCAAACACTTTATTTATAAACATACCTGTTAAATATATCGCAGTTCAAACAGTACTGTATCACAGTATTTAACAAGTTAATTATTTAATTAAAAGACATACTTTCAAGGAAATCATATTAAAAAAAAAATCTTATACATTTTTATTTCTTAGACTTTCGCAAATCACAAAACAACTTCATTCGTGAAAATGATCTCTGTAAAGAGTTCGAAATAAATAAAAATAAGTAATAAATAAACGCGATATAATCCTAAAAAAGTTGTTTTAATGTTATCAATTCCTATACTTTTGTTTTGCCTCTTGTTAGTCCAATAAAGATCAGATTAGATATTTTTTTCCAGTATATTCTGAGTATGGACCATAGTGTTTACAATTAGAGTGACGTTTTTATTTTCTTTTCTTATAAATACATGTCATAACATTTAATTATTTTCACTGTAATCCTCCACGAAAAGATCCTTATATTTATCATTTTGATAAAATATACAAATTATTCCAGTACTCTAGAACACACTGGTATTATCACTGAACTATGAACCAAAACAAAATATATTAATGCTATATCTGAAATTAAACAAAATTATGACACAATGGCGTCATAGTACGAGACACTAATGTTTATGATTAGCCTAAGCAAATATTTATCTGTGATTAACTGTATGTTGACAGAAATCGTCCGGTTAATATTGTGGCTTTAACATTATATGTTATCAAAATATTCACTATTCATAGCTCTAGTTGGCTTTGTAATGATTGTTTTATTTTTATTGGTATAGAGGGGTAAACGAGCAGGCGTTTCACCTGATGGTGAGCAACAAACGCCGCCTATGGACACCTGAACGGAGATAGTGTTACAGTTGCATTTGTCCTCCGGATACCTCTCTCACCGAGCGCAACATGGCATGAGCCATTTTACGTCGCAATTCTCAGAGGTCGTGGTATTTCACCGGTCAAACCGGCCCATTCATGCAGCGAACTGCGTGGCCCTACCAATGTGGTGATTAAAAAAATATATCAGGTATCTATTTTTCTTTTCACTTCATCGCTACGGTTAAAAATATGACGGCATACTTCTTCTTTATTCTTCTTTTTGTTACCACAATATTGTGGGTGATTTGAAATAATGAAAAGAAACATTTCTTTCACAGTTAAGAAGTAGAACTTGACAAAAGATGAATTAAAAATATAGTAGACATTTTGGATTCTTTTTTATTTTGCCAATTACTTGAAAGTACTACTACTTATTTTTAATTTATTAAGTTATTAGCTGACCCGGCAAACGTCGTTTTGGCAAAAAATAAAATTTTAAAAATAGGGGTTGATCGTAGCAGGTTCAAAATTTAGGGTTGTATGTATTTTTGTATCCCGAAATATATCGAAACATAAAAAAAAGTATTGATGGGTGGGCTACCCTTGTGATTTAGGGGGATGAAAAAAAGATGTTGTCCTATTCTCAGACTTACCCGATATGCACACAAAATTTCATGAGAATCATTCAAGCCGTTTCGGAGGAGTATGGGAACGAAAATTGTGACACGAGAATTTTATATAAAAGATTAAATTGTTTATATACGATTATTCTTTTATTTTATTAATCGATGCTACCACAATACGAAATAAATAAAGTTTACTTGTCATGTTTGATTGAAAAGTTTCCTTTACAAATGCGACTAAATTGGTCTTACATGTCTTACACTTTGAAAAGTTACAAATTAGTGGTAGAACACAGACACATCAATTGTAAAGGGTTCACCACGAAAAAGCTAAGTAAGATCTTTAGTGAAAACATTTCAGACACATAAGTTTTCATCGGTGTCATCTAGCCAGAGTTTACTTCAAATATTTGAATAAAATTGCTGATATGACTCCGCATTTCTAAATTTTTTTTTTATGGGATAGGAGGGTAAACGAGCAGGTGTGTTACCTGATGGTAAGCGACCAACGCCGCCCATGGACACCAGCAACACATATAGTGTTACCGTTGCGTTGCCGACCTTTAAGGGATAGGGGATAGGAAAGTACGGGGAAGAGGGTGGGCCTCCGGGTACCTCTCTCACCGAACGAAACGCGGCATGAGCCACTTTACGTCGGTCTTCTGAGAGGTCGTGGTATTTCACCGGTCGAGCCGGCCCATTCATGCAGCGTACTGCTTGACTCTACCACTGAATAATCTTTTTATGAGCATTACAATTTACAATCTCAATTATTTATCTTATCATTTTGAAGTCATTCCAATGATATGAGGTCCAACAATCAGCTTCTAAATGAAGAAGTTTTTAGTCTAGACTTCTGAGCCTAGTCTCGTTTTTTAATATAACAAAACAAGCCAAAATGAACATCAAGTAGTATAAATTGTATTAAAAGTAAACTTATATATATTTGAAAGCCACGTCAAAATTGTCTTATTAGAATAATTGTATCGTATAGAATTGTTTTTTTTTTGTAGACTTATCAAAACCTACATTATATATTGGAAAGATATGCCAAAATTATTTATCTTAAAGGTTATTTTTTTTCAATAACAAATTTGTGCGTGTTTTTATAGAATAGATCGTATATATATCAAAACATATAAACAGCTATAACGAATATAAAGTATAAGAATATAATATCAATGTATTTTTTGTACACTTATCAAAATCTGCTTAAATAAATTTTCGAAAGGCATTTGTAAATGTTCTTATTAGATTTATTGTATCTTATAGGAATAAAACAATAGAATTATATTTATTATTTTAACAGAATTCTCCTGAAATTCGTTATAAACATGAAAGTAATTTGCACAACAATTAACCATCTTGTTCATTATCGTTTTCTTCAAAGCATTGTCAACTCGCCCGTGGAAACACGACGGAGTGGTAACATCAAACAACCCAGCTGCATAATTATTCCTACCGTATCAAAATGGCGATGTTTCGTTCGCTTGGAGTCCCGAAAGTCTGAAATCTTTAACGTTTCAACAAACATATTGATAAGCACTTCAATTTTGAAACAAATTGGAAAAAAAATAAGTACATTTCTCTCTCATTCTACTGTATAACCTTAACAAAACTACAGCGCAACTGTAACGCTATCTGGCTTGCAGGTGTCTAACGGCAGCGGTAGTTGCTTACCATCTGGTAACCCACTTGTTCATATGCTCTCCTATTACATTAAAAAAAACTAAGCTTATAACCTTAGTTTTTTAATGTAATAAAAGTAGTACATCTTCTCGACATCAGCATTCACTTTATGAGTTATATACTCATAAAATGAATGCTGATGTCGAAAAGAAAGTTTTTCAATAGTATAGGAGATACACGAGCAAGCAGTACCCCTTATGGTAAGTGAATACTGCCACCCATGGACAACTGCAACAGAGATAGTTCAATGGATTTTGGTTTTTCACCGGTTGAGCCGGCCCATTCCCGCAGACCGCAACAAACCATAAACCTTACTAACTGGAATTCTATTATATTTTATTAGATTAGAAAATCTTACTAGAATTATATCTGATACTAGCCAATTATTATTCCAATTAGTTTTTTAATTTAAAATGAGTTCTTCATACTTTCCTTTTAAAGACAACAAGGCTTCGAGAAAATTATTTGTATTAAAATTTAAAGGAATATTTTTACTCGATTCTCATTATAGCGTTTCCTCACTTCCAAGAAGTAGCACTATTCTGGATTTCATAAAAGAGAAGCTACTCAAATTTAAAAGCGTTAAATCACAACATAATTTTTCCCAGTAACATAACACATACATAACATAACTTCACGCCTTTTGTTACCCGAAGGTGTAGGCAGCGGCTGTTAAGCCTCGTCTCGCCGTTATGTTTACGTCCCAAATGGAATAGGTGGCGAACCTATTGCCATACCGGGCACAAAGTATGTCAGTCATCGATATTTATCACACATAACTTCCGAAAACAATTTCGAAAAGTCATTGGTGTGAGCCAGTGTCTGGAATCGAACCCCGGACCTTTGGATCAGAGGCCGTGCGCTCACCCACTGCGCCACCGAGACTATTTTTCCCAATAAAATACAAGTATAACATATTTCGCTAAAATTTTAAATTTCTACAACGAAATTGTTATGTTAACTAACACTCAATATACGAACTATTCCATGTAAACAGTAAATAATTATACAAAGTTATAAATTAGATTATAATTATTTATAAATTATGTATAACAAGTGTTTAATTAACATAATTAATAGTAATACTATCACTTCGTTAAACACACTTGATAAAATACAACATCCGACGATCGAACATTAAAGTATCTAACAGCGAAAATTATGTTTTATTAATTAAAAACAAACTTGAAATATTATATAAAGACGTCAAAAAAATGTATTGCTTTCTTTAACAGGAAACGACTCAATTAAATGGCTTAATTTGTTTGAAAATTATCTCCTCCTCAATATCATTAAAAATTGGTAAGTAACAAATAAAAGGCAGTAAATCAAAGGAGGTCTTATTAGCTATCTCAGCATGCGTATTTGTCCAATATTAAGATTAATGGTTCACACAAAAAGCAAAAATATACTCGTAGCCACTTTGTCACTAAAAACTCGTACTCGTAGCCACATACAGAAGCTTGTTTAAAATTTAAGATGATAACTAAGGCTTAGACTTGGTTTATATCACCGAACTAAGGCTAGCAATTAACGTTGGCCCAAGCTCGGCTCAATATAATAGGTTGGGGAAAAAGTATTTTCGTATTTTTGTATGAAAAGTCAAGACATTTTTTTCAAAGTTTATTTACATTTATTTACAATATATATGTACCGTTTTGTTGAATAACTTTCTGCCATTTTGTGGGCAGAGACATTATCCCGTTACTGTAGAAACTTTGGGACTTCTGATCAAAAAAACGGGACAAATAGTTTTGGCAGTCCTCTCTTGAGGTCAACCTTACAGAACCTAAAGAATTCTGAAGAGACCGAAACAGGTGAAAATCTGAAGGCGCAAGGTCAGGGCTATATGGTGGATGCACTAGGACCTCCCAGTCGAACTCTCTTAATTTTTGCTGAGTGGCTAAAGATGTGTGTGGTCTAGCGTTATCGTGATGAAAGACCACACCCTTCCTGTTGATCAATTCCGGCCGTTTTCTCTCGACTGCTTCCTTTAATCTCATCAGTTGCTGGCAGTAAAGATCAGAATCGATGGTTTTGCCGGACGGTAAAAGCTCATAATGAACAATGCCCTTCCAATCCCACCATACACACAGCATCACCTTATTTCGTGTTAGGCCAGGTTTGGCCACAGTCTGTGAAGCCTGGCCAACTTTCGACCACGACCTTTTTCGCACGTTCTTGTCGTACGTGATCCACTTTTCATCGCCAGTTATCAATCTCTTCAAAAACGGCTCGGTTTCATTACGTCTCAATAATGAATCGCAAATGAGTACACGGTTCATTAAGTTTCTTTGAGTGAGCTCGTGTGGCACCCAAATATCGAGCTTTTTTGTATAACCAGCTTTCTTCAAATGGGTCAAAACTGTTTTGTGGTCAATTCCCAGTTCTTCAGCTACATCGTAACTACTAATATGCCGATCTTGCTCCACTCTTTCAAAAATGGCGTCCATTTTATTCGTAACAGGGCGACCAGAGCGAGGTGCATCTTTAACATCAAAATTTCCGGACTGAAAACGTTTGAACCAAATTTGTGCTACTCTTACTGACACTGCATCAGGTCCATAAACATCACAAATTTTTTTCACTGCTTGAGTTGCATTTTTGCCTTTTTTATAATAAAATTTTAAAATGTATCGAATTTCTTCATTAGATTCACTCATTTTTACGGAGAGATAAACAAATGAAAAATAGCGGGAAACAATTTTTTTTTATTTTTTTCTTTTCTTTATAATGTAACCTTTTTAATGTTACCAAAACCAGCCAGACACAAATAGTACAGTCAAAGAAATTTTATAATAAGTTTATACCTACGTTATGCGAAAAGACTTTTTCCCCGACCTAATAGAATAGCCGAGGCTCAGTTGCCCAGAGTTAGTCCAAGCTTGGCTCTATTGTTCAAGACTGGCTGTTCCTACATTTTGTTCCTACAAGTAACTTATAAATTTTATATAATTTAAAAATAATTATACTGTTTCCGCAGAAATTTCGATAAAATAATAGACCTTGGAATTAAATATAATATTTTCGCGATTAAGACGATTCTAATTATAGCTTAAGTCCACCAGTACTTGAGCATACAAATGGCAATTTATACTCGAAAATAAATAACTAACTTATCGACACAGCCGAGGAAAAAGCATTCCAAAACTGATTGATTTTAAAAGAATGACAAAATTACATTAATTTAGTAACTTTTTTACAAACGAGATCATGACTAGCTATTCCGAAACAAAGGCTTACAAAAATCTAGAAACCTGTGAAATACTAACAGGTCCCTACTATGTTTAAGCAGAAATATCTTAATTGAATACACCACTATACCTACGTAGCTCCCAGAAAGGCCTAAAAAGGGACAAAACCCTATATCCAGGCTACTTTATAACTAAAATGTTCAAAATTTCTAATAACAAAGATGTCTTCTAGTTTTGTTAATCCTTCTATATCAAAATGTAACAAATGTTCTCATTGTACGCTGATAGTGTTTTAGTTTAAGTTACACGAGTTTATGAGAACGAACTTGTATGTAATTTGTTCTTACTAATAGTATACACTATTTGTTGTTTACATAATGCTCGCTCTTGATAATGATAACAGCTACATAATTTACATGTAAATAATGTACTTGATATAGAACGTTAAAACTATTTTAAGACTAAACTTGTAAGTGAAAGTGTATGTGTTTCCATAGCCATGCTGTATGATTTAGCATTTTTTAAATTTTATTACTTTCTGGCATTGAGCGAAGTTCGTTCCTCTTCAAAAGTAATAAATAAGAAAATTGTGGATTTATAACTTTTTCTTTTTTATATCATACATGAATTATAGATAAAAACCACCCCGTTGACACCCTCAATATATTAAAAAACCGCATAGAATCCGTTGCGTAGTTCCAAAAATCTAAGCATATAAGATATAATTATATATATTTACACCTTGTGGTGTAAAGATTATCTTATTGTATTTTTTTTGCCTTGTGTTGCATCGGTTAAATATAGCTGCTTATATAGGCAAATAGGTTCTACCGCATCTTGGTACAATCATTTGTATCATGAACATGTATATATAACACGCATATTCTGGCTCTCTCTTTTGATCGGTTTAGGCGCGCTGTGAAGGATCGTCTCGTTGCCGGTGCTTATTACACCATCAATGACTTCATGACGGACAAGTCGTCTTGGGACCGTCAAATTGCTTGCTCAACGCGGATTGTGTAGTTTGCGTATTGGAATTTGTTCACTTATTTTGGAGTGGAGACGTGCTGCAAACATTTCTATTTCTAATAGTAATCAACATTTCTTATTATGAGTTTGCATTGATGTTGTTTTTATAAAAGATTTATATATAATTTTTTATTATTGTACTTGCTTGTTGCACAACGTTACCATTCTAAATAGAAGATGTCGCATCAATTGTGCTCGACTAATATCATATATGTAATTTCTCTCATTACTTGTACTACGATGATTTTAAGTTGGTTGGATCATAAATGTGATTGTCGAGTAGTCTGGCTGCTACACCTTTTATGCGATATTTTTCAGTAGCGTTGATAATACTATTGTGTAAATTTTCAATGGTTTTGAAAAGAGTATTGGCACATGAGTTTCTTGCCCGATTCTTCTCATGAAAGCCCCTACACTCGGAATCGGGCCGCTCGCGGCGATTGCTTCCGTGTTTTTTTTTGTTCCACGGAGGCACTTGCTTCAAGCGCTCGTGGCTTAGCTTTTTAAATATTATTTTAATTTGAATCATTTTTGTAAATTGACTATTTTTAAGTGTCTGTGAAGACCTATGAAAATAAAACCACTTTGACTTTGACTTTGTATGTTAGAATATCATCATTCATCATCATTAGCCTATTGCAGTCCACTGCTGGACATAGGCCTCTCCCAATGCCATGCCCATGTTAGAATATAGCGTTTACTTATTATTTCTATTAACAGTGTATGTTGTAAATATAATCTCTATCTGACCTAAACCTTACCTTAGGGGCTTTTGTTTGTTCTGACATTTTGGATTGTTGACAGATTCCAAAATAAAAAATGTTAGTCTAGACCTATTATTTTTTTATAAATATCTAATAATATTAATTTTTGTAAGTATAAAAAATTAGGTAATTTATATATTAATTTGTGTATATTTATTGACTCAGAACATCTTTCAGCATTGTGTGTTTAAGCATTTTCGTGCTATTGACGCACTGAACGATGTGTTTAAAACTAATTCTGAAATATTAAAAATAAACAAAGAACGGTAGTCTTTTGCCATAGAAATTTGGCACTTCATACTAATGTCTAACGAGAAGTAGAAGTAACGTGACTAATATCGATGACAGATAAAGCACTGTCCAAACTAAAAACCGATCTTGTCCATGACACAAAAAAGATTTAATTTGGCTTGTCGAGGCTTTCAACTCACATTTCTGCCTGCACCTTGGAGTATTAAGGGCGCAAAGGTCTATAGAATATTCACGACCTCGGGATTTCGTGATGACTAAAATAATGAACAATCTGGCAACGTCTTTGTTATGTTCATTCACAGGAAAACATAAACAATATTAATTTAAAAGAAAGTCTAAATATTTCATATAAAATATAAGAATTGATATTTTTTGTAACAATATTATTTCATTTAATTTACATATTAGACAATCTAAGTACTTTTGGGCTCTTGAAAAATTCTTATTATTTTAAAATTATCGCGGACATAATTGGACTAGGATATTTGAGGTACAATTATTTTTTAAATATTACAGATGCTTACATTAATTAAGAATTAATTTAAGAATGTTTATTTTCTTTCCAAACGGAATGATAAATGAGGACCTTTTACTAAATGAAAATCATAATAAGTATCAAAACGTCAGTATAATTTATTACGTTTTTATAAGATATCTTTGTACATTTTTTTATACAAAACAATAATTTTCATTATGACTAATAATTACAATCCAAAAATTACATTTATTTTCAAGTTTATAATTATTAAATCTAATATCACGATGTAGCTTAATTTATTATTTAAATAGGTACTCAAGCAATACATCTAAAGTATAGCCAATTAACATTGCAAACATATAATGTTATTTACATTTTTATACTATATTTATTTCAAAGAAGCACGTTGAAAATGAATAACATACTATTATAATTTATTATAAAAAGTAAGTGACAATAATAATATTATAATTTAAATAAGTACAAAATCACATTTAAAAAATAACGAATATAAAAAAAAATACATTTAATTTATATTTTTTATATATTCTCAGCGGAGAAACATAGGGATATACATTTGAAAGAAGGGTGAAATTTAATAAATGAAATAAAATTTAATTAATATATTATTTTAAATGTATCAAAATTGTGATTATTGTAATTATATTATGCATCTTATACTATTTGGTGTTGCATTACAGAGAAACAATTGAGTGAATTATTTTACTCAGTATTCATAGTACACTGAGTATACACCAAAAACGTTATGCAAAGTCCTTTTTGGGATAGACAGTTGGAATTGAATGCCATAAGGCACGATTCTTACATAGCTCACTCTCAACTCTTGTCTTACATATACGCTTGTCACATTTTCATGCTTTTTACTAGCTGACCCGGCAAACGTTGTCTTGCCAAAAACTAAAATTTTTAAAATAGGGCTTGATCGTAGGGGGTTGAAAATTTAGGGTTGTATATATTTTTGTATCCCGTTTTATAAAAAAAAATCAAAAAACAGAAATATATCGAAAAATTAAAAAAAAATATTGAGGCTACCCTTGTGATTTAGGGGGATGAAAAATAGATGTTGTCCGATTTTCAGACCTACCCGATTTGCACACAAAATTGCATGAGAATCGGTCAATCCGTTTCGGAGGAGTTTAACCACAAACACCGCGACACGAGCTTTTTATATATTAGATATCCCATAAAGAAATTTCATTGTAACACGAGTTTATCGACTATTGCGTAATACATCTTTTGTCTGTTAGTCACTCTTCAGTCAACATTCATTCTTCCCACATGTCCGAACTGCCAAAATATGCC
Source organism: Euproctis similis (assembly GCA_905147225.2). Lineage (NCBI taxonomy): Eukaryota > Metazoa > Arthropoda > Insecta > Lepidoptera > Erebidae > Euproctis > Euproctis similis. The sequence goes on from LR990105.1 coordinate 15,015,948, forward strand.
CTTCCTCAACAAAACACCAACATACTCTTTCAGATCAACTCTCTGCCTACCCATAAAGTATGTTTCACAATACTAAATTTATTTATTTTTGAAAAATGTTACCACAATCAGACTCAACATTTCACACAAACTTTGTACAAATATTGTTTATTTTCTTCTTTTTTTAAATACATCATCTTCTAGAATAACTCGAATACCGTAACACTTATATTACGTATGTGAAAATTGACAAAATGTACGACATTAAGTAACAATTTATTTATATACAAAAATGGAATAGGTGGTTTAACATTTCATAGTGCAAAACTTTAGTGAAGAAAGAAATCATATTTCCTGTAATTTAAATCTCGAATGCTAACTTACATTTAGATATTAACGTTTAAACAAAGTATGTGCGACCCTTATTAGAGACACTCCCGGTTATGGAGCGTGGTACTGTTGGCAAAATATCGTCTACCCTAGAATATACGTGACCATTGCTAGGGGAAAGCCTCAGGTCATAATTAAACCGAGGACAAGTTCTGTTGTCGATAGACATGTAGCTATTGTTCGAATTGTTCCCTTCTCCGTACGTATTGTTGTCTGATGATGGAGAATTTTCATTCTGAGACGATTCTCCGTCGTTTCTCTTACTAAATTGCAAAGAATTAGTAAAATTTTCTTTTGAGCAAATATCGCTTGAAACTGGCATTGTTGTGTATCTCAATGGTGGTGTATGTCTTAGAGATTTTTTAAACACACTCTTTTCAGATCCTTTAACTGTAATTATAGTATCGGTAGAATTGAGAAGAGCAATAAATTTCTCCCAGAAACGTGGATCGCTCCAATTTATATTCCTAAATTTATCTAAAATATAGCTCAGTTCATCGTTAATTAGATTGTTCTCTATAAATTTGATAAACAACACTTTGTTAAAGTCTGTACGATTTATGGATTTTAAATAGCTAAGAAATATATTTTTGAATTGTATATCGCAAAGGTCATTGCAAATGAAATTTTCCGTTAATACTATAATTAATCTTTTACATGGCTTTGATGATTTAGAGAAGCTATCTAATGTCAGAATATTTAACGATGATTCGTTCACGGTGAACTTTTTATTAGTCATTTTCCGGAATTCTATCTCTGCCATTATATTATGATAAACAAAATTGGTATCTTTGGTATTGCATATCACATAGTAGTCATACATGTGACTTATATTGTCTTCTAAAACATGGTCAACGCTTGGACAAGATTGTTCTTTGAACAGTGGTACTCCGTATTTAGTATACAACCAATCACTAACCTCATATCTGAACGCATAGAATATAGCACCTATTAGACATATCACAACGACTATAATAATTATTCCGCATAAAATAGCAAAATAATTACTGGGAAGAAATATCGACTTAGAAATAATTTCATCTCTTGAGACAGTTTGGTCGCCCATTGATCCCATATATTCTTTACAATGACTCAATACAGAGGCGATAGTTATTTTTGTTGATTTTCCTTCATTATCTGTACACAACATTTTCTCTGGGTCTCCGGGATCCCTTCTAAGCCATGAGTCTAATTCTGCTATACTCTTACAGTCACAAGAATATTGGTTGCCTTCAATTGATACATGTGCTAAGCTTTTGGAAGACGAAGCTAATAATTTCCAAGGGAAAAAGTTTACTAATTTGTTGTCATCGATTCTGAGAACTGAAAGAGATTTAAGGGAAGAAAAAGTATTATTAGCAACGTGTACTATGGCATTATGATCTAAATATAACTCGTTCAAGTTGTTTAAGTGAACAAATTCGTCTCCTTTTAATTCGACCAATTTATTATTTTCCAAATGCAACACTCTCAAAGATTCAACTCCTTTAAAAGTTTGGTTGTTAACTTCTTTTAACTTTGTGTTATTTAAATATAAAACTTGGAGTTTCTTTTTCCCTATGAACACGTGATTTCCCAGATGGCTGATATGATTTCCATCTAAATATATTTCGGTGGCGTCCATCGGTATTCCCTTCGGCACTTCTGTATAGCCAGAGTTTGAACAGTCTACGACATTAGCACTCCAAGTTATATCGTGGTAACATCTACAGTTATTTGGACAAATCATTTCACAATCACATGCAACGAAATCACAACAATGACATAGAGCAAAACAATGACTTTCGTAGGGACAGAGAAAGTCGGCAGGTGACATGTCTATTATCATTTTCTTTTCTTTGGGACGCGAATGGACCAATATACATAAGGCTTTATCTAAATCTAATACACGTGGGTATTGTCGAGTGTGGCTCAAATAATTAATGCGTTGAATCCATTCCATTGAACAATCACAAACAAATGGGTTTCCACTTATAAAGAACTCTGGTAAATCACTATCTTCTTCTATTTGATCCAATCTAAAAGCATTTGCGTCCAACTGTACCAGTTTGTTATTATTTAACGTGACTGTTGACAAGTTTTGTAGTTTAGAAAATGAGCCGACTTGAATATTTTCTATATTATTATTATTTAGATACAGCTTTTCGACTGATTTTGGTATTGAAGTCACTAAAACCTGACTTATATTGTTATAACTCAGATCCAATAACTTTATATTTACATTAGAATTTATGTCATAGTTTGCAAAATTCTCTATGTAATTTTGATGTAAATCTAACCATTCTAAGCTATTTGGAAAACTTCTAAAGTCAAAATAAGATATTTTATTGGCTGACATATTAAGCCATACCAAACTGTTTAAAGTACTAAAAATGCCATCAACATTTAATATTTCATTGCCGTCCATTCGAAGTAATTGTAAATTTAAATTCTCACGAAAGCAATCTGGTGCAACATGCTGTATTTTATTAGATGCTAAATTGAGTACTTGGAGTTGAGGTAAATATTCAAAAGTATCTTCCTTCAAATGAGTCACTTTATTGTCGACTAAACGCAAACCATATAATTCAGAAAGACCGCGAAAATTTTCTCGATTCAAATGTGTAATGTTATTATTTCCAATATCCAAAGATCTCAAAGAACGAAGCTTGCGAATCGCAGATGGAACAATAGATAACACGTTATCATTTAAACCTAAATCCTCGATAGCTGTCATATTATCGAAAGCGTTCTCTTCAATATGTTTTATTTTATTATTATCAATGAACAATTCGTGCAGAATATGTAAATCTGTGAATAAATGCGCATGAACGTGTACAAGTTTATTATGAGAGAGTGTTAAAGAATGTAAGTTTCGTAATGCTGCGAATGCATGTTCATCTATGGAAATAATTTCATTGTGCTCTAAATTCAACTTTTGTAAACTATACAAACCTTGAAATATATGACGGTCTATTCTATTTAACCGATTGTAGGAGAGGTTAAGTATAACCATACGTAGCAGTCCTACAAATGTGCCCTTATTTATCCACTGAACAGTAAGTTCGTTTCGCGATAAATCCAATATTTGTAATTGATCTAAACCTTCAAACAGACCAGGCGGTATTGTTGTTATTGTATTGTTACTAAAATTTATTTCTTTTAATAACTTCGAGTCAGAAAACAGATCCGGGGGGATACTGTCTAAAAAGTTACTTGATAAATTTAAAACCTGTAAACTGAGCAATCCTTCAAAGGCACCGTCTTCTAGGGTAGATATTGCGTTATTTTGCAATAATAAATTTGATAACGCACGTAATTTTGACAAACTATTGTCAGTTAAAACAATTAAATCGTTATAAGATATATCGAGTACTTCTATTACTAAATTACAACTTCTTATGCTTAAGTTTTGCTCTCTCGAAGAGTCGGAGAATCCAAGTGTCTTTAAATTTTGCAGATGATTATTTGTCAAATTCAAAGTTTTTAAACTATACAGTGTGCAGAATGTTTCCGTCTTTGTGCTCCAAATGTTGTTATCGCTCAGATCGAGTTCTATAAGTTCGTTCAAACCAACAAAGGCTTGATCGTGTAATTCCATTGTCATGGCAGACCACTCGCTATTGTGAGTTCTAACATGAAGATGCTTCAAATCCTTGAAGTTTTCAAATGCACGTGCTGGTATTTGACGCAACTTGCACTTGTCTATGACGAGATCCCGGAGTTTCGATAGACTCGTATATTTCGCCGTGTTCTTATCTGTCTGTGTGGTTAGAGAGCTTTCAAAGAATAAAATTTCACTGCACTGCACATGTAACGACATTACATCGTCGAAATGCGTTTTAGTAATATTTTGTAACAGGTGATCCAAGCTGCTTATCGTACGGATTTTACAGAAAAGTACAGCGTTCTCCGTCGTTTCCGACTGAAAACTGCGGTACGCACATTCGTGCGGCATTTCGACCGCTGCACACATCTCGACAGCATGACAGTAGAACAACACGTACACAATAAGTTGATTAAAAGTTCGGTGCTCAAGTCTTTTCACGACAGTTTGTATTATTGGCATTTTACAATAATATGCGAGCTACTGTAATACATGGAGGTAGGCAATGCCATTTATATAGGAGCGATTCGCTCCATCGCATCATAAATATTCACGTGTTAGAAAATACATCGCGACTCGCGTGGTTTTACAACAAGTAATGCGGTTATCACGAACTTGTAACGCGTACGGCGGCTGCCCACCGACTGAACGGCGCTGTATAACTCCGCCCCATGGCGTCGCACGCCCCCCACTGCCGCGCCGCCCCGGCGTCTGAAGAAACTTCATCTCATATTATCAAGGGTGCATAAACCTTTGAATTATTCCCGTGCGGGTGTATCGTGCATTAATTATAAACAAACTGAGATCTAGTTTCGAGTAGCTCCTTGTAATAATACTACTTACCTACTTTTCATTCTTCTTAAGAAAGTTTCCCTACTTTTAACCCTATGGGATTTAATTATTTAAAACACTTTTTAAATATCTTTTCATATTCTATTCCTAGTATCCAATTAAATAAATTTTAACAATACCAGGTATTCTGAATATCTCTCGAGTATACTTTATAAAACACAAGTCCGAGTTAAACGCTAGAAGCGGCACACTTAAAACTTTTGTTCATTGAATATAAAGTTGTTCATTTTCCAAACAGTCCACTTGAAAAAAAGGGGGCTAAAACCATTACTTATATTATGAACACCTGTTGTGTCTTAACAACTCTTGGTAAACTTTTTACTCAGGCTCGTTTTCGTGCAAATGGGATAAAAGACTTGCAAAATAGTTTTCTGGGACACACCACATGGCTCTAAACATAACGTGTTCCATTTTAATATGGACCATGAATACTTAAAAGTTGGAGTGTTTTTTCACAGCTTATGTTACAGGTTTTTCAAACATATATGTGAATTTTCTATATGAAAAAGATCTCTTGTTAATTGATTTAACTTTTAACTTTACGAGTTCCCTGGACTTCTGCGAAGCGAAATTTCAAACTGATATGATGTATGCTAGTATGCTATGATTTAAATCACGTCTTGTTTGATCTTGCAAAGAGGCTGATCGAAGCCTCTCGCGACCAGAGGGCTGGTCTATTCTTCGCACAGAGGATTAGCATTGCCATTCAGCGTGGCAATGCGGCCAGTCTTCTGGGCACGCTGCCAGTAGACCGAGATGCGGAGAAATTTGATTTCAGGTAGTTTTTTTATTGTATATATTATAAATAATGTAATTAAGTTATTTGTTCTTATTATTGTAAATAAAAATATACGTTATAAGTAACTTTTGGAATTATGCAGTACTAAAATGTTTGATTTGATAACATTATGACAGTGGTAAAATGGGCTGGTTTCGTCGGTGAAATACCACGACCTCTTAGAATATCGACGTAAACTGGTGTCGTTTTTTGTTCGGTGAGAGAAGTATCTGGAGGCCCACCTCCTCACCCATCCCACTCTCACACTTTATTAAAATGCAGTATTTTCTTCTGATTCTTATTAACTACTAATTAAAAATTAAAGTATGTAATTATGTGTGATAAATATCGATTGCTGAAATCTTTATGTCCAGTGTGTAGCAATAGGTTCTCCACCTATTCCATTTAGGACGTAATATAAAAATTGGGCGAAATCTTCAGATAGGAGTTATGAAGAAGTTATTAGAAGGCGTGAAGTTATGTTATGTTATGTTACTAATTTCTTTTTTTATTTCCGAAAAATATATATTTTATCATACCCGGCTTAACATCAAACTATTCAATTGCGTATTATGTTTTTCTTATGAATCATTTTCATATCCATAACCAGGATATTGCTTTCAAGCTTGCGAACCACGATTTATTTACCCGTGAGTTTGCTTTAAGATAATTATATTCATCGCAAGATTGTTGTTTAAAGCAGTTATCGGGTAAGTTCCGCCCCATGCAATAATCACCTTGATAACTTACATCAGTGAGAAGACGATTTTATCGATGAAATATTGATATTTTTACTATAAAATCCGTTTTTTTTAATCTTATTTCCTTAATAACTGCATGCGAAAAATATAATAATAAATTTGTGTAGTAGTATTAATTTTCTAAATGATTATTTGATATAAATCATTAAATAGAATAAACCTTAAAAAGCCTCCTAAAAAGTCTCGGCGGTTCTGTAGTCGAGCTTGGCGCTTCTGAATCACAAAGTCGTGAGTTCGAATCCTAGCTCACACCACAGACTTTTCGCAAGTTATATGTGGTAAATATCGATGACTGAAAATTTTGTGCCCGATATGGCAATAGGTTCGCCACCTATTCCATTTGGGACGCGTGAAGATATGTTATGTTAGAAAAATCCTTAGAATTAGTTCAGTGATAATAATTTATATCGCCTTTCCAGATTTGAAGATACCAAAACTATTGATTGGTGGATTGACCTTAGCTTTTGTAGCTTGTATGATTTAGTTTATAAGTAGTTGTAATTTGGAAAAATATCCTCATCAGAAATATACCACGCGGGCAAAATTACAAACAACAATAATTAACTTAATAAAAAAAGTGAAACAGTTACTACATTTTCTATACAAGTATTTTTATTATTATTGAAATCCATAACGTCAAGTTCGTAGTTCGCATAAATATCAAAATAATAGAGCATAGTTAGCACGCTAATATAACTATTTATTTTTATCGATATCGACATAATTTTCACGCAACACCATTCTGCTAACATGACCTAAACGGTATGCATATTAAATTTGATTTGCGTGTTCAAACAGAACTACTATACGTATAATATTTTTTTATTTAGCCATATTAATGTGGGGCAGTGCTTTGTAAAATGTTATCTTGCACAATAGATCGTAAGTTGGACTTTGCTTAAATTTATGCTATTGGGTATATCTAAACTATTGGGAATACATTTAAATTGGAGGTGTATGTTGTTCATACATACATAACTTTACGCCAAATCCCTTGCTGGGTAGGCAGAGAGAACGGAGTGCCATAAGGCACGGTTCTGACACACTTCACTCGCTTCGTTGACTTTCATAACTGTTTTCTCCTGCATCACCTTTCTCCAGAATACGTTCTATTTAGTCCTGGAATCTGTGTCTTAGCCGGCCTCGATTCCTACATCCATCCGCTTTTGCATTCTATATCTGCTTAGTCAATCTTACAACATCCATCCTTTCTACATGTCCGAACCATCAGAGCATGCCCTTTCTTACTTTTACACTGAAACTCTTTTTCAATCCGACTTGCTTCCTTATAACCTTCTTTGAGTTGTATGTTGTGATAATGATAAATCAGTAATGAGTGTAGTCATCTTGTTTTATTTCGATTTTTTTATGGTCTACACTGTAGACTAAAACATAACGCAACATAACTTCACGCCTTTCACATTTAGGCAGCGGCTGTTAAGCCTCGACTCGCCGTTATGTTTACGTCCCAGATGGAATAGGTGACGAACTTATTGCCATATCGGGCAAAATGTTTTCAGTCTTCGTTATATATTACTCATAACATCATCATTCAAAAGTCATTGGTGTGAGCCAGGATTTGAACCAACTACTTCTTGATTCAAAAGCGGGGTGCTCGACCACTGGACCACCGAGACCATTGGACTGGACTAAAATATATTAAAATAACTAATACGTTTCTGTATCAAGGTATTCAGGCTTGAATATTGGTTGATACTAGTGACTTATAGGATTAATATTGGTAATAAAAATCGATGACTGACAAAATTGTGCTTAATGTGTGGCAACAGTTTTCTCACTTATTCCATTTGGAAAGTCAAGGCGTAACTTCCGCCGCTAAAAGGAAGCGTGATTTTTCAAAAACTAAAAAAAAAACAGTAACGTTTATTTGTCTTACACTTCACGATATTTTGTGAGTTTTACCTGTGTTATGCAAATTGTATTGTATAATATATTAATATAGAATATCAAATTAAAAATTATTACACAAGATACACAATTTAAAGTAAGTAGTAATACTCATATCAAGGCCAATGTGAGTTTATCGCTAAACTTATAGAATTATGTAGGATGCTTCACCAACTGTATGCATTTTTAAAAGCCAACCTAACTTTTAACTAATGCATACATAACTTCCGTATTCTTAAGTACAAAGTATTTTTCTCATACATAATTTTACACACTTTCTTTCTAAATTAGATACGTTAGGTTTATAATATGATGAGTTTTTGGAACGAAGTTCCTTATCGCGCGTTGTAAAAGGGGGCTAGACGGAAAAAATTGTCACGACACTTTTTCCATGCCAAACTGCACTTTCAAGTATCGGCTTATTTTAGAAAAGGTCTAGTGGCTGGGATACCTTGCTTTCATACAGGGGGCTCGGGTTCGAATCCCGGTATCGGAACTCTTTTTGAAGTTTTATTTTCCATTTTTTCATATTTTTTATATGTTTTTTTTTAGTTCTAAAATTTTAATACAATTCCTTCACTAATTAATCGAAAGGAACTTCGTTCCATCCGGGTGTCCCTTGACACCTCTCAAGTTTTTTTATATATATTTGATGAGTTAATATGACATGTTTTTTATATAATGTAGGCACGGAAAAGGAAGAGTCTCGTTTAGTGGTAAGCGAATAGCGCAACCCATGGATATCTGCAACACCAAGACGGTCACAGTTGCATTGCCACCTCATAGGAAGGGATAGAGAAGAAGTGAGGAAGAGGGAATCCTTTTGGATACCTCTCTCACCTAAGAGAACGCGGTATGAGCCACTTTACGTATATTTTCTGAGACCGGTTATTTCATTGGTCTAACTAACCCGAACTGTGTGACACTACCACTGTTAAATAACGTTTATATAAGTCAATTTTATTCGCATTTCTCTCGTTGTTTTCAATTCAAGCAATAGCAAAAGTTTCCGGTTGCATACTTGTGAATTCTATTTAACACTGCCATAAAAGAATGTTAGGGGGCGTTGAGAATAATAAAAAAAAAACTGTCATTTTAAAAATAGAAACTTTCCCCTCCATTACGTCTCTGTTTACACAATGTTCATTTAAATGAAAAATTGAATCGAACGTCTGAAATGACAACGTAACGCTTGTGAATCATCTGGCCCACACCCAAGATAAAGGTACGTATACATAGATAAATAATTTCATTCTATTTGATGTTAAATAGAGTTGAAATTCGCTTAGCAAGCGGATTGAATCGCGTAAGTGTTAATGTGGTTTTCAGTAAAATAAACAGTGTAAATTAGTGTTGGAGGCATTCGGTACAATTAACATACTCGTATAGAGAAGACGTGTCTCAGGACATGTCATTAGTCATGTTCAAGCGATAATCTTTGAATAACAACCGTTTGTCATACAGTCTTGTTGATTCTCGGTCTTTCGTATTAAAGATGTGTTTATTTCTAATGTACTATATAATAATATATGATTACTTTCTTACGGAATGATGATTACATGTTATATAAATATGATATATTTTTTTATGATGATCAGTATGATGAACATAACATAACATAACATAACTTCACGCCTTTTGTTACCCGAAGGTGTAGGCAGCGGCTGTTAAGCCTCGTCTCGCCGTTATGTTTATGTCCCAAATGGAATAGGTGGCGAACCTATTGCCATACCGGGCACAAAGTTTGTCAGTCATCGGTATTTATCACACATAACTTCCGAAAACAATTTCGAAAAGTCATTGGTGTGAGCCAGTGTCTGGAATCGAACTCCGGACCTCTGGATCAGAGGCCGTGCGCTCGCCCACTGCGCCACCGAGACTACGATTTATATGAAAAAGTTTTTGTGGAGTATTTATAACATGGTTGAGTTATATAAGGACACGATTGTGAACTGTTATATATTTGTAGGATAATTCTCACGACCATTGACTTCGGATTGTTTTAATTAAAATAATATAATTTGCAAGTCCTCGGTGGTCCAGTGGTCGAGCTTCTGATCGGGCTTCTGATCGAGAGGTTTAGGTTCGAATACTGACACAGGCTCACACCAATGACTTTTCGAAATTGTTTTCGGAAGTTAAGTGTAATCAATATCGATGACTGAAAACTTTGTGCCCGGTGTGGCAATAGGTTCGCCGCCGATAGGTTTGGAACGTAAACATAACGGCGAGACGAGGTTTAACAACCGCTGCCTACACCTTCGGGTAACAAAGGCGTGAAGTTATGTTATGTTTTATGTATATTCTATACATATAATGAAATCGTAGGAAAGTTGAAACTGTACCGACATTGAATATTATTCTTTTTAGAATACTTGGAACATGATCTACAATCGATACCGAACCCAAAAATATTTTTAATAATAATAATTTAGTTTTTAGTCTGTTTACTTGTTTGTCTGTATGTTCGTTACGGATAAACTGTTAAAGTACTGCATAATTTTATTTCCAATTTTGCATAAATGCAGCCAAGAGGTCGGGTCGACAAGTCAACACATGGGCTAAATATGATCACGCTATCACTAATTGGGGGTGAGCAATCAACCCGATGATTCCACGCAGACGAAGTTGCGGGCAACAGCTAGTAAAAAATAAATATATTAAATCTGTTCAAACAAATAAATAGACAAATGAAAATATAACATCAGATCCCGGGCTTATCGCAAACGTATCGACTATTGGGAAAACATGAATTTTAATATTGAACAACATATTGACTGCAATGTGTTTAATTCCGGTTGTCGGGTTTATCTTTTATGATCTGGCTATGCAGTTCAGAATATTCAGAAAGGCTTCTCCGATGAAATAACACCGAACCTCTAAGAAAATCCACATGTACTGGCCGAATTTTGTTCGTTAAGAGGGGTATCCGGTCGTCCACCTTCTTCTTTCCACCTACCCTATATAATTTTAAAAACAAGTGTGAATATCCATACATACATACATAGCTTCACACCAAATCCCTTGCGGGCATGCAGAAAAAACAGAGCGCCATAAGCCACGATTCTTACACACCTCACTCGCTTCTTTGAATTTCATAACTCTTTTCATGCACGCGCGTTGAAAAGTTACTTAATTAGCTGCAAATATAATATTATATTAAACTTAACCTATTAAGGTTCACAATTTCTGTATATTTTCCGGACATTAACGAATACATACCTCTCGATGCTATCACTAATTATTTTGACTCTGATATGAAAACGCTCATACAAAAGCAAGCTGTTATCTTATCGGCCTTAAATACCTATTGAATAGCAACCTATAGCAACAAAACAGAATGAAATCGTTACCGACTCTGGACTCTTAAATTAACGACATTAAAACAAGCTTCTCTCATTCCAGATAAGACCTTTGTGAGGGGGGAATAAATTGGATGGAATTATGCAACACTGAGTTCTGCCACAGAAAAAACTTAATTCAAAAGCGGCTAGATGACTAAAGAAGTTTGTAAGTTACAATGCTTGCGAATGATATAAATGCAATTTGTTAACAGGAATGTTCAAAACTAGAATTTCACTCTGGACATAGTTATGAACAAGTGACATATTTAATTTTAATTGTCCCGTTCTAAATGTTAGAATTTACTTATATATAAGTATATACTTTATTGCACACACAAAAAAATACAGATACATGATAAAAACTTATACTTAAACAGCAATACAATGCGAGGTCTAATTGGTGTAAGCAATTTCTGCCAGACAACCTTCGGCTATCCTAAGGTATAGAGCTAAGCTATAGAAATAAAAAGAAGAGGGCAGTAAGTGTTATGTAAAATTTAAATAATAATAATACAATTAATGTTTTAATGTTTAATTAATAATTATCTGTCAAATATTCTGACACCTATTATATATCTATTTTTTATTTCACTCAATGTTGCCGAAAGTTTTGGTTGCGAGACATTTCTAATGATGGAATTTTTTATCACAGATAGAAGAAGAAGTCATTCAGGAGTCTTTGATAAGAAGTTTACTGAATTAGAACCTAGAGTAATCAATCTTTGAAAGATTAATCGGAGTATCCTTATCCTGGCGAAGAATCCGAGAGCTTAAAATCATAAATATATAAGGGATACCTATATGATTTCAAATAGGTGACTAAATAAAAAAAGAGTGACATGTCTTTATTATTTGGATCTCAAGCTAACTTATGATTTAGACTATCGGTATTATAACAAATTATTTTGAAAATTTCTGTAATTTTACAATTATAACAATCTGTAATTATTTTCTTGTAAATACAATATGAAACCGTCCAAATTGTTGGTGTATGATATTCTTAAGGTCCTTTCTACAAAATTACCTTCTAACTCGAGTCACGTTTCAGCTATTAGTCCAGAGTACTTATACTAAAGTTTCATCGCGAAACGATCAATGCACACTTGGCCGTTTCATTTGTTAAATATTTCATAGCAAAACGAGTTTCATTTGGAAAATATCTTATAAACAAAACCAGCAAATCAACCGTATATTCATTTAAGTAATGTCTATAGAATCCAGGTGGTTGGACAGATGTACAAATTGCAATCATTGTGACCAGTGAAACGTAGAAAGATGACGGCTCAATTTCAATGACCCGAAACCAATATTACGGATCTTGTTATGAGTTGAGGGAGCATGATGGCTACATAATACATATATACATAAAACATAACTTCACGCCTTTGTTACCCTAAGGTGTATGCAGCGGCTGTTAAGCCTCGTCTCGCCGTTATGTTTACGTCCCAAATGGAATAGGTAGCGAACCTATTGCCATACCGGGCACAAAGTTTTCAGTAATCGATTTTTATCATACATAAATTCCGAAAACAATATCGAAAAGTCATTGGTGTAAGCCAGTGTCAGGATTCGAACCCGGACTTCTGGATCAAAAGCCGTGTGCTTGACCATTGGACTACCGAGACTACTACGGGTGCGTAATAATATTTATTTATTGTTTCACTAATATATCGTTATGATAATAATAAAATCTAAAACGCAAACTACACAAGCAACGTTGAGCAAGCAACTTGACAGTCCAAAAATTTGTCCATCCTTCTCAAAATCCTTCGCCATCCGCCTAAACTAAACCGATCAAAACGTATCATCCTATTTCATATTCCAAACTTTATTTTGTTTGAAGAATTTTTCACGCCTTATGTACAAGTATTAATATTAATCATGGACTATAATTAATTAATCTAACTTAGTCTCGAAAACAAATTAATATATATTCAAGATAGGCTTTGTAATGTAAATTAAACGTAAATAAATAAGTTATGAACTCTAAACTAGAGAGCGGTTTAACTGTTATCATAGACATCACTTCAAAGTTCCCTTTAATATGTTAAATTGTAAATAACTTACAAATAAATAATATTTACTCTATACAGTGTTGTAATTTACAAATTGCGATAAATTAAATTCAATAAAATGAGGTAAATATCTACTGAAATATATTTACTCTAAAATAAATGAGATGTTAATGAAAAATGACGACTTGTCAAGACAAAGAGGAATTTCTATGATAATATAATATTTTAAGTATTTACAAGAGTCATAAGATATATACCTAGCCTTTTAGCTGGCCTAAAGGTTCAGTATCCCGCTTCTATATCACAAGGCTCACTTCGAATCAATGAGCTCACCAATAACTTTTCAGAATTCCTTTAGGAAACCGCGAGATGTGAGATATGTAGCAAATTACTGAGCTCTGACACCTATTTAATCTAAGACCACAGAAGATTCGTCAATATAAAACATAATATCCCCTGCCAAAACCTTCGTAATATAAAATGTCTGATATTATAAATAATAAGATGTGCAATATGCACTAGAAAAGTAGACACTCATAATAATAAGGGTCTCGGATATTGGCAAATGACACCCCCCTTTTAACGACAAAAAGTCAGTTAAATTTTTGTATGCACATTGACAATAGCAACAATCCCAGGATCAAATTGCTCTCAGTGCATTAGATTCGCTTCGTTATTGCGCGTAATTTAAGCTAAGATATACTATACAATTGTACTAAATTATTAATAAAAACAATTTATTAATCAAATTGGCTGTATGTTATTTGTTACGAAGACCAAAAAAAAATTATTTTAAATTTAGAAGGTAAACAAACCATTTACGTTGTATTCTAAAATTGAAACTTTAAAAAAAGTTCTTATGTTACAAATAAGGTTTTATGTTTATATTTTATTTAGGTAAACATCATTTATTTTGGACGGAGATATTCAGTGGCGTGAAGGTGCAGCAGACAGACAGTATTCCCGGTGAATCTGTTGTCTCCTTTACTTAGTGTTTTTGTCGTACTGTCAGTGCCAGGACGTCTGTTTGTGTATGTAGATTTATGCAAGTGGAGCTTATCTCACGGACCGTTTGCGCAGTTAGAACACGCTCCATATCTTCGCGGTTGTCGATAACCGTGCGATTTTGATGTGAGCGTGGAATATGTTATCGTGCCAAGATAGGTTTGAATTGATCTACCAAGTGCACAACACAACGTGTTTCGATATATATAACTAATGTTGTGAATATTAAAATGACGCTTTACAGTCTATCGCCTTATCGTAAAGAGTGATAATACTCGCTAGTTTTAAATTAAACACATAACAAAAATAGAACTTCACGCCAAGTTACAGATTATTTGATTATGATAACCAAATATGACAAATAAAATATCTTTTACTAATTATGTTTTATTAGTATAATATTGAATATATATTTATATAATTTAGTATAAGGATCTGGTAATTAGGATAGAGATTTTTTTGTAAACATACCTGGCTTTTTAAAAACTTCTTTAGGGTTGTAAAAACAAATTTTTATACCCAATACAGAACTGTCCAACTGCGTAGAGTATAATTCTTTACATTTATTAATAAAAAGAATCAACTGGCCATAAAATATAATCTCCGCGTTGAATACATGTATTTGTCGAACAAATTATGCCGAGTCTGTAGTTCCTGCCTAATAGCTGAGGTATTAAGTTTTATAAAAATCTCTTATTGCGTGAGGTTATATATATTCATTTGCACAGTAGCCATACTATTATTATATATATTACATGATTTGTAAAAAGTATTTGGCGCATCTTACAATCTTAACTTACACTCCGAACTGGTCCGGTCCGGTCCGGTCGTGTATTTTGGTTTCACGGAGATAGGCACGTGTTAATCATACTTTAAATTTAACGATATATTACCAAAAATAAAGCTATATAATTTGATTTTTACATCAATCCTCAGAAATGTTCAATCAACTGTTTTAATTATATTCAGTAATAACGTTGTGGAAAAAAATAATCTGGGAAGTGACTCTCGCTGACCGCGTCGAAAACAATTTTGTAAGGAAGTAAGTTGGATTGAAAGAGAGTGTCGGTGTAAAAGTAAGAAAGGGCATGCTCCGCTGGTTGGGACATGTTGAAAGAATGGATGATGCAATATTGACTAAGCATATATACAATGCAAAAGCAGATGTATGTAGAAATCAAGGACGGTAAAGACACACATTCCATGACCAAATAGAATGTGTTCAAGAGGAAGGTGATTTTAGGATCCTTAAAATTCGACGCATATGCATGAAAAGAGTTATGAAAGTCCACGAAGTGAATGAGACGTGTAAGAACCGTGTGCCTTATCGTTCGTTGTTCTCTCTGCCTATCTCTCAAGGGTTTGTTGGCGTGAAGTTTGGAATGTATGTAGGTAATAATAAAATAGTATATTTAGACGTACATAGGTAATGAATATATTAGATTTACATGAACAAAACTAATTTGTGAGCATCCAACAACGTAGAACTGTAACGTTGAATCGTAGTAGAATCGGAACATCGCCAAAGTCGTTGGGGAATTTTCTAATTACGTTTTCAAAGACACCTCGTTTGTTTGAATATGTGACATTCGGAGTAGTGAAAAAGGTCACGTTTGGAAAATTGGAAATCCTGAAAACTGACTGAACATTTAGTTACGTACAGCCAAAATTTTCGCCTCCAGACTTTTCGTATTAACGAATCCCATTTTGGAATTGGAATGTTTGAAGGCTTAATAACTGTTTTGCGTAACCGAACGTTACAGAGTTGTTATCAGTGTATAAATATTTGTACTTTATGTGAGAATGTAACAATAATTCTATTATTAGTTTGATGATGATTTCTTTGTTAATGTGCATAAATTAACCTCGTTTAATTTTTTTTTTTGACATAGTAGGGCAAACGAGCTGGCAATCTGATAGTGTTACAGTTGCCAGCATAAAAGAGAGTAGGATGAAAGAGGCGATGGAACAAGCATGGGTCTCCGGATTACTCTCGCACCGAAAGGTACGCGAAATCTACTTTACTACTATTCTGCGAGGCCGTCGTATTTCATCGGTCGAGACGGTCCATTTATGCAGCAAACTGCAATGCTCTACCATTGTTAATTTCACAAAATATGTCAAAAGTGACAAAATATGAACTTCTGATTCACGGAATCGTTAAGATAGTATAAAACTACAAATCATTCATTCTATTTTTAACAGATGATATATTTCGATTACATGCACAATATACAAAAAGGTATTTTAGTGCACCAAGACACGAAATCTAGCCTGCGAACTAGAAGTCGTAGTGCTACACCACTGGACTATTATGGATATTTATGACTGTGGGATAATATAAGGCTAAATTCTAATTCTTAGTCACCTGTTACGACACCTATGATAAGAGATAGAGTTGATAATAATTCCGAAAGCCCATTATTAGACTTTTAATAATATACAGGTTGTTTTTTTATGTACCGAATATACTTAAAATAAATAATACAGTAGCCAACATTATTGCATATAATTATATTACAGACATTCACTGAATATATATATATATCTTAAAATTCCTTTGTAAAATTTAAATAAGTATATAAAAATTATAATTTAATGTTGATTAAACAACCCGCGAAGCTAGTTAATTATCATATTAAACATCTTGAAATTATTCTTAGTCTAAAATTTAACAATATACTCGAGTTAAATAAATAACTAAGTTACATCAAAAAGACAGTTCACGAAAAGTCACTTATCGATATTTAATATTCTGATTCGAGCGATTTAATTAAAATTTTGCTCTAACAAACTTTGTCACAGAACATTTTCTTTGTCTTCTATTTGGAGACTTGGAGACACCATCTGCAGAGCCCTATCAGCAATATAATTACTCTAAATGTAAATTATGCACCCTTTAAACTGCAACGAATTTAAGCAAATAGAGACAGTTTAATATATATATTAGGGGCCACATGGCGTATGTTTCGGAAATATATTTCTTAAAAGGTAACATCACACTTGTTAAAACCGACGAGGGGGAACAATATGATATTGTACAGGCCTCACCGCTTTTTTATTAGAATTAACATAATTACATTGTAATTTTAATGAATAATTATTTTTGTTTATTCGGTCGTTACGTTTTTTTTGTATATTTTGACTTTGGTAACGGTGAAATGACTTTTGACAACATGGATGATTTGAAATTATAAAATGTTGTAACGAACCCTGGTGGGGAATAAACCACCAACGAAAACATTTCCAAAGAGGATAGACGCCACGCAGGCGGCCGCTCATAAAACGAAAGCCAAAATTTTGACAATATGGATCGTTCGAAAGGATGACATATTGAGAGGGATAAGGCTATATAGGAATATAATTATGACCGATGAAATGAATATGAGAATTTTTTATATATTTTTTATATGGCAACGGAATGCCATTTTTGTCAAAGTTGTTGCAGGTTACCACGAAGAAGGTGACAATGATTTATCAGTGATTTATCAGTTCAGGTGGCATCCAAAATAGATGAAAAAGATGTGGTGAGTCACTCTCACTGATCAGTCCAACTTTCTCATGGTGAAACTCACGTGCGGATCAACAAATTACAAGTACATTTTAGAAGTGTTATGTTTTGGGCAGGAAGAGATGCAAAGCCCACAAACTATTCGGACAAATTAAGACAATTAACAAAACTTCTGCCAACTTGGATAGTTTTGGTAAGGATGCCATGCTGTGCCGACCCCACTAAGAGTGGGATAAGGGCAGGAAAATGATGATGAGTTTGTATGGGAAATAAAGTTATGAATTGTTCAAATAATCAATTATTCAAATATCAAATGTTACAATTTGTAATTGTAGATATTTGACATATCTACAATTACAAATTGTAACAATATACGTTATGTGATTTATTTTTAATAATCTTTTGAGACAGCGTGGCAGTTTACTGCTAAGTACGCGAGAACTTTTCTCACTTTAATTAATTAGTTATTATGATGCCGAGGAGAAGACGATGACAGTCGCTGTCTATGTAATGTGCGAGAAGCCATCTCATATGCTAAACGCACTGATGAATAGAGAGAGATTGATCAAGAGAAGAGTCGTATGGCTATGTCTGAATATTTCCTTTTAATATAACTATTTTGGGCACGTCAAACACAAAAACAGCCGTACGACATAATGAAATTAAGCAATTCCACAGACGCAGTGCTCCTGTGATTTTGGAATGAGCGGCATTTTACTATATATCCGGCAATAGATTAAATTGGAGAAATGATAATAACTTTTAAATATTGTAAGGCGTTGAAATATGTACTGATTTATGTTGTGCCGGAAGCAAAGTAGAACTATCGCAATTGGTGCTACCAGCAGATCCTTTAAGCTCTTTAGTTTCTGGGATTGGAAAGAATTTCTTGTCCAATCAATATCTATATCTATACTAATAAATAAAATCGGAGTCTGTTTGTAATATTGAAATAACCGCTTTTTATATACATCATTTTTTTTTCCATCTGTTTGTTCCGGATAATCTCTCTAATGGTTGAACCGATTTTGACGGGACTTTTAGGTAGGTAGCTGATGTAATGAGAAGTAACTTAGGTTACTTTTATTTTGGAAAAAAATCTTTGTTTTACTCATATAATGTTTTTAAGGTGAAACAAAGTTCGCTGGGTCAGCTACTATATAATATATTAAATGAGAAAATGCTTATGATAAATTATGAATATGATTTTGAGATTTTTTCTTTTTTCTTTTATCTAAATTAGTAATGAATCAGGAAAGTAGTATTTTTAAATACAAACACGCTTAAAGATATACTAATAATATAGCTTGAGCATGCTTTGGGGACTAACTAGTTTGGAAAATTTTAGCTAGAGATCGATTTTAGATTCCCTTAATTTGCTTTACATTAATTTGAAACTATATCACCTTCTTTTATGATATAAGCTGTAATTTCCAAAATAATTATACAATTCTGAAATAAATAAATAGTGTGTTCCGGTTCAATGTATAACTTAATATTATTGACGAGATCGTCACTCTTACCAACTTCGTACAAAGACCAAAATTAACATTATTATCTCTTATTTCCCATTCAATAAGGTCTATTTCATTCATTATAATAATATAATAGTGCAAAATTGCGTCACTTTTCTTTATATTTATATAGCACGTCGGAGCATAACACTTCGGATGGCGCGTGCCTGGTACAATTGACCGAATGGGCGCAATTATTCCCTATATGCGGAAACTGTGGGGATTCCGGTGCGAAAAGAAAAAAAAAAGAAATATTTATTCACCGGGTGCAATCATGGCGTATAAAACGATTACACGGTACGTTCACGAAATAGCTTCTATTGCGGCCAATACCTAACCTCGGATGAAATAAATACATAAATATCACGGGCTGTTAGCTTTTGTACCCCTTTTAGGTCTGAAATATTCAACTCGAAGTATTTTTTTTTTTTGTAGATATTCATTGTATGTACTTCTGGAATGTTAACTATATATTTATTATTCATTTTCATGGTAACGTGTGTAAATTGTATAAGTAAAATTAAGTGTATTAACAAAATAACAACTATATGCGTTGTATAGTAACCATAGTACAATTATTTAGTTGCTTAACTTGGAACTAGAGGGCGCTGTAGATATCGTATCCAAGATATTATTATTATTTATCACACAAAACTTCTGAAAATAAATTTACATAAATTAATGACAATGCCAGTGAGCCAGGATTCAAACCTACACTTGACTTCTACACCAGTGAGACATCGAATAATATTACTATATTAAAACTGTTCAGTTACTCTTCCTTTTAAACAAATTTAACAAGCTGAATTAAGTAACCTATTGAAATTCAATCCAGCCAAATGTGTATGTAAATGTATTTCAAATGTGGGGCCAATATTCCGTATTACAATTTCTATTTTGATTATCGTGTAAAAGCTGAATTTATGCATCAATCTATCGCTTATTTCTCTAGTATAATCATGTTTGTGCAATTACGGACTCCGAACACACATACAGCCTATTTTTAATTACGTAACGTAGGGGAGGTTTTAACCCTCTCATTAATATTTATAATTATCGAATCACATTATATTTATTTAACAAGAATAATTTTAGATATAATTTCTAAAGGGTTATACGAGTACTTAGAAAAGACAAATAAATTCATAATTAGAATAGAATGAATATGTTTTATGAATTGTTAAGTTCTAATTTATACAATTCAATATGTGCAAATATTATTACTAATATGAAAAGTATTATATTTATTTCTAAGATTTTCGCGAATCCCGCTCATTGACCAAAACAACTTTCAGGATTATATCGCGTTTATCTATCATTCATTTACATTTACTTCCCGACGCTTCGAACTCTTTACAGAGATGACTTGTGAAAATGATCTCTGTAAAGAGTTCGAAGCGTCGGAAGTAAATGTAAATGAATGATAGATAAACGCGATATAATCCTGAAAGTTGTTTTGGTCAATGAAAAGTATTATTAATTTCTATAAATTAAAATTTAACAATTCATGACACAAATATAGTCCATTCTAAGGATGAAGCTTGAACTTGTCTCTATATAAATATTCATAAATTAAGAAAATGTAAAAATATGATAAATATTTTAATCCAATCATATATTAAAAATATGTCTTTTTTATGGGATAGGAAGGCACACAGGCAAGCGTGCCACCTAATGGTAAACAACCAACGCCACCCATGGACACCAGCAACACATATAGTGTTACTGTTGCCGACCTTTAAGGGATAGGGTATAGGGAAGGATGGGGAAGGGGGTGGGCCTCCGGGTACCTCTCTCACCGGATGAAACCCGGCATGAGCCACTTTACTTCGATCTTCTGAGAGGTCGTGGTATTTCACCGATCGAGCCGGCCCATACATGCAGCGAACAGCTTGGCTCTATCTGGTCTAATTTTGTTCGGATATATATAGTTAGCATTAGCCGTCAACATTCAAAGCAACTCCATCTAGTAGAAAATCTAAACCAAAACTACTCTTTCTTATACTAGAATAGCATAAAATTAACTGTTAGTATTACGTCAATGCATTACCGGGACTACCATAGGGTTAAGGTGCTATTTACTAATTGAGTTTTGACTAGAGCAGGTATTACTTAATTTATATTAATACTTTAATAATAGCCTGATGTCTCAGTGGTCCAGTGGTCGAGCACCCAGCTTCTGAATCCAGAGTTCGGGGGTTCGAATCCTCACATTGGCTCACACCAATGATTTTTCGAAATTAATTTCGTAAATTATGAGTGATAAATATCGATAACTAAAAATCGTTTGTGCCCGGTGTATCGCAATAAGTTAAAGTAATACATATATAAGTAGGGTAGGGTAGGGTAGGAGTAGGGGCTTAGCAGCCGCTGCCTACATCTTCGGGTAGAAAAAGGCGTGAAGTTATGTTATGAATAATAATAATAATAATATATTGGACACAATACACACAGCGCCCTCTAGTTCCAAGCTAAGCAACTAAATGCTTGTGTTATGGATACTAGATAACGGATATTAATACACATATACTTTTCTTTTGTAAATACATACTATATTATAATACGTAGAAAAACAACCAGACACCACACAAATATTCATGTTTGTCACAAATATTTGTGCTCGGGTGGGAATCGAAACCCCGACCTCAATGCTGCAGCCGGTAGTTTTACCAATGCGCCACGAGGCCCGTCGATATATAATATAACATAACTTTTCTTGTTATGTTTGTTATATAAAAATCGATTTTTAATTAATTCAATCCATGCAAGTACCTGAGATATAAATTCTAGATTAGTAAAATTGTTTACGGTCGACATTATAATATTATGACATCTGTATCAACTAAATAAATAATAGCAAAACCAATTGAAATTTACATAAATGAAATGTCTCAATAAAAAACCAGCACAAAAAAGAGTGCGGAGATAATGTCCCGTATAATTGTCGTGATACAAATTTATGCAGCCGGATGAAAACCGTGCGGTATTCAGCATTACCGTTTCAGCAAATTATTCCGCAATTCAGTTATTCACGTGCACTATTACATTCGTCAACACGTTTTGATGTAACGATTGGTGTTCTGTCAACAGAATTATTCAAAGTAGGTATTGGTCGGTTGAGTTATTGATTAATTAGGTACCAATTTAGAAGCCCTGGTGTTCACAGATTTACATATTGTGAACATTTACGTTTTTAATAACTTAAGTTATTTTGAGAAATGAGTAAAATTTATTTTTTTATTATTTGATCATAGAATATAAGCATAATTAAGCAAGCAATAATTAAGCATGTGACCTATTTGACCAAACAAATTATCCAAACATCTTTATCAACGCTCACATATTAATACTAGTAAAGTAAAAAAAAGTTTTCAGTCATCGATATATGTCACACTTATCTTCCGAAAATAATTTCGTAAAGTCATTGGTGTGAGTTACAATTCAAACCTGCGACTTCTTGATTAAGAAGTGGTGTGCTCGACCACTGGACCACCGAGACCCTAAAATATTATATTTTAAAGTAATTATTTTTAATTAGGGACTGTGGTTAAATAAAAATGTATTGCAACCACACGCGCATCCGAAAATATGTGAGTAATATTCAAAACAAACCTATTAAAGTTATTACTCCATAAAATGCTCAACACGTCAAATCTTCTACGCATTTCTTGGTTTGAAACATTCAATTCATTGTAGCCAAGAAACTCCAAAATTGTCACCAGGAATCCGCCATACCCATTAATTGCTGTAGGGTGGTCTGTATAACCCCATCGAAACTAAAATTACACTAGACACAAAGAAAATTTAAGTGTATTTTGGTTCAATTAGTGGGAGGGTATGGGGTGTGAAATTGCGCTGGGACAGTAATTTATTTTAAGTGTGACAGCACCAATTCCGACCGGGCAGCGATTATGGGATAAACCTTTTTTATAGGGGATGTGGTAAGAGGATCTTAAATTCGTTTCCTATCGTGTTGACACTGTTAATATTCATTGTTCACAACCCTTTAAATTCTTTAAGGCAAAGCCTTTTAATGCTGGTGTAAACACTTTAAACACTGTAAACACTTTGAAATTAAACCTGAGACTAAAAATTTCTTTGACTCGGCTGAATTCAACTATCTATATAACTGAACAACAAATGATGAATGATCAATTAATATGTAACTCATCTTTTGTCTTGTAGTTTGATAGTCGAGTAGCAAATAAAACATTATACCGATTTTTTTATATAAATATGTAAATCATTCGGACATGTAGAAAGAATAGATGATGCAAGATTGACTAAGCTACACTAATATATACAATGCAAAAGCGGATAGATGTAGGAGTCGAGGACGGCCACGACACGCTTTCCATGACCAAATTGAACGAGTCCTGGAAGATGGTGATATCAGGACCCTTAAAAACCGACGGGCATGTATGTTAAGACTTATGAAAGTCAAAGAAGCGCGTCACGCATGTGAGAATCGTGCTTTATGGCGCTGGTTCTCTCTTCTCACTTGACATGTAGTTATGTATGTAAGTGTGTATTAGTTAAAAATAAGTTAGCCTCAATATTATTACAAATAACAACATACCGGTACATTTATTGGAAATTTTAACTCTAATTCTTAATGAAGTAGTAGGGAACCTATAAATTGATATGTTACAATAACTATAAAATCATAGAATTGTGGTTTAATCCATTGAGGAATATTATAATTTTGTTTGTAGTGTATGGCAGGAATACTCGGTTACACCATGTGACGCGCTTGTGCAATGGCCTGTACGGGATTGTTGCATGTAAATGTTGCTTCTTTATGTATTTAATTTGAACGCCAACGGACACTAGTAATGGCGGCAGCCTGTCGCCCCGCGGTTTGGCGAATGCAGGCGTCCATAGCTCTATATACAAATAGATATTGCACTAGATGTACAATGCATTTAATATTTTATTTATTATACATATACAAATTAACCCAGCGAATTTTGTTTCGCCTCAGAAAAGAAATAAACATGCTCATTGTGGGTTATCCTTAAGAAATAGATATATGCCATCGCGGATTTTTTTGTAGACCTTTTGAAGGTGTATAATAATATAGTACATTGTTTCCAGCCAGCTTTTTCAATTAAGTGATAAATGCTAAAATATTCATGAATTATAAATACAAACTACCCCGTTGACACCCACTATCTATTAAAAAACCGCATCAGAATCTGTTGCGAAATTTCAAATCTCAGCATATACAGGGACAGACAGAGAAAAGCGACTTTATTTTATACTATGTAATGACAGACTACATAGTTAGTTCCATATACTAAAAGTACTCCTATAGATTTACTGATTACTCTATGTTTTATTGAACATAGATTAAATTATGTCCTGTCGAAGTATAATTGCCGCTACCTATACTCTCATGTCTAAAAGTTGTGCAGATACAGTCATAAATATACATCTTAATTCGGAAAGTATCAAGTCTTTACTAGCTGAAAGAAGATATAGATTTATAATATCTTGAATATGATTTAGGACGCAGATAATGAAACATAAGTTAAACAAGTTTGAAGTATCATAACTGATGTTAAAGTTTAAGCGAAATTCGCAGTGATATCGATATCCTTGATCAAGTAAGTCATGTCATACATCAGGTGGTAAGTAGCAGATACCTAGAAATTATCAAATTAATTTATAATATAATTCGATTTTAATAGAACAATCGAATTGATGAATTAATTCAATCATAGTAGCGAATGAAATTTTTAATGAAAATTTAAAAATGTTGTTCAACTTTACGAGTTGCTACAGCGAAATTAATTAAAAATCTGACAGGCTTCGGTGCAAATTAAACAGCCTTTTGCATGTACTTTGTGCTACATTTCCACAAATCGAACAAACATTTTTATTAACAAACCGAGTAGAATTGTTTTATATTTTATAATTGTACAAACAAAAAACATAGCATAACATAACTTCACGCCTGTTTCCCGAATGGAATAGGTGGCAAATCTTTTGCCATACCGGGCAAAATTTTTCAGTCATAGATATTTATCACACAAAACTTCCGAAACTGATTTCGGAAAAGCTATTGTTGTGAGCCAGGATTCGAACCCGCGATTTCTTGGTTCACAAGTAGGGTGCTCGACCACCGAGACAAATACTAATTGCGTTGTGATTAGATTTTTTAAATTACTATCGAAAAGTTAATCGGTATTTTGTAACAGATATCTATACATATAATAAAATTGTAGAAAAGTCAAAACTGTACATTGAATATTTTTTAAAAAGAATACTTGGTGTGTGATCTGCAATCGATACCGAAGCCAAAAATATACTTTTTAGAATTTTTGTCTGTTTGTCTGTTTGTCTGTTTGTCTGTTTGTCTGTTTGTCTGTATGTATGTCCGGGATAAACTCAAAAAGTACTGCATGGATTTACTTCAAATTTGGCACGAAAATTATTAAGAAGTCGGGTCAACATATAGGCTACATATTATCACGCTATCACCTACGAGGAACGAGCAGTGAACCTTTATTTCTTCAATGTATTCTGTAGCAACGTGTAATCTAACGACGCATATTTGTATGTTGTTATGGTGTTATTATGTTAATAACCATGCTTTAATCTATACATATAATAATAATAATAATATAATATAAGTTAGCTTCACATTTTAATTAACTTATGCCGTTAAACATAACAGACAATTTTAAAACAGTGCCATCTATGAGATTTACAAAACAGAAAACATTAAGTTGAATTACACGTGTAAGCACTTTTTGGTTTTAGATATAAATAAATCTTTGAGATTTTAAAAACATCAAGTCGAATTACATGTTTAAACACTTTTTGAATATAAATAATTGAAATTTCATCATGCGCTTGCGGTCAATAGATGTTTTTAAGAGTCATAGATGGAGTTGTGCATTTTCTTCTTTAAAATTGTATCGTTAATTCTTTTCAGAGATGAGCAAGACAATTAAAAAAATGTATTTGTATATGCTAAAAACTGTTGGGACATCAGTCATATACCGCACCAGCAGAATTCTTGGGTATGTGAGCGGGCAATTTTGACGCCCAAAAATGGTCAGGCTGAAGCAATCAACGAATGCATTCTCTCGAAAATTGAGGGGAATGAAGTGGTTTACACCTCTATAAACACTGTCATCGAGCAAGATGATGCCACACATTATCCCGTGGAATTTCTGAACTCTCTGTCAGCAAGTGGACTTCCAGCGCATACTATCAAGCTGAAAGTCGGTGTCCCGATTATGCTTCTTCGGAACCTATCTCCTCCGAAGTTGTGTAACGGGACCCGCCTTAAAGTCATCTCGCTCCACAGACACAGCATTGAGGCGGAAATTCTTACGGGTTGTGGCGTAGGCGAGGCAGTATTTGTACCACGCATTCCCCTCATACCTCATAACTTCCCGTTCCAGTTCAAGCGCGTACAGTTCCCCGTGAGTGTTTGCTTCGCGATGACCATCAATAAGTCGCAGGGGCAGACACTGAGAGCAGCGGGTGTCGACCTCAGGACGAGCTGCTTCTCACACGGGCAGCTGTACGTCGCTTGCTCCCGCGTCACCAGTCCTGACTCTCTTTACATTTTGGCTGCGGAGAGCCAAACCAGCAATGTTGTTTATAGAGAAGTTTTATAAGTATATATTTTTATCCTTTTCTATATTTATATTTTCTTATTCATTATTTTCTACATTTGCTTCAGTCGCAACTTATTACTTAATTCAGCAGAATCACCATAAAGTCATTTATTCAAAGCAGACTGAAAATCAGCACTTTTGAAGTTCAACAATTTTACAAAAGACAGTCTCCCTCTGTTACTGTACTTTCTGTATTTATGAAATGTAAAGAAGTAACGGGTAAATAAATGTTATTTTAAAAGGTATAATCGTAGGTATTTTTGGTGCTGTATAGCGTTCAGGCAGATGACGTCGCGGGCTACAGCTATACTACAAAAATTCCTGTTAAAATGAAAATAAACAATGCGGGCAACAACCATTGCTACCGCAATCTGTACTTATCCTACCAGTTACAATTTCATTTTAGAGGTAATTACTTCTCAACTGTCTATGTAAAAATATAGCTATCTGATCACAAATTCCACGCGTACGAAGTCGCGGGCACAGCTAGTATTTAAATAAATATATAAATTATCTTCTCGCTCTCTCTCTATCTCTCTTTCTCTCTCTCTCTCTCTATCTTTCTCTCTTTCTCTCTCTCTCTTCCTCTCTCTCTCACTAGAAAATTATCAATGGTTGTTCTTTTTTAATTAGCCCGCTAATCTCAGGAACTACTGATTTGAATTGAAAAATTTTACTTTGTTAAGTTTTAGGCCAAATGTCATCACGCTATGATTAATATGAGCGCAGGAATGTGTGGTGAATGTATCAAACATGGAGGTACTGAGTTCGCTCGGTCTGCTAGCAGAATATATTACGTGTGACAATAATTTTGTAATTATAGTTATGGGCTCAAATATTTCATATGCTTTACCCCTTTCACATAGTTATGGGATCAAATATTTCATATGTCATATGCCTATAGCTTTACGCCTCTCACAGGGTATTTTTTAAAACAAATCAAATAATACCCGGTATTAAATATTCAAGTTTATTTAATATTACACTTTCTTTTTCATTATTCTAATATAAAACTTCAAAACTTTACAAACTAATAAGAACAACTTGACGCCAAGTCCCTTGCGGGTGTAGACACGGAGAAATAACATAACTTTTAATATAATAATAGTTCTATATCTTTTTTGTTTTCCATGATAACGTTTATACAGCTTTGTTTCGTATCATAACAATTTTGGAATAAATTATATTCTAAAATAGGATTTGCCTGGGGTAACATACAACTTTAGGGTAACACAGACACAATCCTACAAAAACAACTGCATGGATTTAGATAAAACGTTAAAATACATTTAAGCATCATAGAAGTCAACATTACAGGACATATTTGCATACTAATTAATTATCCTTTGCATAGTTTTATTTCAAGTTTAGATTTAAATAGTCATAGTACTTAATATTATTACTACTCTGACTACTGTCTTGATGATGTGTTAAATAACATTAGGTCCTAGATAGAATAGATATATTGTTCATAGCCTTTCAGATTTTCGAAGACAAGACCTATCCACTTAGTTCAAGTTATGAAAAATAAATAAAAATATTAACGTTAGCAGTGGTACACACAGTTCGCTGTATGAATAGTCCGGCACGACCTGTGAAAGACCACGATCTCTCAGAATATCGTTGAAAAGTGGCTCATGCCGCATTTCGCTCGATAAGAGAGATATTAGGCCCAAACTCTTCCACTCAGGATCTGGAATTTCGGATCTCAGTTACAGTTATTTATGATTTCCTAGTCTACGTTTTTGTAGCGTACACAATATTGACCTTTTAGAAATAACTCTAGAAGTTATAAGTCATTTTCAGGTCAGACTTTTATAATAATATGCTCCCCTACCAGCCGCAAAATAGGACCAAAAAAGAAATCCTCCTTCACATACCTTTTTCACAGAATGAAACACGGAATAGGCCATTTTATGTCCATTTTTTGTGACGTCGTCCACCAGGCGAACCGGTCCAATCATTCCTGGCGCTACCACTGTAAAAATTTAACCAATAATATATATATATATATAACATAAACATAACTTCACGCCTTTTGTTACCAGAACGCGTAGGCAGCGGCTGTTAAGCCTCGTCTCGCCGTTATGTTTACGTCCCAAATGGAATATAATAGTGGCGAACCTATTGCCATACCGGGCACAAAGTTTGCAGTCATCGATATTTATCACACATAACTTCCGAAAACAATTTCGGAAAGCCATTGGTGTGAGCCAGTGTCAGGAATCGAACCCGGACCTCTGGATCAGAAGCCGTGTGCTCGACCACTGCGCCACCGAGACTGTAATAAATACTATTTAATTAATTTTAGACATCTTTAAGAACAAAATAGCAGGCTGTAGCGATTATATAAACCGGTAAATATTCAGTCAATGAGTTACCCATATAGATATGCAATGATGTCTCGTCTATTTCAATAAAATCCTCTAGCCGGAGTGGAAACAAGCAATGGCTCGAACACGCTTAACCATTCCACGTATCGTAATAAAGGCTATTTTTATTGCACACTGTTAACATAAAGTTTATCCGGTTTCATCCCCTAACGTCTTCTGAATGCAATCCAAACGCAGTGGAACTAGGAATTATACCAGCATTTACTTTCAACGATGCACTCAAGATATTTTCAAGTGTGGCGAAGTGAGAAGGTTAAATGTGAAAATATATTTTCATTTCAATATTATTATTATGGTTTCCTTAAGCTAGTGATGTCTTAGAATTTGTTCTGTGAAATAATGTTCACGGATTTGATATATTATCGTGTTAGATGTAGTCACAATTAATGAATACAACTCAATAACTTGATTGTCAATTTATTCTGATTTGCTACATTATTATCTGCTTAGTCATTGTCCCATTTCTTATTCATTTATTCTTTTTTTTTAACTTTACGGTTTGTTCTACTTGAATGTGTAGGCTAAGAAAAGAATTTCGAAAATTTATCGGTATGACATTCAATTCTACGACTTTTTTGACGAGCGAGGTAGTCCAAGTCTAGACCAGGTGGTCTAGACTTGGACTACCAAAAAAGTCAAACTAATTCACATGTCATAACTATATATTACAATAAAAATTATACTTATTATGTTCTTTTTTTCTATAAGATTATATGAGTGACATATTCACATATACAAAATCCAACATCAAATAGATAATTTAAATTCACAGAACGATTCGCTATTAGCATTAAAGGAAATCAAATACTCCTAAAAAATACAATAAAAATAAACTTTACTGTTCAAAAATACAAGCACAAACTGCTTATAATTTCTTTATAAAGTTGAACCGTTATCGTTAAAAAATCTTACTACTTTTAATTACTGACGAAACATTCGACGAACATTGAGATATAAATTCTCATAAAAATGAATAAAAAGGAAAAAAATAAAAAATAAACCTCGCTCCATCATTTGTAAATAAATATAAAATTAAATAAAGCAATTACTGATAAAACCGTACCTACCTAGTACATTAAGCTCTTTAAAATATCCAAAGATTGTGAATAAAACTGCTTCTTAACAGCCGTAGCTTAAAATTATTGCCTCCAAATGGACACTTTGTATGCTGGGCCCGTAGCTTTGACCTTCCCGTTTCACTTATACCGATATTGGACCCCCACTAATTTTGTTTACTTATTCATCAAAATGAAGAGCGATGGCGGACTCCGGCGAAATGCTTTCTCTATTAGATTTTTATGGAAAATGCGATACGTGGAAGTAGAATTTTAAATAGGAAAAAACCTTTTTCTTTAACCAATCTGGGAGAAATTATGGGGATAAATTTATAGTAACTATAATAGTGAAATATAGAGGTTTTTAGTCAGTTTATTTCAGATTTTAAAAGTAGCATCTCGTTGAGCTTTAACTTGACTTAACGAATTGATACTTATTATCTTTAGTGTATATATTTTAAGATAATATACCGGAAAAGATAAAGAACAGTTAAGATAAAAGAAAAACACGTTACTGATAAAAAAATATATTCCTGTCTCGTCTGATTATGGTTTATCTTAAAAATCTTTTAACTATGATAGTATGTATGTTCATTAAATTGATAATTTCATTATACAAAATAATAAATTACTGTAAAAGTATTTAATATTCCATTTCCTCTTGTCACATTTTCTTCTATCCAAGGTCTATAATAATAACTGTAGATAAAATATAATATAATATCACGCCTTTTGTACTTGAAGGTGTAGGCAGCTGCTGTGAAGTCTCGACACGCCGGATAATTACATCCACTATAATATTGTATTATTAACGTTACGTTAACACTTGACAGTCATCAGTATTTATCACACATAACTTTCAAAAAGAATACGGTGTGATACCGAAATCTATCCCGCGACATTTTGATTCAAAAACACGGAGCTCGACCACTGATCTACATATTTAATTGCATTAATGTAACTAAGAGCTAATTTACCAGTTCAATTTATAGGAAGGTCATATTTGTCCAGCACAGCCCATGAAGTCAAATTTCTAATGCCAATGCAAATATTTATCATGAACATCTAACAACGAAATGAAAAAATGATTTGCGTTCCCATGGGAAATTTAATTCATGGTGATACACTATTAATTAAATACATCCGCCACTCTATTCGTCAACTAACTTATTTACTGAAAATCACATATTTTTTGGTGACTTTCAAAGTCATTGATTCGATGTAAGGAACCGAAAAATACTAGATACTTTGTTCTTCTTTAATAATTTTTGAAAAGTATGAATACAAAGAATTTTATAACAAAGCGAAAAGGCAGTCAAACGAAATAAGAGTAGTGATGATAGGTTTTCGAGGTAAGCCAAACATTCAAAATAGAAATCCAGACATGTGTCTGATATCATTTTGAGAATATAAAACAGTCAGACGAAGGATATAGCTCGTGAACAAGGCATAACATATCTTTATATTACAGCAGATTTACGTATAAAATGCAACGGTCTCTGGCTTGACGGACTGCCGATTCACATCTTGAATAATTCATTTCTATACCAAAAGTTTCAACAAGATGCCCCATTGAACATTTGGTTGGTTTGTTTAAACAAAATTTTGCTTGAATTTTCGATAACTTTGAGGTAAGGCACAAAATGAGCGTATATTTTGTGCCTTTGATAATATTGTTGAATGGGCTTCATGATATATATATACCGTTTGGGTTCGATTCCCTTCTGAATACAATTATTTGCATGGTAATGAATATGATTGTTTATTTCACATCTTGGCTGTATTCCAAACCATTAAATGCGCTTTATCATCATCACCATCATCATAGTCCATGGCATCAAATATTTCATTCATTATACTTATCAATCATATCTAATAACTTAACATTTAATTAGCATTTGTTTTATTTTTGTCATCATAACAAATATTCAAATTAAAAATTAAAGCAACTACGAAAATTTACACTTCAATTCATTTACTTGTCATTGTCTTCTCAAACAAAATCCGAGATATTATCTTCCATTCTATTCTATTCGTTTTATCTTCGTCTATAATTTTCTGAGTAAGAGAATCCAAAAGAATGTTTTAATAAGTCAGTGTAACAATAAGTCAGAGAGTTTTGGACACGTGCCTCCATGCACAATCCGTTACGTACCCATTCGCTAACGCACCAATCGGTTCGTTTGCGAAGACAAATTGCAGCCGACTGCCTTTAGCTATACACATACATACACGGTACACATGCATTTTTAAAAATGACTTTGAAAAAAAGAAATTCCAATATCCGACTATAGGTGGATCGCTGAAGTAATGTTTTTATTCTAAACTTCAACTGGTCTTTTTTAAGGTTGATTTTAAATTATAGTCTAGAGTGTGTCGGCATATGAAAAGTGTTATTGATATTCCGTTTAGCATTGTCGTCAAGCTTCAACCGTGTCACCCCTCTGTTGCGACAGTCGGGTTTTTGTTTAACAACAATAGAATTTGTTATTATTATTATATTATGATTTAGGTATGTCATGTCCATTGTTCGATTAGGGTTCGGCACCGATGGCGTTTAGAAAATATTCTCTCCGTGGTATTTGGCACCGACGGTGGCATCGGCAGGCGCTTCGGCTGAATCCTGAACAGAATCTAAATTACACCATTAATGGGTAATTAAGATAAATTAGTGTCGATAACAGGATGTCCAGGGAGCGTTGTCAAATAGCTCAAATGTGAACAAGAAACTAATATGTTGAGTTATAATGAGCTTTATTTGGCCGACGCGCCAATTATTTTTTCGTTTTTTAATTACTAATTGTACCCATTTGATATATAGAATTTATATTGTGATTTCTGAGAATGTTTTGAGAGTCTTTTTGGATTTTGGGTATTACTTTTAGGTATGGTACATGATTAGTAGAAGTTTGTATTTGATGTCCTTAAGGTGTAGCGGTAGTTATGCCTTAATTTGCTTAATTTTTCCGTCCTAAAATTTCCTGAATAGAATCGGTAGCGCAACCTATAGCCATATTTTATGCACAGTTTTAATTTATCACACACAACTTCCGCAAATAATTACGAAAATCTATAAACACATATTGATTCACCAAGAAAAATCTAGCATAACATAGCTTAATAAAGAAAAAATTTAAACGTTTAAACCATTGCGGCGGCCGACTTTCATATCATTAAATTCATATTGTTGGTATGCAGTCGTAAGGACGACTCTCATTTGCGGGTTTCGTTTCTCTGTACTTAATACTATTCCAAAAGCAATTGCAAATGCAAACAAAAATGTAGAAACAATATTTGGAGTAAAAAACTTAATGTAGCATGATATTTACTTGCTTGTTAGTTATTAAATCACTAACCAACTGATAGATCACGTATGAAACTTGGCGTAGACAAAATTTAAATTAAAGGAGCGCCTAGTCACGTCAGCTGCTTGGCTCTCGACGAAGCTCGTAAATTTAACGCCAATATTGTTACTTTTTCTCCAACAGATATTGCTGTTTTCAAAAAAAATGTACTAAAATTATGGACAAGGCATTTCTTTCCTTGCTGCAATATTGTGCACATATTTGGGTGCAGTAAATTTTCGCCAATTTAAAAGATTATGTTTGATTATGCTTAATATCACTATTGCTTGTTGAAATTGACATATATTAAATATTGTTTTGTTGTTATATGGTTTAAAGATATAAGATAAGATAGTCTCGGTCGTCCAGTGGTCGAGCACTCGGCTTCTGAATCCAAAGGTTGCGGGTTCGAATCCTGGCATACCAATGACTTTTCAAAATAAATTTCGAAAGTTATGTGTGACAAATATCGATGAATAAAATCTTTGTGCCTGATATGGCAATAGGTTCGCCATCTATTCCATTTGGGATATAAACATAACAGCGAGTCGAGGCTTAACAGCCACTGCCTACACCTTCGGGTAGAAATAGGCGTGAATATATGTTATGATTTAAAGATCTCTAAAAACACCAACAGCAACAAATGAAATATGTAAAGAGCATAACCTAGAAAATAAATCAAAAATAGATTAAGCACTTCCATAATTGTTTCTAGTGCATAGCTTTTAATCGCGAGTTCTAATAAATGTTTAACAAAATATCTAACAAATATTTATTCACAACAATACTAATATTACACCGTATTAGTATTACACCTCGACTCGGCAAATTTTAATGTTCCAAAATAATGAGCAAAACCTGCTGTCATACATTGGTCACAATTTTGTCACTCACCAACATTTAACACATTTACCTTCTGAAAAGAATACCGCAACGTTATCAGTGTAACTTAGGATACAAACTCGACACTTCTCGACTCAGAATGCGAGTTCTCGAGTTTCATACCATCGACACTTGTTTTATTTATCCTGCGACATATCCAATCTATTTTCATACTCACCGTCAGATATGGTTCGTAAATCTTAACTTTTGTCGAGTATAAAGTTGTTTAGTGTTGGGTGGAGTACGCTACATCAATCTCTAGGCATTGGCAGTAGGTACATACGTAGGTGCAGTATTTGGAAAAACGGTACTTATTTGCAAAAACACATCGAGTTGATTTATATGTCTGGTTTAAAAAGTATTTTCAATGATATAGTTCTTACGCCTCGATAGTTTTTTATATTCCCCTATGCACTTTCGTTTTTCATGTTTTATAGTGAAAAATGGTTTCAAAGCATACCTAATACATGGATCCAAGTTAAAGTTACGGTTTTTAACATTCATTATAAAGCAAATACTAAAATAATATATCATTATTACATACATAGTATAAAACAAAGTCGCTGCGTCTTATAAATACATCATAACATATTTTTTAATACCATGATCATGGTAGTTTAACAGAAAAAATCGCTTCTCTTGTAGTTTTAATAAACCGAGAGTTTTAATTCAAGTTTATAAAGTAATTAATTTTATAAAACAATGCTTAAGTTCAATTCACATGCACAAAAAAATGGAGTACAATAATTATTATTAAATCAATATTATATTATTATTCCTTTTAAAGATAGTTTACAATTAATTGAGTGTTACTGGTTTTAGTTTGCTTCTATTTCCATAATAGGTACATTCTAAATGACTGACTTGATGAGAAATGGTTAGGCGAACTGTACACTCCGTGTTTTTCTTCATTCTCGCACACATACGTTTAAATATATATGTGTAATACATTATGTAAAACCGATAAATTCTAAACGATTGATTTATTAATGCGATATATTTTACATTTAATTTTCTATATGCAAACAATTGTAAACAATTGTAAACAATTGTAAACATGCGGGTCTTTATTGACAGCTAATATCTGTTTAAATAACTATTGGATAGTTAAATGTGTTTGTAAATCATTGTTTATAGTATGTTTGGTTTTTCAATGTTGAAATTTATTATGCGTACAATTCACGGTTGTGCACGCTTGTATTTGAGTTTGGGTGATTCAAGATCAGTTCTACGTTTTAGCTGTCACGTTATTGTACCTTATTTGACGAAAGATTTCATGACTCAAGCACTCTAAAAAGATTATTCTAGACTCATCTCATCTCCCTGCTCTTCTCCCATCACTTGGGAGAAGAGCAGGAAGATTGGCGCAACAGGTTTTTCTTTTCCACGCTTCCCTATCATTCGCTTCTTCCACAGCAACACCCTTCCTTGTTATATCATCTTTCACACAATTCATCCATGTTTTCTCATCTTGTTTCCTTCCACATTCAGGTTCATCATTCTTTTCATGACTCACTTTTCATCCCTCCTCATTACATGTCCATACCACGGAAGGCGATTTCCTCTTATCTTCTCAGTTATAGGCGCATATTTCAGACTACCGCAAAAGATTATTCCAGACTAGCTTATATTATTCAAGTGACTGTATTACGTGTGATAAATATCGATGACTAACAACATCGTGCCGGGTGTATGACTACAAGATCCGTCACCAATTCCATTTGGGTCGTAAAAATTCATCGACGCCCAAAAGCTGCCTACAGCGTCGGGTAAAAAGAGGTGAAGTTACATAAAAAAACTACTTTAGCGATCTTTTATCTGTGCGAATTTTGAGACAGCTTAATTATGCGTATCCAAATTGGATTTTAAGACTGAGTTCAAAAGTACTATACTATCCTAGCCGTACCATATTAGATCTATGTTAGTTTGATTCTCATTTTAGTCGTACCATATAAACTGATCATGTGAATACCTATTATAGTACTATAGTATAGTTACTATACCATAGTTTGGCACTGTTCCAAGTATCAGTATAGGATGCAGGTACTTGTTACATGTACCTACTTATGTTTTAAGAAGTATTTAATACTATTACATACATTGTTTTAGTATCGGGTATTTTGATATTGATATTTTTAAAGTGTTTATTATTTATAATCAGACTTATATTTCCAGAATTCAAATATTAGAAGCATGTTAATCGGAGTTCGTTAACAATTTGAGTATTAATACATAATACATACATACATAACTTCACGCCAAATCCCTTGCGGGGTAGGCAGAGAGAACAGAGCGCCATAGGGCACGATTCTTACACACCTCACTCGCTTCGTTGACTTTCATAACTCTTTTCATGCACGCGCGTCGGTTTTTGAGGCTCTTAACATCACCTTCCTCCAGAACACGTTCTATTTGGTCTTGGAATGTGTGTCTTGGCCGTCCTCGACTCCTACATCCGTCCGCTTTTGCATTGTATATCTGCTTAGTCAGTCTTGCGTCAGCCATTCTTTCTACATGTCCGAACCATCGGAGCATGCCCTTTCTTACTTTTACACCGACACTCTCTTTCAAACCAACTTCCTTCCTTACAACCTTGTTTTCTACGCGGTCAGCGAGAGTCACTCCGCAGATTTTGCGTAGAGCCCTCATTTCTACCGCGTTTATTCTACTTTCATGCACACTCTGCCATACCCAGCTCTCGCTTCCATAAGTTAGTGTTGGGATCAGGACTGCATTGTGGATTGCTAACTGGGCCTTTCTGCTAATATTTTTTGCGCCCAGGAATCTGCCCAACACTCCGTTTACGCTATTTCCTATCGCCACTCGTCTTTCTACATCCGCGTTGTACCTTCCATCTCTGCTAAAAGCGCATCCAAGATATACAATTTCATTCACCTGTTCCAGCACTACATCATCAACCATTATCCTTGCATCTGTTCTGGATTCCTCCCTTTCAAATACCATTACTTTCGTTTTCGTCGCATTCAACTGCAAGTCTTTAATCATGCAATCATCTTTCATAGTAGTGACTAGTGTTTGCAGGTCCGACGGCGATTCGGCTAGAAGCACGGCGTCATCTGCGTAAAGCAGGCAGCTCACAACTAGGTCACCCATTCGCATCCCTACATCTATCGATCTCATTCTCTGGAGACAACTGTCCAGGTACAGGATGAACAGTCGAGCGGACAGCACGCAACCCTGTCTGACGCCGATATTGACGTCAAACCAGGGGGACAAGCCGCCGTCAACACGCACACACGCTGTGCAGCCCTCATAAGTGGACTGCACAGCGCGCAGCAGTGCTCCGCTCACCCCGTAGCCCGGGAGTATATCCCACAGATCCTTTCGTAACACTCTTGCAAATGCTTTTTCCAGATCAACAAAACCGCAGAAAACCTTCCGGTTAACAGCCAGTTGTTTCTCCACGATGTTGCGGAGAGAAAAAATCTGATCCATGCACCCTCGTCCGCTTCTGAAACCACCCTGAGCCTCCCACAACATTAATTGAGTATTAATAGTTATTCTAATTTAAGATTAGAGACATTAATATATGGATGTATTTGATTAATTGATGATTTTATTTAATTATCATTTATAAGTGTTGTAAGATGAAAGTTTACTTACTGTTTTTGAACCAAACAAACAATAAATCAAACAAACGAAAATTGTCTAGTCAACACTATATAGGACCCATTAAAAGCAAGTATTATATAAATATATCTAGTTAGGTACTATTTGTATGAATATATAATAAAAGTGCACCAAACATTACCTGTTGCCTGGGACTTCTTCTCCAGTAGAAAGTAGTCTATATGCTAATTCCTTGCGACGAATTACGTGAAAACATATCGTGACACACGACCTGCCACCACAGCCTTCGCAGCGAGTGTTGGAGTGGGTAAAAGATCCATGTTTTCCTTTTCTTTAATGTTTATTATAAGCATCGTAAGTAGTATAGCTTCATTTTATATCCCAGCTGATAATGTATTTATTAAATACTAGCTGACCTGGCGAACATTGTTTAGCATCGGAAACAATGAATAAAATATTTTATCTAGAAGTAAAGTAGCCTAAGTTACTCCTAACTACTCCAACTACCTACCATTACAAGTCCCGTCCAGCGTGCCAGCCATTTCAGAGATTTACAAAAATTTGTAAATATACTTCCTGGTCATACTTCCCGAGCCGCGACCCCAGGCGCACCCGCGGGGTGTGCGCCCTCGCGGCCCGTCGGCGGCGGCGATCACTGAGCTCGCCGCCGCCGCCTTCG
Source organism: Euproctis similis (assembly GCA_905147225.2). NCBI lineage: Eukaryota > Metazoa > Arthropoda > Insecta > Lepidoptera > Erebidae > Euproctis > Euproctis similis. Next base: position 15,055,172 of record LR990105.1, read on the forward strand.
AGCGGGATCGGATCTCTCCCGATCCCGCTCGGCGGCCTCCTTCTGGAGCATTACTGCTTCGCAGAAGGAGACCACAGCCCTCCACTCTTCCTCACCCGCCAGCATTGCCGCGATCAACGCCGGCGGGGACAAGTCTCGCCCGATCCCGTCGACCTGGACTCGGCGCTCGGCCGCCCAAGGCGGGCAGACCTCCATCGTGTGCTAGGCCAAGTCAAGGTCGGATGCGCAATGGTGGCATCTCGCCGTCTCTTCACGTTTTATTCGACTCAGATACTCACCGAAGCACCCGTGCCCGGTAAGTATCTGAGTCAACCTGTAGGTGACAGTGCCCCATTTACGGAGCACTCAGGCCTCGAGGTGGAGCAGGACGGCACCGACGGCGCGCTAACGCACACAGCCCTGGAGCGGGAGGCCCCCGCGAGGTCTCGCGACCAAACGGGGGCCTCGTACAAGGCCACGGACCGCACGACGCCGCCGTAGAGGCTCCCGAACTCCCTCTCCCGGTCCCCCGAGGTTGGGCAGGAAGCTTTGAACCTGGCACATTCATAATTTCATTCAATAGTCTTTGTTTGAATTTCAAACACAGAATTGAAAGAAAAAAAGACCATTTGGAGCCTGTTTGTTGATATATGAATGCTGGCCGTATTAAGAAACTTAAGGTCGCTCAGCGTGCTATGGAGAGGGCTATGCTCGGTATATCTCTACGGGATAAGATCCCTAATACGGAGATCCGTAGACGTACGAGGATAACTGACATAGCCCGTAAATTTAGCACGCTGAAGTGGAGGTGGGCAGGCCACATCACTCGTAGAACTAACGACCGCTGGGGAAAAAAGTTCTTGAGTGGCGACCACGGATTGGTATGCGTAGCGTAGGCCGTCCCCCCACTAGATGGACTGACGACCTTACAAAATCAGCTGGAAGGAATGGAAGAAAGAAGGTCTACCGACGTAAGGAAGAGCGTTTCGCATAATGCTACTTTGAAGAGAGGGTTGCTTATGGCGGTGGCTCATTGGCTGTCTGGCGCGATATATCCGCGAGCGGCGTAACTCAACTGGAGGTTGTTACGGGACCACGGCTGCAAACATTAAATGCTGAAAGATACATTCGTGAGTGCTTAGAACCTCACGTGATGCCGTACCAGGACTATGCGGGCCCAAATTTCGTTTTTATGCACGATAATGCAAGAGTCCATACGGCCGGCATCGTCAGGGAATATCTTCGGGATGTGAACATCACAGTTATGGACTGGCCAGCCAGAAGCCCAGACATGAACCCCATTGAGTACATGTGGGACGAGCTAAAAAGACGTATATAAATGTATCCAGAAGTGTGTAATATTTGGGTGTGTAGTAGATAGCACTTTTTTCCATGTAGAGGCCATTCATTTATATTTATTTGTATAGGTGTGAAAACAAAATTTATAATCTGAGTTGAGACCGCTCCAGAATCAAGAAGTCGTGGGATCGAATTTGGGCCCGCACCAATGACTTATTTGAGTTATTTTCGGTATATAAAAAACTTTCGAATAAAAAAGAAGCGAAAACTTAAAAAAAAAATTGGCTCAAATAACTCACGAATAAAAAATCACTTTTGCTTGTATTATCTCGTTTAATAGATACTTAGGATATTAATTATGTCCATAAAACGTACAGACAAAACAGTCATTGAAGGCGTCAGACATTAATACCAGGCAGGAAATGTACCGGTTGACGCCAGCCCATGGTGCATGCATCAAACGGAAGAATGATGGAACGTGCAAGGTATGTTAAGCTCATCATTTTTGACACGTGCTGGGACCGGTTCGTGTCTACAACGTAATAATGATTCTAAAATGTTTAATCGAAAGGTATTTATTATGTGTGTATTTTGAGATTCACTTACACACACAAACATACACTTAACTTCACGCCAAATCCCTTATGGGGTAGGCAGAGAGAACAGAGCACCATAGGACACGATTCTTACACGCCTCACTCGCTTCTTTGACTTCATACACGCGCGTTTTTTAACGCTTGACGTCACCTTCCTCCAGAACTCGTTGTGTCTGGTCATGAAAGGTGTGTCGACTCTTACATCTATCCGTATTGTTTATCTGCTTAGTCAGCGTTGCGTCGTCAATTCTTTCAACATGTCCGAACCATCGGAGCATGCCCTTTCTTACTTTTAAACTGACACTCTCTTTCAATCCAACTTCCTTCCTTACAACCTTTTTTTCGACGCGGTCAGTGAGATTTTGCGCATTATGCGAGATAAAATTTGATTTGTTGAGGTCTAAGGTGGTTTTTTAATGAATGTACCTACATATTAATGTCTTTTAATGATATAATGATGATATAATAATTCACTCAATGTGAGTAGGCAAAGGTCTTTGACCATACAGCCATTTCTTATGTTATTTTTTTCCTTATCTTATCTTGTAAAGCTGAGCTCACTAGACTCTAAAAAAAATGAACGATTTCCGAAGTACGCGTGGCTTATCTTTCAGACGCCATGATTTTTCTTAATGTCTTTTAAGCTCTGTGACTATTTGTATGTATAGGGTACTGTTGGTTGTAATTTCTACATATAGTATAGTTAATTTATTGTTATAAATTTTATATTACTTTGTACGTACTGCATATTAATGTATAATTTAAATTTAATAATATGTGTTAGACATTTAATGTATTTATTAACGACCTTAAACGTGACCTATCCAAAGAAGTAGATAGCGGCAGACGCTCCAGTACTCCCCATATTTTTAAGTCCCCAATAGAATAGGTGGCAAAACTTATTGCCATATATATTTAAAAATTTATTTAAAAACTAACCACTACCTGTCCTGCAAAAAAAATGTATTAATGTAAGTTTATCTTTTACATGAAATGCGATTTTTCCTCCTCTCTCAATTGCCTAAAATAAAAGAAGTATGAGAGAAAACAACGTATGAGATGTTTTTCAAAAATGAATAATATCTTTTGAAAATTTAAATTAATAATATAACAATACCTCGAGAAGAAATATTAAATTAAGTGTGTGACGAAGGATCCGTGGCCTCTGCCCGCACTCGGATGTCACACAGGCACCGATCCCAAACGTATCCGTCACGGGTCATTCACAATGAAAATCTGTATTGTTTTGTTTTATTTTACTTTTAAGGAAGTCCTTAGTCGATAAACTCTACTACAGTTTTACACGCGAAAGTGTAAGCAGCGGTAATTATGCCTTGACTATCCAATTGTCTATCTCCCAAATGGAATAATACAAGGAACGCCGACTTGAGAACCTCCATCAAATGAATTATAGTTGAAATTAAACTGTTATAAGGGTATTTAAGAGCTCAGTGCATGTGTGATAAATAATAAAGCCAATAGATTTTTTTTTTTTTTTTTTTTATGTTTTACTGGGCAGCGCTTGACCTCGTTTCACCTGATGGTAAGTGACGACGAGGCCGATGATGGTGAAGCGCACTGTCCAGTTAGTAGCCTATTCACTCTCCTTTTGAAGAGACCTATGTCGTAGTTAACGGGGAACACCGAAGCAGGTAGTTTGTTCCATTCACCAGCCGTGCGGATGATGAAAGAAGACCCAAAGCGCTTAGTTCTTACAGGTGGGATTTCAACAACGTACGGGTGTAGACGGTAAGTACGTCGGGTGGTTCGCCGATAGAATGGGGATGGAGGTATCAAGTTGTGTAACTCTTGCGCACACTCACCAGAATGTAGCCTATAGAACACCGAGAGGCTGGCCACCTTCCGCCTGTGCTCGAGGCTTTGCAGATCATTGTCGACCATCACAGGATCGCCAATTAATCTTTTAGCCCGCCTCTCCATCGAATCCAGCAACGATAGGTGACATTTGGCAGCACCAGCCCAAATGTGACTACAGTATTCCACGCAAGACCGGACTTGAGCTTTGTACAGTGTTAGAAGCTGTCCTGGCGTGAAATGCTGCTTCACCTTCGCAAGAATTCCAAGCTTCCTTGCTGCTATCCCTGCTTTGGACTCGATGAACCGCCCGAAGTTAAGGTTCTGAGATATTTCAACACCCAATAACTGTAGGCGGTCGGAGTATTCCAATGCCACACCCTGGAAAGTAGGAGCCAAGGTGAAAGGGCTCCTTTTGGCAGTGATAAGACACGTTTGAGTTTTGGAAGCATTGAAGCTCACAAGATTGGCATCGCCCCAATCGGAGACTGCCTTGAGTGTGAGATTCATTCGCTCTACCAAGGCCTCGCGCTCAATCCGTACCTGCTCCTGACTGGCCCGAGCTCCCAATTCGTACATATCAACGATGGTGGTATCGTCCGCATATCCATAAATACCGGACTTAAGCAGGTCGTTGATATGTATTAAAAAGAGAGTTGCAGATAGTACTGACCCCTGAGGAACACCAGCGTTGGTCGACAAAGGCTCTGATGTACAGCCGTCGACTACAACACGGAGTGATCGTTCACTAAGGAAGTCCCTTATCCATGTAATCAGGCCAGAGGATATCCCGAATGCTGCAAGCTTGCCAATAAGGCTGTCATGCCAAACACGGTCAAAGGCCTTGGAGATGTCTAGAGAGACAGTAAGGGCCTCCCCGTTTCTCTCCAAGGTTTGAGAGCATGTGTGAATGGCATACACTAGGAAATCTCCAGTTGATCGATTTCGGCGGAATCCGTATTGTCGGTCACTGAGAAGGTCGTTATGCTCTAGGTATGCCATTAGGTGCTGGTTCAATATACGCTCCATAATCTTGCAGAGTATAGAGGTAATTGAGATGGGACGATAATTGGCTGGGTCAGCTCGATTACCCTTTTTGGGCACGGGTTGTACATTGGCAAGCTTCCAGGATTTCGGAACAGTTCCGGTCTTAAGTGAGAGGCGAAACAAACGTGTCAAAACAGGAGACAACTCAGGAGCACAGGTTTTCAGTACTACGGCTGGTATACCGTCAGGTCCGCTGGCCTTGTTCACATCTAGACTCCTTAGAGCTCTCAGTACCTCCTTATTTTTGACGGTGAACTCAGGTAGTGAAAAACCGTAGTGAGGTAATGGTTGTGGAATAGCAGAGCCAACATCCAGACGGGAATTGCTCGCGAAGAGAGATGCAAAAAGATCTGCTTTCTCCCTTGCTGCATGGGCCAATGTTCCGTCGGGTTTAACCAGCGGAGGTGTTGATGCCTGACAGAAGTTTGCCTCAACCGCTTTGGCAAGTGACCAGAAAGCTCTGCTGCCAGATGGAGCGGCAGAGAGCTTTGCGCCAATGTGTTGAATGCGATCAAGACGAGCCTTCTTTAGCGCCTTTTTTTGGGACTTGGCAGCACGGTTAAAGGCCCTCTTCTTAGAGCTAATATCCGAGGCTTTTCGATGTCGAGCTTCCACCCAGGCCAGGTACGCTGACTGTTTCTCTTGCTCAGCAAGAGTACACTCATTATTGTACCATGGACGAGCTTTGCCTCCAATTGGTACGTCAGTAAATGGGATGAAATATTCCATTGCCTGACGGACCACTTGGGTTAGTGCATCAGCGCATTGCGTCGGATCTTGAGAAGAGAAGCAAACCTGCCGCCATGGATATGCAGCAAAAAAATGCCGCATTTCATCCCATTCTGCCGACTTGTACCGCCATAGTCTCCTCGTTCCGTAGAGGTCGTGCTCTGGTGGAGAATAGGACGATAAAGACTTCACTAGACAATGGTCAGAGGTTCCTAATGGAGATGTGACTGTCACCATGTATCTGTCTGGGTCTGTTGTCAGCAGAAGGTCCAGGCAATTAGCGGAATGGCTTTCAACATCTGGCACCCTAGTGGCTTCATTGACTAGTTGGGAGAGGTTTAATGTGATGGCAAAATTCCATGCTTCTCTCCCCGCAAAGTCAGTTTTTTGGTACGGGAACAGCCACTCCTGATGAAGGGCGTTGAAATCCCCCAAAAAAACCAGCTCCGCAGAGGGATGCCTTTGTTGGGCCATATCAGCAGTCTCACTGAGATGTTGAAATAGCCGAGCTGTCTCCTGATCACCCCGGTGCGATCTGTAAACACAGCAATATAGAATTTTTTTTATACCAGTGTCTACCTCCATCCATAAGGTAGAGAATGTAGGGTCTTCAAAATGACGGAGACGCTGACAGCAGATATCATTGCGTACATACACACAGACTCCTGCTCGCTGTTGAAAATTGTGTTCAAGTAAGAATCCGGGGTAGTTGAGGTACGCTGTATCCGCAGGGTTTCGAATCTGCGTCTCCGTCAAGAAGAGGAGGTGCGGCTTATCAGTCTCCAGGTGGTGATGGACTGCTTCGAGATTTGAGTGCAGACCTCTGATGTTTGCAAGGTGCACTTTTAATGAGAGGGAGTGCTGCCGCTGTCCTAACTTTCTCTTCTTATTTTTCGTCATGTTATGTTGTTTAGGGGTGAATAGGAAGGAAAATGGCAGTTAATAGCGACGCTATACTACTAACCCAACAACGCGAACAGGTAAACAGTATCTTTGGGATCTAGCATGGACACTGCGGGGACGCCCGAGCCCCCCTGAAAATCGCCACCTGGCCCTCTCTTCCGGTCGCCAACCGGCATGGTGGAGCCATTCCAGGATTTTTCGCGAGATGGCGGGGCAGCCGTTCGTGCGTGGCTTTCACACTACTTGGGCCCCCTACTGTCTGCGGTCGGCCAGCAGCAAACCGTGCCTCGGATCCCGCTAGTATCCAGTACTAGACACCAGATACGTTAGGACTGTCACGCTTCGATCAGTACCCGAGTACAGCGTCACGATTAGACCCATCCTCCTTGTAACTGGGCTTCACCTAGCATCATACCGGAACACGACATAGGTCGCTTGGCGGTATGGCTTTGCCAGGTGGGTGGTAATTTGCCCGCGGCCTTAGCCTACCACCAGATGCAATAGGTAGTCAGCATCGGATTAAAGATCAAACCCTTAGTCGCCTTTTACGACACCCACGGGTGGAGATGGGGTGGCAGTATTCTATTAAAGCCGGGGCCACACAGCCAAATCATATCCAGATCCACCACATAGCCAGATCATATTATATCATATTATTCATAGTATTAAAATAAAAAAAGATACGTGCCGGGTTTTAATGTGGGTTTTCTTTATTGCTTTATCCCTGGGCACCTCGTCCAGGTTCCGGCTCCTCCGATGTTCTTCTCAGCGCTCGATGATAATTTATTTAACAATTACTATATTTAAATCGATTTAATAATTATATTTGTTACTATAATTCTGGTATTTTAAAATGATGTTCTCTTATTCAGATCACAATTAACAATTCATATTTTATTTTATTTTTATCAGAAAATTCTATTAATCAAAAATATCTTTTTAAAAATTCAAAAATGCAAATTTCGAAACACGTAAAAGAGTTTATATTTAAAAATATCAAAGAGTTCACAGTACCTATTGCCATACTCCGGGCATAATGCTGTCAGTCATTGATATCTATCAGACATAACTTCCGAAAATAATTAAACTGGTTCTAAAAAGTTATTGTTATCAGCCAGATGAAAGAATATTCCGCGACTTCTTCATTCAAGATCAGGATGCTTGACCACCGAGACTTTCTTTAACTTTGATTTTAAAAAGTACTAGTTAATGTTTAGCTTACAAATCTGTTGTCTGAAAATTCATATGAAATAAAATTAATTTCGAACGTCGTCCGAACAAAAGATAGATAATCTTTTATCGATAATTACATCACTATAACAGTATCCTGTATCACATCACTAAAGAAATGATAAGTTCTCTGTCATCAACCAGTTGATTTAATATGATTAACTGTCATTTCTAGCCGACGACGACTTCGGGTCAGCTGGTCAACTTTTAAAATGTTTAATTTATGGCGTTTAAACTTTGAAAGTTTAAAATTGAACGACTTATTATATTACTTACAATTATGTACCTTTAGTATCGTACAAAGAACTATGGATAATTAAGATTTATGACACTAGATACGTGGAGATAAGTTAATATTGGGTAGGTAATTGATATGCCTGGATGGTTTAGTTTGCAAGAAATCGTGTAGCAACATACATAACATAACTGCACGCCTTTTTTACCCGAAGGTGTAGGCAGTGTCTGTTAAGCCTCGTCTCGCCGTTATGTTTACGTCCCAAATGGAATAGGTGGCGAACCTATTGCCATACCGGGCACAAAGTTTTAGTCATCGATATTTATCACACATAACTTTCGAAATCAATTTCGAAAAGACATTGGTGTGTGCCAGGATTCGAACCCACGACTTCTGGAATCAGAAGCCTTGTGCTTGATCACTGGATTACGGAGTCTTTGTTAAATCGTGGAGTAGAGTAGGAATATTCTCATTCTGAGTTAAAGTATTATTTTAACACCTACTAAATAATATAATTGTCTATTAATTGGATAATGCCCTAAAACTTTTAGCGCAGAGTTTCAAAAGGTGTTTTTAATATAGTTCAATGTGTTTATACGTTATCACAGTCAACAAAAAAAGACATTAAAAACGTACTGGACAAAACAATACAATACATCACGGAGGGAGTGAAAGTAAGCCACACAAAATATATGACGTCATATCGACATATTTATGGCCACTGTCAGCCAGGTAATGGGATGAAAACACCACACAAGACTCCACTTATTGCAATTGGGATTAACTTGGGAATGTGAAAAAGTGCGTAACACAATTTACGAACCCTATTTTTGTTTGGGAACACCAATCAAAAGAGTCATGAATAAGTAAAAGAAATGACTCTCATCAATAATGTAATGTTAATAAATTTATTGTTATTTATTTATTTTTTTGTCCACACACAAATTTACAAACATATACACATACTGTATTTTCAATTAAGATCTCTTGAGTAAACTGTATTTAAGTCCTATATCCCATCTAATTTAATATTCCGTCAGAATGATTTGGATATAATTTGACATGAAAACAATTTTAGTCCCAAGGAAAGATATTGGAAAGTTTAGACAGCAATAATCCCTCCCGTTAGCGTGGGGAACGAGTGATAAAAATTTGTTTGGTGACTCAATATTTGCCTGATTAATACTATCCTTTAGCGTGAACTTGGTCAAAATTTATTAATTAGAACTGTATTTAAAAGGTAATATGAATTATAATGTAAAATATTGTTTAATATTTGGTCGTAGGTGCAGCAAAACTAATAATTACTTTAATTCATAATTTTTCTAGGCCTTCGCCCATAAGGTCTCTTATGTCACAATATAGCCCAATATATTGACCCAACATGACCTTCACTATATTATGATGATTATTCAAATAATCGTACCTATAATCCCGTTCAATAGAAATAACTATATATCAAGCTTGAAAATGTACTGAATTCTACAGACAAACTTAAAAATATACAATCACACACAAGTTCACCGCATTATCTAAACACATTCGTATTCTAAACACAATCTATAAGTTCTTCATTACTTATCTTCAAACGCATTGATACGCAACATTTATTACGCTACCAAACACCAATATATTTTAGTTTCGCTAAAATTTACTATAGATCTTATGGCACTTGTTATACGTACTATATTTGTGAAGGAAATAGTTTGGTTAGTTGTATTATAAAGTTGTTTGCGAATGTCTAGAGCTGTTCTGTCACGTCAAAACAAGGAGCCGGGGAACAATGTATTGCAGTAGGCAATCTTAGTGCCCTTTCCACAATATCTTTAGTATGACGCCCCTCTATATATGAATAATGTGTCATAGGATCGTGTCCTTTTATCAACGCCGAGGGAAACTGCAGAGATTTTCTAGAAATATGATTAGGGGTGGAAAAATGTTCAGTTTTACTTTGTTGCGCTTTCTTACTGATAAGATTGTCGATTTGATTTCCGTAATGGTTAATATATACAAATATTTATAAATTCTCTGCCTATCTCTTGTTAAAGGTGATTTTCGACAAAATTGGTGCAAAATTATTGCAAGTGCAAGTTTGACTTTAATATTGATTATAGTTTTAAGGTTCCTACTTTGTCAATCCCTGAATAGCTTTTCCTTAGGATACTTATATAAAAGTTACCATAATATCTGTATAGATATTCGCAATACGAATGAATTCCTTTATATTTGAACCAGTTCTTATACATTTTTGAGGTCAAATATTCGGAAAAATATCACCCAATTATTGAATATTAATTACAAAGTCTGTTTTTTATATTAAAATAAGCTCTTCTTGTAAACACATACGAGCAGATACCTGATGTAAGACAGAGAAACATTAGGTATTTTGATTAAAACAACTTTTAGGATTATATCGCGTTTACTTATCACTTACTTATATTTATTTCCCGACGTTTCGAACTCTTTACAGAGATCATTTTCACGAGTGACGAACAAAAAGATGGTAGTTGTTCAAAAGCTACTTTCATTGAAAGTAGACTAAGCTACTTTAGTGATGAGTAAACGCGATATAATCCTAAAAGTTGTTTTAATCAATGAGTGAGATTCGCGAAAATCTTAGAAACAAATTAGGTACTTTATTTTAGAAATTAGTTTCAACTCACATAAAGTCACGGACACGGACATTATATAATAAATCTGATATGTTACCCCTTCAATTACGAGTGGAATTATTGGAGGGTCAACTTCAGAGATATATAGGTACAGATTTATAGCTTAACAGGGAGGGAGAAGAAGAGAGAAGGATAAGCTAGACAATTTTTATTACTCAAGCCCTGAACATATATATATTTATACGCAAATTCATAAAATGGTGCCTAATAAGTAAATTCCCAATATTCCAGCAATAAAGAATGCTGTGCCTACACTGTCTTAATATGCTTAGATTTAGTCATATCGATCCTTACAATATATTGCTGAATTAAATGTTTTGTTATATGAATATGTAGCGAGTATTTCTTCTTCTATATATCAGTGACTTTTCAAAAATCTGGGTTCCAACGTGGCAGTTTTCGAAAAGAATCCACGAGCAAAGCTATCAGTTTTATTATAAACCTAACTAGTAATTAATATTTTAGACCTCACATAAACAGCACATAAACAAAATTAAGCAAATACTCCGCTACGAACATTCTCTGATTTAGCTACCAAACAACAGTATTCTTCCTTTAATAACTTTTATTTTTAGCTGCCTAATAAAATGCTCCTGTCGTTGGCAATAAAAGGGACAATCAAGTAATAGCAAAGTCAAATAGCGGCCATAACACGAACGGACTTAATTACAATAAACAATTCTGTGAAAAAAAAAGAAAGAAAAAAATATTACTAAATAACGCTTTATGTAGCCTGTATTTCGAAATAAAAACCCAGCACCGAATTCTCTTTTATTAGCTTTCGAGTCGTGATAATATACGAAATCAACGCTCTTAAGTTACTAACATAGAATACTCTAAATGTTTTCTTGTGAATTTCAATTACTCTGTGTCGTACGATGACCTTAACTACTCTGTGAATACACGCCTTTTTCTGCCCGAAGATGGAGGCAGCGGGTGTAAAACGACCCACCGTATTTTCTGACCCAAACGGAATACGTTGCGGTAAAATGTTGTCAGTCATCGATAGTCAAAAGTGAAATCGAAGACATTCAGAACCCGAATTCTCTTCTTGATTCAGAAGCGTGGTTTTTAACTTCTATAACACCGAGGCGACTTCGAAAGAGTTGTTTCTTTGTTATATGAACATAGATTAATGCATAACTTCACGCTTTTTTCTCCTCGAAGGTGTAGGCGGTGGCTGTTAAGCCTCGACTCGCCGTTATGTTTGCGATACAAATGAAATAAGTGGTGAACCTATTGCCATACCGGGCACAAAGTTTTTAGTCATCGACATATACCACACGTAACTTTCGAAATTAATTTCGAAAAACCATTGGTGTGAACCAGGATTCGAAGCCTTGATCACTTGATTCAGAAGCAGGGTACTCAATTTACATAATTATTATGAAACTTTAAACACCTTCTATTTCAAATTGTACAGTGTTCAAATTTACTGATTCGTTTCAAATTTGTCTAGTTTTGTAATATATTTTATGTATTCTTGCAACAAAAACTAGGTTACTTGAAAAGAAGTTACAAGAAAATACAACAATAATACACTTATTTCTTGAAACAAATACAACAAATGTATAAAACCAAATACAAAACCTTATAGATACCTATATAATAATAATAATATTTTATGAGATAAAATAATATCAAAATAAATATGAAGAGTATTATGAAGTATTTAAATGAGCATTCACCCTACGGCATAAAAAAATGAGAGTACAAATACTTGTATTATTTTGGGGGTTGATTCTTGGGGGTAGAGAAAGCCAATGTTTTGCCTGGATACGCTTTCGTAGAAAAAAAAATGCATGGGCTATATGCAATATTTTAATATTAACCGTGTTATAAGGGTGCAGTGCATTCTCGGGTCCACTTATAAAATATGTAAAGATTAGTGTAGATACACGCGTGTCATAAGGCCGTTTTCCAAATTAAAAAGAGTTGGCTTCGAAACCTGGTTTACACGAATGACTTCAATCGTTATTTTCGGTAAATTTTGTGGTATTTATTTTAGATCAATAATTAAAACGATAAAATTATGAAATAGATACATATAAAATTAACTAATTATACATAGCAACGCAACTGCGTTCCTGCTTCCGATCATGATATAGCCAACCGGCAGCATGAATGAATCGGATTGACCGATGAAACGAAACCACGCGCAACATCGGAATTAAGTGGCTCATGCGCCGTTGTCATGTCCATGAGCGTCGCTAGATGCTTACCGTCAGGTGACAAGCGTGCTCGTTTGGCATCCGATCCCTTAAAAAATAATACTTTCTAACGTCTATCCTACAGCTATCAATCAACGTCCTCAATATAAAAAGTGTGCATTGAATGGAAGCAAAAACCTCAAATAATATAATACTGACAAACTAACTCACTAATAGGTGGTAGAGCTACGCAGTTCGCTGCATGAATTGGCCGGCTTGACCGGTAAAATATCACGACTTCTCAGAATATCGACGTAAAATCGCTCATGCCCCGTTTCCCCCGGGGAGAGAAGAGAGGTATTTGGAGGCCCAACCCCGTTATTTCCATCCCACTTCCAATCCCTTCCATATCCCATTGTGAGGGCCGGAAACGCCACTCTAACACTATATGTGTTCAGGTGTCTATCTATGGGCGGTGCTTGTTACTCACCATCAGGTGACACGCCTGCTCGTTTGCTTCCCGATATAATAAAAAAAACTAATATTACAGTATAGTAAGTGCATAATAATATATTTATACTCAAAAATATTTCCAAACTTATATACATACCTAGCGTATCTTCATTATGACCCATGGTACGTCAATATTTGTTACTCCATAAAAAAGCTCCAATGCACCGCGACTGCACGCTGCGAGGGCAACATCGGTTTGCACTCCTCGATATTAACCTAATATCACGTTTACCCTCAGCTTTATTAAAAAAACCAGGGCCATTTGTACGTATTTATAGTTTCCCAACATAACAGTCCCTGTCAACGTTACCACCTCCCTAAAGATTAATTTTGTTAAAACATTTTGACTATCAATACATCCCATTCTGTTGGCCTCTTGGATACTTTAGGAATTCCAACACTCATGTTCTTTTATTAGGTGCGGAGAGAGGCATGTTCCAAAATTGAAATGAGGTATGGATATTGCTATTTTTTTAAAATGAAAATGTTGTAAGAAAGGAGGGCAGTTTTTATGTGCGTGAGGGTAGAAAAATGTAGTGAGTGCCTATTAATCAACAAAGTTTTGCAGTTGTAAATTCAAAAGCTGCCGGTTTTTTTCATCATCATTAACATTACATAGTATAAAACAAAGTCGCTTTCCTGTGTCTGTCACCTTATATACTTAGATCTTTGTAACAAAACAACGGATTTTAATAGATAGAGTGCGTCAACCTTGTGGTTTATTTGTATAATTTATGTATAATTCCTACATTAGAAAAAGTTTAGCACTTTATTTGGAACTTTTAATACGGAACAAAGTTCAACTAGTGTAGAATAAAAAAAACAGAACAAGTTAATTATATCCTTGGGGAGTTTCTCAGGAAATGTGGAATAGACATGTCTGCCCTTATATTATTTTCATAAATTTGGATTTCAATGGATATTATTAAATAATATTCGCAGCGTACGATTGAATAAGTGTTCCTAAATTGATGCAAATGTGGAAAATGGTGAAAATGTTGTGTGATGTGGTATTGATTATTGTCGTTAAAACTCTCTTTTATGTAGGGTTAGAATAGTTTACATCCTTAACTGTAGATATAGTTATCTCGAGACTAGGAATACTGAAGAAAAGGAAAGCATTCGGTTGAAGAAGGCTATTATACCGAAATCAAATCCCAATACAACAAAAAGGCAGTACGACTGATAAGCTTTAGCCTCCTCGACATCGACAAATTAAAAAACCTTGCTTATACCTACGCCTAAGGGTGACATACTGGCTGAAAAAAAAATTGCTACGGAAAAAAAACATTTATCGCACGTGCTATGATATTTGTGTATAAACATCAGTCATGGGCACACCATAACATCACCCTACGATGCAATAACAGATAAAACATAGAAAAACAACGCCAAAAATATAAAATGTCTTTCATGTTTATTGCAATCCAAGTTTTGCGGTACGTAGATATTGCTATCAGATGCCCATAAATAAATAGATAGTTTAGTTTTATGCACACAACAATAACTTTATTGCAGTTCGCATTATAATAACGATACAATAACTTGTTTTGATATAAAACCTTCCATTTTTATTTATAAAGGAATATAAATTGCCTTTGTTAGTAATTTAGACAAAAAGTTTTACTATGAAATTATGAATTTGTTTAAGTGAAGAGATATAGACAAAATGTTCACATGTTCATTTCTTGCCCAGTTCTTCTCATGATAGCCCCTGAAATCGGAATCAAGTCGATGCTTGCGATTGAGTCCGCGTTATCTGGTTCTACGGAGGTACTTCACTCAAGGGTACGTGTTAAAATTTAATAAAAATTTTAAAATATGCTATATTTCATGTGTCGAATAACTATTTTTAAGTGTCGTTGCGGAATTATAAAATAGGCTGTTTTGATTTGATATCAAGTGAATAACTTTTAAGACAACCATATAAAAATAAAAGATATTGAAATTTTAACTATGGGCCTTCAATAAAATTTTATATAGTTAAATATCCCTATTATTTTTTAATTTTTAGATTTTTTTTGATGTATTTTTTATGAAATAGCGTACATACACAACCCTGACATTTCACCTCTTTACGATCAACCCCATTTTTATTTGTTGGTCAAATACTTTATTTTTTGACAAGACAACGTTTGCTGGGTTAGCTAGTATTAATATAATGGAAGTTCATCAATCCCACTCGTGTTATATTTTCTCTTACGAATAAGGTCATGAAATCACTAAATAGTTTCAGTCTCTTGAATTATAAATTGAAATTCGAGTAATAGGCCTATTCGTTACTTGGTAAATATACCTAAATAACGTTTAAAAAGCTCTTTTTCTTATTCAAAATTCAAGAAATTGTATATCTACCAAGTTATGTAAATAAAACGTCTCAGACAGAGAAAAATCCTCTTTGAATACAGATTAGTCGTAAAATATACAGCATTCAATTTCTCAGAGAAGAAATTTTATTAAAATAAAAGGTAGGTATGGGAGTGCTTGAAATGATGAAGGTGAAAAGCAATGAAACAGCACTTAGCGATTTGAGTTTAGCTGTTGACAAATTGCCCATTTTTTTTTTCACCCTCGCCAGATAAAGGCGTTTCATAACAGACTGACGGCGGAAGCTTATTACAGGGTCCATCCGAGTCTTATTGACTTTAATTTTCTACTCTGTTGACGTTGCCAATGATATATATCTCTAGCAGAATGGTGAAAATGGCCCTTAGCTTTTTCAAATAACAAGCGAGGCCCCATCAATCGTTGCTGTCATTCATTTTGCACAGTCCCTTCGAGTAAAATATTAGTGTTATCTATTCGGACGAATCACTGTAAAAACTACAGAGAGAGAGAGAGAAAGAGCTTCCAAAAATAATATTTCACTTTGATTGTTTTTCTTTTTTTCTTATTGTAAATAATGGAGTGAGATGTTATTCGATGCTATGATTAGTCCGGTTCGTTGGATGTAGTTTATGGTTCCGTATATTTATGTCGTATATTGTTTTATAAAAAAAATAGTCTTAATGAGTGGAACTCATAAATTAAAACTTTTTTATATTGTGAGCTAAACATTCTTTGCAACTAAACAAAGAAAATATGAAACTGGAAAACAGATCAAAACTTCTAAAACCAAATTTTAATATATATCATTTAAATATGAACTGCAGTGCGTATTAACTAGACATCAAAAATGTTAGGGCACAGGTATGCCTTTTTTTTACGCGAGGAAATTCTTTATGCACACACCCCGCCTGGGTACCGCAGGGGGTAGTGTGGGACTCCCAAAACAGTAAACTGCAATCCTATCCTAGGGTTACCCACTAAAACCTCACGGCGGCCTTCCTCCGGCGTTGGGGTGGCCCAGGACAGTGCTTCAGCCCTCTGGTGCACCCCGCCGTCGCCCTCCCTTGCCACGAGGGGGTGCTCATCCGCCGGGGGGGAGCCGCACCGCCCGGGCGAGCCTCGCCGCTCGGCGGCCTCCTTCTGGAGCATCACAGCTTTGCAGAAGGAGACCACAGCCCTCCACTCCTCCTCGCCCGCCAGCATTGCCACGACCAACGCCGGCGGGAACAAGTCTCGCCCGATCCCATCGACCAGGACTCGGCGCTCGGCCGCCCAGGCCGGGCAGACTTGCAGCGTGTGCAGGGCACAAGCATGCCTAATAAAAGGTCTTATCGCATGCTGTAATCTCAGCCAATCTTTAGATAAACACATCGACTTAGAAGGGGCATTCAGTAATTTAGGGTAAATTTAAATCTAGGGGAAATTCACCCAAATATAACAAATATTTATGGCAAATTTCCCAATTTTATTTTACTAAATAGCTAAACACATCAGAATATCGTTGACAAAAGCATGCTTTAGTGGTAGAGTCAAAGGTGATCACCCCAACATACTGGCTAGATGCCAGGATAAGTGGCATCGATGTAGGATATATATTGGCTTCTACCCTTTAACTAATGTAATAAGATTACAAAGGGTTGCCGGCGGTACGATACACTACACAGGTATGGATTCTAGGGTTCCCTTTTCGTGTTTAAATATTTAATGTGTACCTATCAATTATATTAGTAATAATGTTTTGAGCATAATACACGTGTCAGTATTAGGTTTCCAGCCTTCCAAGTATTTACATACTTGTACTTACTAAATACATACTTTACATTTAGATATTCTTTATTTTTGTAATTACATTCATAGAAAAACACGCAGACATTAAATTTAATTGTATTTGAGTAAAAATCGAACCCGTGGATGTCTGCTTGGCAGTTAATTGTTTTACCAATTCACCACGTGGTCTTTATAATCAAATTAAATATTTTAGGAGAATATTGTTAATTGTGGCAGATTTTTAGTTTTTTACGTTACTATTCATTTCAAAATCGAAAATGGTCGTATTTTTATGACAAAAATAAACTGTGATTTACTTACAAGTATAGATTAGTATCGTATTAAGAGACGCTACAGAAGGCTATTGTTTATCGTGCTTAAATATTATTATTATTTTAAAATTTTAATAGAATTAGTTCTAAACAATAAGTTTGTGAACAATATTACCATACCGTCTTTAAAATACAACAAAAAGGGTATTTAGTTTTATGTAACGACAAACTGATACTTCCTTTTCAACATACACCAAAAAAAAACCTATATAAATCCAATATTTGTTCTACAATTGGATATAGATTTTCAAGCAGAACAAAAGGCTTTCAACCACTTCAAACTCGCAGATATCACTTTCATCATTTTATCTTACCCACTCGTATTCCAAACTAGTCCAAACTATAAAGATGGCATTGGTATCGGAAATAGGTTACATAAGTTCGCCATGGCTACGTTACGTAGTTTAAAGTACGGTTTTTTATGAAATGCTCTACCACCTGTAGAAGACACATTATGACAAATAATGAGACTGAAGATGAAGCGTTATGGCAATTTAATGAAAGATTATTTAATGAAGAAATTACATTTTAAAACACGTGGTCTTGAGAAAAGTGCTCCCGTGGAAAAGAAAGCACACAAAACAAAGCAAGAAACACGGTCGCAATCGCTTCGACCGACCCGATACCAACTGTAGGATAAATCATAAGAAGAATTGGACAAGAAACTCGTGTGGCAAATAATATTGTTAAGCCAGCCACCATACATAATAATTAGTTGACCCGGCGAACTTTGTTTCGCCTCAGAAGCAGTAAATGCGTAAATTGTGCATTTTATTAAGATTAATTGGCGCTATTTGTCGACTCTATATCATGCTTGCATTACACATACAAATCACCCGCTTAAAACCCTCTATTTATTAATTTAAAAATACTAATATTATAGTGATAGACAACGTAAAGCTACTTTGTTTTATACTGTGTATACGTAATAACAGATAATAGACTAATTTAACACACATTTACAGATAATTATACTCGATAACATAAATATCTACATAAAAAAAAACTTTATCAAGTACATCCCTGTGTTTCCGTAACGAATTGCCACTGACATTTTCGTGAAGCGTTAACTGTCGACCCCGAAAGGGGCAACGGCGTTATATTATATCCATTACACACAATCGTTTAGTCGTCTGCAAACAAAATATATCTTCACGGTAAAAGCCTATCCGTCACAGTAGGTATAAGTTCGCGAGGGAAAGAGAATTTGATATAGAAAACCCGATTATGTTACGGACACAACCATTCTCAATTAGCACGATATAAAGTTAAAGATTATGAGATAAAACAGTTCCTGAGTTATAGACTTCTAAAACACAACAGCTATTTTTGAAAATTGGCTGCATCGCAAATATAAGTCCCTCCGCGCTAAAGAAGTGAAACGTTGTAACATACATAATTTAAAACATACTAAAAGTAAAACGCTTCAGAATCTAAAGGTCGCCATCTAGGGTTTGAATCATCACACTGGCTCACACCAATGACTTTTCGAAGTTCTTTTCGGAAGTTTTGTGTGAAAAATATCGATGACTGAAATCTTTGTACGCGGTATGGCAATAGGTTCGCAACCTATTCCATTCGGGACGTAAACATAACGAAGAGATGAGGCTTAATTGCCGCTGCCTACACTTTCGGATAGAAAAAGGCGTGAAGTTATGTTTATGTTTACTAAATGTCAAAAGAGAACATATTTCTTACAACGACGGGCCTGGAGGTGCATTGGTGTAGAATCGAGATTGGCGGGTTCGATCCCCACCCGGGTATAAATATTTATCTGGGTATAGGTAGAAACTGGAAAAATAACTAGACTTCTTTTTGGAAGATATGCCTTATTGGATTTAGAACGATATTAATTTTCGATTTACTTTCAACACACCCTTTCACTTGATATATTGTACATATTGTGACATATTGTAGAAAAGCATTAATAATATCACCGGATGAGAGGTCGTGTTATTTTATCGGTCGATTCGGCTCATTCATGCTGAACTGAGAGGAACTGAGAGGCCGGTGAAATACCACGGCCTCTCAGAAGACCGACGTAAAGTGGCTCATGCCGCGTTTCGTTCGGTGAGAGAGATACCCGGATGCCCACCCCCCTTCCCCATCCTTTCCTATCCCCTATCCCTTAAAGGTCGGCAACGCAACAGTAGCACTGTATATGTTGCTGGTGTCCATGGGCGGCGTTGATTGCTTACCATCAGGTGACACGCATGCTCGTTTGCCCTCGAATCCCATAAAAAAATAATAATAATATTATCATCCAAGCTTAGCGTTTATACAAAATTTTAGCTTAATCAAAATAATTACATAAAAAAATACTGTCCACATTTGTTGCACGACGTTACCACTATAGAAGATGTCGCGTCAGTTGTGGTCGAATTTCTCTTGCAATTGTTTAGGTCTTAAATGTCCAAATGGTCGAGTACTCTGACTGCTACACCACTTATGCGCGAGCCTACTGCTTCGTTTTCATTCGTTATTAATTCGCTTCGTTATTAATTTTAAATGTTTTTATAAAGAGTATTTGACAGATTAATTACTTGTCTGATTCTTCTCGTGTGGATTTCATTTTAAGCAATACTTAGCAATACTATTTGAGGCCGCAAGGGGGCGTGAAAAGCATTAAGCAATTTCAATTTGCAAGAGAGATTAGAAGCTCCAATTAAAAAAAGAATTATAAGTTTAGTTCTGAAATGTTATTTCAATACATATTATAATATGTATGATTTTGTGTGTCTAAAAAGTACCTACTATACCTACTATTGTATTGTCATACTTACTTACTTACTTACATAATATTATAAATGCGAATGTAAGTTTGTTTGTTACGCTTTCACGCAAAAACTACTGAACCGATCATCATGAAACTTTGTACATATACTCTTGAAGATATTAGAAGTAACATAGGGTACTTTATATTAAAAAAGAAAATTTTTTCTTCAGTAATGAAGTTTTACAGTAATGAAGTTTCAACCCTGAATACTGTAATACCGTCCCATTGTATTACCGGCGGTAACGAAATGCGAATGTAAGTTTGTTTGTTACGCTTTCACGCAAAAACTACTGAACCGATCATCATGAAACTTTGTACATATACTCTTGAAGGTATTAGAAGTAACATAGGATACTTTTCAATGCGAGCGAAGCCGCGGGGATAAGCTAGTATAACTATAATGGGTGACTCTATCGCCCGAATACTGAACCGCCACTCAAATCTGACAATCAATAAAGTGCCACTTACTGGCACTTACTGCTCAAATTTGACGTATTCTGTTTAATATTTGTGGCGGTTCAGTATTCGGGCTTAAGTCGGATAGGTATCACTTTAAAACTCAATCAAATTTAAAAATAGACTCATTAAACAGTAACTGATTATTTTATAAATCATTAGATGGTATAAAACAAAGTCGCTTTCCTCTAATATGTTTAGATCTTTGAAAGTACGCCACGGATTCTGATGCGCTTTTTTTTTCATAGATAGCGGGTGTAAACGGGGTGGTTTGTATGTATAAATCATGTAGTAGTAAAGAAAAAGTGATAATTTTCAAATTTAGCGCATTAATTGTAAACGCTGAAAAATTACTTTTGATGCGGAACAAAATTCGCTGGGTTAGGTAGTAGTTAATAGTAAAAATACTAAAATAATAGTAAAAAAAAAGGAATTTATTATCAAATGACATAACAGCTATTGAGTCCACGGTGTGAATAGACTGAATAGTATCAAAGCCTTGGCACATTAATTACTCATTACGATTTCTAAGAACTCAAAAAACTCGAACTCGAAGAACTCAAAAACAAGTACAATATATACAAATATATTGTACTTGTTTAAAGGCACAAGTTATTTAAAGTAACGTATTTTCTTTCTTATATTCTTCTATCCTATTATCGGTTTATTACAGCGCCATCTCTTGTAATATACTAAAACGAAATGCCACCAACCATTTTTAAGACTGTTCTAGCGCCAACAATAGTTTACTCGGTGACAGATTATTAGTTTGTCCCTTTCACTTATTCGAACGTCGATGTTTGTTAAACCAAAGACATACTTATAGATACTTATAAGTATATCTTACAGATAATTATAGATACATATACTTACGCATTACTTTTCCCAACATCAACTACAGTTACCAATGACACCATGACATTCCATATTCAACATCAGAAGAATAGCATTTTACTGCAATTGATTTTAGAAGATTTGCATTCCCAGAAGAAATAATTAAGGAAGCACAGTGACCCTTAAAATAATATACCATAAGCCGTCACGCTTCGCCTAGAATAGAAGACTTTTTACATAACATTTCTTGTTAAGTAAAAAGTTGACAATTTATTTATTATAATAATGTCTAAATTTTCCAAATCTTTTATTAGTTTATTACAGCGCTATCTGTTGCATTATTGTAAAACTAAATGCAATAAACCATTCTCAACTGTGTTTCTGGTTCTATTACAATTTAGACAAGGGTAAAGAATAATGTGGCGCTCAGAATTTTAGAATTTCAAGCTATCTATATAAAAACATTGATATATGTTTCCACTAACTGCTTGTCTGTCTTCCTGCAATCGGAGTAAAAGGGAACATATGTATTTATTTATCATGTTTCTTAAAAGAGAGTCTTGGTAACCTCTTCATCTATTTATGCTCATATTTTGATTCATACGATGGGCCGCTGATAGGAACCAATTGAAGGAAGGAATATACATTTATATAAAATAAAATAAAAAAGCCTTTTATTTCGCCACTTTTAAATAATATTCTTTTACAATTAACAATTCATTATATTTGATTTAGATGACTAGAATTATGTAATTATTATTGTTTATTTGAATACATTAAAATCATTTAAAATATATAATATTAGATAGTTTATAAATATACATATCCTTTAAAGAAAACACAATTATTACATACTTTAGATTAAAACATTAGTATTAGTATTTTTATATTCAATTAAAATTGCACATAGTTACTACATAAAAAATATTCATTATTAATTGATTATTACTATTTATTTGAATACATCAACTATATGATTAAAAGTATGTGTATATTTATAATTAGATAATTTAATTAATTCTATATGTTTCTAAAGATTAAACTAATTTCATATACAGAAAAATAAAATTAAACATGCTCTAGACTAAATTATTATTATTATATAAATATTTTATGAAATTTATTCAATTCAAATTGTATTTATTAATTGTGTTTCAGGCATATATATTATATTTAATTCATTCGATTGAAAATGTCATTGTATTGTATTTAATAAGAAGTATATATAGGTACGCGAACCTCTCTATTCGTGGGTGAAGGCCTCCTCCTGTTGCTTCTCTAATGTTAGTATTTCTGATTTTATGTTTTTTTTTATTTTCATCATGCTTCTTTCCATGCCTCTTTGGCATACGTTTATTTTGATTTTTACACTCCGTGTGAATTTCCACGTTTGACAGCCGTAGGCTAGTGATGGCAACAGGTAAGTATTCATAACTTTTTTCCTGATTGTTACTGGCATTTGGCTTTTGAAAATTTCTTTAAGGCTCCAATACTTCCTTCGTGTCCCTTTTATCCTTCTCTCTATTTCTTGTTCGTTACTATTAATATTAAAAGAGAGTTGTTTGCCAAGGTATATGTATCTATGAATTGACATATTCTATTACAGCATTATCCACTTTGATTTCGTTTTTTGATGAATTCGTCATCACTTTAGTTTTGCTAAAGTTGATTTCTAGGTCTGACTGTCTGCTAGCTTTTTGTACTGTATCTATCATGTTCTCTAGTTTGAAGCTGTTTTCTGACAGTAAGACAATATCATCAGCGAATCTCAAGTGACATATGTAGTTTCCATTTATATTTATGCCAGTTGTATCCAATTTGTTTATTATAGACTCTAACACTGATATAAAAATTGTGGGTGAAAGCTGGCCCTTGCCTTACCCCTCTTTTGATTGGGGTGGGGATTCCAGTTGTTTCTAGTTTCACTCTGCTGGTGCTGTTTTCATATATATGTTTTATCATTTCGATATATTTGGCCTCTACATTTTGTGAGTTCAGAGCTTCCCATATTGACGAATGAAGTATAGTGTCAATAGCCTTTCGTTAGTCTATGAACGATATATATAATGGTCGCTGCAATTCCTGGTACTTCTCAATAAGTAGCTCTACTGAGTGGATGTGGTCGACAGTAGAGTAACCTTTTCGGAAGCCCGCTTGTTCTATCGGCTGATATAAGTCGAGTGTAGAGCCTATTCGATTTTTTAAAATGCATGAAAAAAGTTTATATAAGGACGGTAATAAACTGATGGGTCTATAGTTAGTTATGTCCTTAGGATATCTCTTCTTGTATAGTAATATTATGTCTGCCTCTGACCATTGTTTAGGAGTAGTAGTAGTATCCACAATCTTGTTGAAGAGATTTGTCAGTGGTGTGACGAGCATCTTATGTGCTACTTTTATGGCTTCATTTGTTATCCCATCCGGACCTGGGCTTTTATCTGATTTGAGGCGTTTTATTTCTCTTAGAATCTCGGTATGGTCGAATGGGCTTATTTCTTTGGTATTAGCTTCTACAAGTAAAAAGTTTAGTGATGGTGTTTCAGGGACTTCATATAAGGTTTTATAAAACTCGGTGGCTGTCTAAAGTATGTCTTTTCTATTATGTAAGACTCTATCTGATTTTTTAAGACCTTCTATCCATGTTTTGTGAGATTTTAAAGCTTTGTAAGCTTTTTTTAAGCTTCCTGATGTGTTAAACTATAATAATTATAGTTTGTTTTCGATGATCTTTGTAGTCTTGTCGTATATACTTGCTTATAAGTTTGTAGAGGGCACTTAATTCCTTCTTCATTGCTCTTGAATTAGGTTTTGTATTTTGTAGTTCTAATCTACGTGTTATTAGTTTTTTTGTTCGTTCAGATATAGCGGTACTATATTTATTACTAGAAGGTAAAGTTGTTTTGAGACTGTTTTCGATGGCATTCATGATCTTATTGTAATAAGCCTGGACAGTGTCGTCTTTGTGGTCATTTAGAACCACATTATAATTACTCAATGTTTCTAAATATCTAGAAATTTCTTCATTAGTATTCAATGTGATTCTTGTGTAACTTAAGTAGTTGTGTCTCCTTTTTCTAATGGCTTTTAAATTAAAAGTAGCACTTACGCACCTGTGGTCTGACGGGTATTGAATATTTAGTACCTCTACATTTTGTACATTTGTATATATGTTGGTAAGTATCTAGTCAAGTTCATTTTTGGTGTTTCCATCGGGTTACTTCCATGTCCATATTAGTTTGGCTCTCTTATTAAAAAAAGGTGTTCATTATCTTGAGGTTATTTTCTTGGGCAAATTGAATTAGTCGTTCACCACTGCTGTTTCTTTTTCCATAACCAAACTTGCTTAGAACCTGACTGTCTTCCCGTGACGGTTTTTCAATTAGCGCATTAAAATCGCCCCATAATTACTATGTTTTCATGTGATAATTTTATAGCTTTTTCAATTGTGACATTTCTATGTCACAATTGAAAAAGCTTTCTAGCTTCCCTTGTTTCTTCAGGCGCTGCGTCAGTCGGTGCATATACTTGTATAAGGCTGAATTTGAATTCGTTTATATTTAAGTTTAGGAGTGCTAGTCGTTCTGTAATGCTGTAAAGCTTTCAATGAATATTTTGAGATATTTTTTAACAAGGAATCCCACCCCGTATAGACCTGGAGTTTCTCCTGTGTAGTAAAATATTATATCATTGTATTCTTGTATTGTATTACCAAGTCTTCTTACTTCTGATAGGCCAACGATGTCCAACTTTGTCTTGTCTAGTGCAAACAATAGCTCTACAAGGTGTGTGTTTGATGATAGAGTTCTCACATTGTCTAGCAATATACATTAAGATGGATTTTTTTTGGCAATGAATTTTCTATCTCTGGAGGGTTTTGGTCTGATACTCCCACGGAGACCAGCCGTCTTGGGAGATTGATGTGGAGAGGGGCTTGCGTTGATTGTTATGTATTTATTAGGTTAAAATTAGAAATTTGTTTGAAACAGTTATATTAATCTGATGTATTTAACTCACAATTATATTGCTTACTTTATATTATAAGTTACGATGAGAAATCTTTAAATCAGATAGTTTTAGCTTTTTGCATTAAACCTCGGGTGAATTCCACACTTGGTAGATTTAATATGTCGTTATTGTATTTCCAACCTTTTGCGCGACCACTAGACAACAAATTACGTTAATTTTGGGCTGTAGCGGTCGCAAACATGTTTCAAGCAAAATAATAACGTGATTACATCATTTTCGACAAAGTTACAATTAATAAAAAGTTTAAAATATCACGCTCTCACGACAAAATTTTAGGTGAATACCAATTTACGCTACGTTAGAGTTAACCAACACGAATGTGTAAATTTTACGTAAACGAGCTGTCAAATCCGTCAAAATGTTAAGTCACACTCGCGCTAATGTCTCTTTAGCTACTAAAAACCAACTTCGAAGTGAGAATGGTGGTACAGTGATAGAGCTAAGCAGTTCGCTACATGAATGGGCCGGCTCGACCGGTGAAATACCACGACCTCTCAGAAGATCGACGTAAAGTGGCTCATGCCGCGTTTCGTTCGGTGATAGAGGTACCCGGGCCCACCCCCCTTTCCCCATCCTTTCCTTTCCCTTATCCCTTAAAGGTCGGCAACGCGACAGTAACACTATGTGTGTTGCTGGTGTCCATGGGCGGCGTTGGTTGCTTACCATCAGGTGACATGCCTACTCGTTTGCCCTCCTACCCCATAAAAAAAATGTACGGTCGGCACTTACGCTCGTGTGGCAAAAAACTCGCACTCACAGTATTTAGTGTTCACGTATGGCACTGGGTGACGCTATTTCAATGCCATACAAATCTGCGTTAACTCTAACGTGATGGTGAACGTGTAAAAACTCACACTTCTTTTTTTTAGCGTCGCGGCGCTATATTGTGCGTCCCGGCGCTATGTTGTGCGTCGCGGTGCTATATTGCGCGTCGCTGCGCTATATTTTGCGTCGCGGCGCTATATTGTACGTCGCGGCGCCATATTGTACGTCGCGGCGCTGCGGTTCACATCGTGGCGCTATATTGTGCGTCGCGGCACTAAGTTGCGCGTCACGGCGTTGAGTTGCGCGTCGCGGCGCCATAATCCACGTCGAGGCGCCATATTATACATCGCGGCGCTATATTGTGCGTCGCGGCGCTATATTGTGCGTCGCGGTGCTAAATTGCGCGTCGCGGCGCTATATTTTGCGTCGCGGCGCTATATTGTACGTCGCGGCGCCATATTATACATCGCGGCGCTATATCGTGCGTCGCGGCGCTGCGGTTCACGTCGTGGCGCTATTATGTGCGTCGGGGCGCTAAGTTGCGCGTCACGGCGCTGAGTTGCGCGTCGCGGTGCCATCATCCACGTCGAGGCACCATATTATACATCGCGGCGATATATTGTGCGTCGCGGCGCTGCGTTGCCCGTCGTGGCGCTATATTGCGCGTCGCGGCGCTATATTGTGCGACGCGGCGCCATGATCCACGTCGCGGCACTATATTGTGCGTCACGGTGCTATATTGTGCGTCGCAGCGCTATATTGTGCGGCGTCGCGGCGCTATATTGTGCGTCTCGGCGCTGAGTTGCGCGTCATGGCTATATATTGTACGTCGCGGCGATATATTGTACGTCGCGGCGCCATATTGTACGTCGCGGCGCTGCGGTTCACATCGTGGCGCTATATTGTGCGTCGCGGCACTAAGTTGCGCGTCACGGCGTTGAGTTGCGCGTCGCGGCGCCATAATCCACGTTGAGGCGCCATATTATACATCGCGGCGCTATATTGTGCGTCGCGGCGCTATATTGTGCGTCGCGGTGCTATATTGCGCGTCGCGGCGCTATATTGTGCGTCGGGGCGCCATATTATACATCGCGGCGCTATATTGTGCGTCGCGGCGCTGCGGTTCACGTCGTGGCGCTATTATGTGCGTCGGGGCGCTAAGTTGCGAGTCACGGCGCTGAGTTGCGCGTCGCGGCGCCATCATCCAGGTCGAGGCACCATATTATACATCGCGGCGATATATTGTGCGTCGCGGCGCTGCGTTGCCCGTCGTGGCGCTATATTGCGCGTCACGGCGCTATATTGTGCGTCGCGGCGCCATGATCCATGTCGCGGCACTATATTGTGCGTCACGGTGCTATATTGTGCGTCGCAGCGCTATATTGTGCGGCGTCGCAGCGCTATATTGTGCGGCGTCGCGGCGCTATATTGTGCGTCTCGGCGCTGAGTTGCGCGTCATGGCTATATATTGTACGTCGCGGCGATATATTGTACGTCACGGCGCTATATTGTCCGTCGCGGCACCATATTATACGTCGCGGCGCTATATTGTGCGTCTCGGCGCTGAGTTGCGCGTCATGGCGATATATTGTACGTCGCGGCGATATATTGTACGTCACGGCGCTATATTGTTCGTCGCGGCGCCATATTATACGTCGTGGCGCTATATTGCGCGTCGCGGCTCTGAGTTGTGCCTCGCGGCGTCGAGTTGTGCGTTGCGGCGCTATATTGTACGTCACAGCGCTAGATTGGACCGAGCTTGGCATCAACATCAACGGCGAATACATCACTCACCTTCGATTTGCCGATGATATCGTAGTCATGGCAGAATCGCTGGAGAACCTTAGTGCAATGCTCAAGGACCTAAACTAGATATCCCAACAAGTGGGTCTACGGATGAACATGGTCCAATGGCCATGTCATCTAAGCACTGGTAACTGTTGGCGATACGATACTCGAAGTTTACCTAGGACAAACTATTCAACTAGGTAGAGCCAACTTCGAGAAAGAGGTTAACCGACGGATCCAACTCGGCTGGGCAGCGTTCGAGAAGCTTAGGGATATCTTCTCGTCCAAATTACCTCAGTGCCTAAAAACTAAGGTCTATGACCAGTGTGTGTTGCCAGTGATGACATACCTACGGAACAGAGACGTGGTCTTGCTGGCCTCATCAGAAAGCTCAAGGTCGCTCAGCGTACTATGGAACGGGCTATGCTCGGTATATCTCTGTGAGATAAAATCCGTAGACGCACGGGAATAAGTGACATAGCCCGTAAAGTTAGCACGTACACAATTTTATGTAATTTTTGTAATATTAAACTGCAACAGTGCCATCTTTTGTATTAAGTTTAAAGGAAGTGCAAACAGGGCTGGGTGTATGCTACTTTATTTTTTAAATTCAGCGCCATCTATAGATTTCATAATAAAGTAGATTTTTCTAAAATTGTTATAGTATTACTGGTTGTGAAGAGATGTCACATATCTTAATTTCATACCAAAAAATCTTATTAGGGTTCCTTAGTAATACCATGAAACGCGGACCCTAATTATAAGTCAGATTGTCGGAAAAACAAACATCCAAACTATTACTTTACTGTTACTTTTTCACCTCGGAATCCAGGACTAGCCAATACATCTTCAAAAAAAATCGATTTGGGTTTTTTAACAGCATATAGAAAAGGTTAGTACAAAATTGCACAATGTTAATGTTTTAATTACTATTTATTATATATTTCAAAACACTCCTCTCTTAAGTTAACAGGGAACATTATAAATTGCTTTAAATTGTAACAGCGCCATCTTTTTTGTACAGTTTAAAGTAAGTGCAAACAGATGTGAGGTGAATGCTACTTATTGTTTTGTGTTCAGCGCCATCTATAAAAATAATATTAAACTATATCTTTCCAAAACTTTGATAGTTTCGCAGGTTGTGAAGAGATGTCACATATCTTAATTTGAAACGGAAAAGATCTTTTTGGGGTTCAGTAATCAAACGGTGAAATCCGTACCATATTATTAACACTCCGCTATCTATCTGACTGAATGATAACTCGCAGATTCCTCCTGTGCCATTATCACATAGTAGAAAACAAAGTGGCTTTCCGTTTTCTGTCACAACAGATTTTAATGCGTTTTTTATTAAATCTCAACGAAGTGGTTTACAATGACATGTACCTATAAATCCTAAAATTGATTTGATTGATTCTTAGGCGAAAAGAAGTTCGCTGGCTCAACTAGTTATAATTAAACAAGAGTCAAAATTTTAATGCTCAGTCATAGGCATTAAATTAAGTTCATTTGAAATACCCGATTTTACAAGGAAAATAAATGATATTGTCGTAGCGAATTGGTGCATATATTTTAATTTAGACTTATCCTAATTTACTTAATTTTTGTCTTGCTTAGGTAATTACTTTTATCTAAATTTATCAATATATCTATATATATATCTATCTATATATCTAATTTTTAACCGACTTCGAAAAAAGGAGTAGGTTCTCAATTCTTCTGTATGTATATTTTTTTTTATGTCTGTTCACCGATATTTTCGTCAATTATGGACGTATTTCAAAATTTTTTTTGTATTATAGTGTTCATTTTCAGGATTTTCACCAGGTCAGGATCTGATGATGGAAATCAGGAGAAATCGAAGGCATCCACCAAAAATTGTATGCGAGTCCGTGTTTTTGTTACGTAATAGTTATGTCTTGGGGATATCCTATATAGTGTCAACATCTGATGCTGCTGTGCTAATGAAAAAGCCACAAAACTCCTCAATGGTTAGGAGTTTGAAGACAGCACTTCAATTGATAAAAACTACTTGGTAGTATGCTGGGCTAGCGTGTTGGTTGTGAAGTGTACTTGAATATACACCTGATGCTGCTATGCTGATGAAGAAGCCACTGAACTCCTTAACGGTTAGGAGTTGGGAGACAGTACTGTAGTAAGTCAATGGAAACTGTTTAGTAGTATATAGGACTAACGTGTTGCTTGGGAGGTATGCTTGAATCAACGTCTAATACTACTGTGCTGATGATGAAGCTACAGAACTCTTAAGCGGTTAGGAGTTAGAACACAATTATATAAAAATGATTTTCTTATTTTCTGCAATAGTTTCCAGACTACGATTGGCCTTCATTCGGGCTGCAGTGTTATTGGGTCTACCCATGATAATTACAAAAATATAAATACTTAGCAAGTATTATCATACTCTTTTAACTAAGTACCTATTTATGACTACTATAGCTCCTTAAAAATATCGACCATTTAACAAACGGACTTGTGATTAGTGATAACTGAAAGCCATGTAAATGAAGTAACTGCTATTGAAGTTTACAACTCATTAATATCACTAAAACTCTAGAAAAAAATTACTTAAAAAAAAAGTTAAACCGACTTCTAGAAACGTAAACCACAAAATCTATAAGTATATGAAAACAGTACCTCTATATTTAAAAAGCGATAAATAACGTAATTTACTCATTTGTATACTTAACACAATATACAAAACGTAATACTTTAATAAAGTCATCTTGTCTGTTAAAATATTTACAATTGTCACTTAGTTTTGGAGTCGGTGCCAGCCTATGTTGCACCGACTTCAATAATGAGTGACAATTGTAAATATTTTCTTTTAGTTTTTTAGTTATAGAGGTACTGTTTTCATATACTTCAAGATTTTGTGGTTTAAGTTTCTAGAAGTCGGTTTAACTTTTTTTTAAAGTAATTTTTTAACGAACTTTTAATAATTAAAAGTTCGTTAAAAAATTGATTGAAGTTTTTCTGAAGCAAAAAATAATAATAATTTTTTGCTTCAGAAAAACTTTATCAAACTGTGAAAAGGCATCAAATGTTATTATGTTGTTTTGCACATTCCCGAATTTTTCATAGGATTAAATAATAATAATAATATCTTGGACACAATACACACAGCGCCCTCTAGTTCCAAGCTAAGCAATTAGTTGCTTAGCTTGGAACTAGAGGGCTACTAGACTACTACTACTGTTACTAGATAACGGATATTAATACATATATACTTTTCTTTTGTAAATACATACTTATAATACATAGAACAACACCCAGACGCCACACAAATATTCATATTTGTCACAAATATTTGTGCTCGGGTGGGAATCGAACCCCCGACCTCATTGCTGCAGCCGGTAGTTTTACCAATGCGCTACGAGGCCCGTCAAATGGTATAAACATACATACATAACTTCACGACAAATCCCTTGCGGGGTAGGGAGAGTGAACAGAGCGTCATAAGGCACGATTCTTACACCATTCACTCGCTTTTTTAAACGGTTTTATTTAGCTCACCCCGTTTGTTTTATTTAACTTTTATTACTCTTCTTAAGTACGTGTGTCGATTTTTGAGGCTCCTAACATCACCTTCCTCCAGAACACGAATAAATTGCCATAAAATTGTGTTTTCTTAACATCTGGGTTATCGTCAATAAAAAGCATTTCATATTAAAGTAGTCTAGATTTTTTTTTGAATTGTTTAATGTTTTCAATTTACCTACGTAAATGGCACTATCTATCTTTTTTTGTGTTCCTAAATCCCATAATAATTATAAATATATTTAAATCATAATCAACCAAACACAAAGGTTTAAAAAGTTTATATTTAATACAATACTTTAGTTAGACCATATTGTCACTGACAACCCTATTCTTAACATTAACAGACAAGTTACAATTTATCACGTACGAAGTAGATTTCTTGTGACCAACACCTTCATATCGCCTTTTGTTATCCTCTAAAGAGCTAATTGCACACATAGGGGGGGGGGGGGGGCTATTTAATTAACGGCAATGTAAACAACATTAGGGCTGGCCACAAAGGGTCTAAACTTTGAACCTCATTGGAACGTGACGGACCCTGTACACATACTTTTGATTAATTAATAGCCTACAACCCACATAAGGATTAGGTGGTCTTAACCAAGATGGTCCCTCATGTGGTTTACGGACAAGAATTGTTAATGTGATGCCTATTAGATAATAGTTTGAGGATTAACATAGTTCTCTCATGATTACTACCAGGAGTGTAATATTTTGGTGATGATAAATAAACAAATCATTATTAACGGAAATTTAACAAATAATTGTGCGACTCAGTATTAACGAGTTTTTAAAAGTGAAACGTTACGGAAACGGTGATCGGGCGAATCGCGCGAAACTGAGAGGTAGTTAAATACCTATGTCAGTAAGTGAAAATCGAAAGAAAGAGAGACTCGCATCGTATATTACTGTTACAAGAGCGAGATGCAAACACACATTTTTTAACTATCATAAATTTTTCATCGATAATCTTGTCTTAACCACATCTTATTTTTCTTTAACGCCACTTTATGAATTTACAAAAACAAAATATAATTATGTTTAAATAAAATAAATTAATGTAGTTTGTTACGACGTTGTTACGACGAATAACCGAATAAACCAACCAACAATCTACTCACATATGTTACCTACCTGGAGATATGGTAGTGCTGTGAGGACGGTCAAAGGAGGCAGGGTCTATAGTAATCCAAATATGCTATTAAGTATATCACAATTTTATCAGTCACCAGTATGTTAAGGGCATAATTTCGAACAAAATTGACTAGAATATAGTATACCTACTAGCTGAAAGACCGCAGAGTAGGTGTTCTCAATTCCGGTATATCGTAACTTTCAAAAAGTATATAGCTATAACGCAGACTCTACTGTAATAAGAAAATTTGTTTTAACACCCTAAAACAAATATAACTCCACATTTAATTAAGATAAGGTCACAATTTTGTTTTACCACAAAGCGCTATAAAGAACTTTTGAAGTCAAAAAGTAACTTCAAATAAGTAACGACATAAGATGTTCACACTAAACGATAAGATGTTGAGTAATTTTTATGGCAACATTTTGCCGTAACAATAATAACAACTGGCAACTAATTAAAAGCGGGACACGAACTGGCTGCGAGTTGCTTCCTTACCTTGATAATCAGTATGGTCTGCAAAACTAATGTAAAAAGAATATTCTACTACTCTTTTTTCAACCTGAAATAACTCTACTATCCAACTCCTCTTGATGAAGAGTTCTGTTTTATGTTATGTTTAGCCCTGTAGTGCTTGGAGTGATTTTAACATATTATTTCAAATTCATTCATTGTATTTTATTAAGAACATTATGTGTATAATCCATATACATAACCAGCTGTGAATTGGAATAGTGGATAAAAGAATCTTCAAGTAACATGCAACACACACAAAGAATACCTATCTATTTATTTTATATGACTTGTTCTTGAAATCTCGGTATCAATAAGGGTTGTACTTGTAGTTATATTTATGCCAAGCTACATAGCGTCACCAAATTTAATGTTCAAACTTAAAGTATGTACTTTAAGTATAAGTTTGAACATTAAACTTGGTAACTTATTTCCTTCTTATATTTTAATATTATTGTAAAATGTAACCAGTGAATAAATTGTCATCTGTCCTGTAATAACAAAAAAGCCTACCCTTTAGTTTTTGATCTACCTATAACGTATTAACTTTTTTTTGTTGACAGTACCAAAAGAAGACTTCTAATTAGCAAGTTGAGAGCTAAATATTACATTTATGATATGCAAATTTTGCTGAGCCACCAAATGAGTTGTTTTAATTTGAACTATATTTCAATGTACTTTGAGTTGATTATCATTAGTAACGTCTTCAGATGTTAAGTTTTCTCTTCTTTATAAGGAGGCGGACTCATTTGTATTATCACGTTTATTTTATTAGGTGTATTTTAGTATGGCTCTTTTTACGGGAAATATTAAAGTAGATGTAGCTGCTATTGCCGAGCATTATGTAATTTGCCGTGGGTAGTATATTACCCAAGTAATAACTTCATGAATATAATGTTGATTAAAAGCCGCAAGGAAGATGCTTATCCCAAACTTTACAGCTGTTTTGTAATTACAGACTTCTGTTATTGTGCTTTTGGACTATATAATGGAGTTGATAAAAATGTTGGATTGTAACTTCAATTTGTAATATATACTTACTATTAATAGTAGTCTTCTTACCAAAAACAGGCAGACACATACACCTTTAGCTTTTCTTCTAGGTAATACTAGCTAAATATGAATTTACCCCACATCTTGCAAATCGGGGGTTATGACAGCAAAAGGATATTACAGTTGCGTTGTCGGCCTTTAAAATGGGATAGGATTGGAAGTGAAATGGGAAAAGTGGAAGGGGTTGATCCTTCGGATACATCTTTCACCCGACATGAACCACGATATTCTGAGAGGTCGTGTTATTTCACTGGTCGAGCCAGCCCATTTGTGCAGCAAACTGCATGGCTCTACCACTGTTAAAAGCTTCATAGCCGCTGCCAACATCTTTGGTGATGAAAGGCGTAAAGTTACTTAATGTCACAATTTTACCCACATGCTATAAAAGATAATTAAATATATTTATACAGGCTACCCAACAGTGGTAGAGCCAAGCAGTTCGCTGCATGAATGGGCCGGCTCGATCGGTGAAATACCACGACCTCTCAGAAGACCGTCGTAAAGTGGCTCATGCCGCGTTTCGTTTGGTGAGAGAGGTACCCGAAGGCCCACCCCCTTCCCCGTCCTTTCCTATCCCCTATCCCTTAAAGGTCGGCAAAGCAACAGTAACACTATATGTGTTGCTGGTATCCATGGGCGGTGTTGGTTGCTTACTATCAGGTGACACGCCTGCTCGTTTGCCCTCCTATCCCATAAAAAAAAGGCTAACTTAATTCGTAGGTACAATCTAACTAACATTGTCAATAATGGAGGTTTTACATGAGCTTAGAGTTATCTAATGTTTTAACTAGCGATACATCCGGATGTGATTGTAGTTTTGTTGACATATTAATTTCTTTAAATAATCCACTATGGGAGATTTCCATTTTATAAGCGACTAGCAGCCCGCGCGAACTTCGTACCGCTATATTGTATGTAACTTCCCGCCTCACGGTGTTACTCGCGTACAAACGAAATGTCGCTGACGACGATGATTACACATAGCCTATGTTATTAAAATCGGTCCAGTACTTTTTGAGTTTATTCGTTATATACCAAAATACAAATCTTTCCTCTTTATAATATTAGTAAAGATGTATTAATAATAACATAACATAACTTCACGAACTTTTCTACCCGAAAGTGTAGGCAGCGGCTGTTAAACGTCGACACACCGATTGGTTATGTTACATCCCAAATGAAATAGGTGGCGAACCTATTGCCATACACCGCTTACAAAGTTGTCAGTCATCAATATTGATCACATATAACTTCCGAAAAGAATTGTGATATATCATTGAGTCCGTATTCGATCACACGACTTGTAAATAAGTGAAGTGAAATGGTATCATACACATTAAGTTAAATGTACCTTTAAATAACCTACAATTTTTTTTATGGGATAGGAGGGCAAACGAGCAGGCGTGTCACCTGATGGTAAGCAACCAACGCCGCCCATGGACACCAGCAACACATATAGTGCTACTGTTGAGTTGCCGACCTTTAAGGGATAGGGGATAGGAAAGGACGGGGAAGGGGGGTGGGCCTCCGGGTACCTCACTCACCGAACGAAATGCGGCATGAGCCACTTTACGTCGGTCTTCTGAGAGGTCGTGGTATTTCATCGGTCGAGCCGGCTCATTCATGCAGCGAACTGCTTGGCTCTACCACTGTTAGAAGTTTATAAGTTTACAGAGAGTAAGGCAAAATACCTCGAAACTGTTGCTTCAGCCCACTGCTGTAATAAAACCTTCCGAATTAATTTATCTTCGAAATATCCGACATACAGACACGTTACCATTTTTATTACAAATATAGTGAGTGAGCTTAATATCGTGAAAATGCTGATTCAACAATTTTGATAAATGAGAAAAATCTTGAAATTGTTCACGTCAATTATAGTAACAAATTGCGATATACTTACTTGTTCTCGCATAGTTAAGACAGCTTCAAGAGTAGGCAAATAGTTTGCAGCAAAATATATGGCTGCCGGTTTAAAAGTTAGCAGTGGTAGAGCTATGCAGTTGGCTGCATGGATGGGCCGACACGACCGACGAAAAACTAGGGCCACTTAAAATATCGACGTAATTTGCCTTATGCAACTATTCGCTAAAAAAATCTTCAGCAGTTCATCAATAAATCCAACCATTATCTGATAATAAGTTAATGTTACTGATACCTATATTATTAAACTCTAAAAATTAAAAAAAAAACATACTTCAATTTCTACCAGGAATTTACATTAGAATGTAATACTCAGTGAACCTACAAAGTTTGTCTGCGTGGAGTGTCACTTCAATAGAATGTGACATTTGATCAATATTACCCCGAAGTTTCGGAGTGATTATGGGTAAAATGGGTTGCTGACTATTCCAATATGTAGGTAAGTAACTGCATTTTACCCTACATAACCTTTTATCTCCATTGCTGCTTAATCTGTATCTATCCTGCTTTTACATAGCCAAATTAAAATAAGTAAGACACTTAAGACAGTATTGTGTTACTAGGGCTGCATTAAGATTCATAACGTCGCCTATGGCGTAGATAACTCCAGATTAGATGGTGTTTTGATATAGTTGCTTTTAATAGATGGAGGATTCTAGGAGGATGGTTTGTATGTAATCCATGCAAAATTTTGTAGAGACCCAGTGATAATTTTCCAGGTTTGAAGCTTTAGTTTCAAACGTTAGCTAACCCGTACGTGGCAGATAAAAATAATATACCACTGTGCGCGATGGTAAATGTCTAAAGAGAGGATTAATCCTTATTTAATTAAGTACTTTAAATACATTGTGCATTTAATACAGATCAATATTGGCCTTTACAGCATGTAACTTACATGAATATTTTCGAAGATATTACAGATTTAAAATACAGGGACTTAGCGATTGCGACCCACAGCGTTACTGGCTGGCCGGCGGGTGCCGATAAATTTCACTGATTGGACATAATAACATCCAAAAATTTATAGCTTCTGCGGAGAGACAAAGTTCACCGGGTCAGCTAGTAACATATAAAATCTGCTTTCTGATGGTATGCCTAATGAGTTTACTGTCTATATATATTGTTTTGATAAGAACAAGGCAAATATTACGCTTGATATATTCCGTTTTATTATCTCTCTTGTTTTCGTCCACGCATGAAGTGACGACAATCTTATATGTTTGGGAAACGATTGATATTCCTGTGTTGTAGTAAAAAGAAAAACAAGTATAAACAATTTCTGCTATTTTCCTTGTGTAATTGGAGGTACGTATGAGTGGTTCTTATATAATAACCAATTGATATTACGTTAGAGACATACCGTTGAGACCGTGGACCGTTTAAACTAGTATTAGGAGTTTTTGAATTGAGACTAATTTTATTTAATAATGAAATGATAACATATATACATAATAACATCACGCCTTTTTCTATCCGAAGATGTAGGCAGCCTCTTCTCGCCGTTATCTTTACGTCCCAAATGGAATAATAGGTGGTGAACATATTGTTATACCAGGCACAAAGTTTTCAGTCATCGATACTTATCACAAATAACTTTCGAAAAGAATTTCAAAAAGTCATTGGTAAGAGCCAGGATTCGAACCCGCGATAACTTGATTCAGAAGCGGGGTGCTCGACCTCTGGAGCACCGAGAAATAAAATATAAAATGCCGAGTAAAATGAAAATATTTTATTACACTCTTCATAAACACTTAAAATTGACAATTAAAATACGTCAGAATAGAGAGAGTGTGTATGTATGTTACAAGTGATCCCAGCGGTGGTAGATAACCTCCATGCACTGGTATTGCTTCCAATCTCATACAGAAATCTAAAACAATCAGCAAAATTATTATTGTGAAATATGGCAGTGTGCATTATTACGACATCCGTAGTTACTGTCGTGTTTCAACGACAATACTTCACTACCAATGCACGTCTAATGAGAGGAACTTCGGTCTGCTCGGGTGGCTGTCCTTCCATCATAGTCTCCAGAACTGCGTCTCCACACAACTGTGACTCCCATTTTTTTATACCGTCCGGAAACGTTTGGCTCATGTGATCGGCACGCCTGTAAACAAATCATAGGGTAGTAGTTATAATACCAAAAGTTTCCGTAGACACTGTAAAGATGGCGCCACTTTAGTTCAGACTCCGACATATATATGTCTTGGTGATAAATTATTTATCAGTAATGATTTCATTCATTACTGTCACTTAAGTTTCCCCAGAAGTATAGCAATGGGCCTAACACCATAGGATCACTCCCATCATTGTAGTATTACGTAGGGCTACTTGAACTTGAACTTGAGCTTAATGTGATAAAGTCAAATAACAGTGGTAGAGCTAAGCAGTTTACTGCACAAATGGGCCGGCTCGACCGGTGACAAATACCACGACCTCTCAGAAGACCGATTTAAAGTGGCCCATGCCACGTTTCGTTCGGTGAGAGAGGTACCCGGTGGCCCACCCCCTTCCCCATCCTTTCCTATCCCCTTCCCTTAAAGGTCGGCAACGCAACAGTAACACTATATGTGCTGCTGGTGTCCATGGGCGGCGTTAGTTGCTTACCATCAGGTGACACGACTGCTCGTTTGCCCTCCTATCGCATAAAAAAAAAGCACGGTAGTTACCTACCACACAAACGAAATTCACATTTAAGAGTATTTCTCGGTTATTTAAGGATTTATTTCGCAACTTTTAATTAACTCAAAATGTAGAAAATATAACCAACAGTAGACTCTGTATATTTTTAACCGTCAGCTAAAACTTTGTATGGCGATACATCATTTTTTTCTTAAACATTTTCTTTGACGAGCTAAAATTGTCCCTCCAAATTGATGATATATTGAAGTAAATGAGCATCAAGTGATACAGTATATTTGTGTTACATAACATCTATCCCAATTCATCTTCCTCCACTTGATGGATGAGATCTCGCCTCTTCCCTTATAAATGTAAACAAAACATTTACTTTATGGCCACAGAAATAATGAATGGATCCATATAATAAGTTTAATTGTTTCGAATATTCTTCTAGTCTTTGATCATTTTGATAAAAGCTTCTTGGTATAACCTTTTTTGTCACGAAATTGTAACGATATTAACGACATCTTGTAATGTCACTCCATTCATTATACACCTTTAATATATATTCAAACAATATTGAACGTAATTACTAACAGAATAAAATAAATTTTAGTGTAACAAACTTTTTGGATCAAGGGTGTTGTCATATGATCCAAAATCTTTTTTTTTACGTTCTACAAAACTCAGTCAGCGTGTAAAAAAAAGGTTTTTTGGAATCCAACGTAATAGACGAAGTATTTTAATGAGCATTTTTTTTTATAAAAATAATAAATGGTAATGTGTGAACCCGTCGCGTGTTTCTGGTAATGTGGTGACGTACGGTCAGTTCGTGGTATGAACTAACAGCGGAAGTTTTGTTAAAATTCTTTAAATATTCTCATTGTAGCCGCGATAATAATATTAAAACGTATTGTGTCACCAATGAAATAAAATTATTATCAAAATTAGGGTAGTTAGATTACTAAATATACCACTATATATGTTGCAGGTGTCCATGGGCGGCGCTGGTCACTTACCATCAAGTGACACGCATGCTCGTTTGCCCTCCTAACCCATAAAAAAACGAATAAATTTTAGGAAAGTCATTGGTGTATATTCGAACTCAAAACCGTTCAACCAGAAGTCGGGAGCTTAAGCTTGCATGACTTGATAGCCCCAACACTTCGAATCGGGCCGCTTGTAGCAAATGGAGGCTTTTATCTTAAGCGCACGTGTTAGCACTAAATTTAGATAATGCATTCATTGGTGACGATTTTAAGTGTCCTGAGATATAGAGTTATTCGTTTTTATTTAATTATTCAATATTCACAAACTATTTAAAAGATTTCGTTATACTACAGGCTACGGACATACAGAAAAGTTATTTTTTTGGAGACTTTCACCTCGCAAGCAAGAAATAATTAAATAAAAGTTTTTAAAAAAAAAATAGCCGAAGTTAGTCCTTATTACACCAGTTACCTGCCAATATAAGTCTCGTCAAAATGGGTCCAGCTATTTCAGAGATTCACCCGGAGAACAGACAGACCAAAATTGTATGAATATCATATTAATGTAGTAGAAATCAGTTATTTCAATTTTATTTATATGTATAGATTTACTCTCAATTTCTATTAAAGTGAAGAAATATTATCTACAAATTAAATACATTTATTACAAAATGTGGATTCCATTTATTTCACGTCACCGGCCAATTTGATGTCGTGTGGCTACAACTTTTGTGAGTCACTTGACCATTTCAAACCTAATGAGTACATGCCTTACACAGGATTATACACTAATTGGACGAAAAGGCCTTTAAGGATTTCGTCAGTATATTATTAACCAGATCAAATCAATTATTGATTCCAGGGAAGGACATGAGTAATATTTCAAACGAAACCACAATACATTGAATGGAGCAGATTCATACTTTTGAAATGAGACATTTTTTTTATAAGATAGGACAGCAAACGAGGAGGTGAGTTACCTGATGGTAAGTGACCAGCGCCGCCCATGGACACTTGCAACACATATTGTGTTACCATTGCGTTGCCGACCTTAAGGGAGTAGGATAAGAAGGGATGTGGAGGGTACCTCTCTCACCGAATGAAACGGTCGTATTTCACCGATCGAGTCGCCCCCATTCATGCAGCGAACTACTTGGCTCTACCACTGTTAAAAATGATTTTGATATTCCAAGTCCATACTAATTAGTGATTTGTTGAAAATTAATTTTATAATTAAATATGAATCTTTGGTCCGATAATTTAAAATGTGTGTTACCTAAACGTTTTAAATGAATATTTATTTTATACTGGTTATACCTTAGCTTTTATAGCAGATTTTTAATGAAATAATATTATTTATCTTTCTAATGATAACCTATATTAAACTTTTATGAGAAAATAGCCCCTGTATTTGAAGTCTCAATTAGTAATAAACAGACGCGGAGCAGAAGATATCTAGTCAAAAGTTTTAAAAACTACTTTTAGAATTAAATTATTATTTTCTTTATCTCCAATATACAGAGTTTCAATTAAGAATCGTAAATTAAAAATTCCAGCTGTAGAGAAAAGGCAGTCAAATTTCACGTACCTAAAAAAAATATTAGATGTTCTATTTAGAATATTATTTTATTTAGTATAACAATAGCTTTGAAGTTTTTATACTAAAGAAAGAAATCTATAGCGTCTGGTTTTCGCAATTTATATTATAATAACAAAAAAAAACACCTTAGCAGAAAAGCCCAGCTAGCAATCCACAATGCAGTCCTGATCCCAACGCTAACTTATGGAAG
Organism: Euproctis similis; assembly: GCA_905147225.2. Lineage (NCBI taxonomy): Eukaryota > Metazoa > Arthropoda > Insecta > Lepidoptera > Erebidae > Euproctis > Euproctis similis. Next base: position 15,097,001 of record LR990105.1, read on the forward strand.
CGAGAGCTGGGTATGGCAGAGTGTGCATGAAAGTAGAATAAACGCGATAGAAATGAGGGCACTACGCAAAATCTGCGGAGTGACTCTCGCTGACCGCGTAGAAAACAAGGCTGTAAGGAAGGAAGTTGGTTTGAAAGAGAGTGTCGGTGTAAAAGTAAGAAAGGGCATGCTCCGATGGTTCGGACATGTAGAAAGAATGGTTGATGCAAGACTGACTAAGCAGATATACAATGCAAAAGCGGATGGATGTAGGAGTCGAGGACGGCCAAGACACACATTCCATGACCAAATAGAATGTGTTCTGGAGGAAGGTGATATTAAGAGCCTCAAAAACCGACGCGCGTGCATGAAAAGATTTATGAAAGTCAACGAGTGAGGCGTGTAAGAATCGTGCCCTATGGCGCTCTGTTCTCTCTGCCTACCCCGCAAGGGATTTGGCGTGAAGTTATGTATGTATGTATGTAAAACAGCCTATAAGTGTTTATTAATAATTGCTTCGGAATGTAACCCAATTTCCGACGATATTTTACTACTAAACACCCCCTATATCGGAAAATGGGAGTCACGTTACTTGCATGCCACGCCATCATAACATTATTAGACTTAACATATGCCCCTTAACGACTTCTAAAAAATGACACTTTTTTGTAAGTGTCTCACGACAAAAAGCGCCAAATTAACTTTTTTAAAGGAAACGATCTGTTTTTGAGACCGCCACGTGTGACAATGCTGAAGATAGGCGACGAATTCTATTTCTGATGTGACGGCACATGGTGTTCTGTTGGTACTTTGTCGTCGAATAATCCCTCCTCATTTGGGGATATCTATTTTTGGCATAACCCCGATTGATGACTCCAACTTTGAGGGCTTAACTTGACTTTAATATGTTCGTGATGTATTGAAACTCGTCACAGAACTGACACATTGAAATAAATTCTCTTTGTAAATTATTTCTTTTATCCGTATATTATGATGATCTTTCACATATTTACAAGATAAAAATTGAGATATATTTTCAGACAAAGCTACAAGCTACGGTGTATTACAAAATATGTATATCTATTTGACGTTTTGTGTATATTTGTTTTATAAATAAATATATTCAATAGTCAAAAATAGGAAACGACAAAACTGTTTTATTCCGTTTTCTATCGGAAAAAGCCCTAGAGGAATGTATGCGAAAATATTTGGGTATGAGGGGAGTTAAACTCACGAGTGTGTAGACAGATAAAGGAAGAAATGGTACATTCTTAACTGATTCAGACATTATATTCGCATTTGTGAAGATCAAAGAGCATGTTGTGACATACGGGCAGGGAAAAACTTCGGTTGGCGGTGGTAAGGTGAACAGCGCTGGAGGGCTCTCAAGTAACACCATCCGAGAGGGAGCTAGGCTTTGAAACAAAATGCGTTTGCATACATTAAACTGTAAGAATGTCGGAGATAGGGAGGGTAGTACCGACGGGTCCCCGGGGAGTGTGTTTCGGCGATTACGCGGACAGAATTTCTCAACAGTAACTTGGCTTCTTGGCAAGATAGTTTGCACGTAACACTAGCCCTCTTTGCGTATTTTCACAGGCAAAGCCGCTCACAAGAATACTTCTGTTTCAAAGTATTTGAAAGGCAAATTGGGAACATATCTTGAGTGAGTTCCACAAGAGTCTTGAGCGCTGCTACGCTTCGAGCGTCGTAAATATTTGAACGTAATGAATTTAAGCGAGCTCTGATTTAGAAACACATTTTAGTTTTAAATGTGCCGAGGATTATTCAAATATTTGCTTAAGAAGATGGAAATAATTTTATAATTTAGTTTTATCCATTTAAAGTTTTTCCAGCTAAATTACAATACCTACTATGATTTTGATGAAGGTATCTTGGAACCTTTATACAACAAGCAGTCACTCCTGAAAAACATATAATGAGTTATCATGATGGAACTGTAAATATATTAACAGCTAGTGTATTTATGATAGCTGAATCAGGTATTTTATCGGGTACTCATTAAAATATATATAGAGACAATATGAAAAACACATAAAATATATTACAAAGAAAAATGCCATAAAAACCCATGCTCATCATAATTTGTATTCTGTTGGGGATTCAACCCAACAAGCTCTTTAGAACAAACTTAACTGTTACCAATGCCCTATGAGGCTAACCATCGGTGAAGTTTCAAGTATTTTTATTGGTTGTCGCCGCAAAGAGATAATGAACAAATTATTATTATCAAAATCCTTTGTTCCAAGAACATTTATAATTTAAATATCACAATGAAATTGTTAATAAGTACTTATTTAATTTAGAAACAATGAAACATGTGTCAATAATATTAAGAACGCAGAGATAGGGAGCTTTGTAACTAGATAGGAGAGTTTGCAATCTGTGAGCAAACATATAAGGCCTCAAGGAATCCCTGTGGGATATATTAGGATGATGCACGTAGTATGTACTCCGTCTTGAGACTAAATTCGGGAACTTTGATGTGACTTATATTCATTCATTATAAGGCAGTGTATATTAAAACAAAATTTAGTCCTAATGTATTAGTAGTAAAGTAGTTGTTCATATAAAAAATCTATACGTACATGTAAAGAAAATTTATTTCTTTCAGTTGTAAAACAGTTTAAGCTTCTCATCATTTATAAATGATGTCACCATTTCAAATGTCATTGCGGTAAAACAAAGGTTTTTCAATATTACGATAGTATGCAGAATAAGAGTCCAAAAATAAAAATCGAAATAATAAACTTAAAATGTCGTTGTGTAACGTGTTCCTTTCGTTATTTAAGTGTAAAAGCAACATAGCGAGTTATTTATTTTCAAGATTCCTAAAATTTATAAAGAAGCCTTAGAAGAAGAAAATCGTTATTTGGCTTCTTGTACTCTTATTAGGGTTTTTTAATATATATATATTAAAAAAAAACCTTATTAAGAGTACAAGAAACCAAATAACGATTTTCATAATTTTCGTCTTTATTGTCGTAAAACATTTTGGTTCATTACAATTATTGTTTTATCATAATTATTAGCTATAGATATATTGTTAATGGCCTAACTTGAAATATAGATACTAATTTTACCGAGTTTGGCATAACAGCCTTATTGGCAAGCTTCCAGCATTCGGGATACCCTTTGGCCTGATCACATGGATAAGGGACTTCCTGAGTGATTGATCACTGCGTGTTGTGGTCGATGGCTCTGCATCAGAGATTTTGTCAACCGACGCTGGTGTTCCTCAGGGGTCGGTACTATCTGCAACGCTCTTTTTAATACATATCAACGACCTGCTTAAATCCGGTATTTATGGATATGCGGATGTTACCACCATCGTTGATATGTACGAATTAGGAGCTCGGGCTAGTCAGGAGCAGGTGCGGATTGAGCGAGAGGCCATGGTAGAGCGAATGAATCTCACACTCAAGGCAGTCTCCGATTGGGGCAATGCCAATCTTGTGAGACTCAATGCCACCAAAACTCAAATGTGTCTTATCACTGCCAAAAGGAGCCCTTTCACCTTGACTCCTACTTTCCAGGGTGTGGCATTGGAATATTCCGACCGCCTACAGTTATTGGGTGTTGAAATATCTCAAAACCTTAACTTCGGGCGATTCATCGAGTCCAAAGGAGGGATAACAGCAAGAAAGCTTGGCATTCTTGCGAAGGTGAGCCAGTATTTCACGCCGGGACAGCTTCTAACACTGTACAAAGCTCAAGTCCGGTCTTGCGTGGAATATTGTAGTCACATTTGGGCTGGTGCTGCCAAATGTCACCTATCGTTGCTGGATTAGATGTAGAGGCAGGATAAAAGATTGATTGGCGATCCTGTGATGGTCGACAATGATCTGCAAAGCCTCGAGCACAGGCGGAAGGTGGCCAGCCTCTCGTAGTTCTATAGGCTACACTCTGGTGAGTGTGCGCAAGAGTTACACAACCTGATACCTCCATCCCCATTCTATCGGCGAACCACCCGACGTACTTACCGTCTACACCCGTACGTTGTTGAAATCCCACCTGTACGAACTAAGCGCTTTGGATCTTCCTTAATCATTCGCACGGCTCGTGAATGGAACAAACTACCTGCTTCGGTGTTCCCCGTTAGCTATAACATAGGTCTCTTCAAAAGGAGAGTGAATAGGCTACTAACTGGACAGTGCGCTTCACCATCAAAGGCCTCGTCGTCACTTACCATCAGGTGAAACGAGGTCAAGCGCTGGCTAGTAAAAATTAAAATAAAATATTCAAACTGGAAAAATAATATGTATATTATTTACGTTGGAAATTAAGAACTCTCTTCGTGAAGTCAGTTAAAGATCAGTTAAGTGCACAGGTTATGCTGATTCGGCTACGTAATGTGTCACCGTTTAAGTATTTATTAAGCTGCAGCTTTATTTATTAATGAATTTATTAAGCTTGATTAGCAAAGTATGCTATATAGTATACTGTTATAACAATGCCCCATTTATAGTTTTATCCTAGTTCATTTACAACTTAACAATTTAATTGTTTAATTATATTGCGGTTATGCCGTTGTAAATGTTATTGTTGGCAGTTTCAAAGTGCATAGATTACGCATGCATATATTATTTATTAGAGTACTAATTCCTACTATCGCTTCTATCAAGAGGTAGCGGGTTTGAATCCCGGCTCACAGCAATGACTTTGAAATTATTTTCTGAAGTTATGTGTGATAAATATCGAAGACTGAAAACTTTGGTGCCGGTATGGCAATAGGTTCGCCACCTATTCCATTTGGAACTTAACATTACGGTGAGTCGAGGCCTAACAGCCATTGCCTACACTTTCAGGTACAAAAAGGTGTGAAGTTATGTTATGTTAATTCTTACTTCTCATATAATTTCAGTGTTTAACGATTGTGAGATAATAGCTGGTGATGTGGGATGACCACGCGATTTACAATTTAACTCATAATTTACTATTTAACTCATATTTATACCAAAGTGAAGCATGAGGAGAGTTATGGAAATTACGAGAGTTAAGGTATTTTTCAAATTCAAAAGGTTAAAAATTACGTTTAGCACCAAATCAGTAAACGATTTAATTTTTAAACCCCACCGATCATTAAGGTATTAAAAAATTCATGTGACTATTTTATTCAGTAGGCATGAACCCCTGGTCGTTCTCAACAGAAATTTATTACCCAGATAATACCGGCACGTAAGTCCTTAGTACCATTATGGCTGAGTTCTGTCGTAAAAACTTGAAATGATAACTCGTTAGCCCGGAATAATATTACGATAAGTCATAACAATTATAGTAAAAACATTAATTAATAGTAAACCTAAGTAATTAATTCTCCCTTTGTTGGTGAATGTAGCAACAAAGTTTATGTAGAGTTTTTATAAGCCCAAAAGTTGCTTAGTAACTTATTACTTCTTTTTACTGTTCCTATATTAGAAGTTCCTGGCTCACGATAATTAGTCAGGTCTTGGTCAATTAAATATAGTTGTCTAACTTGCCAGTACTTTGCCACATGCACTTGAAACTTTCTACCATTATGTATTTCTACCATTATTTTAAAAAAGTTCTCTGAAGTGCCTCGCTGTTTGCTGCATGAGTGAGTCAGCTCGACCGCTGAAATACTACGATTTGTCAGTTTCGTTTTTCCGAGAAATTGTGGTTTCATTTGATGGTATCCTATCGGGAAGACCACCACCATCCCTTTACTTCCAAAAGTGACAGTTTCTATGGGTATTACCAGCTATTTACCATCTGATGACTCATTCACTCGTTTGTCCCCATTCCCAAAATTTAAATATCAAAAAATATAATAGCATTTAATATAATCAATATGATCCAATTCTCATTGTAAAGATTAAAAAAAGTAGATTATTATAACAAGCTTAGAAGCGTGATAAGCGTGATAATTCTTTTCTCTTTCTATTACCACCACTTCGTACTATGTAGACTTATTAAGACCTTTTTTACATTCAATAAGAAAATTATTTAACACCGACAAAAGTATGAGAGGACCTTTCCAAAAACAATGTCAGCTATAGCAGTAATTTACGGCATTAGTATCTACAACAAATAACTTAAATTATCTTAATTGCAGCTCTTAAATTTAAATTCTCGACGTTAAAAGCGAATTTCCTTGTAGTTCTAAATAATTTGGGCGTTTTGTTGATTTTCCTTCCAAGTCCGCGGTACTTTTGCAGTTAGGTAATAAATTACTGCGCTCCTACGATTGGGATTTTCATGTCTGGAAGACAGTTATTGCTGGGGTGCGTTTATGTAGCGAATATAGGACGCAATAACCACTACGGTTATAAACTTAGTCGAGACTGCGCTGTCATGGGACAAAGGATTTCCACTGGGCAGCGGTTCCCTAACAGATAGTAGTAGGGTTGGTACAATTGATGAATTGCCAGCGCATGTCGTTTGTTATGTTTCTATTGGATTCTTTGCCATGATATAAGCGATAAAAGACATAGATAATCGACTGACAAGTGTTTGGATCATTATTCTCTTGATGTCCGGCAAACATTAGCCATGGAAATATTACTGAAGCCGGAGTCCTCGCGATAGCTGGGCGGTTTCCTATTCGCATAGAGGATTAGGATTGCCATTCAGCGTGGCAATGCGGCCATTCTTCTAGAAACTCTGCTAGTAGACCGAGATACGGAGAAATTTGATTTCACATAGTCTTTTATTTGTCTTTATTGTAAATAATTTAATTAATTTATTTTGATCCCAATAGTGTTTTTACATCCAAAGATATTTTATTCTAAAGCTGCTTATTGTTTTATCCGAAACAAAACAAATTAACAAGAATATACCTATATTTTTTCCACTCAACCCCAAGCTTGATAATACAAACGAGTCAACAAATTTAAAGTACACCGAATAACAAACTGTGTAGTTTTTCCCACATAAAAGTTACTTACCCACTCAAAAACTTTTATACCGTTCGTCACGCGAACACGACTTAAAAACTTTTAGCAAGTTGACAGCCCTAGCTGAACCAATTTAATGCTGTAAATCCACAGGGCACACTTACCTCCCTTGAAACTCATGCGATATTGCGTTTTTTTTTCTCTAAAACCACAGTGAAGGGGGGGAAGGTAAGTATGTACGAGCTATCGTTTTATGTTGTCACGAAAATGCTTTACGTGTAAAAATGTTAAGGAAAATAAAAACGTGTGTTGGAGAGTATGTGACTTTTTTTTTCTTTTTTTAGTGGATCACGTGGTGGCAGCACTCCTACTATTTTATTTATTTAAATCCCCAAAAAGCAATCGATGTTCCGACCTTTGTTCCGCTTTACTATAAAGGAATCGTTGCTCACTTACTTAGTATTTTATTTGTTAGTACTGTTACGTTGTGATTTTTCTATAAATAGATTTATAATATACCGAGAAAATATATTTCAAGCATAACTGTAACTAGCGAATGGTTCTTAAGATTTTATGAAAAAAAGAAATAATTAAATTCTGAAGACGAAAGCTTTCCAGGTAGTATTTTGTGAATTATGATAGACTGTCGACATGAAATCTAAGTGGGACTGTCACGTGATTTCAGCAAATTTTCATGTCTATAGAAGATTTTAAAACGGTTCAGTTGATATATGAAAATATATATTATAACACATAATATAACATAACTTCACGCCTTTGTTACCCGAAGGTGTAGGCAGCGGCTGTTAAGCCTCGTCTCGCCGTTATGTTTACGTTCCAAATGGAATAGGTGGCGAACCTATTGCCATACCGGGCACAAAGTTTTTCAGTCATCGATATTTATCATATATAACTTCCGAAAACAATTTCGAAAAGTCATTGGTGTGAGTCAGTGTCAGGATTCGAACCCGGATCTCCGGATCAGAAGCCGTGTGCTCGACCACTGCGCCACCGAGACTTTAATATAATATATAATATTAAATCTTTATGAGACAAAACGTTCCAATTGTCATTTTTTTTTATCATATATAACTTCCGAAAACAATTTCGAAAAGTCATTGGTGTGAGTCAGTGTCAGGATTCGAACCCGGACCTCCGGATCAGAAGCCGTGTGCTCGACCACTGCCCCACCGAGACTTTAATATAACAAAATATATAATATAAATATACTAGTTGACCCGGCGAACTTCGTTCCGCATCAAAAGAAATAAATTAGTAATATTTGGATCTTAAAAAGTTCAATTTGTGCTATTTATCGGCACGCGTTTTGGCGCGCAAACGCAACTGCTATGTACCGCTATGATAATACTGTAATATCTTCGTAAATATTAGTTTAAATTACATGCTGTAAATGGCTATATTAATCTATATTAAAAGCGCAATCTATTTAAGACACTTAATTGGATGAAAATTAATGCTGTAATGTTTAAAAATTGCTTCGTAAATAAGCCATTATTTCTCGTAAAAAGTAAAAAAAAAATAATGGTCATTGTGGGTTATCCCTAAGACATAGACATATACCCTCCCGGACTTTTTTATAGACCGTTTAAAGGTGTATAATAATGTAGTACACTGTTTTGATTTATCACTTAGGGTTCAGGCAGCGTTTTCGATTAAAGTTTTAAATCTTGAAAATTATCATTTTTTTTCACTACACTATTCATGAATTATAGATCAAAACCACCCCGTTGACACCCTCTAACTATTAAAAAACCGCATCAAAATCCGTTGCGTAGTTTCAAAGATTTAAGCATACAAAGGGACATAGGGACAGAGAAAGCGACTTTGTTTTATACTATGTAGTGATAAATATTAAATCTTTATGAGACAAAACGTTCCAATTGTCATTTTTTTTTCTACCCAATTATTTTCCTGCTAACAATAATGTTATTGATATATTTAATACAGCGCCATATAGTTACCAAATTTTCATAAAATGATTTATAAATTTCTTACATATTACAAGTATCTTAAATAGGTAATGCTGGAAGTGTACAGTATTAATTGGTTACACCCCTTATATTAAAAAAAAATAATTATTGTTCTCGAACGCTCCTTCGTAGAAAAATTATGAGATCAGTAAGTTTAGGAAAATATTGAATGGTTCCCGTGGGATTCTTGCCATTTTTCTCTTAAAACCATAACAAATTTCCAGATTACTTACGTACACTGAGTAGTCCCCTCACTATCTCTTTCTTTTTCTCTATTTATTACTCTCCACCCTAAGCTAAGTTATCGAAAATATAATCCCTCTTACGCAAGGAAACTTCCACAGCTGATTACTACTTGGTACTGATAACAGAGCGTTGTCCTAATATAGATACACCTGCATTTAATTTATATTTATGTAATTTCTAATAAAAATAATATTCATTTATCTCTAAGACTTTCGCGAATCACGTGAAAATGATCTCTGTAAAGAGTTCGAAACGTCGGGAAATAAATAAAATTGGTAATAAATAAACGCGATATAATCCTAACAGTTGTTTTAATGTCAAAAATAATATTTTCAATGTGTTCAAATAATTTTAACACTATTAAATCTTATAAGCCGTTACAGTACGTAGAATTTTTTTTTCTTGTGTTGAATACTAAATTACCCTTTTTTGATGATTCTTATCAAATTCCCGACGATCACTATATATATATATAATAATATATATATATAAACAAATATTGTTCGCAAACATATTTAAATCGAGAAGTGTTAATGAGTATATAATTTCCAAAAATAAAAACCATTTAACGATAAAGCTGGTCATCATTTTATAGCTCAACTTTTACACCCGTCAAAGCCTAATGTCTAACATAAAACAATCGTTACGCTTTCATTAGTGGATTGCCCATCCACATTATTATATACGTTCGCTAATAATCTGGGGGTTATACTCAAAGTTCCCACTTGCGGGTAGGAGAATAAAATCCAAGTGTAATCCTCACGAGATTAATATTATTTTATCGCTAACAATAAATAACGAGTGAATTCAATAGCCGAGCGCCGAAAGGAATTATAAGTTTTATTTTTTGACGAACTACAAGAAAACTTTCCCCGTATTCAATCAGGACGGGATTGGTTTTTCTAACTTGTCTGTACATTTTAAATTATTGCTTTGAATAGATATCGTATGAATATCAATCACATAAGTTCTCTTCATATTAATAATACTTCCAAGATAGGATTCAAAGCGTACTTAATAATAAAGTCAGTTTTTTTTTAATTTTTATTTGAATATGAAGACATTGTTTGCCTGCTGAATAAATATTTTAGATAGTTCCTACTTATAATAATAGATAGGCATCATTTCATATATGTTTTTATATACTTTTTTGTTCATACATATTTTACAATTCGTTATAACTTTATGCTCCGATGGTTCGGACATGTAGAAAGAATGGTTGATGCAAGACTGACTAAGCAGATATACAATGCAAAAGCGGATGGATGTAGGAGTCGAGGACGGCCAAGACACACATTCCATGACCAAATAGAACGTGTTCTGGAGGAAGGTGATGTTAAGAGCCTCAAAAACCGACGCGCGTGCATGAAAAGAAGTCAACGAAGCGAGTGAGGCGTGTAAGAATCGTGCCCTATGGCGCTCTGTTCTCTCTGCCTGAAGTTATGTATGCATGTATGTATAACGTTATTTGTGTTTAGTCAATGAGAAATAAGATTAACATGACGGATTTTTAAGCGGAATATAAAATTCGAAAAGTCCAAAATTAAAATTAGATAAATTAGTTAGGAAATAGAGATAATTGCGTATATGAACATGTTTCTTTCGTTATGTATTATCAATAAGGGATTAATTGAGACATATTTATTTTGATTAGTGAATTTAACAATGAATATTTTAGATCTTGTCTCTTTTTTCTTCATTTTGTTTTTAAATAACAATAATTCAGTTGCCGTGATCTAACTTTCAACCTATTATTATTTTCTGTAGCTATAAATTGCCATAATCGTTTTATAAATATGTTAAACAACTGTGAATTAATGTAGTATGCCTTAAATGTACCCATAAATAATCTATCTATAAATGTGTGCTTATTTAAGGCAAAGTATTGGTATGAATTTATAATGGCATTGTAAACGCCACAGGATTTTTTACCTACTTGAATCACAAAATTCTTTTGAAGATGACATCAAAAATCAAATAATTTGTTCGGTGAAATAATATGCGAAATTCGTAACCGTGAGCTTATTATAAAAAATTGGCAATTTTCATGTGTCTCAACTCCTTGTCGTCACAAGATTGAGTTATAAATCAGTGATTTCTTTTCATTTGTACGCATTGAATGAAATAAAGCGACCTCATAATTTTCTTTTGAAATTTATGCCCATCTTTGTAAATTTTACGTCATCAAATTAAGTGAACTTATATCTAAAAGGCCATTTTTATATGACTACTAGCAGACCGCGCGAACTTCGTACCGCCATATTTTATACATTTTCCACTAAAAAGATTATTGCCGCAATCATATTAATACCCCAAAGCTTTCATCATAAATGGACTATCTAACACTAATATTTATTTCAATTCAAGTTCTTGATACATACATACATAACTTCAGGCCAGATCCCTTGCGGGGTAGGTAGAGAGAACAAAGGGCCATAAGGTACGATTATTACACACCTCACTTGCTTAGCTGTTGGTATTAGCGACTAACAACCAAGATATATTATGGTGATAATAATATATTATCAATTTCAATCAACACTATAAGTAATAGTAGTAGTAGTAGTCCGAAGCTTTTTGTCAACTTTTAGTTTTTTTTAATACTACTTGAACAACCTTTTTTTTTTCTTTAGTCATTGTCTTTCTACAAAAAAAAGACCGGGTCACCACATGTTTTAACCAGCATGTGTTTTTTATAATTTAAATGGTGTCGATTTGGCACCTTGGTATTACTCTTATCAAAATAAATACACTACATTTTAAAAGAGATCACGATATTATAAATACTAATAGATGGGCAACACTATGTGGTATGATGAAGACCGTAAAGTCTTTATATTTTAGCAAAATACGCCAAGTCGAGGTGTGTGGGTATATCTTGCGCTTCGTCCATTTATATGAAGTTGCAATATTGTAAAGAATTAAAAATAATACATATCATATCTGCTTATAGAAGTAACTGTGAACTAACGCTAACTTTGACCCAGGACTTTCGATACATAGATAAAATATTTTTAAATAGTACGTTCGTTTTAGATATTTAGATCACATTAAAGGAATTAGGTACTCTTAAATAGACAGTGGTAGAACCAAGCAGTTCGCTGCATGTATGGGCCGGCTCGACCGGTGAAATACCACGACCTCTCCGAAGATCGACGTAAAGTGGCTCATGCCGCGTTTCGTTCGGTGAGCGAGGTACCCGGAGGTCCACCCCCCTTTCCCCATCCTTTCCTTTCCCCTATCCCTTAAACGTCGGCAACGCAACAGTAACATTATATGTGTTGCTGGTGTACATGGGCGGCGTTAATTGCTTACCATCAGGTGACATGGCTGCTCGTTTGCCCTTCTATCTCATAAAAAAATGCAACTTTTAGGCTATCGCGTATGCATATTACATAAATATAATGAACGGGAAATAACGCCACACGTTTAGGTAAACAAATAATCCAAAAATATATAAAAATCTAATTTACGTGTCTTATTAGACTCGGAAATCATCATCATTTATCAGACCGCGCGAACTATGCACCGCCATATTATATACATTTATAACTAAAATTTATTGTCCCACTCATTAATAAGAGTGGGACAATAAATTAACTAACTAACTTAAACTTTTCTCAATAAATGGGCTCTCTAAAACTAATATTTTTTTCAATCCAAACCAGTAGTTCCTGATACATACATACATAAATTCTCGCCAAATTCCTTACGGGGTAGGCAGAGAGAACAAAGTGCCATAAGGCACGATTCGGCCATACGGCCTCACTCGCTTAGCTAGTATCTATTAGCGTACTGACAATCAAGACATTGATAATATTTACAACTTCAAAGAAAGCTTTATTAGCAATGCCACTTATGAACAATGAATATAGCAATGAACTTGTCCCAAGTTTTTTTTTCAACCTTTAATTTTTTTTAATACTACAAAAAAACTCTTTATTTGGTCACTATTGTTGACTTCAATGAAAAAAACGGGACACCATAAGTTGAAACCGGGGTAGCTAACTCACAGTGAATGTTTTTTTTTATAAGTCAAATGATGTCTGTTTTGCGATTCAGCTTATCGAAATAAATTTACTACATTTTAAAAGATATCACGATCTTAAAAATGTAAAGTTTATTACATAAATCTAGAATGCATTATAAATCAGTGAAAATGTTGTTAGTTTTTTAAACGTCATTGTATGTAATAATTTTAAAAATTAATAATTCCAGCTAAGCAATAAAACAGAGTTATCATGTTAATTAACTTCTATAGTAATGATCTTTGATACCTATTTAATGGATTTAATGCGAGCGAAGCCGCGGGTAAAAGATAGTAACTTTTATAAATAAAAATACCACAAAATAGGATTAAATACTACAAATTTTAAATTCTAATTAAAGTATTGAGCGATATGATGACAAAGAGAGAAACAACAACACAACATAACTTCACGCCTTTTCTACTCGAAGATGTAGGCAGCGGCTGTTAAACCTCGTTTCGCCACTATGTTTTCATCCCAAATGGAATAGGTGGCGAACTTATTGCCATACCATTCACAAAGTTTATAGTCATCGATATCTAAATACATATAACTTCCGAAAACAATTTCAAAAAGTCATTGGTGTGAGCCAGAATTCGAACCCGCGACTACTTTATTCAGAAATGGGGTTCTCGACAATTGGACCACCGATACCTTTTAGCAAGAAACGAACGTAAAAAAATCTACCTGATAGCTGTCGCGGTCCGAGCTGTCCGAGTCGGATACATCTTCCGTAGTGTAACTAAATATTTCCCTATGAAATGAATACTTACATTTTGTATTTTGCGATATCTTTTGAATTAAATGTCCGAATTGAATTATTCAAAAAGTTCTAGAAAGGTATTGAAACTATCTTTTTATTGAAGTAATTTATTTTAAGGAGAATTAATACCAAGGTACAAAATAAACCATTTTTATAACGACATCAATTTAATTATTTTAAAATATTCAAAAAACACTTATTGTGAGATAACTACAATAGTTAGACATATGGCATCGCGGACTTTTTAATAGACAAATTTATGTTCTATAAAAGTGTAGTACATTTTTTTGTTCTACAATCTATAGTTTTCGCAGCGTTCACGATGTAAGAATTATTTTCGAGTCATTTTCTTACACCTTGGGTTACATTACTGGACTTATAGTAAGGATCCCTAATTAATTTGAAAATATAATATAGCCTAAAGCCTTCCTCGATAAATGGACTATATACCACTGAAAGAATTTTTAAAATCGGACCGGTGGTTTCTGAGATTAGCGCGTTCAAACAAACAAACAAACAAACAAACAAACAAACAAACTCTTCCGCTTTATAATATAAGTATAGATATAAAGGAAAATTGTAAGAACATAATTTTTAACCGAAGGCCCTTAAGAGAAGTTTTGCTTTTCTATTAAATATACGTATACTTTCTCAATCTTAAGTATATATTTGGTACAAAAAAAATGTGCAGTAATTCTTTGAATTCTTTGCGAAAACTTCCCTATGTTATTAGCCACTTGGTATTAGGATTTAAAATTTTGCGTTTAGACTGTAATAAATAAAAATTTTCTTACAAGTAAACGTCATTAAATATTTTCGAATAAAGAAAAATAGCGAACATACTTTACTTCGTTTTACAAATTACAAGGAGCATTATGTTTGTACCCGAATGATATGATTCTATTCATTTTTTTTATTTAATTATTTATAATGTTTTCTACTTAGAAGATTACATAGAATTGTAGAATCTACATTTTTTTTGTGACACGCGGTAGGCTTTGGTAGTTCGTTCACCCCTCACGTGGGCGTATAAATATGAAATGCACCCTCGCAAAGACAAATTATTTCATTTCCCAGTATAAAGGGACTCTACGTGACTGCAGGCTTCCATCATATGTATGAGACATCTAATATAGTACGTCGATTTAATTTAATGATGGTAATATAATAACCAATTGTTTTATCTGAATGTTAGACTTTATATTGTTTAAAGTTTTCAATATTTAGTTGTGAATTTCGATGAGTTGAAAGTTGAGAGAATTTTCAGCAAATTTTCACAGTGGTAGAGCCAAGCAGTTCGCTGCATGAATGGGCCGGCTCGACCGGTGAAATACCACGACCTCTCAGAAGACCGACGTAAAGTGGCTCATGCCGCGTTTCGTTCAGTGAGAGAGGTACCCGGAGGCCCACCCCCTTCCCCATCCTTTCCTATCCCCTACCCCTTAAAGGTTGGCAACGCAACAGTAACACTATATGTGTTGCTGGTGTCCATGGGCGGCGTTGGTTGCTTACCACCAGGTGACCCGCATGCTCGTTTGCCCTCCTATCCATAAAAAAAAGATAAACTTGTGATTAATTTCAGAACGGTTAAGAAATTGTCGGTCTTGAAATTGGTAACATTTTTAATACAGTTCACTGAGTTATAGATACAGTTCAGATTTGAGATTTGTTACATAAAATAATATAGCTGGCTGACATAACATGTTATTATAACCATAGATATATGAGAATAATAGATCGGCAATAGTCACCAAAACAACGAGACCACAAATGGGTTGTTGATGTGCGAGTGACTTATCAAAAAGCGCTTCAAAGTATCAACTTTTTCATAGTTAATGTTCATGTGTTGAAATCCTGAAAATCTAATATACGCTGTTGCGCTGTCAGTAATGAATATAAAATTGCATAATATTGAAATTTTTAAACAAAATCACAAATGGTAAAGTATGTAATTTTTATACATCAAACTCAATGACGTCACTCAAATAATTTTATTGCTTTGACTTGGATCTATTAGCTTAATGAAGTAATATGCAAAACTTTTCTTGTATATCCTTTGAGTAGTATAAATGTAACAACATAGCTGGGCACGTATATTATCCCCTAATGTCCAAATATATGAAATTTCGCCTGTCAGTCAATCAATATGGAGTTTTCACTGGGGAATTTATGTTTCATAAGGGGCTACGTGAAAAAGAAAATAATAATAAAGTTATAAGAAAATGTACAATCAACCCTCTTATTTACATGCAAACCCTAAAAATGAACATAAACACAGAGGTTTATCGGCTGAAATGTTTCTTAATACAACTGAGAATATTCTTTTAGGGTTGTTTTTAATATAAGATATTATTTCTTATAAAGGTACATGAATATTATATTTATTAATTTCACGAGATATGAGAATCTTTTTTGTATTTATATTTCTGTAGATCAAATAATAATAATTTGTCGCAAGGTTTGACTCCCTATCAGTAGGTAATTAAATTGCAATAGATAATATAGTAAAGTTAGTAGATTAATTTACATGAGTGTTTTGCCCATTTCTTCTCATGAAAACCTTCACTCAGACGCGTCCGTGCGTTTTTGTTCCAAGGAGGCAATTTTCTCAAGCGCTCGTTTTTTAATATGTTATGCTTTAAATAAAATAATAAGTTAAATATTTGTATTCATGGACTATATTTAACTATGTGTGAAGATTCATGAAAATAAAGCTATTTTGATTTGATTTCACATTACATAAAATTAGTACAGTTTATTTACAACTCGCGCGACAAACTTTTATTAAATAAATTGTACATACTGGGGCTCTAAGTTGATACTAGAAATTTTTAAGGAAATATTATTTTCTTATTTTTAGAGTGCTTAAATAAAAGCTTCTTTAAAAAGGGTTTTTGCTTTTAATTTATGTGTATACTTAACACAATATACAAAACGTAATACTTTAATAAAGTAACCTTTAACTATTATAATATTTACAAATGTCACTTATTTTTGGAGTCGGTGCAAGCCCAGGTAACATACTTTATTGTGTTGCAATAATGACTATCAATAGTATCAGTAGTAGTAGTAGTAGTAAGATTTTGTGGTTTACGTTTCTAGAAGTCGGTTTAACTTTTTTTTTTAAAGTATTTTTTTATATGAAACTTGTAGAGAATAAAATACGATTTTATTAAAATACTTACGATTGTTCAGTGTTTGCATGTAGTGTGCAAGAGACAGTGTTATTTTTGCTGTGAACTTAGTAAATAGGCCCTGGAGAATTGCCTGTGATGCCCTTGATGTTCAACCATGTCCATAAATCGCGGGAACCATTTACCGTTATGTGGATATTGCACTTGTTTGCTATTTAAACTTACTTTTACTGTTTAAATCTAACTGTAAATATATTCATTTATTTTATAATCCGTAAATCTAAGACTTTGATTTCAATCTCATCTTGATTAAATATTACAAAAAAATATAAAATAAAATATATGTATGCCAAAATAATCACAGAGCTCTCTAGTTTCAAATTAAGCAAACAAAAGCATGTGTTATGTATAACGGATATGACAACATTTTATATTATACTTTTTTTATTTTAAATTCATTTTTATCATTACACAGTATAAAAAAAAGTCATTTTCCTCTATCTGTCGCCTTATTTCCTAAGATCTTTAAATTACGCAACGGATTTTAATGTATTCTTCTATCATAAATTAGTCTCGGTGGTCCAGTGGGGGAGCACACGGCTGCTGATCTAGAGGTCGGGGTTCGAATCCTGACACTGGCTCACACCAATGGCTTTTCGAAATTGTTTTCGGAAGTTAAGTGTGATAAATATCGATGACTGAAAACTTTGTACCCGGTATGGCAATAGGTTCGCCACCTATTTCATTTGGGACGTAAACATAACGGCGAGACGAGGCTTAACAGCCGCTGCCTACACCTTCGGGTAACAAAAGGCGTGAAGTTATGTCATGTATGTTCATACTGAGGCGAAATAAAGTTCGCTGGTTCAACTATATACTATACATAAAAAAAAAAACTCGCAGACGACACACAAACATCCTTGCTGATCATAAATATTTGTACTCAGGTGGGAATCGATCCCGCCTACCTCTACTCCGTAGTCGGTTGTTTTTTTCAATGCACCACGAGGTCATGTTCATTAGTGTTATTCATTAAGTCGAGCGGATTAAATGAGGTGTAATATTCCGTGATATTACTAAAATACCCCGAGAAAATACACTCTAAACGGCATTACCTTGCAATAGATAAAAAAACCCTAGCCATTGAATTGACTAGGACTAAAACTGGTTAGCAGTACATTTTGAACCGTAAATGGCGTCGTTGACGAATTAATTTTCGTTTTTGTCAGTACAGACGGGAAAATGGCCGAGTGTCAACTCGTTTGTTAAGAAGACGTCACGACTGTTGATTAATTTCAACAATAATAGACATAATAAGTAGTACTAAATTTACATTACTTCCAGTTGTCCAAATGCTGTAAGTGAAATTGCTTCCTCACCCGCCGTAAAGCACTTTGTCACCGTCAACGCGAAAACGTCCAGGGAAATTGGGACCCGGGTACAAGAAAACCATAATTAGGACCGGTTAATGTTGCGGAAAAAAAAACATACAATTTTATAAAACATCTTATTTCTTGGCGTGTATCAGGTCATAAAGTCATATAAAAAGAAAAAAATAACTCACGAAATAAGGTTCTACTAACACGCTCGGCAACATACAGCAATATTAGAATGGCCATAATTAAATATCGACTCTATTGTCCAAACTCGATATGCAATATATCAACGCTTAGAGAGATAGAACTATTTTCCTAAAGCCAATGCGCGAATTGTTTTCAATTGACAAATGTTAATTCTGAATATCTAAAATCATTCACCGTACTAATGTAGTATCTAGTTAGTTTAGCTTAGTTTTAATTAAGTTTAACAATAACTTTACTAATATCTATACAGCTATACTAACAAGTGGTCTCGGTGGTCCAGTGGTCTAGCACACGGCTTCTGATACAGAGGTCCGGGTTCGGTCCGCTTCGAGTCCTGATACTGGCTCACAGCAATTACTTTTCGAAATTGTTTTCGGAAGTTAAGTGTGATAAATATCGAGGACTGAAAAACTTTGTGCCCGGTATGGCAATAGGTTCGCCACCTATTCCATTTGGGACGTAAACATAACGGCGAGTCGAGGCTTAACAGCCGCTGTCTACAACTTTGGGTAACAAAGGCGTGAAGTTAAAGTATGTTATGCTATACTAACAAATAAAATCGGAGTTTTTGTTTTTATAACATTGAATTAACTGATTTATACGAAATGCATACAAATGTATATACAGTGCATAGGTACTCCAAAATAACCATTTTTACTTATTTTGTCTGCATGTCTGTCTATTTGTTCCTGGTAGTCTCTGAAATGCCTGGATAGATTTTGACGGGACTTTTTTTGTAGTTAAGTGATGTAATACGGAGTAACTTAGGGCACTTTTATTTTATAAAAATCTTTTCTGCTCCTTTATTGCTTTTTGGACGAAACAAAGCTCGGATCAGCTTATGCACATGCACGAAAGTTTATGCACATGCTCGACTGTTTGTTACACAATTACGGGTCAATAGTTGAACAGAATTAGATAGAAATTGGCTTACAGATAGTTCTGTTTAAATTTTGTATAAAAAAATAATTTTAATTTCGATTTAATTTGACATAATTGCCACCGATAGCACCTTCCTATTTAACAGGCGTGATAATATACGTCATATTCTGTACCTATATTCAATCAATCAGCCCTTTAACCCGAACTTTTCTATTGGTTTTAAAAGTAGTCATATTATAGAAAGTCTCTTAGTTCAGTGTTCTGCTCTTACATATTCTAATGCTTTCTGTCTTTAGCAACTCTCCTCCAGTTGGTACCTAGGTATACTTTTTTATTATTTATTTGATGAATAGTAGGGCAAACGAGCAAATGGGTCATATGATGGTAAGAAACTACTCACCCCCCATGTACTTCGTGGTGCGTCGCCGTCCTTTAAGAGAGTAGGAGGGAAAGGGAAGGGAAAAGGGGATCAGCCCTCCGGATACTTCTCTCACCTAACGGGCTTAATGGGCCGGTTCGACCGGTGATATTACCACGACCTCTCAGAAGATCGACGTAAAGTGGCTCATGCCGCGATTCGTTCGGTAAGAGAGGTACCCGGAGGCCCACCCCCCTTTCCCCATCCTTTCCTTTCCCCTATCCCTTAAAGGTCGGCAACGCGACAGTATATGTGTTGCTGGTGTCCATGGGCGGCGTTGGTTGCTTACCATCAGGTGACACGCCTGCTCATTTGCCCTCCTATACCATAAAAAAGTCGTGGTATTTCACTCTACCATCGTCAAACTATATTACTTATCGTTTAAAATACCAAGTGAGGAAAAGCGAATATACCTTCGAAGCGAGAACACCAATAGCCTCGTGTCCTCAAAGATGATCTAAACACATTTGTTGTGTAAGTAATGATGGCGATTAGGATCGTGATGCACGTACGGAACCCACGCAACGGAATCAACCATAATATAATTGCAACCAACACATCCATTACTAATTCGAGATAAAGCTCACGCACAATTATCTAAGGGAACTTATTAAGATAAGCCGGTCACGGATGGCGGCCATTTTTCTTATTACAACCGAATGGATAAATGATTGTGTTATCGATATCGGTACCGGTGATGGACAGCCCTAGATTATGAGTAATCCTGCTAACGAAAGTCGAAAGTTTTACACTTGTGTAAAGGAATGTGTTGTTACAAATCGGTTAATTTTGATTCGAATTATTAGATTTATGAAAATTGTTTCAGCGGCTTGTCTCAGGTTCGGTTTTGGTTATGAGATAAATATTAATGACAGAAAAAATTGTGAGTGACGTGTCGTGTTATATCCGCTACCTATACCGGGTATTAAAAGGGTAAAATTAGAAATAATTTTGTCAGTAGTTAAGGGATGAAAGTGAAGGCGTTTAAACTTAACTTAAATTGTAAATACTGACACATGTATATAATATATTAAAGTCATAGTAAATTTAAAATGGAATCCCACCCCAAAAGCGCGCGTGACTAACATTGAAATATGCAACTGTCGTATCGTGAATGTGATGGCAGTCCGAATTGTACTGACGTTTAGTTCTGCCCGGTGGCTCCCGGTTATGTGAGTTAGTTGTATCTATTGTTTGGTTGTTCATATTACGATACCAACCATTTTATTTACAAAAAATATATATATTTTATTTATTTTTTCAAGTGTATGAAGTTTACCATATTTTGTGATAAAAATATTATATAGAAAAGTATGTTTATGTTGCTTTCTTGGTAACTTTATAATTATTAGCTTGCTAAAAGCATGGCAATAATGAATGAATCCGAATCATTCGCTTCTTCCAAAGCAAGCTTCCTTGTCATATCATCTTTCATCCAATTCATCCATGTTTTCTTTGGTGGATACCAACTTGTTGTGTGTGTACCATCTTGTTTCCTTCTACATTCAGGTTTATCGTTATTTTTGCGACATGTGTATCATCCCTCCTTATCCATCCATCCGTCCAAACCACTCAGCACTGTGAAAAGTAAATAATATTTTTTTCTATACTGCCATTCCAGATTCTTCTCGATAATGATAATGGACATCAACACATAAACACTTTTTTTTTATACATAAAAACGCTCAAATGCCATAAAAGTATTCAAACTAAATATGTTTCCTCTGGTGGAAACCGAACCCGCTGACCTCAACTCAGGGAGTAGGGGTGTCATGCTAATGCACTATGAGACCTGACGTATAAAAAAATAAAAAAATATGTTAACAAAAAGTGAATAGGCATATCAGTTTGAACATCCACCAATTCCCCGCTTCAGAGAAATAAATTACGCAAACAATTAAATATCGGCAGTAATGCGTACATGGGGGTGCGACAATTTGTCTGGACCGGCTCGCCGGGGAAACTGCGTGTATATACAGCGTGTTATTTTTTGTGATCCTTTTTGATTTTGTCTTTTCTCGTCTACGTTAATACCATTTATTATCTACGAGAGATATTGTGTTTTAAAACATTTTTATGATTAATAATACACAACGATTTCCAGCATATTTAATTAGCGAATTGTTTTTATTTTTTAACGATTCTGATCAACATCATTGTAATAGAATGAATTCTTAGAAATCTTATATTGTGATATTTGAATAAATTAATATAAATATAAATTAGCCTTTCTTTAAGAGAATAATACATTCCGCTTAGCCGTCTTGGCCATCTTCATATCGTATGACACTACAAGAGTAAAAATCTTGTAGTGTACAAGGGTTAAAATCCAGGGCTGAGTGCATATCTTAAGTAACAAAAAATCATAACAAAAAACTTAAAATATGTTTGAGTGGACAACCCTATCACTTAGGGGTATAACAATAGATAACAACTTATTCTCAGACCTACCAACTAAGCACAAATATATTCAAGAATTACTTAAGCGCATTTCAAAAGAGTTTGCCAAAAAAGAATATAATTGTAAATGTTAGATGTTTTTGTGGTATATTTCTGAGCAATATAAATAGATTTATTTTTTATTAAGTAAAAAAATAAACAGCCTGTACATAGCCACTGTAACACATGCATGGCGTAGTTAATGTAATTATGAGGCCGTTACGTAAACGGGAACAACTTGTTACGATTAGAATTTGTCTTCGATGCAGAGGTAAGCAACATTTTATTAGAAATAATTATAAAAGTTTTATTATAATCGACAGATACCGAATCACCATTTTCTATAAAATATACTTGATGAAACAAAAAGTATCAAATTAAACACTGCTTCAGAAACACAAAATATTATTTAGTTTCAAAATTATTCATCTTGATTTGAAATAAAACATTTTCATTTTATAAAAAGGGATTAAAATAAAACAACGTCGTAGTAACTATTTTATCGAATTTAAAATTGTTCATAGGTGAAAAATTAAGAACTCAAAAATCAAATTTAGGATTCCTCTGTTTCATTTTACATATATTCATTGTCCACATCAAAAGGTTTGTTACCACTGCTAATAAGTTGAAGGCAAATACTCGTATTCATTGAAAAAGTTAATGAAAGTTACCCCTGTCCACGACTCTCGCAAACGAGTACTGGGGCCATCAAATCATTACCAAACCCTTGTGTTTTGGTTCTGACAGAAAAGTTAAAATCATATAGAAAACATATTTAGATTTCTATAAAAAGTCTTTATACTTCATGGACTAAAGACTTTTTTCTTTCTCTAAACAAGGACGGGACTACGTGGGGGTCGGGAGTGAAAAAGGAGGGGCAAGGATTTGAGACAAATTTCATCGAACGAAACACAGCATGAGCCACTTTATGTCGATATATTTATAGATCGAAGCAGCCAATTAATGCAGCGAAGTACCTAGCTCTACCACTGATATAAACACTAGGTAATTACCTAAATATCGACTACAATTTGCATGTGTTAAAAGTTAATTAGAAATACATTACTACAGCAATTATCAATAAATAAACAACATAACATTAGAACATAACTCACAAGCAAGTATAGAGCAATTAATAAGGTTATATCTGTAGTTGCATCCTCCCAGTAATATTCCAAGTTAGTCTGCAGTGTGTATTACTTACTGTAATGGACCTATTAATATTGGAGGCCGTGCCTAACTGCCCCGAGTGTGGTGTATACCAAAACAGCAATACAGTATTAGAAATTCGAAATATATGTAACAACATTAAATGAACTTAGATAATAATATGATATCTAGAAAAAATCGTTTCAAATATTTAATAATTTATTTTAAGTAATAACTTAAGTTTGAGTTTTATATACCCAAGGTGTATACCAAAACAGCAATTCTGTATCAGGAATTTGAAGTATATGTATACTATTAAATGAATTCGTTAATTAATAATATATATAGAGAGAAAAACCTTTTAATTAATTTACAATTTATTTTAAGTTATATATAACTCAAGTTGGGGTTTCGACACATCATTATATTATAGTTAAAGAGGTTTTGAGCTCTGATGGGAAGGGAATAATAGTATTTATGAACTTATAGAGGTTTTTAAGTTTAAAGAGAGGTTTAAAGAATCGCTCTCCGCTGTCTGTCCCCTTATATGCTTAGGTCTTTGAAACTATGTAACGGATTTTGATGCGGTTTTTTAATAGATAGAGGGTGTCAACGACGTGGTTTTTATATAAAATTCATGCATGTAGTAAAGAAAAACTGATAATTTTCGAGATTTAGATAATTGTAAACGGTGAAAAATACTTTTGCAGCGGAACAAAGTTCGCCGTATCAGCTAGTAATAAATAAATTTAAAGGAATAAATGGAATGATGACATGTTTTATTAAAACAATGTTTAATAAAAATACTAAATATTATGTGATCTTTTATATATATGTATTATTTGGTACAAATAATTATGCTTTATTTCAGTGAGAAACAGCCTTTCGTATAAAAAGAGTTAAAAAACTCACAAGTAGTGGTATCATGAATTTGTAAATACTACTTCGTAGATGAAGAGAGATGCAGACGAAGTAAGTGAACTAAAACCGAAGTTCGAATTCGATTGTGGTTGCTGCTTCACTTGATTCAGAAATCTTGTTTTTTGTTTTTATACCTTACGGGTTGCTAATTTGATAATAGATTTCTACTGCACTTGTGCTGTGCATTTTATTTTAGTAACTGCATCTATAAAAGTCATTACAAGTAATATATGCATAAGAAAAAAAAACTTATTTTATAAATACGGTCTAAGTGGTCCAGTGGTTTGCCACCTATTCCATTTGGGACGTAAACATAACGGCGAGACGAGGCTTAATAGCCGCTGCCTACACCATCAGGTAGAAAAGGCGTGAAGGTATGTTATATTATTTTATAAATGCTTTTTCATGTATGTATCCTTAGAATGTATTAACTAGAGGTCGGAATCATGCTAGTTACCTTAAAAATTTCTGTGAATATTTGTGCCCGAAAAAATAAATTTATTATTGTTATATTTTTGTGCCATTTCATTCAACTATTCGATGTTTTAAACCCTCAATTCTTTTGCTTGTCACCGGCAATTTAGCCCGGGGCGATGTCAAATGCATCTAGCGTTTGAAATTTAATTTAATTGATAATTCAGAGACTGCATTTACCGAGAGTAGTACGCCTCAGGCGAGCACGTGCCTTACATCCTACGCTTTTATTGCGTTAGTTTGACTTTAAAAGTGTTTTCAGATAGAAATGCACTTTCATTTAAAGCTCTACTTATAATTTATATACGTACAAAACTTCACAGCAAGTCCCTTAAGTGATAATTATAGTTAGAAAAAACAGAGCGTCAAAAGGCACGAATCTTACACACCTTATCCGAATCTTCGACTATCTTAAACCAAGGGTTAAAGAAAGTCAAAGAATCGCTCGTCTGTTTTAAAGTTTTTAAAATAATTTGTTGGATCATGATTTCAATCCTAACTTTCTAGATGTACTTTAGGAAAAGTATTGCTTTTTTTAAGGTGGCAAAAAATAGTTAGCCGTCCCGGCTGTTGGTGGGTAAGTGATAATCGTAGCTCATGAACTTACGTAAGCTATTCACCAGTCTTTGATACTATTCATTGCGATAATGAAATGTATTAAATGAATGTACAGCGGGACTGCGAAGGGAGTTAAAAAGGGGTATGAACAGATGTGGGTTATCGTAGACTGATAATATGAATGCAAAGTAATTGGAATTTGTATATTTTTTTTCGAGATCAGTCTCAGTAATCCATATTGGTGGTGGCTATGTCCAGCAGTGGACTGATAAAATTGATTATGACTTTTTTAGACTCTTGTATAAGGAAACTTAAGAGTGTTTTAATCAATCAGTTTTATGTAATTATGGCAGTATTGTTTATCTTGACGGGTCTCGTGTTTTTTTTTTGTTGGACTGCGGGTAAACGAGCTAGCGAATCACCTGGCGATAAGCGCTGCCTAAGGATATCTGCAACACCTATAAGGTAACAGTAGCATTGACGGTTTTTCACATGTATAATAAGGAGGATTGGGAGAGAACAGGTAAGAGGGTGTGCCTCCGGATACCTCTCTCACCAAACGAAACGCGGAATGAGCCACTTTACGTTAATTTTTTGGGAGGAGTTTCATTGGTCATGGAAAAAACTGCGTAATTCTATTTCCATGGCGTGGGGTCAATTGGTAGAACAACGCACTGCGTAGAGGTCATCGGGTTCGATTCCATCCCGAACAATAATTGATCATGAGCATGAATGTTTGTATGACTTTTGGGCGTATCTCTATGCATTATAAGTATGTATTTTATAAAATGTTAATATCTGTTGTATACTCAGATAACTCAAGATTTACTTGATTACTTATATCGCTTAGAACGTTTAGACGCTTGGATGGCGTAGTATGTATTGTGTCCAAAAATATCTCATTAACCTTTATCTTTTGTTTTGATTTGGACTGCTAAGAATATACATGATACATTTTATATAGCAATATCACAGGTTCAATTTCGTAGGAAGCACTGAAAGTACTTGACAAGTTCTCAACAAAACTATTCTTATTTATATCTTGCGATATTTTATAAGTTTTAGAGGATATCCGTGGACGTTGAATAAATAAATAAGTAGTATATTTTTGGCAGTTGTTATAAAAAAAATATTTATAATGGAGAGACGGAATGAGATGCACAGTCCCTCGGCCGTGCGACTGTCACATCAGAAAGAGAGATGAGAATTTTATGCAATCGCGATCTTAGATAAGGCCAGAGGAGGGTGGTGAGGCCCATGAGATAGTAGCTTTATTTTAATACGAACCGACAACAAATAACGTATAAATATTCCCTTTTTTTATTGTTGAGTTTTGTGACACGCTCGCTTTGATTTAGGGTTCGAGCTAGAGAGGGGTTCGCGTCGAATTGTGGTCGAGATTATTCGGATAGCATAGAGGATTTGTATGACAGTTGATGTCAGAAATTGGAATGGTATCAGGTTTCATCAATATAGCGGGTGTATCCACCCGAAATAAGGGTTCAAGTGAGTACTCGCTTGCAGCTTTTGGCAAAATATTTGCAAGAGTAGTTAGTTATTTTGTAATTATGATTTATATCTTACGTCAATCAATTAATTAATGAATTAATGGGGCATATGCCCCATATAAAAATATTATAATATATTTTGAATTATCAATTTAAAAGAGATTTTTTACCAAAATCTCCTCCTTAATAAAGATAAGAAGTCACAATCTAAATTATTGGTAATAGAGAAAAATATTTGTATTATGTTTAATCGCAAGACTGATGCTGCGTTTGAACTTCTGTTAAGTTATTTCTTTAATTTAATATTTGTTCAATAATTATTTGAATCGACTTAAAATTGAAGAATATTAATTTTATTATTGTTTATTATTTATTAAACATAACATAACATAACTTCACGCCTTTTGTTACCCGAAGGTGTAGGCAGCGGCTGTTAAGCCTCGTCTCGCCGTTATGTTTACGTCCCAAATGGAATAGGTGGCGAACCTATTGCCATACCGGGCACAAAGTTTTCAGTCATCGATATTTATCACACATAACTTCCGAAAACTATTTCGAAAAGTCATTGGTGTGAGCCAGTGTCAGGAATCGAACCCGGACCTCTGGATCAGAAGCCGTGTGCTCGACCACTGCGCCACCGAGAGCCTATTAATTAAATGCATTAATTATAAAATTAATTAATAAAATATCGTGTCAAAGTGCTGCAAGAAAAAGCCGACTCGATCAGTAATGAACCACGATTTGTTAGAATATCGGCTTCAAGGGGCTCATGCCGTGTTTCGCTCGGTAAGAAAGGTATCAGGAGGCCCAACACCTACCCTTCTCCACCTGTCCCTCACCTGCCTATCTCACTTCCAACCCCTTCCCTATGTCACTAACGAAAACATTCTCAAGGAACGTTGACGTCAGGTAGGCGGCTGGTCATAAAACCATAGCCAAATCTTTTGACAACATGGATAATTCGAAAGGAAGACCTATTGTTTCGACCCCACTTAAAGTGGGATAACGACAATGACAATGACAGGAAAATGAATGATGATTTATTAATTTACGTATAATTGTCGTCACTCGTCGACATATTGGTACTATGCTAACTCTGTTTAAATAAGACTGAACAAATAAACTGACGCTTTTAAATGAAATACTTTACTAACTAAATAGAACTATGAAAACTGTACAAATATTCTTTCTGTTATTAGATGTCCTAACTACACAGCAGTTTTTCCCAGAGCGAACTGGTACGTCCGTAAGGTAACAGAGTTCCGGACATGTGTTTCATATATTCAAAGTTTAAAACTACCCACCCTTAGCTATAAAAACAATCAGCTCATGCGCGGGTGAAAATAAGAAACAGGCGGCCACATTGCACTGAAAGTTAACTTTTTTTTTTTATAGGGGACCAGAAATTATGTTACTCTGATATACGGCGACACTTCTTCCAGAATTTAAACGTGCCGTTTTCGTAACAGTTACTTACAGTAGGTAAGGGGTGACCCTTAATAAATTGAGACTAAAAGAGTATCACGGAAAAATGGTTTTCCTCCCACAAATTATGAGTGTTTTATGAGGAAGTTGTATTTTTGGTATAATTGAAATTTCGAAGCAAATTATTATGAATTTACATTTATCAAGTGAGTACCTACTTAGCAAATGAAAAAAAAAGGTTGTTATATTTTTGGAGCATTGAAGAGATTTCTGGACGCTCAGAATTTAAACAGAAAAGCCTTGCTAATGCTAATTCTCTGTGCGAAGAATAGATCAGCCCTCTGGTTGTGAGAAGCTCCGATCACTCTGTTTGCAATATCTTTACAAAGTGAACATGAGTGTTAAATATTTTTTGGATTGTAGACATTTTATGGTATAAGTCACTGAAAGTATATCAATTAAAACTAGTAAAAAAAATCGAGTAATGAGATTTATATGAAAATAGCTGATCCAGCGAACTTTGTTCCGCATCAAAATTAATTTTTACAGCGTTTACAATTATAGTGCTAAATCTCAAAAAATATAAATTTTTCTTTACTGCATTATACATGAGTTATACATATAAACCACCCCATTGACACCCTCTAGCTATTAAAAAAACTGTATCCAAATCCGTTGCGTAGTTTCAAAGATCTAAACATATAAAGGGACAGACAGCGGAAAACAACTTTTTTATACTATGTAGTGATAATTTTTAGAGATATCAATCTCGAAAGTGTAAAGCTAGTTTTGGATTATATTGAGTTCAATATAGAACCTTAAAAAAGAGTACTTTGTTTTCTAACTTCCTATATGCGATTTAGTGGATGTAATATAGCTATAGCCCCAGAGCTAAGAAATATAATTAACTATTTATCACATTTTAAATCCATATTATTATCCAGATTATATGTTGAATCTATTTCAAAAATAATATAATTGACATAGCTGATTTATTGATTAAATATTTGATTTGCTATATTACAATAATATTGTACTAGACTACAAATAGTCACAATAACACAATCACATGCTAATTTCTTTTTAATATTAGGTAAAAAAACATTTAAAAAAGTTAAAAGTAATTTGAACAGAAATTTCAAAAGAACCCTTTCAGAATAATGCTTAATAGTTGTTATTAGAAATTATAATATGGTTTTAAATAATTATAAAGTCTCGGTGGCGCAGTGGCTAGCACCCCGCTTTTATTCAAGAAGTAGTGGGTTCAAACACCAATGACTTTTCGAAATTTTCGGAAGTTACGTGTGATAAATATCGATGACTGACAAACTTTGTGCCCGGTATGGCAATAGGTTCGCCACCTATTCTATTTGGGACGTAAACATAACGGCGAGACGAGGCTTAACAGCCGCTGCCTACACCTTCGGGTAATAATGGCGTGAAGTTATGTTATGTTTATGTATATGTAATATGGTTATTTCAGTACAAAATGGCAATAACAAGCATTTTAATACCTACGTAAGTTTAATTTCTTACAGGCTAGTTTACTCCATTTTAAAAAGTGGTTAGTAAAACAGCTTAATGTTTATATTATGACGATGAAACGCTTATATTTTTGAAGAAACATACACTCAAAATACGTATTTTTCATTTTAAAAAATCAAATAAATTACTGCACTAAAACCATTTATATAGACTGTCATGGCGTTTTGAATGACGTCTCGCCGTGGAAAACTTATGTGATTGTGTAGATTCGTTGTAAATATTTTTAGAGACGCTTAGCACGGTGTGACGTCATTCAAGACGACATTTCCTGATTGCCTTTCACTGTCACGTGACTCAATTGTTTTTTTGACTTGTTTTAATAAACTGTTTTTTATATTATTTATTCTTTAAATTATGTTTATCTTAGTCAATATTTAGAAACTCTAATCCATCCTATTCATTTCTAGTGGAAAGAAGCTTATTAAATATAATACGTTTGCTTTCACGACGACTAATGGCAAAGAGTATCTAGATCAAACGGTTATCTCTCCTTTAGATGTTAGTGATAAAAGATTGCACGACTGATTTTGTCTTGACCCCTAACCGTATTAGAAGACACTCCAAGTGGAACATGAGAGCCATTTAATTTAGTAACTCCTAGCGGCTTGTTTACTTTGTTCCAATGTTTTAATGGAAAAATGAAGTAGGTTCACAGCTGTTAGTATTGTAAAGACTTTGTAATGTATTGTTACTAGTAAAATAGGAGTTCATTTAGTGTCTTGAAAATGTCGATATAAACAAAAAAAAATGTAAAAAATAAAAACTAACAATATAGAAAAAATATGAATGTAATAAGCCATTTTTTTATAAATGGTTATCATAATAAGATTAATAAGTTTGCGATAAAGACGAAAGAAACGTACTTTTGTACGGACCATCCATCAACTACTAACTAATCAGTGCAATTCCTGTGTCAAAATAATAACTGTCAAAATAACATAGCATAACTTTTTCACACGCCTTTTTCTAACCGATGGTGTAAACAGTGGCTGTTAAGCCTCGACTCGCCGTTATGTTTAGATCCCAAATGGAATAGGTGGCGAATCCATTGCCACACCGGGCACATAATGTCAAAATAATATGATATTTAATAAAATGTTCGTGTTTTCACGAATCACATTTTCTTGTGTTATCGAAAGAAATATTTGGTCTCATACATAGAATAAGGAGTGTACATATAATTTGTGTCATGAATAATTACAAGAAGTACACTTGCAATTCTAGTTAGAATAAATTAGACAAATTCCGTTGATTTGATCTGGGAGTTAAGACTGATCTAATGATACCTTAAAGTTACAATGCACCACGCACATTTATGCAAAGAAATACAGAAAACGGCAGAACCTAATAGTATCAATATCAATAACGTTGATGTTTGCATAGAAAAAGATAGAGTACGCCCTTGTACTGAAATTCTGAGTATAGGCCCTTAAGCGATATATTATATTGTTAAAAAGTCACTCTTTGCTCCACAATCAAATTGCAATTTTATTTCCATCAATAACGGGATTAGATCCGATGTGCCCGCACCGCGTATTGCCCAAGGCAATGTTCTGAAACTGCTTCAATACGCAGCTCTATTTATACATTTTTCTTAATATACTAACTAATAGAAAACTGGCAAATGGCAACAACTGGTGCAATTGGTTTGTTAGTTTTTTTAAATTATGCTGATTGGGCATATAATTTGTTACAATTTCCAGTTTGACCAGAATGTTCTTTGGTAGGCTAAAAAAGCCAGTGAAGTAGGTAAAATTCGTATCTTAATGTGCTGTTGTTATATCTGCCTAATCCACAAGTGGACTTGGGAGTGAAGTTCTGTTGTTATCTCTTGACATAGACGTTGTTTTAATTGATTATGAAACTAACATTTACTTACTTCCTTATTACTAATTATTTTATACGATTGCCACTAGGAATAAAATAATAGACTCGCAATAATTCATAGGTATGAACATTTCACGTGAACACAGGCTGATGTTGCTTATATTTTGTGGGAGTAAGTACATGAAAGTACAAAAAAAAGTTAATTTCTTTCCCCAAAGTTTCTGATAAATACAGTGTCTGCAACATCTCAGTCCACCTCTCGTAAATCCGGAAGTAACTTCCTTTTAATAATGTCTTGTAGGTACGCAAGTAAATATCAGAAGTTATTATAAAAAAAAGAAGCCAAAAAATATATTACAAAAATTAATATACGCCAGAAAAGTAGGTTAATTATCTTTTTGACTAATTAAGACAAGAATGAAGAAAGTTATAATTGAATAATTATTTTAGAAGACTCCGTTATATTTTTTTTTTCTAACAAAAAACTTCGATGTCTCCCAAAGGTCCCTAATATCTATGCTAATATCATTTAATAATTAAGAACTGAAAATGTTGTTCTAAAATATTAACGTTTTCTTTGTTCGGGTCTCGGGATATATTAAAAATAATTCCAAGGAATACATAACTTCACGCCAAATCCCTTGCGGGGTAGCCAGAGAGAACGGAGCGCCATAAGGCACGATTCTTACATACCTCACTCGCTTCATAACTCTTTTCATGCACGCGCATCGATTTTTGAGGCTCCTAACATCACCTTCCTCCAGAACACGTTCTATTTGGTCATGGAATGTGTGTCTAGGCCGTCCTCGAATCCTACATCCATCCGTTTTTGCATTGTATATCTACTTAGTCAATCTTGCATCATCCATCCTTTCTACATGTCAGAACCATCGGAGCATGCTCTTTCTTACTTTTATACCGACACTCTGTACAATGTCAATTCAGAAAACTAACAAAACTTTACGTTGTACGTTGATTTCTTCAAAATAGCAATATCAACTCGATAGTGACTTAACTGAACAATTTCATTTAAAAAAAGAGAGATTATTACATGGCTTCTAAGAAATATTTTTTATACTAAGTACTTTTACGATCTCAATTTATCGCTTTTCTATAACAACTTCTAAGTCAAGAGACATGTTGACATAAAATGTATGTAAATTGCTAAATGTAATAAATTGCATATATTTGTCTGGTAATGGGGCCTTAACCCATGGGGTGGGGTAGTGACGGATCGATCCAACGAATTTGTAGAACGTGGCGTTTAGCAGAGGGTGGGATAATTTCGGGGACAAGATTTCGTCGTGTTTAAAGACCATGCAGTTTACTTAGTACAGTTAAAAGCTTTTCTAAGTAGCTTTTAAATCTATAAAATATTTCATTCTATTTTCGTTGGGTCGTCATCATATTTTTTTTTGGTTTTTAAATGTTCTAAAATGTTTTATATTAATCGCTAATCCTAAAAAAAGAAGGCGACTCTGTATTCAGAGGATTTTAAACATTATTTTTGTCATTTAAATAACTCACACTCTATAGACTTATTTCCATTTTTACCGATTGGGGATCTATTTTAGGGATGTTATAATTAGTACTATTTAGTACTAATAACGTAAATGTTACCTATCAAAGGAAGTTATGTACTAAATTTGTACGCGGTGTTTAATACTCCTATATTGAGTTAAGAGGAACATTTTGTATATATTAATGGTAGAATTTATCGTAAAATTATTTACATATTTACAACTTATTATTTATACATATAGACTTGTTAAAAGCTTATTTATGCCCAGAATATTATTTACTTTATAATTATTTTTTCCGATAAATATTGACGATGCAATGTCTATTCACTTCTATCAATTTAAAAACTTCATCTTTTTAACTATTTAATATATTTTCACGGACTAATCTGAATACATACAAATAGAATCAGAAAAAAATGTACTATATGACCCAATTTTAAAAGTGTCGCGAAAGTTTCAGCCCACTATAACATAGTACAAAAAAATGTAAGTCGTAAACGCCAGTGCCTCTGTCTTCAGGTACTAAGGGTGTGAAGTAACTAATAAAAGTTACATTGAATGAAAAACATATGAAGTAGAGTGTACTGTATTTTCTTATATTATGTTGCTCAAAATTCAAAAATATCTTACGCGTCAGATTAAATAAAATTGTTGTCCCCTAAAGGTGTCAATTTAGCTTGCGACACGCCAATATTTTAGAAGGGGGCCAATTTTCTTGTCCCCTTGTGTGTCCCCTGTACGATTACGAAATGTACGGAATGTTCGAATTGAGAACAATAAAATATTATGATTTGATGTAAGTGCATTTGATTTTATGTGACGTCAATAGAGAAATTTACAGTTATAAACAGTTTACTTCACAAATGGGCCGGTTCGACTGATCATCTGACTGACTGATGATCTGTTAGAATATCGGCGTAAAGTAGCTCATGTCGCATTTCGCATGGTGAGAGAGGTGTCCATTGGCCGAATCACTTCCCCATTCTACTTCCGACCCTTTCCCTATCACATTTAAAAGGCCGGCAACGTAACTGTAACACTATTTCTCTTTTGGCTATCATCAGATGATCAACTAATTTCATTAGACGAACGTGAGCAAATAATGGCTATTTAATAGTTCCAAATTATACGGCAGCGGTTGTTAAGCCTCAACTTGCCACAAATGGAAAAGCTGGCGGAACCTATTGTCATACACCGGGAACAGTCGTAACAACATCGTAAGATCTTTGATATTTATCACACATAATTTTAGAAAAGAATTCCGAGAAATTTTTAGTGTAAGCTCTTTTTTTTTTTTTTTTTTTTTTATGGGAGAAGGGGCAAACGAGCTTGCGGGTCACCTGATGGAAAGCAATCACCGCCGCCCATGGCGTCTGCAATACCAGGGGCATCACATCAGCGTTGCCGGCCTTTCAGATGAGAATAGGCTCGTTTCTTGAAGGTTCCTAGGTCGTAGCGGTCCGGAAATACCGTCGCCGGTAACTGGTTCCATGAAGGAACAGTGCGTGGCAAGAAGTGCCTGTCAAAACGCACTGTTGTCGATCGCCAACCATTCAGCCAATGCGGGTGGTAGCGTTGGCGTGTCGAACGGTGGCGGAAGTCAGCTGGCGGTATTAATCCGAACAATTCCTCAGAGCACTCCCCGTGGTATATGCGGTAGAGGATGCATAGAGATGCCACCTCTCTCCGCAACGCCAAAGGATCAAGCCGATCAGTAAGAGCTTGGTTGTCGACAAGCCGAACCGCGCGTCGTTGGATGCGGTCAAATGGAGTAAGCTGGTACTGGGGTGCCCCCGCCCAAAGATGTGAACAGTATTCCACGTGAGGACGGACCTGCGCCTTGTAAAGTTGCAGGCGATGACCTGACGTGAAATACTGTCCCGCTCTATTGAGCACACCAAGCTTTTTGGAGGCCACTTTGGCCTTGCCCTCCAGATGACCGCGAAACTGGACGTCACTCGACAAGTCGACACCAAGAATTCCGATGGCGGCTGAGGCGGGTAAGGGAGTGCTCTCAAAACAGGGAGCTACGACAAAGGGTGTCTTTTTAGCGGTAAACGCGCAAACCTGTGTCTTCTTAGGGTTGAATTGGACTAAGTTTAGCCGGCCCCAGTCCGAAACCTGACTAAGCAGAGTTTCGATTTCAGACACAAGTTTGTTCCGGTGCTCGTCGACGTTTTCCCGAGAAATACGCGGGTGGCCGGTATATAAGGCATCCCCGGTACTGTCATCCGCATAACAATGAAGATTGCTGCTAAGCAGCATGTCATTGATATGCAGAAGAAACAGCGTAGGGGATAGCACACAGCCCTGGGGAACTCCAGCATTCACAGGCTTTAAGTCGGAGCATGACCCGTCGACAACAACTTTAATGCTCCGAGCCGTGAGAAAGCTGGAAACCCAATCGCATAATTTCTCGGGAAGCCCATAGCATGGAAGCTTTGAAAGAAGTGCTTTGTGCCAAACCCGATCAAAGGCCTTCGCTACGTCCAAACTAACGGCCAGCGCCTCTCCTTTACTCTCAACCGCTTCCGCCCACCGATGGGTTAAGTACGCTAAAAGATCACCAGCTGAGCGACCTTGACGGAATCCGTACTGACGGTCACTTATCAACTGGTGCTCCTCTAGATACTTAAGGAGCTGGCGGTTGATGAGTGTTTCCATTATTTTGGAGAATAGGGAGGTGATGGCGATAGGTCTGTAGTTGGACGGATCTGAGCGGTCACCTTTTTTAGGGATCGGGTGGACTAAAGCAACCTTCCATGATGCTGGTACAGTGCCGAGAGAGTAGGAGTACCGGAAAAGACGCGTTAAAACCGGTGCCAACTCTGGAGCACACATCTTCAACACGATTGCTTGGATTCCGTCAGGCCCACTCGACTTGTGGACATCCAGGGATAAAAGTATGCGTCGCACAGTACTTTGCCGGAAACGAACCTCCGGCATGGCGTGACCGCAATGTGGAATTGTCGGTGCGATGTTACCCATATCGTCCAAAGTCGAGTTGGACGCAAAAAGAGTGCCAAGAAGGTCGGCTTTCTCTTTTGCGTCGTGGGCTAGTGACTGGTCCTCCCGGTGCAACGGTGGAAGAGACGGCTTACAAAAATTCCCAAGAACAGCCTTGGCGAGCGACCAGAACGCACGGGTTCCCGAGGGAAGGCGAACTAGTTTCTCGCCAATTTTGCCTATGTACTGAGACTTTGCTACGGCTATAACTCTTTTGAAGGACCTGGAGGCAAGGTTGTACCTCTTCTTAAGAGAGCCGGTGTCAGAGTCCTGGGACGCCACTGCTTTTGCCCAGGCTTGATAGCACTCATGCTTAAAACGTAATGCCGTTTTGCATGAGCGATCAAACCAGGGCTGGGATCTGCCGCCGATTGGCACCACTGAGGATGGAACAAAGAGCTCCATTCCCTGCAGCACCACATCAGCAACAGAGTCGGCAACGACGTCAGGATCATCCGGCGAGAAGCAAACTTGCCCCCATGGGTAAGATGCGAAGAAATTTCGCATCCCATCCCAGTCTGCTGACCTATAGTGCCACACACGGCGGCGGCTCGCAATGTGCGGTCGAAGTGGGCGCGTGAGTGGCACTGTACTTCTTATCAGACAGTGGTCCGAAGAACCCAAAGGGGCGTCTACAGAAACCACATATCCGTCCGGATCGGAGGTCAGCAGAAGATCCAACAGGGAAGGTATATGATTATCAACATCTGGGATTCGCGTGGGTGCGGTAACCAGTTGTGTTAGATCATATGCTAGAGCAAAGTCATGAACAGATCTACCCGCGTGGTCGGTGGTACGAGATCCAAGCCAATCGACGTGGTGGGCATTGAAATCGCCGAGGATAACGATTTCCGCGGATGGGACCTGTTGAAGTACGGAATCTGCAGCCGTTTGAATGTGGTCCATGAGTCGGTCAGTTTCGGTATTACCGCTATGGGACCTATAAAGACATGCGTAGATGCGGGGGTGGTCGTCGCTATCAACACGCAGCCAGAGGGTCGATAGGTCCCTTCCTTCAAGACTGCCGAGGCGTCGAGCACAGATATCCTCCCGGACAAACACACAAACTCCCGCCCGCGGTACAAAGGTATATTCCAGTTTGTATCCGGGGTATAGGAGATATGAGGTGTCTGCCGGAGAAGATATCTGTGTCTCTGTAAGGAATAGCAAAGCAGGCTTTGCCGTTTCCAGGTCGGAATTGATCTCCCGACTTCTGAATCAGAAGCGGGGAGTTCCACCATAATGTCTATATCTTGAAGTAACTGTAACACTATTTCTCTTTTGGCTATCATCAGATGATCAACTAATTTCATTAGACGAACGTGAGCAAATAATGGCTATTTAATAGTTCCAAATTATACGGCAGCGGTTGTTAAGCCTCAACTTGCCACAAATGGAAAAGCTGGCGGAACCTATTGTCATACACCGGGAACAGTCGTAACAACATCGTAAGATCTTTGATATTTATCACACATAATTTTAGAAAAGAATTCCGAGAAATTTTTAGTGTAAGCTCGGAATTGATCTCCCGACTTCTGAATCAGAAGCGGGGAGTTCCACCATAATGTCTATATCTTGAAGTAACTGTAACACTATTTCTCTTTTGGCTATCATCAGATGATCAACTAATTTCATTAGACGAACGTGAGCAAATAATGGCTATTTAATAGTTCCAAATTATACGGCAGCGGTTGTTAAGCCTCAACTTGCCACAAATGGAAAAGCTGGCGGTACCTATTGTCATACACCGGGAACAGTCGTAACAACATCGTAAGATCTTTGATATTTATCACACATAATTTTAGAAAAGAATTTCGAGAAATTTTTAGTGTAAGCTCGGAATTGATCTCCCGACTTCTGAATCAGAAGCGGGGAGTTCCACCATAATGTCTATATCTTGAAGTAACTGTAACACTATTTCTCTTTTGGCTATCATCAGATGATCAACTAATTTCATTAGACGAACGTGAGCAAATAATGGCTATTTAATAGTTCCAAATTATACGGCAGCGGTTGTTAAGCCTCAACTTGCCACAAATGGAAAAGCTGGCGGAACCTATTGTCATACACCGGGAAAAGTCGTAACAACATCGTAAAATCTTTGATATTTATCACACATAATTTTAGAAAAGAATTCCGAGAAATTTTTAGTGTAAGCTCGGAATTGATCTCCCGACTTCTGAATCAGAAGCGGGGAG
Organism: Euproctis similis; assembly: GCA_905147225.2. Lineage (NCBI taxonomy): Eukaryota > Metazoa > Arthropoda > Insecta > Lepidoptera > Erebidae > Euproctis > Euproctis similis. The sequence goes on from LR990105.1 coordinate 15,135,476, forward strand.
TTCCACCATAATGTCTATATCTTGAAGATGCTTAGGATAATACCTGAAATTTCTAATATTATTATTAAACCACAAAGTTTTTCACAATCCTTACAATGAAGACAATGGCTATTTCATGTTGAAACTGGCTAAGCTCATAAAAACTACTCAAGTGAATTATAACTAAGAAAAAAAAAACATCCGTCTTACCATTTTTACTCAGGCATTAAAACTTTCCAACGGCTTCTTGGAATACAGGTAAGTATTTTTGCATGTTTTCTGAAATAATAGAAAATTACTGAGCATCAGTGGAATATCTCAAGTGATTTGACTATTATAATAATGCTCCTTGTGACTAAAAGCTATTAAATTTTAAAATACATAAAATATACAAAAGTTTTGTTATCAGAAATTGCAGCTACACTGTTTTTAAGGGACTAAGAATGAAATTTGAAACGAAGGATTTAAGGTTCCTAACTTACTCAACGACCATAACAATATATACAGATACTGTATGGATTTAGGTCTATACAATATATATATATTTTTTTGCATTTCTAAAACTTCTCTCCACCTTGGTGATGCGTGATGAGATTTAAAGCTGCCCCCCTTCGCAACATTACGTGATTAATGGATGGCCCCTATGCGCAAGAACATGTAGCACATATTATTGCTTATTACTAAGCGATAGTATCGTATTGCCCACTTCGTTGAGTGCAGTAGGGTTCCAGGTCAGGTCAGACAAATCAGGCACATCACCATGTTAGGTTTTGTCTGTTTTTATGTATTAGACAAATTTGTTTGAGAAAAAGTGCTTAATAATTTTAGAGCTTAAATAAAATAGTCTTATGGAACGTTTGTAAAGCTATCATTTGATAACTTTGTCTTTATAAAATACTAGCTTTTACCCACGGCTTCGCTCGCATTGAATTCATCAAATTAGTATCAAAGATTACCATACCATAGAAATGAATTACCATAGAAATGAATCAATATGATAACTCTGTTGCTTAGCTGGGATTATAAATTTTTAAAATTACAACGTACAGTGACGTTTAAAAAACTAACAATATACTTTATTTAAATGCAACAACAAACGGTAAAATATTTCTGTGTAGCAAAAATAAATAATTTTTGACTTTAACAATTTTATAAGATATAAATGCAGAGTATTAGTGTAGGATATTTTTGTAGACTATATTATAAGTTTTTCCTTCGGGTGCAAATATATGTATGTAAAAGAAATCTAGAAGAAAAAAAAAACCTATTTTACTTCTAGTACCTCCAAAAATATGTGTACAAAGTTTCATGATGATCGCGTGAAAGCGTAACAAACATACTTACATTCACATTTATATATTAGTATAGACTAGGATTTCTATGCTATTATGTTAAAAAATAATCAAACGCTATTCGTATGATTATATTATTTGAACTATCAAGTCATATGCAAGTAAGTAACAATAGTTTGTTAAAACATAAACTGACCAAATAAAAATTACTTTAAAAAAAAAATTACGTGGAGTCCCTCCGCGCTACTGAAGTGGAACTTTTTAACACGCTTAATTTATAAAGAGCACAACTTACTTACATTCCACAGTCGATAATTTTACCAATACACGGTAAAACTACTGACTGTGGAATGGAGATTGGAGGGTTCGATCCCCACTCGAGTATAATCTATACTTATATTATAAAGCGGAAGAGTTTGTTTGTTTGAACGCCCTAATCTCAGAAACCACCGGTCCGATTTCAAAAATTCTTTCACTGGTGTATAGTCCATTTATCGAGGAAGGCTTTAAGCTATATTATAATTTCAAATCAATTAGGGATCCTTACTATAGGTTCAATAGTGTAACCCAAGGTGTAAGAAAAAGACCCGAAAAAAATTCTTAAATCACGAACGCTGCAAAAACTATTGATTATAGAACAAAACAATGTACTACACTTTCACAGAACATACAATTGTCGACAGAAAAGTCCGCGACGCCATATGTCTAACTATTGTAGTTATCGCACAATAATTGTTTTTTGAATTTTTAAAAATAATTATAAGTAATAAAAGTTCTTTATTTTGTACTTTGGTATTAACTCTACTCAAAATAAATTACTTCAGTATAAAGATAGTTTCAATAACTTTCTAGAACTTTTTGAATGATTCAATTCGGACATTTAATTCAAAGATATCGTAAAATACAAAATGTAAGTATACGTTTCTTAGGCAAATATTCCGCGCACATATATATGATCGGGAGACCCGCCCGACTCGGTCATTAGCGCCGCTCATAGCTGGCAGGTAATTTTTTTTTTAATTTTCTTAGAATTTTTTTTCTTTTTGTCATAATGAGTTTGTAGTATTTAATCGTCTTTTGGGGTATATGTATATTTATTTTGTAATAATTAATAGGTGATGTGAACCTGTAACATCTGTGACCCCGTGTCTATTTAGACACATTACATTAGAATTTGATCTATTTAAGAGTATAATAAACGGGAAATAACACGAAAAGTGTAGGTAAACAAATACTTACTTTTATTATTGGCGTGACGTTTCGGCCTGGTTGCACTGGCCATAGTCACAAGCAGACAGATAATCTGTTTACCTAAATTTGTCGCGTTATTTTCCGTTTATTATATTTATGTAATATGGAACGCGAATATTAAAAGATTTAAAAATATTTTCATACTTAAGTAACCAAAGTCATGGGTCAAAGCTACAGTTAGTTTACAGTTAGTTCTTCACGCAGATATTATAATATTATCTATAATACTTTACTTTCTTCAACTTCATATAAATGGACGAAGCGCAAGATATCCCTACGCACCTCAATCTTGGCGTCTTTTTCTAAAATATAAAGACTTAGCGAGTTTGTTACACATCTGCATACCACATAGTTGCCCATCTATATATATTTACATTTTTAATATCGTGATCTCTTAAAATTTTGTGAATTTATTTTGATAAGAGTAATACCAAGGTGCCAAATCGACATCATTTAAAATATAAAAAAAACACTCACTGTGAGTTAGCCATACTGGTAAGAACATGTGGTGACCAGGTTTTTTTTTAAATCGACGACAATGACAAATTAAAAAAATAAGGTTCCAGTAGTATTAAAAAAAACTAAAGATTGACAAAAAACTTCTGACAAAGTCCCTGGTATTGCTATTGATTGAAGTTGATAATAATTTTTTTTATGGGATAGGAGGGCAAAGGAGCAAACGTGTCACGTGAAGGTAAGCAACCTGCGCCGCCCATGGACACCGGCATCACTTATAGTGTTACCGTTGCGTTGCCGACCTTTAAGGGAGAAGGATGGGGAAGGGAGGTGGACCTCCGGGTCTTCTGCGAGGTGGTGGTATTTCACCGGTTGAGCCCATTCATGCATTCATTCAACTGCTTAATATTTTAACTGCCATTATTTTCATCATATCTAGGTTGTTAGTCGCTAATATCAAAAGCTAAGCAAGTAAGGTGTGTAATAATCGTGCCCTATGACGCTTTGTACCCTTTACCTACCCCGCAAGTGGCGTGAAGTTATGTATGTATGTATCAGGAACTTGAATTGAAAAAAAAATAGTGTTGATAGTCCATTTATGAGGAAAGCTTTGGGGTATTAATATGATTGCGGCAATAATCTTTTTAGTGGAAAATGTCTAAAATATGGCGGTACGAAGTTCGCGCGGTCTGCTAGTTCTTAATATAGGTCTGGGTAGAATTTGGTGACTACTTTATTTAGGAGGATCTGCCATATTCGACGTCGCATTGTTCTTTGATTTAGGTACTCCCCCAAGCTCAAGCCCATTCGATACCCATATTGTAAAATGCATTAAAATACTTATAGCATTCGATTTAGAATGACGTCACATTTTCAAGTTACTATCGAAGAGCCCTTTCATTTGATACCCATATTGTAAAAAAGAATTAAAACTATATTTGAATGAGAGGCGGTGGAGTTTCACCGATCGAGCCGGCCCATTCATGCAGCAGACTGCTTAGCTCTACGACTGTTAATAATATTATCCAAACTTAGCGTGTATAAAAACTTTAAAATTGAGTTCTAAGATTCAATACATATTAAATATTTATCACATACTTAATTATACATACATTGCAAAATAACAAATATCGATTTAATTAGCTTTATAATAACAAATATACGTCTGGCATATTCGGTAGCCGCTTCGTAACTACTTGTTGTGTTACAAAAAAAATAGAGATTTACAAAAAAAAAGTACTAGTACAGATAGCACAAAAAGAATTAATTAGAAAGAAATTGCAATAAGGTAAAAATAATTAAGACAAATCAAAATTTAGTTCACATAATGAAATTAAATACAAAGAAATTAAAAAGCCCTTATTTTACCAGCTACATATTGCATTTTAATAACTATACTAGTTGTCGCTCGCTACTTCATCTGCGTGGACGCCAAAAAAGCAGGAAGAATACTGTGCCCGTGCCATTATACGGGTTCATCGCTCACCCCCAGTTAGTGATAGCGTGATAATATTTAGCCTATGTGTTGACCCGACCCTCTTGGCTATATTTAAACAAACTTCGACGTAAAAGCATGCAGTACTTTTACAGTTTATCCGTAACAAAAATACAGACAAACGGACAAAATTAAAAAAAACTATATTTTTGGGTTCGCTATCGATTGTAGATCATATCCCAAGAATTATACAAATGAATTATTCAATGTATTGTTTCAACTTTCCTACAGTTTTATTACATTTATAGATTATTTGGCGGCACATTAAAAATAAATTATTTATTTTGCCCATTTTCTTTTTTATACTTCTTAAACGAATTTGTAATCTAATTGTACTTTTGTACATGTACACTACTGGTTGCAATAAGGTAAAAATAATTAAGACAAATTAAAATTGAGTTTATATATTGAAATTAAATACAGTAATAAATACAGAAATAAAAAAGCCAATATTTTATCTGCTACCTATTGCATTTTAATGACTATATTATTTATTGACTAATTACTAAATATTTACTTAACATGTTTTACAATTCTAATACTGAATTAGTTGTTACTCCTGTGCCTGTATGGATACTTTTTATTAAGGTGTCAAACTAATTATTATTTGTTATTATTATTATATAACATTAACAAAATGCCTTGTTTGTATATTCCTAGTAATATTTGAATTTTTTGGTTTGTTTTTTTTAAGTAGCATATAAATTTAAAAATTAAAAACTATATTTTTTATGCAGCCAGTACTTTTGAGACACGGTGCGATAAAAACAGTGCCGCTACTAGCTACTAGATGTCTATGTACAGTTTTTAATCACGCTATGTAAATTCTCTTCCATGATTCATATAAGCCGATTTATGTTCTAGTGTATTATATTACTAATAATACCCGCGAGGGGGCGTTAAAAGCGTTAAACGCTTTTGCAAGAGACATTAGAAGTTCCACTTCAAAAAGTGAAAGCGACTTCTAGAAACGTAAACCACAAAATTTTTAAGTAAATAAAAACAGTACCTTTATAATTAAAAAGCGATAAATAACGAAACTTACTCATTTGTATACTTAATACAATATACAAAACGTAATACTTTAATTAAGTCATCTTTAACAGTTATAATATTTACTATTGTCACTCATTATTGAAGTCGGTGCAACACAATAGAGTACGTTACCTGGGCTTGCACCGACTCCAAAAATAAGTGACGTTGATAAATATTATAATAGTTAAAGATTACTTTATTAGTATTAAGTATACAAATTAGTAAGTTTCGTTATTTGTAGCTTTTTAGTTTTGAAGGTACTGTTTTGATTTACTTAAAGATTTTGTGGTTTACATTTCTAGAAGTCGGTTTAACTTTTTTTAAAGTAATTTTTTTCACGAGTTTTAGTGATATTAATGAGTTGTGAACTTCAATAGAAGTTAGTTCATTTACATGGCTTTCAGTTTATTAAATATATTATCACTTGTTACAAGTCCGTTTGTTAAATGGTTGATATTTTTAGGGAGCTATAGTTGTTATTAATAAGTACTTAGCTAAAAGAGTGTGATAATACTTGGTAAGTATTTATATTTTTGTTATTATCATGGGTAGACAATAACACTGCAGCCCGAATGAAGACCAATCGTAGCCTTGAAAGTATTGCAGAAAAAAAAATACAGTATTGTGTCCTAACTCCTAACCGTTTAAGAGTTCCGTAGCTTCATCATCAGGACAGCAGTATCAGATATGGATTTAAGCTTAGCTCCCAAGCAACACGTTAGTCCAATACACCACTAAACAGTTTCCATCGACTAACTGCGGTACTGTCTCCCAACTTCTAACCATTAAGGAGTTTTGTGGCTTCTTCATCAGCACAGCAGCATCAGACGTATATTCAAGTAGGTATACCTCACAAGCAACACGTTAGCCCTACATACTACCGAGTAGTTTCTATCGAAAAATTACAGTTCAGTCTTCAAACTCCTAACCGTTGAGGAGTTCTGTTGCTTCTTCATCAGCACAGCAGCATCAAATGTTGACACCATAAAGAATATCCCTAAGACATCACTATTACGTAACAATAACACCATACTCGGATACAATTTTCGGAGGTTGCCTTCGATTTTTCCTGGTTTCCATCATCAGATCCTGACCTGGTGAAAATGGGACCATCTCGAAAGCAAACACTATCGATCAAAACAAAATTTTTGAAATCCGTTCATAATTGACGAAAATATCGGTGAACAGACATAAAAAAAGGAAAAAAAAAGTTATATATACAGACGAATTGAGAACCTCCTCCTTTTTTCGAAGTCGGTTAAAAAGCAGGTATATTAACTTAACATATTTAATTTTTTTGTCAGTTTTGGCAGTCCACGAGGCAGGATGACGGCAAATAGCAGCTTTTATAAAGCCATTAGTTGCAATAAAAGGAAACGTTATCCACAGAAACAGGTCGGCACGCTTCTATTCACAGTATGGACTGTAATAATAATGATCAGGCTTCCTGTCGCCGCGCCGGCTGCTACCATCGGAAGCGTTTCACCATTCATTTTTCCGAAAATAAACAGAGTCCAAATTTCGTATCGCCCTTTATTGTTTTCAATGTCACCCCTCAAAAATCTTGTCGTACGGTTTTGAGTATATTAGATTCGCTCAAACAAATTCAGCACTCTTGGTTTCCTGGACGGCGGCCGACACGTGACTCCAAATATAAAAGACTTCACGCCTGACCAAATCAGCGATAGAGATGTGAATGGGATTACCAGCATTGTATAATATTTGGAGGGTATTTTGTATCAATCCATATGCATTCTGATAATATCAGTTTGTATTAAAAAATAGTAGACAAATGTCCATATATTGTTCTAGAAAAAAAAACATAACAAATCTAATTTAAGTTCACGCCTTTTTCTAATCGGAGCTGTAGGCAGCGAGTGCCTTAAAACCCAGAAGTTTTACTTTCTAAATGGAATATTTGGTAAAAGCTATTGCCATATATCGGACCAAATGTTATATTCACTGATATTTATCTCGCATAATTTGCTATAAGCATTCCAGTCTGTATCAGGATTAGATCCCGGGACTTCTAGATTCAGAATCGGGATGCTATACTATCAAACTAATTATATTTTATACTCACATTTTATTCTAGAGCAAGTTAACTGAAAAGATTGAGCATTGACGTGTCATAGAAATCTGTTGAAATACTTTTTGTACCTTGCTCTTTGATTGTCGTAATGTGATTAGGTAAGTCCCCAATCGCGGTACCCTCTTTCTCGAGGGCGCTAAATAAGATGCGACGTTTTCCGCCTCGGCCACCTTTGATAGTACTTTTTAAAGCTGTGTCACGAATTCCGAACCTCTCTTTTATTGGTCGCCATTATGATAATTACATTAAGGGCCGTCCGTTGCTGCCGATACTTCGTCTTTCGAATTTGTTCTGTTGTTACGGCAAGGCGTTTGCCACTTGAATATTGATCAGCTCATTTGTGAAAATCGCACCTATTCACTACGTGACACTTTTATTCCACTAAGCGCTCAGACATTAAGTTTGTTAGGATCGAATTAAATGATCTGAAATTAAAAATTTATTCACGCAGTTGACTGACACTCGTTTAGTTAGTTTGCTGTAGTATACCTACCTAGACCCACTCAGATATAAAGTAAAGTGCTTATTCTTCGTGAAATGTTGAAAAGTTTTATTGTAATTTTATTTGCATTTTAAATAGTTCTCGGGAGTTAAAAAACCTTGTTTTAGAGTGCTTCAAAATCTAGTTACATTTTCATTTCAGAAATAATTAACTAGGCTTAATTTTTAATGTAGTTATTTTTCTAAAATTGTATTAGTTTCTTATTATTCTCGAAATATTAAGTGCAAAGACTAAGTTGTTGCTAAAACAAAAGGTATTTTGAGTTGAAAAATCTTCAAAAGTCTTTATACAGCTAAGTATTCAATGTCATTGAAAACAAATTATCGTCTTTAGTCTACTTGATTATTACTTATAAAACCATGGTCGTAACTTTAATAAATTTGTAACATAAATCTGTATTTTGTTGCGAAATTCGGAAGGGGTAACGGAAATTGATGATTTTATACTAAAATTATATTCTCAAAAGCAAATATAAATGCCAAATGGTGCACTATGCACAAATTTCTAGGGGAGCAGGAGTAGGTACTCAAAAATTTATTATACCATAAGCAATATGTGCAGGTCAAGCCATACGTTACATCTTGCAGTTAACTACACATGCTAGCAATTTTTTTTCGACATAACATTAGGTAGTCATTTGATTCAAATTTGTATGAATCAAATTGTCAATTAGACATTGAAGGAGCACTGGGGGTCGGAAATCTAAAATTTGCAAACTTTAATATTGTTTAAGGCCGATTATTCAAGGCCGTTATTTAAGGCCGAGTAAATTTGATAAAATAAATAAAATAATATATTAAGATATGTTAACCTTTCACGGAGTACTATACATTTGTGACCAACTTTAGTAATAATTTAGTAATAAAAGTGAACCAAACAGCTTGTTGCATGAATGGGCCGGGCCGGCTCAATTAACGAAACACATTGGTATTTCGCTAGTTGAGCCGGCCCGTAATAATAATAGCATAATAATAATAAATATTATATTTAATATGAGTCGAATTTCGTAAGTTTATATCTCAAGATATTTTTTTTTTCATTCGAATGAATTTTTAATATGAACAACTAGTTTATTTTACTTTTCTTAGAAATATTATAGAAATAAATATTTTAAACTTTACTGTAATTCACGTGTAAGTTACGTATGTGTATACGTAACTTGAATTACATGGGCATGTGTATGTCCACTTTGAAATAGAAATTGGATTGTCATTTTGCCAAATTCAATAATGTTTACTTGTCCTTTAATAAATGCAAACATTCTTACAATATGACCAAAATTCTAAACATTGGGATACAAAAGTTTAGCTAGCAATTAAATTTCATTTGTTTATTCACACAAAGTTACATTTGTTCAAATGAAACGATTTTGTTTTAAAAACTCGCGTCCGTTAACGTTCTGTTGGGAAATTGTTTGTTTTAACAGTAGGCACTTATTTAATTTATTGTTTTTGTTAAGCTTATTAAACTCATAAACTACCTAATAACATTACATAACATTACGTTTTTAGACATCGATATTTATTTAACTTAACATAACTTTCGAAATTAATTTCGAAAAGTCATTGGTGTGTGCCAGGATTCGAACTCGCAACCTCTGGATACAGAAACCGTATGCTCGACCACTGAACCACCGAGATTACCTAATACACGTCCTATTTAAATTGTAAAGTTTACTACTTGGGTATTAGATAAGTATAGTTTTTATTTGTACGGAATCCCTAATGTCTGGTTCCGAGCTACATAAAAAAAAACATGACAAAATTTTTGTTACATGATTTTGTTTTATTCATATTCTTTTGTTGGTATATATTTGAAGATTTCGTACAACTAATAAGTCAGTAATATGAAAAGCTTAGAAATGAGACAAGTAACATTATATACTCGTATACGAAGCCTAGTGAAGAGATATAAACTTTGGCTGTAGGGGTTGTAGCCTAAGTTTATAAAATTATCAATGTTGCACACTTAGTTCAGGACATATTAAGAACATTTGTTATTGATGTCAAAATATTACTTGTATATGTTAAGTTATGAAACAAAATAGTTTTTTTTCATACCATACAATTTCGATTATTACTCCACCTTGGATGGGATTAATCACGCCTTTGTTACCCGAAAGTGTAGGCAGCGGCTGCTAAGCCTCGTCTCGCCGTTTACGTTCCAAATGGAATAGGTGGCGAATCTATTGCCATACCAGGCACAAAGGTATTCAGTATTCGTTATTTAACAATAAAATTAGTTAACAATAAAATTATCACTTTTTCTTACTACATTATATATGAATTATACATAAAAACCACCCCGTTTACGCCCTTTATCTATTAAAAAAAACACATCAAATTCCATTGAGTTGTTCCAAAGATCTATGCATATAAGCGGACAGACAGCGGAAAGCGACGTTTTATACTCTGTAATAAAATATCGCGGTGTGTCTAAAAATTATAGATTATCTACTGTTTTTGTTCATTAAAATATTTACCTAATGCGTTTCCTTACTATCAGCCCTTCTAAAATTTAAAGATATTCACAGTCTTTTAAAGATATTTGCATCCTAAATAAAATTGTCCCCACCAAAATCACATTACCACTTTGAACTAGGAAATGTTGAGTCATCTTTGTGAACATCAAACGACCCCCATGGAATATAGTCTGTAAACGTATTAAACGCACAATCGCGAAGGTTTTTTTTGCTAACTCATCTTGCTATCTATCAAGTAAATGGCGCGAAAAATAACATTATTTTTTTCCCGTAGATTTTGATAGAGTTTCGTAATGATATTGCAATAAACCTTGAAGGGTTATTATACAATATATACTGATCTAGATATCGTGAAACATTTTCTTCCGTTATTACAAGATTCTTGAATATTGCGTTGTGGTATTATTAAATAATTCCTGTATTCAGTTATAAATTTAGTAAAATATAGACATACATAATTTCACGCGAAGTCTCTTGTGGGTCAGGCAGAGAGAAAAGAATACCATAAGCGTCTGGTCTCTTTTTCTTCTATAATAACTCTTGTCATACACGTTCATCGGTTTTCAAGGCTGATGTAATTTTAAATTTTCATTTAACCTTAGTTGGACTATTTCAATATTTATGAATGAAAACATGATCGGGAATATACACAAATATTTTACAAAAAAGACATCACGTTAAAATAACTTAGTAAAATACTTTTCTCTTGAGTAACTTTCTTGAAACCACCGGTTGAGAAAATTAGTAGATACTGTTATTTAAATGATTTCATTTTAATATAATTCTAAAACTTTGAACTTACGTCCATCAGGGGCGAACACAAAGACAGATTTAATACTCTAAAAGCCATTTTCTCGGGATTGCTCTTTCTAGATGCAAATATTACTATCAGTCAAAAGTCAACTTGGGTCACACCGCAGATGTATCCCCAGAACTAGTTACGTCTGGATTTTATTGTAGTGCAATCTCATTTTCTCTGATACAGTTTCTTATGAGAAAATCTAGTTGGAATACTAAATGTTATTTAAACTTTGTATTTAATACGATGGGCAACATATTGTACAAAGCGTCTAGGTACATACTTTTATATTAAATAGCTACATAAACTCACGCCTATTTTAACCCGAAGGTAGTGGCAGTGGCTGTTAAGCCTCGACTCGCCGCAATGTTTGCCTCCCAAATGGAATAGGTGGCGAAGCTATTATTTATAGCATAACTTCACGCCATTGTTACCCGAAGGTGTAGGCAGCAGCTGTTAAGCCTCGTCTTGCCGTTATGTTTACGTCCCAAATGGAATAGGTGGCGAACCTATTGCCATACCGGGCACAAAGTTTTCAGTCATCGGTATTTATCACACATAACTTTCCGAAAACAATTTCTAAAAGTCATTGGTGTGAGCCAGTGTCAGGATTCAAACCACGACCTCTGGATTCAGAAACCATGTGCTATTATTTATCACACATAACTTTAGAAAATAATTTCGAAATGACATTGGTGTGAGCCAGGATTCGCACATGCGTTTTCTTGATTCAGAAGCGTGGTACTCGAGCACTGGCCCCCTGAGACTGATTTGTATGCAAATGTTTTTATCTAACTTCCTTTGTTGAAAATGTTATTAGGATATTTTTAAATATGTTTCAGTTCTTTGCAAGTCTTAAGTATAAAATAAGTTCTTAATAACTAAAGCAATGCTATTTTCTCGGTCTGGGTAAACCAACAAAAAATATTATACAAAAGAAACGAAGTCCAATTTAACAGGAGACGGGAACTTATTATTCCTTATTCCATTCTATTTTCCTCAACAAGAGAAACTAATCTAAAGAAAATTTTCGAGTCCCAGTGAAGAAAATAAGGAAGCTTATAAGAAAGTGCAGTTTGCCTGCACGAATACTGCTTAGGAATGCCCGAAGCTACAAACTTTAAATTAAAGTTATTCGAAGAAATAAAAATTCATAACTTTTACCTACACACAGCAAGGCGTTGATAGTTATATTTATAAAACAATATGTAGGCTGTATAATAAATACTTTTTTATAGAAATCCAATAAGAGGTACGTATAGTTCATATTTCGTTTATTTCAATATCAAAAATTGTTAAATGAATGATTAATATTAATATTATGAACATTATTATGACAACTGCTAGTCCCAGACTGTGAAACTAAATTTTCAGGTAAAGTCATGAATATTGTTTAGCAGTTAATAATTTCAAAAGATAATCTCGTCCCAATAGTTAAGCAGTTTGGCTTGGAGACTACGGTTTCAAAGGTACTTGAATTACTTATAAACTGTCCCGACAGATCAGCTTTCGAGGATACATTTTAATAAATAATTAAGTTAATTGTTGACTGAAAAATTTTAAGATACTTTCATCAACTTCAGCAGTTAATTTTCATTCATATTTCCAGTGTTATATACACGTAGATATCTTAACTTCACAGGTCTAATGAGGTGTAGGTAATAAGATCATGCTCCAACTTTCAGAGTTTATGCTTCCACTGATCTTACTGTAAGCTTCTTTGTATACTTTTTTAATTTAACAAAGTATTATTAAATGATTCAAATATTGAAGATTGATGATTAATGAGGTTTGTTATCTTAGAATTAATTTAATATTTAAAATACAGATGTTAGTAGATCTTCTTCCGATACTTGGATAAATGAAAATTTGATTCCAACTCACAAATGTGAAGGTATGAGTATGAGAGAACAAATTTGAATGTAATTTTCGTGCTATATCTATATGTTTCATATTCTTTTTAACTTGAAAACTAATACAGTAAATGCACAAATCGCATAGCTCTTCATGCACCGTTGGGCAACATCGGACGGTAATGCATCTCCCCTAACGGTACATTTAGTATCATACATTAACTTTAATGGATTGGCCATTTTGTTATTAGCTTTCTATACTGATTTTTCATTTATTAGCCATTTAGGATATTGAGATTTGAATTCCTCTGCTATAAAGTCATGAATAAAATGGCTATTTAAAAAAAAAAACACTCTAATATTCACTAACTGGACGTATATCAACACTCTCTAATACCTTTAAGGACTATCATTGGATCCGTTCGAAAAACTGCATTTAGTTCTCGTCAAAGGATTCTCTTTGAAAGAGAAAAAATGAAAAAAAGAAAATTGTTTGGATTGGTTTTGAAAGTAACAGTTTGACAGTTACATGCGGTCATAATTAAAAATTCTAATGTGGCCTGTGGTCATGTATTTTTCATAAAAAATCTTCCTTCAAATTGAATTATTTCTATTTCTTTCGCTGATGTAGTAATAAGTTTATATATAAAATACCTATGAAAACTAACTTTGAACAATGTGCAATACTAACTCGTTTGAATCGAGCACTCTGAATATTGTGCCTTCGTTGCCTCATATTTTGTATTGTCTTTCAAAAGTTCCCCTTTGGGTAATCATTGTCAAGAGTTTCGGCACAATTCCAAAATTATTGTAGCATTACCGTAAAATTGGGAATTGAAAATGTATTATTTACTCAATAAGACTATTATTGCTTTATCGCCTCAAGGGAAATTATACAATATATTCAAATGTAAGTATAAGTACCTACGTGTGGCAATTTTCCATTTGTATTGTTATATAAGCAATAATCAGACATTTTAATGTTTTTTATTGTCATTTTATCATTGTTAGTGATCCCAACTCTAACTTATGAAAATTGGGTCTGGCAGGGCGTGCATGAAAGTAGGATAAATGCAATCGAAATGAAGGCACTGTCCAAAATTTATGTAGTGACTGTCGCTGACCCAGTCAAAAATAACATTGTGAGGAAGGAAGTCGAGTTGAAAGAGTGTCAGAGTTAAAGTAAGAAACGGTATGCTTGGACTTGGTTGGGACGTGTAGACAGAATGGATGATGCAAGTTTGACTAAGGAGATATACAATGCAAAAGCGGACGGATGTAAGAGTTGAGGACGCCCACGATACAATTTCCACGAGGAACGACGATTCCTTGAGGAAGTTGATGTCAGGAGCCTTAAATATCGACGAGCGTATATGACAAGAGTTATGAAAGTTAACAAAGCGAGTGCGGTGTATAAGAATTGTGATTTCTGTCCTAACTGCCTACACCGTATGTATTTGTATCATTATTATTTCTATATTGCTATTATCATAACACGCTCCATTTATTTTTGATAGAGGTCAGACATAACTTCTGCATATACCTACACATTATAATTGTCCTAAGTTGGTGTTCAAATTTTCTTACCTTTATATACTTAACAATATAAATTTTGGATACGCAACTGTTACACTGTGTTGCAGCTGTCTATGGGCGGCGATAGTCGCTTACCATCAGGTGACCCGCTTCCTCGTTTAGCTCCAATAAAAAACGTACAAAAACACATTTATTCACATATATTCAATAACGTCATTAATGTATGAAATGTTCCGTTAGTAGATGTTATATGGATTTTTATAGGTTATATGGATTTTTTATAGTAATAATAATTGGACAGACATATGCAATATGTTGCATATATAACACTAAAACAACTATTCAGTATTATATCGCGTTTATTTAGAACTTATTTTTATTTATTTCCGACGTTTCGAACTCTTTACAGAGATCATTTTCACGAGTGATGAACGAAAAGAAGGTAGTCGTTCAAATAAAAAGATGGTAGTCGTTCAAACGTACGTTTTTAGTTTTATGTATGTGGTTCGCGAAAATCTCATAAATAATATGTTGCATATAATTAATTATGTCAATTAAATAACATATTGCGAGTGGTGCGGCACTTTTTATCACATCATTTTGATATCGGAGCACGTTTTAATACTAAATTCTTGCCGTGGGCCATTTATAGGAGAACTCAGTTTGTACCGCGCTCACAGCCTCCTACGTTTTATTGCACGAGCTTGCATTATTAACCCATCCTGTGTATTTGTTGAATGGATAATTATAAAATATACGTATCCACTTAAAAAAGAAATATACTTTACTTTCAAAAGCCAAAGACTGTAATGGTAAAGCCAAAAACTTAAGTCATGTAGTTCGCTGCAAGAATCGGCCGGCTCGATCGGTGAAATAGCACAGCCTCTTAGAATATCGACGAAAAGTGTCAGAAGTATCCAGAGGCCTACCCTTTCCTCTCCCTTTGCCATCCTACACAATTAAAGGCTGACAACGTAACTGTGGCACTATTTGTGTTGCCGGTGTCCATGAGCGGAAGTAGCGGCTTACCATCAAGTGACCGGTATTCTCCTATGTTCTATAAAATATTACCTACTACCCACACATTTGAACGCCCATAATATCTGTTAGTGTAGGCATCAGAAATATCATATTAAATGAGACTACTACTACTTCAGAGATACATTTTCTAGTATATTTCTTATAGGTTAAGGGGCAAAGGAGCAATCGGGTCTCTTGATGGTAAGGGACTAGCGCATGAACAACACTTCCAGTTTTGAAGAAAATATTAAATTCAGAGTTAGTTTGTGAAATATTTTAATAATTAAAGTTATCATGACCCCTTTGGTATAAATTTCGATGACTAAAAAAAACTTTGTACCCGGTATGACAATAGGTTTGCTACCTATTCCATTTAGGACGTAAACATAACGGCGGCCACTGCCTACACCTTCGGGTAGAAAAAGGTGTGAAGGTATGTTTATGTTTCGGTATAATAGGATAAACCCTTATGTACATAAAAGTATACTTAATCGTTGTATTCTGCCTGAAAATAGTGGTTTTATAAAACAGGATATTTTAACAGTTTCCTGTAATAAAATTATTATGTTACGCAACCTGATGAAATTCGTTACGTGACCAAATATATAGACGATTACTTTGTATTATTCCATGCGACCGTTAATTTATTATACTTATTTTTTTTTTGTTGTATTTTTATATTTTTAATGCACGCTATATTACAACTTAGCATGTCAATGAAGGCATAATATAATTTTAGTACCGACTTATTTTCTGTTCTCACGTTAACACGACAAAACGTTAAGTGAAATAACTTGGAATCTGATAAACTTATTAGCTTCATTTGCGTCCAAGTTGGTTACGTTACGTAAAGTCGAAAACGTACATAGAAATCCTTTCGTTTAACAAAATTGATAAGAGGGCGTATTTGGAACTTGTATAAAAAAGTCGAGGTAGAAAAAACCTTGGGTGGCCACGCAATACATGTATTTTCCTAACTATATTTACCTGAGTAATAACTTTGAGTGAACTTTTTAGGTCGCGGTAAGCCCGCAGAGAAACTTCGCTGAGACTATTAGGGAAAAATGAAACCGAATCATATAAATGTTACTGGCAAGTGTTCTATGTTATTCAATTTGAGTATATTTGAATATTCCAATATTTACTTTGGTCTTTGGCGTAAAATATTTTGCATAACGGAATCTTGGGAGATGCCAAAGACCATTTTTTTTTCAACACTTGACGACTATGTTACCCGAAGGAGTAAGCAGCAGTTGCTGTTAGCGGTTTTCCCTCAATTCACCTATTTTTTACGTCCCAAATGAAATAGGTAGTGGAACCTATTGACATTCGAGCAGAATGTTGTCAATCATTAATATTACTTCCATATAAATTCCGAAATGAAATCGGAAAAGTAAATGGTGTAAGCCAGGATTCGATTCCACGAGTTCTTGATTCAGCAATGACAGGCAGGCAGCTTGACTACCAGACCACAGTGATGATGGCTGAACAAACAGTGCACGAAAAAGGTCACAATATATTTCTTAAGTCTAACTATTTAACTGACTCGACTTCTTGATTCGAAGCGTCAACATCCAGAACAGCAAGACGTCATGGAAAATATGATAAAATTTAATCATATACTGCCTAGTATCTACAGTGTTGGGTATCGGCAAAGATGTGTTGTTTATATTTATTTATAACCTTAGACGCTGGTAATCTTAACATATTACGCCCAAATGTGTTATGACCATCGATAAAAGTTAATGTTTTCTTTGTAAAAAGTTGTACAATCTACAAGGCACCGTTCTTCGTATATATTAAATTACTTTCAGGTAAGTGTTGCTCTACATGTGCGCCTTCCATGCAATAGCACTGATATGGCATATATAGTAATAAAAATTCAAAATATCAAATGTGCATAACTGTTTGGCATCGGTATAATATAAAAATAATTTACGTACGATTAACTTCACAAACTACATCAATCACGCAATATTGGTGGCTATATCTATTGCCATAAAATCAATTATAATATTTGTTAGCTGCATAATAATTATTACTTTCTTACAAAAAATATACTTTAATGTACAGTCATACAATAAATATGTTAAGAGTATTTACTCATTACTTAGTATAAAACAAAAAAACAAAGAGCAAAGTCACTTTCCGCTGTCTGTCCCCTTATAAGCTTATATCTTTAAAACTACGCAAACGGATTTTCATGCGGTTTTTTTTAATAGTTAGAGGGTGTCAACGGGGTGGTTTTGATCTATAATTTATTTGAGATGTAGAGAAAAAATGATAATTTTCGAGATTTAGCACTTTAATTGCAAACGTTGGCTGAACCTTATGTGATAGATCAAAACAATGTTCTACATTAATAAACACTTTCAGAAGGTCTACAAAAAAGTCCGCGAGGTCATATGTCTATCTCTTAGGGATAACCCACAGTGACCATTTATATATTTTACTTTTTACGAGAAATAATGGCTTTTTACAAAGCGATTTTAAATATTACTGCATTAATTTTCATCCAATTACGTGTTCTAAATAGATTTTTGCATGAATTATAGACGATCCTGGCCCTATACAGCATGCAATATAAACGAATGTTTTCGAAGATATTGCATTACTGACATAGCGGGACAGCAGTTAAAGCCGATAAATTTGCTCATTTATTACTTTTGATGCGGAACAAAGTTCGCCGGGCCAGCTAGTATATTCAATATATAGTAATATTAAAAGTGTCAAACCTGTGTTCTTTATAGCTAAAAATAGAATTCTTTATAGCTAAGAATAAAAATAAAAGGTAAATTATTTTACACAGACTCGGTGGTCTAGTGGTCGAGACACGGTTTCTGAATCCAGAGGTCGGTTCGAATCCTGACACTGGCTCATACCAATGACTTTTCGAAATTGTTTTCGGAAAGTTATGTGTGATAAATACCGATGACTGAAAACTTTGTGCCCGGTATGGCAATAGGTTCGCCACCTACTCCATTTGGGATGTACACATAACGGCGAGACGAGGCTTAATAGCCGCTGCCTACACCTTCGGGTAACAATGGCGTGAAGTTATGTATGTATGTATGTATAAAAAGTTAACAGAATTCTACTGCCATTGCCTGCTTTTATGTTTGTCTATGTACCTCATGGATTAGTCCAGGGGCTCATCAACTGAGTAAATAAAGCGTATTTGAAAACGTAGTCAGCACATGTACCGGCACTCAGGGGAAATGATTTGTTCGCGCGAACCTGATTGTGTGCCTAAGGCTTTTTGTGAAACTTGTTTAAATATTTACGATTATAAAGAAGAGATTCCTTAAGCGATTTCGAACAATAAACGTTACCTTTTTGAATTAACTGTCTTGATGATCTAGTAGGTTTGCAATCCGATTCTGATTTGGAAGTTCTATCAGGTACAATCCGGGTGCATAGCAATGAATTTCTAGAAAGATTTTCTTGAGTTATATATCAGTATTAGTCTGTTTATGAATCAAAAAGTTCTGTTGCTTAAAAAAAAAAAAACGTGCGTGGAGTCCCTCCGCGCGAAAGAAGTGTAACTTCGTATTGTAGAAAAAATTTGCATTTACTCCTGGGACCTCTTAAACCAGTGGAAATGCTTGCCTCATCGTCTCGCCCTTAAAAATGTATTTATCTTAATAACTAGCTGACCCTGGGATCTTCGTATCCACTAAAAGTATATTCTTTCTTTTTTAATACTTATTCTACAGTTCGAGAACTGCATATTAGAAAAGAAATAACACAATAAAATTATTGTAGGATTACAATAATTTTATTGTTTGACATAATATTATTATTTACTTTTTTCAAAATTTAATACTTTTTGACGAAATCTTCAATGAGTCTCAGTGGTCCAGTGGTCCAGTGGTTGAGCGTTTGCGGTTGAGAATCTAGGAACATGGGGTCCGAGTACACTCTATAAAGATCTTGCAAAGAAACTGATCGAGGGCTCTCTCGACCAGGGGGCTGGTCCATTCTTCGCACAGGGGATTAGCATTGCCATTTGACATGGCAATGCGGTCGGTCTTCTGGCCACTCTGCCAGTAGATCGAGAAGCGGATTCGAAATCATGTGATTGGGTCTCCAGCTTTCATGCGGCTCGGCGCATTAAGGTCGTTGTCGACGGGTCATGCTCCGACTTAAAATACGTGAGTGCTGGAGTCCCCCAGGGCTGAGTGCTATCCCCTACGCTGTTTCTTCTGCATATCAATGACATGCTGCATTACAGCAATCTTCATTGTTATGCGGATACGGTACGGGGCTATGCGCTACGGCGGATGCCATATATACTGGCCACCCGCGGATTTCTCGGGAAAACGTCGATTCGTACCGGAATAAACTGTGTCTACAATCGAAACTCTAGCTAGTCAGATTTCGGACTAAGGCCGACTCAACTTAGCTAATTCCATCCTAAGAAGACACAGGTCTGCGCGTTTCCCGCTGAAAAGGCACATTTTGTTGGCTCCCTTTTTTGAGGGCACTCGGTTACCCTTAACCGATATCGAAATCCTTGGGGTCGACTTGTTCAGTTTCGCGGTTATCTGGAGGGCAAGGCGAAATTGGCTTAGAAAAAGGACGGTATTTGACGTCAGGTAATCGCTTGCAGCTATATAAAGCGCATTTCCGACCTCACATGGAATACTGTTCTCATCTTTGGGCGGGGTGCCTCTGCCAAAAGATGAGTAGCAGCTTACCCCATTTTAATGCATCCAACGACGTGCGGTTCGGTTTGCCGTCAACCAAACTCTGTCAGATCGGCTTAGCCCCTTGGCACTTCTCGCCACGCACTGTTCCGTTGTGGAACGAGTTGCCGGCAACGGTATTTCGGGACCGCTACGACCTAGGCACCTCCAAGAAACGAGCCTATTCCCACCTTAAAGGCCGGCAACGCTGATGTGATAACCCTGGTGTTGCAGATGTCCATGAGCGTCCGCAAGCTCCTTTGCCTCCTTATATCATTAAAAAAAACAATTAAGATCAAATAAGCGAGTGAGGCGTGCAAGAGTCGTGCCTTATGTGCTCTGTTCTCTCTGCCTTCTTCGCAATCGATTTGGCATGAGGTTATGTGTATGTATAACTTTCAAAAAGACAAAACTTTTAAATCATTTCGAAAAGTCATTAGCGTGAGCCAGGATTTGAACCCACAACAACTTCTTGATTCAAAAGCGGGGTGCTCGACCACTTATTAAATTTTACCTATAAAATTATAATAACCTATAAAAACTTTAAAATTTTAGTACATACGATAAATAACAAACTATACTAAAATTGTACTTACAAAAAGAAATGGCATCTTATGAATGAATTTGGCTAAAATTAATCACAAAGTATTTTATATTTTGAAATGACTATTAAAAATACAAAATACCTCTCGAGAGGTATTTCAAATAAAATACAAAATGCTTTCAACAAAAAGGTATTTAAATACAAAATGGGTATTTTGTATTTGTATTTTAAATAGAAGTATTTCAAATAAGTCACATCTCTGCTTATTTGTTTATTTGTACATTGTAGATGTATGTAAATGCGTCAATATATATTTTCTAATTAAAAAACAATCAAATAAATCTTCAAGTCACGTACCTTGGCATTGTAACTTTAAATCCGTCGCATTATCGCTTGGATTGTTATCAATCATTATTTATAAATCTTATCCACTAAATTCGAAAATGAAATCACTGCACTATTAAATTATAAGTGTTAATAGTAATAGTGTTAATAAGTGTTTAATTTCGGTGACTTTTGTAATATGATGTATAATGTAATCATATATATTTTCACAATATAATAACTTTTACTTTATCTTAATCAACTGCCACTGGCTATTCGACGGGCTAAAACATTGGCTACTTTTAAAAAATATGTGAAGGAACACTATTTGTCACTAGAAATGACTCCGTAGGCTTAATGTTCTATACGTACCCATAGTTATACAGTGCCGGTACTCTTAATTGTTGTGTATGTATGTTTATGTGTATTTATGTATGTATGTATGTAGTATTTATGTATGTAATGTGTGTATGTATGTATGTATATATCATGTGTATGTATGTATGTATGTATTATGTGTATGTATGTATTTATTTGTATGAAACTCGTCGATATATTTCAAACAAGCAACTTTACACCGCATAATAGTCTCCCTAGCTTGACATGTCCATCTGAAGGTTGTCTGGCAGAGATCGCTATATGCGATAAGACCGCCTGTTGTACTTGTCAAATATTCACCTTGAACTATTCTCTATAATGTATTTTTTTATATGTACAATAAAGTGTATTCTATTCTATTCTATTCTATTCTATTCTTAATCGTGGTAGCAGCGGCCGTGGCAACATGTAGCTTCTAGAAACATCACAATATAAAAAATATTGACTACATAAGCTTTTATGATTGCAAGGTATGTTTGAACGATGTCTTTGAAAACAGATATTATTATATTTTAGCACATTTTAAATTAATTTGTGTCTTTAATATTACTATGGAAACGGATAGTACCTACAATAAGGCAACTGTACGAATCCCGTGAGTTACTAGGATCAAACATAACTGAGTTAATCATATTTGCAATATAATTAACACCACCCGCTACTACATGTCTACATAACATAACATAACATAACTTCACGTCTTTTGTTACCCGAAGGTGTAGGCAGCGGCTGTTAAGCCTCGTCTCGCCGTTATGTTTACGTCCCAAATGGAATAGGTGGCGAACCTATTGCCATACCGGGCACAAAGTTTGTCAGTCATCGGTATTTATCACACATAACTTCCGAAAACAATTTCGAAAAGTCATTGGTGTGAGCCAGTGTCTGGAATCGAATCCCGGACCTCTGGATCAGAGGCCGTGCGCTCGCCCACTGCGCCACCGAGACTTTACTACATGTCTATTATTGTACAAAATAATGTTCGTTCTTAATTCGGCAAATATAAACTATTCGCCAGTTTAAAGTCGAAAGGATTTTTTGTTTTTTAATGACTTTAGCTATAATGTAATCATAAATATTTTCACAATATGATAACTTTTATCATCTTAGTGGTTGGAGCTGCGGCTGTGGCAGCATCTAGCAGCGGATGGTGGTACTATTCCACTAATAATTTATACCTATCAATTATGCGCTAATAGTACCACTATGCGCTACTAGATGTCTATATACTGCGAATAATCACGCTTAAGCAATTTGCTTCGTGGATTTATATATAGACCGGTTCAGTTTCGCCTTTTATTCAAATATATAATATAATTAGCGGCCGCAAGGGGGCGTTAAAAGCGTTAAATGGTTGCACGAGCCATTAGAAATTACACTTCAAAAGTAATAAATGCAGTCTTCAAAACTACTAAAAAAGCTACTTCAGACCCATACTCAAATGTAATGTATACTCACATATTATTTTGTTAAATAGGTAATAATATAAGTAATAACAATAGGCGAGTATGCATTATCAAACACGTACCACAACATAACTTCACGCCTTTTGTTACCCGAAGGTATAGGCAGCGACTGTTAAGCCTCGTCTCGCCGTTATGTTTACATCCCAAATGGAATAGGTGGCGAACCTATTGCCATACCGGGCACAAAGTTTTCAGTCATCGATATTTATCTCACTTAACAACCGAAAACAATTTTATAAAGTCATTGGTGCGAGCCAGTGTCAGGATTCGAACCCGGACCTCTGGATCAGAAGCCGTGTGCAGAAGCTCTACCACTGGACCACCGAGACTGTAAAATCATTATCAAACTAATAAAATATAATCTATCGCTAATAAGAAAATAACCAGGTAAACACAAAAAAAAACGTTATATTTTTGTTTATAATACTCTCGAGAGCAATGAATCCGGGTCACTTAAAGAATGTTAAAAATCTCGGAAACTAAAAATGATAGGTTAATGCAATAAATTGTATTTAATAGACAATGTAATACTCCTTAAATGAAAGTAAAAAAAATATGAGTCACCATACATTTTATTAACACAAAATTACATAAAGAAAAAATCTGCTGATCTCTCCTTAAAACAAAAATAGGAAACATGAAATTTTTGAATTTTATTACGATTTTCTTGAATTTTAATACTTCGTATTGCCTCCTCGTGCTTCCATTACTGCGTTTACGCGGTTTGGCATGCTGTACACCAAGTTCCTTATACGATTTTGGGGAATATTCTCCCATTCCTCTGTGAGAGCAATTTTGAGCTCACGAAGCGTGATTGGGGGAGGGTTTCGTTGTTTTACGCATCTGCCTAGCTCGTCCCAAGCATGCTCGATCGGGTTGATATCCGGGCTGCGCGCTGGCCACTCCATACGAGTAATGTTCATCTCTTGAAGGTAGTCATTCACAATCCTACCTGTATGAGGTCGGGCATTGTCATGCATAAATATAGCATCCTCACCTAAATTGACCATAAATGGACCAACGTGATCATTGAGGATTTCTTCCACATATCTTACGCTAGTTAAAGAGCCGTTTTCTATGATCACCAGCTCTGTGCGACTTTCAGAAGAAATTCCGGCCCACACAAGTACAGACCCACCACCGTAGGCTACTTTTTCCTCGATGCATGCTTGCTTGAATCTTTCCCCTGGTCTTCGATACACTCTGTGTCTTCCATCGTGCTTGTAGAGCATAAATTTTGATTCGTCGGAGAACATAACTTTTGACCAATCTTCAATACTCCAATTTACGTGGCTCTGGGCATATCTTAGTCTTGAAATACGATGCCCACGCTCCAGTTCAGGGCCGTTTGCAGGTCTAAGGGGTTTTAAGTTAGATTCAGCAAGCCGACGTCTTACTGTCCATGCACTTGGGTTACTTCCTCCGAGGCGTCGAAACTGATTGGTGAGTTCAGTTCCTGTGAGAAAGCGATTTCGAAGCATGGTGTTCACCAAGTATCGGTCTTCTCGTGCTGTGGTATACCTGGTTCTGCCCGTTCCTGGTCTGCGTAGGTTAGAACCAGTTTCTTCGTAACGTCGGAGAACTCTTTGTACTGTTGACAGCGACACACCAACAGTCCTGGCTGTATCGCGCTGACTCCGGCCGGTTTCCAGCATTGTAAGTATTCTGGTGCATTCTTCAGGCGTAAGCGACATAATTTCAGCTTGAATAATGAATATAGAGCACTATCAACATGGTTTATGTACCCACATAAATGACAGATTACAAACAAAAGCAAAACCAAATGCTGTAATTTCGTAGTTCCATCTTCGAAAGTGGCCCTTTTTCAAATTTGATTTTTTTATGATATAACTTTAGAATAACTAAGAAGTTTTAATACCTTCATTTAAGGAGTATTACATTGTCTATTAAATACAATTTATTGCATTAACCTAGCATTTTTAGTTTCCGAGATTTTTAGGATTCTTTAAGTGACCCGGATTCATTGCTCTCGAGTGTATTTGGGTGGTCATATGTATCGATACACACAAAATACACAAAAATACATGATCATATATATATATCTGTGCCCCAAATGTACATGTCTCTCATCTCATTATAACGTCGCATGCAGATGTCAGGAGATAGTGCAAGAAATAACTTCCTATTTCACTTGTCCAACTGTCCGCTCCATGATCTACATAAGTTACAGGTGAAGGCGACTTTTAACAAAAATCGAATATACTTAAATTTTGCATTACGTAGTTATCATGAGAGCATAAAAGATCCTAAATTTGAAATTCGAAGAAAAAAATATTCTCTCTGTCAAATTCCTTCCAAATATTTACTAAACGATTACTTCGAAAAGGGATCCTCCCTTCTGCATATGACAATATATCTTATGTTAATTCCTTGGAAGGGAAATAGCTCCGTGTGGATACGCTTGATTTTAACCAAAATATAAGATACAAAAATCTTTTGCGTCTGAAATGTGATTGTATATGGAAACAATATTTGAAGTGAAATATCATTACCGCAGTCCATCCATAGTTGGACCTTTCTTATCTAGTCTGTATGTCTCTATATCGAAAACAAATGTGTTAAAATTACATCAGAGTTTTACATAAGGATTAAAAAAAGCTGTAAGCAAAGTGTTTCATCTAAAAGTGTAACAAGCAAAGGGATTGACAAATTTTCATAATTATGATTACATCTTCTTACTTCGTAGAATTAATAATATTTCATTTCTATTAGCTATAAACGTAACATAACTTCACACCTTTATCTACCCCGAGGTGTAGCGCAGCGGCTGTTATACGCCTCGACTCACCTAATCGTTATTTTATCGCCCCAAATGGAATTAAAAGTGACAGTCCGATCACTACATCACCAGGAGATTGAGAACAAATCAACAACAGTCGAATAATTAAATAAATCTTTTTTGGACATAAATTATGATGTCAGGAATTACATGTCTTGACTTGTGCCAAAGCCCTAAGGTCCAGTGATCGAACTCTATTCCGTGTACTTGTCGATTTTCATTACAAACTAGCCGCTTTTTGTGTAGACCCCAAGAGGAGTCTGCATATAGATCGGAAATGCCAAGCAGATTTCTGACCTAAACACAGGCACTCATACATCTGAAAGTAGGTTAGCGTATACAAATATAATTTAAATGTTAATTTAACATCTCAGCCTCATATACAATCGGACTTTTAATGTTCGAAGGCATACTTTTAACCTTTCGTATGTTATGTGTAAATATCGATTACTGACAACATGGTACTATCATCATCATCATCATCATTAGCCCTTTTGAGGTCCACTGCTGGACATAGGCCTCCCCCATTGAGCGCCACAACTACCGGTCCGCTCAATCATGGGGGGTTTTTGCCGTAATCGCCACGCTTGGCGGGCGGGTTGGCGATCGCAGTAGGCTGTATTGTCTTGAGAGAGAATGCTGCTGCCCATTCTTCTAGATTTTCCCTTACTCACCTTTTACGACACCCACGGGAAGAGATGGGGTGGTGGTATTCTAAGCCGGCGCCACACAGCATGGTACTTGGTTATAGGTAATAGGTTCCATAACCTATTAAATTTGCAAAATATCGGCAAATCGAAGCCTAACAGCCGCTGTCTACACCTTCGACTGCAAAAAGCTTCAAGTTATAAACGAAAAAATATCTTTCATCTTGTATAAAAATAGTAGTAGACGAACATCAATATGCAGATAGGGGAATATTGGCTGCAATAATTGAGCATGCGCCAACCAATCTCAAAAAGGTATAGAATTAAATTTACTATTCCTCTATCGCGTATTCTACCTGTTCGTCTTAAAGTTGCAGCAAGACACTGTAATTTCCCCCGGGGGTAGCTAGACAGTGGAGCTCATAATTCATGCCGAGTAAGCATTTTGTCAGTACGCTTTTGTTGCTCAACACGCAGCACACATACATACATATCTGCCTCAAATTTGAACTTTAATTTCGTAATGAAATCATTCTCTTATAAAACTAATTAGACCTAATCAAAGGGATTGGCTTTGATCTTTAGTTTTTACGATTGCTTAGCAATATTTAAAGTGAATCCTATTTTAATTATAATTTAGTTATACAAGTCATGTCTTATTTATTTTTTTCAGTGATTGAGTTTGCAAAGTTTTATTCACAAAAAGCCTAAGTGCTCGATATATTTATATATTATATTATTTGATTAAAAGCTCTTCGGTGAAACTTTGCTAAAACAATTTATGAATCGTTTATTTATGTTTATGACTGGTAGTTGCCTACGGCTCTTGCCGTTCGATATTCTGTTACCAAATACTAAATACCAGATACCTCTCTCACCGAGCGAAACGCGGCAAGAGCCACTTTACGTCGATATTCTGAGAGGTCGTGGTATTTCACCGGTCGAGCCTGCCCATTCATGCAGCAAACTGCATGGCTCTGCTACTAGATAGATCAGCAATCAATTGTAAATCAAAATTTTTACACTTTGTGAGTACTAAAGTACAGAAAAAGCAGATGAAAATTGTCTAACTCGCCTTTTTTGGCTCATTTTAGTTGATGTCCATGACGACCCAGCATGGAAAACACTAGGAGCGTTGCATCAGCGCTGCCTACATTTACGATAGGAGTACGAAATTTTCTCCAATAGCTTTAAAATACAGACACAATATCACATTTTATAAGCTTTTATTTACCTTGCACTGTATGTATGTATGTATGTATGTAAGTATGTATGTTCGGTGGAATCTTGTAACTCAATTTTGAAGTAGATACCTTCAACCGATTGAGCTGAAATTTTGTATACACGTTTACTTTGGATGACAATGCATGATATAATGTATGACATTATTCTATATCCAATATGGCGGACGACC
Source organism: Euproctis similis (assembly GCA_905147225.2). NCBI lineage: Eukaryota > Metazoa > Arthropoda > Insecta > Lepidoptera > Erebidae > Euproctis > Euproctis similis. Next base: position 15,163,526 of record LR990105.1, read on the forward strand.
CAAGATGGCGGAATGGATATTTTTAATGCATTTCTGCAATATGGGTATCAAATGAAAGGGTTTGTTGAGTGTAATTCAAAATATAATATGACGTCATTCTAAATCCAATATGGTGGAATATCCAAGATGAAGGAATATATATTTTAAGCTTTCGTACAATATGGGTATCAAATGAAAGGGCTCATTGGGAAAACTAAAAAAATAATGTGACGTCATTCTAAATCCAATATGGCGGATAATCCAAGATAGAGGAACAGTTTTTTTTAATGCATTTCTACAATATGGGTATCAAATGAAAGGGCTTGTTAATAGTAGCTCGAAAAATAATGTGACGTCATTCTAAATCCAATATAGTGGAATAAATATATGCGTTTCTACTATATGCGTATCAAATGGCCCTTTCATTAAAGAGTTATATGAGAACTTCAAAAACTATGTCTCGGTGGTTCAGTAAACTAGCCCGCTTCTGAATCAGGAAGTCTTGGGTTCGAATTTGGCCTCACACCAATGTCTTTCGAAATTTCTCTCGAAAGTCATGTGTGATAAATCTTTTTGACTGACCACTTTGTGCTCGCTGTATAGCAACAGTGGTAGAGCCCAGCAATTCACTGTATGAATGGGATGGCTCGACCGGTGAAATACCACAACCAGCTCACGGCGTGTTTCTTTAGGTGAGAGAGGTACCCGGAGGCCTACTCCCCTTTCCTATCCCTTCCTACTCCCATATCCTATATCCTACTCCCTTAAAGATAAGATAATACGATAAGATAAGACGTAAACATAGCGGCGAGTCGAGGCTTAATAGATGCTGCCTACACCTTCGGGTAGAAAATGGAGTCGAGCTATGTTATGTTATTAATTAATGTTATAAACAAATTAGATTGTGTATAAATATTATATATATCATAGGGTTTTCAATATGAGCGGCTAGATACTAGTGGCCTGCTTGTTTGGGCAGTGTCAGTCAATCTGTTGTTTACTATTCAGTCACTGATGCCAAATCACCATGTCAAGATACAGGGTTAAGCGGCGCGTCCAAATTTATAATCAAAATGAGTTAGTGCTAACATTGAGAACCTTACGACCACTATACGGCTGAGGCGGTAGTCCATCACAGTCGACGGCTTTCCGTTGACCTATGTTTTAATAGTTAACAGTGTTTTAATTGTGGTCAGCCACGCAATCTGCTGCATGAATGAGCCGGTTCGACCGGTGTAATGCCATGCCCTTTCAGGATACCGACGTAAATTGGACAGGATGTAATAACTTTAACATGATTGCTACACTAACGGATTCTATATAGGTATTATTAGAATTAAACACAGTGGATGGTGGGAACGAACTATAACTTTTATTACAACTCACTCCTATGTTACACTCAGGTCAGCAAGTATAAAGTACTGATTAAAACAACAGATGGCGTTACACATCACAAGTAGTTAAACATATTTTGTTATTAAACAACAGTCCCACATAACAAAATTAAGTTGCAAAATCAACAAATAAGTAACAAAAAAATTTGTTTACTTAGGCTCGAAACTCTTTGCTGCTGGTCAAGCATACGCGGCCTTAAGTAGAGAAAAGACTTTAGGAGGTCTCCTCATTGAAGAGTTGGACTGTTCGAAATTAACTGGCAAATGACCTTGTAACAATGATGCTTTGAATGAGATGAAGAGACTGAGAAACTTACCCATCGATAACTAAAAACTTGAAAATAATTTAAAGAAAAAAACTTTTTTAAAGAAGCTTTTATTTAAACGCTCTAAAAAGAATAAAATAATTTTAACCTTATACATTTTAACTATCAACTTATAACCTTATTATATACAATTTATGTGATAATAAAAGCTTGTCGCTATGTTCAACCCAACCCTTCCCCCCTCCTCTTCCCATCCCAATTCCAACCCCTTCCATTTCCCATGGAAAGGGCCGGCAACGGAACTGTACCACTATATGGGTGTCCATATATATGTTATAAACCAAAAAAATATATTTGGATAATGCGATCCGTCACAGTAATCATTAAATCTGAAAAAATATTTCCAGATGGTTATGGATAGCCACTGATAGGTAATTAAACATAGCGACAAGCTTTTATTATCACATAAATTGTATATAATAAGGTTATAAGTTGATAGTTAAAATGTATAAGGTTAAAATTATTTTATTCTTTTTAGAGCGTTTAAATAAAAGCTTCTTTAAAAAAGTTTTTTTCTTTAAATTATTTATTTTATGTATTTATTAGATTTTTCTTGGTAGGTGACATTTATGACATTGTTACGTTTTAAAGGGCAAACATTTTATATAATATTTTATTGCTTCGTCAATTTAAACTTTGCGTAGAGTTTTCAGAAGACGTAATGAATATTATAGAGTTTGATCAACTTATTAATAACTACAAAACTAAAGGCTATTTCATAAACATGTGTGGTGTATGTCATTTAAATAGAATATATTAAGGCCTAACTTCATATAGCTTAGATATTTTATGGTTTTCTTTCTTTAATAATTAGTTTCACCTTCGTTTTTCTTTGAATAAACTACATACTTTCAGCTTAGCAGCTGATCTAGCTACTGCACATATACCTGGCACATATGCTGTGCTGAGACTGTGGCCTACTATAAATGTGAATTCCTTGATATTGGCACGCCTTTCTGTGTAATTTTATGTACCATCCAGAATAGATTGTTTCAGAATAGGGTCAGGACAACCTCTACCTAGAGCATTCAAGTATTACACTCTTAAAAACCCAACAGTTTATATTGATCGGTAGTATTTAAATTACTAAAAAACAAAAACTATACGTAGAGAAAGAAAGAAAGAATATTAATAGCTTCACACTTTTTTCTACCCGAAGGTATATGCCTCAACCTGCCGAATTTTCACGGTGCTAATGGAATAGTTGTCGGAACCTAATGCCATACGCCGAAAACAATGTTTTAATCGTTATTTATCACTCTTAACTTCCACAAAGAGCTTTGAAATTTGATCTCGGTTTCGATCACATGACTTCTTTATTGACAAGCGAAGTACTCGTCTTCTAGACCACCGAGATAATGGAGAGAATTATACAAAAGACTTGCAACGTATAACAACCACAGAATACATTGTGTTTTTATTACTTTTAACGACATTTGTACCGTACAACAAATGCAGTACCAAATATTTACTGGGTTTAATTAGTGTACTAGTGTACAATGTAGTGTGTGCCCCCACAAACAGCATACTATTTGCGTTTCACCCTTAAACTTTAATGAATCAATGATTTCGGTTTGACCCTCTGCTTAGCCTATGTATGTTTGGTTTGTTATTTATTGATGTTACTAATCAGACAAATGGCTAATCCATTAAGTATACATACTGATAAAGCCAGCTCTCGTGATGAGTACGGAACGGGAACAGAACGTAAATGGATGCGTTAATTTTGAAATAGGTCGATAAATATCATTCGTCTCGTGTATCAATGGAATTGAATTGGTTATCATTTATTTATTAGCTATGATAACCTGGGAATAATTTTAAATTTATGCCAATTTTAATCTAATTCTATTGAACGGGTGATATGTGATTGTGTAACAAATATCCGAACATCCCAACATATTCATAAAACAACGTATTTATTATAGGTATTAGTAAGTGATCGTCGTCTCGATGGTCCAGTGTTCGAGCTCCCAGATTCCGGATTCCCGCCAATGATTTCGCGGAATTATTTTAACGGGCCGCGTGGCGCATTGGTAAAACTACCGGCTGCAGCAATGAGGTCGGGGGTTCGATTCCCACCCGAGCACAAATATTTGTGACAAACATGAATATTTGTGAGGTGTCTGGGTATTTTTCTATGTATTATAAGTATGCATTTAAAAAAGAAAAGTATATATGTATTAATATCCGTTATCTAGTATCCATAACACAAGCATTTAGTTGCTTAGCTGGGAACTAGAGGGCGCTGTGTATATTGTGTCCAAGATATTATTATATATGTTCGCTCCCTATTCCATTTAAGATAGAATAGATAGATAGAATACTAAATATCTCAGAGGTAATTACTAATCTTACTACTATTATGTATACTGTTGAAGATGCATTAAGCTATCTTTAATCGGTTTTAATTGACTCAATGACAAACTATTTAGAAATCATTAAGAAACAAATTAATACATACATAATTAATTGTTTTCCAAATAAAACGATTCACGATCATTCGCTAATATCAAAAATATCAATTGAACTACTTCAACCGAATGCCAATCGGAGCGAACGGGAAACGAGTAGACAAAGGGTGAAATCGCCGATCAGACTAATTAATAAATCAAGACTTGTCTGGCCAAACAAGCTGGAATCAGCCGAACGTAAATGGATGTTTGAGTTTTGGACTGTGGAAACCATTTACAGTAATTAGTGGGATACAACGGATATTCTTACTAATAGCTATGTATATAAATATATGTAGGTATACACGAATGTGGATTTGCTTATTAACACTTTTACGCCTAAATTAATTGATTGATTATTATAAAACTGTATACATGCACATCAGATAGTAGAGCTATTGACTAATACAATAATTTATTTTTTCATATTGCACTCTCTTGTTCTCCAAGCTGAGCAGCTATTTTCGTTTTATAAATACTAGACATCAGATGATAACACATAATAATAATAATATCTTGGACACAAATCACACACCGCCCTCTAGTTCCTAGCTAAGCAACTAAATGCTTGTGCTATGGAGACTAGATAACGGATACTAATACATATATACTTTTCTTTTTGTAAATAAATACTTATAATACATAGAAAAACACCCAGACGCCACACAAATATTCATGTTTGTCACAAATATTTGTGCTCGGGTGGGAATCGAACCCCCGACCTCAGTGCTGCAGCCGGTAGTTTTACCAATGCGCCACGAGGCCCGTCAAACATACACATACACGCCAATTTGATAAAAATCACAAACGTCCGTATACTGATCAGAAATATATATGAATCCCAAAAGGAATGAACCCGCCGACCGCTACGTCTTTTTTAGCTGTCACCTGTTTTACCAACCCACCACGAGGCCGAATAAATAATAACTATTATTATAAACATCATTACACAGTATAAAACACACTAGCTTTTTTCGCTGTCTCTCCCTTTATATGCTTAAATATTTAAAACTACGCAACGGATTTTGATACGTCTGTTTTTAATAGATTCAACGAGGTAGTTTGTATCTATAATTCATGTAGGATGTTTTAAAGAAAAAGTGATAATTTTCAAGATAACGCACTTTAATTGCAAATCCTGGATGAACCCTATGTGATAGATCAAAGCAATGTACTACATTACTATACACTTTCGAAACGTCTACAAAAATTCCATCCACAATGGTATATGTCTGTGAGATAACCAACAATGAGCATTTTTATTTATTTTTTAATACATTTTTAAATGTAATTAATATTTGCGTGGACATATTGGATAAAACGAACAAGGTATAAATTTGTTTCAATTATACCTACAAAAACAATTTTCGTCTACTGTCAAAGTCAGGGAGAGCGTCACCATGGTACTCCATTAATGTCACAAGGGTAACGTCCAAGATCCTTTCAAATATCAATTATACTCTCCCGCTGTACTCAAACAATGGTGATTAATTAATTACGGGCTCATACAATTATGTCTTTTGTTGGCCTTTATATATTTCTTGTCACTGTTTGAGGCAAAAAGACAAGTTTTGAGGACAGAGCGATTGAATAGTTTGGATTGTTTGGAACTCATAATCGTTTAATTTAGATTTTGACTAGTTGAACTTCGGCAGTAATATTACTTATTATAAGCGGATGGATGTAGGAGTCGAGGACGGCCAGGCCACACATTCCTTGGCCAAATCGAACAAGTTCTGGAAAAAGGCGATGTTAGGAGCCTTAAAGATCGACGCGCGTGTATGACAAGAGTTATGAAATTTAAAAAAGCGAGTGAGGCGTGTAACAATGTGCCTTATGGAGCTGTTCGCTCTGTCATCTACCGTAGCTAATTTAAAGTACTATTGTTTATTTGAAATATTATAATTTACATACTTAATATATTTGTCTTAAATCGAAGAATATTGGAAAAATAAGTACATAAGTTGTATGTAATCTTATTTCAAACAAAAGACAGCCACCATCAGAACACATTGCCAGCTGAACAATGGCATGTTTCCCCTAATAGTTGATAAGCTTATTGTAACAACATTGCAATTTCATTCCGAAATTTGGTCCCTATATATTTTAGATTAGCTTTGAGTTCTGTTTAAGGCAGATTGAGTGTTTATGACAAGATAATAGCTCATACCCTCACTACAACACGAGTGGTCAAACTAGCAGATTAATGGGTGTTTATTATTAATTTCATTTTATCCTTTTATTAAACTTGCTTATTTTGAAATTTATTTGTTTTATCGCCTTTTCAAGTCCAAGGTGTAAGCAATGAGTGTGCTTAATGAAATAGATGGTGAAACCTATTGCCATATATTCGGCACAATGGCCAGGATTCGAATCAACGCCTTCTTGAATTAGAAGCGAGCTGTTCAACCTCCAGACTACCGAGACTTTATAACATAATTAATATTTTGTAACATGGTTGTATTACTCAGCAATAAAAAGTAATAAAAAGTAATAAAGCAATAAAAAACAAGCAAAGTTTGAGTAATTTTTATGTTGCAAAAATATCAATTATTTCATACAAATAATTAATCATTATACTTTTCCTCAAGTCTTGAAAATTTCGTTAGGCAAAGGCAGACCTTTAAATAAATCAAAAAAATAAAAAAGAAACGGGCACAGCAAGATTTTTATCTTGAAGTCGTTTTAATAAAATACTGTACTACCGTTTTCTTTTAAGAAAAAAAAAATCCGATAAGTTTCGATAAAGGCTACGAAGGCGCGGGTTCTGATTTCCTTTCATTTCCTTTTAGGAAACTTAAATAGAACTGAGACTTCCTTGACGACGGGGCACCGAATCAATTATTTGTGTTAAGGAACTTTTCTTCAATTTACTGAGCGTAATAATGCTCTCTAGTTTACATTATTACTCATAATAGTTTTATTATATTTGCTTAAATAAGCTTCACTTTTTTTTTATCTCGGTGATCCAATGATCGAGCACCCTGCTTCTGAATCTAAAAGGCGCGGGTTCGATTCCTGGCACACACAAATGACTTCTTGAAAATTCTTTTCGAAATAATATTAAAATAACTTTTTAGGGTTATATCGCGTTTATTTATTACTTATTTTTATTTATTTCCTGACGTTACGAACTCTTTACAGAGATGGTAGTCGTTCAAAAGCTATTTTCGAAAGTTATGGGTGATAAATATCGATGTCTGACAACTTTGTGCCGGTATGTCAATAGGTTCGGCACCTATTCCATTTGAGACGTAAATATAACTTCGAGTCGAAGCTTAACAACCACTACATCTTCGGGTAGAAAAAGGCGTAAAGTTATGTTATTGAAAGTTTAATAATTTTGAAAGAAGTTTAAATATTTTTATTTTTTTAAAAAATATGTTGCCGATACTTTTTTTAACATAGATGACACGGCTATCTGTGCACAGCAAATGAAATTAGTCAACAACTGTTTATTTGCACTCCGTGCCTACGACTGAGTACGTGCCGTCGAAGCCAAAGCTGGGCTTATGCTAAATCATAAAGAAAAATTAAAATGCTTATCATTTTTATACTATTTACGATTTAAAATTAAAACTAATAGGTGCAACATTTCTGATGAATTGCTAAATATTACATACAGACGTACAGAAACAAAAAAAAAATACCGGCTACCTCTCTCACCGAACGAAACGTGCCATGAGCCACTTTACGTCGATCTTCTGAGAGGTCATGGTATTTCACCGGTCGATCCGGCCCATTCATGCAGCGAAGTGCTTGGCTCTACCACAGCAAAGTGTATGTTTGTGAAATTAATTTCGAAAAGTCATTGGTGTGAACCAGGATTTGAACCCGCAACCTCTTGAATCAAAAGTGGGGTGCTCGACCACTGGACTACCGTTATGTACAAATCTATACTTTTCGTGTTGTTACCCAGTCGGCTACAAATAGTTAAGGAAATAATGTAACCTATGTCACTGTCGCAGCAAGAAGACTCTAATATCACCCCTGAAGTTAAAATCCTTCCATTATTTCTATTTCAGCTAGCAAGACATTTTCTTCTACCTGCTTTTCATTTCTACGCAGTAGTCGGTAGTTATCGTATCTTGACTAATAACCTAGGCATCAGACTTTTCTCTGCTTTATAGGAAGAACAAGCTCCATATTTTTGGCCATTCGTTTAGCAAGACCTCAACGGAATACGTATATTGGAAAACATAACTTTTATACTGGCAAAATATTATGTCTCATAAATAATAAGAAATAATAATTTACATAATAATATTACTATTAGTGCTAAAAAAGGAAATAACAACGTATTGAGAGAACGAAAGAAATTTGCGAGTAGCTCATGAGCAAATTATAGTCCAAGTTTTACTGGTGATTGTTTGACTAAATATAAGAAAACTATTTATTTATAAATTTTTAAACTATATATTTATAATAACACCGAAATTACCCGTTTTTCTTAAGCGACATTGTACTTCCAAAGGTTGCCTGGAAGAGATTGCTTTTAGCGACAAGGCCGCCATTTATACCTTAATCTTCTACTTAAATATTCTTGTAATTATTGTATGTATTGTTTTTTGTAATTTATAAGGTGTAAATAAAGAATTATCTATCTATCTATTTCGTTCAATTTGATCTCACTTAAGGCTTAATACACACTACCTGTTTTGTTTATAGCATGTATCTTCATTGAAACTATTAATTATATTATAAGTTTTGCCGTGTTGCCATCAGAAATTGGTTTAGTGGCTGTTATCCAATTTCATAAGCTATGGATTCGTAGAGTAATGACTAGCAGTACCGGCTGGTGCAGTAGTATCGTACATAACAGCACCATCTTCTGCAGGCGTTATTAAATTTTCAGTAGAAACTGCGATTCAGTACTTAAGTAACGCGTATAGCCGAATCGTTTCAAGCAATATTACTTGGGTGGAAATAAACTGAGACTTTAGCAAAAACTCTATAAAAGTATTCTTATTTTGCAATATCTACTATATCCCGCAATATGCCTACATCTGTTTCTTCTATATTTTTTTTCATCTATTTCTACTTCGAGTGCTGTCAGCCAACTTGGAAACACACTTATGCCAGCGCAACTAACTGAATAGTCTTCAACTAAACAGTAATACAAACTTCAGCAAACTTTTGAGATTTGCAAAAACTCTCCCGGCGTTAATGTTAGTGGGAAAGTAGATAATATAGCGCTTTCATAAAATACCTCGAAGCTACATAAGGTTTTTAATTATGATAGTTTTTTACAAAGAGAATTTAATAAAGCAAAATTAATATTTAATACTCTTTAAAGTTCTCATTAATTCTAATTAAAGTCTCGGTGGTCCAGTGGTCGAGCTCCTCTCTTTTAGAATTTCTCAGAAAACTTTTGAGAAGTTACGTGTGATTGATATCGATGACTGACACTTTGTGCCCGGTGTATATTAACAAGTCCGCCACATATTCCATTTGGGACGTAACAAAACGATTCACGAGTCCAGGCTTAACAGACACTGCCTTACACCTTTGGGTAGAAAAAGGTGTGAAGTTACATAGCGATACGTTATATTTAATTTAAGAAAATCATGAAAAATGTCCTGTAATTTCCCAAATCTCCGATATTCTCGATCTACAGTATGATGTTTCTGTAGTATTTAATGAAGACCCCTTTGATCATTCAGATGTTCATGTAAGACGCTAATCGCTTACTATCAGACGACTGGCTTGCCCATTTGCGTCGCATTAAATATAATATTTTACATACATAACATAACTTCAGAGGTGAGAAGGTGTAGGCAGCGGCTTTGTTAAGCCTCGTCTCGCCGTTATATTTACGTCCCAAATGGAATAGGTGGCGAACCTATTGCCATACCGCGCACAAAGTTTTCAGCAAGCTAAGGTAGCGTTCTAGCAATTTGCATATACACTTTTATGAGTGGTAGAACTACGCTGTTAGCTGTATTAAGGACTCACTCAAATTGTGAAATACCACGATTTGCTAGACAATCGAAGTAAAGTGGCTTACGCCACGTTTCGTTCTTTATAAAAGATATTAAATTAAGTATTTAAATTTTACCAATGTGCAGTTATGTAACAATCTTATTATAAGAATAGATGAAAATGCTGAGTAAAAATAGAATAATTAAAAGATGACTACGATTTAAGGCATCTAATAACCAAAGGATTTTGTAAGAACGTTAGCTGACTCGGCAAAATGCGTCGAATTGCTGACATTTATGAGTACTGTTCCACCCCTTTTGTGAAATAAAATGACAATGCTAACCTCTGCTTTCTTTATTCAGCGTCCAGATTCATATAAAAATAATTTTCAGGCTGTGTGTCAATTAGTAGTTTGTAGTTTTATCTTGGTCAATCTATGATATATGGTCTATAGATTCCCGACTACTTGACTATCTGTCTGTATTGGAAGCATAATAAAAATAAAAGCGATTACATACGTAACCGTTGTTTGATATTCCCCTATGCCATGTGCCCATATATTGTATTCGTCATGGCTGTCATTTTAGTATCAATAATATTAAGATTTTATTTCTTGCAGGGGTTTTACTATTTTTATAATCAAAACAACCCTCTTATAACAAGTAAAAAAAAACGTTTAGACAAACAATATTAGGTTTTTAAAAGCTTAATGCGGATCACTATTGGAAAAGAACTGAAATAGTTTATGATAGTCATAAAAATAAGGCTATATATGTAGGCTAACATAATAATTAATATAGGTTCAATATGAATCTTGTTGATAAGAGAACTCCTACGATTTAACTAATAAACAAACTTTACCCCGCATGCATTGGAAAGTTTAGTAGGTATTGCGTTACATAAAAAAAAAATGAATTGGATAGTGGTCGATGATCTAGTGCTGGAACTGGTTAATGAATTGAATATCTTGGATGAGTTTTTTGTTTTGCGTGGAAGGCAGTTACACCGCGGATGTAGAACAAAGAGTGGCCTTTGGGAACAGCTATTTCCAAACGCCACTTTTAGGGTTAAATACCCCTTGGGCAAATTCCCGGTTGCAAAGAAAGTTAGCAGAAAAGCCCAGCTAGAAATCCACAATGCGGTACTGATCCAAAGGCTAACTTATAAAAGCGAGAGTTGGATATGGCAGAGTGTGCATTGCAGTAGGATAAACGCGGTTGAAATGAAGGCACTGCCCAAATACTGCGGAGTGACTCTCGCTGACCGCATCGAAAACAAGGTTGTAAGAAAGGAAGTTGGATTGAAAGAGAGTGTCGGTGTAAAAGTAAGAAAGGGCATGCGCCGATGGTTTGGACATGTAGAAAGAATGGATGATGCACGATTCACTGAGCAGATATACAATGCAAAAGCGGGTGCATATAGGACGGACGGACCATGATCAAATAACGTGTTTTAGAGGAAGGTGATGTTAGTCGGTGGTAGTCAGTGGTCGAGCAGCCTGCTTCTGAATCCAGAGGTCGCGGGTTTGAATCCTGGCTCACGCCAATGATTTTTAGAAATTAATTTCGATAGTTATGTGTAATAAATGACGACTAAAAATTAACTTTGTGCCCGGAATGGCAATGGTACGCCACGTCGAGGCTTACCAGCCGCTGCCTAAACTTTTAGGTAGAAAAAAGCGTGAAGTTATGTTATGTTAGAAGCCTCAAAAACCGACGCCCGTGCATGAAAAGAGATATGACCAAGAATCGTGCCTTATGGCGCTTTGTTCTCTCTGCCTACCTCGTAAGGTATTTGGCGTGAAGTTATGTATGTGTATAAAAAAAATAATACCCCCTGTTTATTAATCATTAGTTTTTTAAGTGCCTTAGTCCTCATGAAACTCGCGTATATTAACGACCATAATGTTTCCTTCTCACGTTCAATTGAAGTGAAACTAAGTTTATTTATGGCCTTAGGCAAAGCGATAAGTCACTAAAGAGACTGTGAAGAAAATCAGTTCAATAGTTACAAAGATTCCAGATTTTCTTTTTTAACATTTATAAATAATATAATGATAACATGATGATGACAAATATTATGATTAGAATACAGCGAAAACTTCAGTATTTTTGCCTCTGATGGAGTGCAAACATAAAGATAGATTCAACAATAATTACTTCTTTTTATTGGATATGGGACAAACAAGCAAGCGAATTAACTGATGGTAAGCGACTACAACCGCCTAAGGACACCTGCCACACCGATAATGTTATAGTTGTGTTATCGGCCTTCAAGATGGGATAGAGTGGGAAAAGGAAATGGGATGGGGAAGGAGGAAAAGGTGTTGGATATCAATCCTGATATCCAACACCTCTCTCATCCCAAACGCGGCATAAGCCACTTTAAGTCGATTTTCTGAGTGTTCATGGTATTTCACCGGTCGAGTCAGCTCATTCATGCAGCGAACTGCGTAGCTCTACCCCTATTATATTATTTAATACAAAAATCCATTTATATAATTTGTTCACTCAATCAATCACCGTTCAAAGTCACTAGTTGATTGAACTAATTTAGTTTATTCTTTTAAATGACACTTTCATTTCAATGTAGATATAATTATATTTATTGTACTGATTTATTTACAGTCTCGGTGGTCCAGTGGTCGAGCACACGGCTTCTGATCCAGCGGTCCGGGTTCGAATCCTGACACTAGCTCACACCAATGATTTTTCGAAATTGTTTTCGGAAGTTAAGTGTGATAAATATCGATGACTGAAAAATTTGTGCCCCGGTATGGCAATAGGTTCGCCACCTATTCCATTTGGGACGTAAACATAACGGCGAGACGAGGCCTAACAGCCGCTGCCTACACTATGTTATGTTATACTGATATTTGTGAGACGATACCCTAATTTGCAAACCAAAAAATGGCACTTTGATACCGGCAGAAACTAGACATTATCTAGATATAGAATCTAGATAATGTCCAGTTTATCGGTATCAAAATTTTCATTTTCGAAAAAAAGTGGAGTTAGAGTTTTGCAAATTAAGGTATCGATGTGTCAAAAATACTTTGACCGTTCATATTATCTAAGCTTTGTTTTAAGTACTTCTGTATTGGATCATATCCAATAGATACAGCGAAATTGTCGAAATATTGAATGGGGAAAAAAAAAGATACCGAAATCAATAGATTTGATACTAAAGTTTATCCTGTATCATCCCCCTTTTAGCAGGGGTAATATATAGGCAATATAAATGAAATAGCAAATTAATGTAATAAAATTTCCTTTATAATACAATATCGGACGTTTGTGGACATTGGACGTCATAACCGGGGCCGGAGTTATGTTTGGCACAGTTGGAGTTTTGGCACGAATCGTTAGGCTCTCCATCTGAAAACAAAAAAAAAAAAGAATAACTGCCTCGAATATTGCGGAAGTCATTCTCTATAACATAAATATGTTTCTTTTTTATGTGAACATCGCCTTTTTCAAATGTCTCTGTTGAAATTTTAATGTAAAGTTTTATCATATTTTGAATTATAATATGTATGTTGAATTTTTTGTCTTACTTCACACTTTTTCTATCCGAAGATATAGGCAGCGACTGTTATAAGTCAAATTTGATTTAAATGGAATTGGTAGTGGAAGCCAATATATAATAGTTTGGTACAATAGACAATGATGTCAATCGTCGAAATTTATCACACATAACCTCCAAAATAATTCCGAAAAGTAACTTCTGTGAGCCAGAATACGTTCAAATGATTTCTTGTTTCGGAAGTGAGGTGGAGCACCCCCAGAATCTCCAGACGTGGATTTTTGCAATAAAGAAATTTATAGAACTAGATTTTAATGAAATCAAACGGTACTATTGCTTTAACCCTGATGTTTGCAAAAGGGGAAGTAACTTCCCAAATACTATGGTATACATTCTAATGTTATTTAGCTTATTTTGTATAAAAAACTATATGTTAAACAAAAAATCACATACATAATCTTTAAAATAAATAAATCCTGTTATATTGTTTACTAACAAAGTCCATTATATTATCAACAAAAAGGATGATTTGTCGAATTAAGCCTTCATGAGATTAACCCTTCTCATAGTGTTTATAGTATTTGGTATGTGGAACAAGGGACAAATTTATGTACACGGGGAACACAAAAACGGAGTGTGTCCAACAAGAGAGATACTCGTGAACCATAGCGTTTGACATTGGCACGAGTAAGGTTTATTTATTAGAAAAGTTACCAAACTGGCAATACTAAATCAACACAACATGTCTACAGAAGAACAACTAATATGATATCAGAACTGAAAATGAGAATATCTGTGACACTAAGGCCCGTAAGATCAATCACAGTTTAAACTATTTTACCTAGTTTAAACCTCATCTGTCGTTTATTTCGTAAGATCAATGCTAGATAAAACTCCAATAACAGTTTAAACTATAGTTTAGCTTACACCAGGAGATTTTGCCGTTTAAACCGTGGTCCGCCTAGTTTAAAAATGGCGGTCGTTTATCAGCTGACATCTGACACAACGATTGTGGGTTCATACATAGATTTAGCATAGACTACAATAGATGGCACATGTCAGGAAAAATTTACTAATAGCATCGAATCACTGACAGCGCTACCGCGTATATTAGATTTTGGGAACCGCGTATATTTTATTTACATTTCCACACATGAACATTAACTTTGTAAAAGTTAACGTTTTGAAGCGCTTTTTACGCACACATTGATAACAATATTAATAATATCTTGGACACAAATCACACAGCGCCCTTCACTTCTAAACTAAGCAACTAAATGCTTGTGCTATGGATACTACATAACGGATATTAATACATATATACTTTTCATTTGTAAATACATACTTATAATACATAGAAAAACACCCAGACGCCGCACAAATATTCATGTATGTCACAAATATTTGTGCTCGGGTGGGAATCGAACCCCCGACCTCCGTGCTGCAGCCGGTAGTTTTACCAATGCGCCACGAGGCCCGTAAGTCACTCACACATTAACAACCCATTTTTGGTCACGTTGTTTGGGTGACTATTGCCGATCTATTTTTCTTAAATCTATGGTCACACTATAAAACTTCATAAAAGAAAGAGAAAAAGAGTTTTTTTTCACGAAATATGCCACAGACAATGTACAAAAGAGTGAATGATGAGCGAAATATGGACATTAAATAACCAAATGTTGCCATCTGTCGAAAACTAAACTTAGTTTACGTAATCTATGTCCATTTCGCTGTTGATCTTACGAGGCAGGTTTAAACTCTAGATTAAAATTGACTATAGTTTAGAAAATCGACAGTTTTAACTATGATTGATCTTACGGGCCTAAGGAGTAATAATAATAACATTAAAACAACTTTTTATGGATTATATCGCGTTTATTTAGATCTTATTTTCTATTTATTTCCAGACGTTGTTAACTCGTGAAAATGATCTCTGTAAAGAGTTCGAAACGTCGGGAAATGAATAGAAAATAAGTTCTAAATAAAAGCTATATAATCCATAAAAAGTTGTTTCAATGTTATGAATGTGATTTGCGAAAATCAAAGAAATAAATAGTAATAATAATACTAATATTTGTCCACAATTCAGTTTGATATTAATATGATAAAAAGTTACGACGGATTACGCAGAAAACATTCAGCGGAGTGTAAAAGGAGTGAAGGGTTTGTATAGGACAGTGTTGCATGAATATTAATGGAATGTCTGATAAATTTTGCGAGCTGATATCAATTAAGAAGTTTGAGGGAGCTCGGGAGAAAGTTTTATTGTAAGTTGTCTAATAATTTTCTAAAGTAAGCGATACAAAAAGGCATTTCGCAAGTTAATGTAGCCAAGTTTGAAATTGTCAATATTAATCAACATTAAAATTGTTTGACTATTTGGTAATAATATCCGTGAAGGTTGTTTGGTAGAGATTGCTTTTAGCAATTAGACCCAGCCATTGTACGCTTAGTTAAGTATGAATTGTCAATGTTTCAAATTATTTGGTATGCAGTTAAATAACATACGAAATATTAAGAAGAAGAAGAACTTGATTTCAATATTTGTTTCTTTATGTTTTAGGCTTTTGTGTGTATAACACTAGGTTTATTTATTTTTAGCTATTGTTAGCCTCTCATTGTTTGAACCAATTGCTATCAAACTTGTGACCTTGCACCTTTATGAGAAAATAATTTTACGTGCTAAAAATAATATAGGTACGGGCATTAACAAAAAAAATACAAACAGATATATACACACTCATATTATATATATATATATATACAAGTCGAAACTGTTTAAAATAGTTTAACGTTTTTATTTATTGCATATACTTAAAACACATTTTCATTTAAGAAAGTGTCTCTCAAAATTACATAATAAATAAAAGACAATTTACAATTTTGGCGTGGTAAAAGTAAATTTTTGTGCTTTAATAGTTATTTAATGTGACAGAAGTGACAATTACGTTTCAACCATATGGCTGGAATGGTCATAGTAACAACCGTAACACAGCAGGTATCTTGAAATATTAAAAATTCTTTCTACTAAAATTTAAAGCGTCGATCGATTGAATAGTATTTACATCGGATCTTACGATAAAAAAACAATAATGTTCGCGTTTAAATCTATTTTTATTCGAGTATTAGAAGATTTTATAGACAAAACAAATATCAATTTATAAGTAGTAAGCCGTTCATAGTTAAGACTTTACGTGCTGGTTTTATCTGTACTTGTATTTTTTATATCTTTTTTTTTTTACCTCGACACTACACAATCCACGCCGTACTCTTTCATCTAGACTTAGATAACTGAAGCCGGCTTTCCGTTTAATTATAAACTAACTGCAGTTTTGTTTAGTTTTGCACGAGTATAAGAAAATGAAATGCTTACAAAATAGCGCTTTTTTATATTTAGTTTGTTATTTAAAGCTGGAATAGAAAGCATGATAATCGCTAAAGTCGCTTTCCGCTGTCTGTCCCCTTATCAACAGGCTGCTTTTAATATATACATATTTCATCTATAATGTAATAAGAAATAGTTATAATTGTCAAGATTTAGCACTTTAATTAGTAAACACTGTAAAAAATACTTTTGATGCGGAACAAAGGTCGCTAGGTCAGCTAGTCTATTTCTTAAATATTTTACATACGGTTCTACTACTTTTGTAAATAAGAGATGTACTTTTATATTCTTTGGCTACAATATTAACATTTGGCAAGAGATTCATACTTAATTATTAAGGATTTGTTATATGCGGCATATTAACACAAAACTTTGTGAAATGGAAAAAACATGCTTGAATAGATCTAACTGTTAAACTATATAGGTTATAATAGGTACATATCGTAAATAGAGTCTTGCAGTGCGCTGCATGAATGGGCTTGCTTAAAATACCAAGACCTCTCGGAACATCGGCGTGAAGAGGACTACTACTCTTACTCCTGGACGACAACGCACCACAGTGTTCATGGGCGGTGAGAAGTTTCTTACCATAAGAAAAAAAAACTAATCTAATCAAAAACCTTAAAAAATAATTGTCTCTGAGCATCTTAATTTGTTATTCGTTCATAAAAAAAATAAATAGTGAATTTAAACGTAAAACTATACCGAAATAGTGTTTTAACCTATACACTTAAGAACAATAACTAACAAGTTAACCAAAGATTGTTGCAGCACTTGTTCCTCTACAATTGTATTTAACTAGAAACAACCATTTATATCAATTATGCTATCACTTTAATTTGGGTGAATACCAATTTTATGGGTATTGATGATTATCATCTTAACTCTACGCTACACTTTAAGGGGGTTCTAAAGGGTTCTGTAATTTAATAGTTGTGTGGCTTTAAATTAAGGAAACCCTTTAATTGAAATTTATGATTCGATATTATTGTTTAGTTTGTTATTCAAAATAACCTTGTATATCTATAATATGAATACTGCTGGCGATGAAAGAAACATTTCTAAAAAATATTTGCAAAATATTTTCGTTTTCAAAGTATCATACTAATCTAGCAATATCTAAGCAAGGATGTACTCCAATATTCAATATTAACCTAGACCTTAGACCTTTAAAGACGTGTCTCCTAGTTCAATGATTAGTACAGGGGAATATAGCGAAGTTCAATGATAGTCGGACAAATACTATGCAATATACTGCCATCTAGTCCCAGGGGACTTAACTAATAAACAATGCAATTTACAATTTTTTGAACATAATTATATTACAAATGTTATATCTTAATACTGAAATTTGTTAAAAAGTAGAAGTGGTAATATCTAAGTCATAAAATCTTCTTTAATAAAGACTTCTTTTTATTCGAACTCTAACTATAAGAACTTCCCAATGTCATTATACGACATTCCTTTTTTTTCTTATAATAGGTCAATAGTATCATATACAAATTTGACATCATTCAAACCGATCACTCCTTAAAAAAATAAATAGAATAAAGCGCTGTGACTGAGCATTATCTAATGTTACATCGTCAGACAGAATAAATTGCCTTTTTAAAATCAAAGTACCCACATATAATATTAACAATGAAAACGTATGTATATCAATGGAGTTTCGCCCACCTCATTGTAGTAAGTACACAAAGGTATGGAATGCATCAGCGCATTAGCATATCGATGTATCGATACTGTCGCGATGAACCATCGGCGACTGCGTCCGATACCGATCTCCGAGGAAAAGGTCGTTCGACCCTCAACAACAATAAACAAACTTCACTTACTGCTCGGTCATTCGAATTTCAACCTTATTGTTTACGGATAAGTCGTATGCTAACTGTATATACATAAAAATAAATTGGAAATCATGTCTTATTTCTTTTCAAATCACTGGTGACTCATTTCGTCCGTGCTCTTCTTTTTATGCAGGCACTCAAAATTGAATGTTAGAAATAGAAAAAAAAAAAGTATAGTTATTTCAATTCAATTTAAATACTGTAAGTTAATCGGTATGGTACAGAATCGTCATATTCTCAGTATGTACAAGTATCTATATTTTTTTATGTTAACGCGACGATGTTTACAAATAAGATAATATCAATTTAGGTTTTGAGAAATTTATCCTAGCGTCTGTATCTGAAATTATTTTAATAGCAGATTAATCGTTAGTGCTTGGTTTAGTTACTTTATAGCGGACCTCGTGGTGCATTGGTAAAGCTACCGACTGCAGAATCGAGGTTGGTGGGTTCGATTATCAACCGAGTACAAATATTTGTGACAAGCATTAATGTTTGTATGGCGTCTGAGTATTGTTCTATGTAGTATAAATATGTATTTACAAAAGAAAAGTATATATTATGTATCCATATCCGTTATCTAGTATCCATAGCACAAGCATTTAGTTGCTTAGTTTGGAACTAGAGGGCGCTGTGTGTACTATGTCCAAGATATTATTATATTATTATTACTTTACATAAAAAATAGTTATTGAATAAAAAGAACTGAACTCTGTAGGTAAGGTATAGTTTGTAATTCTGTAAACGGATTTAAATTGCACTTATAATTTTATGTAAGTAAGAAATTGCAAATTTATCAAAGAAAATTGTTGAAAAATATAAATTTTTAATATGGGAGCTGTAACACTTGAGGAAGTGCATACGACAAACTTCAGAACTTTCCACTTTACCTATAATTGCGATTAATGGTTGCGGTTACTATTTGTGTCACGAGTATTGATTTTGTGAAGAGTTGATGTAAGAACTTTAGTATCTGAAAGAATTATTGCTTTGAAATATAATGGTTCACTTTTTGATACTCTATTATAACTGTTAAGAATGAATTCTGACGTCAAACGTACAGATCCTTGCATTTTAATGCACAAATCAGTCAGAAAATTGATTTAAACTGAAGCCGAGGAAGATATCCGAGAGTGACATACTCCTCTGCCGCATATCCTCATCCCTTCCCTTTTTTTCAACCACGGAACTGCTTACAACGACGCGGTGACGACGACGTCGGCAGGGTTATATGGAACTCGCCGGCAAGTTGTAGCGTGGTGCCGGAATCCTCATTTTGTCTTGGCTAGGGCGACAGGAGTTCGATATACTACACCTGACCCCTGGAACTCACCTCAATCCCTACCCATCTTGTAGGCTGGCAATGGAAGTGTGATTCTCTCGGTGTTGCAAATGTTCATGGAAGGCTCTAGCCATTTACTACAAGGTGAAGTAACTGCTTGTTTGTCTCTTTCCTATAAACAATCATATTTAGTCATCTCTAACTATATCGATGAGAGGAGACGGAGCGAGCACAACAAAACTTTATTTCTGTATAACTTTTTTATTATTATGAAAAATGTCACAACAAAAAACCAAACGTCAATTTCCGTTCTTTAATGCATAGCATTTTTGCATATAACATATTCAATGCATATAGGATGGCGTAACAAAAGAATTATGAACACGTGGGTCTATGTATTCTCATGGAAAACGCCCACGTTCAGCCGCACGTCAAATTTCTGTTTAACAAGCGTCACACAGAAAACAAATGATTCCCAATTGTATATCCTATAGTTGTTTGGTTAAAATGGTTCATAAATAATTCGTGGTGCTTAACTTTGATTGACGTGCTATTCTTAAAATACTATAAATAAACATAATTTACACTATACTAGTTGTGAGAGTAGCCTTACTATAAAAAAAATAAAGACAGAAGATATCAAGATTTTAATACAATCAATGGAAATGTTAGAACAGATAAAAAATATCGGTCTCTTCTTTGTGAGCACAAATTAAGTAGCCGAATCTAGAAGTACCAGCGGCTCTGTGCTTCTAACTGGTGGTACCTCTTTTTAAAATTAGCACGTACATTCGGAAAGGAGTCTTAGAACTAATCATAGCTTCCAAGTATTCTTTCAAAGCCTCATTGGGTGTATCACTGGATTTGAATTCAGAATTTTATACATAGTGGCCCGAACTAAACCACTGTACACTCGCTCGTGACACGATGATACTAAATATCATTATGATTCTGTCAAGAGTATGGTTAAAGTCATTTCTTATGTTGTACCTATATAAAATACTAGCAGACCGCGCGAACTTCGTACCGCCATATTTTATACATTTTCCACTAAAAATATTATTACCGCGATCATACTAATAATATCTCAAAGCTTTCCTCATAAATGGACTATCTAACACAATTTTTTTTTTCATTTCAAGTTTCTGATACATACATACATAACTTCACGCCAGATCCCTTGCGGGGTAGGTAAAGGGTACAAAGCGTCATAAGGCACGATTATTACACACCTTACTTTCTTAGCTTTTGATATTAGCGACTAACAACCTAGATATGATGAAAATAATGGCAGTTAAAATATTAAGCAGTTGAATTAATGCATGAATGGGCTCAACCGGTGAAATACCACCACCTCCCAGAAGATTGACGTAAAGTGGCTCATGCCGCATTTCGTTCGGTGAGAGAGGTACCCGGAGGTCGACCTCCCTTCCCCATCCCTAAAAGGATCGGAAGGAAGGGAAGGCCCTTAAAGGTCGGCAACGCAACGGTAACACTATAAGTGATGCCGGTGTCCATGGGCGGCGCAGGTTGCTTACCTTCAGGTGACACGCTTGCTCCTTTGCCCTCCTATCCCATAAAAAAAAATTATCAACTTCAATCAATAGTAATACCAGGGACTTTGCCAGAAGTTTTTTGTCAATCTTTAGTTTTTTTTAATACTACCTACTTGAACCTTTTTTTTTAAATTTGTCATTGTCGTCGATTTAAAAAAAAACCTGGTCACCACATGTTCTTACCAGTATGCCTAACTCACAGTGAGTGTTTTTTGTATATTTTAAATGATGTCGATTTGGCACCTTGGTATTACTCTTATCAAAATAAATTCACTAAATTTTAAAAGAGATCACGACATTAAAGATGTAAATATATATAGATAGGCAACTATGTGGTATGCAGATGTGTAACAAACTCGCTAAGTCTTTATATTTTAGCAAATGACGCCAAGATTGAGGTGCGTAGATATCTTGCGCTTCGTCCATTTATTTGAAGTTGCAATATTGTAAAGAATTATAGATAATATTATAATATCTGCGTGAAGAACTAACTGTAAACTAACTCTAGCTTTGACCCATGACTTTGGTTAATTAAGTATGAACATATTTTTAAATCTTTTAATATTCGCGTTCCATATTACATAAATATAATAAACGGAAAATTTAGGTAAACAAATTATCTGTCTGCTTGTGACTACGGCCAGTGCATCCAGGCCGAAACGTCAAGCCAATAATAAAAGTAAGTATTTGTTTACCTACACTTGTCGTGTTATTTCCCGTTTATTATACTCTTCTATACTTATATTATAAAGCGGAAGAGTTTGTTTGTTTGTTTGTTTGTTTGAACGCGCTAATCTCAGAAACCACCGCTCCGATTTCAAAAATTCTTTCACAGGTGTATAGTCCATTTATCGAGGAAGGCTTTAGGCTATATTTTATTTTCAAATAAATTAGGGATCATTACTATAAGTCCAATAATGTAACCCAAGGTGTAAGAAAAAGACCCGAAAAAAAATCTTACATCGCGAACGCTGCAAAAACTATTGATTATAGAACAAAACAATGTACTACACTTTCACAGAACATATAATTACCGACTAAAAAGTCCGCGACGCTATATGTCTAACTATTGTAGTTATCGCACAATAAGAGTTTTTTTTAATTTTAAAAAATAATTATAACAAGGTCGTTTTAAAAGTTCTTTATTTTGTACCTTGGTATTAACTCTCCTTAAAATAAATTACTTCAATATAAAGATAGATTCAATACGTTTCTAGAACTTTTTGAATGATTCAATTCGGACATTTAATTCAAAAGATATCGCAAAATACAAAATGTAAGTATTCGTTTCATAGGCAAATATTTCCGCGCACATAATATATCGGGAGTCCCGCCCGACTCGGTCATGAGGGCCGCTCATAGCTGGCAGGTAATTTTTTTTTTAACTTTCTTACCCATTTTTTGTTTCTTTTTTTTCTAATGAGTTTGTAGTATTTAATCGTATTTTGGGGTATATATATTGTTATTTTGTAATAATTAATAGGTGATGTGAACATGTAACATCTGTGACCCCGTGTCTATTTAGACACATAGATTAGAATTTGATCTATTTAAGAGAATAATAAACGGGAAATAACGCGACACGTTTAGGTAAACAAATAATTACTTTTATTATTAGCTTGACGTTTCGTCCTGGTTGCACTAGCCGTAGTCAAAAGCAGACAGATAATTTGTTTTCCTAAACGTGCGCGTTATTTTCTGTTCATTATAATATATGTATGTAATACGCAACGCGAATATTAAAAATTTAAAAATATTTTTATACTTAAGTAGGTAACCAAAGTCATGGGTCAAAGCTAGAGTTAGTTTACATTTAGTTCTTCACGCAGATATTATAATATTATATTATCTATAATTCTTTACAATATTGCAACTTCATATAAATGGACGAAGCGCAAGATATGCTTACGCACCTCGATCTTGGCGTGTTTTGAAAATATAAAGACTTTGCGGGTTTGTTACACGACTGCATACCACATAGAGTTGCCCAGCTATATTTACCTTTTTGATATTGTGATCTCTTTTAAAATGTAGTGAATATATTTTGATAGGAGTAATACTAAGGTGCCAAATCGACATCATTTAAATTACAAAAAAAAAACACTCACTGTGAATAAGACATACTGGTAAGAACATGTGGTGACCAGGTTTTTTTTTAAATCGACGACAATGACCAATTAAAAAAAAAGTTTCAAGTAGTAGATACTAAAAAAAAAACTAAAGATTGACAAAAACTTCTGACAAAGTCCCTGGTATTGCTATTGATTGAAATTAATATATTTTTTTTTATGGGAGTCAAAAGCAAAGCGTGTCACCTGTTGGTAAGCAACCTACTCCGCCCATGGACACCGGGAACACTTTTAGTGTTACCGTTGCGTTGCCGACCTTTAAGGGTGAAGGATGGGGAATGGAGGTGGATCTCCGGGTACCTCTCTCACCGAACGAAACGCAGCATGAGCCACTTTACGTGAATCTTCTGAGAGGTGGTGGTATTTCACCGGTTGAACCGGCCCATTCATGCAGCTAACTGCTTATTATTTTCCTCATATCTAGGTTGTTAGTCGCTAATATCAACAGCTAAGCGAGTAAGGTGTGTAATAATCGTGCCTTATGGCGCTTTGTACTCTCTACCTACCCCGCAAGGGATCTGGCGTGAAGTTATGTATGTATGTATCAGGAACTTGAATTGAATTGAAAAAATTGTGTTAGTTCATTTATGAGGAAAGCTTTGGTACCCCAAAGCTTTAATTTTAATATGATCGCGGCAATAATCTTTTTAGTGGAAAATGTATAAAATATGGCGGTACGAAGTTCGCGCGGTCTGCTAGTAAATAGATAAAATTCTAATCTAATGTGTCTAAATAGACACGGGGTCACAGATGTTACAGGTTCACATCACCTATTAATTATTACAAAATAAATATACATATACCCCTGTTGTATATGAGGGTATATCCAAATTATGTACAGCGCCCCGTCGCGCATCTCTTACAATAAAGCAGTGCTTAACTAACTACAAGGCCTTTCACTTGTCCGCACATCGAATACTTATCAGTGGCGACGAGTACCCTACATCAAGAAAAAAAAAAATTTGAAAATGATGAACTCAATTCAATTTGGTATCCTAAATACGTTCGACCACAATTCTCAGACGTGGAAAACGTATAAAGGTCGGTTATCGCAGTTTTTTATTGCAAACAACATTACCAATGAAACGGATGTTGCGGGTGGAAGAAGGAAGGCAATTCTCCTCAGCGCACTCACTGAGGGCACCTATAAGCTGGCAACGGATTTGGCTCTGCCTAAGGACGTTACAGATGTACCATATGAAGACCTACTCACACTCCTGGATAATCATTTCACCCCGAAGAGTGTCGGATTTAGTGACCGTCACAAATTCTACTCAGCCGTGCAACAAGTCGGTGAAAATCACTCTGAGTGGGCAGCTAGACTGCGCGGTTTGTCCGAAAAATGTGGCTTCCAAAATGTAGAGGAGGCGCTTCGTGACAAATTCATCATGGGAATGATGCCGGGACGAGAGAAGGAGAAATTGTATACGAAAGACGTGACGGAACTCACGCTGTCGAAGGTTGTGGAGATAGCCGTTAACGTGAACGTCGCGAGCGCTGCAGTCGCTGCCAGCGCAGGGCCACAGGCTCAGGCTAGCCAGCCTGAACAGCAGATTTTCAAGATCTCCAATAAACGTAATAGCGTTAAAACTAAGTGTAATGTGTGCGGCTATACAAATCATAGATCTGTGGAATGTAAATTCGCAAATTATAAATGTAGGAAGTGTCACGAAAAAGGCCACTTACGTAAAATGTGTCCAAAAGTGAATTACGTGGAGATGGATGGCGATGACACGGTTGACGACGACGGTAAGGTTTACTATATTCGCTCGTTAAGGGGGGAACCCATGGTTGAAACCGTTACTGTTAATAATATTCCTCATAGATTTGAAATTGACAGCGGTTCTGCAGTATCTGTGATTTCAGAGAGATTTTATAAGACGCATTACAAAAGGGTGCCATTATCACATACGAGTAAACAGCTGATGACGTACAATGGCGGCAAAATAGTATGTGTAGGTACATTGAGTGTTCCGATACGTTATGCCGGCCGAGAGCGTAATATCGTATTGTATGTAGTTCGTGACGGCGGCCCGCCGCTGTTAGGTAGGGATTTTATAACTTTATTTGAGTTACAATTGATGCCTATAAATTATTGTGAAGATTCAGAAAATAATATAAAACAACTTCAATTAAAATTTTCGAATCTGTTTTCCGACAAATTAGGAAAGTTTAACAAGTATAAAATAAAATTATCTTTAAAGGACAACACAAAACCGGTGTTCTGTAAGGCGCGTCCCGTACCATTTGCATTACGCGAGAAAATTGATAAGGAGATAGATCGATTAATTAAATTAGGTATCATAGAACCCGTCGAGTTTTCAGAATACTCGTCTCCAATAGTGCCGGTGTTAAAGCGGGATGGAACAGTCCGATTATGTGCAGACTATTCCATTAGTATAAATAAACAGTTATTAGTAGAACAGTATCCCCTTCCTACAACTAACGAGTTATTTTCAAAGATACATGGCGGTCAGCTGTTCAGTAAGCTCGGCTTATAATCAATTTTGTTTGGAGGAGGAGTCGAAAAACCTAACATGTATCAACACACATCGCGGTTTATTCAGGTTTACGCGTTTAGTGTTTGGATTATCGAGCGCACCCTCCATATTTCAACGTGCTATGGAGAATGTGCTATCAGGATTGGACGGAGTCCTGTGTCTGTTGGATGACATATTGATTAGTTCCAAAGGTGGGATCCGGGAGCACGTGGAAAAGCTTAACGCTGTCCTCGAGCGCCTACAAAATGCAGGGCTCACCTTACAAAAAGAAAAATGTTGTTTCTTTCAAGGGGAAGTTAGTTACTTGGGGTATATTATAACTAGAGATGGGTTAAAAAAGGCGCCAGAAAAAGTAAAGGCTATGCTGGAAGCACCCGTTCCCACCAATGTTAATCAACTGCAGTCATTTTTAGGGTTAATTAATTATTACAGGAATTTTATACCTAATGCTTCTAGTATTTTAAGTCCCTTGTATGAATTACTAAAAAAGGGTAGTAAATGGAATTGGGGTCAGACACATAATGTAGCTTTTACAAATATTAAAAAGTTAATGACGTCAGACAAGGTTTTGGCACATTTTGACCCCAACGCTAAGATAATATTAACAGTGGACGCTTCTCCAAACGGATTGGGGGCCATACTGTCACAAGTAGGTGAAGACGGCGCGGAGAGACCTGTCTCGTTTGTGTGACGCACTCTCAACTCCGCGGAAAAACGATACTCTCAAATACAACGCGAGGCAACCGCTATTATATACGGGGTGCGGCGTTTTCACCAATATTTATATGGTAGGAGTACACCATTTATATTAAGGACAGATCACAAACCGTTGTTGTCTATTTTTGGGCCCTACAAGGGAGTTCCCGATATGACAGCAAATAGATTGCAGCGGTATGCTCTGTATTTAAGTAGTTATAATTATAAAATAGAATACGTGCGCAGCAACAACAACAGTGCAGATTATCTGTCGCGCGCGAGCCTGCCCCGCACTGTGCACGAGTGCGCGTGCACTGAACAATGCAAGTGTTGCGATTGCGAAGTATCGTACGACCGGGCTACATATGTTTGTTTCGTTGTAGACGGTAGCATGCCGGTCACTAGTGAGAAAATAAAATACGAGACTAGTTGTGACGCTATACTAAGACGAGTGATTAATTTTATTTTACATGGGTGGCCACCTAAAGTGGATGATCTACGCTTAAAGCCGTACCACTTATGTAGGTCACAGTTAGCATTCGAGAATGGATGCGTTATGAGGGGTCATAAAGTAGTTATACCCCAGAAATTATGTTCAATTCTCTTAAATGAGTTACATTCGTCTCATTTATTCATCGTAAAAACTAAAGCAGAGGCTCGTTCACGATTTTGGTTTCCGGGCATCGATCAAGCAATAGAGAGAATGATATCGTCTTGCGATATTTGTATACAACTGCGCCCCTCTCCACCGCGCGCTCCGCCGGCTCCCTGGACATTTCCACTCAATCCTTTTAGGCGAATTCATATAGACTTTCTTGGTCCGATCAAAGGTTGTTCCTATTTAGTAGTGGTAGATGCGTATACGAAATGGGTGGAGGTGTACAATATGCATTCCACAACAAGTTCAGCTGCGGTAATCGGGAAATTATGCGATTTTATGTCAAGATTCGGAGTCCCTACAGCTGTAGTGAGTGATAATGGCACGGCCTTTTGTTCGAAAGAATTTCAATTATTTTGTGCATCTAACGGTATCGGTCACTTAACATCTCCCGTGTACCACCCACCTAGTAACGGACAAGCTGAAAGTTTTGTTAAAGTCATTAAAAAGGGTATAAAATCATGTTTGCTATCGGGGGGGACCACAAGGGACATGTCGATTAAATTGTTAAAATATTTAATGGATTATCGGAACTCCGTTCATACAACCACTGGGATATCCCCGGCCGAATCGGTATTTGGACGGAAACTGAGGTCCCGCCTGGATCTTATCGCACCAAAGTCGTCGGCAACCGTGTCCCCGCCTAATAATAACCACAACCAAAACAAAAAGTGTTTGTTAGCTAAAAGCAAAGGATATGAAGTAAAAAAAGAGATAAATGTAAATGATATTGTACTTTATAAAAAGTTTACAAACACTGTTTCCTGGGCTAAGGGAGTAATAGTTAAAAAGATAGGAAAAGTTGTGTACATAGTAAAAGATTTAGTGACATCAGAGACTGTTAAAAGGCATATAAACCAATTAATGTTGTACAGAGGGATAAGTGACGATTCGGATGATGAGGACATGTCACCCGATAACACGCAGACACCTCCCACAACATCACCGCAGACGTTGTTATCATCGCCGTCTTCGACACCGCTGCATCTCCCGCTTGCTTCACCGCCGACAGGTTCCGACTCAGACAGTGGTCCGTCGGGGGTCTCAGAGGCCCGTCGTTCCTCGGAGATGACGTCAGGCAATTCAGCGAGAAGGAGGATGGAGTTTTATCACCCAACCACGTCTTCATCCTAACATTATCTATTGTATAATAGGGGGAGGGATTGTTGTATATGAGGGTATATCCAAATTATGTACAGCGCCCCGTCGCGCATCTCTTACAATAAAGCAGTGCTTAACTAACTACAAGGCCTTTCACTTGTCCGCACATCGAATACTTATCAACACCAAAAGGCGATTAAATACTACAAACTCATTAGGACAAAAAGAAAAAAAAAGTCTAAGAAAATTAAAAAAAAATTACCTGCCAGCTATGAGCGGCGCTCATGACTGAGTCAGGCGGGTCTCCCGATTATAATATGTGCGCGGAATATTTGCCTAAGAAACGTATACTTACATTTTGTATTTTGCGATATCTTTTGAATTAAATGTCCGAATTGAATCATACAAAAAGTTCTAGAAAGGTATTGAATCTATCTTTAGATTGAAGTAATTTATTTTGAGTAGAGTTAATACCAAAGTACAAAATAAAGAACTTTTAAAACGACCTCTTTATAATTATTTTTAAAAATTCAAAAAACACTTATTGTGCGATAACTACAATAGTTAGACATATGGCGTCGCGGACTTTTCTGTTGACAATTATATGTTCTGTGAAAGTGTAGTACATTGTTTTGTTCTATAATCAATAGTTTTTGCGGCGTTCGCGATTTAAGATTTTTTTTCGGGTCTTTTTCTTACACCTTGGGTTACATTATTGAACTTATAGTAAGGATCCCTAATTTAATTGAAAATATAATATAGCTTAAAGCCTTCCTCGATAAATGGACTATACACCAGTGAAAGAATTTCTGAAATCGGACCGGTGGTTTCTGAGATTAGCGCGTTCAAACAAACAAACAAACAAACAAACAAACTCTTCCGCTTTATAATATAAGTATAGATATAGATGTTACTAAAATATTTACACGTAATGAGATGAAAACCAGAGAGAATTGATCACAGCCTGTCTTCGCGCATTTAAAAAATCAACACGTTTTAAATTTATGCAATACTGGAGTTACAAATGCTAAAATAAATACAAAAATATTGAAATGATGAATGACGCCTTTTATGACTCCAAAACATAGTAAATTTAAGACATTATATTTCATTTCCTATAATATTAATATATATATATAACACATATATATATATATATAATATCTGGATGACCGAGCTTTGCTCGGTATTTTCTTTTTTTTTATAAACAACGCCATCTGCTGGAATAGCTTTAGTGTTGTTGTCGTTAAAGCAAGTTAGTTGCTCACAATTTAAAATAATAATAGCATTCGCCAATAGATGTCAGGAATTCCAAAAAGTAAGTTGATGTTTAAGTTGATTATCGATAAAACACGATAAAATGAAATTTTCTAAAAATGATTCCTAGCTAGATCGATTTATCGCCCCCGAAACCCCCTATATACTAAATTTCATGAAAATCGTTGGAGCCGATATATACATATACATATATACATATATATATACAAGAATTGCTCGTTTAAAGATATAAGATATATGTAACTTTAAATATAAGAAAGTAGTTCACGCTATTTTGTACCAAGACCTTGGAAAAGTGCAAATATTCGTACTAAGTTAATAGAGTCTACTAATGGTTTCCAATAACACTCTCGAGAAAAGTGTAGTCTAATAACATTTATGTATAACAAATCAAACGACATTAATAAAGCAAAAAATATCAGTTTCTAACTTAACAATCTTTATAAATGCATTCTAACAATGTCATCCAATCTCAAATTTTATTCTATTCAAGTAAAAACTCAACAATAAAGCAAGATAAATATAAAAAGATTTCTATCTATTTGAGGTTTTGTGTCCCAATTCTCTTTAAGGCATCTCACCAAGCGCAACTTTTATACACTTAGCTTTATAAGAAGTTAAAGTACTTAAAGAGAAAGGCAAAAATAATATTCAACACAATATCGCCTACTATTCTTGAGCAGAACAGTACGAACAGACTAAGAACAGTAGCTAATGTCCACCAATAATCGTTTTCCTCTACATAAGTGCCGTAACTGAGTGCCTCGCCAATTGCCTTGAGATACATTGTGGCTAATTGTTCTGCATCTATATAGTCTGATTTGCTTAACTTGGATACGGGAATAAGTGAAATTATTATCTCTTGTAATAAAATTAAATGTTACGAGCAATTTGAGAATAAGAATAAGAAAAAAAAAGAATCTTTGTATCAATTTCAATTGTCTTTTCAATTTTGTTAAAAACGATATATATAGATGGCGCTAGTAACAACTTATTATTGAAAAATATGTAACTAATTACAGTCTCGGTGGCGCAGTGGTCGAGCACATGGCTTCTGATCCAGAGGTCCGGGTTCGATTCGTGATACTGGCTCACACCAATGACTTTTCGCAATTCTTTTCGGAAGTTATCTGTGATAAATATCGATGACTGAAAAACTTTCTACCCGGTATGGCAATAGGTTCGCCACCTATTCAATTTGGGACGTAAACATAACAGCGAGACGAGGCTTAACAGCCGCTGCCTACACCTTCGGGTAACAAAAGGCGTGTCGTCCTTGTCCTCGTCTCGTCTCGATGGTCCAGTGGTCGAGCATACGGCTTCTGATCCAGAGGTCCGGGTTCGAATCCTGACACTGGCTCACACCAATGACTTTTCGAAATTGTTTCCGGAAATTAAGTGTGAAAGTTTAAAAATAAAAAATGTTTTGATGAAAACAGAAAAAAAATTGGTATTTGAACTTACTTTTTACTCAAAGTTATTTCAGAATATCATACATAATTTACCTCAAAAGCTAAGAAATATGGTTGGTGAGTTCGACAGCTGTTAATTAAGATAAAATAAGTCAAGACTTTAAGTTTTGTTTAATATGTCTATACATCTTTACTTTGGTGGTACTGTTTTGGTTGACTAATTTGCAAATGAATATTTAACGACTGAAGCACTGAATAAAAAAATGTACTGATCTTAGAAGCATTTGTTTGTAAGTGATTATTTAAATTTCACTGCACACTGTTTCGACTGACGTATACGTTATACTAAAACAAATGGCTGACCGACAAATTGGAGCATGAACTATACATACCATACATAAATAAAATAAAGAACTTCGTTCTAACAACCGCTAACCAAAAAATAATAAATTTGTTCTGAAAATATATAGGTATTTCGCAACATTTTTCATCATACACAACGCTTAACTAAACTAATGTCAGCAAAAGAAAAAAAATATTGTGTGGTTAACGTCCATTCCGCAATTCGCGTTTTGATTTATAACACGTCATCTAATAATTTTCCCACTTATTTGATTGTATCAAAAGAAATCTTATATTATAAATTATAAATCAGAAACACAGGAAACATCTGCTTTGTGTTTGGTGTCTTTCATGTAACATGTTACACAATGACACAAAATATATGTGGCAAACTTGTCTCACACAAATTTTCACATAAAAACTTTTTATGCTTCCTTCGAAAGAATAAAAAAAAAATGGAACGCATCAAATTAATTCAAATTAGTCACTATCGTGGTGGAGCATCGCATAATAATGTTACGCTTTTGAATAATTTATTTACAAGCACAATATAAATACAAGGTGTGGCCTTTTGGACTCCACCTGTTCGAGACAATGGCAACGCCCATTATAAGGATAACGTTCATAAAAATTAATCTTCTTTTATGAAGATTACAATTATCACTAATTGAAAGGTTATGTTGATTGATCTCGGCGGTCTGGAGGTCGGGCACGGCAACAATGACTTTTTGGACTTTTTTTCGGAAGTTATTTGTGATAAATATCGATGACAGATAAAATTTAGCTAATAGACTCCGCCAGGCTTAACAGCCGCTGCCTACCTACACCTTCTGGTAGAATAGGTGGGAACTTATAAAAAGGTCGAATTAAGTTATTTTTCTATCTTGAAGCTTTAATAACATAACTAATATAAATATAGCTTTAATGACTATACGAATATAAATTTAATAACATAACAGTAATTAAATAACATAACTTCACGCCTTTTGTAAAGTTTTGTTACTCGAAGGCAGCGGCTGTTAAGCCTCGTTTGGAATAGATGGTGAAACTATTGCCATACCGGGCACAAAGTTTTCAGTCGTCGATATTTATCAAACTTAACTTCCGAAAACAATTTCGAAAAGTCATTGGTGTGAGCCAGTGTAAGGATTTGAATCCGGGCCTCTGGATCAGAAGCCGTGTGCTCGACCACTGCGCCACCGAGACTGTAATTAGTTACATATTTTTCAATAATAAGTTGTTACTAGCGCCATCATCTCGGTCGTCCACTGGACCACCGAGACGAGACGAGGACGAGGACGACCGAGGTTTAAATGAGTTGTCGATAAAAAATAATTTTAAAAGTGATTAAATTGAAAATTAGCCTAATTGTCTTAATAAAGACTATTAAGGACTTTAGGCTACTATCCGTATGATTGAATTTTCCACCTGAACAGACTCACTGTCAACAGCTAGTTTAATATGTATTATAAAAAACGTCTTTAGCGTGATATTTTTAAGGTTTCATCAACACACAACTGACACGTCACATTCTCAAATGACATAGAATGACACGTTGATTTTTTTTTTGGGTGAAATGATATCATTTATGTCGGAAATAGAGTTAAGTGACGCGGAAACTGTCTTTTGGCGACTGAACACAATCCATTAAGGTGTACAGTGACACGTTTTGACGTGATGATGACTTGATTCGCTTGATTTTCGTTTTTTATTATGTCACTCCGTAAAAAAGTATGGAAATTATTCAAAGAACTGTGACACGAATGACCAGTGAAAAATATAACAAAATATAGTGATCGTTAAACTGCTAAATAATGATTCTTTGATTATATGTCCCGTACATTGATTGATTGCATTAATGAAAAATAAACTATTTATGGACCACATCAAAAGTAATTTGATTTTTTATGTGATAGAAGGGAGGATGGCAACTACTTACCGCTTCACCGCCCATGAACACCTGCAACACAAGTAAGTGTAAAGTTGCGTTACCCGCCCTTAAAATGGGATCGGGAAAGGGTCATAGTTGGTATGGACAGGGGAGAGGGAAAGGAGTTGGACCTCCGGATACCTCTTTCACCGTCACTTTACTCCGATATTCTGAGAGGTCGTGACATTTCACCGGTCGCGCCGGATCATTCATGCAGCAAACTCAGTAGGCTCTATTTGATAATGCCCAAATGGTGGCAAGTTACCACAATACCACTACGAGTATAGGATATACTGACACACAGGTGTGCCCAATAATCAACACTTCTCTCTTCAATAATAATAGTAATAATATCTTAGACACAATACACATAACGCACTCTAGTTCCAAGCAAACGAAAAATAATACATAAATACTTTTTTTTGTAAATACATAGTTAAAATACACATAGAAAACACCCAAACGCCATACAAACATTCATGCTTGTCGTCGGTGTGTACTCGGGTGGGGATCGAACTCATCAACCTGGATTCTGCAGTCTGTAGTTTTACTAATACACCACGAGGTTTTATTATTTTAAGCATATAATCAAGCTACTTAATATAATAATGAACTTCTTCAAAAGTATCAAACTTCAATGAAAATTTTTAAACTGGTCACAAAATTCCCAATTTCAAAGTTTGTTCTTCACTTAAATATTATGTCGAGGACTGTGAAAATGAAACGGTATTTTTGTAACAGAAAAAATTCTTAGTTTAGATGGTGGTAGGAGAAAAATATTAATATATATCACATTAATTGTATAAACTTCCGATGAATTAATTACAGTTTACACTATAAAATAATTTATATTGATTATAAAAACTATGAATGACAGGTCTACACATATATTCTAATGAAAGTATTAATAATAATAAATTTGGATGAATCTAGGATTTGAACGAGTACATGGTTGATGGGGCTTTGGAACTCGAAACCGGGAAGGCGAAGCTCTATTACGAACTGTCTCCGCTTTCGATTTAGGAATTACAAACACTTTTTTTCAAAAGCGGAATCAACACCTTATCACATATAATAGCGGAAATTTTAAAAAACAAATAGACTGCATTTTAACACGAAGAGACCATATAAAGACAGTAGTTAATTGTAAAGTAATACCTGGAGAAATAGTAGTAACAGCACCGGCTTCTGCTAATGGAAATGAAAATAGCGATAAAATTTCCCAAAAATAAACCCAAATCTCCACCAAAAATTAAACGGTATATGTTAGAAAAAGAAGTTTGCGCGGAAGTGTTTCGGGAAAAAGTGGTTGATAAGATGTTAGAAATGAATGACCGTATGGCAGGAATAAATGTTGCAGTGAAATTGCGTCCAGAATGAGACTAATTGCAAGAGATGTTTTAGGTATGACTAAAGGTAAAGGAACAATTAAGAGAGAAGCCTGGTGGTGGAACAAATAAGTACAAAAGGTATTGAAAGATAAGAAGAATGCTTTCAAAGAATGGAAAAGTGTGAATGAGGGTGAGGTGATCATGAAAGAGAATAAAAGGAAGGAGTACTGTGTGCTTAAGAGATTCGCCAAAAAAATGTGGCTATGGCAAGGGGGAAAGTTGAGGATAAGCTATACTAAAGTCTGGAAAGTCCCGAAGGCGAAAAAAGTCTACATCGACGAGCAAAGCAAAGATAGATAAATGGAAGAGATAATATGCATGTAAAATGTGTAAAAGATGATAATAGAAAGGTGTTAATGGATAATAAAGAAAAAAAAGCGATGAAAAGAATATTTTAGAAAGCTAATGAATGAAGAGAATGCATTGAATGGTATATTAGAAGGTAACCATAAAAATATAAATAAGGTGAATGAAATTACGTTGAAAGAAATGCAAATGGCGGTATACCTGCAGCAGCATGGAAGGTTCTGGAGGCTGATGGATGTAAGTGGCTGACTTTATTCTTCAATAAGCTGTTACATGATGAGATGATCCCAGATGAGTGGCGCAACAGGTCACTGGTGCCCATTTATAAAAACAAGGGTGATGTGTAAGAATGTAACAGCTATAGAGGAATAAAGCTTATGTCACACAGTATGAAAATATGAGAGAAGGTAATAGCGAGAAGAATGAGAGAGTAAAGTGAGATCACCTAGAACCAGATTGGATTTATGCCAGGACGAGGACTAACCGATGCGATTTTCTCTCTTCGTCAACTGTCCGAAATACCGACATGCACATAAGAACTTGCACATGGTTTTTATCGACCTAGAAAAGGCATATGACAGAGTTTTTTTTTATGGGATAGGAGGGCAAACGAGCAGGCGTGTCACCTGATGGTAAGCAACCAACGCCGCCCATGGACACTAGCAACATATAATGTTACTGTTGCGTTGCCGACCTTTAAGGGATAGGGGAAAGGAAAGGATGGGGAAAGGGGGGTGGGCCTCCGGGTACCTCTCTCACCGAACGAAACGCGGCATGAGCCACTTTACGTCGATCTTCTGAGAGGTCGTGGTATTTCACCGGTCGAGCCGGCCCATTCATGCAGCCAACTGCTTGGCTCTACCACTGTTAAAGTTCTGCGGTGAGCTTTAAAAGAAGAAGGAGTGCCTATGTCAGGCTTGTACGTGCAATGTATGCAGGAGCGTATACGAGTGTCCGGTCCGTAGTCGGTGTAACCGACCAGTTCAGTGAGCTTGCACCAGGGATCGGCTTTAAGCCCTTACTTGTTCCTCCTGATAGTCGATGCCCTTACATTCGATTTTCACGCATCCTGGTGCGTGCTCTTTGCTGACGACATTGTTCTAGTAGCAGAGGAAGCGGCCGAGGTATAAAATAGGCTGAAAAGATGGCAGGAAAAGCTAGAAAGAGTCGGTTTTAAGATCAGCCGCGATAAAACTGAGCACCTATTTTGTGACTTTGGTGGCTCTTCTGGCTTTTCCTCAATATCTTTGGACGGGAAGAGCATCAAAGTTACGTAAAACTTCAAAAACCTTGGTTCGCTTATTCAAAGCGACGGTAATATTGACCGGGATGTGAATAACAGAAAGAATGCGGGATGGATGAAAAGGCGGCAGGTCTCAGGACCCACGGATGCCCCTTAAATTAAATGGGAAAATATACAAATCGGTTGTCAGACCTGTCGTATTGTATGGATCTGAATGTTGGCCAATGAAAGAAGTGGATGAAAGGAGAGTACATGCAACAGAAATGCGTATGTTATGATAGATGTGTGGTGTGAATAAGAAATGGGTATATAAGAGGAAGCATGAAAGTAGTACCAATTACGAAAAAAAATAGAAGAGGTAGATTGGCGTGGTATGGACACATTATGAGAAGGG
This sequence comes from Euproctis similis, assembly GCA_905147225.2. Classification (NCBI taxonomy): domain Eukaryota; kingdom Metazoa; phylum Arthropoda; class Insecta; order Lepidoptera; family Erebidae; genus Euproctis; species Euproctis similis. The sequence goes on from LR990105.1 coordinate 15,200,576, forward strand.
ACGAAAGCCATGTCACAAAGAGATCCATGAGAATGACTGTGGGTGGACACATTAGTAGAGGAAGGCCAAAAAGAGATGGATGGACTGCGTGAAAGTTGATATGAATATGAAGTGAGTAAGTGTGAATACGGCGAGTTATAGAAGATAATGGAAAAGGATGACATGTTATGTCGACCCCGCTTAGAGTGGGACAAGGGCAGAACAATGATGATAATAATAATAAATTTTTGTAAATCTCACAACTAGAGTGAAAATAATTCTTTGGTGTTTAAAGAATTATGTCTTTATAAAGTCAAATTATTTACTACGGCGAGTCGAGGCTTCACAACCACTGCCTTAGATGTGAAGTTATATTATGTTATAAAGAAACACGATAATCCAAGATGAGGAGGGTGAGCCGAGTTCCACCAACTCTTATTGCAATTTATCAGTATTAACTTATTAGTTTGCATTAATTACTGTCGGATTGCAAATTGCCTAGCGTTTTAGCAAAAAGTGACACAATGCGATCGGTTAGCAATATATATATATATATATATATGTATTTAGAATATTACGTATCTTTGCGTTTGCCATATTTTCCTCGTAAAGTAGGCCTTGTAACAACATTTATCACACAAACTTTCAAAACATCGAATATGACACGAAAAATCAAGCCAAAAGCGTGTTACCTATCACAAAATTACAAGTTGACATAAAGCTAATACAGATCAAACTCAACAAACATTCATTTTCATGATGTTTGTTTTGAATTCCCTTGGCTTAGTTTCTGCTACTTAATTAAAAGATACACATATATTTGTGAGTTAAGAAATTTTCAGAAAAACAAGTATAATTAGGAACAGAGAACAAAATATCTGTCAGCGTAAATTTCAGTTGACGAGCTAAATGAGTTTTATCTTGTTGTTTGTTAAAAAAAAAGTTAGTTATTCGAGCATCCGAATAAAAATAACCAAGCACTCAGATATGTAATGTTACAAGATTAATTTTAAGATTTGTTCTAAATACGTATAATAAATAAGAGGATGAAAGTAGCATCAATCAATCAAATTGGCGTGATATGGACATGTTACGAAAAAGGAAAAAGTGATGTTACACTGAGAGTGATAAGAATGACTGTGGATGTACATATTAGTAGCCGAAGAGACAAAAGAGATAGATGAACTGTATAAAAGAGATTGAAGGGAAGATTGTACGAAGGGAGTAAGTGCGGAGGTGACGAATGATAGACATAACTTCATGCCTTTTGTTACCCGAAGGTGTAGGCAGCGGCTGTTAAGCCTCGTCTCGCCGTTATGTTTACGCCCCAAATGGAATAGGTGGCGAACCTATTGCCATACCGGGCACAAAGTTTTCAGTCATCGATATTTATCACACATTACTTCCGAAAACAATTTCGAAAAGTCATTGGTGTGAGCCAGTGTCTGGAATCTAACCCGGACCTCTGGATCAGAAGCCGTGTGCTCGACCACTGCGCCACCGAGACCGACGAAGAGAATGGAAAAGTATGACATGTTGTGTCGACCCTACTAAAGTGGGATTAGGGCAGGAAAATAATGATGAACTTCATAAAATTAATCATCGATCTATGATTATCGCTGCCTACACCGTCGGTTATCGAGAGCGGAAAGGTGCAGTAGGAGCACTATAGGAGGAACTAATAACAGTAAATGTCAGAAATTATAACCAAACTTACATAAACTGGAAGGCGATACGAAGTTCGCCAAGCGAATATCAAAATTTCATTATGAAAACTTTGTGAATATGCATACAAACCTAAATAGCTTCACGCCAACTCTCTTTCGGGGTAGGCAAACTTATCAATAGTAGTATCAAATTAATATTCGATGTTATATGTAATATCATTAAATCCTATCACCTGTCAAGAGGGTATGGCGCGGCTTTTTCTATCACCATAATTAATAAAAAAACCCCAACTGTCAGACGATGGCCCTAAAACGCATTTAATTCTTGATAAGGGTAACAAATTGGATAAAGATAGCAAGTCCATCGGAGACAGTGAGATCGTAAGTGCATTGCCGTGATAACTCATGTGTGATAACGTTGGATACTTAAGGACATGGTTTTTTGCTCACAAAAAATCATTTTTTATTTGTATTTGATGTGCGCACGCGCATGTTTATCGTAAGTCAATTAGATAGTATTTTTACTATATTTGGTAATTTTCGTTAGGTAGTGGGTTTGGTTGAGTTGGGTGGGTAATAGGTTTGGCTAGTTACGTGCTCATGCTGAAATCAATGATTTATTGATATTTTGTTTTTATTATTTTATGGGATAGGAGGGAAAACGAGTAGGCGCGTCACCTGAAGTTAAGTGACCAGCGCCGCCCATGGACACCTGCCAACACATATAGTGTTACAGTTGCATTGCCGACCTTAAAAGGAGTAGGATAGGAAGATTTGTGGAAGGGAGGTGGGCCTCCGGGTACCTCTCTCACCTAACGGAATGCGGCATGAGCCACTTTACGTCGATCTTGTGAGAGGTCGTGGTATTTCCCTGGTCGAGCCCATTTATGAAGCGAACTGCTTGGCTCTACCACTGTTGCTTTCAAAAAGTTGATATTATCATAAAAAATATGCTATTGATATATCTAAAATAAAGAGTATTCTACATGTACAATAAAGAGTATTCTATTTTATTCTATTCTAAAAGTAGATAGCACATAATATACATGCTATTAGCACATAATATACATTAAATTTAATCTAGAATACACAAAATACATAAAAACAGGTCTCATATCAATCAAAAGTATAAAAGGCGGCCTTATCGCTAACAGCAATCTCTTCCAGGCAACTTTTAATAGTTGCCAAAACTAGTTGCTTTTCTATTTATCCTTTGCTGTTTTGTTTAATAAGTAGTTATATATACCTACGTAAATGTATATTCAGATACTTACCAGCTTCTATTTTTACAAGTTGGTACTTCGTCCATACCCTTATTTTTTATATATTAGTAATTACTTGTGACTTAACGCACTCACTAAAGTCCAAATGGAACATCCATATTATTCTTTTAATTCGCCTTTGCAATCACTTCCTAACATTGTCCCGTCGATGTTTCTTATCTTAAAATATCAAAGATATTTAATTTAAATATCATGCCTTATCTTATTCCCGGACATTGGCTGTACTGTGGACATAATATATCGACACAAGTATAGCCTGTTTTTGTTATTTTGAAGAAATTACTAAAAGTGTGTGTAACATTGTGAAGAGTGTACGGGAAGAAGCGACGACGGGGGTATTTTTATACTTACTAGGCTAGTGTGTCCTTTACTAGATATTCAATTAGGAATTTTATTTGATAAATAAATCAATATAACGCTATACAAAAGTTCTCTATGTCTAGATTGTGGATCAAAATTTTCTAGTTGATTTGATTTGCAACATAAAAATATTAGTTCCATGTTGATTTTTTGAATTTTTTGTTTAATAGTAGACCAGAAATAATTGCTAAATTGTAATAAATACACTTTCTATGACCAAAGTGGTGTCAGGAGATCTAAAAACCGACGCGGATTTTTTTATGGGGCAAGCAAGCGATTCACCTGGTAGCAAATTACTAGCGCCGTCCATGAACACCTGCAACACATACCCCTTCGGATACCTCTCTCACCAAAACGTGGAAAGAGCCACTATGCGTCGATAACAAGAGTAACCGACAAGAATGGCACACTACTACATAGTAAACATTTTATACATAAAATCGTTATACTTAACTAAACACTTCAGTCAGTGATGACAAACAAAAATAAATAATTTATAGATTTCCAATGCCCATTACATAACATTTAACAGCTTTAGGTTACTATAAATTCCACAGTGAATAACTATTTTATTAAATATTATAAGAAAACTCTTATTCGTCTCGATGGTTCAGTGGTCGGGCTCGCGGCTTCTGAATCCAGAGGTTGCGGGTTCGAGTCCTGACATATACCAATGACTTTTCGAAATTAATTAATTTCGAAAGTTGTGCGTGATGAATATCGGAAATAGGTTGGGACGTAAACATAACCGCGAGTCGAGGATTAACAGCCACTGCCTACACCTTCGGGTGAAAAAAGGGGTGAAGTTATGTTATGTTATTAGAAAACATATTAAGTTGACCTTTTATTTCCGATACTACCAAAATTTGCCTCTCTAAAATAATCTATCTATGATGTAAGTCGCTTTCTTGAATAAAATAATAATGAAATAAAAATGATCTACGTTAATAATATACAAAAAAAAAACATTGCTTGTTCAGTATTCTGATAAGATAGTTATTTTTGGACACAATAAACACGTAGTTCCGAATTCCTGGGCCCAGTTTTATGGTCATATGTCACGGCAAGGAGCAGTAAAGTTTTGTTAACATTATAAATTTTCTTGTATTATATGTTAGTCAAAGATGATTAGCATACTGTGGTAGTTGTCGCCTTTTTACTGGAGGCTCGCGTGCGTACTGACGATAACAGCTGCCTTATTAAAACGTTATTGATGGCACTAAGTTAGGCCACGTCTAACGTTGGGTCGGCTATCTTTATGAAAATATTGACTTTGGCCGCAGCCTATTTGCACGTGAACTACGACTCATTTATTTGTCGCTATATTTCTAATATAAAATACAAAACAAGTCAAAGTTAATGGAAATTTTTGCATTTTAAGAGTGGTAGAGCCAAGCAGTTCGCTGCATGAATGGGCCGGCTCGACCGGTGAAATACCACCACCTCTCAGAAGATCGACGTAAAGTGGCTCATGCCGCGTTTCGTTCGGTGAGAGAGGTACCCGGAGGCCCATCCCCCTTCCCCATCCCTTCCTATCCTACTCCTTTAAAGGTTGGCAACGCAACTGTAACGCTATATGTGTTGCAGGTGTCCATGTGCGGCGTTGGTCACTTAACATCAGGTGACACGCTTGTTCGTTTGCCCTCCTATCCCATAAAAAAAATCTTAAATAGCATTGCATTCATCTTATAGAACTATAAATAATTGTGTCTGATGAGTCCAACTATGAAAACTACCAATTATTTTAGTTAAGAAATATAGAAATATGACTGTAAGATAAATATATTAGGTACATAGCTAGTTTGAAATTACCGGCGATACGATTCTTTACAAGTTATTTAGAGTAGTTTAAACCATTCGTGTAACTAACTGCGTGACCCTACCACTGCCAGTAGCTACTAATATTGTAATGACAGGCCTCGTGGCGCATTGGTAAAACTACCGGCTGCAGCAATGAGGTCGGGGGTTCGATTCCCACCCGAACACAAATATGTGTGACAAACATGAATACTTGTGTGGTGTCTGGGTGTTTTTCTATGTATTATAAGTATGTATTTACAAAAAAAAAGTATATATGTATTTATATCCGTTATTTAGTATCCATAACACAAGCATTTAATTGCTTAGCTTGGAACTAGAGGGCGCTGTGTATATTGTGTCCAAGATATTATTATTATTATAATAAAATTGATGTTAAATTGTTAAATTTGTTGCGGTTTTTTTAAGCACATATCCGCCAGTTAGTATTTAATTTGCCAACGTATTTCAACTTGCTCCTCTTATGTTGCACGGACTAAAAAATGTAATGCGCAAATGAAAGCAAGCCATGGAGTCGGCTTTCACAATTTGTACTGGATATTCCTCTTATTCAGAGCGCCCGCACTAATTTGAAAGCACCCCAAATATTAGTAAGTAATATGAAACGGAAAATTTATTCCGTATCGTGGAGTGCGTAATGAGATTCTTATACGTTAATTAAAACTTATAAATATAATTATGCAATTTAATATTTTCAAATTCTATAATTGTTATTATGGATAAATTATTTAACATAACATAACATAACATAACTTCACGCCTTTTGTTACCCGAAGGTGTAGGCAGCGGCTGTTAAGCCTCGTCTCGCCGTTATGTTTACGTCCCAAATGGAATAGGTGGCGAACCTATTGCCATACCGGGCACAAAGTTTGTCAGTCATCGATATTTATCATACATAACTTCCGAAAACAATTTCGAAAAGTCATTGGTGTGAGCCAGTGTCTGGAATCGAACCCCGGACCTCTGGAACAGAGGCCGTGCGCTCGCCCACTGCTTCACCGAGACTGTTAATAAATTATTTATTCCATAACAAAACAATATAAAGTCTCGGTGGTCCAGTGGTCGAGCACCCCGCTTCTGAATCCAGAGGTCGCGGGTTCGAATATGCACATTGACTCACACCAATGACTTTTCGAGATTAATTTCGAAATTTATATGTGACAAATATCGATGACTAAAAAGTTTGTGCCCGGTATGGTAACAGGTTCGCCACTAATTCTATTTGGGACGTAAACTTAAGTTTACGTTAACAACCGCTGCCTACACCCTCGGGTATAATAAGGCGTGAAGTTATGTAAAACAATATAAATCAATTAAAATACCATTCGATATAAAAACATTATTATTATGTATTTATTAAATGTATTTGTAAATTCACATCACATTTAGTTTCTACTTTGACAGGAGTCAGGATTAAAACTCGAGACATAGATCAGAATGCTGAACCACCAGCAATTGGAATATAATAGAAGTAGAATGAACAGCTTTTTAAAAGTGGTATGGTATGTGCCTAGTTTTCCAATTACAGAGCATTATTTGACGGACCTCGTGGCGCATTGGTAAAGCTACCGGCTGCACCAATGAGGTCGGGGGTTCGATTCCCACCCGAGCACAAACATTTGTGACAAACATGAATATTTGTGTGGCGTCTGGGTGTTTTTCTATGTATTATAAGAATGTAATTACATTATTTATTCTTAGAGAACAGATTTTTACTTAAATAAAAGTAGCCTAAGTTATCCTGCAAATAAAAGTACCGTGGAAATCGATCCAGCTATTTCAGACACAAACAGACAATGTTTTTTTGGTGTATATGTATGTTTATATTATATGCATTTCAATATTTCAAACAGACACTCCAAATTTAATTGGAAGTATAGATTTATTGCAGTTTGTAAATATATATAGTAAAAATAAATATGAAAACTTATCAGATTCCTTTATAATTAAACCTTTTTTATTTCACTATGGATATAAATATTCAAAAAAAATATTTAAAACATACTCGTACATTAGTACTGTTAGTTTGTACTGTTATCTGTACTGCTTCAGGCTAAGTTTTTTTGTGGTAGAATTAACTGAATGTCATGTAAATGATTTTTTAAAAAGACTCACTCGTTTCATTGATATTTAAAACTATTGTCAATAGGCTCGGTGGTTTTAAAAGGTTGCTGATGTCAATAAGAGACCGTCTCTTGAGCCGTATAATGTATGCCTTCCTTCATCTCTACCTCCTCCTCTCCTTTGACTTTACCCAGTATATCTGTCAAATACTTTTTTTCTGTCGTCTTTGTGGCATGAAGATCGAGCAGCTCGCTTTTGAATTACTAGTCATGTGATATTATCCCAACTTAAACCAATGTTTTCTCCAAATTCTTTTCGGATGTTATGTGTGAGCGATATCCATGACTGACAATATGCATACACATTAAGGTACATTAGTGCAGTAGGTTCTACCACCTATTTCATATTGAACCGTCAAAATTTGGCGAGTTGTGTTTTAATAGCTGCTGCCTATATTTTCGGGTTGACACAGGCGTGAAGCTATTTTTGTTTTCCGTTTTTCACGAACCACCGAACTAGTTAGTATTTTATAAAGTATCAGTTTTTGTGCCATTTTTATGTCATACGTCTGATGGCTCCGAACAATATATGCAACTCTACAGTAAAACGGACATCGCAATTAGTTCGTACAATATGTTAGCGGAATATCTGAATATTTATTGTGTACGGTTTGTATGAATCTTTTAAAAAACCGTGTGGTGTATTTTTTTTTCACTTTTTGTATACAATTTAAAACAATTGTCAAAAAACGTTCACTGCAATATGCAATTCGATTTAATATTCACCCTGATTTTGGGTTTATTTTTTAATTTTTTTTTGCAATCCGGAACAAAACAATTAATAACACTAACTGAGGGTGAGAGCGCACCGGAGGATTTTTTAATGAGAAGCAAAGAATATTAATATTTCTTAAGCCGAAAGACAATTCAGAACTTAAATATTATAGATTAAAACTCAATTTTCACTACTATCTCTACATCAACAAGAAGAGAGATGTGATCATTTTTCTAGCATCTTTGTGTTATGAATCACTAGAAGTTTACAGTTAAAGCATTCCTTTTGTGATATGTTTTAGACGAAATCAAACCTTACGTGCTTGTGTTAAACTGTTTAAGTTTTCTATTACAGTTTAATGTGCTTAGTGTTCAGTTTGGCGTGCACGTTGAGAGTGAAGTATGTTGATAATTTAGTGTTTAATGAAGCGACACTGGCTGTGTCGTCTCCGGCGGAACGTGGTAGAAAAATGCTGGCAGCGAATGCAAATTTTCTCCATTATTGTTTATCTATTGTCCTGTTTATGAAGCGAGAAAGTGAAAATTTTTACCCCCGAGGCTGGGGGGAAATTTATTATTTTTAAGGGTAACGTCGACGTCTGTTTTGTTTACTTCAACGTTTAATTTTTTTCTTTCAAAATTATATCATACATTTTAATATATCGATTGTAAGCCATGATTACAATAAATATTCCTACCAATTTTATACTTAAAGCATACTATCAGCATATTTATGTTTTTTTTTTAATTGTTCACGTTCTTTACAGATGTGAGCAAACGGAATATTAGCTTAAAATAGGAGCCCATTATCGGCAACAGTTTAATAAGTCTTCTAAAATATTTTATTAAAAAGTTTTTAATACTTGAAAATATTTTTAGTCGCAATTGCGTTTACGAAATATAAACAGGGTACTACAAAGATTTATAATATAATTATTGGTATTAATATATATATATATATATATATATATATATATATATATCGAATTAGTATAATCATAAACTTATAAAATCGGCAAAGTGCGAGTGGGACTTGCGCACGGTGGGTATCGAATTAATAAACGTTTAACGTTAACGTTAACGAATTAATAAACGTTTTAATAAACGTTTAAAATATATTTTAATGTAAGGGATATTAAATTTGTTTTAATTTATGATTACATGGTATAAAATAAAGTTGCTTTTTGCTATCTAGCACCTTATATCTTTGAAACTACGCAACGAATTTTAATACGGTTTTTTTTATTAGATAGAGGGTATTAAAGGGGTGGGGTTTTTATAACTCATGTATGATATAGTAAAGAAAAAGTGATAAATCCAACATTTTGTTATTTATTACTTTTGTTGCGGAACAAAGTTCGCAAGGTCAACTAGTTATATTTAAAGAGAACTGATTCTGTGAATAGCTACAACGTCTACCTGTCACCGTATTGATATCTTGCAACAAACAGTAACAAAATAAATCAATCGGCTTGTTGTATTGGAGTCACCTTAGATATTTATTTTATTTTTAGTACTTGCTGTTATAGCGGCAATAGAAATACATTTAGTGTGAAAATTTCAACTGTCTATCTAGCTCATCAATGTTCTTAAGACACAGGTATGTTTGGTGACATACGGACGGATTGATGAACAGGTAAGGCTTTGTAATAAGATCCCATTTTGACTACGGAACCCTGAAAATCAAGTAAGTATATTGCTCAAACATTGCTAAGTCGGGGTGGGCCGCTAATCGATATATAATATTGACGTTTGGTATCAAACGGCAATACTGTCGAATCACGCTTTCAAGCACCTACCTATTATATAGAACATATTCGGCCAATGTGTTTGAACTCGAAAAATTTTAATTGTAATGGAGATTAGCAATTATCTGATTCAGCGTAGAGCGAGCATTAGTAACAACATATTTATTTTGTCCGTTTGACAGCCGTGGGCGGGTTTGATCAATGAGATAATGTAAGAGCCCGACCATTTAATGTGAACTAGAATGCTTATAACAGCTCACTGCAACTGGGCTTCAATTACCGACAGTGTCTTGTGTTTTTATACTTGTAGGTGTTAGGAAAAAAACAAGTTTTGACGTGTCTGGTCTCTCACTCCGATTAGACATGAGTTGAAACTCAGCAAGATCTACTAGTGTATGATACGCAGTACCTACGCTGTTCAATACGATTTCACTTTGATTTGTCTTGCATTGCTGTTTTAACTCCATAAGTTTTATCGTCAACAGAATTTGCATAAATACAAAGGAATAAAGAAATATTTAAATAATTACGACGCTTCCGAAAATTACAAACCAAATATATTCCGTTTATCTCTTTCTAATATCAAACAACTAGGGATTTGTATCGGACTTACATGTATAGTAATTTTATAATAGGCTTCAAAAATATTTCAATATTATGGTTAATATTTTATTTTGTTCAATTATCGTATCCACACCACAAACAAAATTTCCATAAAAGATGAAATTATACTGAGAATATTTTATTCGTAGATCAATTGGAACTAATTCATGCTATAAGTAGTCATAATTCGCATTAAAAAAGAAATTTCTTTAATAATCCGTAATATCACAGATTTGGCGAAATTTTTATCATCAAGATAAAGTCAAAGTCAAAGTCAAAATAAGTTTTATTTTCATAGGTCTTCACAGTCACTTAAAAATAGTCAACAAGTACAATTTAACTTTATTATTTTAAATTAACACGAGCGCTTGAGGAAAGTGCGTCCGTGGAAAAAGAAAACACGGACGCAAACGCCACGAGCGGTCCGATTCCGAGTGTAGGGACTATCATGAGAAGAATCGGGCAAAAAAACTCATGTGCCAAATACTCTTTTCAAATTATTAAACATAAATAACAATAATATTAATATCGCTACTGAAAACAAAGCAGTAGACTCGTGCATAAAAGGTGTAGCAACCAGAATACTCGACCATCACAGCAAATTAACATCAACGTCCTAAAAAGAAAAACTATGCAAATATATTAGTCGAGCGCAACTGACGCGACATCTTTTATTTAGAGTGGTAACGTTGTGCAATAAATAAAACTTATATGTACATATATTATAAACAATATCAAGGCAAATTTTAAATTAGAAAGTGATTAGAATTAGATATTGCTTGATCTGAGATAACGCAAGAACAGCGAAAAGACAACATACTTATATCTAATAAAGTTGGGAATATCTATTAAGTAGAATCATATCATTAGACATCTTCACAAAGAAAATTAAATTATCATTGCAAAAAATACTCCGTTTAAACAGCGTCCTATAAAGATATTTCAAGTCATTTAGCACACATTAGCACTAGAAAGTCGCCCCTCTTGCAGAATTTATACCAATTCACCGTCAAACCATACTTGCCGGTCATTAGAAAAACTGCATTTCATCTATTCAATAACGTTGTCAATATACACCCTACAGAAGAAATCTATTAACGTCAACACGAACATTTTAATAATCCATCAAGTGTACAACCCCTTGTAATAAATGAAAAACGTTTTCTTTAGACGCGTAAACTCCGTGCAAACTCCGGCATTTTGCTTGATATATCATCGCGTATTAGGAACTAATACTTATTTTTGAGTTTAATGACGGAGACTGAAAACATAACATAATATAACTTCATGGCCTTTTTCTACCCGAAGGTGTAGGCAGTGGCTGTTAAGCCTCGACTCGCCATTATGTTTACGTCCCAAATGGAATAGGTGGCGAATCTATAGCCACTGATATGAATTGATTTTACATTTATTTACTTATAATAGTCAAAGTAATGTTTATTTTTTGTTACACGATTATCACTAATGTTAAGTATGTTTATTTATCAATAATAAAGAAAAAAAAAACGTTCTATTTTTGTATTGAACGTATTGAATAAACTTATAAACTACTGGACTGGTTTTAAAAAGAATGTTGCCACTATCGTTCAAATTATCAGAAAATAGTAACGTAGGCTATCTTTATTAGTAAAAACCGAATTTAAATCATTCGAATTGTAAATAAAGTCTTGTCGCTATGTTTAATTACCTATCAGTGGCTATCCATAACCATCTAGAAATATTTTTTTAGATTTAATGATTACTGTGAGGGATCGCATTATCCAAATATATTTTTTTGGTTTATAACATATATATGGACACCCAAACACATATAGTGTTACAGTTGCGTTGCCGGCCCTTTTCATGGGAAATGGAAGGGGTCGGAATTGGGATGGGAAGAGGAGGGGGGAAAGGTTGGGTTAAACATAGCGACAAGCTTTTATTATCACATAAATTGTATATAATAAGGTTATAAGTTGATAGTTAAATTGTTTAAGGTGAAAATTATTTTATTCTTTTTAGAGCGTTTAAATAAAAGCTTCTTTAAAAAAGTTTTTTTCTTTAAATTATTTTCAAGTTTTTAGTTATCGATGGGTAAGTCATCTCATTCAAAGCATCATTGTTACAAGGTCGTTTGCCAGTTAATTTCGAAAAGTCCAACTCTTCAATGAGGAGACCTCCTAAAGTCTTTTCCCTACTTAAGGCCACGTATGCTTGACCAGCAGCAAAGATTTTCGAGCCTAAGTAAACAAATTTTTTTGTTTTTCACATTTGTTGATTTTGCAACTTAATTTTGTTATGTGGGACTGTTGTTTAATAACAAAATATGTTTAACTACTTGTGATGTGTAACGCCATCTGTTGTTTTAATCAGTACTCTATACTTGCCGACCTGAGTGTAACATAGGAGTGAGTTGTAATAAAAGTTATAGTTCGTTCCCATCATCCACTGTGTTTAATTCTAATAATACGTATAACACCATTAAAATCCGTTAGTGTAGCAATCATGTTAAAGTTATTAAATCCTGTCCAATTTACGTCGGTATCCTGAAAGGGCATGGCATTGCACCGGTCGAACCGGCCCATTCAAGCAGCAGATTGCGTGGCTGACCACAATTAAAACACTGTTAACTATTAAAACATAGGGCAACGGAAAGCCGTCGACTGTGATGGACTACCGCCTCAGCCGTAAAATGGTCGTAAGGTTCTAAATGTTAGCACTAACTCATTTTGATTATAAATTTGGACGCGCCGCTTAACCCTGTATCTTGACATGGTGATTTGGCATCAGTGACTGAATAGTAAACAACAGATTGACTGACACCGCCCAAACAAGCAGGCCGCTAACATCTAGCCGCTTATATTGAAAAACCCTATGATATATATAATATTAATACACATTCTAATTTGTTTATAACATTAATAAATAAAATAACATAGCTCGACTCCTTTTTCTACCCGAAGGTGTAGGCAGCATCTGTTAAGCCTCGACTCGCCGCTATGTTTACGTCTCAACGATCTTTAAGGGAGTAGGATATAGGATATGGGAGTAGGAAGGGTTGGGGAAGGGGAGTGGGTCTCCGGGTACCTCTCTCACCCAAAGAAACACGGCGTGAGCTGGTTGTGGTATTTCACCGGTCGAGCCAGCCCATTCATACAGTGAATTGCTGGGCTCTACCACTGTTGCCATACAGCGAGCACAAAGTGGTTAGTCAAAAATATTTATCACACATGACTTTCGAGAGGAATTTCGAAAGACATTGGTGTGAGGCCAAATTCGAACCCAAGACTTCCTGATTCAAAAGCGGGCTAGTTTACTGAACCACCGAGACATAGTTTTTGAAATTCTCATATAACTCTTTAATGAAAGGGCCATTTGATACCCATATAGTAGAAACGCAAATATTTATTATTTATTATTTTTCGAGCTACTATTAACAAGCCCTTTCTTTCGATACCCATATTGTAGAAATGCATTAAAAAAAACTGTTCCTCTATCTTGGATGATCCGCCATATTGGATTTAGAATGACGTCACATTATTTGTCTAGTTGCTCCCAATGAGCCCTTTCATTTGATACCCATATTGTACGAAAGCTTAAAATATATATTCCTTCATCTTGGATATTCCACCATATTGGATTTAGAATGACGTCATATTATATTTTGAGTTACACTTAATAAACCCTTTCATTTGATACCCATATTGCAGAAATGCATTAAAAATATCCATTCCGCCATCTTGGGTCGTCCGCCATATTGGATAAAGAATGATGTCATACATTATATCATGCATTGTCATCCAAAGTAAACATGTATACAAAATTTCAGCTCAATCGGTTGAAGGTATCTACTTCAAAATTGAGTTACAAGATTCCACCGAACATACATACTTACATACATACATACATACATACATACATACATACATACATACATACATACATACATACATACATACTTACATACATACAGTGCAAGTTAAATAAAAGCTTATAATAACACAATATCAAATAGTTTTAATTCAGTAGCATCATAATATTTATTGAAACATTTTTATCAAATCACGTGTACACTCTTCTTACGAGAGTCACGTGTTCTCAAAATCCTTTATCATAAACGATATGAAAAAACACATTTTTTATTATGCTTCTCCAAAAAAAAGAGCTCGTTTATTTTTTACTTGATATAGCTGCCAATCCTCATCAATCTGTCAATATTTTAAGTTGTTAGATATTATACAGCGATAAAAAAGTCTCTTCCGACTAAGGACCCGCCCAATCAATAGAGGCTTTTAATGGATTGTGTTAAACGCTAATGGTTGTAACCAAAGAGTATTTAATGACAAATGAGAATTTTATGGACATGAAACATTTTAAGTAATAAAGATGAACATTTTTATGTAACTTTGAATATACAGTTTATCTAATTAGTGTTAAAATTATTGACTAATTAGGATAGACGTAAAACAACTTTTTTAACAGTGGTAGAGCCAAGCAGTTCGCTGCATGATTGGGCCGGCTCGACCTTTAAAATACCACGACGTTAAGTGGCTCATGCCGCGATTCGTTCGGTTAGAGAGATACCAGGAGGACCAATGGTGGGCCTCCGGATACCTGTCTCACCGAAATAACACGGCATTAGCCAGTGTTTCGTCGTTGATTTTTGAGAGGCTGTAGCTCTACTGCGTGGCTATTGTTAATATATATAAAATGATTATTCAATTTAAATACATAAAATTAACAATACAAGATATTCTAACAGAATTTGAGTTATTAAATCTGTCTACTATTTAATTAATATATGGTAGATAGATATATCCGAATCAAGCGTCGAGTATTTGATGGGTTTAAATTGAATCACCTTCAGATTTGATTGAAGAGCAATGATTGTATCGACGATAATAGTAGCACATATTAATTTAATATCGAGAGAATTATGTCACTGTTCTATTGCTGTAATGAGCTTAAGATATACAGTTAGTTAGTCACCAACACGTCTTATATTTGTGATATAAAGGAGATAAAAATTATTACCTACTAGCTGACCCGGCGAACTTTGATCCGCATCAAAAGTATTATCTGCTATCCCGCTATGTTAATACTGCAATATCTTCGAAAATATTTCATTAAATTGCATGCTGTAAAGGGCCAAGATCATCTATATTACATGCACAATCTATTTAAGACACTTAATTGGATGAAAACTAATACTGTAATGCTTAAAATTTTAAATCCATCATTATTATTAGCTTAAAATATTAAAGCCATCATTTCTCGTAAAAAGTAAAAAAATAAAAATGGTCATTGTGGGTTATCCCTAAGAGATAGATCTCGCGGACTTTTTTTGTAGACCTTTTAAAGGTGTATAATAATGTAGTACATTGTTTTGATTTATCACTTAGGGTTCAGGCAGCGTTTGCGATTAAAGTTCTAAATCTTAAAAATTATTACTTTTTTTTTACTACACTATACATGAATTATAGATCAAAACCACCCCGTTGACACCCTCTAACTATAAAAAAAACGCATCAAAATCCGTTGCGTAGTTTTAAAGATATGCACATATAAGGGGACAGCCAGCGGAAAGTGACTTTGTTTTATACTATGTAATGATGACAATAAAACAACTTTACGAATGGATGTCACGAGAATTATTTAATAAAATTAAATTTAATATTGCCCTAAATATTTGTACAAAAGACAGCAATAATTACAATAATAAACGGGCGGATATATATTATATAATACAAATCATTGTTTAAATAGGGAATTCATCAGGTTCTGCATGAACTGACGTCAAGTCACAACTCCTTTTACTCCATATCTTGTCTCACTTGGACACATAATCATGGATAATTTCTGAGATCCAGACTTATTTTGTTGCATTTTATATCTGGCATCCAAGAATCGAGCGATTGACAGGCCGCTACTCGCAGCACCAAGACGACGGCGACGGCTTCGTTTTATAACTGTCAGACTTTTAGTTATATTTTGTGTTTGTGTAATATTTCATCAGTGTATAGTTGTTATAATGTATATTTTTTTTAGTAGGAGAGTTTTATAGTTCATAACAATTTATGTTTACCCATGTTTCTAAATGCTGATAGCAGTGATAATGTGGAAAGAAGTGATAGTTTGCCATATCAACCTTCAACATCGGCTGATTCACAGGTAAAATGCCCTCATTGTCCTCAAGGTCGCTATTTCAAAAGTAATCATGGGATTTATGGACTTTCCCAAGATGTACCCATAAGCCCTTAAGGGTACATCTTGGGAAACTCGATAAATCCCAGGACGTATTTTTCAGCTGTGATGCCCCCAGCATATCACAACAAGAACTTCTGGATCAAAATCCTTTTTGGAAAATACTGTCTGCATTCAAAAATTCAGTTCCGATTTTAAAAAGAATACCCCGTGGTGCGAGACCCTCGGTAGCCAAAATTTTCGCAGACAATATAGCCTTTGTCAACCGTGAGTACTCTCTATCATCATGGAAAATGTTACTTACATTGCCATTTAAAATTTTACATATTAACAAAAACAATAAGAATTCTTTGACATCACAAATCAAACACAACTGTATTTCACCTACAAACATTTTTGATTTTGACCATTCTTTAAAACAACAGAATTTTTCTGTTAACAATTATGTAGAAACTAAATTAAAAGAAGGAGATATAAGAGGCGCTTGTAGAATTCTTTTTAGCAGCGACTCTTTAGCACCTTGTACCTCTGAGACATTAGAGGAGTTAAATAAGAAACATCCATCGCCGACTAATGACCTTTCCTTTCCAGACCCGCCTGATGAAAATTCGGAGTTTTTAAAGGCCACTTCTAACGATGTTATTAAGGCGATTAGTTCCTTTCGAAGTGGCTCCGCTGGTGGTCTAGATGGCCTGACTCCACAACATCTTAAGGATCTTGTGGGCCCGAGCGCGGGGCAATCCGGAAGGAACTTTTGAAGGAACTAACCGCCTTATTAAATCTCATGCTTTCTGGTAAAGTAAACAAATTTATAATTGACATATTGTATGGCGCCAATTTATGCGCTTTAAAAAAAAAGATGGTGGTATTCGTCCAATTGCCGTAGGATGTACATATCGACGTATGGCAGCCAAAGTTGGTTGCCAATATTATAGATCTAAACTGGTAGATACTTTTCAACCTCTTAAGCTAGGCTTCGGAGCTAGCGGAGGTTCTGAAACTGCCACACACGCTCTCTCAACTTATCTTGGTAGCGGTGAAGGAGAGGTCATCTTGAAGGTTGATATAAAGAACGCTTTTAATTCTTTGAATAGGGACACTTTATTGACACAAGCTAAAATAGGAACCCCAAAAATTTTTAATTTCCTTTGGCAATGTTATAGATACCCTTCATAATTATTGTATAAAGATAAGTTATTAGATTCAGCTGTTGGGTGTCAACAAGGTGGATCACCTTGTTGAAATATGATTGAAAAAGAAAATAGAATTTATAAGTTTATAATTACCAAAATATTCGTAAGTTCAAATCACTACTAATTCTAGTTTAAGCACAAGCTTTGTTGTCTTTCAGGGAGTAAAATTAATTTATCGTCACATTATCGTCGTTTTTACGTTGATCGGTTTTACACTTTACAGTTGGAGTATAATATACTCCAACAATTCAACATATTATGTTGAACATTTTTCATAAAAGCACATAAAAACAAATAGATTGGAGTACCTACTCAATACCTACTGTCGATTGTCACGAATGTTTACTAATAATTCGTCGGGGATAGTGCAAATTCGCGAATCTACCGTAAAGAATGCGTATCTGTAATCGTTTTACAGAAAAAGGTTATAACTTATTAACTCAGATTAACTCTATTAGTTCTAGGGATATTCGATAATTCGATATACATCGATGCATCGAAAACATCGATGTTTACAACGCAATACATCGAATCCATCCGATGTTTTGAAAAGCCGTCATATACTCGATGCATCGATATTTTTTTATAAAACATCGAATCAATCACTTCTTCTAGAAACTTCTTGAAGTATCAAATGAAACAGCATATTTCATCAAAATCATCAATTAGTACGACTACGTAATATACCTGTGTATTATTTTACAATAATTAAATTTTACAATAATATACATGTATATAGTCGTACTAATTGATGATTTTGCTTGAGGAGGAAGCTGAATCTTGAGTATATTATTTATTTTATAATAATATATTCTCATGATAGCCCCCACACTCGGAATCGGGCCGCTCGTGGCGATTGCGTCCGTGTTCTTTTTTGTTCCACGTAGGCACTTTCCACAAGTGTTTTGTGGAACCACTTTTTGTATTTAATTTTAAATAACTGTACTTATTGACTATTTTTAAGTGTCTGTGAAGACCTATAAAAATAAAGTTATTTTGATTTTGACTTTGACTATACCTAATTATTTTTGTTGCTACAATCGACTAGACTATCTACCACGATCGACAAGTTATAATAAAGCTTTTTCTCATATAAGGCTTTTATTATTTTATTATGTTTATTAAAAAAATAAAAGCCATATATGAGAAAAATCTTGTTTTGAATTAATAACGGAAATTGTGTAGAATTAGTTTAACTGATCTGTGTCCTGTGAAAAGTCATATATACGATGGCGGGCTAATCAATTTAATATAATTTTTAGAAAAAGTACTCGATGTTTACAAAACATCGATGTTTTTAACCGATACATCGAATGTCATCGATGTACAGTTACGATGCATCGCTTCGATAAAAACATCGATGTTTTTTTCAAAATGGACACCACTAATGTCCATGTCTTGGTCCAATAATGTTTAGTCTCGCAATTCACCCAATTATTAAACAACTAAATTCTAAATTGAATATTTGGTATCTAGATGATGGGACACTAGGAGGCAGTGCAGATACGGTTTTACATGATTTAATAATTTTAAAAAATGAATTTTAATCCATTGGCTTATATTTAAACTCCAGTAAATGTGAAATTTTTTTAAAGGATAATTTGTACAAATCACTGATTCTTTCAAAATTTAATTCAATTACTCCAAACATCAAAGTTATTAAAAAAAAATCATTCCGCCTCCTTGGGTCACCCATATTTGAAGAAGCATATGATGACTTCGTAGAAGAAAATGTGAGTAAATTTAATGCAGTTTCTGATCGCTTACTCAAAATTAATATACATTCGGCCTACACTATTATTCGGTATTGTCTTTTTGTTCCTAAATTTACCCATGCCCTAAGGTCATCACAACTTTGGAAATATCCACAACTATTAGAAAAAATTGACATAATCATTAAAAAAACACTCAGTCAAGTTTTAAATATTACTTTTAGCGACCGTATGTGGCTTCAAACATCACTTCCGATTAGTTTTGGTGGCCTGGGCATCAGAAAAATTTCCAATGTCAGCTTACCAGCTTTTCTTTCCTCGATACATAGCACAGAAGAATTAACAAGGAAAATACTAGCTTCCACACTTGTTAATTCAGAAGTACTGTGTAAATCTGAGGCTTTAATAGCGTGGAAAACTGCTTGTCCAAATAATGACTTGCCAACAAATCTCTGCTCTCAGCGACAGTGGGACGAGCCGCTCTGTAGGAAAACAAGTGAGTTTTTGCTTGAAACTGCTTGTAGTGATACAGAGCGTGCTCGTTTACTGGCTGTAAGAGAGTGGAAGTCAGGCGCTTGGCTTCAAGCTTTGCCAGTATCCAGTGTAGGGACCCTATGAGATAACACAACTTTCCGCATTGCCACTTGCTTACGTATTGGTGCTGCTTGTTTTTCACCGCATCTTTGTCAATGTGGGGAAGCCGTCAACTCTTTTGGACATCGTGGCCTTTTATGCAGCAGAAGCGCGGGGTGTATACCTAGGCAGGCACATATAAATGACATCATTCGTCGGGCTCTTTCTACTGCCGACGTAACAGCTGTACTTGAACCTAGTGGGTTGGTGCGTGACGATGGAAAGAGGCCAGATGGTATGTCCTTGATGCCTTGGAGGATGGGTATGTCTTTGGTGTGGGACGCTACCTGTGTGGACACACTGGCGCTTACACATCTTCCTCGGACTATCAATGCTACCGGCGCTGCTGCTGGATACGCAGAGACCCTCAAGCGTCTTAAATATAATAATCTTGTGGGTGATTATTTGTTAGAGCCATTTGGAGTCAAAACACTTGGTCCATGGGGGCCAAGTGCACACAAATTGTATAAAGATCTCGCTAAGCGGCTGGTAGAGGTTACACGTGACCAGAAGGCTGGCTTGTTCTTTGTTCAGAGAATAAGTATTGCCATTCAACGTGGAAATTAGGGATATTCGATATACATCGATGCATCGAAAACATCGATGTTTACAATGCAATACATCGAATCCATCCGATGTTTTGAAAAGCCGTCGATATACTCGATGCATCGATATTTTTTTATAAAACATCGAATCAATCACATCTTCTAGAAACTTCTTGAAGTATCAAATGAAACAGCATATTTCATCAAAATCATCAATTAGTACGACTACGTAATATACCTGTGAATTATTTTACAATAATTAAATTTTACAATAATATACATGTATATTATGTAGTCGTACTAATTGATGATTTTGCTTGAGGAGGAAGCTGAATCTTGAGTATATTATTTATTTTATAATAATATATTCTCATGATAGTCACCACACTCGGAATCGGGCCGCTCGTGGCGATTGCGTCCGTGTCCTTTTTTGTTCCACGTAGGCACTTTCCACAAGCGCTCGTGTTTGTATTTAATTTTAAATAACATGATAACTGTACTTGTTGACTATTTTTAAGTGTCTGTGAAGACCTATAAAAATAAAGTTATTTTGACTTTGACTTTTGACTATACCTAATTATTTTTGTTGCTACAATCGACTGGACTATCTGCCACGATTGACAAGTTATAATAAGGTTTTTTCTCATATATGGCTTTTATTATTTTATTATGTTTATTAAAAAAATAAAAGCCATATATGAGAAAAATCTTGTTTTGAATTAATAACGGAAATTGTGTAGAATTAGTTTAACTGATCTGTGTCCTGTGAAAAGTCATATATACGATGGCGGGCTAATCAATTTAATATATTTTTTAGAAAAAGTACTCGATGTTTACAAAACATCGATGTTTTTAACCGATACATCGAATGACATCGATGTACAGTTACGATGTATCGATTCGATAAAAACATCGATGTTTTTTCAAAATGGACACCACTAGTGGAAATGCTGCCAGTCTTCTGGGCACATTACCCGTTGACAACGATGCGGAAGAATTTTTCGATGCCTTTTAATAATTCTTTTTTTTGAAGTGGAACTTCTAATGTCTCGTGCAAGAGCATTTAACGCTTTTAACGCCCCCTTGCGGCCACTATTAATATAATATAATGGTTACAAAAAAGCCAAGATCCATATAAACCAAGGACGAAAAGACATAGCGACTTTTTAAACTACCCGTACCCGTACCCGTACAGACATCTAGTAGCGGATGGTGGTACTAGCTGGTCATAATTGATATAACAATAATGATGAACAACATCTTTTTACACAACAAGTGAACCTACTCGAGAATTATAATTGAAAAATAGGTTAAAATTCAAAATAACAATTTTAGATAATTATGACACCAGTTTTAGTGCGAAATAGTTTGTAAAGCTATAAATTACTTACTTTAACAATCCAAATTCACTATCTTTCGGCGGATGGCGCTACTAGGAACTTTAAAATTTAGTTCTCATATGTTATAATTATTACATAGAACGAGTTGGTACTATCTAGTATTAAGATATTAGTATTGATTTAAAGAATAAAAGGCAATATCACCAAAACAGTTACGAATAATGAATTGTAAAATCACATAATTATAAATTTCGCGCATTTTACTTAACTAAATAATAGATTTTAGTAATATCTTGACCAGTTTAAGTACGAAATAGTTTGTAAATATATAAATTAATTTTTTTAATAATCAATAACTTCACTATCTTTCGGCGGATGGCGCTACTAGGATGTTTTAAAATTAAGTTCTCTTATATAACAAATATTACATAGAACGAGTTGATACTATCAAATATTAAGATATTAATCATGCAAATAAATATTACGAATATTCAGGCAGCATCAGTATGGATTTAAACATTTAAACAATGAAAGGAAATATCACCAAAACAGTTATTAAATATAATGAATTGCTTAATTAATCACATAATTATAAATTTCGTGTATTTTACTCAACTAAATAATAAATATATTTCAGTAATATTAGGTCGGGGAAAAAGTCTTTTCGCATAACGTAGGTATAAACTTATTATAAAATTTCTTTGACTGTACTATTTGTGTCTGGCTGGTTTTGGTAACATTAAAAGGTTACATTATAAAGAAAAGAAAAAAATAAAAAAAAGTTGTTTCCCGTTATTTTTCATTTGTTTTTCTCTCCGTAAAAATGAGTGAATCTAATGAAGAAATTCGATACATTTTAAAATTTTATTATAAAAAAGGCAAAAATGCAACTCAAGCAGTGAAAAAAATTTGTGATGTTTATGGACCTGATGCAGTGTCAGTAAGAGTAGCACAAATTTGGTTCAAACGTTTTCAGTCCGGAAATTTTGATATTAAAGATGCACCTCGCTCTGGTCGCCCTGTTACGAATAAAATAGACGCCATTTTTGAAAGAGTGGAGCAAGATCGGCATATTAGTAGTTACGATGTAGCTGAAGAACTGGGAATTGACCACAAAACAGTTTTGACCCATTTGAAGAAAGCTGGTTATACAAAAAAGCTCGATATTTGGGTGCCACACGAGCTCACTCAAAGAAACTTAATGAACCGTGTACTCATTTGCGATTCATTATTGAGACGTAATGAAACCGAGCCGTTTTTGAAGAGATTGATAACTGGCGATAAAAAGTGGATCACGTACGACAAGAACGTGCGAAAAAGGTCGTGGTCGAAAGTTGGCCAGGCTTCACAGACTGTGGCCAAACCTGGCCTAACACGAAATAAGGTGATGCTGTGTGTATGGTGGGATTGGAAGGGCATTGTTCATTATGAGCTTTTACCGTCCGGCAAAACCATCGATTCTGATCTTTACTGCCAGCAACTGATGAGATTAAAGGAAGCAGTCGAGAGAAAACGGCCGGAATTGATCAACAGGAAGGGTGTGGTCTTTCATCACGATAACGCTAGACCACACACATCTTTAGCCACTCAGCAAAAATTAAGAGAGTTCGACTGGGAGGTCCTAGTGCATCCACCATATAGCCCTGACCTTGCGCCTTCAGATTTTCACCTGTTTCGGTCTCTTCAGAATTCTTTAGGTTCTGTAAGGTTGACCTCAAGAGAGGACTGCCAAAACTATTTGTCCCGTTTTTTTGATCAGAAGTCCCAAAGTTTCTACAGTAACGGGATAATGTCTCTGCCCACAAAATGGCAGAAAGTTATTCAACAAAACGGTACATATATATTGTAAATAAATGTAAATAAACTTTGAAAAAAATGTCTTGACTTTTCATACAAAAATACGAAAATACTTTTTCCCCAACCTATTATATAGACATAAATAATATAACATAACTTCACGCCTTTTGTTACCCGAAGGTGTAGGCAGCGGCTGTTAAGCCTCGTCTCGCCGTTATGTTTACGTCCCAAATGGAATAGGTGGCGAACCTATTGCCATACCGGGCACAAGTTTTTCAGTTATCGATATTTATCACACATAACTTCCGAAAACAATTTCAAAACGTCATTGGTGTGAGCCAAAGTCTGGAATCAAACCCGGACCTCTGGATCAGAAGCTGTGTGCTCGACCACCGCGCCACCGAGACTAATAATAATATGTAATCAAATTAAATCAGTTTACCTAATAAAGTTTTATAGGGTTATCAATTATCATTACATAGTCTAAAACAAAGTCACTTTCTGCTGTCTTTCCCCTTTATATCTTTATAACTACGCAACGGATTTTGATGCGGTTTTTTTTAATAGTTAGAGGGTGTCAACGGAGTGGTATTGATCTATAATTCAAGTACAGTGTAAAAATAAAAAG
Organism: Euproctis similis; assembly: GCA_905147225.2. NCBI lineage: Eukaryota > Metazoa > Arthropoda > Insecta > Lepidoptera > Erebidae > Euproctis > Euproctis similis. The sequence continues at coordinate 15,224,902 of LR990105.1, forward strand.
TGATAATTTTCAAGATTTAAAACTTTAATCGAAAACGCTGCCTGAACCCTAGGTGATAAATGAAAACAATGTACTACATTATTATACAACACTAAAAGGTCTACAAAAAAATCCGCAAGGGCATATGTCTACCTCTTAGGGATAACCCACAATGACCATTTTTATTTTTTTATTTTTTACGAGAAATAGTGGCTTATTTACGAAGCAATTTTAAACATTACAGCATTAATTTTCATCCAGTTAACTATCTTAAGTAGATTGTGATTTTAATATAGATCAATATAGCCGTTTACAGCATGTAATTTAAACTAATATTTACGAAGATATTACAGTATTAACATAGCGGTACATAGCAGTTGCGTTTGCGCGCCATAACGCGTGCTGATAAATAGCACAAATTGAACTTTTTAAGATACAAATATTACTAATTTATTTCTTTTAATGCGGAAAGAAGTTCGCCGGGTCAACTAGTTATTATATATAGTTGACATCATATACCGCTAGATGGCGTCCTGCGCCGTCATATGTATGTTCGGGTGAATATTAGAACTCAATTTTGAAGTAGATAGTAGTCATCTCGGTGGTCTCGGCGGTCCAGTGGTCGAGCACCCCCTCCTAAATCAAAAGTTGTGGGTTCGTATCCTAGCTAACACAAATGACTTTTCGAAATTATGTTTGACAGCTGAGTGTAATAAATACCGATGGCAACAATAGGTTCACCACCTATTCCAATCGGAACGTAAAAAAACAGCGAGTCGAGGCGTAACAGCCACTGCGGGAGCCCGTACAGGGCCACGGATCGCGCGACACCACCGTAGAGGCGGCGAATCTCGGGGGAGGCGGTGTAACGCGCCTGCCACCCGTCCTACTCGGGGGACCATCCTCACAAAGTACCAGAGGCTGTTCAGGTTGAGGCCGAGGTACTTCAAGTACCTCGCCACCAGGACAGCCGTGTCACCCACCTGGATCCGCGCGGCTGGTGGTTCCCAGCGCCGAGTGAGGCGGTGGAACCACAGAGCCTCACTTTTGTGAGGCGCAGCCTCCAGCCAAATTCTACCTAGACCCAGATAAATATTTATACTTGGGTGGGGATCGAACCCACCAATCTCGATTCTACATTCGGTAGTTTTACCAACGCACCACCAGACCTCACCCTTACTTACATTAGCAGTATATTATAAATCTATATTATTTATTGACTATTTTTAAGTGACGGTGATGACCTATAAAAATAAAGAAAGCTATTGTGAATACATGTTACTAAGTTCCACTTCTGTAGCGCAGCGGGACTCCACGCAAATTTTTTTTAATCTTTTTTTTATAATCTATAACTAACTCTGTAAATAAATTGTTAATATTTTTCTTTAGTAAATAAATGTATTACTTCTAGGATTATATCGCGTTTATTTATTACTAATTTTCTTTATTTCCCGACGTTTCGAACTCTTTACAGGGATCATTTTCACTAGTGATGAACAATGAATTTTTGTTTATCACTCGTGAAAATGATCTCTGATGATAAAATTAGTAATAAATAAACGCGATATAATCCTAAAAGTTGTTTTATTGTCATGAACGTGATTCGCGAAAGTCTTAGAGATAACTATGTAATGATGATAATGATGATATCGTTCAAAGTAAATAATGTTATTTCATTGAAAATTTTAAGTTTTTATGTTGATGTTTCTGGTAACTATTAACTTATCACGGAGGTCAAAGTCAAAGTCAAAATAACTTTATTTTTATAGGTCTTCACAGACACTTAAAAATAGTCAACAAGTACAGATAACATTATGATTTAAAATTTAATAATAAAAAATAAAAAAAAACAAACAAGGTCTAATGGTAAGTGAAAGGCTTGATTTGCCTTTGTCGGCGTTAATTTTTCTAAAATGAAGTAATTCCGCGCCTTTTTCTACCCGTAGGTGTAGACAGTGGCTGTTAAGCCTCGACTCGCTGAATTATTACGTTCAAAATGGAGGGGGCGGTTTTGTCTTACACCGGGCGCAAAGTTGTCAGTGTATAATCAATATTTATTACAATTAACTTCCGTAAAAAAATTGAGAAGTCCTTGATGTGAGCCTGTAATTGATCTCAAGAGTTCTTGGTTCATAATGATTCAGAAGCGGGTAGCCCAACCTCTTTTGACTAGTCGGATGACTATTAAAATGATTTGTTCTGAAGTTATATTTATATAGTTAGTATGGTATATAGTTAGTATAGTATATAGTTAGTATATATAGTTAGCTAGTCAAGGTGGTCCAGTGGGAGAGCACACGGCTTCTGATCCAAAGGTCCGGGTTCGAATCCAGACACTGGCTCACACCAATGACTTTTCAAAATTGTTTTCGGAGAAGTTAAGTGTGATAAATACCGATGACGGAAAACTTTGTGCCCGGTATGACAATAGGTTCGCCACCTATTCCATTTGGGACGTAAACATAACGGCGAAACGAGGCTTAACAGCCGCTGCCAACACCTTCGGGTAACAAAAGGCGTGAAGTTATGTTATATTGTTTATCATTTCTAATGTTGTGTAGTCATGTCAAGAGCGTGCACGTCGCGACCCCTGCCGTCCCAGTGGGACGCAATCTTGACCGAATCGAACCCAGCCGGACGGGCTGCTAGGGCGTGTCCCGTAAGCGACGGGCACCGATTAGCGTCGGTGCGGCTGCATGCGCATGCGGCGAAGGGGGCCGCCACCCTTCACGCAGCGCCAAACGTGGCGGGACGAGGAGTAGAGAGTGCCGTATAGGCACGTGGAATGTTAGAGTTAGTATGACAAGAAAGATGAATGAGATGATGCATGTAATAAATGAGAGATGCCTGGATGCCTTATGTTTGACGGAGACACAGCAGAGGGGGAGTGAGACCTCCCGGTGGCATGGTAGCCCTATGGTCCGGAGTGGACCCGGACGTCCGTGCCAGTGGGGGTGTTGCAGTCGTTCTCTCCTCCCGCTTTACTTCCGGAGTGAAAGATTATGAGTCGGTTGGCCCGAGATATCTTTGGGTTCGAATAAAACTGGGGATCACGCGAGTCTTCCTGGTCGCAGCTTATGCTCCCGTCAGCTACGCCGATCTCCGCGAACTCGAGGAGTTTTGGGAAACTGTTAAGGATATTCTGGATTCGGTTGAGGGAAATAAAAGGATAATTCTGTGTGGTGATCTTAATGGATGGGTCGAAACCAAGATAGATGGCCTGGAGGCTGTCCTTGGTCCGAATGGTGACAAGAGAGTGAATGATGCTGGAAAGTCGATCTTAGACGTTTGCCTGGAACGGAGCCTTCTTGTGTCTAACACATTATTCCGTCATAAAGATATTTACACGTATACGTGGAGACGGAATGAACCAAAGAGTATAATTGATTTGATTTTGGTAGACAGTAGTCTCCGAAATACTCTAAGGGATACAAGAGCCTACAGAGGCCCCACTCTTGATACCGACCACTACCTGGTGGTAAGCCGTTTCGTGGGCCTTTTCAAGAAGTGGAGACACTAGTGAGTGCGTACCCATTTCGGAGAGCTAGATAAAATGTGAGAAATTAGAAAATGAAAGTGTACGGAGTATGTATGTAAAAGACTCAATGACACGAGTCTTTCTGACCTAGGTGTTGAAGAATGCTGGGAAAGAATGAAAGAAAGTATAGTGGATAGTGCAAAAGTAGTATGTGGTAGTACAAAGAGGCATAAGATTGTGAGAGGTGATACCTGCCTGGTGGGACGCGGATGTGAAATCCAGCGTCGAAAGAAATAAAAAAGCATGGTTGAATTATGTCTCAAGTTTGAATCAGTATGATAGTATGACAGAGAAAAAGTATGAGAGCTATCGCCGCTGCAGGAATGTTACCAAAGCCTTAGTGAAAGAGAAGCGAGAAAGACTTCCTTTCTCTTCAAGAGCTCTAGATTAACGGTAATATTTAAGATTATCGGACTATTTATTTTAACAGTGGTACAGCCAAGCACTTCAATATATGAACGGGCCTGCATCGATCGATGAAAAACCACGAGATCTTATAATATCGACGTAAAGTGGCTCATGCCGCGTCTTGTTGCTGAGAGCCTTTCCACTAGCTTTCTATCCCACTACTTTGAAGGTCGTGAATAAATTATGCACTCAATAATGTTATTTATGTGTAGCTGTTTAAAAACTTAAGGCAATAAGTATTTTTATTACCTATAACCACGTTTTGAGGCATTTAAATTTTTATGTTTAAACCAACTGTCCTGATGCATTCAATAGCGCGTTACAAGGGGTTGGTAGTAGAAGGGTCAAAATGTAGGGTTGTATATATATATTTCAATGACAAACCATAATAAAACCGAAATAAAAATAAATGATTATAAACATTTAACATTTGGGGGTTTGAAAAATAGTTTACAATAATTTCTTTCAAGAGCCAAGCCAGCTGGTAGAGCCAAGTAGTTCGCTGCATGAATATCGACGTAAAGTGGCTCATGCTGTGTCTCGCCCTGTGAGAGAGGTAGCTGAAGGCACAACCCCCCTTCTTGACCCCTTCCATATACCATCGTGAGGGTCGGCAACGCAATTGTAACACTATCTGTGTTCACATGTCCATGGGCGGTGTTTGTTGCTTGCCATCGGGTGACACGCCTGCTCGTTTGCCCCTCTATACCATAAAAATAAACATACTATGATTGATGACTATGTACTGTCTATTAATTCAATTATTCATAAGAAGCCAATATAATTTCTCGTATATAATTCACACAGCTACAAATCAAACATTAATTTCAGATGTAACAACACGTACTGCGTATATCGTAATTTGTATTCACGCAAATTCGTATTATCAGAAAACATCTCGAGTTATTTTCAATTAATCGAATTGATATTTACGATGATTCACGATCGAGGAACAGTGGGGAGCCTCTCGCTTCACACTTGTACACAAAACATGGTAGCTATAGTATAAAGAATTCTTTGAGAGAAATAAAAAAAGTGGCAATCAAATATAAAGGTTATTTTAATATGCAGTAAAATTTGAAATCAATTTCTTTTTGAGTCGTAAAGAAGCGTTTTTAGTGAGCATTCTCATGAATCATTTGTGTGGCACAGTATAACCATTCGGCGTATGATTTGTTAATATAAAGTGCGTATGATCTCAGCAAGAGATGTCGTAAATCAGGAAACTTGACGTTCCTATAACATAACATACAGCCGCAGTTCAATGCTGTTAAAAAAAAAACAAGATAAATTAATACAAGTGGCACAAGGAAATAATTTATTAAAGATACATTTTAAATTGGATATAATGTAAGACATTTGTGAAAGAGAGAGCAACCCGCTTCTGAATCAAGAAGTCGTGAGTTCGAATCCTGTATCACACCAATGATTTTTGGAAATTACTTTCACAAGTTATGTTTGATAAAAACTTTGTGCCTGGTAGGGCAAAAGGTTCGCCACCGAGCGACGATACAAGGTTTAACAGCCATTGCCTACACCTTCGGGTAGTAAAAGGCGTGAAGTTATGTTTATATCTTTGTTTTATCAAAAAATTATGTATACCATTAATTTACACTTACTTTTCTCTACGCACAATTCCTACTCACAATTATTCTTATCGTACTAGTAAGTAAAAGAAACCAACCAATAGTGTTGAGTAATGAAATCCCAAGTAAAGTAAGACCGCCCGTCTACGACAGGAGACAGTTCTAATCTAATCGAAACAGAACACGTGTGTCCAATTGCGAAACATAATTAAGTAATCTGAGTGACCTTATAAATATTTTAGCCAAGTGGTATACCCAAAGTTGTATTAACGCTAAAAAGCTTTTTGTAACTTCACGTCTTATTCTACTTGAAAATGTAAACAGCGGCTATAACGCTTCGATTTCCTATTTTTAGGTCATATTTGTTTCTTACAAATAATTTCCGACAGACTATATGAAAAGTGAATAGTCATAGCCAGGATTCGAACTATTTCGAACCCAAGGTTTCTTGTTTTCCAAGTTAATTACGTTTCGTAGTATTTACGTCTAGGATAGTGAAAACAAAAACTTTTAAGCTACTAAAAAAGTAATTCTGAATTTTATGTTAACTATTAACCACATTTGGTTTAGTGGAAATATGATATAACGCGTGTAATGAATTCACAACAGTAGTAACTGTGTCGGACACAATTCACTAAAACTGAAGGTATACTACTGGCTCCAATTTGAACGAATCGCTTAGCAAAAGCATTAGCTATGGCTCAAAGGCTTTTGAGCGTAAATTGTACGTGAAATTTGACAACGATTTTGGTTCGGTCGGAATATGGTTCTCATATAATTCTTAGTTGGCTAGGATTACTTGCTCTATGACATGATAGTATTCAAGTTTTCTCTAATAATATGTAAATTAAAATATTTATTCAAGCTTTTGAATTTTACTATGATCCATGTTGCTTAACTTAGACTTAAGACATTTGGACCCTTACTATCATTAGTCTAATGCTAATTCAGTATACAAAACTACACAAATACAAAACTTAAATCTGATCTCCTTAATTATGAAATCTGTGATTCTCAATTGAACAACTTTGAGACACATAATTTAGTCAGCCATTATTATATATAGACAGAAAACCTTTCTAAAGTTAGTAAGGATTAGAAGTACACAAGATATAAATAGCAGGCAGAAAGAACAGAACTGGACTTGAGACTACAAATAAATTACTTTATTAATCTAAATCCAAATTTTTTTATGGGTTTACAATATGGCCACGGTAATTTACTTAAAAACCCTTGACAATACAATACTCAAATGGTTCACAACTATACCTCTATTGTCCGGTATACACAAGTATAAAATTTAAATCTTCTTAAATTTAAAATGGATGATTCTCAACTGAATAGCTTTAAAACATAATTTAGTCGCCTTAATAGTCGCCCAATATAGACAGAGGACCTTTCTAAAGTTAGTTTTTTTTATGGAATAGGAGGGCATACGAGCAGGCGTGTCACCTGATGGTAAGCAACCAACGCCGCCCATGGACCCCAGCAACACATATAGTGTTACTGTTGCGTTGCCGACCGAAGGGATAGGGGATAGGAAAGGATGGGGAAGGGGGGTGGGCCTCCGGGTACCTCTCTCACCGAACGAAACGCGGCATGAGCCACTTTACGTCGGTCTTCTAAGAGGTCGTGGTATTTCACCGGTCGAGCCGGCCCATTCATGCAGCAAACTGCTTGGCTCTACCATCTACACTAGTAAGGATAATGTAAGGATTAGAAGTACACAAGATATAAACAGAAAGCAGAAAGAACAGAACTGAAATTTACAAATAAATTACTTTAATAATCTAAATCTTAAAATGGTTTACAATATGGTCACGGTCATTTTCTTATGAACTATCAACAATACAATACTCAAATGGTTCACAACTATACCTCTATTGAACACACTTCTTGGTGGGCGTATTCGAGTGTTTACTTTGATCTTTGTACGTCTCAAAAGAGCAAATACTTTTATCATTATTTACACAGTGTTCAGTTGCCGTCTACTAGTATGCTGGTTGAGTACTTTTTTATTGCTGGTAGTCTGTATAAATAAGAAAATATACGTTATTGTCTTTGGTACAGCCAGTTAAGTATGCTTGATGATCAAGATGCACTCACACAATGCCTCTGTCACTTGAGAATCTATAACTTAAGAGTTCTATAGCTCTTATAAACACTTATATTAATAATTTAAATTATTGTCCTATTTAAACCAATATAAATAATAAATTGAGAGAAATTCAAAATATAATGCTTCTATTTAAATTATCTTCCTTGTATGTTCCTCTACCATACATAAACTACTTCAGCTAATATTTTTTCGCTCAATATATTCTTGTATTTTTTTGAATTCAAATAATAGGTTTAATAGTGGATCAAAATTAAGTCCAAGTCTAAGGAGTCTAAGTCTCGGTGGCGCACACGGTCGAGTCGAGAGTCGAGCACACGGCTTCTGATCCAGAGGTCCGGGTTCGATTCCAGCCACTGGCTCACACCAATGACTTTTCGAAATTGTTTTCGGAAGTTATGTGTGATGAATATCGATGACTGAAAAACTTTGTTCCCGGTATGGCAATAGGTTCGCCACCTATTCCATTTGGGACGTAAACATTACGGCGAGACGAGGCTTAACAGCCGCTGCCTACACCTTCGGGTAACAAAAGGCGTGAAGTTATGTTATATTATGTAAAATTAAGTCCAAAATAGTAGCAACAGTAGCACATATAAACAAGCAACAATATATATGATGTTAGTATACACGTGTAAAAACCTCAATTGTCCAAAACACACTCCGAACCACAAAGTGAGAGTGACCACTGTACTGTGCAAACTACATATTCGTGTAAAATAATAAAAACATTCTTCACACAAAACATAATAGGTACTACATAGAAATCAAAAGTTGTGTTTTATGTTTCATAAGAATGAGAAACACTTTTGACACAATATTATAAAATTGAATTTGTTCAAAATACATTTCAATTTGTTACGCTTCATTAAAATATAATGCGAATACTATTAAGGAATCGCATAAAACATCCCTTCGTGTAACTCAAAACAAATTGAGACAAGTTTTAGAATTCATACGGCGGAAGCGAATTTAATTTATCGACATCTCATTCAAAGGCGTCTCGGTTGCGTCTAACAACAATTAAGAGAGACAAACCTCATTAGCGTCCATCGTAAGCTTTAACTTCATCACAATAGAGTACAGAATCATGCGAGTTGATGTCGGAACTTCTTTTGTCAACGCCGAAGTGACAGAACTTAATAAGACTTTAACAAATAGCTAAACATTTTGTGATTCGGGGAAGATGTTGAATACTTAGTTTACTTAACAAAAGATGGGCAGTCGCCCATTTTCGTACGGCATTCGGTCCGATGACAACATCTGTCCTTTTTTTTTCTTCTGAGACAATACCTCAACATCACTCGAAATATATATTTGTTCAACTAGCTAGAAAATCAGAAGCCATTGTGTTTTTCAATGGCGCGAATCATTTGTTTGTATAAAATACGATTATATGCTGTATTTCGATATAAAATTTAACGACAACAATTTAACATTGAATTTGTAGACGTCGATGACATATTGGTTAACTTTTTGGGAGTTGCGTATCTGATACTAATATTTTCTTTATATTTTAAGTCCAGCTGTCTAGCTCAATGTGAAATGGAGGAGATAAAATTTTCTTAATTTTAAGCAGTTTAGGTAGCTCAGTAGTTTAGTACCCCCCTTCTGAATCAAAAAGTTGTGGGTTCGAATCCGACCTCATACCAATGACTTTAAAAAAATTACCTCTGCCTGGCCCGCAAGCCGCAAGCGACTTGGAGTGAGGTTATATGTGAGAATATAAATATTTTTAATATAACATAACATAACTTCACGCCTTTGTTACCCGTAGATGTAGGCAGCGGCTGTTAAGCCTGGTCTCGCCATTATGGTTACGTCCCAAATGGAAAAACAACTTCAGAAGTCATTGGTGTGAGCCAGTGTTAGGATTCGAACCCGCGACCTCTGGATGTAGAAGCGGGGTGCTCGACCACTGGACCACCGAGACCACACATATTTTTAATAAGGTACAAAAAATCAATAAGGAATAGAGTATTTGTAATATAATTTGTTTGCTTATCTAGGATAATACGTTCTAGAAGAGAAATAGCGTTTCTGTAGTGAGTATGTCCTGGTATGTATTTTTAAGTTGATATTACGCGACGCATGAAGGCATTTTATATATTGTTTGAATGTCTAATAACAGCACATAGAGGCTCGTTTAAACTATAAATATACAGGGTGGTGCAATATCTGTCTGGCGTTTGTGCTGAGTACAGTGCAAGCCATTTGCATTTGGTACTGAATGCGACGAAACGGCCTCTCGTGGAATTTAATAAAAATATCTTAGAGAGCAGCTTAGTGTTTCCTTTATATACGGCAAAATCTACTTTTAAAATATATATTCATAGTTTAGATTATATTATAACCCTTGACTATTTTGTACGTTAAAATTATTGGTTCAAGATTTTTAGTATAGAACTGTTCTTGACAATACCTATATTTAGTTTTAATTAAACTTCAGAAATGTTGTCAGTTTTACAGCGGATGAATAGAAGAATTGATTTGATTTCATAAAAGTCTTTTTTTGTTTTTATATTTTACAAGCGGGTCACAATCAACTACCGTCGCCCATGGCCGCCCACAACATTTATAGTGTTGCAGTTGCGTTGCTGGCCTTTAAGGGAGTAGGATGGGAAAGACGAGGGAAGGAGGTGGGCCCCGGGATACCTCACATGTACCTTTTACGTCGATATTCCGCGAGAACGTGATGGTTCACGGGTTAAGCCGGCCATTCATGCAGTGAACTGCGTGGCTCTATCACAGTTATAGTTAAAAATATTGATATCTAAAAAAACGATATCCGATGGCAACAGGTACTGGCATCTATTACATTTTCGTCACTGTCATTTGTAACAAATAACTAGCGAAAATACTATGTCCTTTCTATCAAATTATTTAAGTATCCTAGTATTATTATCTTATCCTGAGCACTATATTGATACTAAGAGGGGGTAGATAGTTGTTGACTGACAAAATGAAAGATATTTATCACCAAAATTAGCATTCATAAGCCAACTCGGGCGACATAAATAACATCTGATATTTGATTTATTACGTGTTATGATAGCGATTCCATTTTTCATTATACTTTACTTTTTAATTAAAGAAATGAGATTTAGAATGCTCAAAATTGAATGATAATACCTGTTTACTAACTAAGCACATAATTTCGTTGAAAACAATACAAAATAGATTTTTGATAGATGATGGTCGTAAATTAAATGTAATGCAGGCATTTGTATTTAAATATGTCACTGAAATAAACAAATACAATCAAACAATATTCAGTTTATTATTCGTAAAATATTTGTTTTTATATAAAGAAAATATAAGAGTGATCATCACCTAAAACAATGAAAATCAAAATAATGCTTATATTTAAAACGACAATAGGTAAATATTACTACATAACAAACATAAGATAATATGACTTCATATGCCGTTTCTACCCGAAGCTGAAGGCAGCGGCTGTTAAGCCGACTCGCTGAATCGTTCTTACATCCCATTTGGAATAGGTGAAGAACCTATTGCTAAACACCGGGCACAAAGTTGTCAGGCATATAGATGCCTGATTTATCTATATTTATATATATTTATACTGCTGTCACACATAACTTCCGGAAAATCATCTCACGATTTTTGAACCAGAAGCGGGGAGCTCGACCACTGGACCACCGATACTTAAATATGAAAAAAAAGAAAAGTATTTCATTGAATTCAAAGCTCTTGATATTGCGTATATGTAATAAGTCAGTGGTCTTCTATGAAAACTACTCTGTATTCAAGAGATGACTAGTTGTCTAGTTACTTTCAGAATATTACTATATTCCTTAGCCGCAAATACCACGTCTTGGGTTCAGTAAATATCATTTCAACAGATATGGGATGCTGACAATAAAGGAAACTTGCCAAAGGATTAGACACTTATTAGGTAGTTTTGTCTACGGTATGGGTGTATATTACAAGGCTAATATGTTTTACAAACTAACAGACATACAGCTATATTATGCGATTTCTAATATTTGTACCCTTTTTGACGACATTTATGTATGACGTTTTGTATTTAATTCAAATTTCATTTTCTGAAGTAAAATACTTTAAATGTATATAAACTATTGCCACTCCTTTATATTTACTCACCAAAAAAATTTATTTCTTCAATAGGCTTAAGAAAATTGTTTTGAAATATAGGGAACAATGCAACTTCAAATTTTATTCTTTTCGTTAAAAGTCAAGATTTCACCCATTTTCATCGGTTTTATCTCCACTGAAGTACCAATATTTGTGATGTGCGATTGTGAATTGATCAATAAGTATGTATTGAGAAAAAAGCATGCATGCATGTTATCTAATTCTTTAAGACATACTTTCTTATCTTGGAAACTAGATGGCGCTGTCAACGAGTTCAAATCGTTTAAAAGAACATAATAATAATAATATCTTGCTCACTGTAAAGTGGGAAGAAGATTTCCATATAATAATTTGTAATAAAATGGAAATAATATGATTTCTGCACTGAGCTCACCCTTGACATTTTTATAGCTTTTCTTTGAAGTGTAGTAAAAGTGTACAGTATTAAGTTTACGTATTGGGCTTCTTGGACGCGAAGTGCCGATTGTTAATTTTTTCTCAACCATTGTCCTCAGCTTTGTGATCACCGTACAAATATAAATAAATATTCTTTAACATTTTATCTGTTCATTCTTCAATATTACCAACAAATGTTTATTTTTTTTCGTAGGCATTCACCCAAAAAACCTACAAAGTAAAATCGCTTTTTGGAAATGGGAATCGTGTAAAACAAACTTTTACTTTATGAATTTTCGGAGAGAGGTATTTAATCAAAATTCTGTAGAATAAAGCGAGTATAGACCAGCATTTCAATATGAAACTCCAATTTGTGTCCGGAGCTAAGCTTTATTTTTTTAAACGTTAGCAGTTGGATCGGAGCAAGCTTTTATATTAACAAAGGCACTCTGAACAACAACGAACGCATTTAAAAGTTGGTAAACGAACTACTGCGTTTCGTATTTATTTATTTATTTCCATGCAATTTCCGCAATCTCAAGTTTCATTAGGAAAGCGAAAGTTTGATAGCGTTCCGTTTTGCGGTTCTGCCACCGCCGCTGGATGGATGGGAGGTCTGCCTGTTTAATTTATTTATAACTTTTTAGTTAACTTTTTACTAAATCTTATATAATTATATAAAAAATACTAAGGATATAACATATGGAAGCTAGAGTTGGGTATGGCAGAGTGTGCAGTGTGAAGGTAGAAAATGCAGTAGAAATGAGGGCACGGCGCAAAATGTTAGGAATGACTATCGCCGACCGCGTCGAAAACAAGAATGTAAGGAAAAAAGTTGGTTTGAAAGAGAGTGTCAGTCAGTGGGGTTTCTGTGTACCAATTATAGTGTGACTCATTTAATCTCTCTGTCCTATTTTTTAAACTAACTGCTTATTGGCCAAAGCTCTGCACAGGTAATATTTATAATGGCAATATGTTATTCACACACATCAGATTTTAATGAAACAATGTTTGTTCTCAGGAAAAGATTAATTGAACTGATCTGATGAGTTGGTACCTTTTGAGATCCCAGACGTTCCCATAGAAGTAGTAGATATTGTAGTAAGTTAACCTTACCAATATTTTAAATTCAAAGGCGTTGTTTCCTTTGATAATGTCGTGGACGGGCCTGGTGGCGCATTGGTAAAACTACCGGCTGCAGCAATGAGGTCGGGGGTTCTCGATTCTCCCACCTGAGCACAAATATTTGTGACAAACATGAATATTTGTGTGGCGTCTGGGTGTTTTTCTATGTATTATAAGTATGTATTTACAAAAGAAAAGTATATATGTATTAATATCCGTTATCTAGTATCCATAACACAACCATTTAGTTGCTTAGCTTGGAACTAGAGGGCGCTGTGTGTATTGTGTCCAAGATATTATTATTATTATTATTTATTATTATTCTTTGCTCGACACAGCTCTGCTTGGAACTAGTATTTCCATGGCGCTAATATCTTCCATGATATTGAAAGCCTCCTTGCAACTATCCATTCATTTTAGTAAGCTTAAATAGAAAACAGAAAATATGCTTGTTTGTAAGAAAAATGATATTATGGATTGATCATAGCTGCTGATCCATCGATTTCAATCAACACTACTTGATTATAACCAATTTACGAACATTTTCGCTTATTGTTTAGGCCCTCTGGATAGCAGCATGATTTTCTTTTACACTGTATTCTCTGTATTTTGTCTTATAATAAGCCTAAAGAATAAAGATGTAATAGAATTGCAAACATGTTTAAAAATAAGAATATCTCGTTTATAATCTGATTTTAAACATTCCGTTCTGTGTATATAAATTGCTTGTATCTTACGCCAAAACCTACATACATGTACTTACTTTTTCATACAACAAGTATATGTAATGATCACGACAAAGAACGTGTTACCCAGTCATGTTGCCCTCTATGACGAATCTATCTTCCAATAGACCCTTATGGGATTTTGAACTTTATCTTGTTAAAGTAAAGGACTTATTTTTGTTAATATAAAATTCTCAATGTCCCGCTGGGAACAATGTTGGCGGTTATCTCCCCATCAGATTGAGATAGCACAGAACCTCACGGAGGTCAAGTTCGGCACGCGAGTTGTACCAGTTGACGAAAATGGTAAGTAAGTGAGTCAATGTTTTGTTGTTGCAGTTTATAGAGATAGCGTTTTGAATCCATTAAATATTGGAACCACTATATGTAAAAAAAATAAAATTTGTTAGTCTTCTATTTCATTCCTATAACGTTATTATAATACTCGTAATTATATATCACAGGTTTCAAATATAAATATATAATTATTTGCAATATTATATATAGTGCCTAGTAAATCTACATTTTATCGATTTGTTAAATTTAATAACTATCCCACGTAGTGCAATAAAGTGCGCATCGTCAGCACATTGCTTTCCACTTGGAGACTAGATACCATGAGACTTATAATTAAAATGCACGAAGCATATCTGAACCCTGTCATAGAAATACCCGAAACCTTTAATAACATTGTTGGTACTTCAATTTCTACAAAAAAAAAACTAAATTAAAATTGAAAACGATTCCAATCTCCTGTAAAGAATTTAGTTACAGAACGCTGAATAAATTTCAAATTTTTGCTGTCTTAATTTTATTGAATTCAATTATGTATTTTCTTGAGTAAATGTAGCATTCTTATTCGAAAGTAATTAATATAGATAACTTTGTTAAGAAAATTTAAGTTCAAAGAAACTCTCTTATAAACTCCAATATGATGACAGGCTTCTAGAACAGCTGATTATTCAAAGAAAACTATTATAATATAGACTTGTGTGTGAGACAAGGCCTTGCCAACCAAAGGTAGAGGAGACATTAAGAGGCTGGCTCTTATTGAGTTAGAAAGTACATGGTATTCGTGACTTACATTCTGTATAAAACAATTCTCGGACAAAGGTTCTGGTCAGATGGAAGCCACAAAGGAACAATGCGGCCGACGGCAGATGCCTTTGGTTCATTTCGATTGTCGACAGCCAGTGTCCAAGTGAGGGCAAATGATTATTGTTCTGTAGGAATATAACCGTTCAAGAATTCAAACTTTTAAATAGTTTTAATTGATATATGAAATGTAAACAAAAAAGTATGTTTACACAAAATATGCGAAATAACCTTCGTCACTGAGATATTATCCAGACAGTAGTGATCGAAAATTAAAAAAAGAAACTGGAAAATAACTTGTACTCCACTAGATAAAACTCAGTTGTCATACATGAAATTGTTAGACGTAATCATTACATATTGAAAAAAAAAACCACAAAAGCATATTCTAGTCTTTATTTGTAAATCTTAAGTTATAACGGTATTTAACTTCCTTAATACATTCATTTTGACATTTATATTACACGTCAAAATGACATATCAATAGGAATTGTGGTAATTCCATTCAAAAATTTAAAAATCGAACACACAGACACAGAGACATATATACCACAACACTGTAGGATTATAAAACTGATGAATCTATTTTGCCAATGACACAAAGAGCTTGTCGTGTTCGTGGGCCACCCGCAAATAATAGGCTTTCGGTCGTAGAACCTTATTGTTTGACCGACGATGTTGACGATATGACATATTGACTTTTGAGGTCTCATTTTGCACAAACTCTATTCACGATTTCATTCAGTATTGTACTGGACTTATGGCAAACTTAAACGTATTGAAAGATATTGTGAATTCTTTTATTGATGGTTAAAGTTTATGTTTTGAGCAATTTTACATTATTACGTGTAGAAAAATAGTTTGTTGATAGAATTGCGGATAAAAGTTTTTTTTGGGAGAAATCGATATCGTAAATTACATTTTACATTTAGATATTTCTCTCTGTACGACATTGATCTCCAATTTAAAGATTTATTTTACTACCTGGACGATTATACACAAATTTAAGAATGGCAATAGGCTCAATGATATAGAGGCAAATAGTACAGTGATGCAAAATATGTTTTTATCAAACAGAAACTAAGCCATTAAATTACCACGCTTATTAGTTGAATATAAAATGAGCCTATTGAATTTGATTTAGTATGTAATTTTGAGTTATACTATTAATATAGCACTAAAATAAAATGTGCTAGATACTTAAATTTTTGGCAATAAATTTGGTCTTCATTGACATTGTCTAATGACCAATTTCTACATCCTGTTTTATTAAAAAAAGAAACCATTTTTATATTATCTGTAGGCTGAAAACATACTACAGTAGTTTAAAATCATAATTCTATAACTTAAATCTATTTTATTAATACATCGTATGAAATATCTACGCTGACAAAAATAAATTCATGTTAATGCCGTGGTGCCGACTTGTGAATTTACCGGGATAGCCTCATGAAGTGCTATTGCATATGTAGGTGAATGTATGTACACCAGCACAACGAACGCTGAAAGCGTATATCCATTACAATGCAAATTCGCCTTCGTCGTCGACAATGAACGAGTTACCTGTCCACATACCAAACTTTTTGCCTAGTTCAACTCCAAAATTGGACTATGACCGGGTTTGGTTACACCCACTGATAACGTAGTACGTTGCCGCTCCAATTTTTTTTTTACTAGAACATTTTTTCCAAATATTCCAACGTCATCAAAATTTTATAAGCACTGAAATAGTTTTTTGATTTCTATTGCCATACGATGGAATTCTGATATAGCTATTTCAAATTTGAAAAAAATCATTAACTCATATAAACGTGATCTTAAATTAACAGAATTCTGTTATAAATCAAGCTCTAGATGATCCGCGGAACTTTATATCGCAATAAAAAATAGCCTTCTCCAATAAAATGGTTCTTATTTTGCTCATTTTGTTGTAACAATATGATAATGTAGACTATAACTTTTTGATAAATGAGCTATACCTAAGAATTTTGAAATTCGAATAACTAATTCCACAGATTAATACATGAATGAAACTTAATTTTTTTCTCCTTTTTTAATCTTTAATATAGACTATCTTTTTTTCATTAGTCTGTGTGATTTTCTCATCATTTTGCATCATAAAATTTAATACCGTAGCGGAGCTATATCTAAACGCGGAACAATTTTTTTAATTAAAAATTCTGACTCCTTGCCATCGTTCAAAATTCATAGCCGTAGGATTTGGTGATGAACTAAAAATATTATTTATGTGCATTTCAAAATACCATTCATAATATTATGACATAACCTAATTAATTTCTATCATATAGTCCTTGTATGAAATTAACTTTGCTGTACCGAATTCGTTTTGACTAATGGTGTTATTAGTCTGGAGGCGTGTGTTCATAACGTGCGGTGTATTTCTCTACTGGCTACTAATATATCTTCGAGTGAATTCGTGATACTGGAATATTTGTGCAAATCTTGTAATGAAGTACACACACGCATAATACATATAGATGAGAAAGATGGGCATTTTAAATTATAGTGTATATTTATGTCTTTCATTAGTAATCACTATCAATTGTCAGAGGTTAGTATGTATATCTAATTGTTTAAAAAGATGTATAATTACCTCTTCCAATACCTTCGGGTATTTTCATGGGGAAAGGTTGGGAAAACCTTACAAGTTAAGGACTAGGGCCACCCTTGGACATTTGCAACAATCAGTGGATGGAGTAAAGTGTGGTCTTGCGGATAGCATTCTCAGCAAATAAGACGCGGTATGAGCCACTTTACGTCGATTTTCTGAGAGTAAAGTCAAATAAGTTACAGCCATCTATAACACACAAAAAAGAAAGAAATTAAAATTTAAAATTATGACTTTAGGCTTTAGTACATATATAAAAAATATAAAAGAAGCGAGTGAGGCGTGTAAGAATCGTGCCTTATGGCGCTCTGTTCTCTCTACCTACCCTGTAAGAAATTTGACGTGAAGTTATGTAATGCATGTATGTAAAAAAAGTGTCATATTTCATGACAATTTTTCCATTAAAAAATTAACTATTGTGTCAATAAATAATTCGACTGATTTATTTACGCTTTAGTTTAAATAGTGTTACATACAATTCAATACACGAACAAAACAATGTTTCAACTATGGGAGGCAAAATACTTACTGCATCATTATATCAGTGATGGGCCCTCAGACATTTATCAATATTTACTAAACTCTTAATAAAGCCTAATGGACGATGTGTGGTTGATGTTGGACGTATAATAAATATTATATAAACAGATGGACGCTTTCCACTGATGCTTTTAAAAGAGAATAAAAACAAAACCCACCTTCAGATTAATCGATGGTTATAAAGCTACATGGAAAATATTTTTGTGCATCATTAGTTTGATGGTGGTACCTACTATACTCCTCTTGGCACGTGTTACTATTATAGACTGTCTCTCCTATATGTTGAACTTTTTCTATTAATCGTTTATTTATTCCTGTGATGACAACGGTCTTACTTATTTTACGTTTTGTTATAGTCATTATCCGTCCAACATTAGTATTGAAAAAGAGTACTATTGGCACAGTATCTAATATATAAAATTCACGTGTTTGTAACAATACTTCTCCGTAACGGCTTGAATGATTCTCATAAAATTTCGTGTTGATATCTATTTTACGTCTTATCTATTTTCAAGGGTAATCTACCACAATTTTCTTTTTAATTTTTTAATGAATATTTGTTTTTTTATGTAACAACATACACAAATACGTGTGTATAAACTTAAATTTTCACTTCTTCTATGAGCAACCCCCATTTTTTAAATTTAATTTTCTTTGCAAGACCACGTTGGCTGGGTCACAGCTAGTATTTTTATAAATCAACCAATCTCTCTGCCGTATGCCATTTTTTTCATCAATATCTGATCAAATATTAAGAGATAGAAATAAAGACTTAAATGATGTTTTACAAATACAAATATGATGTTTTTACAAAAATTATTATAATTTGTTGTTACAATAAATAGTATAATATATGTATTAATATCCATTAACTAGTTTCCATAACACAAGCATTTAGTTGTTTAGATTAAAACTAGAGGGCACTGGATGTATTGTGTCCAAGATATTGCTGTTATTAAATCCAGATTTTTGGTGGAAAGCGCCTAGCGTAGCTAATGGATTTCTGCAATATTGAGAAGGATAGGGAAAGAGAGAAAGATATTACCCACCGGATACCTCTCTCGTCATATGAAACGCTGTATGATTTACTTTATGTTGATTAACTGACAGGTATATTATTTTATTGAAATAAATACCAACTAAATTTTGTATAAATTTTTGTAAAAATAATTACATTAACGACACATAATATATTAACATTTGAATTCGACAGACATTTTTCAAAAATAATCACAGAATAAACGCTAGAAACTTGTCATGACGTCATGAAAAATCGTTGCCGTTCCTCATCCACGTATCCCGAAATATAACGAGTGCTTCAAAATAAGAAATATGAACTCGTGACGTTAATTACTCGTAGTGAGATGCAACCAACAAAAATGTTTGTTTATTTTAATGAATGTTAAATCATAACTAATGTTTATCCTGTCCATTTGATTGATAGTCCGCTCAATGTTGTATGTCGGACGAACGGACGTGCCTTGGGCTAAAAATCGTAGGTTGAACTAGTTGCATGTTAGTTTTGTAAAAGTAAATTACAGTTATTTATATTGCATAATATGATTATTCTATGTGGTATGTTATTATGAATAAACCTTTGTTCAAGTCTTACACACTCCCGAAAGGAAACAGAGTCAAGTATTTCAAATCGTTTATATTTTACTATCATCATCATTTGCCTTTTGAGGTCCACTGCTGGACAGGCCTCCCCCATAGAGCGCAACAACTGCCGGTCCGTTCACTCATGGGGGGATTTTTGCCATAATCGCCACGCTTGGCAGGCGGGTTGGCGATCGCAGTAGGCTGTATTTTGTTGAGAGAGAATGCTGCTGCCCATTCTTCCAGCCTTTTCTCTTAGTCGCCTTTTACGACACCCACGGGAAGAGATGGGGTGGCGGTATTCTAAGCTGGCGCCACACAGCAGCAGCAGCATTTTACTATCACCTTAATAAAATAGCAAAGTAGACCAATCAGAAACTTTAGTAGATTATTATTATATCTTAGCTTTATTGTTTTCATTGAAAAAGCCTTTTAGATTAAAAGTGTTAAACCTGTCTTGGTCAAATGCTGTACTTAGATCTCTCAGATTTAACCAAGATTTAGTCAACGTTTCTTTTATAAACATCCCTAATAATTCTAATAATTGTGTAAACCATTTCAATTCAAATGATGCGGTGTTCATAAAATAGTGAAATAATAAAAAAAAAACAAATTTTCGTAATGTACAAAAAAAAAAAACAAGAAACAAGACTTCGGTAAAAGTACCAATTATTACACAAACAAAAAAACCATTTACAGTAAAAATAAATGTATCAATAAAACCTCCAATTCTGTTCTTATATGGTACGGCTTGTTTCGCAATGGGTTGCTTGTCTGCAATTATCTTATAGAAAAATATAAGGAAACTTGACCTTTTACTTTTACTTTTACTTAGAGGAAACTGGGGCTGATTAAGTGAATATTTATTTTTAAAATGAAAATGAAATATCTTACCACTGCCATCGACGTAAAGTGCTCATGCAACATTTCGTTCGTTTTGAGAGGTATCCGGAGGTCCAGCCTCTTTTCTATTCCACTCCCTTAAAGGCCGGCAACACCACTGTAACACTATCTGTCTAGCTGGTATCTAAGGGTAGCTCTACTACTAGGTGACACGTTTTCTGGTTTGCCTACTATCCCATATAAAAAAACCAAAATACCAGTTCAAGAGTAAAGCTTTCTTGCATATTTATAGATATAAGCACAAAAATCATAATATTTCTTAGTTATAGTGAAAAAAAAAACATAAATGCCATACATTTATACTTACAAACTTACGTAAGTTTTCAAAAACTTGGGTTTTTTTCAGAGACAGAATTTTTTGAGTTTCTGATTCAGAACTCATGGGATCGATTCCAAGCTCACGATGATTTCTCAGAATTCTTTAGCAATCTATGTGTTATAATTATCGATGACTGTAAAGTTTGTGTCCGGTGTATGGCAATAGGTACGCCACCTATTTCTTTTCTTTACTTCTTATATAAATAAGTTAATTTATTCAATATTGATTACATTATGAATGCATTGATTTCCACTCCGTGTTTGATTTCCACTCCGTGTTTCACACACGAAAGAAGAAATAAGATACTCTGGTATTACCCTCGATTACCATAACACCTTTGAAAAAGATAAGTGGATAGGGATATATATTTTTTCTCAACGTAATTATATTTGAGTATGGTGAAGCATACATGTAAATTAAGAAATAAATTACATTTAACCGATAAACTATCATTGGTTCAAATTCAAATAGTGTTCGTTTAACATTCTGATATTTAAATTTAAAAAAAAAATCTCAACATTTTATTTATTGAAAATATCTTATTCGGATTTACTTTTACGGCAGTACTTTATGTATCGTAACCCTATTTATATGTTATTTTCTAATCAAGTCTGTTAATACGAGTAGTAAAAAAGATTATATTTGTTTGCATAATTAACAAAGATGTCAGATTTTTCTTATTTTTTTAGTGATACGGAAAAATGATTTCACTTCCTTACATTAGTATCAATGTTAGGATGTGGTCAAAAATCTATAGTTCGTCAAATATGTTACTGAAAAAAAAACAAAGCCTCTTTAACTATTTATAGCAAGGGAGTCCCATGTCAGCTATATATTTTTTATTGTTGTGACAGTCGATATTTTGTAATTATATATATATAATATTATATCTATATATTTATATCGATATATAAATCTATATTAAGATAAAACTGTAGAAATTTTTGTAGAGATTTTTTGGAATACTTGGGTCATGATCTACAGTCGATACCGAACCCAAATGAATTTAAAATATGGTCTAATTTTGCAAAAATATAGCCAACTCAGGTCAACCTATAGTCTAAATATTATCACGCTATCACTAATTGGGGTGAGCAATGAACTCTTATATTCGCACAGGCACAGTATTTTTGCTGCTTTATGGAGTCCATGCAATAGCTAGTTATCATAGACAAATCGTTATTTAGTGAAATTATAATTTGTGATAATTAATTTAGTGAG
This sequence comes from Euproctis similis, assembly GCA_905147225.2. Taxonomy (NCBI): domain Eukaryota; kingdom Metazoa; phylum Arthropoda; class Insecta; order Lepidoptera; family Erebidae; genus Euproctis; species Euproctis similis. The sequence goes on from LR990105.1 coordinate 15,247,200, forward strand.
CTAAAGAAACAAATAGATAATTAAAACACATTTATTTCATTATTTTTTTGGTTAAAATGGCAGTGTAAATGTGTTGGGATTTAAAGTCGTGAATACTTTTCAAATGTACACGTCAATAAAATGTATTATTTATCATACATCGTCAGTATTTAATATACATAATATGAAGAATTAACTTCTTAATTCATTCAACTATGTTAGACGAATTGAAGTACGATTTGTTAATTAAAAGACAAGAGATGAAGTTGATGTTTGTTTGAGATAGAGGTGTTTGTTTGACTTTGTTTATTTGTTTGTTTATTACTCATTGTGTCCCACTTTGAAAATACGGAACTAATCCTTACAAAATAAATGTTGTATAAATTATATTAAGAATACACGAATAATATATTTTTTTTTATGAACGAGGGAGGCAAATGGCAAAGGCAAAGGCAAAGGCTTGTCGCGCGATGGCAAGCAGCAAATACCGCCGATGCACATCTGAACACAGATGTATTTAATTTGCGTTGGCGGGGTTGCCTTTACAATTGTATGGATGGGGTTGGAAGTGGGATGAGAAAGGGAAGGAGTTGGGCCTCGGGATACCCTTACCCACCGAAACCCACTCTTACCCAGCGAAACGCGGCATGAGCCGACTTTACGTCGATATTCTGACAGGTCGTGATATTTCATCGGCCCATTCATAATATAGCATACCACTGTTAGAGGCTTAATATCTTAGATACTATACACACAGCGCCCTCTACTTTCAAGGTAAGCAACTAAATGCTTGTGTTATGGACGGATATTAATACATATATTTATACATAACGGATATTAATACATTTATTTATACTGTTCTTATTTAAATACATACTTTTAATACATAGAAAAACTTTATATAAATATTCATGTTTGTCACAAATATTTGTGCTCGGGTGGGAATCGAACCCCCGACCTCATTACTGCAGCCGGTAGTTTTACCAATGCGCCACGAGGCCCGGCAGGGTAGTCAGTACGCATTAAATGACTTTTACTTTGTTTATTTGTAATTCCATATAATTCTTTTTAACAGCTGCCCCGAACCCACCGTGATCGGAGCTCATGGCCGCTGCGTTGATAAACTTTTATTTAATAAGGTGACTAAACGCATAACTTGGACCAGATAGGAACAACCCGACACTTGTTTAAGTGTAAACTGCTGTTCTTTTGTGATAAAATGTCACATTTCGATAACACAACGCGATATAGTAATGTTGAAGAACTGGTTTAACGTCAAAGAATCTACTACAATTTATACGAAAAAAAATACAAGCACATATTTAATACTATTAATCTGATAGTAGTCTTTTTTTTTCCATAGGATAGGAGGGCAAACGAGCAGGCGGGTCACCTGGTGGTAAGCAACCAACGCCGCCCATGGACACCAGCAACACATATAGTGTTACTGTTGCGTTGCCAACCTTTAAGGGGTAGGGAATAGGATGGGGAACGATGGGGAAGGGGGTGGGCCTCCGAGTACCTCTCTCACCGAACGAAACGCAGCGCGAGCCACTTTACGTCGGTCTTCTGAGAGGTCGTGGTATTTCACCGGTCGAGTCGGCCCATTCATGCAGCGAACTGCTTGGCTCTACCACTGTTCAAAGTCTATACAAATTTCTATGTTGTATCTAAGAAAGTTGTAAGTGTTGTTAGACAATGACTACAACTATATTACCTATAGACTTTCGAATGTCAGTGCGAAATATAGTTATTAAAAATACCTTCAAGCCTTCAATACTCCAAAATATAGGCAGCGAAATCGTCTAGACACGGCATACTTTTCATACAAAAAAGTAATTTATTGAAATACTGTCCGTACGGATATGATATTTACCAACAGTGTTAACAAGCTTAAAAAATCGGATGGGTAATTCCGAGTTGGAAAATATAAATTGGTTCTGTTACAAAGTTCTCAATTCGAGCTTAAAAGCCGATGGAGGTGTTAAAATGGCCTCCGATAGTTAGGTAATAAATATTTATAAACGTAGCGCTTTAGTTTGTCGCTACAGCCGCCTGCACTCTTCTTGATTTTTTGCATTTTGTACATAAAAAAGTTTTATATATCCATCTGAACAAATGTTACAATTTTTTCAATAAATTTTGAGTGTAAATTTTTCCTATTTAAGGTTTAATTTTCATCATACCTTTAAAGACTAAAGACTTTTGAGTTACAAGCAAATATGCGTGTGAATACTTATTTGAAACTACTACAGTAAGGCTGTGCATATGAGATTTCTCGGTAAGACGGTAGGCTTAAGCGAAAATTGAGTAAATAAGAACAGATAATTTCAAAAATAGATAAATCATATAAAAAGAAAATACCTAACTGTTTTTTTTATATAGAGTAATTCATATAGAGTATCTGTAACATCGTACCATTAATAAATAAAGATTAAGCTGCTTTAATGCGGCGGGTTGATTAATGTTTTGGTCAAAATGTGGTGGTGAAGCTACGTAACATTTGAAAAGTCATTGGTGTGATCCAGGATTGGAATATAAGAACTCTGAACCAGAAGTGGAAATGCCCAATCACAAGGCGGACGGAAGATATAGTTCTCATCAACTTGGTCATTTATAGAGCATAGTAGTACAATAATCTAGTATCCAATCTGAAGTTTCTCAAGGAAACAAACAGCTTGGTAAACTTTGTTCACCCTATCAACCTGATGTCCGGCAATAAAGATAAGAACAATAAAGTACGACTAATTGCATTAGTAACGATAAAATCGACGAAATTAGGCGATTTACAAACAAAAGCCATTAATTAAAGCTGGATACATTGTAATGATGTCTACACAATGCCCTCACTCCTGTCTCGTACTCACAAATAAATTTTTGATTATAAAACATGTTCAACGACCAGAACCGAAACAGACATTTGGGCGGGAATTCGTAAATAGAAATAAATCTCCAATGAAATTTACGCTGTAATGTCAAACCAGGATCCTGAAGGCTTATTTCAAATATTCTATGGTAAAAGAGGTCGAGTTTCCACAAGATCTTCGAAACAATGAAAATTGTCTTAATTTTAAGTGTTAGACATCAAAATGATAATAGTAAATACCAAATAAATTAATTCTGGCTACATGTTTATGACTTTTCAATTTCAACGATTTCACGGTGTATCTTAAAATAATTTTCAAAATAAAATAACAAAAATTACTCAGGGAGCTTAAAAAAGACCAGTTTGGGAGATACCAAGTAATTTATTCAATGTTTAAAGACAATTGTCTCCTTCAACACCTGCATGTAATTAAAGGTGTAAAGATGCATTTATGTGATTTTGTTAACACTCGTAAACACACATTTATATACTCCATTAACAAAAACAAACAATCTTAATATTACAAAAAGCTACACAGATACTATCAGAAGTTCAAATCTAACAAGTTGCGTAATCTGACAATCTTAATCCTGCATAGACATACCCTTCTTATAAGAATACCAATTTCATTAATGTTTTCCAAAAATACACTGACCATCACGGTCAGATAAAACAGAATGTTTACCAGGAATTAACAACTGGCGTACCATAATAAAATCAGACCCATATTCTTAATAAGGCGAGAAGGGTACTAATTAAAATTGTGAACCCAATGGCCGATGTAAGATGTGTAATAAAATTGTTAAGCGGACGGCAGTAAACGTAGTGCTCACTAAGATTTGTAGGAATCTGTAGTAGTGTAATCATGGCTTACACTATTTACACGCATTAAATTTAATTATTGTAATAAAACTATTAGGTAATTGTTAATAATTTAAACAATACTTGAACACCTACCAGTTGTACAGAACGTGTCATCATCTATCTAAACCGGTTTAAATGATAAAAAATGTACGGAAATAGAAATTATTTCAATATATCAAGCGTTATTTTCGTATGGTTTGATAATCCGTATAATCGGTACATTGGCTGATCTCTGCCAACGCTGCCTACTTTATTAGTTTAAATAGATGCGAATGTTTAAAAAAAACTATGTAAAATTAATTACACTTCTTGTGCGATTAAAAGTCGTTAAAATTTCTAGAACACAAAAACTAGTAGATGCTGTTACATTTAAAAAAAAACGTATAAAACAAATAATTTGGATTTTGAAAATATACCATATTTGTTTCAGAAAAATATTTCTCTTTAGCAATTATTTAATGAATACAAATTATTTTTCCGTAAATAAAAGCATCACTACTGCGCAAAGAGAGTATTAAAGCCTCAATTTCATTTTAACAGCTATCACCATAATGAAACATTTTGCTCAACAAACATTTTTGCTAGTAATTTGGAAAATGTTTGTCTTAAAATTCTACATAATTAGTTTACGTCGCTTACAGCAACGCTGGCATTTCTTGCTGTTACTTCTGAAGGCTCGTTATCCAGTTTCCATGTTGTAAGTATCCAGCCTATACATAATAATAACTTCAAGCCTTTTAATACCACGGGTAGCTTTACTTCCTCAAATGAGACTGATAGCGTATTTTTATCGCAGGAATATAGTGGCATGGTAAATGTTGACTTTTAGCATGAGTTGTGGACATTTAAATATCATCATAATAGTTGTAACATAATATAACATAACTTCACGTCATTGTTACCCGAAGGTGTAGGCAGCGGCTGTTAAGCCTCGTCTCGCCGTTATGTTTACGTCCCAAATGGAATAGGTGGCGAACCTATTGCCATACCGGGCACAAAGGTTGTCAGTCATCGATATTTATCACACGTAACTTTCGAAAATTTCGAAAAGTCATTGGTGTGTGCCAGGATTTGAACCCACTACTTCTTGAATCAGAAGCGGGGTGCTAGCCACTGCGCCACCGAGACCGTCGTAATAGTTGTATTTGGTTGGAAATTGAACCTGTTAAATTTTGTTAATAAGCCTGTAACATTATTAGCCTAGCAATAAGGCCACAAGGCACATTTTTTAAGTGGGATTACCTTTTACTTTTAGGTTATTATTATCTATGATATACACAATATTGGGAATAATATCAATTCATTTTCTTCTCTATTGTTTACCTGATTTTGTTCTATCAAAGCCTAATACTACTACTACTACTACTACTTACCTGAATCAAGAAGTATTTGTATATTTGCTAGTATTTCACATTACCAGTGAAATTTACAAGACATTAATATCAAACAAGAGTGTTATAGAGCAATTTGTATCCCCACATCCTTGCTTCTCAAAGTTATAGATTCTGATATTAGTTTGCGAATATTGCATTTATCAAAGAGATTAAGATTTCTGTCGTCTTAGTACAAGTGGGGTTCGATTCGGTATTGGCTTTCATACGATTTGGCATGTGCCAGAATTTGTCATTATGTACTTTATATGTATAGCTAAACTATAAATATAACTTTATAGTCTCGCTGGTCATGTTATGTTATAACCTTATATCCTTAATACCCAAAAGTGTATGGTAATTCTCAGGATTATTTTTCCAAAATTTTAATAAGTGCCGAAATCAATTTGGCACAAATCAGTCAAAATTTTGTTCATCTGTTAAACCGAGGCTTGAATTTGGACTTCTGAACCACTGGGCTATCGAGACTTGCAATACAAGAGATATTCTTCATAAGATCAATTTAAGTAGTCACCTTTTAAACACTATTGAAAGAGATAGAGTGGCACTATTCTTCAGATCAGACACAATAGCCATGTCTGTATAATTCGCTTTAACAACTCCGCAGTTATTTCTCAACATATTATTATTACAGAAATTAGATTTTAATATTAAAAGACTACAACAAATTAGAAATAATTGCTCAAAAATTAAATGTAAACTCAATTTAAGGGTAATTAACGTTGGTACATTAATAACAAGACCTTCTAATTAAAGTATACGTTGGCAATTAAGTCGAACAAATTGAATATTTTTTCACTATAGAAAACATTTGTTTCCTGTAGTTCAAAAGTAGTGTTAGTCTGACTCGAATCCCCTGCTGTTTCAATTAAATCACTGACAATGCTTCGAATGCCTTACCAGTCGATACCAAAACACACCGCTTTTGGGTGTAATTATGAATGGATCAAACCATCTTGATCTAGTTGTTTAAAACATTAAAAACTACAACTTTTATTTATTGATTAAGGCTTAAATTATTGATAGAGATGTATAAAATATTATTATGAGCAAAATTGTCTAGTTTACATGACACAACATAACTTCACGCCTTTTGCTACTTGAAGGCGTAGGCAATGGCTGTTAAACCTCGACTTGCCATCTCAAATGGAATAGGTGGCGAACCTTTTGCCATACCGGGCGCAAAGTTGTTAGTCATCGAAATTTATCACACATAATTTCGAAAATTCATTGGTGTGAGCCAGGATTCAAACACGCGACCTCTGGATTCAGAAGCGGGGTGTTTGACCACTGGACCTATTATAGTAGAGTGAACGTAAATATAACTATTCCTGGATCATGGAGGATTAGCAATATTGGATTTAGAATGACGTTACACTTTGTTTCGAGTTACGCCCAACAAGCTTTTTAATTTGGTATCCATATTGCATAAGTCTATCTTGGACGATGCGTCATATCGGATTTAAAATGACTTCACATAAAATATAGTACATTGTCATCCAAACTAAACTGTATATAAAAATTCTGCTCAATCGGTAGAGGATATCTATTTAATATATCTATCAAAATTGAGTACAAAAATTCCACCCGAACATTCATACTTAACTAGAATGTAAGTTAAATAAAAGCTTTTAAAATACTTGATATTAAACCACTGCAAATAATTTTAATGGATCAAAACCATTTTTAACTAATCAACTTTGTTTCGGGACTCACGACTACATGTGCCGACAGAGCACTGATACCATCTAATCCAGATTTCCTCAACTATTTAATTGATTAATTCATAAAGATTAATATGACTCGTCATACCTGACGGTCAGCGGTACTGGATATAAGAATTGTACCAAACAATCAACTCCAACTCTATATGGGCATCACCATTATATAAAGACCCATTCACATCAGACACTTCAAAAGATCTGGTCTTACAATTGAAATATAGAAAGCTCTTTGTTAACTGGCCAACTCAACAATCTCGCCAATAAATTTCAAGTTCAATGTCGATGTAATTGGGTTTATTCTATAGTTGAAGTATCTCAGGATGATTGTATTCGTAGTTTTTATAATTAATTGATTTAATTTAGCAAGTATATAAATAAATGAAATAAAAAATATTCGAATTACGGATATTCATACGTTTTTAAATCTTGGCTGGTTATTAAAATTGATGATAATCTCTAAACCGAAACATGTACCCCGTATTTTATCCATGTGTGTACTTTTACGGACTGCAAAGTCACTCTGGACGGATTAATTGATTGATTGATTAAAATCGGACAAAAATAAGAAAGTTTGTGGGACGGATTTTAGTAGTGAAGCTAGTATATTTCAAATTGATGATAATATAAGTATAGATAATCGACACCAGGCAGATAGGCAGGCGGTGATTATAAAACCACAGTTAAATCTTTTGACAACACGGATAGTTCCATCTAGAGTAGGATCAAAGCAGGAAAATGATAATGAACCTATCTTTTTTGTTTACTTTTTTAATGACTATACGGGGCTTGTAGACATAATTGAAACATAATATTAAGCTTGTACTAAAATACAATATGTAAATTGTTACATTCTATGAAAATTAATCAAATCAAAGGCAATCAAAATTAATGGGAGTCTTCAAAATGGGTTCTCATGACAATTTTATTAATATCACCGGAGGTATATAAATCTATTTGGGTGTATATAACCATAGGTCCTAGAGAACTGCCGATTGTTCTAGATTAACGACCCATATCATTATGCGTAATGAATCGGACACTACAATCTTATCTGCCCATCAATGTCAGTCTAAATTCTATTCAAGAGGTTGTTAGTAGTAAACTGTATGGTGTATAATGTATTGAGTTATTTTAATGAGTTCATGTATGCACCATTACAGAATAACGGCTTTAGGGATGTTATTATTGGACCTATAAAGATACATATAATCATAGTAGTGTATATTTTAACAGTGGTAGAGCCTAGCAGTTCGCTGCATGAATGGGCCGGCTCGACCGGTGAAATACCACGACCTCTCAGAAGATCGACGTAAAGTGGCTTATGCCGCGCTTCGTTCGGTGAGAGAGGGTACCTGGAAGCTATCCTATCCCTTAAAAGTCGGCAATGCAACAGGAACGCCATATGTGTTGCTGGTGTTCATGAGCGGCGTAGGTTCCTTACCATCAGGTGCTGCTCGTTTGCCTTCTTATCCCATAAAAAAAATAGTACTATTTTGATAACAATTTCAATATTACGATTAATAGTAGTCAGTAGTGATGTGGTTGAAAAATAGTAATGTGTTTAAGACTACCTTTCTTACACAAAGGTGTAAGTAAGGAGTATATATATTTAACGACTGATAAGCCTCGACTCGTCGCCCTTTTACCTCCCAAATGGAATAGAAAGCGGAACCTATTGCCATATACTGGGCGCAATGATGTCAGTTATCATATGTAATTTCACACTAAAAAACCCGGATTTGAACTCACGACGTCTGATTCAGAAGGGAAACTAAGTGCTCTGGGAGTACTGTAAATATTATTTGTGTTAATTCCGGTTAAGAAACCGAATTATGCATATATAAAATAAAAATATCTATCATCAACGAGGAAGTACGTAATTTATATTTTCAATTTAATCCAACAGTTTAACCGCTACACATGTGGCAAGATAATTACTGTAACCGCACTTTTAAAATGATGGCTGACGTTGATCAATCATATTGATCATAAGTATCGACTTTCCAATAGATCTATGCATACCTATTCATAGTAAGCACCTATCTACATATATAGCTTCACGCCTAGTCCCTATCAAAGGGGGCTGGCAGAGAAAACAGAGCGCCATAAGGCATGGATTCTTAAATACCTCACTCACCTTTGATTTTCATAATTCTTTTATACGCTCGTCGATTCGCTCCTGACATCGCCTTCGTCAAGGACTCGTTCTATTTGGAAGGTGTATCGTGGCTGTCCTTCACTCCGACATCCATCCGCTTATTCATTGGATATCTGCTTCGTCAATCTTGCGTCATCTACATGTTGGAACCGTCGAAACCATCAAAACACGCCCTTCCTTACATTTACACCAACCGAAAGTACATACCTTTAGTAGGTATACATTAATTACTTTTAAATACAAAGTGAAAGTTCAACCAAAGATATAAATGTAGTACATTTTTTGCACCAATTATTTTATCACGCCCAAATTGCTTTGTGATTAGGCACCATCGAACATCGTTGAGTCGTGTTTTACCTGTCAAAATATAACACCGATTACCGCCAATTTAAAAGAAGATTAGAAACTTTGCCTCAATTAAGTTTAATACAAGCAGCAGTGATAAAAAAGAGAACCTGTAATGAACTAATGATTTATGGCTCTTAATCATATAAATGGGGAAGTATGAACGAGTTTTGAAAAGGGTTTTGATACTCTGTTTGTATCATCTAACAAACTTTCCGGAGACTTACTATTCATTCTTTATTAAAGGATATTTTAAAAAATTTAAAGCTTACCCTTGTTACTTAAGACGATTTACGATCGAGGTGAGAGTTTACGAAAAAAACTTTGACGCACCTGTTTCATCCCCTCGATAGAGGTGGCTATAGGAATAACTGCAAATAGAATGTGCCGATTCCATTATTTTTGGGTCGTATCATTGTGCTTCAAATAACTATTGTGTATTTTGTAAAATATATAAATAACTAAATCCTAAAATTAGTCTTTAATAACATCTGTTATACGTTTATGAAAATAAAGTACTTGGATGAAAACCACACCGTTCGCTACAATGACAGAGAGAGCTGGGTTCTTTCCCCATCTTCTTCCATTTATGGGAGTCGGAGTATATACTGATGATGCTAAGAACAAGAAGTTCTTTTTGATAGTTTTTTGTTGATCTAATGATCTGACAAATCTTGGTCCTTGACAAAGTCTTGTGATGACTGTTTTTTTTATAGAAAAGGAGAGCAAAAGAGCAAGGGTGTCACCTGATGGTAAGCAACTACCGTCGCCCACGGACACTTGCAACACAGATAGTATCACAGTTGCTTTACCAGCCTTAAAAAGTAGGATGAGAAAGTCAAGGACAGCGGAGAGGGTCTCCGGATTACTCTCACACCGAATAAAACGGGATATGAGCCACTTAACGTCGCTATTCTAAGAGGCCGTTGTATTTCACCGGTCGAGCCGTTCCATTCATCGGTGAACTGCGTGGCTCTACGACAGTTAAATGATTGATATATAACACATCTCCAGCGAATTATTTAACGTTATACAAATTTATAATATATGCAAATTGTTCGCCGTACTAAGTGTCTGTTGTTATTTCAAAACATGTTGAGTTGAACTAATGAATATGCAAATGTTACGTTATAATATGTTTTCTTAAGGCAGATAGATACATATTTTGAATTATATATATATATTATATATATTTATTTATAATTTATATTATAAATTATAGATAAAATAATAAACAAACTGACTTTTCCTAAGGTAGAGCAGAGCAGTTCGCTGCATGAATGGGCCGGCTCGACCGGTGAAATACCACGACCTCTCAGAAGACCGACGTAAAGTGGCTCATGCCGCGTTTCGTTTGGTGAAAGAAGTACCCGGAGGCCCACCCCCCTTCCCCATCCTTTCCTATCCCCTATCCCTTAAAGGTCGGCAGCGCAACAGTAACACTGCATGTGTTGCTGGTGTCCATGGGCGGCGTTGATTGCTTACCATCAGGTGACACGCCTGCTCGATTGACCTCCTATCCCATAAACAAAAAAAATGTAATACACTTAATACTTTAATATTTTGATTGCGAGATTATTTGTCCAAATTATATACCAGAAAAAAACAAATATTGTATTATATATTCAACCCATTGCGATAAATATAATAAGTTATATAATATTTGTTTCATAGTACTTCAAAAAAAAATCAAAAACCTAAATTTTTGGAACAATAACAATTAACATATTTCAAATATTTAAATGACGTACACAGTTAGTAATAGTTGTTTTTAAACGGTTTTATTTAGCTCACCCCGTTTGTTTTATTATTTATTCTTGGATCAAATTTACTAATTCAAATTTCACCCTCTTCCTGTCAACCGATTAATCTGAAATTTTGTATACACTTTGGATTTTGGTGACAATACAATTATGTTTATTCATTATCTTTATAAATTCAAGATGGCCGCCGCTACAAAATGGCGGATAATTTATGTTTTATGAATCCTATCAATATGGGTATCAAATGAAAGGGCTCAACAAGCAGAATACAATATACTATAAAAAATTGAAATCCAAGATGGCGGCCGCTACAAAATGGCGGATAACGTAGGTTTTATCAATCCCATCAATATGGGTATCAAATGAAAGGGCTCAACAAGCAGAATACAATATACTATAAAAAATTGAAATCCAAGATGGCGGCCGCTACAAAATGGCGGATAACGTAGGTTTTATCAATCCCATCAATATGGGTATCAAATGAAAGGGCTCAACAAGCAGAATACAATATACTATAAACAATTGAAATCCAAGATGGCGGCCTCTACAAAATGGCGGATAACTTAGGTTTTATCAATCCCATCAACATGGGTATCAAATGAAAGGTCTCAACAAGTAGAATACAATTTACTATGCAAAATTGAAATCTAAGATGGCCGCCGCTACCAAATGGCTGATAACAATTTTTTATCAATCCCACCGATATGGGTATCAAATAAAAGGGCTTGACAAGAAGAATACAGTGCACTATACAACCTTTTTATTTAAGATGGGCGCAGCCACTAAATGGCGTATAATAATAAGATTTAAATTTGGAAATTGAATCTGTAATTTAGGTATCTGATTAATCCAGCCTGAATCCACCACCCAAGTCAAGATTTTGTATCGTGTTGAGGACTGTGTGGCGTTAGGGTGACTAAAAATGATACGTCGTTAGCGGTACACCACCCAAGTTAAGGTGAAAGGTTAAAACGCGCCGAGAACTGTATGGCATTAGGGTGGATAAAAATGATATGTCGTTAGCGTTTTCCCCTCAAGACTCAGGCGCATCTTGTTGTACATAGCCTTGCCCCTTTATTGGACCTCTGGGGGGGTCGACCGTTTAAATGTCCATTACTCGTGGGAACAAAATGGTAAAGAATGCGAAATAAAAACTAAAAACTAGAAAATAAAAATAAGTAAAAAAAATTTTTAAATTAAACGGTTTTATGTTAAACATACATTGCAATGTTTAAGATAAATGTACTAAAAACCAAAAACGTCAATTGTCTACAATCGTTGATTAAAATGTTTGTTTTGTAATGTTACACTATAATTAGGCAGTTGTTCAACCGACAACGATGGATGTGTGATAAGTAGGGCTAGAATGTGGAAATGTGCCCCACGGTTTTGTTTTAGTCTAGTCTATGCATATGTTTATAATTCCCACGACTGTATCTATTTTATTATTTTTTGGTTTTTAGTACATTTATCTTAAACATTGCAATGTATGTTTAACATAAAACCGTTTAAATTAAAATTTTTTTTTTACCTATTTTGATTAAAATATCCAGATAAACTTCTGATATCTGAAGGTTGCAATTAATTGCCACGCCAAACACATGAAGCTATTTTGGTCAAATGGAATAGGTAACATCATGGATATAAGAATAATAGATAGATCGGCAATAGTCATCCAAACAACGAGACCAAAGATGGGCTGTTGATGTGTGAGTAACTTATCAATGTATGCGTAAAAAGGGCTTCAAAGTGTCAACTTTTACATAGTTCATGTGTTGAAATGTAAATATCCTGAAAATCTAATATACGCGGTTGCGCTGTCAGTGATGAACATTAGTACATTTTTACTGACATGTGCCATCTACTATAGTCTATGCTAAATATATGGGTGACATATAATAAAACATCAATTATTAATTACTTTAATGATTAAATTATTGTTACAGCCAGTTGCATATTAATATGTAAAAGTTGAAACTGATCCTTTAGTGACAGAAAGGGTTACAGGTTAGGTAAGCGTTGCGCAAACTCACAAATGGTACCAATATAAAAGGCAAACATCAAAAAGTTTATTGTATATTTATTTAAAATCGTCGTTTATTGCAGTTTGACTGATCAAAAAACATAGCTAACTTAAATTTGTATATTAAAACCTTCTTTGCGATTCGATAGTGTATATTTTATGAAAGTATAACATAGCCAGAAATTTATGATAGATAAATTGGAAATCTTGGCTGAACTTTATGGTCTTGGAGTTCGTAGAATAAATATTTCTTATGGTATTATGTTTAATTAATATGAAATATAAAAGAACAGTAGTGGAACGACCACCTTTTGTGATAACGGCTAAAGGATTCAGGCGAGCAACAAAAACTAACTATGGTTTAAAATAATTTTTTATCCTTTATGGAAAAGCTTTACAAGAATAGAGTAGATACTTAACATAATATAACTTCACGCCTTTTCTTCCCGAATGTGTAGGTAGTTGCTGTTAAGGTTCGACTAGCCAAATCGTTGTTTCGTCCCAAATGGAATAGGTGTTTAACTTATTACCATGAACCGAGCACAAGGTCGTTACTCATCGATATTTATCACACATAACTTTCAAAAATAATATCGAGAAAACATTGGTGTGAGCCCGGAATGAATCCCAGGACTTTTTGATATTCTGATCGTTTTTAATTTTACAAATATTATATTAACTTCAGTTTTCTTACCTTATATAAAACAGCGTTTAACAATAATAATTGTTATGATTCTACTCTTAAATAGTAAAGAATTCAAGAACGACTCCGATCCTTGTCGAAAATCGACTCTGACTCTATAAGGTCTGCTCCTTCTAGAAGTAAATATAATTGACTGAAATTGGTTCTTAAAATTACTTTTAACAACGTTGACTATGTAAAATAATGTTTTGAGTAACACTTAGGTACCTACTTAGATAAGATATTTTACTTTTATTTCCCATGAAATATTTTCTTAACTAAAATTTTTTATATAGTTAAATACAAATTTAACGACAAGCGTGGATGTAAATTATAGTAGTTCTACTGAATTTATATTAAAGTTTGTATAAAACTACAATATTGATAAAAATTTTAAGATTTTTAAAGATAATAAATTAACTTGATTTAAAGATTGAGATTTATCAAGAATCAACAATTTTGGTGGCAAATTAATGTTGCCCTTTATGTTAATTTTTATTTTCCAACTAATACATTAACAGATTTTCAAACTGCATATACTTTTATTGCTGTTTTATCTTGATTAAGAGTAGAATACCAAATTAATTGCCTAATTTATATATTGATGTTTGAAACAAACTTCTTGTGATGTCTTGTGTGAACAATTCGTGACCGGATTTATAATTGATTTATTTAATTACTTTTAATCAAAGTTTGTACAATTGATTTTATACATTTTCACGATTGGTAAAACTTTTGTATTGCTAACTATAGTTTGATTCCAATTAGACTTTTGTATGGTGTTGAAGTAAGAGATATGCAAATGATTCGGTAGAAATGTATGTAGAAAAATAGAATGATGCAAGATAACATAAGCAGTGAAAAAGCTGAAGGATATATAGGAGTCCAAAACGGCCACGTCATACGTTACATAACCAAATTAACATGCCCGATGTCGGAAAGGTGATATAAGCTTTAAAAACCAAGGTTATGTATGACAAGACAAGAATTATGAGTCAAAGAAGTGAGTGAGGTGTGTTAGAACCGTGCCCCATGGCATCTCTGTTCTCTCTGCCTTACCTGCAAGGGATTTGGCGTAAATTTAAATTTATTTGGTTTTTTTTTTGTTAGATTATATAATTCCTTAAACTAATTTCTCTCCAATAGTTCGAAATGGAAGTTTAAAATTGCTCTGACTGCAGCTATTTTAAATTAATAATGTTTTGGTTGAAGTTCTTTTAGTAAAATATATCATAACCAATGTCGCACAGCTTGTTACAAAGACTTTATACCGGTGTCTCAACTATCTAATTAGTGCAGGACCGCTGCACATTTTGCTGAGAAAATAAAAGTATCGTTAAATTGTAAATGGATATTGTTCGTGGTTAACTGTATGGGATAAAAAATAGAAGTATCGTTATTGGAGAATTAAAGATAATTAAAGCTTTATTACTTGTACTAGTTGTAGGCTGCATACAGGGACACATTTTAATTTTATGACACATAACTTCTCAAAAATCAGCGTCAAAAATTATTGTTAGATTTCGACCAGGATACTTTTTAATCAGAAACCGAGTACTGAACTACCAGACTACCAAGACTGCTCACTTATCATCCAATACTTTTCGTACTTAACCAATAAAAGCGCTCAATAACAAAATAAAATTGGTCTCTTGTAATTAATGCAAAATTAAATTTAAATATGTTTTTTTTTTAAATACATGTTTCGAAAATGACATAGCATCACAAAAGACACCCATTTTAATCACTACATAGATCTAAGTTACCGATTAAAAAGCGTCCGAGCACCAAATTCATTACACACATCGGGCTTCCTAAGGAGAAAATAATTAATTAATATTATACGAAACAATACCGCTAGCACTCGGGCCTTATCTAATTTGACACTGGACATTATAAGCAATAAATGAAACGACGGCGCCCAGACAGATATCATATTATCTTTTACAATCTTTAAAAAAAAATATCGGATGACAAAGAATAGACTGTTTATTACGAAATAACGATCTATCGGCGGCTATGGTGAGGGCATCCGAAAAATAAAACGACGACAAAGTATTAGATGAATAAAAACATAATAAAAAAAAACTTAGAGATAAGAATCAGAATATTTATGTTGAGGAAACGAGAAGGCGAACATTTAAAGGTTAACGATTCCTATCAATTAAGGTTATGCGTTGAGACAACGACCCGTCGTCGGTGGACCCCCGCTGGGCAAAGATTTCGCACCTGTCCTTTTCGGTTTAGTTTTTCACGTCAACGGTAACCCAAAATGATTACAGGTGCAAACTATTTGTATGGCGACCACCAAACTTGAAAACGTAGGATATTGATAATATATGTTTGGCGTGTTTTATATACTACTATAGTAACAAATTAATTTGGTGAAATAAGTCCAACCAATGTAGTTATTAATGATCTTAAAGAAAATCATTTGATATTCAAGTTTTAAGTATATAAATAAAAAAATGACATAAACCCATTCTATTTCTACTAAAAACTTACTTAACGAAATAGAATACTTATGATAATAGAACATTAGAGCGATGAATAATATTTGGCGACCACGTACTGATTGAGGTGGAGTAGGCCGTCTTCCCACTAGGTGGGCAGACGACCTAGTTAAGATCTCTGGACGCCACTCGATGCGCCTAGCACAAGACCGTGAGTTGTGGTGTTCCATGGGGGATGACTATGTTCAGTAGGCATAAAAAAGGACTAATGATGATGATGATGAAGAATTGAATGATACAGATAAGTTATCTTTGTTCTAAATTCAGGTCTTTTTAAACCCGCAGGTCGCTGAGTTTTTACGTCCTAAATGTTATTGTTGGACGAATCTTTTGACATACACCGGGCACAATATTTTCACTAACTGATATTTAGCACACATAACTTCCAAAAAAATATGTGAAATCATTGGTCTACCAAGATGACTCAAAATTAAGAAAATATATACCAAAAAATCCTTTCTAATATCATTCTATCTTATTAACATTCGTCCTACATTGTCATCCAAGTTTTTGGACACACTACTATCTCATAGCCTTGTTATTATAATAATATTGAAATAAGAATATTATTTATGGATATGTTAATTTTAATAGAAAGTGCCAGTACCCTACTGGGCGCGACTGGAACAAATCGTCTGAACATTTACTACACAGAAACAATTCATTTTGATAACCATTCTAATTAAAATATTCATTTTTATGATTTTTGAGAATGCGGCTTCTATCTTTTTTTTATAATCTGGCGGCGATTTTAAAATTTATATAACTTAGCTTTAAGGGCAGTTAAGGTATTGAGATTCTGTTTTACTCAACTACGTCAAACATTTATTTAGTTGTTTAGTACGCCTTGTTATTTTAATAGTTTGATTGATTTTAACTTGAGATATGTCTTTGGAGTCATTTTAATATTTTAAACAATATAGCACTATTTTCAGAACTCGGGAACAGTTGTTTGTCACATCCTGCTAATTCACATGCAGATAAATCAAAACTATTGATTTTGATACGATGAAATTGAAGATTTAGTATTCATTCGTGAACTATAAAATATTGATAGTCAGTACAAATGATACCTTCAAGGCAGAAATAAAGAATAAATAAAGACTAAAAAATTAAACAGTTGTTGAGCCATATTACTCACAACTGGAATGGGCAGGGTTGATCAGTGAAATATCACGACCTCTTAGAAAATCGATAGAAAGTGGTTCATGTCTTTTGTTTGGTGAAACAGGTCTCCGTAGTCCCACTCCACTTCCACCATCCCGTCTCATCCCACTCCCTTAAAGCCCTGCAACGCAACTGTAACATTAGCAGCTCTGCACGTGTCTACGGGCGTCGGTATTTGCTTATCATTAGGTGACCCGCTTGTTCATTTGTCCCCTATTCCATAAAAAATGGCGATAGAGCTGAGGCTACTTTTCTCCCTTCCATATATATAGAATATTAAAAAATGGAACTTCATCCTCTTGGTGTTATAGTTGTCCATGGGCGACGCTACTCGCCTACCATCAAGATATCCACTTGCACATAAAAAGTGTATTTACAATTACAGAAATTAATAATTTGGGTATCTCCCACCCCGAAAGGCCTTGTAAAATCATGTTACCGTTATAATAGAAGACACTGAACAAAGATTACTCAATAACTTTATTATAATATCTTAAAATGAGAAACTTTTAATTATTTCCTACTTCATATTACAGGTACAAACACGGAGACTTAATTTAAGTAAACACTTTTCGTTAAACGAAGACACTAAATAAAAGCTTCTCTGTTAACAGTTAGCTTTCGTTGGGCTCCGAATAATTGTATTTGTATAGCGAAATTGGAGCAATGAGAATATAATTATTACAAAAAAAATGTTTATATTTATTTCTTTGTATGAGATAAATATGTATTTTTGAGGTCTCGGTGGTCCAGTGATCGAGTACCCCGCTTCTGAGTCAAGAGGTCGCGTTCAAATCCTGTCTAACATCAATGACTTTTTGAAATATTTTCGAAAGTTATGTGTGATAAATACCGATGGTTGAAAACTTTGTGCCCGTTATGGCAATAGGTTCGGCACCTTTTCTATTTGTGACGTAAACATAACGGCGAGACGAGGCTTAACAGCCGCTGCCTACACCTTCGGGTAACAAAGGCGTGAAGTTGTGTTATCTTATATCTTTTTGATATCTACAGTGTAAGACATTACTGGTGAAAAGGTTTACACAGCGTAAATAAAATTTCGCACCACGCAAAGGACTCAAGGGACTAAAAAAAACTGTGGTTTTAACGGCCAAGCCTATTCTATTGATTAATTGTCATAAAAAGAGTTTTCTATTAGCCGTAAACTGACAACGACACTCATTTATAAAATAGGAATATTGAAATTAACTTCGAATACAAATTCGACTGTTTTTTTTCAATTGCCAGGTGCCATATAAAGGTACGGAAGACATTGTCACGCCATTTACAAAATATAATTGGAGTGCAAATAGCGGTGTAAATATTTAATGCTATATTAAGTACAATAGCATTGCTTTTAAATCTAAATTCAATTATATTAAGTGAGAAATAATGAATTATAATTTGTCTAGCCGGAAGAGTGTTGCGGTGCATTTAATAACCACCTATTTATTAACTACAACTTAAGCTACATTTTTTTAAGCTATATAGTTTATTAATAGCGTCTATATTAAATGGTGATGAAATTGCAAGCGTATACAATATACAAGTTAAATATTATAAAAAAAATATGATTAAAAGATTAATAAATCCTTACAGTATTAATAAAAGCTTAACAAACTTGGGTCCAGCTAAGTTAAACTGTGAATGGGAAAATAAAGAAGTCTCAACTCCTGTGCAAGTAAGTATAAGTTGGAAAACCCGAGTTGCGGTAAGAGAGGCTTAATTTAAACTGTAAGCTTCAATTTTAATGTTTTCATCATAAAAATAGTGTGGAAATATACAAGTTGTTTATTTTCTTAATAGTAATATCGTAATATAGGTTTCTTGAGATGCCACCGTACGCGTAATAGTAATGTGGTAACAGTGGTAGAGCCAAGCAGTTCGCTGCATGAATGGGCCGGCTCGACCGGTGAAATACCACGACCTCTCAGAAGATCGACGTAAAGTGGCTCATGCCGCGTTTCGTTCGGTGAGAGAGGTACCCGGAGACCCACCCCATTTCCCCATCCTTTCCTTTCCCCTATCCCCTAAAGGTCGGCAACGCAACAGTAAGACTATATGTGTTGCTGGTGTCCATGGGCAGCGTTGGTTGCTTACCATCAGGTGACACGCCTCCTATCCCATAAAAAAAATGTATAATAATATGTAGTTTCATTTTAAATAATAAGCAAAATTTAGTAAATTGACTATTTTTAAGTGTCTGTGAAGACCTACGAAAATACAGCTTCTTTGACCTTGACTGTAATAATATGTACCTATAGAAAGGATATAACCATCAAAACCTTAATAAATATCACCGAAGTGACAAAATGTATACCTCTGATTTGTTATCTCTGGTGAAATTTATAATTACAAAACAAATGCACCCGATATTAATTTTAGTAATTATGCAATAATTTTGGAAAATGTGTAAAATTATTATTGGTTTTATTTTAAGTAAATTCTTGGCAAACATGTTTAGAAGCACCTGGCGTCAGATGCTAATGCAGATGTATGCAAACATACCTAATAATTATGACAACCAATTGAGTAAATTCATAAACTATAAGCAAATATATACTATATAGCTAGCATTAAAAGGTTTATATTACGGTATCCTGTTTCTTTAAACAACAATGTCAGAAATTGAAACGAAAAGCAATCTAACGCATAGGACGTGTAAACATTGATTAAAATAATTATTTGTTGAAGAAAAGTAGTACTTATTTAATACTAGCTGACCCGGCGAACTTTGTTCCGCATCATAAATGAGTCAAATATGGATTTAAAACAAATCAATTTGTGCTCTTTATCGGAATGCCTCTTGGCCAGTACTACTGCTCGACGCAACTGCTATGCCCCACTATATAATACTCTAAAATCTTTGTAAATATTCACCCAAATTACATGCTGTTTACAGCATAGCCCATTAGCCCTTTAGGGCTCTATTGATCTATATTAAAAGTACAATCTATTTAAAATACTTCACTGGATGACAACTAATGCTGTAATTTTTAAAATCGTTTCGTAAATAAGCCATTATTTTACGTAAAAAAATAAGAAATAAAAATTATAATTGTGGGTTTTTCCTAAGTGATAGACATATGCCATCGCAAACTTTTTGTAGACCTTTTGAAGGTGTTTAATAATGTAGTACATTGTTTCGATCTATCACTTAGGGTTCGCCCTCTATCCCTACCAGTTTGTTTAAGGGGTCTAGGTATTCGAAAAAATTTCTGTCTTCAGTCCATAGCACAGAAGAATTAACCAGGAAAATTCTCACTCATACTCCATCATACGTAATTCTGAAGTGCTATGCAAGTCTGACGTAGTAAATGCCTGGAAACGGGCCTGTCGTAACTCAAATTTACCGACCAACCCATTTTCCTAGGGACAGTGGGACGACCCGCTCTGCGCTATCTTAAAATAATCACTTATTAGTGGTTCTGTAGGAGATGCTGAGCGCGCTCGTTTGCGGGCTGTGGGAGAGTGGGAGTCCGGTGATGGCTTAGGACACTGACATCGCCCAATATAGGGACTCTCTTTCCGTATCGCAACTTGTCTTCGTTTAGGTGCTCCCTGTGTTTCTTCGCATTTATGTTGCTGCGGAGAGGTTGTCGACAGCAAGGGACATCATGGCCTCTCATGCGCCAGGAGCGCAGGATTATATTGCGGAGGATTTTTATGTCACAAATGAAATGTATAGATATCGCAAATACTATCAAAATTAATTCCAAATAGATATATAATGTGAGCCCGGAATCGATATCATGCCTAGTTGATGCAAAAGTGCGGCCCACTGGACCACCGCCAGTGACATCACCATGGACAAAATTTGTGTTCTAAATAAATGACAAAATTCACGCGATAACAATGTTACTCAATTGTTTTACCTTCCTGGAATCTCTCAACTAACAGCTAAACTTTATGTCATTAAAATAAAGTTCAAATTGACTCTTAAGTATAATTAGGAATCTTTTGTAAGGGAGTATAGACAAGTGTTGTTTTAAGACTTATCCAGGATTTTTTCTTAATTTTTCTCTGTAAATTCTCCATCCTCGTACTTCAGGAAATATTATATCAAAAGAATTAGCGAAATCGGTCAAGCCGTACACGCGTGATGCGATGATCAAGGGAAATGTGGATTCCTTTTTATATATATATAGATGAAGAATATTAAAAATAAATGTTGTCTTCAAAATCTACAAACTGTGACACTTTAGTAAAACTATTATTTAATATTCTGTATGCCATACAATATAGCAAATATTTCCGGCATCCGATGCATCCAAAGAATGTAAGATATTGGAGAACCCATAACGGACCTTTAATAAAGGATAAGCTGAATAACTTGAGCATTGTTCCCAATAAATTCTTAATAATATCTATAACTTTTAACATAATAATGCTTATCGCGAAGTAAGTTTTACTCGTAGAATTTTGTAAGAACCTTTTGGTCTTCCAAAATTAGAATTCTTGTTGCTCGGTTCATTGCTTTAATATAAACGAGAATGGTACATGTAATATTAGTATAAAAATATATACTTTTTGCGTTTTTTAGTATTTGTTTTCTTGTATCCATTTATTTAAAAATGTTGTTCGTTCGAATCCGGGCTCACACCTATGACTTTTAGAAGTTCTTTTTGGAGGTTATAATAAATATATATGACTAAAACTTTGTGCTCGGTGTATAGCAATAGGTTCGCCTTCGTTTGAGACTTTGAGGCGTTAAGATAACGGCGAATCGAGGCTTAACAGCCTTGGGTAGAAAAAAATAATTAAAAAAAAGTTAAACCGACTTCTAGAAAAGTAAACCACAAAATCTTTAAGTAAATGAAAACAGTACCTTCATAACTAAAAAGCGATAAATAACGAAAGTTACTCATTTGTATACTTAATACAATATACAAAACATAATATTTTTATAAAGTAATATATATATTAAAATATTTACTATTAAAATATTTACAATTGGCACTTATTTTTGGAGTCGGTGCCAGCCTCAGTAGCGTAGTCTGCTGTGTTGTATAATATACGCGGCCGTCAAAGTCACACGGCAAAATAGAATACGGGGTAACTTTTAACCAGCACCTACTTCAATAAAATATGACAATTATAAATATTTTATAGTGATCTCATTATTGAAGTCGGTGTAATACAATAGGTTCTTTTACCAAGGCTGGCACCGACTCCAAAAATAAGTGCCAATTGTTTTTTCTTATTATCATGGGTAGACAATAACACTGCAGCCCGAATGAAGACCAATCGTAGCCTTAAAATGTTGCAGAAAAAAAACAATTGTTACAGTATTGTGTCCTAACTCCTAACCGTTTAAGAGTTCCGTAGCTGCATCATCAGCACAGCAGTATCAGATATGGATTTAAGCTTATCTTCCAACCAACACGTTAGTCCTATACGTGGTGTATAGGACTAACGTGTTGAGTTGAGGAGTTCGGTGGCTTCTTCATCAGCACAGCAGCATCAAATGTTGGCACCATAAAAAATATCCCTAAGACACAAGTAACAAAAACATTCCTATTCCAATAAAAATATCCATACTGCTTTGTATTACTAATACAGTAGATACAAATAATCACCCGTATTGATTATATTAAGTTATGAGAAACATACATTATATCAATAACAGATATTTATTAATTATTGGTAAGTACTTTATGTGACATTACTACTAAATACACGGCAGATATTTGATTAAGATATACCATTGACATTTTGCTTGTAATTACGAAAGTTAATAGAGTTGCTTCAATCTTAATATATAAAATTCTCGTGTCACAAATGTTCGTTCCCATACTTCTCCGAAACGGCTTGACCGATTCTGATGAAACTTTGTGTGCATATCGGGTAGGTTTGAGAATAAGACAACATCTATTTTTCATCCCCCTTAATGTTAAGGGTAGCCCTCCCCAAAATATTTTTTTTAAATTTTCCGATATAATTCTGTTTTTATTTTTTTATAAATCAGAATACAAAAATACATACAATTCTAAATTTTCAACCCCCTACGATCAACCCCTATTTTATGAATTTTATTTTTTGCAAGACAACGTTTGCTTGGTCAGCTAGTAATTATTAAAAGATAGTGTTTTGTTTAAATGCTTCTTAACTTTATGGCTAAAGCTTAAAATATTGGTTAAGTTATTGATTGTTTAGAATTAGCAGAAAAAAATACAAATACATTATTACGATTTTAAAACTTTTGTAAGCAGATTACTGATTATAGACAAACTGAATATAGGTATTGCAAATGTCTCATAATCTCCTAAAGGAAACCCGCTGAAAGTGTGATGCAAGCTGTCAGTAGAATTGTTTTAACAAACGAATAAATGAATACACCAAATCCTATAAAAATAAATATAATCAGCACATTAATAAACTTTTATTTTGCTATTCCATATACGTACAGAATAAATCGTATATATGAATTTGTATGTGTTTTTCCCTTAAATGTGACCACTGCAGCCTTCGCAATAAAAGGTAGGAAAAAAGGAAAGAAAAATAAGAAAAACATTAGTTTTCATATAAATGGAAATATAACGCGGAGTGTAATAAGCACTTCAACTTCACGTCGCAATTGCTTTTTTTTTACAAATAGACGTTGTTCAGGGGAATTGAGTTTATTTACGACATTATTCTTATAATGGCTCCGTAGTACCACCCTTGGGCACACTTTTAGCTGGAAACGTTCGCCATTGCAGCTATGGGACGCATTTAAATTTTAACTTCAAAGAGTATCTCTGTATTGTTCTTGCTAAAGTTTGCAACCTCCGCCGCTTATTTATTCATTTTTATAATCGCTCAAAATTTTCGCCTCCCGAATCCGTCCCCGAATCTAATTTCACTCTGAGCGATTATAAATCATTTTAATAATTCATATCATTTTATTATCATTCTACAAGTCTCAGTGTAATACAAAACTTTTATGTATCTCGACGGTTCAGTGCCTAAGTCAGGCTATCAAAATTTGCTTTAAAAGAAAAATATGTTTATGTAAGAATTTATATCATTACTTAAATTCGAAACACCGATATTGCACTACATTAATCCAATGAACTTATATAAAATTGTGTGTAATGTCATAATCACAACATATATTATTGAGCAAAATGTTGGGGCACGAAAGAGACGGATGGAAAAAGAATACACTGAGATGAGAATATTGAGATGGATGTGTGGAGTGACGAAAATGGATAAAAAAATCTGGTTGCCTGTAAAGTCGGTTTTACGGGCGAAGATTTTACGTGACAACGTCTTTTTCTCGGTAGAATATTTATTGATATGAATATAATTAAGTTGAAGGCATTTGCTCGTCCGTTTCCATTGTTTTGAGAGTGGTGATTCCTGTTGAACATTTGAAATTGAATGGATGAATTTTTAATTTTAAAGAATCAATTTGAAAATCAAAACACTTATTCAGATCGAAGGTTCAAATTTTTGCTAAATAAATTTGAAATTAATTAAAATTTGTAATTGTAAATGATGAAGTTGAAAATTAAAACATTTACTTAAATTAGATGTTAAAATTCTTGCTCAACACAGTTTAAATCAAGTTTTCTTATATCTGCCACTTTTTCTTAATATTTGTAATTTTAAAGAATCAATTCGAAAATCAAAACATTTATTCAGATCGAAGGTTCAAATTTTTGCTAAATAAATTTGAAATTAATGAAAATTTGTAAAATAATAATTAATTAATTAATTAATTTTAAACTAATAATTTACTTAACACTATCAACATTTATCAATAGTATGACATTGACATAATAATATGGCATTCGGCGGGCCTCTCTCTGGTTCGGTGACTCATCGTAACGTTACCGAGCGTTACACTTTTTCATAAGTGACTCCCAGCCGCAACCTAATTTAAGACGTTGTCACGTCAAAAACGGATTAAGTGTGTAAGATGAAGCTTGAAAGTTACACATATAACTGTGAAGATAAGAAGAAATCGCCTTGCGTGGTAGGGGCATATAATGAGGCGGGATGACAGACATGTCGCGAAAAGAATGATGAACCTGAATGTGTTAGGAAACAAGAGAAGAGTAAGACCGAAGAAAACATGGATGAATTGTGTAAATGATAGAGGGAAAGAAACGTAACGTACGTGGAAAAGAAAAACCTATTGTGTCGACCCGAAATGATGGCAACAGAGCAGGAAGATTATGATGTCATAATGATTACATATCTTTTAAAACTGTTTTCTTGCGATTTATAGATATTATTCAGATACATAACATAACTTCACGCCTTTAGTAAATCCGAAGGTGTAGGCAGCGGCTGTTAAGCATCCTCATGCTCTTCATTCATTTGTACCTTCATTTCTTTAGCATGAGAAGGCGAAGAGCGTGTTCTTTCCTATTCCATCAATGAAATATAGGACATTGATAAGGATTTTGGCCATATCTTAGCCGAATGAATATTATTTCCAATAATAATTAAAATTTAATTTGTGACAGTTTATTGCGGCTTACGAAAACCAGTTATGAATTAACACAAAATTTAATTTAACTACAGTGAACAGTCCACTTCTGCGACAAATCTCTACATATCTGAATGTCGTTATTAAATAATATTATATTTGGTGTTGGTTTAATAACAAAATACTTTCAGACTAAATTGTATTAATATATTAGCTGACCCGACGAACCTTGTTTCGCTTCGGAAGTAATAAATAAAAATAACATTTCTAAAAAAAAGTAGCCCAAGTAACTCCTTATTACACCAAATACCTGCCAACAATAGTCTCCTAAAAATTAGTTGAGCCATTTCAGAGAATACCCGTAACAAATAGACTGACAGACAGGCAGACAAAAAATGCAAAGAATGTCATTTTAGTGTATGTTTCGTATATTCATGTGAACGTAGAAAAAGCAGAAAGTTCAATATTACAAACAGAAACAGAATTCTTTTGCTATGGAGGACATAGTATGTTAAAATTGTTTAATACACTCGAGAGCAATGAATCCGGGTCACTTAAAGAATCCTAAAAATCTCGGAAACTAAAAATGCTAGGTTAATGCAATAAATTGTATTTAATAGACAATGTAATACTCCTTAAATGAAGGTATTAAAACTTCTTAGTTATTGTAAAGTTATATCATAAAAAAATCAAATTTGAAAAAGGGCCAGTTTCGAAGATGGAACTACGAAATTACAGCATTTGGTTTTGCTTTTGTTTGTAATCTGTCATTTATGTGGGTACATAAACCATGTTGATAGTGCTCTATATTCATTATTCAAGCTGAAATTATGTCGCTTACGCCTGAAGAATGCACCAGAATACTTACAATGCTGGAAACCGGCCGGAGTCAGCGCGATACAGCCAGGACTGTTGGTGTGTCGCTGTCAACAGTACAAAGAGTTCTCCGACGTTACGAAGAAACTGGTTCTAACCTACGCAGACCAGGAACGGGCAGAACCAGGTATACCACAGCACGAGAAGACCGATACTTGGTGAACACCATGCTTCGAAATCGCTTTCTCACAGGAACTGAACTCACCAATCAGTTTCGACGCCTCGGAGGAAGTAACCCAAGTGCATGGACAGTAAGACGTCGGCTTGCTGAATCTAACTTAAAACCCCTTAGACCTGCAAACGGCCCTAAACTGGAGCGTGGGCATCGTATTTCAAGACTAAGATATGCCCAGAGCCACGTAAATTGGAGTATTGAAGATTGGTCAAAAGTTATGTTCTCCGACGAATCAAAATTTATGCTCTACAAGCACGATGGAAGACACAGAGTGTATCGAAGACCAGGGGAAAGATTCAAGCAAGCATGCATCGAGGAAAAAGTAGCCTACGGTGGTGGGTCTGTACTTGTGTGGGCCGGAATTTCTTCTGAAAGTCGCACAGAGCTGGTGATCATAGAAAACGGCTCTTTAACTAGCGTAAGATATGTGGAAGAAATCCTCAATGATCACGTTGGTCCATTTATGGTCAATTTAGGTGAGGATGCTATATTTATGCATGACAATGCCCGACCTCATACAGGTAGGATTGTGAATGACTACCTTCAAGAGATGAACATTACTCGTATGGAGTGGCCAGCGCGCAGCCCGGATATCAACCCGATCGAGCATGCTTGGGACGAGCTAGGCAGATGCGTAAAACAACGAAACCCTCCCCCAATCACGCTTCGTGAGCTCAAAATTGCTCTCACAGAGGAATGGGAGAATATTCCCCAAAATCGTATAAGGAACTTGGTGTACAGCATGCCAAACCGCGTAAACGCAGTAATGGAAGCACGAGGAGGCAATACGAAGTATTAAAATTCAAGAAAATCGTAACAAAGTTCAAAAATTTCATGTTTCCTATTTTTGTTTTAAGGAGAGATCAGCAGATTTTTTCTTTATGTAATTTTGTGTTAATAAAATGTATGGTGACTCATATTTTTTTTTACTTTCATTTAAGGAGTATTACATTGTCTATTAAATACAATTTATTGCATTAACCTATCATTTTTAGTTTCCGAGATTTTTAACATTCTTTAAGTGACCCGGATTCATTGCTCTCGAGAGTATAATGCAAGTATTGTGGTCTTTATACTCATACTTGATATTCTTCCTGTAATATGTGTTAGTTAGAGCAAATTAAAATATATAAATACTAGCTGACCCAGCAAACGTTGTCTTGCCGAAAAATAAAATTTAAATAATAGGGGTTGATCGTAGGGGGTTGAAAATTTAGGGTTGCATGTATTTTTGTATCCCGTTTTATAAAAAAATAAGACACAGAAATATGTCGAAAAAGTAAAAAAAAAATTGAGGGGTGGGCTACCCTTGTGATTTAGGGGGATGAAAAATAGATGTTGTCCTATTCTCAGACCTACCCGACACGCACATAAAATTTCATGAGAATCGGTCAAGCCGTTTCGGAGGAGTTCAATTACGCACATCTAGACTCGAGAATTTTATATATTAGATAACTTTTTGATATTTTCCATTTTGTATAAAACCTTATTATTCTCTTGTTCCATCAAGTACAAATACAAATTCCGTCAAACGTTAACATTTCCAATAATTTCATTAGACAACGTATAATATAGCCTAAACTCATTTCCTGTGAAAATACGATTGTATTAATATCCACAGTTAGCTATTATGTATTGATTAGAATTTCTATTCACGTCAAAAGTACAGGCGATGCGAAAAGTGTTAATACCATATCTTATTTAAAAATAAAATATAAAAACACTGACATTTCTAAATTCATTATACTCAATTCCCTTGACAAGAAAAAATAGTCTAGTTTTTATTATAAAAGTATATATTATAGACCTAAATAAGGGCTCTTCAACGGTTTTCTCTTAATTGGTACGGTTGTGTGCGTCAGTATCTGATCCCATCTGGGTGGTAGTCATTGGGAAAGATAAGGAAACAGTTGCCCTATACTTTGACGTCTCGGTGGATTTGATTACTTTCGGAATCAATCAAAGACACCTTTGGTTCGCCATTAAGATTAAGTGCTACCTGTTTCAGTTTTTATTATTGTTTCGTTAAAATTGTCATTGAGAGCAATCAAAATACATGCAACTGATAAACCGAATAATCGATAAGCTGAACCGAACTAATAAAATAATAGTAACAAAAGATTACCTGGGAGGAAAGAAGTCCCTAATTTGATTAAGGATATTTAAAAAAGCATACAGAACCAGAATCTAAATATACTAAGGTTACATCATAAGTTTAGCGACTAATGGCATGCTAAGCTACAATGTCTTGATATATTAAAAGTGTCAGTCTCTCAAGGTCATCAATCTCGTGACATTTTATAGACACTAGTAAATTATGTCTTATTACTTTACGAGCACTTGGTCTTTTCATAAACTATCCTCCATAAAATGTACACCAACGTAATGAAATAATAAATTACAGTCCACACACTTGCGCTAATTATAATAAATTAGTTACCACAGAAGATATTCAGAGCTATGTTTGATCTTAAAAAAATCCCAAAGTATTCTTAAGTACTGTTTGGGATACTTGCTTCATTCGTTTTCCGTGATTAACCAAGTGCTTTGGAACTAAATCTTTTATGGGACAGGTATAAAGATGTACAAGTTTTTGAGCTAATTTTTGGTTTTGGACTTGAATCGATTTGAAACAGTTACTGCATACTATCAGCCAATGGGCTATAGCTGTGCCAGGACCTAACTTCAAAATATCGCATCCCTTGGATAAATATATTTTCTAAAATTGCATGGAAATGAGAAACATGTTCCATATACTTCCAATAGATTTTACGGAACGTAAACAAAAATCTACCACTGAAAAATAAAACACATACTCGATACATAAATATAGAGAGAAAAAAAGAAACATTATTTGTCAAAATACATATATAGGCAATATTGAAACAAACATTAATTGGCCTCAATGTTACTTTTATGAAAACTATTTATTGCGGATAGCACTGATATTCCTGGTCGGCCGGACGTGTCACCAAGTGGACAGGCTGCGCTGTCCGCATTTCCACAAACCCAGAGGCGGAAAATAGCAACGATTTCGTGTTTATTTTAGGTAACTCCTTTTGAATTATTCGAATCAGTGGGCAATCTCATACATACATTTATATTTGTTTTACTTTTGTACTACTTACTTGATTTGGGTGACATAACTATGATTTTGATTTAACTCTATGCCAACTTTGTCTGTTGTAATTGTTGTAATATTATCTATATGATTATTAAGAATATTATAATTTAGTACAATTCTAGATTAGGATAATTAATTAAGATATTCATACTTTTATGTGTCAATTTTAATTAATTTCTGAAAAGAGAAGAAGAAATGATAAATTAGCTATATGATAAGGTCTGCGTGAATACATACATCACTTTGTGGTCCCGTATATGAAATTATGGTTCGGATTTTCTAATTGTATTCTATTGGATCGAATTAAATTCTTAAAAGCAACAAAATCAATTCGACTTCGTAAGAAGTTAGTTGAAAGATACTGAATCCTAACTTATGTATAAAATTTGACCAAAAACAAAATTGAAATAAAATACAAAACATAATATATATAAGTATTATAATACAAATAATTTTATAATTCATTGAAAGTCAAAAGAAAAAGGTGCTCTAAAATAATCGTCTCATTTTCGTAACTTAACATTTTTTTACATTATTCTATAAAATATAGTCCGAAATCAGACCAACACGAAAATCCAGATTTTAGCCAACACGCATTTGGCATTTATCAAGCTTATCTGCCGCTGTAAAACACATCTAACAGCATACTCAGCTAAGCGTTTATACTGATACAGGCAGTTTACTGTCCAATATCCGGCAGAGTCGTAGTTTCCGGCCACTGGCTACCGACCGCCTGTCTGTCGCATCTGTCGCCCGCTCGCCAATATTAGCTATAGATTTTACTATAGACTAAAAGCTATTTGTAAAGTTATTTAAAAGTTTAATTAATAACAATGAATTTAAAATAATTAACTGTAACTTTTCCCTACCTTTTAATCAATAAATTATAAATGCAAATATTTTAACGTTAGTCCAAATAACAGTTAGCTTCTTACTCGTATAGGCGGAAAAAGAGGAAGCGGGTCATCTGGTAGCAAGCAACTAACGCCATCCATGGACATCTGCAACTCAGAAAGTTTTTGATACCTTCGGCTTTTATCACGGGAGTGGGAAGGTAGAAGATTGTAGGCCTTCGTATACCTCTTTAACCGCAGATAACGAGGCATGAGCCACTTTACGTAATACATTTTGAGTATTTTCATAATACTAGTGGTATTTTAACGTTCGATCTAAGCCATACCTTAGCTTTACTTATCTCTTAGTTTTATAAATTAATGTATATAAAAGGTGTTTCATTGTCTGAGTGTCTATAAAATATGATCTTTACAAATTAATTTTCTAAATGAATACCGCAGACCTAACATGTTTGTATAGAATAAAAATAAAATATATTATTTTGAATTCTGCACGTCTAAACATATCCAGTGCGGTTCGTATTCAGGGGTAGCGGTCAGGACTAAAGAATGTTGAATTTTCCTTTCAAAAGTTTATAGAAATGGTTGCGATGCTGTTGAAGCCAAGGGTTGAACTGAGGGTTAACCTACCCTTGATCTAACTTTAAATAATAAACGTACCTACTTATGTATAGATTGTGGAAGAAAATATTAGGATATAAGTGAAATTAAATTTTAGACGTACTACAACTGCACTGTGTGCGGTGGGTACAAGCGCAGAAATATACAGACTCTAATGAGTTTTAATATTCGTATTTTATTTTAACGACTTAATATTACTAAATTATAACTAAACTAGTAGACCTGGCGGACTTTGTTCCACATCAAAAGTATTAAATAAGTAAATTTTAGATATTTCACTTTAAATTTACTACATAATACATGAATAATAGATGAAAACCACCCCATTGACACCCTCTATCTCTTAAAAATACCGCATCAAAATCCGTTGCGTAGTTTTCAAGATCTAAGCATATAAGGGGACAGACAGCGGAAAGCGACTTTATACTTGTTGTATACTTGTTGTATGATACAAATGGTAAGATTAAATCTTGTTATGGATTGGAGACTTCAGTCTTGCGATATCATTTTAATTCCAATAATATAAAATTTTAATATGAAACAAATTTCAATAACATCTGAATTTATTTAATATAACAGTAAAAACTATTAAAGCTACTACTCGGTGTTGCCATTATTTAATATAACTGTAGTAAGTTTCGAACAAAGAGTAATTTCAGTAGAACAAACTTTTCAACCATTTTCAACGTTGCTGTAGTAATTTTTAATCCATTTTGCGCTGCTTGGCTATAGCGAAATATTATTTGGACGTTATTCTGTGACGTCACGTGCATCTGATTCGGGGACGTCCCGCCTCTCTGCCCCCTGGGCCATTAATCATTGGCTATGTCTACGTGTTGACCTGACTGAGCCGTATACATACTTTAATAATAACACGTACTGCTTACGACATTATAAAACTAGTACCTAAATTGATGTCGATTGGCAGAATGGATAATAAGTATTATGTCCATCAAACATTTCATAATAATAATATACTCAACGAAAAACGAAAAATCTTATTGCACACCATGATAGATTTATAACCAAATATCGACAAATGTAGCTTAAGAGTAAAAGAGAATTATGCAAACATTTTTTTAAAGAGATAGAAATTATACAAGCAAAACCTTCATCATTAATTTAAAGCTCTTAGGCTAATAAGCGAGAAAACTAAAAATGTAGAGGCTTTCACAAAGTATTTTTTTCGTGTGGTTTGATTCCCGCTGCTTGTACCCTTTTCTTTAAAAGACTGCTTTATTTTTTCCCATTAACTATATCAAGAAAATTTGCCTAAGCTGATTTACTTGTCGTACATTATTATAATTAGTCTTCATTATTAAAGCGGTGAGGTGGATAATTAAAATGTCACTCAAAATATAATTATCGTGGACTCACGTGTAAGCTATTTTGTACATTATTTTATGATAGATTATAGTACTGTATCTAATTCCATTGAGTTACATATTAAATATCCTTGGTCATTTCTATATTGACTTCTAATTCCTTTGAATAAGGTACATATTAAAACGCTTTTAATTTTGTGCATCTTTTTATTATTTTATCCTAGATAGTATTAATAGTATCTAGACATGACCACCACTTATTCATAAACAACATAAATTTAATCAGGCTATTAAATTCACATGAAAATGTATTATGTGGTTTCGGGAACTTTTATATTTCACTACATACATACATAACTTCACGCCAAATCCCTTGCGGGGTAGGCAGAGAGAACAGAGCGCCATAGGGCACGATTCTTACACACCTCACTCGCTTCGTTGACTTTCATAACTCTTTTCATGCACGCGCGTCGGTTTTTGAGGCTCTTAACATCACCTTCCTCCAGAACACGTTCTATTTGGTCTTGGAATGTGTGTCTTGGCCGTCCTCGACTCCTACATCCGTCCGCTTTTGCATTGTATATCTGCTTAGTCAGTCTTGCGTCAACCATTCTTTCTACATGTCCGAACAATCGGAGCATGCCCTTTCTTACTTTTACACCGACACTCTCTTTCAAACCAACTTCCTTCCTTACAACCTTGTTTTCTACGCGGTCAGCGAGAGTCACTCCGCAGATTTTGCGTAGAGCCCTCATTTCTACCGCGTTTATTCTACTTTCATGCACACTCTGCCATACCCAGCTCTCGCTTCCATAAGTTAGTGTTGGGATCAGGACTGCATTGTGGATTGCTAACTGGGCCTTTCTGCTAATATTTTTTGCGCCCAGGAATCTGCCCAACACTCCGTTTACGCTATTTCCTATCGCCACTCGTCTTTCTACATCCGCGGTGTACCTTCCATCTCTGCTAAAAGCGCATCCAAGATATACAATTTCATTCACCTGTTCCAGCACTACATCATCAACCATTATCCTTGCATCTGTTCTGGATTCCTCCCTTTTAAACATCATTACTTTCGTTTTCGTCGCATTCAACTGCAAGCCTTTAATCATGCAATCATCTTTCATAGTAGTGACTAGGGTTTGCAGGTCCGACGGCGATTCGGCTAGAAGCACGGCGTCATCTGCGTAAAGCAGGCAGCTCACAACTAAGTCACCCATTCGCATCCCTACATCCATCGATCTCATTCTCTGGAGACAACTGTCCAGGTACAGGATGAACAGTCGAGCGGACAGCACGCAACCCTGTCTGACGCCGATATTGACATCAAACCAGGGGGACAAGCCGCCGTCAACACGCACACACGCTGTGCAGCCCTCATAAGTGGACTGCACAGCGCGCAGCAGTGCTCCGCTCACCCCGTAGCCCGGGAGTATATCCCACAGATCCTTTCGTAACACTCTGTCAAACGCTTTTTCCAGATCCACAAAACCGCAGAAAACCTTCCGGTTAACAGCCAGTTGTTTCTCCACGATGTTGCGGAGAGAAAAAATCTGATCCATGCACCCTCGTCCGCTTCTGAAACCACCCTGAGCCTCCCACAACACTCCATCAGATATCACCCTCATTCTCCTTTCAATAATTTTCCCATACACTTTTGCTGCTAAACTGATCAAACTGATGGCCCTGTAACTGGCGCACTGCATACGTGATCCCTTACCTTTATACAAGGGCACGATGACAGCGCGCCTCCAGTCCATGGGAACCTTACCCGACCTCCAGCACAGATTGCTCAAGGTCAGGAAAGCGTCCCGGACACAGGATCCACCGTGTTTGATCATTTCAGCAGACATCATATCAATTCCAGCTGCCTTACCATTTTTCATACTTCGTATCGACCATTCAATCTCTTCCATAGTAATGTCCTCATCAGATGTTGGCGCAGCGGTGTCAGCCGTAGGCTCACTCGCGGCGCCCACATCCGGAACATACTCGTACATTTCCCCAAAATACTCACTCCACCTGCCCAATACATCGCTTGGGTTTGCAAGAATGTCACCAAACTTAGACATAATTTTGTCCATTCTGGATGATGACGAAGAACCCCGAGACTTTCTAACTTCCCTCCAGAAGAGTTTGTTATTCGCCTCGAAGTTCTCCGTCAACCTCACTTCCTCATTCGCAACAAGTCTTTCACGCTTCTCTTTCACTAAGGCTTTGGTAACATTCCTGCAGCGGCGGTAGCTCTCATACTTTTTCTCTGTCATACTATCATTCTGGTTCAAACTTGAGACATAATCCAACCATGCTTTTTTCTTTCTTTCGACGCTGGATTTCACATCCGCGTCCCACCAGGCGTCACCTCTCAGAATCTTATGCCTCTTTGCACTACCACAAAATTATATTTCACTAAAGCAAACAATATGTCTAAGTATATTTCTAAAACAATAATATAAAATCATATTATTATAAATTGTATTTGGCTTTTGTTGCTATAAAATGAAGACATTTCAATATACATTTCTATGCAATACCTCTAATGGACAGACATCACTAAGTTATTATTTTGTTATAAATCTATATCCATCCTCCAACAATGTTATTAACTACATGCCTTGCCATATAAATGAGTTGTTACTAATTACTTAGAAGCCTGCTTTAGATTTTTTATTTTCATGCCGTCTAAATCAAAATGTTTCTTCGAAATGAATAATACTTCGGCACGCCCATTTTCGTCTCTTTTTGGATACATAATGATGAAATTTAATACAAAACAGTGGCTCAGATGGTATCAGGTAACGCCGTCTAATATTTGGCATGGAGTGTCGAGTTATAGGGATCTTTCCATTTAGAAAGTATCGTCTTTTAATGATGTTTATATGTTATTTTTTGTGCATATGCTTGTTAAGTATCAAGCATATGCACAACATAACTAGCCTGATTAGTAATTGCGAGATTTATGGAATTTTCTGATTCTGCAGTTCGAAAATGCCTCGGCAGCTAATATGTACTTGTGTTTTTGTATAAATCAAGAAATATTGAGGTTACTTTTTGAAATTAACTACATAGCAACATAGCGAGAATCTCAAGAAGCTCTGTAAGCTTACTAACTTCCTTAAATTAGCGTTATTTAGTGGTTGTGGTTTTATGCAAGACTGGGGTGGACTTCCAAAATGAGCTGCTCCATTTTGTGAGAAGTAAAGCTCGGTGCGGTGTACTCTGAAAATAAATATTATTAGTTCTGCTAAATATATGGTATATTTAATTGTTAGAAAGAAAAAAGCCTACGTCATCAAGAACCGACAATCTCATTTTCCAATACGTCCAAGCCTTAACCTAGTTGTACAAAATAATTGACCATTTACGAAACACAATAATGACTTGCAATATAAGTTGTTATTTCTTTATTTTTTCTAGTTAATGGTTGAGGAATTTAAGGGCTACCTAATAATTGGGCACATGTTTCTCAGTAATTTTACAGAAACCTTTCGTAAGCCATGTTTTTCAACAATTACGATTTTTTTTTACAGTTTGTCACATCGCAAATATATTTTTTATTTGTTTTAGGAGCGGTAGAGCCACGTAGCTTACTACATGACTAGACTGACTCGATCTGTGAAAAACCACAACCTCTCATAATATCAATGTAAAGTAGCTCATACCGCTTTTTGTTCGGCGAGAGCGGTGTTCTAGGCCCCTGCCAACGTAACTGGGACACACATATTTTTGTTACAGGAGTCTATGGGCGGAACAAGTCACTTACCATTAACTGACCTTTTTGCTCGTTTGCAACCTGTTCCTTAAAGAATAAATTATAAAGAAAATTATTGTTATTTGGGGTGAATGCAATAACTTATATTAAATAATATGCTGCCGCGGAAACTTTTGAACAAATCTTTTAGCGGAAAATGTTTGGAAAATGACTTCGGTAAAATTTGGACCAGTTACCTTAACTAATGAGGCTAACGTCCACCATGACTCCCCTAAACAAGAACAAAAAAGATATAGAGTAGAATAAAGAGCGAATTGAGTGTGAGGAAAGCGCTATTTCGTAAAATTATTTTCCAAGCAAATTAATATAATATTTATTACTTTAAAACTTAAATTTAAAATAACTATGTAACATAATTAGTTTACACCCAAAGATTAAAGAGATAACAACTTTAAAGGACATATCAAATAACATATCAATCTATTTGATTTTTCATAGTTTTCACAGACAACTGAAATGATTAATATTTTATAAATTATTAAATTTAAATTACATATTAATATGTGAGACTTGAAGAAAGTACCTCCACAAAACAGGAAACCACGGACGCAATCGTTAAGAGCAGTTCAATTCTGGTCGTAGCAGCTATCGTGAGAAGAACCATGAATGAAAATATTCCCAAAGAACATAAATGTAATAAGCACCTCTCCTTTCATTTTAGCATTCTAGTCGATGCAAAAGTTAACACAACAGGCCCCGTGATAAACGATTGACTCAATGACTTGAAAAAGTAACGCCCAAAAAGACGATCGCGGTTCTACTAACGATGTCCATTATCCGACAATATCACGAGAACGGCTCCATCCGAGGCTTTTCACTTGCGCAGATTTTCCATCACAAAATATCCACAATGTGTCCTAATTTGAACCAATCGGTCTCAATATTCTTCAATAGTACATGAAGCACGCTTGTTATACCGCTGAAAAGTATGCCCAGTCGAAAAATGTGTCCGCCCGCTACCAAGAGTAACT
Source organism: Euproctis similis (assembly GCA_905147225.2). Lineage (NCBI taxonomy): Eukaryota > Metazoa > Arthropoda > Insecta > Lepidoptera > Erebidae > Euproctis > Euproctis similis. The sequence goes on from LR990105.1 coordinate 15,284,815, forward strand.
TTCCGGAAACATATTGAATACATAAATTTCTTTGGATACCCCTTTTTATTTGTGTGAAGTGTGATTCTTGGTCTAATAGATACTTTTAAGGAACACACTTTGGAAGACACATTCTACCACAATTCGACCGGTCTTGCTTAAATCAATGTTAATAACATTATTATCTCTGTATGAGTTAAGAAGTGGCAGTGGTAGAGCGACGCACTTCTCTGCTTGTACGGGCCAGCTCGATCTCGCAAAATATCGATGTAAACTTGTTCATGCCGCGATTCGCTCGGTGAGAGAGGTGGGTGGGGCTCAACCCTTTTCCCTATCTCCTTCCCTACCCATTACAGTAAGGGCTTGTAACGCAGCTGTAACACTATCTGTGTTCAGATTTCCACGGCGGTGTTTGTTGCTTGCCATCGGACTATTGGATGACACGTTTGCCCCCGTATCACATACAAACAAAACATTTCTGTATATCAATATGTATGTGTATTTGGTAATATTAAATGGCTATTTAAAGAATGGACTTTCAGCCCCTTGTTTAGCGATCAATCAACTTATCCAAAGTGACGGGTGCCGGTCGTCTGTATCAATTGTAAGCGTTATCGCTGTATATTTGTGGAGAAATTGCCAAATAAATAAATTATATTGTGGTCGATCGTTCATCAAACTAGAATTACGATAATTATTTGTTTATTCTTATATTTTATGGTATAGGAGGCAAACGAGTATGAGGGTAACCTGGTGGAAAGTGACTAGCACCACCCATGGATACCTACAACACAGATGGCGTTACAGTTGCGTCAGCCTATAAGGGGGGGATAGGAAAGGTAGGGAAAGGGGACTGGGCCTCCGGATAAGTACCTCTCTCACTGAACGAAACTCATGACATGAGCCACTTTACCTTGATATTTTCAGAGGCCGTGGTAAATCACCGGTCAAGCCATTTATGCAGCAAACAGCGTGGCTCCATCAATATTGTGTGTTCATTTCCATAATAGTTTAATAATAAATAATAATTGTAAGTATTAGTCGTATCACTAATATTCATAAAAAATACACACAAAATCAATAAAATTACACATAAAGTATTTTAACTTCATTAAAATGTAAACCTACTAATATTTAAGAATATTACTAAATATTTTTAACCTAAGTATATCTAATAAACTCTACAAATTAACTAACATATGTTAAAATCTCAAAAATATTTCTCGTTTTAAATTATTTACATATCAAATTCCAGAATACCAGATTATCGCGCAAACATTAAAAATGTGATTTATAAGTTATTTCCGGTATTTTACTCTTTATTTATACTCACGCGTAGAGACTATTAATTATCCTATAATTACGCAATTAATAATATAATCTGTATAGTCCGGATTTTTTTAATTACAACTATTAATCGCGTAAACATTAGCAACTAAAGCGTAATTTAGTTTCGATCTTGCATTTCCCGGATATAACACTATGCTGATCTTTACGGAAGCAATATAACGCTTTTACAGAAGCGTGAAGCTTGTCTAGATCGATTTTCGAAACACAATTTCTCAGTGGCACTAAATGGGAAGGAGCACAAACGACGAACCTCGTTACTGCAAAGATGCCGCTCATTGGATTAATTAGTTCTCCGTTCGGTAGCAACACGCAGACATATTTGAACTACATAGTATATTACTATCATCGGCTTAAAGGAGTAACCGCATTGTTCATGAAGCCTCATAATTTCATATACCCGAGAAATTTTAAGTAATTTAATTGATAAAGATTTCGCTATTGATTGACTTATTTAATTACAATAAATGAATGTAGTTTTTTTTTTTAATAGGAGAGGCGGCAAAAAAATGAAGTGTCATCTCGAGATGAGATAAAAACCCAATAGAGTCACAGTTACGTGCCGTTCTTTGAAATCGGAAAAGGAAGAGAGTGGAGTTTCAGATACCTTACTCACGGATCGAAACTTGGTACTTTACTTTGATTTTTGATGATGGCGTGAGATTCTACTGTCGATAATCGGTATTTCTATTATATTGTTTCACTGTTAAACTACTCAGCTGATCTTAAAAAGAGTAAAGCCTCAATGAGGACTGCTGTTGCGTGTCTTACTGCCAGCGATTAGACGAGATTTATGAGGTGGAATACTAGTGCGAAAATTGCGTAAGAGATACATAAAATTTGATGCAGAGATAGAGAGATATTTTGCGTATTTTGTAGTTCATATGGGATAAAATTTTACTGCAATAATAAGACTGTAATATTACGTTTGACTGTTAGGTCTGATTTTAAATGTTTTTTATGTTTTTTTTTTATATTTTCCTAAAGGCATTTGTTTCATATTTCATCAACACATGTTGTACACCCGTTGAAATCTGTGGCACATTTCGCACGCCCTGTGACACCGCCTTTGTCGGTCTATCTCAAAGTAAGGATATAGATCAAATAAATGTCACCGAGTCGAATCATTTCTGAAATTATAGCATTGGTTTTCAACAATGCCATTTGTGTATAATACAGATTGTACTAAATTTGTAATTTAAAAATAAATTTAATGTCAAAATCAGGAATGATATGTAAATATGTATTAGGTATTATCAATTAAAATTATTATTAATTTGGTCAATAAATTCATAGAATACTTAAACCTTGTGGTAATTAAGTTAAATAGCTGTTCGTTAATGTATAATATTATTTAGTAAAATGCTCTCGGTGGCGCAGTGGCTAGCACCCTGCTTCTGATTCAAGAAGTAGTGGGTTCAAATCCTGGCACACACTAATGACTTTTCGGAATTTTCGGAAGTTACGTGTGATAAATATAGATGACAGACAACTTTGTGCCTGGTATGGCAATAGGTTCGCCACCTATTCCATTTGGGACTTAAACATAACGGCGAGTCGAGGCTTAACAGCCACTGCCTGCCACTCTTTTGGGTAGAAAAAGGCGGGAAGTAATGTTATGTTGTGATAAGAAAATAAAAAAAATTGTTAGAAGTCACCTGGAATATGCCTCACAAATTTGGAATCCACTTTATAATATATATATAGATCGCTTGGAAAAAATTCAGAGGCGTTTCATTAGGTTTTTATGTTTTCGTTTGAAAATTCATTACAGCTCTGAAAATTATATTAATTTATGTAAGAAATTCCACATTCAACCTCTTGTACATCGTCGTCGATTAGCAGACTGCGCGTTCCTGCTGAAAATTTTATCCAATGAAATTGACTGTCCGAATCTGTTACAGAAGATATATTTTAAGGTTCCTCATAGAATCACCAGATTTAATCCGCCCTTATTGGTCCCGTTCTCGTCAAGTAACTATAGGCAAAATTCTTTCATTGTGCGAGCGAGTCGAGATTTTAATAGTCTTTGTAACGTTTTTTCATTTGATCCTTTTATCACGAAATGCTCCGAGGTACGCAGCAAGTTAAACAATTCAACCATTCATTCAAATGGTTTAAGGGTTGTTTAGTTCAAAATTTTATTCGTGAAAACCTGTAATTGGCTGACTGCTTCATATACCATTATTATTCATACTATTCGTAGCTGTTCGTTTTCTTACTGTAATAAATAATAAATAAATAATATTTTTTATAAATTCTTACTCTATGTCTGATGCAAAAGTAGCTGACGCAGAGGAGAGCATCAGTCACGGTTCGTCATTGTAACCGCAAAAACACATGGCTATCTTTAAGCTAACGTAAAAACCGTAAAGGTCAGTGAGTTCGTAATGATTATGGAACAAAAGTTCCGCAGTGACATGAAAGACCATAATTAATAATATTACATGTCAGCTGCGAATGATGGGGTATTATTTGATGACACATTTGTTATTTTGTTAGAGAATAAGTTTCCTTGAATATAAAAAAAGATGACAAATTAAGTTTTATTACGTAAAAATAAAATACTAATTAATATACAGTAACTATAGTATAGTAGAGTAGTTTGTTTAAAAATAAAATTAGATATAAATTTAGTTCAACATAAATATATCAATTCAATTGCGTAATTGGATTTTTTTTTGTCTCATACTTTGGATTTCATTTCGTATATTTTGGTTTACTAAACAGACAATTAACATCTCAATATGGTAAGTTTAAATTAATAGTTGAAACACTCTTTTATCCTATGGCAAGCATGAATATCTTTGGCAAGGATCTTGCACAAAATTTATCGATGACAGTGATAACAGTGGTAGAGCCAAGCAGTTCGTTGCATGAATGGGCCGGCTCGACCGGTGAAATACCACGACCTCTCAGAAGACTGACGTAAAGTGGCTCGTGCCGCGTTTCGTTCGGTGAGAGAGGTACCCGGAGGCCCACCCACTTCCCCATCCTTTCCTATCCCCTATCCCTTAAAGGTTGGCAACGCAACAGTAACACTATATGTGTTGCTGGTGTCCATGGGCGGCATTGGTTGCTTACCATCAGGTGACACGCCTGCTCATTTGCCCTCCTATCCCATAAAAAAAAAGATGATCGATTAAATAGTTCAGGCGCCAATGCATACCAAATAAATAAATAAAATACTTATAGTATTGGTATTACCAGCACCAGTTTCCTATAAACACGATTCAAAGTGAGATTTTTAATAATAATAACAAAACCTTAAAAATCAGAATAATAAAAAGTGTAAAACAATTCAAAATAAAAATATAATGTTTCAAAATTATACAGCTCATTTGTTTAAACAATATACTACAAAATAAGATAATAATACTTATACAGAAACAAGATAAATGTTCGTTTAATTCCGACATTAACGTTTTTACTGCCAGTGACAAAAAAAAGCCTTGAAGACAATAGACAATATCAGGGGACATAATGTGTTTTTAAGGAATGTCACCATATGGCCGGCGTGAAGATAAAATGTAATAAAAAATGATAATTTTAGTGACAGTTGGTGTTAACATTATAACAGTTAATTATTGTTTATATTTGGGTTAAGAGCAAGTTGTATATGTATACTACGGGTTCCGGTGTATGATTATTTTTCATGTATCTGTATTATATATGAATACACTGAGTAACTTTTAATTTAATTTAATTTTTATGTACACACGATACAATCATACCTAAAAGTTTCAATAGGGTCATCAGCGATATTTAGCTGAACGCCAACAGAAAAAAAACACAAATAAATCTGCTCAAAATTTAATCTTATAACAAAATATTAGTTGTTTATAAATTCAAATACAAATATATAAACGAAAAAGAGCTCTAACCATGGGCTGTACCTAGTTCTGTACAATACTTCGATTTCTTACGAGTACATTTAATAAAATGAGAGTATTGAAAGTATTTTCAGGCATAAAAATGGTGAAGAGTTGATGAAAAGGGTCGCCCCGGGCGGGTCAGTTCTTAACTTCAATCAAAAATACCGTGTTCTTATTAATCGGAAAGTTACGTTTCAATTTCTTTACCAGATAAGCGGAAACATCTTCGATTTTCAATTCATTTTAGATTGATATTGCTTTTGTAACGAAAAACTTGAAAAATATTCTTCTGTTGTGACTCGATATAATTTATATTATGGATTGAATAGGGCCGAGTTTCAAGTTTGTTATTTGAGTGATTTTATTATTGAATTCTATTATTTGTATATATATATATATATATATGACGGCGCAACATCGCAGCGCCGTCTATGTGGAGAAGAGTGAACGACTTTGACATTCACTCTGGCGGAACGTCGTCTTGTCGATGGTGGCGGGGCGGCCATATTTGACGGGCTGTCAAAGTCACTCATCTTCGGAGAACCGGCTGCGCACCACGCTCTTGCGACGGATCGCTTTGAATCCACGAAATCTATCACGTTTTGCTAAAGTTAATTGTGTTTTACGTTTAATAGTGATTTTATTGTGATAATACTCTTGTGATTTTGTATAAACGACTTAAACTAGTGTGATTATTAAAAACTAAGTGTAATCAAGTTAATGTTTAATTGCTTTTGTCCACGTGCCATACTCAACGCTATATTTTACTGAAAACAATGAGTGATTCTAATAAAGGCCCTCCTGCGTCTTTATCAGAAGTGGGATGTGAAGAGCAGCATGTTATGGAAGATACCACAACATCTGGAAAAAATGCCACGTCGGTGTTGTTAAGCACAATGGAAGCCCTGTTATCTCGTATAGCAACAACACCGGCAGCACCGTCTCATTCAAGTGTAATAAGGCTGTTACCTTTCGATCCGGATGCCGTGGATGCTGATGTAGAAGGGTGGTGCAACATTACTGAGGCAATAGTGCTTAAGACACAGCTAGAAGGTATCGATTTGCTTATGTCGTTAACCAGTGCGTTGAAAGGCCGTGCCGCAGCCTGCCTTACTAGCCTGAATTTAAATAAATTGACATGGAATCTTGTAAAACAAACGTTACTTGCCAGATTTTTCAAACCAAAACTGTGTCAAGACTATTTCGACGATATCTTACGTTTCCAAATTGGGATGAAAGAGTCTGCGTCGGAAGCCGCGCTCCGCTTATGGAACCTTATAGAACGCTTACCTAAAACAGTGATGCCGGAAGAAGTTATAACAGGATTCGTCATATCTTTACTCTGCCAAAAGGATAGTGTGGTACGCAGAGAGTTGAATACAAATACAGTAACTACAAGAGACCAGCTTTTTAGAATTCTCGGCGGTATATCTATGAAACGACGGTTTTACGATGGGGATCCACAGGAGATTGAACTCAAGCGACCCCGTATGACCGCAAAATTTACGGGAAAATGTCATTCCTGTGGTCTAGTCGGTCATCGTATTTCCGAATGTAGGAAGCATCGAGATCTATCTACAACTTCAACATCATCGGACACAAGTCTTCCGACGCGCACACTACATAGAAGACCGGCGATGACTTGCTATAAATGCGGTGAATCGGGACACATCGCACCTTCTTGTCCAAGCAAGAAATACAGCGACGGTGCTAGCGCCGTGGTTAAAGAGGTTAGCCTGTGTGAGCACCGACCAGCGCGAGGTATTTTGGATACTTCTTCTGGTGAGTCTGTACAATTTTTATTTGATAGCGGATCATCATGTTCGCTAGTGAGAGAAAGCCTTTCTAATGCGTTCGGGGGTACCATGCGTAAAAGTTTAGTTTACCTGCGCGGTATTAGTGGCGATGACATTCAATGTACTACCCAAGTTCTGAGCACAGTGAAAATCGGTGACATTTCTGCAAATTTGATGTTCCATATAGTTCCTGACGGAAGCATATCCGAGCAAATTATAATCGGTCGAGACATTCTAGACAATAGTATCGGGGTCAAAATTGATACTGATAATCTTGAGTTTTATTACAAGGAACATTCTAATTATTGTGATATCGTAAAAAATAATCTAGATTTCTCAAAAATTGACACAGACTTAGTAGGTCGCGATAGGCAGACGCTTATAAAATTGCTAAATAAATACGCTGATCGCTTTATTGATGGTATTCCTTCAGAGCGGGTTAAAACAGGCATGTTGAAAATCAATCTGATCGATGAACATAAGATTGTACAGCGGTGTCCCTACCGACTTGCACCGATAGAAAAGCAAATAGTTAGGGAAAAGGTGAAAGAACTCCTTGATTCTGGTGTTATACGTGAAAGCTCTTCACCGTTCGCTAGTCCAATACTGCTAGTAAAGAAAAAGGATAATACGGACAGAATGTGCGTAGACTACCGTGAACTAAATAGTAATACCCGACCTGAACATTATCCTCTGCCTCGTATTGACGAACAAATTGACCATCTCTCTGGCGCTAATTTCTTTTCATCTCTCGATATGGCCTCGGGATTCCACCAAATCCCTATTCACCCCGACTCCGTGGAAAAAACGGCGTTTGTTACGCCCGAGGGGCAGTACGAGTACCTCGCGATGCCCTTCGGTTTGCGGAATGCTCCGTCCGTGTACCAAAGATGTATCAACCAAGCTTTGAATAATATAGAAATCAAACCTTTGGTATACATGGATGACGTCTTATGTTATTCATCTTGCGTTGAGGAAGGTCTGAAAAAGCTTGAAGAAGTTTTGAGTGCCTTGTCGGAAGCTGGATTTACATTAAATTTGAAAAAATGTAAGTTTCTAAAACATAAAATTGACTTTCTTGGCTACACCATACAATCGGGTGAGGTGAGCCCTAACTCACGGAAAATTCAAGCGTTATTAGATTCAGCACCTCCAAAAACAGCAACTCAGGTTCGTCAGTTTTTAGGCCTCGCTTCATACTTTCGGAAATTCATTCCAAATTTTACAAAGATAGTCGGGCCGTTATATCCATTAACGAAACTAAAGGGGGCTGTTAAATGGACGGAACATCACGAAAAAATTCGGTACAACATTATTAACATACTTACCTCTGAGCCAGTTTTGACAATCTTCGATCCTTTGCTGCCTGTGGAGTTGCACACTGATGCAAGTACCGATGGTTACGGAGCAATCCTTATACAAAGAAAAAGTAATTTACCACACGTCGTTGAATACTACAGTCGACGAACGTCTGAGGTAGAATCAAGATACCACTCGTACGAACTGGAGACAATGGCAGTCGTACGAGCGGTAGAACACTTCCGACATTATCTGCACGGTCGTCACTTTGATGTATATACAGACTGCAACTCCTTAAAGGCTTCCAAAAACAAGAAAGACCTAACACCGCGCGTACATCGTTGGTGGGCCTATTTACAAGGATTTGATTTCGATGTTATCTATCGAGAAGGATGTAAAATGGAACACGCTGATTACTTTTCGAGAAATCCATTGCCGAATACAGAGTTTACTGAGTGTGCTGTAGCTGTTTCTAAGTCAGAACTTGTTCAATATGTTGAGCTTCATCATGGCTGGCTTTTTGTAGAGCAAAAAAGGGATCAAGAGATTCAAGACTTAATCACGAAATATAATAACAATGGCTTTCCCGAAATGGTAGCGCAGACGTACGATATAAGAGAAGGTTTGTTGTACAGAAAAGTTGTCCGGAACAAAATTGTTTCTTGGTTACCAGTCGTACCCCGTTCATTGATATGGACGCTCATTAACCATGTTCATAATGAAATACAACATCTCGGCAAGGACAAAACCTTAGATAAATTGTACGAGCAATACTGGTTTCCACAAATGTCTAAGTGCGTTCGAAAATTTATAGATTCGTGCATAATCTGTAAAGCCTCGAAAGGTCCATCGGGAGCTCAGCCCGTACAACTTCACCCGATTCCAAAAGTAGCTGTGCCATGGCACACAATTCATATTGACTTCACAGGGAAATTGTCCGGGAAAAGTGATCGCAAAGAGTATTGCTCAGTAATTATAGATTCGTTTACAAAATATGTCTTTTTAGAACATACTTCATCTATTGATGCTAAAAGCGCGGTTCAAGCCCTCAAAAAAGCAGTTTGCCTTTTCGGAGCCCCAAAACGAATAATCGCAGATCAGGGTCGTTGTTATGTCAGTTCAGACTTCAAAGATTTTTGTAAAGATCACAATATTCACTTGCACTACATCGCAACTGGCTCCAGCAGGGCAAACGGCCAGGTCGAGCGTGTCATGCGGACGTTAAAGAGCTTGCTGACTATTGTTGAAAATGATCCTAGAAAGACTTGGCGCGACGAGTTGGGAAATATTCAACTTGCGCTTAATAGCACAAAGTCAACAGTTACCAAATACACTCCATCCGAGTTAATGTTTGGTATACGCGCTCAGTCATTGGGGTTATCCAAAATTAATACAGCCACAACAGAACAACAAAATCGTTTGGATCTTAATTCCGTTCGTAGTGAGGCGTCATCGAATATTAAAAAGGCGGCTGATGCTGAAATACAACGATTTAATCGTGGTCGTGCTAAAATAAATCCATTTTCCAAAGGAGATTTCGTTTTTATCAAAAATAGTGAAAGAAATCAGACCAAATTGGACAAAAAATTTAAAGGACCTTTTATAATCACTGACGTGCTAGAGAACGATCGATATGAACTAAAAAGTTTGACCGGGTCACACAGAGAGTTCAAATATGCTCATGAAAATTTGCGTTTAGTGCCTCCGGGGCATGAGGGTCTGCTGGAAATTACTACTAGTTTACTAAATGATGAGGAGGCCGAGACGGCGCCAGAAGATGTAGATCCAAGTTCAAATATCGACCGCGATCGCAGAGGTATATTGACGTCACCTACAGGAAGCACTGATACTTTGACCGCGTACTCAGATACAGTGACTGCTTGCTCGGATACGCTGACCGCAGATTCCGCCACTCTCTCTGCCGATTCTGATACTGAAAGTTTGTACAATGATGAATTAATACATGCAGAAGTTCATGCAGAGCAAGACCCAGTTGTCAGGTACAACCATTGTTTCATTCTATAATTGCTTAATTTATTAGATTGGTTTTAATTATGTGTTGTTGCAAAGTGTAAAGCTTAAATATTGTCGGGCCACACTTTATGTTGATTGGTTGAAGGGTTGCTCTGTGGTGTCATTCGGGCCATAGTTTATGTGGGTTGGTTGAAGGGATGCACTGTAGTGTCGTCCGGGCCACACCTTGATGGTTGGTTGAAGGGATGCACTGCAGCATCGTCCGGGCCACACCTTATGCTAGTTGGTTGAAGGGATGCACTGTAGTGTCGTCCGGGCCACACCTTGATGGTTGGTTGAAGGGATGCACTGCAGCGTCGTCCGGGCCATAGTTTATGTGGGTTGGTTGAAGGGATGCACTGTAGTGTCGTCCGGGCCACACCTTGATGGTTGGTTGAAGGGATGCACTGCAGCGTCGTCCGGGCCATACCTTATTAGTTGCTAGCAATGGATGGATGTCATCCGGGCCATGCCGGTTTATCGGATGGTTGAAGGGATGCATCACTTGTATTTAACACTGAATTGTAGTCAGGGTGGTCGAACGAACTACCGAGTGATTAATGTATGTCATTTCAGGACTGTTTCATGGCAAGGAGGCGGCCCGAGCTCATGAAAGTATACGACCGAGGACGGTCGATAGTCAGTCCGGCCGTGACGGCGCAACATCGCAGCGCCGTCTATGTGGAGAAGAGTGAACGACTTTGACATTCACTCTGGCGGAACGTCGTCTTGTCGATGGTGGCGGGGCGGCCATATTTGACGGGCTGTCAAAGTCACTCATCTTCGGAGAACCGGCTGCGCACCACGCTCTTGCGACGGATCGCTTTGAATCCACGAAATCTATCACGTTTTGCTAAAGTTAATTGTGTTTTACGTTTAATAGTGATTTTATTGTGATAATACTCTTGTGATTTTGTATAAACGACTTAAACTAGTGTGATTATTAAAAACTAAGTGTAATCAAGTTAATGTTTAATTGCTTTTGTCCACGTGCCATACTCAACGCTATATTTTACTGAAAACAATGAGTGATTCTAATAAAGGCCCTCCTGCGTCTTTATATATATATATATATATTGTAGGAGATAAGATTGGAAGAGTGAGGGTAACCTATAAAAAGGAGTGCCTCACCGGCGCCGGGGCATTATCGCGTTCTACCTCGTTGAGTTAACATCTTAGGTCGTTACTCTGTCGGATTGTATTTTGACGTGACGTCACCATTGTTAATAATTTAGTCAGTTTAGATTTAGTACTTAGTATTTTTGTAATTGTCAAGAATTGTTTTTATATTATTCTTTTCGTTTATTACAGTAAACTGTTCTTTGAATTATTCTATTTTAGATCAAGTAAAAATCTTTTTTTTAAAAAAAATCACTTCTGGTCTTATTTCTTAGATCAGAAGTGGGATTCTTTTCCATTTGCCCACTCTTTTGTTCAATTATTTCGCGTTTATACCGGTCGAAAGTGTTGAATAATTATTTTTGCAATTAATGTTTAGTGAAAGTTCGGCGACGGTTATTAGTTAAATCAGCTTGACAATTACAATTTACTATCGTGCTTTGTTGTGCTGTGCCGTGTGATAGATTCAACGGTTATTACTATTCTTTTGAATTATCACTTTTTTTTTCTACAAGTGGGTAGCTGATTCGTTTGAATTTTTAAATCGGATTTTTGTTACGGAATTGTTTTAAAAGTTTATCGCTTTTGTAGTGTAGTGCTTTTATTTTTGTTTTAAAATGTCAAATCAGGATTGTGATCGTAGTTTCAGTCGCCGCCCTTCTCGCAGATTTCGTGATTCTCGCGAAAGGAGTGATAGTAGGCATCGCGAACAGTCATGCGATGAAAATAATAGGGTAAGATTAGAAATGCAGGCGATGATGGCGCGACTCAAGGCATTAGAAGATAAATCTAGGGTGTCGCTTGTGCCAGTTCAATCAAGTGATCGTGATATACTAGTGGCGGAAAATAGAGATCGTTTGTCGTCGTCGCGGCGTCAGTTAGTATCGCCGTCAAGGCGAACAGTGCGGTCGCGCGATCGGTTAGAGTCGCCTATTCGTGAACATAGTCGGCGTCGGCGTTCTCGGTCTAGATCACCAGTGCGAGGCTCACCGCATAGATCTAGTACGGGAAAGGCGCCGTTACGTGACACAGTGACTGACCGTATTGTTGACGCGATCCGTTCGATTAATTATGGGGGTCAATCAAATCAACATTTTTATATTTCTAATTTTGATCCAAATTTAAATAATATCGATGACTGGTGTACCGAAGTAGACCGCGCTAGATCGCTTAATAACTGGAGTGATCATGAATGCTTATCACGTATCGGCAATTGCCTGAAAGGTGATGCGCGATTGTGGTTGAATGAATGGATATCGAGTGACCGTACGTGGAGTAACTTTAAAAAAGATTTTAGGCCTTTGTGTCCGAAGACGCCCGATGTTGCGAACATTTTGGCTGAAGTTATCAACACAAATTCTGATAGCTACCCAACCTATGCGGATTACGCGCGTCGTTCATTGCTTCGCTTGCGTATAGTAAGAGGACTTAGCGATGAATTGATTTCGGCCATTATTATACGCGGCATAACTGATCCCAACATTCGAGCTGCGGCAAGTAATGCAAAATTATTACCAAATGATTTGATTGATTTCTTTTCGATTTATATTAAACCGAGCGGTGCAACAAAGAATCTGTCCTCACGTCCAGGTCTACCTAACACTAATAAACAAACAGTGAATTTCTCAAGAAAACAAAGTAGTGATTTTAGGTGTTTTTCGTGTGGTCAGTTAGGACATAAGCAGGCTACGTGTACTAAGTTATTTAAACTTGATCAGGGGTTGAATGATACATCTGCTAATTCGAATTCGACTTCTACATCCGCGAAACCTGCTTTTGTTCCGAAGGCGCCTGTGTCTTGTTCGTTTTGTAAAAAGCTAGGTCACAATGTCGAAACGTGTTTTGCTAAACAACGGTCTGAAGCGGCAAACAAGAAGACTGTTAATTTGTGTGATGTGACAACATCCACTAATAGTGACGTTGTGGCAGCAGTAATTCAAGATGTCCCTGTAGACGTCTTGATTGATAGCGGTTCGACCATATCTTTGATATCATCATCTATATTGAAACACTTTAATTATTCATGTAAACCAGCTTTTCGCGTTTTGAAGGGGTTAGGTAATCAAGAGATAGAAAGTACATCATACGTTACGTTGCCGATTGAGTTCGATGGTTTGACTATTGATGTAGACTTTTTCATAGTTCCTTCTAAGTATATGAACATACCGGTTATAGTAGGCACAGATATTCTAAACAGAGAGGGTGTTACATACGTTCGAACGAAAGATTACCAGTTGCTCACACGAGACCAAGGTAGTTCCGATGGAGTGTTGATGGTTCAGCCTGAGCCTTCTATTCCAATCAATACGCCTCTCGTTGACGAACAATTGAGTAAGTTGTTACGAATTATTGATGAGTTTTCAAAATCTTTTATTTCTGGCACTGCAACCTCAACCGTTAATACCGGAAGTATGGCGATTAAACTTAACTCCGACACTCCTGTTTATTACCGCCCATATCGACTCTCATATGCTGAGACACTTCGTGTTCGCGAGATTATTAAAGACCTGTTAGATAAGGGCATCATTGAGGAGTCTAACTCTGAATACGCGAGCCCTATCTTACTGGTTAAGAAAAAAGACGGATCGGATAGAATGTGCGTAGATTTTCGCAAACTTAATGAGATAACAGTTAAGGATCGGTTTCCATTACCTCGTATAGATGATCACATAGATCGACTAGGGCACAATAGGTACTTTTCTAGCCTCGATATGGCTACCGGTTTCCATCAGATCCCTCTAGATCAGGATTCAGTACCATTTACGGGATTCGTCACGCCTGAATCTCATTATCACTATCTTAAAATGCCGTATGGATTAGCCAATGCACCAGTGGTGTACCAAAAAATAATCACGAAAACACTTCGCGAGTTTATTGAGGCTGGTGATGTCCTGGTTTACATCGATGATGTTTTATGTTTAAGTAAAACAGTAGATGAAGGCCTTGTATTGCTTCGTAAAGTCCTTGACACCTTGACTAGAGCTGGATTCTCAATCAACTTGAAAAAGTGTTCATTTTTAGCAACTGAGATAGAATATTTGGGACGGGTAATTAGTGAAAATCAGGTTAGGCCGAGTCGGAATAAAGTCAAAGCTCTGGTTGATTCACCAGAGCCACAAAACGTCAAGCAGGTGCGTCAATTTATGGGCCTAGCCAGCTACTTCAGACGTTATGTGGCTGACTTTGCCCAGAAGACTGCTTGTATAGCTGCTTTAACTAAAAAAGGGGTAAATTTTTGCTGGGGAATGGAACAGCGGGCTGCTCGAGATTACATTTTGGAATGTCTAACGAGTGAGCCGGTGCTTGCCATTTATGACCCCTTGTTGCCAATAGAAGTCCATACAGACGCGAGTTCTGTTGGTTATGGAGCCGTTCTAATGCAAGTACACGAGGGTAATCGCAAACGAGTGGTATCATACTTCAGTAGACTTACTCATGGAACTGAGAGCAAATACCATTCATACGAGCTTGAGACGCTCGCTGTCGTCAAAGCCCTCCAGTATTTCAGGCACTATCTTGTGGGTGTGCGCTTCACTGTGGTTACGGACTGCAATGCACTAAAGCTTACTCAGCGTAAGAAAGACTTATTGCCTAGGGTGGCCCGGTGGTGGGTATACCTGCAAGATTTTGATTTCTGATTAGATTATCGTAAGGGTTCCCTTTTACCTCATGCCGACTATCTCAGTCGCAATCCGGTTAATGTAGTTTCCATCGATAAACCTTTAAACTGGGCTCAGATTGCGCAGACTTCTGATGAGGAGACGCAGTCAATCATACAGAGTTTGTCAGATGGTCGACTGGATTCTTCACGATATGTAGTTAGAAATGATATCCTGTATTTTAGATTTACACCTACTGGTGAAGATTCTAAGCTATTATGTTATATCCCAAAAGGTCATAGACTGAGTCTTTTACGGATTTTTCATGACGAGCATGACCATCTTGGGGTAGATAAGACCGTCGATCTTATCATGAAACACTTTTGGTTCCCAGGGCTGAGGTCGTTTGTGTCAAAATATATAGCACACTGTCTTGTGTGTATGTCCCACAAAAAAGTTGCCCGAGCTCCATTTCAGCCAATACATTCTTGGGAAAAACCAAACGCCCCCTTTGAGACCATACATATGGATGTGTTAGGTCCCCTTCCCGAAGCCAATGGCTATCGTTACGTTCTCATCGCGATAGACGCTTTTTCCAAATTTTGTTTACTGTACACAATGCATCGTCAGGATGCTGATGAATTAAAGTGCCATTTTACTAATATTATATCACTTTTCGGTGCACCTAAGTTAATTGTAGCTGATAGAGGTAGAATGTTCCAAAGCGCTGATTTTCTTGACTGGGTTAAAGACATGGGTTGCGACGCACATCTGATAACGCCTGAGATGCACCAGTCCAACGGTCAAGTAGAGCGCTATTGCCGCACTGTACTCAATATGGCGCGCATTGAGTGCAATCACCGCAAACGAAGCTGGCCTACTGTTTTATGGAGACTGCAGTTGGTGATAAATATTACCAAACATAAAAAAACCCAACATTCTGCTCTAAATCTACTTATTGGCATAGATGCGGCAACCCCACTCATCCGGAGTCTGGTTAGAGATGTAGCTATTGAGGGCTTAAGCCCTAATAGGGAAGCCCTCCGTGAGATGCGCCGGCAGAGGGCGGCTGAACATCTCCGCTCAAACCAAGAGCACCAAGATGCTTATGTGAACCGAAATCGCAAAGCACCACGGAGATTTGAGCTGAACTCGTTAGTTTTTGTTAGAAAACAAGCACAGTCTACAGGAAAGTTGGACTCTTGTATGAGGGGTCCATACCGTGTGGTGAAGATACTCCCACATGGTCGCTACGAACTACAGCTCGTGGCCGGCTCGTATGGGAAGTCGACACAGGCAGCCGCCGAATATATGATGCCGTGGCAAGGAGAATGGACGCCCGACGTGTGTGCTGAATTTTTTAATGGTACGTAACAATTTCAGTTATTTTACAGATCGTTTACTTTGTTTACCAAGTTTATAGTTTTACACAAGCCTTTGTGGTGGCTTGTATTTGATGTTGAAATGTGAGGTAGTTATGTATAGCCCCAGACTGCGTATTTTCTTTTTAAGGGGGGTTGACCACGTTTAAGGGAAGTTCTGTCTTGCAGTTGGTATAGCCTCTGTCTTGGATGTCCTCGTACTCAGACATGCTGTCCTGGCTGACGGACACATTTCAAGCGAGTTATATTTCATGTTATTGGATGGTGCCTTGGAGTGCGCTCAGGCAGTCGATCCTAGTATATGGAATGTGCTTGTGGTGGTGATTGGGATGTGTCGTTGAAACTCCAAGACTGTGGAGTTGTGATACAAGGGTCATGTGTTGACCTCTTGGATGATTGAATGGTCACGGGTTGGCCTTTGAAGAGTGGTCACGGGTTGACACTCGAGAAGTAATGTGTGAAGTTTGCATAAAAAACTTGTTTTACTGTGAGTTTTCGAGTTGAGATATGCTTTAATATGCACCGATCTACACACGCAAAGCTATGTCTCACGTAAGAGCGCGTAGACCTCTAGCGAGTCGTGAGGGTGCACTCCCCCGACGGGTCCTGCCCCAGGTTGTCGGTGTGGATTTTAGTATGTCTTCACTCATTGTGCTTAGGATGTATAGAATAGATAACCTTATGTGTTAACTATGTTTGATAAGCTGAACCTAGCTTATTTAGGATGTATCCACCTGATGTGTTTATTTTGAAACACGGTTCTGTGCTGTTTTTTTTTTCTTCTGTCTTACAGATAATGACAGTGAGAATGAGGAGTCTACCGTTCCTGGTGGCATCCAGCTTTCTGAAGTTCAGACACCAGCTGATGCGATGGAGATATTACCCAGCACGTCCAGGGACCAGAACTCCGTCGAAGAAACAGTTGCAGCACCTAGCGCTTTACCAATTAATGAAAATCTGGAGGCCTCACTACCAACTTTGGAAACTGATCTTCAGAGTTAAGAGCCCGTGGACGGACTCCTGTCAGGAAAGGCCGTGTAGGAGATAAGATTGGAAGAGTGAGGGTAACCTATAAAAAGGAGTGCCTCACCGGCGCCGGGGCATTATCGCGTTCTACCTCGTTGAGTTAACATCTTAGGTCGTTACTCTGTCGGATTGTATTTTGACGTGACGTCACCATTGTTAATAATTTAGTCAGTTTAGATTTAGTACTTAGTATTTTTGTAATTGTCAAGAATTGTTTTTATATTATTCTTTTCGTTTATTACAGTAAACTGTTCTTTGAATTATTCTATTTTAGATCAAGTAAAAATCTTTTTTTAAAAAAAATTCACTTCTGGTCTTATTTCTTAGAATATATATATATATATATATATATATTTACCACTAATTATGTTACGTGAACATTTAAATAGTGGTAGCCAAGTACAATCTAGCCGAATTAAATATTAAGTTCCGTAGAATAAGTTGTGAATCCATTGTCATTGCATTTCTATTATATTTCATCTATAATATTTAGACTGAAAATACTTTTATTGTAGCCAATAATTTAGACTCTAAAGTGATTTAGATATCAACAACTTGCTAAGAGAGAGGTAGAGGTGGCCGGTGCTTCTGCTGCTTCAGTAGAAAATCTCAAGCGGCACAAATACAGAAACCTTGTAGGTGATTATGTATTTGAGCCGTTTGGGGTCGAGACTTTGGGGACATGGGGTCCGAGTGCTCGTGCACTTTACAAAGATCTTGCAAAGATGCTGATCAAAGCCTCTCGCGACCAGGGGGCTGGTCTATTCTTCGCACAGAGGTTTGTCGCATTGCCATTCAGCGTGGCAATGCGGCATGTCTTCTGGGCACGCTGCCAGTAGACCGAGATGCGGAGAAATTTGATGTAGTTTTTTAATTGTATATATTGTAAATAATGTAATTAATTTATTTGTTCTTATTATTGTAAATAAAGTAATCATACACTTGCTAAGATGTTATATATTACAATATAAGGGTATATCTTTTTCTAAGTCATAGGAGGGCAAATGAGTAAGTGGGTTGACACCGTAGTGCGTTGCCGTCCATTAAGGGAATAGGAAGGGAAAGAAAGAGGAAATGGGATCGGGCCTCCAGGTACATCTCTTACCGATCGAAAGGCGGCATGAGCCACTTCACGCCGATATTCTGAGAGGTAGTGTTATTTCACCGGTCGAGCTAGCCCACTCATGCAGCAAACTGTAAGACTCTTCCACTACATTCTGCTTTTATGGTGATGTAATATTAAATAATTTCTTAAATTCTATACAATTTTCTATTAAAATCAACTACAAGCCACAAACGACGCTCTCGTATGCATCAACAACGTACTCACAACGAATGTTTAATTTATTTACACTGTTTCCGGTTCCGCAAAGATGAAGGCACAAACTCAGGCAGTCACTTCTGTTATAAACGCGCAGTACTAATAAATTGAAGTATGAGTTAACGTAGTCTTAATTATATTGTTGCGTCAGATATTTCGATATTTATATGTGAACACTTTTCGACGGGATTGTAATTTTTGTTTTTTTTTATGTTATAGGGTGGCAAACGAGCAGGCGTGTCACCTGATGTTGAGCAACAGTTGCCGCCCATGGCCATCTGAACACATATAGTATTACAGTGGCGTGGCGAGCCCTTACAATGAGATACGGATGGGGTCGGGAGTGGGATGGGAAGTGGAGGAGGAAAGGGTTTGGGCCTCCGGATACCTCTGTCATCGAGCGAAACGCGGCAAGACCCACTTTACGTCGATATTCTGAGAGGTGGTATTTCACCGGTCGTGCCGGCCAATTTATGCAGCAAGCTGCCTGGCTCTACCACTGTAAATTGTAATCAATTGTGTAAAAATGTTTATTTACGATGTTCTCAGGTTCTTCAAATCCTGTTTCGTATCACTAAATTCTCTTTTACATGTAATATGAATGAATTATGCATACAAATATTTCTATATTATATATTCAATTACTGAATTTAATGCAGCTTGCATTATAGTCGGTTGAAAACTTGTAGTTTAAAAGAAACTGATGAGACAAAAAAAGAGTAATATATTTAATTTTACATTAAATAAAGATTTCTAATAAATACTGAACTAAAAAATATTTAAAAGATAAAACCTTGCTTATTTTTAGGTTTAGTGTTGCCCCCGTCCCCTCAAGCAACTGAATCTTATGCACATTAGTAAAATAAAAAACGACTTACTCAGGTTGAGTGTTATGTTAAATTCAAGCATACAAATTTTTAACTAAAATTAATTTGAAATTCTAAACTCAAAGCAACTCCTATACCACTTGATGCGCACAAAAGTTTTCCTAAAACACGTCTCAGTTATTAAATACAAGTAAAATAATGTCAGTTCGCCACGAATATTGTTTGTTCACGTGGAGGTTATTTCGTGAAACAAGTATAATTCCAAAGAGTTTCCAAGTAAATATCTTATGAGAATTATTTTAATAAATTTAGTTATGTAACAACAATGCGAAAGAACTTTTCGCTTTTACAAGTGATGAGAAAAGAATGTCCGTTTATTACCATATAGTATGTAATAAAACTCGAAGTATTTTTTTAAATAATACCTACACAAAATATATAGATACTTGATATATTATATCAATTCTTCTAAGTAAAATAATTATTTGGGTCGTACAGTCAAATGTGAAAATAATCTCTTCTTTTTTTAAAATCCTATCAAATCTAAATCTAGTTGTTAGTTTCTAATAATGATTGAAAATTAGGAACAAGAAGCCATTTTTTTTATTCCCTCATAACTATTCTAATTTAAAGGAAATACCAATTAGCTTGTTTTTCCGCTAAAGACTTCTAAGCTATTAAATCGAATTATAAACGAATTTTAGAAAATAGTTTTTTTTATATCCAGTAGAATTAGTTCTGTTAAAGTAGTTTGTAAACATAAAGGCGAATCGAGGCTTAATATCCGCTGCCTAAACATTTGCATAGAAAAAGGCGTGAAATATAAGTAAATCTTAAGTATGTTTAAAATAATAGTGCTGTGTTAAATCCTTTGAAAATTACAAACGTTTCCAAGATTAACTACTCAGCTCTTGTCGAAAGATAACACGGTCGGACCACACATTAATCGTATTCACCTCTAATTAAATCCCTTTTACAAAGGCAGGGTCGGTTGTGGGGCATAAGTCAGGTATTGCGAGATAAAGATTAATGATTTCTTGTCAAATAATTTACGGAGTTGATAGCGATACTGTTTGGTTGTAGTGTCCGTTTATTTTGCATGTCGCCGCGTTTGTTGGTAATAACGCGTATTTCAAACGAATGACATATCGATAACGTTGTAAATATTGTGATAAATGTTGATGATACAATTTTATTATAACCTGTGTATGTACTTTAATTTGTTATTTAATATTTTATCATTGTTACAAATACATTCGATAGAAGCATTTGGAAACAAAAGTTTGAAAAGGCACTGTCCTTTTGTTTAGACAAGTTATTTTGATATTATTATGAAGCTACTGGTGTATTCTCATAATTACTGTTATGGATGACAGTATAAAAGATTTGTGTTTATCAAACAATGTCAGTAAAAATAGATTAAAAAATCTAATCAGAAGCTCGTTTCTGATTAACGGTAGCGTTATATTTTTGTCTTAGATCAAACAACTTCAAAAGTAATTATAGCATCAACACATACATTACATCTAATGTGTTTGTCTTTATTTCCAAACAAAAGTTGTGCGAATAGACTATGTTAGATATTTTGTTTTTGTTGTTATTGGTGCCATCACACCAGAATTGTCACAACGGAATATCTAAGCCGTTTCCATACAAATATATATTGAACATGAGAAAAAATACAAAGAAGTATTATATTCATATTTTATTATATTCAAAGCTAATTTTTTATTATGCATGAAAAAGTTAGATAATAGACTGTTCCGTTAACCGTACTTTATAATTTTATTAATAATAAAGTTTCAAAGAAATTCGATTGCGAGGAATTTTTTTTTTCGAGAAAATTTTGTGTTCTTGTATTTTTAGTGCGATTTTAAGGAGTCCAGGATCAAGTTGCCTCCCTGGGTTGTCTTAAGAGTAAAGTTTGATCGAGTGGGAAACGTTTCCAAGTTTATACCTACTTTCCCTCAGGAAGTGAGATAAATATTCATGAGACTTAACTCGGGAAAACTTATTTTCACGTCAGTGCCTGTCCGTCTGTACATTTGTAATGAAACGACTTATAACAGACTGTTTTAATACTCTTTAATTTGCCCAACTCTTTAATATTCAAGTGGTATATTTACTTCAATGATGTAAAGCCGCATTAAATCTTTCAAACTAGGTATAAATTAAAGTTTTATTATAATTTTCATGTTTTACTGAATTCCATGATACCCAAAGGCAAATAAAGGTATTACAATATATAAGACACGATTTTTATAGGTACTCTATAGTTTCTTTAAAATTAACATGAATGTGAATATACTGTCTCTTTGGTCGCATAGCATAATTTTGCGATTGAATGAAGTTCGTGATTCTGTTTTTTTTTCTGATTTTTGTTGATGGACTTAAGTTAATATATTAATATGTAATAAATTCGCATACAAATTCTTTTAAGTAATGAACTTATTATAAGTAAAAATAAATTATCCAAATAAATTATTTCATATTATCGTCGACAAATAATATTCAGTCAAGATTTCCATACAGCGAGTGTAAAGCCTGAGGCGGAACGAGACATTTTGTTACTCCAAGAGTTATTTTATATCGTTACCAAGTTCGCGGACGACCACAAGCTTACGGTACGTGTGGAAAACTTCTAACTTTAAACAGTGATAAAACATACTTTGCGAGATATTTTGAGCAAGTTTTTAATGTTTTCAGGACCCTTAAGTGAAGCTAAGCCCCTTAATGGTAAGTAGGAGACATAGAGCTGACATGGAGAAGACGTGAGGTGAATTTTATCGTTCTTTAGAAAAAAAAAAAACAGTAATCTATCTTTTGTAGATTTTGCCTAAAGCTTTAAAATATATGATGCTAATAATCGGATTATAGTGTAATTCAAGGTCTGTCTTACTATTGGGCTAATTTTGATCTGTAATCCATGCATTAAATAATATGCACTCGAACTAATAGTGCATTTATGTATTAAACTAATGCATTTTTTATTGTTAATTTAGTTTGATAAGAATTTACACTTTTTTTGGACACAATATTTTATTACTCTTAATTTTAATTTAAAAAAGGAAAGAAAAAATAAAAAAGATATATTATGGTAGTTGAAACAATTCCTCTGGTGGTGAGTTTCAATAAGCCCATAATAGTCGGAGTCAAGTTTTATGGAGAAGGCTTTCCTATAAATAAGATATGAAAAGTAAGTGATAATTAAAAAAAACCTCAAACTTAATCTAACATATTTTTAAAGTTAGGGGTTAGCACGAAACACAAAAGTTTTTAAAACGATCACTTGTTTTATTTTTATGTACCTACTTGCATTGAATATCCAAAGTTCCAGACAGCGGTAATTATGTCTCGACGTGTCGATACTTTTCATTCCATGTTATGCATATTATCAGGACCTTCAATATTGATCATACATGACTTTCGACAAAGAAATCTGGTAGGGCATTGTTGTTAGTACTTAGATTTAAATTCGAGTCTTCTAAATCAAATGCCCGTTACTGAACCACTAGGTCCCAAAAATTTACTTTTATAAAGTCGATGAAATTATTTTATCTTGCTGGCATACCGTATTATAAAAAATATTTCCTTTTCAAAGTCATTTGACATAAACGAGCTCTTTTAAACTAAACAGACACAAAGTTTTAGTGTTTGAGCGGGCGAAGCGAGAAACTTGTAATTTTGTGGCAACGACTTCCTTTGCTTGTGATTAAAGCTGAGGACGGTAAGTGTATTAAATATTATAAGTAACAGTTACCTTCATATTCCAGGATTTTAATTAAGACATGTTTTTTACAGTTCCGGTTGTTGATATGACATTTATTGGGACCCTAATTTGACGTCTGGGTCTGACGGGTACTTTAGGGCATTACTACATACATTACTATTACTAATGGTCTATGTACCCTCCACCTCCACCCTCCATTTCTGGATAAAAAATCTTGGGTTCAACCCACGGCTATGACGTTTTTCCGAAATTTTTTGATAATGATACCAAAAACATTGATATCGTCATCAAAAATTTTCAGAATAAAAATTAACGCCTCAAATTAGGAGGTCAAGATACTATGTTTGGTCTATTGTGCCATAATTGCCTTGTTTACACTTTAGGGGTACTAAAGGCGAGAAAATATAAATTTCATTTATAAAATACGAAACATATTCAGCGTAAACATTAAAAATCGGGAAATTTTATGACGCATCATTAAATGATAGTGTTACACATCTTAGCATAGTAGTAAAATATAAGCGTATATAAAATTTAAAGGTCAGTTCATAAAAAAACCTAATTGAAATATCGCTTCTCAAATTTCATCTTAATATTGGGCGTAATATACATTTCCTATAATGACACCAGGAAACAATAGAGTCAGAAAGTGGTTTTAGCTGTCTTTAAAACTGATCTCACTAAAAATCTTTTACGGAGATATTTTTAGTTTCAGACCGACTCAAATATCATTATCTCTAGATCACTTGAAGCGTTTCTTTCAAATATCCCGTCGTTATAAGTAGTTTTCGGATAAATCTTAAGTGAATTTCCTCAGTCTACATTTTAGACATAGAAAAATAGTCAGTTAAAATTTTGAAAGCTTTCACCGCAATGAATTCGTTTATGAATTAAAATTTTACTTAAATATATAGCTTCACATAGAATAGATATGAATTGCAAATTTTCTTGAGTAAATTAGGTTAAACAAATCATGGCTCTGAGGAACAGAGGTTCCCCAACTCTGAGCTGTGGGCAAAAACTATTAAGATTCTGTAGGAATATGTTTATACCTATAAGCACTAAAATGACAAAGAAATTAGATACTGTATGCCTAAGGTTTTTATTAATAACACAACTGTAGCCATACCCAGGGTAAGTAGAGCGTGCACAGTGGAAAACTTAACCGCCATTATTCTGCAACTCTGGCACCAAACTCCATAACATAGTTAAGACTGCGATTACATAAAGATATATAAAATATATACGTCTACGATTTTTTACTATTTTTCTTATAGTTATTAAAATGAAATATGTAGCAGGTCAAATAATGACTTTTTTAATTATATTTCATTACATACATACATAACTTCACGCCAAATCCCTTGCGGGGTAGGCAGAGAGAACAGAACGCCATAGGGCACGATTCTTACACGCCTCACTCGCTTCGCTGACTTTCATAACTCTTTTCACGCACGCGCGTCGGTTTTTGAGGCTCTTAACATCACCTTCCTCCAGAACACGTTCTATTTGGTCATGGAATGTGTGTCTTGGCCGTCCTAGACTTCTACATCCATCCGCTTTTGCATTGTATATCTGCTTAGTCAGTCTTGCATCAACCATTCTTTCTACATGTCCGAACCATCGGAGCATGTCCTTTCTTACTTTTACACCGACACTCTGTTTCAAACCAACTTTCTTCCTTACAACCTTGTTTTCTACGCGGTCAGCGAGAGTCACTCCGCAGATTTTGCGTAGTGCCCTCATTTCTACCGCATTTATTCTACTTTCATGCACACTCTGCCATACCCAGCTCTCGCTTCCATAAGTTAGCGTTGGGATCAGGACTGCATTGTGGATTGCTAGCTGGGCTTTTCTGCTAATGTTTTTTGCGCCCAGGAATCTGCCCAACGCTCCATTTACGCTATTTCCTATCGCCACTCGTCTTTCTACATCCGCGGTGTACCTTCCATCTCTGCTAAAAGCGCATCCAAGAAACCTGCCATGAGCCACTTTACATCTATCTTCTAAGAGATCGTGATATTTCCGCTGTCGAGCCGGTCCAATCATGCCACGAATTGCGTGGTTCTACCACAGTAAAAATTCATTCATTCATTAGTTTATCGCTACATTCCAGCACTAAAACCTATCCCTTGACTCAGCGTTTGTAGGTTTTTGGGTAGCATTAAGGTCGGGCTGGATTCCAACATCTTGTACTCCGCGTAGTACACATTTAATTTACAACCTTTATATATTAAATAACTCTTGGTAAATTATTCATTATTTTGATGTATTACCGGTTGACCGCATAGTGAATTTGCAAATAACTACACGCAGTCTATTAAAATAATTAATGTTGACCGGAATATCTCTAATAACTTACGGGACACATAGAGTGTGATGAATTATCATCAAATTACAAGAATTTAATATAATTTTGTTGAATTTACTTTGAATATTTTGTTATTTTAATAGTAAAAACTATACACATTTAGTTTTACATTTTATGAACATAAATCCTTTAATTAGATCATATGAACTACGCTATGGATTTTAATTATTTTTAATACAGTTTTCAGCATTAGTTTGGATGAATAGTGTTGTAGTTTTTTATATAATAAGTGCACTTTACTCCAATATAATAATGTAATATTGGAGAAAAGCCAAGAAATCTCAAGATATATTTATGCGATAATAAGGCGCTACGAAGTTCGTCGGGTCTTCTAATTATAGATAAAAAAAATGAAAAAATAAACTTAAGACAGTTCCCATTTTTTGTTTTATACTTTCCCAAATAATTCATCATTTGTGATCGGCTACGATTTTTCATTAGTACAGAATCATTTATGTATGTCCTGCTATAAATTGTCATACTTCCCAATCAGAAGTCAGAGTGCTAAACCACCAAACCCATCAAAGAGGCTTGAAATATTATTTTCCTCCAGAAATATAATCACATTTAATAAAACACACATTAATGGCGCGAACATCAGCAGAAAATAAATATTTACGAAATGTGTCTGTGCAGTGTTAACGACTTTTGGCAAACATTCTGCCTGAGTGGACTATGAGATCTAAACACAAACAGTCTCCTGGGGGAATGCAACTGAATGTAGACTGCAAGTTTCTTGAGGAAACAAACGTATTTACCACCATATAAAAGGTAGAGATTTGTGGGATGGAAAATAGAAATAATTGCCTCGATATTATAATACTTCTGCGCCTGTTATTGAGACAGATTTGAACGCCGCGTGGAGTTATGTTATGAGGCGGTATACTTTATCTCTAAACATATACGATTGCATACTTTTACTGTCAGCTATTTTTGTCAGAGATACTTCGGTCCAACAGTCTGAGCAAATGCAAAGGTCAATTTTAAAAACTGATAAATTAATCAAATCCGAATCTTTACGGCAAATGTATTTTTCTGTTTCCCTTTTCTACCCAAAGGTGTAGGCAGCTTCTTAATTTAAGGTTACAATACTATTTTTATTCATAATTTTATATTTTTATATGATATAATATTTCTTCTTTTCGTTACGATTATAGCTTTTTATTACCACTAACTGATTCTTTTATTAAGGATAAAACTTGTATTTTATTTTACAAAACCGCTCTAGATAATTTGCACCTCTTCTTCTTCCAGAACATTGTAGAGTCGAACATTAACATCAAAATTTTAATGTTAACTAATGGAAACATTCCAATCACCTAAAATCTCGTTTCGCTTTGACTTTTTAAATTGACCGAAGTCGAGAAACAATACACAATCAAAATAAAATACGAAATTTTATAAAAATAAAAATTCGTAAATCGAAATAACCCGACCGAGCAATAAAAATATCCGTTACAAAACAATGGTGTTTCCGATCAACTCTGATACTTGGAATTCACTGTGGCGACAGGTGTTTTTTACGACCTCCTGGTGATTTAGCACTTGGGGATTTGCCATTAATCCCGTTTGGATAGACACGAATAGAAACAATACAAACATTGCGTTAACAAACTGTTAGTTATGAAATACTGCTTGTGTTATCTTTTACAACTACTTCATAGATGCATATTTCTATATTGTGATCTTAGGGGGAGAACAGTACAGTGCAGTAATTAGAATATTATATAATAATATTGTGAAATAATTCAGAAAATATAACATATCATAACTTCACGCCTTTTTCTACCCGAAGTTGTAGGTAGCGGCTGTTAAGCCTCGTCTCGCCGTTATGTTTACGTCCCAAATGGAATACGTGGTGAATCTATTTCTATATAGGGCACAAGATTTTCAGTCATCGATATTGATCACACATAACTTCCGAAAATAATTTCGAAAAGTCATTAGTATGAGCCAAGATTCGAACCCTCGACTTTTCAATTCACCATCGGTGTGCTCGACTACTGGACCACCCAGACGTTTAGATTTATTCAGACTTTCTATATATTTATATTTTGAAAAAATAATGCGATTGGTGGATTGTTTTTTATGAATGTCGCTCATAACCAACCAATGAGGACTTATCTATAGTTAGGCTTCTTGGTTGTCTGATTTTTTAAATTATGTCGGTCTTAAATGGTGTATGTTTTAATACTAAACGTGATCATATATAAGAAACTATACAATATTTTTTCATAATTTCCGACCCTTAATAAGTGACGACGGCGGCAATCATGCATCGACACGCCTAATTTTTGGTCCCATGTGGCGATGTCTATTGTCATATTGGACATGACTTGTCAGTCATGAATATTTATCACGCATAATAAAAATAAAAAAATATATCGTCATCAGTACTCAATCAATCATTATTTCGAAATCTATAAAGAAAAAATACGTAATCGATTTCTTGGTGGTAATCAAGTACCATAATTAATAAGAAACAATATTGCGGATACCTATTAAAATACTAAAAAAATTATCATAGTTTAATAATGGGACCTTTGAAACAAAAGTCAGGAAATATTCATAACTCGCACAAAAAGCTTTGACATCGTACCTTAAATATGTTGTCTGTATTTTTACAGTAAATTGACTGAAAAAGGTCTCCCCATAAGCTTCTTATTTACACTGGTATTCTTACAAAATAAACACACACCATTCACCATTCTATGCGTCATGTCAATTAAAATTGTGTGACTTTCAAAGCGTATCAACGAAAATAAACTTAAAAATTCAAAGCTATTAGAAACATGGTCAGGTTTGAGAATTTAAGTTAATTTCGTAAGCCCTAAGGAATTTGAAACTAAACTATTTCCTAAAAGCATTTGTTAACACAGCGATGGCATGTTTGTTTGACAAAAAACATTAACAAGATTCTAGTGGGTTTTCAGGGACGTCTGAGGATATTTTGCGGCAGTAAATGCAACGTGCGAATACCACTCCAGACATGCAGGGATCTCTAACGAGACGATAAAAGCATATTCTAAAACGAATACGAAATATAAGTGTACGGGAAGAAATGGGCATGTAAAATAGGAACTTACATCTTATTTACATGTGGAATCATTTCTGTAAATATCTATTTTTGTATACCTAGTTTTTTTAATATTTTTGTGTTCTAAATTGATGATCTCGCGGAATGATATCTCATATAGGAAATGACGATTAGGAATTTGTGTTGGCCCATGCCTACAACAATATGCGATGGTTACATACCAGCACTGAACCAACTTTTTTTTAAATCTGGGTTGATAACTAAGCCTAGGCTTGGATAGTGAGCACTGGGCTAAGGCTGGCAATTAACGTTAGCGAAAGCTCGGACAAACATCAAATAGCAGAGGGTTATCCAGAGTTGGTCTCAGCTTCGCCCCATCGTACAAGATTGACAGTTCCTACATAGGATATTAATTGATTCCATGGAATAAGTGAGAATTTGTGACATATAGAGAACGAATATTGTTAAAAATAATAATTAAAACATAACAGCAAAATATTTATAATATTTTCATATTTAACCTTTTCATATTTACAAGAATGCTATGTGTGTATAATATTTAAAAAAAATATCAATGCAAAGCTACGGAACCATGGAAGTCAGACGAGGAGCCAGTCGTAAGCTAGACTTTTTTTTTAAATTCACGCCACAAATAAGGATTTAAATAAAAGCCGGCGATTTGAATCGAAAGAGGTCACAGTTTGGATCAAGTCACTTTGGAGACAAAACGCCAAAAGAACAATGTTATGCCAAGAGTCGCGCTATGTGGTACGTCAATAGTAATTATGTGTTTTGTTTTTGTGTACTAAAAGGGTTTTTAGAGTTAATACATTTTATTTAGCTTTCAAACAAAGTTCAAAGCTCTTGTGTACACGCAAATTTACATGGTCAATAATAATATTTAAAACCACGATTTCAGTGCAGGCTTTTTGCGGGATAAACAGACCGAAATAAGTACTTACTAATTATTATTTCGTTTCCTAGATAATTATTAGTTTCAAATTTTATTGGTGAGCACACCAATAATTTTTTTTTTCACATAAGTAACTTCTACAGAAACACTAAAACTAACAACAAAATAATCAAATAAGTGTAAATATATATATATACTTATATATAAAAAACTATTCATTTAAAAATTTGCTTTTTAAACATTTGAATTCAAACATTTGAAATTTATTACTTATTGAAACTTTTTGATGCACTGATAGGTGTGTTTTTGTTTTTTTTTAGAATCAAGACAGATCGAGGGCAGCGTAAGCGTGCACGGGGGATCAGCCAGAAGCATTAATCTTTATCACTCCATGGTCACCATTGACGTATCCTATGTTAAAGTGAACCTTAAGCAAAACTGTCCGATTCTGAAGTAATATATTCAATCGATACACAATCGGTAGTCGTTCTGTATGTTCTTACGTATTCAAAAGCTCTCTACATACAATGGTGCATCGATTACTTTGGGTGAAAGTAATTGACATGTAAATGGCTTTGAAAGTGTGAGCGAATACTTCAGTGGTTTGTTTGTTGAACGTGATTATTAAGTATGGGACTTGAATTTTTTTGATTGTTATAAAATATATAATTATTTATATATAACCATGTATAAGTTTTTCATATTATTAAAGTTAAATTAGCTACCTAACGAATTGATTTTGAATAGGGATGTATGTGTTGTTTATGAATTAAGACATAAGTAAAGTTAATAAATAAAACTAGTAAAAACGATATTTATTTTTTTAGGTCTCTTCAATTTTTGGTTGGACATTATTGGAATTAACAATTGATATTTATCACACGTGAATTTGGAAAAGTCATTGAGACCCGGATTCAAAACTCTGCAAATTTCATAGTTTTAAAACTCCTAGACCGTACGACACATATTTTATTTTTTTCTTATTTTATCGAGAGTTGTAAAATAGTAGCTAAGAAACAGATATTACATACAAAAATGTGTGTTACAGCAATATCATTTCCTACCAGTCATTATCTAAAATACACCGAGCGCGAAGTTTTCAGTCATCGATATTTATCACACATTACTAGCGAAAAGAATTAATGGTTATCAAAAAGTTATTGGTGAGAACCAGGATTCGAACCCACGACTTCTTGATTCAGAAGCGGGATGCTCTACCACTGGACTATCAAGACAATATCCTTTTATAAAATACTAGATAACAACAGTAACAGTATTACATATGCAATAATTTAATATCACATCGTGTGAAACGAAATCATACATAACATTAAACTAATCTCATTGAATTCAATAACAACTCATATCATTCTACACATCACTAAAATAGCGTTAACCTAAATAATATATTCTAATAGGCTCACACATAACAATAGATTCAGCAGCCGCTCTAGCTAACTGTACTTGTGATTGATGATTCTCTCGACAACTAAAACAATGCGAATGGTAAGTACAATCGATACATCGACGGAGATGATCACGTCGATGGCAAGATAGCGGATAAGTCACAACAAACGGTTTGATGATACATCATTGAATATAATGACATATTATAGTTATCATCGTACGACCGTTATAACTCAGCTTCAGCTCATTCAATTAACACACGTTTGTACAACGTTGTATATCTGATTCAGACAAAATTTTCAAACTCACTCACTCATTAGTTCAATTGGGTTCAAATTGTCAATAATAATTGTATTTACAGTTACTATAGATTGGTGTCGTTGAAAAGTTTTAAGGAATTTATGATGTAAATAAAATTGATTACTATGTATCTACGTATTTTTATAGAGATATATTATATATAAACTAGCTGACCCGACGAACTTTGTTCCGCATCAAAAGTAATTTTGGATATCATGAGGTTCAATTGGTGCTATTTATCGGCTTTAACTGCTGTCCCGCTATGTTAATACAATATCTTCGAAAATATTCGTTTAAATTGCATGCTTTAAAGGGCCAGAATCATCTATATTACATGCACAATCTATTTAAGATACTTAATTGGATGAAAATTTATGCTGTAATGTTTAAAATCGCTTCGTAAATAAGCCATTATTTCTCGTAAAAAGTAAAAAAATAAAAATGGTTAGTGTGGGTTATCCCTAAGAGATAGACATATGCCCTTGCGGACTTTTTTGTAGACCTTCTGAAGGTGTTGGATAATGTAGAATATTGTTTTGAACTATAACTTAGGGTTCAGCCAGCGTTTGCAATTAAAGTGCTAAATCTCGAAAATTATCATTTTTTCTTTAGAACATAGTATATGAATTATAGATCAAAACCACCGCGTTAACACCCTCTAACTATTAAAAAAAATCCGCATCAAAATCCGTTGCGTAGTTTTACAGATATAAGCATATAAGTGGACAGGCAGCGGAAAGTGACTTTGTTTTATACTAGCCTATGTATTGATACAAAGGTTACTTACTACCAATAAATAAAAGTATTTATTGGTATCAAAGAATTTAAAAATGACGCCATAACATAATAGCTGCGAATTGAGTTTTATTTGAGTGAAATTCGATTTATAAAAAAAACTAATGATTGACATTAGAAGCCAAATCAAAACAGATTAGGCCACCTCCTAGAGAATTTTTTCATGGTCTTAAAACTATATTCATTACAATATCCTCAAACTATATATTACTTTTTAACTTGGTTTGAATCCTGACTCACACCTTTTTTTTTATTTTTTTTACTCGAGGAAATGCTTTATGCACACCCTCAGCCTGGGAACGGCTGGGGGTAGTGTGGGACTCCCAAAACAGTGAACTGCAATCCGATCCTAGGGTTACCCACTAAAACCTCGCGGCGGCCTTCTTCCGGCGTTGGGGTGGCCCAGGACAGTGCGTCAGCCCTCTGGTCCACCCCGCCGTCGCCCCCCCTCTGTTACGAGGGGTTGCTCATCCTAGGGGAGCCTCGGTGAAGCTCCCCCGGGCGGGGCGGCTCCGACCACGCGCTGTAAAGAGGCGCGCGGCCGGCGGCGCCCCCGACGACCCTCCCTGGCCGCACCAGAGGGTCATCCATCCCGGGCCGCGACCCGGGCGCACCCGCGGGGTGTGCGCCCTCGCGGCCCGTCGGCGGCGGCGATCACTGAGCTCGCCGCCGCCGCCTTCGAGCGGGATCGGCTCTCTCCCGACCCCGTTCGGCGGCCTCCTTCTGGAGCATCACAGCTTCGTAGAAGGAGACCACAGCCCTCCACTCCTCCTCGCCCGCCAGCATTGCCGCGACCAACGCCGGCGGGGACAAGTCTCGCCCGATCCCGTCGACCAGGACTCGTCGCTCGTCCGCCCAGGCCGGGCAGACCTCCAGCGTGTGCTGGGCCCAGTCCAGGTCGGATGCGCAATGGTGGCATCTCGCCGTCTCTTCACGTTTTATTCGACTCAGATACTCACCGAAGCACCCGTGCCCGGTGAGTATCTGAGCCAACCTGTAGGTGACAGTGCCCCATTTACGGAGCACCCAGGCCTCAAGGTGGGGCAGGACGGCTCCGACGGCGCGTGAACGCGCACTGCCCTGGAGGACTAGCGCGTCGCGCCAGTCCCCCAGGACCCGCCGGAAGGCCTCCCGCCTCCACACTTCGTGACCTCGCGCGTCCGGGCCCCCACCTCCCCGGCCGAGATCGTACGCGGCTGCGTACATCTCGGCCAGGATGATGAAGGGGGGGAACGCGCGAGGACCGTCGCCGCCTCGTACGATATCGTACGGTAGCCCCGTATGATCCGTATGGCCATGATCCGCTCCAGGCTTCTCAGCAGAGCCCTAGAGCGGGAGGCCCCCGCGAGGTCTCGCGACCAAACAGGGGCCCCGTACAGGGCCACGGACCGCACGACGCACGACTTTGTTTTATACTAGCCTATGTATTGATACAAAGGTTACTTACTACCAATAAATAAAAGTATTTATTGGTATCAAAGAATTTAAAAATGACGCCATAACATAATAGCTGCGAATTGAGTTTTATTTGAGTGAAATTCGATTTATAAAAAAAAACTAATGATTGACATTAGAAGCCAAATCAAAACAGATTAGGCCACCTCCTAGAGAATTTTTTCATGGTCTTAAAACTATATTCATTACAATATCCTCAAACTATATATTACTTTTTAACTTGGTTTGAATCCTGACTCACACCTTTTTTTTTATTTTTTTTACTCGAGGAAATGCTTTATGCACACCCTCAGCCTGGGAACGGCTGGGGGTAGTGTGGGACTCCCAAAACAGTGAACTGCAATCCGATCCTAGGGTTACCCACTAAAACCTCGCGGCGGCCTTCTTCCGGCGTTGGGGTGGCCCAGGACAGTGCGTCAGCCCTCTGGTCCACCCCGCCGTCGCCCCCCCTCTGTTACGAGGGGTTGCTCATCCTAGGGGAGCCTCGGTGAAGCTCCCCCGGGCGGGGCGGCTCCGACCACGCGCTGTAAAGAGGCGCGCGGCCGGCGGCGCCCCCGACGACCCTCCCTGGCCACACCAGAGGGTCATCCATCCCGGGCCGCGACCCGGGCGCACCCGCGGGGTGTGCGCCCTCGCGGCCCGTCGGCGGCGGCGATCACTGAGCTCGCCGCCGCCGCCTTCGAGCGGGATCGGCTCTCTCCCGACCCCGTTCGGCGGCCTCCTTCTGGAGCATCACAGCTTCGTAGAAGGAGACCACAGCCCTCCACTCCTCCTCGCCCGCCAGCATTGCCGCGACCAACGCCGGCGGGGACAAGTCTCGCCCGATCCCGTCGACCAGGACTCGTCGCTCGTCCGCCCAGGCCGGGCAGACCTCCAGCGTGTGCTGGGCCCAGTCCAGGTCGGATGCGCAATGGTGGCATCTCGCCGTCTCTTCACGTTTTATTCGACTCAGATACTCACCGAAGCACCCGTGCCCGGTGAGTATCTGAGCCAACCTGTAGGTGACAGTGCCCCATTTACGGAGCACCCAGGCCTCAAGGTGGGGCAGGACGGCTCCGACGGCGCGTGAACGCGCACTGCCCTGGAGGACTAGCGCGTCGCGCCAGTCCCCCAGGACCCGCCGGAAGGCCTCCCGCCTCCACACTTCGTGACCTCGCGCGTCCGGGCCCCCACCTCCCCGGCCGAGATCGTACGCGGCTGCGTACATCTCGGCCAGGATGATGAAGGGGGGGAACGCGCGAGGACCGTCGCCGCCTCGTACGATATCGTACGGTAGCCCCGTATGATCCGTATGGCCATGATCCGCTCCAGGCTTCTCAGCAGAGCCCTAGAGCGGGAGGCCCCCGCGAGGTCTCGCGACCAAACAGGGGCCCCGTACAGGGCCACGGACCGCACGACGCCACCGTAGAGGCGGCAAACTCCCTCTGCCGGTCCCAGTTGGGCAGCAAGCGGTGCAACGTGCCTGCTACCCGTCGCGCTCGGGGGTCCATCCTCACGAAGTGCTCCTCGAAGGTCCAGCGGCTGTCCAGGGTGAGGCCGAGGTACTTCATGTACCGCCCCACCGGGACAGCCGTGTCACCCACCCGGATCCGCGAGGCCGGAGGCTCCCGGCCCCGAGTGAGCCGGTGGAACTACAGCGCCTCACTCTTGTAAGGCGCTACCTGCAGGCCGAGCCCGCGGATCCGTCTCACGACGATAGCCACCCCCAGCTCGGAGCCCCCCAGCTCGAACCTGAGCGTACGCTCGCAGTCGGGCCCCGTGGCGACCACCAAAGTGTCGTCTGCGTAGCATACGACACTCACGCCACAGGGCAGACTGGTGCGGAGGACCGGATCGTATGCGAGGTTCCACAGCAGGGGCCCAAGCACGGACCCCTGCGGAACCCCGCACGAAACCACCTTCCTCTGCTCCGTCCCGTTCCGGTCGACATAGTCCACCCGTCTCTCCTGCAGGTAGGCCCCGATGACCGACCTTAGGTAGGGAGGCACCTCGTGGTAGACGAGGGCTTCCCTGATGGCCGGCCAGGGGAGGGTCCCGAAGGCGTTGACGATGTCTAGCAACACCGCCAGCGCGACCCCCCCGATCGGACTGCCGGTTCCGCGGACACCTGCCCACCAGGTGGCTGCTGATACGGGCGGAGATAACCCTTTCAAAGAGCTTCCCCGCCTCGTTCAGCAGGCATATCGGCCGGAACGACGACGGAGCTTCTCCGGTCCTCCCTGGCTTTCTGATGAGCACCAGCCTCGCCGACTTCCAGTCGAGGGGGAACACCCCGCGGCGGAGGCAGCTGGTGAACAGCTGCCTCGCCTTGTTCCCCAGGACTCCCAGAGCGAGCGCCAGGACCCGGCCCGGAACTCCGTCCGGGCCGGGAGCGGCGCTGCGGGAGGTGAGCCGCGCGACGGCTCACCCGAGTTCGTCCTCCGTCACCTCCAGCCCGTCGGACCACGTAATATGGTCCGACTGAGACGGATCACACCTACTCCATTTGAGATGTAAAATTCAGCGAGTCTAGGCGTAATAGCCGCCACCTAGATTAAACAAATTTGAAGTGTGTTATATTTTTTTATAGAGTAACTAAATTGTCAGAACATATTTTCCTTGAGGGCTCTTATATCGTTTTTAATCGTACTATTGATATGTAATCAATCGTGTAGATTATTGAAATTGAAACACAGAGGGATTTCTCATGTCCCTTCATTAAAAAATATATACAGAAATACATAAAAATAAATAAATAAAATAATGACAAAAGCGAAATGTTCCGACATTGATGGATCCATGTATGGCGTTATCAGAATAATTTTTCACATTTTTGGTGAGCCTGAGGAACGTCGAACGAGCGGAAACCAACTATTCAGGTAAGTACTATCTAACCAAATCTCAAGATTTTATGTCAGTAATATATTACTGTCGCTGCTGACAGTACCGCATTCCCGATAATATTGTAAGATTTCTTAAATAGTACCTTAATTACGTGTGATAGCGATCGGCATTCATTTCATCATTCCTTTATCTTGTCTGCTGTTACTATTGAAGTTTTCCGAAAATTAACATAATATGTTAGTAATCAAATTTCACACGATCACCTACCTATGCGGCAATCTCTTAATATGCTAGCAGTCCAGCTTTTGATTGAATAGTCTTGAAAATTATTTAAAAAAGTCTCTAAAGGAAAATGCTTGTAATATATGATGATATATGATAATTGTTGTTATTGTATTATCGCAATTAAAGCGAAAAAAGGCCACATTGGCAATTGCAGCTTTTTTTAGCTTAAAAATAAGTTTTACAAAAAAATCCTTTTTCACCTTGCTTAAACCTAATTAATAATAGGGTTATGAACTGTTAAGTCAACCTAAACTACGCTATTATTGTAAATTATACATTATATATAAAAATAATGAACCCCTGGTGAGCTCGGAATTATCGGATGCTAACAGCAGAGTACAGTTGAAAAAGCTAAGCAATTCCAGAGATAGTAATTCTAATAAAAAGTTAATTCTGGGAAAACAATCTGCTACCATAGTGCAATATGATAATATTTATACATACATACATAACTTCACGCCAAATCCCTTGCGGGGTAGGCAGAGAGAACAGAGCGCCATAGGGCACGATTCTTACACGCCTCACTCGCTTCGTTGACTTTCATAACTTTTTTCATGCACGCGCGTCGGTTTTTGAGGCTCTTAATATCACCTTCCTCCAGAACACGTTCTATTTGGTCATGAAAAATTAAAATATTTATTATAGTCAAAAAAGTTTAAAATTGAATAAAAATAATGAAATACAAACAAAATTTCTAATAAATATTTTTAGAAATGATATACATATGAATGTTAACGGCACAACATGGTTACCACCTTTTTGAT
Organism: Euproctis similis; assembly: GCA_905147225.2. Lineage (NCBI taxonomy): Eukaryota > Metazoa > Arthropoda > Insecta > Lepidoptera > Erebidae > Euproctis > Euproctis similis. Next base: position 15,322,278 of record LR990105.1, read on the forward strand.
CGCTGTTAGTATTTCATGGTAACGCAATTTTAGAAATAAAATCCCTCCTCGAGCACTCAGGCATCTCACGCCGATGACGTAGGCAGAGTAAGGCAGCTAGGCATTAAACATACAGTATGGTACGTGTTGAAAGAAGATGGGTGTGCCTCGAGGCGTTTCAAACTAGCTTTCCTTATACACCACTCATTACAATTTTATCCGCTGGAAGTCAAAACACTGTTATTATAAACAGATGCGGACGAGCAATGATCGCGTCTACTTGGAGATGTGATTATAATTTTATTTTATTTTTGTTTTTTTTTTATTTCGATTACGACTGGTGTTGAACGAGACGGAGGTTTTTTTTTACTTGTAAGGTGTAATTTGCGTTGACGAGATCAAATATTTTTCTTTGATCCATCTATGAAATTAATGAGTGTTCATTTTGAAAGAATTTAAATAGTAATCTGAATTTAAATATGATATGTAAGCGGTATTGTTGATTGATATACGAAGTGAAGTATAGTAATGTTAACCTCTTGATATATCCGATTTAAGGGTGCTAAAAATATAGATTCTTAAAAAGAATATTCTCATTATTTAAAAACATACGAAATGATATGGTAAGCTAGAACTTTTTAAGTTTTATGTCTAGAGGATAAGACAGCAAATTTGCTCTGGATATATACTTGTGCATGTGTTAAATGAGTGTAAGATACTGATAACCAAATAGAACTGTTTTTTTTTGTTTATGGGATAGGAGGGCAAACGAGCAAGCGTGTCTGTCTGTCTCGGTGGCCTAATGGTCGAGCACACGGATTCAGAATCCAGAAGTCGTGGTTCGAATCCTGACACTGGCTCACACCAATGACTTTTCAAAATTGTTTTCGGAAAGTTATGTGTGATAAATATCGATGACTGAAAACCTTGTGCCCGGTATGGCAATAGGTTCGCCACCTATTCCATTTGGGACGTAAACATAACGGCGAGACGAGGCTTAGCAGGCGCTGCCTACACCTTCGGGTAACAATGGCGTGATGTTATGTGTCACCTGATGGTAAGCAACCAGCGCCGCCCATGGACACCAGGTAACACATATAGTGTTACTGTTACGTTGCCGACCTTTACGGGAGTAGGATAGGAAAGGATGGGGAAGGGGGGTGGGCCTCCGGGTACCTCTCTCACCGAACGAAACGCGGCATGAGCCACTTTACGTCGATCTTCTGAAAGGTCGTGGTATTTCACCAGTCGAGCCGGCCCATTCATGCAGCAAACAGCTTGGCTCTACCACTATTAAGCACTGAGAGCATTAAGAACTGTTTTAAGAAGATCTAGTTTATGTTATAAATGTCTTTACTTGTTCTGAAGGCTGCCATAAAATCATTTGTCACACATCTTATAAATGCTTGCATTAAAACATTTAATAAATATATCTTTATAACCTTCTGGGATCTCAATAAAAACGTTGACCTAACAATTGGTTACATTGGTCAAATCAAAAGCACAATTACTTTTCTTGATTTAAATATTAGTTTAGCAAATCTGAAAAAAAAATATCTTACTATATTAAATATCCTAATTAAAGGATTTGAAACAACATACAAGCTTATATCAAAATTAATTTCTGTTGTCCGTCGATTTTCCGTTACAGTCTATTTTAAATCTTTCAACGCAACACTTACAACGTTGAAAGGTAAACATGAATAAAATATAAACTATTCAAAACACAGCTGTGATACTGGAATAAAATATCTGATTTATTTATATTCACTACCTGCTTAGCTTTCTTGATATTTTTAAATAATATACTAGAATAAACTAGTATTTGTTATTTCAACTCTTTCACCTTAGTCTGTATAATAAAATGGCTAATGGCTGAAGCTTTAAACCATTTATAAATGACTGTGGTAAGAGATACGCAAGTTACTTTAGAAAAATGTTGAGCTTTTTTGTCAGCCTTCAACTACGTGATTATAATTAAAACCAAATAGACCATAATGCACCATTTTCGAAACAAATAAGATAGATAAAGTTAAAAAAGGGTATATCCGCCAATAAAAATCTAGATATTTCAATAAAAAATACACTTGCCATGTATAAAAACACTACGCCAGTATTTGTTAAACTGACTATATATTTGGGAATATTGTCGGGAAAGACAGTTTTCGCATAACGAAAGCAGACAAGCAGTTCATTTAAAAAGATATATGTGGTCATTACGACCAAGTCTCGACTGAGTATCACAGTTATACTCACTTATGGCAGCTTTATCGAATTATTAATATAAATCAACCAATATTTGTTGCAAAATGTATTCGATTTTGAAGTTTATAAAATTAATTGCTAAAAAAAATACAAATATCTTTTTACCTATTTAGAATTATGCCCTCAACAAGACGATTTTAAATTGGCTATCTCAGTCGCTCAGCCACGCTCGTCGGTTTTTAAGGCTGTTGACGTCATTTTCCGATAAAATATTCTTAATTTTATCACAAAAATTAATTCTTTAAGAAGGTTCAGTGATAAAACATCCCGCTTCTAAATTAATAAGTGGGTTCGAATCCATCAACCAATGTCTTTTTGAATTTTTTTTGGAATTTATGAGTCGTTAATATTGTAACATTTTTCTGTAGCTTCCACTGCCTATATTCCATTTGGGTCCTAAAATTTGGATAGTCAACGCTTAATACGCTTAAAAGGTGAAGTTATAAAAAGAAACAATTATTTATTAATCCTGAATTAATTACACTTCTTTATTAGATACTAATTTCAGTGTTTGCTATCTTGGAACACTTGAATTCTCTTTAGGGTCAAGACGTATTCAACTATATCCGCTGGCATATTGCCAAAAGGCAACATGCCAGGTAACTGAGACTACATTTTGACGTCCGTAATTTTATATCATAAAATATAACTTGAATTATATTTTGTTTATCTTTATTAGTTACATAAAAAGACAGTTATTTTTTTATGTTGGTCCTTATTTCATATTCATTCGTCACAAAAATTTCGATTCATATTCCTATGTTATATTAAATTAATGAATAATATTCTTAAAATGGACTAGTAGAGATATTATTTGTTTAAGTTTTTTATACTGAAAATATAAAACTTTTGTTTTTCTATATCTTCAATATACTTATATAATCATATGCTTGTCGTAATGTTTTACTCAATGTTTTTTTCTGACTACTTTACTAGGTTTCGATAATAATTGGTTAAAAAGTATTGGTAAAATATTGGTTATAAAATATTATATATTCCTGAACATTTGTCGATTAAAATCATTGTAAGTTAAAATAATTTTAAAATTAATTCCCGCTGGAATTTATGTAGAAAATATTTCTGCATTTTTACTATGCTTTATTATAAAGAGAAATATATGATCAAATTCTTAAAAACAACAGACTTCAGCGGCTACTGAGTAATTCCTTGTGGGCTTGGCGTGTAAGAAAGAAAAATGTAAGCCACTTAAATTTTAAGGCTGACAAGATGCTGTATAAAATTTATGTATTATCTAGTGTATTGCGCTATCTTTGAGAATATCTTGAGTGGGTTTTCTGTATAAAAAAGCGAGTAAGCTAATGGTAAGCAACTACTAACGCTCATGGACACCGATAACATAAATACTGTTACAGTTGCACGACTGTTCGTTAAGGATGGATAAAGAGTGTAAGGGGGGTGCGCCACCGGCCACTTCTATGACCAAAAGAAACGTACACTATACGTTGATCTTCTGAGAGTGCTTGGTATTTCAACGATCGAGCCAGCCCATTTCTGCAGCGAACTGCGTGGTTATATCACTGTGAAGAAGAATGATACTTGAAAACTTGAAACATTATTATCTTATGCTGATTTGGTATATGTTTAAATATATGTATAATTTGCAAAGCAAAATTTATACCAACTACCTACTATCTTTTAATTGTAATTAAGTTTTTTTTTATGGGATAGGATGGCAAACAAGCAGGCGTGTCACCTGATGGTAAGCAACCAACGCCGCCCATGGACACCAGCAACGCATATAGTGTTACTGTTGCGTTGCCGACCTTTAAGGGATAGGGGATAGGAAAGGACGGGGAAGAGGGTTGGGCCTCCGGGTACCTCTCTCACCGAACGAAACGCGGCATGAGCCACTTTACGTCGGTTTCCTGAGAAGTCGTGGTATTTCACCGGTCGAGCCGGCCCATTCATGCAGCGAACTGCTTGGCTCTACCACTGTTATATATATTTATTTATAGTTTTAGTAACATTGTGACAGAATTTTATTTACAACTAGCTGTGCCCGCGACTTCGTACGCGTGGAATTTGTGATCAGATAGCTATATTTTTACATAGACAGTTGAGAAGTAATTACCTCTAAAATGAAATTGTAACTGGTAGGATAAGTACAGATTGCGGTAGCAATGGTTGTTGCCCGCATTGTTTATTTTCATTTTAACAGGAATTTTTGTAGTATAGCTGTAGCCCGCGACGTCATCTGCCTGAACGCTATACAGCACCAAAAATACCTACGATTATACCTTTTAAAATAACATTTATTTACCCGTTACTTCTTTACATTTCATAAATACAGAAAGTACAGTAACAGAGGGAGACTGTCTTTTGTAAAATTGTTGAACTTCAAAAGTGCTGATTTTCAGTCTGCTTTGAATAAATGACTTTATGGTGATTCTGCTGAATTAAGTAATAAGTTGCGACTGAAGCAAATGTAGAAAATAATGAATAAGAAAATATAAATATAGAAAAGGATAAAAATATATACTTATAAAACTTCTCTATAAACAACATTGCTGGTTTGGCTCTCCGCAGCCAAAATGTAAAGAGAGTCAGGACTGGTGACGCGGGAGCAAGCGACGTACAGCTGCCCGTGTGAGAAGCAGCTCGTCCTGAGGTCGACACCCGCTGCTCTCAGTGTCTGCCCCTGCGACTTATTGATGGTCATCGCGAAGCAAACACTCACGGGGAACTGTACGCGCTTGAACTGGAACGGGAAGTTATGAGGTATGAGGGGAATGCGTGGTACAAATACTGCCTCGCCTACGCCACAACCCGTAAGAATTTCCGCCTCAATGCTGTGTCTGTGGAGCGAGATGACTTTAAGGCGGGTCCCGTTACACGGCACATCTGCTTTTGTGGTTGGAAGAAAAGATCAGGCCTATCCAGATTGATCAAGTCATAAGTGCAGAGCTTCCGGACCCTGACGTTGATCCTGTTCTGCATCAAATTGTTAAAAGTCACATGGTGCATGGCCCCTGTGGCACGTTAAATCCAAGTTCCCCTTGTATGAAAGACGGACGTTGTACAAAAAGATTCCCAAAAAAATTTACCAACGAAACCATTACTGGTGAGTAAGGAACAATCCATCGGTTATCGACCGGTCGCGCAATAGGAAACATTTTTTTTTAATGGTGTAAAATTATAAAATTACGAAGCAATCATTACACCAATAAATACCGAACAAAAATATTAACAGTTTTTAGCATATACAAATACATTTTTTTAATTGTCTTGCTCATCTCTGAAAAGAATTAACGATACAATTTTAAAGAAGAAAATGCACAACTCCATCTATGACTCTTAAAAACATCTATTGACCGCAAGCGCATGATGAAATTTCAATTATTTATATTCAAAAAGTGTTTAAACATGTAATTCGACTTGATGTTTTTAAAATCTCAAAGATTTATTTATATCTAAAACCAAAAAGTGCTTACACGTGTAATTCAACTTAATGTTTTCTGTTTTGTAAATCTCATAGATGGCACTGTTTTAAAATTGTCTGTTATGTTTAACGGCATAAGTTAATTAAAATGTGAAGCTAACTTATATTATATTATTATTATTATTATATGTATAGATTAAAGCATGGTTATTAACATAATAACACCATAACAACATACAAATATGCGTCGTTAGATTACACGTTGCTACAGAATACATTGAAGAAATAAAGGTTCACTGCTCGTTCCTCGTAGGTGATAGCGTGATAATATGTAGCCTATATGTTGACCCGACTTCTTAATAATTTTCGTGCCAAATTTGAAGTAAATCCATGCAGTACTTTTTGAGTTTATCCCGGACATACATACAGACAAACAGACAAACAGACAAACAGACAAACAGACAAACAGACAAAAATTCTAAAAAGTATATTTTTGGCTTCGGTATCGATTGCAGATCACACACCAAGTATTCTTTTTAAAAAATATTCAATGTACAGTTTTGACTTTTCTACAATTTTATTATATGTATAGATACCGTGAAAGTTTAGTATTATCATATAAAGATTAGTATTATCATAGAAACAAGACTGTTTAGAATATTAATATATATAACAAAATAACAATCTATCTGTATGTAAATATATTCCCCAAAATTCACTGCATCGTTTAAATGTCGTATGATTCTATAGTCTTTAACTTTACACATACGAACTCAAAAGTACTTTTAATACTTTTGGAATATTTTCGATGTAATCAATCGCAAAATAGAATTGTGTTCTATACCTGACTAAGTATTATATAACGGATCAACGAATCCGAGTTTTAAGTGTAGGCATGCCCACAAATGTTTCCACCAGATGGAATCCTTCAAAGGGGAAGCGCATCCACTACCGTGAAATTCAATTGGATTATGGTACCTTTGCATTCTAGGGTTTGCTCGTCAGATCTCGGCTATTTTATTCAAAAAGGATCTCACGTCTCCACCTATTTTTATGTGGAATGTTTTATTTAAGTTCATATAAAGTCACGGTAGTCCAGTGGTGGTGCACCCCGCTTCTGAATTCAGAAGTCGCGGGTTCGAACTTGGCTCACACCAATCACTTTTCCAAATTGTTTTCGGAAGTAACGTGTGATAAACATCTATGACGGAACACTTTGTGCCCGGTATAGCAATAGGTTCGCCACATATTCCATTTGGGTCGTAAACATAACGGCGAGACGAGGCTTATCAGCCGCGCCTACACCTTCGGGCAGAAAAGGCATGAAGTTATGTTGTGTGTTATGTTAATACTTTTATTTACTATTTAAAATATGATATAAAATAACGGGTAAGCACAGATTTGTGTAAATCATCTAGTTTAACAATAAACATTTAATCCTATTAGATTTATCAGCGTAATATATTTATTATTAATGATAATTTTAAATATTCATGGTTCATGGTACAAATTAGCAACGAGTGCTACGCATATGATTAAAAAGTGTTTATTATAATTATTATAAGATACATTTTTAAACAACACACTCGTTAATAAAAATAAAAACATCCTGAAGCCATTTTATGAACCTCTATTTATTTTGCACTATAATAATTTATTGCATATTTCGCCACAACTATCAGAAAAAAAATTGAAAAGTATTCGTTGTATAGTATAGTACTTTTTCCATTAGACAGTTGCATACCTACTTATTTGTGAAATCCTATCTAACATACCCAGCAAGATGTGACACGATCTGTGTATTTTTTTACCCACCCATTATATTTATGAGATTTCTATATACGCTATAATCAATCAAACTGATAATTTTTGGAGTTTACTCCTTAAGAATCGATTTACATATATAGGCCCGGGGTATGAAAATTATGGGGACCAAAATCGTACTAGAGAGTATAGCATGTCACACGAAATGCGTTATGCGCTATAGTCACAGAGCATATAAATAAGAGTCGGCACTCCATACAATGTCCTGAGCTCTTTATAGAAACACTCTTTATAGCGATACGCCATTCTCTATTACGAAGAAATGTGTTCATATTTGTAGACAGTAAATATTTATTTTTGTAAATAAATACCGTAAAAACATGTAGAAACAAACACCCCCAGACGAGGGATCGAACCCGCCCCGACCTTGTGTTATCGGTAGTGCGGTTTACCGATGCACCACGAGGGCCGTATGTATAATCGTCTAATTACCGTCCTCTTTACCAATTTCGACACATTTTCTAGGATCGGGTTTGTTTGTTTGTTTGTTTTTTACATACATACATATACGTAAGTACGTATTGCAGGCGGAGAAAAAAAAAATTATATTATTTATAAATTGTGTTTTTTGAAAATTATATTTAAGTACGAATTACATACTAATAAAATAATGAAATATCAATAATATTTTTCGATCTTTGGTAATGAAACGAGGGGCGCCACAGTAGCATCGCCAACATCGTACTCCTAATAAAAAGTGTGTGAATCTCGGAATCGGCTCCAACGATTTTCATGAAATTTAGTATATAGGGGGTTTCGGGGGCTATAAATCGATCTAGCTAGGAATCATTTTTAGAAAATTTCATTTTATCGTGTTTTATCGATAATTAACTTAAACATCAACTTACTTTTTTATTGGAATTCCTGACATCTATTGGCGAATGTGAATTATTTTAAATTGTGAGCACTTAACTTGCTTTAACGACAACAACACTAAAGCTATTCCAGCAGATGGCGTTGTTAACTAATTCCAGCAGATGGCGTTGTTAACTAATTACTATTTGTTTCTAATATAATATGTTAGTACATAGTATATATTAGTATATATTTATTATTGGAGTTTACTCCTTAAGAATCGATTTACAATGTATAATAATAAGAGTCGGCACTCCATACAATGTCCTGAGCTCTTTATAGTCACAGAGCATATAAATAAGAGTCGGCACTCCATACAATGTCCTGAGCTCTTTATAGTCACAGAGCATATAAATAAGAGTCGGCACTCCATACAATGTCCTGAGCTCTTTATAGAAACACTCTTTATAGCGATACGCCATTCTCTATTACGAAGAAATGTGTTCATATTTGTAGACAGTAAATATTTATTATTTTATTTTATAATCGTTCTTGAGGAGTAAACTCCAGTCGTGCGTCGGAGCGGACACACACTTTTACTTTTTTTATATATATATACAGAATATATATATATATTATATATACAGAATTTTTTGTTGCGCTTGAATTGGATGCGCTTTTAGCAGGGATGGAAGGTACACCGCGGATGTAGAAAGACGAGTGGCGATAGGAAATAGCGCAAACGGAGCGTTGGGCAGATTCCTGGGCGCAAAAAACATTAGCAGAAAAGCCCAGCTAGCAATCCACAATGCAGTCCTGATCCCAACGCTAACTTATGGAAAGCTGAGTATAGCTGAGTGTGCATGAAAGTAGAATAAACGCGGTAGAAATGAGGGCATTGCGCAAAATCTGCGGAGTGACTCTCGCTGACCGCGTAGAAAACAAGGTTGTAAGGAAGGAAGTTGGTTTGAAAGAGAGTGTCGGTGTAAAAGTAAAAAAGGGCATGCTCCGATGGTTCGGACATGTAGAAAGAATGGTTGATGCAAGACTGACTAAGCAGATATACAATGCAAAAGCGGATGGATGTAGGAGTCCAGGACGGCCAAGACACATATTCTATGACAAAATAGAAGGTGCTCTGGAGGAAGGTGATGTTATGAGCCTCAAAAACCCACGCGCGTGCATGAAAAGAGTTATGAAAGTCAATGAAGCGAGTGAGGCGTGTAAGAATCGTGCCTTATGGCACTCTGTTCTCTCTGCCTACCCCGCAAGGGTTTTGACGTGAAGTTATGTATGTGTATGTGTACAGAATAAAGAGACAATAGCATCAAAAGAAATATCATTTCTTGTCACGTTCCCTATGAAAATTATGAAAAAAAGAATTAAATACAGATAAAATCGGTGGCCTGTAAAGTCGGTTTATTTACGATAGTTGAACGTGACAACGTCATAAGAAAATAGTGATGGAATGGTTTTATTTTTACTTATAATTTATTATTGTATGGCAGCTGTCCACGCGGACGCATCGCTCACTCGACAAACAACAGAGCGAGGTAACTGCATCGAGGTAACGCCGCACGAGTCGTGTTTTTTCGTGCGTGCGGCCAGCTAAATCTAATTATAAGATGTTGTCACGTCAAAAACTTGCTTGCGTTCTCTATAGTATATTTAATTAGTTATTTAAACGTGTTCAAATAACTGACACTTAACTTAGCCAAAATGGTACAGTACTTCTGAATTAAGAAGTTGTAGGATCCAATCTTGGCTGTCATCATTGACTTTTTGGAAGTTATGTGTGATCAATATCGTCGACTGACAATACTGTGCCTGGAATAAAGCAAAAGGTTCCGCTAGCCATTCCATTTGGTACGATAACAGCTGCTGTCTATACCGTCGAATAAAAAAAAAACACTTGAAGTAACAAAAATAACCGCAAACCAAAACAATTTTAAAACAACAAATTCAAATATTCACACCAAAAATTTTGTACTTAATTGATCTACCCACATTTCTTATACACCAGTGATCTCTCAGCACGACAAGATACTGCAATACAAGCCAATAATGATACTTATAAATTTGCGAAACGACCGAAAGGTGCAAATCTGAAGAGTGAGCGATGCAGTGTATAATTTTCACAAGTACACGCCTCAAGCGTAATCCATAGTGCTGTCTACACGTATGTATCTGATCAGATCGATATCGACCGATAACTATAATTTTCAGTGAATTTCCAACATATATTTTATACGGTACGTGATTTTATATTTGTATAGTTTCACGTTTACCATTATTTCAGCCATTAGATGTGATATTATGTTTGCGTTTAGTAAAATACTGAAAGTCGTTTTTATATAAGGGGTAATTTATAGTAAGATTCTTTTGTGTCAAGAGTTATCTTTCCAGAGATACGGTAAGAACTTTTATTATAAAAGAGTAAAATTGCTAATAATAAAAAAAAAAATTGTAAAATAAAAATTTTGTTTAGTTGCTACTCGAACCCACTGATGCATGCTCTGAGGATAGTTCTACTTCAATCTTTTTAAAATTATTTTGATTGAAGTACATGGACGCGAGTTGAACCACAGGTGAAACCTAGTATAGTATAAAAAGCTCATGACTACTGTGTGTCTCATATTATTTATTGTATACCAAAAAATGTATCTTAGTACCAGTTCAAAACTAGATTACGTAATATTATGCTCTATATTTTAATTAAATATTATATTATAATTAATTGTTTTGCAAAGTAGTATAAAATAGTGATATTTTATGAAACAGCACTGCGTTCCCAAAACCGGCGTGAATGCATGATGAGATGTATGACTATGGATGGAGCGAACGATGTGTGTCAAGATGTAGCTTGTGGAGAGCCAATGTTTTTGCCTACCCCTATGGGATACAGGCGTGAGTTTATCTATGTTTGTATGTATGCAGCACTGCTTAAACAACAACTACTACTACTACTACTTTAAACAATTAACGAATCATTAATTAGGTTATCGATAAAAACTCAATAACTAATGTTTCCCTCACTAGTGGTAAACATCAATCGGTTCTAATCGCTGTCATTAAATTTTACCTATCGGGGTGCCCACTTAAAGGTAATTGTAGCAAGTTGGTGTTAAAAGGAAATAAATACTGAATGTTCGTATTATTAATTAGATATTTATAGGAGGCCTTGTAATATAGTTACTTAATTTATATTTTGCCCAGAGATAGGGGTATTAAATCTTACTATATTTAGAGCAAATCCGTTAATAAATACTTATATAAATCAGTATAAAATTATTAATATCTGCAGATTTAAAATATGTATCGTAAAAACAACGCAGGCTGTAGGCTTTGTTTGGATAGAATTGGATGTATCTAGAGAACGTCTTTTACTGTTTTGCTCGAACCAATGAGACATTAACTGGACTAACTGGAGTTCTTAACATAAATCTTCGATTTCGAATATATTGGAACAAAAATCAGTAATTTTCAAGGCTTAATTTATGTGGAGTGATTGTGACCAATGCGGCGTGTCACGGCATAGTATCCCTTGTTTACCTCATCAACAATTAAAACGCGAAATTACATAAGACACAATATATACCTCTTCCTTTTCTCTTCCTGGGTTCCACTTGATAAGAAATGACCGCACGGGGTGTGGTGGCGGTGGTGTTTCCATATATTTGCGTAACTATATCCCTTACTCCATTGTAAGTTTGTCGACTCAGCCGCCGCCGCAGGGCGCCGGCGAACATCTGTTTCTGAAAGTGGAACTCCAACACTCTAAAATTCTTCTTGGCGTGTACTATTCTCCTTCATCTCGAAATGATTTTTTCTCCTCTCTAGAACTACTCATGGAAAATCTAATTCCGTCTTATGATCACACAATCATCATGGGTGATTTTAATACATGTCTCTTGAAAACTGATTCTCGTGCCTTTTCTCTCAAATCTATTATAGAATCAAATAATCTAACCGTCTTACCTCTTCATGCTACTCACCATTTCCCTAACTGTAATCCATCTCTTCTTGACCTTGTATTTGTTTCCTCGGCTGACTATGCTATTAAACATGGTCAACATCCAGCTGACAGTTTCTCTTATCATGATCTGATCTTTCTATCGTACAAAATCCGTCCACCTAAGGCTAATCGTAAGATTCTGTTGCAACGTAATTTTAGTGGCATGGACCGTGTTAAGCTTTGTAGGGATGCCGGCAACATTGACTGGACATCTCTATTAGAGTCTAAAAATACTGATCATAAAGTGACCCTGTTCAACGAATCTCTAATAAAACTATATGATGTCCATGCGCCGATTCGTTCCATAAAAATTAAACACTTACCGGCTCCTTGGCTCACAGAGGAAATAAAAGTGATGATGAAATTAAAAACAGCAGCTAAGAGTCGATATAAGTGCCGACCTACAACCATCAACTTGGAGAGGTATATCTCTGCTAGGAATCACTGCAATAAGATGTGTAGGAACGCACAACGCCAACATATCCACGCCTCCGTCGAAAATGGAGATCCAGCCAAAGTCTGGAAGTTTTTAAAATCTCTAGGTGTTGGAAGGGCACATAAAGATGCTACTCCTACGGATCTTAATATAAATTCTCTAAATCAACACTTCTCTTCTTCGTCCAACTTTGATAGGACCACGAAAACTAAAACACTTAAATATCTTTCATCACTTCCAACCCCTGATTACTCACAATTTGATTTCTCACAATTTGCTGCTTGTGATGTTAAGAAGAGTTTACTTTCGATATCGTCTAATGCGGTTGGAAACGACTGTGTCAGTCGCAACATGATTACTCCCATCCTTGACCAGGTCCTACCCATCATTTGTCACATACTCAATTACTCCATTTCCTCCGGTTTCTTTCCAACTATTTGGAAAGAAGCTCAAATTATCCCGCTCCCGAAAAAAACTCGTCCTTAATCCTATGCTGACTACCGACCCATTTCTATACTCCCATTTCTTTCTAAAGTACTAGAACGCTTAGTCCATTCCCAACTTAGTTTTTTCTTAAATCAAAATAATCTCCTAAACCCCTTCCAATCCGGTTTCCGCGCTGGCCACAGCACCGTTTCCGCTTTAGTGAACATCACCGATGATATTCGCTTGGGCATGGATCATGGAAATCTTACGGTCTTATCCCTACTCGATTTTAGCAATGCTTTCAATACCGTCGATTTCCATGTCCTGCTGGGTATACTTCGCTCTCTTAACATATCTCCAACAGCAATTGCATGGTTCCATAGTTACCTGTTTGGACGCCGGCAACGTATCCGTCTTGAAGACAAATACTCTGACTGGACTAGTACGACTGCTGGTGTACCACAGGGTGGCGTTCTTTCACCGCTTCTCTTCGCTATTTTTATTAATTCTATCTCCAAAAATCTAACTTCTACCTACCATCTTTACGCTGATGATTTGCAGATTTATACGCAAGCTCCTCCTGACAAAATATGGCAGGCGTTTAGCTCTATGAATTTAGATTTGGACCGAATATGCCAGTGGAGTCTTGATTATGGCCTCAGTATTAACCCGTCGAAGACTCAGGTTATTGTTGTCGGCAGCTCCAGAATGATGGCTAGAGTAAATTATTCACTCTTGCCACAGGTTTGCCTGAACGGAACTAACCTTCCAATATCAACTAAAGTTAAGAATTTGGGGATCTATATTGACAGCACATTATCCTGGGGTCCTCAACTACAAGAAGTGAGCCGCAAACTGTTTGCTTCTGCGGGGTCCTTACGAAGGTTACATAACTTTTTGCCTACTGCCACTAAACTTGCACTCGCGCAATCTCTTCTTCTTCCTATCCTCGATTATGCCGATGCCAGCTATCTGAATCTCACTGAAGCCCAGCTAGACAAACTTGAGCGACTTCAAAATTTCTGTATTAGATTTATATTTGGTCTTCGCAAATATGATCACGTCTCTGAGTTTCGAAAAAAGCTCAAGTGGCTTCCTATTCGTTTTCGCCGGAATACTCATGTCCTCACGTTATTATATAACGTTTTATTTAATCCAAACACCCCTAAGTATCTCAAGGAACGTTTTCAGTTTCTTAATGACACACATTCGAAATATCTGAGGTCATCGGAAAATTTCAGATTGTTAGTCCCAATGCATTCCACACATTTTTATGGACAATCTTTTTCTGTCCAGGCAGTTCTACTGTGGAATGCTCTACCGGTGGAAATTAGAACAGCGAAGTCATTAACTACATTCAAAGCACTTCTAACGCATCACTATCACACGTTACAGTAGTCCATTTCTGTTTATATATTTGATATGTATATCTGTAGTTACTATTACCACTATTACTAGTATTACTTTTGAATTATTATTTAATATATTCATTTTATATTATATTATTATTTATCTTATTTATATGTATTTATTATATATATATATATATTTAAATTGTAATTTTGTTATACCATTACTTATATATATATATACACCTAAATTACCCGTTTTCTTTAGGCACTATTGTACTTCCACAGGTTGCCTGGAAGAAATTGCTTTTAGCGATAAGGCCGCCATTTATACCTTAATATTGTGTTTATCCTTGTCTTATTTGTATGTTTTTCCTTTTTTTGTAATTTATTAGGTGTAAATAAAGAGTTATCTTATCTTATCTTATCTTATCTTATATACAAGTAAAAACAATATACAATAAAATTTATATTGTAAGTATATGTCCATATTGTCCATAATTTATTAAAATAAAAATAAAACCCACAGGAATGGCGGTTTTACGTTATTGAAAACGAGCAGACTGTATGCAGTACGTGATTTTATTTACATGGTAAATACAATCAAACTGATGACACAGTAGTTGCGTCTCCCTACGAAACTCGATTTAAATATGTACTGAGAATATAATAAATAATTGGTATACTGTTGAAATAACAAGAAAAGGAAGAACTTAAAATAAAAGAAAATAAAGAACTTTAAAAAGAATGTCAGTTGATATAAATGCCTTATTATTATTTATAGGCTTTCCAACCTGATAATATGATGTGTATATGTCAACATGAAATCTAATACATGTAGCCTTAATAACTTAAAAGGCTGTTAAATAAATGAATACAAGCCTCTGCAACTTGTCAATTATATTTCATCTACAGCATCATTATATATCATTTAAAATAACTTAAAATGATCGCGCCTTGTGGCGAAGAACATATTACGGCAAGAATAGCTGTAAAGTTCTTGTTAGGTTTTAAATAAAAACTCCACCGTATTAAATCTTTAATAGTTTGGTTAAAATTAAATTTCCCGTGTTCTTGGTTAAGAAAGATTACAAATTTAAGATTTCGAGATCTATTCAATTTAATTAAATTAATTAAAGTTTACTTGCATATTTTTGGACACATTTTTTAAAGTTACTATCTGTTGGCAATGAAATTATTAAAACGTCTTAGTTAATTTGTAGGCGACAGTTTTTAAATAATAATACGGATTGTGACATTTTATTCTTTCCACCTACTTTGCATATAATGAGCGTGAAGATACTATCATATACTATTCAAGAAAATTTACTTGGATTTTGAAAAGTCAATTTTCTGTGTAAATTGATAACTTTATTCATTCTTTATTTTTCTCAGAACCGTTTCAGTAACTGCGGTGTCTGTATATTACATTAAACGACTTGTTTAGATGGATTTCGATGTATTCTACGAAACTTTTCATAAAATATTATTTTTCTATTTCATACGAAATCATTTAATATTATATTCAAGATCATGATAATAAGTTTTATAGAAGTTCGAATAATTTTATTTCCAATAAATGTTTTGAGATTATGCGAATATTTGTCATCTTTCATAAGATCGGGTTGAATGGGATTACCATTATTTAATGTTTATTTAATTTCTATGAGTTCAAGTGCCCTTAAATAGGTATACCTACACTATTATTGCCACAGTTAATATTAAAAATAGATAATTATCCTTTATTTTTTTATTGCAATTATTCATTACCAAAAACATGCATAACAAGTTATGTCGCCATGAATTCTTTTTTTTTTCGAATAATTCCTTTGCTTTGCCTTCCCCATATCCGACCAACGCAAAAAGGTTGTTTTAATACCGTAATGACGCTTTAACTGTAACAAGTGTGGATATAAGCTGCGCTTGTTTAATCTAGGTTTATCTTTTTTTGGCCATAATATTATCCTCGGCTTAAAAATGTAAATCTCCTGCGCTCCAGATTTTGAAATCAGGTAAGCCTTTCGTAACGAAGTATATACCCCTTGTAATGTCTATCTGTGTATTTTCCTGTCGAAAAAAATCCCTAAAAACATCTCCGTTTTTTACAAAAAAATGTTGACTCAAACATAATGACTAACTCGTTATTTTTATTATATTACATATACTTTCAGTACAAGATAGTAGAGCTATTACTCAAAACATATGAGTTGTTCAAGTTAAATTTGATTTTGTATGTATTTTCTTGAGTACAGTTTGTTCCAACAAGAAAGTAATGACATCGGCTTTGTGATACTCCTGAGGAATATACTTGAGTTGTCATATAATATCTCCTATATAAACCAAAAAGGTTTTCGCTTTAGTTAAGTATTGAAACATATATTTATTATAGTATAACTAAATATTTTGTTCTTTATTGTGATGCTTTGTTAACGGTATGGACTGTTAACTTATAATATATTTGGCGGAATGATGATATGGTTTCTGCTACTTCAGATATGGAGCAAACACGAGTGTGCTTGTACAGACTTATACTACTCAGATTTTTCTTAAACTGGACGAACATACGATACCTTATTGTATATGGATATCTGCTACTACATAGGTACAGAAGCTCTAAGCCACGCCTCATTTTTTTAATCAAATGACCATCTTCATAACGTAAAACCTAATTTTAAAAAGTTTTAATATATTTTTTAAATCTTGATCGTATAGTACATAAAATTCATCACCTGATATTTAAAGCTGAATAAAGTATTTTGAAGATACCTTAAAAAAATATTCATACATTTTTTGTGGAAAGCGGATAAGTTTTGACACACATGGATACAATAACTTAATGATATAAAATATCTCGGTGGCCCAGTGGTCGAGCACCCCGCTTCTGAATCCAGAAGGCGCCGGTTCGAATCCTGATATTGGCTCACACCAATGACTTTGCGAAATTATTTTCGGAAGTTATGTGTGATAAATATCGATGACTGAAAACTTTGTGCCCGGTATGGCAATAGGTTTGCCACCAATTGAGACGTAAACATAACGGCGAGACGAGGCTTAACCTTCGGGTAACAAAGGCGTGAAGTTAGGATTTTGATGCAACTTTTTTAATAGATAGAGGGTATAAACGGGGTAGTTTTTATGTAAAATTTATGTATAATTTGGTAATAAAAAAGTTATATTTTTTAATTCAGTTCAGAACAAACTTCAATTCTAAATGCTGTAAAAATAACTTTTGATGCGGATGAAAGTTCGTCTGGTCAGCTAGTACTTTATCAACTACTTATTTATCGACTACTTTGTAGTATGAACTCTGAGAAGCTTTAAATCTTTGCTTTTAAATTAAAATGAAAGATACTGATAACTTGTTTCAAGTCTCGTCATTAATATCACAGTTGATGCCATTAGATCAATTTTCAAATTGTTTAGTAATAATTTGGTTAGTTACTTATATAGATATAAGCCGAATTGTGTTTAATTATTGTTAAGGGATTGTAATTTGAAGGAAAATCTAAAGATCATTGAGCGTATAGAGGACCGCGGGAAAATTATTCAAGATTTTGATGTCTTCATGACCCCTAATAGAAGGCATTTTACATCAGTGATTTATTTTTTGTACTGTCTTTAATATTCAGTTGTAGATTGCAACTCCTTATAATGTAATTATGAGATTTTTTTTCATAAAAAACTAAATCCAAATTTGAAAACACAGTTATAAAAATCCGCGATCTATCTATGAGATTAAATAACTTTTCCATAAAACACAGGTGATTGAAAATCCTATTAAAATCTTCGATAGTAGGTTTATCCAAAATTATAGCTTAAGAATAAAAAAAAAGTATATAACACACTGACAGAGACCTCATGTTAAAATTTATATGAATTTTCAAGAATTATTTGTTGGATTTTCCGGAAAATTGCTTACTAACGACAAGGTATGAACATTAAATTAACTTAAGTAGTATACTTAGTAGTACTTAAGTATATTAATAATCAAGACTATGAAGGTAATTAATTAATTCAATGCCTTTATTATTACATCAGCTGTTGGTTTACGATCATACTAATAATGTGATGGCTGAATACTCAATTATTGTTGACTGTGTTTATCGAACTGTATCTATCGTTATATACGCTTGAGTTGTATATAATAATAGCATTATTGTATAAAGATTACTAAATCCTTCAAAATTTTATGCGGTTTGCAAACACAACGGCGTCAGTCTTCTGAACTCATCAGCCGTCGAGAGTAATGCGATTTCTTTAAAACATTTAGAAGAATATGATTGTAGTTTTAGTTGTGTTCAAATAATTCATTTAACTTTTTATAAAATTGAATATAATTTAATAGCTTTTAATTGTCGTAGTATGCTTCATAAATTATTGGTAACGTGTAATTTATATCTGGTAAGAAAATTGGCAGCATTTCTACGTGGATTCATGTAATTTCGTTAAAAAATAATATCACAAATCATAGATTTTAGAATTATTCCTATGGGCTAAACTACAAAGTCTTATGCTGAGCAGTTCACATGATGACCATAAAATAGTCAACGCGAATATACGTCTATTAGGAACAATATTTCATGTATTATGTAGCATTAAACTTAATATGGAGTATTATATTAAATCATCTTCAATCCTGGCACACCGAAGACGTTTCAAAGTATGTAAAACCTTGAAATATCTTCAAGTAAGTGAGCATAATTAATAAGTCACTTGACAAAAACAAAGTAACTGTACTTTATGCAGTTTATATAAAATAGACTAATGTTCATGTTGTTAGTAAGATAAGATATTCGTCAGATATAACCACAACAAGATGATAATAATTAAAAAGTTATGATACAAATTTCCCCTCGTGTCGGTCAATTTTATTTTTTTCTCCAAGTACACAAATTTTACTTGACAAACATTTGTTAAGTATGTATGTAGATTGTATTTATCAAGATTCCAGTTTACCAGTTTTCTCTGGTAGCTACGCTGGAGTAGAATTAGTGTAAATAATGAAATGAACATTTCCCACGAGTATTATTTATACTAAGTAAATATCATTAAATGAACACATAAATGAAGAAAGATCACACCGGCAAATAACTGTTCATTTTTCTTTAAGGGACTATTACGGTCCATGGACATTTGCCACATTGAGAGGTCTACATTTGCGTTGCTTACTTTCAACATGAGTTATGGTGTA
Source organism: Euproctis similis (assembly GCA_905147225.2). Taxonomy (NCBI): domain Eukaryota; kingdom Metazoa; phylum Arthropoda; class Insecta; order Lepidoptera; family Erebidae; genus Euproctis; species Euproctis similis. The sequence goes on from LR990105.1 coordinate 15,341,958, forward strand.
CTATCCAGAGAAGAGAGAAAGAGGAATGACTTCAGATACATTTTAAACAGAACGAATTACGGCATTTGTAAAATGTTTATTTTATGTTTGTTTGAATTCGATCCATTCCATTCGATCATGGAAGATAAATGATCATGTTCTTAACAGGTGATGATTTGTGATACTTTACTTCACGCAAATCCTTTACTCTGTACTCTCTGCCTACCCACAGAGCGCCACAAGTATCTTAGATGCCTCACTCGCTTCTTTGACTTTCATAACTCTTTTCAAACGCGCGTCGATTTTTGAGGCTCCTTACCTCCAGAACTCGTTCAATTTGGTCATAAAAAGCGTGTCGTGGCCGTCTTCGACTCCTACATCCATCCGCTTTTGCATTGTATATCTGCTTAGTAAATCTTAAGTCGTCCTTTCTACATGTCCGAACGAACGGAGCTATCAAACAATAACTTCACGCATATTCGCTATATATATATATGATCGTCAACAGTCCGTTACTAAATTGTCTTTATGTATGTAGACGATCCAATTATCTATGTCCGACACCCACTAACCAGACGAAATTGCCAATCAGTTAATTGTTGTATATTGTATACAACGTCTGGCCTGTTATTGTCATAATGTAAACGTTAGCTTTAATTGGCTAATGAAGACCACTGATCATTAGGTTCAATTATTATATCTATATATTAATATACTTACTAACGGAACTCAGAATAATACTTATAAATAATAAGAACTCGAAAATCAGAAAATATCGGGCAGCGGTTGTTAAGCCTCGTCTTGCTGTTATGTTGTTCCAAAATGGAATAGGTGGCGAACCTATTACCATACCGGGCACAAAGTTTTCAGTCATCAATATTTGTCACACTTAACTTCCGAAAACAATTTCGAAAAGTTATTGGTGTGAGCCAGTGTCAGTATTCAAACCCTCAAAATACCAAAATACCTCTGGATCAGAAGCCGTATGCTGGACCACAGAGAACTAATTAATTTTAGTACTTATAAAATCAATTAGTAATAATCAATAGTGTCCGACCGAAGGTCTATTTTTGGCCGAAACCGAAGCCGATTAATTGGCAATCTCCACAACCTTCGGCCAAAGCCGAAGCCGAAGGTTATAAGCTATTCGTAATTTAATAATTTTCTTCAATATTATCCACAGCTAAAGAAGAATATCGGCGTAAAGTGGCTCTTGCCGCTTTTTTCTCGGTGATAGAGGCATCCGTACTGAACTAAGTGCAGTCCGGTCCTTCAGTCACTCTCTCTTTCGTAACAGTTTGTTGTTTAATTCGGACTGTTTTCCGACCTTCGGCTTCGGCCCAGAATTTGTCCCAAGCGGAAGTTCTCGCCGAAGATGGATTTTTAGCCGAAGGTGGCCGAAGCCGAAGCTTCGGTCGGACACTAATAATCAATAACGTTTTGGATTCCAGAAACGTTATTAAAAAAACATAGTCATTTCACACACAATTTCAGTATTTACGATCGAAATACAAACATTGAAGTTGGTCAATCTTATTTCGCTTTGTTCGTGCTCAAATCGAGGTTAATTGGCGTATGTAACGAGTTGGACGGACGCATCCACGAGAATAATCGAAATAAAAGTCTATTATTATTTTGACTTCAAAACGATTCGCAGTCAATTGTTAATTAATCGAATGACTCGACTATATTTTCACTAATAGCATCTATGCTGCCTATACCGATAAGATTTATAACATTTTACGACAATCGAGATTTGTGTTTCTCGTATTAACTCTGGTGTTAACTGTGATATGATTTTAACTAACTTCTATAATGAAAGAAAATTAAGTTGAATATTTTATTTTATTATTTTTAAATGGGTAATAGAAGGTAGAAGAACTTCGCAGTTCGTTCCATAAAGCGGCTGTTTGGACCGATGAAATACCAAGACCTCTCAGAAAATAGATGACTTAAGTCATGCCGCATTTAGTTCGGTGAACGAATAATCCAGTGGTAACCCCCTTCCTCCCTTGCTAATCATATATCAAAGACGGGCAATGCGACTCTTGGTGTAGCAAATGTCCATGGGTAAGCTAGTTACCACCACTGACACTCTTGGTCGTTTGTCCCCTTTGTATTTAATTACCGCAATTATTACTAACATACAGTAATAAATAATGAAGGCATCAGATCAGTTCTACATAGCTATCTGGTATATTATGTAAACATAACATAACATAACTTCACGCCTTTTGCTACCCGAAGGTATAGACAGTGTTAATTAAGCCTCAACTCTCCGTAATTTTACGTCCCAAATGGGTGGCGAACCTATTGCCATACTGGGCACAAGGTTTTTTTAGTCATGGATATTTAACACACATAACTATTGAAATTAATTAATTTCGAAAAGAAGTCATTGGTGTGTGCCAGGATTCGAACTCGCGACCTCTGGATTCATACACCGTGTGCTTGACCACTGGACCACCGAGACTTGAATATTAGATGTAGATTAATTAGTTTATCAAATCTCAAGGACAATACTCAAGTATTTGTTATGATGAGAAGGTGTATTATCTCACTAACATCAAGATTGTATATTTACTCTACTTGCTAAGGAAAGGATGGACACGCTGTACGCTGTTTGTTAGGTGGAAGCGGTCCTATGTCATGTACTATAAGCGTATCCTCGGTTGGTCTACAATGTATTGTACAGCGCATATCAAATAAATGCATACTTACACACATCGTAATTTGAAAAAAAAAGAGAAATCTTAACTAATGTCTTAACTTATCGTTGCTATACTGATATTTTTCGATAATTAATGCGAGCCCGATTCGATCCCATGATTTATTAATTCAGAAGCTAAGTTCTCGAACTCCAAATCATCGAGTAGGTACTGACTATTTATGTAATGTAAATAAAATTTTGAAACTCGATGATAATTAATAAAGTTATGTTCATTGATTTTCAGCTCAGGTTTCAGGGACTTGGTGTGACTTGGTTTGCTGTTAATTTTAAAATCGACAAAATAAAATTATATTGTATGTTATCATTCTAATTGTCTTTCACATTTTTGTATACCAAATAGATTTAATTTTCTATCTTTTTTGAAAAGTTTTCTTTCCGCCTTAAAAAAAGTACGAAAACATTTTATAACTTGCGCCAGCTTCTTAACTGCGAATGTTCCATCAACACCAGAGGAGATTCGCAACAAAGGCTCTGTTAGAGGATACACCAAGCGTTAGAATAAGCTTTGTCGACGTTACGTTATGTTTGCTTTGGACGCGCCTTTTCATTGTAAATGAGTGGAGTGGTGGTACCTACACGGTATATAAACAATTAGTACCTTTTAGAATATTTATTGCAGTGACTATTAGAAGATAGAATATTTATTCTCTAGTAAATTAACTTAGTCTAGTAAATGTGTATCAGAATATATTTATTTTCGGTAATGTATTTATTTATGTTATGTTTATTTTCGGCATTAATCTTACGAAAGATTATTTGAGTTCTATGATGTGCAAATGTCTTCCATCCTTTATGTTATTTTATTGAGTTTTGTTATTGAGTTTTGTAGTGAAATTTAGTGCTATGTTGTGCTTAAGAAAATTGATTGCATATTTAAAAAAAAAAAGTTATAGCGTCACTTATTCTTATTTATACAACTTTTGAATTAAGTAGCTGTATGGTTGTTGGCAAATGATGGAACATAGATCGAAATATACCTAAGTTACGAGAACCTTTATATAAATAATATTTGTACAATTAGTATGTTCTATAAATAATATGACTCCCTATCCGTTTAATATATTTTTCTTTGACAAGTATTTTGGTTATAAAATAAAACTTTTTGGTCCAATATTACCCAATGTCCAATATTATTGTTATAATTATATATTAATTATTATTGGAAATAATATATTTAACTAAGACATGTTATCGCGGGTTTACTAAGATATGTTATTGGGGTCCCTACTCTAGATAAAATCTCTATAGTGGTCTAGCTATAACTTAGCCCTGAGCCAGACTATTGGCTATTCCTGACTATTGTAGATATCCTATAATTACGATAAAACGAAATAACATTTTAAAAACATTCTTTTGAGTCAAGAACTCTCGATTTCAAATCTTGACTTCTACAAATTATTTTTCGGATTTTTTTCTTGCATAGTTATGTGTGATAAATACAATGATAACTGACAATATTGTGCTCAATGTACATCACCATAGGTTGAGATGATAATGTTAATAAACACTGCCTATACCTACGGATTAGAAAAACGCGTGAATATAAAAATATATCCATTTAAAGTACAACATATAGTTATATTAACAATATTGACAAATAAAATTACAGATACACCAACAGAGCATACAAACAATTTTCATATATGAAAACTAATAATTATAGAAATGATTCACATCCACCATCTAGTTAACAACTCAAATCCATTTATTGTGTTGTATATTCCAGGTTTTACACTTGTTATACGTGGCTCACGTACAGATAATACAACAATGAAGCATACAAATTATCGCTATGCCCGACGTCTGACGCTTCAAACACAAAATCAGCAAGTGTTGTACAACATCTAATAAGCAATAACATGTCTTATTTAAAAAACAAGAAGGTATATTGTTGGTAAAAATAATATCAGTTATTAAAGACTTTCTCAATAGTGGGATGGAGGTCAGTGGTCGGCGAATAACTCGCTTAAGACATGATCATGACTTGTGAGCTTATAGTCTACACCTCGTTACGTGTTAACAGGCACATTGGTTCACGACGCGATATTTATCCGTGGAACTTCATAGTACCCTGACTGTGAACTGCATTCATGAAGAAATGCTATATGAAGTCGTACGTGGTAATTTAAGGGGATCGAGTTCTTATAAACGTTCTTATGTATTGTCATCTCGGTGGTCTGAAGGTCAATTACCCCGCTTCTGAGTTAATAATTCGAATCTTGGCCCACCCCAATGACTTTTCGGAATCCTTTTCGGACGTTATTTGTGATAAATTGCCTTATGGACTGATATGAAATGGTCTTCGTGGTCCAGTGGTCGAGCATCTCGCTTCTGAATCAAGAGGTCGCGGGTACGAATCCTGGCTCACACCAATGACTTCGAAATTATTTTCGGAAGTTATGTGTGAAGTTAAGTGAAAATGTAAAAATAAAGGGTTTCGTCACCTATTTCATTAGGGACAACAACAACGTAAACATAACGGTGAGTTGAGGCTTAACAGCCGCTGCCTGCGCTTTTGGGTAGAAAAAGACGTGAAGTTATGTTATGTTATTGACTGATATAAATTTTGCCCCCTAAATAGCATAGCGGTTGCGCCATCGCCATTCGCCATTTAGGTCTTCAAAATTCGACAAATTGAGACGTAACACCTTCGCGTGGAATAAGACGTAATTAGATTTTTAATAATAGGTTGGGGAAAAAGTATTTTCGTATTTTTGTATGAAAAGTCAAGACATTTTTTTCAAAGTTTATTTACATTTATTTACAATATATATGTACCGTTTTGTTGAATAACTTTCTGCCATTTTGTGGGCAGAGACATTATCCCGTTACTGTAGAAACTTTGGGACTTCTGATCAAAAAAACGGGACAAATAGTTTTGGCAGTCCTCTCTTGAGGTCAACCTTACAGAACCTAAAGAATTCTGAAGAGACCGAAACAGGTGAAAATCTGAAGGCGCAAGGTCAGGGCTATATGGTGGATGCACTAGGACCTCCCAGTCGAACTCTCTTAATTTTTGCTGAGTGGCTAAAGATGTGTGTGGTCTAGCGTTATCGTGATGAAAGACCACACCCTTCCTGTTGATCAATTCCGGCCGTTTTCTCTCGACTGCTTCCTTTAATCTCATCAGTTGCTGGCAGTAAAGATCAGATTCGATGGTTTTGCCGGACGGTAAAAGCTCATAATGAACAATACCCTTCCAATCCCACCATACACACAGCATCACCTTATTTCGTGTTAGGCCAGGTTTGGCCACAGTCTGTGAAGCCTTGCCAACTTTCGACCACGACCTTTTTCGCACGTTCTTGTCGTACGTGATCCACTTTTCATCGCCAGTTATCAATCTCTTCAAAAACGGCTCGGTTTCATTACGTCTCAATAATGAATCGCAAATGAGTACACGGTTCATTAAGTTTCTTTGAGTGAGCTCGTGTGGCACCCAAATATCGAGCTTTTTTGTATAACCAGCTTTCTTCAAATGGGTCAAAACTGTTTTGTGGTCAATTCACAGTTCTTCAGCTACATCGTAACTACTAATATGCCGATCTTGCTCCACTCTTTCAAAAATGGCGTCCATTTTATTCATAACAGGGCGACCAGAGCGAGGTGCATCTTTAACATCAAAATTTCCGGACTGAAAACGTTTGAACCAAATTTGTGCTACTCTTACTGACACTGCATCAGGTCCATAAACATCACAAATTTTTTTCACTGCTTGAGTTGCATTTTTGCCTTTTTTATAATAAAATTTTAAAATGTATCGAATTTCTTCATTAGATTCACTCATTTTTACGGAGAGAAAAACAAATGAAAAATAGCGGGAAACAACTTTTTTTTAGTTTTTTCTTTTCTTTATAATGTAACCTTTTTAATGTTACCAAAACCAGCCAGACACAAATAGTACAGTCAAAGAAATTTTATAATAAGTTTATACCTACGTTATGCGAAAAGACTTTTTCCCCGACCTAATATTTCCACGATGCATTCCAATTCACAACGGCGAAAAACATATAAATCACGATTTTGATTTCAGAGTTTTTCTGAAATTGCTTACAAATCAAAGGAAAAGCAACACTGAATTTGTTAATATCGTATTAGATATAATATCTTTCCTGGATATACGAAGCGATAAAAGTAAAACGGAATCCGTAGCTTTGATGTTATAAATTAAAATATTGGTAAACATGATGAACGGTTTTCGTTACTGTGAAAATTACATCTCAGCTTTACGTAGACATTAACGACTGTATATAAGTCACACGTTTTCTCTCAGACACTCGGAAGACCTTGGCTCGGATCCCGTTTTCTGAATTAGGTTATGTTTGAAGTTAATTTACAACGCGTTTTAAGACGAAATGTTATTGAAAGCCAGTAAACTGATAATTTATTAAGTTCGCGAGATGTTTATCGCGTTGATTGACTGGCGGACGAATGTGAAATCATTTGAGATGTTTGAAAAAAAAAAATAGATTCTTCTAGAAAAGATGTTCGCATCAAATTTACTTCCAACGTTTTAATAAACTGATAATTGGAAATTCTGTGAATAACAAGACCAAGTTTTAAAGTTTGAAATGGCATTGCACTGTTTATACATACATACATACATAAGCTCACGCCTGTATCCCATGGGGGTAGGCAGAGACTTTGGCTTTCCACAAGCTACGATCCTGACACACATCTTTCGCCTCATCCACAGTCATACATCTCGTCATGCATATACGTCGGTTTCGGGTGCTACGCATTTTGCCTTTTTGAAACAGACCACTTATTTGGTCGTGGTAGCTCCGTCTTGGTCTCCCGATCCCGACCCTGCCACTCACATTCGCTTCGTATACTCTTTTAGTCATTCGGCTTTCATCCATTCTTGCAATATGACCAAACCATCTTAACATACTTCTCTCCACTTTGGTCACCACATCATCCTTCAACTTGCATTTCTCCCTTATCACGCTATTTTTCATTCGATCCGCAATGGTGACTCCACACATACTTCTCAGAGATACATACATACTTCTGCACTGTTTATGTATACTTATTTACCTACTTAGATTCAATATGAAAGATTCAATATGAAAATATTGAATTCTTCATATTTTTTCTAATAGTTTGAATCCATTTTAAACTTTTTGGTAAAGTATTTTTTGGTAGAGGAAGGAAGCTGCATGAATGGGCCGGCTTGACCGGTGAAATACCACGACCTCTCAGAATATCGACGACGCAAGTCGTGTTCCCTTTGGTTAAAGAGTTGTCCAAGGGGTCCACGCTCTTTCTTTCCCATCCTACGCCTTTAAAGGCCGGTAACACAACTGAATCACTATCTATGTTGTAGGTGTTGCTTACCCCAGCAGCGCTAGTTGGTTACCGGCTTTCATGTTTGCTTGCTATTCCTTAAATAAACCAAAATAGAACGAGATAAAGCATAACTTTGACCAAAGGAAGTCCTAGTTGTGGTACCTACTCAGTGTTTGTTATTGATGAGATGGTACTTTGATATGATAAAACTTACCGAATATCTATCATAAATCGGTACAGTAGCTCTTAATATAATTCTGGTTAATGCCCCAATATAATATTATATAAATATTTATATTTCCTTTTATTTAGAAATGAAGTCGTTTTTTTAGGAAATCGGAACTTCTACGCATCTGAACAGAATGTTTACATAATACTGCTCTAATAGGTTTTCTTTCAATTGACCTAGAATCTATTTATGAAATTTTTAAATAAATTTGCATTCAGCATTATCATCAAAAAATTGTGCCCCGTGTATGACAATAGGTTAGAAACCTATTCCATTTCGGACGTAACATAACGATTCGGCGAGTCGAGATATTACTGCCGCTACCTATACCTTCGGGTGAAAACAGGTGTAAAGTTATGTTATGATTTACTTACAAAAGCTAATACATATTTATGCATTTGCAAACTACTACTACCTTACATCAGAATTGCTTTGAGAACAAAGTTATGTCTATAGTTTGCACTTAGAATATCAAACATCTTGCACTAACTGTCTGGAGATCTGAGACTATCACTTTATTACATTCTTATAGTACATGTATTTATGTTTGAATCATAACTATGAGTCTCTTCACCCTCTGAATACATATACTGAGACCATCAGCTGCTAGGGAAACCGTAAAAAATAGCAAAATAAATTCATAATACCTATTTCTGCCATAGTTCTGTTAGTTTGTCTACTCGACAGTGCAGGCAGCGGCTGTTAGGCATCGTAATTTTACCTTTTTACCAAATGGAACGTGGCCCAATCTATCGCCATAAATTGTCGCAATGTTGTCAGTCATATTTATCCCATATAAAATTCGAAAATAATTCCGAATAATAATTGGTAAGAGCCCGGAACGGATCCCACGACTATTTGATTCAGAAGGCGACGTCTGGGCAACCGAGAACACATAATATATTTATTTTTTGATGAACTGGTCTTTCTTATTTAAAAATAACTTTTATATACTGTTTATGTAGATGTTTAATAACTTATCAAATATTGATTTGTTCAGGTCATAAGTTATTGATGAGCACATTATTTGAGTTTGGACATTTTTTCTATGAATAACATCCTTATGAAGTGATATGTTTTATTTGAACCTTAAAATAAATATTTCATGTGATAATAAATAAATTCATTACTCATAAATAGACTTCAAATATCTCAAATATTAAGTCAAAAGAAATGTGATGAAGGCTTGTTCATGACAAATTTAATCAAAAAAAGTAAAATTAAAGATATAATACGTTATTTATTTTAAACGTATGTAGCTGTTAAATTTTATAATTTATAATCGTTATATAATACTGGATAATGCTTTAAAATATTATTATCATATGATAGCTCTCGGTGGTCAAGTGGTCGAGCAACCTGCTTCTGAATCAAGAATCATTTCGAATCTTAGCTCACACCAATGACTATTTGAAATTTATGTGTGATAAGAATAGATGACTGAAATCTTAGTGCCCGTATGGCAATAGGTTGGCCACCAATTCCATTTCGGACGAAAACATAACGGCGCCTCGGCGAATATAGGCTTAAGCCACTGCCTACACCTTCGAGTAGAAAAAGGCGTGAACCTATGTTACGTTATTGCTTTTGTATTTAATATAAAATTTAAAGCGTTTATTTTTGGCCAAAAGTTGATAGTTATCAAAGTAATGCGAAAACTATTGCATTCGTCTGTTTTTTAATATTGATATATTTTGAATGGATTGATATGAATATTGTTTCCGAATCAAATAACATACCATACGCAATGAGGGATTGACTTAGTCAAAAGTCTATTTTTATACATAATTTTAAAACACTCATACTGATGTTAAATACTAGGTCTGTCACTCATTTGAAGAGGGAGCCTGGGGTTGTGTTGGATAGCTGTTGACCTAATACAGACTCCAGACACTCGCAAAGTAACAATAGCGTTGATGTCATATTTATATGTTACACCTAAGTAATGAGCTGTGATTAAATAATTATATTATTTGGAATTGTAACTGTATCAAAACTCAAAGCGTTGACAATGGCTATTAAGCTGTTACAAAAGATATATATATATATATATATATAGAATAGGAGGGCAAACGAGCAGACGTGTCACCTGATGGAGAAAGCAACCAACATCGCCCATGGACACCAGCAACACATATTGTGTTACTGTTGCGTTGCCGACCTTAAAGGGATAGGGGATAAGTGACCAGCGCCGCCCATGGAAATCTGCAACACACATAGTATCATAGTTGCGTTGCAGAATTTTAAGGGAGTAGGATGGGAAAGGATGGGGAAGGGAGGTGGGTTTCCGGGTACCTCTCTCACCGGCCTTAAAATTCGGCAACGCAACTATGATACTATGTGTGTTGCAGATTTCCATGGGCGGCGCTGGTCACTTACCATCAGGTAACACGCCCTCCAATCTCATAAAAAAAGACATTTAATATGATATGATTGTTTGTTTTGCCATCATTTTGGTAACATTAATAAGTAGAAATATGAAGATTGATAAAGATTTTGAGGCAAGCGATGATGAAAAAGTTTCGTTTTGCTCACGTCAAAGTCACAATTTCTGTGTTAATTCACAAGAGATTATCACACAAAGTCTCAAAACTTGAGATATTCTCAGTTAACATGTTGCAAGGAGGAAGTTTGGTGGATTGGATGCGAATCCCCACGTTGATGAGCTAGTACGCAACTGAATACCGACTTCCTGTTTTCAGTAAATACATATATATCATTATATACATGATATATAAATTAGAACACTATTTACAATTTGCTATATTTAAATGCCCAATATAGTTGGGTTTTCTATCTAATATATCAAAATGATTCTAAACAATTTTATATGAGATCTAAATTGGGAATATAATAGCAGCTAAAAGTGCAGACGTTCAGTTACTATAGCGATTTTTATTAATTTATTTTTTATATGAACCCACTGGATCTAATAACTTTTTTAAACGTTATAAATATATATACCTATATATATTTCAGCTTTACAAATTGAAAAACATATTTTAATTTTCTTTTATATCTTGTTACATGTACATAAAATAAAATTATTTTTTATAGAAATTATATGCAAAACATGATTTTACGTACGCTATAGAAAAATCTTCATAACAAAAGCACATCCATACTATTATTCATGATAAAGCAACACGATACAACAGAGGGGTAAGGAGAGAGCCAAGGTAAGTTTGAAATATTACACAGTAAGGTAAAATACACGCTCTGTGAAACCTGAATGTTCTACAAAATAAAATTTCTTCATCGTTTTTCAAAGAACTTTATACAAAACTGAAATAATTTTATTAAATAAGATGAAGGAAAGACAAAGGTCAAGCGAGATAGGAAAACCAATTTATAATATTTGATGTAAATTTTATTCCACAACTGTTTTGGGGTAGTTTAGAGCAAGGCTTCAGGGAGCAAGTCATACTACTAATTATACCAGTCTTACACCAAATCCCTCAAAAATATCCGAATTGTTTAGTAACGAGAGTCCAGTGTTGGTATAAAGTGAAGAAGCATGTATACAATCAAAAATAATTATTATTAATAAACTATATTATTATAACGTTAAGTAATGACAATATTCATAAGTATGCATTCCAAATTATATCTTTTAAAAACCTATACAAATCAAAACTTTACCCAATTCGGTTACGACAAGCTACTAAAACAAACATCGGATGCATTCGTGCGCTTTAAAATTGTAATAAAATATAAAACTATTCAATAAAACTTTAATATTACACCAATACAAAAAACGTAACTTTTAATGGTAAAAGAATCGAAGATTTAATATAAGAAAATAAAAATCAACATCCGGAATTTGGACCCACACAAGAAGTTTATAACGCGCTTGACATCATAAAGATTAGAGACCATATTTGTAATTAATGAAAACGATTTCCATTTAAATGAATGTTGTGTTATCGGATTCGGGCTCAAATTATATGATCGTTGTTTTTGAAATACCATTGATTACTTATTACTTAATAATTTTGTAGCCTCTGTAAGTTTATAATATGTTATAATATATTTGGTATTCAAGTCTCCAGAATGAGAGTAAAAATACTATTTAAATTTTTATTTCGATAGCATACAATATCCGGATTACGAGATACGGGATACCGGATACGGGTGATAATACAGAAAGAGTAGGAATATGTGATTATTTCTTTTGTGTTAGTACGCAACTCTACCAAACAGTGGGCCGGCTCAACAGGTAAAATACCACGGCCTCTCAGAATATCGACCTAAAGTAGCTCATGCCGCGTTTAGTTCGGTGAGGGAGGTTTCCGGAGGCCCACACCGCTTTCCCTCTTTTTCCCATCCTTATTCCTTAAAGGCCGGCAACGTAACTGTAACACTATAAGAGGTGCAGGTAGCCCACTTGCTCGTTTGCCCTCCTATTGCAAAAAAAAAACTAACGCCGCTCATGGACACCTATAACACAGAGAGTGTTACAATTGCGTTGCCGTCCTTTAAAATGGTATAGAAAAGAGGTCGATAGTGAGATGAGAAAGAAAGAGGTTGACAAAGTTACGCCTCGGGATACCTCTCTCACCGAGCGAAACCCGGCATGGGCCACTTTACGTCGATATACTGAGATGCCGTGTTATTTTATCGGATAAATACTGATAAAATAAAGCTATATTGATTTTGAGTAACAAATTTTAAACTTTCTTAACAAAGTTCATAGTAGGTATAAAATTGGTACTACAGGTGTGTACATGTTACAATAATGCACGTCATCATTGACATTAGAGTGAGCATTGAAGCAATAACCATAATAATTTTTAGCCGAGATATTGAGATATGGGATTGAGAAGAAACTGGTATGAACCGGAATCTTAATAGGAGCTTTCAGGAATGGTTTATGGTTTCGCTCCATTGGTTTAAAATAGTGAAGCCATGTTTTTTTCGCTCAGTAGCATTTAGCACACAGAACCACCAGAAATTTGACCTAATACAGACTATCGCTTTTATAAAAAAAACTCCCTATGACATAGAGGTTCAACACTCTGACTTTCGGTTCATAAGTTCGAATGTTAGCTCACACTAACGACTTCAAAAATTTCGTGTGATAAATATTAGCAAGTAACTAAACTGTACCCGATTTAATATGGTAATAGGTTTCACCACCATATCATATTGCTGCCTACAACTTCGGATATCACTGGTATGAACAAAACGCCTTTTTCTACCCCTGAAAGTGTAGGCAGCGGCTGTTAAGCCTCATTTTACCGTTATGTTTACATCCCAAATGGTGGCGAACCTATTGCAATACCGTGCTCAAAGTTTTTAGTCATCGATATTTATCGATTTTCCAATTAATTTCGAAAAGTCATTGGTGTGAGCCGGGATTCGAACACACCACCTCTGGATTCAGAAGCGGGGTGCTCGACCACTGAACCACCGTGACCACTACCATGAACAACTATCAGTTAAAACATAAAATCAAATATCAATATGAACGTATTTTCAACTCTTCTAACTAACAGATAAATAAGCTAACTGAGAGATAAATAACATGCTATTAATTTCAGCGAGATTTAATCAAGCTTGTATCAAATATAATATTCGGATATTTGATGCGAATATTATATATCTGGTTCTGCAAAATACAACTGTTATAGTTTTAACATTTTAACAATAAATTTATTTTGACATTGTTCAATATCAATTTACCAATTTCATATGCAATTTAAGTAATATAAGCGAGGAACATGTTTTAAAATGAGCTGCAAAATTCATATATTATAATGGATTCTTGCTGTCTAAAATATATTACGCTTTTTTATGGATTCAATGTATATTACTTGTATTTTATTGTATGTGAAAGTAATATAATTTAGTGTCAAAATGAAGAAATTTATACGTGCATACACTGTGAATTGATATTATATATGGTTTTACAAAATAGTTGTTCAATTTCTGAATCCAACAGTTGGACTCCAATTATGTTTTGGAAGTTATATGTAAGAATATTAAAAACCTAAAATTTTGCCAATCAATAAGTGCCGCTGCCCTCATCTATAAACTGAAGTAAGAAAAAAAATTAAGTTGAAAAAGTTCCTTAATTTTGCAGCCAGTGCAGGAAAACGTCTTATTCAATAAATAAGTTATGTTGCACATTGAAGTTTACGAGATTTCTGATTTCATCAGAAGCCGCAGCTAATGAGTGTTACTGTTTACAAGTTGAGCTAAGAAACTATATTTATAAGCATATTTCAAATTAATACACAACATTAAATTATTAATGTCAAAACCCATAAAAAACAATAATAAATATGTTTTGTTATAAATTCTGAAGTTAAAATCTTTTTTAGAACCCCAAAAAAAAATTATTTCTTGCCATTTATCTGCAAATATCATCTGCATTATTTGAACTAAATACACTCGAGAGCAATGAATCCGGGTCACTTAGAGAATCCTAAAAATCTCGGAAACTAAAAATGCTAGGTTAATGCAATAAATTGTATTTAATAGACAATGTAATACTCCTTAAATGAAGGTATTAAAACTTCTTAGTTATTGTAAAGTTATATCATAAAAAAATCAAATTTGAAAAAGGGCCACTTTCGAAGATGGAACTACGAAATTACAGCATTTGGTTTTGCTTTTGTTTGTAATCTGTCATTTATGTGGGTACATAAACCATGTTGATAGTGCTCTATATTCATTATTCAAGCTGAAATTATGTCGCTTACGCCTGAAGAATGCACCAGAATACTTACAATGCTGGAAACCGGCCGGAGTCAGCGCGATACAGCCAGGACTGTTGATGTGTCGCTGTCAACAGTACAAAGAGTTCTCCGACGTTACGAAGAAACTGGTTCTAACCTACGCAGACCAGGAACGGGCAGAACCAGGTATACCACAGCACGAGAAGACCGATACTTGGTGAACACCATGCTTCGAAATCGCTTTCTCACAGGAACTGAACTCACCAATCAGTTTCGACGCCTCGGAGGAAGTAACCCAAGTGCATGGACAGTAAGACGTCGGCTTGCTGAATCTAACTTAAAACCCCTTAGACCTGCAAACGGCCCTAAACTGGAGCGTGGGCATCGTATTTCAAGACTAAGATATGCCCAGAGCCACGTAAATTGGAGTATTGAAGATTGGTCAAAAGTTATGTTCTCCGACGAATCAAAATTTATGCTCTACAAGCACGATGGAAGACACAGAGTGTATCGAAGACCAGGGGAAAGATTCAAGCAAGCATGCATCGAGGAAAAAGTAGCCTACGGTGGTGGGTCTGTACTTGTGTGGGCCGGAATTTCTTCTGAAAGTCGCACAGAGCTGGTGATCATAGAAAACGGCTCTTTAACTAGCGTAAGATATGTGGAAGAAATCCTCAATGATCACGTTGGTCCATTTATGGTCAATTTAGGTGAGGATGCTATATTTATGCATGACAATGCCCGACCTCATACAGGTAGGATTGTGAATGACTACCTTCAAGAGATGAACATTACTCGTATGGAGTGGCCAGCGCGCAGCCCGGATATCAACCCGATCGAGCATGCTTGGGACGAGGTAGGCAGATGCGTAAAACAACGAAACCCTCCCCCAATCACGCTTCGTGAGCTCAAAATTGCTCTCACAGAGGAATGGGAGAATATTCCCCAAAATCGTATAAGGAACTTGGTGTACAGCATGCCAAACCGCGTAAACGCAGTAATGGAAGCACGAGGAGGCAATACGAAGTATTAAAATTCAAGAAAATCGTAATAAAGTTCAAAAATTTCATGTTTCCTATTTTTGTTTTAAGGAGAGATCAGCAGATTTTTTCTTTATGTAATTTTGTGTTAATAAAATGTATGGTGACTCATATTTTTTTTACTTTCATTTAAGGAGTATTACATTGTCTATTAAATACAATTTATTGCATTAACCTATCATTTTTAGTTTCCGAGATTTTTAACATTCTTTAAGTGACCCGGATTCATTGCTCTCGAGAGTAGTTAAAACTATTTTAATCACATGGCGTATCTAAACATTTCACAATTGTAAAAAAAAAACACTTTAAATTTCGAACCAACGATATACTCATAACATCGCTTCACTATCTGATTACATTGTATTGATTACTCTCAAGTATCGATCTTGATAAATCTCTAATTAAAGAATCAGCCGTTCGTAATGTACCACAGCACCATGCGTCGTTTCGTAATCGAGAATCGGATGCTTGTGCAATCGAGTAAATGGATCGATTCGAACTACCTCTATAATTAGTTTCTTTTAAGAAGACCTCACCCTTTCTATGGAAATGGTTTTACTGTTATACTGTTTAGTTCGCTTCATACGTAACTATTATATTTCACGGTTTTTAAAATACCTACCGCATTTGATTCGAAAGTTATTCAATTGGGTATAATTTGAAATGAGTCAGAATGATTGATTTAAGGTCCCGTGCTATCAAATTACGCTTTTTAATAGTAAGTAGATTTTAATAAGATAGTTCATTCATTTAAACCGTCATGCATCTTGACGATTTTTTCTATTTTACAAATTAATTAAAATTATGGCTGATAAGTATTTATTCTATCCTTTTGCATTACAAATAATCACAAACTTATTTGTAATGCAAAAGGATAGATTTTATTTTGCTTTGAAAAGTGCTATTATTTTACGGGAAATGGGCATACGAACAACTAGCGCCGCCCATACTGGGAGCCTGACGGTGCATTTCCGAAAGAGAGATAGAGTGAGGAGAGGTGAGGGCCTCCAGATACCCCTCTCATACAGCACACGCTCTCCCACTATTTCTGAAATTAAATAACAGTATTAAACAATGTGACTGATATAAGAAAATACTTTTAAACATTTAATGTAACTTTGATACAATTTAAATTCAGTTTTAATTTTCTTGCCAGCTAGTCAGCGCTGTGGAAAACTAACGTCGTGCCTGTAACCACTCACAGCTGTTACCGTGACGTCATTATTAAAGGCTTTTCACGAACAGGTGTTGATTATAACGAGGGTGAAGGTTTAATTAATGAACACTGAACGTTAGTTTCTTGTACGGATGATAGTTTGATATTGTTCGTAACGTGTGTGACTTGCCGCTTCCTGTTTTTGTGCCAAGATATATATTAAATTTGTGGAGAGACCACGGTATTGTATCGTCTTAGTATACAATAGATGCAGAGTGATATACATAGTATGTATATACTACCAAAATCTTTAAATAATACGAATATATCCCAATATAAAGCTCACTTACGCCCGAATAGTGAACCGCCACTCAATACTGACAATCAATAAAGTGCTACTTACTGCTCAAATTTCACATATTCTGTCAAATGTGACAGCTACTTAAACGCTTAAGTAGCGCTTATATATTTGAGTGGCGGTTCAGTATTCGGGCTTTAGAATGTTAATATTTTTACGGATCTTATAAATTATAGTTGAATGGAATTAAATTAACGAATTACTAAAAAAATACATATCTGTAGATTAAAAATATTTCTTACAAATGATTCTAATAATATAAGAAAAATTACAGATGGGTGAAGCATTTTGTTTTTCTTTTATATAATAGGTGGGCAATCGAGCAAGCGGTAATAGTAAGCAGTGCAGTGTTACAGTTGCCCTTAAGGAACTAGGATGGGAAAGGAGGGGGAGGGACACACTATTCTGAGATACGCAAAATGCGTGGCTCTAGCAGTGGATAATTATCAATTATATTTACTGTAACTTTATTACAATTAATACCTGCCTATTCTCTAAGTCATCAATATGGTGAACGATTGTGAATATAGATCTTGTAAGTGTTAAGCTCTAAAATCATAGGCTAAACTAGGTTGGAACGGACTCGGTACACTCGGAAATAAAATCTTTATTCAACGTTGAATATGCGAGTAAGAAACATCAAATGCAGTAACGAGAAATCGCCACGGGCTACTTCACGAAGGCGAGAACATATATTATGGAACTTCTTTTTTAATAAGATCCTTTGAGAAATAAATAAAAAAAGAACACGTTGGATATTCTTCTGCTTCTGCTAACTTTTCTACTGGTTTTTAATTAAGTAGTTAGGAGCGTTTTTATTTTGAGTTTATATTGTTATTAATTTTCTTTAAAAATTGTATTATGATGGGATAAGGTTCAAAATTTTGAACTGCACGCAAGTTTTTAGGTTTTATTATTGAGATTCATATAAATTATTCTTGAAAAATACAATAAATCGGCATTTTTTATACTATTTAAGATTTGAGTTACTATGACTAGACTATGCTGACTATGTTACTATGCTGATTGCCACAAATATCTATTTAGTTTGGTAAACTGTTCTTGGAGAAGACTTTTTTAACCGAGTCTTTCATATGAGTAGTAAGTCATTTAACTATCAGAAATGTGAAAACGGCTTGACCTAGAACTTAAAAAGTCACAATCTTCACAAATCATAACAGTTGATAAACACTCGTTTTACAACATATGTATTCATTCTGAACATATTTTTACATAACTTCACGCCTTTTCTACCTGAAGGTGTATGCAGCGGCAGTTAAGCCTCGTCTCGCCGTTATGTTTACGTCCCAAATAAAATAGGTGGCGAATCTATTGCCATACCGGGCACAATGTTTTCTGTTATCGATATTTATCACACATTATTAGTGTGAGCCAGGATTCGAACCCACGACTCCTTGATTCAGAAAGCGGGTACCACCGAGACTTTTTTACATATATATTTATTACCGAAATATAATATCCTTAATAAATTGCCAGAAATCATGGCTGGTCTCCGGTGGCAAATTAAAGTTGTGATCTCTTCCAAGTCTTGTACACAATGTACACCCTAATGATCAGTTCGTGAAATATCTAGATGTATTTAATTGGATTTCGTTATGTCTCAAAAGTAGCAGTGTATTTACTGGTGTGCACGTTATAGAAAGTACAAGGTTTGATGATTTACGAATGATTATTTAAGAAGTAAAAACATCTAGAAGAGATTTAAATAATATTTTTATTTTGTTTGAGTTTTGTTTAATTTATAAGCGTTTAATAGATAAAAATATAAATAGAATATAATATAATTAATACAGTAGCATAGTTTCTGTCTTTAGAATTCATAGTTCCCGGCTTAAATCCTGATACATACCATCAATTTTACGAAAAGTTTTAAGAAAGTTACGTGTGATAAATATTAATTACAGACAAAATCATAACCGACTAATGTGACTATAAGTTCCGCCACCTGTTACATAATATTTTTTTATTAATCGGTTTTTTTTTCATGGATATCTAAATATTTGTACTATTTATTTTATAAAAAAAATATGTTTCTATCAGTCGATATAAATAATAAGATAAAAAATTATTTTAAGATTAGAACTCAATATATGGTTCATTTATTGAGAAAAGCTACCAGTTATTAACACGCCACTGGACAAGAACAGGGACGGAACTTTATAAATGTCTAAATATTTGTTAAGAATTTAAGTGTATAAATTTAACAAACAAGCCAAGACAGTTTTAGTTTTATTTGATAATGTGAATTTTGTCTGTTCATTGTTTGAAATATCGTCGAATGCTTTGGACAAAAAACAGAAGATACTAACAAACATTGACGCCAATCAATTTCAATTCGTACACTTACTTTTTTGAGGAAATATTCGACTCTGTACCTGGCAATACACACGCCAATTTTGCATTAATTTATAGTAAGAATTTGAACTATAGCAAGAACTGTTAAAGATATATAGGTACATACACAAATTTGTCAGGAAGTACATATGTATGCAATTCAAATGTCATCTATCAATAGGTTGAAAGTCAAATCGTGTTATTACTTAACAAGTATCTACATGAAAGCCACATCCAGGCATTCATGGTTCTCTACATAAAAGGGAGAATGAGCACATCGCGAGTAGAGATCGCTCGACGTGGGAGGTTAGCCAGTGTCTCAAACATGACCATTCTTTGTAACACCAACACCTCAACTGAATATTTACGAACTCGTCGACACTCGCGTTGTTTTTCGTAAAAAATACAATCTCGTGGAATCATAGGTATTTATCTCTATCCAGATCAGTTCAGCTGTTCACGAACTCACTCGTTAACTGCTTACTTAAAGGAGTAATGTCTACAGTGATAGAGTCAGACAGACTGCTTAAATCTACAAGTATAACATGCGTGACATTACGAATATAACGTAGTTTTGCGCCTTTTCTACCCGAAGATGTAGACAGCAGCGACTGTTAAAGTCTCGCTTCGCCGAATCGTTACGTTACATCCGAATTGGAACTGTTCATCGATGTTTATCACACATAACTTCCGAAAAGAAATCCGAGAAATCATTGGACCACGGAAACTATTAATGTTACAAATAAAAATAACTAAAATATATATTTACGGTATTCTTTAATGAAGCCCTATTCTCTTTGCTTAGAATAGATTAGTGACTAAAATCAGTCACTATATTCAGTTTTGTACGTTACATAATATCAAATACAATCAATCAAGTGGTGCATTAGTGAGTCAAAATGTCAAAACAAACTAAATTTTCAATGATAAATCACCTTATTACTGTTGAACCACACCACATATATAGGGTTAAAATAATGACATAAATGTCCCAATTAATAAAATAGTTAATGTAACCGATGAAACTGCTAAAACATGCAGTTTTTTTTTTCATTACCAGTCTATTAGTTCTCTTATTTAAATTTAGCCTTGAATAGAAGATCAAGGATTGAGAATCAAGGAGATTAAAGTCATAATAGAAGAGTCCAGTCTCTGACAAAGTCTCTTGTAGGTTAGACATAGAGACCATATTGGAATATTTATTAATTTATATATATAACATTAATCTCTCGTTATGTACGTCTTTTTCTACCCGAAGCTGTAGACTTTGGCTGTTAAAGCTTTGACTCGCCAATTCGTTACGTTAGGTCTCAACATGGAATAGGTGGTGAAACTATTGTCACAGGCCGGGCACAAAGTTTTTAGTCATATATATATCACACATAACTTTTGAAAACAATTCCGAGGAATCATAGGTGTGAGTTCGCAATCGATCCCACGATTTCTGAATTAGAAGCGGGGAGTTTCATCTCTGAACCACCGACACTGACATTGATACATATATACATACTTACTTACACTTGAAAAATATAAGTCTCCTTGTGCACGAGGTTACCTAGAAATGTATTAAAGATTAATAACATATTTATAAAGCTAATTAACGGCTTATATTCAAACTCTTAAAGCATATTACCGACATTTTATGATCTACCCATAATACTATCAGTATTAAATTTACTTCATATATATACCAACTATAAAATAATAATCAACCGAATGGAGAAAAGCTGCTTTGTTAATGACTCTCATCAATAAATGAAATGATGGGGGCTCATAAACGATGTTTCGAACTGTTTCCAAAGGCAAGTTATTATCTTTACAATACATTATAAGATGATAAAATGGAAAAAAAAAACAAAAACAAGATGCATATAAAGTTTATTTATTAAGGCAATCTGCCGCTTTGCGATTTACTGCTATGCAGTCGTTAATTTTTTGTAATAAGACTAAAAAATGAAAAATATTAACCGCGGTGGATCCACGTAATGCGCTGTATGTATGGTCAGGCTCGACCATCTTATACGCTTCCCTATCGTAATTAAAGTCTAGAAATACAATTAAACATTATCGGTTTGGAGATGTGTACGTATGGGCGGCACTAGTCGCTTACCACCAGCGCTTTCCATCACCAGGTGACTCGTTTAGTGGTTTAACCTATTCCCTAAAAAAATATCTAATATATAAAATTCTCTTGTCACAGTATTAATTACAATACTACTCCGAAATGTATATTGACCAATTCTCATGAAATTTTGTATTCATCGCCCCAAATGAAGGGGGTAGCCTATTCTTAATTTTTCTTTTTTAATTATTAGATTTTTTTATGAAACAGCCTTTTTTTACGCGAGAAAATCGCTGATCTTAAACTTGTTTCTTGTCGAAGCAACATTAGCTGGATCTGCTAGTATAATATAAAATTAAATTTGAATGTCACTTTACACGTCAGTCTTTCATGTCTAAACTAGACGTATTGTAAAATACATACATACATACAATCACGCCTTTTTCCCATGGGGGTAGGCAGAGACTAATTCTTTCCACTTGCTACGATTCTGACATACGTTTCTTGCTTCCTCCACTCTCATTATCGCGTTCATACATGCTCGTCGGTTGTGGCCACTCCTGACCTGGCCTCTCACCAACACATCGTAGATTTGTTGGTGGTAGGTCCGCCTAGGTCGTTCTTTACCGGTTCGCCCTTTCACACTTGTCTTATAAATCCGTTTAGTTAGTCTACTTTCGTCCATCCTTTCTACATGTCCGAACCATCTAAGCATTCCTTTCTCTATCCTCGTCACTATATCTTCTTTCACACCACAACGTTCTCGAATTACACTGTTTCTCATTTTATCTACCAAGCTTACTTCAGCTATACTCCTCAGACTCCTCATTTCTACAGCATTAATCTTACTTCTACCATACCCAACATTCACTCCCATACATAAGCGTGGGAACCAAAACCCCTCTGTGTACAGCCAGTCGTGCCTTTTTGGAGACTTTCTCGCTATTTATAAAGTTGTTCAGGGCCCCATTCACTTTATTTCCAGCCAAAACCCGTCTTACAATATCGCATTCATACTTTCTATCTCTCGTAAACTTTGTGCCTAAATACATGAACTCTTTCACCTGTTCCACTTTTTCTCCATCAATCACAATCTCGCATTTAGACATACTTTCATCTCTTTCAAAAAACATTGCTTTAGTCTTATTCACTTTCATTCCTTTCTCTCTCAAATACCATTTTCCGACTATGCTTCGTAAAGAGAAAACTTGATCCATACAACCCCTTCCTTTCCGAAATCCTGCTTGCACATCCCATATTTTCTGATCAGTTTCATTCATTACCCTTTTGACCAATATCCTTGCATAAAGTTTGCCAACGATGCTTAACAAGCTGATGCCTCGATAGTTTTTGCACTCTTGTTGCGACCCTTTACCCTTGTATAGCGGCACAATCACAGCGTTGCACTAGTCTGCAGGCACAATGCCGCTCCCCAGGCACAAGTTAAAAACTCGGTGCAGTAGTTTTATTTCCAGGCCCTGTCCAGCTTTGAGCATCTCGGCTGATATTCTATCATATCCCGGAGTCTTAACTACTTTCAAACTATTTAATGCTTCCACAATCTCTTCTATGCTGATATCCATTTCAACACAACCATCACTAAAAACTTCATTCTGCGCACTACTGTATTCCTTCTCAAATAGACTCTCAAAATATTTTCTCCATCTACGCAGAACATACTTCTCAACTTTCAACATAGTTCCATCCTTATTTTTGTTTTGGTCCAGTTGCGATGTGGAGATTTTTCTTCTGGCTGATCTTATGGACTACCAAAGTAGTTTGATATTATTCTGGAAGTCATCAGATAACTTCCTATCAAATTCATCTCTATCATTCTCTTTTTCCTTCGCTGTTATTACTTTCACAACACCTTTCAATCTTTTATACTCGGTTCTTGCTTTGCATACATCTTCATTCGTTGCCTTCCTTATATTTTGGTTAGCTTTTGTAGCCAACCAGTCCAGCCAAGCTTTCTTCTTTTTTGACGCTGCCGCTCGAATCTCCTGACACACATTATTTATCTTACATACATATTTTCTCTTACTTACACCACACACTTCTGTAGGTAACCACTAGGTGGTGGTCCGTATCAACGCCGTATTATAATCATTAACAAATTTCGTGACCTGGCTTCAAACAAGTATATTTGGTCATATTTTATTTTGCACTGCATTTTTTGTGAAGTCTAAAAAACGTGAACATGTACTTTCCGTTAGTTTGTAGACTATGGCTATGTCAAATTATGTCTATGTTATGATAGCTTAAAGAGCTATTTTAATAACGGCCGAATGAATCTAGATGAAATTCAACGTAGATATAGATTACATACGCTGCAGAGGAATCTACGGTTCCCGTGGGATTACATTTCGGTCGAGTGCAACATTATTCGGGTATCAATAAGCAGGTTGTATGTTTTTTTTTTAGATAATATTAGTAAGACAATACAATAATTTTCTCTTAATAGTCATTAATTCTATAATAATAATAATATGTATATTATCAACTTGCAAGTTCTGCAATAATTTGTTCAATATACAGCTACAACACGATAATATCGTGAATGTTCGTAAGGCTCCCACAGTTTACATTAAAGATTTTTCAGAACTCCTATTAGTGATGTTAATATCATCATCACATCATCACTAGCCTGTGCAGTCCACTGCTGGACGTAGGCCTCTCCCAACTTGCGCCACAAGATACGATTCTAGCACCCCCTGTCCAACCGTTACCACGACCGTTGGCCGGGAATAATGGGACCACCAGGATCTGGAGGCCGTTGGATTCGCGCTTTATGGTAGGTTTTTGCCCATAGTCCCCACGCTGGGCAGACGTGTTGGAGACCGCAGGGGTGAACCTTTTAAAGATAGGGACGCTGCTGCCCGCCCCTTCTAAGAACATTTAGGTTGACCCTTTATTTTGGAATGGTTATCCCGCTATTCTTCGGTGTTGTGCTGTGTTAGCTTGTCAGCCATATGTTTTTCTTTCGCTTCCGACTGACTGAGATGATGAGATGATGTTAATATTTAAGTAAAATATTAAGCTATCACAAGTTACAACAAGTACAACAACAACAACAAGTACAAGTTAGGCAATTTGTTTTAAATATCGTTAATAACTTTTGATGTAAAATATTAAATGAAGATTGAATCCATAATATAAAATTTATAAATGTCAACTAGGTTCTTGAAAGGTTTTCTAATTAAAGTTTGCGAATTTTATCAGCCATACAATATTCATATATCAAATTAATATATATCAAATTTTTGTTCGTCGCAGATAATACAGCTTAAGTATAAGTTGATTACCAAAACGTGACGCATCTTTGATCTTGTTTATCTGAGTTATATTAAATGAGTATAATATCACTGAGTAAGCTTAAGTGAGTGAAGTAAAGCGAAAATTTTCTAGAACTTATCGAAGTACCTACCGTTTATTAGGAGAAGCGAATCAACTAATTTAAACTTTAAATATTTATAAGATATACACACGAACGCTTTTACTGCGAGAGTGTTTTCATTATTTGCTTATAATGATAATTTATTTGCAACTGCTTTAATATTTACATCACTTAGAAAAGAAAATCTAAATAATAACATCATTTTGTAATATTGGCATAAAGAGGTGGACCGTTTTGTTTGGTGGAAGAGGATGCCCAATGCTTTCCCCCACATTCTGGCAACGCAACTGTACAGTGAAATTAGTCTCGAGAAATTTTTGCATATGTAGTGGTGTGTATATTACTCAAATCTTAGAGCGCGTTTCCACTATATCGTTCTGGCCTATACAACAATGTTTCGATATCCTTACATTACTATTTAATTTTATACTTATCCCTAGCAACACTCTGATTTTTGTTTTCAATAAAAACAAGTTTTTATTTTAAAGAAAAAGGTTATGACATTATAAAAAAAAAATTTCATTCTATTTCACGTCCTTGAGCAAACGACAAGGCGACTACCGTGAAACAATAAAATATCGTGTCGTTCTTTAGATGATAGTAGTTTAGCTATAGGTAAAAAGTTTTGACCATAATAATTACGAAACAAAACAAACAAATAAATCGTCACTTGATAGTGGAAAGTGGAAACACGCACAAAGCAGAATAAACCAGTTTACGCTGTCCGCAGGTGCCACGTGACCATACACTACTACATATGCAAAAATTTCTCCAAGCTAATTTACCTGTAACGCTGTATGTATTGCAGGCGTCCATGAGCAATGCTAGTTGTCTATCTGCAGAGGACTCAGAGTTTTTTTTTTGAATACGTGGCAATTAAGCCATTAATTGCCAACTATCCAAAACAAAACTCTTTCAATAGTTCTTTAATGTTTTTTTTTTACCTTTTCCCTTTGCAAAATAAAACACAATCACGAAAAAAAACGTAAAAACAAACTAAGGTATTTTTGAATCGAACATTTAACGGGCGGTGTCCCTTGTGCCGTCGCTGTTTAGTTAAAAGAAGTTCCACCATTTGCATAATCGACATTTCCACGGGTGCATTGACGTTTGCAGCTGATTTTAGTGCCGTGGCAAGTGACAAGGGCTTAAGGTCTTATAAGGTAAAATGCAAAAGTCTGTCTCGCTATTTTTATTTATTTGTAGAGCTGGATTTATATACATCCAGTATATCAAATGGTGGGATATTTAGGCTTATCTTTTTATGTATACACGTATTATGTATATACGCTTTTTAGACAAATTCGTTAGAAGGGAGATTACGTTTTTAGGTATATGTATTTTAGATTCGAAAGTGTTTTTATCTACTTTAGAATTCACATGAAAACAAATATAATACGTTGTTTACGCGCGTATTACATTATTATGCGATATAAACTGAAGTGGGCAATTTATACTGTAAAATTTAATAATATATCTGAAATACTCTATTAAAAACCGCACTTTCAAATCTTTTCTTATACAAGAAAACAACTCAATAAGTGCGGTTTACTTGTAGAATTTATATTGGTAGAGTTTAAATAATATACACCAAGAATGCTATTGCAATCAGCTTCCTGTTCTATTTCCATCATTGGGCTTTCCTATCATTCGCTTCTTCCACACTGACACTAGCAAATGATCTATCTATCATTTATTAGTTCTTCTTCTTCTCTTATTTTTTTCCACGTTCGTAATGTACGAACGTGGAAAATAATATATACATACATAACTTCACCCCAAATCCCTTGCGGGGTACGCACTCGCTACGTTGACTTTCATAAGATATTACGAACGTAATACTGGATATTATTAACAGAATATTTATAATTAGATAAATGGAAAGACATTTTTGTTATAACGTAATAAATATTGACCCTTACCTCTGTACAGTCTCAATTTCATGATCTTTGTACATATTTTGAAAACTCATGTCAGGCGGCTTAAAAACTGACGAGGGTGTAAGACAAGAGTAATGAAAATCAAAGAAACGAATGAACTGAGCAAGAATCGTTTCTTATGGCGCACTGTTCTAAATAAGTGAGTAATTTAACAATATCTGTGTGAGAGATTTATCTGGCTACTGTCTTAATTATACTCAGCTAACAATTACAGAGGTTATCTTCTGAGAGATACGTATTGGTCGGTTGCAACGAGAAAATTAAAAGAATTATTCCCATGAAGTTGAAATAAGAATTCTTTATCTGAGTCGTAGCTTAATACATATGTATAAAAAAAAAACTTTCAATTTAAATAACAAAGTCGTAAATTCAATTTAATAGTCCATTGAGCAGTTTCGAAGGCAATAACTTCAAATTTTTATAGACAGAACGCGGTATGTTACTGAGTCGGGAAGTTTTAGCTTCGCAACTTTACGTTAAAGTTAGTTTAGAGTTACGAGATAGATTTGGCTCTAGTACAAAATGCAAACAAAAGAGATTAGGTTTTGGATTGCGTTCGTACTCTGCCTTACCCATTATTACTTTTAATGAAGTCTGAGTGAGAATATCCTTACATTCTGCGGATACAATGTAATCCCACTATGAAATGTTATTTCAGTAAGTTCCAAAAAGAAAATAACACTTTTTGGGATAATTCAAACATGAAAGGGATTTCGTTAATCGTAGCAATATCTATATAATGGTGTATATTAAGCGTTTAGACAGTCTCATTTTGTATTCAGATCACGTAATATGTAAGGAAGATAAGTTGTAAAGAACTATTTGTATTTGAACGTATCATTGAGAGATAGAGCTAGATACTTGCTTTAAACATTGTATCCCATTTGCAAACTTGTTTATTTATGTATATCGGTCCAAGTGTAATATTCATCCTATTTTACAAATACTTTTGTTTAATATATTTATTGATTCACTTATATTGTACATATCATTGATTTGGTGCTGGTGGTTAGTTTTTTTTTTTTTTTTTTTTGAGATTACATTTATGATTTACTTTCTACGGATTAAGTAGTTATATGCGGTTTACTATAAAGCTACTCTTTTATTCAACATAATCAATGCACATACATACATAACTTCACGCCAAATCCCTTGCGGGGTAGGCAGAGAGAACAG
This sequence comes from Euproctis similis, assembly GCA_905147225.2. Lineage (NCBI taxonomy): Eukaryota > Metazoa > Arthropoda > Insecta > Lepidoptera > Erebidae > Euproctis > Euproctis similis. The sequence goes on from LR990105.1 coordinate 15,370,356, forward strand.
TGCGCCATAGGGCACGATTCTTACACGCCTCTAATCAATGCACATAAATTTCATAATGCAATAATGACTGATAATATAATACCCTATTAATTGTAAACATTAATAATAAGTTAGTTTAAAAGATTACACTGAATGTACGAAACGACTTTTTAAAACTTTGTTATTTTTCACTGAAAATGATTAAAAAATAAATATTTCTGAGTGAATATAAATGGCCAGTTGAATGTTATCTTTAGGGTTTTTTTTATTTTAAATATCAATATTATTTTGTGATTATAGTCATAAATGAACGCACTTATTTCGTACTTACCGAGTCTGTACAATAGTAAGTCGATAGCGTATTAACAATTCAGAATTCCTTCCATAACATGTCATCAATGCACAAAAATTAACAAGAGTTTTATTTTTTATAAATTAAAGCAAATAGTCATGGGATACAAATAGAACAGTCAACGCATTTGTACTAAGTATTTATTTAATAACACAATCAGGAACGTCGAACAGTAAATAAAATATAGATTCATTTTGGATTTGACTGGTGTTTTTCCAGAAGATAAAATAATATTGTTCCAGTTTTATACTGAATTTTATAACATGATTTCCAGTAACGTACGACATGCCTCATAAAGATTTATATTATTTTATTAAAGATGAGAAGCCTTGGCAAATGATGCGATAACTTAATAACTTTCGTAGCATATTGACCGTGTTGTATTATCGGTATTGGACAGAACAGTATTGTAACAGATGGGAAGCTTTGTAACAAATACTCACAAATAATGAAATTGTATCTATCTCACCTTGTACTTATAGGTTTGTTTATTAACACTCCTTGTATTTATGTTTTTATTCTATATCTATATACAAAACAATTGATTTTGAAACCAGTATTGAATATATTTGAAGTCAACTTTTTTTTTGTTTTTGTAGATTTTTAAACTTTAGAGGTTGCCTTTTTTATCGGAGACCTGGTTCCAATCCGGGGTCACACCAATGACTTTTTGAAATTCTTCTCGAAAATTACGTGTGATAAATATCGATGATTGAAAAATATGTGAACGCTGTATGGCAATAGGTTCGCCACCTATTTCCAGTTGGGACGTAAACATAACAGCAAGTCGGGGCTTAAGAGCCTTCGGTTAATGTTATGTTTGTAAAATTATAAAAAAATTCAGACAAACCACAGTATATAATTAGGGGATATAATTTTGAAAATATTTCGAAAAACAAAAATAACGTAACCGAACAAATAAAACCGAAAAAAAAATGTTATATACTCTTTATAGTAACAGTAACAAATTAGATATTTTGAGACGAGTCTTTTCTTCTTAAATACAACTTCATATGTATCTTATCACTTCTATCATAGCTCAGTACTAATTATAATTTTATATTTGAAGACGTTAAAACTCAATAATTATCTTATGGTAAAGTAAACAAACACAACAATCCCACAACATCCCACTCATCAATCAAAACGTATATTCGTACTTAAAAGTACATTAGTAATTTAGTTTAACATAACTCGATGAGAAGGCAATCGTATATAATAATTTCAGTGTAATACTTATCTGCTTTAATGTGCGGCATTAAATTGTCAAGAAAACATTTAACTATCATTTATAATATTAAACAGTACCGGTACATTGAAAAGGTTCTATCTACAGAATCAATATTTATAAGTGTAACCCTGTCATACTATGTGATGAGTGATAACAAACGACGTTAGATTGTGTGTTTTGTATAGATTTAGGGCGAAATGTATTTAAGTGACGTAGGCCCGACATGGTGACGTGATAATAATAGTTTGTGGGCTCGTTATAGAATAAAAACGACATAGGTCACGCTTCGCTTACAACGGCCCCTAACGTGTAGACGCCGCCTATTTAACTATATATATGTATACGTATAGAGGATATAATTCAGCCCAATATAGTCTCACGGTCGGTAGATCTTCGAATAATGGTTATCATCTAACAGCCTCGGTAATGAATCTCTTATTTGGTTCTCGAAATTATGTTAGAAAATATTTTAAACAACTACTTTGTATCAACCGCGAGAATTTTCAGTAACTTGAATTGCTCTTTCACTTGTAATTATTCAGGATTGATGTTACCAAACAAATTTCTCGAAAATAAAGCTTAAAATATATTGCTAAAACAATAATAATAATTTATTTAAATTTTATTTACAATTTATTTACAGAGTTATAACATAACATAACATAACTTCACGCCTTTTGTTACCCGAAGGTGTAGGCAGCGGCTGTTAAGCCTCGTCTCGCCGTTATGTTTACGTCCCAAATGGAATAGGTGGCGAACCTATTGCCATACCGGGCACAAAGTTTGTCAGTCATCGGTATTTATCACACATAACTTCCGAAAACAATTTCGAAAAGTCATTGGTGTGAGCCAGTGTCTGGAATCGAACCCCGGACCTCTGGATCAGAGGCCGTGCGCTCGCCCACTGCGCCACCGAGACTTACAGACGAGACTTACAGAGTTATAGATTATAAAAAAAAGATAAAAACAAAAGAATTATTAAAAGGCATCGAAAAAGCATTCTTGCGCATCGTTGTCAACGGGTAACGTGCCCAGAAGACTGGCAGCATTGCCACGTTGAATGGCAATACTTATTTTCTGTACAAAGAACAAGCCAGCCTTTTCTGGTCACGTGTAACCTCGACCAGCCACTTAGCGAGATCTTTATACAATTTGTGTGCACTTGGCCCCCATGGACCAAGTGTTTCGACTCCAAATGGCTCGAACACATAATCACCCACAAGATTATTGTATCTATTTATGACGCTTGAGAGTCTCTGCGTATCCAGCAGAAGCGCCGGCAGCATTGATAGTCCGAGGAAGATGTGTAGGCGCCAGTGTGTCGACACAGGTAGCGTCCCACACCAAAGACCTACCCATCCTCCAAGGTATCAAGGACACACCATCTGGCCTCTTTCCATCGTCACGCACCAACCCACTAGGTTCAAGTACTGCTGATACGCCGGCGGTGGAAAGAGCCCGACGAATGATGTCATTTATATGTGCATGGCTAGGTATACGCCCCGCGCTTCTGCTGCATGAAAGGCCATGATGTCCAAAAGAGTTGACGGCTTCCCCACATTGACAAAGATGCGGTGAAAAACAAGCACCACCAATAAGTAAGCAAGTGGCAATGCTAAAACTAAATACACATACAATTTTTTTTTTAATGGGTTAAATGGTGCGTTACTAAAAATGATTACTAGATACTACTACATTTTATTAGATTTTACATACAGGAAGCCGAAGAAAGTTAGGTAGGTATCCCAAGAAAAGTTTGCGCGACTACCCACGCATTATTTTCATAGTAAATAAACAAAAAAACTTTTTTAATTCTACCAAAATCTTATAGATTACTTAGGTAAGTTACTTTCTATAAAAGAAAGTTACAAATAGGAAATAGTGGAGGTTGAGAGGTGGATTTATAAATTTATTTGTAAATGTTACAAGTTGTATATTATGTTATATATATGTATAACATAACATAGCATAACTTCACGCCTTTTGTTACCCGAAGGTGTAGGCAGCGGTTGTTAAGCCTCGTCTCGCCGTTATGTTTACGTCCCAAATGGAATAGGTGGCGAACCTATTGCCATACCGGGCACAAAGTTTTTCAGTCGCCGATGTTTATCACACATAACTTCCGAAAACAATTTCGAAAAGTCATTGGTGTGAGCCAGTGTCTGGAACCCGGACCTCTGGATCAGAAGCCGTGTGCTCGACCACTGCGCCACCGAGACTAATAAAATATATATGTATGTATATTGGTTATGAGATGAAAATAGATATATGTGTCAGTATTGTAGTAAATGTCAAGAAATATGTTTCTGTGTTTTATCGCCCATTTCCAATGTTTGGTAATAAAATGAGAAATTGAACAGACTAATTTATTTTAAATATTGGCATCGATATTGTAAATTCTATGAAAACTAAACTTAGTAAATAGTGGACCAATAATCAAATATACAATAGCAAAAATAGACAAAACCTAATAAAATAAAAAATAAAATGAATTTTAAAAATTTCTGTTACTCATCTAGCGTTACAGTACTGATGAGTCCACTTGCTCTGCCATTAGTTGATGCCTTTGATATTACCACTTGAAATATTGGATATATGTTATCCATTGACACTGTTGGAAATCTTTTATAGGCACCATAAACTGGAAGAGCTGGTGGTTATGCTGGATTCCCCGTTTCCTTATCAACCTCCAGTAGCTTGGTATATCTACTAAAAGAACCATATTCTGCCATAATATCCAACTATAACAGTCCGTCGGGGCTCGCCTCAGGGAACACTTACACGCTCACCTAAAACTCTTGGAGCCTCACAGCTCAGGATCTCTACTCCCGTCGGACCGTAGACTATGTTATAAGCTCCTACGATTACTAAACATATCATAACTTCACGCCTTTTTCTACCCGAAGGTGTAGGCAGCGGCTGTTAGGCATCGTCTCTCCGTTATATTTACGTCCCAAATGGAATAGGTGGCGAACCTATTGCCATACCGGGCACAAAGTTTTCAGTCATTGATATTTAGTATTCGAATCCTTAGTTACAAGCGTCTGGACTAAGGGTGTAGTTAAAATAAGATGTTGAGTCTGCAAGGGCCTAATATATAATATGTAAATATCGATATCCGAATAATATTTAATATGATTCCATAAAACGTGAAAAATTCAATTACATTTTTATGTGAGTTATTTAAGGTTTTTACTCAGAATCACTTGTAGTACCTACATTGGTATTACTCAAAGATAAAATTAAGTTAGCATTATTACCGTACTCAAATGAGAACCGACAAGAAAACGCTCAAACTTAATGTTTTATTATTCGCTATAAAGGCAATTTAAATATTTTAAATTGGTAGCTACGTTTCGGGTCCGCCTAATGCCGGACCGGAGACGAAGAAAATTAGGAACTTGTTACTACATTATATCAAGAACAGGTAAAACTTTTTAATTCCTGTAACGAAATTGTCATATCCTCCCTTTGAGAGATAACGTAATGAAATAAACCAGAGACGAGATGAGTAGACAGTTATAGCATTTTTATAAGCACTTTATATTCACGGGAGTACACTTCATTGTGAGATTCATACAATGTGGTTGATACTTATGAGTGGTCTTATTTGCTCTGTAAATGTAATCTCCTTTTTTATGGAATAGTCGGCAAATTAGCAAGCGAGTCACCTGATGGTACATTATTAGTGCTGCCCATGGACATCTTTAACACTACTGCAACTATAGTGCAAGATTTTCGTTGATTCTATAGGAAGAGAACGGCGAGGGAAGGGGATACTCTCACCGAATGAAACACGGCATGAACCACTGCATGTTGTTATTCTGGGAGGTTGTGGTATTTTGTGAAATGTGCTGCATGTATCTAATGCTATTGAAACCTTTTTGATGTTTGTATATACATTTAAAAGTTGAACATAAAACAATAAGTAGGTCCCTTTACGATCGTCACCAGGCTTGTAATTAACAAGTATTAGATTTATTACGAGTTGAATTAGCTTTCAGCGTTTCATATCATATTATGAAAGCGTTTTATTGTCTCGCGAGAGTGGCAGGTTCTTCGGCGATGGTAATTAATAACATATAACACGGCTTAACGACAATTTTGAAGGCACTCTCAGATGAGTACTTTTGTGTAATAAAGACGGGGTATTAAGCGGAGAGTTTTCAAGTTTTGTATTACATTGTCAGTCAATTTTGTTGTGAAAATTCCTTGGATTTATAATTATGAATAGACATTGTCAGCAGAGGCTAAATGCCGGGATATTAATAATGTATTAATTGAATTTGCCTTATCTATCTGGCGTTATAATATTAATAAATAATTATAATATAACAGTCCTCGTGGTGGTATTGGTAAAGCTACCGAATGCAGAATCAAGGTCGGCGGGTTCGATCTCCACCCGAGTACAAGTATTCATAACAAGCATGAATGTTTGTATGGTGTCAGTGTGTGTTTTTATGTATTATAATTATATCTCAATGGTCTAGTGGTCGAGCACCCCGCTTCTGAATCAAGAAGTCGCGGGCTCGAATCTTGGCTCACACCAATGACAATTCGAAATTATTGTCGGAAGTTATGTGTGATAGAAATCGATGACTGAAAACTTTGTGCCCGGTAGGGTATATGTTCTCCACCATTTGGGACGTTAACGTATCGACGAGACGAGGTTTAACGGCCGCTGCCTACAACTTTGGGTAGAAAATTATGTATTTACAATAAAAATGTATTTATGTAATATTATTCTTACATAATTTCCATAACACAAGCATTTAGTTGATTAGCTTGGAACTAGGCGTACACACGTGTTATTTATTTTTATTGTCCGTAGCTTTGTTTTTGTTTTCTGCTCAGCAGTTCGTGTAGAAAAATAAAAACAAATAAAATCACATTCTCATTTATAATGATATTTTACATTATTATTAAATTGTAATTAATTTGTTTTAATTTAAACCAAACATAATTGAACAAAATAAAACTTTATATTACCAACGTTTTCATCAGTATCACCGTATCAGAAACAAATTTAGTAAAACTTTTACTTTTCAATAACACAATTCTTTGGAATAATAACAATTTAATATGGGTAACTTATTACATCACAATTCATGAAAAAGTGCCTATAACACAGAAAGTGAACGTCGCAAAAACGTCCTTCATATTGTTTCGTCAAGAACACCCGTCATTGTTCATCTCTTTTACTATGTTCAGTAATTGTTCCAGTGACAATGTTCTTTCTCAAAAACTCTGGAGAACTGGTTGGCCATAAAAGTCACATGTTCGCCGGGGGCTTATTACCCGCAATAACAATTTAAGGAAGCCGAAAGGGTGGCGTGGCATTTCTAAGAAGAACTTTGTTTGCGTCTCAGTTCACTGAATTGTTTTATAAACAATGTTTTACAACACTAACTTTAGGGTACACTCGTTTTATTTCAGATTTCATTGTGACACTATTGTCTAAAGATAATGTTTATTTTTATTCTATTTGTTTTTTTCTTGTACAATCATTATCTTTTCTGTTACCGGGAGCTGAGTTTCACTTTTATTGGTTCATTTGTTTTCCGATATATACATAAAATTTTGCTTTCGTTTCCAATAACACAAAAGAGCGTTTCGCTTTTAAAATATTTTAGGGTAATAAAGTAAAATGTTGTGTGACGGATTGACGAAAGTGAAATTTGTTTGGTATAGCTTTTGAGGCGGTGACGTCATCTTTTACAATGAATGAACTAAGGAATGATCTTTTTGCTAATATTCTAGTACTTTCGGTCCAGTTTTTGAAGATATATAAGATATGCTTTCTTGAAAATAGTATTGGAATAAGATAACATTTTGACAGTTATGGTGGTAATACTTTGTGTTCAAAGTATTATTAAGCACACATACTTATAAAGCATAACGCCTGGTGGTAAGCAACTACACACCACCCATCAACACCGTGGTGCGTTGCCGTATTTTAAGGGAGTAGGAGAGGAAAGGAAGGGGAAAGGGGACCAGGCCTCCGGATACCTCCCTCACCGAACGAAACGTGGCACGGGCCACTTCACGCCGTTTTTTTAAGAGGTCGTGGTATTTCACCGGTCGTACCAGCCCATTCAAGCAGCGAACTGCAAGACTCTAACACTGTTTTTCTATATTTATCAGGATTTGAACCCGAGAATATGTAAACAGATGCTGTATACAAAACCACACGTCCATTGCGACTACAAACGTTCATTATAAAACACTTTTTTAAATTATTTGTAACACGCTTAGAAATTTTTATAACAGTGTAATAAAATGTTACTACGCAGGAACGGTGATGGAGTTATAAAAAATGAATTGACTCGACAAATATACACTCGTCTCGGCCACTGGAATCACTTATTAAATGTCAGATTAGTTTAGCTTAGAGACTATTTACGATCAGTCAAATATATATCTATGCATGCACCATCATCAACACCAACTTAATTTTCAGTAACATTATATAATAAAATTAAATAGATAACATCTTTATAGAATAAATATTCATATAAAATTAAAGTTATAGTAATTTTAACCCGATGCTTGAACTGTAAGTACGCGTAGCACTAGACTATCTCAAGACATTGTGATATCTCGAGATGAAATCTTAGCCCATTCCAATGACTTAGGAAGTTGTGTGTGTTGAATCTCAGTGATTAAGAAAATTAAGAACAATTATGAGGATTGATTATGGAACTGGTGGTCTAAAATATAGCAAAATCAGTCAACTAGCAACAGTTGACTTATTTAGATATTACTACATTACTTTATCCATTGCTTTATGCCTGGCATAATCTTGTCTATCATCAATAAATATTTATCGCAAAAAATATCGGAAATAAATTAAAAAGTCACTGGTTTTAGGTGGCGGAATTGAAATGTTCGGAATGTCTAATTTTTTATGTGTGAATAGGCAAATGATTAATCTTTAACCATCTTATATAGAGAGAAAGAGATAGAGAAAGTGTCAGGCGTGAGATGGAGAGGAGATAGTGGAAAGAATTGGACCTCCAGATAACTGTCTCAACTAAACGAAACTCGCGTGAGCCTCTTTATAATGATATAAAAAACGGTCGTAGTATTGTACCGGTCGAGCCGACTCATTCATAGAGCGAACTGTAATATCCACTTGTAGTTCAAAAGTCAAGAATACTAAACTGTAAGATTATAGATGACCACAACAAGTGCATTTTTAATTGTAATATTAGTATGTGTGTTGAAATGTGCAAGTAAGTAAAGTTTAAAATAGCAGTACCTTCCGAGGTCTCAGATGGCGATGAAGGTTCGTTGTCGTGACTGACTTATGCCCTGAATATTTAACCTGCCGGCGCCGACACATGTTTTTTATGTCTGAAATCTCTGACAATGTTGCCGTATGAGAAAATAATACCTACATCATTTCTTTAGTAATCTGTAAAAGTTTGTAATGAAAATCACAGTAACACATTTTGATAATTTTAGCTAAAATTTATTTTTAGCAGTAAACATAATTTCACGCGTTTTGTACCCGAAGGTGTAGGCAGCGGCCGTTAAGCCACGTCTCGCCGTTATGTTTACTTTCCAAATGGTGTAGGTGGCAAACCTTTTGCTATACCGGGCATAAAGTTTTCGGTCATCGATATTTATCATACATAAATAACTATCTAAAATAGTTTCGAAAAGTCATTGATGTGAACCCGCGACTTCTTGATTCAAATCGGGTTGCTCGACCACTAACATTTTTAGCAATAATTATTAATGAGTTGATATACTAGAGCTTTTAAAAAGCTTGTTTGGGGAAAAATATAGCGGCATTATCACAAAAATAATTTAACAAATATTTTAATAATGTTAATGTATTGCTAAAATCATACATACAACTTCTGTTTGTTAACATAACTTCACGCCTTCTGTACCCGAAGGTGTAGGCAGCGGCTGTTAAGACTCGACTCGCCGTTATGTTTACGTACCATATGGAAAAGGAGGCGAACCTATTGCCATACACCGGGCATAAACTTACTTCCAAAAATAATTTCGGAAGTCATTAGTGAGCCGGGATTCGGACCCACGATTTCTTGATTCAGAAGCAGTGTGCTCGATTACTAGACCACAAAGACATTTTACTTTTATGATAGTTATTTAGAAAATATATACAGATTTGAAACTCAAATATAATCACTTATTTTGTTCAATTCGAACATCGAAACCGACTTGTACGAGATTATTTGAATAACTTTTAAACTACTCAGTAATATTCATAATTCATCATTTGCCTATTGCAGTCCACTGCTGGACATAGGCTATCCCAATTTGCGCCACAACATCCGATTCTTTGCCTTCCGCAGCCTTTATGAGGTCTTCTGACCATCGGACTACGCTCGCGCGCGTACTACACTACGCTTAACGAGTTGCGGTCTCCACTCTATGGCCTTCTTGCTCCATCTACCATTGGTCCTGCGGCAGATATGCCCAGTCCATTCAGCGAGCTTATTCTACGAGCTATGTCGGTTACTATAGTTCTCTGTCGGATATACTCATTCCTGAGTTTATCCTTTAGAGATACCCCGAGGATAGCTCGCTCCATAGCTTGCTGAGCGACCCTAAATTTGTGGACTAGCCCGATCGTTATTGTCTACGTTTCGGCACCGTAGGTCATTAGGGGTAAGACGCACTGGTCAAAGATTTTGGTCTTATTAGACTCAGTAATATTATTAGGTATCAAAGTACTGTTCAATTTTAAGGACATCTGCTAGTACCTATTATACTGACAATAATATAATATTAACTAAATTAACTTTCTTGTCACTGATATTCTGTTAAATAACCAACACCTGACCACAAAGAAGGGAAACACCTTGAAATCAATTAGTTTTTGATTAATGCCATTGTAATTAGGTTAAGTAGAATATTATGAAAATTTATGACAAAATTTATAGCCAAATTACTTAAGGGCAGCCCGGTTTCTATTCTTGAAGGGACTTGTATGATTATAAGATTAGAATTTACTAAGTTAGAACATTATTTAAGTTTATAGAATTTTTAGGTTCACACGAATGATTTGTGATGGGTTGATAATATATATCAATAGCGGGCGGATAATCACGGGCCTCGTGGCGCATGGGTAAAACTACCGACTGCAGCTATGAGGTCGGGGTTCGATTCCCACCCGAGCACAAATATTTGTGACAAACATGAATGATTGTGTGGCGTCTGGGTGTTTACTATGTATAAGTATGTATTTACAAAAGAAAAGTATATATGTATTATTATCCGTTGTCTAGTATCCATACCACAAGCATTTAGTTGCTTAGCTTGGAACTAGAGGGCGCTGTGTGATTTGTGTCCAAGATATTATTATTATTTACAAAAGAAAAGTATATATCCGTTATCTAGTATCCATAACACAAGCATTTAGTTGCTTAGCTTGGAACTAGGGGGCGCTGTGTGTATTGTGTCCAAGATATTTATTTATTTATAGCTAACAAGTTTCACCTGATCTATGACAATGGACTCGGCCACCACACAGAAACAAAAAAACTACGTGTCGAGGCAAAATAGCCACTGCCCTCAAATTTGTCGGTTAAGATCGAAAAGCGAGGAAAAAAATAGTCATTCAAAGTTTTATTTCAACTTTTGAAATAATAATCATTAGATAAAATGATGACCAGAGTTTCAAAATATATCCCTAATTACTCCAATAGTCATTAACGCCGATAATGCAAGACGTTTAAATATTAGACTCATTATTGAATATAGCTTTAAATATGTTTCAAAAGTCCTGAACACGTTAATAACAACTAACGAAGGGTCAAATTTAAAACGGTATAAATTTCCGAACCCGATTTTAATTTACAAATTACTATTACATATAGTCAAATAAACCTTGTTAGTACCGACAAAATAGATTGAATACATAAAAAAACGAAAAAATAATAACGTATGGAGACCATTATTTTGATGTGAAAATTGGTGCGTCGCGCCGCAACTTCGCACCGTACCCTCAGCTGGCCTTTGAACAGTTGAATTCCTTACCAAAATTATATAATCCTCGGCTTGTTAAGGTCGGCATATACGTATAGTTGAAAGAGAAGAGAAAAAAATCTTGATACTGTCCGTGTTCGCCCTTGTAAATTAAAGGTTTGTTGAGCGTAAAGTGGAGCCAATTAAGAAATTTATAGTCAGAACCCGCTGTAAAACAATAAATTGTAGAACGGCTCTCAACAGTACTGCCTATTAATTATGTTCACCAACAGTTTCTTTAGCCATTATAAGGGTGGCGTGCTTGTAGTTTTATTGATGAATCCTTGAATTAATCATTTGTCGACATTTGATTTTATTTATTATTCTATTTGTTAAATGTTGGATAAAAAAATACTAATGAGAGGTCCTTTGCGCTGTCAAAGTTAACGAGTATTATTATCATTTAAAAGAACGTTCTTTATTAAACTACACACGACGATAAAACGGCTAAACAAATGTAGATAAAAATAAAATAAGCATTATGCATATCTGAAGTATTTTACTTATTCTAGACAGAAGTAATATCTTTTGTGAAAGACATAATTTAGGGATCATGAAGCAATATTTTAGACGAGACCTTCAGTTATTAAAAGTACTTTGAAATTCGTGATTTTTAATAGCGGTGGGCTTTTATACTAAAACGATAGATGAAATCACGAACGGAAAGACACAATCTCTAAATGCAGAAAACTGCGAACCGACATCGTGGGTCATCTATCGTAGCTAATTTATTTCTCACTTATAATATCAGAAGGAAAGGTTTACCGAGGTCATTCAATGAATTATTCGGTGTCATAAAATAGGGATATAGTTTCGGCGATCAAGCACACGGCTTCTGAATCCAGAGGTCACGGGTTCGAATCCTGGCACACACCAATGAATATTCGAAATTAGTTTCGAAAGATATGTGTGATAAATTACAATGAATAAAAAACATTGTGCCCGGTATGACAATAAGTTCGCCACCTATTCCATTTAGGACGTAAACATAACGGCGGATCGAGGGTTAACAGTCACTGCCTACACCCTCGGGTAGAAAAAAGGCGTCAAATCTTATAAAATAGGGAAAAGCCTTTTTTTATAAAGATGCAACTGGATAATTTTCTTTTCTAGTTCAGATAGGTAGGTATCAATACTAGTGCTTAATTGGTCCTCAGTTGATACCTAAAGATTGTACTAGATATGAGTCATTCCAGTTATGTAATCTTACTCAGTAACCATTTATAATATTATTATGTAACACAGTTTCCTTCGACAAACAAGTGAGAGCTATTGGCAGACACGCCCACGACAATAGTCCCAAGAAAACTTATTTAAGCTGATATTATTGCCTCTAGATATTTGAATTGTGATTTTCAAATATTATGATAGGATCATTTACTTTCTTTTGCGATAAAATCTCTATATGAAAATACACCTAAATATGATTTTGTTTGAGTAACAACAATCTTTTATAACGTTTATCGAGCTTAGTGTCTCTAGATGTGTACATATTTATTATTTTTCGCTATGATATTTTTCAACTAAACTAAACAAAAGATTTTACTAGACTAAACATACAGATTTATAATGTAGGAGCTGAATTTAGTATTAAATACCGATTTCGGCAAGTTCATTTTCTTCACTAGCGACATATTTTTATAACAGTCTGAGGGAAATAGTTTTCGTTGTCATTGGTATGAGCCAGGATTCGAATGCGAGTCTTCTTAATTGATAATCGGTAGTGTCGATTTGAAAACTACATTACTAGAATAGTTTTTTTTTATTTCAAAGATGACAGGTACCAAATATGTGCTTCTTCTTTTTTGTTGCTTTGACAGTACGAAGACAATACCCATACATCGTAAAAAACAAAGTCGCTTTCCACTGTCTGTCCCCTATGCTACGATCTTTGAAACTACGCAACGAATTTTGATGTGGTTTTTTTAACGTGGTAGTTTGTATCTGTAATTTATGTATAATATAGTAAAAAAGTGATCATTATCGAGATTAAGCTCTTTATTTCCAAACTGTGGTTGAACCCTAAGTGTAGATGCATTGTTTTCATTTATAACTTAGGGTTATATTATACACTTACAAAAGGTCTTCAAAAAATTCCGCGATGATGTATGTCTATTAGGGATAAGCCACAATTTAGCCAAATTTTATTGATTTTTATGGCTTCTGAGGCGAAACAAAATCCGATGGGTTAACTAGTATTTTATAAAATACCAAAGATTAAGATATCGCCATCAAGTTCTCATTGTTAAACTATACTGACGGTGTACTATTTAGATGGAACATAAATCTCTTTAATTTATATACGAAAAATATAATAAGAGGAAAATGTTATTCACAGTGCTAGTGTCCAACGATCTCACCCATACTAAGAGATAATTTATAACCCCAGACTTTTATGTCTATAAAAGTAAATAAAGCCCATGAACTAGCTATAAATCGCTTAACAAAGAACGGCGATACGTACTGTGAGTCCAAGTAAAGTCACTTTTGGTAAGATACGTTCAGACACAACCTTTGAGTTATGTGTTGTTGCCTCGATGTAGTGCTAAACTGTTACATAAATTACAACCCATGATTTGTGGTAACCATGGTTTGTATATCAACGTCTCGTAAAATGAAGGTTGAAAAGTTGTTATAAAAATTCTGAACGATGTTTCATGGTGAATGTTAATAATTAAGTTATCCGGTTCCGAATATATGTACTTATTGTACATAAATGTCATTAATATTTAAAGAAATTGTGATATAATTGGATGGCATATTTGTTATTTAAATGTCTGGAAATAGATATTAACTATAATAATATTGTGTGATACCTTTTCAGTAGTTTTGTTTGTTAATTAAATACAAAACCTTTACTAGACATCGATGTTGCTCTCATACTTTGACTATCAAAAACGATAGATAGTTTTTTGTATTCAATATTATTAAACTATAACTAATGTCTATACTGACTATCAGTGTCGTCATTTTTTTGCTCTTATCCCACTTGAAATTGGATCTATACAACGTGTTATTCTTTCGAACTATTGTCCAAAGATTTGGCTTAGTTTTACTACCAGCGATCTGCCTGACGTCAACTATCCTTAGGAACGTTTTCAATGGTGGAATTGGAAAAGAATTGGTGATGAATTTGAGATGAGCAGGGGATAGGGGTTTGAGCCTTTGGATACTGCGCGAAACGCGGCATGAGCCACTTTATGATAGTATTCTGAGAGATCGTGGTATTTCACCGGTCGATCCAGCCCATTCATGCAGCGAACTGCATGGTTCTATCACCTTACATATAAAACTATCAGTAAAGATACAGATATCGCAAAACTTTTTTAGTGTAGATAGCAATCTAAATGTCCGTTATGCTGTGACGCTTCTGTCACGTGAAAATCCTATTAACCGACTCTCTGTGTCCATTCAGATTGTAATACCATTTTAAGGAGAACATTATAGTGATCCGAGTAATTTTAATTTAAGTTGATGTTCACAATCACAGTTCCTCAGTGATTACACGACACGGTGTAATAAGCGGCAAGTCTGTAAAAAAAATAGTCCGTCTTTGAAAATTAAATGTTTGAAAGAGGCCGGCCTTTTTAAATGATAATTTAACAAATCCCGAAGCTAAAGAAATCACACCTTTGATGTTCAAATTAAGAGTTTCATTTCCCTTACGATGTTCACCGCAGAGGTACGGAATGACTAACAGACGCTAACAAGGTATCATTATAAGGATGTCGACCTCTTTTTATCTTTTATATCGATAGTTTTCGCCATTTTGTTTTTTTTTGTCGAGATTTAAAAAAGATTGTATTTAAAGTAAATCCTCCATTTTTCATCTACTCACACCATATTTAAATAATAGAACAATGATAACTGTTTTTAAATTATCATTAGCATTCGCCTTCAGCAAAGTACCTACTGCTATTTTGTAATTACGTACATCAAAACAAGATTACGTGAAAATATTAATAATTCTTTACTAGGTACTGATGTGATTATTTATTTAAAATAGTATGTGTTAATGAGGAAAAAAAAGTAAAATTAAGATTTTTATCGATAGAGGTGAACATCACTTGTGGTGTTTTGGGCAGGTGGCGAAACATCCAGACAAAGGCAGTGGTGTCATTATGTTGTCTTGTTATCAGCGTTCGCGCACCCAAGGCGCGATATAATTTAAGCTCTGTAATTATGTTGTATAAGTTTTTTTTTTTAAAGACATACTATTTCTGGAGATATTATTCTCGGCTATAATCTCAGAAAAAAAAATGTCTATAAGTTGACAGTATTGAAATTTTAAAAAAATAAATAAATCCTATTTATAAATCTTGCCATCTTTATTTGTGTATCAACTGATTATTTTTGTAGGTACGAGTACAGTATTTTAGTTATTGTTCTTACATTACATATTTGTCTAATATTTATGTAAATTATTAGTCCTCAAATTTACATTTGGAAATTATTTTTAATTAGATATTATTTCTTAGATTTTCGCGAATCACCATCATAACATTGAAAAAACTTTTTATGGATTATATCGCGTTTATTTAGAACTCTTTACAGTGACTCGTGAAAATGATTTCTGTAAAGAGTTTGAAACGTCGGGAAATAAATCCATAAAAAGTTGGTTAATTTTTTAATTATGAACACGTATCAAATAAGATCTTTATATTGTTATATATTCGTCCGTGTTTTGTTACAATGAACTCATCAAAGCGTAACATTTGGAAATTATCACATTAGCTTGGTCAGCCGATAATTATCGTTCACGTCTAGGGGGCGTTCTTCATATATACATCATTTGTGTTTAAGATGTTACTTGAAATTACTGAGCCAAGTAACACCGTTGTAATCTATTCGAACTGTTAATTTAGAAATATATGTTATCCGTTATAGATGTTCGTGTGATTCAGCTTTTTGTTCAATTACAATTTTGATGTCGAAATTTTGTGACCTCATATTTGTTTCAACTACACTTCTGCGAGAAATTTTAATTGGTAGCATAGGGTAAATATTGTAAAATCTACTGGCAGTCTTAACAATAAAATTAAAGTATTCGACGCGCCTCGTGGTGCATTGGTAAAAGGATCGAATTCGAATCCCATCCGAGTACGAGTATATGTATTAATATTAGTTATCTAGTAACACTGTAGCACAAGCATTTAGTAACTTAGTTTGAAACTAGAGGGCGCTGTGTGCATTATGTCCAATGATATTTATTATTATTATTTTGTTACTTTATGCAATTGACACCTGAAGATTTGTTTCTCCATCTTCATTAATGTTCGAAATTTTAAATATTTGACTATTTCGTTAATGTAAGTTGTCGTCTTATTACAAGATTTGTTTAATATTAAGTAGCTCATATAAATAGAAATTCTAAAATTGGAAACTGTTGAAATTGATCAATTAATAATTTTACAATAATTTGAATGCGGGCCGCCACATTCAAACTATTTTGTTCACTAATTAATTAAAACTCTACACCGGAAAATATAAATTTATTAAAAACATTTTATTATTAGAAACAAACATTCAATAAATATAATTAGAGAACCTGTTTGGACTCGTTCTACAACATAGGTTAGGTTCCGTTATGAAAATCAACCTTAATGTCATACGATATTATACACCCGATTAAAATATTACACATGTAATTAATGCCTCTCAAATAAAAATATTAGCCCAATAAGGGACTTTGGTATTTTCTCAACATTAAAATATTACTGTATCAGCTATCACGGTATCGTATTTAGATTCGAACACACTATAAATTCCTCCTACTTGTCTAACTACTTAAAGTTTAATGCACTACACCTTACCCATTTAAAGGTAAAAGTTTTACAGGATCAATGCATCGTTTATCTTGATTAAATAAATGTAGCACTGGTCTTATAATCTAATAGAAGGAGAACTGCCAACTATCCACCTAACATGTAGCCAGTATTAGCAAGAGTCTTTGATTAAAATATTACCTCCCGTTTAAATAATTAAATTAACGACTCAAGCTAACGCTAACTACACTTTTCAGTGTTTAAGGCGTGAAGGTATAAGTTTCATAGTTTAATTTATGTTATATTTGCCAAAAAACGAGCGGGTACTTCCCTGTCTACATTGGTGGTGTATGTTCTGAATGACAAAACCCAAACTCGATACTAAAAAGTTGGACTGCTCAATCAGTATATCGCTACTTATAATTCAAGTGACGGTTTGCATCAGATGAAAACCCTACGACGCTTCGTGCGACACCCCTGGTAAGAGATTGAGTATCATATATTCTCTAAACCGATGTAATAATATATTTAGTACATAATATACATATACTAAATCGTATCACTGTATATTTGTTAAAATAATTTCCCCCACAAAACAAACACACACCCAATCCGTGGAGATTGTTTGTAAACTTTTAGCTACTAGACGATGAGAACGAATTTGCCAAAACAAAATGGTATCCACTTTACAGATGGGCTCGTATTATGAATTTAATTTTATCAAAGAGCCTTAGAACTTTTCTATAACATGCATTATGTGAGTGGAGCAATTAGGAGAAAGTCTTGTATCTTGTCGGAAATTATTATGGTGAACGTAATCTTATACGTGCCGAGTATTTACTATGAGTTCACAAAATATACGTGTCTCACGAGATTACCTAATTTATATTACTTGAGAGGGGGAGTTTATTCTGAATTTTAATTATGGCACCGGGTTCTGGTTAAGTTTATTTGCAGAAACATTAAATTTTAGATTAGATATTAAGGTGAAACTTATTCTTTTTTTTTGTTTTAAATTATCTAACAATACTTTTTTGAATCACACAATTATCCCATAATCTGTACTAGTATTAAATAGCTGATGAGTTTATTTTTTTGTTTGAGCGTACTAATCTCACGAATTTCTAGTTCGAAATGAAAATAATATTATTATGTTGGATAGACTATTAATAGAGGATTTTATATCATCACGCTTTAATTCATAAGGGCAGAGCACTTATCTTTTCAGAATTTTAAACGGTTAACCGGTGTTTTATAATTGTAGTGACACATTTAAGCATCTTATTCAGTCTTTTTGCTATTATTTCTTTCTTCTCTGCGTGTCTGTTCATATTTAAACAAATCCTATTTTAACATAAATTTATAATTAGCGCAAATATTAGTGTAAATGTGAATAAAAAAATATATATTCTACTTAATTTTTATGCGATCCGATATATTTAAAAAAAAACCACTTTTTATTAAATTAAAAAACAAGCCATTTAACATCGTCGTTATGATTCTATTAGAACAACTCTCTACAGGCATGTGGGTGGAATGGTATATGCATGTGTTTTTTTTTTTTTTTTTTTTTTTTTTTATGGGATAAGGGGCAAACGAGCTTGCGGGTCACCTGATGGAAAGCAATCACCGCCGCCCATGGCGTCTGCAATACCAGGGGCATCACATCAGCGTTGCCGCCCTTTCAGATGGGAATAGGCTCGTTTCTTGAAGGTTCCTAGGTCGTAGCGGTCCGGAAATACCGTCGCCGGCAACTGGTTCCATGAAGGAACAGTGCGTGGCAAGAAGTGCCTGTTAAAACGCACTGTTGTCGACCGCCAACCATTCAGCCAATGCGGGTGGTAGCGTTGGCGCGTCGAACGGTGGCGGAAATCAGCTGGCGGTATTAATCCGAACAATTCCTCAGAGCACTCCCCGTGGTATATGCGGTAGAGGATACATAGAGATGCCACCTCTCTCCGCAACGCCAGAGGATCAAGCCGATCAGTAAGAGCTTGGTTGTCGACAAGCCTAACCGCGCGTCGTTGGATGCGGTCAAATGGAGTAAGCTGGTACTGGGGTGCCCCCGCCCAAAGATGTGAACAGTATTCCACGTGAGGACGGACCTGCGCCTTGTAAAGTTGCAGGCGATGACCTGACGTAAAATACTGTCCCGCTCTATTGAGCACACCAAGCTTTTTGGAAGCCAATTTGGCCTTGCCCTCCAGATGACCGCGGAACTGGACGTCACTCGACAAGTCGACACCAAGAATTCCGATAGCGGCTGAGGCGGGTAAGGGAGTGCTCTCAAAACAGGGAGCTACGACAAAGGGTGTCTTTTTAGCGGTAAACGCGCAAACCTGTGTCTTCTTAGGGTTGAATTGGACTAAGTTTAGTCGGCCCCATTCCGAAACCTGACTAAGCAGAGTTTCGATTTCAGACACAAGTTTATTCCGGTGCTCGTCGACGTTTTCCCGAGAAATACGCGGGTGGCCGGTATATAAGGCATCCCCGGTACTGTCATCCGCATAACAATGAAGATTGCTGCTAAGCAGCATGTCATTGATATGCAGAAGAAACAGCGTAGGGGATAGCACACAGCCCTGGGGGACTCCAGCATTCACAGGTTTTAAGTCGGAGCATGACCCGTCGACAACAACTTTAATGCTCCGAGCCGTGAGAAAGCTGGAAACCCAATCGCATAATTTCTCGGGAAGCCCATAACATGGAAGCTTCGAAAGAAGTGCTTTGTGCCAAACCCGATCAAAGGCCTTCGCTACGTCCAAACTAACGGCCAGCGCCTCTCCTTTACTCTCAACCGCTTCCGCCCACCGATGGGTTAAGTACGCTAAAAGATCACCAGCTGAGCGACCTTGACGGAATCCGTATTGACGGTCACTTATCAACTGGTGCTCTTCTAGATACTTAAGGAGCTGGCGGTTGATGAGTGTTTCCATTATTTTGGAGAATAGGGAGGTGATGGCGATAGGTCTGTAGTTGGACGGATCTGAGCGGTCACCTTTTTTAGGGATCGGATGGACTAAAGCAACCTTCCATGATGCTGGCACAGCGCCGAGAGAGTAGGAGTACCGGAAAAGACGCGTTAGAACCGGTGCCAACTCTGGAGCACACGTCTTCAGCACAATTGCTGGGATTCCGTCAGGCCCACTCGACTTGTGGACATCCAGGGATAGAAGTATGCGTCGCACAGTACTTTGCCGGAAACGAACCTCCGGCATGGCGTGACCGCAATGTGGAATAGTCGGTGCGATGTTACCCATATCGTCCAAAGTCGAGTTGGACGCAAAAAGAGTGCCAAGAAGGTCGGCTTTCTCTTTTGCGTCGTGGGCTAGTGACTGGTCCTCCCGGTGCAACGGTGGAAGAGACGGCTTACAAAAATTCCCAAGAACAGCCTTGGCGAGCGACCAGAACGCACGGGTTCCCGAGGGAAGGCGAACTAGTTTCTCGCCAATTTTGCCTATGTACTGAGACTTTGCTACGGCTATAACTCTTTTGAAGGACCTGGAGGCAAGGTTGTACTTCTTCTTAAGTGGGCCGGTGTCAGAGTCCTGGGACGCCACTGCTTTTGCCCAGGCTTGATAACACTCATGGTTAAAACGTAATGCCGTTTTGCATGAGCGATCAAACCAGGGCTGGGATCTGCCGCCGATTGGCACCACTGAGGATGGAACAAAGAGCTCCATTCCCTGCAGTACCACGTCAGCAACAGAGTCGGCAACGACGTCAGGATCATCCGGCGAGAAGCAAACTTGCCCCCATGGGTAAGATGCGAAGAAATTTCGCATCCCATCCCAGTCCGCTGACCTATAGTGCCACACACGGCGGCGACTCGCAATGTGCGGTCGAAGTGGGCACGTGAGTGGCACCGTACTCCTTATCAGACAGTGGTCCGAAGAACCCAAAGGGGCGTCTACAGAAACCACATATCTGTCCGGATGGGAGGTCAGCAGAAGATGTTTGTGATGCTGTCATATGTAACATAAATATTTTTATTGTGGCCACAAAAATACCACGGTTATTATATGAGTAGATTTTTCTTTTTTTATATGTATTAAATTTAAAATATCTCGCAGTTCCAGTGGTGGAGCATCCTGCTTCTGAATCAAAAGGTGACGGGTACAAATCCTGGCTCACTAATTTCTATGAAAGTTATGTGTGATAAATATCGATGACTTAAAATTTGGTGCCCATTATGGCAATAGGTTTGTCACCTATTCCATTTGGGACGTAAATATTATCACGGCTAGTTGAGGTTTAACTGCCTACACCTTCGGGTTGATAAAGGTGTGAAGTTATGTTGCTGACAGCTGACCTAGTTTTTTAACTGTCGATTTTTTTTGTCTGGATAGTTTTCTTTGATATATTTTATAGAGAGTGAAGAGTGTAAGTAATCGGTCGTTAAGGCGCTTTCTTCCCTTTGCCTTTACTTAGTTTAGTTTGCTTAGTTATATATTTTATAATTACAACTATCGAAAGGTATAATATAGGCGACGGTGAATTAGTACATCTATTTCAGAATGTTTTTCATCTACTACTACAATAATTATAGTGCCCTATACCATAATTATTATTATGATGAATGTGCAAAAACTATTATGATATAGTGCCCATAACATCTTAGAGTAAATGGGTACCATAATTATTTATTTAATTGTCTATACAACAGCAATACAATTATGATAGTAATATTGGTAGTAACATACAACAAATTATCAATTTTTAAATAAGTTTGTTTTAAAATTGATACGCTCAGACAAAAAAAACAACTACAACTATTTTAACTTAAAACTATTTTGAATCAAAATAACCTGGAAACAAAATAAAAATATACCACTACCTTTTTAATCGCATAACTGATAAATAAATAAAAGCAAATTACACCTAATTATTTT
Source organism: Euproctis similis (assembly GCA_905147225.2). NCBI lineage: Eukaryota > Metazoa > Arthropoda > Insecta > Lepidoptera > Erebidae > Euproctis > Euproctis similis. The sequence goes on from LR990105.1 coordinate 15,392,580, forward strand.
TTAACTAATTATATGTTGGTTACAATTAGTTCATGCGTAGTGACCACGTTTCCCATTTTTACTCAAATATTGTGTAAAATAATAATAAATTTGAACGTTATCAAGCCGTGAAGATAACATAAAATTATCAAAATTAGAATTTGCCGTTAATGTGCTTTTTATGATAATTTTGAATGGCGATGAAGAATTGAGGGAAGTGGTGCTTGAGGATGGATAAAAAACAGTGCTAGTTAAATAAATTCTAAAATAAGTATGTATATCTCTTGGAATCAATGGGCCACTTTGGATTAATATTGGTATGATTAGTTATAATAGTTTGATGGTTGTTTGGGAGAGAATGTGTATATAAAATAATATCATAAATTATATGCTTATTCACTTAACTTCATGCCAGACTCTTACTGGGTAGGCAGAGAAAAAAAAATTATAAAAGTATAAATATACATAACAATATGAAATTTCGAAAAACAAAGCTTCCTTTTAAAATAACATGTAATGTTATTCACGAATATAACTTAAACAAAATGATGAGACACATGAATTGTCTGGTGAAGTTATTAACAGAAAATTTGGATTTTAAAAGTAAATATTGACAATATTGTTATTTATTTTTTTTACTACCAAATTAAAACACGAAAATATAAAGAGTATAATGTCCACATTAAACTGTCAACTTAATACAATGAAATGGAGACCTTAAAAGTTATTATATTTTATATTGAATTATACATTCTATTAAAAACTCAAAACAACATTAAATTTTTTAATAATAAGAAAATGATTGCAATTTCATGTCACTCAGTAGCAGTAAAACCTTTGTTTTTTAATATTTATTTGACAACAGCAGCTCAAGAAAAGAATACTGTCAACTCTATTACAAATAAAATAATATGAAAAGAAAATAATAATAAAAAAGAGAGAATTAAAAGCAGAGACCGGCCGTGCCGACCATTGAAGCGCGAATAAAAGTGTTTAATTAAAGTGTTGTTATTGATGGGGAGGCCGCTAGATGGCGCTTAATCAATAGCCTGTACTCTTTTGACTTTATTTTTAATTCTACTTAATTGCAAGAGTTACGACGCCGTTCGGTCAGAGTACCGGAACGTTTTACGCTCCGAACCTTTATTGGAGTCAAAGGTTCGATCTTAATTACTCTACTGTATTGTGTGTTCGAATGTGTGTTTGTGTGTGTAAAATGCAATGACAATAGTTGCAAGAGAATGTAATTGAAATGTCTACGTTTGCTTGTAATGTTCAAGAACACTGAACCTGTGTCTTCGAAGAATTTACTCCGTTTATTACTGAGCGACTTTTAAAATACTTAGCCGGTGAGTCGGTTAAAGGAATCCGTTATCCGATGAATATAATGTAGTTTTAATTTATATTTCATTTATTTTTAGTTTGCTTCCTCTACCATCTCATCCCCGTCCCACTTTAAACGTTGGCAACGCAAGTGTAGCCCACTGAGCGTTGGAGATGTCTGTGCTGATGGACATCGCTCATTACTGGTGGACCCGCTTGCTCGTTTGTCTCCAATCCTATAACAAAACATGGTCGCTAATCAAATGAAAAACAATATATTTTATGGATAATTAAAGCCACGCAATTCGATGCATGATTGGGCCGGCCCGATCGGTGAAATACTACAACTTCTCAGAAAATCGAAGTAAAGTGGTTCATGCCGCTTTTCTTTCGATGAGAGAGGTTTCTGGAGGTAAAATCCTCTTTCCCCTTTCCATCCCACTTCCAACCATATATCCCATTTTAAAGGCCAGCAATGCAACTGTAACACTATCTAAGTAGCAGGTGTCCGTGGGCGACGGTAGTTATTTACCACCAGATAACCCTATTGCACGTTTTCACTTGTTCTCCGTTAAAATATATATATACATATATTATATATATATATATATATATATATATATTATAATATATATATACTTAGTCTGGCCATAAATACTGTTACAACTAAAAATAAAAAAATATTACATTTGAATTTGGAATCTGTCATTTTTATACGATTGTTCATTGTGTTTTCTCGTTTTGGCGCCAATACATTGTACAATATTTTGCGATATTAAAATGGAGTGGGGTGATAAAGAGAACCGAATCGCTGTGATTGCATTACACAAAGTAGGTATGGAGCCAAATGCAATTTTTAAAACTCTCCATACACTTGGTATTAGTCAAATGTTTGTGTACCGGGCTATTAATAGATACAATGAGTCCTCCTCTGTTTGTGACAGAAAAAGACCTGGCCGTGCACGTAGTGTTTGTACGAAAAAGATGGTCAAAGCAGTAAGGGAAAGAATTCGAAGAAATCCTGTCCGCAAGCAAAAGATTTTATCTCGGGAGATGAAGATAGCACCTAGAACAATGTCGCGTATTTTAAAAGATGACTTAGGACTTGCAGCCTATAAGAGGCGCACTGGTCATTTATTAACTAATAATTTAAAAAAGAATAGGGTGTTAAAATTTAAACAACTGCTGAAGCGGTACGCAAAGGGAGGTCACAGAAAAATATTGTTTACGGATGAAAAAGTTTTTACAATTGAGCAATATTTTAACAAACAAAATGACCGTATTTATGCTCAAAGCTCTAAGGAAGCTTCCCAATCGGTTGACAGAGTGCAACGTGGGCATTATCCGACTTCAGTGATGGTTTGGTGGGGTGTTAGCTACGAAGGAGTGACTGAGCCATATTTTTGTGAAAAAGGTATCAAAACCTCGGCACAAGTGTATCAAGATACCATTCTTGAAAAGGTAGTCAAGCCCCTAAACAACACCATGTTCAATAACGAAGTATGGTCCTTCCAGCAATAGTCGGCACCGGGTCATAAAGCTCGGTCCACGCAATCTTGGTTGGAAGCGAATGTTTCGGACTTCATTAGAGCTGAAGACTGGCCGTCGTCTAGTCCCGATCTTAATCTACTGTATTATGATTTGTGATCAGTTTTAGAAAGTACGGCTTGCTCTAAACGTCGTAATAATTTAGAGCCCCTAAAACAATCCATACGATTGGCAGTGAAGAATTTTCCCATGGAAACAGTGCGTGTTTCTATTGATAACTGGCCTCAACGTTTAAAGGCCTGTATTGCAGCCAATGGAGACCACTTCGAATAAGCTTTTTATATTGTATATCGTTTTATATTTATGTATTAAAGTAACACACTGTAAAAATAATAAATGTTATTTGCAATTAAAATTTTTTTTTTCTTTGTTACAATATTTATGGCATAACTAAGTATATATATATATATATATATATATATTAACTGTCTACAATAGTAGATATCCACATATCATAGTCATATCTATCCGTATCCATAAATATCACATCATAAAAACTAACCATCCAAAAACATAGGTATATAGTTTGTATCTTGTGTATGAAAATGAATAATATTCTGTTTAATGCCTATACACAATTTCAAAACGTGACTTGTATGAGTAACGCAATCAAGGAAAGTTAACTGTACATTCCTAATGTATGATCTATTTATAAGCAATTAGCTTCAAAGTTAATTATGGGCTGTCTCTCACACTTAAAATGTTCAAACTCTAATGTTCGGTTGTTTTGATAGTATAAACTTGTATTGAGAATAAATTATGTGGTTTTGTTTATATATTTACTCGATTATATATGTATAATAGTATAATGTAATATAATAGTATAGTATATATGTATAATTTATAAGTCTCGGTGGCGCAGTGGGCGAGCGCACGGCCTCAGATCCAGAGGTCCGGGGTTCGATTCCAGACACTGGCTCACACCAATGACTTTTCGAAATTGTTTTCGGAAGTTATTTATTTATTTATTTATATTTATTTATTTATATATACTTTATTGCACACACAAAAAAATACAGATACATGATAAAAAAGAAATACATTTAAACAACAGTACAATGGGCGGCCTTATTGCTGTAAGCAATTTCTGCCAGGCAACCTTAGGATGGATAGATATAAGAAGGAGAGGGCAGTAGATGTTGTGTACAATTTAATTCAATTGGATTGGAAATTCTGAAGATTTATTTTAGAATTAATAATTTTATATATACATACATATACACATACATACACTTACATATACCTACATATATTATATCAATATACATACACTTAGATACACATACATACTGATATGCACATACTTAAAAATACATATAAAGAACGTGAGTGACTAGTGACAAAGATGACGCAGGTGAAGTAGCAGGCATAAATTTTACATTAATGATGTCAGGTAGTGTTCTTTCACCATTTTCTTAAACGTGCCTAAAGTTTTAGCACGTCGAATTTCTATTGGAAGTTCGTTCCACAACCTTACTGCTGTAATGGTAAATGATTTCGCGTAAAAACTCGTAGAATGTTGTGGAACTTTCAGCCTTAGATTGTGTGAAGACCTCAGATTCTGGCAATGTGTGTCATGTAAGTACTGAAAACGTACTTTGAGATAGGAAGGCGTTAAAGGGTCAAACAGTATTTTATATAAAACTGAAAGGATATGAGCATTCCGGCGAAGTCGTATTGGTAACCACTTGAGTTGTTTTCGGAACTGTGAAACATGATCATATTTGCGTAAGCCAAATATAAATCTTATGCAATAGTTTTGAAGACGCTCAAGTTTATCTAATTGGTATTCGGCGAGATCAGGATAGCTGACATCTGCATAATCAAGAGTGGGCAGAAGAACGGAATTCGCAAGCGCAACCTTGGTGGCAATAGGTAAGAAGTTCCGAAGTCTTCTGAGAGACCCTCCAGAAGCAAAAAGTTTCCGGCTCACTTCTTGTAACTGCGGACCCCAAGTTAGATCAGGGTCAATGATAAGGCCAAGGTTCTTTACCTTGTCACTCAAAGGAATGACTGTGTCCTCGAAAACGATTTGCGGCAACTGTGATTTGTCAATTTTTGAAGTGAGCCGGCTACTACCTACCAAGATAATTTGTGTTTTGGATGGGTTAACCGCTAGTCCATGTGATGAACTCCATACACCTATCCGAGCTAAATCCTCGTTCATGATATTGAAAGTACTAGACAATTGCGCTGGTTCTGTCTGTAGGTAAATTTGAAGATCATCTGCATATAGGTGGTAGGAAGAAACAAGGTTATTAGAGATAGTATTTATGAAAATTGCGAAGAGTAAAGGAGATAGCACGCCACCTTGAGGGACACCAACATTTATATTGCACCAGGAGGAGCAAGTGTTTTCAATGTTAATACGTTGTCGGCGTCCACGCAAGTAACTGTGAAACCAATCTATCACCATTGGAGATATGTTAAGAGAGCGAAGCAGACTTAAAAGAATGTCAAAATCAACAGTATTAAAGGCATTACTAAAATCCAGTAGCGCCAGTACTGTGACCTTTCCGATGTCCATCCCAGACCTGATGTCATCCGTAACATTGACAAGGGCAGTAGTCGTACTGTGACCAGCGCGAAAACCAGATTGTAAGGGATTAAGGAGCTTGTTTTCAGAGAGGAATGAACTAAATTGGATGTGGACAAGACGTTCTAGGACTTTAGACAGGAAAGGTAAAATGGATATGGGTCTATAATCAGAAGAGGAAACAGGCTTACATTTTTTAGGTAAAGGGATAATTTGGGCATCTTTCCACGCTACGGGAAAGACACCTTGGGACAAGGAATAATTGAGGATGTGACAAATGGTGGGAAGAAGTTCATCGAGGATAGGCAGGATCATGTTACGACTGACACGGTCACATCCTATGGCATTGGACGTAATCGACAATATGCTTTTCTTAACATCACAAGAGGTGACTAGATTAAAAGTAAAAGGGGCATAGTCTGGGGTAGGAAAAGATGAAAGATTCTGTAGCGTATGGGCCTTTAGTGTACCATCAAACTTGGACATGGCCGAGAAATGTTGATTGAGTAAATCAATGTTGATGTCTTTTGGATTTATGCCTTGTTGACATTTTCCAACCCCCAGAGATCTAAGGAATTTCCAGACTTTAGATGAGTCTCCGTTTTCAACTGACTTGTGGATATGTCGGCGTTGTGCGTCCCTACACACCCTATTGCAGTGATTTCTAATGGTTACATATTTTTTGTGAGTAGTGTCGTTAGGTCTGATTTTATAACGAAACTTCGCGGCGGCCTTCTGAGAGAGAAGGCGTTTAATGTCTTCGGTCAACCATGGTGCAGGAGGATGCTTGATTTTCACAGCTCGGATAGGTGCATGTTTATCGTACAATTTGATGAGATTAGAAGTAAAAATATCCACTTGCTCATCAACCGACCCAGATATGAATAGCGAAGTCCAATCGATAGTTTTAGCGTCTTCTTTCAGCAACTCAATATTCATGTCACCAAAGTTACGCTGCATAAGAACTTTTCGTTGTGCCCTAGGTGGGCGAAGTTTGTAAGAGAGAAATAAAAGATCGTGATAAGAGAACGCGTCGGCGGAGCATTGTCCATGCTTGGCGACGCGCTCGCTTGAAGAAACTAGAATGAGGTCAAGAAGTGAAGGAGTAGAGTTAGGAAAACGATGAGTGGCATTGAGAGGTAACAGAGAGAGATTACAAGATTGGACTATTGAAGACAGAAGTTTAGAACGAGAATCATTTTTTAGAATGCAAGTATTAAAGTCTCCCATAATTATAGTATTACTATAATTGGGTGTAAGATTTATTAGTAGGGATTCAAAAGAGGAAAAGAAGTTAACGCGTAAGGAAGGGCAGTAGTAGACGCCGAGGAGGAGTTTGGTGTGTTTGAGTTCAACCTCAATAAAAAGATGTTCACCGGAATTTGACAGCGGTGGTTGTGGAGACACATCAACAATTTTATAACCAATGGAAGAACGCAAGTAAATAGCGACCCCTCCACCGCTGCCGTTCGCGCGATCATTTCTAATGAGGGTGAACCCAGGAAGGGAGTATGAGGTAGTGGGGAGACAGGGCTTTAACCATGTCTCGGAAACAAGAACTGCATGAATGCTCTTACAGTCAAAAGAAGTCAGCATATCGGGAAAGTGAGCCGGAATACTTTGGGCATTGATATGACATACATTGAAGTTTCCTGGTACATCAGTAAATTGTGCTTCAAGGCTATCAAGTATGTTGGAAAGGCTACCGAAACTAGTATCACTGTTCAAGCTAGTTGCCGAGTAAAAACTATCGTCATCGCTAAAGTTATCAAAATCAAACATTCAATTATTAAATACTAATGTATAAATAAATACTTAAATATATACAAAGATAAAAATAAATAATAAAAATAAATATATATTAAATAAATATCTAATATTAAATATATACAGTAAATTTTACAAGTTAAGTGTTTACTTTTTTTTCCCTTATACATCTGCCAGTTGCTGAATTAACAATACATAATATAACTATTTAAAAATATCACGGCAAGCAATATTCAAAATTAATTAAAATAGATTTAACATACCATACGAGCCAAAGGATTATTTTGCTAAGCTTTAGAAAAAAATAAATGACAGTTAGCTTACTCTGTGTTACAGAGTTATCCAAACTAGTCTGTGACTCTATTCGGTCTTGTTTTGTCAACTATAACATTTATACAAGATTTTAAACACAAATAATTTTTTAAATAAATAAAGCATGTATAGTTTGGTTAAATATCCATAAAAACAACTTAGCACTACTTGCAATCAGAGTAAGAAGAAATTATAATCAGAGTAAGAATTGAGAATAGTATAATTAGATGACATTTTAAATAATAATGCGAAATGTAAATATATATTCCTAGAGTGAATAGTGAAAGATTAAGGTTTTAAGATTTAATTCTGCCCATAGTTAAAAAGAAAAAGAAAACAAATAAGAATACACTGGTATACAATGTGGGCAGATCAGCCAAACTTAAGAAAAATAAAAAATAAAATAAATACATGCATTTAAACCTGTCAGCTTACTCTGAAAACAGCATAGACTCACGGTAAGACAAAAGGGAAGCTATTTTTTGCCAGCTCGCTTTGGTTTTGAAGTCGCTCTGGCCATGCTGGTAGGCTTCTCTTTAATCACCACAGCCTGGAGTTCTGTGAGCTTAGTGACTCTATGTTGTACACCATCTGGAGTAATTATATGAACAACCCCTTCCTTCGTCCAGCACTGTGAAATACCAAACTTATGGCGGGCTGCCATAAACGTGTCGTGCCGCTGCTTAGTTAGGAATTCAGATACAGTGATACCAGATCCCTTAAACTTGGTTTTAGAAAACCATAAGGTATCACGAGCTGGAGTGGTCTGGCATTTCACTACAATAGGCCTAGGCCTTTGATCTGATGTGGTGCGTCCCATTCTGTGACAGCGTTTAATATCACTAATACTGAAATTTTGTGGCTTGATAAACTTTTGCACACAGTCGACCAGAACCTCAGATGTGCTTTCCTTAGCATTCTCAGGAATGCCATGGAACAACAACATCTTCCTGCGTCCTCGCATCTCCAAATTGTCAACAGTGTGCACAAGCAGATCTATTTGTTGCTGGAGTCCACTGATAGTCTCCATAATAAATTTTTTAAACGAAACAAACTCCTCAGCCAATCCAACCACAGTAGGCACACCCTGCATCTTGGTAAGTTCAGATTCGAAGCAAGCCATACGCTTCTGGAAAATCTCACTGAGGCTACTTAACGACTTTTGTGCTGACTCCATGATGATGACTATAATGAGTTTATTTTTAATTTGAAAATAGTTAATTTAAAAAGGAATTAATAAAACTGGCAGGTAATACAGACTTAATTATCTATATATAGCATAAAATACTCAATATAAACCGTTTTAAAAATAAAATTCAATAAAGATTTACGAGAGTAAAAATTTTAGTTCTTGATGTCACAACTACCCGCAAGAAAAAAGTTATGTGTGATAAATACCGATGACTGACAAACTTTGTGCCCGGTATGGCAATAGGTTCGTCACCTATTCCATTTGGGACGTAAACATAACGGCGAGACGAGGCTTAACAGTCGCTGCCTACACTTTCGGGTAACAAAAGGCGTGAAGTTATGTTATGTTATGTTATGTTATATATGTATATGTGAGCTGTCATGAGCATTTTACAATGGAGGGAATTGTACAATAGGGCTTTTAATCAATTGTTTAACTTGGAATACCACATATTTTATAGATTAAAACAACTTTTAGGATTATATCGCGTTTATTCATTACTTATTTTTAAGAAAGAAAATGACCTCTGTAAAGAGTTCGAAACGTCGGGAAATAAATAAAAATAAGTTATAAATAAACGCGATATAATCCTAAAAGTTGTTTCGAACTCTTTCCAGAGATTATTTTCTCTGTAAAGAGTTCGAAACGTCGGAAAATAAATAAAAATAAGTAATAAATAAACGCGATATAATCCTAAAAGTTGTTTTAATCTATGAGTGAGATTCGCGAAAGTCTGAGAAATAAATATACCACATATTATTTAACAAAAATGCAAAATATATTTGTTTTTGTTGCGAAAATGCAAAATATTGTTACGTTGTATTATAGTAGTTAGTATGTATACATGAAGGTCTAAAGTTGTTTTTTTAATGAACTTCGGTAGTCTTTGAGTTACAGGTTTAAATTTTGGATCCGAGTTGGTACCAATACATTTTTGGAAGATAAAAAGTTGTATACAATGTAAGGAAAAAAAAATTGTACTCTATCAAGCTCCATCTCCTATTTTCTCTTAAAAATTTAGTAACACAATTTATCAAGGTATAATCTCTTCTGCATGCCTTGGGCATAAAGTTACATTTGTTTCAAGGTTGTATAATAAACTTTACAAATAAAGATAAAAACCAAAATTCGATACACAATAATGTGTGTTAAATCAGGTAATTAAAATCCAAACTGCCACCACAATACTTCATGTTACGCGGTGTATTACTGCTGCAGTGCGGTTAAGAGGCATTAAATTGGCATTGTGGGTAGGCTGCGTCCATACTTTAATTACATGATTAAATGATCGATTAAATTGATTGTTTTATTCGACACGAATTAATAATTGGATTACACATTTGCTGCGACTTTTTAGTCTTTTTAGTCAATTTAAAATATATTATTATTATTAGTCTCGGTGATCTGGTGGTAGAGCACACGGCTTCTGATCCAGAGGTCCGGGTGCGAAACCTGATACTAGCTCACACCAATGACGTTAAGTCTGATAAATATCGATGAATGAAAACTTTGTGCCCGGTATGACAATAGATTTTGCCACCTATTCTATTTGGGACGTAAACATAACGGCGAGACGAGGCTTAACAGCCGCTGCGCACACCTTCGGGTAGCAAAAGGCATGAAGTTATGTTATGTTATGTTTAAAGTAAATGTAATAGGTTGTGGAACGTACACCGTGCGCAAACTTCTCATTCATCTATATTTATCACACATAACTTCTCAAAATAATTCCCAGAAGGCAATTGGCTCATTCTCAGAAGCGGAGTGCTCGACCTCCAGACCACAGAGACGATTATTAAAAAAATAACATAAACATTGTTTCGTATTCAGGAGCATTTCCGTAATCAAATCAAGTTCAAGCACAATCGAATTTCTTCTCAATACTTACTTCGGTAACCGAAATAAATATGAAGACTTCTTTATTGTTCTTAAACGATAATTTAAATATTGAGTTCGTTTGAATGAACGCACTAATCCAAAGAATTACTGAACCGTTTTGAAAACTGATATACAAGTGTTCACTGAATGTGTCAAACTGTATTACAATAATTTCTAACAATTCACATAGAAACATTTATAATATGTATTTTTGGTAGAGATGAAAGTGGTAATAATGTCATTTTATCTCTTTTTTGTTGGTGCCGTAAGAAGTGACTAACATATTTAGCCTGATGCAGACCATCTTTTCTATAATAAATGTGCTATGTTACTGTGGCAAAAGGTTAATCTGTATAAATGGGCCGGCTAGACCGGTGAAATACCACAGTCTCTCTTTATCGACATAAAGAGGCTCATGCTGCATTTCATTCGGTAAGAGTGGTAACCAAACCCCTCCCTCACCCACTCACCCATCCCACTTTCTTAAAAGCGGGCAACGCTACTATAACACTATCTGTGTCACAAGTACTATGGGCTGTGGTAGTTGCTTACCATCAAGTGACCCACTTGCTCGTTTGCTCTCCTATTCTATAAAAACAAATATTGATGACCCAGTGATTGAATAGTCCAATTTTTAGTTCACAGGTCCCAATTAAAATGCTGACTCAACTCTAATGACTCTTTCCGGAAGTTGTGACATAAAATTTAGATGATTAACAAACTTTGCTCAATCTATGGCTTCAGGTTTTGCCATATACTATTATTTGCATTAAAAACTTCAAAATTAATCTATCAGGATGATACATAATAATTGCACCCTTAATATCTAACTGTTAAGACAGCGGTCTTCGCAGTCAGATATTAAGGGTGTAAAGTTGTAAACGCTTGAAAATAATTCCGTGAAAGTTTATCTGAGATATAAAACTATTACATTATGTAGTACAAGATACATTATTAAAATCAATTGACATATAAACTGTATGATTAAATAACAAACCTGTAAAATGAAATTAGAAAGTATTATTAAACACACTTCCACAATAACACATCCATAATCACAGACAAATAATACATGCAAATGTATAGGATGGATACACGATCGCGTATAAATTCTCTTTAAGACAAAATTACGAATGAAAACAAAATACAAAACATATACCATTACACACCTTATGTCTGTAAAATAAAGTTGAGATATATAGAATTTCAGAATCTGTGTGGTATAATAACGTGGTCATTATCAGCGTAGTATAATAAGTACGTACGCATGCACTTGCTCTCGCGTCTTCTAAAATGATACCCTATTACAAAATGAAATCATAAGGCAAAATAGTAAGAATAATGTTCCAAAATCTGGTACAAACCAATCAATTGTAATTTTCTGGACCTTTGAACTTGAATTCTGGTGATGTGCCAAAGAAACGTTATATAATTGATCTAATTTTATGTTTGACTATAATAACTTATACGGTGATTTTTTTGTCAGCCTGTAGGCGTTTTCAACACTTATCGCTTATAAAATTAGAAGTGAAGAATTTGTCTTTGAGCCATATGTGATTTTCTAATAATTCACAAGTCAAAACTAGATTCATAAATCGTCTAACATTTTTAAACTAATTCATTGTAATTTATTATATTATTCTTTTGGGCATGGATCCTAATCTACTATTCTCTATATTGTTTATAATTATGTCTTGAATAAAACAGAAACAGCTAAAGCATTTGTAACAATCAGTTAATTTTTATGCTTTGGATGATATTTTAATAATATACTGCTAGCTTTTTACTTTTACTAGCAATTAAAGACATCAACCACACGTAGAATATATCAAAAATATTCGTCAAATAGAAAATTCTAAGAAAAAGCAATAAACCTGGATAAATAACACAAAAAGTAGTATAAGCGTACTCAACTTGTTTTATATTTAGTTAGCACAATAATTATAAGTCCTGATTCATTATAGAATAGTTAATGTGATCACATACAAAGCCTATAATAGACCTACATTTGGCTCGACAGGTCTTAAGCTTAACATACACGTGTGCACCGAGCGGTGTAACGTTGCACGGTGACAATAATTTACCCGTCAACGACACTTGCATTGAAACCGCACTACAATTTAAGAGGCCGAGCAATAAGGGAGCCAGCATTGTCTGCCAAGTTTCAGGTTACTACATTCATGGCCTATGTTTTATGTGATCCTTAATCTAGTTTATTCATAGTTAGTTCATTCTGTACAGTGAATTTTTCTGATCCTGTATAGAGACCTACCGCGGTACAGACGAGACTGCTTTGTTGGCTGTTTTTTTTTTCTTACATTTTTGTAGTCAAAAACTCTAGATAAGTAGTTCATTTAGTTCCATAAGTTATTTGTAATTTTACTTTTTTTTCATTCCAAATGTGTACAAATATATTTCAAAGCATAAATCTATATAAATGATTCAGTTTATCTCTGTGCGAACATACAACATTGACTGCTTTTCACCAAACCACTTTAGATTTCCTATTTATGACCGGATCATAAAAACAATCGTATTGGAATGAAAGGAGATCATCAGACCGAAAAATGGGTAACACAGCGATGACATCACGGTCTCCTATTTCGAGGAAGCATCTAATATTGTTGAAGAGATAGGTTACATTTCAAACTCGAGTAATTGAACCCTCCCTGTCAACTACAATATAATTTAATTGTGCAATTAGCAGCGGCTACCAGTGACGTAATAGGACACAGCGACTATGACCATGCCTACCTACGAAATGCGGTCAAGTACAAATTGTATTTTCTTAATCGAATTCTTTACAATTGGAGCGTTTAATTGCTCCAGATGAGATTAATGTAGGAACTAAAGAATTCACAAAATATAGGTACCACCTACCACCAGGTGAATTCTTTAGTTTTTTGGCTAGAATAATTTCAAGTTATTGTCAACTGAAGTCCATTCAATACGTTCCAACAATAGCGTGATCGATTTTCGTTTACTGATCGTAATTATATCGATACAAACTTAAGTTTTTTTTTCAAATCGATTTGTGATAAAACCCAAATGAAATTTTATTTTTGGTGTTAGTGGAGCAAACTTTATCGAACGTAAAAACTTATACTTAGTCGTGAGTGTAGCGCATTTGTTAGAACAGGCTTATATCTGGATGAAACTTGGCAGAGAAATGGAATAAAATGTACAATAAAAATTATAAAAACCTATTATATCATCTATGAAGCAATTATAGTATCATCATCAGCCAATTGCAGTCCACTGCTGGACATAGGCCTCTCCCAATGTGCGCCACAACATCCGATTCTCTGCCTTCCGAATCCAGTCTTTTCCAGCAGACTTTCTGAGGTCATCTGACCATCGGGCTGGTGCGCGTCCTACGCTACGTTTACCAAGACGCGGTCTCCACTCTATGACCTTCCTACTCCATCTACCATCGGTCCTTCGGCAGACATGGCCAGCCATTGCCACTTCAGCGAGCTTATTCTTATTATTATAAAATTATTATGTATACCTTCACAAAAAATGTTTTTTTGCTATCACAAATTAAATTGAATTAAATATTGGGTATAAAATTTGGTTACTGCAATATATTACTACAGTCGACTCATATTTACTCCAGAAGTATAGGAACCACGACCTCTCAGAAGACCGACGTAAAGTGGCTCATGCCGCGTTTCGTTCGGTGAGAGAGGTACCCGGAGGCCCACCCCCCTTCCCCATCCTTTCCTATCCCCTATCCCTTATAGGTCGGCAACGCAACAGTAACACTATATGTGTTGCTGGTGTCCATGGGCGGCGTTGGTTGCTTACCATCAGGTGACACGCCTGCTCGTTTGCCCTCCTATCCCATAAAAAAAAGCACACCTATATTATTATCATATATCTCTCTGGTAGTTCATAACACACATAACTTTTACCTCTCAATAAGGATATCCGAGTAAATTGTCGGTAATTTGGTTTTTTTTTTCTCTTCACGAGCACAAATCTGAATAGACCTTTGCGGTAAGTTTAGGATCGCAGTTTACTGCGTACAAGATACGAGCTTGTTCGAGAAAATTGCTTATTTGAATCCATACTTCTATTTCCTGTTACATTGGTATATTCACGATTCACCATTCGAAGGATGTAAAAATATATGCTTTCTTTATATTTCGGTAAGGAAATGACTCCTGTGGTTACGGAATTGTAGTCAATATATTTATTATTTTCATTTTGTATAGTATATATTCGTAGGATTGTATTCTGCTCAAGGGAACTGTGGCCCAAAACTAAGTAAGCTAGTAGGTATGTTTAACTTTTACAGAATATTAAGAAAGTAAAATTCATAACATACATACATGACTTCACGCCTTTTTTACCCCAAGGTGTAGACAGTGGCTGTTAAGCCTCGACCCGCCGTTATTTTTACGTTCCAAATGGAATAGGTGGCGAACCAATTGCCATACCGGGCACAGTTTTCAGTCTTCGATATTTATCACACATAACTTTCGAAAGTAATTACGAAAAGTCATTGGTGTGAGCCAGAATTCGAACCCGCATCGTCTTGATTTATAAGCGGGATGCTCGACCACTGGAAAACCGAGATATTTAATATAGTATAATGATTTGTTTTAAAATCTGACCCACATTGATGGACTTTATTTTCATAATTTTGTGCGGAAATATAAAGAGACCAAGTATTTATTTGGTCTTAAGGATAAGTGAAGAGCCCGTTGCACGAATTTATGAGTCACCGGTAATTATCACTCCCAACTTTTACATACACATAACATAACATAACTTCACGCCTTTTTCTACCCGAAGGTGTAGGCAGCGGCTGTCAAGCCTCGTCTAGCCGTTATGTTTACGTCCCGAATGGAATAGGTGGCGAACCAATTGCCATACCGGGCACCAAGTTGTCAGTCATCGATATTTATCACATGTAACTTCCGAAAATTTCGAAAAGTCATTGGAGTGTGCCAAGATTTGAACCCACTACTTCTTGAATCAGAAGCGGGTTGCTAGCCACTGTGCCTCCGAGACTGTTTTAAGTAACTTAGTCCTTTTCAGTAATAAAAATTTGATCCGGGAACATTCTGGACAACCATACTACTCTAAAATTTATCATGAAGAATTTTGATTTCAAAGTGATCGAATAATAATATATTTCTGTAAGAAATACTATCAGAATTACTTGGAATCAGATAAAAAGATTTACAACCTTATTTTTAAGACTTTTTAAGATTTAACAAAAGGATGCAATCTATCTTATATATCACTTTAATTTAACATCAAATTGCAATAATGAATACATACATAACTTCATCACTTGCGGGGCAGGCAGAGCGAACAGAACGCCATAGCTTGACAACTTTATCCCCCTTAAATTTATATTTACTACGTATGTTACTTACTGCCCTTATGGGCAGTAAGTAACATACGTAGTACCTAAACAATTATATTTATGTATTCCGCATTGTGCAACAGTCTGAAATAATTTTCAACGTAGCCTAGTCTTTTTAAATAATTTCTGCACAGGAAATTAAACGTTGAAAACCACGGCTAAGCGGAAAACTTTAAAATTAAAACTGTTAAGTACCTTTCCTTATTCCTTTACGGGTTCCGCCGATGTTTATCGTGTAATCTTCAACGGGGCTGCAACCCTTCTCTAATTGTACTTTTTACTAAAGTTTTGTCCGTTCTTCAATAGGTAATGTTTGAATTTTCAACCACCCTTTTGCCCCTAGGGTGGTTGAAAAAATTACTTTTAATATTAGAATATTGAACAAACCAGTTAATTTTCAGCAGTTATTGGTTAAGAATAATTGTCAGAAGATTTGTTTTATTCTGATATCAAAATTAGCAGCGATGAAGATGATTCAAACTAAAATGTCACCAATACGTTTAATAATAATATTTTTTTTTTATATATGTAGTCTTATTTACTTTAATTAATAGAAGAAATATGTATATTTGTAGAATATAACATAACTAATATATTATGAATAATTGCAAAGTCAATTTTAAATAAAAAATATAATATATTTTTAATTCTAAATGAAATTAATTCAATTGAGCGATATGATTTACATTTCATAATAAATTTAGGCACGTTAAAGAAACTAAAATTGGTAGTTTAATTAAATATTTTGAAGCTTCAAATTTCATTTTATTTAGTTCGCAGAAATATAGTATATTCAATGTAATTATTTTTTCACTACGCATATAAATTTACAACATACTGACAAAGAAAGAATTTTGCATTCTATAATATCAAAGAACTCCTATGATAATAAAAAATATGAAGAAATTGTAAAGTTACAATGGTTTTTAAAACTAAAATCTACACACACGTACTTATCTTGAAGCTAATTTTCTTGCGGGGTAAATAAGCCATAAGGCCCGCCATAAGGCCGCCATAAGGCCTTAAGGCTTTATCGAATTTTATAAATCTTGTAGTACACGCTCGTCACATAATGCTCCTGACATCACCATCTCAAGGTGACGTTCAATTTGCTGATGCATATTGTGTCGTCACCGTCCTCGATACTTACATCTTTCTATTTTGCATTCTTATGGTCACCTGATGTTAAGCAACTTTCGCCGCCCATGGACACCTGCAACACAGATAGTGTTACAATTGCATTGCCAGCTTCTAAATGAGTAGGATAGGAAAGGAGGGGCAAAGGGGGTAGGGAGTAGGTTTTAACAGTGGTAGAGCCTAGCAGTTCGCTGCATGAATGGGCCGGCTCGACCGGTGAAATACCACGACCTCTCAGAATTCCGTCGTAAAATGGCTCATGCCGCGTTTCGTTCGGTGAGAGAGGTACCCGGAGGCCCATTCCCCCCTTCCCCATCCTTTCCTCTCCCCTATTCCTTAAAGGTCGGCAACGCAACAGTAACACTATATGTGTTGCTGGTGTCCATGGGCGGCGTTGGTTGCTTAGCATAAGGTGACACGCCTGCTCGTTTGCCCTCCTATCCCATAAAAAAAGGTCGTTAGATCCCTCTCTCAACGAACGGCACGCGCCATGAGCCACTTTACGTCGAAGTTCTGAGAGGTCCCTGTATTTCATAGGTCGAGCCAGCCCAATCATGTAGCGAGCTGCATGGATTTGTCAATCTTGGATCATAAATTCTTTCCATATGTCCGAGCAATCTAAGCATACCCTTCCTTCTTTTAACATCGACACTCAGTTACAATCCGATTAACTGCCTTACTAAACTTCTAAAATACAAACTACTCAGTACATGTATGTGAGTTGAGTTATTGCTACGATCATATCTATGCTGCTTAGTGTAGGTACAATAAAGTTGCCAAGGTAACCTTACACTGCGCACAATAAATTCCAGTTTAATGTCTTTGATTAGCTCCAGCTAGAGTTACTTTAAGACCCAGAACTCATTCATTCCGTAGAAAAATGTCATTTGCATCAGCGCGCTGGACTTATTGTACCATTACTTTATTAATTACACCTACATACTACATGCACCTATTAATGTTTTTCATGTTTTAATATTAATGTGTAATGGTCTCGGTGGTCCAGAGGTCGCGGGTTCGAATCCTGGCATACACCAATGACTTTTCCAAATTAACCAATTTCGAAAGTTAGATAAGTGTGATAAATATCGATGACTAAAAACTTTGTGCCCAGGTTCGCCAGTCCCATAAACGTAAACAAAACGGCAAGACGAGGCTTAACAGCCACTGTCTACACCCACACTTTCGGGTAGAAAAGGCGTGAAGTTATGTTGTGTTTTTAAATATGTAAAAGTTTAGTTATTCGTTACTCAGTCAAGAGAAAATCAAGCAGAGTATCTGAATACTACTTAGCTATGATATATAATGTTACAGACAATGGGAAACAATACATATATATATATATATATTTTACGCTGAACAGTGTCGGTGGCCTAGTGGTCGAGCACACGGATTCTGAATCCAGAGGTCGTGGTTCGAATCCTGACACTGGCTCACACCAATGACTTTTCAAAATTGTTTTCGGAAAGTTATGTGTGATAAATATCGATGACTGAAAACTTTGTGCCCGGTATGGCAATAGGTTCGCCACCTATTCCATTTGGGACGTAAACATAACGGCGAGACGAGGCTTAACAGCCGCTGCCTACACCTTCGGGTAACAATGGCGTGAAGTTATGTTATGTTATGTTTTTACGCTGAATGGTTAATTTTATGTATAATATCTGTTATTACTGTTTATTAATGATATCACTACATAGTATAAAACAAAGTCGCTTTCTCTTTCCCTATGTCCCTTTGTATGCTTAAATCTTTGAAACTACGCAACGGATTTTGATGCGGTTTTTTTTAATAGTTAGAGGGTGTCAACGGGGTGGTTTTGATCTATAATTCATGAATAGTGTAGTGAAAAAAAATGATAATTTTTCAAGATTTAAAACTTTAATCGAAAACGCTGCCTGAACCCTAAGTGATAAATCAAAACAATGTACTACATTATTATACACCTTTAAAAGGTCTATAAAAAAGTCCGCGAGGGCATATGTCTATGTCTTAGGGATAACCCACAATGACCATTATTATTTTTTAACTTTTTACGAGAAATTATGGCTTATTTACGAAGCAATTTTAAACATTACAGCATTAATTTTCATCCAATTAAGTGTCTTAAATAGATTGTGCTTTTAATATAGATCAATATAGCCATTTACAGCATGTAATTTAAACTTACGAAATATTTATTATTTATATATTTATTATTATTTAAATATTTACGAAGATATTACAGTATTAACATAGCGGTACATAGCAGTTACGTTTGCGCGCCAAAACGCGTGCCGATAAATAGCACAAATTGAACTTTTTAAGATCCAAATATTACTAATTTATTTCTTTTGATGCGGAACGAAGTTCGCCGGGTCAACTAGTAGAGTATATAACTAAAGAAAACAAACTATTGTCTTTGCATTTTATTATTTACTTAAAAATATTGAGCCCATATGAATCTCTACAATTTCTAATTTAAATAGATATACCAACTGAAGTTTCTTTATATAAAATTTTGTGCCGTTTTTTTGTAGTGTATCAAATCAAATGATTTCTTATAATTCGTTTCGCTTCTACACTTGACGTCTCACAGCGGTATAACAAATGATCTGAAAATATTCCCGTAACAATCAAACACCGCCTTTTGTGTCAGTACCTATTATCAATTTGGCAGGCTTTAATATGTTCATTATTAAAGACATCATTTTTGTTATATCCCGATAGGAGACTAATTTTTTTATATTAAAATAAATTAATTTTATAATCCAATTTTTTTTACGAGTTTTACGTTTTATTTATATTTCATAGAATTTAATTATCGGATTTAATATAAAAATTCAAAATATAAATATATTTCGTTCTAAATCACAGATAAATCAAATAAGAGTAAAGAACGTAACAAAATTGTAAGCATAAAAAGATTTTGTTTATATAGTTCTTTTGTGGTGGAACTTGAAGCTAGGTGTTTGCTCCTTTTAAAAATGGTAAATGCAGAAAACTTTTTTAAAACATTAGTTTAATAAAGAATAAAATAACCAACCAATTTATTTTCATAACTTCGCGTTTCGGCTCGTTGCAATAAATTTTTGGATGGCGTGTTCAATGTCACACGTCTCTCTAGCCAGATTTATGTCATCAATCATAGTTCGAATCATAAATAACTCAAAAATACATTTTTTTTTAATTTACCTCAACCATAAACAAAGTGATAAAGTGGATTTTATTCTTTAAATATCGTGCGAAATAAAACCTCATTAAATTGAAAAGTTAAAAATTACAGACATTAAATTGTTAAAAAATAAAGAAAACTTTTTGGAATCTAGCCACAGTTTAATAATATACATATTTTAACCAGTGCAAACATACAAACTCTTTAACTTACCGTACGTTTTACTGGCTGAAAAAATGATAAATAAAAAAAAATAAAAAGGTACAATAAATACGTCCGGCGTGATTTCGGTCTGACCGGTGCTGTTGGGATGACACTGCTGTATACTGGTGATTAATTGTCGCAACGATTGAAACGGTCTAACCCCCCACTGGCAAACGAAATGGAATATTACGTATTGTGGAGCCAAATAGAACTGTTTTTTATTTCATTTTATTTTTTAATAACATGCGCCAAGTAGAAACTAATTTATGTGGCGGTATATACACTTCAATGTTACATTTAAATGTAAGTTACGTAATGATAGGAGGAAATGAAATTAATTTGTGATTGTAAAAAAAACATAATTTGACACATACACAACGCTGATTGAAATAATTGATGCAAATAGCTGCCATAGAAAAATATTTGAGACCACAATACAGCTTTACTGTCGAAAGTGATAAACAAAAATATTAAACAAAATAACATATATAGCTCCACGCCTTTTCCTTCCCAAAGGTGTAGGCAGTGGCTGTTAAGCCTCGACCACTGAGACTGAATTAAACATTAATCAAATTAATTAGCATTGATTAAAAAAAATATAATTACTACTCCACTTAATACGAAATTACAATATTATAACGAGCTTGTTAATGCGTTTCTTACTTAATTTAACAAGACGTGACTCTGACAAATATTTCAAAGAAAGAAAATATGATATTAAATGCCCATATTAAATGGGAGATGACACGCAAATGTTCCCCTCAGCACGATGCAATCACACAAATAAGGACTGAATTAGCAATTTTGAATTTTATTTGACATGTTAACATCTCTTTAAGTTGCGGTATCCTCTCGGTTTTATTTTACAACATATTATGCATTCAATGAATTGCCGATATTAGGGTTCCTTATTTTTATTACAACACGCTCACACCAAAATACATGAATTTGGAAATATTGAGGCTGGCGTGTAGTGGTATCGTATTTAGCTTAAGGTAGATGAGAATCCTTGTTAACATATTTTAGAACCTTATTAAATTATATATCTAAAATGTATATTATTTCCTGTGTTAAATGCAATAATTGTGTTGTTTCAAATTATCTTCCAAATAAAATATTTTATAAAAAAATCCAAAGTACCCATTGATTGATTTATTTGTGTCAAAAACATTATATTTGGGCTAATAACAATTACTTGTATTATATAAACTTTTCTAACGAATTTATACTACTCTGGAGACACTACTATAAAAAAATATTTTATAAAAGTTATTTATAAATATACGGAACACATTTAGTGTGAAACGTTTCTAACGAGAGTCATTTCATTATTATTTATGGTACAGGTGAGTATAAATTAGTTCAGTTAACAGAAACCCACTCTTTAGGGGTCCACACAAACGGGTTCGATCGGTTAATTTGTATCAGTTTTTTTATTATTATTTTGTGTAAGGAATTACTTTGAGAGTCCTTGGCTCAACGAGGTGTAACTAAACTATCTTATTTGTAACGAATGATGTCCATCGGTGATCTTTGATGGCCACACCTGCTTGCTATCATCCAAATATCTAATTAAGTAATGGTAGTTTAAATATTGAAGTACGTGCCTTTAGATCGCGTCAGTGTCACTTTTTTAATTTTTAATTTGATATCATCAATTTTTAGATTGTTTTGAGTATTTTCATTGGTTCACTTTGGTAATCTAGTTATGTGAAATGCAGTTATATGAAATATTATGATACCAATGTTTGTATTTTGGATTTATACAATTTCTATTTGGGACATTTTTAACACGTCGGTTACATAATTTAACTTTTATTACGGTTCCTTATATTTTTTTAAGTGTTATATTCCAAAGATAATTTGAAACATCAGCCTTTCTTGATAAATGAACTAAACCACACTTAAATAATTTTTCAAACCAGACCAGCGGTTCCTGAGATAAACAAACAATCTCCATAGACCAAAACAACCCCCAGGATTATATCGCGTTTATTTATTACTTATCTATATTTATTTCCCGACGTTTCGAGCTCTCCACAGCTTTAGAATTTTAGTATAGTCATATATATAGTACACCAAAAACTAAATTAATTAAATCTATAAATTCATTAACCAGTAAATTTCAATTTTATTTATAAGGTAACGTAATCCTATATTTTTATGTGAAGCCTCATTTGTTCTCACAGTATCAATTCTCATTCTGTATCGATATTCTATTTACAAACTTACTCAATTATTATCAACATATATCATGGACGGGTCCATAAACTCATCAAAGGTCATGCTGCCAATCAAAATACCTTAACAAAACTTTCGTATTCATATAACATGATGAAAACGGTTAACTAATAGAAAATATTTTATAGAAATTTTATATTAATTACGCACGGAGGCCGGTTTTTCATTTCGTTTAAAACAAGCTATGGCCGCGTGGTACTGTGGTGAGGCTATCAAATCATAATCGACCTTATTGATGTACGAGCTACCGTCCAGCAATGATTTATAATGGCTTCCGTCTAGGACATCATTCCTCTGCGATGGTTTTCAATCACATCCGACGGTTCGTTAGCGCCCGTATCTATGATCGTTCGTAGTGTATACACAGAAGTATATAAAGTAAATTCACAATGGATCTGGCATTTATGTTATAAAACATTTGCAAAATTGTCTACATTTCATTTTCACTCTGCTGTTTTTTTTACTTTTCATTTTGTGATAAAAATCCAACATATATCCATTTGTTGATAGTATTCAGCACTGTTTTGTTAAATCACTTAATACTCAAAGAACAAAGAATCACCACAAATGAAAAAATATAGTTCAAATTTCAAATTTGATGATTTTATATTATCTTTGAATAGTATTGTACCTCGTCAATATTATTTGGATTAAATTTCTAGATTTCTTTTACAGGTATTACGATTTAACAAATTTTGATGAGAGTACTCTTTTTGAATTAACGCTTCTTATAAATATACAATTAAAATTAATTAATAATACAATTCCTACTCATTGAATTAATAGTTATAAATAATCGTATATTTATCAATATTTATCTCTTAATCTTATGAAAATTAAAACGACTTTAAAATACACAAACGAAATCTCAACCTTACAGAATTATATCAAGTTTTCTAGTAATATTATGCACGTAAACGTTAGAGGAAACAAAACATAATAATTAATATTAAATCATTAAAAAAAAAACAACCTTTAAGACGTATTGGGTAATAAAGACAAAATAGCCAAGACATCACTTCAGCCAAGGCACTAAGAATTTGCTTATCATAAGATTTCCTAACTTTCGTAATTTTAAAATGGAAAAAATTTAGAAATTTCACTATCGTATATCCAAAAATTATCTATAAAAATCCATATTTTTTTACTTAGAATCTTCTTATCCGAATGTTATCAACTTCATGACAATCGAAAACTATCTTTTACCGTTGGCAACATCAACAAGTGATACAAACACATGTAAATAAATTGAGATGAGCATTCTCATAGTTGGCAGCACGATCTATCAGTAATTCACGTTGCATTATCAATCAAACATTATATGATTGATGAAATATCTCCACCGGTAGCCGGATAACTTGTCCGCTTTGTTGTTAATTAAGACTTCCAAGTACAGCGTTCCGTGGAGACTTTTTTTCTTGCACCCGTTATATTATCGTAATATCAGTTTCATATCTGATTTATAGCCTCATTTTATTATTGTCAATACAAAGAATTTATTCATTGTCTTAAAAATAATATGAAAGTATCTTTTATAGAAATTTATCTCCAATTTTAGATTACATAAGCTGATGTTAATATAGCCCATAACCTGATTTAGGTATACTGTTCACTCCAAACTGTCTGCCTTAATAAATAATATAACTTTTTGATAGTGTTCTCAGTGTTTTTGCGGGAATGTAAGGTTACCACAGCTCAGTAAAGACTTGCGAAATTAACTTCACCAGACAGTGCCTGATAGCTGCTGCCCAAATAAACTCGATCACTCGTCCTCAATATCCATATTCTTAATACAGAATTTACAAAACTAATTTCCAAAAATGAATGGCGTGAGCCCTTCTTGATTCAGAAACGAGAGGATCGACGAGGACGATCAGTGAAGTAACGAGACAAGTAAAACATTACACTATATAAATCTGTCATCAGAATGCAAATTTCCTGATATTATGGCTTATTTGAATCCTTAGAAAAGAATCCAAATAATTAGAACTAAACTATTTATATTAATGCAACTGGAATGGAAAATGGGATGTAAAATAAAACTAAATGTACCTACTATTATTCGTTTGACGAGCATCCATGTCAATTGCCATCTGAGAGACCATATAAAAAGTCCAAAACGAATCGAACCTGCCTTTGTATGGACAAATGCTACTGACTATTTGTATTGGTATTCTTTCGTAACATGCCATCTAGTGTGTCGGTCGGTTAAAGTAATACCGCTGCAGATCAGTAAAAAAAATAAAAAAGATATACTGAGGTTAGCAGCTTAAAAAAGTTTCTGCTCTAATGAGATTTGGCCAAAAAAAAATGTTTTGAAATAATCTATATCGTGACTGTGCATTCAAAATATGAACGTTTTATTAATATCTGACACACACACTACACAGACTACACTAAGTCATGAGATTCAATGATTATTTTTTTTATATTTATTTGTTGATGGTTTTGTTAGAAAAACATGTCACCCTCATAAAAAATACACCTATAAAATATTACATAAGATATAGAAGAACTAAAACCTAATTAGTTTAAGTAAGTTTGAGTCCTTTAAGTAAAAAAAATAATGCAGTATATTTGCCTTTTCTAAGAGAGAAAGGGCAAGGATACTTAATTAATTACTGATACTGATAATTCACTGAACCATCCTCAGTAGGCCGTAGAAGGGTTCCGTATTGTGGATCATTTGTCAGAATCCGACAGAACTGTTTCTGTCTTCAAAAGACTTGCTTGTATATCGAGTACTTCAATATCTGTATTCCACTTCACTGAAGTAAACGTTCGTTACACGTTCCTTCTTTGATAATTATAGTATTTTTTACACAACTCGGAGAACTTGTTTTGAAATCTAAAAAAAATAAATAATTATAAGTTTTTATTGGAAAATTGTGTAATTAGGATTATATATTTATATATTACTTATGCAAGTGCATGGACGTATCCATATTCATTTGCCACGCTTGAAAAGTAAACGAGATGACATAGAGATGTTTTTAGATTTGTCTTAACTTAAGAGTTTTAAGACACTTACAAGATAAATAAAATACTATTATTTAGCACTATTATTTATGCGATACTTTTAAATGTATTGTATACTGTTAATAAAGCAAAATTAATATGCACTCAAAATGAGTGTGCGCTCTTGTTGTTAAATGTTTCTGTATACTGTATTATCCAACATAATAAATTCATTCACCAAACTACAAGACTTCTACAATTACGAACTACTACTAGACGGCACAGTTGAGCAAATACTATTTCTACTATATAAACTGTTGTATGCGGTCACGCGGTGTTCGAGTCAGACGTAGGAAGCTCGACCAGACCTCGACCGCTTGCACAACTTTCTCAACCGATCCAACCAACTTTTAACCATTAGGAGGCTTGTTAAATTAAAGGGTTGCGATTATGCAAACAGTACGTTGATATTTAGTTTGTAACATAACAGCTATTACGTTACATGTTAATATGTTACTTTGATTAAGTTACACCCATTGTTAACAGACCCTCGTAAATATAACTGATGGCGTCTACCAAGATAATACGGTTACATAGTTAGAACTACGGTCACGCTTCATATTTGCAGCTAATAGGGATGCTGATTGTTGCCTAAATTGTATGCGTCACGTTCTATCAATAACGAGCTAAGGGACATTCAAGAATTTGCGTCTGGTACTGGTATTGATGCAATAATTTAATTAACATCTACTTAGGTCATACATGCAGATCTCTGCATGAATGCAGCAGCTCGACCATACAGCTACAAGATCTACAACACTAAGAGAAAGAGACGGGTTTGGGAGGTGGATTGCCAAGTAGTCGTTTAGGACCTTCAGATACTGCTTTCACCCGCGGTCTAAAAAAATAAAAGATGCTATGGGAAAGTCCAGGTTGCTAAAATATATAGGACTTATTTTAAAATTAATCTTGTATTGTAGCTGTTTAATGTCATTTTTATTACTCAAAATAGTCAAGCAAAATATTAAATTGATTTTTGTACATTAACAAGTGTAAATTATGACCAATAAATTTTATGCTATGTTAATAAGGATTATTCAAATATGTTTCACCCAAAAACAAATAATAGGTATCAAGAATTTTCATACAAGTATTGAAGAATCTAGTTATGGCCACTTGAGATCCTCGTAAATCAGTGAACAGCTATAAATGGCAAATAGACAATATATTATTACAAAAGTCCGGTCCAATGGCCATAAAAACTAGTGCTATTTTATGTGACATTTATATGTTTTCGTATCATTCATATAGTATATGTATAACAGAAAATTTGCATTTAAATAATGATCAAATTATGTCAGTCAGCGTTAGTGGCTTCGGATTTTACAATTTTCTATGTGTTGCTACGTTCAAATTTTACATATATTTCACATTTTACAATGTAATAAAATAACTATAAAATATATTGTTGTTATAAATTCTTCTCAATAAGCCCTAATATAGTATGTGGTCCGATTTAATTTACCATTAGTGTTTCTGCATTCACATATATGTATGTTTTTTTTTGTATATTCTCTATATATATGGAACTTCTATTAAATATTTGAATTCATTTTCTTATAAACTTGAAACAAGGCATATGATTTATTCTTGCTTGCTCTTGTTGTTAACTTAACGCGATGCGGAGTTGATAGGCCCAGTATGATTTATTTATTTCATCCCAACATTTCAGCTGCTGAGCTACTTCCATGATTATGGGACGAGTCTTTGACGTCAAAACTGGATACTTCATTGGACAGACTATATTATATTAGGGTGTATTTTTATTATTTTTCATAGAACTACAATCTTGTTTACACATATTAGAGTGCTGTATGTGGGAAGACGAGTAAAATAAAACAGAATCCAGAATAATGAACTATAGAAGTATGAACTGATAGATTATAAGCTGGTGTAATTTGAAATTCCAGACTCATGCATCTTTTTCGACGCATCAAAACTTATTTACTCTCTCCGTCTCTCTTTTTGAACCCATGCTGTAGCTATGGGAACCACACAGTAGGGGGCTTAAACAACAATGTTAGCTTTGAGGCAAAAAACTAAACAGAATTCAACAGATCAACACCCTGCCAAAGGTAAGATAAAAGTAAAAAGAAAAGTAATCATAGTCCATATTTTTAAAGTTATCAGAAGAGTAGGTAATCTATAGTGCAGCGGAAACTGCTATTAAATTAAATACGCAATAATTTGTATTTTAAGAAAAGGAAGTTTTAGCCAGGCAGTGCAGTGTACCACCAGCAATTTCACTTCATCTCCACACTACATCAGAAATATGATTAAGTTCTGGTCTGCGTGCGTAAAACACTATTTTAACATTATTAACATACATTTTGTAAATATTTCTTGATCAATAAGAAATAAGTGTGAAAAAATGAAAAATAAAAAAAAACTCATGAAATTTATTGTTTGAAAATCAATCATATTTTTTTTAAAGAATAATGTGTAATATAAATATGAAAATATTCAAATATAATGTTTATTCAATTTCAAAATGAGTAGCAAATTTGATTAGGATCTTGATTTTTCAGCAGTAAAAACAAATGAATCTTATCAAACACCGTGCCGATATTTGATGTATTTGTGTTGAGGTTTTGTTTAAATGTAAGCAGAATGACGTCGGCACAAAAACATCTTTTAACTAGGTTTGTCCACAAATACCCACCCATCCGATGACATCTTTTGAGAGAGAAAAAAAACAGAGAAGCATTCTAAACTCACTTATAATTGGCACAAAAGATCGCGTATCGCAGAAAAGATCGTTCGAACAGTTCTCTTTTCTCTTTTTTTTTTGTGATTAATATTTTCAGTTTTTATCGTCATCTCTCTTTTTTATTCGATGTTCGCAGTTTATTTTTTCCTATTATATTTTTCTTACGAATATCGAGTGGAATAGAGAGGGTATAGGCATTAATATATCTAGATTTATATTAAATTTTGTCTCAATGTTTTTTTTTTAAATAGGGGTTTCTAATAATTCTATTACATATTAGTGTTTTAAACGATTTTAAATTATTTCATGTAAGATTATTTACAAGTTTAAAAATATATTCAAACTTTAGCCTAACATGTCCATTTTAATTATTTTTCATATTTAAACAAATATAATTTATTATAAAATATTTTGTTTATGTATTAGTATTAATGTATATAAAATTCGCAATGAGTTTATTTATTTTTAATTTATTCACATAACAAATGACATTGGCTTTCGAGAATTGTTTTCAGAAGTTAAGTGTGATAAA
This sequence comes from Euproctis similis, assembly GCA_905147225.2. Classification (NCBI taxonomy): domain Eukaryota; kingdom Metazoa; phylum Arthropoda; class Insecta; order Lepidoptera; family Erebidae; genus Euproctis; species Euproctis similis. The sequence goes on from LR990105.1 coordinate 15,421,494, forward strand.
TATCGATAACTGCAAACTTTGTGCCCGGTACGGCAATAGGTTCGCCACTCATTTGGGGCGTAAACATAACGGCGAGACGAGGCTTATCAGCCGCTGCCTACACCTTCGGGTAACAAAAGGCGTGAAGTTATGTTATGTTACAAATCACATAATAACTGTTTTGTGCGTGATATAATAATATTATTATTAAGATAAGTACATATCTGTCTGAGTAATATTAATACTAACATTATATTATTATATCTTAATCTGAAACCTACATAAAAAGTGATAGCATTCGACGAGAATCTTCTCAATAAAAATAATATACAAAGCACTCACTACCGTAGGCTAGTTTAGTTTAGTTATTAAAGTGGGGCAAAGAACCTTGAAACTCCCCTATATATCTGTCCTTATCATGCAAATAATAAAGTTCAAAATATAAATATTTGCTACAGTTCACTTGCATTTTATTTTATTTTCATTAGGTTGCACTAAGTTTTACGCACCTAGAGATCTATTTAACTGCGACTCGTTCTACTCAACAGCTTTAAATTTATTTTTTATCGAGGTAGTTTATTTTTTACTTTTGAACAGCGCTTGTGGCGATAATGTTTGCTACCTGAGCGTGGGTGCGTTTTGAATCCTGAGACGTGAAATATTATTGGCCATCCCTTGTCACATTTCTATGCGTGAGAAAAGGATGCAGCATTTTGTGTAAAAGAGATAGAGCTAGTCTTGCGGAAAGAAAGAAGCGTTGTTAATTGCTTTGATTAGATTTCAAGGATATTATCATAGTGATTCACGCGTACTGTCAAACCTCATATATTTTGATTACCCACGCTCTGTCGGTATTTATGAAATACGGTAATTTCTTATTCAATAGCCGTGTTTACCCTTCTCGGGTTTGGGTCATTGTGTGATACAGCCGACGTGGTTATTGTTGGGTAGCCGTGACTGTCAACACAAAGGTCAAACAAACAAAAAAATGGTTAAGAAGGAAATATTTCGCACCTTATACACTTCCTGGAGGAAGTTTACTTTGTCACTTTTTAAACGTTACGTATTAACCTCTTTGTGTATTCATTATATAAAATTTATGAGGGGGCTATTAGCTACCGTGTCTTTCCGTAATCTCGAATTGGGATTATATTTTATTTATTTGTTAATAAAAAATATTTCCTGTGGAACTCTACTGTATTAGACGCAGTAATGTTTAAGAAATGTCTATAATGTATACGGAAGATAGTAATCATCTTTATCAGTTCTCACGGATGTTTTAATAGCGACAATTTATTTTACAGAAATACTTGATTATATGTAGAGGTTCTTATATTAATAACGCTAAATTTATTGGTGTATATTCATCATTACGAATGAACAAGATTATGCGTCAGCAGTAGTTTATAAACATTATATCAACATACTAATTTCTGAAATTTTGTGGGATAAGTGTAGAAAAATAATGATGGGCAAATAAATCACTATTTAAAACTTTCACGAAATAATAGGTTGGGGAAAAAGTATTTTCGTATTTTTGTATGAAAAGTCAAGACATTTTTTTCAAAGTTTATTTACATTTATTTACAATATATATGTACCGTTTTGTTGAATAACTTTCTGCCATTTTGTGGGCAGAGACATTATCCCGTTACTGTAGAAACTTTGGGACTTCTGATCAAAAAAACGGGACAAATAGTTTTGGCAGTCCTCTCTTGAGGTCAACCTTACAGAACCTAAAGAATTCTGAAGAGACCGAAACAGGTGAAAATCTGAAGGCGCAAGGTCAGGGCTATATGGTGGATGCACTAGGACCTCCCAGTCGAACTCTCTTAATTTTTGCTGAGTGGCTAAAGATGTGTGTGGTCTAGCGTTATCGTGATGAAAGACCACACCCTTCCTGTTGATCAATTCCGGCCGTTTTCTCTCGACTGCTTCCTTTAATCTCATCAGTTGCTGGCAGTAAAGATCAGAATCGATGGTTTTGCCGGACGGTAAAAGCTCATAATGAACAATGCCCTTCCAATCCCACCATACACACAGCATCACCTTATTTCGTGTTAGGCCAGGTTTGGCCACAGTCTGTGAAGCCTGGCCAACTTTCGACCACGACCTTTTTCGCACGTTCTTGTCGTACGTGATCCACTTTTCATCGCCAGTTATCAATCTCTTCAAAAACGGCTCGGTTTCATTACGTCTCAATAATGAATCGCAAATGAGTACACGGTTCATTAAGTTTCTTTGAGTGAGCTCGTGTGGCACCCAAATATCGAGCTTTTTTGTATAACCAGCTTTCTTCAAATGGGTCAAAACTGTTTTGTGGTCAATTCCCAGTTCTTCAGCTACATCGTAACTACTAATATGCCGATCTTGCTCCACTCTTTCAAAAATGGCGTCCATTTTATTCGTAACAGGGCGACCAGAGCGAGGTGCATCTTTAACATCAAAATTTCCGGACTGAAAACGTTTGAACCAAATTTGTGCTACCCTTACTGACACTGCATCAGGTCCATAAACATCACAAATTTTTTTCACTGCTTGAGTTGCATTTTTGCCTTTTTTATAATAAAATTTTAAAATGTATCGAATTTCTTCATTAGATTCACTCATTTTTACGGAGAGAAAAACAAATGAAAAATAGCGGGAAACAACTTTTTTTTATTTTTTTCTTTTCTTTATAATGTAACCTTTTTAATGTTACCAAAACCAGCCAGACACAAATAGTACAGTCAAAGAAATTTTATAATAAGTTTATACCTACGTTATGCGAAAAGACTTTTTCCCCGACCTATTATATACAAAGGGATTTAGTATATGTTTAAAACTTTCCTAGGGGCTAAAGCAAGATCAGATACTGTAATTTAATTGGACATTATTGCAATTACATTCCTGTAACGTTTAGGGCGTAAAGATAGCTTTATTTTGTCATCGAGCAAACCCATCAAATGCAGCAAACTGCGAAAAATATAATGTGTAATAGATATAATAACAGCTATGATATCGTAAATAGATACTTATAAGTATACACGTAACTTGAACGCAATTTCTATGCTAACAAGGACACTCAAGCCATGGTATTTGTACCGTAACTTGGTGTAAAACACACGGGGTGAATATTTTATACATTTTGTTTTTTTTTTACGTCTCTACACACTCACTGTAAATAAACATTTCCTGGAGATTTTATTTGCTTTTTTTTTGCTGAAACACACACTTGTATGTTACAAGTGCTCTAGCAGGATTCTTAAGGTTGATGGTTTATATTTTACGATAAGGGATGGTGACATCGTTGTAGATACTGCAAGGAAATTTATGGCATAAGTTACACAAAAATGTCTCAAGAAATCCTCTAATACCATATCTCAAAAATTAACCGATTGAAGTATTTGTGTACTTTTATCAGTTTAAGAGTTTTAAGAATTTAGTCTATTACAAAAATATTCGAAAAACATAAACATAACTTCACGCTTTTTTATACCCCAAGGTGTAGTCTGTTGTTAAGCCTCGACTCGCCGTTATGTTTACGTCCCAAATGTTATAGGTGCCGAACCTATTGCCATACCGGGTACCAAATTTTCAATCAGCGATATTTATCACACATATCTTGTGGAAAGAATTTCGAAAAGTCATTTGTGTGAGCTAGTATTCGAACCCGCGACTTTTTGAATCAGAAGCGGGGTGGTCGACCACTGGACCACCGAGACTTTCTAATATTCGAAATCATCTGAAAGACTTGGAATTATACGACAGGCATCTTCATCATTATTTCTTACGCCCTCCGTAATAAGAGACCGATGTTACCCTTCCTTTATCTCATCCTTACCCAGTTTTCTGATAAACGAATTTATATTCACAGCGCTATCGGACTTGTAACATAAAGTATTTAAATTGTATAAAGTTTGTTACATAATATGGAGGAGAAAACGCTTCTTTGTGTCGCCCAATTTGATCTTAAATATCTTTTGCCATATATTTGCTCTTTTGTTTTGTTATATTGTATCATAATAAATATCTATATATTTGGAGTATTTTAAAATTGAAAGAAGTTAGATACCAGTATTCTAAAAAAGATGAATATAAATGTAGTACAGTAATTCCTTTAAAACATTTCACCAATCCATGTTAGATATTAAACTGCAGTCTGAATATTATTAAGCTCTTGTATTAAAATGTATTTACAAACAATCATATTATTATCATTTAATTTTTTAAAGCGCTATTTTTATTTTCGTCCCTATAGCCTAATGGTTAATACAAGGCTCCGCTTATAATATGCTAGCTTTTGACACAAATGAAAGTGTTTCGTCAGATACGTGTCTCATTGAACGGCACGCGCCAAACCTGATGGATATTACTAGTTCATTCATTATGTTAATCCGTTAAGTTGCTGGTAATGTTTCAAATATATATTCACGCCTGCAATACCTTGCGGAGTAGGCAATGCCAATGAATATTTGGACACGCGAATACGGACACGCTGAATGAATTATTTTTTGATTTCATAAAATAAGTGACCTAACCAATTGCGACATATTGGTGTCCGTTAAAAATATTGTTATCTAAATTGATCTGCTAATAAATTTCAAAAAACGAGCGATCAAGTTTATCGTAGTAAACAAAAATTGGTATAATATTTCCAAGAAAAATAGATAAATCGATATGCAGGGTGTATACTTTGCTGTTCGGCCGTTCGGCCTCTCGTAATATTGATAGGCACAAACAATTTCCATCGTAACACCCGACGCGAGCATTCATCAAAAAAAATAAATACCTAAGCGTGGGTAAGAAGATACCCCTACGGCGAATATAAGCGAAAACGATTGATCATTATTCATTCCTTTTAGCTGACAGATTGTGATGTGAAACACTTCGACGTAATAACTTTAACACGCATTGGCGTCTTCTTGATAGATGTTATGTAAAATATCATAAAGTTTTTACAGTGGTAAAGCAATTTAGTATGCTGCATGAATGGATCGGTTCGATCGATGAAATACCACGACCTCACAGAATAACAACGAAAATTGACTTGCTTCTTTGCGTCCTATGCCATAAATGTTTTTGAACAGTTGAGCTGGTAAGTCATTCTTTCATCTTCAATTATTTCTATATCCTAAATTAAAATCAGTAATTTATTTAATTTTGACGGGCCTCGTGGCGCATTGGTAAAACTACCGGTTGCAGCAATGAGGTCGGGGGTTCGATTCCCACCCGAGCATAAATATTTGTGACAAACATGAATATTTGTGTGGTGTCTGCGTGTTTTTCTATGTATTATAAGTATGTATTTACAAAAGAAAAGTATATATGTATTAATATCCGTTATCTAGTATCCATAACACAAGCATTTAGTTGCTTGGCTTGGAACTAGAGGGCGCTGTGTGTATTGTGTCCAAGATATTATTATTATTATTATCCAAGATATATTATTAATTTTGAGATCTTTAAAAGGTTTTGCTACCTATTCCTATTTATAATACCGCTTCTTGGCTTATCTTAAAGTCAAACATCGTACACAATCAAATTAATCATAAATTATTAATTTATCCCATGTCAGCCTAAAGAGTGAGCTAAGTGACAAAGGGGAAAAAAGAGAGATGCCGGTAAGGCATCTGTCTTTTCATAGTCAACTTAACTAAAAGGATTAAAATGATATCTTCCGTCGTCTGACATCCAGTGTGGTCTGCCGAGCGTTAACAGAAGACTTCTTTTGTTAAAGAATTTTGTTACCTTAAGCTTTTAATACCTTTATACCATTGCTTTTTAATTTTGGCATTTTATAAAAGGGTTGCCTTTAATCTCTATTATGCTTACTTTGAAATCATTTTAGATGTCTTTTGTTAAACTTTTAGTTTCTATTCCACATTGTGGTAAGTTAATTCCTTTATGAGATTTGATATTTAAGTGTAACAAGAAAGGTTATGCAGCAACAACGAAATCCTATTAAAATTTGGGTTTCAAATGATGTTTTCTTTCTAGAACTCACAGAAAGAGCATTCTTTTTTCAGCAAGTTTGAATTGAATATTCTTTAAATTTGTATAAATACTTAAATAAGAATGTGTCACCTCTAATCTAGTAAACCCCTTTTGAATACCATTAGCCGTATACATACTTTTTGAAATTATTTTCTTAGGTTATGTACTCAATTATAAACATTTAATTGATGTCTGACATAACTGTATTCGATGGTAATAAGTTGCATTACTAAAATAGTCTAAAATCATAAAACATATCGAAAATATGCAACTTATAAGCTATTGAAAATATCTACCAACAATAAACTTATATGTATTGCACTAAGTAAAAAATATTAATGGCCAGACCTCCTCTCAGAATAGGGACTTATCGTGGCTCATGCCGCGTTTTATTCGGTGAGAGAGGTATTCGGAGCCCCCCTCCCCCTCCTTTACAATCCTACTTCTTCAGAAGCTAGCGATGCAACTGTAACACTATATGTGTTGTAAGTGTCCATGGGCGGCGATAGTTGCTTACCAACAGGTGACCCGTTACCCCCTTTTTAGGCAATAGGAGGGCCCTATTGCTTAAAAAATAATAAGGGAATAACATTCAAACCCTATAAGTATCTCAAGTATCGACTTCTGCGAATTCCGAATTAAACCTCAACATCCTTAAACAGGCTTCACCATCCTACATAAGGCTTTTTCTACTTCCAAAAAAGCCTAGCGAAATAATCGATAAGTTATGAACTTAAGAAATGCTGTGTATTTCTTTTTCTCATAATTTTTGCGGCTTCCGCGACGGATGCAAAGAATTTCTCACATTTACCACATATAGAACCTACTTACACAAAAAGAAAACTGGCAATTAATCGATTTTTTAGTTTAGTATAGTAAGCATTTCAGTTAACTTTTAATAATTTAAAATTTATTACTCACCTAGTTTATAAACAGTATTCATTTTATACATTAGATTTATATTATACAAAACATTTTTAAATTCATGTATTAAATCAAAGCAGCGTAAATATAAATATCTGATCGACTTTCGAAAGCCGCTGATGCCTGGTTTCATTCAAAGTTTTGTGGTTAGAGAGAAGATGTTGAGTTGATCGCTTAAAGCTTGAAAAAATAATTTATTGTAATAAGTCGTCGTGAACATTCGCCACCGCTCGGCTCATCTTTCCTCGCTCCGCACCCCCCTCCCTAGAGTTTACGCGTCTCGCCCGTAATGCTTCCACTAATATTCAGTCGACTGGTATCAGCGTCGGGGCACGGTCGCGCCACACGACGCTCTATTCGGACTTACGTTAGCGTGAAAACACGCTCAGCGCTATCGAGACATTAGACGTTTGAAAGCTTAATTAACAGTACTAAACTTATCTATATTATTAAATGTTACAAAAATAACACCAGTGAAGTTTGAACTATATCTAAAATCTATGTGGATAGTTAAGTGAAAATTTGTTACATTCTACAAGGACTCTGAAAATGACAGGATTGTGAACATTTATCATGAAAGAAAAATATCAAAAGGATCCTTATTGAATTCAAGCCGAAAGAGGGTTCCTAAATTAATGGATACAACACGTCCGGTACTGAGACGTATTACGCGAGCGCCGACGGAAAAAACATGACACTGAATCTACTGTGGCTTGTTTTATTTCTTCCATAATATTTGATTTTCCTCATGATGGCTGCTCAAAAAACTTCTTCCAAAACTCGATTTGGTCAAATTTTGTTTTGGCTTATCATCGGTCTGAACGTAGCTGATCAGAGCTCTCTTCCATTAAAGTATGAGGCTCCTGATGATTGTCAGTGGTGGTTAAGAGGACCAAACGAGTCACACGAAGTATCTCTTACATGCAAACTACGAACAATAAACAGTGAATTTGACACAACAAACTTTAGTGTGATTCCATCAGAACATACAACATCTCTAAGGATCGAATGCAATGAAGATATGATGTATAAAAGCTCCCTAGATGATCGGAGTTTTGCACATCTGGTCAAACTACGTGAGCTTGTTTTAGATAACTGTAAAATTGGAAGATGGCCGCCTGGAGTTCTTTCTGGTTTAAGAGACCTTCGAAATTTAACGATTCGAACGAAAAACACAGAGTGGGCTGCCATGAGCTTAGAGATAGCATCGGAAAGTTTCACGGCTGTTCGACAGTTAGAAAAGATGGATCTCAGTTTTAATAACATCTGGTCATTTCCGGAAAACCTGTTTTGTCCGTTGACTAATCTAGTGTATTTGAACGTGTCTTCAAATCGTTTACAAGATGTAAGTGATTTGGGTTTCCGGGAGAGAGCAATGCATCAAGCTCTGATAAGTGAACAAGATGGACCATCTCCCTCGACACCATCTATGTCACACGCAACGTGCTCATTAGATATTGAAGTGCTAGACGCTTCAAATAACCACTTTGTCTTAATGCCTGAAAACGGATTTATGGCGTTAAGAAGATTAAAAGAACTTCATATTCATGACAATGAAATATCAATGGTTGCTGATAAAGCATTATCTGGACTTAAACAGTTACAGATAATTGATCTTTCTAATAATAAAATCGTTGCTCTTCCTCAAGATCTGTTTAAAGATAGTCGACCAGTTATTAAAGAAATATACTTACAAAACAATTCTATAAGTGTGCTTTCACCAAGCCTCTTTGCTAATTTAGATCAGCTGTTGGCTTTGGATTTATCTAATAACCATTTAACAAGTACTTGGATAAATGAGAATACTTTCACCGGTCTCATAAGAATGGTATTGTTAAATTTATCAAATAACAGATTAACGAAGTTGGATCCCCGAATTTTTAAAGATTTATATACTTTACAAATATTAAATGTACAACATAATATGCTAGAGAATATAGCAGCTGATACATTTGCACCAATGAATAATCTACATACATTGATTCTTTCATACAATAAAATATCTCACATCGATGCGTATGCTTTAAATGGTCTATACGTATTATCGTTGTTATCAGTGGATAATAATCGTCTAGAAGAACTACACCCTGAAGCATTTAGAAATACGTCTTCATTACAAGATTTAAATTTAAATGGCAATCGCTTAAAGACAGTACCAATTGCGCTTAGAAATATGAGATTACTGAGAACTCTTGATCTTGGAGAAAATCAGATAACATCATTGGAAGAGACCGGATTTGTTGGCTTGCATAACGTGTATGGTCTTCGTCTTATTGGAAATAGAATAGAAAATATCAGTAAAAATGTTTTTACAGATTTACCTTCTCTACAAATTTTGAATTTGGCACGTAACAAATTGAAGCATATCGATACAAATGCTTTTGAGACCCTAAATAACCTCCAGGCTATTAGATTGGATGCCAACAGATTAACCGAAATCCAAGGATTGTTTGTAAATATACCGTCTCTACTATGGTTGAATGTATCCGATAACCAAATAGAATGGTTCGATTACACTGTTATCCCTACAAGGCTGCAGTGGTTGGATTTGCATAGTAATAATATCAAAGAATTGGGAAACAACTACCGCTTAGATAAAGAACTTCATCTTCAAACATTAGATGCTAGTTTTAACAAAATGACAAAAATATCAGCGTATTCGATTCCCAGCAGTGTGGAATTACTTTTCCTGAATGATAATCAAATTACACAAGTTGAAGCCCAAACTTTTGTTGGAAAAACCAATTTAACGAGAGTCGATTTGTATGCAAATCAGATAACTAGTATGGATCTCAATGCGCTTCGTCTAACTCCGGTCGATCCGGGACGACCGTTACCCGAATTTTATATTGGTGGAAACCCGTTTCAATGCGATTGTACTATGGAGTGGCTACAACGTATCAACAAACTGGACCACCTTAGACAACATCCCCGTGTTATGGACTTAGAAAGTATTTATTGTAAATTGCTATATAATCGTGAAAGGACTTATATTCCGCTTATCGAAGCGGAATCATCTCAGTTTTTGTGTACGTATAAAACTCACTGTTTTACGCTGTGTCATTGTTGTGATTTTGACGCTTGTGATTGTGAAATGACGTGCCCATCAAACTGTACATGCTATCATGACCAGCCATGGTCTGCGAATATTGTGGATTGTTCTGCTGCTGGGTATTCGGAAATACCTAACAGCATTCCTATGGACGCTACTGAACTATATTTAGACGGTAACAATTTTGGTGGTTTAACCAGTCACGCTTTTATCGGGCGTAAAAACTTAAAAATATTGTATGCAAATAATTCTAATATTGATGCACTTTTTAATAACACATTTAGTGGACTAAAACGCTTAACGACATTGCATTTAGAAAAGAACAATATAAAAGAGTTGCTAGGTTTTGAACTGTCACCGTTAGAAAATTTGCGCGAGCTACATCTACAAGACAATAAAATACATTATATAGATAATCGAACCTTTATGGAATTGCGGCATTTAGAAGTGCTACGCTTGGACGGAAATCAAATTTACAGTTTCGCGGTGTGGCAATTCACGATGAACCCTTATTTGGTAGAAATAAGTCTCTCTCGAAATCTCTGGTCATGCGATTGTCAATATATGCACAAATTTCGAAATTGGTTTAGAAACAATCTAGGAAAAGTTGAAGATGCCAAAACGATAACGTGCATTTTCAATAATTTAACAAACGCAGTGGGACCTCTTATGGTTGATTTTAATTCAACTATATGTACGAGTCATGTAGGTGGAAGTTCATCCATAATTGAAAACCAAGTAATTAATGACTATCTTCCACTACTCCTTATATCACTTTGTGTATTCATAACAAGCTCGGCATTAATATGTGGCATATTTTACTGGCGCCGTGAGCTACGAGTATGGATCTACTATCATTGTGGCTTCAGAATGTGTTATAAAAGTACTGCTTTTGACGACGAAGCCGACAAAGATCGTCTATTTGACGCTTACATCAGCTATAGCGTAAAGGACGAGGCATTTGTCGCTCAAATGTTAGCGCCTGGCCTAGAATCAACGGATCCAAGCTTCCGGCTTTGTCTACATTATCGAGATTTTAATGCTTCTGCATATGTAGCAGATACAATAATAGAGGCCGTAGAATCATCAAAGAGAACAATCATAGTCCTGTCAAAAAATTTTATCAACAACGAATGGTGTCGTTTTGAGTTCAAAACAGCACTCCACGAAGTACTGAAAGAGAGACGAAGAAGACTGATAATAATATTATTAGGTGAGCTACCGAATAGGGACATCGATCCGGAACTCAGGTTGTGTTTGAAGGCGAACACGTGTATCGAGTGGGGTGATAGACAATTTTGGCAGAAGTTGAGGTTCGCCATGCCAGACTTGAGGAAGTGTCAATATCACCGGTCGACAGTGAATATTTATGCTTCGGTGTCACCAGTGGGGGCCGGGCGGGCACCAGCACCGCCCCCTCCACCGCCACCGGGCAAGCTCCCTCCACTACTCGGCGACGGGCTCGGCCTGCCTGCCAGTGTACATAGTCGTGACGTGCACCCACACCGGATGCCGCCGCAAGCGCAACTCTGGGCGTAGCGTATGCTACAACGCAGGTAAACACAGATACTGAATTTACTTGCAAACGCTTAAGCGTATTAGTCCAACAAAATGGTGATAAATTATATTTATAAGTCTATTACACTATACATTATAATATTTATTGTAACAAAATAATATCTGAAACGCCTGATAAATCTGCATTTATTTGTATAGGTTCGAACCGCTAGTTATTTTTTTATTTAAGGTTGTTACGGATTTATTTTCCGAATTCTGCGATAATAGATAGATAGAAATTTGTGTACAAAAGAGTAAGTGAATTAATTAGTAATATAAATTATATACCTACCCAAGTAATAGGTTTACACGATGTATATAAATTTCAATTAATAACAATATTGTTAAAAATATTTCAGTGAATTTTATACACATTCGGATCGCTTAAATATTATAAAATGCCAAAGTTTAAAACTTTTAGCTGTAATGTACATATTTTATATTATTATAATTTTGTTAAAAGAAAACTTATTGTAATTTGAGTCTGTAAATATTATAATTTTGTATATAAAAAAAACTGTAAATACGCAAAACAATTATTATTATAAAAAAAGAGAAAAGGAAAAATACAAATTTTAAATATTTTATTTGATTTTGTTTCATTTATTATGTTACCTTTTTATGTTATGTATTTATTTTCTATGATTTTATTTGTATGCTTCAGCAGTATACAATATCTTCGAAACATTTCAAATGAATAATTTGGAGCTAGTGTATTGACATTCTAAAAAACAATCCCAGCTTTAACTACAGTGCTCAGTGCTCTTTTAAATTAGTCGATATGATTTAATTCGCCGTCTTCACAAGTAGACTACCAAACATATTGAGAATTAAAACTATCAATCGTAAATCCACACATCGTTTAAGTATCATAAAAATTTGAAGGCATATGACCAGTTGGCTCCAAACAATGTATATTTCACTAATACAGAAGTATAATGTTTAAATAAATATTTAAACAATAAATATTTATTCTGCCTAGTACCTCATGAAATCCTCAACGTCAACGTAACAACAGTTAAAGTTATTATGGAATTGGCATACGCGTGCTAAAATGCAGAAATACTGGGCTCAATTGAACTTTACCAATATTATCTACCAACATTTATCTATAACTGTAGAGTAAATTGTTGCATTAGGATAAAACTACTTCCTTTTTAAAAATATATCTCGATACTTATCGATACGCAGCCATCGGACTATTATGACAAGAAAATTGGGTAGAACAAAAAAGCATTCTAATCATGTACAGTTTTGAGTGACGGGAGTATAAATTTGTAATGAAGAAAGAAATCCAAGTGGAACACTATTCTTTATTCTCCTCACGCGGTCACAACACATTGGACGGTTAATAAAGCTCCTGAAATATTGTCTAACACTTGTCCATTGACTCGAAATACCATTCAGTTCCCATTAAGTACACACGCAGCAATAAATTTTCATATTTTCCACCCCTCAACCAACTTACTCCCCAAGTGCCGCCATCTAGTCGTCAACTCATGAAACTCGTGTTATGTCTGCGGGCAAATCAAAATGGAATCAACATCAGTTATTTTTGCCGTTTCCACCCTCATCGAAATAACGTGAATGGGTCAGATTTCAGATTCATTGGTTGATTTGTGATATATATTATTATTTTATAGAATTTGAAGTCTTTAGTTCTATCATTTATACATACATACATACACAACATAACTTCACGCCATTGTTACCCGAAGGTGTAGGCAGCGGCTGTTAAGCCTCGTCTCGCCGTTATGTTTACATCCCAAATGGAATAGGTGGCGAACCTATTGCCATACCGGGCACAAAGTTTTCAGTCATCGGTATTTATCACACATAACTTTCCGAAAACAATTTCGAAAAGTCATTGGTGTGAGCCAGTGTCAGGATTCGAACCACGACCCTTGGATTCCTTCCAGACACCTACATACATAACTTCACGCCAAATCCCTTGCGGGGTAGGTAGAGAGGAGAGATAATAATAAGGCAAGATTCTTACACGCCTCACTCGCTTCTTCGTCTTTCATAACTCTTTTTAAGCAGGCGCGACGATTTTTGTGGCTCCTAACATCACCTTCCTCCAGAACACTTTTTATTTGGTCATGGAATGTGTTTCTTGGCGGTCCAGTTATTGTCTATCATCGATGTAGAGAAATATAATATTGTTTATCTCATAATGTTATATTCACTCTATAGTCAGTTTAGATTTCGGAACTTATATTTATTTTCAAATATTATTAAAAATATTTTTTCTGTAAAATGATAATATTACAATAATTTTAAGGATTCTTTCTTGATTTTTGTTAATAAACCTTGATGACCAACACACCTAAGTCCTGTGCAGTAAATGATTACTGGACTCTTTTAACACTAAAGGCGATCGGTGACACTTTGAATACCTAATCATCATTCTATGAAAAAGCCCATATAGGTCTTAGTGAAGATGTTATCAGTGTCTTATATTAGGAGAGTGAGAATAGTGAATCCTCATGGAACCTTACTCTCACACGAAACCAGAACACTATTTAAAAGTATGTCGTGCCTAGTATTATTAGGTGACACTTTAATTCTTCAATATATTTTTTTGTTATACAAATTAAAAATTGACTGATAAAAAGTAAAGCTACAAGCCATAGTAAAGACGTTATTTAAATTTAAGGTATGCTAATGTGGTATGCTAAGGTGTATATGGTATAGTCTCGGTGGCGCAGTGGTCGAGCACACGGCTTCTGATCCAGAGGTCCCGGGTTCGATTCCAGACACTGGCTCACACCAATGACTTTTCGAAATTGTTTTCGGAAGTTATGTGTGATAAATATCGATGACTGATAAAAACTTTGTGCCCGGTATGGCAATAGGTTCGCCACCTATTCCATTTGGGACGTAAACGTTTTTTAAATTGTATTTCTTTATTTCTGTCTTCTTCTGTAATTTTAATTGTTAAGTTGTGGATAATTTTGTGGGTCACATGTGTGTTACTTCGCTATGTACACGTCATAAAGAATATTAGCATGTAACTGTTTTTTATCCCAAATAAATAAATAAATAAATAAACATAACGGCGAGACGAGGCTTAACAGCCGCTGCCTACACCTTCGGGTAACAAAGGGCGTGAAGTTATGTTATGTTATGTTATATGGTATGCTAAACCTAGATAGCTTTTAGACTACTAACATCCTTGACTATTATCAACTAACATTGAGGCTCTGCGGTGTCCGAAAAGCGGATCTCTTCGGCTATAGTTATTCATACATTTATTTAAAAAATATATAGGTTTCTCTCCACTTCTAACCGAAGCGGGTGTTCCGCCGAGGCGAGTGAAGGCGTACTAGCCGTTGCCCACACGTGAATTTACAACAGGCATGAAGAAACAACAACAAAAAAAAAACATATTAAATTGTGCTATGTCTATACAAAATCTGCTGAAACCAGACAGTGGGTACAGAAGTAATGGGGAAACTTGTTTACCACCGTGGCCAATGTGGCGAGCAAATTTATGATACATAGATGTATTTATGACGGGTTTATATGAGTATAACCTTTTGTCGTTGCTCCTGATATTTGTTGAGTTTTTTTTTGTATTTGTTTTTGTTGAGTGAGGTAATTTCCAATATAATTATTATTTACAAAGTACCTATATAGTAGATGTCACAGTTGGACATCATAGTTAAATTTGGAAACCTAAAACATATGTAAAATCTTTGAAAACTTTAAATAATTTTCTGGTGATTTTCGAGCGAATTTTTTGGTTTATAATATGTTGAGATAGTTAAAATAGAATTTAAAGTGCGAAGATTTTAATTTAATTTTTTATAAAAAAAAATACAAAAATGTATTTCCATATATAATTCACAATCATGATGTCTTTTATTCGCAAGTTGGCCTAACCTAAACAATCTGTTAGTTTTTAAAGTAAAACAGTAAAAAAAATGATCTACTCTTTTTTAATTAAGTATCTTAAAGACAAGCAGTCGTCTTACATTTTTGGAAACCACTTATTTTGTTAATTAAAATGAATTCAATATAAATTTATCTTGTAAATATTACCCTTTGTCATACGGTGCCCAGAAGGTGAATAATTATTTATTCAATCAAAAATATCATTATCAGCATCAAGAAAACACACATATTAATAATGAAAACAAAGGTATTTTCCAGGTTAATATGCAAATTAAATTTGTTATCAGACTCTGACTACAAATATGTTAGTGGATGTTTTTCACAAAAGGACGAGGCCATCAATATACGTCGAAAACTTTAAACTAAACAATAAACGTGTGTATAAAATAATAGTAATAATAATTTAATCCAATATTTCGGGTCCAGCGTCGGACACAACCGCCATAATGGAATTAGTTTCGTAATTAACTTACTTTATCGTTAAAATGGGGGGGTACACTCAGTACTATCTGTGATATGAATTCAAGTTCCATATGTTTGTATGTTGGAAAATGGAAATTACGGAACCACAGCAGTATTTACTAAAGTTAAGAGGGACGAAGGTTTAATCTGTTTGTGGTGCTATTAGACATAAATACGACCGAACATTATATGTATTAAGGGATGGTTCCACCACCACCTAAATTAAGGTTGAATTTAGGTATGTACAGTCTGTTATTCCATAGCATATTTTGAGTTGAAGATTATATAAATGTGAGATGTATATGTGAAATAAATTTAAGCCTTATTCTAATGAAATACCGATCCTTTTTTGTCTGTTAAGTATCAATATTATTTTTAGAATCAAAGGAATTGCAAGATACAAGCAAATATAAAAAAATGTGTAGGTAAAAATACAAAAATAATTGAAAATATATTATAAGTAAACTATAATTTTAAGTTTTGAAAATAACCTATTCTTATAACAATTTCTTTATCAAAGTAGAATTCAAGTACATATAATTTGAGTTTGATATAATCGTTTCATTTACGAGCGAATCTAACTAATTCCTTTAAATATATTAGCTTACTTAAATATGGAGGCTTAACAAAAGAGACATCTGCTAGATAATACCATGTGGCATGACAAAAGATGTATGCGCAATTTAATAGCATGCTAGTAAAAGCAATGGATCCTTTTGAATATCCACTAAACACACAAGTATATGAGAAAAAATGTCATTCGATAATCCTTTACGCACTGGAGATGTCACCGTCAGAGATCACCTTTCGTCTATCCAACATTGCGTTTGCGTAATTCAATACATTTATAACGCTCAATGGTTAAAAGTAAAATTATATCTTAACATCTAAGTAACAAGATCTATATTGGTTTTATGATGGAATGTCAACCACAGACCGCATAGCCAGGACAATCGTGGACAAAAAGCATCCAGATGATATCACCATCCCCTAATCACATGCACCGATGCTCCCGAAAAAAATATATGGTAGTTCGTGTTTGTCCACAAATCTATTTAAAACCATCTATTTGTGCTTTTACAACCGGTTCACTGATATTCATTTGTAGTAGATTACCGTTTTGGAAACGTTAAAACTTTGCGTGGACTTTAAACCGGGATAGGTATGTGTCGCGTTCTAAATTTGTTGGTTGTCGTTTCAGAGAATGTTTAGGGAAAATGTAGTAGATCCCATCGTGTTGTTAATTATCTTGGGAGGATTTAGTGCAGTTTTTTGGTGTTGTTATTTTATTCTGTAGTCCGAAGCGAACTGTGAATTTTAACCTTGGCATTTCTGTTGAATATTATGGTAATTATTTACACTCATCGGATAAAATGGTCGTGACACATAATAAAACCTAAATGTCGCGGATTAATCTGATAACTGTTGGTAATCCTTTTCCCTGGGAAACTTTAGTACCTAAAGCACACGCGCGCGCACACACAAACCAATACAAATATGTTGCAATGGTTTTTCGGAACTTATGTGTGATAAATATCGATGACTGAAAACCTTAGACTAACTATAACCTGACAATAGGATCGCGACCTTTTCCATTTGGGGCTTAACGATTCGGCGAGTAAGGCTATAACAACCACTGCCAACTCTTTTGGGTAGACAAAGGCGTTTTTTTAACTCTAAAGTCTAAATGAATTCTTATCATATATGAAAGAAGCAGAAATAAATATTTATAAATATGTATGATAAATTGGTGGTATTTTGTTTGTTTGTAATAGATAGTGGAAAAATCTAATTTTACTTTGAAAAAACCAATTTAAAAAACAAAAACAATTTACTGTACATTTTACAGTTAATAAACTATATTTCTTAATTATGATATACAGATATGGATCTGAATCCCTAGTGTACACTATCCTTTATTTAGGTAGAAGTTGGATTATGAACAGCATAGTTCTGAAGGTCTATCCCAAGTGAGGTTATATGGTTTAGATAAACCAGAAACGGCGGTTTCTAGAACCGACTGCCAATAATTGACTATCTAACTTGATATATAGTTTTCTTGGCAGCTTGACGGCGATAGTTGGATGAGTTATGGCCGGTCCTGGTCCTTGGAGAGCACGAGACATTTTGTTGCCTCCCTTGCAAAACTAAGGAGTATTTTAGTCGTTGATTTACGGTAATCATATTTTTTTCCTCAAGTAGAAATTTAAAACGTTTAGTCATCTAGCGTTATTAATATAAAAACAATAATAAATTGATTGCTAGTTAGTGGAGACAGTAGTCAATAGACGCATGTACTACTAGGATACCAACCATATTCAAAATTTAGATTTTTTAGAGGATCCAAATGCAAAGATAAAGATAAATGCAAATATCTCCATTCTCAATACAGCTAATCCAAATGGATACCTAAAACTTACGTATATAATACTACCAAAAAGAAATACTAATAGTTTATTTTTATATACAGATTTAACTGCCAGGATAAGCAGTTCTATTTTGAGTGAGATAATTATACCTATGGATTACCTCTCAAAGTCGAATATATTAGTTCAAACCGACCTCAAATCACAACAATCATTAGCATCAAATATTGAACTGTATTAAGTATTCACATCTATATATTATATCGGTACCCGACACATGTTAACATGGGTACCGTTCATTAAATATTAAGGATGACGTTATAATTTACAATGAATCCGCATTGCTTGAGCTCCGCGCGTTATGAAATTTTAATCAAAGTTCGCATCCCCAAGTGTATTGGAACGGATACAGTTTAATGGGTTTCGTGGCGTGTTTCTACGGCAGTTATTTGCATCACAATGTTGTTTTGATCACGAAACTTTTGTAATATTACTGTTTGATTGGAAAATATAGTATAAATAAATCTATACCTTTTATATAAATATCAACAATAATATTCGGGTTCTAGATATTTCCGATGAAAAGTAAAGTAAGTAAATCCATATAACATATAAGTAATATTGTAACAATAACATAACATAATGTATGTAGGCAGGGGCTGTTAAGCCTCATGTCGCCTTTATGTTTACGTCCCAAATGGAATAGTTGGGGAACCTAATGCCATACCGGGCACAAAGTTTTCATCGATATTTATCATACATAACTTCCGAAAACATTTTCAAAAAGTCATTGGTGTGAGCCATTGTCAGGATTCGAACTCGGACCTCTGGACCAGAAGCCGTGTACTCGACCACTGGGCCACCGAGACTTTTAAACAATGTAACAATATCTATCTAGATTTGAGTACAAACCTTGTTTGACTATTTAACCCATAGTTTATTTGTTTTTTTGTTTGCTCAAACTATTAACACGTCTGACTATGAGTAATTATTTTATATTTAAACCAAACAGATGGCCCAAAGAATATTCCATTAAAATATGTTATCAGATATGAAAAATGAGAGTAAATGCAATGAAACTAAAATTTATCCTTCACCGAAGCTGGAAGAAATCAACACTAAAAACGACGTTAACCATTTAGCAATTAAATTTATTATGTCGTAGACTATAAAATTTACAGCGGTTTCTATTACCTTCATATCCGGAAACACCGAACTGAAATAATAAAAAAACTCGCGGGCTTTCAGGATGTACGTACCTAGATGACATATTTATGCGTAATATGACACTAATAACATTTGACAAATCATCACTATGAAAGCAAAACACCATAATTTAATTTATATTAGAAAATACACGTGTATTTATATCATAACATCGAGTGTGGTCTAACTAATACTATAACTTCTAATAAGATTTTTATTTTTTTATTTACAATTTATTTACAGAGTTATAGATTATAAAAAAAAGATCAAAACAAAACATAACATAACATAACTTCACGCCTTTGTTACCCGAAGGTGTAGGCAGCGGCTGTTAAGCCTCGTTTCGCTGTTATGTTTACGTCCCAAATGGAATAGGTGGCGAACCTATTGCCATACCGGGCACAAAGTTGTCAGTCATCGATATTTATCACACGTAACTTCCGAAAATTTCGAAAAGTCATTGGTGTGTGCCAGGGTTTGAACCCACTACTTCTTGAATCAGAAGCGGGGTCCTAGCCACTGCGCCACCGAGACTGTCAAAGAAACTGTCAAAAGATCAAAACAAAAGAATTATTAAAAGGCATCGAAAAATTCCTCCGCATCGTTGTCAACGGGTAATGTACCCAGAAGACTGGCAGCATTGCCACGTTGAATGGCAATACTTATTCTCTAATACATACTTCTAATACTTTATTAAATAAACGATCTACTGCAATTAATAAAAGTCAAATTAGGAATGATTATCAATTAATAAATGTAACTATATGTATTTAATTTATACAAAATGTATGTATACCATATTTTACTTACAATATAACAGTTTCTATATCAAGCAGCAGTAGTTATTTTTCAAGTCCGCGCGCACTTCTAGTATGTAAAAACACATTCCTTCTGCCCACTGGCTATAGAAAAAAATGAGATTCAAATTATAAATGTGTATGTGTGAGAATATTAATTATAAAATAAATATATGTTTGTTATTTCCAGCTTTGTTAATAGGTTCATCGCCAAATCATCTAATATTAATTGTTTGAGACGAGGCATAACCTTTCGTTAATAAGAGCATGAAGATATAGGCAAACATGAATTAACATTTTATATAAAGCCTTCGCATCCTTGCAGATATTTATACCATTATAGATATTATAAACTTGTTTCACAGTTTAGGAAATACTATTTTGAGAGACAGACAGTTTGTTACAGCAATGGGGTGACTCAAACGGTGAAATATCTCGACCTCACAGAATATTGACGTAAAGTGGCATATTCTCAGGCTCAGTAAAAGAGATATCCGGAGGCCCAACCCATCTACCCTTTCCAATCCACTTTCAACCCCTTCTTACCTCCCCATATCATAAAAAAAAGAATGCATTAGGTATTCTAATATACGTAGCTTTTATTTGTAGAATATCCATTTCAACAAAAACAAAGATGGGCCGATATCTTTATCTGCTTACTCCATAATAAGCGTAAACGCGTTTGATATACATTAGAACAAACAAGTTCCAACCGACCCATACTCGAGATGGTCACCATTGATAAAATAGGAACCAGCATCCTTTCCGATATCAGGGAACTATCTTTTTCGAATAATTTTACATTTTATACCAATTCTCTATTTTTATTTTGGTTGGGTTTGTATAATATTTGAGATAAAATTCTCAGTTCAATAATAATAATAAACAATATAGAATTGTAGATTGTACCAATATAACACTTCACGGCTTTCTATATCCACCAAAAGGTGTAGACAGAGTTAGGTGTCTATTTTTTTTATGTTCCATATGTAATAAAAGGCGGGAACTATTGCCATACATCGGACATAACGGTGTCAGTCATCAAGATTTATATATTACATCCTAAAAGAATTCCGAAAAGACATTGGTGTCAACCATGATTCGATTTCACGACTTCTTAATTCAGAAGTGGGATGTTCGACATCCAGACCCCTGACCCCAAAAGAGAAAAAATAAGGAATTTAAAATATCTCTTTGCAATGTGTTATGCAATGATATTTTAATATGAGTTTTCCGTTTGACTTTCGGAATATCAATAAATTTGTCCGATGATATATATATAAAGTTAATTAAAACTGTATTCGATAATCGGAAATTGATTCATAACTTACCTATTGGGTTATTAAAAACAAAGTTTCAATCAATACTTACATACAACTGTTCAATATTGAAATTGCTCCTACCGATTTTTTTTTTAATTTCCATTTTATAACATATTATATTGAACGTATAGTTAATTGAAGGAAGTTTCCAATTAATAGTTTAGAACAGTTCAATAGAATATAATAATATCAATAACTTATAAGAGATTCTTTCCAAACAGAAAAAAAATATCTAGTTAGTAATAATGAATGCCTCGGGGAAAAAATAACAGTTAATGGTGAATTATAAACCTTTTTTCTTTGAATGTGCTATCAGATAGACAATAATAAATGAATAATCTTTCGAAGCCGTATTAGGTGGCGTTAAAAATATTTACAGCTATAGATGGAAATATGTTAGCACCTGGCGCAGCGAAGTGTCAAAGTAGGTTCTTATTGATTATAAAACTACGAACGAAAAGTTAAATTCTCTAACGCCCCAGGTCAAATTTAATTATCATGTATACGACGAGTATTTCCCATAGATATTTGTACGCATATAACGCCCACAGATGGATATAAATCAAATAACAACAGCTGTTGCAATACTTCAAGTACACTCGAGAGCAATGAATCCGGGTCACTTAAAGAATCCTAAAAATCTCGGAAACTAAAAATGCTAGGTTAATGCAATAAATTGTATTTAATAGACAATGTAATACTCCTTAAATGAAGGTATTAAAACTTCTTAGTTATTGTAAAGTTATATCATAAAAAAATCAAATTTGAAAAAGGGCCACTTTCGAAGATGGAACT
Source organism: Euproctis similis (assembly GCA_905147225.2). Classification (NCBI taxonomy): domain Eukaryota; kingdom Metazoa; phylum Arthropoda; class Insecta; order Lepidoptera; family Erebidae; genus Euproctis; species Euproctis similis. Next base: position 15,443,830 of record LR990105.1, read on the forward strand.
ACGAAATTACAGCATTTGGTTTTGCTTTTGTTTGTAATCTGTCATTTATGTGGGTACATAAACCATGTTGATAGTGCTCTATATTCATTATTCAAGCTGTAATTATGTCGCTCACGCCTGAAGAATGCACCAGAATACTTACAATGCTGGAAACCGGCCGGAGTCAGCGCGATACAGCCAGGACTGTTGGTGTGTCGCTGTCAACAGTACAAAGAGTTCTCCGACGTTACGAAGAAACTGGTTCTAACCTACGCAGACCAGGAACGGGCAGAACCAGGTATACCACAGCACGAGAAGACCGATACTTGGTGAACACCATGCTTCGAAATCGCTTTCTCACAGGAACTGAACTCACCAATCAGTTTCGACGTCTCGGAGGAAGTAACCCAAGTGCATGGACAGTAAGACGTCGGCTTGCTGAATCTAACTTAAAACCCCTTAGACTTGCAAACGGCCCTAAACTGGAGCGTGGGCATCGTATTTCAAGACTAAGATATGCCCAGAGCCACGTAAATTGGAGTATTGAAGATTGGTCAAAAGTTATGTTCTCCGACGAATCAAAATTTATGCTCTACAAGCACGATGGAAGACACAGAGTGTATCGAAGACCAGGGGAAAGATTCAAGCAAGCATGCATCGAGGAAAAAGTAGCCTACGGTGGTGGGTCTGTACTTGTGTGGGCCGGAATTTCTTCTGAAAGTCGCACAGAGCTGGTGATCATAGAAAACGGCTCTTTAACTAGCGTAAGATATGTGGAAGAAATCCTCAATGATCACGTTGGTCCATTTATGGTCAATTTAGGTGAGGATGCTATATTTATGCATGACAATGCCCGACCTCATACAGGTAGGATTGTGAATGACTACCTTCAAGAGATGAACATTACTCGTATGGAGTGGCCAGCGCGCAGCCCGGATATCAACCCGATCGAGCATGCTTGGGACGAGCTAGGCAGATGCGTAAAACAACGAAACCCTCCCCCAATCACGCTTCGTGAGCTCAAAATTGCTCTCACAGAGGAATGGGAGAATATTCCCCAAAATCGTATAAGGAACTTGGTGTACAGCATGCCAAACCGCGTAAACGCAGTAATGGAAGCACGAGGAGGCAATGCGAAGTATTAAAATTCAAGAAAATCGTAATAAAGTTCAAAAATTTCATGTTTCCTATTTTTGTTTTAAGGAGAGATCAGCAGATTTTTTTCTTTATGTAATTTTGTGTTAATAAAATGTATGGTGACTCATATTTTTTTTACTTTCATTTAAGGAGTATTACATTGTCTATTAAATACAATTTATTGCATTAACCTATCATTTTTAGTTTCCGAGATTTTTAACATTCTTTAAGTGACCCGGATTCATTGCTCTCGAGAGTATTTCAACAGTAACTTTAAACAATAACTTCAAAAATAAATGGTGTCGATATATTAAAGAATAATTATTCAGGAAGGTTTTTTTTTCAAACTTTTAAATAAATCAATGAATAAATTAGACGCTGCTATTACACTTGATTTAGAGGACAGCTCATTTGTTATGAACAATTTGCGTTTGTGCTTTGAGATTTTATTAAGATGATATTTATTGCTTTCGAATGGAAATATTCACTATTTTTTTAAAGAAAAAAAGGTGTTATTATAATTACTTTTTAATATAATTTCACGCTTTTTTATATCTAAAAGTGTAGGCTGTTTAACTTTGAGTCTCCGAATTATTACGTACTAAAATTGAGTAGGTGGCAGAACCTTTAGCCATATACGGGGGAAATATCTTCAGTCGCGCCGATTCGAGTCGAGCTTCTTGATTCATAAGCGGGTTACGCTATTACTGGACCACCGAGATTCTAAATTGTCTATTTTTTTAAAGACTATTTCTAATATAAGTACTTCCACCATTGAGTATAAATAAGACCACAGATTATGATAATAGCACCAATCATGAAAAAAAAAAATGGAAAATATGGACATATTATGAGAAAGGAAGAAAGCCATGTTAGCTAGAGAGGGGTGGGAATTACTTTTTCTCTTATTTGGACTTCATCTACCGATCATCATACACACCATGATTACCGTCATATCGGTGGAGCAAGGTCAAAAAAGAGACGTATGGACTGTGTAAAGTTTGTTAATATATGGTGTGAAGATGGCGAGTGATGGAAGAATGGAAAAGGATTTCATGTTGTGTCTACCCCACTTAAAGAGGCATAAGGTCAGGACAATGATGATGAGAACAGAACTTAAAAAGGAACTCCTTACTCTTATTTTGAGGTCTACTTTTTTATTACTGAGTATGATGATAAGACTTTTCTTTTTAGATCTATTTTTTTTTATAATATAGACTCAAATATTTATAGATCAAATCGCAGCAAAATCAAAGGACTCGGTGGCTGCCATTTACGAGTCCTCACGTATATCGCTTCACTTAGCTAGTGCTCCTCAGATATCGTCTCAGGAATATTTTATTTCTCTTTTTATATATAAACGTGATGCCTTTAAATAATGCGATTCATTTATAATACAAGTTAATAATACTTTATTAAGTAAAATGAAATATTAAAATGTAGGCCCCTTTTTCTAATTTAATATTAAGTGTTGATATTATTAATAAGAATTGTACATCTAGCTACAAGTATAATTCCTCCCCTTTCTGATTCTATTACATTGAAAATTATATATATTTTTCTAAGAGTTCATAAAAAATGATCAGTATTACTTACATACATACATAACTTCACGCCAAATCCCTTGCGGGGTAGACAGAGAGAACAGAGCGCCATAGGGCACGATTCTTACACGCCTCACTCGCTTCGTTGACTTTCATAACTCTTTTCATGCATGCGCGTCGGTTTTTTAGGCTCTTAACATCACCTTCCTCCAGAACACCTTCTATTTGGTCATGGAATGCTTGTCTGGGCCGTCCTCGCCTCCTACATCCATCCGCTTTTGCATTTTATATCTGCTTAGTCAGTCTTGCATCAACCATTCTTTCTACATGTCCGTACCATCGGAGCATGCCCTTTCTTACTTTTACACCGAACCTCTCTTTCAAACCAACTTCCTTCCTTACAACCTTGTTTTCTACGCGGTCAGCGGTCAGTATTACTTCTAAACCAAAAAAATAACTGCCTGTAAACTTTAATGCACACTTTAGGTACTAATAAACAGAAATTCAATCTAAAATTATTATTGTATGCCGCACCGCACCAAAATGTCCTGGATTAAGGAAAAAATGTTTACATTTTGGTTTTGTAATTCTTTTAAAGATCGATAAATTAAGAAAGGTTTGCTAGTTACAACATAGTGGCTTTTAAGCAATGTCCTTATTGACATTAAAGCAGAGGAAACATCGTGGTGATTCTTGATCTAAAGAAATGCTAGATATGTTTATTGAGTTTGAGCTGAATATTAATTGTTATAAATATATTTATAAATCGATATAATATATCCTAAGTGTTTATTTTATCAAATACTTATATTACTTTCTTATTTCTATGTTAATTTGATTTGAATATTCTATTAGAACGATTTTACTAATACGAAATTCCATTACAGTCTTATTTATTCCTTAGTTATAAATTATTTTCAATAGAAATATTCATAATAAAGTCTTTTTTCCTAATTAAATTATTTTTTATTGGCATCAAATAGAAATAAATTGAACGAATTATGTATAACAAAAATGAAAAGTATAGTTTTATCGAAACCTATATATATATTAACAACGTTAAACAAATTTATTTTAATAAGAAAGAATAATAATACTATTTTTTCTTTTTTCTAAGAAAAATATAGTTGGATAGTTTTTATTAAAATACATCTATAACTCTCAAAATTGTACTTACAAATGTATAATAGAAGAGCGAATATTTGATTTCCAAAGTTAGTGTAGTTTTAGTTAATCCAGTAAAGTAATATTCGTGTTCTTATCCTCCAGAACTCCAACCATATAAGGATTAGGAATTTGTGTGGATTTGCTTATAGTGGAAGGCGGAGAAAATTGAGAATTGCTTTCTCTAACGCCCAGCAAGTAAAGCTCGTACTACCAAACCAAAATGGGAAATGGTACATACGCAAACATTTATTAAATTAATTGTCTAAGTGTCTAAGTTTAATATAACTTTAAGTTTCACTACCATTGTCAATACAAATGTTCTTTTACACTTAAATAATTTTAGACACTATGGTATTCTCCTGATATATTGTAGGGTATTTTAAAAGATATTTTAAAAGATAAGGAATTAAATAACAATGCGTGTCTGTTTGGCACTCGAGTTTCTTGCCCGGCTCTTCTCATGGTAGCCTCGATAACCTTACACTTGGAATCGGGAAGCTCTTACCGATTAAGTCCTTATTGACTATTTTTAAAAATCTGTAAAGATCTGTATTGCTGCGAAAACTGTCATTATGCCAGAATTTGTTTAATAATTCATTACCTAACTTCACGCCTTTTTTACCCGAAGGTGTATTCAACGGCTGTTAAGCTTCGTCTTGCCCTTATGTTTACGTCCCAAAAGAAAATACGTGGCAAACCTATTGCCATACCGGTCACAAAGTTTTCAGTTATCGATATTTATCACACATAACTTCCGAAAAGTCATTCGAACTCGCATCTTCTTTGATTTAGAAGCGGGGTGCTCAACCACTAGACCACCGAGACAATACAAATCATAAATATCTATAATTTATTTTTTAAATATCACATAAGTTCGGCTGAATTGTTTACAAACAACAAATGAATATATGCTAATCATTCTTTGTTAAAACATCAGCCATTTCATAATACACTTGTGCCATTTAATAATTTCAATGAACAAAAACATGAACCGGCCTTAATTGATAGCCTCGTAAACAGAAATAATCCGGACAATTTAAAACGTCAGTATTAATTTAGTGAATCGGTGATCCTGTTTTTCAGTTTCATCATCTAAAATAGACAAACATATTTGCTCTGAAGTCAAAGCGATATCTAAAAACAAATTGATTCTAATTAAGATCGAAAGCAGACAAGTCGAAATGGGTAAAACTGTTTCACCTCACGTTCAGTATTATTAGAGAGTTATTTTTTGGTTTATCTCATCAGCTGATAATTGAGTGGACTGGAGGTTTGCTAATAAATACTTTTAACAAGCTTGATGTTTACCATACATAGGCAATTATTTCTCTCGGCAATAATGTAGACAGTTTAAGAAATGTGGACTCTACTCTGCTATTTTTAAACCTATGACTATTTTAAAGTGTAGCGTTTCTTGGCTTTAATAAACGCGTGTGATTATCCTGAAATTTGGAGGTCTTAGAAAATAAATTTGTAGTTTATGCTTTCTTATAAATCTTTCTTGATGATTTAAGCAGAAATTAGACGAATAATCGAAATATATAACTTATAATAATTGTATAATATATTTGAGGAGCGTATGAATATAATTTCTTTGAGATGACGAATTGTCTGTGCCTATACCCTTGACAAATACAGGCGTAAAACTTTAATAAATATTATACGCAATTTCCGTTCGGTGTATTTTTCTTGACTTATTGTCCTTACATTCTATGATGCTGTAATGTGATTAAGTATAGGTAATAACAAACTTTTTTATGAGGACGTTACATAAGTCGTGAAATGTAACATTTGCTCGTAAAATGGAGAACTGCTGAATAACTAGAATACGATATGTTGTACAGAAGAAAATACTGGTTTAATCAACTCTTATAATATATAATAAAATAGCTTGTTTCACGATATAAGACTAAAGCTCTCTGAAATTTACCCGACAGTACCAGGTGGTGGGCTATGGTTTTGTGAGTGTATACATATTTCCATATATCGATTTAATTAGGCTTGGAAGGTGCCTAAATTTTAAAAGTACATATGTGGGTAAATTTGTTTAACATAGATGCAGGTTTATTTTACACAATACATGATATTTTATGTCTAGCACAAGATTGCACAAGATTAAATATACTCTATGGTATGTTGTATCTTTCCTGCGAACATGATGTAAGCTTTCACCCGTTTATTTAATGTGATATAGAGGCAGTTGAACAAGTGTGTTACCTGATGGTTAGCAACCAACGTCACTTAAATTTGCATTGCCAGCCTTCAACATAGGATATGATAGTGGAGGAAAGCCCCCGCATACCTCTTTTGATCAATCAAAACACAACTTGAACCAGTTTTTGGGCCGGGCCATTCATTCAGCATACTGTGACAATCTGAAATCGTTGTGAAAGGTGGTGATTTTTATGCTCCTGCATCAAAACGCTTAGTTACCTATTCATCTACCATTAAACACAATAATTTTTTTGTTATTCCTCACCCAAGTCTATATATACATCTAATCCCTGTCAAATTACAAAAACAACACGCCACTTCTAATTAAGTCTGTTTTATTGTAACAGTCGTGAAACGGCCGATGTAAGGCTAATGAGATTTATTTGTGTTCCGTTCACCCGATTTATTGAGCCACTAAGCTTTAGTTGGATGCAACGTGAGACTAGTGAGTCTTTATTACTTTTTGAGCCTTCCTAAGGTAATTAAACAACAAATAAAATTATTGTTATTATTAAATTTGTCTCCGTATTCTGGAAATCGAGCTCTCCGGTTCCGAATAAAAAAGTCGGGATCAAATCCGGACTTATACCAATGACTTTTCGAATGTCATGTGTGATAAATTTAATATCGATGACTGACCACTTTGTCACTAGTGTATGACAATAGGTTCCGCCGAGTCGACACTGCGGCTGTTACTGCCGCCTTCACTTTCGAGTAGAAAATCGAGAGAACAATAAATCAAAATATTGTTATAGAACTCACACGCAGTATTCCAAATATATTTTAACTAATATACAACATAACAGTCTCGGTGGCGCAGTGGCGAGCACCCCGCTTCTGATTCAAGAAGTAGTGGGTTCAAATCCTGGCACTGGCACACACACCAATGACTTTTCGAAATTATTTTCGGAAGTTATGTGTGATAAATATCGATGACTGAAAACTTTGTGCCCGATATGGCAATAGGTTCGCCACCTATTCCATTTGGGACGTAAACATAACGGCGAGACGAGGCTTAACAGCCGCTGCCTACACCTTCGGGTAACAAAAGGCGTGAAGTTATGTTATGTTATATGTTAATATACAACAATTAGTTCGTTTTCATTAGCTAGATGCTAGGTAAATGCTAGGTAGATGCTAGGTTTTGGCTAAATAAAACGATTATAAACGTTAGAATTTCAAATAACCGAAAGTAATCAAAAACAATATATTTCAATATATTGACGAGTATTAACGGCGGAACTACTTTTAATGGAAGTCAAAATTCTAACATTACTGCTATGATGATATTGGAAAATAAGGACAGGGTGTTCAACGAAAGTTTGAAGGTTCGAAATTAATATTTATTACTGTTAACGTTACAAGGAACACTCTCTTTGTCAGATTATAAATAGTCTTTTATATTTTGCCGGCCACCCGATAAACGATATAACAAAAAAAAAGTTATATTTACGAGCTGAGCTGATCTGGTCAGGCGCCATATTTAATAGTTTACGACTAATAAAATCAATAGTAACCAAAGTTTGTTTGCTTCTGTGTAAGTTTTAAGAAACTGTGAATATTAATTTCGAAATTAATAACAGCTGCATAGGAACTAAATAATTTTACAGCCTTCATTAAATTTAGTTACCAAATAAGTCCAAAAGTCGAAGTATGATTAAAATTGCCAATTCCTTTGGCTGTTGATATAAATTTTAATTTTATTTATAATTATAATAATATTATGTATTTATTGCGGACAGTCTCGGTGGTCCAGTGGTCGAGCACCCCGCTTCTGAATTAAGAGGTCGCGGGTTCGATTCCTGGCAGATGTGACCGGCCTATTGCCACTTTAGCGAGCTTATTCTACGAGCTATCTCGGTTACTCCAGTTTTTTGGCGGATATACTCATTCCTGAGTTTATCTTTCATAGATACCCCGAGCATAGCCCGCTCCATAGCTCGCTGAGCGACTTTGAATTTGTGGACTAGCCCCACCGCGAGTGTCCACGTTTTGGCACCGTAGGTCATCACCGGTAAGACGCACTGGTCAAAAACTTTAGTCTTCAGACATTGCGGTATAGGCGAGCTGAAGACTCGACGCAATTTGCTGAATGCAGCCCAACCAAGCTGAATCCTCCTTTCGGCCTCCTTCTCGAAGTTTCGTCTACCTAACTGGATGATTTGGCCTAGGTAGAAGTATTTGTTTACGACTTCGAGAACTGACCTCTTCGACGCTTATCGGTTCGGGCACGACAAGTTCATGCGCAAACCGACACGCCGGGAGGACTCCTCTAGGCTGCGCAGCATTCTGCTTAACTGTTCCAGCGACTCTGCCATTACAACGATGTCGTCGGCAAACCGAAGATGCGAGATGTACTCACCATTCACGTTGATACCCTGTCCAGTCCAATCCAGTGTCTTGAAAACGTCCTCCAGAGCATTGGTGGAGAGTTTGGGAGATATAACATCTCCCTATCTTACACGATTCAGCTCTACGGAGTTCGTCTGGCACACACCAATGACTTCGAAATTATTTTCGAAAGTCGTTTGTGATAAATGTATGGCAATCGGTTCGCAACCTCATTTAGGACCATTTAGGACGTTAACATAACGTCGATTCGAGGCCTAACAGCCGCTGCCTACCCATTCGGGTAACAAAGCCATGAAGTTATGTTATGTTATATCATGTATATATTACTGCAAAAAATAGTAATTAGTTAAATAATTTGGCCATCTGCTATAGTTTAAATATTAGTGTTGCTTAAAAAAATACTTTCGCAAATTTTCTAGATTAAAAAGAATATTAATACACAATCTGTTGTAAAAACCTTTAAAATGGTATTGAATACAAAACACTAACTATTATTAAAAACCATTAATGGGCGAAAATTATCCATAAAATGTAATGAATTGCTGTGAAAATGAGAATAACATTTATAATTATTTTTTTTGAGGAAAACGCAAAAGAATAGGTCTTATCTTTATGTATATTTTTATGTATTTTACAACCAAACGCTATCACAACCAACACAGTTTACTCGGACCATTTAATGTCACGATATCTTTCTTCGTTATCTTCAAAAGTATACCTTAAAGTAATTTCAAAGACTTTTGAAAGCTACATTAATAAAAAAAAAAGCAAAACACTCGCAAAAGTTAGATGAGAACACAATACATACCGTTAGATTTATTGCAGCATTATTTCGACAAAGTTGATGTCAAGTTATGTAATCTAAGCAATGGAATTTGTGACAGCGTCTGGATGACAAAACTTTGGCGTTCAAAAATCTGACGAAACTGTTTTATTAATACGGGCCCACACGTACGAAATGCGAAGCTAGTCAAACAAACTTAGAGCTCGTAAAAAAAAAAACCATAACAAATATACTTCTACAAAACAAATGGCGTCGCGTTTCTCACAAATATCGTTTACGCAATTTGTTTAAATTACTTTTCTATGCTAATCTGCGCCGTGTTGCGAATATATTCTAAAAGAAAGAAAAATACAAAAAAAAACCGAAACGGTATGTAGGCGTTTGCGATCGTTGAATATCTTCGGTTCCGTCTCAAATGATTTATGCCCTGGAAGCTGGTGCTTGTACATAAAAACAAGATACTGCAAGGCATTATTACAAGCTCTGTATCGTAAATAATCGTCTTAGCTCGGTAAATAAAATAAGTGTGTAAGCTTGGACCGCGCTCGTATCAGATGAGGATCGGGGATGTAGCAAAAGACGGGAAAATGGTGTTTAAAAGGCACGATAGGGAACAACGTTGGTGGAGCATAAGTTTTGCGGCGTGTTAAAAGATAATGAGTTCGGATACAGTGTATAAGAAAGATGTTGCGTACGCTTTTGTAACGAGACATTATTTTCTTATCTCACACGGAGCTATGTCTTCGTATATTCTAACGTATCCAGAAAGAGGATGTTGGAGAAATGGAATTTATATTCGCATGGGAGCAAATTTAAAGCCAAAGATTTATCCGGTGTTTACAGATAACAACGTCGAGAATTTAAAGGTCAGCAACAGATTTGATTGGAAAACACAGCTATATATATATTAAATATTGTCTTACTAAAATTGTGTTTTCAAACTTAGTATTAAATACTTCATTACCCGGTGATTTTCATTGAATGAGGGGGGGATTATAATTTGGAAATGTTTATATTAGCATCTCATTTGTTATTTATTAAGCCATTATGAATTTGAAATTAATTTCGAATCCCCAGCATTACTCGAGCACCTATTTATTGTGGATGTAATTTTGAACAGACTGTGACGTAGACCATTTTGTTATCATGTTGGCGTCTTAATGAATATATATTGGTTTAAAGTTGGTTTTTCCCACCCAAAATATCACATGTAACACCGATTTTATATATATGAGTGTAATTAAGTACGAGTGAATGACGTATGTACGTAATTTCCCTCCGTTTTCTACCCGAAGGTGTAGGCAGCAGTTGTTAAAGCCTCGACTCGCCGTTACGTAATTTCCAAAATGGAATAGGTGGCTAACCATACACCGGGTACAAAGTTGTCAGTCGTCGATATTTATAACATATAACTTCAGAAAAGAATTCTGAGAAATCTTTGGTGTGACCCCGGAATCGAACACACGGCTTCTGAATCAGAAGCGGGGAGCTCGACCACTATCTCACCAAGACTGCAAAAGAATGATAGAGTGTGCAAGTATTCGCTATTTGGTTACGATTGAACCCACAGACCTCTGAGTGGCAGCCAGTGTCCTTTAATATGCTTTGACGAATATTAAACGCCCGTAAAAGTATATGAAGCCTAAATTCGTACAAGTGAAATAATATAAAGCGATTTGGACCAAAATTACACAACTACCAAAACCGAACCAAATCGATCATAGACTATACACAGATCGTTAAGCATTTTCGATTAAATATTAAATGACTGCTGAGAGGAGTCGACTCGTTTGTTGTTTGTTCAATAAAATATGAACACCCACATCGCATCACTTACAACTTACATAATAGTAAATGTAAACTCATACCGGTACAGTGCATGTCTATGTAAGCAGTGTTGGCGGACAAGTAACAATACTTAATCATTTATTTATCATTGCCATGAAGTTACAAGTATACCCTCTGGGCAATTTTTGTTAATGAGGTTTGATCATCAAATTCGACAGTCGTTTGAAATTCAATCAATCTTTGCCAACGAATTGGCGCAATGTTCTACATTATAGTTAATAGCTGAGAACTTTTCGACATCCCTTAACTTATAGCAACATAATAGATGTTCCCTTGATATTTCAGTTAAAGTCTAAAACTCAGTTAAATGAAATTAAACTTAAAATATATGACGAGAAATATGAGTATCTGTAGAACATTTTTTAAATTTGGTATCGTAATAATGGTACAGCCATGCAGTTCGCTGCGTGAATGGGCCGGATCGGGTGAAATACCACGACCTCTCAGAAGATCGAGGTAAAGGGGCTTATGCCGCGTTTCGTTCCGTGCGGCCCGTCTGCCTTCCGCATCCTTTCCCACCCTCCCTTAAAGGTCGGCAACGATAATGTTACACATTATATGTGCTGCAGGTGTCCACCGTGATTCTCCCTTGATAATTATTAGCTGCAATTAAAAAATAGGCTATCTAACACTGCAAATATTATTGAAATGTATAATCTGAGATTAGCTTGTTTAACCAAACAAAGAAAAAACATCAAACAAAACAATTTTTTTATATATATTATTTGAATGCATATTGTGCGCATCTCGCCGTTACGTGAAATGTGTGAATTAAGTAAAATTGCGTTAACCAAATGAAAATGAGTAAAATCGATAAAAATAAACTAACTTCATTGAATTGGATAGAAAAGTTAACTTATCCACGAAGTATAAGATAAATCACATGAGTAAACAAATCCAAGCGCGCTAAAACTGTTTGCGCTAGAAAAGGAACGCAAATCTAATCAAGAAACTCGGATCAGACGATCGAGGCAGTGGACTTGGCAATGCATTACCTGGCTTCCGTTGTGCAACGATCTTGATTTCTTTCAAGTGTACCTTCCTACGTACACGTGTGAATGATGTTGCCACTCACAAAGAGCTCCTTTACCTTGCTCCGTACAAAGAGCTTAAAGCTGTACATTTTCTTCAAGGGTCTATTTATGTTTATATTGGCACCAAATCGTCCGCCCGCGCCTTCTAGATAGTTTGAAGGTCCACTGATAAGTATCATCTATTCAAATACGTCTAAATCGTTATTATCCACATTATTGGATGTTTTATGAAGATCTTTTGGAACATTGTTTATTGTGTTTTCTTTAATGCGTGTTTTATTTTTAATAAAATATTTTACGATGTTTCTTTTTTAGTACAAACACCGTGACCAATTTGTTTTTATACAAATCGATGAATATTGAATTGAAATTGGAATTGCAACACAAACAGTGCACACCACTCTGGTGTGCACTTTTTGTGTTTCAATTCCTATATTTTATATAATAAACATGTTATACCTACATACACAAACGTATCTTCTAAATTATTCATATATTTTTTTGTTATGGGATAGTAGGGCAAACGAGCAGGCGTATCACCTGATGGTAAGCAACCAATCCCGCCCATGGACAGCAGCAACACATATAGTGTTACTGTTGCGTTGCCGAACTTTAAGGGATAGGGGATAGGAAGGGATGGGGAAGGGGGCATGGGCTTTCGGGTACCTCTCTCACCGAACGAAACAGGACATGAGCCGCTTTACGTCGGTCTTCTGAGATGTCGTGGTATTTCACCGGTCGAGCCGGCCCATTCATGCAGCGAACTGCTTGGCTCTACCTTTTACCTACCCTTTTTCAAATATATATGTTAAAACAAAAAATATTGTACATCATGAGGCGGAAATATAGAAAGTTGAATTCGGTAAACAATCGATTTTCATCGACATATCTGAGCTTACTCAACAGCTGAATTTGATTTTCATTCGCGATGCCAAATAAGTCCTAATAATTGAAAGCTTTCTATAAGCATTGATTGCATACTCTTCAATAACTGTTCAAAGATAACATAATAATACAATGAAACTTCACTTTTGTTTTAAACAAGTTTAGGCATCGGTTATTATGCCCCAACTCTTCAAATAAGTCCCAAGTACAATAAGTAGAACCAATATGGCCTGTCGAAAGAACGGCAGAGTTTGTTTCCAACCAATAGTTTTTCATTTAAGATCGTTCGTTCATAAAAATAACTATTGTTTTTGTCCTAAGTCAATTAAAATTTATCAATCAAATTAAACTCAGTCTTAATCTAATCAAAGTCTTTCACGTATACCGACTACCGGAATTTTTGGTCAGTAAAGATAGGAAATGGGCGAGTTTGTGGACTATTTAGATAACACGGATGTTATTAATTTAGAAGATATAAAAACTAAAGCAATAAGTTGTTAAAGATGTAGATAAACTCGGTGATATGATATTTCATCGCTCGATAAGATAAGTCGAAGAATTGTTGGAGCTATATATTTTTATGTCCATTCTTCTTTTAAATGATTTACTTGTATTTGCTAAATATACAATAATAATATCTAATAGCTACTTCTTACATTCAGTTCAGTAATAAATTTTTTTTTTTCTGCATGTGAAGGTTTACATTATGAAACTTCTAAGCAGAAAACAAATGTTAAACTATTATCAAAACAACGTAGGTAATAATAATAATAGTATGTAACTAAATAAAAACTTTTCTATTTCGTCAACCGTCGAGTTTTCCTATCAAAATTGGCAAAGGAATAAATAAGATTTTGTACTTTCTTATTATTCATTTTGTTTACGGAAAAAAAAATCAGTCCAACAGTCTCGAGATTTGTGAATCGAATTTAAACTATGAGGTTTCTTTTCTATCATGGACGAAAAAAGTTCGAGACACAATATGGATTCTCTTTGTAACTTATTTAAGTTTATCCGTTTGTTTACTTCAGTGTTTCCGATGCTGTTATATTGATACAAAAATTATCAATCTAGACTTGTTTGTTATAACACGCTTGTACAAATCATATATTAAGAAAAAAATTGTGTGGTTTTATGAAACCACCGTAAAAGTGAAACTTTTAAAATTGAGTCTTGGGTTATTGATTTTTAAATCTACTTTTTAAATATACATAAACAAAATATTTTTTCAATAATTATTTTTCAATAATTTAGTTAGTAAGTTTTTTAAATTGATGATTCTGATAAAATAATTAACATTTATATTTTTTTAGAGTGCAACAGTGTAAAACAGTTACTTCACAGCAATTTTTTTAAAAGTTTGCTTTGGCTTCGTTTAACTTTAAGTTAAAGATTTAAATCAATTAACGTGGTCACGACAATAATTCCTAGATGGCGCTACTAGGTTGCTACTATTGATGATTCTGCCGTAATATCGTATTATATCGATAGATGTCGCCCGAATCGACAAGTATTCCAGCTACGGCACTAGGGATAACGCGACACCTATTAAACGTTAACAACATTACAACAAAGGATCTTTACAAAACAAAACGATATTTTTTCCTCCAGTAAATATGATATTTCGATTTATTATGAAAATGTGACAAATACATATATAAAGAGCACTATCTTATCTTATATCTTTAAACGAGCAATTCTTGTATATATATATATATATAAAATTGGAATCTCGGAATCGGCTCCAACGATTTTCATGAAATTTCTATTCCAGCAGATGGCGTTGTTAACTAACACGAAGTCAATGTGTGTTTGCTTTGCTTTTATTACAGTTTATCACTGCAAAAAATTAAGTATATGTTTCTAATATAATATGTTAGTACATAGTATATATTAGTATATATTTATTATTCTGTCGGTAAGATCGAAAAATATTATTGATATTTCATTATTTTATTAGTATGTAATTCGTACTTAAATATAATTTTCAAAAAACACAATTTATAAAAAAAAAACAAACAAAGAAACCCGATCCTAGAAAATGTGTCGAAATTGGTAAAGAGGACGGTAATTAGACGATTATACATACGGCCCTCGTGGTGCATCGGTAAACCGCACTACCGATAACACAAGGTCGGGGCGGGTTCGATCCCTCGTCTGGGGGTGTTTTTCTACATGTTTTTAAGGTATTTATTTACAAAAATAAAGTGTATATTTGGGTAATTAATTAATAATAAATAAACGATAATAGACGTGAAAGGCGCTCTGACGAGCGCCTTTCACTTTATCCCTACTCCGCGGCCGACCGTCACGCGACATGCAACACGCAGACGAAAAAGTTTGAGACGATGTAATAAAAGTTTCACTTTAAAAATAATAATGTAAAAAGCAACATTATACAGTTTTCAAAGAAAAGAACTTCAAAATTTAATAAGAATATCGTATGCCACCTCCCCATTTGGGACGTAAACATAACAGCGAAGCAGACGCTGGCATACTACACTACACTACACTACAGATTTGGGTAGACAAAGGTGTGAAGTTATAAAAATAAACAATTGACGTTTTCATATTTAAGTTCACTAAAAAATAATTCTGCATAATAGAACCTATAGGGGGCACTAATTAATTGCTATTTAAATACTAAAGCACAATATCGACACAAAGAAGATACATAGAAAAAAAAGTATTTTTTTACTAGTGTTTTAAGTATCCTCGATTAGTTGTTTATTGAAAACAAACAAAGAATTATACTTATTAGCTACTTATATCTTTTTGATAATAGGTAATGCCTATTTTTGTTACACAATATATTTACTACACGTCATATTATATATTCCATTATTAACGATATGAAGATGCCTCTACAAAACTCTCGCTCGGCGGAACACCGTGAGAGGGCGTATTTACATTTTTTTTCTCAATTCATTGCTCGACATGTTTGTTGGATGGATGATGCCTACGCCGGCATTTTGTGACATTAGGCTCCATTGATTTTGAATGTGTCGAACGCGTACCCCCAACCCGCTCTTTTAAATAGATAAGCAAATGAATTGGAAGGCTTTTGTGTCGGGTATAAACTTTTATAAAATACGTGATATAATAAAAGTATTTGGTTATGTTATTGAATGCCTTTAATTGAAATATAACGACCAATAAATTTTAGTATTATTTCCAATGATGCTTTGTATTATTATGAATGTAAATAAAACATGTAATTATATTGCGATTGTAGACTTTTTAATACTTATTTTTGTTTTTTTTTTCTTTGCATTATTATAGCCATATTTTTTTCCTTTGCATGTTTTTAATTCCATTTCAATTCTAGCCTAGTCTTTAGTTAAAATTCCAGTCTTAGTAGTCTTAGATTCCGGATGAGAGATCTAACTAAGACATCGACTCCCCTACGAGATCGGCAACCTTTTGATAAAGGCCTTAGTAATTCTCTTTGACTTTTGTGAAGGAATTCTAACTTTTTTATGTGTTTTTTAATCGGTAAAATGCATATAGTATAGTATTAGGAAAGAGGGTTACTTTACTATTTTTGATCCTGAAATTTAAGATCGCATTGGACAAATTTTATTACAAAACAATATAAACTACAAAAGTTCATGATTATAAATTATGGTATTCAAAAATATTTAAGCATTGTACTCATACGTTATAACGTAAACACTGTTCAAGAATTCAAACTTATTTACTTACAAAACGTAAACAAATCGAGAACGTTCTAATTGACGATACCTCACAACTCACAAATGGATTTAACGGTGCTAATTAAACACGTATTAAGTAGATTCATCTCTATCTTAAAAGGATTGTGAAATATTTTGGCAATTAAGTAAGCTACCGGTGTTATTAAAGAAGTCCTTGGAGCGAAAAATTAATTAAAATTTAAGCTTTTCAGCTTTCCCTTATGCGGCGCTCGCGTGAATAAAGGGTTGCAGGCACACATTTCAATGCGCCACTAAAGATCAACCGTCCCAGATAATTGAAAGGGGATTATGCAGTAATGAGCAATTCTTCCAAACATTTCTACATTAATTTATATATTTTATAATTGATTGCAATGTATTATTGTTCCCTAAAATTTAAAATGATGAGTCATACTGTGGAGGTACTTCATGCGACTATGACTATTTTCCGAAAATTCTCGGATTGCCTTTTGGTAAATGCACATGCAGGTTTTCCTCACTCACCTTTGAAATCTATGTCTGGGAACCAACTGCTAGGACTAATTTCACGTTATCAAAATCGTATTACATAATATGTTATGTAATACGATTTTGATAACAACAGGCTCGGGTAACAAAAGGCGTGAAGTTATGTTATGTATGCATAACATAACTTCACGCCTTTTGTTACCCGAAGGTGTAGGCAGCGGCTGTTAAGCCTCGTCTCGCCGTTATGTTTACGTCCCAAATGGAATAGGTGGCGAACCTATTGCCATACCGGGCACAAAGTTTGTCAGTCATCGGTATTTATCACACATAACTTCCGAAAACAATTTCGAAAAGTCATTGGTGTGAGCCAGTGTCTGGAATCGAACCTCGGACCTCTGGATCAGAGGCCGTGCGCTCGTATCAATCGTATTAATATCGATTCTAAGCAGAATTACTTTCAACTTTTATGTTTTATTACTTAGCTAGGTTAAAATGTTGACATGTTTTACGTATAGAAATAGTAATACGTTAAAAAATTTGGTTCTTTAAAAATAATAAAAAAGCACTAAATACATAATTCTAATCGCAATCGCGTACAAAATTTACTTCCACTATAGCATTAAACCTCTTACCTTATCAAGAGTACAATAATTGCATTCAAAATCAAAGATACTCACACAGATAGGGCGTTTTATTTTCATTAATTAAAGTCCTACATGTGCCGGGGAACAATTAAAAGGACCGATGGTTGATAAGCGCGAATCGAATGTCGATAGTCGCCGTTCAAATCCTGATAACACTCGTTTAAAGTCTTACAATGTGTTGCACCTTTATAATATATTGTTGATTACTTATGAAGATTTAACATTTAAGCTACCGACTGTGTTTTTTTTTTGTTTTAATTTCGATTGTTATTACTTTGGAGAGAATAAGTGTCTATAGCTTTTAATTGTTTATTAAGTCATTGGATGCTTTTTCGCGATACTTATTGCTCATATAATTGAAGGAATTAAATTCTTTAATATCTAGCCTCCATTTTTAAACTCCTAGTTAATCATGTTTCTAGAAAATTCAGCTGTGTACAAATCGTGATGGCTGTTTGAAAACATTTATATTATATTAAAAGGGATTAAATAAAATTACATAGCAAACGAATCTTTTCTTTATTAATTCTTTATTAATTCTTACAGTCACGCCACAAATTTCCATTAAGCAAGTAAGCAGCATCTGAGAGAATTATAAAATACCCATCAAATACGGTAACAAAGGAGAGAGCGCAAGCAGTTCACGATTAGGGCTGGAAAGCTTAACCCCTTCTTTCACTTTCCGCCCCCTTAAACAACTTAGAAGTTTAACGAAAAAGTCGACGTTTAAACGCGCTATTTAACTCCGCCGGTAATCGGAACACAAACAATGGGCAAAGTAAAATAATGTCGAATTCCATCCGACAAATTAGACGACCTTTTTAGGTGGTGGCTGTGGGTTAAAATAACAAAAAGCCAACTTTTATTCCGATGTTATTTCTGCTGCCGAGTTTTCGGCTGAGTTTTGTACAATTACGTTCGTTTATAGGTATATATATATATATATGAGAAAAGTCAAATTCATTTTGTAACTCGCTTGTAAGTGCGGTTAGCTTCTTAAAGGGGTGCACCTGCTTTAAAGTTATATACAGACTTTTTGATTTAAACATTTTAAATACATACAATTTTGATTTAAACATATTAAGTACATATATTCATTTATATTGTTATAAAATTAGCAAATGCATTTTGTTATTAAATTCTGCTGTTAGGCCTTAGGAGTAAATAAAATGGAAGGGTAACCTATCTAACTTTATCTAAATAACAATAATTTACTTGATGCTTTTGGCAAGGCAAAGGAAAAATTTATTTTGTACTTATCACGAGGGCAAAGCGTCAGGCAAGTGCCAGTACACCTACAAATAATTTCCTAAATACACCTACTTTATTTCCATAAGGTAAATGAAAACGCTCGTGACAACGACACTTCTTCACCTTTTTTCAATCATTTCATATTATTAGCCGTTTTAAAAGATCAAATTAAAAGATATGCAAAATTTACGTCAGAAAAAAATCGGTATCTTTTTTAAATAAAGTGCAAAATTGGTAAAGTACTGTAATAAAAGTGTATATCAATAGCAATCTAGCGGTGAGATATGAGAGGGATCCAAACCATTTTTTCGTATATTAATTCCCTAACAATCGTAAAAGTTGTTTTCATTGAGGCTTTAAAAAGTTATTAGGCACTCATTCACGGAAAAATACACCTTTCATAGTCTTTATCTTGTATTCGTTTTATATTCAAGCGGAGATTCAGATTGTCATAACAGTAGACGGTTACTTATTGTAGTCTTTATAAAAGATCGTTGCGACGGTTTTGTGGTTCAATACTCTGATTTCTATTTTAAAGTTCCCGAGTTCAAATGTAATCAACATATGACTATTTCTTTGTGTTTTTTTTTACAATTCCATACTAAGAATTTTGCTTTGTGAGGTGATATCTCACCATTGTCTACATTTTTGGATTATAAATAAGAAAAAAAATAGAATATAAAATAATTCATCGACTAGAAATAGTTAAAGACTAAGAAATAGTTAAGTTCTAAAAAAAACCTGGTCAGAAAAAAACATAGTTGGATGAAAGCAACAACGTCTCCAAATACAAATTTATAGTTCCCAGGAACGAGGCGCACCGCAGGAATCCGTGTAACGTAATCAGATATGTGAACAAAGGCTGCTAACAGTGTTTAATAATGCTTCTTCACATAACGTAAAGGTAAAATGTAAACTTGAGTATAAAATTACTTTGCAGGTTACAGGCTATACCAATATAGTTTGTAGTATGTAAACTTATATTACAAAATGGTTTCAATTTAACCCTAAATTTCTTAGAGGTAAAACATATTTAAGCTGGCATATACATTATATTTGTATACATATATTTACATGTAATTTGCCCATATTTAGAATAATATAACAATTTATCATGTAGTAGCTTGTCAGAGTAACACCGTCAAATACACAAACTAACGCAATGTTCAGTTTTACTATTTATTTATATTCATAATATTAGAATGTTTTATTAAATATTAGCCAAAAATATCATTAAATCTACAATATATTGAACAAAACTATAATATTACAACATTCATTATTAAAATAAAAAACTTACATCTAGCACGATCTATCAAGAGTTCATTTCGATTTTAGGCCAGTAGTTATTATATCTATCTACGTATGCGGACGACGATTGCGTGAGGCTTTATAATACAAGTTTAATGATACATTTTTTATTTTATTTTGAAGTCATAACAAGTCAACAACAAGACGGAACGAGACAATAAAGCATCTTTCAAGGCTGATGAGATGAACATAATGATCATTGCTTACGGACGGGTTGTTGATCTGGATGCTTCTGGCCGGTTGCCTCGATAATTTTTATATTCAACTTAACGATGCTGCCAAAGTTTATATACCAATGATTTAAACAAAATTGGCACACCTACTCGTATATTAATTAGTTAATTGGAATTAATTTTTGTTTTATTTAAATATTTAATTAATAAAGTTATAAATAATACTTTAGTTATCAATAGTATTACCATATATTTCAATAAGACATTTTTGGGTAGCCGTTTTATTTTTGTGAACGTCAGTGACTTTTGAATTTTTGTATATTTATTATCTAATTCATGCCATCTTCTGAATATGAAGGTAGCATCATCTCGTATGACCAAATAAAATAAAAGGTCTAACGGAATAAGTTGTTGTGTAGGTATGGTGAAAATAAATTATTTAATCACATATCGAAAAAAACATAATTTATGAAGATAAAATAATAAGATAAATTATATTATAAGTTAAATTTATGAGTTAACTCTCTAATTTAATCTTTAACGATCCAAATTTTAGTTTCAAATTGGATAGTCATCGATTTTTCATTAAAATAATTAAGGTATAAGTGATTATGACAAATTTAAATTTATTTAAACTGTTTCATAACATAACTTTACGCCAAGTACTACGTACCTTACAGTTTAGGAAGAGATAACTTAATACTATGAGTCACAGTTTTTGATATCTTCAATTGCCTCCTTCATTTTTATAGCTCTTGAAAATTATTCATTTTTGAAAGAAAAATACCAACAAATCTTTCTTTTAAATTCCAGATATAAACATATTTTACAGAGATGCAGGTAGTCTGCCGGTATTCAACGCACCTCGCGTGACCAGTTGCAATATTTTGTATAACATTTTGTAGACGTCAATGAATGATCGCTAAATTTATTATTGAAGAAATAAAATTACTAAGAAACACCATAAACATCTGGGTGGTATTTTAATATGATTTTATTGCAATTATAAAACGATGATGACTTGTGATTCCTTTTTTTATGTTGGAAATTTTTATTTTTGAAACAAAATAAAGAATGGAGTAATTTTTCGACCTATTAAAGTGTGCCACAAGAGTTATGGAAAGAAAAAAAGGGAGTGAGGTATGCAAGAATTATGTATTATTGCAGTCAGTTCTTCCTGGCAACCCCGTAAGGGACACGTCTTGAATTCATATTGTCGCTATTTACTACCCGAAATTGAAGTTGCAGATTTCCTAACCTGTCTAAAATTTCCAAACTATGAACTATAGATAATCATTTTAACTAATGATATTACCTAATACCTATTACCTAGGTGGTCCAGTGGGAGAGCACACGGCTTCTGATCCAGAGGTTCGGGTTCGAATCAAACCAATGACTTTTCGAAATTGTTCTCGGAAGTTAAGTGTCATAAATATCGATGATTGAAAACTTTGTGCCCGGTATGGCAATGGGTTCGCCACCTATTCCATTTGGGACGTAAACATAACGGCGAGACTAGGTTTAACAGCCGCTGCCTACACCTTCGGGTAACAAAAGGCGTGAAGTTATGTTATATTACCTAATCAACATACTAAAATAGGTACATATTATATATGTTATTCTTCTAGAGTCCAATAATCAAATAAACTCATGTATTACTTTACTTATCTCAAAGTCTACGACAGAACCTTTCCTTGTTGAACGAATTTGTTCGTAAATTAGTTTTGATCTATTTCAAGTGACTCATGATTGATGTTCTGCCGACGACGCAAGGCACATAATGTTACTAAAATTAGAAGTTGGCTTCGTTACATTTTTCGTCTGATGAGTTTTTATAACATAAGCAAATGGCTTCCAAATGTTTATTAATGCTAATTTTGATTAGGGGTCGATTTTAGCGACTTGTAATATTTTGATTCATAGCTTTTAAGTGATCAAAGAGACTGTTAATTTTTAGTAGATCAATAAATGTAAATGTTTAATAGACAATGTAACTTCATCTGCGTGACCTTTGAGAAGAGAGAGAAAACCTGCCGCTGCTGCCGAACGCGTGAAAGAAAGGGACGCCAGACAAACTAGCGTCGTAACGCGCGTTACATTACGGCGCTAGTTTGTCTGGGCTCGTTACGTAACGAAACAGTTGAATAATGTGTTTTATAGATGGTATTTTAATCCCGAAAATGAAAAGTCTTACTATAGTTATATAGTTAGTCTTATATAGTTTTACTAAATAGTAATACTGATGTCCAGATATATCTTTAGTCCTATGGTTCAATATTTAACTCTTTTGTGTACATTACTTTAACGCAAAACAGTCTTGGATTCGAACTACTAATTAACAGATTCGACGACTTCTACTTTTAACTTTGGGTATAAATATATAATAACCTCTGGGGGAGCATTCGTCTTGGTATACTAATCATAGTGTTCCATGGATCAATATTATGTAAATTTAACCATCACAGTCGACTCTTCGAAATCCTGGTCTGCACATTTGAATATGAATTTCGAAATCTACCCATACCCTGAGGCGTAACATATTAAAAAAGTCTTACACGCAATTCTCAGAGCTGATGATTACAGAATTTAACTTAAAATCTCTCTCTTTTTTATCTTTAAAAATGGGATTCCAAAGATTTTGCATTTTATAGTGTACAATTTAGTGAACTAATAGCGTGATCGGGTCCGAAGTGAAGCGAGATCCCGTGCGGGTAAACTCAAATAATTGCAGTGAACACTTTATTTCTTAGTTTTTTTTTTATCGCTTTTCATCCACACTTGCGGGTGCATCTCTTGAATATAATTATACTAATCTGTCATTATATAAATTACGTATGAGCGAGAAATTTGTCTTTTA
Organism: Euproctis similis; assembly: GCA_905147225.2. Lineage (NCBI taxonomy): Eukaryota > Metazoa > Arthropoda > Insecta > Lepidoptera > Erebidae > Euproctis > Euproctis similis. The sequence continues at coordinate 15,467,173 of LR990105.1, forward strand.
ACAGAATATATATTTCGAGATTGGAAAATTAATCTTATCTTTATTAACGTATAAGTTGGATAGTTTGATTTTTTAAAGCGCCAACAGAATATTGGACCTCATAATGTGATACCTATTTGTATTTTCTATCTCGCAAAGACAGAAAAATGATATATTAATTTGAATCGGCTTTATATTTTAAGTAATTTTAAGATTCTTTTGTACCTTTACGACTATAAGGATAAGGGCTGTGTGACCATTCTTAATATCATCAGCCTTTCGATGTCCACTGTTGAACGTAGCTGTCCCCCATTCTTAACAATCCGAATTATTTGTTTGGTCTGATAGAATAGATTGTGAAACAATTATTACGTTTACAACTGGGACAATAATCTTTAGAGCAAGTAAAAACTTATAACAATATTTTATATGACGCAACTCTGTTCTAAAGTTTTCAGGCGTACCCGGCTACAAAAATAAATAACCACTTCATCAGAAGTTTTTGTGCTAAATACGGCACCATCGAGACAAGGTTGCTTATTCTGCAAAAATAAGAGTGTTTCAAATCTTTCAATTGTAAATACTGAACAATAAATCATCCACAACGTGGATTTGTTGTATCTAGTCAAACAGACAATTCCATCCATCAATGACCGGAACCATTCAATATTCAACAGGAATTGAACTCAAGAACGCTAACACAATGTATTCAAAAACACAATGAACCACTCCGGGAGTTGTAAAATTTTTCTATTATCTTTTCAAATCGTAAAAATGTCGTTGTACAATAAATTATCAATCATTTAAGACAAGGTTCTCTTCAGTTACTTGTGGAAGTAAAAAATATATATATATAATGTCTACCAACTGACCCACTTCCAGAGATTTGCATTCAGGCTGAGACTCGGAGATATAATTTATCATCCATCCACATGACAGCGAAAAAAAATCTGGCAAAATATCCGTAGAGTTTTAGTGTTTGCTACAACATTCTCTTGTCAGTAAAGCAATTAGTTTTTTAATTAATTAAATTGGATATTTTTTATTTCTTCTTCTTTCGTTATTGGCGACTATAACCCTACTAGTATGGCCATTATACTTATATACACCTTACTTCTTTTTTTATTTACATCATGCCAAACTGTTTGTTAGTACAGCTTAAACCTCGCCACAAATTTGTCACATACCTTCAGTTACATATTACACATACATTAAAATGTTAGTATTAAAAAATAATAAATCTAATTCTTTGGCAGTATTTGGTATAGCCATATTTATAGCCAGGTATAGGCATATTTAACAACTCTGGGTCATGCGAGAAAGAAATTAGGAGACGTATTGGGATGGCAAAAAGCGCAATGTCACAATTGCATCGCATATGGAGAGATCGAAACATCTCAAGAAGAACTAAAACTAGACTAGTTTAGTCACTGATATTCTCCATATTCAGTTACGGTGCAGAAACGTGGACCATGAAAAAGGCTGACAGAAACCGTATCGACGCCTTTGAAATGTGGTGCTGGAGGAGGATGCTGCGGATCCCCTGGACAGCTTTTCGCACGAACGTGTCCATTTTACGAGAACTCGGGATTGAAACCAGCCTTTCTAGCATATGTCTCCGCAGAGTACTCGATTTCTTCGGCCACATTTCTAGGAAAGATGACAGTAACATGGAAAAATTAATGGTCACTGGGAAGGTTGATGGCAGGCGACCGAGAGGCCGCTGTCCAATGAGGTGGTCGGATCAAGTACGCACCACTCTTAACATCGGACTGCATGATGCTCTCCACATTGCAAAAGACCGCAACAAGTGGCACACATTGGTCAGGGAGAGAATGATTCTGCAGGGGAATCACGACCCTCAGTAATGAGGAGCACGACGTGAGGAGGAGGTATAGCCACACCGTTAGCTGAATGTGCCGGTTGAACCGTTGTTTCATACGATGAGATAGGTATCCAGAGGCCCATCCCCTATTCTCCCTCTTTTCACAACTTATTCCCTTAAAGGACTGCAACGTAACTAGCACAATTTGTGTTGAAGGTGTTGATGGGCGGCGCTAGGCAGTCACTTACCATTCACGCTCATATGACTCGCTGGCCTGTTAGTCCTATACAATAAAAAAACTTAAACTTGTTGGAAGAAGCAAAATATCGTTTTGAGTTCCCTATAAAACTTGGGCAAAGCAAGGAATGAGTTAAACTTAAATACTTTCAATTTAAAAAACTACCTAATCAATAAATCTTAATTTATTAAATAATACATAATAAAATGTTATATTAATTAATATGTCAATAAATATTTAGCAAATGCAGATAAAAATCAAGATACAGTTCTTAAAATGCCACATGAGGCTGTGTCGGTATACGAAGTCACTTAATTTATGAGGCTTAAGTTGCTTAAACATAAATGGCGCCTAAAAAGATCCATAAATTTACAACACAACAATATGATACATTCAATGAAAGCTCAGATTATGTAATAAATAATTCATAAATATGTTTTTATTCTTAAATAATGAAGTCGTCTTCCAAATCGAGAAAGTGGTCGGCATCTTATTTTAGTGTATAAAATCATTTCATAATGATTAATATTTCTTACAGGGCCTATTGTTTGGTGGGCATTCCATTTGATTGTATGAAAAATCGTCTAAGAATTTAATAATTGGGGCATTTGTCTTGCGGCTATGAGAAAAAACAAATTTTGGATTTTTATTTGAAACCTGCAGCTTATGGAGCGCATCAATCTTAATTCCAAAAATTGATTGCTCATTATCATGTTTGATCACATTAAATTTAATTCTTTATGCATAGACAGAGTTTAAGGAATAGACTGGGATATTTCAGCTTGTGGAAATTTAATTTAACCTTTCAGACAGTTCCTAGTAATCATATTGTAAATGTACTCTCGAGAGCAATGAATCCGGGTCACTTAAAGAATGTTAAAAATCTCGGAAACTAAAAATGATAGGTTAATGCAATAAATTGTATTTAATAGACAATGTAATACTCCTTAAATGAAAGTAAAAAAAATATGAGTCACCATACATTTTATTAACACAAAATTACATAAAGAAAAAATCTGCTGATCTCTCCTTAAAACAAAAATAGGAAACATGAAATTTTTGAACTTTATTACGATTTTCTTGAATTTTAATACTTCGTATTGCCTCCTCGTGCTTCCATTACTGCGTTTACGCGGTTTGGCATGCTGTACACCAAGTTCCTTATACGATTTTGGGGAATATTCTCCCATTCCTCTGTGAGAGCAATTTTGAGCTCACGAAGCGTGATTGGGGGAGGGTTTCGTTGTTTTACGCATCTGCCTAGCTCGTCCCAAGCATGCTCGATCGGGTTGATATCCGGGCTGCGCGCTGGCCACTCCATACGAGTAATGTTCATCTCTTGAAGGTAGTCATTCACAATCCTACCTGTATGAGGTCGGGCATTGTCATGCATAAATATAGCATCCTCACCTAAATTGACCATAAATGGACCAACGTGATCATTGAGGATTTCTTCCACATATCTTACGCTAGTTAAAGAGCCGTTTTCTATGATCACCAGCTCTGTGCGACTTTCAGAAGAAATTCCGGCCCACACAAGTACAGACCCACCACCGTAGGCTACTTTTTCCTCGATGCATGCTTGCTTGAATCTTTCCCCTGGTCTTCGATACACTCTGTGTCTTCCATCGTGCTTGTAGAGCATAAATTTTGATTCGTCGGAGAACATAACTTTTGACCAATCTTCAATACTCCAATTTACGTGGCTCTGGGCATATCTTAGTCTTGAAATACGATGCCCACGCTCCAGTTTAGGGCCGTTTGCAGGTCTAAGGGGTTTTAAGTTAGATTCAGCAAGCCGACGTCTTACTGTCCATGCACTTGGGTTACTTCCTCCGAGGCGTCGAAACTGATTGGTGAGTTCAGTTCCTGTGAGAAAGCGATTTCGAAGCATGGTGTTCACCAAGTATCGGTCTTCTCGTGCTGTGGTATACCTGGTTCTGTCCGTTCCTGGTCTGCGTAGGTTAGAACCAGTTTCTTCGTAACGTCGGAGAACTCTTTGTACTGTTGACAGCGACACACCAACAGTCCTGGCTGTATCGCGCTGACTCCGGCCGGTTTCCAGCATTGTAAGTATTCTGGTGCATTCTTCAGGCGTAAGCGACATAATTTCAGCTTGAATAATGAATATAGAGCACTATCAACATGGTTTATGTACCCACATAAATGACAGATTACAAACAAAAGCTTCGAAAGTGGCCCTTTTTCAAATTTGATTTTTTTATGATATAACTTTACAATAACTAAGAAGTTTTAATACCTTCATTTAAGGAGTATTACATTGTCTATTAAATACAATTTATTGCATTAACCTAGCATTTTTAGTTTCCGAGATTTTTAGGATTCTTTAAGTGACCCGGATTCATTGCTCTCGAGTGTATTTTGCACTAAACTTTATAAATAGATTGATTGAGCCACGTTTCTCGCTGCATGATTAAGCCGTCTCGACCGGTGAAATAGAACGACTTCTCAGAACATCGACGTAAAGTGTGCAAGTAGTCTCTGAAGGCCCATACCTCTTTCCCTTCCCTTTCCATCCCATTTATTTAAAGGCCGCCAACGCAATTGTAACACTATCTATGTTGCAGGTGTGCATGGGCAGCGCTTGTTGCTTACTATGGTGACCCACTTGCTCGTTTGCCCTGCGATACGCGTAGGTCGTACACCTTGGTGAAGTCCGTCTATATCTTAAAAGCGGAAGAATATTCATTTTTTCTTTTTATATAAGTGTTTTAGGTATATTATGATCACCAACCTATATTTATACATATCTGAAAATAATATTTTTGTATAGAGATACATTGTCATTGTTTTTTGTGTTAGGACTCGATAAATTGCCTTCTCTATATTAACAAATTCAGTACGTAGTAATTCATAACATAAATTACAGTTTATTACTTATTAACTTTAATAAGATTTGAAGGCTTTCCTATGTGGATATAAATTATATTTTAGTGCGAAAACAAATTTAATGAGGAATAATGTAATCAAGTATATTACCTCAGGACTTTGGCAAGCATCGTTAGCCTTGGAACTCGATTATCTCAGGGTACAATCACCTCGATATAATCAGACTCACGTATCTTTCGGCCCATTAACGGATTCGCAGAATCTTTGTATCGATAAAATACTAGTGAAGTCATACGAGAAATTACAAGAGAGAGGAAGAAACTCAACGACCCTTTGTTCGGTTACTTTGATAATATTTATACTAAATTATTATGTATATGAAGCACGTACATTGCTCATCATTACATAATATAAAACAAAGTCACTTTCCGCTGTCTGTCCCCTTATATGCGCATATCTTTAAAACTACGCAACGGATTTTGATGCGGTTTTTTTAGCAGTTACAGGGTTTCAACGGGGTGGTTTTGATCTATAATTCATATATGATGTTGTAAAAAAAAATGATAATTTTCGAGATTTAGATCTTTAATTGCAAACGCTGGCTGAAAGCTAAGTGATAAATCAAATCAATGTTCTACATTATTTAACACCTTCAGAAGGTCTACAAAAAAATCCGCGAGGGCATATGTCTATCTATTAGGGATAACCCACAATGACCATTTTTATTTTTTTACTTTTTACGAAAAATTATTTACGAAGCGATTTTAAACATTACAGCATTAATTTTTATCCAATTAAGTGCCTTAAATAAATTGTGCATGTAATATAGATGATCTTGGCCCTTTACAGCATGCAATTTAAACGAATATTTTCGAAGATATTGCAGTATTAATATAACGGGACAGCAGTTAAAGCCGATAAATAGCACAAATTGAACCTCATAATATCTAAAATTTACTCATTTATTACTTTTGATGCGGAACAAAGTTCGCCGGGCCTGCTAGTATTATATATTACGTAGCATTCAAATTTCACGTCTGATTAATTATGCCCATCAATATAGGCAGAAGCCTATTAAGTACAAAATAATATGTAACTGATAATGTATTACCCTTAACTACATAACTTTACGCCTTTTGTTACCCGAAGGTGTAGGCAGCGGCTGTTAAGCCTCGTCTCGCCGTTATGTTTACGTCCCAAATGGAATAGGTGGCGAACCTATTGCCATACCGGGCACAAAGTTTGTCAGTCATCGATATTTATCACACATAACTTCCGAAAACTATTTCGAAAAGTCATTGGTGTGAGCCAGTGTCTGGAATCGAACCCCGGACCTCTGGATCAGAGGCCGTGCGCTCGCCCACTGCGCCACCGAGACTGTATTAGTACAGAAAATTTCATTATTATCGGTTGTATGTGTACCAAATGTCTATACGCAAATGTTGTATATTTAGTCAACATTTGCGTTTGTATTTGTCATGAATGACTAGGATATAACATCTTAATCAGAAGATATTATAACAGCAAGAATTGCCCCAATTCTGGCCAAGTACCTTGTAGGGTAGGCAGAATAAATTGAGCTCCATAAGACACGCCTGTGATATGCGCCACTTGATTAATTGACTTTTGTAACTCTTGGCTTCTTAAATATAAAATATTTTCATCTTGATCTTTTAATACTGCGTAAACTAAACACCGTTAGCTCTCCCAACATCCTAACGGATGATCAAAATATTATTTTACGGAAACACTTTCAAACGTTTATTTATTCATTATACAAATACATATAATAATAGAAAGTTGTCAGTCGTCTTATATTCGCAAATAATAAACAATTAATGTAATTAGTTGACAAAAGAGGAAAAACATCGTTAACATTCTAAACGTTTCCTGTCATTTATTTGCCACCGGTCGAATTATATTTGTGTTATAATTATTGTTTGTTGACATGAAAAATTATAACATAACATTTTCTTAAGGACAGACAATAAATACCAAAAAAAAGGAAAATGGATTGCTTAATCTCAAATGTATTTTTGTAAAATAAAAACTTTCTTCTTGAACGAAATCATTACAAAAAAATAAGCCTCATATTGGTAGTACTTTAAAAAATCTCAACACAATCAACAAGGATCACGTAGTCCATTTTAGTATTCTTTTTTAGTATTCTTATTTTAGTTTTCTAGTCTACATAATAATATAGGGTTGTTAATGAGAGGCCAGAGGTTCTTTTTACACTGAGAATATTGTGGTAACATTTAATGTCTGTTTACGAGTGTACAATTTATCTTATTTTCCATATCATAAAACTTGAAACTAAATTAACACAGAATTTTTTTTTCTATCACCTTAAAAAAATAAGTAAAGTAAATAGGTACTGCCGTATTATATCAGTGTATATTACAATCTACTTATATATTTTAAGAGCATCGAAAATATTCAACATGTTGTAATAAATAGCTGTATGTTTGACGTCACTCAAAATAGTAACGAAATAAAAAAACACTCTCAAAAACATAAATTTATTATTGTTTCTTTTAGACAATAGCAATAAATAGTGATGATATGCACAAAACAGTAAAAAGAAATATAAGCTTTTTTTCCTCAAAGTGATGAGAGAATATCTTCATTAATTTTCTTCTGCTATTAGCCAAAACATTCATTAAAATGAGTTGAAGTCTCGATGACAGCCCTGTTAAAAGACGGCAGAGTTACAGTTATTTCGCGATCGTGTTGTGAGGTATGAGAAACCTTCCAGTTATGTTATGATCTTCAAGATAAAGATCTATATTATAACTTGTTATACGAGTTTTAGTAGACTAATTAATATTCCGTTTAATAAATAAAGCATGTTTTGCACACAATTTTAACTGCTTTTTTAAAATAAATCATCGATGAACATGGTCATAAGTATAACTCATCAGCCACGAAAACATCATGTAACATTATTTTGTCGAAGTCATTATGGACTGTTCTAATTACTTTGTATGTTTATTATGAAACCATTGATAAGTCTCGGTGGTCCAGCAGTCTAGAGCCCCGCTTCAGAATTAAGAAAACGCGGGTTCGGATCTTGGCTCCCACCAATGAGTTCTCGAAAGTTATGTGTGATAAATATCGGCGCAGAAATCTGTGTGACCAGTATGGCAATAGTTTCACCGCCTATTCTATTTGAGATGTAAAATTACCCGCGAGTCGAGGCTTAACAGTCACTGCCTAAACCTTCGGGTAGGAAAAACGTGAAGTTATGTTTTACTATGAAAACAGTAAGAAATTTGAGGTTTTATTGATAAAGAGGATGTGTTATAAATTGGCTTTCATATTAGAGTTATCTTGAATTCGAATCGGGGTAATCGGAAATCGTTTGCGAAGTTATGTGTGTTAAAGATCGGTGACTGACAAAATTGTGCTGGATGTACAGTAAAAAGCTCCGGCACTATAGGACCAAATAATTCATTTGAAGTACACTACACCGCCGAATATTAATGTCGTGAGAAAGAAAGAAATGAGATTGTACCAAAATATAAACGTTAAAATATATATTATTACATAGTTATAGTTATATATTATATATATTTACGTTTATATTTTGGTTATAGTATATACACGTCACGGTAGTCCAGTGGGGGAGCTTCTGATCCAGAGGTTCGGGTTCAAATCCTGACACTGGCTCACACCAATGACTTTTCGAAATTGTTTTCGGAAGTTAAGTGTAATAAATTCGATGACTAAAAACTTTGTGCCCGGTATGGCAATAGGTTCTGTTTCAAATGTTATGTTATAGTATATGAGTAGTCTCACAAGTCGCATTCACGGTCAAACACTCCGGTATAGCTTTAGTTAATATTTTTAAAACTTCACGCTCTTTTCTACCCGAAGGTAAAGGCAGCAACGTCTAGTCTCAAAGAACTTTTACCTTCCAAATGAAATAGGTGGCGGAACTTCGTTATGACACACAAATTCCAAAAAGAGTGAGCCAGGATTCTATTTCATCGCGGGGTACTCGGCTTCAGGGTACGAGACGACTATTTTAGTTAATGCCTACAGAATGAGAACTTTAAATAAAACAAAATAACAAGGTACTTAGCACGTTGATATTAATTGTTCAATATAAATTAGTTCAATAAAATGTGTATCTTATTACCAACTCGACAACAATGACCAGTCGTTCAGCATAAATTCGTTTTAACAAATCCGACCCGATGACTGTTCTGCTCTAGAAATAAAAGACCATATCTCAAACGGTCTTTGTGTTGGAGAGACCATATTTTAATATCGTGAAGTTTTTGTTTCCTTGCTATATACAAAGTTTATGAATACATCTACGTATATATATTTATAACTACACGCCTTTTTCTCTGCGAAGGTGTAGGCAGCGGCGTGTTAAGCCTCGACTCGTTGAATTTTTAAGTCACAAACGGTACAATATTGTCTGTTCAACATTTATCACAAATCGGGAAAGAATTCCGAGAAGTCATTTGAATGAGCCTCGATTCGATCCCACTACGTAATGATTCAAAAGGAGAGTGTTCCACCTCCAGACCAACGAGGCGGCCAAATAATACTAATAATATGATAATATTTTATAGATATAAAACTATGTGTAATCTCACAAAGCACATATTTATGTGGGAAGTATTTATATTTATAAATAGACATGTGACAGATACTTGTATCAAAATGACCGTAATATAAAACTGTATTGATATCATTTATTTAAAATATATAATATTGTAATTGCCATGTACCTACTGCTAGTTTGCTATGATATCTTTTTAATTCTTTATTGGGCATAATCTTTATTGGGTTACATTTATTTAATTTTGTCACTACGTTTATTAAAGCAATTTAACTGACAATTTATTAATATACATAAATACACATAACTTCTATATGAATCACGTTTAATCGAGTAATAACTATTGGGTGACACAAACTACTTCACTTTTGGCCGATCTCAAGTTTTCGAAGAAACATTTTGAGTTGCATTTAATTTTAAGAACGCTATTGTTGTCAGATATTTTATATAATATAGTCTTACAGTTGCGTTGCCGACCTTTGAGGGAGTAGGATAGGAAAGGATGGGGAAGGGGGTGGGCCTCCGGGTACCTCTCTCACCGAACGAAACGCGGCATGAGCCACTTTACGTCGATCTTATCAGAGGTCGTGGTATATCACCGGTAGAGCCGGCCCATTCACGCACCTAACTGCTAGTCTCTACCACTGTTAGCAAGCATCTAACAAACACTTAATAAAATAACTTATTTAATTAATATGGTCGAGGTAATTCACGCTTTATAATAGTGGGAAATTTAAAACTCTTTCTGCTTTTAGTTGTATTGAAACAATAATATTTTCTACACGCCTGTTAAAACAACCTAAATCTCCACTGTATTACCAAAAACCGTATGCAGCGGAATTCCCTAAAGTATTAAACCTATCAGATTTATAAGGGTCTAACTACAATCATCAAACATCTGCAAGTAACAAATTAATTTAGAAACCAAAGGCTACTACTCAGCTAAAAATATAGGAATCAAAGGGGGGCTGGAATGAGCTAACGCAGATCATTCTATTTACGTTAACATCACGGGCGTGAGGAAGCATTTAAATCCGCTCATTAATTATTGTCACGGCCAAGACAAAATAGATATGTAATGCATTCTCTATTTGTTACAAGTCTACGTGCTCCTTAAAGAGCAAGACGAAAGAAATAACAAGAAAATAAGTACTTAAGACCAACAGATTGATGATAGAGAAGCGTTGAATAAAAAAAAAAGAATCCTTTAAAATATGAATGTGTCCTTAAGGGTATTCGTTCCTACGTGGAGTCCCTAATGAGCTTTTCGGTAATGACGTAACGTCTCACACGTGATAAAACGAAGGGACATTAAATATCATTTTGTCAAGCTCCATAATTTATATTGCTTGAAGTTTTATTAGTATGAACTATGGCTGTTATTTTAATTTTTTATTGCTCATTAGATAGATCTCTCGGTCGTTGTTTATATTTCCTGTAAAGGTTAGTAATTAAAGGGTTAGTAACGATCTTATCTTGATTTTGAAATAACTGGAAAGCAATATTAAGCCAATTATAAATTTGTCATTCGGTCATCAATTGTCACTGTCTATTGTCAGTTTATATTTTATTATGATTTTATTAATGAATGATAGTATTATAATTTGAGATTATCAGTGTCAGTATCAATATACTCTTAACTACTTTTTGTAACCAAAAGCAACATTTTCCCAAAAAAAAAACTATTATTTTTTCAATATAAACTAGAAAAATAATTAATTTTGGATGTAATAAATTAATTCGTTTATCTAAAGGTAAGGTAGATAACTAACAATATCGAATGGCCACTCGAAGCAAAACAGTTTAAAATGGTTTGTAATCATCATAAATGTAATTAAAGACTGGAGGCGGTTGGTTTCTTTATGAATTAACAGTAATCAATTAAAATAAATTTATTGTAGCATCAATTTGAAAAAAATGAAATAAAATACTTATAATTTCAAGTTCTTAAATAGAACTCGAAGCATCTTGTTATAGTTTCAATGATAAATATTATGTTTTGAAAACCGGTTACATAGTTGTGACTTTGGTTAATTAGTGACGTTCGGTTGTCAGTGATGTTTGTGTATTAATGTTTTTCGATTTTATCGTATAGAAAATTGAGCGTTTAATATGAGATAATTAATGTAATCAGTGTTATGTATGATAAATAGTTAGATGCCGACGAAGAAAAGAAATGAGACAATAATTCTGATGCAATTATCAAGGCGTATGAAGTCGATACCGAAAACACATTAGCCAAAATATCATCCAGTGATTAAACGCGGAGGGAATGAAACAAAAAGTCAGGCAACACTTACTAACCGAGCCGGCAAGATCGCAATAAATCTCTCCCCTTCCCGTTCACTCGCACAATCACGTCAGTCCCTATAGGCAAGTGTTATAATTAAGTGAGACGATATACTTACATATTGCTTTCAAGTTTTGTATCCATTTTGTGTCCTGACAATTCTGATTTTTGACGAGTTATATTTAATTTCGAGTAATTAGTAAAAATTTGTTAGGATAAATATCATAAGCTTTTGATATATAGTCGTAAAATTGATAATTTATTTCTAAAACTAAAATCTTTGTTGTGTCGTGTGTTCATTAATCGCCATTAATTAGTGACTGTTACTTGAAATACCACCAATCCACTTGAAATCCTATTAATTCGCCGTTGGCTAAATTGTTCCATTAAATTTGCAGTTGAAAAAAACATTGACAGAGTCAACGTTTACTACATACATATAATACAATTGTAGGAAAGTTGAAACTGTACTTTAAATATTTTTTTTGACATGATCTACAATCGATACCGAACCCAAAAATATGGTTTTTATCTGTTTGTCAAATTATCTGTTGGTCTGTATGTTTGTTATGGATGAACTCTAAAAGTAATGCATGTTTTTACGTCAAATTTTGCATGAATATGACAAGAGGCCGGGTCAAGATATTATTATAGACTAAATATACGCTATCACTAATTGGGGGTGAGCAATGAACCCTTATAATGGCACAGGTACAGTTTTTTGCTACTGCCTACCCAGACAAAGTAGCGGGCAACAGCTAGTTGTGAATATAATTTATGCTTAAAAAATAAACATTAATAAAAACTTAACTATTTGTTGCAATCTTCAATTTTAACACAATTAATTGTTTAATTTGTTTCTTTAGGGAAATTGTCTAAACGGAAATTTGTGGTATTCCCATGATATTCCAGCAGCAGAATGTTACTCGTAGTTATATTTTTAGTTATACTTCTAGCTGTACATCGTTGAGTGCCATGCTAGAGATGATACAGCAGAATTATGCTCGATAGGGCAAAAAATATAAAATATTAATTTGCCATGTTTTGCTGCATTTGCTGAAGTATTAAGGTATTCTTTCATCTCATTAGCGTTTAAAATATCTGCAGGCATAGCTCTCATACGATATTATTTTATGCATAAATACTCTTTATATTATTTATTTTTGAAAAAGTTTAGTTTAGTTTTAATACCTATAGTATATGTAAGACATCCGTGACCCAAACACATATGGTGTTTTATTGCGGCCGGTTAGTAAAGCAAAAAGCTGAACAACATTACTAAACATAATAAGGCAGCCAGCTTGCCGACTAACAACACATCTGCTGTTTTTGTAAACCTTAACCATCGAAGTAAGCGGCTAATTAATTTTAGCTAACACACAGTAAAACGATAATTGATTCTTCATACTGACATTGGAGCAATGAAGAATCGATTAGTGTTTTACGAGTGTAACATAAAAATAATGTGATTGATTAATATAGATCCAATTAATTAATTAATTTTGATTGGTGATGTTTATAAATATGTTTCTATTTTTAGCGTTAATTGAACTCGTAATTTATTGTGAAAATTTAATTTGAACATAACATAACATAACTTCACACCTTTTGTTACCCGAAGGTGTAGGCAGCGGCTGTTAAGCCTCGTCTCGCCGTTATGCTTACGTCCCAAATAGAATAGGTGGCGAACCTATTGCAATACCGGGCGCAAAGTTATTCAGTCATCGATATTTATCACACATAACTTCCGAAAACTATTTTGAAAAGTCATTGGTGTGAGCCAGTGTCAGGAATCGAACCCGGACCTCTGGATCAGAAGCCGTGTGCTCGACCACTGGGCCACCGAGACATTAATTTGAAAATTTATATTTTACGTATATTTTAGACGATGTAATCTGAAATGGTGAAACTTATTTTCAAACATCAGGCACAATGTTTTTTTCAACAGTGGTAGAGCCAAGCAGTTCGCTGCATGAATGGGCCGGCTCCACCGGTGAAATACCACGACCTCTCAGAAGACCGACGTAAAGTGGCTCTTGCCGCGTTTCGTTCGGTAAGAGAGGTACCCGGAGGCCCACCCCCCTTCCCCATCCTTTCCTATCCCCTATCCCTTAAAGGTCGGCAACGCAACAGTAACACTATATGTGTTGCTGGTGTCCATGGGCGGCGTTGGTTGCTTACCATCAGGTGACACGCCTGCTCATTTGCCAGGCCAGTGTCCAGGCCTCGACATTTATGACAGAAACTCCTACAAGAATTCTAGAAAGTCATTAGAAGCAAATTTGGTTGCGTAACACCGTAGAGGACAATATTTTTTTCTAAGTCAAGAGTTATAAAGTATGCTAAACCAAGTGAATTGACCTTGATCCATCCTGCCAATTTATCTACTTCAGATCATATATAAAAAAAGAACTAATAGCTTTTTTTCTATTTTATTTAAATTTATTTGACCCTCTAAACGTTTATCAGATGAAAACAGAGGATCCCGCACCACATCGGTTGTTTACTGTTAAACTTATGGAATGTGTCATACACCAGAGTTTAAATAAATTATTTCCTGTACACACTAAAAGGTCATTATATAATAAGATATAATAGATGACATATCACTTTTATACAATGACCTCCCATCTTGTCACCTTAAATTAATTCTATAAGGAGCTACATAGCCTTTGAAGCTAACTATATAACATCAATCATTATAATTCTCGTCGGCTGCTATATTATTAGCATTCGATGTATGGAAATGTATGATAATATCAGTGTTTTAAATGTACGGTTTCAAATTCCATTTTGTAAAACACATTTTATTTATGTATTTTATAATGTATTTTCATTTTCTGATAGTAAACAATTGTTGTGATTTATTTAAATTTATTATAAACGTCAATACCTGTCTCACGATTGGAGTGTCTTTTTATTTACTATTTTGTTTTGTTTTTATTAAGATAATATATAGTTTTGACGTCTCGGTGATGTGCAATTGGAGCACTACGAGTTTCTTAATCATACAGTCTTGGGTTCGAAATCTAGCTGACATTAATAACTTTTCCACAGTTATGCGTGAATGCCGTTGTCTGACAAAAATTAGCCCGATATAAATCAATTGCTTTTGCCGTCAATTCCGTTCCCCACCTTACAACTTGGTGAGTCGAGGCCCAACAAAACTACAGTTGTCCCTTTTTTTCTGAAGAAAAATAATTATGTAAATGTTATAAAATATTTGCGTAAAAATGAGTATCCATATTGTGGACAATTTGTCAAGAATCTATGCGCTCGCATGTCTTATTTTGTTTCCGTCATCATTGGAGTATATAAAATGATTTATGGACTCGACATTCTTCTGTGTGCCAACGACGAGTGCACCGTCTCCATAATTTTTTTGTACCACTGCGGTAACTCTGTGAGCATTTAACGCTGATTAAACTGTAAAATTACGTACGCAAGGGTCTTTGTGACAGATGCGGCATCAAATAATAACATTATACACACACGTACAAAAGTATCGAGGTAGCAGTGTCATGCGGCAAGGCCCTTTGTTGTATAGAAATCCACTTACAACACAAAGATCACAATAGATATCTTTGGCAAATTGTAAAATATACATCTAATTATTTGCATTGAAGTGTGACGGGGCGTTAAGATTCTCCGATACGATGAGGCGATGCATAAGGCTTATGAAAATATGTATAAGTATAACAATAGGCCTCCAATGGTTCTGCTATGATAGGTTGCTGCAATTTTTTTCATTGGATTTATTCTTTAAAAAAAAAATACATTCCAGTCTCGAAATGACGATTGGTTGAATATAATTAATTTATTTGTCAGTGTTAGTAGTTAATTTGAGTCAAAGTAGTAATTAAGTATAAAAAAAATCTTGATCGTACCTACTCAATTTTGTCTGAAGGCAGAATCAGTTATATAAAATATACTGGTTATAAGTATATCTCCAGATATTTAAAATTCTAGAAGCTCTCTGTAAGAGTGATCAAACAAACTATTACAATCTTAAAGAAACGTGATAGATTGTAACAAAAAGGATAAAAGTAGGAGGTCCCAACACTTACGAAAAAAAGCATTCAATAAGACTGATCATTTTTTTCTTTAAAAGCTCCACCTATTATTCACGTCTCTAAGTAGTTAATATTATGAAATATAACCCAGGTGTCGGATCAACGATGGGGTGAGAATTAATATTTTCGGAGTTCGTAATATTAACTTCTGCATTGGGATTTAGGGTTCGATTCTCTTTCAAATCATTCGGCCATTACTTATTTATTGCTAGGTCAATATATTTTGAAACATTGACATGACTCTTTACGTACATACCTACTAGTCGTTTTTCAGGCAATGAAATTTTTGTGAGTAAAAACTGTACATGAAATGATTTTACATGTGGAATTTAAACTTATGACTACAAGCAAAACGTCACCGTGCTATGCAGATAAATTTATATGTCCATTCAGTTCTAGTTTTAGTCCAGCTTTCACTTTTAAATTTTGCTTTTTATGTTGGTAAATTTTATAAAAGACTCCAACGCCCCTTTCTGGCTGGCGTACAATTGTTTTGTTAGCCCAACACCTGGACTCCAAACAAATGCGCGCGCACATAACGGTCGCCTTCAATAGGGCGAGCGTCAACAGATTTTTCAAGTATTTTGTTAAAATACTACTATAAATAATATAAAACATGAAATGATTAAATATATGGTTACATACATTCATACATAACTTCACGCCAAATCCCTTGCAGGGTAGGCAGAGAGGACAGAGCGCACTATAAAAATAGTTCTTAAAAAATTATCTCTTTCTTTTAACGTTTATTTCATTTAGTAACTATTAAAAAATATTAAATGAAATTCAAAATCAAATGAATTTAAAATGAGAAAATAATAGTGTATTAAAAATAAATTAAAAAAAACAGTTAAGCCGACTTCTAAAAAAAGTAAAACCACAAAACCTTTAACATAACATAACTTCAAGCCTTTTCCTACCCGAAGGTGTTGGCAGCGGCTGTTAAGCCTCGTCTCGCTATTATGTTTACGTCCCAAATGGAATAGGTGGCGAACTTATTGCCATACCGGGCACAAAGTTTTCAGTCATTCATTTCAGTATTTATCACACTTAACTTCCGTAAATAATTTAGAAAAGTCATTGGTGTGAGCCAGGATTCGAACCCGCAACATCTTGACTCAGAAGCGGGGTGCTCGACAATTAGACTACCGAGACTTAACGATATATTTATTTTAAAACACGTAGACATTTAATTATTTAGGTATTTTTTAAAAATAATTTAGACAAATTTGTCTCGATTTAATAAAACAAAAAATAATTGCATCAAATAATGCAAAATCCAGCAAACAATTTCTAGAGTACTCAAAACTTCAAGATATATTTTCTACTGTTTTAAAAAATCTTAAAACACACCGTAAAATACAAATTAAAGGAATTAACATAGATTTCTTGGTCACTTTTTTATCGAAATCATAATATTGATTATTTTTAATACTTCTTTTCCGACAAAACATCCCACTTCATCAATATATATACTTAGTATCATTGAGAATATATTCCTTAATTATCTATCCAATCAACATTATTTTTATTTCCAAACTCGTAGTGTATTAGTTTGTTAATAAAACGAGTTATCATCAATCGTTTTTGAGATATATGTTAATGCGTTTCTCGTTTTCGAACTGAATTATTAATTGTAATAGGATCGTTCTTTTTTTTAAATTTAATTCTCTTATTAGAAATTGAAGATAAATTTATAACAAACTCCGAGTCTCCTGTTTTAGCGGTGTCGTAAATTACAATTCATTTAACGTCGCACAACGTTTTGAGTTGATATATTTATAATTAAATTTACGATTCGTTAGTGTTTGATTGGTTAAGCGTTCGTAAATCTCTACAATATTGATTGGTGCTTTGACATTACTATTGAACCTCATTATTGGTACAAATTGTTTTCCTCATCCCACGGAAGCTGTGTGCTATAAAACAAGCAATAGAGACTTAACAACATTCAATTTAAAAAATAACATTTTTTCCATTTATATTGTTTATACATCAGATGTGTTCGTTTTTACAAGCTATAAATTGTGTGTGTGGTTATTACGCTATCAATCTTGTAGTGCAGTTAAGTTAGAGACTTTGTTCAAACTAAACTTTTGCTTACAGATATTTTTCTTTTTAGAGACAATACTAACAGTACTAATTCATAATATTAGTACTAATATTATGAATTTTATATTCGTTCAAATGTATAACCAGTGTAATCCATTCCTATTCATTTAGTAATCTGTGTCTTAATTAGACTTGAAAACAACATACTTTTGTAGTCACAAATGTTTTTTCATATTACAAATGTCAGTAGAATGTTTTGACAATTTTATTTTTAGTATAAATCGATGGCTTTTCAGTATCATTTTCGAAAATATAATAATAAATATATGTAATATATCTGCGAAAATAATGTCTGGAATAAGGCTTACCACGCATACACTTATTTATGGCACTGGCCACGTAATTGATACGTGGACGAGTAATGAGATGAAAGTCTGACACCTACGAATATTGAGGGTGTAGGGAAATATTAAAATAATGTGTAAACATTAATAATTTCATTTTTATGAAAATATTTTATGAATTACTTTTGGAAATTAATTTCGAAAGTTATGTGTGGTAAATATAGATGACTAAAAACATTGTGTCTGGTATGGCAATGGGTTCGCCACCTATTCCATTTGGGACGTAAACTCGGCGAGTCGAAGTTTAACAGCCACACACCTTAGGGTAGAAAAAGGTGTCAAGTTATGTTACGTTATGTTATGTTGGTTTATTTTTATAAAAATAGCACTACATTATAAAATGCTGAAAATAATGCAATAACAGCCTTTTTAAAAATTATCTTTAATTATTTAGGTATGTTTATGTTTAACTGTTGCCCACAACTTTGTCTGCGTTGAAAGCAAAGATAGTATGCCTGTGCAATGCTAGGAGGTTCATATCTCACCCTCAATTAGTGACGGCGTGATAATATTTAGCCTATTGGTTGGCCCGACCTCTTGGCTATATTTATGCAAAATTGGACATAAGAGCATTCATATAGAATTTATCCGTAACAAACAAAATAAAATCGTAGGAAAGTAGGATACAAACTCAAGATCTAAACTACTTGAATACAAACAGATAAACAGACAAAAATTCTAAAAAACACATTTTTAGGTTCGGTATCGATTGTAGATTATGATCTACAATCGATATGTATAGATTATTTTAATAATTGTACTAGTGTTAAATATCTTAGATAACCAAAGGTATTAAGGTTTTATTCTGTACGCAAGTAGATTGCCTCAAATATAGAGTTTAATTGGGAAATTTATCGTATCAATAACTAAGTTTATTATTAATATGTTAAATGATTGACAAGTGTTATTAAGTTTCCCAATATTAGACAATCTATTTTGAAATGAAACAATCACAATCTATAGTAAGCTCGGCTAAGTGTATCGGAGGTTTGTTTGACTACACATATTGGTTACTTCATTAGAACATATTATCTTTGTTTACTTTAATCTATTATTTTATAGTAGTTTCAATATCATACAATATTTTCATATTATTTAGTTATTAAATTTCGTTATTCAAATAATACAATAATTATCAAAATATCATTTTATTTATTACTCATTGGCTGACCCGGGGAACTTTGTATGATATCTTTGTATATGTGAATAAAAATACCGTCAAAATCAGCCCAGCCATTTCAGATATACAAAAATTGAAAAAATGTTGTTTTGGTGTATGTGCCGTATACACATATATTCCTGTGGAATACAGTAGAAAGCAGTTATTTCAATATTACAAAAAGACACTTCATTTTTTTATACGTAGTTATAGCATGCTTTTGATTACGGTATGTACTTTTATAATGCATATATGTAAAGGTCAAGGTTAAAATTTGTAATAAAAATAGCAAGCACTTGACCTAGTCGTTAATTTAATAAATAACAAAATAAACCAAAAGTTTGACGAAGCAGAGTTCGACAGTCATCAGGTACTGCTGGTAATAAAAAAAATCACACCTCTCACCATAATCATGAAACTATAGGTCTCAGGGTCCACTTTACGTTTTTGAATTTTATCTGTGGTGCGAAGGCGGTAACACTTGAATGGCTGCACTGAGGTTAATGAAACTTGCTGTACAGATAAATTGTAAAACACACTTTGGATTCGAAATTTCCATGTGGAATGGAATTTATAAACCGCGGGAAACCATCAATTGGATTTCAACAAAGGCAAATTATAAAAAGATTTAATGGCAAGTTCAATAATCTTGAAATACAACAATGAAATGAAGATTAAAAATACAAAGTGTGATCTTCAATTTCGAACCCAGGGGCATCAGTTTATTCTTAGCCTCCGCACATGTGACAGAGCTACTGTCAAATTAACTTTTTATTACTCCTTCTAATCTCCCAATAAATCCAAACAGGCAAGCGACAACATATTTGGAGAACATTTTTTTACGATCGTGTATGTATTTGTTATTTTAGCTCTAGATGCGACATCGTCTGCGTAGAATTAAACCATAATTATTTAAGTACGCTAGACAACCTTTTAGAAATTTTGTGTGTTTAGTGATACGATACAGTAGACTATGCTATTCTCTATTAAAAGTTTTGCGAAAACCCTGTTAAAATCCGATTAGTTCGAATAAAAAGAGAAAAAAACTGCTAGAGAACTAATAGAAAAACGTAATTTCACTTCTTTTACTACCAGAAGGTGTAGGCAGCGGCTATTATGTTATGTTTACGTTCCAAATGGAATAGATGGCGCACCTATTGCCATCAGACATAACTTCCGAAAATAATTCCGTAAAGTCATTGGTATGATCCAGGATTCGAACCGGCGACTTCTTGAATCAGAAAAACATTATTAGAACAACATGATTTTAATTTAAATTACTAAAAATTACTCTTCTGATTAACGTTCAAATGAAATTCTCGACGAAAAGAGATAGGTTGTTATTTTTTTGGACTTGACCAGATGGCGGTAACCTCTAATGGTGTGTGATTACGTCTGATCACGATTATTATGTTCACGAAAGTCAAAACCGACTGTTTCGACTCACCAAATATACGTAACGGAATAAATAAATAAATAGATATCTTGGACACAATACACACAGCGCCCTCTAGTTCCAAGCTAAGCAACTAAATGCTTGTGTTATGGATACTAGATAACGGATATTAATACATATATATTTTTCTTTTGTAAATACATACTTATAATACATAGAAAAACACCCACGCCACACAAATATTCATGTTTGTCACAAATATTTGTGCTCGGGTGGGAATCGAACCATATTACCTGGAATATTTTACACGTAACAGAAAATGTATAAAAAAAGTAAAAGTGTGTGTCCGCTCCGACGCACGACTGGAGTTTACTCCTCAAGAACGATTATAAAATAAAATAATAAATATTTACTGTCTACAAATATGAACACATTTCTTCGTAATAGAGAATGGCGTATCGCTATAAAGAGTGTTTCTATAAAGAGCTCAGGACATTGTATGGAGTGCCGACTCTTATTTATATGCTCTGTGACTATAAAGAGCTCAGGACATTGTATGGAGTGCCGACTCTTATTATTATACATTGTAAATCGATTCTTAAGGAGTAAACTCCAATAATAAATATATACTAATATATACTATGTACTAACATATTATATTAGAAACAAATAGTAATTAGTTAACAACGCCATCTGCTGGAATTAGTTAACAACGCCATCTGCTGGAATAGCTTTAGTGTTGTTGTCGTTAAAGCAAGTTAAGTGCTCACAATTTAAAATAATTCACATTCGCCAATAGATGTCAGGAATTCCAATAAAAAAGTAAGTTGATGTTTAAGTTAATTATCGATAAAACACGATAAAATGAAATTTTCTAAAAATGATTCCTAGCTAGATCGATTTATAGCCCCCGAAACCCCCTATATACTAAATTTCATGAAAATCGTTGGAGCCGATTCCGAGATTCACACACTTTTTATTAGGAGTACGATGTTGGCGATGCTACTGTGGCGCCCCTCGTTTCATTACCAAAGATCGAAAAATATTATTGATATTTCATTATTTTATTAGTATGTAATTCGTACTTAAATATAATTTTCAAAAAACACAATTTATAAAAACACAATTTATAAATAATATAATTTTTTTTTCTCCGCCTGCAATACGTACTTACGTATATGTATGTATGTAAAAAACAAACAAACAAACAAACCTGATCCTAGAAAATGTGTCGAAATTGGTAAAGAGGACGGTAATTAGACGATTATACATACGGCCCTCGTGGTGCATCGGTAAACCGCACTACCGATAACACAAGGTCGGGGCGGGTTCGATCCCTCGTCTGGGGGTGTTTTTTTCTACATGTTTTTACGGTATTTATTTACAAAAATAAATATTTACTGTCTACAAATATGAACACATTTCTTCGTAATAGAGAATGGCGTATCGCTATAAAGGTGTTTCTATAAAGAGCTCAGGACATTGTATGGAGTGCCAACTCTTATTTATATGCTCTGTGACTATAGCGCATAACGCATTTCGTGTGACACTCACGTGACTAGTACGATTTTGGTCCCCATAATTTTCATACCCCGGGCCTATATATGTAAATCGATTCTTAAGGAGTAAACTCCAAAAATAAATTGTAAATTAAATATATTGATACCAACAAAGAAATACGTAGAAATTAACTTTATTAATTACTTCAGTTTTTTTTTTCTTTTTATGCACTACTATGATTAAAATATTTGGCGCGTTTGAAATCAAATACGTTACATATTCTTGTATTTTTTAAAGTTTCCTTATAGTATCGGTGGTCATGCATCCCGATTCTGTATGAGGTGGTCGCGATTTCGAATCCGGGCTCACACCAATGACTTTTCGAATTTATTTTTGAAATTTATGTGTGATAAATATCAATGACTGATAACTTTGTGCCCGGTATGGCAACAGGTTCACCACCTATTCCATTTAGGCCGTAAACATAACGACGAATCGAGGCTTAACAACCTCTACCCACACCATCGGGTAGAAAAAGGCGTGAAGTTATGTTATGTTGTTTCCTTGTATTTTTTCACATCACACTATTAACACCAACCAGTTATGGTCAGTAACCCAGCTATGCGCATGTTATGAGGAGAGATGATACATATGTTGCGAGAAAAATGATAAACCAGAATGTGGAAGAATATAAGAGAAGTGAGACCCAAGATAATATAGATGGATTGTGTGATGGACGGCATGATTAAGAAGGACATAAGTGTGGAAGATGCTAATGATAGGGAAGTGTGGAAAAGACAGAGCAGGAAGATGATAATAATGACCCAGTTATATTGGTCCCCTTGAGCTTATTTAAAAGAATCTTAAAATATTATTATATAAGTCTCAGTGATCCAGTGGTCGAGAGCCTCGCTTCTGTATCAAGAAGACGCGTGTTCGAATCCTGGCTCATACCAATGACTTTTCGAAGTTCTTTTCGGAAGTTATGTGTATTAAATATTGATGGCTAAAAAACTTTGTGCCCGTTATGGCAATAGGTTAGCCACCTATTCCATTTGGGACGTAAATATAACGGCAAGACGAGGCTTAACAGCCACTGGTGCCACTGCCTACACCTTAGGGTAGAAAAAGGCGTGAAGTTATGTTATGTTATATAAATTCATAAATTTATAGTATGTATGTAAATGAATTGTAAGCAATCTGAAGACAAATTACTCCGCTAATTAGACATTCCAGTTAGTGGTTTGCCCCCGCCTGTGACAACCTAAAACATTACAAAACTTTAATTTGTCTGGTACACTCTTGGAGCTTTATTAGTATTTTATCCGACTACGTTAAAAGTAGGGTTATGTTTTTCGAGTGAATGTGTGTTATTTAGAATATCCTATGGCATAAATGGTTTGATGTTTTTTTTTACTAAACCAGTGCCTTTAGATTTGTTTGTACAGAGTCTTGGTATATTACTACCCGGGGATACATAAAAAACAATGTTATATTTTTGCTGACCCAAAGACGGCCGTGAACTAAAATAAAAAATTTTTGAACATTACTTTTTTTCATATATTACAGAAAATTAAAAAAAGGTTTCTCGATAGAACCCCTTATCGAAATAAAAATTACCCGATTTTTAATATAGATTGTTAAAACGAATTAATATATTTTGGAAAGGATTGGAAAGGGGGTACCTCCGGGTACCTCTCTCACTGAACGAAACGCGGCATAAGCCACTTCATGTCGATCTTCTGATAGGTCGTGTTATTTCAGCGGTCGAGCCGATCCATTCAACAGCGAACTGCTTGGCTCCGCCACTGTTAAAATGTAATAATTTCCTAATACATATAAATAATTTAATTATAAAAGCAGGTAATAGTACTATTTTATGATAGTGCGTTAGTCGTAAAACATTAATAAAGACATAACAAGGAATTGCAATATCGAAATTGACGTTTGAAGTCTCTCCAGAGACTATATAGATTTATGTGATATAATATTATATTAGTACTAAAATCAGAATGGCCATCAAGTTAACGTTTGTTGCTGAAAAGCCTGTCATTGAGACTATACATACATACAATAAATCTGCAGAATACCTGTGTCTGGTCATTTATTATATTTACAATATATCGACGTCCCCGAGCAATAAACCAGTAGCGCATTATTTTGCCATGTTAATTGTACCTAATGAAATATTATGGTTTAATTGAGTAATACACTAAATTATTTATTTTTGGTAAATAATGCATATGAAATTCATATTAAAATGATCAAATAGCTTAGTCAGTGCAGATATTTGTTTAACAATTCGAAACTCATTACAAGTTACAGAAAAGATCATTTAGTCAAAGCACAAATCAGATGAAAAACCAGTAAAGCATTATTTTGTCATGTTATATGTACCAAATGAAATTTTCAAGGTATAATTGAGTAATACACTAAAAAAATCGAATTGTATTTTGTTTGGTTGGGTCTTAACTTTGGTCGAGTATTCTGGCTGCTACACCTTTTACGCAAGAGCCTAGTGCTATGTTTTCAATAGCGTGGTTTTTAAAGAGTATTACCAAAAAATACATAGTTTGTGATTAAAAATGGGAAAACATTTTTTTAAATTTATGTGTGATAGATACCAATGACTGACGAAATAGTGGCTAATCTAAATATTCACCGGGACAAATTCATATTATATTAGAAAAAAAACATCAGCATATCTTCAAATATTAATAGCGTGAAGTTACAAAAAAAAGATATAAGATAAAATAATTGTTAGCTATTTTTTTACAACTATAATAACACTATTTTTTGCATAATCAAAAGCCTCAATCACAGTCATCGATGATATAATCAATCTAAACAAAGCTTTTTTTATCTATTTAGAATATAAAAGCTTTGTTTTAATTACCATATTTACAGTAATTATAATATATTTTGTTACTACACTAATGATAATTGCCAAAATGTTATGCTAAGGACATTAATTAATTTAGAAATGTATGTATAATAAAGTATAGGGATTTCATTCCATTCTATTATGAATTCAGCAATTTCGGACTGACAGACATACAGGTTTCATAAAAAAGGAAATTGCCGTAATTATTATAATTTAGTCTCGGTGGTCCAGTGGTCGAGCGCCCCGCTTATGAATCCAGAGGTCGCGGCTTGGAATGCTGGCTCACACCATGGACTTTTCGTAATTAATTTCGTAAGTTATGTGTGATATATATCGATGATTAAAAACTTTGTGCCCGGTAGGGCAATAGGTTCGCCACTTATTCCATTTGGGACGCAAATATAACGGCGAGACGAGGCTTAACAACTGCTGCCTACACCTTCGGGTGGTAAAAGGCATGAAGTTATGTTATGTTATTATAAAAATAAAATAAAAGCTATATAATTGTATATCATAGTTACCAGCTGTCTTTCATTTTCGTCTATAAAAAAAAGTTTAAACAAACAAACTTGGTGACGCATATACTATCGAAATATCACGCTTAGTTCGATAACCTCTCACCGTTCTTTATATCTGTTTAGAGACTGTCGATCTTCGGCAACTCTTTCATCTTACGCCAAAGCAACAAGTTATTATTTGTAGAGACGACAACTGTAACATGCCAACCAATATTAATTGTAGTCTCTACCTTTAGTCCTCAGGGACGCAAATAAGGTTAAAGATTCGAGCTTATATCAATATTTTTAAGTGATTCGATTATTTTATTTAAAGAGTTAAAAAATACAGTTGCATCTTAATTTCAATTGGACTTAAATATTTTTCGAGTCTATGTTTACAAAAAATTGAGTACAATTATGAGTACAAAAGCACATAAAACCAAATTGGTATTCTGAATCTTTAAAACTACACGTTATTGTAGAGCTCAGTTATTTGGAATAAATTTACCCTGGAACATGCTGCGTTTTTTTAAGTACTTATAAGTACGAAAGGGCGTGCTCCGATTATTCGGACACGTAGAAACAAGAGATGATGCAAGATTGACTGAGCAGATATACAATGCAAAAGCAGGTGGATGTAGGAGTAAAGGACGGCCTCCTCGACTCGACTCCATAACATATTCCATGACCAAATAGAACATGTTATGGAGGAAGGTGATGTAAGCCTTAAAAATTGACGCGCGTGCATGAAAAGAGTTATGAAAGTCAGCGAAGCGAGTGAGGCGTGTAAGAATCGTGTCAAATGGCGCTCCGTTCACTCTGCCTACCCCGGAGGGATTCGAGTGAAGTTATAAGTAATTATATAAGGTCTAAGAATGTGTATACACATGCGAGGACGTGAGAGTACATGTTATCTTGGCTTATAACGAGTGACGCCTCTTCTGAATTAACAGATCTTTGCTATCAAATGCCTCAACAAGCGTGATCTTGCGCACGCGATACACCAAAATTCGTTCCGGACATGTATTATACAATAAAACCGACGAACGGCCATCTCGACAATAAAACCAAAAAAAAAAACCACCACTCGAAGTATATTCTCTAGTCGCGACAAATAAACGCATTATAATGATGCTTTGTGATTATTAATTCATATTACACGGCCGTTTAGAACTCTTGACGGGATGACAAAAGATCTCTGATCATAGAGTCTCTGGTCGGCCACAAAAGTCAATGGTACAGAGCGAACTGAATATAATAAATTACCGTGTCTATGTCTCCAGGATACGAGTGTATAGGTATACGTGAGGTTTTTGTTCTCTTTCTCCCTCTCACTCTCTGTCTCTTGTGGAACTTTATTTGTGTGTCAGAGTAATTTATCTTGCGATACGAGTGCCATATGAATGAGTAAGCTTATGGTTATCGAAACGTATGAATTGTCGCCGAAGTGCGTACGTATATTTATATATATATATTTAGCAATATCACCACGAAGATCCAATTTTATTGAGTGTTACGAATCAGAAGCCATAATAGCAGCTCCTCGAGGTATTGTAAAAATAAATCTTTGTATCCTGCAGTAGGTACGTTTATTACATACCAAAGGATATAAACATTTTGTTCCTTTTGCGTTTGGTGAAATATAAAATGTGTCTTCCTTCATAACATTTACCTGTCATGTAAGAAAATGCTATAACCTCCTATTTTATGCCAAAAAGAAAGCAAATGAGCGTGCGTGTCTTCTGATGGAAAGCGACTAACGCCGGCCGTGGATATCCGCTACGACGGGAGCGTCACATCAGCGTGCCGGTCATTAAGATAAGAATACTAGCTGACCCAGCAAACGTTGTCTTGCCGAAAAATAAAATTTAAAAAATAGGGGTTGATCGTAGGGGGTTGAAAATTTAGGGTTGCATGTATTTTTGTATTCCGTTTTATAAAAAAAATAAGAAACAGAAATAAGTCGAAAAATTAAAAAAAAAATTGAGGGGTGGGCTACCCTTGTGATTTAGGGGGATGAAAAATAGATGTTGTCCTATTCTCAGACCTACCCGACACGCACATAAAATTTCATGAGAATCGGTCAAGCCGTTTCGGAGGAGTTCAATTACGCACATCTAGACTCGAGAATTTTATATATTAGATATAGGGTTCTCCTGCCTAGAGTACGAGGGCCGAACCTAAACCAGATACCTCTCTCATCGAAGAAATGTGACATAATCCACTTTACGTCGATATTCTGAGAAGCCGTAGTAGTTCACAGTTCAAACCGGAATATTCATGCATCGAATTGCGTGGTTCTACCGCGCTTCCTTTTGTTAAACGTCACATTGATTTTTAACTAATGGCTTCAATATATCCAATATTGTTGCAAATTGTAATGTGTACCTCCTATAGTTATACATACATTCAAAGATGGCAATCATAAATCATACTAAATGAAATTCCGGTCACGAACCGCAAATTGTCTTGTACTTCGATAGCTCACATCAAAGTTTCTTTATATATTCTCTACCCTTGTCAATTGTCTATTCTATAAGATGTCTTTTATACTTGGCTTTTAAAATTCTGAGTGTGCGTACATCGCGCACTTGTTAAAAGAAGAGCAAAGTTCCAAACAAAGAATGGTCTATATTGATAGTTAGAAACAATTGTGAAATATTTTTGACTGAATTGAGAATTGTTTTATTTTTTCAAATTCTTATTGTTAAATCTAAAAAACATTTTTAGTATAGTTGCGTATTAGTTAGTATGCGTATTAGGCAAAAAGTAATAATTAAGAAGCAAATTTTAGATATATGCTCAAGCTATGTCTGTAGCTAGCATTATTAATTCAGTAACATAATTACAGGAAAAAAAAAGCAATCTGTTCCTAACAAAATGTCACTCGCTAACAGTCCGAAATTCCAAGAACACTCTTGGAATTTAAATTAGAGAAAAGAGAAAAGGAACAGTAATGAGTTTAGTTATCTTGTAATCTTACCTGTTTGCTGTAAGCACTTACAAGTAAGAGATAAAAGGATTCTTATTAGAAAAACTCCATAAAAATAGATTAAAACAACTTTTAGGATTATATCTCGTTTATTTCTTACTTATTTATATTTATTTCCCGACGTTTCGAACTCTTTACAGAGATCATTTTCACGAGTGATGAACAAAAAGATGGTAGTTGTTCAAAAGCTATTTTTATTGATACAGAGAGCGCCCACTTTTTGGAAATATGATGTCTGTAAAGAGTTCGAAACGTCGGGAAATAAATATAAATAAGTAATAGATAAACGCGATATAATCCTAAAAGTTGATTTAATCTATGAGTGAGTTTCGCGAAAGTCTTAGAAGTAAATATGTAACTCCATAAAAAGTTTAACATAACACCAACTAGCCAAGTATACACCCCATTTTTGTTTACAATTTTCCCTTAAATATTAAACGACGTACGTACCGTACTACCCACTTTATTTTTAACATACGATTATTATTTAATATTCCTACCACACATGTCGTGAAGTTTCAACTCTTTAATATGTATGTCTGCATATACATAAAATAACAGCCCAACTCTGAAGCACTCATGTTACGTATACCTTTTGTCTTTCCTTAGTAATATTAACAATGGTAGCGTATTTGTCAAAGACAAGCACTTAGAAACATTTGGAGCAGGTACCTACCTACCCCCGGTCTCCATGTTTCATTCTATATTCAAAAATTATGCGGACAGATATTTGAAAATGGAATACAAAACGGTTTTGGTGCGTACCTCTTCGCGTTATGGACGTGTTTATAATTTATTGTTCCGTATATTTGCATCACAAAGCCTTACGCTCCGTACTCGTTACTGGTCATTTTTATTTTTTACTGTAAGAACGTAACGTAAATAATTTACATGGGTTATATTCGAGAAATATCGGCTTATATTCATAATAATATGTATTTCGTTCATTCATTCATATAAAATATAGCAGACAATACTATGAGATAGAATAAGAAATAGACTTAAGATTAAGTGTTTTAAAACCAATAAAGTACTGAAAAGATTATTTTATTATTATTTAGATTTTGATATATAATGATGATAAAATAAAATAACAGAGGATCTGATAGGCACATTTATATTTATTATTGTAAATTATTCTATGCCTTTATTTCATCATTCATTTAATGGCAAGTAATGGAATAACTATATAGGATTGCAGTGAAGAATGATGAAGCACGAGTGTCTTCGACTCTGTGTTTATTTTTATTATAACTTCACGCCTTTTTCTACCTGAATGTATAGGCAGTGGCTGTCAAGCGTCGACTACAAAATTTATATATTTTATAAAGTAAAACTTACTTTAAGTAAGTCTATGCCTGTCAAATATATTAATATTTTATGCGAAATCATTTAAGAATCTAATATAGCCCCTGCTGTTTGTTAAAACTGCAATCATGAGATGGTAAAAGAATTATTAAAAACTTAGAAATTACTTTTAGAATTAATCTATGTCTTGGTTTAGGTGCTCCCTGTGTTTCTTCGCATTTATGTCGCTGCGAAGAGGTTGTCGACAGCAAGGGACATCATCACCTCTCATGCGCCAGGAGCGCCGGCCGCATTTCCCGTCACGCCAACATCAACGACATTATCCGTCGTGCTCTTGTCAACGCCGGTGTACTAGCCGTTCTAGAACCGAACGGTTTGGTGCGCGATGATGGCAAGAGACCGGACGGGATGTCTCTTTTGCCTTGGAGGATGGGTAGGCCTTTGGTGTGGGACGCTTCTTGCGTCGACATCCTTGCGCCAAGCACGGTAGAGGTGGCCGGTACTGCTGCTGCTTCGGCAGAAAATCTCAAGCGGCACAAATGCAGGGACCTTGTAGGCGATTATGTATTTGAGCCGTTTGGGGTTGAGACTTTGGGGTCCGAGTGCTCGTGCACTTTACTTTTTTTTCAGCGTGGCAATGCGGCCAGTCTTCTGGGCACGCTGCCAGTAGACCGAGATGCGGAGAAATTTGATTTCAGGTAGTTTTTTTAATTGTATATATTGTAAATAATGTAATTAATTTATTTGATCTATACTCAAATAAAAAAATATCATATTTTAAATAAATAATAATAATAAATTTAACAATCAATATAATCATGAAATTTTAAAATAAGAACAAGAAAAGGAATTATTTAAACGGTTTTATTTTGAATATCGCTTTAAATTTGCATTTTACTTACATTTAATAAATTTCAGAACAGTTTTAAGAACAAATAAACCAAGATAGTCGTCTAAACAGTTATTAAAGCTTGCGTTTCGACTGAATAGAATTGTTTAAATTATAGATTAAAAAAAAACTTTTATATAACACAGATACGAGGACTTTGGCATATACGAAACACGACACTTGTAACAGGCCTTGGATGTCTCTTAACGCGCCAGAATTCCTGTCATATTTTCTATAGTTTTATCTCAAATCACATAGTTCATGGCATTTAAACGATATACTCGACACATAAATTTGTTCGGTTCTAACAATAAATCGACCCAATTAATGCCAAAGATAACACTAAAATTTAAGGTCATTAACACCAAAATGATAAGCTCGTTTATTTCTAAGTCGAATGGTATTTTTTCTAACCAGTTATTATCGTATAATTTGATATGTATTATTATAAAATCTTAAAGTCTAGTTTTTTTTTAAATCTTTTTTAAAATGTGTATCAAAATCAATATTCAATTGTGTCACAGTCAAATACAATTATTAAAACAAACAGTAGTGAACATAACATAACTTCACGCTTTTTTCTACCTGATGGTGTAGGCAGCGGCTGATAAGTCTCGACTCGCAGTTATGTTTACGTGCCAAATGGACTAGGTGGCGAACCTATTGACATATATCGGACAAAGTTTTCAGTCATCGATATTTATGACACAACTTTTCAAAAAAATTTACGTCAAAGTCATTGGTATGAACCCGGATTCAGAGCAACGACTTCTTGATTCAGAACAGAAGCGGGATGCTCTACTTCTGGACTACCGAGACTGCTGAAAGATTTATTATGTTTTCCGTATAAAATAGTTTTTGTAAAATAGTTCTGTTATTGTTTTGCTGTGTTAATCATTTTATCATTAATTCATTCATAAGTATAAAACAAAGTCGCTTTCCGCTGTCGGTCCCCTTATATGTTTTTTTTTAATATATAAAGGATGTCAACGGGGTAATTTGTATGTTTGACTCGTGTATAATATAATAAAAACATTTAGCACTTTTATTGCAAACTCTGGCTGAACCCTAAGTGATAAATCAAAACTTTGTATTACATTATATATATACCTTTAAAAAGTCTATAAAAAAGTACGCGATGGTGTATATCTATCTCTTAGGGATAACCCACAATAACCATTTTTATTTCTACTTATTTATTCTACGGCGAAACAAAGTTCATTGGGTCAATTAGTTTATTATAAAATATAGTTACAAAATTTATTAAAAGTTTTCTTTTCTTTTCTTACAATCTCTTGCTTGTGTAACATACATTTACGGTAGCTACACGTTATCAAACCGGTCCCATATTGATAAAATACAAGAACATATACATCAAATAAGTTACGATCAAAACATTTTTCATTGTAATCTCGACGATCATGAACATAGCGCAGCCATTGCTTGCCCCAGTACAGGCGTGGTTATACATTAATCAAAATATTCTGGATAAGATACGTACGTTGTAATACTATTTTAGAGTTATTTCAAAAGTTCTTACTTAATAATGCATATGGATATACTGTTCTATCAAGTTATTAGTTTTACCATGACATGACAAGTCCATTAAGGTCTGTTGACGTATGAAATATAACCGAGTAAAACGTATTTCTATGTAATATTATTCATGACGTCAGCCCGTGTTAGAATCTTCGGGAGTATCGTCGAGTCATCGCTTCAAAATTTGTTATATTTGACGCGCGTCAACGAATTTCGATCACGACGATAAGGTTCTTAGTAATTAGTTACGTATTTAAGTACATGTCATACTGTTAGATTGGGAACTTTTTTGTTTTGTGATGGAACCATGTCGTTACAAACTTGTGTTGTTAGTTTGTAAAACTCTTTTGAAGATTTAAACAGAATGATAATTAGATGCGATGCATTTTGCTTCTCAAATTTCCACAGATCAGTTTTTTTTTGTTCTTAATTTAAATAAATTGCATATACTTGATTTTTTTTTCGATCTCCACACATGGTTTTTGTTTTTTTTTTATTGTTGATACGTTAATACTTTTTCTTTATAAGAGAAGCTAAGTACATTTTATTGGCTACAAATAACAATATTTAAATTATAAAAGCACTTCCAAGACATTATTTTACAAAACTCTCAACTGTGGACGTTATTCTTAATTTAGAGTGAACTAGACTCAAAGAAAGACAAAGGAATGTAACTTGCATTTTCTTTGATATAACGAGAGAAAGCTTTGAGATTATAATATTAGAAGTGTACAGTCGCTGAGGGGTGGTCCTTTTTAGTTTGAAAAATTGAAATCAATTAAAATCTTAAGTGAGAAACAACAAGAAACAGATGAACAATTACACGCTAATTATTTCAAAAGAAGTAGTCATTTCCTACTTTAAATCTCTGCGTAACCGAAACTAATACCGCAAAGCCGTGTAATTTTTAAAGGTTCTCAGAAAAAAAAAAAGATTTCGAAATTAAATAACGATAATACTTTAGTGATCGTAAATACGGGATGCTTGGAAACGTATCTTAGAAACACAACTACTATTTTAAGTTTCTCATTAGTAAATTAGATTGTTAGAAGTAGATATATTATGAAAATTGAACATAACTGTGTACATTAAAAATTATGATAAATATTCCTCAACATCGTGTAAAGCGCAAACGCTAAGCTGGATGTTTCAACAATCATGGTTAATAGCAACAATGTGGCAAACGTAATTTTAAATTATCCCCTTTATTGCTCATATAATCCATGAAGCGCGAATCTACCGCTCGTATATTAGCCCAGGCTCGGATCATAAAGGTTTGCTGCACGTAACCGTATATATCTCTCTTACGGGCGAATTTTTTGCCATTTGTTTTTACGCTATAACCTCAAATTACGCGTTATACCCGCGTACGGTTCCACTCGGCAGCTTTATTCATTTATTGTATTATAAACACAGTGGGAGGAGCCATAGTCTATGCCACTAACCTCCCCACTTGGCAATGAATACTCATTCGCCAGAACAAGACAGCTATACCTTAATAATGCATCGATAAACAACACAAACGAGAGAGAGAGAGATTCTATCCATTATTTTAAAGTTGACTAGGATAGAAAATATAATAGGGGTTCAACGAATATTTTCCCCTTATTAATAAGCTATTAGATTACGCGATGTCGCTACGGGTGATTGGTAGGCCGTTGGGAATCCTAATAAACGCTTCTCCCTTTCCCCTCCACTTCCAGTTCGATGGTTGATCGTGATTCAAAAGAAACCCCGCTTTGAACGCGCACGAAACAAAACGGGCGCTGGAAAAAGCCCCGCTCTAATTCTCTTTAGCATCTCCAATTTCAATTACTCCTTCAGATATTTTGAATGTGGGGAGGGATAAATTTTGTGTCACATAGGGTCGCCGGTATAGAAATCTGCCGTGTGAGTATAATACGGGTCGTCCTTATAGGTACCCATTAACCAGATTGCCCAAGAGGCGAGGACGTCCATATCACATCTAAAGATCACATAAACAATATACGCGAATAAAGAATGAACTATTTTTATGAGCTGTTTCTGTTGGACATTTTAAATAAATATATCTCTTTGGCATCTGCTTTTTACCGTTTCCATTCACTAGGTAGATAAAGAACTTTAAATCGAAAACCCTTTGGTAGAACACACACTATGGCACACCCAACCGAACTTTTTTGTCACCAGATATGTTGATATGTTTTGTGGATATATATGTATTTTGTAAGTATTTCGGTCCCCTTTAGAGTTGATACCGATCTTTTTTTTTACTGTGGACCCATTATTACTGAACATTGTGCAGAGGTTTAACTCGGATAAGATCTCGGATATGTCAACGGAGTTCGTGATTTTTTTATTTAATAAAAGGAGTAAACTTTTTTAATAGATTCAAATAAATATAAAACGTGAGAACCGTGCGCTATTCATATAAATTCAATGTGAACAGTATGATACAGAATATCTCAAGAAATGATTAAATATAGATTTGTAAAGATATTTCTTTATATGCAATATATTTTGAAATTCTAAAAGAATGTAGGTATACAAAAATAAAGTCGACAGTGGTTACATAGTTATTATAAGGTCACAATTTATGTCATAATATGTCTCACTAAAATTAGATTGCATTGCATTGAGTTCGCTGGCAGAATAGGCTGGCTCGACCGGTGAAATACGTCGACCTCTTAGAAAATCGGCGTCAAGTAGTTCCTGCTGCATTTTGTACGATTAGAGAATAATCCGAATGACCACCTCATTTCGCTCTCATTCCCCATCCTAGTCCTTAGCCTGCATCGGTCGGCAACGCACCTATTATACAATTAGTTTTGGAGGTGTCTATGGACGGCGTAAGTCACTTACCACCAGATGAAGCGCTTGCACGTTTGTTCTCTATCCCTAAAAAATAGTAACTAAAACAATAAAAAATGTTTCGGTGGTCCAGTGGTCGACCCGTCTACATGAGTTTCTTGCCCGATTCTTCTCATGATAGCCCCTACACTCGGAATCGGGCCGCTCGTGGCGATTGCGTCCGTGTCTTTTTTCGTTCCACGGAGGCACTTTCCACAAGCGCTCGTGTTTGTTTTTTTTATTTAATTTTAAATCTTAATGTTATCTGTATTTGTTGACTATTTTTAAGTGTCTGTGAAGACCTATAAAAATAAAGTTATTTTGACTTTGACTTTGGCTTTGACCATCCCGCTTCTGAAACAAGAAATCGCGGATTCATATCCTGGCTCATACCAATGACTTTTCGAAATTAATATTGTAAGTTATGTGTGATAAATATCGATGACTGAAAACTATGTGCCTAGTATGGCAATAAGTTCGCCACCTATTCCATTTGGGACATAATCATGCCGGCGAGTCGAGGCTTAACACCCACACCTTCGGGGGAAGTTGGGTTAAAATAATAATACATATTAAAAATTCTTCATAGGTCGAATAAAATTCTTTTACTTTCAAGACAAAGAATAGTACATAGAATAGTATTCGATGTCGTTATTATTTGAACGATTGTAATAAAAAGCGAGTTTAATATAAAGAAATAAGAAAATACTTAGGAAATTTTTGTGACTACAATATTCTAAGACTGTTATTTCTGAATGTTACTGGAAGTTTTGTAATATATATGTAACGGAATAATGAAAGATCTATTTATATTTAGGGATATTACCACTACATATTGTGACCACCCCTATTTCTTCTCATGATAGCCTCTACACTCGGAATCGGGCCGCTCGTGGCGATTGCGTTCGTGTTTTCTTGTTCCACGGAGGCACTTTCTTCAAGCCCTTGTGTTTGGTATTTAATTTTAAATAATAAGTAAAATTTTTGTACATTGACTATTTTAAGTGTCTGTGAAGATCTACGAAAATAAAGCTCCTTTGACTTTGACTTAACTATTTATTTGTATATATTTATTTTCGATTAAGTATGGTTTTATTTATATTTTATGAAGTCTATATTATTTATAAATTGATCTGATGATAAATTTCTGATTCGCTGTTTGTATCTAAATAATTCTGAAGGAATTCGATCATACATGAGAATGTATTGAATATATACTAGTTAGAAAAAATACATACATGCATATATAACTTTACTCAAAATCCTTAGTGGGGTAGGCAGAGAGAACAGGGCGCCATAAGGCACAGCCATACCCAACACTCGCTTCCATAAGTTAGCATTGGGATGCGTACCACATTAAGCCTAGGAAATATTACATAAATAATTCATAAATATTCAATCAAGAATGTCACATACCTTATAAGCCATTTTTTTTTATTTTACAATTTGTAATAGCGTAGTATTCAGTTTTATTCATCTGGAGAAGCCTGATTTTGACAAACATATTGAAGAATCCATTCCTTCTTACTCAGATAAAATGTCTGTTAGATTTTGAATATTCAGTAACATTTTTTTTATTAAGTTACAACTTCACAGGGTTACCTAATTGTTTGTTCTTGACTAGAGCTCAGGTTGTTTACTCGCTCTTATATTTTCTCTCCAGTAATTCAGGGATCTCATATTACCAAATACAGGAGCTAAACAAACTCTTTTTTATAATGTATGAATTGAGACATGTAGTACTTACATTTTTACGAATAGGTAACATCTCAAATATAGTTTCTTTTCGTCTATATTTATGTCTAATGATATTAAATAGTAATAAAATAATACTAACTTACTAACAGTGACGTGGGTACGGTAACATTTAGTATATATTCTTATTGGTGATTATAGATGACTAACGAGTATGCGTATCATCTGATGGTAAGCATTTAACGGCGCCCATGGACACCGATACCAACACAAATAATGTTGCCGGCCTTTAAAATAAGAAAGGGAAGGAGTCGGAATTGGGGTTGGGGGAGGGCTTGGGGCTACTTCTCTCGCCGAGCGAAACGCAGCGTGAGCCACTTTACCCATTCATGTAGCGAACTGCGTGGCTCTACTGCTGTCGAACTTTCATACCAGGAATGGCGATTGGCTTATGGTTAATGGCTATGGTTGATGGACTTATTAGATAATATTTAAGTTCCATTAGATAATATTTCATGTTAGTTCACCGTCTTCACCTCGCTTATATTTTCTATGCCAATTGATAGTATATACCTTACATATAAGTATACTTTAACTTCTAAGGTTAAATTAACATTCTTCTACATTTCTGGTAACAGCTGCCGATCTCGAAATGGATTGTGCAAAATTTAATCCGCATGGCACTAACATATTGAATTTCTTTTGCGCTCGATTGAGACTGTCTTTTTTTTGTAAAGTCCCAGGCGACTGTCGCTTGAATTTCCTTTAAATTCTCAAATTACATGGTAGTGTCTTTGTAGTGTTGTAACTTTAGAGAGCCGACTGTAGGTGACGTTTATTCATATCAGCTTACCGTATTTTTTTTATTTTAAATTGAGGCTACTTCATGTTTAGTGGGTGTAGAACTGGGCGTGTGCAAGTCAAACTTATTTTGAAATTAAAAGTCGATTCCAAAACTGTTGTGGTAGACACACCTACAATTATTATAAGTTAGTTGTATAATATTTGGAGGCTCTATAAGGATTCGCCATATTGATAACGAGGTACCGTTAGCTGTTAATATTGTGAATCCTCTCAAAAGCCTACATACAACCCCATTTGAAAGCCCTTTTTGAAAGCGATTGTGTGAATAAGTTTTCAAAGGGTGGACAAGTTGTAATGCCCCTTGTATTACACTCTACCAATAGTCAACCGTCCATAGGTCACCTCGACCACTTACCATTAGATAGTCAGTGCGTATTTCTGCTACCATTTTGGAATAAAAACACATTGCTGTTTATTATGTTTATCAAAGCATAAACATAATATAACAAATTACCATCTAAATCGTAGTGGAAATTTAGCCTATACGTTTTTACCTCAAGTTTCATTCGAAATCATTTAGTAATTCTCACACTCCACTTGAACTTACCAAACAAAACGCTAAAACAAGTGTGATCTGACCAAAGCGTTTGCTCTGCTATGATAAAAAAAAAAACTAAATTGTTTTTGTGCCATTATCAGAATATGTAAAATGTCACACGATCATCCAAATAGCACCAAAATGATATTTTTAAAATACTCAGGTAAGATATCTTACCAAATATTAGAATGCAACTAAGAACTGATAAAAAAAATATTTATCCTCCTGAATTGCTATTTATCAAAATTTGTCATGTGCAATCCAAAGGAAATAATCGTTTGGCAGCTTACAGTGCAAACAACAAAAAAAATCGAATCAACGCTAAATTAACTTCTGAAAATTTCGTCTCGTATAACACAATCGCGGCTGTAGGTAAGACAGCTGATGCATCCAAAGACAATATTTGAACACGGATATACAATAAAAGATTGTAAACATTGTGAGCAATTACTGCCGCAGTAACATGTTTGCTTAGGACTAAGAAATTGGAGTGCCTTCGAGCGTGCCGATATGTTTGACGTATATCAAGGGATAAGGAACCTCGCGCACTAGTTAATATACATACTGGTTTTTGGTTAACATTGAGATGTGCCACTGAATATGTGAACTTAATTTAGTTAGACAAATAAGACGGCGATATTATGTAAACTTATAAACCTATTACTTGTTTAATTAATTAAGATTATAATTTGTATATGATTATTGGTGGATATTCAACGGCTTCGTTCACTTATATTATTCATTTTCCGGTCCTTAACCTACTTTAAGCGTGGTCGGCTCAATATGTCATCCTATTGAACTATCCATGTTGTCAAAAGGTTTGGCAGGTGTTGCAAGACTGGCCGCTGTAAGACGTCGACGCTCCTTAGAAATGTTTTCAATGTGGAATACGGAAAAAATTGGTAGTGGGATTAGGAGGGTACAGGGGAAGGGGTTGAGTTTCCGTATACCTCTCTCATAGCCCGAAATGCAGCAGGAGCCACTTTATTTTTCGCTATTCTGAGACGTCCTGGTTTTACACCGGTCGAGCCGGCCTATTCATGCAGTGAACCGCATGGCACTGCCACTAAAATTTCGTTCGCTTGCATATAATATGAAAAAATACTTAAAAGTGGAACTATTACAATCCCAGGGGACTACATCACTGGTATAGTACATTTTATGGTTGATGACATTTACGAATAAACTTCAAATTAAAGTTTCGTTAAATTAACATTAAAGTTAAAGTATTAATATGTCATCATTTAGAAGGTCGTCAAGCTAAGAGATACATATGTACCTTTGTCAGTAGTGTGTCGGCGTGAAATAACCCTGTCACAGATGTAACACCGGAAGGAAATGAAGCTTACCCTTTTTTTGCGGCTCACTATGCCTACTTTGAGTGCCGCTGTAAATGATATTTCATTTACACTTTTGTTAATTATATTTGGTTGTGAATATGAGAGAATATAGAGTTCTATTTATATTTTTCAATTTATATAAATTTATTCGTAAATGCTTCTTTTATTTATTATTATCGTAAATATTTAATTGGAAAACTTTCCAGGAATATCTACAACGTTTTTTAAATTTTATTTAATAGTTTTTCCTATTTGGCCATCGCTAAAATCCGCCACGTTTGAAAACAATGCGCTCAAATGTAGTTTTTTAATATCGATAATAAAATCTATAACAAGAGAATAAGTTATACAAATTATATCCCAGGAATTATTTTTTAAAATCATAATTTTAAATTCAGCCTTTCGATACAAAATTCTAAAAATATAATTCTTCTATAAAAATTCTAATTCTTCTAAAAAGAGTGGTGTATTTTTAGATGATATGATCTTGAATGAAAAACTACAAAATATAAATCAATAAAACTGTCTTGACTCAAAAATATTATACGGTATTTTTAGAAATGACACGTAAATGCATTACTTTATATGTTTAAGTTGACTTCTAACTCTTGTTCGATCGATCAAAAATTTGATATTAAGTTAGTTATACAATACTGCGTTATCTCCAACTAAGAGTAACAGTAGCAATATTACCGTTGTACAAATAAAAAGGTAAGTTATTGATGTGCCACAATAGGTATCGGAACAATCGTAGAATATAATGTGTTTGATTTATTAAACGATGCTCTCGGCTACCGATTGATATCGATAGAGACGAATTTCGATGGGCGTATCGATTTTATTGTTTCAAACTGCATATTTATTTTTTATGTGATGACCTATTGTTTTTTATTGTTCACGCGTATGATGTATGGTTAACATACATATAATATAAAATAAATTTTCAAGTTGTGCAACAATGTTTAAGACTACTTACATTTTCATTTCTAAATCATAATAACGGCGAGACGAGGCTAAACAGCCGCTGCCTACACCTTCGGGTAACAAAAGGCGTGAAGTTATGTTATGTTATGTTCATAAATATAAGGTCACTTAATGGTGGACCAGTGGTTGAGCTCCCCGCTTCTGATTCAGAAATCGTGGTATCCACTCCTCCAATCCACTCCACTTTCCAATGATTTCTCTGATTTTTTTCGAAAGTTACGTGTGATAAATATCCATGACAGAAAAATCTGTGTCATGTGTATGACAATAGGTTCCGCTACCTATTCCATATGGGATGTAACATAAGGCGAGTCGAGAAGACTCGAAGCTTATCAGATGCTGCTTACAAATTCAAGTACAATGCGTGATGTTACGTTTAAAATTTAATTGCCATATGCAAATTGTAATAGTTACCTACTACTTGTAGTACTTTTTAGAATGCGAGTATTTGATAATAATCTTGCCTTGAAAAACTTATTACAGCATGCTGACGGTTGGTGATGATTGGTTGATGAAGATGGTGGATGATTAAAAAGAATAACCAGTATTGTATAAATACAATCTAAGAGGTAGCTTTTAGACAGAAATAGGCTAACTACTAGTGGCTACTAATAAAAGAAAACCAACCCATTTGCAGAATCATACATGTCTAATACTTACCTAACTCTGTTTGGATAAAATAGATAAATGGTTCTGCTATTAAAACACCATATCGAAATACAGCAGAAATAAATCAGTTCTTTCATTATTTACAATATATACTGTCTGAAATCTAATTTCTTCGCATCTCGGTCTACTGGCAGCATATTTTATGAATCAATATTAAGACACTCAAATCAATTGAGATACTTATACTAAGTTTTTAGCTTACAAGATGAAGTCAGCAATTAATTATCGGTTCGGCCAAAAGCCTCCATTTACTGCAAGTCTCAGATAACGGGATTTAGATCGACTTACTATGATTTATAGCTTTTGTTTTCTATTAGCTTTAGTTGTAAACTTATAAAATAAAAATCAGGTTAAAAAAGAATTATATCATTACTGTATAAAACAAAGTCACTTTCCGCTGTCTGTCCTCTTATATGCGCATATCTTTAAAACTACGCAAAGGATTTTGATGAGGTTTTTATAATAGTTAGAGGATGTCAACGGATTTTGATCCATAATTCATGTATAGTGTTGTAAAAAAAGTGATAATTTTCAAGATTTAGAACTTTAATCGCAAACACTGCCTGGACCCGAAGTGATAAATCGAAACAACGTACTACATTATTATACACCTTCAAAAGGTCTACAAAAAAGTCCGCGAGGGCATATATCTATCTCTTAGGGATAACCCACAATGACCATTTTAATTTTTTTACTTTTTACGAGAAATAGTGGCGAGAATTAGTGGCCTATTTACGGAGCGATTTTAAACATTAAAGCATTAATTTTCATCCAATTAAATGTCATATATAGATTGTGCATGTAATATAGATGATCCCGGCCCTTTACAGCATGCAATTTAAACGAATATTTTCGAAGATGTGGCAGTAATAACAAAGCGGGACAGCAGTTAAAACCGATAAATAGCAGAAATTGAACTTCACGATATCCAAAATTTACTCATTTATTACTTTTGATGCGGAACAAAGTTCGCCGGGTCAGCTAGTTATTTATAAAAATAACATAACTTCACACCTTTTTTATCCGTAGGCAGCGGCTTTTAAGCCTCGACTCACCGAATCGTTGTCCATTCGGTTGGTCGAATATTGCTGTGCCCTTAATACATTATATATTCGACAAACCAAATCCATTAATCTAGCCACTTTTGCACACACAAGGCATGTGAACGGAAAAAAGAAAAGGACCAGCCTAATAACATCACAAACTCATCTTGTGCTTCAGATGAGAAAATTGTACCAGACAATTTGATCTAACTCTTATATATCTGAAACAAAGACTTTCCTAAAAGCAAGTCCTCTTCCATAGGCATCCATTATACTATATATATCTCATAGTAATTTTTGTGTTTTCATTTTCACGAAATTGGTCCCAAGGAAATCGAGTTTGCTTCGCTTCTACCCGCAATCCGCATCTGTGTGGAATAGCTCGATAGTACCGAGACAGGAGACAACAGATTGAAACCTGTTCCCGTTGTTAAAACGGCATAAGCGCACGAAAATGTTCTCTTTATGTTCTCATACGAAAATCATTCGTTTCTCAATAGAAATAAGGTTGAAAATTTGCTTATAAATTTGACATTCGTTAACGAAAGTAGACAAAATGCAATCTGCGAGTATTTTGGTAAGAGGTACCCGCCAGATGTTGCGGTCTGCGAATTTCGACGTAACTAAAAGCTTCTCGTCGAGTTGAGGCTTCATACATAGTATATAGGCACACAGTTACGCATTCGGGTATTATTGTTGAATTAATATAAGACAATATAGAAACGCGAGGTTTTTCTTCGCGCAATGAATAAAATTTAATCATTACATAGTATAAAACAAAGTCGCTTTCCGCTGTCTGTCCGCATATAATATGCTTAGATCTTTCAGACCTCGCAACGGATTTTGA
Source organism: Euproctis similis (assembly GCA_905147225.2). NCBI lineage: Eukaryota > Metazoa > Arthropoda > Insecta > Lepidoptera > Erebidae > Euproctis > Euproctis similis. The sequence goes on from LR990105.1 coordinate 15,510,436, forward strand.
TGCAATTACTTTTAATAGATAGAGGGTGTAAACGGGGTGTTTATCTATAATTAATGTATAATTTAGTAAAGAAAAAGTGATGAAATTGAAAAATTTATTTCTTTTTTACTTTTGATGCGGAACGAAGTTCGCCGAATCAGCTAGTAATATATAGAAAGAACAGATACCCAGGTAATTTATCGAACTGTTTTGGCGCCGTAGATAGATTTTGTTCGTAATTAATATAATATGGCATTTTATGTGAGTGGATCTCTTACGTAAAATATTTTTCGTCTCAATAGCCAAGTGGTTTGGTATGGGGACGTTTTCTTTCAGGCCACAGATTCGAAACCAGTTACATACCAAGGATATTTCCGAATTTCATTATAATTTACCTAGTTTACATTAACTATTTAGCACATGTGTTCCTGAGGCAATATTTCTCAACTTTTTTACTTTTGATGCGGAACGAAGTTCGCCGAATCAGCTAGTAATATATAAAAAGAACAGATACCCAGGTAATTTATCGAACTGTTTTGGCGCCGTAGATAGATTTTGTTCGTAATTAATATAATATGCATAATTTAACTTCACAAAAGACCTGTATTGTAATATTACTGTAATCACAACCGACTAATATACGCCTAACGGGAAACTTATTAATAAACAACAACAAATACTTTGAGACTATAGAACCTTATTATTAGACTCTATTTACGGAGGCGGTTTAGTTGTGAATCTTCATTGAGGGATTAGTTCAGTCATTCGGTATTAAACATGAACTCACATAAAGCTATACCTTTAAACTATATTCAAAGGTAGAAGAAAGAAAAAGTATAGAACATAATTTATTAAAGGAGATATTATTATTACTGTTATTATTATTTATATTAAAAATAAGATTATGGCATTTTATGTGAGTGGATCTCTTACGTAAAATATTTTTCGTCTCAATAGCCAAGTGGTTTGGTATGGGGACGTATTCTTTCAGGCCACAGATTCGAAACCAGTTACATACTAAAGATATTTCCGAATTTCATTATAATTGACCTAGCTTACATTAACTATTTAGCACATGTGTTCCTGAGGCAATATTTCTCAACCGACCATATTTATTTAACGTAATTTTTGAAAATAAATAATTTTTGTTTGATTCAAAAATTCAAAAATATTTTTATTTGTTAAAAACATTTTCAATATGTATTTATCTCATTTACTTTCTTGAATGTTTTTTTTGTGTTTTAAATTTATAACACATTCCTGTATTTTCTACCACATCTTTTTTTATTATTTCTATGTATTTTCACACACATTTGTATGCCCACTATGGACGTGCAAACTGAAATAGGTCAGTAAAACATTTTCTATTCATAACGATGCTACGTTATTTTAAGGCTTTGGGGTGTAGTACGTTTTTGAAATTGTTGCTTTTGGTTTATCAATGGCAGTATTTTTTAAACAATTAGTTTACTTTGTTTGATTTTGCTCATTTCCCTGTTTCATTGCAATCAAAAAGACACACTAAGCCGTCTTAGCCTGTACATTATACCAATTAATCACACATCTGCCACACAGGTCTGCAGGTGAAGTTTAACCTTTCCTGGCAGAGTATGAAAAAATGTTGCGTCTAAGTGGGAAGTTAGAAAAAAAACAGACAATTTAATTCCTTTATCGATTTTATTCATTACACAAAAATTCCAATGAGCAAATTACTTTGATATTCCTGTTCCAATATGTCTCTTTGTAAACCATATGTATTGTCATATAACAAAAACCAGTATACCCAGGTACCCAACCCACCAATTACCGGGTATTGTCCAAAAAAAAATCTCGGAGACATTTTTGAACATGTCATTCACAACAGATGCAAACTAAATACATACAACTATAGAACACTTTGCTATACAATTTTAAACTTTATGTAAACGTATATACAGATATTTTTGTGGTTATGTTTAAATATATTATGTTTGTGAAAACACTCTAAAAGCTTTGTGCGTTGGTCCTCTAGTCTGTCACATATCCTACCTATTGTCATTTCAGTTCAATAGCTTGAATCCATAGATATAAATTTTTATTTTTTTATATAATCCCTCAATGCGAAAGAGTTCAGTAAACACCTGCTTTAAAATGTTTGCTGAAGGTTATACATATAAAATGGTGCTTATATGTTAGAATTTATAATGGTATAAGTTGCTCGCGACTTCCGTAGTCATAAGTTTAAAACTACTTAACCGACTTTAATTAATATGAACATGTAATGAACCACGCAGGCAAGTTGTGGTGAAAATCTTGCCGAAATCTGTCAGCAAGTTGTGATTACAATTATTAGATAGAGCGTTTCGTGAAATTGGATAGGTATTTGCTATGAAGTATAATTTTGTCTTGAAAATTTATGCATTACTAGCAGACCGCGCGAACTTCGTACCGCTAAATTGTATGTAGCTTCCCGCCTCACGGTGTTACTCGCGTACAAACAAAATGTCGATGACGACGATGATTACACATAGCCTATGTTACTCAGTAATAATGTAGCTTTCTAATGAAAAAAGAATTATTAAAATCGGTCCAGTACTTTTTGAGTTTATTCGTTACATACAAAAATACAAATCTTTCCTCTTTATAATATTAGTGTAGATTTGAAAAACATAGTAAATTTATTTGAATTTATTTGATATTATAAAGTTATTTTTATTATCATTAGTAGAAATATATAAATGTTCGTCGGCAATTGAATTGTCAGGCCATAATATACGAGGTACAAATTTGTAATAGTTTGAGGAGAAAACTATCTGTACCTATTGAAATAAAAGTTTTCTAAGAGGATATAGGCTGTATGATAGTATTCGGTAGCTGCACAAATAAAAATAAAATTAAATAAACAAATAAAATTAAAATTATGAAAAATATTTTACTACAAATTTATAGAGCGGCCTCAATTTGTAAAAAAAAATACAATCTAATTCCAAGCTACACACTAGCATACAATTAAGGCTACAGAGTACAAAACATTCTTAAACCTGAAAAACTTAGCTATCAAATAAAAATTAAAACCGGTGAACTGATTGAACTCAGTCATATTTCATATCTAAAATATTAAAAACATTTTTTTACCACGTGTTACGTACCAGGTATAACGAACAGTCAAAACAAACAATTTCTATTAAAAAAAATCGATATTTACTACACATAACTTCCGAAAATAATTTCAAAAAGACATCGATGTGAGCCAGGATTCGAACCCGCGACCTCTGGATTCAGAAGCGGGGTGCTCGACCACTGGACCACCGAGACTATAAATTTTAATTATTTATTTATTTCTAGATAAGCGGTATCGATTATTTTTGTATATGTACTCTGTAGCTAGCTAAAGCTATGAATCGAAACGCGAAACAATTGTATCCTGTGAAACTTAATTTAATTTATGCAAATTATAACATACAAGTGTGTGCGTACTTAAAATACTTTTATGGCGAATTGCAAATTGCTATCTCAACATAATTTCTTCCTTTATTAGTGTTAAACAAATTAAATAGGAGGAACACATATCGCATAAATAAATGATGTCATTATATCTGCAAAAAAAATCCGCACAATATCCAATACAATAAACTTTGCATATATAGACAATAATAATAAATTTGAGAATTGGACTTTATCAAATCGATATTGAAATCATGAGCTGATTGGAACTTGTGAACTAGTATAATTCAATTTAAGTCTGAAGTTATGAGTGTCTTATGTTTGTCTTTTGATATTATGTTTTCTTGTGAAGCTATTTCCATTCCGTTACATACATTTCTGAGCTATATACGCTTTATGTATAATTATGTAATACATTTATATTTTATGCTCCAATTTCGATATAAGTACTTATATACACGCCCCACTTAAACAAAACTCTACAAATAAATAAATACCCGAAGACATAATATTAAAATGATTGAATACCAAATTTGTTTATCAGATCGATGACGTAATGTATCCTATAATTTACATTTACATTTACAAATAAAACAAGAACAATTCACTTCCCTTCCTCTCTTTCGTTCATAACATATCCTTCTCAATATCCATGTCATAGTAGTATAGTCATTTGTAAATGTCGTACTTATTCACCATACAATGGCCAACCACCTCGGTTCACATGTCGGACCCCTTACTAATTAAAAAAAAAAGCAGACTGACGAATAAGACCGGCGATTTTTATCGCTCGCCGAATCATACATTCAAAGAAACCACGTAGGCGTTGTCTATGCCACCTCCTTATCACACCTAGCAATAATAAAACACACCGTCTCACTCTAACAAAATTTTTGTATTTCCATCCATTCATTGCACCGGTCTGTAATTGTTTATAATTATAATTCATTAAATTTAAGGAGAAACACATTGCCCCTACGTCATTCTGATACATTAATGAGTCTCGTCTGAGAGAATTTGATACACTATCTCTGAAAAATTATTGTTGTCGACCATTTTTGTTTTTATTTATGCTTTTGTTTTTCAAATTTAGAAAGCCCTTTTCTATTTATAAAACAGCATTCAAATTTGTGCTTCAAGTTCATACGTATTATGTTTAAGTTGTTGTTAGTGAAGAGCAAAATGTAATTTGAGTGTGGTTGGATCACTCAAGAGCGTGGTCAAGTCGTAAATTTGAGTAAAAATCTCGACAGCGGTAGTGTTTTGGTTTGTCTATTACCGGTTAGATAGATAACATTTAAAGTGACTTAATTATTGTTATGTTCGTGTTGAGGGACAGATTCGTGACAGAAGAATAATTATCATAATTGTTAGTTATACTTTTCTCGGAAGCCGCGAGATTTATGTTTGTTGTCACCGAATATTGAAATTATACCGGTCTTAGTAGATAGATAGAAATAAACAAAGATATGATTATATCATTATTTCGTTATATTTTATTCATTTCCATACCAGAAATTTGTCATAAATAAGATTCGTCTATTGTTTAAAATATAGCTATATAATTTCATTTCGTATTGAAATGTAATTTTCTTGTTTGCGGCATGTCATTCGGGATTGTCACCAAATGAAATTGAATGAAGATTAACGAATATTGTAGATAACAGAAAATAGGTTTAAAAGAAGACAAAAGGCATATTGAACGTGATGAAAGAAAAAAAAACTGTCTCGGTGGTCCAGTGGTCGAGCACCCCCCTTTTAAATCTAGAAGATGCGGTTCGAATCACGGCTCACACCAATGACTTTTCGAATTTATTTTCGGAAGTTAAGTGTAATAAATATTGATGACAGAAAACCTTGTGCCCGCTATGTCAATAGGTTCGCCACGTGTTCCATTTGGGACGTAAACATAATGGCGAGACGAGGCTAAACAGCCGCTGCCTACACCTTCAGGTAGGAAAAAGCGTGAAGCTATGTTATGTTATGGGATGAAAACGAAGGTTATGGTGTTTGAAATTAAAGAAACCAGGACGAATGCTATGATAATGTTTGATGATGTGGCTCTGTAGCAGGTGGATGAAATTATATATCTTGGGCGTGCTTTAGCAGGCATGGTAGGTACAACCCAGATGTCAAAACAAGAGTGGCATTATGAAACCATGTAAGTGTAGCCTTGGGATTTTTGGGCGTAAAGAATGTTAGTAAGAAATCCCAGCTGGCCATTGATAATGCGGTACTGGTCCCAACTCTAACTATGGAAGCAAGAGTTGGGAATAGCAGAGTGTGCATGAGAGTAGGATAAACGCGGTTGAAAACAAGGTGGATGGAAGAAATTTAGATTGAAAGATAGTATTGGTGTAAAAGTCCTGGAAGAAGGTGATGTAAGGAGCCTTAAAAATCGACGAGCGTATGAAAGAGTTATGCAAGTCAAAGAAGCGAGTGAGGCATGTAAGTATCGTGCCTTATGGCGTTCTGGTCTCTCTGCCTATCCCATAAGAGACTAGGCTTGAAGTTATGTATGTATGTAGATTTCACGCTGGTCACATACATACATAACTTCACGCCTTTTGTTACCCGAAGGTGTAGGCAGCGGCTGTTAAGCCTCGTCTCGCCGTTATGTTTACGTCCCAAATGGAATAGGTGGCGAACCTATTGCCATACCGGGCACAAAGTTTTCAGTCATCGATATTTATCACACATAACTTCCGAAAACAATTTCGAAAAGTCATTGGTGTGAGCCAGTATCAGGAATCGAACCCGGACCTCTGGATCAGAAGATGTGTGCTCGACCACTGCGCCACCGAGACATTTTTATACAATAAGTTACCAGTAACTCTTAAAATGATAATCATTTTACCAATCTAAAAATGCCTAATAACGTAGCGTCAGAAAAAGAAAAACATTTGCCACGAGTGTAATCTATGACGCCCAAACTCTCAAACTCTATGTGTCTCTGAGATCGGAGAATACAACACTTAAATAATATACAAGCTTATTAATATGTATGGCATAAGGATAGATCCCTAGCTCACTATCAATGTACAAAGACAATTTAAATTTCACACTATTAATATGTAATAAATTCAAATACAGTTTATTGTGGTCTCGTGGCCTATATAATTCATTCCTTTGAAGTTTGAGATTGCTTCTTGAGAAATAAATCTGTCGCTATCTATTTTGCACAGCAAAGCTGAGCTCATGCATAGTACGAGCGAGTGAGGAATTTATTAAAGATTTTGTCTGAAATGCTGACGGATATTAACTAAAAGATATTGGTTATTATATATTTTAAAAATATTTATTTTTAATGTGAATTAATAATCGCTTTTTTTTTCAATTTAATTGGACAAATGGGCAATCGTATCACTTGGCGTTAAGTGACCAGCGCCGACTACGGACACTTACACACAGTGTTTCAGTTACATTGCAGGTCTTAGAGATAAGATAAGACCTCCTCTCTTTCTAGTGGGATGGGAAGGGTGGTGGTCCTCCGGACACCTCCCACACCGAACATAACGCAGCATGAGCCACTTTACGTTGATATAGACGTTGTGTTATTTCACCGGTGTTGCGTGCCTCTTTTTTAGGTAGGTAGATTAAAGATTTTATCCCGTATCATTAAAATATAGGCTTAAAACAGAAGTAAAAAGGATTGTGTTGCATAATTCGTGATGTTTTGTGAGATATCCCTGGTATTGTAGGCGTCAATTGGTCATGGTGTTGCTTTCCGTAAGGTGGGTCTTGTGTTTGTTTACAATAATTGTACGTACGAAAGACATGTTTTCTGCCTAGTACCGTAATACTGTTTTTATGTACTTGCGACACATTTCAAAAATATAAATTTTCTGCAAATAAAAATATTTGCTTCTTCAATATTTATTATCAAAATATTTCGTAAAAGGAAATATACCAAGCCCTGCCAAATTATCCTTTCAAAACATATGGCGATATAACAAACCTAAATCGAGTCGAAGCTTATTTGTTCTTTGCCTAAGCTATAATTAGGCGGTGTGTCTTGTTAGCTCCGATCCTGGTCAGGGTTCGAAATTAAAAGGGAATTGTCAGTTCGGCCCGGCTGACTCCGACCGCAACGTACAGTTATTAACGATTCCGGTACAGAAAATATTTCACTTCCACTTATTAAAACTTGTATTTCGGGGCCTTTCTGTTATACCTTAACGGATCGCCGTAGGAATAATATGGATATGACTTTGTTTTTATTACAAAAATATTATTATATATTTTTATTTATTAGTTTTATTTGCCTCGGTGGCTTAGAGGTTGGTTTTAAATTTTGAAATATAGACGATTAATATTGATAAATATGGATATTTGGCAATAGATTTCGTCACCCATTCCATTTGGAACGTAATATTTGACGAGAAAAGGTAGTTTTTATAGGTGAAAGAAGCGAGCGAGCCGGGTGATGGTAAGCAACTAGCGCCGTCAATGGACACCTGCAACAGAGTTAATGGTACAGTTGCGCTGCCGGCCTTTAAGATGAAATTTAGAAGAGGTTAGATGTAGAATTGCTAGGGGTTGTGGGAAGGAGTTGGTCCTCTGTTACCTCTCTCACCGCACGAAATGCGGCACGAGTTACTTTGCGTTGACATTCTGAGAGACGTTTATATTAAAGTGTGATGTGGCATGAATTTAATATATATATGCCTATATGTTTCACACTGTCATATTGGGCTTATCATGTATATTTTTATTTATCTAGAATTATTCCGTCATAGGACACGTTTGTCCTTAAACATTGTAAAAGCATTAAGAATTAACTAAAATAGAGTTTTAGTTACGATTACCATAGATATAAAAGATTTTTTAGTTGCAAACGTTCATATTATTGAAACATTCGCTTCGAATAATAAATAAACATATCCACACATCGATCATCATTGTATGTAATTTTATTTTTCGGTTCCGTAGCCAAGCAATATTCTTGTGGCGTCGTTACCCGAGGCGCGGCGAGGGCGCGCAATTATGTAATTATGTGTTAGAAGATATGTTTTTATCACGTCCACCCTTGTCTATCGAATGATAATTGTGCTCTTGTTTTGGAAGTAATTCCGTACTATTAGGGGGAACTATAGATATATTTCGAAAACCAGTTACCATCTGTTGTCTAATTTTATCTAACATAACATACATTTTTGCTGGAAGTTTTGCTTACAACTGGAACTAGATTCTGTTAAAGGATTTTGGTTTGCATCTGTTACGACTATTACTGTTTATTATTAATTAGACCACAAATATGTTAGTATTCCTACAATATCTCAATTATAATAATAATACCAGAAAATTAGTAATTGCAATGTTACTATAGGATTTTTTGTTAGTCCCGTTAATGTTCCATCAAATACTTCATTACATTTATTAATGTATTTTATTATGTCATAGGTTTGTAATAGAATATAATTGACAATAAAGTGACCTTTACTGACGCCGTCAAAGCGAAGATATCGTTTGTTTAGTTCACATCCTAGTTAAACTTTGATAAACACCTTTGGTTATAAGTTTGTAATACGCTTATATATAACTGTATTAATATTCAAATTTCAACAATATATTTCATAGTATTTAACCATCACAATTGTACGATTCACGTGTAAGTCATACATCTTCAGTATTTTAAGAGGAAAACTTAGTGAACGAGCCATTTAGGAAGTTATTATTTACAATTCCTTTTTTAACTAAAAACGACTTAATAAGTTCAACCTACAGGTATTTAAAGAATTAGTGTTCAAGAAAATCATCTTGCCTTTTTTACTCCGCAAATAGACTCCGGGATATCATAATCACAAAATTTTCAATACACAATACACAATCATCCCGACTTCAAAATATATTAATTTCAATGTTTTTCTTTGCTTACCAAACAACCTATTTATTTTTCTTAGGATACTTAGAGGCCAGTTAATATTTTTCGGTGTAGTTAAGATAATTTTTGCTAATTTAAAAATGAATTTCAGTGACAAAGTGAGTGTCTCACAGAACGCACGCGCCGCCCGTCGGTCGTTGGTACTCGCGTTCACATACCTTTTCACGTGTTATTTATAACTACCCTCTTTATCATAATTGGGATCATTAAAATGATACTAAAGTACTTAATCGGGATACAGTGATAATAAGAGATAAGTGTGTTTATTGAATTGTTTCTGACTACAGGAACAAAATGAGTACCCAAACGTTAGCCAACAGCCCCAGTTACGCGACAGTTACACAAAACACGATGTTCCCAAAAAAAGATCAAGCTATTGTGATCGATGCTATAGAAAATATGCAAATTAAAGACTACGCACAAGCTTTAGGCAAGGTTGTAGATCCTGCTCAAATAAGGTTTTTGTCTCGAATCTCCAACAACCGCATATGCGTATATCTGTCTTCAAAATCTGTAGCAGATGACATCGTTAACAACAAAAAATGTATAATCATACAGAACCAAAAACTACCAATTCGGCCACTGATAAATAGGAATAAGCGCATTATTCTCTCAAACGTATGCCCCATCATTCCTCACTCCGAGATAGAAATTAAACTAAAAGAAGTAGGAATTAACCCGATGACACCTATATCCTTTTTGAGAGCTGGTATCAATGACACTGGGTACAGTCACATACTGAGCTTCCGGCGTCAACTCTTTGTGACACCCGAGGAGTTTCAACGACTGCCAGAAAAGATCGCAATAGATTTCGAAGACACGACCTACTGGATTTATCTATCGTCGGATACAATGACGTGTTTTGTATGTAAAAAGGAGGGCCACATTGCATCTAAATGTCCTCAAAGTGAGCTTGGTACAACTCCCTCTCTTCAAGATAAGGAAAGCGTCATGTCTACAACTGAAGTTCCAACCTTTAAGCGCCCACATCCACCTACTGAATCCTCTACAACCCAAGAACTTCAAACAATTGAAAAGCAGAGTCTGGAGGAGACTGTGATTGACTACGATAGCGACACTCTTTCTCAATCAAGTACAGAGGAAGTTGTGACGAACGGTGGTAAGAAGCTTAAGAAGTCACCTCGACAGGACTTAGATTCAGTAAACTGGCAAGATATCGATTTCTTTTTATCCACCTCTATCAAACCTTACCCACTAACTGGAACTCAAGTAAAGAAGTATCTAGAACATACATATGGAGTCAAAGACATTAAAGAAATCACCGCTAATTATACTGATAACATAGATAATTTAATTGAGCTTTTTAAAGATTTAATCCCCAATATTTTATGTCGTTCTATTAAAAATAGAGTTACCCGTATCTTAACTAAACTTAAAACTATTAAAAACAGATAAGAAGTAATATGTGTAGTAATCTTAAAGATATCAAATTAAAAATTGTACAGTGGAATTGTAGAAGCCTTAGTCCTAAACTGAGTGAATTAGAAGCATATTTAGTTAAAGAGAAAATACATATTTGTATATGTACGGAGACATGGCTGTCATCTGAGAAAAGGGTAAGCGTGCATGGCTTTTATTGCTTTAGGGAAGATAGAGATGATGATCACGGAGGGGTCGCTATTTTTGTGCATAATTCTATTAAAGCAAAATTAGTTACTACAACCATTCCGAATTGTCGGATGGAACTCATTTGTATAGATATTATTAACTTTAGTAAAATTAAGAATATTATAGCTGTTTACTCACCTCAAAGTAGTCACGTTACTAGAACAGATTATGATAATCTATTTAGATTTTATGGTCGAAATACTTTGATAGCTGGAGACTTCAACGGGCACCACGCGGCGTGGTCCTATAAAACTGATACTAGGGGACGTTTGATTGCAGAAACAAGTATCGACAATAATTTTGTGTACTTAAATAATGGTGAATGTACACGATTTGGAATGCATAATGGTGAAGCCAACTCTTCCGCACCGGACATCACGTTTGTAAGCTCAGATATAGCCCTAGAGTTTGATTGGTCTGTAACTAATGAGTGTTTTGGTAGTGATCACCGTTTAATAGTAATAAAATTACATGATGTATATAGCTGTGTGCCTCCAAGCAGTAAACGCAATATTAAAAAAGCTAACTGGTCTTTATATAAAACTGAGGTTAGCTCAAACTGTGTAAATTTTGCCATGAATGACGATTTGCAGGACTGTTATGATCGACTTATCATAGCTATTAATAATGCGGCTGATAATGCTATACCCTATATTAAATTCCCAAAGAACCCACTTTCAAAATTTATTCCAAAAAGCTGGTGGAATCAAGATCTGTCTAAAATAGTGGCTGAAAGACGTTTGGCTTTGAAAAATTTTCGTAAATACCGTTTTGTCCAAAATTTTATCATTTTACAAAATAAAATAAGAGAAGCTCGACATATGATTAAAGCAGCTAAAAGGGAGTCATGGGAGCAGTTTTGTAGTAGCATAGACGCAAAGATCTCATGTTCAGACCTATGGAAAAAATTAAGATGGTTGAAAGGCTATCGAGCACCCAAAAAACAAGATTTTCTGCAAGATGAATTAGCTGAAAATTTCCTAGCCAGTCTATCTCCAGATTGTGTTAGCTCTGAGTCGCGTAAGATTAATTGCACTAGTTTAGAATCGCACCCTTTCACTTTGTCAGAATTAAACGCGATAATCAAAAAGAAAGATACATCCGCGGGGTTGGATAATATTTCGTATTCTATGATTTTTCAATTACCACCAGAAGTCAAGATCTTACTGTTATATATATATAATCTCATTTATATTACTGGTCTTATTCCTAGGCAATGGCGAAATATCAAAATTATAGCTATTCGTAAACAAAATAATAATACATGTAAGTTTCGACCAATATCCCTTCTAAATTGTGTTTGCAAACTATTCAACTTAATGGTAACTAAAAGACTAGAATATTATTTTGAAAGTAAACAATTGTTCAATGATCATACTCTAGGATTTCGTCGTGGCTTCTCCTGTGTTGATAATCTGTCTCGTTTTGTAATTGATGCAGAAATAGCTTTGACAAACAAAGATTATATGTTGTGTGGTTTTTGTGATATTTCTGATGCATATAATAATGTTTCAATTGAATGTCTTTATAATTGTTTGGTTAGTTTCGGTTTAGATCCGCATTTGTGTATATATATTAATGAATTTTTAAGAGAAAGAAATTTTAATTTGGTTCTTCAAAATGGTAAATGTTTATCGCGGTTATGTCGGCAAGGCCTTTGTCAGGGTGACCCTATGTCTCCGATACTTTTTAACATTATTACAATAAATTTAAGCAGTAAATTACCTTTGGTAAATATATCTCAATATGCTGATGATTTTACTTTTTATTGTGTGAATAGGGATCTTCAATACTGTGCTGAAAATATGGAAACTTCTCTCAACGATTTTTATACACTTTTACGACAAATAGGTCTAGATCTTTCTTACGCTAAAACTAAGCTTTGTATTCTTACACGTAAGTATAAGATTCCGTCCATAGAGATAAGAATTAATGGTGTGCAAATTGATGTGGTTAAATGTATAAAATTTCTCGGCATGTGGATTGATAGTAGATTGAACTGGTCCAAACATATCAATGAATTGGTTAGTAAGTGTGTGGCATATGTAAACATATATAAATATCTGTGTAGTTCTGGCGTACATCCTTTGCAGCTAAGGCGTTTGTATGGTGCTTTGATACAAAGTAGGATAGATTATGGCAGCTTTCTTTATGACAGTGCGAGTTCAGGAATCCTTAGAAAGGTAGAATTAATTCAAAACCAGGGTCTACGCAATTGTGGTGGCTTCATACGAACCACTCCAATTCATGTGATGCAATCAGAATTGAGTATAAAGCCACTAAATTTAAGAAGACAATATTTATGTTATAAATATATGTTGAAGGTTTAGTCCAGGTCAAATGATTATTTAATTCGACGTATAATTCTTTTCGTTGATATATTATTAAATGGTATACGATATTGGCGCAGAACCGGCAGTGTTATATTAGTTGATACATATAAAAAAGTTAAAGGATTTGAAGTTTACCAAAATCAGACACCGCTACAGTATCAGTTGCCTTTTCTCATAACAAATCTACCATTGTACGATATTATATCTACAGTAATAAAGTCAATAACCACACCTAAAAAACAAACAAATCAAAGTCTGTACAATAATGCTTTTTCTTCAATGATAGAGAATGAATATCAAGATTTTGTCCAAATATACACAGATGCTTCTAAAGATGGAAGAAATGCAGGGTGCTCCTTTTTTGATTACAATACAGCATTTAGCGCTAAGTTTAGTATAGATAATACCCATATTCCTATTATGGGATTAGAGTTGCTTGCAATAATGGAGTCACTTAGTTATGCGGAATCATGTGGTTATAGAAAATTCGTAATACTTACTGATTCGGCATCTTCTTTGCATCATTTGCTAAGATGTGGAGGGGGCTCTTTTGGAAGACCGGAGGCTTACTCCATTATAAAGTGTATTAAAAATCTAATAGATAATGGTGTTCAAGTCAGGATACAATGGGTTCCTTCGCATGTTGAGATCCACGGAAACGAAGTGGCTGATGCTCTGGCCAAGTTGGCATTAATCAATGGTGTAGAACTAAAGATAAAATCGTATCATTTTGATCATTTAACTCAGATTCGGAAATTAATATATGAGTCGTGGAAATCCGCATTTTGTCAAATCTCAAGAGAAAAGGGTATTTGGTATGGTACCATAGTTACGGAGCCGCTTAGTTTTCCGTGGTTTTCAGCATGTAGTCTGAATAGAAGAGAACTAGTCCTTTGTATGAGGATTCGTTCTGGACACGTACCATTGGGTGCATTTAAGTTCCTAATGCGTTTACAAGACAATCCCAACTGTACAACCTGTCACGGTGTTAAAGAGGATCTCTACCACCGACTTATGGAATGTGTCCAGAACGAGCCGAATAGAGTGAAATTGCTACAAGATACGGGTTGTAGTAGATTTGAATTGTTCTTTTTTCTGCGTAATGTATTTGTATCAGGTTTTAAATGTGATCATAGCGATAGAGTGATGAGTTTTTTAGTTTCTTCTTTCTTGAAAGACGTAAATTAAGTTTTTTAGTTAAGTGTTTTACTTTTATGTTTAAATTCTATTCAATTGTATTTAAATTGTTTTGTTTACGGCCGACTTAACCTAATTGGTGTATGGCTTCAATAAAGAAAAAAAAAAAAAAAATTGCGTGGAGTCCCGCCGCGCTACAGAAGTGGAACTTAGTAACATGTATTCACAATCGCTTTCTTTATTTTTATAGGTCTTCACCGACACTTAAAAATAGTCAATAAATAATTAACAATATAGATTTATAATATACTGCTAATGTAAGTAAGGGTGAGGTCTGGCGGGTTCGATCCCCACCCAAATATAAATATTTATCTGGGTCTAGGTAGAATTTGGCTGGAGGCTGCGCCTCACAAAAGTGAAGCTCTGTGGTTCCACCGCCTCACTCGGCGCTGGGAACCACCAGCCGCGCGGATCCAGGTGGGTGGCACGGCTGTCCCGGTGGCGAGGTACTTGAAGTACCTCGGCCTCACCCTGAACAGCCTCTGGAGCTTCGAGGAGTACTTCGTGAGGATGGTCCCCCAAGTAGGACGGGTGGCAGGCGCGTTACACCGCCTCCCCCGAGATTCGCCGCCTCTACGGTGGTGTCGCGCGATCCGTGGCCCTGTACGGGGCTCCCGCAGTGGCTGTTACGCCTCGACTCGCTGTTTTTTTTACGTTCCGATTGGAATAGGGGTGAACCTATTGCCCTACACAGGGTGCAAAGTTTTCAGCCATCGGTATTTATTACACTCAGCTGTCAAACATAATTTCGATAAGTCATTTGTGTTAGCTAGGATACGAACCCACAACTTTTGATTTAGGAGGGGGGTGCTCGATCCCTGGACCGCCGAGACTACCGAGATGACTACTATCTACTTCAAAATTGAGTTCTAATATTCACCCGAACATACATATGTCGGCGCAGGACGCCATCTAGCGGTATATGATGTCAACTATATATAATAACTAGTTGACCCGGCGAACTTCGTTCCGGATTAAAAGAAATAAATTAGTAATATTTGTATCTTAAAAACTTCAATTTGTGCTATTTATCAGCACGCGTTATGGCGCGCAAACGCAACTGCTATGAAACCGCTATGTTAATACTGTAATATCTTCGTAAATATTAGTTTAAATTACATGCTGTAAACAGCTATATTGATCTATATTAAAAGCACAATCTACTTAAGATAGTTAACTGGATGAAAATTAATGCTGTAATGTTTAAAATTGCTTCGTAAATAAGCCACTATTTCTCGTAAAAAATAAAAAAATAAAAATGGTCATTGTGGGTTATCCGTAAGAGGTAGACATATGCCCTTGCGGACTTTTTTGTAGAGGTGTATAATAATGTAGTACATTGTTTTCATTCATCACTTAGGGTTCAGGCAGCGTTTTTGATTAAAGTTTTAAATCTTGAAAATTATCACTTTTTATTTCTTCACTATACATGAATTATAGATCAAAACCACCCCGTTGACACCCTACTATTAAAAAAAAAACCCAACCCAACCCCCAAACCCCAAGTATTCAAAAAAATCGCATCAAAATCCGTTGCGTAGTTTTAAACATATGCGCATATAAGGGGAAAGACAGCAGAAAGTGACTTTGTTTTATACTATGTAATGATAATTGATAACCCTATAAAACTTTATTAGGTAAACTGATTTAATTATGATTACATGTTATTATTAGTCAGGGTGGCGCAGTGGTGGAGCACACTGCTTCTGATCCAGAGGTCCGGGTTTGATTCCAGACTTTGGCTCACACCAATGACGTTTCGAAATTGTTTTCGGAAGTTATGTGTGATAAATATCGATGACTGAAAAACTTGTGCCCGGTATGGCAATAGGTTCGCCACCAATTCCATTTGGAACGTAAACATAACGGTGAGACGAGGCTTAACAGCCGCTGCCTACACCTTCGGGTAACAAAAGGCGTGAAGTTATGTTATATTATTTATGTCTATATATTACTGAAATATATTTATTATTTAGTTAAGTAAAATACACGAAATTTATAATTATGTGATTAATTAAACAATTCATTATATTTAATAACTGTTTTGGTGATATTTCCTTTTATTGTTTAAATCCATACTGATGCTGCATGAATATTCGTAATATTTATTTTCATGATTAATATCTTAATATTAGATAGTATCAACTCGTTCTATGTAATATTTGTTATATAAGAGAACTAAATTTTAAAACTTCCTAGCCGAAAGATAGTGAATTTGGATTGTTAAAATAAGTAATTTATAGATTTACAAACTATTTCGCACTAAAATTGGTGTCATAATTATCTAAAATTGTTATTTTGAATTTTAACCTATTCTTCAATTATAATTCTCGAGTAGGTTCACTTGTTGTGTAAAAAGATGTTGTTCATCATTATTGTTATATCAATTATGACCAGCTAGTACCACCATCCGCTACTAGATGTCTGTACAGGTAGTTTAAAAAGTCGCTATGTCTTTTCGTCCTTGGTTTATATGGATCTTGGCTTTTTGTAACTATTATATTATTATATTAATAGTAGCCGCAAGGGGGCGTTAAAAGCGTTAAATGCTCTTGCACGAGACATTAGAAGTTCCACTTCAAAAAAAAAATGAATTTGAACGTGGTAATTTCGGTTACCATATGGCGTATAACATGTGTAAGCTTACCGACAATGGAACGTCCCACTCAATTGCGATGACCTAACGTTCGGTCATTTATATTTTATAGAGCTGTAATGTTGTATATTGTTGTTAGTGAAGGTGAGACAATTTTAAAGTTTTTGATTATAATATTCTTTTCATTTGTTCCGATTATACAAACCAGAGTTGACGATTGGGTCTTATTTTTATATTAAACGTTTTGATGTGGTTTTCTAGACTAATTCTGTTGCAAGGTATTACTATTTTTAATAGTACTACTACTATTTCCTTCTATTCTCCTTCTTCTACCAAATAAAGGATTTGACTTGTTATTTTTGGTCTAGTATTCATCTCCTAGACCGTTGGCTAACTACATCGTCAATAATATTTTGTTAATGGGAATAGAGGACAAACGAGCTTGCGTGCACGCAAGAGGAAAGAGGAAGGTCCACTACTTTTCTCTTCCTCCTGCCCTTCAGATCAAATACCTCACCAAATGAATCGCGGCATGAAGTACTTGACGATGAGTTTCTGCGAGGCCATGGTTTTTCACTAGTTGATTTAGTGCTACTAGAAAAAAAAAATTGATATGTCTTGATGCAACATGTATAGTACAGTCCTTAATGTACTTTCATTCCTGTTACTTATCATCATCACTCAATTAGCATAAATAAATTTGATCAACCACGTTTATAATATTAAAAATATAACTTATATTTATTATGTTTGGTTTATCATAATACACAATGTTCTACTAACTACATAATGAAACGAAGGTATTAACAACTCTATAAAATGTTCACCTCCTTATAATCACCATTAGAGCAGGTCCAATCAAAAAATCATTTTTTACGATATAAATTCAACCGGACACGGCTGGTATCCGAATTTAAACGACTTACAAAGTTGTTATAATAATACATCATTCACTATTTAGGATATTATACACTGCGTTTATTGGAAGACTGCGTTTATTGACGATGTTTGTTTCAGACATGAAAAAGTTTTATATATAGGTTTAAAAACACAATGTTTCGGCGGTCTGTGATCCGAGCATTCAGCTACTGAATCAAGAAGTCTTGGGATCGAATCTGAACACATAGTCTAACATCATTGTGCCCGGTGTATGGCAATAGTACGTGGAAATACGGCAAAGTCAAGCCTTAACAGCCTGTATCTACACTTTGTAGTAAAAAAGGCGTGAATTAAAAAACACGATGAGTCGACATGGGAATATATTTGTTTCATCAATCCACATGATAGGGGACTGACTGACTCCGGCCGAGATTAAAATTGCCTGTGTCCTTTTTCGTGACGTAAGTTTCCTCTGAGTGTAGTCCTCATCCTGAAGAACGCCGATAAATGAGGGCAAGGTTATTCAAGATTTAGGTTAAATTTTACACGTTAACTTGCTCTAGCAATCTACTGTTTGTTATTAAACGAGGTCACAAAAATATGGTCGCTATTTCAATACCGATTACTGACGATAAGTAAAATGAACTGCTCCAGAAAAACATAAAATAGGCCTAAAATAGGAGAAGCATCTAAAAAGTGGTAGACGAAGTTTGCTTCAAGAGTGGGGTGGCTCGACCGGTGGAATACCACAGCCTCTCAGAATATCGACGCGCGGATGCGGAACAGCGGAACGCGGCATTTGATGAGCCGAGTATCAGAAGGCCCACCCCACTTCCCCTTACTATTCCCTTAAAGACCGGCAACGCAACTGTAACACTTTGTTGCAGGTGTCCATGGGCAGCGGTAGTTGCTGACCAACGGGTGACGCGCTTTCTCTGTTGTTTTAAAAAAAAAACTTGTAAATTTGTATTCCTGTGGTCAAAACATGCTCATATTTTAAGTTATACTTTCCTTATAAATCGTTGTAAGCTGCACTTTAGATTTTGTTGCAAAATCCTTACGTACTATAACTGTAAATATGTAAGCAGTAAAACTTTACATGTAGGCTTAATTTGCTTAAAGATATATAGCACGAAACGATTGCATGACAGTCTGTTTGATATTGATTATATAATTTAAAATCTGAAACAGAATCATGTATAGAACATTTAACGAAATAGATAATAAACGTGAGGTTTATCATTTGATTTATTTGGCATTTGATTAAACCAAAATGCAATGACAGTAAATTGCATCGCAAACTAAGAGTATATATAATTACTGTTGAAATAACCCGCTATATTAAGGTTTTAATAAGGTTGTGTTTGCGGAATACTCTGCAGTACAATGTTGCATCAAATGAATTCGATTGGATGTGTAAATATTTGAAAGCTGTTATAATTTAAGCTTTTAATTTATAAATACTAATTTAAACCTATAATAAATAAAATTATGTCAGAGATTGTTTGCACTTTTAAGATGCTGTAGAATAGCAAGGGTCAAATTTCTTGCCGTTTGTCTTGCTCACAACAAGTTAAAAATACTGCATTAATATACTAAAAATACTGCTTAAAATGTGATTATCGATTTGACCAATGTGTTTCTTAAAATTATGGAATCATTTTTCATCAGAAAATTGCCAATCCGATTTTATATTATGCAGTTTTCACAGTTCAAACTTTTCCGAAAATCGTAAATTGTTCTTTAATATCAATTTTGGAAAGTATTCGAAATTTTAATTTAATGTTGTATTTAGTCTTAGGTACATAATTTTCCCTCTGAGCTAAGGGCAACAACTAGGATAGCGATAAAATTGAACGACGCTACTTTACTTATGCCATTTGTTACAAAGTTTAGGTGAAATTCTCAAAAATATAAAAAAGAAACAAAACGTTAAGCCCTACTTAAAAATGAAACCGCGCATCTTTCTAATACTGGAATAAATCCTTCCTAATAAGAAGAGAGGAAACCTCAACAAGGGAGCTCCAAAGTAATCCTGTTTTTGTAGAGAAAAAATATCTAACACAATATATTGGATAGTTTAGTAGATCCAGTGTCATATACCAGGATTATGTTAAAATATCTTCTTAATTTACAAGTGCAAACATACTTTAATTATAAAAATTAGTTCTATGACATAACTTCACGCCTTTTTCTACCCGAAGGTTTAGGCAGTGGCTGTTAAGGCTCGACTCGCCGTTATGATTACGTCCCAAATGGAATAGGTGATGAACCTATTGGCATACCGGGCACGAAGTTTTCAGTCATCGATATTAATCACATATAACTTTAGAAATTAATTCAATAAAATTATTGTTAGGCACCGTTTTCAGCAGGAATCTCTTTCATAGCAAAATACAGCATCTCCAAATATACTTAACACATTTTCATACGGTTTTACAAATCGATAAAGACTCCTTGTAATAAAATACGTTTCACAAAATAAAATCTAAATAAAACCTGTTTCACAACAATCTGATGTCTATATAAAAGTGATCGACTTTAATACTCGTACAAAACGCGGTCTTTTTACGCGAGGAAACTAAAGACAAAACAGACTACAATAAAATAAAATTTAGTAGACCACTTACTTGCAAATGAGTACACTCGAAACGTCTAGGTAACAATAATACCTCAATAGAGAATATAAAAGATCTTGGCATCACAATAAGAGTACGCAAGCAAAATGGAAGATTATGAAATATCTTTAGTGGCAAGAAGACAAATTTATATACCTCCAAATATTCATAGAGTATTCTCTGGAGGAATCGGTGCGTCTTGATGAAATGTTTATAAAGATATATATATTTATGAAAATATTTTTTATTTGTGTCTATATATGTAATATTTTTGCGTCTTCAACATTAATAAAAAGTATATATTTGTATTCTTTTGAAATGTCTTTGAGATATTATTAGAAACTGAAAAAAATTAATAAATCGAGATCGTTGGTAACGTTATTCTGTATGGAAAAATGGATACAATTTGGAAAGGAACAAATTAAAAATCCTTAAAAATATGATACAATTCATTCCGAGACATTTGAACATACATAACTTCAGGCCAAATCCCTTGTGAGGTGTGCAGAGAGAACAGAGCGTCATAAGGCACGATTCTTACACGCTTCACTGGTTCTTTTAACTTTCATAACCCTGTTCATATACGTGCATCAATTTCTAAGGCTCCTCCTAACATCGCCTTCCTTCAGAACAAGTTCTTTTGATCATTAGTTCATTTGGTCATGGAAGGTGTGTCGTGGCCGTCCTACATTCATTATTTGAACCATTAGTATTTATTTATATTATTTTTTATTTAATTTATTTAAAAGTAAGTACATAATGTGATTTGCGTCACAGGATAATCCCGAAAATATTTCATAACAAAAAGAACAATGGTTTTCAGCGAGAGCGACAACGACGTGCGAATCATTCAGTAATGGCCCCTATTTTGTTGGGATTTTGCTTGGCATGAAAAATTACGTAACTTGAAAAAGAAAATACTATGAGCCATAAAGTAAGATATTGAGTCTGCCCCGGATAAGAGGTCCGGTCCCGATACCGATAAAACAAATAATATCTTGAATAAATTCTAAATGCAATTTAAAATTACTACTAATTAATACTTAATGAACAGAAAAAGTAAAAAAATATATAATATTTATTTTTCTATAATCCGGAAAGTATCTGAGCTTCGGTAGAATAAACTCAAAATATTTGTAAATATTGTATCAAATTTCTGATTATGTTGTGCTAAGTTTCGTTAAAAATAAATTAGAAAATCACTGATTTCAACTTCCCGAAAACAATATTCTACTTTAAATATATATATTGTATACACTAGTTGAATATATGTATTATAAAATTTAGGCTGACGTCAATAAAAACAACAAATTTTATTTAGTCATAACTCTGAAATTATTATTATTATGTAACCGGGGTGGAGCTAACGTCGGTACTGAACCGTTGTTTATCTTTAATCACCCCTTATTTTAACCCCTTTACCCCGTTCTGGTATTCTCTAAGTGGGATTAGGGTACCTAAATTACGGTCGAGCGGTGGGATACAAAAAAAGGAAAATAAATTCAGCAAAGTAAAAATAAATTGTTGCCTTTTAATTAAATTAGGGCATACTTAATTGTTGGATAAAAAATATGGTAGGTTCTGTTCTAAGCTTACAGTCGTTAGAGGGTTTAAACGCCCTTTCGTTGTCATCGTAATATATATCAGTTATAATATATGTTTACTCTTTTTGTTACATATATATTGAATGCTGTTTTTTACTTAACTCCAGACTCCAGATGGTTCGAATCCTGGCTCACACCAATGACTTTTCGAAATTAATTTAGAAATTTACTGAAAAACACTATGGCAATAAGTTCGCCACCTATTCCATTTGACACGTAAACATAACGGCGAGTCGAGGCTTAACAGCCACTGCCTACACCTTCGGATATAAAAAGGCGTAAAATTATGAATGTTATTTTTTACTTAAAAATATAAAATTAAATGTTTTTTCACCAAGAGTTTTTTCAATGTACAATGGGATTCGACCACCACACGACAGGATACTTCTAGGTACGTCTTTAATACTTTTATTGTTAAGCTGTTGATTGACCTGCTTCTATCAAACTCCTGAAATCCTATATCGTAAAAAAATAATTTAATTACAATGAATGTATTGCATCTTTACTTAATTCTAATATCTTTAAACCTTTTTGCACTGGAACCATTAAAGTATGCTATTTCACACCTCACCTTCTTGGCATTTTCATTCGTATTATTGTTTCAAACCAGTCGTATTATTTGGCAGATTATAAATTATCAACCAGAATATCAGCTCCTTATCACAATATTTTTTTCAATTAAGTAACTAACTAGCTGTTCGGCGAAAGCATATGTAATACAACGAATGTTTAAAAAGTAACCCACTGTTTATAAAATGACTTTAAGTTTAATATATTAAACATTTTCCCAGATTAACATAAGATAACTTCACGTCTTTTGTTACCCGAAGGTGTCGGCAGCGGCTGTTAAGCCTCGTCTCGCCGTTATGTTTACGTCCCAAATGGAATGGGTGGCGAATCTATTGCCATACCGGGCACAAGGTTTTCAGTCATCGATATTTATCACACTTTCGAAACAAATTCGAACAAACTTTCGAACAATTTCGAAAAGTCATTGGTGTGAGCCAGTGTCAGGATTCGAACCCGGACCTCTGGATCAGAAGCCGTGTGCTCTCCCACTGGACCAGATTATTCAGTAATAGGTAGTTTTTCCCAGATTATTTAGTAAAATTATCGTATTTAACGAAAGAGTCTTATAGAAAATCTTTTAGCTAAGCACTGAGACATTACAAGATCGTGATATCCCCGTCAACACCAGAATCGTGGACATTCTACTGGAAACGGAATTATGCGGCCTCACGCAGGATTCTATAACCCTTCCTACCTAACTCATGATTTTGCTTATCTTGTGTCGAGATCGGTGAATTTAAATACGATTTTGGCGGGCTCTTCTGGCATTACGCGTTTTGCTTGTACACGCAAATTTAGGGGCCCCACGGTAATGTCTTGAGGTGTTTCAAATTGTTTGAGTTTCTTTCAAAAGGGATTTTATCCAAGATAGGAACGAATTTCCTTTCTTTATATTTGTAATGTACCAATTGAAAGTGAGAACAGAATGGAGGTTTATGCACAGCCATTGTAATAGATATATAATGGTTTATACAATCAATTACTTACTGGGTTATAATCATATATTTAATACTGCTCTTTTAATTTTTGTAATTTTTCTGAAAGTAGTATAATATAATAGGGTAAATAGTCAAGATAGTTTGTAGATCTCGGGTCTGAAACAAGGTAAAAAGGAATGTTAAAACATTATTGAGAACGACTCCTTCAAAATCTTTTAGAAAAATAATAATAATAATATCTTGGACACAAATCACACAGCGCCCTCCAGTTCCAAGCTAAGCAACTAAATGCTTGTGCTATGGATACTAGATAACGGATACTAATACATATATACTTTTCTTTTCTAAATACATACTTATAATACATAGAAAAACACCCAGACGCCGCACAAATATTCATGTTTGTCACAAATATATATGCTCGGGTGGGAATCGAACCCCCGACCTCAGTGCTGCAGCCGGTAGTTTTACCAATGCGCCACGAGGCCCGCCGCGCCACGAGGCCGCTCTGAAAAAAGCTTATGAATTTTGATAATTCTATAATAATAAGGTTTTAAATCGTATATCTAGAATCTTACTTACTATACTACTTACTTTTTTATGGGATATGAGGGCAAACGAGCAAGCGCGTCACCTGATGGTAAGCAATCTTCGCCGCCCATGGACACCAGCAACACACATAGTGTTACTGTGGCGATGCCGACCTTTAAGGGAGTAGGATAGGAAAGGATTGGGAAGGGGGGTGGGCCTCCGAGTACCCCTCTCACCAAACGAAATACCACTCTACGTCGATCTTCTGAGAGGTCGTGGTATTTCACCGGTCGAGCCGGCCCATTCATGCAGCGAACTGCTTGTCTCTGCCAAAAAACTTTATTCGCGTAAGAAACTGCGTGTTAAAGTTAGTATTAATCAAATATTTGTTTCTAAGTCGTTCTATGTCACATCAATGGGCGTATCCACTTTTACAACCCACCCATCACTATAAAACTACGGTTTACTACTTCGTTAGTTTATAATAAAATCAGTACCTGTCTGGTGTTATATGAAACAAGATGATCTAATAAAAAATATTTAAAAATACCTTGACAATATAAGTATAAATATTCCAACAAAAGATACTGTGTTATAAGCAATAAAGTATTTTATAACTATCGGGAATCCTACAACAGTAATATAGTAGCTGGTATTTCTACATCATATTCTGTTTTATTAGTTTTTTTTTTACGGGATAGGAGGGCAAACGAGCAGGCGTGTCACCTGATGGTAAGCAACCAACGCCGCCCATGGACACCAGTAACACATATAATGTTACAGTTGCGTTGCCGACCTTTAAGGGATAGGGGAGAGGAAAGGATGGGGAAAGGGGGGGTGGGCCTCTCTCACCGAACGAAACGCGGCATGAGCCACTTTACGTCGATCTTCTGAGAGGTCGTGGTAATTCACCGGTCGAGCCGGCCCATTCATGCAGCGAACTGCTTGGCTCTACCACTGTCGAATCAAATATGAGAAATCTGGTAAATCCGCGCAGTTCAAGTTTTACAAGTAAGCCACGCAGTTTGCTGCACGAATGGGCCGGCTCGACCGGTAAAATATCACGACTTCTCAGTATATCAAGTGGCCTTTGCCGCATTTCGCTCGGTGAGAGAGGTATACGGAGGCACAATCCCTTTCCCCCTCCCCTTCCCATCCCACTCCCGGGCCGGCAATGCAACTGTAACACTATATTATGTGTTCAGGTGTCAATGGGCGGCATTTGTTGCTTGCCATAAGGTGACACGCAGGTTTGCCCCCTATACCATAAAAAAAAGTTCGGTGCATGAATAGATAGGCCTTCAGAATGACAACGTAAAGTGGATCATGCCCCGATTTATTACGTGAGATACGTAGTGAAAGAATAAAACCCCTCCTTTTTCACTCCCGCTCTATCTCATTTTAGAGACCTCCAGCGCAACTGTGATAACAGATGTCTACAGGCACAGTTAGTTACTTCCTATTGCCTGACTCACTTGCTCGTTTGCTCCTCTTTCCTATATATTAAAAAACCTAAGGTGCAAGGTGCTTTCAGTAAGAGTAAAAGTAAAATCAGAAATATGATCCCACACCCTTTTGGAACTACACGAAATAATACTTTGTTTGAGTGTTAGAATAAAAAAATATATAGGAGCAAATGAATTGTTAGCAAAATAAAAGGTTTTGTGTGTGGGTAGGCGTGTTCGGTAAAAGTCTTTTTTTTTCCTACCTACACCGTTCATAAATAAACAGGATCACGGATAATCTGAAGTCGAATCAAGAATGCCGTAAAGTTTACAAGGGTCAGAGGAAAATGGGTCACAGGGGCTTGTGGACGTCGGATTAGCCAACTACCCGTGCCGCGTGTCTGAAGTTAATTCGATAACAACACAGGTTCCGTAGTTCGCTTTTTTTTATTTTCCTGTTTCTATATATAAATAGTTCTCTATATTTTGTTCGAAAACCTTCCACAAACTTAAGTTTTTCATATACATATATAAAGAAACAAAACTTGCAGGTAAATTATTAACCTACATCAACACCTACTAACAAATTAACAAGTTTATTATCATTAAACGTTTGGGATAATGAATAGTAATAATATAATAATAACGTTTCACAGTTTAATACACACACCGCCATCTAGTTTCGAATCCGAGCAACTGAAGCTTGTGAACTAGACAACGCATACACATAGTTTTTTATGTGTAATTAAGTACAGATATAAGACACAAAAGTGTCTACTTATTTCTTTATGCAAGTAAATCACGAATAGTTAGATAAATTTATAAATACGAATACCAATATGAATTGTAGCCTATTAACTAACGTTTATTTTTGTTCTTCCAATGTTTAGTAGTCATGTATGGAATATATTTTTTATTATATTATAAAAGCAAGCAAAGTAACCGAGCAAGCAACCTTATGGTAAGAAACTAACGGCCACCGTTGGGGTTGCTGCCTGCTTTCAAGATTTAATTGGGAAGATTGTGTGGGTAAAGAGAACGGGATGAGCAAGGGAGTGGGCCTATGTATGATTCTTTCACCAAGCAAAACGCGACATGAACCACTTTACATCGATTATCTCAGAGGTCGTGATATTACACCGGTCGAGCCGCGTGCCTCAAGCACTGTTTAAATACATAAAATATAAAATGTCATTAGGTATACACACAATACTAACGATAGTCCTATTTAAATAAATTCCAGAATGGCAAATCAGCAAACTATCGACCCCGTTATTATAAAAAAAAATAACCCATAGTAATTGTATGCATACATATAAAGGCAAGCATTGACCTGAAAACAATTAAACTATAATGTACCGCACATTATTAATTAACGTGCTATATTAATTTAAATTGTCCCACCACTCCGCCGTACTCGACGGAGCATGCTTGAATTATGCGAACTATTGAAATGTTAAATTTAAATAACCCTGTACCTATAATAATTCATTTGTTTTCATGTTTATTATATAAAAGTATAAAATAATAATATGTTAGTTACATACTTGCATTAATTAATTATAATTACATTGCTTTATTTAATTTTTAATACGCTATCATTCGTTTGTCTGTTATGTATCAGAATTTTAATTATACTTCAAATTAGCTGGCCCGGCGAACTTTTTTTCGCCTGAATAAATGCATAAATATTAGATTTTTTCGCAAATAAAAGTCTCCTTACTATATCAGATACCCGTCAATAAAAATTCCATCAAAACCGTTTAGACAAACAGATAGACAGACAAAAATTGTAAAAAATAATAATATTTTTTTGGTGTATCTAACGTATATAGTATTATATTAATATGTACTTAATAAAAAGCGGTTACTTAAATATTACATACAGACACTTCAATTTTAGTTATATTTATAGACATAGAATCCAAATTGATTAGAATTTACAGTCTAGATATTGCAGTGATATTTAAGTTCTTAAAATAAATAAAGAAAAGAACTCATGTTGTTTTAGTTGTCTGAAGGTAAAACAGCCTACTTGAGAACCAAAGTTTGAATCCTGAATTATACTAAAGATCATTCGCAGTTTATTTGGTAGTCGAACAAACAATTATACTAAACGCTGTCGCCTTCGGCTGCCTTCGCTTAAAAATATCTAGTACCTACGGAAACTTCCAAAATTAATGTATTTATTATTAATATATATTTCATTAGATCTAATATTTCCTTGAACAATACGAGAGAAATAGTAATACGCTAAATGATATTGAAACTTATAAAAAAAAAATGCTATTATAAATATCACTTACATACATAACACTAACATACATTATCAGCATTGAAATCACATAATAACATTTTGTGGTCTGAATAGAAATATCAACCAGATATATCCCACTTCTAATAAAATGCAATATATCACAATTTGCCGATAATTGAAACATAGAAAGCATTTTACGCTCCACATTTTATATTATAGACCTGCTACTGTGACAGTTGCAAGTAATACTCGATACCATTACGTCCGCATCAATATTTGCCAAATGTACAGGAAAAAAAATATTAAAAAAAAATCACAGCGCGAAACTATATTGATCTGAGATGTTCCGCATGTTATTTATAATAAATATTAAATATATTTACAAAAATGAAAACAGGCACCTACATAGAGTAATATAAATTACTAAAAAAGGGATTAGTGAAAGAAGAAAAGAAAAATAATTAATAACTTTCTAATACTAGTTCTATGTAGGAGTAGCCAATTCATTTTTATTGTTTTCAACACGGTAAGCGAGGGTCACGGCGCGGATTGTACGCAGTGCCCTCATTTTGACAGCGTTTATCCTACTTTCGTGCACACTCTGCCATACCCAGCTTCCGTAAGTTAGCGTTGGGATCAGTTTTGCATTGTGGATTGCCATCTGGGCTTTTCTGCTAATGTTTTTTGCGCCCAGGAATCTGCCCAATTCTCCATTTATGTTTTTTCCTACCGCCACTCTTCTTTCTTCGTCCGCGGTGTATCTTCCGTCCCTGCTGAACTAAAAAATAAAAATAAAGTACTAAATCGGTTATGTTATTTTTTTCGATAGGGACCCCTAAAAACGCAACACACACTGTCTATTCAAATAAGTTAAATGATGCCATTAAGTTCAATAATATAACGCAAGGGACCACAATATTGGTAGGTAGGAATTACTGCGGGGAATAACCCTATATATTTTGTTTGCTTTCAGAATGATAAGAATACGAATATTTCAAATTTACCGCGATGAATAATGCAGATTTTTAAATGTTTTAATGAATAATTCACCCTTTTGACAGTAATCGTAGATAGTAAAAACAAGTCATTATAAGGGCTTCATAAGTGCAAAACTGCAGGCAATAATTCGTCAATGAAAACGGAATTATCTAATAAATAATACTCTATTTTCATTTTGTCTCGTTCTTCTCATGATAGTGCCTACATTCGGATTCGAGCCTGGAATGTTTCAAGGAAACACTTTTGTCATTGCACATGTTATTATGTGATTTACTAGTTGACCCGGTAAACTTTGTTCCGCATCCAAAGTAATAAATAAATAAATTTTGGATTTATCACTTTTTTCTTTACTACATACAAACCACCTTGACACCCTCTCTCTATTAAATAAGCCGCATCAAAATTCGTTCAAAGATCAAAGATCAAAGATCTAAGTATATAAGGGGCCATACAGCGGAAGGCGACTTTGTTTTATACTATGTAATGATAATGAATTTTAACGAGTTTAATGAAAAAGAAAATATGTTAATTAAAATAAATCTATTCTTTTTAATTGATTTGATTAGTATACACAATTATTGATAATAAACTCCTTGCTAACAAAGTCGCGAGCAAAAGTTAGTATAATATAAATCAATCCGTATCGTGTTATTGTTCATATTACTCAAAGTAATCAGAAAAGTTTGCAAAGAAAACATAAAACAATTTTACACATGAGCAAATCTTTGCGAGTTTATGAGACTTTTTAGATACACCGAAGCGAAAGGAAAAGTAAGAAACTAGTAATGA
This sequence comes from Euproctis similis, assembly GCA_905147225.2. NCBI lineage: Eukaryota > Metazoa > Arthropoda > Insecta > Lepidoptera > Erebidae > Euproctis > Euproctis similis. Next base: position 15,540,107 of record LR990105.1, read on the forward strand.
AGGGATCGTAAAGATCCGAATGAGAGCTTTGTCAATTTTCTCAACTTTATGATACCTACTAGTTTTATTTTATTGGAGATGATTGGAGCGTAATACAGTTTCGTCATATTTTAATCATTAAACTACTCGCGCCGTATTAAGACTTTGTCAATTATTTTTGTATAATCCAATTTAGTATAATAGGCGATTCAGTAGTTACGCGATGTATATACGAACATACAAACAGGCAAACAGACAAATACTAAAAGTTATTGTCACATTAGTTTGTCTCAAATTCAGAAAATATAGAAAATATAGATGAATAGTATTTAAGATAACTAAAGAAATTAAATTGATTAATTATTAGACACTTCATAACATGAAGAAGGTTTCATATTGGTTAAAAAAGAACTTTTTATTGAGATATTTTTAAAGTGAAACTTTTATTACATCGTCTCAAACTTTTTCGTCTGCGTGTTGCATGTCGCGTGACGGTCGGCCGCGGAGTAGGGATAAAGTGAAAGGCACTCGTCAGAGCGCCTTTCACGTCTATTATCGTTTATTTATTATTAAATTAATTACCCAAATATACACTTTATTTTTGTAAATAAATACCGTAAAAACACCCCCAGACGCCGTACAAACAACACAATAAATATATTTGTTTGTTTGCACTCGGGTGGGATCGAACCCGCCCCGACCTCGTGTTATCGGTAGTGCGGTTTACCGATGCACCACGAGACCCGTATGAATGATTGTCTAATTACCGTCCTCTTTACCAATTTCGACACATTTTCTAGGATCGGGTTTGTTTGTTTGTTTGTTTGTTTGTTTTTTACATACATACATATACGTACGTACGTATTGCAGGCGGAGAAAAAAAAAAATTATATTATTAATATAACAAATGACACGATAAAAGGGAATATAATAAATTCGTATGTGTTGTAAACGACGGAGGCTTTTAAGTTTCCAATTCCAAAAAGTGAACTACATATATGTGACACAGTTATGTTCGTCAATTTATTAGCGATAAGATAGTGCTCTTTATATATGTATTTGTCACATTTTCATAATAAATCAAAATATCATATTTACTGGAGGAAAAAATATCGTTTTGTTTTGTAAAGATCCTTTGTTGTAATGTTGTTAACGTTTAATAGGTGTCGCGTTAACCCTAGTGCCGTAGCTGGAATACTTGTCGATTCGGGCGACATCTATCGATATAATACGATATTACGGCAGAATCATCAATAGTAGCAACCTAGTAGCGCCATCTAGGAATTATTGTCGTGACCACGTAAAATAAAAAACATTTATTAAACCCTATTAACAAATACAAGATGGCAACTAAATTAAAATCGCCCTTATCGCACAATCCCCTGAAAGCCGGTGACGTCCGGTTCGATTTCAAATTAAACTAGTTTTCTCTCTCTTTGCAAAACTGCCACTGACTTGTAACTAACGAATTAGTGGAGGAAGCAGACTGACGCCTTTCTTACTTTACTTAAGTTTCCAATTCCAAAAAGTGTGCCAGGATTCGAACACGCGACCTATGCGATTCGGAAGCCGTGTGCTCGACCACTGGACCACCGGAACTACATATATGTGACACAGTTATGTTCGTCAATTTATTAGCGATAAGATAGTGCTCTTTATATATGTATTTGTCAGATTTTCATAATAAATCAAAATATCATATTTACTGGAGGAAAAAATATCGTTTTGTTTTGTAAAGATCCTTTGTTGTAATGTTGTTAACGTTTAATAGGTGTCGCGTTATCCCTAGTGCCGTAGCTGGAATACTTGTCGATTCGGGCGACATCTATCGATATAATACGATATTACGGCAGAATCATCAATAGTAGCAACCTAGTAGCGCCATCTAGGAATTATTGTCGTGACCACGTAAAATAAAAAACATTTATTAAACCCTATTAACAAATACAAGATGGCAAGTAAATTAAAATCGTAACCAATATTTTATGGTAACTAAAATACGTGAACAGTGACTTACATTCGATTTTCGAAAAAAATAATATTTCGAAAATTTTTAGTTAAATGTCTATAATGTGAAAAAAAGTTTCACTTTTACGGTGGTTTCATAAAACCACACAAGTTTTTTTTTTTAGAAAAGATAATAAAAAGTAGAGCATCAGTTTCTTTTGATCGCTTTCGGAATGTTATTTGCGAGCACGAAAGGGCGCGCAAATAGTAATGTTCACAAGACAGCGACACAATACTTACGTCTTCCTCAATCTCTTGACAACATTTGACTTCTGTAACCAATTTACTAATTTACCAATTCAGCGTTGATGGTCCAGTGGTCAAGCACCCAGCTTCTAAGTCAGAAGTCGTGGTATCGATTCCGGGCACCCACCAATGAATCTCGGAATTATTTTTGGAAGTTATGTGTAAGTATTTAGGTGGCAAACCTATTGCACACAACACAAACCTATACACCGGGCCCAAAGCCCTGGTGTACGGCGATAGGATCGCTGCTCGGTGTATGGCAATAGGTTCGCAACATATTCCATTTAGTACCTTTATTTTCAACATAACTATTCAGCAAGTCGAGGCTTAAAAACGGCTGCCTGCACCTAGAAAAAGCGTGAGGGTGTTGTGTTATATTCATATCTAACTGATATCAAAAATATTTACGCTTTAAATGCCTGAATAACGTGCCTCAGAACATTATGACGGGCCCCGTAGCGCATTGGTAAAACTACTGGCTGCAGCAATAAAGTTAGGCGTTTGATTCCCACCTGAGCACAAATATTTGTGACGAACATGAATATTTGTGTGGCGTCTGGGTGTTTTTATATGTATTATAAGTATGTATTTACACCAGAAAAGTATATATGTATTAATATCCGTTATCTAGTATCCATAACACAAGCATTTAATTGCTTAGCTAGGGCACTGTGTGTATTATGTCTAAGATATTATTATTAATGTAAGCCTATAAATGAAATGTCTTATCTATAATTATGTACTTTCCGTCATACAATAGTATATAGCAAGTATAACTGAATAAGAAGTAAAGTAAACATAACAATAATAGCTGATTAGTTAAGTAACGAAATATGATTACCACTGCCAATAACATTAACTCTATTTATCTGAACAACAATCAAACAAGAGGAGAAATATGAAACAATATTTGTTCCTATTACAAGTCGGCTGGTGTGGGTTATATAACAAAAAGCTCTTTACAGCAAAATAAATAATGGCCCCCCAAAATTAACTAGTATATTTTATCATTATTACAATATATTTAAAGTAAGGTCCGGGGCCACCAGTCACTGTTAAACTTAAGCCGGTTACATCCCACCCTATTTTCTGATGGAGATTTACGTCAGGGGATCAAAGTTTTCAACCCGCACACTATAATAATGCTCGCGGAATTGGCCGATATCTGGGTGTGTGTGTGTGTGTGTGTGTGCGTAGTGCGTGAAGTACGCTCGTTTGCAAAATTTTACTTTAATGTACTAGAAACCACATCTCTTGATATATATTTATCCCAAGGAGTTCGCTGCACGAATAGGCCGGCTCGACCGGTGAAATACCACGACCTCTCAGAAGATAGACGTAAAGTGGCTCATGCCGCGTTTCGTTCGGTGTGAGAGGTACCCTGAGGCCCATCTCCCCTCCCCATACTTTCCTACTCCCTTAAAGGTCGGCAACGCAACTGTAACACTATATGTGTTGCAGGTGCCCATGGGCGGCGCTAGTCGATTACCATCAGGTGACACGCATACTCTTTTGCCCTCCTATCCCATAAAAAAAAACTTCTCTTCACTCTTCTTCTTAGGTAAGGAGGCAGAAAAAACAGAGCGCTGTAGCAAACGATTCTTACACACTTGACTCACTTTAAACGTCACCTTCAGATAAAATTAGATCAATTGGGTATCGTAACCTTGCACAACTCGTTCAAGTGATTCCATTTATAGTAATAAAAATGGAATCACTTGAACGAGTTATATCTACTTAGTCATGATTGTATCTTTGTTTATTAAATGTCTCTAGTTTTATTATTATCTTTATTCATTGCATCTATACTTGTTCAAATATGTAATTAAAAACCCGGCAATGGCTGTCATAGCTTTATATTCAAAGAACACAGGATATAATATTACAAAAGTATATCAAGTAACTTATGTAGAAGTCGTAACTTATCCATAACTGCTTGTAGACAATTAATTTTCTCATTAAATGTTTAATTTTAGTGAAATTTCAGTGCGGCGACGAACTTTATGACGCTATGAAGTGTTGTGCGCGACAGTACATACGATGCAGCGTGGTACATGACTGCCAATGCCATAAATAATTTTACTGGAAGACACCCAAGCGCGTACAGCATTAACTGCCTAGAGAGATGCATATATTCCCATTATAACATATCTAGTAAACATAAGTGTACTCATTTGAAATTCGATAGCATTTTTCGAAGTAGGTACCCGTTTTTTATGTGTAAAATTAAATTAAATATACACCTAGTGATAAAATATGAAGTTATTATATTTATTTGATGTTTAAATTATAATAAATACTATAATTTATTTAACCTAACCTAGTCAGAGAGGGTTGGTGTTAAAATTAGGATGGGTATTATACAAAACTGACTTACAGTAAAAAATGTAAGAATGTAGGCCACACTTTCCATGATCAAATTAAACGTGTACTTTCGCAAGGTGATATAAGGAGCCTAAAACAAGAGTTATGAATGTGAGTAGAAGAAGCGAGTGAGTTGCATTATTATTTAAGAATCATACCTTGCAGCGTTCTGTTCTCTGTGTACTACCCAGCAAGGGACGTTACGTAGAGTTAAATAAGTAATCTTCTCACATAATGAGATGGAACCTAAATTCTAAAGCAAACTATCCATTGGCACTATCCAGCAAAACTATATCTGTATAGATTAGTTTTTTGCAAACGTCCAACTTAATGTTACGTCCCCACGTATTTACATTCGCACTATTTATTTATTTATGTGCTTTGTTTAATGATTGGGGGGTTGCTTTGATTCTGACGATATTAAAACGACACGACCCAGCATTATTGTTTTTGTGTGATGTATGTGTATTTTTTCTTTAGTGTTGTTTTTTAATGATTTGAAGCATTAATTTTTGAGTTGTATTGAGTAATATATATAACATAATTCGAACTACATCATCATCATCATCATCATCATCAGCCCGTAGAAGTCCACTGCTGGACGTAGGCCTCCCCCATAGAGCGCCACAACTGCCGGTCCTGTGCAACCTGCATCCATCGGCCTCCCGCGGATTTCACAAGGTCGTCTGTCCACCTGGTAGGGGGACGGCCTACTCCGCGTCGACCGGTTCGTGGTCGCCACTCGAGAACCTTTCTACCCCAGCGGTGATCGGTTCGTCGAGCGATGTGGCCAGCCCATCTCCACTTCAGCGTGCTAACCTTACAGGCTATGTCGGTCACGCCAGATCTCTTGCGAATCTCCGTATTGCGGATCTTATCTCGCAGAGAGATTCCGAGCATAGCCCGTTCCATAGCACGCTGAGCCACCTTGAGCTTCGTTATGAGGCCAACATTTAGAGACCACGTCTCAGCTCCGTATGTCATCACTGGTAACACACATTGGTCATAGACCTTAGACTTAAGGCACTGTGGGATTTTGGACGAGAAGATTTCCCTTAGTTTCCCGAACGCTGCCCAACCGAGTTGAATCCGTCGGTTTATCTCTTTCTCGAAGTTGGCTCTACCTAGCTGGACTGTTTGTCCTAGGTAAACATAGTGGTCGACAACTTCGAGGATCGCATCGCCAACAGTAACCGGTACTTGAATGACATGGGCATTGAACATTACTTTGGTTTTGTCCATGTTCATTCTGAGACCTACTTGTTGGGAAAATCTGCTGAGATCCTTGAGCATTGTACCAAGGTCCTCCAGTGACTCTGCCATGACCACGATATCGTCGGCAAATCGAAGGTGAGTGATGTATTCGCCATTGATGTTGATGCCTAGTCCAGACCAATCCAAGAGCTTGAACATGTCCTCCAATGCAGCGGTGAACAGCTTCGGGGAAATTACGTCCCCTTGTCTGACACCTTTCTGCAATGGAATGGGATTCGTACTCCCAGACCCAATCCGGACTGACATAGTGGCGTTTCTATACAAACACTGCAGCACTTCGATATACCGATAGTCAATTTGGCATCTCTGGAGGGACTGCAGCACTGCCCAAGTTTCGACGGAATCAAAGGCTTTCTCATAGTCCACAAACGCCAGGCACAAAGGCTGATTATACTCTTCGGTCTTTTGTATAATTTGGCGTAGTGTGTGTATGTGGTCTATGGTACTATAGCCTTTCCGGAAACCGGCTTGTTCGGGAGGCTGGAAGTCGTCGAGCCTGCGCGAGAGTCGATTTGTAATGACCCTCGAGAACAGTTTATAGACATGGCTCAGAAGCGAGATGGGTCTATAATTTTTCAAGCGGGTTGTATCACCCTTTTTAAAAAATAACACCACCACGCTCCTGGTCCACGCCTCTGGAACGTCGCCCCCGAGCACGACAGAATTAAAAAGTTTCTGAAGGGCCTTAAGGATCGGTGTACCACCCGCCTTCAGAAGTTCGGTAGTAATTCCATCGTCACCCGGTGCCTTTCCGTTCTTTAGCTGCTTGAGAGCCATTCTGATCTCGTACAGACTGACGTCCGGGATGTCTTCGCTGTAGTGCCGAATTAGCTTGGATCTGGGATCTCGAGACAAGCCGACAGCAGGAGTTTGTGTAGACTCATACAACTGTCTATAAAACTTCTGAACCTCTCCCAGAATCTCATCTTTGGAAGAAACAACGACGCCGTTATCCTTCTTCAATTTGGTCAATTGACTCTGCCCATTAGACAGATCTTTTGCGAATACTTTAGAGCCTTGGTTCCGCTCTATAGCTTCTTGTATCCGCTGGGTGTTATATTTGCGAATATCGCGTCGTACACCTTTCGAGATCTGTCTATTTAGCTGTCTGAGTTTGGACCAATCGGCCGAAGACTGCGTCGAAATTTTTCGTCTCTCCTGCATGAGCCTGAGAGTAGGTTCCGACAGTTTCTGAGTTCTGTTTGCACGTCGCTTACTAAAAAATTTAGCACCGACGGCATGCGCAACTTCCACTATCCTGCTGTTCATATCGTCCACCGTTTCACACTCATCTAGGCATTGGAAGCGATTTTGGAGTTCGAGCTGAAAGTTTTCGGGGTTTTGGTATTGAACAGGTGAAGGACGCAAAGTAGACCTCATCCGACGTGACCGCTCGACTTTGACACAGAGATTCAACATGCCTCTAACTAGTCTGTGATCGCTCCCAGTTTTCACTCTGTTGATCACTGAGACATCGTTGAATATATGTCGTTTGTCTGACAAGATGAAGTCTATCTCATTCCTTGTTGAACCATCGGGGCTGATCCAGGTCCATTTCCTTTGTGGCTGTTTCCTGAAGAAGGAATTCATCATAAAGAGGCCCTCCCTCTCCAGAAATTCAGCCATTTTCTGACCCCTCTGGTTTCTCTGTCCAACACCGAATTGCCCTACCCTCAGCTCATCGTCTTTCCTCGTGCCTAGTTTTGCGTTGAAGTCTCCCATAACCACAGTGAAGTAGGTTTTGGACGAGTGGATGGCTTTCGAGATATCCTCGTATAAGGCCTCCACTTCGTCGTCGGGGTGTGCCGAGGTCGGCGCATACACCTGTATGACCTTCAACGAATATCCCTTGGATATTCTGAGTATAAGGTACGCTACCCTTGTCGACACACTCTCGATCCTCTCCACGTTGGCTACTAGAGACCGGTGAACGATAAATCCGACACCACCTTGCGAGGTGTGGTCGCCTTCCCGGTAGAAGAGCAAGTTTCCAGACCGCAGGATTACCGTATCTGTCTACGGACTTCCGATAATCCCACAATGTCCCATCGAATCTTACTCAGTTCTTCTTCCAGTTCGGTGATCCTCTCGTCAGTCCTAAGCGTGCGTATGTTGTGTGTTACCAGGGCCAAAGTTCGTTTTTTATGGTAGCCGTGTCGCGACCGGTGATTTTTAGCACCCCCTACTCCGCCGTTACCGAGCCCGCTACCGTGAGCCAACGGAATAGCGGAGCTGCCGTGACTGGGGGCCGTAATATTTGTTTGTTCCATCATGGGGGGTTTTTGCCATAATCGCCACGCTTGGCAGGCGGGTTGGCGATCGCAGTAGGCTGTAGTTGTTTAGAGAGAATGCTGCTGCCCATTCTTCTAGCCTTTTTCCCTTAGTCGCCTTTGACACCCACGGGAGGAGATGGGGTGGCGGTATTCTAAGCCGGCGCCACACAGCACAGCCGGCGCCACACAGCAAAATATATTTATTCGAACTACAAATAAATATATTTCATAACACTTAGCTGTGCCAAAGAAAATTTAAACCATACGTCTCAACATAATTATAAATATATTATCTATAAACTAAATATATTATCCAGTCATTCTCTGATTTAAAAGAGAATCAGAGAATGACTGGAGAGAACTACATTATAAAATAATTAACTCTCTATTCCTTCTCATAAATACACTACTTAGCCAAAAACTACTCCTTTAATCTCAACATTATCAGTTTAAACAAAACAGGTACACATATACTTCGTCGGGCCTCGTGGCGCATTGGTAAAACTACCGGCTGAGGTCAGGGGTTTGATTCCCACCCCAGAGCACAAATATTTGTGATAAACATGAATATTGTGTGTGGCGTCTGGGTGTTTTTCTATGTATTATAAGTATGTATTTACAAAAGAAAAGTATATATGTATTAATATCCGTTATCTAGTATCCATAACACAAGCATTTAGTAGCTTAGCTTGAAATTAGAGGGCGTTGTGTGTATTGTGTCCAAGATATTATTATATTATTATTACTTCACCATAGGATAATATTGACCTCTGGTGGAAAATATATTTGTTTCAAATATAGTTAAAATATTTATATATAATAACAGAGTTATCCATCTCAATCAAGACAATTATTAAACACAAAGGAGAAAATTAAAATTTATTATGAGACTGCTTTAAATCTAATTAAAAAACTTTTCATGTCAAAATCGTGTCTTACCTAGAAAATAATTAAGTTACGTAAGAATATAAACACGTTCTCGTTGATATAGGGGGAAGATGAAATGAAATTATCAACCCAAATAAGCTTCCTATTTCTGTACTAACAAATCAAAAGCGTTAACTCAAAAACTTTGAAATGTTTTGTACGAAATAACTTTTTGACGGACAGAATGTTTATATTTCGTTGCCGGTTAACCAACAAAAATATCGTCCTGTCAACGGAGATATGGAAACTTTACACTGAAAGTTGCAGCAGACGCCGTTCACGAACAAATTTATTAGGCAAGGAATGAAAATAGAATAAACTAACTCGCTCACAGAAGTCGCTTCCAGTCGCAGTTGTTTTGAATGATGCGCCGTGTGATTTAGCATAAGCGACATAAATCTTCATCAAACTGATGCCTTCTAAATTGTTGCTTCTGTGTTCGTCTCCATTATGAACCGATACGGAATTGAAAAATAAATTATTGAGGAATTTTACATACTGCTACTTAATACTACTAATATTCAGTTGCTTGTATGAATTTAGTAACTGCTGCCCACCCGAAGGTGTGGGCAGCAGTTATTAAGCCTGTACTCGCAGATTCGTTACGTCCTAAATGAAATAGGTTGCGGAACCTTTTGTCATACACCGGGGGCAAAGTTGTCAATCATCGCTATTTATCACACATAATTTCGGAAAGCCATGATGGATCCCAGGTCTAAATGACTGGATAAGAAGTGGAAAGCTCGCCTCTAGGTCACCCAGGAGCTTAAAACTATGTTGTTAAAATACAAAACACACAATATACACACAATAATAATAAACACAATAAATTTTCAATCTACTATATAAAAATAAGTCGGGTTTTCCTTCCTGACACTATAACTCCAGAACGCACGAACCGATTTCCACGGTTTTGCATTCGTTGGAAAGATTTCGGGCTCCGTGAGGTTTATAGCAAAGAAAATTCAGGATAAATTTCAACAGAAGAGCGGGAAAATCTTTTTTCAATTTCTGGCGGCGAAACGGAGTTCGCCGGGTCCGCTAGTTTAATATAATAAACTAAAACCATACTGACAAATCTAATGTAAAAATTCTATTTTTGCATTTCAATAAATCTACCAAAACTTCTTTCACTCTCGGTGATTATAATTGCCTGAAAATATAATTCAGTATGATCTTCTTTTTAATAACTCAATTATTTTTTCTTTAGTGTCCATAAATAATTCGAAGTCACTAGCAAGCAAGGATATCGTTCAATACCTCTTTTCTGAAATATGATTCTCAATAAATTCATAAACTGTAATCTTAAAATAAATTCTAGTACTGTGATTTGTCGACAATAATATTACAATTTCGGCCAACTTGTATCTTATTAAGTAGTTTGAAAGGCAAATTATAACAGAATCCTTCTACTTTTTCGTAATAATTACAGTAAATGAATTATTTATTGGTTCTTTAAAAGATATACGCTAAAAAATAACGAATAGATATATATTAAACAAGAAAAGCAGTTATCGTGGTCATATTTACATAAGCATAACTTTAAGTATTTTAGTAATTAACTAATAAAATAACTTATATAATTGTCGTGACGTACAAAAACGAAAACAGTTCCGAAATAAGTCCAGACATAACTCACCAATATAGCTAGTTGTGATACAATAAATTCGTTGGGTTACTTAGTTAGAATTTGTTACGTTGTTTAATATTACTTTATGGACTATTACCCATCTTTTAGTGGTTAATTAGATTTTCAGCAGTTTATAAATAGTCCAAACCAATTTACTATTCGTTTTGTAACTTCAAGCTTCTTTATACCGGTTAAGGTATAAAGAAGCGTTTAGGCAGCGGCTTGATCGCCCCGACTTACAGTATATATGCTTACAGTATATATGCATATGATTATACCTCCTAAAAATGGAGGGATAGGTTCCAGGAATTAATTCCACATATTTTTGATTCAGATTACATATATAGCTTCAAGCCAAGTCCTTTTTGGAGTAGATAGAGAGATCGCAGGGCCACAGGGCATGACATTCTTACATGCCTCAGGTGCTTCTTTAGCTTTTATAACTCTAGGCATACACGTTCGTCTACTCGTTCTATTTGGTCATGGAAGGTGTGCCATGGCTGTGCTCGACTCCTACATCCATCCGCTTTTGCACTTTATTTCTGCTAAATCTGAAATACTGATACGATTGTGTAACAATGACTTGATCTCCCACTGATATTTAAAAAAAACTATCTATCGTTATTAAACATTGATACTTAGAAAATACTATTTCATTATATAGGCACTACATTTAATCGACGCACGAGATACTCGTATCTATGAATTTCTGTAACGTTGTCAGACAATGTTCAGTGCGCCGTAATTGAATCACAATATGCTGGAGACAGCTAGTGTTAACAGCATTGTGTCTCGATGTTTATAGCTATATATATATCTATAGATTACAATTTAGTAATATAACATGAACTGTCGCTATGTCATACCACAAAGCTAGACAAGATTGTCAGTCGTCTTATAATAATGCATTGAGATATTATTTAATATGTAATGGCGCAAAATATACAAAATTTACGGAGTGACTCTCGCTTTCCGCGTCGTAAGGAGGTTGGATTGAAAGAGAGTGTCGGTGTAAAAGTAGAAAAGGGCATACTCCGATGGTTCGGACATGTAGAAACAATGGACGACGCAAGATTGACTAAGCAGATATACTATGTAAAGGGATTGCATGTAGGAATAGAGGACGGCCATGACATATCTTCTATGACCAAATAGAACCACGATATAATCGACGCGCGGGTATGAAAGTTAAAAAAGTGAGTAAGGCGTGTAAGAATGTTTTATCGAGATTTATTCTCTCTGCCTACCCCGCGTATAGTTATGTATGTATGTGTGACAACTTTTAATTTAACAATATTAGAACTAAGGATCTTCCAAACAGAAGCGCCATACTATGGCATTATATCTATCAAGATGAAAACTTATATAAATTATGATACTTCTACATTATTTTGGTATAATTTATCGAAATAAGGAATAAAATTTTCAGTATAAACCACGTGGACAAAACAATTTTGTGTCCGTAAATGTGACAAGGAAACAAATAAATCACAACTCATTCCGTTATGTTAATGTGCATGAATGTAAACTATGCGATCATAAATAACAAACACGAGAAATATTATGAAGACTGGAATAAAAATGAAATTAATTGCCTCAAAAGCAATAGAAGCAAGCTATTTTATATAAAAATCAACTTCGAAAGCAACTCACGCTTACTTAACATAGAGATGGTATCAAATAATTGTCGTAGTAGCGCGATCGTTTGCATGAAATAATGCTTAATTTCAATTCTGTATGCTTTAAGCATGTATGTATGTATACGTAAGTTCGTGTGGAGCATTGCCAATAGACTTCTACACAATCGTTACCGTTTCACAGACTGTATGCATTACGGGGGTGCATCGATAACTACCCTGTATATATTGAATATGCTAATTTTATTAGCCAAACTTGATTCGTCACGGTTGCTTCGAACGATTCTTTTTTAACAATTCCAGTCCGACGATCCGGTCGATATTAGTAGTATCAATGGTTATAACAGAACTCTGCATACGCACTGCATCCGCTAATATATCCGCATTATTTGATGCGGAGTATTATTAAGAACATGACGCAAGGTTTTATTTCTCATTGCTTCTTGTAACACACGATGTGTTGTATCTGAAATAACAGTTTAATGACAGAAATAAGACGAATGTCACATGAAATTTATTTAAAATGTGTGTAAGTGTATTGGAATGCTATTGAGTCATTTGTTGTTTGTTTTGTAAGTTTGGATCCTATTTAAATGACAAAGCTAATTAAAGCTATTCGAATTATAAAATCAAGTTAATTTAGAAAATCGAGACCTTTGATGAAGAATGTGCACATGGGAACATTACTAGTACATTTTATTTATGCAGACATTAAAAAATTGTGTTGTGTGATAATGCAGAACTTTATCTAGTAATAGTACTGATTCATAATTTTCTTACCCTTGTCATGTCCTCCTCTCGAAGTATCCATGTTGTCCAATTTTTGTCTGTGGTTTTATGACTGACCGCCCGCCTGACGTCATACGTCGTCATGGTACTGCATCTTGATTAATATAACTCAAAAATGTCATCACCATTGCAGGCGAAATTTGTTGGATAAATACATATTTATTCATATCTGCATCCGTATCAGTTAAAAGGCACCCCCTTTCAACTGATACGGATGCGGATGTGTACTCCAAATTAACATATTGGAAAGCAATAAAACTCATTTCGTTCGTCGCGTTACTTAGTTACTAACAAACTTTACTCTCGTACAGTTACGCGGTTACCATAATTTGGCAAAAGTAAAACAAGATTGCAAACAAAATAAAACATATCGCTACGCGAATTTTGATTTGATGTAGAATTTCCGCTATAGCAAACATTGTAGTAAAATTTACGATCATGTTTACCTTACTCGGATGTGAGTTTGTTTATGACAGAAATTCTTAGGGATCCCCGGGCAATGGGAGCGGATAATTTTATTTATATGCCAACAGACAATTAATTATTTATTACCAAAATTGAAAGAACAACTCTTAGAAGTTTAAGAACAAATTGATGTACACATTTTCACACCAAGTTGGCACACTGTAATATTATTATCACGGCTGCTCACATCCTGTAGGTGAAGGTCTTCGTTGATAATTTTCGAGGTAGAACCAAGCGGTGAGCTGCATGAATGGGCTGACTCCGCTGCTGTACCACAACCTCTCAGAATACCGACGTAAAGCGGGTCACGCCATGTTTAGCTCAGTAAGGGTCCAACCCCTCTCTCTATCCCCTTCCCAGCCCACTACCGACCAGTTCCCTTACCCCTTCCCAGCCCACTACCGACTAGTTCCCTATCCCATTTTAAAGCGTCCACTCCATCTCATACAAAAAATATAATAAAGGTTTGGATAATAATATAATAAGGAAGGTTTGGGGTTGTTCGAAAACCTATAGATAACTGAAGAAATTTTCCCTACTTAGATACCCTTTATATTCTTATTATATTTTTAAACTATTAAACACTCGAATATATAGACGATGTATTCTTAACTCTTCATTCGAGTTGCTACTATCACTATAACTATAACTAAATCAGTTTCACTAAAATTCATCTCAAATGTACTTAGATAAGATAATCGTTCTACAAAAGCTGGGAAAGGCGAGCTAAAAAAAACCATTTCATGTTAAATTTCATTTATTTGATTGCTTGTAATTTTTATCTTTTTTTGTGTTCATCATAATATGGAATGCAGTGATGTTTTTTTTTCAAATACTACCAATTAAACTCTGTTTTTATATACGTTGCACTATGTCTTTTATTTTCCGTAGTAATTTGGTGCTTCGGATGGACGCACAACTCGATGCTTGTATCAAAAGTAACTCAGCAATGATGATGATAAATTTACACTTATGTCATGGCCTGAACCGATGTTATAATTTTATACATAGATGCGTGTAGTCCGCTCCTTAATCTGCTCACCATTAACACAGACCATTAATCATAGTTTTAATAACAATTTAACCCCAAAAATAGATTAATATATCTTCATTTATTCACATATAGGAGCGACGCAACGACTTGTGTATTACATATCAAAAACTTTTATCATTCAAATTTCGACCGAACATGTTTGTTATAGAAAATCGGAACTGCATCGAATGAACGAATGAATGAATGAACCAATTCTCTTCTAACATGTCCCCGTATATATTATATTATAATGAATTCAAGTGCAACTGTTACAAATGTTAGGAACTCGGCTTTTGTTGTTTACCCATTGTGTACAATTAAATGTGGAAAGATGTAATAATCTCGAAATGTTTCATTGTATGCTTTTTTTAACTGAACAGAGACACATGCGGGGTACTAATAAATAATAACTGCGGTGTGTTGTAACGTGAACATTTTAGTCGCACAATGAATTGAATGTCAAGTTTAAACGTAGGGTTGTACCAAACTTAGCGCGTAGCTTGGTGCGTGTGTCGTGTGCGCAACGTTTGACGCAAAATTCAGGGGTGTACCATAATTTATGTCAGTATAATATTTAGCTACAATCCGTCCCGTTTATCGTGCGTCATATATTTCTTTTTTTATGAATTATTTTTTTATTACCAACCATAACGGGTCATTATAAAGCATTGAAATGATGGGGTTGTTATTAAATTCATTTACTGTGTTTGTGATTCTCACGAGGTCGTGTTTATTTTATGAGAACAATGTCAGTGAATTATTATCGTGTTTTTAATAATATATCCTATTCATCATTTTCGCAAAATTTAATTACAGAAAATCATGGGAGTTCTCTCATCATTGTAAACATAAGTATGTATGTTGCAGAAGTTACTCATTTTATTAGTTCTACTTAATAAACAATAATTAATGAAATTAACTAGACTATTTATAACTGTGAAAATATATCGAAGCAGTAAAGATATATAATTAAACGAATGTTTGTTATAAAAATCTAACTTATTTTTTTTTTTGTAACCGGCCAAATAATTTTCATGTTGATATTGTACATGAATAAAATTCTATATATGAAATAACTACTTAGATAAATGATTTACTCATTAGTTAAAAACATCTGCTTTATTCACCTTAACTTCAAAATACAATTATCTAGTATTTATATTTTTTTTGTTGAAATATAACGTGTGAAAATATTACTTATTAAACACCATACAATACACGAACAAGCCCCGGGCACCTAATTAACTAACGATCATACCATTCACTTAATGTACACAATAACGTTAGATTTGAATTGGCTGCACAACCTCCCGAAGCGAAATTACCAGTCTAAGCTCTAAAATTAGTAGCAAGGGGAATATCACATATAAATATCGATTTTATCGATATATTTCAAACATTCGCAACGTCTCCCGGGGTCAAACCCTATTATTATAGATTTGGTGCGAAGTTATTTAAATGTTACAGTAACTGTATTTACTAATTAATCGTGGCTATTGTCGTATTTTATTGTGGAACTCTATCCTGCCATATGTCCCGAATAGGTGCCCTGCGGGAGTTTGCCTAAATACATCTATGTTATAGGTTATTATTTATCGAGCATTGGTTTCTACAACTTTGAAATGGGTCGCAATTAAGTTTTACAATTTCCTCTATAAGGATAATTATAAATCGGGAAAGTTTGAAGAGGCGAACTTAATTAAGATACTCGAGTATACTCAATCATTTGTTTTAGAAATTAGACACACGCAATGTACATAAGACATAAATTATTATCTTCTGTAGTAACATCTATAGACAACTATTACAGTAAATACTAGTTACGTTATGTTGAAGTAAAAAAAATAAAATAAATTACAACTCACACAACTCGCCTTTGTACTTTCGTACCGAAAATATAATAACTGATATACGACCAAAAATCCATCTTAAGTTATTGCAATAAAGTCCATATATGCTTGAACGTCTTGTTTTACTGAAACACTTAATTTTGATCACGTAATACATGCAAAAGAATGTTCTAGCCTTATTATCTTCACGCTAAGTTTATGATATCTTACTTCAAAACATCTCAATTGGAGCGATTCATTAAATTTCTGCTTTAATTTTTCACCTAATCACATATTGAATGATACTATAGTTGGTTGCATGTATGTAATACGTATGCCCACTCCATAAGCGGCACCCCTCCCGTTTCATTATAAAGTTTCCGCATATCACGCACTTTGTCATTTCCTCCAGTAGGGATGTGTATATTCTTATACCGATATCGATAAAATATTTAAAAAAATAAAGATTAACACTTTTAACTGCAGCACATTAATGGGTATGGTTTTATAGTTAAACTGTGTAGAAACATGCAGTAAGTAATTGAAATATTTATTTCCTGAATTACCAGTAATACTAATTTCTGAGTTTATTTATCGTTTATTTATTTTTATTATTTTTATTTTAGAATTATTTTTGAGTATTCGCAATGTGAAGATTTCACGTTACGAATACCCAAAAGTAATATTATAACCTAAGCTTTCGCCTTCTTCTAAAGCCTTTCTCTACCCGAAGGTGAAGGCAGTGGCTGTTAAGCCGGGACTCACCGTTATGCTTATGTTCCAAATTGAGTAGATGGCTAAGCTATTATTATACCGCGCACAAAAGTTTTTAGTCATCGATATTTAAACACACGTAACTTTCGAAATTAATTTCGAAAAGTCAACTTTTCGAAATAATATTATAGCTCTTTTTTATGGGATAGGAGGAAACAAAGCAGGCGTGTCACCTGATGTTAAGTGATCAGCGCCGCCCATGCACACCTGCAACACATATAGCGTTACGGGTGACCTTTAAGAGAGTAGGATAGGAAGTGGTGAGGAAGGGGGGTGGGCCTCCCGGTACCTCTATCACCGAACAAAACGCGGGATGAGCCACTTTACGTCGATCTTCTAAGAGTTCGTGGTATTTTACCGGTCGAGCTGGCCCATTAACTGCTTGGCTCTACCGCTATTTAAAAAGCTAAAAACCCCAATCTATTATTTTTAATCTTATATTTAAATATCAACATACACAGTCAGTCAAACAATATTATTTTATTTCGAAGCCTTTTTCCATCATATTCATGCATCATGTATATTTTTTTTACAATAACAATGTGGGTCGGTTTTCTCTTTCTCATGCTTTGATCATGATATCGATATCGTGTTATATTAAATTTGGAAACTAGACATCCCTTACGTCATGCTGCCATGGGAAGCTATTTGCGGATTCAATCAAATCCACAGAACGGTAATATTATTAGCTTGCAACATGTATGTATTTACCGTGGCGGTTAATTCGTTTCGATCAACTTTGATAATGAAAATCAAACGTCAAAGTTCAGTTACGTGAATATGTGAGATCAGTTTTGAAATTACCGAGTTTTAAGCGAGTACATGTGTTTTATTAGAAAATAGAAAAGAGGTTGTTATATTTGTACTTTTACGTCTTTAAGATCCAATAGAATAGGGACAGTATATTCGTGTTTGCATAGTGAAATATTGGGTCCCATATCTATTGCTATTGCGTAAATATGAATAAATAACATTAATTAATCAATTATGTGTTTTACTTAAAAGTAGTTAAATGTAATTCACTAGTAAATTTGATTGATATGTTTATAAGTAGTAGTACACTTTAAAATAAACATTAAAATGATATTTACGAAAAAGTTTAGTCTGTTTTGATGAGTTCATCTTCTGTGCTAATTATAATTGCAACTGCATCACTAGATATTGATGATCTTGGCGAATAAATAAATGTTTTCCGAAGCAATAAAATTACTTTGTACTGGAATTCTGCTCAGAGAATTCTTCTTTAAATATTCCTTTGTTTTATAGATACAAGACTGTTCTAATTGAGGTGAATAAATTAGAATTATTTAACAAACCGGTAATCCGTTTCCACTATAATTCTAATCTGGCGTCCACAAATTGGACCAAATTTTAAATAACACGGACGAATCAGAAAAAAAATCATTGTTGGGTTCATTACAAAGGGGGAAAAATGTCATTGGTTAGCTGTTATCATAAATTTAGTCTTTCTTCATGAAGACATTTTTAAATTTTGAACTTCTCTATAGGACACTATAGAAAAGTTTAATATTAAAAAAAATCGATGTAAAGTGGGTCATACTTGTCATACATGGCTTAGTGAGAAAGGTACCCCATCCCCGTAGCCTTCGCATCCACTTTTGACCTCTCTCTACCCCATGTTAAAGGTCGGCAACGCAACTGTATTACAGGTTCGCACTATCTGTGTTACAGGTGTCCCTAGGAAGCGTTGGTTGCTTACCTTCAGGTGACACGCCTGCTTGTTTGCCTCCCTATCTAATAAAAAAAGAAGAAGAAAATTGTGACATCGCTTCTGTTTGACTAGGGATTTCTGTTCGAATCTGGGTACTTACCGTGGTTAAACCTAGCGAAACACGACATAAGCTACTTAACACCGAGAGGTCGTGATATTTCACCGGCCGAGCCGGTCCATTCATACAGTGAACTATGTGACCCTGCCCTAAAAGACATGCAATCATGCTATTCTTAATTTTATACGTTTGTTATTTGTATGTTTAATGTTCCATGATGAACATTCGTTACGTTAGGTTATTCGTTCTGTTAGGTGCAAAAGCATAGGTTATTATGTGGATATAGGTACTTTAATTTTTACACAATATATATATCGTCAAAAACTAATTTATATTATAACACTAGTCGACCGCATCAAAATCCGTTGCGTAGTTTCAAAGGTATAAGGGGAAAGACAGCGGAAAGCGACTTCATTTTGTAGTATTTAATGAAAGTAAAGAATGAATTAATACTTTGAATATTAATTTTCTATCTTCGTTAAAACAAACTTTTAATATCATTAACATTTTCACCATTGAGACCATCTAGAAACACATAAAGTATACACCTAATTAAAAACATAACATCGAAAAACATTTAATGTATATATCCAATTAGAAAAATAACAGCAATAATTTATACAACATATTATATCCTAATAATTATACTAATTCTTATATCTTGTTATGTAAATTAGATAATAAATACTTTGTAAAATAATTTATACATCATCCTTAATTTTATAAAATAGGTACTAATTTAAATTATGAGATTTAAACGTTGATTGTATACGTGTAACTTATTGGTTTGATAACTCGTTTTTACTATAAGATATGTAACATTATATGTTAGTTAGTAAAGTATTATTAGTTCTTAATAAAATGGAATCACCTTATTTATATCCAAGTTTATGGTCTATTAAATAAGTCTTTTTATAATTAATTAACTATGAAACGTATGTATAACAATGTAAAATCTAAATGTCAGAAGATGGATTCGGATGGTCGTAAAAAGCTTTGGACTGGCTTTATGGACTTATCATTGGAGATTGTCTGAAGTGCCGAAAGTAATTGAAATGACACAGACCACCCAAGAGAGGAGACCTGCTCTCTCGATGTTGAATTTAAATTTTTCTTTTACAAAAATTGTTTTAAAATAAGATAACATAACTTCATGACTTTTTCTACCCGAAGATGTAGGCAGTGGCTGTCAAGCCTCGACTCCCCATTATGTTTACGTCACAAATGGAATAGGTGGCGAACCTATTGCTATACCGGACACAAAGTTTTCAGTCATCGATATTTTTGACACATAACGTTCGAGTATAATTTCGAAAGTCATTGGTGTAAGCCAGGATTCGAACCCACGACTTCTGGACTCAAAAGCGGGGTCCTCGACTACTGGACCAATAAATTACTATATAATATTTAATATAATTTCAACAATAATCTAATTTTTTATATGCCTTTGTATTTGTGTTGTAGGTACATATATATTTTCAGCTAAATCAATATTTATAATTGTAAACTTATAAGTTTAACTTATAACAGTCTCGGTGGCGCAGTGGGCGAGCGCACGGCCTCTGATCCAGAGGTCCGGGGTTCGATTCCAGACACTGGCTTACACCAATGACTTTTCGAAATTGTTTTCGGAAGTTATGTGTGATAAATACCGATGACTGACAAACTTTGTGCCCGGTATGGCAATAGGTTCGCCACCTATTCCATTTGGGACGTAAACATAACGGCGAGACGAGGCTTAACAGCCGCTGCCTACACCTTCGGGTAACAAAAGGCGTGAAGTTATGTTATGTGTTATGTTAAACTTATAAGTAATGACAGGTATTTATTTAAAATCCATAAATAGCAACCGTTTATAATTTAAAATGTCAATTCTGAAATAGATTACATCCTCAGTTGTGTTAATTAAGAGACTTAAAGATGGTCTGGCAAAAAAAGTCGGACTGCTATTAAGCAAACTTCATATCAATTAAATAATAAGGATAAAAAATACAAATATACCTATAGAAGACAAATTTAAAATTACTATGATAGATTATAATAATTTATTATGTCGATACCATGCTGTATTTTCAAATCTCATTCATTCAATTTAAAATTCAGCTTATAGTTTCGGTTCAGAAGTAAATATATGAAAATATTATTATTACTAATTCTAAGAGATCGACATATGCTATCGTGGACTTTTTTTGTAGGTGTTTAATAATGTAGTACATTGTTTTGATCTATCACTTAGGGTTCAGCCAGCTTTTTAGTTTGCAATTCAAGTGCTAATACCCGAAAATTATCACTTTTTATTTGCTGCATTATACATACAGACCACCATTTGGCACCCTTTACATATAAAAAAAAATCACATCAAAATCCGTAGCGAAGTTTCAAAAATCTATGCATTTAAAGGGACAGACAGCTAAATTTGAAAACTGGTGCTTACACGTATAAAGTGTAACGTTGTAAATATAAATTAACTTACATTGTTGCCATATTTCTTAAAGTAGGGGAGAAGTGGCATGAAGGAGCCAGGTTTTGAAAGAGCCACTTGCGTTATTTCGTTAATTTACGAACGGATTTGGGGAGTGAATTTATTTTTAGGTGGCAACACTGATTTCCCGTCACCCATAAACATTTGACAGTTCGCCGACACCAACGGCCGCCGGTTCGTCAAGTCGAAGTTTTTGGGTCTAAAAAGTAAGTATTTTTCTTCATTTAAGTTGTTTTTTGCTATTTTATTGTAAACAAATGTGGGTACATGGATTATAGATTGAGGTACTGCATATATTTAGCCTTACAGGTGCGTAAAAAATTTAAAGAGAAAGTTTTATTAATTTTGTGATTTTGAAGATGATATTTTTTTAAAGAATAGGCTATGAAAGAGCCGGTAAATTTGTTTTTAAAGAGCTGGCTCTTTCATAACCGGCTCTTTCATAGCAGTGCATTTGTATTGATTAAATAACGTAGTTATAATAATAATAATATATATTTTTTCCTGTATTATAAAAATGATTTGTTTCAGATATTGCATTATGGAGAAGCCTTGTCCAAAAAAACGAAAAAGACCCGATAAATCGGTAATTGAAGAAGCAGTCACTGGAGTTTTGCAGAAAGGTCAATCCATAAACAAAACTGCGTATGCTTTAAAAATATCGAGGGCTTACTTAGCTAAATTAGTTAAAAAAGCAAAGGTTTCTGGTGAATCAACTTATAAGCACTGTCCTAATATAGGAAATAAGCGTATTTTTACAACAGACCAGGAGAATATGCTGGCGAATTATTTAAAGACTGCTTCTAAAATGTGCTATGGCCTAACAAGACATCAAACTAAGAAACTGGCATTTGATTATGCCATGGCCAATGATATCTGAAACCTAAGCTGAAACCTAAAGTCTGAATCTTAAGCTTAAAAAATAGATAGTTAAGATTTTAAAGCTTTTTACTAAGCATTTTTTTAAGTTCTTAAAGATTTAACTGTTGTTTTTGATAGGTCATTATATTTGTTATTTTGTGTATATTTCGAGATTTTTATTAATAAATAATTATTCGTCACTAATAAATAGGTATTGACTGAATAATATGTTAAGATTAAAGCGTTTGTTAGAATGACTCATAGTGATTGATAGTATTAAAAAAAACTTTAAAAAGTCATTAGTTTTAAAACAAATATTTGTTAGAATTGTCTTTTTGTTATTTTTTAATAAGGAAATAATTATTTTTTTTCATAGTTATTGCAATTACATTATTATAATACAGACTGGCTCTTTCATAACATTTAGTGGCTCTTTCAATACCTGAATGTTATGAAAGAGCCAAAACACACATTTTTTTAAAATGATTATTTCCCTTATTTCATTGTTGCTTTTAAGGTATTTTTGTGTGAAATTACCTACTTTAATAAATAAACAATAATTAGAGAAAAAAATATCATCATTTCATTCATTTTAAGTATATTTTTTAGCTCTGTTAAGTAAACTGGCTCTTTCATGCTACCTCTCCCCTACAACGCTTAACAAAGATTATGTTAACTCAAATTTATATAATGTTTAGGTTGTCTTAAGTTAGTTAGTTAGTTCTAGAAGAGATAGGACACAGAGGGATTTATCTTGTTTAAAATTAAACAGCTCAGCTCGGTAATTAAGCCCCGTAGAAAATCACTGCTAGGTAACATCAGTAGTGTTCTTGTTAAGTGAGAATAAGGTTTCTGGTGAAAGTATTTCAGTAAATTTGCTATTAACATTTATTAAATCATTCTAAATTTTGACCATGAATTTATCAAATCTAAGTCAGTGCTTTAGACTTCTATTTGATAAAACTACTAAAATTAAATATAAATGGCAATCAGTAATAATTAATACTTCAGAAATATTACACAAATATAATGAACGGGCATTTAACGCGAGACGTTTAAGTAAACATTTTTACCTTAATTAGTTTGACGCATATTAGTACCTCGTATTATAAAGTTATTAAAAAAATAAACATCATCAAGATAAAGTTCCATTCTTTATAAATGTAAGTATATTATACCTATATACATCTTACGTCTAAAAACCATTTTAGATATCCGTACATTCATGTAAAACAAATAAACCTGAAGCATTTAATTCGTCATTTCCTTGCAAATTCGTGGCTTTTAATACAAATTTGGCCCTCTTTAAAGATACTTCAAACCCTTACCTGTATGCGGTAAGGGTTTACAGTATTATTGTTTAAGCTCGCTTAACCCAAAAATTTACATAATGTGAGTACCAACATTTCTCATCCGTGAGTCAAGTGCAGAACCCCGAAAAGCTGTCTAGCTAAGTGTAACTATTACAGTAATAAACGTCCGTACCGTAAAAAGATCTAACTCGTAACTTACCATTTAGAATAATAATTCAATCTTATACAAAAAATAAAGGAATCTTATAAAGCCAGCGGAAATGCCTCGAAACATATGCGTTAATAATGCAAAAAAAAAAACATAAATTATATCTTCGGTAAAATTCAAGTGAGCATAGCTGTATTTTCAAATAGACTAGATTTTTTAAATAAAATAAAAAGGCAAACACAAGATCGTGTTACAGTTGCGTTGCCGGCCTTTATGGGAGAAGGATGGGAAAGGAGAGGAAGAGTAAGAAGAGCGTGGTCCTCCTGGTACCTTTTTCACCGAACGAAACGCAGCATGAGCCACTTTACGTCGATATTCTGAAAGGCCGTGGTTTTTCACTGGTCTAATATTATTTGGTATCTATATGAATATGAAGTCGTGGATATTATTTTTAAATTGCACTGATGCAGTGAGCCGTAAACCAAAGTGCCATAATTTCGCACTTTGATTTAAGAAACATTAAAAAAATCCTCCACCAGTAGTAAAATTCAGCAATAGATGATCTTGGCCTCAAATTTTTCTAAGCCTCCTTCTCCTGATTGTGTTAACTTGTCTTAAGAGTTGTTGGTCTGGATACTTGATTCCGGTATCCTGTAGCTACACGATGACGAAACAATAACTAAAATTGGTTCATTATTTTCTGCGATCTCCAATTACAAAAAGAAGAAATATTATTAATTAATGAAATATAAATTTACTATGACTCTTTTTGAACTGGATTATGCGAATGTGATCACAATTTACCAATAAAGATCATTTGCAAGTACTATGTTACATACTAAATAATATTAGATAATTTCGTTTTCACTACTATTTTACATTTTAAATTACGTGATGGCATAAAAACCCAACCACAACTCGGATTCCAATATTTACATGCACGAAACGAGTTCCAACGAGTCAATATTAGGCTTAACATACAAATGAATACATTCTGACACAATAGGGCTTCCATTTTGACCGCTAGGCTAATGTTTGCACAGACAATTCTCGCTTCAGTAGCTTATACCACCAAAGTACTAATACGCATGAACATTCTTTGTTTTATATAATCTTTACATAGGCGATTTTAGTTGAGTTCAGTCAGTGCTGATCTATAGCTGCAATGAGTACTACAAAATCTAGACACACTATTATGAGGTTAAGACCGAATATAGAGATAGATCAAATATTTCTTTGGATATTCTAAACTTTTGTTTGGAAGGGCAGTTAATTGAAATTATGATTTAACCAAAAACAGTTTCACTAAATTGAAATCAAGAAAAAAACCTTAAAATAAAATGCCAGTGAAATATCTCGGCATATTATCATAGTGCGTGCTACACCGCCACTCTTCTGAAGAATCAAATTGACAACTATATAAATTTTGAACTAATTTAATACAGCAAACTTGTCCCATATAACGACATATTGACATTTAAATAGTGTTATTTATGTTTCTTTAGCAACGTTGTTTATATTTGAGATCCAAATAGAAATCGTTAAAATGTTAAATATATTTTTTGAGAAATATTTTGGTTGCAAATTTATATAATATTAATAAATATTATTATTTATTTACTGATAGCAGCTGAAGCATTTGTCAGGAGTTAAGCTTCTGATTTACATTCAATGCTGCTCATAATAACCCTACAGTTATTTATGGTTGGTATGGCTCTATATTTATAGTCTATCGTCTAGTCCAAAGACAAGCAAACAAAGCTTAAAAAACCAGACAACGATATGTTATTCCATTTATAATATTTAGAACTTAAACCTAGATAGCATTGGCATATTTCTCTGAAAATAAAACATTATCATTACAATATATCAGCTTTTAATAAATTAATGTATAATAAATATGTGCTAGAAAAAAAACTTATTAAAAATTATTTGTATGAGTACAGACGAGTAAATTACAAAATAAAATAATTAAAAACTGACATCAACCAGTTCAATAAAAACATTTAACAAAGCTGATTATAATATTAATATAACATAACAAATTAATTTTTAATAAGAAATAATTCGATCGGATTCTAAGTTATGATGTTCTAACAAAACATATGTAGTAAACAAGTGTTGAGGATAGTAACTTAATAATCCAAAGTCATAAATGTTCATGCAAGCGTGAAGATGAGGTGTTAAGTGAACTTGTTCGAACTTTGACTAAGCAGATGGAGAATAGTATAAAGTTGTTAGGATAAGTATCAGTAGCAGCGCCACTAAAATTAGTTGTATTCTAATTGGTTCATCATTTAGAAGTAATGAATATACTATTCCGATCACCGTCTTAAATGTAGAATGAATTAAAATTTAGGTGTTCATATTTCATGTTCAAAAACTACAAAAGCAATAGAATACTTAATATTTTTAGATTATAGTAGAAGAATATCAGAAGAAGACATCTTAGACACAGATCTCACAGCAAAAATCAATACTGATAGCCCTTAGAATTGATCGTAGTAAATGGACATTGGACGTCCAAATTATATGATTTCTGATATACCAAAAATCATAAATATTTCCAATGTTTAATTTTAATATTTTAATTTCCAATTTATATCACTTACAATTATAGTTATAAATAATATTTCAAATTTCCACTTAGATTTCATACATGTCATGGTGATTGTTAAAACGCTGAAGTAAAAGCTCAAAGTAATCTTGAAAAAAAAGTACCCGAAAAATAGTTAAATAACATAACATAACTTCACGCCTTATTCGAGGTAAGGTCAAAATAAGTTTTATTTCTTTTATTGCGAACCTATTGGCATACCGGGCCCAAAGTTTTCAGTCATCGAGAATTATATTACACTCAACTTTCGAAATTAATTTCGAAAATTCATTGGTGTGAACCAGGATCGAACCCGCGACCTCTTGATTCAGAAGCAGGGTACTCGACCACTGCAGCGCCGAGACCTCTTTCTTAAAAAAATAATATTTAATTCTACTGTTTAAGTATTCAAATGATTCTACTAGAAGACTAGCTAAGTTTTATGCACATGGAATAGGTTCGCCACCTATTCCATTTGGGACGTAAACATAACGGCGAGACGAGGCTTAACAGCCGCTGCCTACAGCTTCGGATAACAAAAGGCGTGAAGTTATGTTATGTCAATAGACGGATTAGACTACATTCCACTCAAATACTTAAAATTTTATTTTTATTATTCTCACAGCATCTTAGTTCTCTTCTTCAATCTTATTTGACTTACTTTCAGACTTTTTTTTTAATGCCAGATGTGAAAAATGCTAGAAATTTAATTCAGTCTTCTCAAAGTGGCCAGATTAATTCTGAAAGCACTTATTACAAATTGAATTTCACTTCAGTTCGCGATTCTGGCGTCAGCTTCACTTCGCATCGTGTAACGAAAGTCCCTTTTACAATTAACTAGTGTACCTCCAATTGTCTTCTTTTAATGTTTATTATATTTATTTATTTTTAAATTTATTACTACAGCAATATCTCTTGTAGGACACTAAACTATATGGATCATATATACATATATATGATCCATATAGTTTATTGGCATGTTAGTTATGCTGATCACTCTCGGCATACCTACCTGTAGCCAGCTTATGTTAAATATACAAATTGGTTCGAAAAAATCCTTTATCAAGTTCTTACCAGCAGACTCATAGTACTCATTTGTATTATTTGTTTAATTATCTTGCTATACTCAATATGATGTTTGGAATATTGCAAATTTTACTCTGTAAAATAATTGATGAGATTATGTTTTAAGATTCTTATTTTGCAAGCATAATCTTCACGTGATTCGTATCTCAAAATTTTTGAAAACGACCATATTTCACTTTTGTAATTAAAACTCTAAGAGATAGACACATTTTGAAATTCTTATATAATGTATAGTAAGCTTGAAGATTATCCATTCGAATAATACTAAATTGTGAATGATATGAACATCGGCTAATCTTGTGTCTGTGTGACCACTGGACCGTAATGGCCGACTATAGCCAAGGGCGTGAAACGTAATCGGGCAATGATGCGGCTCCCGATCTATCACGGTATAATAACGAGTCTACCCTATATTACTATTCTCATACCTTCACGCTTTTAATACCCAACGGCATTGACACAGTTACCTTGTCACCGAATGAAATATTACGGCGGGTGAAATTTATAACACATGGCATACAAATATTCCATTCTTGTATTCCAGAAACCGACTTCAGAATCATGTAAGAGACAATCCTTGTACATTATTTTAGTAGTAACAACGTTATCATCTGAAGCCATAAAATTGGTTAAGTCATTGAAAGATATTTTTATAACTGATATATGGAGTCCAGTGGTCAGGTGGTTGAGCTTCGCTGATGATTCAGAAGTTGTAGGATCGATTCCAGGCTCATATCAATAATTTTTCGCTATGCTTTTCGGAAGTTATGTGTGATAAATAACAATTTTGTGCCCGGTTTATGGCATCTATTCTGAGACACAACAAAACGATTCGGCGAGTTGAGGCCTAACAGCAGCTGCCTACACTTTCAAGTAGAAAAAAGCGTTTACGGTACACATCATTTCATGCGAAATAAAACTATTATTACTATGTTTGCTTAAAAAAAGCAAACAATGTAAGATGTATGTCGTATATCGGACACGGTGGACTTTCCTCATAAAGTGTGTCAAGTACGTCGACCTCAGTTCTATAGGGGTTCCTCTTAAAACAACATGTTTTACCTATACGGAAGGTAAAGATAAATAGTGTCTCTTGTTTACACAAGTGCTCGGAGGCAGAACTTGGAAGAGAGAAAACATTATCTGTTCATTGCATTTCAATGTAGGTAATTTAAATATTATATTGTCATAGTTTAAATTTAATTTATTTGACTAATATATTCTGAATTTACTATAATAATAATAATACGGATGTTAGGTCTATCAGTAAATAAGTTAATGTTTCACAGCAAATTGAATGTAACAGCTATAACTAGCAACAAAAATACTTAATTGAGAGTGTCATTACATGGTATAATATAAATCTGCGGTTGAGCGACGCATGAATGGGGAGGCTCCACTGTAAAAATACAAAACTCTCTCAGAATATGGATCTAAAGTGGCTAATGCGAAATGCTAATGCTCATCGACACTGGCAGTCTAGCAATTTGCTGCATGAATGAGCCGGCTGAAATACCACGACCGGCTCGTGTCGAGTTTTGTTCGGTGAGAGAGGTATCCGAAGGCCCGATCCCATTTCCTTTTGCTTTCCCTCTTCCCCTAAAGGACGGCAACGCACTACTGTGTTAGTGGGCGGTGAGTAGTTATTTGCCATCAGGTACACTGGTTCGTTTGTCCTCCTATCCCATAAAAAAATGCTGCGTTTCGTTCGGTAAGAGTTGGCAGGTTCGTTGAGAGATATCCTTAAGCCCAACTCATTTCCGTCTACCTCCTTATCCGTATCCTAAAATTTATTTGAAATCTTGCAAGCTGTATCCACAGGTGGCACTAGTCGCTTATCATGAGGTTACCGCTTGCGTGTTGACCCCATATTATAAAAAGGAACCCTAATACACTAAAAAAAATATATAAAACGATAACTCTACTATAATGTCTCAATCTATTTCAAAATCTGAATATTATTTACTAGCAAGTATACTATATATATTCTATAATAGAAGTTGTGTTTTATTATTGCTGGGGCTACGCCTTTGTCTTGTCCGAACATGTTCTAATTGTTACTGCATGTAAACGCTATTCTCGATTACCATTAATAGAACACACTGTTACTGCAGCTGGTTTTGTTGAAAACCTTAACCGTACCCACTGTAAACGTTAATTGGACGTGGAACTAGAAGACATAAAACAACTCATTAAAATTGTGATTTAATTCCTTTAGTATTGTTTGATTGTACAGAGGCTCAAATGGTACGCAATCCTGGCCAATATAAAATCAAACAGAACAATCGTCTATAGAATTGTAATTTGTAATTCGAACTCGATCCAAATTATTTACCTAATTATAACTTTATTTTTAACCTCATAAACGTATCTTGCTTATACCGCAAAAAAAATAACACGTGAAGATAATAATAGACACAGAATAATACAACAGATATAAGATGTCGTATATTTGGATAATAAAGAACATAAAAAAGTCCGTCATTTTGTTTATTGTTCTAATAGCAACAGTTATACTTACTTCTGACTCTTATCTTCTTTCTACTCTGTTCCCAATATTTGCTGTCGGCACAACACGTTTTTCTTTTCTAGACTTCCACGTCAATTACATCTTCCACACTTCTTAAGTATGTTGTCTTTCACACAATGGAACCATATTATCTTAGGTCTTCCTCTTCTCTAATTTCACTCATGTGTATAAAAAATCATCAGATACATGCCCATGCCAGGCTAGGCAATTTCCTACTAAATCCAAATCTTCTACTGAGAAAACAGAGAATTAGATTTGTTTTTACATGTTTTAATTTTTTTTCTTTTCCTTTTTTCAGTGCAACTTCCGAGCGCACTGCGTATACCTGGCTCACCGATAACAGGATTGAATTCTGCTCACCATACAGTCGGCGTGAAAGCTCCAACTCAACAGTCTACGAAAGTGACTGATGGTACGAGGGCTTCGATCAACTCGAAGAAGCTTTGCTTTAATCTTGGACACTCAAAGTGCTATACTCTGTACCATGAAATTCTTTGGTGACTTGCAAACTAATGTTACTAATACGTAACGTTGTGTTTTTTTCGTAAATTATGAATAAAAATGCTTAATTTTTGTACTTGTAATAACATGTTATAATTAGACACTGTTAATAAATAAATTTAACTATTTAAAACTTTCGTGCCATCCATAGAAATAGAGTCAATCAGAATAAACGTAAAATAGTTGAGCGATATATATGCTTCTGAATCTTTAAGCAAATACATAAAGTCTTTAAGCGTAATATATTAAATCACCAATATATTTCTGAAAATAGAATTACTGCAAATAATATCACTGTTACTGTATAAACGATAGATAAAAAAAATCGTACGTGGAGTCCCGCCGCGCTAGAGAAGTGAAACTTTGTCACAAACATAAATGTAGGTATAACACCACACGTTCTAGCAGTGGTAGAGTCAAACAGTACGCTGCATGAATGGGCCGGCTCGACCGGTGAAATACCACGACCTCTCGGAAGATCGACGTAAAGTGGCTCATGCCGCGTTTTGTTAGGTGAGCAAGGTACCCGGAGGCCCACCTCCCTTCCCTATCCTTTCCCATCCTACTTCCTTAAAGGTCGGCAACGCAACTGTAAGAGTAAACGTGTTGCAGTTGTCCATGGGTGGCGCTGGTTACTTCCCATCAGGTGACACGCATGCTCGTTTACTCTCCTATCCAAAAAAATTCGCGTGGAGTCTCACCGCGCTATGGAAGTAAAACTTTGTATCAAACATACATTTATAACACTTACTTACATTACGACGGGCCTCGTGGTGCATTGGTAAAATCGAATGTAGAACGGAGATTGGCGGATTCAATCCCCACTTGAGTATAAATCTTAATATGGGTCTGAGTAGAATTTGGTAATTACTCCTCTATTTAAGAAGATACCCCATATTCAACGTCGTATTGTTCTTTGATTTAGGTACTCCCCAAGCTCAAGCCCATTCAACCCATATTGTAAAAATGCATTAAAATACTTATTCCGCAATATTGGATTTAGGATGACGTCACATTTTTCAACATACTATCGAAAAGCCCTTTTATTTGATACACAAAAAAGCATTACAAATATCTGTGAATGAGAGCTATTGGTATTTCCCGGTGAGCCAGCCCATTCATGCAGCGGACTGCTTGGCTCCTCATGTTTAAAAACTTTAAAAATGAGTTGTAAGATCAAGAACTACGTAATACATATTTATTACATTCATAATATATACCTACATACTACATTGCAAAATGAAAAATTCGATCCATGCGGTTCGAATAAGAATATCGACGTAAAGTTGCTCGTGCCGCTTTTCGTTCGGTGAGGGAGGTATCCAAAGGTCTGAGCCCCTTTCCCTCCTACTCTCTTAAAGGAGGGCAACGCACCACAGTGTTCATGGGCGGTGTCAAATTGCTTACCATCAGGTGACCCACTTACTCGTTTGCCCTCCTATCCCATAAAAAACTAAGAATTGAATTGTTATTATCATTTTCGCGTGGAGAATTATCCAAATCTCAAATTTTTACCATGGGTTACCTACCATTAGGTAGGTAACCCATGGTAAATTCTGCCATGCTAAAATCTCTGAATTACTTGATATTAATCAAGTAATTCAAAGAAATCATTGGCTCGGAATCGATCCCACGACCACCGAGACTATTAATATTAAAATATTATAGGTACTATTAAAAATTGGAATGATAACTAAGTTCCTAACTAGTATTTTAATTTAACTTTAAGTTGGTGTAACCTAATGGTATTATTACATCACTAGTAAAACTAATAATCACTTTGAACTTTGAAAATGTATAATGTGTTGAAATGTAAATTATAAAAGGCATGGCACTTCAAATCAAATATAAAAATATTTGATATTTTTTTATTTCATAATATAAAGATTATTTGACCGAGGACCATGAACATTTATAATTTAATAAATAATTTTAAATTTATAAACATTCTGAACTTATTTTATTCCAAATAACTCTGGTTCAGCGCTTATTTCTAAGATCTTGTAACTTGTAATTGCCAAACTAATTATGAATTAACTATATATATTTATTAGACTTGAACAACCCAGGCTCATGTATATGTAAAAATTGGATGGGTAGATAGCAGTATCTTTGTATTTCATAATATAGAAATTATTTTACCGAGGACCAGAAACAGACTATTATTTAAACCCATAATCTGAACTTATAAATGTTTCTTTTTATAAGATTAGTTAACCATGAGTATAAACTATGAGTGATGATTGAAGTCAGTTTGTCATTAAATTATCCTTGAAATATATTATACTTGAAAATTAATTCTCTTAAAAATTATAAATGAAAATTATACATCAAGTTACTTGATAAATAACATAGTTTTATGTAATATATAAAGAAAACTGTAAATAGCTAATGTTGTTTAGGTATGCTTTGCAATATTTTAAATGTGATGAATTAAAAAAAGAAAATACAATTTATAAGTTTATAATTACCAAAATATTCGTAAGTACATACAGTAACAAGTAATATATTTGTTCAAATCACGACTAATTTTGGTTTAAGCAAAAGCTCTTTGTCGTATTGTCTTTCACGGAGTAAAATTAGTTCATCGTCACTCGTTATGCACTATTTTTTACGTTCATATGCTTTACTACAGAACAAAGTACTCCTAAACCAATTTACACTTTACAGTTGGAGTATATAGTTGAATATATTTAATAAAAACAGACAAATAGACCAGAGTACCGAACTGTCACGATTATTTACTAATAATATGTTTTTACATTTTCGGTCATAGAGGTCGCGCTTCGCATACGTCAACTTATTAAATCGCGCTATGGTTTCACTACCGTAGGGTTTATATATGATTGACATTCCAAATCAATTAGTACCTCCACTTGCCACTAGATGTCTGTGTACTATTATAATTTAAGCTTAACAAATTGAAAAGTTAGCTTCATATATACTTCTATGTTTTAAAATAATACTTAATATTAATATATATTGCCCCGCGAGGGCCGCAAGGGGGCTGGGGGCGTTAAAAGCGTTAAACGCTCTTGCACGAGACATTAGAAGTTTTACTTCAATAAAAAAACACGTTTAATTTAAAAAGAGCACATCTTACATTAGGACGGGCCTCGTGGTGCATAAGTAAAAGTACCGACCACAGAAATAGATCAAGATAGAACGGCGAATAGGCGTGGCAAGCGTGCCAAAACCCTGCACTATATTGCATGCTTTTCGAAACTCGCTCTCATTACGCAACGAGCGTTCCTGCCATGCGTTCAGGACGAAAAAAAATAGATAAAACGTCACATATATGCCTTATTATGCTGTGAAAAATTGTAAAAACAAAAGTAGTGAATCAAATATGAAAAAAGGAAATATTTCGTATGATCAGTAAGTACAGAAAATCAGTAGAAAGTATTTTTTTGAGATTATAAGTTATTGTTTTACTTTTACTATGTTCAATAATTACGATCACAAGTTGTATATTTTTTCGTTATGATAAATATCCATTGCTGTCCGCATTCAACGCTCGTATACAAAAACATTGCGCGTATAAATTATACGCGTAATGTACGTCGAATCGGCCAGTTGATCGCTGTGTCTGTTAATCGCTGTGATTCGAATGTTAGAGATGGGCACTCCATGTATCGTTGAGTCTTAGGACTTATCGATAAATTAATTCAATAATAATTTGAGTATCAGCTCATATCTTGCTTTGTCCCTACTTTATTCTAAGACCACAAATCTCAACCAAAGTGTTTCGTAATTACATTGGCAGCAGTTTATTTGACAGTATAATTTTTTACCAATTTGACCAATCGCCGATGGAAAATCATCTCGTTCTTCTCAAATGGGCAGTAACCGAGGTATATGTAGACGTTCGGCTTCGTTATTTAACCAGGACTGTGAGGCCAACCCTTACAAAAAGGCAAATATTTAATAAATATATATAGTTTCAAGGACAGTAAAATATTTATAATTAAATTTTATATACTGTTGGAAAAATATGTTTTAGGTTTTAATATGTCGGATTGAAGTATTTAACATGTTTTACTTTCTATGATTAACGTTACAGAAAATCAATAAAGTTAGTAAAATATAAAATAATAAAATTAACACACGTTGCCGATATTAACATCGATAGTCTAATGTGAGTGTCTCCTAACTAGTCGCTCCGCTCACAATGAACATTTTTTCACGTTTTTCAAAAAAGTGACACGCTCGAAATGTATGGAAATATGCCATCGCGGCCGTTCTATCTTGATCTATTTCTGTGGTACCGACTGTGGAATGGAGATTGGCGGGTTCGCTCGCCACTCGAGTATAAATCTGGGTAGGATTTGGTAACTACTCCTCTCTAGGAGGATCTGCCTTAATCGACGCCTCTTTATTCTTTGATTTAGTTACGGGGAGTAACTAAATCAAAGAATAATGAAGCTCAAGACCATTTGATAGCCACATTGTAACAAAGCATTAAAACTATCTCTGAATGAGAGGTAGTAGTATTTCCCTTGTCGAGCCGGCCCATTCATGCAGCAGACTGCGTGGCTCTACGACTGTTAATAATATCATCCAAACTTAGCGTGTATAAAAACTTCAAAATGGAGTTCTATGATTTAAGAACAACTTATTACATTTTTATTACATACATAATATATGACACATATATATACATTGCAAAATTAAAAATGTCGCTTTAATAATCTTTGTAATATCAAATATTAACAGTACGGGACGCGTCCGCCATGGCCGGCACTCGCTTCGTAACTACTTGATGTTTTACAAAAAAAATTACATCCATATAAAATTTACAAAAAATGTACTAGTACAGATAGCACAAAAAGTAATATTAGCACGAAATTATTTATTTAGCACATTTTTGTTTCTATGCCTCCTTTTATGCCCATAATTATAAGGTTCTTTCTGTGTATCTATTATCTCTTGTGTACAATAAAGAATACATAAATAAGTAGATAATTAAGTCAAATCAAAATTTAGTTTTTATAATACTGTATAAATAAATTTTTTGACAAACATTTTTTGTAATTACATTGCTTAGTTTATTGACATATATAGTTTTTTTTATTTTTTTTCAAAGCCAATTTTCTAATAGCTATGACATTGTTTCATTATTAATATTTATTATGATTATTATTGACATGTTACATGTAATAATTTTATTATTTATTTTATATTTACAACTGCACGTACATATCACACGCCTTACCAGGCAAATTTTAGAGAAGCATACTTACGTCACGTCACCATACTGCAAATACCCAGAATTATGTGAATAAATGATTGATTGATTGATTAATACTGAATTAGTTATTATTCCTGTGCTTGTATGTATACTTCTATTATGCAAAATTGCCAAAGTTAGCTTTTCAGTTATAGCGACGTCAAACTAATTGTTATTTGTTATTATTATAATATTACATTCAAAAATGTTCAAACAAATGTCTTGTTTGTATATTCCTAATAATATTTAAATTATGTAGTTTATTTTATTTTTTAGTTGCATAAAAATTTAAATATTAAAAACAATATTTTTTATGCAGTTAGTACTTTAGGGGCATGGTGCGATAAAAACAGTGCCGCTACTAGCTACTAGATGTCTATGTACTGTTTTTAATCACGCTATGCAAATTCTCTTCCTTGGTTTATATAAACCGGCTTAAGTTCTAGTCTTATATATTATCTATAATACCCGCGAGGGGGCGTTAAATGCGTTAAATGCTTTCGCAAGAGACATTAGAAGTTCCACTTCAAAAAATTTCAAAGTTCTCCAGATGAAATCTTTGAGGAGTGCGGAATATTTTCACTCATAAATTTGCTAATAAAACTGCGTCTACATTGGCTATGTAGCCCGATGAGAAACCGTCAAAACTTTGTCTTGTTCACCCTTAAAATGAATATTTATGATAGGCAAAGACTAATATACCATTTATGGACAAAGTTGAAATGTTTTGATTATTATTTATCGAATGTAAATATTATGTACAAATATTGCAAAACCTTATAAATATCATTATAAATATAAACTGATGTTATTTTATATAATAACAACTGTATATGTTCCATTTTATTTTTATTTTTAATGTTTGTACTATCTTCTTAGAATAAAATTATTCATCTTAAGAATAAATTGTACTCATATTTACTCACTTTTCTCACATTTTCATTGTCAAGGAATTAATTAAAATTTAAGGAATGTTTCCACTAAATTATTAATTGTTAATGTTAATTATTATTAAATTTTCCTATTTATATCTATCAAATACGAATTTTCATATTTGTAACTAAAATAATTGTATATTGTTGAGGTAAGGTTATCTTGTAAATTTTTGAAACGTAAGATTAATACATCATCTATTGAGATTATATAGGCTAGTAATTTATATGTATAGGTAGTTAGGTTTTATTAACATATGCTGTGATTATTATTTGGAAGTACACAATTTGTTCGAATATTATTATTATTAGTTCCGTTGCTAATTATTAATAATACAATTAATTAGAAATAATAACGTATAAGATTTATTTTTATATGTATAAGCCTGACGGGTTCATGATACACCATAATTGAAGACATTGAAAAAAATGTATAAAACAAAAAATCTTTTATATAATAAGTAGATAGATTTAATATTATATATTTACAAACAAATATTTGGGCTTTACATATTCTTTTGAGATATTTGTTAAAATGTACTTTTGTTACTGTACTGCCGATTTTTTATTTAATATAACTGTACCTACTTCTAAGTAATATTGAAAGGATGAATGTGCGTTCACAATTACTAATATGTTAAATTCTCATATCCATGTATTTTATCAAACATATAAGCTTTTTAACTCATTATTCTTAATATTAATGAATCTATCAATTGAGTTTTTTTTATTTTTAACGACTTGAGCTACTTAATTTTTTAAACATTTTTTATATTTTTCCTACGATTCACAAGATAATTATTTTAACTACACAATATTATTCATGTTTATAATCTTTCTTCTATTGCTTATAAATTAATAAAAAAATGTATTTATTTATGTTAAAGTAAAAGCTTATTTTTTATATAGAAAATTTTAATAAGAGAACATTGATATTGGCAAAAAATAATACAAAAATTACATCGAAAATTAGAGATTTAGTAAAACTCTTACTGAAAAACTGACCGTTACACATTATTCAAAATCGTACGTTCATTGTGTATTATCAAAGTTGGT
This sequence comes from Euproctis similis, assembly GCA_905147225.2. NCBI lineage: Eukaryota > Metazoa > Arthropoda > Insecta > Lepidoptera > Erebidae > Euproctis > Euproctis similis. The sequence goes on from LR990105.1 coordinate 15,577,860, forward strand.
TGATCATTTCACCACAAAACACACAAACAACGTGATCTTATTTGATATAATTTCATATATATTTCTGTATTTTCTTGCTTTCACAATAGGTGGCGTGTTGGCCGCCATCTACTATGTGATAAGCACAACCGCATCACATGGACGTAGTCATCTCTATCTTCATAATATCATCTAACTTCCCGCTGCTATGTAAAACCCTAGCTATAATTTATGTGTGCATTTTACGTTAAATATTTATTTCTTAAATATCTTATTATTAATTTAACATAGCATCTATTCTAAGATATATGAAATTTAACTTAATAACTTATCTAAAGATAGGTACTTTGGATGTTGCTATCTCCTTATTGTAATTAAAGCATAATAATAATTGTTTTTTATATATAATACAGGCGATTAATATCCAATTGATTTATAACTAAAACTGTATCCATTCAATGAGTCATATAATTTTTAAAATAAAAATCAATAAATGATAAAGTGTCTGTTTTATTCTTCGCCCTCTTCTGAATCAAAAGCTCGCGGGATCAACTACGGACTGACACCAATGATTTCTCAGTCTTTTCGGGAGTTGTGTATCTGATAAATATCCATGAGGGAATACATTGTGCCTAGTATGGCTATAGGTTCCGCTACATATTTCATTTAGGACGTAAAATAATGGCAAGTAGAATGGTAGTGGTAGAGCCACGCAGTTCGCTGCATGAATGGGCTGCCTCGCCCAGTGAAATGCCACGTCCTCTCAGAATATCGAAATAATGTGGCACATGTCGCATTTCGTTTAGTGGAAAAGGTTTCTGGAGGCCCACACCTCTTTCCCCATCCCGTCTTATCCACTCCGTTAAAGGCCGGTAACACAACTGTAACACTATCAGTGTTGCAGGTGTTGCTAACGCCGGTAGTTGCTTATCATCTTTTGCTCCGTATTCCTTAAAAAATAGAGGCTTAAGAGACGCTTCGGGTAGAAAAAAGGCTTGAAGTTATGACATAACATAACATTGAAATGCGCATTTAAATATTGTATTTGTATTTAACATGCCTTACACATCTTCCTGCTATTAATTCCCGATAATATAGGCATAGATTCCCTGTATTTCAAAGTAAAATATGATATCCAATACCCAACACCAGACATAATTCATTCAGTCATAAATAAATTATTTTATGGAACTTTTGAAAAGCATAGTGAATGCTTGGGAGTCAATATTATGTTATTATCTGTTATCAGCTTACTAGTAATGAACTGTAATTGGTATCACCTACTATTGAAAATGGGAAAGTAAATATTATCAGATTACCTACTCTATTAGATTCCATTAGAAGCGCAGACATCGTTGACGCTTTCGTGTACTAACGAGCTGTGTCAAAGGATTTTCTTACTGGGCACCATAATTAAACACCTGTGTGGCATTTGTACTATTTATTTTTTTAAAGAGACTTTGTTGTGTTAAACACAGAGTTGTCGGCACCTTAAATAAGAATTGGGAAGTTTTTGTCATGTGCCATACGAGACGCGAGTACGGAACGAATCGATCTACGTGTTTCGTATTACAGGAGCTTTGATCCGAGTGGTGGATGTGTTTATGTGTTATAAACTAAATTATAATTATCATTGTTTTTATGGGATAGGAGGGCAAATGAGCAGGCGTGTAACCCGATGGTAAGCAACCTGCGCCGCCCTTGGACACCAGCAACACATAGTGTTAACGCTGCATTGCCGACCTTTAAGGGAGTAGTATAGGAATGGATGGGGAAGGGGGTGGGCCTCCCGGTACCTCTCTCACCGATCGAAACGCTGCATGAGCCACGTTACGTCGATCTTCTGGGAGGCCGTGGTATTTCACCGGTCGAGCCGACCCATTCATGCAGCGAACTGCTTCTCCATATTTTCGACAAAAAGGTATTTTATTAGGAGGACAAATGACAAGCGGATTAGCTGGTAGTAAAAAACCGAACAAACACGGTATCAGGCACTTCGCGTCGATTTTATGAGAGGTGAGGTGAGTGATCCACTATAAAAACCTATATGTGGTGAAGTAACAAAATTGTATTTAATTGACTATTTTGGCTAATTGATGATTTGTTTGCACATATGTTGCATGAACTGTTTCATTCGTAACCGTCATGGTCACGAAGCGTATTGAAAAGTTCCACCTCAGTTTATTTGAGTTATTCGATTAAGGTTCGCTCCGGACTCAGGAAGTTGAAGGTGGCATTAATTCGGAAGATTTCGCTTGGACAGATGGCTTACGTGTGTGAAACGTGGATATAGGTGGTATTTTGTGTAATGATTTATTCTCTTGCTTGTTCTATTTTTAACTGACTAACCACGTATTTTTATCTGTTTTCTTCTTATTTTGGCCTAAAATACTACATTTATGAATACCATGAAAAGCTGCCTAATATCAATATCGTTAGATGCAATAAATAGTTTTCGCAGCATTGATCATTATTTAATCAAGAGAAACTTAAAAATTTGGCGATTTGAGGCATTAGAGCCACTGCTAATATAATATGAAATATAAAAAAAAACCTTACACAGAAGGCTCGAAGGCCACGAAGGCCCAAAGTCCTAAGCAACGCTAATTCAAGCCCCGATACGTCATAACATATATTTCTAGTCCTAACATTGGATATTGCGTATACCAGTAATTAATTGTCATATTGAGAGTCATACTTTGTGAGAGTTTCATATCAATAACATAAACTTTGAAAGTTTGATGCTTACTATATCGATAGTAAGCATCAAACTGTTTAGAAGTCGATGTTTATTATCGAATAAACATCGACTTCTAAACAAATAGATAGATAATATAGCAACAACTAATATAAAGTGCCGTTGACACTCCATCGAATCTACATCGCTCCGGAAATGATTAGAAAGCTTTCAATAGTCTAGAGTACTCTAGAGTAATTATTAATTTCCTAAGAGTTTGTAATTATTAGAGCGGAAACTAGTAAAGTTCTATCATTTGAAGAGACTTCTGAGAGAACGAGATTGGTATAGCATTATTTTGCAAGTATCATCATTCGTCAGCTAGTACAGAGGCATACGGCAGGTCAGCTTGTTGTGCATCTTTGCACAACAAGCTGACCTGCCGTATACCACACAACCCTGGTACTGCCCAAGCAGTATAGTGGTGTGTGTGTATAGGATCGTTCAAAAAAAAACTGTCAACATCTTAAATACACACAGCGCTAACTTGAATTGTTATACAATACGATTGGTCCCATAGCCAATTTCAATCTTTTATTTTATCAAACAACTTACAAAAACTCATCGCATACTCGATTTCAAACAAAAAAATAACATTTTTTAGAGAAAAAATGTTATTTTTTTGTTTGAAATCGAGTATGAAAAAAAAACCTTTTTCATAGAGATGAAAAAGGTTTTTTTTTCATAGAGAAAAAAATTCAATCTTTTATTTTATCAAACAACTTACAAAAACTCATCGCATACTCGATTTCAAACAAAAAAAAAACATTTTTTTCTCTATGAGAAAGTAGGTATTCTGAAAATATTTTTAATAATTTTGTTGTAAAACAATTTGTTGACAAGTGTTATCCAACACTAGTAAAAAAATTCTCAACTATTTTTCTAATAGGTCACTATTTATTTTTTAAATATCGACGTGGTATTTTTCCAAAGTACCAAAGAGGCGTACCGTTACAATGTATTTAATTACATCTATGGTGATGAGAATTTCAGATAATGATTGGTAACTCAACACTCATAATGCTTAGGAATCGGCTATTTGTAACATATCACACATAACTTTGTCCACGAAAATGCATCGACATAAATAGATGAAATGCCACAAAAACTTATTCTCCAAAACAACGTGGGATTTTTATGCATATTATAGTACTTTTAAATGGTAATCATTCGTGTTACAACAAGACGAGAACTACTGAACTTATACATGCTTATTTGATTTTAATATTCTTCACAGTAGTATGTTAGTTATTTGATCGATCAGACCTACCGGGGTTACGAACGTTGGAATCCAATTCTCACGCAGAGTAAGTCAATAAACTTGAAATATTTTGTACACAAATTTCGACAAAAGACTACGACGTGTGTATCTTCATTTCATAATCGATTTTGATGCAAGCTATTATACATCTAAATACATGGAGATAAGAATAATATTGATATGAACAGTGATTCATAATGTCTGGCTACCGCATCGTATTGACATTGCCTTTGTAAACACTAATAGGAAATTCAAAAGTGGGAACCAGTTGAGATGAAACAGTGGATATGTTAATTTTTGTTAGTACAAATATCTGGGGGTGGAATTTTTAATTCCTACATCCTGATATGATAATAGTTCAGCATCATATTCATCTGCGTAATGATAAATTTCAGCATAGAAATTCATCAAATGTTAGTAAACTTCCCGCTCGTAAGGTCGACAAATCTTCAAAAGACGAGCTAATGTCCATATAATAGTTTTCGATTCTAAAGAGAACATATAATAGACAAACTTTCTTCTAATCGCCCTAATTATTATCAGCCTGCTACCTATGATTTAGGCTCCAGAGAACCTCCTCACTGTCCATGGCATGCTAAAGAGGAGAGAGAGAAGAGAGGCTTCTGTCTCTCGCTTGAGATAGCTACCTAAAACGAATTTCTTATAATTTTGGTCGACATTTTTAGCATTCATTTATTATATTTTTATTTATAAATATTTAATAAACATTTTCAACATGGAGACCAAACAGAAATAAATCCCAAAAATATACAGCCAAAAGATATGAAAATAATATTGGTAATCTTTTTCATAATTTACTGAAGTGGATATTTAAGCGACAAGCTGAGACTTAATTCTGCAAATCCCATATATATGGTTGGATTATCGGTATACGTGATGTTAATCCAGTTTTTTTTTGAGACATGGAATATCACGCCCACGATACAAGTTATTAAACGTTGAGATATTTCTCATAACATACATTTAAAATATAAATTTAAATTCAGCTGCAGTGACACAATCTATGTTATTAAAATATTAATATTATTTTCATGGAAATATTAGAGTAAGTCACGTAGTCCAGTGGTCGAGAAATTTCAGAGATTTTTTGTTTAATGTAAATGAACGAAATATTTGGTTCTATGTTTTAATCTATTATCTCATGATATAAAATTTACTGAAATTCAGTAAGTTAAGCAAAATTATCCATAATTCCAAGATTTGAACCTGGATCTTTCTTGATAGAAGCCGTGTATTGTAACCATAAAACTGTATTGCAATAAGAAATAAAAATCCAGATACGAAAAGCATTAAAGATCTAATATTGACTAAGTGGTCCAGTGGTTAACTCACGGTGGCCAACATTCGGTGGTTCAATGGTAGAGCATTCGATTCTGAATCAAGAAGTCGCGGGTTCGAAGCCTGGCTCACACCAATGGCTTTAAGAAATTATTTTCGGAAGTCATGTGTATAAATATCGATGACTGAAACCTTTGTGCCGGTATGACAATAGGTTCGCTGCTTGGGACGTAAACATAACGGCGAGTCGAGGATTTAACAGCCGCTGCCCACACCTTCGGGTAGAAAAAGGCGTGAAGTTATGTTAAGTTACTAACAAAATTCTATAAAACAGAACACAGTATACATTTTGTTTTTAAATAATATACTGTAGTAGTAATTTTAAAACATGTCGTTAACAATTCACACAACTATAAATTCATATGAATGGATTATTCAAATTGTCTTCGCAGCCAATGTTCAACGTAAAACAGGTCGTATCTAATATATAGCCTTTTGGCGGGAGAACGTTGCGGTAACACCGTTCTAAATTCAAATATCCTGCAATTTCGTAAATTTAAAACCACGTACCGGAAGTGACAAAACGACTTCAATCGAATTGCGCTGAACGCATTTTAGTTTGCGTCACATCTTGAATATGATTTGTTTTGATCATATTTTTGTGATCATCCAAGGTGGGTTGGGTCATCTACTTACTATCGAGATATTGTATCATAGCTGAGGAGATAAAGGATGTGATCATTTTAAAGATTGGCGACCACTATCAGACTAAACATATGGATATACATATTTTATTTATATGATCACAAGAGTAAAGAAACATAGAAAAAGTTATACGTAACCAATCAAACGAGAGAAATCTCTGGAGGACCCCCCTTTTTGCCATCCTACTCCCTTAAACGCCAACAACGCAATTGTAACACTATCTGTGTCGTAGGTGTCCATGGACAGCGGTAGTTGCTTACCATCAGGTGACCTCTTGCTCGTCGGCTCTCCTATTCCATAAAGAAAGACGAGCGTATATAACTAGAGTTAAAAATGTGGAACAACTGAGTGAGTTATGTAAAAATCATCACTTATAGCGCGTTATTCATCTGCCTAGACCCGCAAACTACGTGGCCGAAGTATTAACAAGCAGCAAGTATTAACCAGTGGAGTTGCTTTGGTCTACGTTCAGAGCACATTCATACTAAATGTGACTTCGATCCTGTAAAAGGAATATAAAGGGACAATTATGGACTTAACAAGCTATACTAACAGCCCCAGACTACACGTCACAGTTGCCACCATTGCCACCTAATGGTAATAGTCGTTAAATACATGCCATTACCAGCGCCTGCGCATTCAAGAGAATAATCAAAATATAAATCACTTCTTAAGCAGATATTGATGTAGATATTAATCAGTTGTCCACCTGTTTGTAAAACAAAACTACGATTTATAAAGTTGTTAAAATAAATTATTATATTGTATATACTGTAAATATTTGATTGAGATTCCAACAACAATTATTAGTCGCAGAATGGATTATGCAAATTGTGTATTTAAATTATTCCATTTTAATATTATAATCATTCTTATCTACCTACCTTAGGTTTAGTATACAAACTTATTTTTGGAAAATACTAAGTTTAACGTAAGCTATATACGCAATATTTTCGGTTGTTATGTATGATTTTATGACTAGTAACAATGTTAGTACAAATTATTTTTGTAACATTTATTTCAACTCAATTTCACGTGATCAAATTATTTGTTGATCGATATTAAATTTGTTAACCAACTTAATAACTTATTTCTTATGGTTTAACTTTAAATAGTGCTTACACCCGCGAATATTAGCTGCATGAATGCAAATCTCTCCATCCATAAAATATGATCCAGAAAATGATAAAAATGATTAATAAAAAAGAAAAATTAGATATATTTGGAAAAAAATAAACATTAAAAACTGATAAAAAGTTTGCAACGTTTGAATAATAATCCTTAAACTGTACATTATCTATGGATAACGATCCTATCATAGATTTAGCAAAGACTATAATAAATGGCACATATCAGGAAAATGGACTAATATTCATCACTGACAGCGAAACCGCGTATATTAGATTTTCAGGATATTTACATTTCAACACATGAACATTAACTATGTAAAAGTTGACACTTTGAAGCGCTTTTTACGCACACATTGATAAGTCACTCACACATCAACAACCCATTTTTGGTCTCGTTGTTTGGGTGACTATTGCCGATCTATTATTCTTATATCTATGAATCCTATCATATTATATATATTATAGACTATAGTAGATGGCACATGTCAGTAAAAATGTACTACTAATCATCACTGACAGCGCTACCGCGAGTAAGCTATTCTCAGGATGTTTATAATTCAATACATCATCATCATCATTCATCATCATTAGCCTTTTTGAGGTCCACTGCTGGACATAGGCCTCTCCCATAGAGCGCCACAACTGCCGGTCCGCGCAATCATGGGGGGTTTTTGCCATAATCGCCACGCTTGGCAGGCGGGTTGGCGATCGCAGTAGGCTGTATTTTGTTGAGAGAGAATGCTGCTGCCCATTCTTCTAGCTTTTCCCTTAGTCGCCTTTTACGACACCCACGGGAAGAGATGGGGTGGCGGTATTCTAAGCCGGCGCCACACAGCAAATTCAATACATGAACAATAATTATGTTGACACTTGGAAACACAGTTTACGCACACATTAATAAGTCACTCACACATCAACAACCCATTTTTGGTCTCGTTGTTTGGGTGACTATTGCCGATCTTAAATCTATTATTCTTATTAAGATCAGTATTTGAAGGAAGTTTTACCTTTTTGAATAAATTCATCATGGAATGTATTATGAATAAACGTATAAATGACCAAGCATATCCAATAGATGGAGCTTAGTCTGAACTAAACTATATTTCTGTTACGTTACGCCCACAAAGTATTGTATGTAAAATTGTGTATGTTCGCTGTGGAGAATTGTAACTCGATCGGTCTTACATAGCCTGGGAGGTGCCTGTTTTGGTCAGAGAGCTCATTGATTGCATGTTTTCATACAGCAGTATATTATGACAAGCTTTCATTGTCTGCTATAGAACATTATACGTACCTATACTATGCGTGTTTTCTATCAAACAAAGGATGAAATTTTAGCTTTGCTACCTAATCACTTCAAACATTGAATATTGTAATATTTTTAACTAAAATTGAAATAATCAAATCTATAGCCGTTCGTTTGCTTTGACAATGATCTCTTACTAGATTTTTTTCTGATTAAGTAGCCATATTTACAGCAATAGTTGTCTCCTCTACCGGTAAAATACCACTAGCTCGCAGAAAATTAACAGAAAGTGGCTCATACCGCGTTTAATTCTCACTCTCCTCACAATTCCCTATGCCATATCATTAAAGGCTGGTAAGGCAACTGTGATCCTCTCAGTATTGAACATGAATATCAAATCGAATGCTTTAGAAAACGTTATCTAATTCCATAAAAAAATATATTTATCAAAATTACTGGAATATATAATATAGTATAACGCAATTTTTATTATAAATCACATGTCAAAGAGAAATACCAAGTTTCTTTTATCTTCATTTATCGGTTTTTATATAGCCAATTGAATTGAAAATATGTGAAAATATGTAGAACTCAGGCGTTGTTACTTTTCTATTACAGCTCGTTGCCTTGTATCGTAAATGTCAAACGAATGATAAATAAAATATATAGATTTCAATTCAGATAAAAAAGACCCGCGGAAGATAATATTTGATATTATGGATTTTGTAATATTACGAAATTATTTTTGGAGTAAAATATTTGGTTCCTATTTTTATGTAACATTACGAATTTTTACAAAAGGTTTATAGAAATAAAATAGTGATACATTTACGATATAATCCGTCTATGTTTGGTGAAAAGGAAAACTTAAGTAAATGTGTCTTTACTATACCTATTACTGAACTCTGTTGTACCGAATTATTAACCTATTCGAACACAAAATTTCATTACAATCAGCCCAATCATTTAGAAAGACACATCGTCTGAATTTCGATACTATCTGATAAGATGCACACGAAACTTTCTCGACTAAACACTTAACGGGAACCACTACAAACTATGGCGAAACTTGTAATGCGTATATTATACAAAGTATTTCTAAACGTACCTTACTTATACTTTTGAAACCGCCTGCATTATTCCCTTATCCTGTAAAATAACATGATAGCACTTTGAAACTTTCCACATAGCTTTTTGAAGTTGCCAATAACAAAGTTGGCTACTCAGGCTAAATCACTTTACAAATATTGTAGCGGTAATTCAAAAACATAGTGTTTTTAGAAGTGAGCTTTGTGAATACGATACTAAGTATAATTTAAGACTTGCTGTCTTTAGACAGATATTAAGCAATATAGGTACATATCTTTATTTTTCTTGTACTATTCCTATTACTTTAGGTTGGCACAACAGTTTTTTTCTTTTCCACCCTTCCTAATCGTCTCGTATTTCACACAATCCATCCATATTTTCTTAAGTGTTCCTCTCCTCTATATTCAGGTTTATCATTCTTCTTGCAACGTGTGTATCATCTCTTTTCATTACATGAATGTTTTCAGGCAGCTTTAGAGTTATATTACATAGATACATATACAACTTCATGGTAAGGCTCTTTCAGGCAGCGTGAACCGAATGCCATAAGACACGATTCTTAAACACCTAGTGAGGTGTTTAAGAATCGTATCTTATGGCACTCGGTTATGAACGTCGAAGAAGTGAATGCACTTCTTCGACGTTCATGACAGAATTTTGGAGGCTCCTGACATCACCTTCGGCAAGGACACGTAAAAAACATATTAATTTGGAACCTATTTCCATACACCGGGCACAAAGTTTTCAGTTATCAATATCACTATATTACACACACATAACTTCCGAAAAGAATTTCGATAAGTCATTGATATGAGCTACGATCGGAACTTACGCCCGCTTGATTCAGAAGTGGGTTGCTCGACCACTGAAACAATTTTTTATAAATATTATCATCATATATTTGTTTAATACTTTCTGTGTATTTATATATTGTATTTCTGTCTATGAAGACAGTATTGTGAACGTCGAATCTCTCGTTAGGAAGTTGCATAATAAACTGTGGCTCTTATTATGTCAAATGAAAATATATTGTCCATAACTTCCTAACAAAGAAGCAACGCGTATCTTACATTGTATATTGTAATCCTCTCTATCATCACAGCGTGTTAGAGCTCCAGCCCATTATTTCTTGGATGTGCAAAATTTGTTCCGGTAGTAAGGAATAAGGAGTGTGTAAATACTAAAAGTTACAGGTGGCGACATTGTTTGCAGCATCGATGTTTGCAAGGGGTCTTTATGTTTTTCTAGGTATACTAATATGTATATATTATTTTCAAAAAAAATATGTGTAATAATATATGTTGTCTAGTTTTCCTCATTTTATTATTATTATTAGCTTTTTATTAGCTTCACCTGTATGTTTGTAACCGACTTCTTTGGGCGCGATTTTGACCCACTTTAATGAATTTAAATTAAGAAAATAGTGTTAAAAATTTCAATGAATATAAATTAATAATAGTGTGAATAAAAAAAAATTATTTTATTTTAAAAAAAGCGTGGGGTGCTTTTTAAGATATTATCGAAATGATAATCACTCTACTCATATCTGTCAATAAAATATTTATAACTATTGACACCATGCACCCCACGCTTTTTTTTAAATAAATTTTTTTTTTTTTATTCACACTATTATTAATTTATATTCATTGAAATTTTTAACACTATTTTCTTAATTTAAATTCATTAAAATTTATTTCTATTTTTTAGTTCGGTTTTCTATAAAAAGCGTGTTTTTTAGTTTTTTTAAACTATTATTTTTATTTCTATGGGATAGGGAGGAAACAAGCCAGCGGGTCATCTGTAAGTAACTAGCACCGCCTATAGACACCTGCAACAAGTATTGTCCAGCAGTAGCGTTGCAGGGCTTACAGGTGGGCCTAAGAGGAGGTGGGAATGAAAGAATATGGATGTGCACCTCCAGATACCTCTCTTAGCGACATAAATGTAGCATAAGTGTCACTCTACGTCGATTTTCTGAGTGCTTGTGGTATTTCGCTGGTCGAGCCAGCATATTCATGGAACGCGCTGCGTAGCTCTACCATTGTGTCTAGCTTAAAAAACCAAAAGTTGTATGAATTGTGTTGAAAATATTATCAAGATAAATCATAAATAAAAGATTTTGTTATTTATTTCTACACAAAAAAATAGTAGTGAACTGTCGCATCAGTCATGTATCGATAGTCTCGTATGACATCTGTCAAAACTAACATTACGAATAAATGGATTATTGAACACGTCCGTTTGGGATAAATATTTGGCTAAAATTCGGATATTTTGCATAGATTTTGGAGTGAATCTATAATGGTATCATAAAATTATTGAGTTATTAAATTGAACTTAAGTATAAATGAAAATTAACATAACACACACAAAACTTCACGCCTTTTTCTACCCGAACTCTACTCTTTCTTTTTTCTATAGGATAGCAGGGCAAACGAGCAGGCGTGTCACCTGATGTTAAACGACCAGCGCCGCCCATGGACACATGCAACACATATAATCTAACAGTTACGTTGCCGACCTTTAAGGGAGTAGGACAGGAAGGGATAGGAAGGGAAGTGGACCTCCGGGTACCTCTCTCATCGAACAAAACGCGGCATGAGCCACTTTACGTTGATCTTCTGAGAGGTGGTGCTATTTCACCGGTCGAGCCGGCCCATTCATGCAGCGAACTGCTTGGCTCTACCACATACTATACATATTAGGTCGGGGAAAAAGTCTTTTCGCATAACGTAGGTATAAACTTATTATAAAATTTCTTTGACTGTACTATTTGTGTCTGGCTGGTTTTGGTAACATTAAAAAGGTTACATTATAAAGAAAAGAAAAAAATAAAAAAAAGTTGTTTCCCGCTATTTTTCATTTGTTTTTCTCTCCGTAAAAATGAGTGAATCTAATGAAGAAATTCGATACATTTTAAAATTTTATTATAAAAAAGGCAAAAATGCAACTCAAGCAGTGAAAAAAATTTGTGATGTTTATGGACCTGATGCAGTGTCAGTAAGAGTAGCACACATTTGGTTCAAACGTTTTCAGTCCGGAAATTTTGATGTTAAAGATGCACCTCGCTCTGGTCGCCCTGTTACGAACAAAATGGACGCCATTTTTGAAAGAGTGGAGCAAGATCGGCATATTAGTAGTTACGATGTAGCTGAAGAACTGGGAATTGACCACAAAACAGTTTTGACCCATTTGAAGAAAGCTGGTTATACAAAAAAGCTCGATATTTGGGTGCCACACGAGCTCACTCAAAGAAACTTAATGAACCGTGTACTCATTTGCGATTCATTATTGAGACGTAATGAAACCGAGCCGTTTTTGAAGAGATTGATAACTGGCGATGAAAAGTGGATCACGTACGACAAGAACGTGCGAAAAAGGTCGTGGTCGAAAGTTGGCCAGGCTTCACAGACTGTGGCCAAACCTGGCCGAACACGAAATAAGGTGATGCTGTGTGTATGGTGGGATTGGAAGGGCATTGTTCATTATGAGCTTTTACCGTCCGGCAAAACCATCGATTCTGATCTTTACTGCCAGCAACTGATGAGATTAAAGGAAGCAGTCGAGAGAAAACGGCCGGAATTGATCAACAGGAAGGGTGTGGTCTTTCATCACGATAACGCTAGACCACACACATCTTTAGCCACTCAGCAAAAATTAAGAGAGTTCGACTGGGAGGTCCTAGTGCATCCACCATATAGCCCTGACCTTGCGCCTTCAGATTTTCACCTGTTTCGGTCTCTTCAGAATTCTTTAGGTTCTGTAAGGTTGACCTCAAGAGAGGACTGCCAAAACTATTTGTCCCGTTTTTTTGATCAGAAGTCCCAAAGTTTCTACAGTAACGGGATAATGTCTCTGCCCACAAAATGGCAGAAAGTTATTCAACAAAACGGTACATATATATTGTAAATAAATGTAAATAAACTTTGAAAAAAATGTCTTGACTTTTCATACAAAAATACGAAAATACTTTTTCCCCAACCTATTATATACACTATCAATATTAAATTTAAAAAGTCATTGGTGTGAGCCAATGTGAGGATTCGAACCCGCGACCTCTTGATTCAGAAGCGGGGTGCTCGACCACTGGACCGCCGAGACATTTTAAAATGAAAAGTAAAGTTATTAAAAACTAATAACATTTAATAGAGTGTGTCTTATAAGAGGTTAAAAATCAATAATCAAATTACTTTCACATACTTTGCTCAGAGCAGCTTAATACAAAATAAAAATTAAGAAATAAGAAATAAATGCCGACTGATAAATGGGAAAACAGTCTTGGGCATAGATTTAAAGAGTTAAATTAAGTTTCAAACTTATTTGTTTATCCCTAACTAAATTGTATGTATGTATATACCTATAATGTTATAATAATCATTAAATTTTTATGCGTTTCGATAAAATACTCCTTATTGAGTAAATATATAGTATGTGGCTATAATATAAAATATATTTAAAGTATCCAACATATTACTATAACAATGTAAATGACGATATAGCACCAGAAACGGAGTTATAATATTAAAATAATAACTCCCACGTTTGGGCATTTGCGGCTCAATCGCCTCCGATAACACCTATCCACACCAAAATGATCTGTCTATACTTAAAGAAATGACAAATTGTAAGGAGATGCTTCAAGGAGTGGTGAACAGTCAGGGGTCAGATACAAGTGGTCGTATTATACAACCCACGCACGCTGCTTTATTGGTCGGAATTGCTCCTAAACGTTACCAATGAGGCGTTTGTTGTTGTATATTTACGGCATCTTCAGAGTTGCATAGCAAGAGACCTGGCAGCGATATAATAAAACGGAAGATATATTGAGGTCTGGACCCCACGATCGTTAGGTAACACAATTTATTCATCAAATCGAGTTCCTACCTGATTTTGTAGAAGAATTGCAATTTTAGTCTCGTTAAAAGACTAATAACTCGAACTTACTTATATTACACTAAACGAAACAAGAATTACCTTAAAAATAAAGTTCAAAGAGTTCTTTTTGCAGAATATATTAATAACAAAAGGACTGCAATAGGTAACACAAAACAAACATAGCTTCACGCCTTTTTCTACCCGAAGGTGTAGGCAGCGGTTGTTAAGCATCGTCTCGCCGTTATGTTTACGTCCCAAATGGAATAGGCGGCGAAACTATTGCCATACCGGGCACAAAGTTCTCAGTCATCTATATTTTTCACACATAACTTCCGAAAAGCCAGTGTGAGGATTCGAACCCGCGACCTCTAGATTCAAAAGCGGGGTACTCGACCACTGGACCACCGAGACCTCTAACTGCAATACATAATCCCGCTTTTCAAGAGATGACTCAGAAAAAGCTAAGGTCCACTTAGCTTTTTCTGAGCTGCTTTCGCATCTATACTTATATTATAAAGCGGAAGAGTTTGTTTGTTTGTTTGTTTGTTTGTTTGAACGCGCTAATCTCAGAAACCACCAGTCCGAATTTAAAAATTCTTTCAGTGGTATATAGTCCATTTATCGAGGAAGGCTTTAGGCTATATTATATTTTCAAATTAATTAGGGATCCTTACTATAAGTCCAATAATGTAACCCAAGGTGTAAGAAAATGACTCGAAAATAATTCTTACATCGTGAACGCTGCGAAAACTATTGATTCTAGAATAAAACAATGTACTACACTTTTACAGAACATAAATTTGTCTATAAAAAAGTCCGCGATGGCATATGTCTAACTATTGTAGTTATCTCACAATAAGTGTTTTTTGAGTTTTTTAAAATAATTAAATTGATGTCGTTATAAAAATGCTTTATTTTGTACCTTGAATTTAACTTTCCTGAAAATAAATTACTTCAATATAAAGACAGATTCAATATCTTTCTAGAACTGTTTGAATAATTCAATTCGGACATTTAATTCCAAAGATATCGCAAAATACAAAATGTAAGTATTCATTTCATAGGGAAATATTTAGTTACACTGATGATGTATCCGACTCGGACAGCTCGGACCGCGACAGCTAGCAGGTAGATTTTTTTACGTTTGTTTCTTGCTAAAAGGTACCGGTGGTCCAGTTGTCGAGAACCCCACTTCTGTATAAAGTAGTCGCGGGTTCGAGTTCTGGCTCACAGCAATGACTTTTTGAAATTGTTTTCTGAAGTTATGTGTATTTAGATATCGATGACTATAAACTTTGTGCCTGGTATGGCAGTAAGTTTGCCACCTATTTCATTTGGGATGAAAACATAGTGGTGAAACGAGGTTTAACAGCCGCTGCCTACACCTTCGTGTAGAAAAGGCGTGAAGTTATGTTTTGTTGTTGTTTCTCTCTTTGTCATCATATCGCTCAATACTTTAATCAGAATTTAAAATTTAAAAAAGTCTCGGTGGCGCAGTGGGCGAGCGCACGGCCTCTGATCCAGAAGTCCGGGGTTCGATTCCAGACACTGGCTCACACCAATGACTTTTCGAAATTGTTTTCGGAAGTTATGTGTGATAAATATCGATGACTGACAAACTTTGTGCCCGATATGGCAATAGGTTCGCCACCTATTCCATTTGGGACGTAAACATAATGGCGAGACGAGTCTTAACAGCCGCTGCCTACACCTTCGGGTAACAAAAGGCGTGAAGTTATGTTTAGTTTAAAATTTGTAGTATTTAATCGTATTTTGTGGTATTTTTATTTATAAAAGTTACTAGCTTTTACCCGCGGCTTCGCTCGCATTAAATCCATTAAATAGATATCAAAGATCATTACTATAGAAGTTAACCAATATGATAACTCTGTTTTATTGCTTGGCTGGAATTATTAGGTTTTAAAATTACTACTTACAATGACGTTTAAAAAACTAACAACATTTTTTTAAGGTAAAATATATAATACACGGTAACACAAAACTAAATAATTTTGGACTGTAACAATTTTATAAGAGTATGTAGGATATTGTTGTAGACTATTTTATAAGTTTTTCCTTCGGGTTCAAAAATATGTAAATTACTTTAAAGAATATGTGTACAAAGTTTCATGGTGATCGATTGAGTAGTTATCGCGTGAAAGCACGCAAACAAACTTACATTCACATTTATAATTTACTAGCTGACCCGGCAAACGTTGTCTTACCAAAAAATTAAATTTAAAAAATAGGGGTTGATCGTACGGGGTTGAAAATTCTCAGACTTACCCGATATGCATACAAAATTTCATGAGAATCGGTCAAGCCGTTTCGAAGGAGTATGGGAAAATTGTGACACGAGAATTTTATATATTAGAAGTAGGATAGGATAGGAATTAGGTTACATTTTTATTGTATAAGGGGCAAACGAGCAGGCTTATGATAGTTACAAACGCCGCCCATGGCCACCTCATCACATGCAGTGTTACAGTTGCGTTGCCGGCGCTTACAATGGGATATGAGTGGGGTCGGGAGTGGGTTTCGGTAGGGGAGGGGAAAAGGGATTGGGCCTCCGAACACCTCTCTCAGCGAGTGAAACGCGGCTAAGGCCACTTTTCAGCGATAATCTGAGAGGTCGTGGTATTCCACGGGTCGAGCCGGCCCATTCATGCAGCGAACACTGCGTGACTTTACCACTGACAAGGTGTGACTGATGTGACTGATTTATAATACATTCTAGATATATGTAATAAACTTTACATTTTGAAGATCGTGATATCTTTTAAAATGTAGTAAATTTATATCGATAAGCTTAATTGCTAAACCGACATCATTTGACTTATAAAAAAAAACACTCACTGTGAGTTAGCTACCCCGGTTTGAACATATGGTGGCCCGTTTTTTTCGTTGAAGTCAACAATAGTGACCATATAAAAAAAGTTGTTTATGTTGTATTAAAAAAAACTAAAGGTTGAGCAAAAACTTGGGACAAGTTCATTGCTATATTCATTGTTTATAAGTGGCATTGCTAATAAAGCTTTCTTTGAAGTTGTAAATAATATCAATGTCTTGGTTGTCAGTACGCTAATACATACTAGCTAAGCGAGTGACACGTGTAATAATCGTGCCTTATGGCACTTTGTTCTCTCTGCCTACCCCGCAAGGGATCTGGCCTGAAGTTATGTATGTATGTATCAAGAACTTGAATTGAAATAAATATTAGTGTTAGATAGTCCATTTATGATGAAAGCTTTGGGGTATTAATATGATTGCGGCAATAATCTTTTGAGTGGAAAATGTATAAAATATGGCGGTACGAAGTTCGCGCGGTCTGCTAGTCTACAATATTTGTAAAAATATCAAGAATCATAAGATTCTATTATAGATAAATAACTCTACACAAGCTATTCACCATAAGAGATACACTGCCATTATTGAATGCTATTCTTACACATATCTGAACTCAAGTGGAGGCTTAATCTACCCACACTGTAAGATTTTAGTATTGAACTGAAATAATTGCACCGCTTAATACTATATTTCCATATACAGTTGCTTGAGAAAATCCTAAATACAATAAAATAAATAAGCTTATTTCATCTGCAGTTCTTTTTTTTCTTCGCTCCCTTAAGGTCCTTTAATTCCTACAGTTGTAGGTAGGTAGTAGTAATGATGCCTTAATACGTCGAATGAATTGTTTGAATATAGCAGATGGTGGGTGGAGTTGATTGTCATACGTGGTGTACAATTTTGCCAGTTACTGAAATTGGTCATGCA
Organism: Euproctis similis; assembly: GCA_905147225.2. Lineage (NCBI taxonomy): Eukaryota > Metazoa > Arthropoda > Insecta > Lepidoptera > Erebidae > Euproctis > Euproctis similis. The sequence continues at coordinate 15,595,955 of LR990105.1, forward strand.
TAAATTGCAAGAATATATCTGAAAAAGCTTTATCGCAGACTTGCCTAGATTTCTATTCTTTGATATAAAAAAGTCACTTTTACTGATGAAATGAAATGAAATTTTTTAACGAAAATATTTAAAAAAAGGTAAACAGATATCTTATTACGAATAGTATTCAAAGTAGTATTCAATCAATTTGAAATAGATTCATTAACTTCAATTACATTTGATAAAATCAGATTTCAATCTTTTAGCTTGAAAATCATTTTTAACGAAAATGTGGAACTTTACAATGTTTTAAAATCTAAATGGTACTTATCGCTTGAGCAACAAATAGAACAATTCTTAAAAAAGGTATGTACATAAAAGAAAAATGCTCATATTTTAAATAAAACTTTTTTTAAGAAAAAAGCATTTATTTTTAATTAACTTGCGTTGAACGGTGACTTAAAAATAAATAACTTTCGAATAAAATAGATTTTGGTAAACCATTTGCCAAACTAAATTACGAAGGTAATTAATGCAATTGTGAAAAAAATTGTGAAAAGAATTACGAACATTTCGATGCTTATAATTATTTTCCGTCGAGTACACGTAGCGACACTCGTATGTACAAAATTCGTATTGATTTATTAATGGAGGTCCGAATAGTAAGACATAGTTGTTAATCAATGTTAATTTATCTACGTAAAATATAAAATTAATAAATTCATCTTTATTTCATGATTGGTATTAATTACAACACAGTTTAATTGTAAATCCGACAGATATGAAAATATAATTATGTACATATATTAGGGTGGAGTTATTCAGGTGTGATTACCCCAGAGTGTCATGAAACAAGATTAAAATTTCTGATTAGCAATATAGTATTGAAGTGAAATTTCATCAAAATGAAAATAAATTAGATTTTAGGTAAAACCTCATGAGACTCCATAATATAACATACTGTTGCATAGTGTGTATTATTCCGTTATTTTAATATTTTTAAATGTTTTTAGTAATTAGTAGTTACATTAAAAAGAAAGAAAGAATGAGTGGCATTAGGAAATAGCGTAAATGGAGCGTTGGGGAGATTCCTGGGCGCAAAAAATATTAGCAGAAAATCCCAGCTAGCAATCCACAATGCAATACTTATCCCAGCGCTAACTTATGGAAGCGAGAGCTGGGTATGGCTAAGTGTGCATGAAAGTAGGATAAACGCGGTCGAAATGAAGGCTTTGCGCAAAATCTGAGTGTACGCGGTCAGCGACCGCCACTGCCACTCGTGGCCCTCCGTTCTCTCTGCCTACCCTGCAAGGGGTTTGGCGTGAAGCTATGTATGTAAGTATATAATAATATGTACATTAAAAAAAATCAAATCTGAATAGAGACGCTTTAAGTAATATATTCAACAATTATTTGAAATATTTTCTAGTAACCTATAGTTTTTTTTTGTCTTAATAGTGAGAAAAGCTAGATAAAATGGCAACCATAATATAGATATAAAAACATACTAAAATTGGGGAAGGCATGTTTGTAAACAAAACCAGAAAGGGGATGTTAATGTACCTTAAAACTATTTGATGTTCCAGGGCCTTTGAGAGATTGCTATTTGTTTATGCTGTTCACAGCATTATTTTTTGAGACACCGGTCTTTGTTAGGGCTTGCCTCCGTTGCAGGAGAATCGATGTTTGCACAATTTTGTGTGATTATAATTCCCTTCGAGTATAGGCAAATAGGGATTCAAAGTAAACAGTGTATGGTCTTTTATGAATATTTTGTTAAATAAAATGTAGAAAAAAAAATTAATACCGTGTATTTTCTAGCATACGCCCCTGATTTTTTCGAAAGTTAGATAATAAACTCTGATGTTAAACATTTTGCCGATGATATGTGGGCAATATTTTTAGCACCGCTACCAATTGCAAGAGCTGACAAAAAAGGGCTCATTTAGTAGAAAAAAAATAAAAGCAAAATAAAGCCAATGAAATGGTAAAAGAAACAAACAAACTTCAAAATGGATGTATTAAAATTGTTTCATCATTCCCAGGCTTTACCATTTGCAATCAAACAAACAAATCATACCTATCTTACAAAAATAGACGACTGTGCATTGGGACACTGTCTGCTAGGATCAAAAGTTTGAACATTTAAAAAAAATGTTTTTTGTCCTTAATTATGTAAACTTGGGATCAGTTCAAAAGTATGTGCTGTAAAAAATGTGTTCTGATCTTATCTTCGTTAAATCGACCGCACCGAGTATCCGTAAATACCTAGTATGGAAAAAGTTCGAATTCCTTTAAAAAGCTGCCTTCATTAATATCAGCGAATACATCGGATTTCCAACGGATTTTTTAAAAAAAACAAAAGCTTAATTTTCACCACAAGCTGTCACATGTCGATGTGTCAGTGTCAGTGTGATACACCGTCGTTCTGCTGGCTTGCTCTGATGTGCCAGCGGTTACTATCAAAGGAGAGGATAGGTACGATATAAAAAGTATATTATTTTATTATTAATAACTCGGCTTGATAGTATGGAGGTCCAGTACTACGCTGCAGAATCAAAAAATCTTAGATGCGAATCCCGAGTCTAACACCTAAGGATTTTTGGAATGTCTGTTAAATATCTATGATTGACAATTGGATCTTATATAGGACAATAGTTTTTGACGTAGTGTGCATTGGAAAAACTACCGACTGCAGAAGTGAGATTGGCGGGTTCGATCCTCACCCGAGTGTCTGGGAGAGTCTGGGTGTTTTTCTATGTATTATAAGTATGTGTTCACAAAAGAAAAATAATATATGTATTAATATCGGTTATCTAGTTCCCATAACAAAAGTATTTAGTTGCTTAGTTTGAAACTAGAGGGCTCTGTGTATTGTGTCCAAGATTATAGTATATAGATTAGAGTAGTAGTAAAAATTTTACGGATTATGGCATAGCTGCCATTGTCTGTACCTTTTCTACCCGAAGGCCGAGACAATAGCAGCGCGGCATGAAGGCGTGAAGTTAAAAATATCGATGCCGCTAGGAATTAAAAATAAAAATGTATACATTGAACAGAGCGCCAAATTGTATAGTAATTGTGATTTGCACTTGATAAATACTTAATTTTAATTTAAGTCCTGAAATTACCACATAACAATCGTCGTGATTTAAAGATTGCAAGAATATATATCAGATAATAGACTAAAATATACATTGTTACCAAAACGGACCTACTTAGAATGTAATAAAGGTTATATTGGCGCATAATATAAGTCGGTGTTTAAACTCAATTCGGTATGCCGGCCCCGGTCACCTTGTTAAAGAAGAATGTCCAAAACGTTTACACCGTCCCCAGACGACGAAAGACGAAATGCAATAATTGATGGAAAAACTCACTGAAATATTGTATAATTATATTTGGACGGCGACAATTTATCTGGACCCAACAAAAACTTATCTGGTGTAGAGATTGACAGCCGAGTTAAGCTTGTTTTTTTTGTTTTTGGTCGGCTCACATAGACATCGGCCCATTTCATCTTGAATGTACCTACATTTTATAAAGTTAGATTGTATACCTGTATTTACAGTTTTATATTGTTAATAGTACAGAAAACGACTTTTAATTTTATCTCATATATCCAGCGTCCAAGAAAATATCTATTAAAAACAATTTGGGTAAATAAGTCTGAGATATACTTGCAAAGTTTTTTCTCTGTATAGAATATAATTGTTACACATTGAGTTTTCGTAAGTCAATATCGCAGTCTGTCTGTAGTGCTTATACGAGTAAAGACAATTTCCCATGATGTATGAGTAATTTTTTAATTTATTAAGCGAGAATTTTACGAACAGCAGGGAACAACTTGAATTATTGTATAATAATAACTACCTATTCTATTCTTGAGTACATGTGGATACTCTTTTTTTTTACGGGATAGGAGGGCAAACGAGCAGGCGGGTCACCTGGTGGTAAGCAACCAACGCCGCCCATGGACTCCAGCAACACATAGTGTTACTGTTGCGTTGCCAACCTTTAAGGGGTAGGGGATAGGAAAGGAAGGGGAAGGGGGTGGGCCTCCGGGTACCTCTCTCACCGAACGAAACGCGGAATGAGCCACTTTACGTCGGTCTTCTGAGAGATCGTGGTATTTCACCGGTCGAGCCGGCCCATTCATGCAGCGAACTGCTTGGCTCTACCACTGTTAAATAAACTCATGTTCTCAAGAAGAGAATAATTCAGCTATTCAAAAATGTTGTGTCATTTTATAATATGGTCCAAATACTACACTTAGTATAGAAAAACAAAATATATTCAATTTCGTTTAGGATATCCAAAGAATTGTAAAATTTAATTCAAAATTGATTAAAATTTTAATTTATGAATAATCTCATAACGGTACGGTAATTTTCCGATAAATTGCAAGAAATATACACTTGCTATATGAATTTTTGCAAACAGCACACCTTTTTCAACAGTCATCAGCTTCTTTAATCTGTAATATTACAATATTTTACATGCGCATGTAACTATAACAATAATGTTAAAGTTTTATTGTTAAATTTTGACATTTTATTACTGAAACATGTCTTTTATGTCATGCCACAGCGGTGGGCATGTTTTACATGCGCATGAAGCATGATCCGTGCGTGTCACTTCACTAGTAATGTTGCACAGATACGTGGCATTTACATGTATACAATTCCAATAAACAATTAATCATTTTCTTTACTGTTAGAATTTTGTTTGGTTTCGACGCAAGTGTAATGGAAGACCATTCTGAGAACAGTTTTGTGGTAAACGTACTTGTGTAAGCGATTGAAGCTTGGTGTGTTTGTCTTGCTTTTTATGACCGTTTAGTAATAGTTTAATGACAAAATTGTTTAATTGTTGTGGTTTCACAGTCGGTACCCGACGTTTATATATGTTTTGTAATATGACGGTGTTGCATAATTCTGTGTGTGGACATGTCATCTTTACCGCAACTTATTCGACGTGAAAATTGTTAATTGTCTTTATAAATAGTAGAATTATTAACTCGAAAAGTACTAAACAAATTTATGCAGTTAGGTGCATGAAAAGCGGGCTTGAATGGTGAAGTACTACAACCGCTTGGAATATACTTAGACGTAAAGTGGCTCAAGGTGCGCAACGTACGGAGAGGTATACGTTGGGCCAACTTTTTACCTTCCCAATTTCCGACCACGTGTCTATCCCATGTTATGGATGGGTAACTCAATTGTAACAGTATCTGTGTTGCACATGTCCACGGGGGGCGCCAGTCACTTACCATCAGTTAGCCCGCTTGCTCGTTTACTCCTATGCCATAAAAAAATTAAAACACAACGCTCAGACTAATTCATACTGTTAAAGTTTTTGGTTTACATTTTGGAACGAAGTTCCTTACGGCAGGCTAAAGGAGATAGGTCGCAAAAAGTCACAGGCGCGACAGTCGTATACACAAACAAGTAGTAGTTTCTCTTTCTCCTTCATTTTTTTTGCAAATTGTGTCGATTCTTAGGAACTTTGGTCCTACCTGGTGTCCCATGACACCATTTTGTTTTTATATTATAATTTGATTAGATATCACTGCATGTCATGTTCACCAAGCTATCCTTAAATACTTAAAATATATTATTATTCTAGCGAATTATTTAAGGCTAAAACCCATTTGACCGGATTTTCTACCCGGCATTTGACCACGGGCGTTTGACCGCAGTCTATTCCTATTTATTCAAATGATTCATTTACCATAACCATCGACGCGACCACGATTTGGCAGTCTCTGCCCGCACGCGTGACTTGCACGGAAATTATGGATATTTTACGGCATATTATATCCATTTTAAAGTGCCGCTAGCTGCATGAATGGGGCGACTCAACCACTAAAATACCACGACTTTTCATTGAAATTGTAAAAACTACTCATGGCTAGTTTTGTTCGTTAAGATAGATATATAGAGGCCTACCTTAGTTAAAAAACGAAAACGTATCTGTGACTCCCTCGGAGAATAAGATGTCCAATGGAAGTATTTGCCGCTTACCACCACGCGATATTTACAAATAAAAAATATTCTTATGTTGTTCCTATTCATAATTTATATTTTATACCCACAAAAGAACGCTAAACCAAATCAACTGATGACTTTGCTTTCGGAAAACAAAAGCTCGTTTCGTCGATAAACAAATTAATATTGTAGAAATACTTATCACCTCTACTAAAGTTACTGCCAACGTGTGTTAATACACCGATCGTAAACGGGTCAATGAATCCTTTTGATCCAAGCACTCAGCTATCTTCGTGGAGTACACTGGTCTTTCGCTGACTTGACACTTTAGTCTCAACTTGATGGAGGATATTGACGATTTATGCAAACATGCCCTATGCAAACATTATATGGAGTGGTAAGCAAAGATACCAGTTATAGATCTTTAGTAGGCTTATCCCGCTATGGCCTAGATTGGAAATTTAACTATGATGTGTGGCTTAAGTTAAAGCCTTGTTATTTTTAATTCAGAAGTGACATGAAGTGAATATTTTTATGGCTTTTCAAAGTCACAGTCAATTAATGCAAATTGACCTATAATATTACTTGATTCACAAAAAAGTTCTTTTCAGTTCTTTTCTTTCTTATGTACTATGGCCTAGGTTAGAAATTTAACTATAAGGTGTCCTATACTATAATTGTTTAAATAAATTGTAACTACTTAACAATAAACTACTTAAATGACCACCTAATTTATAGAATTTGTAATTTTAAATTGTAAATGAACTCCCCTTTCCATCCCATATCCAACCCCTACCCTATCCCTCGAACGGAAAGATCCCCAAGGTGGGCTGACGTCAGGCAGGCGGCTGGTCATAAAGCTACAGACAAATCCTTTTGTAACATGGAATTTACGAAAGGATGCCATGTTGTGCCGACCCACATAGAGTGGGATAGTAAATGATGAAATTCTAAATAAACATTAGGAGGATGAACTGTATATCATGCTTCCTTATTTTGATAAATTTAGGAATTGTATATACGAGGGCAATCAAATGTTGACGAACAAATATAGTCAAATAAACAACATGAGGTAATTTAAACAAAAATGTCACCACATTTAATGAACGACGTTAACAGATGTTACCCAAAATATTTATTGGAGCATCATAAAAATAAAATCGTATTATGAATCTTTCTAAGCCGGTTTTGAAAGGCAAATATTTTAAACTGGTTATAATTCAATAATTATTGTATGGTAAAAACGTGACCAAATAATACATACGATAGCAGAACACGAGTCTTTATCGTCGTGAAAAAAACCCTTTAATTTATGATGAAAGTTTATTGAAGATATTAATGCTTTTTGTAAAAATATTTTTGTCAATTGAGTGAGGAGACACTGATAAAAAAGGGGTGTTTGTATATTTTTGGGCCGAATACCGATTTGAATCATAATAGTGTTTGACAATTTATTTGCTCATAAAAGGGGTAGTGTTACCCGGGTTGGGTTGTGACAAAGGCGGGGTTTTATCGCGGCCGGTGAGCGATCGTAAATTTTACTTCGGCTGTCAAAACATACTGGCGTTGTGAGTTTCACTCGTATGGAGTGGTTTTGATACACACTCACCGGCTCATGTTTAGTGCTTAGTATAAAGCTCACGGTAATACTGTAATACAAAAATGTACGAGGTTTTATAGCCTTTATCGGCGGATGAGATCACGACCCACCTGGTAGCAAGTGGTTCATTTATAGATTTTATTGTAATTAATATGTAATATTGTGATATTCAATCAGAGTATACACTTGCTGTGTGGCGCCGGCTTAGAATACCGCCACCCTCTTCCCGTGGGTATCGTAAAAGGCGACTAAGGGAAAAGCTAGAAGAATGGGCAGCAGCATTCTCTCTCAAGACACTACAGCCTATTGCAAGCGTGGCGATTATGGCAAAAACCCTCCTTGATTGCGCGGACCGGCAGTTGTGGCGCTCTATGGGGGAGGCCTATGTCCAACAGTGGACCTCAAAAGGGCTTATGATGATGATGATGATACTCTAATTACTTTTCAGATAATATGTATGACGAAGATCAATACATTCATTTAGTATTTGATTCGGTATGGTATGTCTCGGTGGTCCAGTGGTCATGCACAAGGCTTCTGATCCAGAGGTCGCGGGTTTGAATCCTGACACTGGCTCACACTAATGACTTTTCCAAAATTGTTTTTGGAAGTTATGTATGATAAATATCGATGACTGAAAACTTTGTGCCCGGTATGTAATAGGTTCGTCACCTACTCCATTTGGGAAGTAACATAACGGTGAGTCGATGCTTAACAGCCGCTGCCTACAGCTTTGGGTAGAAAAAGGCGCGAAGTTACGTTATGTTATGTCTGTTATTTGGTTTATCACCAAATCCTTAACACCATTTTTTTATATTGGATACCAAAATTATGAAGCCCACATACCCAATTTACCACCCGTTCTCTCAGTTTCGACCCGCGGTTCTCTGGGGTTCAGCGACTAGCAACGCCTATGGACACCTGCAGGAAATGCGTTCCCCACCTTTTAGATGGGATAGCTAAAAAATAGAAGTGGTATGGGAAGATGAAGAAGATGATAGCTAGACACACCTGGAAACCTTACTCATAGATCAAAACGTGGCATGAGCCACTGGACGTCGATATTACGAAAGATTGAACTGCGTATATCTACCACTTTCATAAGGCCTTACGGTACATTCCGTATTTTATTGTTACATTTACATACACATAATAAAACGTGAAACAAATGATAACTTACATTTTCATATATAAGCTTTTAAGAAAACGTAGCACAATAAGCCATTTGAGTTGGCGTAAAAGGGTCCGTTGTTGTTGTCCTAATTCAGCGCAATCATTATGCATATTTTATGCCTCACTTGCCTTTGTTTCTCGATAAACAGTGGTCGTTTTCCCGGAGTTCCCATTTTCTCCGCTTTTTTATTATTAAGAGCCAGCAATTACCCGTGGATGTAAGTTGTGCGCTCTACACCGCACATTTCGCAGGTAACTGCTCTTGTGGTACTAAGTTCACTTTCCAATTATATTACGTTTGTTATTGCACGCATCTGTCTTTTTAGTGATAATTTTCTACTGATTATCTATAAATGTGAATACAACATTCTATACGAGATACAGTTTTTTCAGATTTCATATCAAAGAGAGATAAATAATCAAATCAAAATGAAAACTTCAGTTTACTAAGTAACTGTGTACTCATTGAACACAAAGTTATTTATTAAGTACACATTGTAAGTTACTTAGTATTTTTTTTACAGAAGAAAGTAGTCAAAATCTCTATAAAACATAACATAACTTACGCCTTTTTCTACTCCAGGGTTCCAGGGTTATGGTATATACCCTGGATTTGCCGTTATGTTCATGTCCCAAATGGCGCCATACACCGAGCACAAAGTTTTTTCAACCATCGATAATTATCACACATATCTTTCGAAAAGACATTGGTGAGCCCGGATTCAAACCCGATTTCGTAATTCAGAAGCCGGGTGCTCTACCACTGAAAACCGAGACTATATACCGAGACTTTTATTAAACTACCCAAAAAAAGTAATAACAAAATTTCATTTCAAAAATTTATTATCACTTTTTTGAGAAATAAAAGTAAAACATATTCACATAACAACTTTTTTTCTCGTCCCACAAAGTTGGTAAATGATACAAAGTTAAAATTGAGGCCTTAAATAAAAGGGCACTGCAATATTAAACATTCTTTTCACGCTCTCAAAAAAAGTGTAGGAGACCTTCTCTCATTCCCCTAGTTAAACAAACAAATTATTCCGTTTTTGATTGTACAAAGATTCTGTAGAGCGCTGGCATCGTTCACAATATTGTCTTGGTAATAGGCAAGATGCTTTTTCAGCCATATTCCGGAACCACGCCGAAATAAAATTAGCCTTAGGGTAATAAATTCAAATCACAGCCCACCGTAATTCCAACCGCCTTTTTCACGAGAAGATATTCGTTGCGGAATCCTTAATTTTGTTTCGTTTTTGCTATTGTGGTTTGTTTCGTTTCGTTATTTCTCACTCCTCCTTATAATGTATAGGATTCTAGACACCTCCGAGGAAACAGGAAAAGCTTCATTTTATGAAGTCGAGGTTGTGGTTAATAAAATTAAATGAAAGCGTTTTGCTCGCATCTGGTTCATTTGCAATATTAATTGAGTATCTACATTGTCTCTCTTAGTACTAAATAATAATGTTACAAATATGTCGGACAGTATAATATTTGTTAGTTATTTTACGAACAACAAAATTATATATTCTGTCTCATAATTATCAAGATAAGCGTTATATTATGATAAAACTTGATTTTCTAATTGCAATTTTGTAAAATCGTGAACTAATATAGACATTATTAATCGCAGACAAACTCCAATCAGGGAAATTATAAATGAAATTAAAACTAAATGAAAACCTTAAATAACGATATTACATTATTTAGGCATGTTCATAAGACATCAGAAAAAAAAATGAACGTTACATACATCAATTCATCCATTCAGTAAGTAGCAACGCCATCTTTTGAGATAATGAATGAATTAATCGTTCTCTGACTTCATAACCGACAACGTTTGTTTTAACTTTTCAATCACGGATATTCCTATTACATTTGACTGATTGATAAAGCTTTTAGGTTCGTGATGTGTATTTACATTTTGCTGAATCCATTGTTTCGTAAATGTGGGTTTGATTTGAATTCATGATCGATTTCTTATAATTTTGCTTATTTAATAAGACTTAGAATTTAGAATTAAGTAGGCAGGGTCTAAAAGACTGATAAATAATTATTATATGATCCAGTTTTCGAATTCAATCATCAACAAAAATAATTTACCTATATGCCTACCACTTAGGGTAATTAAGAGAAGACGTTGCATACTTCAAATCAGTAAAAAAAAAATAACTACCGCGTAGGTATTATTCTGTTTATTTTTAATTTCAATAAAAGTTTACGTTACTTTTATAATAATACTATCCCTTATCATAATAATCTAATAAAATAATATCAATTAACAAAAATAATATCTAACAACACCACAATATATATATATAAATTTATACATTTATATTTATATTCAGTGTACTTGTACGGTACGTTATACACAAGGGATGGTCAGCGCGTGACAAGCATGATAAATGAGAAGTCCGGGATCATGCCTCTGGGGACTCCCTCTTGCTTTGAAGGTGGGTTCGCGAAAGAAACTAACATCATGCGGCAAGTTTTCAACACAAAATATACCCTATCCTACAATACACAGAGTAAAGTTTACAATAGAAATGAGAAGAGTTAAAACTTCATAAAAATTCAGAAGCTATCGCGAATTAGTGTTGCGAAAAGTAACCAAAGCAAGCCACCCACAATATAAAAATAGTTCTTGATTTATGTACTTTAAAGTTAAAAGTCGTGTGGTTAAGCTTTATTTGAAACGTTAGGTATGGAAGAACGAAAAGAAAATTTTGGACTCGGAGCAGAGTCAAGTTAAAGGCAGAGCGTGTGAGCTCAAAATAGTCTTATCACGGAACGAACTAGTAGAAAAAATCTCATTTTTTCTTTAAATAGTACGTGCCATTTTAATATAGACTCGGTTGGCGAGCACCCCTCTTCTGAACCAAGAAATCGTAGGTTCGAATCAGGCTTCGAATTTTTTTTCAGAAGTTATGTGTAATAAATACCGATGACTGAAAACTTTGTGCCCGGTGTATGGCAATAGGTTCGCCGCCTATTCTAAATATACACCTTTTAAATAAACGAAATAGACCTTCTAAATATTTTTGATGGTAGCCATGTTTAATTGCTCATATCTCTGAAATAGCGGTACAGCTATCAGTATAAACTTTATTGTCCTGATAAAAATATATGAGCACATTTCTCCTGGGTACATTTGATGTAAGTAATGAGAATATATCCGTAAAACATTACTTATTTTATGGCATATCCTAAAACCATTTGCCTCAAAAAAAATAAACTCGGAACGATGTTAGTGCAGTTCATTGCACCTATAGCCAATGTTTGTATAATATCCTATGTTTGTAAGCAGGTTCATCAAATGTACTGGACTTGTCAATACCTGATATAGATCAGGATGAAGATATTTTTGAAGTGTCTTCCATGCACCTCAAATATATGAAGGTATCGGGTTCAGAAAAGAATTATCTCACCTAATAGTTTAATTAGTTATGCTCACGTGAATTTTAAACGCCAATGTGCAGATTTTAACAAAATTAAATAGAATGTAAGTAGCCCGATTCACTTTTCTTTGGATTCCGAAATATAATTATAACAGTATAATATTTGACAGTGGTATAGTCATGCAATTAGCTGCCTGAATGAGCCTGCTCGATCGCTGAAATACCACCACCTCTTTGAATATTGATGTGAATTGTCTCATGCCGGAAATCTCTCTCACCGAACGAAACACGTTCGATAAGAGAGGTATCCGGAGGCTCCAACCCCTTCTCCCTCTTTTTCCATTCAACATAATATCCGGTTTATTAAATTATATGCTGCTTTTTTATTAAAATAATTTACAATAAAAATGTTAATATTTTCTGACTAATTCTAACTTTCATTTATTACTATTTTGCTAATTCACCGAGTGACAGTAACTTAATAAACATTTGTATATAGAAATGAAAACATTTTAGTTATAATTAAATATTATTATTTTTCTTATGCTTATATCTGACATTTTAAATAAAACCTTTAATATATTGTAGGTATCATTATGATTCCGCATGCGTCGCGGTCTCGAGGCTTGAAAATATTGGCTCAGCAAGCAATAAGCGGTTCAGAATCTGTAGTCTGGACGATCGTTATGAGAAGTTATGTGACCATTTTGGATAGATGACTTCGCTATACTCTTAGGAAGACATTGTGGATTTCATTACTATTATAATGAATTAATTAATTTTTTAAATTAAAAAGTAAAACAAAGAACTGCGCAGAGGAGAAAGAACTTACAATTCTACCCATTTTTTCATTATAATTTCTTTTAAAATAACAACCTAATTGTATTATTTCTGAAATTCTAACGGGGTTAATGTTCAATAAGATCTCGGGGGCGCGAATTTATTTGCAATTTATTACTCATCTTTACTGTAATAGTTTCCATGAAAAATGCGAGCCCACAAATGATTGCCTCTAAAAAAGGTGCAGACACAAAGACGTCCGATGTGTACCTACTGCAAAAGAAATAATCTCTCTTAATTGCGCGCTCGGTTTTTGATCCATGACTCCAGTAATCGAAAAGGGTCTATCAATTTTTCCCTCATAAGGAGAAAGGAACCCTTTGAAAATGACCCGCATTTGGCAAAAAAAAAATATCTTTGCATTCACAGGCGTCGTGTCCGGAGTCCTCTCCTTTTCACCGTCCGCGGTTGATTGCGTTCGACCCGTGAATAATACCCACTTTGTGCTCAATAAAAGTTTTCCTCCCTCCGTCGATATTGGAAACAATGGCTTTGACTCACAATTTTTCTGTCGCAGCCGATCCGAGCGACGGAAATGGTAAGGATTATATCGTTCTTTTGATTTGAGGGTAGACGTGATATCATTTGAAATGAGCCGCCATAGTACTTGAGATGCCTTTAGTTTATTTATTATTATTTGTATGAACAAAATGTATTTTTTATTCCTCGTTTTAGTTTCGTGTGCTAATTTCCTAACATAAACTTCTCAGACACATGATTTTTAAACTCATTGGTCTGGAGGTCGAGCACTACGCTTCTTCATCGAATAGTCTTGGCTTCAAATCATAGTTTAGACCAATGATTTTTCTAAATTATTTTCAGAAGCTATTTCTAAATACAGATTACTAACAAAATTGTGCTCGGTCTATGGGAATAGCTTCCAATGCTTATTTTATCTAGGACGTTAAATAAATTTTAGTGAATTTTGGCGCAACAGCCACACCTTCAGGTAGAAAATGGCATAAAGTTACAATAAAAAATGCTTAAGAATATAAATCTTTGCAGCAATCTCATAAACATCAAGCGGTAAGGAATAATGATATTAAGAAAAGGCATGCATTTTTAACAGACGATTAAACAATAGCCGAGGCGAAGTGTCCCCAAATTAGACAAAGGCGGTATTAATACGGAAGCCATTAAATTGAGATAAGCGGGAAAGCAGATTGGGCGGCGCCCTTCGTTTGGTATTAGCCCGTGAGTCCTGATAAGTGAGACAGGGGTTTTGCGGCAAATGTCATAGATTATACGATCTTGAGAATCGACATGTATCCCAAGTATAATTATTTAACATTTAATATTCTAATTTAAAAAGTATATTGTAGAATTACGAAAGAGAAACATATTGAACTGTAATTCATCGGTTAAGTAATGTTTTAATAAACTGTTACTATATATTAATAATGTAACATTTTGAAAGCTACATGATTAATCTATCACTTTTTCAGCGTATACCTCTTTTAATATAACCTATTATTATGAAAGCCTTCTGGGAATAAAAATAGTAGTAATAGTAAGCCCATCCATAATCTCTATCCACACATCATGATGGCAAGCAGTTACTTCGACATTACTTGAACCTTTTTTTTTTTTTTTTTTTTTTTTTTAACGCGAGGAAATGCTTTATGCACACCCCCCGCCCGGGGACGGCAGGGGGTAGTGTGGGACTCCCAAAACAGTAAACTGAAATCCGATCTTAGGGTTACCCACTAAAACCTCGCGGCGGCCTTCCTCCGGCGTTGGGGTGGTCCAGGATTCGGATAAACCCCTCTGGTCCACCCCGCCGGGCGGGGCGGCTCCGACCGCGCGCTGTAAAGAGGCGCGCGGCCGGCGGCGCCCCCGACGACCCTTCCCGGCCGCACCGGGGGGTCATCCTTCCCGGGCCGCGACCCGGGCGCACCCGCGGGGTGTGCGCCCTCGCGGCCCGTCGGCGGCGGCGATCACTGAGCTCGCCGCCGCCGCCTTCGAGCGGGGTTGGCTCTCTCCCGACCCCGCTCGGCGGCCTCCTTCTGGAGCATGACTACTTCGCAGAAGGAGACCACAGCCCTCCACTCCTCCTCGCCCGCCAGCATTGCCGCGACCATCGCCGGCGGGGACAAGTCTCGCCCGATCCCGTCGACCAGGACTCGGCGCTCGTCCGCCCAGGCCGGGCAGACCTCCAGCGTGTGCTGGGCCGAGTCCAGGTCGGATGCGCAATGGTGGCATCTCGCCGTCTCTTCACGTTTTATTCGACTCAGATACTCACCGAAGCACCCGTGCCCGGTGAGTATCTGAGTCAACCTGTAGGTGACAGTGCCCCATTTACGGAGCACCCAGGCCTCGAGGTGGGGCAGGACGGCCCCGACGGCGCGCGAACGCGTACCGCCCTGGAGGACCAGCGCGTCGCGCCAGTCCCCCAGGACCCGCCGGAAGGCCTCCCGCCTCCGCACTTCGCGTCCCCGCGCGCCCGGGTCCCCCCCTCCCCGGCCGAGATCGTACGTGGCTGCGTACATCTCGGCCAGGATGATGAAGGGTGGGGAACGCGCGAGGACCGTCGCCGCCTCATATGAGATTGTACGGTAGCCCCGCACGATCCGTATGGCCATGATCCGCTCCAGGCTCCTCAGTAGAGCCCTGGAGCGGGAGGCCCCCGCGAGACATTACTTGAACCTACTAAATGACTTATACCCATGTTATTTGTATACTTTTGAGAAGATTTTTAATATTAATGGATAATGTGATACTATACGTGTAATTTAAATTGGCCCTGATTACCAATAAACGATATATATAACTGTGTCGCTTTTGTAGTGACCACAAAGTATATAAACAATTTGAAAAAAAATGGGATAGGAGGGCAAACGAGCAGGAGTGTCCCCTGATGGTAAGTGACCAGCGACGCTCATGGACGCCTGCAACACATATAGTGTTACAGTTGCGTTGCCGACCTTTAAAGGAGCAGGATAGGAAAGTATGGGGAAGAGGGGTGGGCCTCCGGGTACCTCTCTCACCGAACTAAACGCGGCATGAGTCACTTTAAGTCGATCTTCTGAGAGGTCGTCGTATTACACCGGTCGAGCCGGCCTATTCATGCAGCGAAATGCTTCGCTCTACCACTGTGTTGTAGATCTCAAAATATTTAGATGGAGAAGAAGATATAAGTTTGATTAAGTCAAAATCAAAATAACTTTATTTTTATAGGTCTTCACAGACACTTCAACAAGTACAGATAACATATTATTTAAAATGAAATACAAACACGAGTGCTTGTGGAAAGTGCCTCTATGGAAGAAAAAAGACACGGACGCAATCGCCACGAGCGGCCCGATTCCGATTGTAGGGGCTATCATGAGAAGAATCGGGCAAGAAACTCATGTGTCAAATACTCTTTTCAAACCATTTGAAATAAATAACAATATTATTATCACTACTAAAAACAAAGCAGTAGGTTAGTGAATAAAAGGTGTAGCAACCAGAATACTCGACAATCACAACTAAGACCCAACCAAACTAAAATCAACGTACATGTTAACTAAAAAATTCTATGCGATCATAGTAGTCGAGCACAACTGACGCGACATCCTTTAATTAGAGTAATTTTAATGTAAAACATCGTCCTAATGCTAAAATCACTAACCCATAAACTGGCACTATAAAGAGAATATTACTTGACATTTCTGATGATAATACCGTCGCTATGATATTGGGGACACCCGATTGTCCAAATAGTTTGCTGTAATATACTGTCTATCTAGAATAATCTAGGTTATACGTTGCAGTAACAATGTATTGGCTAGAATCTGGATTATTAAGCATACCAACAGTAATTTATGGAAACCGTTTATGAAATACTGGTTAGTATTACTTTATTGAAACAAAATTATTCAAATTGTGTCCCTTGGTGTTATAAAAGATCTTTTTAAAATACTCGCAGGCAACTATAACTCGAATTTAGTTTTATTTTTTAATTAAAATCAAACATCTTGCATCTGATTTTAAAACATTAACAACCCGAGCGCCTCCTAAGAAAGACGTGTTTTTGTTGGCTCCTTAATTTAATTACAAATAGTTGGTTCAAAGTGGTATAAAAGCTTATATTTTATAGTATCAGACTAGGATAAATAATAATAAATGTTCCAGTGACAATCAAATCGGATTTATTGCCTTATGTGAGTAAAGGAGCAGTACCTAACAATAATAACGAAACCGACTTGTTTACACAATATCTTTAACGAGAATATACAACTACCCGCTACAATTTACCAGCGAGATCACACAACAACTGTACCGAAAAATAATAATAGTTAGCGTTTCTGTGAACAAGTGCTAGCGTTTCTCCGACTACCCCCCAGTTGCGTTATTTTGTAGCGCCGGCAATAATGTCGAAAACTTGTGCTGGATGCATGGACAATATTGAAAGCAGCCAATTTCCACAAAATCTTATAAATACAATTGAGTCAGAAATTGAAGGTTTTGAGGATCCACAAAACAAAAATAATAATGTTGTACCAAAACGAGTTGTTCTCATTTAGATCGAAGTAAAGTACTAGAAGTAGGAAACTATTAAATTAGTAGAAGCATTGCAAATGAATTCAATCCAACAGAACTAATTTTGATCTATGTATAAGGGTACTGCAGCCAGTTTCTGCGTCTCTAGTAATTGGAACGCCGCCGGCAAACGGCACCCGTTTGCCGTTCGACAATCAACACGACGTGATGCGAAATCCGATGCTTGGCCTCAGATTACAGACCAGTAATCATTATCTCAACAAATCATTCCAATGTCCTTATTAGCTATAAATATATAAAACCTGTTTATATCAAATAAAGTAGATTTATCTCGCGGTGATTTTAATTTAAAGTTCTCGAATAAACATTGCAATGATTATTGGAAACTTTTTCCAAAATTGATGAATGAAATTTATGGCTAGTATATTACAATAAGTATCATGTCACACTTTACCTAATAAACAGCTATCTAGAAAAATACTTTTCATATATCCGAATTTTCAGAACATTACTTAACTGCACGCTAAATCCCTTGCGTGGTAGGCAGAGACAACAGAGCGCCATAAGGCACGTCTCTTACACACCTCACTGGCTTCGTTGACTTTCATAACTCTTTTCATGCACGCTCGTCGATTCTTGAGGCTTCTAACATCACCAGCTTGTCTTGTCACCTCACCTTGGAATGTGTGTCTTGGCACTCTTGGCCGTAATCGACTCTTACATCCATTTTTTTTCAGCTTTTGCATTGTATATCTGCTAATTTATCCGAATTTTCATGCTAATAACTTATGTGTGTCCTATAAGAATTTATTAAAATATAATGTTTGTTTTGATTCCCTTGATCACCGATTACATTTTGTTGTTACTGATATCCGTTCGAGTTTTTTTAAGTTTTCTTATTTATAAATACTTTTATAAATAAGAGAACTTACTTACTTAGTATTGACAGTAAATAGACTTCAAAATAAATCTGACTACTGGCAGATGCTATGCATTATAACAATCTTCCTTTACAATTAATTCCAGGCCCAATTATATTAGGACCAAATTTGTAATATAACTTGAAGTTAAACATTTACACTTCATAACATGTTTGCAATGTTTTGCACCCTCGAAATTACTGCGCAACAATATAATGTTGACTTTACTCCCCTTTGAAGATGGTAACAAACAAATCAAATTAAAAATATCCTTACTATAATTAAAGACTTTAAATATTAATATTACACAAATTACTATTAATTACACATTTTCAAACTGTCGCCGTTTTATATGAATTTTCAATTCTATAATTAATAATACGTTCTAGATGTTATTATTCTAATATTCGTCTAATATAATAGATAATCACGGTAACAAACAAACCGATTTTAACCGATTATTTGAGTATGAGAAGATTTTGTACATAAGAAACGCATGCAACAATTTTTTTTTTCGTTTGTTCTTTAAATATGTAATGATTAAACGGTTTCCCCCTAAGGTTAAGTTTAACTGGACCATTGATGATATAATATATACAGATAAATACAATTACAGTCTCGGTGGCGCAGTGGGCGAGCGCACGGCCTCTGATCCAGAGGTCCGGGGTTCGATTCCAGACTCTGGCTCACATCAATGACTTTTCGAAATTGTTTTCGGAAGTTATGTGTGATAAATACCGATGACTGACAAACTTTGTGCCCGGTATGGCAATAGGTTCGCCACCTATTCCATTTGGGACGTAAACATAACGGCGAGACGAGGCTTAACAGCCGCTGCCTACACCTTCGGGTAACAAAAGGCGTGAAGTTATGTTATGTTATGTTAAATTAAATTATCTTCTTAAAAAAGAAAAAGAAGTACATTTTTCATAGATGTGAAAAAAGTTGTTTCTCTTTTGATAACAATGATGACAACTAGCATCCAGCATATCAAACTAGCGTATAATGCAAAGTTTTTTTTTTATGGGATAGGAGGGCAAACGAGCAGGCGTGTCACCTGATGTTAAGTGACCAACGCCGCCCATGGACACCTGAAACACATATAATGTTACAGTTGCGTTGCCAACCCTTAAAGGAGCAGGATAGGAAGGGATGGGAAAGGGGGATGGGCCTCCGGGTACCTCTCTCACCGAACGAAACGCGGCATGAGCCACTTTACGTCGATCTTCTGAGAGGTGGTGGTATTTCACCGGTCGAGCCGGCCCAATCATGCAGCGAACTGCTTGGCTCTACCACTCTAAGTGGTCTACCACTTTCTTAGCGGTGTAGTAAATAGTATCTGTATTATACTGAAAGTACTGTACTAAAGTACTGAGTAATATCCATTTTGTATACAATTAAAATTTAAAATTAATTGTGTCTCCCTTAAGCTTAAATTTAATTAATGAACACAATATATAGGCTTCATAACGGTGTATTTTAAAAATTAATAGCGCAATAAACCGTTTGCTTGTATAACATTTTATAAAATTTTACATTACGACCCCTGTTATTACCCCTGAGTACCGAGGACCATAAACAACATTCAGTTAATTAATAAAAAGTATACGACGCAGCGTGTTTTGTCAAATTTTGGCTACGGAATATTTATAAGTATTTTGTGAACAAAAAAACATTCCAACAGAAATTAATTAAGTACTAATTCTCAAAAATGGGTTTTCACCCATGTCTTGACAAAATATCATTTATTCCAATAGTAGAACAGCGGTAGAGCCACGCAGTTGGCTGCATGAATGATCCGACTAGACCGTTTAATTACCACGACCGAAGAATATCTAGACATAAAGCAAACCATGCTACGTTGAGTTCTAGGCACTAGACAACTCACTCAGTTCTGACAAATTTTAAAGTCTATGTTACAGATGAACGAGATTTGTGATACCATGATGAGATACTATGATACTATTTTTCGGATTTTTTTAATATGAATCGTTCAATTATTAATTTTCAATAAGAGTGAGTTATTATTACAAATGAACGTTGAGAGGGGGAACAGGGGGGATGGCTCTCGTGTCAACAAATCGCACGTACAATGTTTTGTTACCGACCACCCGTATCTGTTCGTCTGTTTGTTTATTATGCCCCCTACGAACGGTGAACCTGTTTTATAGCCTTTAGAAATAACTGTAGCAGACGACGCCCAGAAATTTTCTTTTTTTACATGCATAACGACTTCCTTAATTGTATGAGTTTACTTTTAGATATCTATATATAATCAATAGATATTAATGATAGCATATTTTTTTAAGTAACCGTCTGAATTTCATACCATTCATACCAAAAATAACTTATTAACGTTTTTAGTAGTGGTTGATTTATGCAGCTAGAAATACCGCGACCTCTCAGAATTACGACATAAAGTAGCTCATGCCACATTTCTTCAGAGGAAAAGCTATCCAGAGGCCAACCCGCATCTATTTCTTCCAACCCCTTTAGTATCATATTTTAAAGGCCAGCAAAGCAACTGTTACTCTATGTGCAGATGTTGCATGTGTCTATGGGCGGCACTTGTTTCTTACCATCAGGAGACCTGCTTAGAGAATTTCCCATTATTCCATAACAAAAACTTTTCGCGGGCACGTTTTTACGTTATCAACCCGTTAACACACCAAGAAGAAATAAGTTCTTTGGCGATCGATTTTTGAGGCTCCTAATATCACCTTTCTCCAGAACACATTCTATTTGGTCATGGAATGTCTGTCTTGGACATCCTCGACTCCTACATCCATCCGCTTTTGCTCTGTATATCTGCTTAGTCAATCTTGCAAGATTCTTCCTACATTCATTCTTTCTACATGTCTGAACCATCGGAGCATGCCCTTTATTACTTTTACACCGACACTCACTTTCAATCCGACTTCCTTCCTAACAACCCTGTTTTCGACCCGGTCAGCGAGGGTCACTCCGCAGATTTTGCGCAGTGCCCTCATTCCAACAATCCAACTTCCTTCATAACATCCTTGTTTTCGACACGGTCAGCGCGAGTCACTCCGCAGATTTTGCGCAGCGCCCTCATTTCTACCGTGTTAATCCTACTTTCGTGCACACTCCATACCCAACTATCACTTCCAAAAGATAGAGGATCAGTACCGCTTGGTGGATAGCTATCTGGTCTTTTCTACTAACGGTTTTTGCGCCCAAGAATCTGCCCAACGCTCCATTTACGCTATTTTGTAAAGCCAGTTTATGAGTTCTGAGATTCGTAATTACGCTTCGAACATTCAGACTATTATGTATCTTAAGTATATTGTGTACGGTTTCATTTTTATAATTATGTTACATACGAAACATAAAATATTTATAATTTAGTATTTATTATATTAAAAGAATCCACTATTTATTGGTTTAAAAGCTGTTAAATATTTCAGTCAGGTCAGGTCAGGTCCCCAATAATTGGAAAACTGAAAGCGATTGCGCTGATTTAGATTTCCTTTCAAATTATGCATTACGGAAGTAATTTTTTTTTCTCATAATAATGTATTAACAGTAGTAAAAAACTAAAAGATTCGTAAAATAGGTTAATCAAATAAATATTAACTTCGTATGTCGCAATCAAATAAGAATAAATCCTTAGAAGTGTTTACAAGCGCAAGTATACGAGTACTGTCGACGAACCAGTATCCAACATTGCCTAGAAATGTTTATCTACAACTCAGATGGAGTTTCCTAAGTCTACAATTAACGATATACACATGTATGGTACGTATATTTGCTCCGCCCGCATGTAAAACTAAGGGCGCATTCGAATTTTCCAGGCTACGTGGCACTTTGTGATTTTATTTAAACACAAATCTATTTATTGTTATCCATTTAGCAAACACACTGATTGCCCATTTATTTTTTTAAATGATTTTGATGTAAATATACTTAATTTCCTTTTTTTTTTCTTTTTCTTTGTTCTTGGTGTTACAAGTTTTTGGTGCTACGTTATAATATTTGTAATTATGTTTTAAATAATTTTGAAAATACTCCTCCTGTACCTATCTGTATTTCCTGATATGATTTTTGATATTTATAAATCAAATAATTTTTTATAGGGTCACGTCTTTTTTCTACCCGAAAATATGCAGATGCTGTTTACGTCCCAAACGGAATAGGCAGCAGCACGTATCGCCATACACCTGGAGCAATGTTTTCAGTCATAGATATTTATCACACATTAGTTCTTACCGGAAGAACTATGAGAAGGCATTGCTATGAGCCAGGATTCGATTCCATAACTTCTAGATTCTTGATAGTAGGAGTAACTACGGACCTATATAACACCGAGACGACTGGAATTAACGAAATGAATTAGTCATTTTTTTACTTATTACATAATGCTTCATTGTCTCACTAAACGTATTCTTTACGTACAAGTACCGGCCAAATATCGTTCTATTTTGGCGAAGTTCCAATGTAGTTATCCAAAATGTCACAGCAACGCTGTTCTTCTTCATTGCAGCTACTCTCAATACGAAAAAGTGGTCCAATACCAAATTTAAATTGTATTAAACTGGACAAGGATAATGATCATTTAAAATAAATATTCTTGAATTTTGTCACTATGTTTTTGTGTAATTCAGTTCCTTACTTTCGGAACTGAAATTCATCATTCTTCTACAATGAATAAATTACTTTGATCACGAATGACATAGCTACCCTTATTGTTTTGCATTTTTCTATCAAAGAAATTGAGTTTTTCTCGAAATTTTAATTGTATTTTAGTATATTTTATTCGAATCTTTGCCCAGATGGAGTTGCAAGCAGAAACTAGTCAGAGATAAATTACTTAATCATTCTTAGCAATATTAAGACACAAATTGCAAGAAATTAGATGCTATATAACTTACTGGTAAACAACATTCCTCCTATTACACGTAGCTATTTTATTTAGGTACTACTTCAATAACAATAATTAATAGTTTAAAAAACACGCTTTTTATAGAAAACCGAACTAAAAAGTAGAAAATAAGTTTTAATAAAATTAAATTAAGAATAGTGTTGAAAATTTCAATAAATATAGATTAATAATAGTGTGAATAAAAAAAATTTTAAAAAACGCGTAGGGTGCATGGTGTCAATAGTTATAAATATTTTGTTGACAGATATGAGTAGAGTGATTACCATTTTGATAAGATCTTAAAAAGAACCCCACGCTTTTTTAATTTTTTTTTATTCACACTATTATTAATCTATATTTATTGAAATTTTCAACACTATTCTTAATTTAATTTTATTAAAACTTATTTTCTATTTTTTAGTTCGGTTTTCTATAAATAGCGTGTTTTTTAGTTTTTTAAACTATTAATTATTTTCTATTTTTTAGTTCGGTTTTCTATAATTTTATCAAATTATATGTGTATTGTCATCGGTCCTCGATAAATCTACAAAGTTTGAACGAAATCTAGCCGTTCAAAGTAGGTCAAAATCGCGCCCAAAGAAGTCGGTTACAAACATACAAGTGAAGCTAATAAAAAGCTAATAAAATAAAATTTTAATGAACATATAAGCAAATTTAATCCGTGTAAGATGTTGTAAATATATTATAACGGCGTGCTTATATTATTAAAATACAAAAACATAGTTATAATTATGAAAAATTCAGATTTCGGTGTAACCAAAAATATTTTTCAAAGGATAACAAAATCAACTTGGCGTGAACCTGTGTAAAAAGTAAAATTCTCCGACGTTTCCCAAAAAAAAAAACCCACTGCGTAACCAACAAAATGCTTTATTCGATATTTTCCTTAAACTTCCAAAAATGGAACTTGTATTTATAAATTCTTATATAATCCGCCTAGTTCAGAGAAAATTTTCTTATCCAAATTCAACAGCACTCCGGGCCGGTACCTGCGACAAATCTGAGTTACGGACTTTTTAAGAGTTCTTGTTTACTTTCCTTTTCGGTTGGTTAATGTTTTGCCGTGATTAAATTGAAACTCTTAATTTGTACCAACGAGATTCAATGATCATCTTCAAACGAGTTTTATCAACACTTTTTTATTCTTTCTTTGATGCACTCATTTTTCTTTTATATTTTATACCTGTAGAAACTTTGAAATTAATTAATTTTGTTACATAAAAACACTGACACGTGGTTATTTAGGTAGAATGACTTTTATTACGTCTGGAAAAAAAACTATATTTTCTTACAATTGAGTACTAATTACCTTTTCTTATTTAGAATATAATATCTATTTATATTATAGTGGTATAGCCACACAGGTCGTTGCCTCAATGGGCCGGCTTAACCGTGAAATAACACGACCTTTCAAATAAATATAGACTTAAGTAACTCAAGCCGCGTATCAGTCGGTGGGAGAGGTATCCGTAGGCTCTTTCCTTCCCCCATAACCCCTTCCCTGTTTCTCCTTCCCACCCCACTTCCGAACCTATGCAATTTTAAAGGCTGGCAATACAGGTGTCTATGGGCGGCGTTACTTGCTTACTATCACATAACATACATGCTCGTTGATACATGCTCGTTGATACATGCTCGTTTTTTTTAAAAAATAACTAATTTCATTTTTCATAATATTTAATGATATTTTACAGTAAGAACAATTTCTAGAAATTGCATGGCATTAGTCTTTATTGCTTGTTATCGTTGGTGATTGTGTTAATATTTATTTAGATTTTTAACAGTAAAAATCCAAAGTGGGCTATTATTAATTAAAGAAGAAGGTAAAAATGAAATTAACTTATTAATAAAACTTACTGCAAATAACTTTCCATACTGCTCGTAGAGAAATTCATCTTGCCTCGTTTGAATTCAATAACGCGTCCCAGTACCCAACTGTGATTTAGAAACGGTCTCGCAAAATATTTTTCTTCAAGAAAAGACTTAAAATAAAATCTTCTTGAAATTAGATTCTTTGAGACGAATGACGTCACATAAATATCATTTAAATGTATTTCTATAGTTTGTTTACATAACTTAACATAACTTCACGCCTTTTTCTACCCGAAGGTGTAGGCAGTGGCTTTTAAGCTTCGACTCGCCGTTAATAGCCGGCCCAAATGGCGAACCTATGCCAGCACAAAGTTTTCAGTCATCGATATTTATCACACATAACTCTCGAAGAGTCATTGGTGTGAGCAGGATTCGCACCCGCGATTTCCTGATTCAGAAGCGGGGTGCTCGACCACTGGACTACCGAGACCACCAAATAAATAGCATTTTTTTAAAATTTGGGATAGGGGGATAAACGAGGAGGTGTGTCACCTGATGTTAAGCAACTAACGCCGCCCACGGACAGATAAAATGCCTTTAAAAGGTGGTTTAAAAGGTGGGAAGTAAGATGGGAGGGGATAGGATATCTCGCTCACTGAGCGAAACACGATATGAGGCACTTTATGCCGATATTTTCAGACACCGTGGTAATTTACCGGTCGAGCCGACCCATTGATGTACCAAACTACCACGCTTCTACCACGCTTCCTGAAAATATATGAATTGATTGTTCTATATCTATATTGCAACCTATCTATATAATCATGTGATAGGTATGTCTGATGCATAGGCTTAGACCGACTGTTAGTTTGGCGATGCTAGTCTGCATCAGGAGTCACCAGGCATGTCACACGTCAACCGTAAGTGGCCCTCGACGGCACAAGATGGCGCCGGACTCGGTGATATTCGATATTATTCGGCTATTATCGTCTGATAACTTTCCGGTATTTGAATAATTCTGGTTAATCTAATTCTATAAACAATATCAGTCAATTTTATAGAAAAACAAATTTAGCCATTTTAATAAAATAATATTAAGTACGTAAATCTCAATATTTTATCATCTCTCTAGTTTCAGCGACGATCTGAGCATATTGTACTGTTATAGGAATTAAAAATTTCCTGATAGCCCCCATCTGGTTGGCAAATAAAAATTAATATCATTTTCAAAGAAGTAGTGGAATTAACATATTATAAAAGTCCAACTATTATCCCACAGGATTAATAATACAGTTTAAACTTAATTTATGATTAAAAAGCAGAAGTGAAGAACTTTCATCCCGAGAGAAAACATACAACATTACTGAGATAAAAAAGAGAGAATGCGTATTAATCCAGGGAATGTTCTATCTGTTCGCCAATTTTCATCTAATTCTGTTCAACAATTGACTTATGATTTAGAAAGAAATATGTTGAAATGTTTACAAATTTAGGATTTTTATTAATTGGATTTGAGGGCAAACGAGCAAGTGGGTCACCTGATGGTAAGGAACTACTCACCGCCCATGACAACGTGGTGCGTTGCTGTCTTTTTAGGGAGTAGGAAGGGAAAGGTAGGGGAAAAGGGACCGGGCCTCCTGATACCTCTTTTACCGACCTAAATGCGGTACGAGCCACTTTACAGCTATATTTCGAGAGGTCGTGGTATTTCACCGGCCGAGCCAGCCCATTCGTGCAGCGAACTGCAATACTCTGCCACGTACTAATAATATTAGTAAGGTTATATACTAAGAATAAAGAACATTATATTATACATATATCAAATCAATAGTGTGCTATTATTGTACATTAATTTTAACTCAAAGTAAATGTAACTTATAGAGTTACATTTACTTTGAGTTTAACTGCTTATTACTTTTTTTTTAATGAAATGAAAAAAAGTACATTAAACAAAGCCACATTTTATTATATCGGACGGTCCATATTCCTTAATCTGTCTGTTTCCTTATGTTCAAACAAACTGGTCGACGCCATTGTTTGTCCGCGAAACCTTTTTGCAAAGATTTCCCATGGGACGTGGAAGCTAGCGGTCGCTCCATGTCACTCTTGTCTCCAACGCTGAACTGAATATGTAAACAGATTTTCGTAAAAGAAAGTCCTCTTTTTCTGGTAAGTTATTAACGTTAGTGATTTGCATAATATAATTTTTATTTCCGACATAATAAAATACTGTGCCTACATTTTTGTTTATAAATTCACGTCTTTACTACCCGAATGTGTAGGTAGCGACTGTTAAGTCTCGACTCGCCAAATTTTCACATCCCAAATGGAATAGTTGGCGGTACCTATTGCCATTCCTGGCAAAGTCTCGTCACTCATCGATATTTATCACACATAATTACTAAGAAGTCATTGGCATGAGCATGTATTAAATTTGATCCCGCGACTTCTTGATTAAGAAGCAGGTTACTATACTTTCACGCCATCGAGACGTCAGGCTAAATTCTTCATTAGTGTAATTGACGGGCCTCGTGGCGCATTGGTAAAACTACCGGTAGCAGCAATGAGGTCGGGGGTTCGATTCCCACCCGAGCATAAATATTTGTGACAAACATGAATATTTGTGTGGTTTCTGGGTATTTACAAAAGAAAAGTATATATGTATTAATATCCGTTATCTAGTATCCATAACACAAGCATTTAGTTGCTTAGTTTGGAACTGGAGGGCGCCATGTGTGTATTGTGTCCAAGATATTATTATTATAATTCAAATCAATTCCACATAAAAAAATGTGATTGTAACAATGCGACTTATTATAACACCTACTTACATTAACTTACCAAAAACTATTGATACTTTTTTCGTGTGGAATGAAATCATAATATCATCCCAATGCTTCACCGCTAACAATATCTATCATCAATCAATGTACTTACTTAAAGTTAAATAAAACTTTTGCCCATCGTTTTGTTATTCGTATATAAATTTAATATTATTGACAAACAATAAGGAAATAAACTTCAGTCACACACAATTAAATACTAAATCCTTGCCACGCAGTAAATATTATATACAAAAAGATGTGAACCGTCAAGATAAACACTAAATACATAAACAAGAGACAATTACTGAAGAATCTAATGAATAGACATTAAAAGATACGGTGTTGAATGAGCGGCGGAACACAAAGGGGAGTCTCTGAGTTACACGCATACCGATACTCATGGCTTGTAATAATTGTACAGTTGGACGCAACAATTAACGCATCGACTTTATTGCTACATTGAACTAAAAATATAAATAACTTACATGATTCTGGAGGTTCTATTGTGTTACGTAGATTATCCAAACTTATGGATAATTTTAAAATTGTTCTCATTGATTAAGCAAAAGGAATTATTTCTGAATTAAATCAAACTAATTTTTCGGATACTAAAGTCAAAAAATCTGAAAATCAGGTGTGACGCAGTCATCGTTTCAACAGTGGTAGAGCCAAGCAGTTCGCTGCATGAATGGGCCGGCTCGACCGGTGAAATACCACGACCTCTCAGAAGACCGACGTAAAGTGGCTCATGCCGCGTTTCGTTCGGTGAGAGAGGTACCCGGAGGCCCACCCCCCTTCCCCGTCCTTTCCTATCCCCTATCCCTTGAAGGTCAGCAACGCAACAGTAACACTATATGTGTTGCTGGTGTCCATGGGCGGCGTTGGTTGCTTACCATCAGGTGACACGCCTGCTCGTTTGCCCTCCTATTCCATAAAAAAAATCGAAAACGTATACAATTACTAAATTTAAATTACTTATCAATATGCGCACTTGAAAAATTAACTACACTAAGGGTGGCCCGAATCAAAGAGGCTATCATGAGAAGAACCGGGCAAGAAAATTGTGTACCATGCACGATATGACAGTTTAAAAAACAACTTTAAAGTTAACTGAAATATTAATAGTTCCCTCCAATTACCAAAAACTGGTCTTAAAATCTAAAAATATAAAGAAATCTCACATTCTTTTCTAGCAATTCTACATCCAAAACGGACTATAATCGATGGCCAATTATATTGGTCTAGCTCCTCGATCACACAGCTCCTTCGTCCGTGAAGCATTAACTTACGTGGACTCTGCCGTTTTTGTTGTCGGCAGACTTATACGGATACTTGGCCTTCATTAGGTCAGCCGCGCGCTTGTTATCGGCTGCAATATAAATGTATACCAATTTGCCTGTCTCTGAAATTAGCAGGTGGAATTGCAGTTTATTGTGGCACTACTTGTTTTGTAGTTGGCATAATTAATTAATGGATACTTGTGAGGCTATCGCAGCCGGGCTTGTTATTGTTAACTTTTCCTGGACAAGAATTTAAGTAAAACTTTTTCTTGTAATTCAGAAGAGTAGAAAGTTTCAGTTATTATTACTTAGAGTTATCGTACCATTTATTTGGTCGTGTTAGTAAATAAATAGTATGTCTAAAAATGGCAAAATGCGTAGTACCCGAAACCGACGTGAATGCATGACGAGATGAATGACTGTGGATGAGGCGAAAGATGTGTGTCAGGATCGTAACTTGTGAAAAGCAAAAGTCTCTGCCTACCCCTATGGGATACAGGGGTAAGCTTATGAATGTATATATTGACTTAGACAAATATTGCGCTTCACTGTTTGCGCATCAGATGCTAGTCAGTATTTTTCGTATAATATATCAACTGTTTCTAACATAGAATATTTTAATATTTGTGTTATATCTGCAAGTTTTTAGTGCCCAAAGGTGTAACAAGCATTATCTCCGGAAGTAAAGTGAAATATTGGAAGCTTGGCAATATTATTGTTAGTAATAATTACGTATTATTCATCATCATCATCATCATTAGCCTGTTGCAGTCCACTGCTGGACATAGGCCTCTCCCAATGTGCGCCACAACATCCGATTCTCTGCCTTCCGGATCCAGTCTTTTCCAGCAGCCCTTCTGAGGTCGTCTGACCATCGGGCTGGTGGGCGTCCTACACTACGCTTACCAAGTCGCGGTCTCCACTTAATGACCTTCTTGCTCCATCTACCATCGGTCCTTCGACAGATGTGACCAGCCCATTGCCACTTCAGCGAGCTTATTCTACGAGCTATGTCGGTTACTCCGGTTCTCTGTCGGATATACTCATTCCTGAGTCTATCTTTCAGAGATACTCCGAGCATAGCTCGCACCACAGCTCGCTGAGCGACTTTAAATTTGTGGACTAGCCCCACCGTAAGTGTCCACGTTTCGGCACCGTAGGTCATTACTGGTAGGACGCACTGGTCAAAGACTTTGGTCTTCAGGCATTGCGGTATAGGCGAGCCAAAAACTCGACGCAGTTTGCCGAATGCGGCCCAACCCAGCTGAATCCTCCTGTCGGCTTCCTTCTCGAAGTTTCGTCTACCTAACTGGATAGTTTGGCCTAGGTAGACGTATTTGTTTACGACTTCGAGAATTGACCCATCGACATTTATCGGTCCGGGCACGACATGTTCGTTGAACATGACCTTGGTCTTGTCCAAGTTCATGCCCAGACCGACACGTTGAGAGGATTCGTCTAGGCTGCGCAGCATTCCACTTAACTGTTCCAGAGATTCTGCCATTACAACTATGTCGTCGGCAAACCGAAGATGCGAGATGTACTCACCATTCACGTTGATACCACGTCCAGTCCAATCCAGTGTCTTGAAGACGTCCTCCAGAGCGTTGGTGAAGAGTTTGGGAGATATGACATCTCCCTGTCTTACACCTCGATTTAGCTCAATGGAGTTCGTCACCTGGTCCTGTATCTGGACAGTCATCGTGGCGGTGTCATACAAGCATCTCAACACCTCGATATAACGCCAGTCAATCCGACATCGCTGCAATTCATCCAGAACTGCCCAAGTTTCGATGGAGTCGAAAGCTTTTTCGTAATCCACGAATGCCATACACAGCGGCTGATTGTACTCTTCGGTCTTCTGTACAATCTGCCGAACAGTATGGATGTGGTCCACGGTACTAAAGCCTTTTCGAAACCCGGCCTGCTCCGGAGGCTGGAATTCGTCGAGTCTTGCAGCGAGACGATTCGTGACGACCCTCGAGAACAACTTGTAGATATGGCTCAGGAGTGAGATGGGTCTGTAATTCTTCAGTAAGGTCTTATCGCCTTTTTTTGAAGAACAGCACCACCGCACTCCTGCTCCAAACCTGTGGTGTTATACCTTGTTGTATGACGGAATCAAAAAGACTTGCTAATTCCTTTAGGATAGGAGTCCCGCCGGCCTTTAGAAGTTCTGTTGTGATTCCGTCATCACCGGGTGCCTTGTTGTTCTGGAGTTGCTCGAGAGCCGCACTAATCTCGCTTTCTGCAAAGTCGGGGATGTCCTCACTATAGTGACGCGTTAGCGGGGCTCTGTGGTCATCATCGCTGTGTCCCGTCGGCTTGGTCATCCGTGTGGAATAAAGGAGCCCATAAAAAGATTCGATCTCTGCGAGAATCTCTGGCTTAGAGGTGACGACACGTCCATCCGCAGTTTTCAGCTTCGTCAGATGGGACCTTCCAAGCTGCTGAGCGAACACTTTCGACCCTAAGTTGCGGTCGATCGCGTCCTCGATCGCTCGAGTATTCGACCGACGAAGGTCGCGCCGCATCAGCTTTCTAATTTGCTGGTTTAGGCTTTTCCATTCGATGATGATGATCGAATGGAGTTTCTCGCCTTTGCCTCATCAGCTCGAGCGTCTCAGCAGAGAGTTTGGACTCCTTTTTTTGCGATCTCGGGAACAACCTTTGAGACACTTTCCTCAGCGTGTTGACCACAGTGGCGATCTTTTCGTCCACGTTGCCTGTGGTTTCCAGCAGGTCAAACCGATTTTGAAGTTCCATTTGGAACTTTTCGGTTTCGGCTATTTGGAGTGGCGTAGGTCGGAGAATAGACCTCATCTTCCGGGTCCTTTCAGCTTTCAGGTTAATATTTAGAGAGCCTCGAACAAGTCGGTGATCACTTCCAGTATTGAACCTGTTGATCACAGAGACATCTCTAAAGGTTCACTAACGAAATAAAGGGCTTCAGGAAATTGAAAAATTCTGTCAAGAGTCGTTATAAAAGCCGGCCTACAGCCATCAACCTGGAAAAATATATAGCTGCGAGGAATCGCTGCAATAAGATGTGTAGGAATGCACAACGCCAACACATTCACGCTTCTGTTGAGAACGGAGATCCAGCCAGAATCTGGAAATTTCTAAAATCTTTAGGTGTTGGAAGAACCCGTAATAACTCTACTCCTATCGACCTTAACATTGATTCTCTTAATCTACACTCCTCTTCTTCGCCCGACTTTAACGGGGCCAACAAAACCAATACTCTTGAATATCTTTCTTCTCTTCCAACACCCGATTGCTCACCATTTGAATTTCTGCAATTTGCTGCTTGTGATGTTAGGAAGAGTATAGTCGCCATTTCATCAAATGCGGTTGGGAGTGACTGTGTCAGTCGAAATATGATTATTCCCATCCTTAATGAACTTTTACCCACAATTTGTCACATCCTTAACCATTCCATTTCCTCCGGCCTCTTTCCAACTGTTTGGAAAGAAGCCCAAATTATCCCACTTCCAAAAAAAAGTCGACCTCAATCTTTCACTGATTACCATCCCATCTCCATTCTTCCATTTCTATCCAAAGTCCTGGAACGTCTAGTTCATTCCCAACTGAGTTCCTTCCTTAATCATAATCTCCTTCTAAATCCTTTCCAGTCAGGCTTTCGTACTGGACACAGCACCTCTTCCGCGCTGGTGAACATCACCGACGATATCCGCCTAGGCATGGATAACGGAAATCTTACAGGCTTATCTCTCCTCGATTTCAGCAATGCTTTCAATACTGTAGATTTCCGGGTCCTGCTTTGTATACTTCGCTCTCTTAACATATCTCCAACAGCTATTGCTTGGTTTCATAGTTACTTGTTTGGACGTCGGCAACGTGTACGAGTTGACGACAGATATTCTGATTGGGCTAGCACTACTGCCGGTGTACCACAGGGTGGCGTTCTCTCCCCACTTCTATTCGCAATTTTTATAAATTCGATATCCAAAAGCCTTACTTCTTCCTATCATCTATTATGCAGACGATTTGCAGATATATACGCAGGCTCCACTTAACACTTTGTGGCAAGCAGTGATGACCATGAATACAGACTTGGAACGAATTTGAGAATGGAGCAATAATTATGGTCTTAGCGTCAATCCTCATAAAACATTCCAGGATGTTTGCCAAAATAAATTGGTCCTTACTGCCTCAAATTAATGTTAACGGTATCAACCTACCAATAACCACTAAGGTTAAAAACCTGGGGCTTTGCATTGATAGTACCCTATCGTGGGGACCTCAACTGCAAGAAGTAAGTAGGAAACTATTTGCTTCCGCTGCATCCTTGCGCAGGTTACAAAATTTCTTGCCTACTGTCACTAAAATTGCACTTGCACAGTCTCTTCTCCTACCGATCCTAGATTATGCCGATGTCAGCTATCTGAATCTCACTGAAGCACAACTTGATAAACTTGAGCGACTTCAAAATGTTTGTATAAGATTCATATTTGGCCTTCGCAAATATGATCATATTTCGGAATTTCGCAAAAAGCTCAAGTGGCTTCCCGTTCGATTTTGCCGGAATATTCATATTCTCACGTTGTTATATAACGTTCTATTTAATCCCAACTCTCCTAATTATCTCAAGGAACGTTTCCAGTTCTTACATGACACACATTCGAAATATCTGAGGTCATCGGAAAACTTGAGGTTAGCTGTCCCAAAACATTCCACGCATTTCTATGGTCTATCTTTTACTGTTCAAGCCGTGTTACTGTGGAATGCATTACCTGAGACTATAAGAAAAGCCCAGTCTATTACCACCTTTAAATCACAGCTTACGCAGCATTATTTAACATTACTATAGTCTATAATTGGTATTT
Organism: Euproctis similis; assembly: GCA_905147225.2. NCBI lineage: Eukaryota > Metazoa > Arthropoda > Insecta > Lepidoptera > Erebidae > Euproctis > Euproctis similis. Next base: position 15,630,001 of record LR990105.1, read on the forward strand.
ATTTATCTATGTATGTTATATGTATTATATCTATATATGTATATAAGTATTTTGTCGTTATATGTATGTATATCTATTATATATTACATTTGTTGTTATGATATTATTGTGTTTATATTGATATAAAATTTGGCATAACCCGTCTTTCAAGCGTCTATTTCCTTCCAAAGGTTGCCTGGGAGAGATTGCTGTTAGCGATAAGGCCGCCTTTTGTACATAGCTTTAAGACTTATTTATAATTTAGTATAAAAACTGATTTATTATTAATGGTGTGCAAATAAAGAGTTATCATTCATTCATTCATTCATACTATCCGTAATGATAAAATCTATCTCGTTCCTTGTCACAGAATCCGGGCTTCGCCAAGTCCACCTCCTGTGGAGACCCTTCTTGAAGAATGAGTTCATCAAGAAGAGCCCTTCAGACTCCAGAAAGTTGACCAGCATCTGGCCCCTGTGATTCCGGCACATATGGACCGATTTTCGTTTCGCCGCGTTCTTGTACTCCCACTTTGGCATTGAAGTCCCCCATAACAACGTTGTAGTGAGCCTTGGCGGTACCATGTATTGCTTTTGCAATATCTTCGTACATTGCCTCGGCTATCTCGTCAGAGTATGTCGAGGTCGGCGCATATACCTGTATTACCTTCAGGGTGTACCTGTTGGTGAGTTTCAGTACAAGGTACGCTACCGTGGTCGACACACTACTGATCTCCACAACGCTGCTAACGAGGTCCTTGTGAACGAGGAAACCGACACCCCCCTGGGAGAGCTGGCCACCTTCCCGAAAGTAGAGCAAGTTGCCCGACTGTAGGGTTATCGTGTCCTCCCCCTCTCGCCGGACTTCAGACAGCCCTAGAATATGCCAGTTCAAGCAACTCAGCTCAACCTCGAGTTCGGTGAGGTGTTGGTCCAGCCGAAGACTGCGTCCGTTATATGTGGCCACGAGCAGTTGTTTTTGGCAGCCTGCCGTAACCCGGAGATTCTTCGCACCCCCTGTCCCACCGTTACCACGACCGCTACCTTGGCCGAGAATAGTGGGACCACCGGGAACTGGGGGCCGTTGTAACCGCGCTTTTCTCATCGGAGGTTTTTGCCCATAGTCCCCACGCTGGGCAGACGTGTTGGAGACCGCAGGGGGTGAACCTTCTCTTAAAGATAGGGACGCTGCTGCCCGTCCCTACCAAGATCATTTAGGTTGACCCATATTTTTACATGGTTATCCCGCCATTTTCCGGTGTTGTGCTGTGTAAGCTTGTCAGCCATATGTTTTTCTTTCGCTCCCGGCTGACTGAGAGAATGACGTATTATTATTAATACATATTTAGTGGTTTTTTTTTGGGTTAGGAGGGCAAACGAGCAGACGTGTCACCTGATGGTAAGCAACCAACGCTGCCCATGGACACCAGCAACACATATAGCGTTACTGTTGCGTTGCTGAGCTTTAAGGGAGTATGATGGGAAACGATAGGGAAATGAGGTGGGCCTCCGGGTACCTCTCTCACCGAACGAAACACGGCGTGAGCCACGTCACGTCGATCTTCTGAGAGGTCGTGGTTTTCACCGGTCTAGCCGGCCCATTCATGCAGCAAATTGCTTGGCTCTACCACTATTTTTTGTTACTTTCTTTAATAACTCGTTCCCAGGTCAATGTATACGCTTCTACACTAAACTTCCAAACGACGCGGTTGAATTATCCATGGGTAAATTTAAGAATTATATTAAAAGTAGATTATATCAAAGGGGGTAAGTCTAATAGTAATTGTGTCGCAGACTATATAAACGATAAAAAAGTTTGGAATTGAACTGCTCCTTTTGTTTTGTGTTGATTGTAATTATTATAATTTGTTAAACTGGAAATTGAAAAGAATCGGCCTTGAGTTTCTTACCAGTTCTTCTCAAGAAGCCTTGACGCCGGAACTGGCACTTAGATTCGCTTTCACATTCAAGACAGTGTGATGAAAGGGAATCTAAGCTCCGCGTATTTTAGCTTGTAGTTTTGTATGACGATTCTAAGCACTTTGTAAAGTCTAAGGAATAAAGATATTTTGAATTTTTGCATTGAATAATTGAATGTACAATTGTCATAATTTTATTACTCTGTATTTAAATTGGTAACAGTGAATACAATGTTAAAAAAAAATGTTCGAGGACAATTTCAATGTTTTTGATAGTGCAGACAGCAATGACCGAAAAACTTCTTACATACCCATTTAAAAGCTACGTTTCTTTTTCTTATTTGAGAAACTGCACATCAACTATTACAAAACAAAGTTTGATACTATCTCAAGGAAATCCAACTTTGCCAAATACATGAAACTGCAAATAAAAAAGATCTACGTAAATTTAGATAGCACAAACATCGCTACTGGTCCATTGAAAATGCATTTCCATCCGGAAGTGGTACCAGCTATATCTCCTCATCCTTCGCTTCGTCGCAAATGTTCACTCAGATATCTCTACACATACCTCCGTTGGTTGCTACTTACATGGACAAATGTTTTTATTACATTTACCATTTTATATCAATTTGAATCTTAAAATACTCCAATAAGGTATAAATTTGATGTCATTAGTTCACGCTTAATGCGTTCTGTCTTATATTATTGAACCAACAGAAGTAGAAAATGGTGGACGGACTATGCCAGGAATTTGTTTGACGCTGGGCTTCCGGTATTTTTTTTTGCATGCCTCTTTGCTAGAGCTCCTTCTCGAAGTAATGACACTGGCTCTTTATTGCGATTTGTTTAAATAGTGGATAATTAAAGCTTGAGAATAAATGACTATTTTTAATCCGGCAATTCTGATTGTTTCCTTTTTCCAAGAATTCTTTTTACGCAAAGACAATATAAAGAGCTAGTTAAATAGTTAAGAGACTTATTAATCAAGTCTGTCGTTTAATTAGTGTCAGGCAGTGTTCAAAAGTTCTTTTGTCAAAGTGTAACGACGATAAACAAAACTGTATAAGTCGAGAACTTTGTCAATAATATATTTGTTACTTCATTTCCGATTCAAGTCTCTCTTATTTTTGTAAGTTCGCACTTATAACACATGAAGGCGTAGGCAGCAGTAGTTATGCCTGTATTGATTGTGTTTGGATCACAGCGTGCTTTTCCCACATTATTTCCGAAAAGTCACCTGCATATAAAGTTCTGATTCAGACGCAGAGTGTTTAACAGTGCCGACCCAGCCCAGTTTTAGTTATCCCAAATTTAATAATTATTACGACCAAATCAAAATATATAATAGCGAAAAAATCGGTGTATACTTTAAAGAGTTATAACTCCACAGACAGACACACAATCTAGTTAAATTAAAAACTCCTCTCTTTTCGGTCGAAGTCAAAAAACAAGCTGGCAAACTTTTACCGTGTGTTGATAAAATGGGAAAACTTCAAGTTTGTATTTACTCGTATTTTTCAATACCGAATCACAACAACCTTTATCACTTAGGGGTTAGAAAAATTACGACCGATTCTGAAACTGCATCTGTCTTACATGGCTTAGCAGATACTTGTATAACTCTAAAGATCGGTCGAGCCATTTCAACAAACACCGTAATATAGATATTGCTTTATGAAAAGAAAATTAATCTATTTCAATATCACATAAGAAAAATAATATACAAAATTTTAGTCTTTCATAAAATAGTTACAAAGACATTGAACATAAATTAATAATATATAATTACATTTAAAGTTAGTAAATAATATAAAGATTTAGTACCTGTAAGTCAGGTGTGGACATAAAATATTTCTTAGCTCAGTATAAAGTAAAGAATGTATATGAGAGAGAAGAGAACCTAGGATTTTATGAGCCTTCTTCGCTGCTGTTCACTGCGTGTTTTAAAGAACACCTTGCACAAGTCGTGTAAAAGAAAATTACTAGGAAGGTATTACTATAAAGCGAAGTTGTAAGATAATAGAGGGAGAAACTGAATTATTTTACTCATGTTACATGCTGTGCTCATGCTGTGTGGCGCCGGCTTAGAATACCGCCACCCCATCTCTTCCCGTGGGTGTCGTAAAAGATGACTAAGGGAAAAACTAGAAGAATGGGCAGCAGCATTCTCTCTCAAGAAAATACAGCTTACTGCGATCGCCAACCCGCCTGCCAAGCGTGGCGATTATGGCAAAAACCCACCATTGATTGAGCGGACCGGCAGTTGTGGCGCTCTATGAGGGAGGCCTATGTCCAGCAGTGGACCTCAAAAGGCTGATGATGATGATGACATTTTCATATAAAAATATAAGTTTACTTTGTTAATTTTATATATATTTTGCTACTGTAACAGAATTATAGCTTGAACAAGTTTTGCCATTACTCGCATACTGGCGACTAGGTCTGATGAAATAATGGGGCATTCAGTTTCTTAGCAGGTTCTTCTCGTGTAAGTACTACGCAGCCTTGCCAAATTGACAATAAAAAATAGACGTTATATAGATTTTTTTTGGAATTATTAAAACAATTTTAAGGTCACATTAAAGTATTTTTTTAAAAAATCACATTTTAAATATTCTTCAAAACTCTAAAAATGTATTATTAAAAAAGTTATTTTACAAGAAAATACATTTTTTTTTAAAGTCGTCTATAAATAGCACGGAATATGTTAATGATGTTCAAAAATATAAAGTGCACAGTTATTTGATTATTATATTTGTTTGAAGACAGTAAACTGACTAATTTATTGTTCACTAGGGCACAATGCACAACTAAAACTTTCGAGTTCAGTAAAGCCAATAAAATACTTCAAAGATAAATTTATCGTAACGTACTGGTGTCATAGTGTGAGACACAAGTACCACACCTTCGATATTAAAGAAAACTAGTTACTAAATTAATTTCCCATAGAAGTCTAATATTTTACTATTTTGTCAGTGGATTAGTATTCCGTATACTATATAGTCACGGTGGTCCAGTGGTGGAGCACACGGTTTCTGAATCCAGAGGTCGCGGGTTCGAATCCTGGCACACACCAATGACTTTTCAAAATTGAATAGTTTCGAAAGTTATGTGTGATAAATGTCGATGACTAAAAACTTTGTGCCCGGTATCTCAATAGATTCGCCACCTATTCCATTTGGGACGTAAACATAATGGCGAGTCGAGACTTAACAGGCACTGCCTACACCTTCGGGTAGAAAAGGGCGTGAAGTTATGTTATGTTATTAGCATTCAGCATAAAAACTCTATCAGTCTTCTGGACAATTTACCACCGCACTAAGATATCATTAAAGGGCGTAAATTACAATTACACCATTACCCGGATTCCGTTTATTAACATAACCTTTATGGTTAGTTAGACCTAACATAGTATGTACTAAAAATCATGTCTTGTCACATTTAACTCTTTCTGCCTAACCCGCAAAGAAGCGTGAAGTTATTATGTTTATTTTTTCATCCAGTTACAGCGACCAGTAGGTGGCGTTGTACTACTGTATCACTTTCGTCCACACATGGCTATTATTTTTAATAATATTTAGTCTTGTTTGTTAGCATTTTATGCGCTGCTGTAAAATCCATCCGAATGCAGTAAAGTTTTATTTATTAAGATATTACTTCCGCTTGCTTTAAAATTGTAGACATTATACGATAAATTTTAACAAGTATTTAATTTATTCTTTTAGTTTAGTTTTAGTGTTTTTATTATTCTTCAGTCGTTTGCATGTTATTCTTTTCTCTCTTCGTCTCCACTCTTACTCCCTTCGTACATAATTCCCATATCCATATTCATTTCCAGGTAACGCTACTTTCTTTCCTCTTCATAACATATCTGAACCACGCGAATTTACTACCTCTATTTTTCTTCGCGATTAATGCTAATTTCAGACTCCCTCTTATATATATACTCATTTACAATCTTATCCATCCTTGTTGTAACATGGATGGATAAGATAGATGGATAAGATCATGATTTTGGCTGTTAAGCCTCGACTCGCCGTTACGTATACGTCTCAAATGGACGATATATGGAAATAGGTGGCGAACCTATTGCCATAAGAGCACATAGTTTTTAGTCATCGATATTTATCACACATAACTTTCGAAATTATTTAATTACGAAAAGTCATTGGCGTGTGCCAGGATTCGAACCCGCCTCCTCTGGACTCGGAAACCGTGTGCTCGACCCCTGGACCACTGAGACTATCAATTATTATTATTATCATTCATCATCATCCTTATTATAATCTTTTAACTAATTTTCATATGTACTTTTAACGGTAACGTTTAAAAATAATAAAGGTATACATGAAGTATATTTTTGAGAAACAATTTATACAGATAATAGGTTTGTTTAAACAAACAATTTAACTACGCCTATTCACGCTATCTCAATGATCCACTGTCACAGAATATTGTAGAAGAAATTAAATACGAAATACAACATGTATTTCGTATTTAATTAATAGAAGCTATATCAAAAAAGAAATATCTTTAGAAATTTCGTTCAATACTTTATAGACAAATTATTTGTCTTATTTATATACATAGGTATATTTAATAAGGATGTCAAATATAGTCTCGGTGGCGCAGTGGTCGAGCACACGGCTTCGGATCCTGAGGTCTGGGTTCGATTCCAGACACTGGCTCACACCAATGACTTTTCGAAATTGTTTTTGGAAGTTATGTGTGATAAATATCGATGACTGAAAGCTTTGTGCCCGGTATGGCAATGGGTTCGCCACCTATTCGATTTTGGGACGTAAACATAACGGCGAGACGAGGCTTAACAGCCGCTGCCTACACCTTTGAGTAACAAAAGGCGTGAAGTTATGCCAAATATATGCCATCTTGCTTCATGAAGAAATAATCAAGCGATTTGATAATTTATTTTATTTATAATAAATTTTACCTTGCGATGATAACATTTTAAATGAAAATCTAATAATTAAGGCTATAGGTAACTATAAGATCCAACGTGAAGTCCTTTTAACTAATCTCCGTTATAAATTCAGGATTTCGCTTAACGAACCCAAGTCTCTGAAATTGTAGCTGCTGATATTCGGAAAGGAAGTGGATACTCTTTTCATCAAATCTTCATTAGATAAAATCAAAGCCTTTCAGCTGAACGAAACAAATCGGACATCCGGTCGTTAACCTGTACAAAGTAAATAAAGGCTTTACAGACCACTCCGCCGAACTTTGTTCTTGAAAGACAATAGTTTTAGAATTTATTAATTAACTAACTGATTGAAAATTCAATTCTATCTTAGATCGAAAATAAAATGTTTGAATAAATTTTTATTTTTAAATGAATATTAAATACTTTAGGAGAGTTAAGGAGCCTTAAAAATCGACGCGCGAGCATGAAAAGAGTTATGAAAGTCAACGAAGCAAGTGAGGCGTGTAAGAATTGTGTCTCATGGCGCTCTGATCTCTCGGCCTACCCCGCAAGGGATTTGGCGTGAATTTATGTATGTAAATACTTTAGATGACTTTTGAGAGCAGTTAATGGTTATTGATATTTGAAACATTTGCAATGTATCCCTTTATAGAAACATATTATAAGAAGTAACATATCCTAATATTTAAAATAGTCATTAAAAATTATAATAAGGATGATTTAAATTAGGTTTAAATGCCTTTACTACAAAATTTATTATTAAATAGACATAATACTAATGATAAAAAATGGTGTTTACGTCTACTTAATAATGGATTTGGTAACAAAGGTATATAAAAGTTAAAACTTTTATTAATTCCATATAACCTCTAAAACGACTAAATGAATTTTTAACTTTTCACTACAAGTATTATAATACTTGTAGTGAAAAGTTAAAAACATAACTTCACACCTTTTTGTGCCCGAAGGTGTAGGCAGCAGCTGATAAGCCTCGTCTCGCCGTTTACGTCCCAAATGAAATAGATGGCGAACCTATTGCCGAACTAGTATTATATCTCCAATACCAATGTAAAATATGCCTATAATACTATATCTATATGTTATATTACATAAAAGAAGGTATTTTATGCGTAAAAGAATAATTAATTTGAACTAAAACTTAATTATTATAATTATGGTTGTATTTTATACCAATAAATAAATGATAAAGCATTTCAAACGCTTACAACTAGCTAGTACAGTAATGCTTGTCGCATAGTCAGGCGAGGACATCGGGCCTTGGCTGTGCCTTAAATTGTAAGGTACCTCTACTTTTGCGTCACAGATCAACTAAACTGGATAGAGCAAGATTTGAATTATACAAACTTTACTAATAAAAGGAGTATAGATTTTCAAGAAGTTTATATTAAAGTGAATAAGAAATGTTAGTGGTACGAAATATGATAACAGCGCCTGTTGCTGTACATAAGACACAATTTTATGAGGTATTAATAATTATCATTAGGTTCAGAATATGGTCAACTTTGAACTGGACTTGACGAAGCTGAATTAAAAGCTGGAGTGCTAAACCACTCGAAGTGGATTTTATTTTATAAAAAAAAAACCTTCCGTAAATTGGTGAAATATATAATCGTGAATTCCAAGTAACTAGGTTATTTAAAGGCTTAAAAGGTAGGCTCTAAGATACTCCACTACAAGCTGTCAAATCCCATTAACATTACATAGTATAAATATGAGAAATTTAAAATTTCAAAATTTCCGTATTTATTATTTTTACTGCGAAACAAAGTTCGCCGGGTCAACTAGCTATTATATATAATTAAACTTAACAAAATACAGATTAGCGGTGTAAAAGAATAATACATTTAAAAGAGAAACTACTGGTTTTTAACAAGGCAAGTCGAGACTTAAAGAGTTTTGGACATAGATTAATGATTACATACAGAAAAGTAAGTCATTGAAGAAAGAAAATAAAATAAATATATCCAAAATCTCTTCTAGTTTATATATTTTTACTAAACTTAAAACACTCATTTATCGGCGTGTCCCGCGGTAGATTCCAATCAAGCGAAGCTAGTGTACCGACACCGCAGCCCACATACGGCCGTATATTTTACGCGCCGTATACGCTCATTCTTACGCACAAATCTTAAGAGTGGATAGAGAACATTTTGTTTTACTACTACTTTAAATAATTTTTTCCTATTAAATCAGCAAAAATAACGACCAAAAATGTGTTATCGTTATGGCACTATTTTTTAAAGGTTGAAGATATAGGTAGCATTTCTTCATATTCAAAATTTGATGAAAACTCTACCTAGCTTGCTGCATTTGTTGCGTTTTTAATCAAACTCACTTCAGGTACTGCTTATCTACTTATTTATTTATCACAAATACCCATAAATCTGCTTCTGATAACATTTAAACTTTATGCAATGAAAAATCGACGCTAGATTTTTGGGTATCAATATTAAGAAGTTGCGCAAAAATATGAAATTTTATTTTATTTTTTATGGAATATGAGGGCAAACGGTCAAGCAGATCATCTGTTGGTAAACATCTACCGCCGCCCATGGACACCTGCACCACAAATAGTGTTACAATTGCGTTGCTGACATTTAATGGAGTAGGTTGGGAAAGGATGGTGAAAGGAGAGGGAAAAGAAGGAGAAAGGAGGCAAGAGAAGGTAGATTACCAGGTACTTTTCTCACCGAACGAACCACGCCATGAACCAATTTACGTCGATATTCTGAGAGGCCGTGATATATCACCGGTATAGCCTAGTGAACTACGTGGCTCTAGCACTGTTACTATATTCTAAATTTCAACTATAATTTATTTCCTCTTTATGTATCGCCAAATAATAAAACAAAAAATGTTTATGACCTCTGAAAACGTGCAGAGATCGTCGTCCGTTGAACGCGCGAGTGTGACAGATAATAATTAACAACATATTATATTGGTTGTAATATCGTCCAGGGCAATGTTAACAAAGGCAAAATTGTTGACGCAGTCACCTTACCTGCATTGCTATTTATGGGAATCGAATTATAAGTAACAAGGGCATGTCCGTGTTATTTTTTGAGATATTGTTACACCTCATATTTAATTATTATCTTCACTAATTCTATTAGTTGTTTGTGCTTCTATTTCTCTACTCTTCATACAATTTTTATTTTATTTATAGACTCCTTAATATACATGGACATAAGTTCATGCCAAATTTCTTAGGGTAGGTAGGCAGAGAGAACAGAGCAATAAAATAATAATTTATTATAATAATAATTGAAAAGTATTACATTTTGACTTACATTTACCATTAGAACACCTTGAACCTATTTCACTACGAACACCTAAATTTTTTATGCTATTTATTTTTACTATAATATCAATCAATACGAACCCTCCTTCCCCATCCTTTCCTATCCTACTTCCTTAAAGGTCGGCAACGCAACGGTTACACTACATGCTAGTGTCCATGGGCGTCCATGTCGTTTGCCCTCCTATCCCATAAAAAATAATAATAATAATACAACAAAATACATTATGATTAACATACATAACATAACATAACTTCACGCCTTTTGTTACCCGAAGGTGTAGGCAGCGGCTGTTAAGCCTCGTCTCGCTGTTATGTTTACGTCCCAAATGGAATAGGTGGCGAACCTATTGCCATACCGGGCACAAAGTTTATCAGTCATCGATATTTATCACACATAACTTCCGAAAACAATTTTGAAAAGTCATTGGTGTGAGCCAGTGTCTGGAATCGAAACGCGGATCTCTGGATCAGAGGCCGTGCGCTCGCCCACTGCGCCACCGAGACTAGTTATGATTAGCTTTTGAAAATACAAGATCGTTCATAGTCACAAATTAGGCGGTGATAATTAAAAGATACGATAAACGCAATTAACTTTCCTACAGTAAGATAGTTAAAGTCTATAATCCTTTGTTAGAGACACAACAAGAGACAGTCTGAAGTCTAATGCAAAAATACTAAGAGCATAAAGCGCAAAGAAACTTCTTAGTATTTAATTAAAAGTATATTGCAATCATCACTATATCAGTTACAATCAAAAAACAAAACGTTGATACTGAAACGATTGATAATTAGAGTCAGATGGTGCCAGTGTCAGGTAGAGCCAAGCAGTTCGCTGCATGAATGGCCCAGCTCGACCGGTGAAATACCACGACCTCTCAGAAGATCGACGTAAAATAGCTCATACCGCGTTTCTTTCGGTGAGAGAGGTACCCGGAGGCCCACCCCTCTTCCCCATCCTTCCTATACTACTCCGTAAAAGGTCGGCAAAGCAACGGTAACACTATATGTGTTGCTGGTGTCCATGGGCGGCGCAGGCTGCTTACCATCAGGTGACACGCTTGCTCGTTTGCCCTCCTATCCCATAAAAAAAAATACTAAAGTGAAACTTTAAATACATCATCGCAACTTTTGTCGTCCATCTATCGCATATCGCGCGGTATGTGTAGTCGCTCCTCAATAGAGCAGGTGAGGCCAATGTGGCGGCACATATGATTCGCAACATTTGACCCACAAAAAAATGTTATTTGTTATTTGCACAAGAACTCTTAAAAAAATGTCTTAATTGATTACAGTTAAGGCCGAAAAAGCCGAAATTAATTGATTATTTGCCAGTGTATGATGATGAGTGTGAAAAGTGTAAGTATGAAAATGACGAGTGATAGTAGAGAATAGAAAAGATGTCATGTTGTGCTAATCACTCTTAGCCTAAGATGAAGACAAGTTAATGGTGATGATTGATGATGATGATTTATTATACTGAAAGAGTGAACTGAAATTCTCAGCTCACATCATGATTTAGTAATTTTAAGTACAATTATTCACGATATATTCCACATAGGGTTTTATGCTTATCGTAAAATCTCATGGAGCCATTAAAAAAAAATGTAAAATAAATGATTTTAATACCAACGCAACGCTTCCGAAGTCTTTCGCCGTTCGCACGCATACACGTTGCGAAAGGTTTTATCGACGCTGAATTATGGATTGTGTACGAGTATAAGCAGATATTGATTCATTATAACTGCAGTTTTATGCCCGTACAGGTACGCCGTAACTCTCCATTCATATGTGTAGTTAACAAATTAATTTCAGAATTTATATTTGAAAATGATGAGTAATGCTTTTATAGCATCAATTTTAATTTTATAAAAGGTTTAAAATAAGCTTTTGCGAGTTTTAAAACCACCCGTACAGTTATGTAAACGTTTATCTAGGATATTAAAAAAAAAAGAATCAAATGTCTTGGTGGTCCAGCGGTCGCGCTCTCCGCTTCTTAATCAGCAGTCGTGGAACCGATTCCGGGCTCATATGAATGATTTATTGGAATTATTTTCAGAAGTTGTGATAAAAATCGATGACAGACAACGGTGTGCCCGGTGTATGGCACTTGGGACGTAACTTAACGATTCGGCGAGCCGAGGCTTAACAGTCGCTGCTTACGCCTTCGCTTAGAAATAAGGGTGAAATTATAATATGTTTTTTTTTTGTATTATTAACCTTTACAAAACATGTATAACCAATAAAATTATGCTAATTGGGTGGAAAGAACACTGAAACACAGATTATTTATCAAACACCTCAAGTGGGAACTTTGTACGGCGACTTATTTTATTATAGAATGACTATCAACAGGCACCTACAAAATGTAATCACGAATATATATTTAGTGATTGTGGGGTCATTAAATATTTTCTTTTGATTGATTGGCAATTAAAAGCTATCAAACATTATTAAAGAATTTAGGTTGCAAAGTCAAAATTTAAAGTTCGTGACTCAATGTCGGTCTCAATGTTCAGATACCTAAACGGCACTCTCATGCCAACTCACGTCAACCGGTGACAGCTGCAAGAGCGATCGTTAGCAGCCATTTAATTACTATTTTAAATGCCCCCCATGTCAGTCATCGGCACCAGGTTTTATAAACACGCTTCACTGTTATATCTATACATATAAATTAAATTGTAGTGTCCGTTTGTAATATTGATATAACTGCTTTTTACGACATTCATATCAATTTACGGTACATACACCAAAATAACATATTTTAATTTTTTTGTGTATCTGTCTGTCTGTTTCAGCCGGGTAATATCTGAAATAACTGGACCGATTTGCCGGGAATTTTACTGGCAGGTAGCTGGTGTAATAATAAGGAGTTCATACATACATAACTTCACGCCAAATCCCTTGCGGGGTACCCAGAGAGAACAGAGCGCCACAAGGCACGATTCTTAGACACCTCACTCGCTTCGTTGACTTTCATAACTCTTTCCATGCACTTTTTGCTCCTAACATTACCTTCCTCCTGAACACGTTCTATTTGGTCATGGAATGTGTGTCTTGGCCTTAATATGGAGTAAATTTAGCTAAATGTTTTTTAACTCTTTTATTTATTGCTTTCGAGGCGAAACAAAGTTCATTCACAAAGGATATAACCACGTTGACTGTAATTTTAATCGTTTCTTGAATAATAAGTGACTTGCGATATTTGATCAGTGTAAAATAAATTATATTTACGGCTCTCCATTTTGACTCTCAATTTATTTTTTATGGGATAGGAGGGCAAACGAGCAGGCGTGTCACCTGATGGTAAGCAACCAACGCCGCCCATGGACACCAGTAACACATATAGTGTTACTGCTGCGTTGCCGACCTTTAAGAGATTGGAAAGGATGGGGAAGGGGGGTGGGCCTCCGGGTACCTCTCTAACCGAGCGAAACGCGGCATGAGCCACTTTACGTCGGTCTTCTGAGAGGTCGTGGTATTTCACCGTTTGAGCCGGCCCATTCATGCAGGAAACTGTTTGTTTCTACCACTGTTAGAAATATCTCTATTTAATATCTATTATATCAATATCTCTATATGTATAATTTTGCTGTATACCAGATTATTTTAGCACATACGGTCCACCCAACCCGGTAACCCGTTTTCCCCTAACCAAATACAAATCCCTCTTTAAACCGGACTGCTTACTAGGAATACATCACCTATTATCCGGACAATCCCTTGTATAAAGCAAATAGTACTCTGTACTAGGAAAATAGGCATTATATCATACAGCCGCTTGAATTAGAGTTGATGTTTTGGACAAGTGAAAAAAAATCTATGATGCAATATTGACTAAGTTGATATACAGTGCAAAAGCTAAAAAATATAAAGACTCACTTTCTATGATCAAATAGAACGAGTCCTCGAGGAAGGAGATGTCAGAAGACTTAAAAATCGACGAATGGATATGACAAGAGTTATCAAAGTTAATGAAGCGAGTGAAGTGTGTAAGAATCGTATGCCTTATAGCGTTCTGTTCTCTCTGCCTACCATAAACTAGTTAAAAGGACTATACTTGAAGTAACATAACATAACTTCACGCCTTTTCTACCCGACAGCGGCTGTTAAGCCTCGTCTCGCCGTTATGTTTACGTCGCAAATGGTGGCGAACGTATTACCATACTGGGCACAAAGTTTTCAGTCATCGATATTTATCACCCTTAACTTCCGAAAACAATTTCTAAAAGTCATTGGTGTGAGCCAGTGTCAGGATTCGAACCCGGACCTCTGGATCAGAAGCCGTGCGCTCGACCACCACCGAGACTTTTTACTTTAGGTAATAATTATAGATAATAATAGGGATTGCGTTATCAAATCATTATTAGCTTATCCAGCTTAAAAATCAATCAGGTTTGTCTAATTTATTAATATTTTTATTATTATTTCAGAGTCTTAACGTTTTCCAACAATATAATAATAATAATACCTTGGACACAATACACACAGCGCCCTCTAGTTCCAAGCTAAGCAACTAAATGCTTGTGTTATGGATACTAGATAACGGATATAAATACATATATACTTTTCTTTTGTAAATACATACTTACAATACATAGAAAAACACCCAGACACCACACAAATATTCATGTTTGTCACAAATATTTGTGCTCGGGTGGGAATCGAACGCCCGACCTCATTGCTATAGCCGGCGGTTTACCAATGCGCCACGAGGCCCGTTAAAATATGAAAAATACTAACCTCTAAAAATTCTCCAGTAGCATTGAAGAGGATGAAACCTCAAAATCTGGCAAATCCCGTATGTTACGTTTTTCGTTCTACTTCCTTTCAACTTCGTACATAACTAAAATTACTTAAAGTAAAAGCCCAACCAATATCGAGTTTTCTCTTTTTTATGTATATTTTATGTCGAGAAAGAAAATTATGTCACATGACGTAGCAATATTATGTTTATGTGAAATTCTTTCATTGCATACTTCAGT
Organism: Euproctis similis; assembly: GCA_905147225.2. Taxonomy (NCBI): domain Eukaryota; kingdom Metazoa; phylum Arthropoda; class Insecta; order Lepidoptera; family Erebidae; genus Euproctis; species Euproctis similis. The sequence goes on from LR990105.1 coordinate 15,645,150, forward strand.
TGAGTCAAGGATTTTTAAGCCTAATCCATTTTTTTAAGTCTGATTTCTCACTTATATAGAATTCATGTAACTCTTATCATAACATAACTTCACTCCTTTTACTACCCGAAGGTGTAGGCAGCGGCTGGTAAGCCTCGCCTCGCCGTTATGTTTACGTCCCAAGCGGAATAGGTGGCGAACCTATTGCTATACCGGACACAAAGTTTTCAGTCATCGATAAATATAACACATAACTTCCGAAAATAATTTGGAAAAGTCATTCAATTCAAGCCAGGGTTTGAACCCGCGACTACTTGATTCAGAAACGGGGTGCTCAACCAATGGACCACCGATACTAACTCATATTTCTCATATTCTCTCTCTTCATATTCTCATATTTCATATAAACATAGGAGTTAGAAAAGTGATGAGTACCTGAAATTAATTGCAACTCCCATTTATCTTAACAATACAGTAGGATATGAAGATATGAAGAACAAAAAATATTTATAGAAACTCTATATTATAAACGCATAAAAATTCTATTGAACTAAATTTAAGAAAAACTGCGACATTCATAAACTAAATTTAAGAAATAAAAACAAACTCGCTGTGCCCACTACTAGGCTCCATAAAATCTCTAACTCGTTCCCAGGTCAATGTATACGCTTCTACATAAACTTCCAAACGACGCGGTTGAATTATCCATGGGTAAATTTAAGAATTATATTAAAAGTAGATTATATCAAAGGGCTTACTATTGTATCGCAGATTATATAAACGATAAAAAAAGTTTGGAATTGAACTGCTCCTTTTCTGTTGAGTTGATTGTAATTATTATAAATTGTTCAACTGGAAATTGAAAAGAGTCGACCTTGAATTCCTTGCCAGTTCTTCTCAAGAAGCCTTGACGCCGGAACTGGAACTTAGATTCGCTTTTACATTCAAGACAGTGTGATAAAAGGAAATCTAAGCTCCGCTTATTTTAGCTTGTAGTTTTGTATGACGATTCTAAGCACTTTGTAAAGTCTAAGGAATAAATATATTTTGAATTGAATTGAACAATACTCAAAGAAGAAAATAATAGTTAATACATATTTATGAAATATAAAAAAACGGAACTCGTATCTTACTCAACCTTAGCTACATTCATTTATATATTTTTTACCCATATCCGAGCTAAACGCTGTGTATGCAAAAGCTTTTTTATTTATATTTTATTTTAATAATACAATATACCCATTTTATACCCGTACCTATGTCTCGAGGAAAATGTCAGCAATCTGCGGGTAAATCCTTCTTTATTGTTATTGTGTCGCATTTATACGAAACTCCTAAACAGATACCTACAACTATATATATATTAGGTAAGAAGTATTGGGAGAATAAAGTCGCCCGGCCACCGTGGCTTTGAAGGCGGGTGGATCTCGTTGATAACAATTATAGTGAACTTTATTTCACCGTTATAAATCATCCTTTAATGTACGGCTATAATAAATGTCGGAACCGGAAGTGGTTGTCTGACTTCGTGTTCCCTAATAAACCTTCGAGGAAAATCAGCAGAATCCTATTTAATGAATGGACGTATTTTTTTTATTACTTCAGAAGTATTTGAAATAAACGAAAATAAATTTAGGTGTCTCGTGTTCAATTAATTCTATGATCTCGTCACTTAAATCAGCACGACAATTAATATTTAATTACAAAATTATAAAATGTAACAATGTTAGAAATAGTGAGAAATAAACACATTCTCGGTTTTTACTCTGTTTTAAATTAATACTATTAGTCTCGGTGGCTCAGTGGTCGAGCACACGGCTTCTGATCCAGAGGTCCGGGTTCGATTACAGACACTGGCTCACACCAATGACTTTTCGAAATTGTTTTCGGAAGTTATGTGTGATAAATATCGATGACTGAAAAACTTTGTGCCCGGTATGGCAATAGGTTCGCCACCTATTCCATTTGGGACGTAAACATAACGGCGAGACGAGGCTTAACAGCCACTGCCTACACCTTCGGGTAACAAAAGGCGTGAAGTTATGTTATGTTAAATTAATACTGTTATTACGACGTTGATGTTTATTTTAATAAACCACAAAACATGAAGACATGCTCATATATTATGTCCCGTTTATAACCAATTATAATTATATACGCAAAAAATAGTATATATTTACTTACATAATTTGTACGAAAACAAAAATTTTTTTTTTTTCTGGAATTTGAATTATTTTAACCTCGTTATATGTGCCGAAAAAAGCTAATGTATTTCCTCATAAACTTATGTTGTGGTAAGGTGTAACGTAACATGCAATCTAATAGGCAATTAATACCCGCTGCGTTGGACTACGATTTTGTAATGACCAATTTTAGTGTTGGCCAAAAGCCCAGTTATATAACCGTGACACCACGAGTTTAATTCTAAAAAAAACTAATGTCACAATTCCTATTGCAATAATGTGCAACACTATTTCATGTCATACAATAATGAAATTATTCTTAATGTACAAACTGTTGGTATCCTCGTATCTAAATTCGTAAAACTGGATCAAAAAGATTTTAATAAAATTCATAAAAATATATTTCAATTTGCCATTTTCTGTCGCTGAAAATACTCTCAAAGCTCTTTCGTTACACTCAGTTACCCGGAGATGTGAATGAAATTGGTATAATTGATGTGATCCAATGACCATCAATCTTCTGTACACTTTGCGTTTCTAAAAATCACTTCACGTCATTTTCCTCAAGTTTTTTTTTGGTAATTAAATTGAGCTCAAAGTACACTGTCTGTACGAGGACCTCGGATCTTTCATGTTTAAATCGAATTTTCCTTTTTTTCCGCTTCTAATGAAAACATGGACGTTGAGCAACTCAAGTTGAAAATCGTATAAAGTTAAGGCAAAACATCAAAGCTATAGCCAATATAAACGTAGATGGGCGAGCAACATCTTAAAAGGAAAAAAAAGGTATAATTGAATTAAAATTAAACTTATCTATTTTAATAAATATTTATTCATGTATCTACCTACTACTACTACTACTAAGATGAAACTCGATAAATTTATTATTATGCGAACCGACGTTGATCTATAGCGTTGGTATCACAAAATAATTTTTATTTTCCAGTTTCATTTTCTCATTTGGAATCGGTCAAATATTTATCATGCACTACCTTCGCGCAGTGTACATCTGATCTGCTCATCAATAATTCATAGAACTAACCAACTGAAAGCGAATGATTTTTTTTTACAGAATTTCACGCAGATATCTTTATGTTGAATTATAAATTTCGCTTAAGTTTTATTCAAAAAGAAAATCTCTAAGAAATACCTAATGAGAGACGATGTTTTTATCAAAAGAAACCTAACAGACGATTCAATTGAATATTGTTGGAAGAAAAAGAAATCTGAAAGACTATGAATACGTTTACGTTTAAAATACAAAAATAGTATAAATATTTAGGTATTTCTCTATATTACGGATAAAAACAAAATTACCGCATCAAAACAAATATATTACGTCAAGATCGTTTCGAATTTAATATACCATTTATCTCTATAGCAACTTTTCATTAAATTACTTTTCCCTGCTGTTCATGTGCTAACCCCTTTTTTTTATTATTAACCAAGTTTTCTTTCAATATCTGTGGCGAATATACGTAACTAACTTTGGTTATATTCACCGTTATGAAGCCACTTGCACACCGGAAAAGGTTTTTTTATATTCAATTACAAATAGACAAGTGGCGTCTCGAGTGTCGCCTTTGACGTCTTCACGGTTTCAAAGATATTAGGTCCCTCTCACTAAGAGGGATGGCGATGAATTAGCCAAAAGAGGCTATAGTAATGAATTTTATATTTACACGTGCCTTTTGAAGAGCCCTTTGACGTCGTTTCGTTAGCATTTGATTGAAGCTACCCCGAACATTTTATACCCTCATGTTTTTTTGATATAATGTTAATATTGTTATTATTAGGTAGGTATATTTATCTTGTAATTTTTGGTTCATGAGATGGAAGTTATAATTATACTTCAAACGAGTTATAATGTTTTCATAAGTATCTTTTTTCATTGAGTTCTTAAACTGTAAATACATATAATTATAATCTGTAAATAAAAGGAATCGTTTAACAATTTCCTTTCATGTAGTATTTTATTAGTGTCGTCATGAAGTGGTTAAAATCCAGGCTCACACCAATGACTTTTTGAAAATCTTTTTGGAAGTTATGTGTGTTTAATCAAAGAAAGAAAAAAAAGATAAAAAAAAAACACAATACAAAGTTCTAAATCAAAAATATCAAACAAATGTCATGAATAAAAATGAACCACAACAAAGTATTTTTATGTGCATATAGGAATGGTTATAACGTGTGCAATATAACTTTATGTTCCCCCTCGCTGTTTATTTTATATAATTAGCTTTAAGCGGTTTAAATATTGGGGGGTTGGCTGGAAGGAATTTTAAAATATCCTTAATTAATGTTTAGATTGCACATACAAATTTCATCGCGACGTATTTGAATTTAGATTGAACGCAAGGGTTGAATGCTTTGATATTCTGGTGACATGTGTCTAAATAATGGGGCAGCATCACTGCTTAAATGATTTACTTGATAGTACTTTGAGAGAAGTATTTGAATTTATTTGAAATCCACAGTTCTATAGTTATGCTTTCATTTCATGATTTTTATGTCGAATTTATTTTCATTTCTTTTATATGACTACAAGCCGCTTAACGCTAGAGTACCTTTCGGTATTATATATGTTAGGCAAATCATTTATATTATATAACGACATACTAATTATTAGGTATATTAAAACTATGGTTGCAAATGAATGCCATTATCATAGTAGCGTCTAGTATTATACAGCGATCTGCTAAATAAAAGAAATATTACTAAAATAAATCACGCAATTTTAGAGAACTAAAATAAGTAAATACAAAATTGCACTATGAAGTAATAGTTGGAAGAAAGAGATGATAATGATGATTGTAAGAAGAAATTGTATGTTATCTCGTTTATATTATTGAAAATTACGTTTAATAAATTTGAAGACATATCTATGTGGGAACTCAGCTCGAAAAATCACGCTCCGACATCACCCAAAAAATCATAATGAATATGTTGTGGTGAATCTGATGTCCAGGTAGTGAGATTTTTTTTTACATAACGGAACTAAAGCAAGAACCCTTTAATTCCTTTTAGTTGTCAATGTATTAATCAGACAATGCTTCTTTTTATAAAGCTGTCATCAAACTGTCAAGTTAACAACAGATTTACTCGAAGGAAGCCATACGAAAGCGGAAGGTATTAAGTCGGTATCTTTTAAAAGATAATAATCTGACAATATGGTACAGTTTTTTTGTGTACTACATCCCAGTAAAAGGGGTTTCGTTTCATGCTATATTAGTGCAATACTATTTAACAGACGAAAATACGAATTTATCGATCTATTAGTTTGACTATTATTAAACAAATCTACTTTTTAGTCATTTAGTCGGGCCATTATAAAGACAAAGTAAAAAAACAAACAAAATGGGAGTAAAATTAAAAGTACAAAATTCAAAATTAGCGTCATTATCACAAATTTCAAAACGTTTTGATCTCGATTTGAACAATTATATGATTGTCTAGCAACCATTGTATTACTTTGAACCATAGATTTATCATAGACTGTAGTAGACGGCACATGTCAGTAAAAATGACCTGATTAATCGACCGCGAGTATGCGATTCCCAGTATGTATAAAATTCAACACATGAACAATAATTATGTAAAGTTTTGAAGGACTTTTTACGCACAACAACAACCCATTTTTGGTCTCTTTCATTAGGTGATTATCCGATCTATTGTTCTTATATCTATGCTCTAAACAATATGTTACAAAATAAAAGTACCTACTCAATCCATATCATCATTATTAAATAACTCGTGTTGCTATTAAAATAAGTCAGGCGCTTCGTTCATCCAACCGTGTATTCAAAGTTGTGAGAATGCAATGCTTCTCTTTCACGTAACTTTGAGAGCTATTTTATTTAGATCGCTAAAACGTTTTCAGTTTAATGGGCATTCTTAATAGTCCTCATTTTATTCAGCCTGCACAGCACACTTTAAAGGAAATTAGCACTAAATTAGCTATTTATCAGTAATAATACTATAGTTGCTATTAAAACATTACAGGCGCTTCATAACTTAAACATATCCCTCTTTGTAGAAAAATATCTTTTGTTACGTTATTTAATTATATTATAGGTCGATGACTGACAACTTTGTGCCCGGTGTATGGCAATAGGTTCGCCACCTATTTTGGGGCGTAACGTAACGAAACCTTTTTTCTTTTTTCATAACTGAACTTGACTGCTTGTTTGTTACGTAGGTACCTCCTGTAGTATCTTAAAATTTAAGTGATGGCATCACGAAACCAGTATTTTTTTACTACAAAACACAGAGAAAACAAATAACGCTAATAACAATATAAAAAAGCAATCGAAAAAAATATCACGAGATATTATCTATTGTTTATTGAAACAAATCCATTATATGTTACAAGATACCTACACACCGTTCCTTCACAATCTTACACATTAATATAAATGCTTACCTACTGTTGTAAGATACGAGCAACCATAAATACAGACAGATATGACGGAACAATTTTCCTTCGACCTCATAATTTGCAAGCCGAGCGTAAAGCCTACTTTCCTGTTTTGTTTTGTTTTCTTTTCCTCGTATTACACTTTCATGAATTGCATATGACGTGTATATTCATTAAATAGATAGGCACTAGTAATATAAACAAAAATAGCTTACATTTAGATAAAGTTCTAGTCTTGGTGGTCCAGCGATCCAACTTCCCGCTTCTGATTCAGAAGTCATCGGTTTGATTTCGCTAGTCCACGCTCTACAACCGCTGCCACTACTAAAAGCTAACACCTTCGGCTAGCAAAGGCCTGAGGCTACGCATGGGTTTATATTATAAAAGCTAACATTTATAATATAAACCCATTGGTCATTGGTATACCCTAACCATTAAATATTTAAGTTGAAAATATTTTTGGTATCTTTAATTCTATAAATCGACAAAATTCACAAAAAATTTAGATCTTAAATATAGGATTTAGTCGAAGAAACCTATTGCCATACATTAGATACATATAAATCACTTATCGATACATGTCACAAGCTTGGAAATATATCTAAAAGAGATTCGAATCTTAGACTGCTAGAGGCGTGGTGCTCGATCTTCAGACCAGCAAGCTACTACATAGTACCTGCCTAGAACTCATTATATATATTTAGGATTCTAATAATGCCTAATCTATGAACAGCAGGACATATTACATTAAAACTGTAATAAATCAGTAAAGTACTTTGAAATAAGAGAGCAACACAAACAAAAGTAAGTAACTTGTAAACGATATCCACTTACAACAGCGAATCATTGGTATCCAATATCGTGAGAACACACACAACAGGTTCACTTCGACGTTGACCTCAATATTAAATCTTGGTAATGGAAGATAAAGATAAGAAGTATATTCACAAACATTTTTTTCTTCTCTATATCACTCACTAGGCTCATTTGCTAATTCACTAAACTCCTAATAGATTAGTAACTGTTCTTGGTCATAAAACTTGGTCGAACATATAATGTTTGGAAGGAATTTGTTTTATAAGGGTGTCAGACGTCGGTGTAAAAGTAAGAAAGGGCATTCTCCGGTTCGGACATGTAGAAAGAATGGATGACGCAAGATTGACTAAGCAGATGTATAATGCAAAAGCTTAAGGATGTAGGAGTCGAAGACGGCCAGGATACACAGATACATGATCATATTGAAAAAGTCTTTAAGGAAGGTAAATTCGGGAGGCGCAAGGGACTTGCCGTGAAGTTATCTATTTATTTATATATAATTTATGTACACAAAGATGAAAAAAAATATAGTAAGAACCATAAATATGTATTTATAGCAGTACAAAGGGCGGCCTTATTGCTGTAAGCATTTTCTGCCAGGCAACCTTAGGATGGACAACAATAGAAGAAGAGTAGGCAGTAAATGTTGTGTACATTTAATTATGTGATTAAAATTAAATACTTTGTTAATTTATTTTGTTAAAACATATTTAATATATGATATATACATACAAACACCTACATATATCTACACACATTAATGAATGTACACATATTTACACACAAGTATATACATATAAATACAGACGTATATACATATAAAACAGTCTCGGTGGCGCAATGGGCGAGCGCACGGCCTCTGATCCAGAGGTCCGGGGTTCGATTCCAGACACTGGCTCACACCAATGACTTTTCGAAATTGTTTTCGGAAGTTATGTGTGATAAATATCGATGACTGACAAACTTTGTGCCCGGTCCCATTTGGGACGTAAACATAACGGCGAGACGAGGCTTAACAGCCGCTGCCTACACCTTCGGGTAACAAAAGGCGTGAAGTTATGTTATGTTATGCTACATATATACATACATCCACATACTTAAAATATACATAAATAGAATACGAATGATTATTAACGTATTTATCGTGATAATTCCAGATATTGTTCTTGGACCATTTTTTTTCTTTGTATGTATATACATACAATGTGGTTTTGTTTCGCTATCACAGAGTTATGGATTGTTGTGTGCTTTTGTTTCCTTGCTTTAAGGCCAAAGGCAATAGGCAAATGAAGGGAAAAAAATGGGTGAAAGATCCATTTTTTATTACATTTCTAATTAATATTTCAGAAGCTCTTACAATGCTCCAATAACTGAGAGTAAGATAGACAATAAATGCAAAGAATTGTTACCAATTAAAAGTAAACCGATACGACAAATAAAGGATTTAATTACTAAATAAAATTGACAAAGATAGTTTATTACTATTGGGTGACATTCAATTTCCAAACATTGAACCACACTTATGCAATTATGTCGGTTAAGTGCTCCTGCAATGTCTATCAAGAGAGACTGACAAGAACATGACCGCTTTTGGGTCAGCGCACAATGTAATGTAGGGGTTAAGGAATTAAGTTATAGCTCTTAACTATTAGATACATTGTTTCAGATTCTTGTGCATAATTTATAAGTAATAAACTTGATTTAGTGTAGTTTTAATTGAGACTCGTAAATTCTAAATGTACTTAACCACAGTAAATAACATACATAAAACGCCTTTTTCTACCCGAAGGTGTAGGCAGTGACTGTTAAGGCTCGACTCGCCGTTATGTTTATGTCCCAAATGGAATAGGTGGCGAACCTATTGCCATACAGGGTACAAAGTTTTCAGTCATCAATTTGTATTACACATAACTTTCGAAATTCATTTCGAAAAGTCATTGGTGTGTGTTAAATAATTAATTTTCTTCAAACGGGAAATTTCTCAATTTCATTGATATTTTTTGACCATTAAAAACTTAAATATTTTTTTCACTTCGTATTTTATCAACAAATTAAATTTTTTAACTAAGAAAAAATATAGGTAAGTAAAGCTAAGTTCCAGAGTTTAAAAATAGTATTACTATTTTTATTTACAAATTATAATTATAATTAAGTCATTGATTGATTGATTCAAATTCCCGATCAATGTACTAATTTCAATAAACTGAAATTAGTACATTGATCGGGGTCTAAGATGTTGGCCAACTTTACCCTCTGGAATGACAAATTTAGAGTCCAAAATCGTTTTCATTAATTCCTACCAATATGTCACTAATACTTGTAATAAATAATAACCACAGTGTTCAAGAAATTTAATACTAACTTATATTATACTTAAGCGATATAGGCACCATATATAGGTATATAAGATGCCATCAGCAAACATGAGTTCGGTCAGTATTTTTTCTCCTAAACACAATCCACACCCAGATTGATTATTGCTAAAATAAATACCTAAGAATAAGCTACAATAAATTGTCTATCAAATTATTTATTCACCGTAAAAATTAGGAAATTTCGCGCCTTATTTGAATAAAATAACACAAGACGACTTATCAGGCAATTCACGCTTCGTCTCTTTTTTAACTTTCAACTTATCAGTGCTGCCATAACTGAGGTTTGCATTATTGATTAGGAAAATATTTTTTGAAATGTTTCTTCTTGGAATAATATTTACCACGGTTATTTACTGTTAGGTTATCTTCAATTTTCTTGGTCCAATCTTGATCGGTTTGTAGACTTCTGGCTTCGACGACCGGTGTTGGTAATCTGGTCCTACCAAGCAATCCTTGCAGCGCTTGTAATAAGAAAGAAAGTAGTGACATCGATACTACTATGTTGATAGGATCGAAACCTATCGAATGGTGATGATAAGTTGGCACTCCATAGTTGTGAGGGGCTCCGTAGCTGTGAGGAGTTCCATAACTCGACATGCCACTCGCTCCGTATCCTGACGCGGCGTAATTGTTAAAATGTCTCGCTTCTGTCATAGCCTCTGAAGGCGTATCGGCAACTTGATTATTCTTTAACACTGGCGATTCAATTTGATGACCTTCCTTTCCGATGTAGCGTTGCAAATCGAATTTTCTCTTATTGACTTTGGTATCCTGTTTTATATTCTCTATTTTCTCGAGCACATTTTGTGCGTTCGTCTGAATTTTCTTCAGTAGCGTCTGTATTTTGGAACTTTGCTCTTTTATCATGCTCGTGATGATCGCTTTAAAGTTTTGTGGTGATGAACCTCCCTGTTGCGAATACGCTTTTTCGAAAGGTAATATTAAAAATATCACTAACAATGAGACCGATATGACTGTCATTGCTACACGCGCTTTTTTACTGTTTATTTTTTTAAGCCACATTAACCGTTTGTTTACTTACGAATGTGAAATGGGAATAAAAATAAATGATACTTACAATTACTTATATATCGCGACAGATTTAAGGTCTACTAAGTAAAATAATAATCTGTCACAGGCGCTTGGATTCGAATATGTTTACCTCGTCATAATACGACCCGGCTAATCACAGAACATTTTACATTGTTAGAGAAATGTAACAAAGGTTAATTTGTGTTATGTCAAGTAGAACAAAGAAAGTTTGTTGAAGTAAGAATCTTAGTTGGCATCTACCTGCGTGATCATTAAACCATAATAGAATATAATAAAAGGTATGGCAATAGGTTCGCCACCTATTCCATTTGGGACGTAAACATAACGGCGAGACGAGGCTTATTAGCCGCTACCTACACCTTTGGGTAACAAAAAGCATGAAGTTATATTATGTTAAAACCATATTTTTTGTGGTGAAACCACTCAGTTTGTTGCATTCATTGGCATCTATCGGTAAAATACCACGATCACAATGACGTGAAGTGGAACATTCCGCGTTTCGTTCGATGCAAAAGAAACCCAAAGGAGGGCCTCGGTGGAAGCCTTCGCCTCCTCTTCTTTGATAAAGAGGAAGTGAGATGGGATGCCTACACGATCATTAAGGTGAGCAACACAACTATAACACATCTGTATTGCTGCTTTCCGTGGGCGCTCTGCTTACTTACTATCAAGTGACCAGCTTGTTTGGTTGTTCCAAATTAATAATAATTATATACTATTAGGTTAGTATAGTATAAAAGTAAATACAACAAAAAACCTTGAAAAGTATAGAGCGCCTTCAATTAAGGCATTTTGACAAAAATGTTGTTTTTTGAGACGAGAGCTTTTTTGCAGTTTTGCTGAATTGTGTATTTCCGCAATGATCACAAGAAGATAAAAAAAAAGTGTATAACAGTACTTATACAGTACTTAATCCGCTCTAAAAGTAGAATACTATATATGTTACGGTAAATCTGATTAATTGAAAATTATACAAAATTATTAATAATAACCACATGTTTTGGTAAATGTGAATAAACGATCGAAATTTATAACTTTTTGTAGTAATTATTAATAATTCACGACACATATTGGTAAAAGTTATAATAGTCTATGGAGTCTCAGTCTATGGAGAAAGCATAGAGGGCAGGAGACAGTTTTAGCCGGTAAGAGTCTGGCACCACCCAAACTACCTCATACGTGACGTAGTTTGGGTGTCCACGAGGATTCCGACTCCTGCCTAGAAAAAAAAACCTAAAACCTAACCTAACCTAACCTAAACCTAAATTAAACAACTAACTAACCCTAGTAAGCATCAATAAATAACGTGCACGTGCTTTTAAAACAATAACACCGCGCCAGCTAAGCCGAGCCACTTATTATATTTTTCACTACTAGGGTTAAATTATTAATAATAACCGACAAATGTGATAAATTTATCACTTTAACCTCGACTTTCGGTAATTATTAATAATAATAGATAATTATTAATAATCTTCAATTATTCACTCTTACCGTGACATATATACTATTTTATTATTAGCTTATTTTATATGCGGGTACTTTATTTTAGATTTGCGAATAGTGCCCTCTATACGTGAAATATCAAACTTAGAAACTTACAAAAGTTCTGTTAGTTCTGTCATAACCATGTAGATTCCGGTAATATCGTTGCGCGAGCGCCAGTTAACTGTGTCCACGCCCACACCATTACGGTCGAGCTTTACCAGTTTTAATTCTTATAGTTTCAGTTTCAACAACAGAGATGGCATCGACCACCAGATCATAACAGCTATATTGAAGAATTATTTGATTCAGAAAAAAAAAAAAGTAAAATATGCATTTAGGTTATTTTTTGTACCACGTACATGATATAGAATAATAATATCACATGACTATCAATTACGGTTAGACCTATGGTAGATCCATTTCAGTCTAGTCACAATCACAAATAGCATTACTCTCTTTAGGGTTCAACTATTATTAAAGGCATCAAGCAACTGAGCTAGAACTTCGTATATTTTCTTCGCATTTTTTTTAATCATCATCATCATCATTAGCCCTTTGGAGGTCCACTGCTGGACATAGGCCTCCCCCATAGAGCGCCACAACTGCCGGTCCGCTCAATCATGGGGGGTTTTTGCCATAATCGCCACGCTTGGCAGGCGGGTTGGCGATCGCAGTAGGCTGTATTGTCTTGAGAGAGAATGCTGCTGCCCATTCTTCTAGCTTTTCCCTTAGTCGCCTTTTACGATACCCACGGGAAGAGATGGGGTGGCGGTATTCAAAGCCGGCGCCACACAGCCATATATACATTTTTTTTAATAGTAAACATGTAACGTCGCCCATGTAAATTTGCAACACAGATAGGTACACAGATAGTGTACAGTACAGTTGCTAGTTGCCATAAGCCACTTTCCGTCGATATTCTGAGAGGTCGTGGTAATCTACTAGTCGAGTCAGCCTTTCAGTAATAGAATTGCGTGGCTATACCAATTATAATTATGATAAAAATATATTATTTATTGGAAACCAACATAACGTTGATGAGTTATGGGAGCGATTAAAACCGCCTAATAATTTTCCTAAATTTAATAATTAAATAAATAATATACATAATTATATGTATATTGTATTAAAACATTGGTCAGTTGTTAGAACTAGATTTTAATTCAACATTTTTCAAAAGTAAAACACATTTTTCACTGTACAAAAAACATAACAATAACAAACACATAAACATAACACATAACAACTTTTGGCCATACATATTGAGTTGACAATCATGGCATGTGTCATGTGTAATTATAATCAATTATTAAATTAATTAAATTATTTTTGAACGTTATAATGCCACAGCGATAGTGTGTCTCTCTGGGAGGCGAAAGGACGCGCCAATTAGTAAAAACCACTGTAAAAACCGAATATATCTAGTCAACATAACAAATAAAAAAATAAATTAAAAGCAAAAATCCTTTTTAAAGAAGCTTTTATTTAAGCGCTCCAAAAATAAGAAAATAATATTTCCTTAAAAATTTCAAGTATCAACTTAGAGCCTCAGTTTCTCACATTAAAAAAAAACAGTTCCTCTATCTTGGATGATCCGCCATATTGGATTTAGAATGACGTCACGTTATTTTTTCAGTTACTATCAATGAGCCCTTTCATTTGATATTCATATTGTACAGAAGCTTAAACTATGTTTTCCTCCATCTTGGATATTCCACCATATTGGATTTAGAATGATGTCATATTATTTTTTGAGTTACACTCAATAAGCCCTTTCATTTGATACCCATATTGCAGAAATGCATTCAAAATATCCATTCCTCCATCTTGGGTGGTCCGCCATATTGGATATAGAATAATGTCACACATCATATCATGCATTGCCATCCTAAGTAAACGTGTATACAAAATTTCAGCTCAATCGGTTGAAGATATCTACTTCAAAATTGAGTTGCAAGATTCCAGCGCACATACATACTTACATACATACAGTGCAAGCTAAATAAAAGCTTTTAATATACTATAGCAATCACCTTAGCTACTTACATAAGTTATATTAGATTTATAATGCCAGCATAGATGGCGGTAACAGCCTTGCGCAAGCGCCACCTATTCATGTCCTTGGCTACGACAGATAAATCGAGCTTAAGGAACCCCAAGTCAATAAAACACCAAAGCTTTAATAGTTTCACCAATAGTAAGAGAGATGGCATTGACTTGGTAACTTAGAATAACTTGACAGTTATTTTGAAAAACTATTTGGTGCTCGAATTATATAAATTATGTATTTGTTTTTTTACTATTAAGGAACTAATGCGTCATGTTTTTTCATTATTGACCACAGATTGCTGACATAGAAAACTCTTAAGTTCAACTACAATAATGATTGTGATAGCGAAATTAAGTAATAGTAAGTTCTTTAAGGGACCTTGGACTATCGTTTGAGGAGCCCATGTTAAGAGATATGGAAGCGATCAAAAACTACTTAATAATTCTCCTAGCTTCATTAATTAAAAAAATAATATAATTATTTATGTTATGTATTTCATTAGCTTTGTAAAATAAAGTATTTTTGTAATACTAAATAAATAATAATATAACAACTATTAAACATAAAATATTGAGTTGATGATCACGGCAGCTGTTACTGTTTATTCGTGTGTATGTATAATTATTGTAAATTATTGAATTAATTAAAATAATAATTATTTTTAAACGTCAACATACAATACTTGTTTTAACTCGAGGCGCTAGGAACTCAAGATAAAGCCACAGAAGAAATAATTAATAAATAAGTTTTCAATTATTTTCATCTGTTTGTAGTTTGTACGCATCTCGCAGAGAAACTTTCTCTTATGGGATCTTTTTTATCTTTTTGTATGGGATAGGAGGGCAAACGAGCAGGCGTGTCACCTGATGGTAAGCAGTCAACGCCGCCCATGGACACCATTACACATATAGTGTCACTGTTGCGTTGCCGACCTTTAAGGAATAGGGGATAGGGAAGGTTGGGGAAGGGGGTGAACCTCCGGGTACCTCTCTCACCGAACGTTGATTTTTGAGAGGTCGTGGTATTTCACCGGTGGAGCCGGCCCCACTCATGGAGCGAACTGCTTGGCTCTACCACTGTGAAAAATTAATATTTTAATAATTATTATAAATTAATTAAATTTATTTTAATATTGATATGATAAGTATCAGTATACCTATAGCTGGAAGTGTAATTTACAATATAATTAATAATTTAGTGATGTAAGGAATTTTTAGATTTTTGACATTTCCCGAATGAAATCGTTTCTTTTAACTTTCTCGAATGCGATTGCGAACGGCGATGTTAGAATAAAGTTCAAATGCAGAAGTTAAAAGTTTATTTGTTTATACTATCACTAATTATATACAGCATTATATTTTTTTATACCTAACAGTAATAAATAATTGTTTTTCCTGTAAAGAAAACTTTAGTTACAATCTGCTGCTACGAAATTTATTTTAAAAAAATGTATTGATTTATACTTATACTCTGTTAAAAGTACAAATCTTAGAAAACATAATTGTAACATAATTTATCTGACCTGGATGTTATTGGATCATTAAAATTAAACCTCTCAAGCGCTTTTATAAATTTATATTTTTTTTTGTTAAAAACCTATTTGTTTTGTTTTTTGAATTGTGTTGTGATTTCGTTAAAAGTTTCATAGAACTAACAAGATTATGATAGTATTTTGAATTTTTTAGATAAAGGAAAAAGTTTCTTCGCATTATATATAAAATGGTTTTTTTTTACAAAGTTTATTTACATTTGAGTAAAGTATGTAGATGACATTTCGTTGGATAACTTTTTGCCATCTTGCGGTTAGGGACGTGATCCCATTGCTATAACAATTTTGAGGCGTCTGATCAAAAAATTCCATTCACTCATTTTAACAATAAGAAATGAAAATCACACATTTTTCAAATTTGAATTTAGAATTGTCTTCTTTAAAATTAAAACTGATTGACGGATTTAACCATGCCAAAACCAGCCAGATACAAAAGGTATACATATTACAAGTTCATACTTTTTCCCCAACCTATTAGTTACCCAATTTAGAGCTTATCAATAATATAAAATAAAAGTAATTAAAACTCTAAAACTACTCTAAACTAAAAATTTCTAGTCTCGGTGGCGCAGTGGGCGAGCGCACGGCCTCTGATCCAGAGGTCCGGGGTTCGATTCCAGACACTGGCTCACACCAATGACTTTTCGAAATTGTTTTCGGAAGTTATGTGTGATAAATACCGATGACTGACAAACTTTGTGCCCGGTATGGCAATAGGTTCGCCACCTATTCCATTTGGGACGTAAACATAACGGCGAGACGAGGCTTAACAGCCGCTGCCTACACCTTCGGGTAACAAAAGGCGTGATGTTATGTTATGTTATGTTATGATAAGTTATGTTATGTTATGTTATGTAATTAAAACAACATAAAAAACATAAATCTTATCAATTGTAGGTATTATGATTCTATTTGTGGTGTTAAAACATTCGCCAAACATTCTCAATATGTCTTGCGAATGCTAACGAAAAACATGTGAATATATCGTCACATCACTAAAAGGCACCATTTTTATTATAACTTTAGTACGGATAAATGCCTTAATAAAGACCGATTTTAATAATATATTATCCCTTATATAGACAAAAAAAAGGTTTATACATATAGATGTACATAATACATAACCTCATTACACGCGTTACAAAGTACTTAGTCTTAATGAAACAAGCGCGGTAGCAGACTCAAAGTAAGTAATTATTCATCGGGCGTACAAATCTTAAGCAAACAATACAGAAGTGATGCATAATTACAGTCGAGATAAAGGGCCGATGTTAAAGTACAAAGTGGTAAGTGGGAACTCAAAATAAATGGCTGCCTGCTAAGATATTAATTTCTCGTTTGTCCGATACGAGTCGCTAGCGATATGTAGGCTATATATATAATTTTTTTTATTTTCAAAGGTGGGGTAGGGTTAATTGTAACGAAACTTTACTGGAACAGAGAATGATTAAGAATGGACTTTTAAAATTTATTTGTTTTTGATAATGCTAAAAAATATGTAGTAGGCATGTCTTTTTCAATCTACGAATGGGCTATTGGTTCTACAAGAAATGGCATAACACAAAACACAGGTATATTTAGCATTTTTCTTTTGAACCAATTTACTCATTAATACAAACTTAACGGATTATAAAGTCTTTTTCTAAATTAACACAGCTCAAAGAGTCTCTCCAGATATCTTAATATGCTTATTCATCTGAATGAGCATACAAAGTACAATTAGTACGTAGACTACAAACTGTTGTTTATTTTTTATTATCTACTTGCTGAGCAGGCGAACTTTGTTTCGCCTCAGAAGAATTATATGAGAAACTAGAAGAAGTTTTTTTTTTCAAAAATAAACTGGCATACGTTACTTATTACGTTATACGAGGTCAGTTGGCTGCCAATAAAAGTCACGTCAAAATCAGTGTAGTGATAGCAATAACAAACAGTCAGACAAAAAAAAATGAAAAAGTGAGTAAAACAACTTTTAGGATTATATCGCGTTTATTTATTACTTATTTATATTTATTTTCCGACGTTTCGAACTCTTTACAGAGATCATTTTCACGAGTGATGAACAAAAAGAAACGTCGGGAAATAAATATAAATAAGTAATAAATAAAACGCGATATAATCCTAAAAGTTGTTTTAATCAATGAGTGAGATTCGCGAAAGTCTTAGAAATAAATAAATGAAAAAGTTTTAATTTTGTGCAGTATCGTATCATTACATAGTATAAAACAAAGTCGTTTTTCGTTGTCGGTCATCTTATATGCTAAGATCATTGAAACTACATAAAGAATTTTGATGTGGTTTGTTTAATAGATATAGGGTGGTTTGTATTTATAATTAATGTAAAGGTACGATATTAAACATTTTTTGAGATTTAGCACCTAAATTGCAAACGCTAAATGATAAATTAGTACAATATACTACTTCTTTAAAAAGTCTACAGAAAAATTCGCGATGGTATTCATCTGCCTCTTAGGGATAGCCCACAATGACCATTTTTATTTTTTCTTGCTCCTGAGGCGAAACAAAGTTAAAAAGGGTTTACTAGTATCCATTTATTTTCATAACTTAATATATCATTAATTTACATGAATATCTAGTAGTAACATAATATTTGCTACTCCATGGTATTGTTCCAAAATACCTATACTGTCAGCTAACAATGTGAAAAAATACTAACTATAAAAATACTTCATTAAACTAACTTTTATCTGCCGTGTTAATCAGTGGGCGTGGGCTAGAAAAATCTGATAGTGGGATTGAAAAATGGAATATATCATTTGATAGCAATAGAAATTGCACCTTAAAACAGTTAAGACACGGATCATTTTAGCTTAATTGATATCTGTATCAAGTGCCAGCAGTCTAAGCAAACTGGGGTTTAGAATAATGACTTTAGATATATTGGTACATCCTATAGCAATTAATTCGGTATTAAGTTGTTGGAAATGAGTGCTTCAATAGGAACACCTCAATAGGAAGTAGTTGCCATCGAGTACAAGAGGGAACGTTGACCACCAATGTCTAAACTCATATTTTTTGGGATAGAAAGGCAAACGAGCAAGTGGGTCACCTAATGGCAGGTAACTTCTCACCGCGTGGCATGTTGCCGTCCTTTAATGCAGTAGGAAAGGAAGGGGAAAGAGAATCAGGCCTCCGGATACATCTCTCACCAACGAAACTCGGCATGAGCCACTTCACATCGATATTTCCGAGAGGTCGTGGTATTTCACCGATCGGGCTGTCCCATTCATGCAGCGAACTGCAAGACTCTACCACTGGTAAAATATAATTATAATGTAGTTATAACTAAATTGAAATTGAAGTGTCTGTTTGTAATATTGAAACTGCTACGACTGGTTTTTACTACATACGGTACATACAGTAAAATTACATTTGATGCAATTTTTGTCTGTCTGTCTGTTTGTTTCGGATAATCTCTGAAATGGCTGGACCGATTTAGAAGAGACTCTTATGGGCAGGTAGTTGGTGTAATAAGGAGTAACTTAGGCTACTTTTAAAAAAAAATCTTTGATTTATTGCTTCCGAGGCGAAACAAAGTTGGCCGGTTCAGCTATATATAACTAATAAAATTTTATAAAACTTTAATGTTAAAACTATTCAAATCATCTTAGAATCCAACTGATTTAGAGACCATTCTGAATCTACTGGTCTCGCATTATAATCGCTATAAATGTGTTGAAAAGTATCGGAGACACCGTTGAAACTATGATCAAATTTTTTATTGTTATTTTATTGATGTTAATAAGGCAGTTTGTAAATTATACGACACACGATATATTACGATAAATTTTTTATTAGGAAATAATCGATTTATAAGTAGTCACTTTACTACGTGATCAGATGTAGGTATTTTAATATTAGAAATATCTCGATGTCACACTTGTATTAATTTACTCAAATTAGTTATTTTGAAAGAAAGAAAGAAATATTTTTTTATTTGCTAGATATGTGGTACATTTCAAGCTGTTACAATTATATGATTCCAACACACATCACCATTTGCCTTGCAAATATTTACTGGTCAATACATAAATAATTTTAATTTTTACAAAAAAAAGGTGCTGTTTCTCTGGAAAACAAGGAAAGAAGAAAACTAGGTAACTAGGTACTGTAACGAGCTCGTACGTATCGAGTCTCTTATGTAATATGAAGGGTTCGTTTCTCAGCTCCTCAATTTATTTAATACAAGGAACGCCGACTTGAGAATCTCCATCAAATGAATTATAAAATAAAAGATTGTTCTGTTATAGGGGTATTATGAGCTCAGTGCATGTGTGATAAATAATAAAACCAATGGATATTATATTATGTATTAAAATAATGGTGTGGTGTGCTGGCGACTGGAATTCTAAACATTCGAAATGGGGATCTAGGCTCACCAACACTAGAGGCAGACAACTTTGTAAAGTTACAGAAGAGATGAATTTGGAGTGTCATTCCGGTAAAGAACCTACCTATTGGCCTACGGACAGACAACGAATCCCTGACTTATTGGACTTTTTTATCGTTAAAAATATTGACAGTAACTACTTAAATGTAGAACCACGAATAGATCTCACATCTGACCACACACCAGTTTTACTGAGTGTAAGTACAACAGTAAATCTGGTTGCTCCACCTCTAAGAATATACAACTTGAAGACTACAGATTGGACAATGTATAAAAATATAATAACGACACAGACAGAACTAAAGACCAAAATTAATACAATAGAAGAACTTGAAAGACAACTGGAACAATTTAATATGAGTATCCACAATGCTGCTAACTCTGCAACTCCAAAAAGGACAGGCAATGGGCACCCTCTGAAACATAACTCATATCCAAAGGATATCAAAGAGAAAGTACAAGAGCGCCGTCGTTTGAGAAAAACTTGGCATACTACAGGATATCCAAGTGATAAATCTGCCTTTAATCGCTGTTCAAATGACCTCAAAGTCCTTATCAGCACAGTAGAGAATAATAATATTCAACACTACCTCTCAAATCTAGATCCCACACGAGACACAAACTACTCGTTGTGGAAGGCTACCAGGAATCTAAAGCGCCCGAAAATCCACATATCAACCATTGACGATGAAAAGGGAGGATGGGCTAGATCAGATAAGGAAAAAGCAACAATCTTCGCGGAACATCTGAAAACAGTATTCCAACCACACCCTGAAAACAGTCCCGAGGATACTAAAAAAGTCAAGAAATACCTTGAATCAGCGAATCAAATGTGTCTCCCACTAAAAAGTACCAGCCCAAAAGAAATTTTGAAAGAAATAAGAATCATGAAGGAAGGTAAAGCACCTGGATACGACCTTATTGATGCCACATTACTAAAAAATCTACCTTATAAAGGTGTAGTGAAATTAGTTAACATCTTTAATACCAGCTTAAGACTCGAACATTTCCCGGGGCAATGGAAAATTGCACATGTAGTGATGGTACCAAAACCCGGTAAACCCCCGCACAAAGCTACCTCATACAGGCCTATTAGCTTGCTACCAGTTATTGGCAAACTGTTTGAGAGGATATTGCTTAATAGGATGAGAGAACATCTAAGTACGGTATTACCGAACCATCAATTTGGATTCCGGGAAAAACACGGTACAATTGAACAGGTACACCGTATCGTTGACACCATTGGCAGATGCCTTGAAAACAAGCTATATTGCTCTGCAGTATTTTTGGACATCAGTCAAGCATTTGATAAGGTATGGCATGACGGCCTCCTGTTCAAATTAAAAAAGCTTCTCCCGCATTGTCTATTTCGAATACTTAAATCTTACTTAGGGAAAAGATGCTACCAAGTGAAGTATAGCGATGATCTCTCAGAAGTACATGAAATCCGATCAGGTGTTCCTCAGGGCAGTATCTTGGGCCCTATACTATATCTCATCTATACCTCAGATATCCCAACAATTGATAATATCACGACTGCGACATACGCTGATGACACGGCGCTACTGTCGGCTCACAGTAACCCTGAAGCCGCATCTTCACAGTTGCAAAAGCACTTGAGAGAAGTTGAGATGTGGTTTAAGCGTTGGAGAATAAAAGCCAATGAAAGCAAATCGGTACATGTAACATTCACACTCAGGAGAGAAACATGTCCACCGGTAACGCTAAACTGCAAAGTTATCCCCCAAGATGATAACGCCAAATACTTGGGCATGATCCTAGACAGAAAACTAACATGGCGAAAACATATCTGGACAAAGCGTAAACAACTAGATGGAAAACTGCGGTCACTGAACTGGTTACTGGGACGGCACTCCCAACTAAATCCTAACAGCAAAATGCTGGTGTACAAAACTACCATTAAACCAATATGGACTTACGGAATACAACTGTGGGGTACGGCCAGCAACAGCAATATAGATATCCTAGAAAGATTTCAGACCAAAGCTTTGAGAACAATGTTTGGAGTGCCTAATTGTATTAGCAACAAATACATATACCTTGACCTCGGCCTAAAAACAGTTCGGCAGGAAATAGCTCAAAACAGCCTGAAATACCAGGAGAAACTGTTTGTCCATGTAAACAAACTGGCACACGCTCTGAGTGGAGACGGCGCTATACAGCATACCCGGCTGAAGAGAAGAGATATACCGAGCCTACATAAAAGATTTAGCACTTGACAACAGGAGAGTCGTGTGAAATAAATTTTCACGCAGTATGGCTCTCAGAGAAAACAAAAACTGATAAATCAGCCAATGAAGTGGCTTATTGTTGGAAAACAGATTGCCATGAAGCAGAACCAAACAAAAAAAAAAAAAAAAAAAAAAAAAAAAAAAAAAAAAAAAAAAAATGGTAACGGTACGTGCCAGATTCGCTACTAATTCTCTTTTTCTGTTCTATCCCTGGGCGCCTCGTCTAGGTCCCAGCTCCACCGTTGTTGTTCACCTCCTCAGTGCTCGATGAAAATGTATTTAAGAATTACAATATTTTCTTATCGGTTTAATAATTATGTTTTTATTATATTAACATGAACTCTGTAATCTTGGTCTTTTTATTAAAACATGTTCTCCTATTGAGATCAGAATTTACAATTCCTATTTTATTCTATTTTAATCAGAAAATTCTATCAATCAAAAATATCTTTTTAAAAATTCAAAAATGCAAATTTCGAAATATGTAAAAGAGTTTATATTCAAAAATACCAAAGAGTTCACATCATCCTCACAGTACCTATATATGTTTAATAATAAGAAAAGATTCGTGTACTATACTTTTCTTATCACACAAGATTATTTATTGAAAAAACTGGCACGGTAATCAAACTTTGCTACGGTGCCAAAAGTCTCCAGTGGTCGAGCACCCGCTTCTGAATCTAGAGGACGCAGGTTCGAATCCTGGCTCACACCAATGACTTAGCGAAATTATTTTCGAAAGTTATGTGTGATACAACTCGATGACTGAAATCTTTGTGCCCGGTATGGCAATACTTTCGCCACCCATTCCCTTTGGGACATAAACATAACGGCGAGTCGAGGCTTAACAGCCACTGCCTACTTCGGGTAGAAAAAGGCGTGAAGTTATGTCATGTCGTACACTATTCTTTTCATATTACACAAGATTATTTATTGAAAAAAAACTGCCACGGTTAATTTGTTGCAAATAAATAACCACCTAAAAGTAGCTGAATAAACTATTGCTCTTATTTTTTTTAAATTTCTACACAAACATCTCATTACAGGCTTCATGATTGCTAACAATAGAGATCGCTATTTGTACCTTCTTATTTTTTTTCTGTACTAATAGGCAATTTGGAATATTTTACCCTGGATTTTATACACGTATACACCTGTATACCTGTATACCTAGAATAGATTTTTAATTTCTCTATGTTAATTATTTAGGTACCAATAAATATAATCGTTTTACAAAAAGATCTTGCTCTCATGATAGACGCAATCTATTTTAATAGACAAGTTTTGACTTTAATACACAACTACCTGACGCAGCAAACGCTGTTTTGCAAAAATGAAAGTCTTGCTAAATATATCAGACAAATAAAAAAACAAGGTCCGATCGTAGAGGGTTGAAAGTTTACGGTTCTTGGTTGTTGTATTTAAATGTTGTCTAAAAAGAAATGAAAAATGTTGTCCGATTTGCAGACCTAATCGATATGTACACAGAAATGCACGAAAATTGGTCGATATCTACAATTACATACTTTATTATTACAAACACCATAACTTGAGGATTTAGTTTCTAGTTAAACTCTATACTTTAAGGCCACTGACATCTTCAACCTTAAATCCAACTTCCTTCCTTACAACCTTGGTTACGAGATTTAATTATTTATTAATTTGTGACACTAAAACAACTTTTAGGATGATATCGCGTTTATTTATTACTAATTTTATTTATTTCCCGACGTTTCGAACTCTTTACAGAGATAATTTTCACGAGTGATGAACAAAAAGATGGTATTTGGTCAAAAGCTATTTACCAAAAAGTTGATGTTAAAAATATGATTTTTACTATTGGTAACCCACATCAGACCATGAAACAAAAATTAAATATTTATTTATAAGATATATTTACTAAATAAAAATTTATTTATTTATTTTAATGTTATTACTAATTAATTTATTATTGTAATGATTTCGTAACAAAAATATAAATCGCCACTATACTTCAATGAGCTGTTTCCCAAAAACTATAATGTAACTCGTCCTAATATTTGTTTCAAACGGTTATTTAACTCTATAAGTACCTACTCAGTAAAATGTTTAACGAGCCGTATTATTCATATTAATTTTAATAGTCTCATAAATTATTACAAACAATATCCGAGAGAATATACCCGGACATTGTTTTTTTTTTTTAAAACACATCTAGGCCCTCAAGATAACATCGCAAAGTTCATATTCAATTTGCCCGCGACGAACAGCGCCGTTGAGAAAATAATTAAAAATACAATTAAAATTGTACATAAATCCATCGGACGCATCCGCCTACTCTGTAAACATACTGAAATTTAAACTAACCTACAATAAATAAATAACGTCTATATGTTATATGTAATCTTATATGGACGCTTCTGGGTTTTGTTGAATGGTTTTGCCACAGCGACATACTATCTTAGTGTATTGGGTGTCTAATGGG
The DNA here is from genome assembly GCA_905147225.2 of Euproctis similis. NCBI lineage: Eukaryota > Metazoa > Arthropoda > Insecta > Lepidoptera > Erebidae > Euproctis > Euproctis similis. The sequence continues at coordinate 15,670,187 of LR990105.1, forward strand.
ATGCTACTATGTTCTGATAAGAAAAATCGGTAAGTGGTTCCTTCCCAATTGAGTGCTTTGTAATATAAGTAAAATAAATATAGAGATAAATAAGTACCTATCTTAATGGTAGACATACTCTGTTTGATTTTAAAAAAAGGTGTTTAAATGTACAATTTAAAATTTTTGTATGATAACATAACATAACTTCACGCCTTTGTTACCCGAAGGTGTAGGCAGCGACTGTTAAGCCTCGTCTCGCCGTTATGTTTACGTCCCAAATGGAATAGGTGGCGAACCTATTGCCATACCGGGCACAAAGTTTTCAGTCGTCGATATGTATCACACTTAACTTCCGAAAACAATTTCGAATTGTCTTTGGTGTGAGCCTGTGCAAGGATTCGAACCCGGACTTCTGGATCTGAAGCCGTATGCTTGACCACTGGGCCACCGAGACCATTGTATGATAACATAATATTATGATCTCTCTAAGGTTCTTTAAAGGATACGACGAGCAGGTGTGTCACCCGATGGCAAGCAACAAACGCCGCCCACACTTGAATACAGATAGTGCTACAGTTGCGTTACCGGCCCTTACAAAGGGTTATGGACGGGGGTCGGAAGTGGGATGGGAAAGGATGACGCGAAACAAGATGAGCCACTTTATCTCGAGCCGGCCTATTCATGCAGCGAACTGTGTGCTCTAACACTGTTAATATGCCAAGTACTGTCTACTGATGTTAGAGAGAGACTGCATTAGCATTTTCTAAGCGATCCGAGGTTCTATTATTTCCCATTTAAATTGCATTAGTTTACGTAAAAATAGACCCAATAAATTCTCAAGAGTTGTTCCACGTGACGGCCATAAACATGGGCACTGCCTTCACCTTGCACAGCTTATACAGCCTACGGCTTCATTAGCGTGATAAACCTCATATAATTACAACACTGTCTGGGATTTTATTGTTTTATTATATTTATTTATCCCAGAATGTCTAACGCTTTACGGCCTCCTTGGTCACGGGCAATCGATGATAATGATATGTTGTCCACAACCACCAGCTGTGCATCATCCCTTTCGGCATCCAAAATAACTACAGGGATGACAGCTTTTTTAAATATCTTTCATTAATTTTAATAATCATCTTTAGCGCCAACGCCGTAACTTAGTTCAATACATTTTTATCTAAATTTTACATCTTGGCCCAATCCTAGAGTAAGGTACGTCTTAAATTTTCGTATGAGAAACCAAACAAGTGATTTAAAAAAAAATCTACTTACTTTGAATTTAGAATCCAATGAACGAGACGTGCTTCCAAAATATATTAAAGAAATTCTTTTTTTAACAAGAGCAAATGTTCATCTGTAAACAATAGCTAGTAGTCCATTTAAATGTTACATGAGCTTTGCATTTCTTAGAGGCCGCAATTTTATTTTTGTGTTATTATTATGTGGGGGCGGTCAATATAAGCTTAACTTGAACTTTGTGTGGTCTCCACCGTTGTCATGCGGCCGCCATCTTGAAAAAAGGGATTAATAAAAACTTTTTCGCTTATAACTTCTTTGATTTTCAATTTAGGGCAAAAAGTCATTTAACATATTTGTAGGCAAGATAATTTGCTACAAATTATGTCCCAACAATTTTTTTGTAAGACGCATAGTTTCCGAGATATCCCGAAAAAAGTGTTTTCACCCCTGGCGCCCTCATAAAATTCAAGTTAAGCTTCTATTGACGCCCCACCCAAATGTACCAAAAATAAAATTGTGTCCTCTAAGAAATGCAATATTCGGCCCTAAAATTGTAACATTTCAATGGACTATAAAGACATATGAATCAGCAACAGTCAACATAAGTTCCATCTATATTTACGCCTATTTAAATAAATTCACTTGCAATGTAAAACAACGTACAACACGCTGAGCTTGAAACATTACAGTTTACACACAGTAGGTACTGCAGTATTCACAGGTACTAATTAACAGAACATTAAATTGTTTAGCAAAAGCAAGTCCGGTGTTAATATCGCGAATTGGGATTGTAACTATACAACTATATTGCTGCAACAATCTAAATTTTCTCTCACAACAACACACTTTATCTCGCTCTAATCATCGTAAACGAAAGAGATAACAATCTTATAGGTACTAGGAACCAGTTACAGGTGCTTCGTCGCTTCTTTATAGAGGCAGGTGTATTTGTTTAAAGTATCAAAACGTCCAATTAATACGTTTATAAGTGGGAACCTTTTGTATTGATCCTCGATAATTTCAAGGTATATTGTTGAACTTTTTGTTAAATAAATTGAACAATCAATGGGCTATTAATCTGGAACGATACGGCCATGGACAAAAAAAATGTTTTATTGTTTAACATTTCAAAACATTACGTATTTATTCAAACGTCACAAAATAAAGAAACACATCGAGGACAAGTTATATTTGATTTAATTATCATCAGGCACATAAAATTATACTTTCAAATTAATTAATTGTGTTATAAACTTTTAGATAACTATTCAAAAATCATTTAGATATGGAATAAATAATATATGTAAAATTTTATTTTTGCGTAGGTACTGTAGCGTAAATGTATCTAAATGAAAGGAGACTTGTTGTTTTGGAAATATGTAGTAGGAAATACCTATTAATTTACAATTTTAATTTCACATAATTATTTGTTCCTTGTATGTATATAATTATATTAATGAATGTCATTATTATACTCACGGATTTCGTGGTGTATTGGTAAAAAAATTTAACGCCGAGTAGAGAACGGCGGGTTCGATCCTCACCCGAGACATATGTATATTAAAGTTGAGCATAAAAGTTTATATGATGCTGTGTTTGTTCCGCATCACAAGTAATAAATGAATAAATTTTGGATATCATGAGGTTCAATTTGTGCTAGTTATCGACATGCGTCTTGGCCGGTACTACTGCGTGCGACGTAACTACTGTTCCGCTATGTTAATACTGCAATATCTTCGAAAATATTCGCTTAAATTACATGCTATAAAGGGTCACGATTATCTATATTACATGTACAATCTATTCAAGATTCAATTCAATCAATTGGATGAAAATTAATACTAAAACAATGAAAATCGCTTCGTAAATATGCCATTATTTCACGTAAAAAGTAAACAAATAAAAATGGTCAATGTGGGTTATCCCTAAGAGATACAACATATGCCCTCGCAGACTTTTTTGTAGACCTTCTGAAGGTATTTAATAACGTAGAACACGTTTTGAACTATCACTTAGGACAATTAAAGTGCCAAATCTCCAAAATTATCATTTTTAACCGACTTCGAAAAAGGAGGAGGTTCTCAATTCGTCTGTATGCATTTTTTTTTAATGTGTGTTCACCGAGAATTTTTTTTTCGTTGTATAGTGTTTACCTCCGAGATGGTCCCATTTTCACCAGTTCCGGATCTGATGATGGGAACCAGGGGAAATCGAAGGCATCCACCAAAAGTTGTATGCGAGTATGGTCTTTTTGTTAAGTAATAGTGATGTCTTCGGGATATTCTTTATGATGCCAACATTTGATGCTGCTGTGCTGATGAAGAAGCCACGAAAACTCCTCAACAGTTAGGAGTTTGAAGACAGCACTGCAATTGGTCGATAGAAACTACTTGGTAGTATGCAGGACTAGCGTGTTGCTTGTGAAGTATGTTTGAATATACACATGATGCTGCTATGCTGATGAAAAAGCCACACAATCCTTAACGGTTAGGAGTTGGGAGACAGTACTACAGTTTGTCGATGGAAACTGTATAGTAGTATATAGGACTAACGTGGTTCTTGGGAGGTATGCTTGAATCAACGTCTGATACTGCTGCGCTGATGATAAAGCTACAGAACTCTTATACGGTTAGGAGTTAGGATACAATTCTGTAAAAATGTTTTTTTTTTTATTTTCTGCAATAATTTCCAGGCTACGATTGGCCTTCATTCGGGCTGTAGTGTTATTGGGTCTACCCATGATAATTACAAAAATATAAATACTTAGCAAGTATTATCATACTCTTTTAACTAAGTACCTATTTATGACAATTATAGCTCCCTAAAAATATCAACCATGTAACAAACGAACTTGTAATTAGTGAAAATATATTTACTAAACTGAAAGCCATGTAAATGAACTAACTTCTATTGAAGTTCACAACCCATTAATATCACTAAAACTCGTGAAAAAAATTACTTTAAAAAAAGTTAAACCGACTTCTAGAAACGTAAACCACACACTCTATAAGTATATGAAAACAGTACCTCTATAACTAAAAAGAGATAAATAACGTAACTTACTCATTTGTATATTTAATACAATATACAAAACGTAATACTTTAATAAGGTCATCTTTAACTATTATAATATTTACAAATGTTACTCATTATTGCAGTCGGTGCAACACAATAGAGTACGTTACCTAGGCTGGCACCGACTTCAAAAATAAGTAAGATTTGTAACAGTTATAGAGCCACGGAGTTCACTGCACGAATGGGCGGGTGAGAGCGGTATCCTGAGGCCCATCGCCTTCACCCTCCCTTTATTAGCAGCGAAAATAAAATAACACTTCTATCTTAAACAGTTGCGGAAGTCCATGGGCGGAAGTAGTCGCTTTCCATCAGGTGACCTGCACGGTCGTTTGCACCTTTTTACCATTAAAAAAGTGGGCTATTGTCCCTATTTAGTGTTAAAATTAAAACACTCTAATATTGCAGTTCCTATAAAATATCAGATTACTTGTGAATTATACACAAATAAGAATTCAAATATATTTTATCAGTTGTTTTTATTCATCATTTCATTCTCACAAAATCACAAAAACAATGCTCACAAGTTTAGATCTTATATTAAGTTCGTTGTTCATTTTACTACACAGTAATCTCTAAAATCTTATTTTATCAAAACATTTTTACAGAAAACAGCGATTAATTAATTGATCACAATAATACCTATATGGAAACATATGTTTGAAAGTCTCGTATTTTTAAAATATCGTTAAACGTTTTTTGTGTAGGCAACTAGGCATTCCGCCTGATGGTAAGCGGTTACCGTGGCACATGGACATATTTTACACCGCATATGCTTTGTCGACCATTGAATTTTTTAACTAATAGTTGAATATAAATTGCCAAGTATTTTATTTTCTAGTATCGATGCAAGATAAATGTCAAGCCATTCTAAATATATCTAATACACGAGTATTTTAAATATTGAAGAAGTACAGTGTAAACTCTTTATAACGTTATCCTTTATAACGATAAACTCCCTATAACGTTGGAGTGAGCCCAAGTTGGTTGGTTTGCGTTAAAACTCACATATTGAAACACTCTTTATAGCGATACGCCATTCTCTATTACGAAGAAATGTGTTCATATTTGTAGACAGTAAATATTTATTATCGGTATTATTGTTTATGTTATGTTATCAGGTAACAAAAGACTTTGAAGCTCCGAAACATCCGAGGTCGGTCTAGCTTTTGTTATCCTTAATTGCCTTGTACACGTGCAGTATGACGCATTGTTTTCTCGGAAGTGATGGTCTTCGACCAAGCATATTGGGTACCTATCGTATTATCAGTCGTAAACCTACTTTGAAACTGTTAACAGGAATTGGAAAGCGATTAGTTTTGACGAAAAAGTTTGTGTGATACGTGCGATTGAAAAGGGAGAAAAGTGACGTTGGAAGGCGTTTTTTTTTTTGTTCACTCCATATAGCGATAACTCTCTATAACGACAAAAAATGCTCAGTCCCTCGAGTTTCGTTATAAAGAGTTTACACTGTAATTCAAAACCCTATGAAAATAATATCTGATGGCGATCAATATCACAATATTCGTAAGAGAAAAAAAGAAATGACACAGTTCTGAATCTCAAATGCATACATATACAATGTACATGCAGTAGCCATATTAAACATATCTTAACAACAATAGAATGTGGAATCAACTAGAAAGTATTAATAAGAACAATATGAATTCATACAGTTATTTTGTTATTTACTATTTAAAATCAGACTTTTACAACACAATTTGCTAGAAAATAAATGCATTGGAACAACACTAAGTTCAATTAACTAAAACTCATTCAATTATATTACTAACTAAAACGCAGTCTAGCAAAGAAAAATCAATTTAGTACTAGGACGCTTGATTGGCTGCGGCGGTCGCTGCGGCTACACTTGCATTGGTAATAGGAGGTTGAGGCATCAGGAGATCAGCTAGACGTCCAGCCTCGCGCAGCCCTGACAGGAACGCGCCGTGGACTGTAGCCGGGTAGTTACGCATTGTATGTTCACCTGGAGGAAAGACAAATTTGAAATCCATTTTGAAGTACGAAATACCATTGATGGAGCAACGCAGTTCGCTACATGAATATCGACGTAAATGGTTTAAATAGTTTCCCGGGTATTCAGAGGCCCCACCCCTCCCATCCCACTTCCGAACACTTTCCTATGACATTTAAAGGCCGGCAATGCAAATGTAACACTACCTACTAGAGTTGCAGGTGTTCATGGGCGGCGTTAGTCACTTACCACCAGCGAAGCGTCTTGCTCACATATTCCATACAAAAAAGAAATGTCTTATCTTATGCTAAAACTTATCATCGTATTGTAATCAAGTGAAAAATTGGACAGAATATAGGAGTCCGTGACAAAATACTACTTCAGGAGATGATAAGCTGTAAATGTTGTATCAAGATAATATGTATAGTGTTAAAATATTCTACCGAAATAGGAGAAATTATAAAGCTAACACGACCAGACAACGGGCTTCTAACTAATACTAGTACAGAAACCGAAGAAAAAGTATCTCTAATCAACACTATTCCATAAAAATAACAACATGTGATTCGACTTCTAATTACATTCATCCGGTAGAGATGGGCTAATCGATGAACTATTTACTAATATTTTATATATAACGTGATGTTTCATATCATTCTAATGGATACAAAACTTTTTACATGAGTACATTAGTTTTAATGGGCCTTTAACAGCTCACATCAATATGGTACATATCGATCTAAGAATAACATATTTAATTAGCTATAAAATAAAGATTAAGTGACACAATCTTTCGTCTTTACAGTAACTGTGGGCAGTAGAAAGTGAGCGTCTAAATTGACTCCTTCATCTTTTGAAAGGCACGTATGTGTCTTCTAACTCGGGATTTGTCCAAAGAAGATAGCGTAATTTATAATTTATACAACTTAGAACCTATTGATATGTCACAAGATTGTTGCAAGAGAAAGGCAAACAGATTATATTTTAGTATCAGTCTGGATTAGCTTACAATATGTTTGCTTCGTATGTGTGTTAAAAGATATGATCATAAGAAAAAAAAAATACCAGCAAAGAATAGTCTATTATCTGAGGGAGGGCCGGGTACTGGAGCCGCTAAAAGATCATAGTCAGTCCCTGAGGAGCCAACGGCCACAAAACTATAAGAGCCTCGCGCGAAAGGATCAGCACGCCATCTACACAAAAAAGAAATAATATATTAACACAAGATGTGAAAACGTAAATGGCATGTCACAGGTCTACAAATCAATTTCAATTACTCATGGCCAATTATTAATTATCAGCTGTTAATCCTACACAAAATGTCATTTGTTATTCTTGGCGTTAATAGTAAACCATTAAATTTGTATAATTTCTAGAGGAAATAATAAAAAATGTGTCCATAGTCACCTGGTCACCACGCATTCTTTAGGTTGAGGTACAGCAGCGTGCCCAAAAATACTCTTCAGTACAGCGATACATCTTCCAACTATAACATCATCGGTAACGTTTTCCATAACAGCTGCTGCCTCACCAGCCACTAACGCCAGAAGAACTGGAGCACTATATAAGTTCCAAAAAAGGAACAACTCACCTGGAAAATTTGAACATGTATTAATATTATTATGATGAACGTGGATCTTAACTCCAGAAGATGCATTATTTAGATCCAAATTCAAACAACTATGACTTGACACAATTATTCATATTCACTAATTGATTACTATAAGATTTGTGTTTTGTTTTTTTTTATTATCTGCCAAAACTATACAATCTGAGAAGTTTTAAGTATTCATATAATTTAAAAAGCGTCAAACTATTTAAGACTTCTAAATGGAATTTCAATTTTGTAAAATTAACTGTAAACAAAAATATTTTTCTCGGCATCTATCGTAGACTTACTAAAAGTTTGACTCTTCCTTTTTCAACAACTTATTATATTGGATCAATTCATTTAATTTCTGATATTCTACTTTATCATCAAATAGCGAGTTTGTTTTCTGAATTTCATCTTTGGAAAGGAAAACAAATGCTTATAAATGAATTCTAAATATAAGACGCCTTCTTTAACTCAGATACACAAGAATTCTTGCATTAAATGTTGACATGCTTAATTATATCAAGATTAATTTTGAGACCCTCCCAAAATTCTCTCAAAATTTCTAATTAGATTTTAGCCTTTGGCCAATTAATTATTTTGTGTTACAACGGTATAGGTAGTTGAAATAACCCACTAGTCTATATTTTAGACTTTGTTTTAGTTAAAGATCACTTCACATTTACATTAGTAATTTACGAAAATTAATAGACGTAATATTTTAAACTCAAATCTATTATTAAAATTACTAATATTATATCAGCATATATTTGAAAAACACGACTCAATTGGTTCGATAATTCAATCCATAGCCAACATAGTTAACAGAAAAAAAAAACATTTAAACAAATTCCTCAACACTTGTAGATTGTGATCGTAGCAGGTAAGTGTTGTACTTGACTATTGAAATGTATTCTTAGATCGTCTGATATGTAAGAAAAAACTGCATCGTTGGCCGCGAGTTCTCACATAACTCTGAAACGTCACCGTCAAGATGCATGCATATCAGATATCCTTAAACGCAACAAGGAACAAAAATGTTGAATTGGCCACAATTTAAAAATCACGATCCCTGTACACATTGTAGGCAGTATTCCCAGAGCAAATGGAGATTAATGTGTACACAACAAATGCCAAGGAGGTGAATTACTAAAGCATAACGTTAAAAAAAAAACTCTTGTTTGGGCCGTTGTTGTGATTTATTGCAAGCGGTACCCCCCTGGGGTACCTCGGTAGCGTTAAATTATTCAACTTTTAATTCGTTATCGCCGCCACCGACACTACACTCTAAACTATTTACACGTGAACATAATTCATGATTTCGTTATCCGGTTCTTAAGTTTGTAATCAGGAAGTTGTACAATCTCTCGAGACTAAGACTTATAGATTATGTGTATTTTATAGAAGATGTGAGAGGTTGGGTTTTGACGTGATATGTTGGAGAGTTTAGTTTAATTTTACATTTTTTAATTTCTTTGAATTATTTTCTGCGATATATGATCGGTGACATAAGAAAAAAACTCTGGACGGTCATTAATATGTGCCAAAATTGAAACCGGATTCTTTCACTGATAAAGAATTTCATCACCTAGTGAAATACTTGGCCCAATACCGCCTGAGTTACTTATAATAACTTACACGCAAATAATCCTATATTTGGCGTTTATCAGATATAAGAAATAATTCGATTGACCATGAAAAAATTAATTAAATCAAATCGTTAAACCTCTACTGGCTGTGGTGGTCCCGACGTGTCCGAATAGATTTGCACTCGGGTCCCAGAAGGTTCGTTCAAAACATAAAACTACTTTATTGAGGTTTCCATAACCAAGTCGTTTGATGGCCGCTACCTAAAACAAAGTACACATTATTTTCATACTAACGAATAACTATTAACTAATGATAATTTCTTAATGGTGTAGTCTGTTTAATTATTATGCAACTCAACAAAAATAACACGAATCCTTGATTCACATAACTTCTACCCCAAACACTCTATATGATTCAAATAGCGACAAAATACGTAGAACGATAAATGCGGGTATTAATTGGGGATATTTTAAGGCCTAGCAGCGGGTGTTCGTTTATATAAGATCAATCAACTACACGCGCTCCAAATTCTACATAACTTGGATACTGTAATTTTTGGTAAAACTAGCATAAATATTACTAGCATTTTTACCGTCACTTACAACATCGAACTTGGTAAAAACTACATCAATTAACCGAGTCCTATTATTATGCAAATAACACACGCAACTTTAATTCTAACAATTTTTAATAATATAGATGAATCTAACGACACCTGTCAAGCTAAGTTCATGCAATAAAACCGTATTAAGAAGTTTTATATGTCGTAAAAACAGCGAATGAGCTATCAAACTAGCAGCTCTGTGAATAGGTAAGTGACGAAAGAGAAACTTCTCTTTTAAGTAATATAAGCCAGAATACACACCGTGAAAATGTGTTAGTTTAATTTACATTGCATAACAAAACATTGGTACATACCTTCCAATCGGGAAGAGGTGGATCAAATTTAACAAAATTCTGTTGATTTTGCCCATTGTTTGCGACTGCGACTTTAAGCACACCCAGAGGTAGTGTACAGAGTACCACGTCACCTAAAACATATAAAGAGTTAAGTTGACTGAAAAAGTTGCAACTAGCTGGCGCAATTTGTGAATAGCACTGCACTATCTAGCTTTTACTTCTTATTCAAATTGTTTGTCTTTTAAAACGCATAAAAACAATCTTGTTCCTGATGTAATGGCACCTGACTTTGGATATGAATTTAAGAACACTATTCACTGGATGATATGACGGTAAAATCTCTAGATAAGTACATTATTGAAATTCCAGAAAAAAAGGAGAGAAGTGGGGTGGTACCGATTAGGCAAATAATTGAGATCTGATCAAAAACAAACTTACAAAGCCTACAAAATGCAAAATAAAGCTTGTTTTACATGGAATATACGTGGTATCTATTTCAATAAGATTTTACCTAACAAGAAAAGGTAGCATAGAATCTTTATATAACATAAGTGGATTGTGGGCGAAATTGTGGTTAATAAATGAAAATGTAAACACAAATACAACAATGAAACAGTACCGAATCTTAAGTAAAATTACATTAAACCCTGTAAAAGAACAAAACAAATTAGACTGGAGGGATTACACTAGACAAACATACGAACCAGAGAGGTATTAAAACCAACACAATATTTTGTAGTACTTACCTAAAAATGATTTATGATACCGTGATTCACCAACATGAGGAAACCAACGGGACGCAACTAGTATGCATGAAGACTGGTTCGAATGTTGTATATTGTGTTTTATTTGAAAAGTTTGCGGAACGATGTTTGTGTATTAAGATTGTCTAGTGTTATCTCATTCCGAAAAGTTTTATTGGCAATGCTTGCTTGTTGGCAGCGTGACTGAATTACAAATAGAACAATATGAAAAATAAAGGTGATACCATATTTATAGCAAGTTTAAGCTTACATTCATACCGAGTTATTATTTTATGGAACTATCAAAAAGTATAAAATTTTACATGAAGTGTGTCGAGAGGGCAGTTTTTATGTATAATTCTTGTTTAATGTTGTATAGTAAAAGTGATAATTTTAGAGATTTAGCATTTTAATTGAAACGCTGTAAAATTTCTTTTTCGCGTTTCAATTAAATTTTTCATGCGGAACAAAGTTCGCCGGATCAGCTAGAAAAGAACCGTCTTATATGCACAAAGCGAAATACATTTATTCTATACGCTTTAGGTACATATTCTGAAAGGCCTGGGAGATCAACTAGGAGGCGGTTTGTGCCTACTTAATCCGGAATCGCTTCAGTAAACGAAACACAAGTAGTTCCGGGAACATATCAAACGCAGTGCTTGATTTCTGCGAAATCTATTTGAACGTTACCCTCTCCTGTAAGCCTGGGTAGGTATAACGTACACATAAGAGGGAAGGTGTGTTTACAAATAAAATATTGTACCTACTGCTCTTGAATTTAACTACTTTGATAATAAATAACGTATATTATTTATGTTAATATTTGCTCACTGAATGTGTAATATATATGGGTCTTTATGATATATTTCTTGTGTTCTTTTTGTTTCTTTACTATTTTGTACCGTTTTGTGATTCTATCGTGCACATATAATATGGTTCCAAATATAAATTCTCGACTAAAACATAAAGCCAACAAATTGGCTGGTGTTTTTGTCGTATGTTAATAGAAGTAGTATTATCTGAGGAAAGTTTACACGCTTGGATAGCAGTGATAATATGCTCCAAGTATCGGTTACTTTAGAATATAGTATAACACAAATAAATTATATACCTTCTTTGGCCATAACAGTGTACTGACCTTTAACAATGTAAGACACCAAATAGAGACAATGGAACATAGAACAATCACAATTATGTGCAAATTTCAGCACTCATTGTCAACATTATGGTACTTTTAACAAAGCTCAATGCAATAGCTTAATATTTTTAGACCATGTAACATTAAACCTTCAAAACGCATAGGTGTAGGAAGTGGCATATTTGCCTCGAGTGCTTCAATACGTTTCTATCATATATATATATTATATATATATATATCTATCATATATATATATATATATATATATATATATATATATATATATATATTATATAATTATTATTGGTACCAAAGCCAAATGGAGACCAAATCATTTTAAAATGATGGTGGTGTTATATGACCTCTATTGACATGAAAGATGCATATTTTGTAATAAATATACATGAAAAATTTAAAAATATCTGAGATTCAGTTTGAATGATATTTTATATGAATTTAATTGCCTCCATTTAGGGCTTTGTTTTTACAAAGATGTTGAAACCCGTCATGGAATGCCTAAGGTCAAAGGGGTTATGTGTCTGTTATATATCTTGATTATATATTTTATATAGGTAGAAAATACCTTGAATGTAAAAAAATAAAATAAAAATGTCACACGGACAAACGGACAAAGGATTTACTTGAAAGTCGGAGTTTTTAAATAGATATACATAGATAAAAGCACATTTGCAGTGCACATTTCTAGGATTTGTATTTGATTCTTAATTGCCAGAGAGGAAAATAATTCAGATCCAAAACTGCTAATTCAATATAAATAAATCTCTTATGACATGCAAATTACGTCATCTTGCCCAATTTTTAGGTATATTATTATCAGCATGTCCAGCCATTTAGTATGGGTGGCTCTACTTGAAACAATTTGAAATACATAAATTTCTTCGTCTTTGAAATAGTTTTTAATTAAAATTAACTAACTTAATAACTTTAATTTAGTAATTTTGTCGGACGCATCTCGCAGTGGTTCGGGTGCCTGGTCTGGCAACGTGAATGGACTGAAGCTGTAGAATATACATAGGGATCATTGAATGAAGGTTCTATCCAAATTACATTGTCTTCCCTTACACAAAACACTTACAAGTAGTATGGTAGTTGTTTTAAAAATTGGTTACGGTATTGTACAGTAAATAGTATACAGCATTTGAAACCATCTATTGAAAATGTAATAATCTTTTTGAAAACGGTGCCCAATATGGTAAGATTAATTCTCATAAATCTGCTATATCCTTGCTGTTAGGATCATGTTATCTTAACGATGTGAGTGTGACACGGTTTATGAAAAGAGTTTTTCACCACAGGCCTAGCACTCCAAAGTACGAATTTACATGGGATCCTAATATCGTTTTACATTACTTAGCTCAGTTATGGCGTAGTGAGTCGGATTTAGAAAACTTTTCAAAAAAGTTACCAATGCTATTAGCACTTGTGACTGCACACCGATTACAAACTTTGGCTTGAATAAAAATTTGTATTATTAATTGCAATTGCTATTTTATTAATTGCAGATACAAAAATTATAATTAAAAATTACGCAGCCATTAAAAAAAAAAAAAAAAAAAAACATATTTTCGTTATTAAGCGTTCATCTGATCATTTATTATTAAGTTACAGAAAACCATATTTACTGCTTATGGTACCTACGCAGCTTAGATGTGATTCGCAAAACTGCCGGTTGGAGCAATTCATCCTCGGTGCTTGGAAAATTTAATAATCGAGAAATTATTAAAGATAATAATATCTTTTCTCAATCCGTCTTATCAAACGATTATTGTGAACGACAATAAGAGATTGTGCTCACTTTAGTTACATATATATTAACGTGATTATAGACTAATGAAATCCATTAAAATTACAGTTAATCATTTCTTCACAATTTGATTTTAATCTCTAAACATCCTACAATATGTAAACTAATCGCTAAGAATGAAGCTGTGAAATATAATTAATGATCAAACGAACTTACCTGTACGTGAAGTTCGATCATAATTATATGATCAGCTTCATTCTTAGCGATTAGTAATAACCCTCCCAGGTTAACCCCACCCTAAAATTGTGAATAAATTAACCTTGTATACCAGTTACAGCATTTTAGCGCATTATGCTTAACGTTGATGTTCCAACTACAGCATCGCTACGCACAATCGGGCACTTTCAAAAGTACTGCTTTCGTTTGATGCGTGTGGTGGATACCAAGTAATACCAACATTACCAAAACATTGACAGAAAATTATCAAGTGTTTTTTCTTTAGTTGGCATTGATCAAAATATTTTATTTATATTATCTTTTGTATTAATATTAATTAAAAAAAAAAAAAAAAAAAAAAAAAAAAAATTGCTCTCGTTTCGTTGTAGTTTTTTTGGGAATAATCAAAGCTAATTAACATATGGATGAAGGTACAAGTTGACGTTTTATATTCCACTTAGATTGTGAACACTAAACTTAGCGCACTCTACTGGCGCATTTAAAAACTAATTCACGTTCCAATTAAGCTTCAGCATAATTCGGCATTGTGCGGCACTGAGTCGCACAATGCTCTGTAATTGGAAAACCAACTAAGCTATGAACAAAATGAATATCAGTGAGACGTGGTGTTGCCATAGTCAAGAGGTGGTTGCCAGTAGGGAGATTTTTATTTACCCTACTTTCTAAACATCCGTGCAAGGCTGGAGACTGGGAGCTCAACTACAATATGTAAACTAATCGCTAAGAATGAAGCTGATCATATAATTATGATCGAACTTCACGTACAGGTAAGTTCGTTTGATCATTAAATATTAAACATACTTAATTAAATTCATTCCGTAGTTACGTTACCTGCGCTTATGTTATATTTTGTCGCATTTACATTTCTTTTATTCAAAAAAATTTATGATACATAATTAAATCATGAAATTTTTTTTTCGTGATAGTTGCTTAAATAGTATTTCATCAAAAAATAGATTAGGTACTCAAATCAACAATATGATTTTGTGGATTTGTCAATAGTCACAAAATCAGAGTGAAATCAAAATTCAGTCATTAATTCAAGACAGAGGATGACTGAATTTTGAAAAATTATATGAGTTTGGTTTAGTGTATAAACCTCCTCGTCTAAACTTGAGACTTGGAGCTGCCGACGAGGAGCTTACTTATTTAGGAAAAGCTTTAAATTTAAACCATATATCCAAGCATATACATTTTGCTGTAGTGTTTACTAGATGCTATTAAATAAGTAAACATATTAACTTCACGCCTTTTTTGTTACCCGAAGGTGTAGGCAGCGGCGGTTAAGCCTCGTCTCGCCGTTGTTTACGTCCCAAATGGATTATCATATTTATCACACATAACTTCGGAAAATAACTTCGAAAAGTCATAGGTGTGAGCCAGTGTCTGGAATCGAACCCGGACCTCTGGATCAGAAGCCGTGTGCTCGACCACTGCGCCACCGAGACTACACTATTAAATAAATAGACTATAAAATTATAGAATGGATTACATAATTTCACTTATCTGAGCAAAGACCTTAGAACTATGAGTTAACTTTAAACTAGACCTATTAAATTAAACGATCATTCGTCAATAACTACTGATAATAATATGTTTGTATGTCATGGCGTCTGCAACAGTCTGTATTAGTAATCTATATATATATATATATATATATATATATATATATATATCTATCATATATATATATATCATATCTACCATATTCCGTCTTTAGGACGATATTCCTTTGCAACAGCCTTCAAAAAAGCACAGATTCTGTATTTGCATATTTGTGGTGTGGTGGTCAAAAAAACGCACATTTTTGCGAATTAAATTAACTAGTTTGATATGAACACCAATGGGATGTCTTACACATCAAACAAGCCTGTATAATAAAATAGGTTCCGCCTGTATGCAAATTCGGTAGATGAGCCTCCGGCTGTTTGCAGCGAAGGGGAGGAAGTGAGGCACACTGTCGCGTCGGGTCAACACAAAGCCTGACCTTATTTTTGTGCCACTTCAAAGTAAAATTAACGCGTTAGAATTGCAAATAATCCACGACAAAGAAAATTATAGCATAGCGCAATCATATAAAACCTTATGGCTTTTTGTATTATTTTGTTTTCTAACAAACGGCACATCTATTATACTGGTTATTTAATAGTATGATAAATTTAAATACTTCTCGTACTTTTGAAACAATGACCAAAATTATGTAAGTACATAATTTTGGTCATTGTTTCATGATGTCAATTTCTTATAAAATGCAATAAATGGTGTAAATAACCTTTGAAAGTATGAGTTTGGCTCGGATTTCTAGTGCTGACAGCCTTGACAGTGACCCCCGGTCCGCCATAATTAATATCAGTAACTGCAGTGCCGATTCTGATGTCCAGCCCATCGGCGAGAGCCACAGGCACGCATGAATAGCCATTGCGAACTGTAACAAAAAAAAAAACATTTTATTAATAACAAGTCTGTGGGAAAAAATGCCATTTTTAACTACATGAAAATCTACTAGATAGCACTAGCACAGATAGTGGTGCAATAGTCTGCTTCTGATGCAAAGGCTTGAAGTTCGAACCTGGGTAAATACCAATGACTTTCAGATTGTAATCGGAAGCTATGAGTTATTAACATCGATTAGAATAAAAATCGTATCCGATGACAAATAGCTGCGCGACCATAAAATTCGGTGTGTGGGAGAGTTATTAGTATTTTCCTACAATAAAATTGCTTATTTTTCCAATAGTTACGTTTAACTAGGAACACTTATTAAGACGTTTACCGGTAAAAAGCTACATAATTTTATTTATTTATTTTTATTCCATAACAACGACACTACCAGCCGAGAGCTTCTGCAAACTCACACGTAGAAATGTGTTGCATAAAACAATGGTATAACAACCCTTTCGATATGTTTTGTCCTTCGAAAATAAAATCTTATACGATGAAAATTATTATCATCATACTGAAAGAACACTGCAAGATCTAAACAACTATCTTGAAAGATTGGTAACAAAATAAAATGACTCTGTCCAGAACACGCTGCACAAGTTGGGTCTTTGTCTTTGTGTATGCACTACTGTCTGTATCTCAAAAGATCTTAACTTTGTACGAAAACCCCTTTGCGTAACATTCCTCGCTTTGTCTCAACTATTTGTTGCTACATAAGTACACGTTTCTTGTGGTGGTCGATAAAACAATACGCGATGGAATCACAATGCAGTTTCCAATTAGGCTGATAGCACGTCCCGGCCAAAGCACTATTGTGTTTTAATAACTTTAAATGGACTTTGTAGCCTACTAAAACTAACTACATTATGCGAGTTTGTAGCAGTAGTATGTTAGTTTATAAGTGAAGCAAGCACTCTATTTTACTATAGATATTTCGCTCATGTTGGATTTTAAAACAGATCGCTATTACAGATTGGTTTTCTTGACATTAATATGTCATATTGAAAAATTAAGATCTCTATTGTAATGTAATATTATCAAAACTATATGTATAAAAATATTTTTAACGAAACTTGGTCGTTTGGAAATTAGTTTGCGATATTAGTTCAGACGCTGATTGCCTTAACAAGAAGACAGGTCGTCGTCCGGTAGGGCAAAGAAAAACCAGCGATCGAGCATGTTCAATGTTTTAGCATCCGAAGGAGACTAGTTTTCGTATATATTTGCAACAATGTATACCGTTTAACGACATTAGCCAGGTTCGTTGTCACTGGCAATGTTGCAAGAATAAACCGCCCGAAACTAAAGTACCATAAAAGGAAACACGAAACGTGTGCAAGGGAGACTTGCCAAGCCGAATTGTGTAATTACTATCCTTGTTATGTTTGTAGATGCCTACCTACCTAACCCTATATCTAAAATATAAATCTTGATTGAAACGTAAAAATGAGAAAGTGAGTTTTTAAGGCGGGGACGTATACTTTTTATACTCACATTTTTTGATATTTTATTGGACATTAAGAGTGATATAAAATGTTCCTAGACGCGATGTTCATGCGAGTATTTCAAATAGATGATATGACAAGTGAAGTTATTAAATTCAACATAGAGTTATTATTTTTTGTGGGATAGGGGGACAATCAAGCTGGAGTATCACTCGATGGCAAGCAACAAATGGACACCTGAACACAGATAGTGTTGCAATGGTGTGTTGTGGGTTGCCAATGGTATATGGAAGGGGTCGTAACTGGGATGGGAATGGGAGAGGGGAAGGGTTTGGGCTGCCAGGTACCTCTCTCACCGAGCGAAACGCGGCATGAACCATTTTAGTTGCACATTCTGTGAGGTCGTGGTATTTCAAGGGTCGAGCAAGCCTGCTTATGTAGCGAACTGCGTGGCTCTACCAATCTTTGAATAAAACGAAAAATTCAACCCCAATTGCGTAAATATTTATAAGATACGATACATTTTTTATTCCGATATCACTGATGAGTTAGATCAGCCTTGGCTGGATTGTGAAAGACACTGCTAGTGTTCTTATATTTATATAATGTAATTAATGTATTTCTACTTAATATTGCAAATAAACCTCAATATTTAAATAAAGTTTCAGAAACGGTAATATGATACGTTAATCATATGGCTTTCTAACCTAATTTTAACAAAAAACTTATGAGGCAACAATGAGTATTCTTAAGAAATAATCTTGATTCCTATTAATACACAGTAAGTAATTAATTTTTACAAATACGCAATAGACCAGCAAAACATTCTTAGTATGGTGAACAGATCAATAGACTCGGTGAGAATTAATTACTTGAGACCGACGTCAATTATATTTTATTAATATGCGTATAATTTAAAAAAAAAACCTGTATATTTGATAAATCGATGTTCATAATGACAGAATTTGCTTCATTTAAAATTCGTGAGGATGTTAATAACTTAGAAATAACGGGGGTAAATACCTACTTACAAAACCGTGATTTCTACGTCAGTTATCTACTCATGTTATACGATTATTTTTTACTAGCTGACCCGGCGAACTCTGTTTCGCATCAAAAGTAATAACTGCTGCCCCGCTATGTTAATACTGCAATATCTTCGACAAATTTGAAGTCGATAGCAGCTATAGGTTAAAAATGGGAATTTTCCATTGTTAACACCCCCGCAACCCCCCTTGTGGGTGGAATTTCGTAAAATCCGTTCTTAGCTGACCTCTACTCGGCGAAAGGAATAATCCTACCAAATTTCAAGTCGCTACGCCTTATGGTTCCAGAGATATCGTGATGAGTCAATATATAGGTGGAAATCTCTTATATATAGGTATATAGATTCTGTGATCCAAACCATTATAACTGAATAAAACAAAAAAGTTAAAACGTTTAATACTCAAACAACACAAAATTCATACGTTAGTTGTAATAGGTATGGGTGGAAAAACAAAATTTAAAGTGTTTGGAAGAGAAGAAACCAGAAAGAATGCAAAGATAATGCTTGATAAGTAGTAGTAGTGTAGTGCTCAAGCAGGTGGATGAAATTGTAAATTTTAGATGCGCATTTATAAGAGTAGCGCTAGAAATCAGTGTAAATGGAGCGTTAGCCAAATACATGCGCGCAAAAAATCTGATCAGAAAAACTGAGATAGCTGCTCATAATGCGGAGTCGGTACTCCGCATTATGAGCAGCTATCTCAGTTTTTGAGAGCTGGGATCAGTAGATCCCAGCTCTCAATTACGGAAGCATGAGTAGAGTATGGCTGAGTGTACATGACTGTAGGATGAACGCGGTTAAATAGTCGCTGCGAAAACAAGGTTGTAAGGAAGGAAATTGGATCGAAAGAGAGAGAAGATTGTCGATGTAAAAGTAAGAAAGGGCATGATCCGGTAGTACGGGCGTATAGAAAGAATAGATGATGCTAAATTGACTAAGCAGATGTACAAGGCAAAAGCGTAAAGAATGAGAGTAAATGAGTTGAGGACGGCCGGGACACACTTTCCATGACCACAATCGTTGAGTCCGTCAGGAAAGTGATGGCAACATATATACTTTTCTTTTGTAAATACATACTTATAATACATAGAAAAACACGCAGACGGCGCACAAATATTCATGTTTGTCAATAATATTTGTGCTCGGGTGGGAATCGAACCCCCGACCTCAGTGCTGCAGCCGGTAGTTTTACCAATGCGCCACGAGGCCCGTCAATGAATGTCTACAAAAGCCAGTGAAGTATACAACATACTTCACTGGCTTTTTTAGACATTCATTACTCTTGTCATACACGCTTGTTCTTATAGCGCTCTGTTCTCTCTGCCCGTGACGCAACGAACTTGGCGTAAGGTTATGTATGTATGTAAAACCGATAAATCTATAGCGTTGGCTATTAGATGGTGACATGACGTGAAAAGAATAAAAAATAGAAAACTTTCAGAGATGGGCTACATGATTTAAATATATTTTTTTATGTTTTATTTAGAATAACAAATAATGGAAAAAAGTCATATTAGTTATTTATATGAAAAAAGAAAGGTCTTTTATCAAAATAATGAAAAGTGTAACATGTAATTTTCTGAGTGATCCATCAAACATTCTCGAAAAAACCCTCACGCAAAAGAAGTTGTGAAAAATAGACCAGATATTTCATAGGCTATGGTGGTTATCAAATATTGTTATATAACTATCCTATACTTCAACTAATCGTAGAAACTGAAATGGATCATCTAAGATAATATTTAAGATTCAGATCATGTCTCAATAAAAATAATTTGACTAGTTAGGTACCTATATCAGGTTTAAATTAAAGTTTTGGATGCTTTTCTGTAATAAAAACTTTTTATTTACAAAATTTAACATTTAACAGTGATTTGATATATATTGATGAAAACGTAAACACAACATATAAATATGAATAAAAAACTACAAATCTAAGACCAGTCTTAAATATAAGAGCATTCCATTGTAAATTGGGCAATCAAGTAAAATATCAAAGTGCACAGGGAGTAATTTTAATTTAATTGGCGAGAGGTCATATGGATTCTTTGATATTGTTATCTTAATATTGGAAACCACACGGAAGTTCATTAAAATTGGTTCCAACTGTGCAGCGACGTGTGGAAAATGCTCCGAATATTGGTGCCCTCCGGTCACAATTGTGGTTGCCTTTCATATTATATATTTAAACTAGAAGTGATTATTCAGACAACAAAATTAAAAAAAATAAATAATTCACTTGCAATTTTTAATTATACGGGACTGACGAAATTTCCTAAGATAGCCATAGGACTGTCTTATCTAATAATAATACTCTGATACAATATGATTAAACTTTGGGTTTGTAATTTTTGTTTGAAATAGTAACCTGTTTGTTTTATTAAAGGAAATATTATAATCTTATCCCTATCTTTATACTGAAAACACACAATGTGGAATGTTATGACCCTACCAATGATATATACTAGTTTGAAAGCCTATTCATACAAATACCAAATACTTTCGAAAAATGCGTATCCAGCAGCTGAAAAATCACTAATCATTTTAACATCTCTACAAACACACCCTGCATCTCTACAAAATTTCCCATTGGCAACAATTTGAACCACTCCAGCAATTTAGCTTTGTGGCTGCACGGGTTTTTCATACTTTATAGCACACGCTTTCATGTTCGTATAGAGGCTTTAGAGCTCAGGTGTCTAGGCAATTAGAAAGTCAACTTTGTTACCTATGAAATAAAATTCAGCTCAGTTAAGCAAGCATCGTAAAGATAAACGTTTCGTTTTACGGCGTAAAGCGGCAGATAAGAATTAAGTGTGTGACTTATTATTTGGGCGAAACGTAATTATAATTCAACACGAATGGTAATAGTAGATGATAAGTTGTGTTTATGTAACCGTTGTATTTACTGCTGTCGAATTTAATACGAGAATCAGCTCATTAACACAATGTTGGGAAAAACACATAGCAATTTGTTGGTTAATGAACATTAAATTAAGACTAATTTGAATAATTTTACGTAGCGGTGAGCACGTACAAAGGTATAAAGTAAAGTAAAATTTGCGAATTTAATGTACTGAATTTAAAACAAAGGATTCGCGTACCGATGGCAATCAATGAGGATAAGGAATATTTAAATATTGTTGTACATACAATTCAGACGCCAGTACCGCATATGGCAAACCTTCTATTTAAAATAGTGTTGTTGCGGCGTTTAAGGTCGGATGAACCTCCAGATACCTCTATCACCAAACGAAATACAACATAAGCCACATTATGTCGATTTGCTGAGGGTCATAATATTTCAACGGTCTAACCGGCTCTACCAGTTCAAATGTTTGATAATGAACACTGAACAACCAATTAATTAGGCAAAGCAACACAGACTAATACAAATATGATTGCTTTATCCAAACCTAATTAATAGAGTCTATAGTTTTAAACAGACAAATTGAAATCAATTGATGACATGACATACGAATGATGAATTAACAATTAAATTGATAAACAAAGGCAATTGAATTCGGTCCGCCATGCCGAATACTAATTATTCATACATGTGGGAGGATTTAATATATAAATATTAAAGTTTTAACATATTCTGCTATTGAATAATGCGCACAGTTACTTCGAGTTTCATAAGCCCGAATATTACAACAAATTGTTTCACTGATAATGTTTTTGTGTACACCAAATTATTTATTCATAAAGTAGAGGATAGTTTTGGCTCTATACATAAATAGTTTTAAGTGAAAGGAAAAATTTATTCAGAACTCAATTCAGAAGCAGTAATTTGGGGATCTAGGATTAAAACAGGTATTATAAACTTATTTTGGTTTTGACCACTACTTCATTCAGTAGAGAGAAAATTTAACAACTTTAAATTACATCACATTTCCATATATAATATAATCAAAGCATGACTCTAATACCTATAACATTTATACTATCGTCACTCGATCAGAATAATCCGTTGTTGAAAAATTAAAATTAAAGATAAAAATACGTTAATCTTCGTCAAAAATTAAGTCCCAGATGTGATTTATAGAATAATATTATAGAACAATATTAATTATAGAATAAGAATTGAAACATGGAAATATTTATTATTAGCAGATAACCATTGGCTCCATTCTTGTTTCTTTTATTATTAAATCAACAAAATATATTTTACTACCTTATTGGTGGTAAAGTTAATTTATATAATAAATTAAATTGTAGTTAATAATAAACAATGAATTCAACAGTTTAAATATTTCACGTTATCAACTATTATGATTATTATAAATGAATATAATAAAATAACATAATGTAAATAGAGTTTCTCGTTCATACTGTATAAAAAATAATAAATACCGTGAAAAAGATTTACAAGTTTTCAGAATAAAAACTAATGGATCCAAATATCCACTGGCCGTTATGCTCCGGGTATGCGTGGCGCTCGAACATCACGATATAAATATCAGGAATTATAATCAAAAGTAATAGATGCGACAGTTTAAAATAAAATGTGGGATAAACATTCTTTTCAGTGTATAATTTGTCCATTATAGTGAGTTTATGACTGCGAGTGCGACAAAACCCGGCAATTTGTCACTTAATAACAGGCGGCTGTTTTACGGTTCTCTCGTACTCTGAAGATAATAAATTTTGTTTTCACAAAAACGAATTAGGTTTAAAATTTTATTAATACACTTTATAGCCAACTTTATCAAACACGATTGCATTAGTACAAAGGGAGAAATCATATTTAATAGATTCTTATCTTAAAATGTAGACTGTATAAATAACATTCAGCTCTTTGATAAATATGACAAATGATACAGCTTTTGAGTTTACTCTATTGTGAAACTTCAAAACACGTGTTTTGTACAATGTTTTGAAATTGATAGCTACAATCGAAACTTATACCCACAATTCGAAGAATTTCTCACTGATGTAGTTTCAGCATCTGAGCAAACACTTCGTTAGTTATAACCAGCAGTCAGACTCGGATGCTAGGAAACTTATGACAACAGGAATAACTTTAGATTGAAGGTGTAACAACTACTTACAGCGAGTAACAAAGGGGATGCGCTAGGTAATAAGGAAATGCATCTGCGTTATACAGAATAAATAGACTTGAGATTTGATTAAACCTGAGTAACTGTGGTGGTTAGAATATTGCATTTATAATGTTCGCATAGATATTGTGAAACTTTACAATCTATGGCAAGGCTACTTAACGGTATTTGGTCCAAACCGTAAAAAGGAACATCAAAAGTAATCAGTAGTCAGTACTGATAACTCTTCATGTTCCTATTTTTAAGTGTACAAGTAACATAATATTATGTTTTTACGTTTTGAATACTCATATAAGTTTTGAATTATTACCTAATTATTGTATACTTAATTATTGGGATATGACAAAAAGTAAAACGATAAGAGATCAGACGACATGAACCATACAAAAATAAATATTTTAATTTGTTTTTCGCATATGCAATGTGTGTTGACTAATATTTAAAAAAATATAATAACCGAAATTATATAGATAATACCAAAATAAATATTTGATGAGATGCCACTGGCATCACAATATCAATAACAATTACCTATTCGCTATACCCATTGCCGAAATCAAATATCACGACAATACTAACGATGTCCCCGAACGTTGTTATAACGTGATAGTAGTTCGAATCGACACCTACATTCAAAGTCAAAGAAGCTTTATTTTCATAGGTCTTTAAAGACACCTAATGATAGTCAACAGGTACAGAGATTCAACTGATTATTTAAAATGAAATACCTAAACACAAGCGCTTGAGGAAAGTGTCTCCGTGGAAAACACGAAGGCACTCTTTAAAGAAGATTTTAATTATTCATGATGCTCCACAAAGAGATACAAAAACTAATTTTATTATGACTGGACGTAATATTAATATGTTACATTTAGTAAACTTCAAAAAATTGCAAGATGTTGACGATGAAAAATATCTATTCCATATATGCTTTAATTTATAAGCAAGCCAATGTATTGACCTATCATATTATGTACAAACTAATGTATACCTTTTTATATGTTTTTTTTAAATTCCTCACTTCATGCACGACGACGGTAGGCGAGCAGATGGAGATATTTATCTGTCACATCAAGTGTATGTATTCGTATCATTTGACAGTTTTTATTCCAATCGCACTCGTGATGTACAGATAAAACAAGATACTCTATAGTTGGATGTACAATCTAAAAATACTCAGGAGACAAATAATATAGGGAATATAATTACACTAAATTAGATCGATGATATAGAAATTGAAAGAGATGAATTGAAAAACGTAGGAAAAAAATAGTGGCAACTGAAAGCGAAAAACTCTTTTATGTTAATTTGACTGACGTAGTCGCAACTGTTAATGGTTTCTCTCTTTCTCATGTCCACTTACAAATTTCATGTTCTTTAGCCATTACATTAAAGAGCAATGACAAAGAGTAATTCGAAAAAAATACTTATCCAGTAATTGAATGATAATAAAACTAGTCGTAAGAATTAAACGGCTCACGGTAATCGCTACTTGGCTAAAACTCTTCATCGATGATACCACGTACCTAAAGGTACAATAAAATAGTGCCTCAGGAAATAAACTTGAACTTTTATTTTATTCTAACCGCCTTTATAAAAAATACAACTAAGATCAGAGTTTTAGTAAATGACGACCCTCTTTAAAGGCATACTTCGTTTTAAAACGACGCTAACATTTAAATAAAGATTCAAAAGTAAACTGAATAGTTAAATTTTTCTAGATATTAGTCTAAAGTCATCTATTCAGTCTCCCTGAGCTGCACCGAATGGTTACAGTATGGCTATTTATTTTTAATTTCAACAATAATAAATAAATTCAAGAAAACGTAAATCGTTTGTTGGGCAATTTTATTTATAAGTTGTTATAAGTAGATCACTCATGTGTAGTTGGAAACGCAGGTACACGGCAATGATTTTATATAACGTGACA
The DNA here is from genome assembly GCA_905147225.2 of Euproctis similis. Lineage (NCBI taxonomy): Eukaryota > Metazoa > Arthropoda > Insecta > Lepidoptera > Erebidae > Euproctis > Euproctis similis. Next base: position 15,696,356 of record LR990105.1, read on the forward strand.
CTACTTAAGATATAACAGATAATATAAGCACCGCGGACACAAATCTTGATGCGATTTAACTTAAAGAGTGGCCGCTCTCTTGTAAGGTACGTATTTTATTCGTTAAATTATCGAATTAAATGTTGAGCCAATATTTTATTTCATAGTTTTCACTACATCAAATGTATGTAATGATTGTAGCATTCGCCGTGTATTCTTGCTCTTTTATTAAATAAAAACAAAGTTTTAACTGAGAATGTTCGAGGCCAAGAATACTTTCGATAATTTAACATAACATAACAAGTGTGCCATGACAGCAATTATAGAGAGAAAAACAATAAAATTGAGCTCAAAACAAAAAATAAATTAAAACAAATATAAAAGTTAAAATTAAAACAGCACCTAATTAAAGACAATGAATAGACATTCGTGTAGTTGACTGGATATCTACAAATCGAGCAATTACTATTGTATCTCAATCCGATAATCGAACCCAACACAATTAACAGAGTATCATCAACACTGTAAACTTAATCAGTTCGTCTTCCAATGGACTAAATTAATTAACTGCAAGCACTGTGATATGTCGAGGACGGGAAAATATTACCTATAATGTTATTCGTTGTTATTATATAATATTATACTATATTTTATGTCAAATTCTTGATACTGACTCATAAATGCCAACACTATATTATTCTCTTAGCTATATCTAATTTTGTTTCTTTTGATACATATCTGTGTAGATTGTTTAATTTTCTGCCGAATAGACGAGATAAATAAACTTTAAAACAAGTAGTATCAGATTAATCTACACTAATATTATAAAAAAGAAAGATTTGTACTTTTTTATGTAACGAATAAATTCAAAAAGTACTGGACCGATTTTAATAATTCTTTTTTTTAGAAAGCTACATTATCACTGAGTAACATAGGCGGCGGGAAGCTACATACAATATAGCGGCACGAAGTTCGCGCTGTCTGCTAGTATTATATAAAATGAACTCTACTTTAAATAATCGACTAATACATATTGACCCATGATATATCGAATAATAGTACATACATCGAATTGTGTCAACGTGTTAGGTCTGAAAAATACAATTTTAACATATCTAGGTAAAATCCTTGCTAAGATACATGGGGGCTCGTGACATACAAATGAACATACCGAGGGTATAAAGAGATGCCGATATCAGATTAGAGCGCTACCTACCTCGGACGTCTCCATCGCGTGATGTATGTCAAGAAAGACAAAAAAAGGTTTTTCTTCTTTAAATCAGCGCGTCATTCGAACGTCAAGTGCGAGTACGGTTCAATCTCGTCACACACGCAAATGTACCGTCAAAATAAGATCAATAAAAACGTTAGCAACAAAAATAGGTAAGTCCATCCAGTTCTGTAAATACAATTTTCAGAGCAAAAATTTTGTTTACTTGTCAGGATCTAAGGAAAGTCTTGAATACTTTGTGAGAATAATAGCTTCACAGAGTTGTCTGTACTTCATATAAAAACGTTTGTCTCTTTTACAGTCTCAGTTCCATTTGTATTTGCTAGAACAACGGATTGGAAATGTTAATTATGTTTCTTGTAAAATGTTTAGTTACTTAGTTTCCTGTTACTATCTGGATATATTAGTATACAAACTGTAAGTGTACAAAAATATAACTATACAATATCTTGATGACTTCATGAACAGTTGATTAAGTCAGTGAGTCATATATGAGAGTGAGTCCAAATTAGACATTAAAAGATTTAGTAAATTAAACCAGATATATACGAAGTTTAATCAAGCCAGTCATGCAATATTAAACAGCAGCAGACAACAAATTTCAAATTTCAATATGGAGAATCTTGGTAAATATTTGCTTCAGCTAGGGTAAGGTACGTCAGAACAAAAGCTAACAAGACGATGTGATTATTGCTTTAATACTTTGTGAACAAATATAATATCATACATTCAGCAGAAATTGCATATAGATTAAGAAAATATTTACGACATATCTGTTTATTATTTTGAAACCAATTCAATCTAATTCCTTAAATAAATAGAAAATAGAATTTAAAAAACTAAGAATAAAAATAGATTGTTATATATTTAATAGCATATCAAGAAGACTTGTATTATAAAGATCTCGATTTCCAAAACTGACACACGTCTGTTAACTTAATGATTACTAACAACTTATTTAAATACTTAGACAATATAGAATACTTAGACCGTCACATGAGCATAGAAAATATGGATAATTGTTTGTACAGTTTTGTGGGACAGTGAATATATCATGTATACAATGTATCTTGTAATTAATCAAATAAATAAATATCTTATTTTGAAATGATTAAATTGGTACATAACATAACATAACTCCACGCCTTTGTTACCCTAAGGCGTAGGCAGCGGCTGTTAAGCCTCGTCTCGCCGTTATGTTTACGTCTCAAATGGAATAAGTGGCGAATCTACTACCATACCGGGCACAAGGTTTTCAGTCATCGATATTTATCACACTTAACTTCCGAAAACAATTTCGAAAAGTCGTTGGTGTGAGCCAGTGTTAGGATTCGAACCCGGACATCTGGATTAGAAACCGTGTGCCACTGGACCACCGAGACAGAGAGATAAATTATATGCAGCCAGGAATATTTCTAGCACCATAGTAAAACAAAATTACACGGAGTTTTCACCAAGGCCCACTATAAATGCAATCTACATCTAAGAAATGATAATATAAATTACTTAAAATAGTAAAGGATAAAGGAGGACAAATGTATATTTGTCCTATTTGTCCTGTATAAAAAATCAAATCCTTTACGTATGTAAAGTATTTATTAGAATTGCAAACACTTTAATTTTACGAACGTTTAAAAATAAGCGTCAATCCAAATTAACAAGTCCACGAAACAAGAATGACTGCAATGAAATATGTGTATTAAGGGAAGGAATTGTAACAAAAGTAAATATTATCAGAAGCTTCAAAACATATTAAGTAATAAATTACCTTCAAATAAGTAATATATCAATCACTACTAAAAAGAAACCAATAGGAGGATATTTTACAATAGCACGTCATACATTTCAATCCCAATGTAAATTATAAAGAATTAGGTATAAATAAAATATACGTTCAGTTTATAATGTAATATTAAATGAACACTCCGTAATATCCCTAAGGATAATAACTTAGCATACTTATCATGTTTCTCATTTATTTAACAACGTAACGTTTGAATTAGCGGCTAACCACCACCGAGCCGGTAGCTTCTAGATAAATGTATAAAGCGAATTTATTTAAACCGCCAACGTTATCATTGACGGCGAGGTTGTTAGCTAAACAATCATAGGCCACAACTAGATTTAATAGAATTGGTCAAGTATATAATACCATTATGAAAATACACCGTTTTACAACCGCGTTTCCAATGACATGTAATTATAGCCAGAACTAGAACTCAAGTGATTGCAAATAATTTGAACATACTTCTATGACATTTAAACGAGTCTGTAAATTTAATATACATGAATATGAATTGTATTGTAATTGATAGTAAAAAAAGGATGTCGTGGAAAATTATAAACTATTAACAGAATAGAAAAATATATAAAAATTATTGAGCTAGCTGCGCATGTTTCGACTTGGTTTGTTTTTTAAAGTCTAATGTATGTTAAGAGTTATTTCCATTAGTTATGCTACAAGAACTGAGCTACCAGCAAAAACGAGCTCATAATAATATTAATAATTAACATACGTACATTGTAAATAATATTCAGGATGAACTCCAAATAGGTAATAAAAGAAATGAACCTATAGATATAACCCCTCTCAGTTTGCTTTTGACGACGGCTAGTGCTACCTGGCCGAAACGTCAAGCAAATCAAGGTAAATAATATTTACCTAAAAGTGTTGCGTTTAATTCCCGTTCATTATATTTGTGTAATATGCAACGCGAAAGCCTAAAAGATTTTATAAGCCCTTTCTAAATTTTGACCATGAACATCGCTTAAATTAGTATTGTTAAAGTAGGGTATGTGGTAAAAAAGAATGAGTCAAATCAAAACCATTCTGTGTAGATAGACAATATCCCAAAAATTGGTATGACATTTTGAATGATCAGATGCTGTTGAAGAGTTCCAGAGTTTTGAATATTCGAGTAATTCTATTAATTACTAAAATATGCAAATCCCTGGTACCTCACATTAATTTTTCTCTCAGACTCCTCAGACTATTTACTGTAATCTATTGTACAATAAAGTGTATTCTATTCTATTAATTTTACTGTTAGAATAGCATTTGAACAACTTTAAATGTAATACCAATTACAGATTCTCGTGTTAATTCCTCTGGATAAGTTTCATCAGTACAATGTTCTACTGCTAGCTGGGCTTCTTGTCAAGTTTTTAGTCCTCAGAGACTTAATTAATTTACACCGTTCCCTACCGTCACTCTTACGTCTACAACGGCGGTAAAACTTCCATTCGTGCTAAACTCATGACTAAGAATCAGTATCGAATACTATACCTTTGCTACTTAACTACGCATTCAAGCGTAATCTTCCGGTCTGAGAATCATCTTTCATAATTCTGATTAGCGTTTGAATTTCTCATAGCAATTTAGTTAGAAACGCGGCATCATTTGCATCAAGCAAACAGCTCAACTAAACGGGTGACCTGGTTCATAACAAACTTTTGTCAAATAACATAAAAATATATGATGTACTATAATTTTAGTACTTCAAATTGATGACAATGTCTTTAGAGAAATCAAGTTACAGATACAATGGAGTACACGGTGCTTGTAGTACGACTAGGATACACCCTACTATTTCTATTATCTTTTATTGACCATAAAACAGAATATCTAGTTCATTACTACACGTCTGGCTTTTATAATGTAAATGCATTTCCGTGTATTTAATGCTGTATCATTTAATAAATAATAACTGTTTTGATTAGTTTTTCCATTTACGTGCATTAGATTTATCCAATAGTCTTGTAACTACTGAGACCCTTGAATTGGTGAATAATGAGAGCAGTAATTATTTTGTTTGCTGTTTAGGTTTCTGAGCGCTTCTTACATCGTTTGGCTTGGCACGGAGTAAATTTGAAGTTTTTTTATATATTCTAAATCTATCTCTTTGCGTCTCTTCTATCTGTTTTTATTTTATACCGATTCTAAAAAGTTTGTGGCTTCAAAATTATAAGGTAGTTGGCTTCCTTTAATGCGATGTTTATATGGGCATTATTCGTTATTTAGTTTCAGTGTTTCATTCAACACAATGTTGCTATAATTACTTATAAAATTCTCATTACGAGATCCAATAGACAGGAGTAATAGGAGAAAAGGATTAATTTTGAGTCACGAGTTGAGTGTGTCACAACTGGCCCTAGCGGTGGTGGTGGATGACTACGGTGCTCTGGTATAGCTTTCAAATAATCTGATACTGAACTATTCTGAAACTTTCAGCAGAACTATTATTAAAAAGTATATCGCGACACACTCAATTACTGTCGCGCCTCAAAGACAATACTCCCAAGTACATCCAAGGAGAGCGAGTCCTACCTCTGACTTAGGCAGCCCAACTCACCGCAGCCACTAGAAGTCTTTATCATCGCCTAAATGAGTAATACCAGTTCCGAAATTCACGTGATCGGCAAGTCTGCATCCTAAACACTGCGTACTACCTGAATACCAATCCTACCCGAATTATAATGAGTTCTGAAACCAGTAGTTCGCTAATAATCTAAAGATGGCGCCATTGTGTTTGCAGATGTATTAACAACCAAAAAATATCGAAGCAAAAACTAAAACATTTTAATAGTTAACATAATACAAACCGTCAATTCAATGAAACAAGCCAAGTTGAAGATACGCGAAATAAATTCACATACAAGAATCTCTTCGGCACATGGTGTAATTAAAAAGAAACATGTCACAATATACAATTCTATCACTTAAATATCACCACCGGTAAAGTTCGCGAGCTTTATGACATTCATAAATAAAACTTTTAAGTAATAGATCGGTGGAAAATGTACGTGCGTCAGGCCCGGCCGCAACCTTTTGTTGGTAACACTGTATAGTGTTGTATTGTTCTGTAAATTTAGCGTGCTAAGCCCGCGGAAGTGTTGCGTTTTATAAGTCGTAAATCACACGGCTTATCGTTTCACGCGACCGAAGCGTCCCGTTCTAGTATTGTGGTCGACGGCCGCGGAATATTCAACGGGCGCTTATTTGTGATACGTCGGTTGACTATCGCGCACTTAGGTACAATTTATTAGTTCTTGTATACTACTTGTATATTATAAACAATTTATTTTTATTCAAAGCGCGAGGCTTTTTCATCTCCGATAAAACACAAGGGTCACGTTTTTATGATGAATATTTACATGAAGGAGCGTTTATTATTTTATTTGTTTACTGCAAATTAATGTTTACAGATCATGTTTTAAACCTTGACGATTTTCAGGCTCGGCCGATGAAATACCACGCTCTCTCAGAATATCGACGTAAAGTGGCTCATGCCGCGTTTCGCTCGTTGAGAGATGTACCCGGAGTAACAATCCATTTCCCTCTCCCCTTCTCATACCATTTCCGACTTTTTCGCTGTCCCATTTTAAAGTGCGGCAATGCAACTGTAACACTATCCACCATGGGCGGCGTTAGTTGCTTACCACCAGGTGACACGCCTGATCTTTTACCACCCTATCCCACAACAATAAAAATTCATGTAAGGCCATGTCTAAACAAGGCGCTTATAATATTTAGCCTTTTGTATTACAAGATTTTATTGAACTTCTTAACTAACCTACATGTACAAGAATAAGGTTTTTAATTTTAATTTCTAGCAATCTTAGTTATGTTAATACAACGTTTTAACGCATTGTTAATAGCCCAGTATAAATAACAGTGATGCCTAATACAAGAGCTAATAATTCACACAGCGTAAGTTAATCTGAAAGAAATTTGTTAAAAAAAACTCACACATACATACATGTACTTGCCGATCAACCGTTACACTCCAACTAAAACATTAATCTGGATCATGTGACCAGTGATCCAGAACATGTTACTTTCGAAGTCATGTCAAGACACTGATTGACAGCCGTCTGCCGATTAGATATGCCACGCTATCTATGTACCGGTCAGAGCCACGGTTTTGTATGTAAATGTATGTATAGTCACGAAATGGACATGCGCGAGTTTTTCGCTAGCAAACTGTTTAAATGCATCAGATCCGAAAAAAAAAATGAATGGAATATGGAACCAGCACGTAACAAAAATAGTCACTTTTACGCCTTTGATATTTGAAGGAATAGGCAGCGTTGAACGGTTGCGTAATAAATGTTAAATTACTTGATTTTGAATTCTATAGTAAACTTAAATTGTTGAATAGACAACAAGACACTAAATATTCAGGCTCATAAAATATAAACTTTGTTAGGTACGTGAACACTTAATAACTTTAATACGTATAAATCTATCCACTGAGCGTTAAGTAAAGAAATCAAATACTGTGGATTGCACGGATAAAGATATATCGGTCGGTTATCACAATGTGAAATTTACAGTTTTAGAGTTGGTACCAGACACTTGGTATTAATTGGCAGATGAACAAAGTTACACGTTCTCGTATATGGGCATTACTTATGTGTAGAAATATAACCAGTTCGCCTTATAGGGCATTGCAATTACAAGTGGATGGGTGAAGAGCAAAGCCCTAGGCGTCACTACTTGCCAGCTATAGTAGATTGATATCGCGCTGGACACGAAAGAAGAAACGCTCAGAATATTGGATTTTTGGGCCGTTAAAATGGAGGTATCTCAATATAGGTTAGAGGAAAGTGAAATTTGACTTGTATTTAATAAAAAAAAATCTGTAAAATACTATTTCTTGTGTGCATCATTCATGTATGTCATGTCATACATCTTATATTGGATAACTAGCTATTAGTGCCAAACCTTATTAATTCCCAAACGTTTTTTTTTTAAATTAATTTTCATTAATTATCTCAAAGAATAATTTAATTTCCTTTGAACATTGATCATTTATCTAATCTAATTAAAAATGTAATCTTCGGTCTTTTTTCCTTAACTTAAACCTGCCTTTAAACTATATCTTACAAGCATTAAATAAGATATTGGTTATTTTGGGGTTACTTATTAGATACATCTACAGATACACGGACGTAGCGAAAACTACGTGTAGACACTCCGGATAATTTTTCTAGTACCAAAATCAAATGTGTCTAATTTGTAACTTCATTTCAACGCGGGTAGACAGTAGCTTGTAATCAATAACCATGAATTAATTAACACTTTTATAATCTGTCGTAAATATGATATTATAAATTATGGGCTAGTTCTTACTTGACGGCCCGAATGGGATCTGATTGATTGTGTGTACCGTCGTCTATCATGGAAACTAATTTTATGGCTTTGATAGTACATAAATACCAAAATTTTGATATATCAAAAAAGCTGTCCAATTCAGACAATCTGTAAATATAATAAACTTCAAAATTTTGTCTGCTTCGAGTTTTGTGATCCGTTAGTCTAGTCTTGTAGACTATTAATGTGTGTGGAGTAATCACCGTTTCAGTGGTAAATATTGCGGCACGACATTTACGTGCTACAATAAGAAGTAGTAGTAAGTAGTAGTAGTAGTGTAATTCAATTTTAATCTGTCACAGTTTTGGTTGGTCTTTCGGTTATTTTAAAATGAACGCTAGGGACGGTTTTGACAACGGTTGGTTGGTTTGATTACGTTTTTCTATAATGATGATTGCAATAAAATGAATGAAATATCACATGGATCAAGTAGCGAACTCATATACTAAACATATAGCGACTATATTTAAAAACCTAATTACATAAATACACAGGTAAGTAATTTAAGAGGTTACACTTCTTGCTTCCTGTGTTCAACTCCAGAAGTGCGTAATTAAAGATATAGTAAAAATAACTGAACATAATTGGTTAATAAGTGTGAAAATGATACTATTATTATTGCACGGACTAGTTTTAAATACCCCATATTTTACAACAGCTGCATAAATAATTATAACATATAAAGATCTCGGTGTTCGCCAACTTAAATGCTCCACACTTAAAGAGTTTCACTAGAAGTGAAATGTTCTGGCGCAAATGTATCATTTAAAGATATTCGCTTTGAAGCTACGATTACAGCTAAGAGCACAGAATTACGTACCTACCCTACATTAAATTGGTTTCGCACTGACAATTTTGGAGTATTTTTGATACGAGAATTTCGTGTAATAGTTGTAGTGACTGAGTGAGTGATGTGAGTGAGTATTACGGAAGGCATACTGGGAACACATGCAAAACTCGGTACTTTTCATGTGGCTTTAAAATTATTAGTTTTATTTTTTTATTTTACGGAGATTTTTTTATATATTACTAGCTGACCCGGCGAACTTTGTTCCGCATCAAAAGTAATACATACATACCATCCCGTTGATACCTATCTATTAAAAAACACATATGGGGACAGACAGCGGAAAGAGACTTTGTTTTATACTATGTAATGATACCTAAAGCATTTCGTAATTAAGTTTTTTTTGCTGCATGAATGGGCCGGCTCGACCGGTGAAATACCACGACCTCCCAGAAGACCGAAGTAAAGTGGCTCATGCCGCGTTTCGTTCGGTGAGAGAGGTACCCGGACGCCCACCCCCCTTCCCCATCCTTTCCTATCCCCTATCAGTAACACTATATGTGTTGCTGGTGTCCATGGGCAGCGTTGGTTGCTTACCATCAGGTGACACGCCTGCTCGTTTGCCCTCCTATCCCATAAAAAAAAATAACTTTCCGTCCTTTTAAATTGGGAAAAACAAAAGGAAAATTTGTGTACGTCCCTAAAAGTATTAGATAGATTTATTCCAATCTTTTTGAACCATTGATTAACCTTAGCATGAAGCATGTCCTACAGTACATCTTACTAAATATTATGGTTAAGAATAAAAATCGATATTAGTGAAGCGCGGAATAACAAGCAAGCAACAGATATCTCGTATGCTGTGAAGATCATGGCACTGACTGAGATAATGATAACGTTATGGCCCATTCCGTGTCATTTCTCGGTAGAATATAATATCTTGACACAATCCATGCAGAGTATATATAATAATAAGTACTGAGCGTTATTCCCAACGTAACCAAAAGTAAATCAGCACTTTAATCGTCCATATTTCACAATTTGCGACACAGTAAAAACCTTTCTCAGTAATAAAAGTATGTTCAAAAATTGGCGTAACTAACGGTTATGGTGCAATAAATGTCAGCGAATGAAAATTTAGAAAAGTGATAGGAACTCGATTCCGACTGTAGTGAATTAAGAGTATGTAAATGTTATTGCAGTTACATTTTGATACTTACGAAGTTATTGTGATACTGAGCTGTTTAAAGCACGGAAGGCACCACGGCAAAGTTATAATATTTGCTATCATTTTACATTGTTTGAAACAATTATATATTCAATTCAAAACGAAAACCTTAGTTAAGTTTGTCGGCTGATTTTTATAAATCATTACATATTATAAAATAAAGTCACTTTCCGCTGTCTGTCCCCTTATTCTTTGAAACTATTTTAAAGGATTTTAATGCGGTTTTTTTAATATATATAGGGTGTCAACGGGGTGGTTTTTATCTATTATTCATGTAATATCATGTCATTTATTACTTTTGATGGGGAACAAAGTTCGCCGGATCAGCTAGTGCAGTTATAATTAACGGATAAATGATATTTATTCTACAATCTACCCAGAACAGGTACAATGACTGACAACTAGAGTTTTCAATTCGTACGTTTTTCCAGTTTCGTAGAGCTTTCTGGATATTAAAAAAAAACCTGCAGACCATTTCCCGAATTTCCTCAGTTTTAATTAGCTAATAACATTTAATCAAACATTCAATTTGGGGGTTCAAAGGAGTTGGATGGCGTGTTTTATTGCATTCCAAAGAAAAGATAAAATTAAAGAAGAAACACGTTTAAAATCACATGCATTTTGGTAGAGCCACGCAGTTTGCTGTATGAATGGGCCAGCTTGACCGGTGAATTACCACGACATCTCAAAATATCGACGTAAAGTGACACATGTTCCGTTTAGTCAAGTACAAGTAAGAGAGGTATCCGAAGCCACGTACAAAAATACATACTCAACATTATATTCAGTACCTATTTGTACTAAGACATTATGTATTAATTATTTAGATGAATTTTGTAGATATTGCATCTGTTAATTAGCCACAGACGTAGACAAAATCGATAAAACTAATTACCGTGTCTCTACAGTCTAATCAATTGCTTGCAATAAGCGAAGCATTTGAACACAAAACAACGATAATATTTGCTTGTCGTCAATCATTCGTTACAGTTTCTGATGAAGAAGCAGCATTTAACGACGTAAATTACCTTTTACGGTTCATATCGAAGTATTATTTTTATGTAATATAATGTTTTTGGACACAATACAGATAGCACCCTTCAATTTTTCAAGCTAAACTACTAAATGCTAGTATTATGGAAACTACATTTAATGTACCTATACTTTTAAAATAAATACATAATAAACATCCTGACAATATATAAATATCTACGTCAATCATAAATATTAACATGCGGGTGGGATCAAACCCGCCGTATTCGACTCAGCAGTCGCTCGCTTTACCAATGCACTACAAGGTGCGTTGTTCTAATCGCGAGCCATAATGTAGATAGCTAGTAAACCGGTGGCATTCCTAATCAATGCAAAATGTTGAGGGGGAAAAGCAATGCATTCGAACACGTTCTGATGCAAATAGGAACGTTTACGTTGGGCGCCTACAACCGCCGTGCAGAGTTTCAATTCGCACAGAATAACAGTTGCTCTAAACGGCCAAATGGCGTTAAATCGTTAAATGAAATATACAAGGGCGTAATAGTACATGTTGCATATAAGAAGTATCTGTGGCGGGACCCTTAAATAGAATGGTCGCAGCTTGCTTGAGCTATAATACATTTGCAACAAGTATCAGGAATGTGGTATCTCTGCGGTAAGAGATAATATAATTATTCTCTTACTTCGACCAGGTATTGGCATATGTAAATTGGTAAGGAAAACTATACTAGAGCTATTTAAATCTAAATATATTCAAAAATAGATGTATGTGTCGTGATTAATTCAGAGATAATCTGTTTCCGTCTATCTGCTTAGTGGGTTGCGATACCAGCGGGTAAGTAGAGGTTTGCAAGGCGATTCACCGACCGAGAATATGGATTTATGTTTAATAATATCAATATTAGTAAAGTATGTATCTATACTATGACGTATATAACTAGTAATATAAGAATAAAACTATACATATAAAACGTCTATAGTCTAATTCCATAACAAGTTTTTTTTGCGCAACTTGAAGCTAGATTTTCTGATATATATCTATGTTCTATTTTAAGTACATTTAAATGAAATGTATTGGAAACTCCGATCACATATCGCGAGCATGACACATTCGCTTCTCCCAAAGGAATTAAGTTATTAGCTAAAGCGTTCGGTTTCATTAGGTACATACATGCAATGACAGTGCCCAATGTCCGAGCTAAGTGCTTCAATTTAAATTCAATGGATGGAATTAGAGTGCATTCAGCAAACCGCTACGGGCCACGATAAAGTTCGTACGGTGTGTCACTCTGTTCTAGTATATTATTCCACAGCACTTTGCAATATTGTTGCAATCCACACACTTACTCTTGTTTTGTCTAGTAAACTTTACACAAAAATACTTTGATGTTACTTCTATCGTGGTATCAACATCAATTTATTAATAACTGTGTAGAGTACTATTGTTTTTTTTTATATAGCTTCAAGACTTTTTCTACATGAAGATGTAGGAAGCCGGTATTAAGACTCGAGTCGCCGCCTTAAAAGGAATAGGTGGCGGAACCTATTGACCTACACCAAGCACAATATTGTTGGTCAGAGATATCTATCACAAAGAACATCCCAAAATAATGCGGAGCCGTCATGTGTCAAGGACGAAATCTATCCCGTGACTTCTCGAAAAGCGGAACCATCCAAACCAAATATTTACTTTATACGTTGCACATACTACATGTGTCTACATAATTACTTTTTTATTACAGGACAAAAATAGCTATTAGGTAGTGCTATTAGTAGCCGTGAGCGTATCTCGCGGTCCGTCCCATTACTCTGACGGTCGGATGTAAATCTGCAAAGAGTTGATTGGCTTAATTGAGATCATTAATCGCAACGATTGCAACGACCAAGGTATCGTGTTTAATTAACTAACGAGTGGACGGGCATTTGATTATCTTAAAGTGTACGTAGCCCAGCGCCGGCCGCAAACATCACACGCAGCGAGAGCGGCGCGAGGACCCCGTACTTACTATGAAGCTCGTGCGACAAGGTATCACGGTACTATAAGGAATATTAAATACATAAGTTATGTTACAAAGACAATTATGTCTTTGCCAGATATTAATCTGAAAAGTGAATTCCATTCACAAAACGCCGTCTAGTCACATGATGACCTAAATGTTATGGGTAGATGTCGCTCATAACATTATTTCTCGCCACAGAACAGTGTTTGCGCGTTGTAGGTTATAATCTCGAAATATACAATACAAAAATGATTCGTATATTAAAACTAATTTATAACGGAATACCATAACAAGACATATTATCGTCTCGTCGATCCAGCTATTCCGGTGCAAACAATCGACTTTTTGAAAATCGCTTCACTTCACTTCATTCGCAGTATTAGTTCTTCCGAGTTGATACTAATCAGGTTACATTGGCTTTGGTGCATTGTGTATCTACACGCATACTTACTACTGCCTTCGTGAAAGCCACACATAGGCACGTTAAAGTAAAAAATAAGTCATTTTCAAGTTAACATAAGACAATAACATTTCAAATGTAAAATTCGATAGATTTCCTGATGTGGTTAGTATCAGCGACTATTCTCGTACCCCTGAAATTTTAGGGACACGAAAAAAATGTCCGCTGTAAAGCTAGAAGAATACTTTAACATTCATATATTTACTCATTCCTTTCGGTGTTGTTGCAAACTAGAATAGAACAAATTATATTTGAAGGCGGTCGTAATTGTGGTTTAGGCCTAAATCTGCGGCCTAAATATAGCACAAGTTTCCCCCTTGCACGCACAAACTGGCTCAATATTTTAAACTAACTCGGGAAACTCTCAAATCCCAAAATCTGTGGAGGGGGGCTGACAGTACGTTATCATGCATGTACAATTAAATAAACAACAGTTTGCCGAGCCGAAAGCTTTTGTATATCGTTTAACTCAACGCACAGCTGAATCTCTTAATCCTAAACAAATATCGTTGTTTCCCTTACGTAAATTTTCAATTTTTACTTGTTTAGTATGGGGCGAGGGTCTCTCGTGCTGCTAAAAGCTATCAAATGTTAGTAAGCTATATTAAAGACGAATAAGGATGCGATGTTGGCAATTACAGTGGTAGAGCCACGCAATTCGCTGCTTGAATGGGCCGGCTCGACCGGTGAAATACCACGACCTCTCAGAAGATCGACGTAAAGTGGCTCATGCCGCGTTTCGTTCGGGAGAGAGGTACCAGGAGGCCCACCCCTCTTCCCCATCCTACCCTATTCCCTATCCCTTAAAGGTCGGCAACGCAACAGTAACACTATATGTGTTGCTGGTGTCCATGGGCGGCGTTGGTTGCTTACCGTCAGGTGATCAGCCTGCAGGTTTGCCCGCCTATCCCATAAATAAAAAAAATAAACAAAAAAAAAATGAATTTGTCGGCTCGACCTACTAAATACTACAACTTCTCAAACTATCAACGTAAAATGGCTCATGCTGCGTTTTGCTCGAGACTGAGACCCAACCTTTACGATTCCACTTACTTATCCGGCAACGCAAATTGTAACACTATCTGTGTTCAAGTGTCCATGGGCGGCGTTTGATGCTCACTATCGGGTGACACGCCTGCTGGTTTTCTCCCCTATACCGTAAAAAAATTAGATAAAAATAGTGTCGAATATGTCCAAATTATTTATTCAATAATCAGACAAGATACATTGCAATTACATTAAGTTTAGAAAATATTAGTTCAACGACGAAAATATTACTTTGGTAACCTCAAACATTTTACATCGCTGAATAAATTATTTTTCAGATATTTTTAGAACATTGGATCTATAATTCATACGCGAATAGTAACAAATTAAGCATATCAATAAAATCAATAATTCTTGTTAAATAATCTCCATCAGATATTCCAATTGGTAACGTGTACTGTACTGGTATAAAGGCGACAGTTGCAGCAGCAGTACATTTACTCAAGGCGCTGTCGCTCTCTTCAGCTAAAAGCTGCAATGCTGAAGTAGTTTACATAACATCCCCAGGCTTTGCCGAGCGGGTGTTGATAATTAGAGCGGGGGATGCGCAACCACGCGACTCGAACCGTAATCAGCGGTTTAAACTATGACAAGTTTAATAAAATTATTTTGTGTACATAAAATACCCATTACCAGAGGGTGGGTTACATTATATTTTATTATATCGTTTAATAAGGGATTATTAAACGTGTGAAATAAATATAATAAATATTATACAGAATTGGCCACCTTTTAATTTTAACAAAATTTGGAAACAAATTTAATTTTAATATTTAAAAGTTTATAATATAACAAACATAACATATATAAACTCCTTTAAACTCCTAACATCACCTTCCACTAGAACACGTTCTATTAGATCATGGAATGTTCGTCTTGGCCGTCTTCGACTCCTACATCCGTTTTTGCATTGTATATCTGCTTAGTCAGTCTTTCATCATCCACTCTTTCGACGTATCCGAACCATCGGAGCATGCGCTTTCTTATTTTTACTCCGACACTCTTTCAATCCAACTTCCTTCCTTACAATCTTATTTCATTTCACATTTCATTTTAATGTTTTTTTACATGTGCATGCATTTATTTTCATTAAAGAAGTAATGTAATTTCAGGAATAACAAGTGAAGCTAACATTATTGAATTGTAACTAAATCTATTTGTAAACATCAATAAATTAAAACCCAAAAAGGTGAAGATGAACCGGAGATAGTCGGCAAACCTCGACTAACCTAGATAACTTTATATACCTCACCTTATCGGAATTAAAGTCCGATTTATAACTGAAATCCTCAATTTATTATAGTAATCAGTACAGAGGTGGCTTCCAGTTTCTGCGGCCATCATTAATTTAGTGAAACAGATATAGTCTGCGTTTAAATTGTAGCACACTAATTCGATATTTTGACATTGTTACTCATATTTCACTGTTGATTAAAAATTCAATTTGGCATATAGATACATGGGTAGAAAGGTTTCCTCGTTCACAAGGACCTCGTTAGCAGCGTTGTGGAGATCAGTAGTGTGTCGACCAGGGTAGCGTACCTTGTACTGAAACTCACCAACAGGTACACCCTAAAGGTTATACAGGTATATGCGCCGACCTCGACATACTCTGACGAGATAGCCGAGGCGATGTACGAGGATATTGCGAAAGCAATACATTGTACCGCCAAGGCTCACTACAACGTTGTTATGGGGGACTTCAATGCCAAAGTGGGAGTACAAGAACGCGGCGAATCGAAAATCGGTCCATATGGCTTGGGGTGCCGGAATCACAGGGGCCAGATGCTGGTCAACTTCCTGGAGTCTGAAGGGCTTTTCTTGATGAATTCATTCTTCAAGAAGAGTCTCCACAGGAGGTGGACTTGGCGAAGCCCCGATTCTGTGACAAGGAACGAGATAGATTTTATCATTACGGATAGTAAGCATATATTTAGAGATGTCTCTGTGATCAACAGGTTCAATACTGGAAGTGATCACCGACTTCTTCGAGGCTCTCTAAACATTAACTTAAAAGCTGAAAGGACCCGGAAGATAAAGTCTATTCTTCGACCTATGCCACTCCAAATAGCCGAAACCGAAAAGTTCCAAATGGAACTTAAAAATCGATTCGACCTGCTGGAAACCACAGGCAACGTGGACGAAAAAGCCGACACTGTGGTCAGCACGCTGAGGAAAGTGTCTCAAAGGCTGTTCCCGAGATCGCAGAAAAAGGAGTCCAAACTCTCTGCCGAGACGCTCGAGCTGATGAGGCAAAGACGAGAAACTCCATCCGATCAGCTGTCTTCGTCAGAATGGAAAAGCCTAAACCAGCGTATTAGAAAGCTGATGCGGCGCGACCTTCGTCGATCGAATACTCGAGCAATCGAGGACGCGATCGACCGCAACAAAGGGTCGAAAGTGTTCGCTCAGCAGCTTGGAAGGTCCCATCTGACGAAGCTGAAAACTGCGGATGGACGTGTCGTCACCTCTAAGCCCGAGATTCTCGCAGAGATAGAATCTTTTTATGGGCTCCTTTATTCCACACGGATGACCAAGCCAACAGGACACAGCGATGATGACCACAGAGCCCCGCTAACGCGTCACTATAGTGAGGACATTCCCGATGTCACAGCAAGCGAGATTAGTGCGGCTCTCGGGCAACTCCAGAACAACAAGGCACCCGGTGATGACGGAATTACTACAGAGCTTCTAAAAGCCGGCGGGAGTCCTATCCTAAAGGAATTAGCAAGCCTTTTTAATTCCGTCATACACCAGGGCATAACACCACAGGCTTGGAGCGGGAGTGCGGTGGTGCTGTTCTTCAAAAAAGGTGATAAAACCTTACTGAAGAATTACAGACCCATCTCACTCCTGAGCCATGTTTACAAGTTGTTCTCGAGGGTCGTCACGAATCGTCTCGCTGCAAGACTCGACGAATTCCAGCCTCCGGAGCAGGCCGGGTTTCGAAAAGGCTTTAGTACCGTGGACCACATCCATACTGTTCGGCAGATTGTACAGAAGACCGAAGAGTACAATCAGCCGCTGTGTATGGCATTCGTGGACTACGAAAAAGCCTTCGACTCCATCGAAACTTGGGCAGTTCTGGATGCACTGCAGCGATGTCGGATTGACTGGCGTTATATCGAGGTGTTGAGATGCTTGTATGACACCGCCACGATGGCTGTCCAGATACAGGACCAGGCGACGACCGCCATCGAGCTGAATAGAGGTGTAAGACAGGGAGATGTTATATCTCCCAAACTCTTCACCAATGCTCTGGAGGACGTTTTTAAGACACTGGATTGGACTGGACAGGGTATCAACGTATCGGTACGGTATCTCGCATCTTCGGTTTGCCGACGACATTGTTGTAATGGCAGAGTCGCTGGAACAGTTATGCGGAATGCTGCGCAGCCTGGACGAGTCCTCCCGGCGTGTCGGTTTGGGCATGAACTTGGACAAGACCAAGGTCATGTTCAATGAACATGTCGTGCCCGGACCGATAAGCGTCGAAGGGTCAATTCTCGAAGTCGTAAACAAATACGTCTACCTAGGCCAAATCATCCAGTTAGGTAGACGAAACTTCGAGAAGGAGGCCGAAAGGAGGATTCAGCTTGGTTGGGCTGCATTCGGTAGACTGCGTCGAGTCTTCAGCTCGCCTATACCGCAATGTCTGAAGACCAAAGTCTTTGACCAGTGCGTCTTACCAGTAATGACCTACGGTGCCGAGACGTGGACACTCACGGTGGGGCTAGTCCACAAATTCAAAGTCGCTCAGCGAGCTATGGAGCGGGCTATGCTCGGGGTATCTCTGAAAGATAAACTCAGGAATGAGTATATCCGCCAGAGAACTGGAGTAACCGACATAGCTCGTAGAATAAGCTCGCTGAAGTGGCAATGGGCTGGTCACATCTGCCGAAGGACCGACGGTAGATGGAGCAAGAAGGTCATAGAGTGGAGACCGCGTCTTGGCAAACGCAGCGTAGGACGCCCACCAGCCCGATGGTCAGATGACCTCAGAAAGGCTGCTGGTAAAGACTGGATGCGGAAGGAAGAGAATCGGATGTTGTGGCGCACATTGGGAGAGGCCTATGTCCAGCAGTGGACTGCAATAGGCTGATGATGATACATGGGTAGAAAAAGGCGTGAAGTTATGAAATGTAATTAAAAAATTGTGTCATTGAATATAAGTAAATATGTTTTGCGTGAACGAAAATTGATCCGCAGATATTTATGTCACAGAGTGGTCTAACCATAGAAGGTGTTAGGTTAATACGCTTAAATTAATATTTTTACTCAGAATGATTTAAAATAATTAAAATACCTATGATTAACATAACATAACTTCACGCATTTTTCTATCTGAAGGCGTAGGCAGTGGCTGTTAGCCTCGACTCGCCGTTATGTTTACGTCCCAAATGGAATAGATGGAAAACCAAGTACATATATGATCAGGTAATCCTATAATTTTGTCACCGCCAGTACTACCGGGTAGGATCTCCCTTATTCTCTCATTCCCCATCGAGGCATCTATATCATATTACTGTGTAGATAATTGCTGCATTCTACGCCTTCACGTATTACAAATAAAAATATAGAAAATACGTGCACTGAGTTTCAATCATCCAAAACTTGATACAAGAAGTATCACATACTCATTGGTATGTATCGGATTTTTTTCTTATATTTCATTATATATCGACAGCCATTACGAAACTAGTAGCTTATCTCTAACGACCACTATATTAGTTTTTTTATTCTTAACTTATAGCAGCACAAACAAGGCCTTTTACCGTAAATATTGTTAATCTGTGGATGTCAGCAATATCAGTTCATCACTTTGATTCAAACCTGTTTACTACACATCCCCATCGCAGCGGGCATTTGCTAATTTGTGATAAACACCCGCGAAAACTTCTGTAACTTGGATGATGTGATCGAATTCTTGAATAGGTCTTAACAATATGTTGTATACCCAAATGACATTGTATGTTTATTTGTTACTTTTTCACGCTTAGACTGTTCTACTGACCATTGTGAAACATTCAACAAATTGTACCCAATTGCCTTTTTGTTGACAAAAAACAACAATAGCAATTAACTTAATTTCAAACAAATATCAATTAATCTGTAACAATTGACACAAAGGCTCTCTCAGTTGGTACACATCCAATTCGCATTCTCCGGATAGTCGTCGTCGTCCCACCCGAGTACTGAGTGCTTTACACGTTGCTATACAAAAACAAACCAGTTACTCTACGAGTAGTGCTTGCTCCACTAAGTGAAAAGCAGGCCGGCAACAACACGTACAGGCCGTATCAACGAGCGCGGTACTTAGAGGAGCAAACAATGGGGATCAGTAGCAATCACTGTGAATTCCATTGAGAGGTTTGTTTTTGTTAGCGCGGACACCGTGGCCCACAGTGCGGCGGACATGTCAAATCAATTAAGAACAACATTTGGAACATCAGTAGTACTAATACTAGACATAATAATATGATGTTGGTTTGGTTTTAACGGATTTGAGATTATTATGTAGAGAGTAGAGAGTCTATACAGTAGATACATAAACAATATATACATAGGTACATATGTTGCATAGGTATATTTTTAGGTATATTTTTTAGGTATATTTTATTTATAGGTATATTTTGTGTGTGTGGAGACGTGTCATCCACTAGAAATGTTTAAAGTAATATTATGACATATTTAGCATAATTTATATAGTTATAATTTATGTCATTCATAGTATAAAGCAAATCTTTAAAACTACGCAACGGATTTTTTTTAATAGATAGAGGGTGTAATGGTAGCTTTTATCTATGATCTGTGTGTGATTTAGTACAGAAAAAGTGATAGTTTTGTGTTTAGCACTTTAATTGGAAACGCTATAAAAATTACTTTTGATGCGGAACAAAGCTTACCCGGGTCAGCTATTAAAATATAAAAGTCATTCCAGTTATTTATTACCTATTTGTTTCACATCAGTCAGTATACAAGTTTAAATTGTAACATAACATAACTTCACGCCTTTTTTACCAGAAGGCCTTTCTTACTTCTTCTTCTTCTTCTTCTTACTTATTCAAGCCTTTTTTACTTGCCGTTATGTTTACGTCCCAAAAGTAATAGCTGCCAAACCTACCGGGCCATACCGGGCAATTAGTTATCGATATTTATCACACATAACTTTCGAAAGTAACTTCGGAAAATCATTGGTGTGAGCCAGGATTTGAACACGCGTCCTCTTGATTCAGAAGCGGGGTGCCCGACCACTGGAGCACCGAGACTACAACTGTATGTCAGTAAAAATTTGTTTGATTATGATTGGTTACTCTAATCACACACGGTATTGGTAAAACAACTGGACTGGACTGGACTTATGAGTAGAGATGGGCGGGTTCGATACCGATCCGAGTAAAAATATTCATGATGAAGATCAAAGAAAAATAAACCTCGCCTACATTTTTGATTACAAAAAGAAAGAAAGAATAACATCAAGGATTGATAACTACTGACAAAGAAAAATAAAAGCATATAAATATCGGCGTGTGTTCGTTACACAATGCCGTCAGACAAGGCAGGACATCCGTAGGATGCGGCACGACCATATCTGTTCCAGAAAACCGTCGCTGGTATTTAAGATGGTACAATACGATACAACTATAACGACAGTGGAATAAAATCTTAGAACTTTATTGTATATTTATTTATTTTACGCTATTTTATAACTGACACATCACTGAAAATAACAGTGTGCTTGAAATAGACGAAAAATCGAATTGGAAAAGTTTGAAACTCTTAGAGCTAGCTACTCTATTATTAATAATAATCGTGACCGTAGCTTTATCTGCCCACTGGAACATTTTTTCATTTTAATATAATATTAGTATACCTATGTAAACATCGGTGAATGATAAAATTTACTGTGTTTGG
Source organism: Euproctis similis (assembly GCA_905147225.2). NCBI lineage: Eukaryota > Metazoa > Arthropoda > Insecta > Lepidoptera > Erebidae > Euproctis > Euproctis similis. The sequence continues at coordinate 15,718,152 of LR990105.1, forward strand.
CAATACGGTCACTATGGCCAACTTGTCAATATATTGGCAATATACTATTATAATATCTGATTTATTAACCAAAACGCAGTAGGTACATGAAGGCATAAATGCTGTTGTCTAAACGTTGCAGGTATTAAGTCACAAAAAATAAATGGAGTAACTAAACTTATGTTTATTTTATACAAGTATAAAATTATATTTTGCTGTTACTAATATTTTAACGTGTGTTCTGTATCTACACCAAAAATATTTAAAATTGCGTGAATTCGAGAATTACACTTATTAACGTAACTTGCATTTGATGAGTATTTTGCAGTTTTTTTCTCCTTTTATTTCTTACCCAAAATTTTCTTCACAGTGCACAGGTACCTAATCGATAAATTTTAAATGTTATTCCGAATCGCGTGAAGCAATATGATATTTATGCCCAAGCGTGTTCAAAACACACACACACATACACACACACATACACACTAGCAAACGGCTACAGTACATAGTTATAGCAAAAACTCTAACACATTAAGGAAGCAGCCCTCGCATACAACCTCTTTATATTCAGCTGAAGTTCCACTTTTTCATCATATCAATAAACGAGGTCGAATATGAGAAAAATGATAAAAACACGGGCCCTATTCATTTAATTTCTCTGCGATGTTATGGTTCCAGGCTACTTGGTCTGCGTGGACTGGGCATTAAAGTGTATTCCGGATCTAATCTTTACATAGTACATATAAAATGAAGTGACTACCGCTTTATATTCTCCTAGACCTTTTAAATTATTCAACGGATTTTACTGCAGTTTTCAGCATTAGATAGAGTGCTTCAAGAGGTAGATTTTTATGTATAATAAATTCATACCATAGCAGACAAAGGCCAAGAAACACAAAGATGTCATTACAGAAAGCGATTAAATTTCGCCAGGTTAGCTAAAGATTATATGTCAAGCAAGTAGTGTAAATTATAGTTCGTGTAACAATTACCTATTAACGGTGGCAAAGCCACGCAGATCGCTGCATGCATGGGCCGGCTCGACCGGTGAAATATTACGTTCCCTCAGAATATCGAAGTACATTGGCTTGGAAACACGGCTCACGGTGACAGAATCATCCTGAGGCCTAGCCGCTTCCCCTCTCCCATGCCACGTGCAACCGTGTCTATTCCATTTTAAAGGCCGGCAACGCAACTTTAACACTTTCTGTGCTGCAGGTGTCCATGAGCGGAGTTAGTTGGTTACCACCACGTCACGTAACCAACGGTGACATGTGCTTATTTGCCTCCCTATTTCATAAAAAAATAACAATATGATAAAAGGGGTATATATCTCTAAATTGGAGATATTGAAAAAAAAGGAACTAACGAGCTATCATTATTAGAGGAACACATTTTTTCTGTTATATTTGTAGGCGCAGCACGTTTTTAATATAGATTTCACTGACGCGTAGTTAGAGGTTTCAAATAAAATATGGACACAATTTGATCACAGGAATACTTCGCTCTACTCCCACGATGAAAACCAGAGAGGTACGAGATTATTAATTGTACATTAAGTGTAAATTTGATTATTATATAACTTTGTATTGTATAAACATTAATATTGCAAATAAACATAACTTCACGCCTTTCTAACCGAAGGTATAGTGAGTGGCTATTGAGCCTCGACCTGCCGAATTGAAAGTCCCAAATGGGGTGAAACCTATTGCTATACATCAGGCGCCATGTTGTCAGTTATCGTATTTATTATGCATAACTTCCGAAAAGAATTTTGAAGGAAGTTGGTGTAAGCTTGGATTGGAAGTCACGACTTCTTGGTTTAGAAGTAGGATGTATGTATTTTATGGGAACTTCTTACTGCCGTTTTATATTGGTACGTTTAAAGTTTTGTCGATAAAAAGGTGATATATTATTAAAATAGATTTCATTTCATTCCAATTTTTAAATATAGTTCTGGTTCAGTAGTTCCTGAGATTAACGCCATTCAAACAAGTTTTTTCAGCTTTACAATAGTAGTATATATATATATATACACACAAAGTTATTTGCATTTTCTTATTAAGCAGATTACATATTTGCGGTCTCTGTTATTGGTAGCAGACGAGATAAGTGCGTGTTTGTTGTTACTATTTGCAAACAATGGCATGTAGCTTGCTGTGTCGCTGTCTGTAAACCTCTAAGACGCCGAACATGCTGGCGTCAAATTAAATACCTAGGTACTGATAGTAGATTGTTGAAATCATGATCTGAGGCATATCCAAGATTCGTCTCCACTGATGTTGTTGCAGACATGATTTGACTCGAGAGACAAGATCACTGAACACAGATATTAGCTCTTCAAAACAATGAAGTCTTTTCTGAAGTGGTAGAAAATTAATTCACGAACACTTCCCTTAGAGAGATTCATTCTCGTACGTAACGTATGAGATCCCACGCTGCGACGCTGTGACTAAACAATAGCATTAATCCCTATACTCTCAACTGTCTTGAGATTCAAAATTTAAACACCTTCTAACATAGAACAGTTCTAAAATCACAATTGCCGGAACCGACAGAACTTAAAAGGCATGTCTGGTAAAGAGTTTCATATTAAAACTTTGATTTCAGCCAACACAACAATTATAAGCTAATAAGAAAAAAAAAGTATATGAAAATTAAAATATCATAATCAATCTACGAATAAAAGCCATATCTGCATACCTACATTCAAAAACTCGCCTCGCTTTGCCATCCAATTGGCATTAAAATATCTTTGTTTCATAGTTAAAATTACCGCATGCCGATGTTCTTATCGCCTCTGCCATTAATAATGGCACTTCGTCTTTTAAGGCACGGAACCCGAGTAGGTACGCATTGTTAGACCCTGTAACGTGTCACCTATTCTGGCGTGAACAATAATTTGCAACTGAACCTCGACTAAGACGCGCAAGGATCAAATAACGGTGGTGTTTGCGGTGTACGAAGCATTAGGCTTTTACGCATAATCCTTTTCCCTTAAGCTGGATTACCAGGCTTACCTACTCCTTTGTATTAAGCTCCTCCAGTTTGGCTGACATTGTCTTTGTGCTTCTGATATTCACCGCATGTTAGATTTTGTCTTACAATATAGCTATACGAGAAGAGGTTTATTTTATTCACTATTTTACCCGACTACCCAAAAAGGGTCGTTATATTTTACAAGAATATGTATGTATGGATACTTTATATAATACTTTGAACATAATCTGTAGTTACTCGTACTTATTTCACACTGTATTTCATGCTGTGGCTTAGCATGAAGGAGATAAGAATAAATAGATGCATAGTAACCGTACCAGTAACCACTCTGTTACGCAATAGGTAGGTTGATTCCAAAATGTTTTCAATGAAAGTTTGTTATTATAACATAACACCCTGTTAACCTCTTGGCTTATCACTCCATTCAACCGCTCCAATATTTATAGGTCGATCGCAAAAATACATTTAGTTGATTTTTTCTCGGATAAACAGAAAAAGAATATTTCTATTTCCTGCATAAATTCGGAAAACAGGGATTACTATTGGGTTAATCCGTGATCTAATCTGGAGTACGATCGGCGTTGCTCATTAATAAGATTTATGAACGGCGATGAGACGTTCAGACGTCGCCGTGCGCCCGATGTGTTATTTACGACAACCAGATTGGCAAGATACTGATATCCTACCAGTGCCTTATGGTACTGTAACTTTTATAATTAAAATATACGTAGTTAAAATAAATTGGAAAAATATTACGGCTATCTTTGAAGTGTACGCGTATATCTACTGATGTTTATTGCCAAGAGCCTGTTGAGGCTATTTTCTGTTTTATTTGTTTTTGCCTTGACCTCATTGCCCATACAGATGAAAATAAATTATTTTATTACAAATTTTCTATATATTATCTGGTGTTATTTTGCCTCGTTCAAAACAAAACGAGGTAGATTGAATAATATTAAATGTTGGAAATATATATAATAGAACAATCGACGAAAAAAATACGTAACGATAAATTAAAAAATAGTAAGAAGGCGTGTATATGGTATGTTCATACCAATTAACTCAAATCAATGTGTAATAGTATTTTAAATGTGCCTTAAGCAACCTTATTACAGCATTCCTTGAGCATGTACTCCCGGAGCTGAAACTTTAAATATGAATATGTTTGTGAACTGACACTGATACATATGAGTGCTAGTAAATATATTAAAGAAACAATTACTAAATATTTGCAAGTATGTAAGTAGTGAATACCAAAACTGTAAATCGCAACAATAGCCTTTAGAGTCAATCAGGGAAAGAAGGAAGTTTCCAACAGTGTAATAAAATATTATAACAAATATACTGAGGATGTCTTTGAGGATTATCTTGATAGATAGGGGTCGAGGCTTTCCTGGACGATTTCGCTCGTGTATCGACTGGGAGTTCGTGCACGGCACAACAGCCAGCCGCTGTATCGATACGCCTGTAATCCGATAATAATGAATAGAAAATAGTACGGGCGCTCGTGGTCCGGTGCAGAGTTGGCCGTAACTGGAGGCACGAGAGTTTTATCGCGGGACATAATTCGGCCGCGGCGTCACGCGCTGTCCGACTCCGGCTTTATCGCGAATCCCGATTGTTCCCTGGGGTATCGACGTGAAACAACTTGACTGAACAAGGAACAAATCAAATATAAAGACTATACAGGGAATATTGAGAACGTATTTATTTATAGTTCAACAAGAACGGAATGGGATTTTGGAAAGCTAAATATATAGATGTGGGCCAAGTATTATTGGTATTGAAATCAACCAGATACAAGAGTAAAAAAATTAAGAAATAATTAGTATTTCGAATTGATTCAAATGAATTGATTCCATTACACAATTAATCTTTTATAGACCAGGGTAGATAATTTTTAAAGCCAAAAAAAATAATAGTAAGATGAAATCCATTAGAAAAGGAGGAGAATATTACAAAAATGAAAGGAAAAATAATTTACGGGCGATCTGAGGTCGGGAAGGGGGTGGGGGTGAGTTTTTAAGGGTAAAAAACGGTTTTCTCGATTTTCGGCAAAACTAAAAGTCCTATGGAAAAAAGTTTAATGGCAAAGTTGTAGGTAATAAAAAGATCTAAAACTTTTGTATTTACACTTTTTTCACAGAACCTCAAAATTTTGATGAAAAATTCAAAAAACCAAGTTTTTGGATTTTTATTTTTATCTTTTACAAAAATATTTTTTTTCCCATGATATTTTGTGAAAAGTTGCCTTTTTATGTCCCAAATACGCTATAATTTATTTGTTTAAAAATTTTTTTTTTTGCCTTATATTGAATTAATTTCGAAAAAGCACCCTAATTTTCAATCGAAAATTCACCCGTCAAAATATCAGTTTTTTTCAAAAAGTTGGTATGTTATCTGTTTGCTGAAAAGTCTACTTTCCGATGATGCAAAAAAAAATGTGCTATTGTAGTAAATTTTCTCAGAAAATGCAAATCAAAATCGATAAATACTCGAATTCAGAAATTAATAACTTATTTGTTTGTTAATTATAATAATTCACTTTGATTTGCAATTTTTTTTATCAATGTAACATGTAATCTTGCGATTTTCGGGTAATTAAAGTATAAATTTTAATAAATAGCTCTAAATTGTATATAATAATTTAAAAAAAAAAATCGGATTTGAGATTTTTTTCGATTTTGATTTGCATTTTCTGAGAAAATTTACTAGAATAGCACAATTTTTTTTGCACCATCGGAAAGTAGACTGTAGATGTTTTCTGTTTGCTGAGAAGCAAACAGAAAACATACCAACTTTTTGAAAAAAGCTGATATTTTGACGGGTGAATTTTCGATTGAAAATTAGGGTGTTTTTTCGATATTAAATCAATATAAGGCAAAAAAATATATATTTTTCAACAAATAAATTACAGCGTATTTGGGACATAAAAAGGCAACTTTTCACAAAATATCGTGGGGAAAAAAATATTTTTGTGAAAGATATAAATAAAAATCGAACAACTTGGTTTTTGAATTTTTCATCTAATATTTGAGGTTATGTGAAAAAAGTGTAAATACAAAAGTTTTAGATCTTTTTATTACCTACAACTTTGCCATTAAACTTTTTTCCATAGCACTTTTAGTTTTGCCGGAAATCGAGAAAAACCGTTTTTTACCCTTAAAAACTCATCCCCACCCCCTTCCCGACCTCAGATCGCCCGTAAATTATTTTTCCTTTCATTTTTGTAATATTCTCCTCCTTTTCTAATGGGTTTCATCCTACTATTATTTTTTTTCACTTTTTAGTATTTTTGAAGGCATCTACCCTGGTCTATTAGCGTTACATAAGAAAACAATGCGACAACTTACACGTTCAGTTCTAATATTACCAGCAAATATATGTCTGAAATAAATATTAAATAAAAACGGAAATTAAATAAAAGGATGCATGTAATGATAGAATTAAATTCAGAATTATACTTCAGAATATAACTTAAATTCACGCCTTTGTTACCCGAAGGTGTAGGCAGCGGCTGTTAAGCTTCGTCTCGCCGTAATGATTATGTCCCAAATGGAATAGGTGGCGAACCTATTGCGATATTTATCACACTTAACTTCCGAAAACCATTTTGAAAAGTCATTGGTCAGCTAGTGTCCGGATACGAACCCGGACCTCTGGATCAGAATTAACTGTTATTATTTTCTTAAAAGCTTCATTATTAAAGTTAAACATTTTTACTACACAGCAAAGAATCTCTCAGTTGATAAACATTTTACGACTCATTTTGTATACACATCACGTACATGTAGGTTCGAAGTTTAAAAATGGAAAATCGGCGTTCGAATATAAAAATTGTTGGGTATCTTAACAACTCGGTAGCTTGAGAGGAATCGAGCCGCACACGTAGCAAACTCGTTGTCATCTTTCCGAGAGAATTTACAGAAAACCGACATCTAGCAGTACACGACATATTTAGAGAACTTTACTCACATTTTTATAATTGAACGTCCAATTTGAAACACAAGAAATTTATAAGAGAATTATGAAATAGTTAATTGTCTCGTCGGTCCAGTGGTCGAGCACCCCGCTTCTGAAGTAAGAAGATTCGAGTTTCGAACCCTGACCCACACCAATGACCTTTCGAAATTATTTTCGGAAGCGTGATAAATATCGATGACTGACAAACTTTGTCCTCGGTGGTAATGGCAATAGGTTCGCCACCACTTGAGATGTAGACATAACGGCGAGTCAAGGCTTAACAGCCGCTGCTTATACCATAGAGTAAAAAAGGCGTAAAGTTATGTAATATCAAGAAATATGTACGTTTATAAATGTCTGATACATTTTTATAATACTTTTAAACAAACTTCGAAACATAAAAACAAGTATTATTTGCTACTTTTGGAGAAACGATTAGAGTATATAATTAAGTATTAAGTCAAATTGTTACTTCAGATCATTAATTCTAGTTAATTGGTATAAATATCAAAATTAATTGGGCACTCATTAATATCTCTAGTGGGTATTTGATTTGTATTATGCAGCGGATTGTACATACTTCTCGCCAATATTTGTTTATTTATTTAAACTTTATGTAGGTACATTGTACAAAGGCGGACTTAATGCCTAAGGCATTCTCTGCCAGCCAACCTTTGGGTGGTGCAGAAAAGAGTGATAGGTAGGTTCTCATATTATGAGCTAATAACACTAATTATTTTATACAAAAAAAAAGTCTATTTCATCTTTTGAAATAAATAGATATAAATACACATAAATACCTATAGATCTATGCATACATATACAGGAGTATACATATATATATAAACACATATATCGATACATTTACACGCATACATTATATATATATATATATATATATATACTAGGGTGCTTTTTTTTTTGGAACTATTTTTTTTTTTTCGGCCCCATAGTGAAATTTTGTTGGAAGTACCATAAAAAAAATTCCCTGAAAGTTTGAGCCCTTAATATTAATATTAAGTACTAGACCAAGGCGTGTAAAGATTTCCCATATAAAATACACGTAAATCTTGATTTTTTTTCTTTTAAATTTTATAACTCAGAGGCATTTAATGGGATTATCTCGCCCATGAATAGGTCTTTCTCAGAATTGAACGCTCTACAAAAGTCTCCATTACAGTTAAGTCATAACTTTCACCTACGGGGTAGTACGGGCCCCTAAACCTAATTTTTCCATAAAATTTGCGTTTTTTTGGATTTATCTCGTATAAAACACTAGCTACAGAAAAAGTGTAAATGACAAACTTGTAGGAAATTTAATTTCCTACAAAAAAGTCTTTGGCACCAAATCGTGAATATTGATACTTTTTGAGATACAGACATTTTGAGTAGAAGTGGTATGTACGTATGTGTATGTGGTGGTAACTTGAGAATTTTATACCACTTCTACTCAAAATGTCTGTATCTCAAAAAGTATCAATATTCACGATTTGGTGCCAAAGACTTTTTTGTAGGAAATTAAATTTCCTACAAGTTTGTCATTTACACTTTTTCTGTAGCTAGTGTTTTATACGAGATAAATCCAAAAAAACGCAAATTTTATGGAAAAATTAGGTTTAGGGGCCCGTATTACCCCGTAGGTGAAAGTTATGACTTAACTGTAATGGAGACTTTTGTAGAGCGTTCAATTCTGAAAAAGACCTATTCATGGGCGAGATAATCCCATTAAATGCCTCTGAGTTATAAAATTTAAAAGAAAAAAAATCAAGATTTACGTGTATTTTATATGGGAAATCTTTACACGCCTTGGTCTAGTACTTAATATTAATATTAAGGGCTCAAACTTTCAGGGAATTTTTTTTATGGTACTTCCAACAAAATTTCACTATGGGGCCGAAAAAAAAAAAATAGTTCCAAAAAAAAAAGCACCCTAATATCTAATATATACAGTGTATAAAAAAGTTTATTGGTTATCATTACCTATTAAAACCAAGGCAGACAGTATACGTAGCCTAGACAGTTCTGCAGCAATTAGATTTTCTAACTCAGACATCTCATGTACGATACACACTAAGGAATTTTTAGAAATTATTTTTAATTTATAATCTCGGTGGTTCAGTGGTCGAGTACACGACTTCTGATCCAGAGGTCGCGGGTGTGAATCCTGGCACACACCAATGACTTTTCGAAATTAATTTCGAAAGTTATGTGCGATTAATATCGATGACTAAAAACCTTGTGCCCGGTATGACAATAGGTTTGACACCTATTATTCCATTTGGGACGTAATCATAATGGCGAGTCGAAGTTTATCAGTCAATGCCCACACCTCCGCGTAGAAAAAGGCGTGAAGTTAGGTTATGTTATTTGTGATAAACTATATCTATTGCGTGCGCAAAAAAATACTATGACTGAGAAAATTTAGCAATGGCAATGGGCTTACTAATGGGAGGAGACAAAAAAACACACCCTTTTATTCGACAGCGTACCTGAAAAAAAAAACAATAAACACTCAAGTGGAAAAACAATAATTAAAAAAGTGTAATATACACATACACACCGTAAGGTTGTTTTTTGGTCACATAACGGAAACGGGCGTACCCGCGGTTAGTTCTACGACCAATCGATTTCGTATATTAGGCTTCCGTCAGAAAACAATCCGGGTACGTTCCGGAGCATCTTTTGTTCTATTGTAGATCGCCCTTTGTTCCAGCGTCGCGGATAAATTATTTTCTACGATCCCCATCTCGTTCCATTTCTCCCGTATTAGTTCCAGTCGATGCGCAACAATTATGCCTTTATATCTGGATGACGCGAAATCACCCTGTCTTGCCCTTCAATTTTACGCCTCAATATTCCATCTTCTTCGGGTTAAATTAGAAAAGCCGAAATCACAGTTAGATGTTTAAGATGTAAATCGACTGTAATAAGTAGGAGCTTAAAACTGGAATAATATTTACAGATTTGAATTCCGAAACAGTAATGCTTTATTCGAAATCCGAAGACGAGGTCAAGGAATGAATTCGCGTAAAAATATTCTTCGTATAATAATAAAATTGACATGCCAGTTCGGATGCTTTAGTGTGCTTTTTAATGGCCACCTTTTAATATCATAAGGGTCGACGTGTAATAAAAAATGTGAAAATTATGTTCTTATTTAAAGTATACAAAAAGTACATAAATATAAATGATTAAGTCATGGGTATACTCATCATCGAGGATGCTGTGGGTTCATACTAAAGAAATTGCATTTTACGACGCGACGTATACAATGTTACAACATTACGGACAAAGGATTAATGCCACTTTAATTCTTTTAAATTACATTCTTAACTACTGCATACGGGTGGCTTGTAAAAGCATTCTTGTCTGGTTAACTTATTGCTTTATTGCAATCTATATAAACCTAAATTTTGGAAGCCCGAACTTCGACGAAAGTTGTCATAACCAATTTAAAGCAATTCTTTAATATCGGTAAATAAAAAGTGACACTTTTATTATGATTCCCACAAAGTAAGTTCATAATAGAAAGCAATTAGTAAGATAAGAGGTGGCCGGTCGAAACGCGATCAATCGACGCCACTTTGTAATGATAACTGGCCGTGTCGCCGCGCGTACCAACTTGATTGATAGAACCAACCTGCCTACCACTTAGATTATAACTACGTGGAAATTAAGACATTCCCAGCGCTAATGGAAAATGTGATCCATCAAATGACCCCAAATTGTGATATCACGTGGCCTCCATCTTATCTAAATGACAGCGATATTTTTTATGGTAATAATTACGAGTAGAACAGTAACCCTTTATAAGAGATGAGAAGCATAAAGTGAACGTTGTTTGTGAATAAAGGATTAGATGAGTAAGTGCCTGGTGAAAGATGTTAGTAAAAGCTACTTTTGATAGTTAAACTGAAAGACTGGATGCTAAGAGAGAACTTTAACACGGAAATAATGACGAAATAATCTTTACCTGTAAGAAGTGCTCAGATCAGATCGTGAGTTTAGTAATTTGTATCTGAAAACACTATATCAGTGCAGTAGTGGCTAATTAACTAAGTGGGGAGAGGAGGAGTGGAGGGTCGTGGTCTCCTTTTGCGAAGTATTGATGCTCCAGAAGGAGGCCGCCGAGCGGGATCGAGAGAGAGCCGATCCCGCTCGAAGGCGGCGGCGGCGAGCTCAGTGATCAGGGTCGGGGCCCGGGAAAGATGACCCCCCGGTGCGGACGGGGAGGCTCCCCGAGGGCGGCGCTGGCCGCGCGCCTCTTTACAACGTGCGGTCGGAGCCGCCCCGCCCTGGGGAGCCTCACGCCGAGGCTCCCCGAGGACGAGGCCCCATTGGGAGGGCGACAGCGAGGTGGACTAGAGGGCTGACGCACTGTCCTGGGCCACCCCAACGCCGGAAGAAGGCCGCCGCGAGGTTTTAGTGGGTAACTCTAGGATCGGATTGTAGTTTACTGTTTTGGGAGTCCCACACTACCCCCTGCCGTCCCTAGGCGTGGGCTGTGCAATGTGTGCATAAAGCATATCCTAGCGTAAAAAAAGGTACCTGTGCCTGGCGGGAGATGTTAATAAAAGTTACTTTTGATACTTAAACTGAACGACTGGATGACAAGGGAGAACTTAAACACGGCAATAATGGCGAAATAATTTGAACCTATTAAAAGTGCTCTGGTCAGATCGCGAGTTATGAATTTTGTGTCACTAAAGACTACATCAGTGCAGTAGTATCTAATAATTAAGGAAAATTAAAAACAGTAAACACAGGTGAAAAACCTCCACAGTATGCAATTAATTGTGTTAGGCTTTATGGTCCAAGACGCGGCAGTAGATGCCCAATAAACGTTATAATTCAAAGAAACATTAGACATGTCACTGGCGTGTATTGACAGGAAGTCAATGGGGAATCATTTCACACTCTGCCGGTTTTCAATTTGCCGCGGACTGTGCGTCTATTTATCGATGACGGCAATGTTTTTGATAATAACATAGGTCAACAGGCCTGCACTTGTGAGGTTGTGATAGTGCATACCTATAGACGAAACTCACAGAGTAGTTAAATGCACGTGGCTTTATAATGTACGTTACCTATATCTCAATCAGTTCTCCACTAATGTTGATGGCAACATAGCCATAACATTTAACGGTGGAAGAAGTTACATACCGGATCAGTAGTTTCTGCGATTAGCTATTTAACCAAACACATAAATCAAATCTTATTACTATAGATTGTTCGGCTAATAATCTTTTTATGTTAAAATTTTACACTGGGTAGGATTTGTTAAGTTTTGTGATGACAAGATAATTCGAATTCAAGAGCAACAGAGCCGATACAATAAGCATATTTTGATAATGTTAGTAGTTGTGAATGTATTGCCTTTAGTTACGAAATAATGAATGAAATAATTAAAACGATATAATGAAAAGAACGTTTTTGATAGATTGGCTTTCTAACAAGAATTATCACCATTTTAGAGAGAGTAAAAATACAATACCTTATGTAAATATTTAATAAATCTCAACCTAAACATCATTATGAGAAGAGTTTATCTTATTATAACGATAACATGATACATAATTAAATTCTGTTAAATTTCATTGATAAAACGAGTGTGTCTTGTTATCCAAAAATTATCTGTAGTTTTTATTTACAAAAAAATACAAATATCATCCGAGGTGGAGTGGATTAAATAATATTTGACAAGCAATAAATTTTAAATCGGACGAAAGGATCTCAATAAAAAGAGCGACGGTAAACGGACTGACTGACTGACAATCATAACTGAATCGAGCGCTGACAAAACAGCGACTCATCATGTCTCTTTTAAACTTACAAGGCGCAGGATGTGTTATCGCAATGATACAACAACAATAAAATACTCTTTCATTTATATTGTATGCAGGTATAGGTACATAATATAATAGATATATTGTACACAAAGATAATGTACAGATATCGCGTCTCCCCACACAACCGGTCGTCGAACTGACAGGTTTTAATTAAATTGCCCGCCGGCATAGTGTTTTAATTTGTTTTAAAACAAATCTAATCAATAAACATTCAAAACGTCAAGCAACGAAAACACGTCGGCCATTCAAATATTGTTTCTCCCGACGGTACGTACCTACCTACCTACCGGGGGAATTATCACGATGATAAATAAGATACACGAGCGTTGGGACAACGGAGCCAATCACCATACATCACATGGCAACATCCCGAATAAAACTCCCGGCGAAACAAAAAGGTACACGTTTATTGTGTCATGAACGGAAAGTGGGAAAGTGAAACGAATTGTAGCCGGGGACAGATTGCGTCGCGAGATAGGCGCCTTGCAAACGCGCTAAAACTAATTAGGATCGCGCGATTTCCTTAGACGATAACTTGAGACATGGTCATATATTGGTCATCAAAAGGAGATATAATTTATATAGGCTCGTTTTTTTTGTTCTTTTGTGCTTCCTTTTACATTTCACCAATTGTAATCAATATGAAGATTTGCAAGTAGTTGTATACGTTCAATAGCTTTCAACGCGAGAATCTTCCATCCAGCGAGTACAAAGTTTTCACATTAAACAAATAATATACATAATTCAAAATACACACGAAATCCGAGCTAAAACAACGAACGGAAATTACAAAAGTTTCCAACAAAATAAAAATAAAAGCGCTAACTAAACGCCGCGGTGCGATCGAAGCGTGAAATAAATAAAATGGAAGCGTCTCGCAAACGAGAGAAAAAAAGGTATAAAAATTGTAGCGTTAATTTTCCAGCGAGATTTCCCGGCATAGTCTCTCCGGGCTCACACCGGGCGCGGAGTGCACTGGACACGTGAATTAAAATCGTTAACAATAGCATCGTGACGCGCTCCTTAATGAAGTTGCACCTCAGGCGATACTCTGCAAGGGGGTGGCGTTCCCGCTGATGGGTAACTGACTGAAAAACTCTATCACAATCACCCCTTGTCATATTGATCACGCTGTGATATTGATATTTGAAAATGGTCCACCAGTCGAGCACCCAGCTTTTAATCAAGAAGACACGGGTTAGAATCCTCGCTGCTCACACCAATGACTTATCGATTTTTAATATCGATCACTGAAATATTTGTGCCCGGTATGGCAATAGGGTTGTCACCTATTCCATTTGGGACCTAAACATAACGGCGAGTCGAGGCGTGACAGCCACTGCCTACACCTTCAGGTAGAAAAGGCGTGAAGTTATGTTTATGTTGTGATATTGAGATGGAAGTGCGATTTTGTATGTTATATGGTAAAATTCCAAGCAGAAATAGCGTAAGTAACTACGTCTTAATTTCACGATAGTGCTTTAAAACGAGGAACCCACTTTTCAAGTTTCCTTATCGTGGATTCACATGGTAATAGAAATTAAATAAAACCAAAACAACCGGTAATCGCACGACGCCTTATGCTGTAAAATTAACTTGAACATGGTCTGCATAAACTTAAGGGCTCAAATATTCATATCATTGTTATCAGTCCATCGAGATTGGCAATTTGTCCCTTAAATATTTTGTAATATAGCGAGATAATTACCTTCGTAAATAACCAGCATTGCCCCATGCCATAAAAGAGCAGAGTTTCCGCTGCGAGAGGGAAAAGGCGTTATTGAAAAAGAGCCGAGCCGATATATAAATAAAATACGGGTTCAGCTATCGGCGGCTTGTTATCGCATGCCTCAATCGTACACTGTTACGCCAAAGTGTCTGTTATTCCCGAGGCGGTGAGTACAGTTTACTTTGCACATATCTGAAGCACCGCTAGTGCCGCTACCTCGTTATAATAATGTGAACTTCGGGAATTGCGACTTCTTCGGAGTGGAGTTTATAAAATAATTCACGTTTTTTTTTTTGGCAAACTTAAAAATACATCCGCTGAGGTTATTAAATATCAATAATTACACCAACCTAATTGTTTTTTCATAATACGTTAACAATTATCTAAAATAACATAAACCTAAACAGGATATGTATACCAAAATATGTAAATACAAAAGAAAAAATATGTTTTTAACCTTTTTTCTGGTCTACTGGTCAGTTTTCTTTGTTCGATGTCAGAAAGAATTACTTGAACATACATAATAATTGCGACTTGTCTCAGGGCGTCACGATCCCGATGCATAATGACAATGTGCACGGTGACGTGAAAATTACTTTGCCAACTCCTGCAATGTACTTCATATCATCGTTTTCTGTAATAAACTGCATTCTTCACACATATTGTTTACACGTGAATACCACTAGTGTGGGGCGCGTTATATCTACCACACCAACCCAGTCCATAGACAATTGCAAATAGAGTATATCTAAAAACAGGAATGTCTATGTTTAAATTATTTCTTGCATCATCCATTCTGTCTACATGTTCCAACCATAGGGCATGCCTTTTATTACTTTTGCACCAACATCACTTTCAATCCAACTTCCTTGCAACCTTGTTTTTGACGCAGTAAGCGAGAGTCACTTCGCAAATATATATTCATGCATACTCTGCCACACCCAACTCTCGTTCCCATCAATTGGTGTTGGGATTAGTACCGCATCGTGAATAGCTGGCATGATTAATAATAATAATAAAGTATTTCTTAGTAAAATAATATATACGCAATATCCTAAGATTAAGATTAAGATGGTTTTATGGAAATTCCTTCCTTCAAGAATCGTTTCTTGGGCTCGTGCCTATTCCCATCTGAAAGGTCGGCAAAGATGATGATGCCCCTGGTTTTGCCGCCATGGGCGGCGGTACTGGCTTTCAAGAAAGCTTAGATATGATTATAACCTGAGTACAATTGTAAATCGCACGTCTTAAAAAGAAGGTGTTAGTAAATAGCACTTTATTGTTGGAGGAAATTAACATAACATACCTTCACGCCTTTTGTTACCCGAAGGTGTAGGCAGCGGCTGTTAAGCCTCGTCTCGCCGTTATATTTACGTCCCAAATGGAATAGGTGGCGAACCTATTGCCATACCGGGCACAAAGTTTTAGTCATCGATATTTATCACACATAACTTCCGAAAACAATTTCGAAAAGTCTTTGGTGTGAGCCATTGTCAGGAATCGAATCCGGACCTCCGGATCAGAAGCTGTGTGCTAAACCACTGGGCCACCGAGACTGGACTGGAGGAAATTAAAATTATAAAATATCCCATAAAACCAAATAAAAGTAGTGTGTTAGTTTTATTTTATCCCCCAGACAAACACATAATAATATAAAACACTATAATTAAAATATAAAACCCACAAGATAAATAAAAAAAAAGAAAGTCCAATTCTAAAAGGGTTGCGCTAACGAACGTACGTCTTAACAACAGGTTGCAATGCGAGTGATTGACAAGATGAGAATAAAAACGTTCACGCCTCGAGATGTGAAAAAAACAAGTCTTGCTAACCAGCCATTTATGGCTTATACACTTAACCGTACCGGGGCCGGTGTAAAAACAATAAATATTTTCACTACACAGTTATTTAATATAGCAAGCAACACTAAAATAACAGCGTTTATTAAAAAAACTCGATGGTGTGATTGTTAATAATAATTATTGAGCTCGATTACTTCTGTCGGGCGCTTAGTGTGCCTTTTTTTTAAATACTGACAAATTAACAATGGCATTCAATTAGATTTAGGAATACATCTTTAAATTTCAGCACTTGGTATTGTTTTATACAAGCTAAATAATTATAAGCTTTTAATAAATCTTTTCAGTAGTTTTCACGTGAAAGATTAACAAACATTCATATTATCATATTGCCTATCGTGTTCATAATGGTAGTAGGATGACTTGTATTCCATTTTTTATTGCCTTAGGGTTTAATGGTTATGGCCGGGTAATAATTGGCGAATACCTTATTTTCTCAATTTTAAAAATTAGTCACCTAAAAATATTTTGTAAGGAAAATGACATTTATCAACTGACCTACAGCTACAAGACCTAGATAAACTGGTGAGTACAGTGGCACTGTTTCTTTCCGCCTTTATCACTATGTACACGCCGGCATCCTTTACTGGTAACCAGTTAAAACTTGTACCTGTTAACGGATACAGTTCACATAGACCCTTAGTACATCATATTCTGAGAAATATTCTTCATTATTATCCCGGCGATAGACTTCATACAGGCCTTATTAAGTCTAACGTTGAGTAATTAAAAAGTAGCTTACCCGGCAAACTTTGTTGGAACCTAGAAAGTAATTTTTATACCGTTTTCAATTAAAGTGCTAAATTTCGAAATCTCTTTTTTTTTACTAAATTATACATACAAACCACCTCGTTGACACCCTCTATCTATTAAAAAAAGCCGCATCAAGACACTGCTAAGGAAAAATTCGCAACATATATCTGAAATATAATCAGAGTCGGTGGTGCAATGGTCGAGCACCCGCTTCTAAATCTAGAGGTCGCCGGGTCGAATCCTCACACATCCTCGCACACCAATGACTTTTCAAAGTTCTTTTTGGAAGTTATGTGTGAAATGTATCGATGACTGAAAACCTTGTGCCCGGTATGCCAATAAGTTCGCCACCTATTCCATTTGGGATATAAACATAACGGCGAGACGAGGCTTAACAGCCGCTGCCTACACCTTCGGGTAGAAAAAGGCGTGAAGTTATATTTTATGTTATTTTTTTAATATTTGAAATATTTTGGTTTTGGTTAGTTTGGTTTGGTTAAAGTTATTGAGTATATTTATACATACATAACTTCACGCCAAATCCCTTGCGTATTAGGCAGAGAGTATATTTATGATTATCTAAAAAAACCTTTTGATACACTATATTTAAATAACTAAAAAATAACTAAAATTACTATATTAAAAATACTATTGACGAAAAATGTTTTTTTCCATTCAAAGTAGCATAAGAGAATAAATCTCTAAACATTTTTAGAGATTTACATCAAAGTCAAAGTCAGTTTTAGATATATCTTTTGTGTGCTATCTTCATTTATTATTATGTCTTTGTCTCGACCACCGAGTGGACAAGCCGGTATCAGGACAAGTGGCGTAGCGCTCAGTAATTGTATGCCACATCTCATAATGGCGCATCAGATTACAAGTATAATTTGCCATGTGCTAAGGCAATCGCAAATGACATGCATTAAAAAGGAGCCTCTCAGTTTGTATTGATCTTTTACGATCTCATTTATTCTATATTTACATTCTACAAGCGAATTCAAATACATTTTCTATCTATATTAATAACAACAAAAGAGAATACAGAAAAAAAAAGATTTAATTTTTCTTGACACACATTCTAAAGAGTCTGTCTGCGAAATCCTTAAAATGCTCAAACGTAATTGGATTTCGTTCACAATAAGCCCCGGCCGACTAATTTCGTGAAAATAAAATTTGATCACAAAAGCTACAACACAAAAACGGCAAATAAAATTTGTATGTGTCGAGACAGTTAAATTGAGGTAACGAGATGCTTTTAAAAAGCGTCCAGGATAAAGCCGCGTTCGAGAGCAATCTGCAGTCACGGTCAAAGAATATATCTCCAAAAGAATTTGGGAATTGAAACACTATGTGATCTGTGAATAATTTATCGTCTTTTTACTGTGATTTTTGTGAGACATGCGACTACTATTTTTTCTTTACTATTTTTAACATAACATAACTTTAAGCCTTTTTCTACCCGAAGGCGTAGGCAGTGGCTGTTAAGCCTCGATTCGCCATTATGTTTACGTCCCAAATGGAGGAAGTGGCGAACCTATTGCCATACCGAGCACAAAGTTTTAAGTCATCGATATTTATCACAAATAACTTTCGAAATTAATTTCGAAAAGTAATTGGTTTGTTCCAGGATTCGAACCCGCGACCTCTGGATTCACAAGCCTTGTGCTCGACCACTGGGCCACCGAGACTATTAAACTATTTTTATTTTATTATATTTTTATCTTAAATTTTCTTTTGCTACCACAATTCACAGTGACATTACATATTTCTCGGCTAGTTACAAATATTTATATCATCAAGAAAGTATAGTATATAAGTTTATTATTTTCTTATGAAAATAATAACGTTATATACTAGCTTTCAGTTACTCTGGGTAATTGCAGCTTTCAGTGGTGAAAGAATGTTTGAAATCGGTCCAGTATTTTTTGAGTTTATACGTTACACACAAAAATACAAATGTACTTTACTAAAGAATGTTTGAAATCGGTCCAGTATTTTTTGAGTTTATACGTTACACACAAAAATACAAATGTACTTTACTAAACATAACTATACTTGATAATATTTTTGTAGACAGAAACTGATATTTTTAACGCTTGTGATACGGATCCATATACGGGCGGAGTTAGTATGATAAAAAATTGTAAGGCTAGGGAGATAATAAAAGTTGAATCGTTCCAACTAACTTTGAATTCACTTAACAAAATATAACTCAAACGAGCTAAAATAAATATTTTATTATTATACAAGTTTATAATAGGTGTTAATCGTCGTTATAGATTTTATAGACGCGTTTTTCAAATAACAAATCGAGCCATAGTTCAACGAGTTGATTATAGGTTCGACTTTTATTGGGCGATTCACACATTATGATACGTCTATAAAGTATTTAATAACTAGAATTATAAACTGTTATTCTCCTTGATATGAATATCGAGATAAATAACGTACGTACTAGGCAAGTGATTGGATCGTGACATACAAAATTATATGCTTAAGTTAACTAACGTGTATGTATGGTCTTCAATAAACAATTTTAACAAAATTTTGGTGTAAATGTTTCACGGGATTGGAGAACACCTGAGTACTGCATAATATTTTGATAGTGTTCTTTACAAATTAATACATGACATAACACTAAATTATTTGTGGGGTAGGCAGAGAGAACTTAGGCGCCATAAAGCACAATTATGTGTTTTTCTAATCCATTATTGTGTTACCGATTGCTAATAAGCACACTAGTTGCTAATAGATATTTTAAATAAACAAAATTTAAATTTTAGCGTATGTTTGTAATATTAAAATAAAATATTTTCCACATGTACAAAAATAGCATTTTTTACTGCTGTCACGTGTCTGTCACTATTCTTTGAAATGGCTGGACCGATTTTGACAGAAGTTTCACGAATATTTCATCCCGAGGAAATCGTATACTACCAATTGACTGCCAATTGGAACAAGACAGCATCATCATATGGCACACAAGAATCGATAGTCAGTCTAAATGAAATGCTATTATATGTAACAAGCATTGAACACAAGCACGAATTATGTGTGCCAATAGCGTAATTTTATTGTCAGTTACAGTACGCACGGAGAATACTTATGCTACAGTGTCAGACAAGTATCAAGACAAAATTAGCCACTATTTGCACACAAACACAAAATGTAGCCTAGAGCAGTAATTTTTGATATTGGAAAATAGTTGCTCAGTCAAGCATTGAAAATTATAGCTTACATTAACGACGAAAGACTATTGACTTTTACGGTCTGCTAGAAACGGTAGTGAAAAAAAAAGTGGAATGCATCAATATATGGTGCTATAAGTGAATGTCAGGTACAAGAACTATAATAACGGGTATCATGTGGAAATAAGGCAATGTCTATTTATACGTTTACTATGTTCGCAAAAAAGCCGCGGTATTGGAATCTAGATTAATCAGAGCTAGAGAAGATTAGTAACTGGAGGATGGTAGCATTTTCCATGAGGAGCGCACCTCGGTAGCTGGAACAGGCATTTGAAAATTTTGTATTAAAATTGTTAAGCGCCAATTTATAATGTGAACTCATAACTGGTTCAATTATACATGACATTATGGTATTATACCTAATGCCAGTTTATTTTGTAATAACGGGACAGTACAACCAGTGAAATGACAATGGCCTCTCAGAATATCGCTGTAAAGTAGCTTAAGCCGCATTTCGTTTGATGAGAGAGGTGTCCAGACCACATCTTTCAACTCCAATACCTCCCCCCTTCATAACCAATCTTAAAGGCCAGAAATGCAACTATGTCATTCTCTATATTGCAGGTATTTTTGGACGACGCTAAGCACTTACCAGCAGATGATACTCTTGCTCGTTTGGTCCCTAAATCATATGAAATAAAAATAAAATTAATAGTTCCACAAATAAAATCGTATGTATCTGAGAATTCAAGCAATGAGCCAGTATAATTTTATTACTCGCTTAAACTTAAAAAGAAATACCCAGAATTGATCACACGAGTGACTGTTTATACAGTGTTTATGAGTTCACTTTCCAAAACTATTAGATCAAAATACAAGGGCTCCTAGACCTTGCTTATTTTTTGACGAACAGAACGCATGCGTATTTGAGTTGAAATCTCAAAATTGGCCCTCAGCCCAAGCTAGCGGGCAGTAAGTACGTTCATGTGTTAAAGTAATACCATTGCTTTTTATACATATATTGTTCAATAAAGGTCTGCCAGCCCTGGGATCTTGGACTGTGTTGAGTCTCAACAATCTATTTAATAGCTTTTATTTGCGTTAGAGAGTTTTCGTAGCCTAAACGTTAAGTGGAATATAATTTCACTATCGGTGCAATTCAGAAACTTTTCCAAACAAATAGATATCTAATCGTCGCTATCACGGCATAATTTGTTTCACGGATCAATAAACGAGAAAGCACAACCTGTAAATTACATTACGTGAGTGAAAACTTTGATTCTTTCATATGAATTATTATTCTTTTCTTTATATTTTGGTTTTACAATGTATAGGTATAGTTGCAATGTGTTTTTTTATTGAAAAATGTTAATTATAATGTTACTCCTGCGGAGCGTAAGCATAAATCTCTTAAATTACGCAAAAAATACAGCGTAATAGCATTACATAGAGTCATTCTATAGGAAGAACACTCTGCATATTACAGTAGCTATCAAATTGTTTTTGTAATCACTAGTAAAAAGTATTCTATAGAAAAGTTTAGTGAATCCTCAGCTAAAAGTCTTAGTAACTGCACGAGCACCTTAGGTTAAGAAGGATTAATATAAAACAAACACAGAGCTTACAAATCCTAACAAAACTAACAACTAAACAAGGAATTTTGATTTAGTTACACATTATTTATTGTCTAAAAAAACATACATTCATAAATTATGTCCGAATTTTGAACAGTGTACGAAATGGCACAAAAAGTGATACAAAGGCGAAGCATTCGATACCTTTTCGTAGAAGACGAGTAAAGAATCCAAATTTAAAAATGACTTTGAGACGCCACAGATTCTACAAAATAAAACATACAAGAAGACAAAGGTAAACCGACAGCCGTGTCAGAGCTTGATACGGAGCGTGAGAGTTCAACCCAACAGCGTAAAGAAGACAACCTATGTGATCTTCATATAATATTTGCGGTCAAATCTTGTTGATTGAGATGTCCAAGCATACTCCGAAACGGTAAAGTCAATTATAGTAATAACCGTTAGGCAAATAAAAAAGAAATGGCACGATAAAAACACAAACACGTGCTCCATTCAAATTGCAGATAATTGACAAATAAGATTTGATACTCACTAACTGGAGCGTAAAATTTAAACCAACGCCAAACAATTCCGTGGCCATAATAGAAACGAATGCCTAACTTCAGAACTCCATTAAAGCAGCATCCAAACTTCCCATTTGGGGGCGAGCAGGCGCGCTCAACACAGAAATGTATATTTTATTCATCTACAACATGCCGCGCCTCCGCGATTGGTATCCGATAAAACTTCACTAAGCAAAAATAAGCAACACGAACGAATGTACCTGTCACTCGGCCCTTGTTCTTGTTTCTAAAATTTGTATAAAATATTCTGTAGTGGCAGTGCCGCCGGCAATGGTTTCTGTGGCGAATAATAAGACTATCACAAACAAACTTACGTACCAAACACTAGAGAGACATTGATATTTGATTTTCTATTTGATTCACTGAAAATTTATTTTACATAACATAACTTCACGCCTTTTTCTACTCGAAGGTGTAGGCAACGGCTGTTAAGCCTCAACTCGCCGTTATGTTTACGTTCCAAATGGAATAGGTGGCCAACCTATTGCCATACCGGGCAAACTTTCGAAAAGTCATTGGTGTAAGCCCGGATTCGGACCTACGACTTCTTGATTCAGAAGGGGGGTGCGCTGGGGACCACGGGACCATCGAGACGCTAATATTTATTTATTATCAAAAATTAATTTAATTGGTTAAGTTAATTTTTGTCATTGATAATAAATAAATATTCAGGCGATAAATACAAGTACGAAAAATGTAATTATAAATTTTAGCTACATGGCTCCAAGTTTAAAAAAATACCCAAGGTGTGGACAACAGCAATTTCAAAACAACTTGGCTGATTTATTTTTGCTAAATAAAAAAGGTGTCCTGAGCTTCTTGCTGCGTTCATTTGCGTCTGCCTACATTTACGGGTATTGGTCCGTGAGTATTACTAAAAAAACATCTGTGAAGATTTTGGCGTACTCGGAATCAAAGTCGAGACTTTGCTATAAAGCGGAATGATGAATCATGAGTTTCGAGAGAATGCTACAAAAAGGCATTTTTAAGGTGACAAGAACTTATCAAACTAAAGTTGATCGTGGACGCTAATAATGCAGTATTATTTGAAACGTATATGGTTGGATAATTGATTTGAACTCTCGATAACGCAGTAGAGGGCGCGATTACATTTCCTTTCTAGTGTCTGTTTTACTGTTAGTCCATTGAAATGTTAATTTTAGGACCGAATATTGCATTTCTTAGAGGACACAATTTAATTTTTGGGACATGTCGTCGAAATATCGTCGCCGTCGCCGGTTCTTTTTTGTAAATCGTATAAAAACAAAGTTATAAAACAAAAAAAAAAATTTTGATTTTCAATTTAGGGCAAAAAGTAATATAAACATATTTGTAGGCAAGATAATTTGCTACAAATTATGCCTTACAATTTTTATGTTAGACGCATAGTTTCCGAGATAACGCGAAAAAGGTGTTATTAACCCCTTTCTTCAAGATGTGGCGTTTAATGCAACCATAGAAATGATATCATATAATTATAATTAATTGTTGACCATTCTTATATACCTACAAACCTGGCGCGTGTTAAAAAACATTCACCAAGAATCGAATAAATCTCCATTTCTTTTTATTTTAAGACGCAGCGTTTCTTTGGAAATCGCTCGACAATACGTGTCAGTCATTCCATTAGAGTTTTGGTTTCCTAAAACAACGCATCTTATGCCATCTGAAGAAATATTTGACGCTACAGCGACGAAGATGTTTTCTCACGTGTCTGGTTTTTTTTTTTCATCCAAATCGTGGGAACACAACGTGCAGCACAAAAAAAAATCTCTCCTAATCACCTAATTATAGAATCTAGGAGTTCGAATATGTTCAGTTAGCACTAAATACAATGAATAATGTTTTGGGAAATTGAAAATAGTGTATACAAGTTGGTTACTCGTAAAAAGCGGTTGGTCTAGCGCTGACGGCGCGGCGATGCGATGGGGCGAGCAATGGTGTCCGGCGTCACAATAGCACAATTAAAATGCCAACAAGTCGGGTTGCCAGTCCAATCCAATTACAGTGGACATCGATTCCAAACAGTAATTGGAACTGAGACTTTACGGGAGCCGGCGAAACATACGGTAGGGCTCGGCCAGGAGACACTTCTGTGGGCAATTACTATTAACCCTTCACATATACACGACTACGATTTTATTCTATGTAATGAGTTATTAGTTGACTAAACACAATAATAAAAATCCTTACTTTTTTTCGATAGCTCTTAGTATAAATTGACTAAAACAAATGATGATGTTTCGGATGTTATATGTGGTAAAGTTAAGTATAGTTGGCTGACAAAATTATACCAGTTGGGTGGCTGACAGATATTCAAAAGGAACCAATAATTAACTCGGCAATCGGCATTTTAACAGTGGTAGAGCCAATCAGTTAGCTGCATGAATGGGCCGGATCGACCGGTGAAATACCACGACTTCTCAGAATATCGACGTAAAGTGGCTCATGCCGCGTTTTGTTCGGTGACAGAGGAACCCGGAGGCCCACCCTCCATCCCCATCCTTTCCTATCCCCTATCCCTTAAAGGTCGGCAAAGCAACAGTAACATTTTATGTGTTGTTGCTTACCATCAAGTGACACACCTGCTCGATTGCCCTCCAATCCCATAAAAAATGAATTTTAGGTGGTAAATATATTTAAAATGTTCCCTTTAATCAAGGGACGGTACTGTTAAACAATGCATTGCATTCCCTAAATTTATGAAATCACATTATAGAAACAAGGTTTTTAAATTAACGAAACAAATAAGTAAACTATTAAAAAAAATGAGATTTATCAATTACTATCATCACAGAGATACGCTTATCTACCCGATTAAGTAGGCAATTCAAATAATTTAAGCGTTTACACCATAATAACTGAACCCGGGCATATAACGCCCCCAAAAGGGCATTAAATCCTGTCAGAAAGCACTACGTTATCAGCAGTTATTTTAAATGTGAAATTATAAAGATAAAAACTACGACTGCTATTTGGGTGGTATATAAAGTAAGAGTGAAAAAACAAATAAAAGTGGATTCACAATTTTTTGATATTGGATCAATAGGCAAGAACAATAATGTGATTTTTATATGGGAATGACGGTAACTGGGCAAACTAGTCACTAAATCACAAAATTATTTTTATATAAGTAATGTATGTCCAGACACACAATGTACCCGAAGGAGTAGGTTGCGGCAATTATTTACAGCGATTCCATATATTATATATCTGTAAGAGCAAATAAAGTTGATAATAAATTGTTTTTGCAAATTTAAATATTTATTTCGTATGTTTAAATTGAACACAATAAAATAAATTTATTGCTCATTTTTTTATTTAAAACCGACAGTTTTCGGGATGATGCATAAAGATTAAAAATAAATCTCGCACAAAAGTCTGAGAAAACACAGGTCGGATATGAATGGAGGCATTGAAAAAACACGAAACAAAAATATATTCGCATTGTAGGCAATCGCGCGAGCGTATTCTCCGTGTGACATAAATATCGGACACAGTGGTCACGCTTCCGAATGCAATCGAGGATATATAAATCGATGTGCATCTTTTCAGTTGGACAGTGTCAGTGGGCCCCTGGCGGCCCCCGGCGGCGCCCGGCAGTAAATTGCGCCGAAAAAGAACGTGCCAGTATGGGCAGCGAGATCAAGCGGTACTATATAACAATATGGGGGTACGACACGGGGCACTAAGTGGCCTACCGTGTTTTCAAAAATTTAAAAAAACGGGATTGTCGTTTAGAGAAAAACAAACAGGGATACAACGATCGAGGCCTCCGTCCATAAATCAGGTTTATAGGGATTACGAACGTGTTCTAGCGATACATATAGTGATATCGACATTTTGGGAAAAAGATTAGTATCCTGTATTATTTGGCAATCTGAGGAAATTTCTACTAAGAGTTGAGATAAATAAAATTAAACAAGGCATTTCAAAAAATGGATCTTTAATTTGCATAATATGGATATAATAACAGATCGGGCACATTCAAAATAATATTTATA
This sequence comes from Euproctis similis, assembly GCA_905147225.2. Taxonomy (NCBI): domain Eukaryota; kingdom Metazoa; phylum Arthropoda; class Insecta; order Lepidoptera; family Erebidae; genus Euproctis; species Euproctis similis. The sequence goes on from LR990105.1 coordinate 15,744,637, forward strand.
GTATACGTTTTAACGTCCAACCAGTCTATCACCACCACTGATCATGATCTACCATTTATCATAAAAATAAGTATAAGCGTTGTGATGATTAATACCCAAATTAATGCTACATTTTTTATGCGATAGGAGGGCAAAAGAGCTAATGGGTCACCAGATGGTAACTTCTCACCACCCATGAACACCATGGTGGGTTACTATCCTTTAAGAGAGTAGGAGGGGAAAGAAAGGGGGCAAGGGTATCGGGCCTCCGGATACCTCTCTCACCGAACGAAACGCGGCACGAGCCACTTCACGCTGATATTCCGAGAGGTTGTGGTATTTCACTGATCGAGCCGGCCCATTCATGCGGCAAACTGTAAGCCTCTACTACTGCTACATAAAGAAATCTCACTACTTCACGCCCTCAGCATTTTTATGTTCTCAATATTTGGTCTCGGTTGTCCAGTGGTCGAGCATCCGCTTCTAAATCTAGAGGTCACGGGTTCGAATCCCCACACTGGCTTACACCAATGACTTTTCAAAGTTCTTTTCGGAAGTTATGTGTGAAAAATATCGTTGACTGAAAAACTTTGTGCCCGTTAAGGCAATAGGTTCGCCACCTGTTCCATTTGGGAAGTAAACAAAACAGCGAGACGAGGGCGCTGCTCACACCTTTGGGTAGAAAACGGCGTGAAGTTACGTTTGTTCCCAATATATTGTCATTAATATTCAAACATATATGACTAAAGATAACATTAAATTGATCATTTATGGTCTCTTCGGATCAACTGGACCAAAAGTTCGTTAGCGGGTCGAGAGTATATACAAAGGAAACTGCGGTGAGCCTGAAAATTAAGTTGGAACGCTCCATTGCCTTTAAATTAAACTACAGATTCTCCTAAAAGTGTGTGTGTAGTTATGATACTGGCGATAGCAGACGTTGTCTTTTAGATTAAATCTTTCAATATCTACAGAAAAACCATTAAACAGTTAAAATTTCACACATATCTGTTTCCATGTATAAATCGTATGGTAAAATAAAAACTGAAGCGATACAGATTCATTACATATATAATAGATTAACATAAACCTATATAAATTTATCAACATTAGAAGCAGAAGCCACAGAATCCACACATAGGAGTTTCTAAACCTACTTGTGTCTTAAACTTAAAATAAATATGCAGTGAATCCCAAAACTCATAAGCCCAAGCAAAGCGATGCTATTAGTATGAAATGTACAAATAAAGTAGTAGTTGCACACTTCACTGGTACCAGTGTTAGTTTTAATGAGTTTGAATCCTCATAGCTGCTCGTTTAAATTTATTTTCTCTTAGTTGGATATATTAAAGTGCTGAGCATGACCTTGTTGCGTTTTATTATTTTATAATAAAATTGAAACTGAAAATTAAAATTCGTATTATTAATAAATCAAAATTAAAAAGTAGCAAACAGTTTCAAAAAAAACCAATGACATGCAGTTCTCGGTATAAATGGCATCTCTCAGAATATCGACGTAAAGTCGCTCAGGTCGCGTTTCTTTCGGTGAGAGAGCCTCGTCTCCACTTCCCGTCTCATTGCCACTTCTGATCCTTTCTCTATCTTATCTTAAAGGCTAGCAATGCAACTGTAACACAAATATGTTTTTTAGGTGTTCATGGACGTTGCTAGTTACATACCATCAGCTGTCCGGCTTGCTCGTCTATATTCCTTGTATGTTAAAAAATCAGCGAACATACATACAATACGAATTGTGCTTTTTGCGCAGTCTCTTAAAAATTATATGTTTATCATTATCGGGCGGTGTCAGCGTCGTGTCTTGTAACAGTAATTTCTGAGGTGATTTTTCCTCGCCGCTTCCGCACCTCTCAATGAGGCCCCGACACGGTTATAATAATATTCAGGACCCTTACAAATTGCTCGGACGTGTGCCTGATTCGAACCAAAATTGGCGCTCGGTAAAATTGAAGTTTCAACCATTGACCTTTCCTTATAATGATACAGCTTTTGGGATGGCTCACATTTAATTTTGAAGGAATTTGTGGCAATAATTTACATTCTTGTCTAAATAAATAAAATAGGTCGCCAAAAATTTATAACAAATAAATAAATGTCTTGGACACAATACACACAGTGCTTTCTAGTTCCAAGCTAAACAACTAAATGCTTGTATTATGAATACTCGATGACGGATATAATACATGGAAAAACACACAGACGCCATACAAATATTTATGCTTGTCACAAATATTTGAACTCGGATGGCGATCGAACCACCGACTTCGTTTCCGCAGTTGGTTGGTTTACCAATGCACCACGAGGCCCGTCGAATAATCAGAGTTTAATGGTAAAAAACAACATACAAACATATTGAGTATTTATAAATTTATCATCCACGATGACCGCCCGCGGCATCACGCTCTCATTTGCCAATGGCTTCACATTGGATTATTTAAAATTTTACTCTTATTCAATAACTTGTTATGTTAAAATTTTAAAATATTAAGTAACAAAAAGTTTTAAATACAATAAATTAATATGTAATATAATATCTTGGACACAAATCACACAGCGCCCTCTAGTTCCAAATTAAGCAACTAAATGCTTGTGCTATGGATACTAGATAACGAATAATAATACATATATACTTTTCTTTTTTGTAAATACATACTTATATTACATAGAAAAACAATAATATAAACTCTCTATTTGATAATCAATTTGGACAGTGAAACAAATCGTAGTGCACCCTCGTCGACAAATACTACCGATGAAGTCGGTCAATCAATATAAGTAATTTAGAAATAACATAACATACCTTCACGCCTTTGTTACACGAAAGTGTAGGCAGCAGCTGTTAAGCCTCGTCTGGCCGTTATGTTTACTTCCTAGGTGGTGAACCTATTGCCATACCGGGAACAAAGTTTTCTGTCATCGATATTTATCACACTTATCTTCCGAAAACAATTTCGAAAATACTTTGGTGTGAGCCAGTGTCAGGATTCGAACCCAGAAGCCGTGTGCTCAACCACTGGACCACCGAGACTAATGGTAATTTAGAAATGATTTTGAATTATTGATTTTCAAATAATTTTGAATGTTGGTAACCATCACTAGTTGTCGTTAGCAGTTAAAGTGGTGCAAAAAGAAAATTATGTCACTCAAAATTTTATGTGCTTTAATGGTTCTTCAAAGGGCGGCGACGCATATATATCCGTGGTATTATATGCGCCTATAGGCCAGGTCTTTGGTTGGTTGCCAAAAGTATAATCTGATGTATTAAAATTATAGATATCATATCAAATATAATAAAAATATAATAGAATGCTAGAATAGAAGTTAAATAAATAAAAGAGTATTTTATAAAAATATGGACACTCATTGTTGAAAGAATACTGACAGCTGACTACTCGATAATGTCAAATTGGAAATTAACCAAGTGTTCATTCAATGACAATTCGTAGGTAAGAATAAATATATTATAATCATAAGAAAGTATTTGAATATAATTTCAAAATATTTTTAATAGTCAAAATGAACGTAAAGATAAAATTGTAGTATAATTGTAGAAAAGCAATTGTAGTAAATAACCGCTTATTACTAAATGCAGATGAAATTTTTGTCAGTCTGCGTGTCTATTTGTTCCGGCTAATCTCCGAAATGGTTGCACCGATTTTGACGGGATTTTAAACGGTAGGTAGCTGATGTAATAAGGTAGCTTACGGTACTTTTATTTCAGTAATATCTTTTATGCTTTCATTTGTTGCTTTTGAAGCGAAACAAAGGTTGCCGTGTCAGCAAGTACTCAACATAAATGACTAATTACGAAGCAGGAGCGTGAGATTATGACTTGAAATAATGAACTGAATAATTTTGAGACTTTAAGCTTGCTGTTTTTGCAAGCTGTAGGATGTGGAGCACATTTGTTCTGTTCTAAGCCAAAATATACAATTAGCACTGTCTGCGAGCGTGAACGGCTTCTCTTTACAGTGCACGCTAGTTAGACTCAGGATATTAAAAATAGATTTGCTTGCGAAAATAACCATAAAGGTGAAATAAAAGAGTAATTATTTTTTATTTACAGACTATACCTAGGTCATATTGGTAACCTTGAGGTTGAAAACCCAGCTACATAATCAAGAAGTCTTTTAATTAGAATCTTGGTTCCCACCAATGAATTTGCAGATAAATTATTAATACATAATATAAAATAAAAGTTATGAAATAGAATATAATATATGTATAGAGTTATGAAAGTCAACGAAGCCAGTGAGGTGTGAGAATCGTGCCTTCTGGCGCTCTGTTCTCTCTACCTACCCCGCAAGGGATTTGGCGTGTAGCTATGCGTGTATATAATATAAATGTAAATAAATTTACATTTTGGGACCTACCAATTAAATAATATATCGTTACAGAAAAGGGACTTAGAAGATACTCAAGATCACAATACAGCATTGATAGAATAAAATTTTAAAAAAAAAAAGACTAGTTAGTGACAGCCGGTTGTATTTAATTTTAAAAAACTCGTATAAAAGAGAAAGAGACAGGAGTCGCCTTGCATTACGCCATTTGTCTCTACCCTGTCAAATAAATAGATAAGTTCTCGTAGAGACGCGCAGACATTTTAGTTGAGTTTCATAAAATAAAAATCCCATTGTATCGTAAATAACAAATGTCACATTGCTCAAATTGGATAAACATAGTTTTACAACCGACCAACCTTTTAAGCAATTCCAGTGAATGCTTTTGTAGAATTAAATTTTCACATAAACAAAGCTTTTACACTGTCACAATTTATTGTGGAAAATATTTACACTCGGTTGCCCTTCCACTCTTTATTTTACAATAACTGCATTTGCATTAGAGATAGGAATTTTATTGAGGGTAAATTTTTAATTTTATTGTATCAACAATGTAGTTAGTGATTTTCTGTTTGCACAAATTTTAACTGTACGTACCTACTCAATCAGGTACTTAAACAAAATTAACGCTTGTACCTCGTCCTGAAAGGAGTCCGCAGATATATTTTTGTCCTATAAGGCCCGTAAGATCAATCACAGTTTAAACTATTTTATCTAGTTTAAACCTCATCTGTCGTTTATTTTGTAAGATCAATGCTAGATAAACCTCCAATAACAGTTTAAACTATAGTTTAGCTTACACCATGAGATTTTGCCGTTTAAACCGTGGTCCTGCCTAGTTTAAAAATGGCGGTCGTTTATCAGCTGACATCTGACACAACGATTGTGGGTTCATACATAGATTTAGCATAGACTACAATAGATGGCACATGTCAGGAAAAATTTACTAATAGCATCGAATCACTGACAGCGCAACCGCTTATATTAGATTTTGGGAACCGCGTATATTTTATTTACATTTCCACACATGAACATCAAAGATGTAAAAGTTAAAGTTTTGAAGAGCTTTTTACGAACACATTGAAAATAATAATAATATCTTGGACACAAATCACACAGGGCCCTCCAGTTCCAAACTAAGCAACTAAATGCTTGTGCTGTGGATACTAGATAACGGATACTAATACATATGTATATACTTATATATCTATATATATACTTTTCTTTTGTAAATACATACTTATAATACACAGAAAAACACCCAGACGCTGCACAAATAATAATGTTTGTCATAAATATTTGTGCTCGGCTGAAAATCGAACCCCCGACCTCAGTGCTGCAGCCGGTTGTTTTACCAATGCGCCACGAGCCCCGTAAGTCACTCACACATTAACAACCCATTTTTGGTCACGTTGTTTGGGTGACTATTGCCAATCTATTTTTCTTAAATCTATGGTCACACTATAAAACTTCATAAAAGAAAGAGAAAAAGAGTTTTTTTCACGAAATATGCCACAGACAATGTACAAAAGAGTGAATGATGAGCGAAATATGGACATTAAATAACCAAATGTTGCCATCTGTCGAAAACTAAACTTAGTTTACGTAATCTATGTCCATTTCGCTGTTGATCTTACGAGACAGGTTTAAACTCTAGATTAAAATTGACTATAGTTTAGAAAATCGACAGTTTTAACTATGATTGATCTTACGGGCCTAAGTCTGTATAATCCATATTTAAATAAAGAACGGTACTTATTTAAAATAGGTGTTTATGAGCCACCCTAAAGCAGACGGGAAGTGCGTCGATACAGGCGTGCAGCTCTAGTTGTTATGTAAAGTACCATCTTTATGTGAACTCGCTGTTATCCCCTTGGCAAACAGAAGTGCAGGAATACGAAGGGGTGTTAAGAGTTCTGTTAAAGTTGGTCGCCGCTTACACCTCTGCTACTTTATGCAATGAAGTGCGTTTTATACGGTCTTTGATGTTCAGTTTCATGCACTTACCGTCAAGTGGCTCCTGCGAGGCGTGCAATAACAACATTGAGCAGCAGTACGCGCGAGGGTAGAATAGGTAGTATTTTAAACTCAGCGACAAAAGTTTCTAAACATCTTTTGAGATGCCATTCACCTTATTTCAACTAAGTGTATTTTGGACAGACATTTTAATTACTAAAAGAAAGCCTAGAATTTTATTTATACAATACCAAAAAGTCTTTAACACCCATGACAGTGCAGTTAGATAATATTAATACTATTTCTGCTTATTGCTGTCCAAAAGTCTAAGTAAGTTATCTATAAAAAAGGCCTTTCATAAAATGAAAACTCCTCGTTTTAACCGTAATAAACTTTTGCAACATTTATAAGAGCCCGTCGTAAAACTTAAAGATTTACTGCAGAGTCTACCCCCCGTGACGGGTGATTATCTCTGTATGTTATCTTGTAATGACCAAAATCAGCTTTATAATCATCGAACCAACATGTTTGTAATCTTAAATTGTCGCAATAAATTTTGATAATGATTCAGATTTATTCCCATCGAAACTAATATATTTGATATCAGAAATAATTCAATTAAGTGAAAATATCACAAAGGTCCTTTTTTTTAAATAACAATCTGTACTTTTATTCCGGTGCTGGCCATTTCCCATGGAATAACTAGAATTGGCCCGTGTGGAAGCAGTACGAGTCAGACCTTATTTCTTTATGGTTTATAAGGTTTTCCAAGTCACAGTAGAGCCTTAATGCCTAAGCCAGGTTATTTAGACAAACTAATAAATTATGTAGATGTCTGCATAACAAACAGAATCTATCAGCGAGGAGAAGTTTAGATTAACTGGAAATATTAACCATTGATAAGTTTGTCTGCATGTAATAATTGCATAAATTCTTTTACCATGCTACGAAATTTTTTTATAAATCAGAATTTTAGTCTAAAATAAAGACCAGTGTATAGTTAGTCTCTCTTCATGTTACTGAGTGGTTACGTGTACTGATTAAATTGAATCCATGAAAATTAGTACAGTTCTTTTACCATAAATAGTTCAAAGATCTCATTACGAACAATATTTATGGATATATGTATGTGCACATGCATACATATCTTTATAACCAACTGTTCAACAACTATGTAACAAATTGTTTTGTAAGGATTTTATTAAAATTGTGTCCTGCGATTGTGTATATACTTCACACATTTTATATTTTTGATGGAAGCTTATTTCTCAAGTAATATCGAGTATACGACTACCAATACTACTACTGTACACTACACGAGTAATATTATTTGTATATTGAATATTACTTTTACAGTTTCCAATGTCCCATACTAATCGCTATATATAAAGGTACCATTCGCCGGGTGACAAAGGTCACCTATAATATATTCACCATGTACAATATAGCATCATATGTTAAAAAAGAAAGTTACAACTCGTTCCATACTTAACCAGCCAACATTAACGTGTAGTAACATTTATTCCAACGTGTGACGTCACTGAAGGGCCTCATCAAACATGCTAACCAGTCGTACAAGTTTTAAGAGCTTAGCCAGTTAGACTTGTAGATAGACTAAATAGATTAACGCCGTGTATATGGTCATATTGTAAGATATAATACAACGATTAGCCATAAAAGTTTTTAATTAAAAGTTACTTACATTTATGTTTAATTTATATACACTAATAACTTTCTGAAAGTTAATGTGTAATAGGTATATTGAAGAACAACAAAACGGTGAGTATGACGTCACAAGCGTATTAATCTATATATACTCCTATATAAGAGATTTCCACCTATATATTGACTCATCACGATATCTCTGGAACCATAAGGCGTAGCGACTTGAAATTTGGTAGGATTATTCCTTTCGCCGAGTAGAGGTTAGCTAAGAACGGATTTTACGAAATTCCACCCACAAGGGGGGTTGCGGGGGTGTTAACAATGGAAAATTCCCATTTTTAACCTATAGCTGCTATCGACTTCAAATTTGTCGAAGATATTGCAGTATAACATAAGAAACATCTAACATAGCGGGGCAGCAGTTATTACTTTTGATGCGAAACAGAGTTCGCCGGGTCAGCTAGTGGAACATATAAGAGGTTGTTTATTGATGTTTCCAAATTGAACAAAGTACTTTAAAGGATCTATTGGACTTAATCTATGATTATATTTTCGTTTCGCATACTCTCGGTGGTCCAGTGGTCGAGCACACGGCTTCTGATCCAGAGGTCCGGGTTCGAATCCTGGCACTGGCTCACACCAATGACTTTTCGGAAAATTGTATTCGGAAGTTAAGTGTGACAAATATCGATGACTGAAAACTTTGTGCCCGTTATGGCAATAGGTTCGCCACCTATTCCATTTAGGACGTAAAAATAACGGCGAGACGAGGCTTAACAGCCGCTGCCCCATACCTTCGGTTAACAAAGGCGTAAAGTTATGGTATGTTATGTTATATTTTCGTTAATAGCATCACATATGACACACAGCTACAGTCGACCATTTTCATTACTAAAAACTGACGCAATATAAATTCGATTACACTAATAGTAAATAACTAATTACAACAAATTAAATGACACATATATGTGTTTAGTTTGATTTGAGACATCGCTAACATTTCGAGTCGTGCAGTTTGTTGCAATCATTGATTCGCAAAGAGATACGAAAACTTGTTAATGCTTAGATTCTATTTGACAACTAACATTCTAAAACAGAAGTCCTATTATATATATATTTAAATATGTCAAGTAACTATTTTGTCTATTCTTTGTACAAAAATATCAAATCATTATCATGATTAAAAACTTAACGTTGGACATAAAAAAGAAAAAAGTTATTTATTCAAGCAACCAACAAGATGTTATTAAAATTATACAATAATCCGGAGTTCAGTGTTCACGTGGGGAAATTTTGAACCGCATCAATAAGTATAGGTATAATAATATGATTTAATAAATAAGCGATGATCGGCAGTGTTTACTTAAAAAATTGGTTCTAGAATCTAACCTGAGAATATAATCTTAAATTCAATTCTGAGATTAGATGCAAAAGCATTTATTGCAACAATTAACACCCATCTTTCAAGATTTATTCAAATAGAATAGTGAGAAATCCAGCGCTTGATTCTAGTTCATAACTAAGTGCCGTTAGACTGAATGACCGTAGAGCCGCATTCTGGCCGGGCGAGGAAGGGGGGATGCGATAGATATAAAGGGGCAGGCAGGGTGGGGCAAAGCACGAGCGCGCCACCTCGTAAATCTGTACAGCCTGGGGCCCAAGCCTGCCTCCGAGTACGTCATGGTGCGAAGCTACTTAGCAACTATAGACAGAATCGAATGCACTATACGTAAACTTATTATGTACAACAAGTGCATACTAAACGTGCTGAGCACTAATCGCTTATTTGTCGTGTTCCAAGGATGTCTCGTCTCATCAAGAAAAGGCGTTTAATTTACGCCCATCGGAAACTAATTCTAGCCATCTAATGTATGCATGTTTATAGATACTAGGATGAGCTGGTATCAAAATTTATGATAAATACGCATAAAAACAGAATAAGACTTTTAATGGATAACATTTTTGAGTCTTGAAGTTCACTACCAGCCGAAATTAATAATCACTTATTTTGTTTTTAATCTAAGATTGAAGCCAATCTAAGATCATTGTGTATCTGTCGATCGATTACCCAAACAAAATCAATCCATGGATTGATTATTAGCACGCTTATTAGTAGAAATGGATTGAAATATTGATCTTAAATAGCAAAATTTGGATTGGGATTGATTATTGGTTTCGGCCGTACATGAATGGGCTGGCTGGACCGGTAAAATACTACGACCTTTCGGAATACCGTCCTCGTCCTTTCGAAAAGATGACAGGCTGTGCCTATCCCTGGTTGGGGATAAACCACCAACAAAAACATTCCCAAGGAGGGTTGACGTCAGGCAGGCGGCTGGTCATAAAATCGCAGCCACACCTTTTAACAGCACAGATAAGTTAAAAGGATGACATGTTCTGCATACCCCATTTAAAGTGGGACAAGGTTAGGGAAATTATGATTAACATATCTATTATTTTATGATGTGATGTGATGTGTGTGACGAGGCGGAAGAAATGTATTGGAACCATACCTTCTGGAAGGCCCAAGTCTCTGCCTACTGCCAATGTCACACAAGCAATTAGCTTATGTATGTATGTCGTGTATTTTTAATTATGTATAATACGATAGATTAATATAATACATTTTTGTTGTGCATTCCTAACACCAATAGCGAATATCTGACAACTTTTGTGTTGATGTCTTGATCTAATAAAATGCTGAAGTCTAGAGACATATTTGTCATATAAAAAACAATTTCATTTTCACATGATTCTCTGTTCCAAATAGAATTTTGTCTTATTTCCTTTGTGGCGCGTCTGAAACTATTGTCTTTATCTTGTCAATCCAAACTTATTCATGTCTAGCTCGCAGTCAGAAGTCGGAGTGGTGAAAAAATAGACGTACGAGAATGCATGGATTGATTATTAGCACGCTACTACGACATTTATTATATTAATATATCGCAATAAAATAATTAAAAATACACGACATGCATACATAAGCTAATTGCCTGTGTGACATTGGCAGTAGGTAGAGACTTGGGCCTTCCAGAAGGTATGGTTCCAATACATTTCTTTCGCCTCGTCACACACATCACATCACATCATAAAATAATAGATATGTTGAATCATAATTTCCCTAACCTTGTCCCTCTTTAAATGGGGTAGGCAGAACATGTCATACTTTCAAACTATCTGTGCCGTTAAAAGGTGAGGCTGCGATTTTATGACCAGCCACCTGGCTGACGTTAACCCTCCTTGGGAATGTTTTTATTGGTGGTTTATCCCCACCGGGGATAGGCACAGCCTGTCATCTTTTCGAACTATCAATGTTGGCAAAAGTTTTGGCTGTGGTTTAATGACCGGCCGCCTGCGGATATAGGTTAATGGGAAATTTATATAAAAACTAGCTGACCCGGCAAACGCTGTCTTGCCGAAAAATAAAATTTAAAAAATAGGGGTTGATCGTATGGGGTTGTAAATTTAGGGTTGTATGTATTTCCGTTTTATAAAAAAAATAAGGAACAGAAATCTCAAAACATTAAAAAAAAATATTAGGGGTGGACTACCCTTAACATTAAGGGGGATAAAAAATAGATGTTGGCCGATTCTCAGACCTATTCAATATGCTCACAAAATTTCATGAGCATCGGTCAAGCCGTTTCGGAGGAGTACGGGAACGAAAATTGTGACACGAGAATTTTATATACAAGATATGATACAAATAATAAAATAAGGGTCAGAAGATATTAAAAAATATCTATAATGCCAATAGTTACCCATAGTAAATCAAATATATTTATTCTTACGACACAATGTCTATTGCTTCGTCCTGGTAAATCCGTATTGCATTTACCATAAATATTAAATTTATGAGTAAAATTTTAAACATTGGAATTGTGATAAAGCTAAATACCCTTGTGTGTAGTTATAATGTAAAAATGCGGGAACATTTCAAATTGGGTACATTAAACTTTTGGACGTCGTTACTATGACTGTTGGTTAGTTTGCTCTTTATTAAGTTTTTTCGTGTACAGTTGAGAGCCAGCGAAATATGTGTACCGAGTAATTGTGTTAAAACTTTCATCAGGAAGTGCAAAATTGTGTGGAAGTAAGGACAATATATCCGTTCTCGAAACTAAAAGTTTAATTTGTTATAAAACTGACGCGATAAAGACAAAAGTAAAATAGTCTGTAATACTGTTCCACTAAACTATGTTATCATTGTCTAAATATGTTAAATTTAAAAGGTTTAATACCATTAGGTGGAATTAGTATGTAATTAAAAACACGCGGCTATTATTATAAGGAGAATAGCCCAATGTCGTGCAACAAAAATTAACAATTCTGAAAACCAATGCCGGGGAACACCACGTCTACGAATTTCGTACGAAAGTATTATACTGAGATAAAGTAAATAAAGCACAAAGCACTCTTAGCTCGTATATACCCTGTTGAATCTTTTCCCGAATTTCAAAGAAACATTATCAAGAAAAATGGTGTTACAAAATTTTCGTTAACGTCGAAGATATTTAAGAACCTCAAACGATTACTGATCGTATAAATTATGGATGAAGCATTAAATTGGTGGGCATATTATAACATTTACTAGAAACGAGCAGGCAACATCCCATTATATGTATTTTTAACTATGTATGTTGGAACACGTGAAAATGACGACATGGTTCCCCGAAGATTTATAGGGCAGTCTGATTGGAAGCTTTTTAAATAATTAATAAGCTGGCTATAGTCATAAGAATCTAAGAAAAATATACAAGTGAGAAACCAATCTGTAACAAATTCTTAACGACCCCGATGGAAGTCAGGAATAATACTAAAGTGTATTCAAACTTACAGTACACCTCAAGTAATCTAACTAACTAACAAGTATTGACTAAAACTGTCTCTTGAGATCCTGAAGCCGTAATGACATTTTCATATCGATACGTTTTAAGTTTAAATCACCTATATTAGCAGATGGCATTACGTGTTGAACATAAAAAAAAAATAGCAAGGTAACAAAAAATACGATATGCTAGCAGTTGAAATTAAAATTTAAAGCACGACGGCGACAAAAACGAAATCATTTATGTCATCTTAACAGTTCAAAATTTTAAAACTTAAAATGTTTAATGTTAATTTTATCCAGTCTAAAATAGTCAAACGTAATTTATCCAGCGTTTAATCATTAACTTTCCATTTTCGGTAATGTGTGGACACTATCGTTAAGTCGACTAAAATAAATTTCGTGGGAAGCTTCCTAACTCCTACCGCTTAAACTGTCGTAAATTCAAACGGTCCTTGTGCGGTTCGTTCAAGGTGTATATTGGTTCTTCTGGCATTTGTATCAACATTCGATAATAAAGTTATTGAAAGTGGTAATAAGATTAACGGCTTGTTCGTAGCACGTAAATCACGATGCATTACGTCGTCGACGACAGTAGGCTCGTATCGCGTTACAGTGGATTAATTGGGGCTGGATCTACTATGGCGACGACTTATTACGGCACAGCTTGCCCAACAGCTTATCTATAAGGTTTACTACTGAAACTACGCAGCTCAAATTTAGTAATATTTTCTTTAAATGAATTTTGAAGGGGATCAAATAGGATGAGATGTATTTTATAAATGCAGGTTTTCTTTTGAGAAATACTCGAATCTTATGCAACAAAAATTGTCAAGTCCAGTTCGGTCACGGCAAATCATCGAGATGAGATGCATTGCAGCTGATACGTCCGTCGTACCGCGCCCGGTTGGTTACTGCCAAAATTAATTTCCCGTAAAAGCGTTTAAACGATTTATCTTTTTCTGAGAAAAATAATAATCGCCGAAGCATAATAAATAACATATCTCTCTCAAGTAACATATATTTAATCTGTTTTATACGCATCCAACCTGTTTATCTGGATATGAATTGAGTCTGCCCACTTGTTCGTTCTTGTTCGTTCTCTTGGAGGAACTGAAAATTAGTACTATGCGAACAAATTAGTTATCGAACGTGTATGGAGGGAAATATGTAGAAGAGCCAAGACTTTGGACATTAGAACTTTTTATACTGTGTTCGTCATAATTAGCCACCATGGCAATATTCGAAGAGATAGATAATCTTTTTTTTAAATTTCTATTTTTGCCTAAAATCAAACACGCGCTGAAAGCGCTTGCGATTGCAGAAGCGGAATGACAGAAGCGGAATGCTGAATCACAAGACTATCAACACACACACACGCTTAAGATTCACTCTATTAAAAGATGAAGCTACACTACTCCCTTGTTATCAAATAAGCTAATTATCACGGAGATGACACGCCATAAAAAAAGATATCAAACTAGGCCTTACTGCTTAAATCTTATGAACAGTCCTAAGGAATGCTAACTTTAATGGACTTTTTCCATACGTATACCAACCTAGGTAGGTAACCTGCAGATATCGGCATTATCGGGCCTGTAGATGAGACAGATTTATGTGCACGGACAGCATTAAATTACATCTAGAGCGAACACGACCATAAATTATCCATTCGAAATGTAAACTTGGCAAGTATCAATAAGTTAAATCACTGGTCAATGTGTACCGGCACTTGATGAGTCCTAAAGAACTCTAGGAATGACCATTCCTGAATATAATTGATTATATAATGTGCTAGGTATCGTCTGGGTTAATAAATACTAGGGATCAAGACTATTTATTTCTAATTGTACATTTCAAGCAGTAATTAAGACTACCACACCATATTCTCTTACCACCTAGGCACCATATAAACATAAATAACAACATACGGTACACAACATTGCATTGCATCGTAGCAAAATATTATATTTAAATTATACAAGTATAAAAATAATCAAATATAAGTTATTAACAATCGAAAGATTATTTCCTCAATAGCGAAAACATATTACATATAGTTTTTTTTTCTCTAAAAGATTCCATCAAATTCCTTCAAACTATTAACGACCGGTACATTCAACTTACAAATCATCACATTATAATTAAAACCAATAGCGCGTACATTGATAATAAAACGCGCAGCTTCCATCTGCTGTAAATTGTATATATATATATATATATACTACATATTTTTTATTCACACATTTTTGATAGATAATTAACACATAACGTAGTATATGGTAGATACCTATATTACATTGTACAAGCGGTCCGTAATAACGCGTGGGGCAACGAATTCCTGTATATATATATACAGAGTGTAAGTACATACATATAGATACAAATCAGAGACCGTTAAAAATAAATTATAAATAACAAGCGGGCAGTAAACGATGTGTTCGCAGGTCGGAGATGCACGCAGATAAATCACACCAAGACGAACGAACGAACGAAACGGCTCATAATATAATAGAAGTGTAAGTGTATATTGTGAATATGAAATGTCATGGTGTTTGTTATACAAGTATATATTATATTTATTAAAAAGTTTTTAATTGGTACCGATTTGTTATTGGCTTATGAGACAGGAACTAGTATTGGTTATTGATTGGTACTAATTGTCAGTAATTGTGTATAACTTCAGGCATTTTTCTACACGAAAGTGTAGACTGCGACTGTTAAATCACAACTCGCCGAGTTGTTACCTTGCAAATAAATAGATGGCGGAACCTACTCGCTTACAATGTTGTCAATCAATGATATTTTTCACACATAGTTCGGTATACTTCGGTGCTTAATGGTTATTTGTTACGAATCAGAAACATGGTACATATCTAGACTAGACTAGATACTTTATAAGAGTCGCTGTACTGTACCTATGTTTAAACAAGAGTCAGCCGATACAGATAACATCAGATAAATATTGTAATACGGACCATTTTAAACCGTAAAAAAGAAGTTGAGACAAAAACCAAGTCCCTAATGGATTTTTCATGCACCTGTCTTTGAGTGTTATTAACATAATATTTGCAGTTCAACAAAACGGCGTTATTGCAAACACACAGTGTACACAAAGAGCAAGGTAGGTGTTAAGTTCGTGATTCGAATAATTTCCAACACATACCAATTATCACCCATACGATATTCACAAAAAACTCTTAAAACAAAACAAACACAGGAGACTATTTCTCCCATTAATGTTTATCAACTTCACAACATAGCGTAATATTAAGTATTAACAGTATTAACAAATATTTGATTTTATTTATAGTGTAGTGGGTAAACGCTCTTGACTTCTAGTTATGAATGTTTAAAATCAAATTATGTGTGGTAACAATTGATGACAGACAAATTCTGATTGATTTATTGCATTGAACTCCCCACCTATTCTATGCACTAAATATTAGCTAGTAAAAGTTGCGTTAAGTTTAAAATAGACAGAGATATTAAAGTATCAGCTGTATTTTTTATATCAATTTGTAAATAAATAGAAAAGTCTATGGAACAAACAAGGTTGGTTAATTTTCAAAACGTTGTACTAGACTAATCATTTATAGATAAAATTAGTCGATTAAACAGACCGTGAAACAGTCTCACCTCTCAGTAAGGATGTATGTTACTTATTAAATAATACACTTAAAATATAATATGTTGTAGTTTATTAATAAATAAATTAAAAATAACATATATTCTAATACATAATACTTAATTCTACCAAACAGGTTTGGATTTGTTTGGTATGGTTTAAAAGCATAAACTTCATTAATAATAAGTATTTGATAATTTGAAAACCGGTAACTAGCCGTTGTGAATTTTAATGTGTTTTGTAGTGTGATTTATGACATCTTGAAAATATAATTGTAAATGCTATTTATTAACACAAAATATGACATATTTGATAAACGTTCTCTTTCAACAACGAGTGTAGCCTGCAGTGGGCACAATCAATTCATATTGACGACATATTAAAGGCTTAATAACTTTACATCTTGTAAATGTCAAGAAAGTAATTCTGGTCCTCTAATGTCAACTTCGTGTTCGAGCTTGGATTACGTTAGGTATGCTGTAAACATGGTATAAGTATTTCATCACAGTTACAACAAAACTATATTGAATCAATTTGTTTAAAAGACAATAATGGCAGTTAAATTGCAATGTACATCACAGAAAACTCAGTAAGCAAAGGTGGCAAATTTTTAAAACAGACTTTGATCATGAGGTTCTGTATTAAAAAAAAAATCCTTCCAATAATCGAAAATTTAGAATAGAACATAGAAAATTCAAAATGTGCAATAAACATACTATCCTACCTATATTTATTTTTCATTACGTGTGGACGCTTTAAAATCACCATGTCCTTGGGAAAAGATATGATGATAATAAGTTTATTTTTCAATGGATTATTTATTGAAAACTATGAATACTAACTAATCTTAGAAAACAACTAAAGAAGAGAGAAGAAAAGATCTCTCCAAAGATCACTCTAACAATTAGAGACGTGCATACGACGTGCCAATACATTACATCAATCTTCTCCTATATTCTAGCAAACTCATCAATTTTCATTGTATATTTAGTACAGTTTAATAACAACATATAACTAAAACATGAGTCAAATGGTGAGCTCTTTAGCACCTAACTAAATCATAAACATTATAAACGTCTCTACTGTATAAAAGAGCCATAACTAAACCAAACAAAATACAAGTAATTGGCGCAACAGGTAAGATATAAATCTTACACAAAAGAGGTGGTGATTAAGACGGTCGTTTATCAAACGTTGGCGGATCACAGCGCACGCAACGTCTCACACCTATTCACAGACAAAATCACCCAGGGACTGGACTATAACCAAACATCGACTGTAAAGAGAAATCGTTATACATACGTAATCTTATGGGAGTAACTTATTTGCCCGCAAAATTACATATTCGTGGATTAATAAAAGCAAAATACTAGTACCTACACTGCTTTCATGTTATTTATTGCAATAGAAAAGAAATACCAACGCAAATATATGGTCCCATGCGTGCAGGGAATGCATTGGAAATTATTATAAATGCATAGCGAATTCTATATTTTCTACTAATGTCGTGAATACAAAACAACCTACTTGACGATGAAAATTACAGTTTTTTTTCTTATGGGATAAGAGGGCAAAGGAGCATGCGTGTCACCTGATGTTAAGTGATCAGCGCCGCCCATGGACACCTGCAACACAAATAGTGTTACAGTTGCGTTGCCGACCTTCAAGGGAGTAGGATAAGAAAAGATGAAAAGGGGCGTGGGCCTCCGGGTACCTCTCTCATCGAAAGAAACGCGGCATGAGCCACTTTAAGTCGATCTTCTGAGAGGTCGTGGTTTCATTTTTCATTTCACCGGTCGAGCCGGCCCATTAAGGCAGCGAACTGCTTGGCTCTATCATTGGTATTTTAGAATATACCATCCATATCTCAAACCAATGTTTTTGTTGGTACTAAGTATGGCAATGGTATAAGCTCTCTTGGTCGTCCACGATAAAACGTCTTCTCTGCTTGTTGGTGTTTATTTTTTTATTAGATGTCGTTCAACTGATTTGTGGTCGAGTAAATTATGTTTTATTAAATTTCATTCAATTCTTGTTGTCTGAATGGAATAAAATTTTGTACTTATTATAATATAGCTTGCGCGAGATTATACGTATAGTATACTGAAATGAACATGATTTACTGGCAAATATATTAGAAAAATCACCGGCAATCTAATAAGTTCACATTGTTTTTCTTTTTGCCTAAATGCATTCCCTTTTTTAGGACCAAGGAAATAAATGTACAAGGAATTTTAAATGATTAGTATACAAATATAGAAGCGTGGGACTTGTGTGACAAAGAAAACTACATCATAATACATTTGCTCCACGGGCGAAACAATATGTGAAGTAACGGTACAAAATGATCGGCTAGCAGACAAGAATCTCGTAAATGACTGAATGACCTTAGCTATTTTGTTGAACGCTAAACCGGCTGCTATATTTTCTTCCCAATTTGTATAAGAACGATTTATTGCTTGTTGCCTCCTTTACACGATTAGTGTTAATTTGTAAATATTAGATTCAAAACGTAATAAATGCGAATATTAACCCGTTATTTTAAATAAGATCCTATGAATTAGGTCTTGCCAGACAGCAGCCCCAACTGCCAGTATATTGCCCTCAATTCAGTCAAACGCCATTAAAGTGCCCAAGTTTATAACCAAGGAATATATAGAGAAACCAAATAAACATTGCGGCTAGAATACACTTAATAAGTCTTGACGACCAGGTAAGAAGTATCTACTTACATCTGAGAAGAATGCTGAATCAATTAGTACCGCAAACTCTGCGCGTCTCTTGCAATAACTAAAAACAACTCAACCCCTCACAACAGGACGTCTAATTTCCACCAATGTTAAATACATGAGTGTGCAACGCTCACAATTTATTGACATTCGAGTTGGAAATTGTATTTTCTGTAGAGGATACAATAAATATCCGAAAGGTCGCGTTAACGAGCCGCCCCGACGCGAGAGACGCACGGAACAATAAAGTGCCATTTTATTGAACACTTGTGAATATAAAACACACGCGAGAATAAACAAAACAATATCGAATTTGGCAAACTTCGAACAGACAATGTATCGAAAGAGAATAAAGATGCTGCGGGACTTTTAATTTTACTTACATACAGACATAACCCAAGTCTCTTGCTGGGTAGGCAGAGAACAGAGCGCAAGATATAAGGCACGATTCTTGCACACGTCACTCGCTTCTTTGTCTTTAACTGGTGTCATATACGATTGTGGGTTTCTAAGGTTTGACATCACTTTTCGTAAAGACACATTCTTTTTGATCGTGGAAAGTTTGTCTTGCGTGTGACTTTTACTTAGTATTAATCAAGATATTTAAATATGGTTCTATATAAAAAAGGCTTCCAAAAACTTATTAAGCTCGCGGATATCTTCCGTGTATCTCAACAAACTATAAACCCGCTGCGATGTACCGCGAATGAGCCTGGCTCTGTATAGGTAATGATTGGTTCCTATATCAAACTGTGGAATCCCTTGTAAAATTACCGCCGGCTTATAATAGGTAGGTACGTAGGTATTTTCGGTCAGATTTCTGATTCTCGCCTTATCAACATATTTCAATCTTCCGCTTGTTATGAGTCGCTCTCGCTTATTTCACTCGCAGAGTGATTGGATCGCCCGATGTTTTCACCCTGTCGGGGATTCCATTCTTTTTTACTTTTTCCTTGTTATTCTTATTTATATTTAAATGAAGATAAAACTTTTGATAAAATTGTGCTTATTCCTTCTGAGAATATATTGCCTTTATCAATGTTGTAAAGAGCCTTGTTGAAAAGAAAAACGAATTAAATAACTTTTGAGAAATTGAATATTAAACATTTATTTTCCATAAAGTCTGGTAGATAAAATATATAGAAAAAGTTCCACAAAAAGTTACATAAAATTATCACATTTAAAAAATTAAAAACTGGACAGATCGACGAACCCACCAGAAGTATCTTAGAGAAGTGTCTTGTAGCGACCCTTTTGTATTTTAGTAAGCTGATATGAAAGATATTGTTGTAAATATTATGAGCTCCATTAATCTATGTATACATAATTCAAAAATGAGTGATTCCGCGACAAGAAATAGATACTACTAGTGATTATTATATAACCATACACACACATATCCTCGGCTCAGATTACAATGCCCAACATCCTTAACAATGATATATTGACATTTGAAAACAATAAGTTGTCACAAATAGGGAACATTATAACAGTGAACACAATACAACGCGTGGGTGATCTGGATAGTATTCATACTGCCTACTGACACAGCCAACGACCATATTTCGACGGCTTAACATACGTCATACGTATAACTATTGGTGTAACATATATTAAATAAATAAACTTTACCTTTTTCATGGGATTAGGTGGCCAATGAGCAAGCGTACCTGATGGTAAGCACTAATGCCACCCATGGCCTGGAACACAGATAGTGTTAAAGTTGCGTTGCTGACCTTAAAAATGGGATACGGATAGAGATCTCTCTCACCAGGTGTCAAGAACCTTACCTGAAATTGATACCATCCATCTTATACTTGATGTACAAAGCGTAGTACTTTAATTTAAAATAAATACTAAGGACCAATAGATTTTACTATAGGTACTTAGACATTATACTAGGACTTGAACTTGGGTGCTGGAGAACCATTATTTATTGATTTCCTAAATGTAAATAGATATTATATGGCTTAGCTAGAAAAAGTAATTAAATTTAACGGTTTGGACAAGAATCCACTATCAAAGATCGCCACTGTTTATCGACACTTTATTTATTAACTAGGTTTAAATGGATATAGAACCCATTATTGCTTAACCTTCTAAGCGCAGGATATGTACGACTTAACATTATAACAATTGTAACAGAAATGAAACCAAAATTGTATGAAACCGATAAGAAATTTGAAAGCCACTTTAAGTTTCCCTCATATTTGTCGTGATCATTATTTTGGTAAAAACACGAGACCGACAATATTCTAAGATCTAATTAATACGAAATGGTACTGCAACTTAAACGACATTTATTGTGTCAAAGCTTACATTAAAAAAAAAAGAAATTGTCCATATTAACCTACACTACTATATTTGAAATCTCAGGGGGCCGTTTGCATAAGTAAGTATACGCAAAACATAATTAAGCCAAGTATTTCTCAGGAAAAACTATTAAGACCCCAAAATGTAAGTCTCATTTGCTTTTTAATCTTAATTAATAATCAACTCAATGTTACCGGTACAGTTAAGTTCTTTTAGTGGTTTTATAACAGCACAATCAATTTTGTACCTTATTTGTAATTATTGTTACAGCATGGACTATTAGTTCTCATGGTTGAAAGCTTGATAGCAAAAATGCATAAAATTTACAAATCAAAAATTTCATAATTATCGCATCTCAATATACATACACAGAGAGACAAAGATAAAAGACAAGAGGGGCGCCAGTTCCCATTCTTTTGCCTATTATTATTAGTATTATTATTAGTAGATAATATTAAAAACCAAAAAAAAATTATAGTAGGATGAAACCCATTAGAAAAGTAGGAGAATATTATAAAAATAAAAGGCAAAATAACTTACGGGCGATCTGAGGTCAGGAAGGGGATGGGGGTGAGTTTTTAAGGGTGAAAAACGGTTTTTCTAAACTAAAATTTCTATGGAAAAAATTCTAATGGCAAAGTTGTAGATAATAAAAAGATCTAAAACTTTTGTATTTACACTTTTTTCACATAACCTGAAATTTATGTGAAAAATTCAAAAAACACAAGTTTTTGGTTTTTTATTTTTTACAAATTTATTTTTTTTTCACGAAATTTTGTGAAAAGTTACCTTTCATGTCGCAAATATACTGTATTTTTTTTTCGCTTTATTTTAAATTAATATCGAAAATTCACCCGTCTAAATATCAGCTTTTTTTCAAAAGGGTGGTGTGTTTTCTGTTCGTTGCAATCTCTACTTTCCGATAGTGCAAAAAAAGGGGTTACTTTAATTTTCTTATAAAATGCCAATCAAAATCGAATAAAAACTCAACTCAACAGCATTTTTATAGAGATATTGCGCGAGTTCAAACTCTAATATTAATATTTATTTCTAAGATTTTCGCGAATCTCACTCATTGATTAAAACAACTTTTAGGATTATATCGCGTTTATTTATTTCGTTTCTTCGATCTCTGTAAAGAGTTCGAAACGTCGGGAAATAAATGTAAATAAATAATAAATAAACACGATATAATCCTAAAAGTTGTTTTAATCAATCTAATATTAATCTTTGTCGATTCATAAACTAAGCTTAATTTATACTTACGAGTATTGTATCGAATCGAATATTAAGTAATAATTAACTTATATAAATGATAAGATCAACACACCAGCTCAATACAAATATTAATAAGTGATTCACTGCAGTCCACACTAAGAAAATTGGAGTAAATATCGGATAATAAGAAGTGATAAGTCTCTTATCGGTTTCATGAGCGCAGTGTAGCGCTACTTGTGCGATGTGATTTTATCAAACAACATTGTCGTTATTTAAAATAACTCAAAGATACACGGGTTAAGAAAAACACTTGTTTGCAATACAAGTACGTATACATATACGTATGTATATTAATAGAATTTTGTGTTTATAGTACGGTGACAGCTACTAGTCAAAAATAATAAATCTAAATGTATTAAACGTCACGACAGTCAATATTGAGTGTTTACAATTGACTACGAAACGTGGGAAAAGTTTAAACAGTATTTCACCGTCATACCGTCATGACCCTCGAACGGCTCCAACTATTACAACATTCATCACGTGGAATGCATAAAAAAATATTTAGTGTCTCGAGTAAAATTCATTAAAAAGCAGGGGGTTCAGAAACATAAATTTTAAAAATCATGTTTAAAATAATTGACAAAAAATAATGTATGTAACTTCCAAAACAAACGCCCAACGTGGGGCTCGAACCCACGACCCTGAGATTAAGAGTCTCATGCTCTACCGACTGAGCTAGCCGGGCTGGTACTAACGCGTTTGAAAATACGCATCTTTTTAATACAACACAATAAATATAGCTTTTCTATTCTAGTTTTTTTTTCGAGTTACCATCTCAATGTCTTAATTTTACGCAAAGGTTCTATTATTAACCGTGAGGTATAACATTCTTAGAAATTATTTTGTTTAAGTTTAATGGTGGTAGAGTCAGGCAGTTCGGCGTCCTCAAACAATATCGGCGTAATGTGGCTCATGCCGCATTTCGTTCGGTGAGAGAAGTATCTGGGGATCCATCCCCCTTCTCCCTCCTTTCCCATCCTACTCTAGTGGTTGCAGAGGTCCAGAGCAGCGCTAGTCACGTACAACCAAGTGATCAGCTTCGTCGTTTGCACTTACACAAGATGTAGTACTCGTTAAAACTTGTGTAAAAAGATTACAAAAAAATCTAAAGATGCGAAACAATGTTTGCTTACTTTGCTTTCTGGCTGCAGAATTTCAAGTCAGTCTAGAAGAGACGATGGGCGGTTTACAAACACTTCCTGGCTATATAATTTAGTACGCCTATAGAGGACTGTTATTTCATGTAAGAACTCGAACACCGCCCGCGGCACCACATCAATGGAGTTCACCAAATTGCGATTGTGTAAACGTGTGTTATGTAGATATAATCTAAATTGTATTCGTTTTAAAAAAAACTTATCAGTAACTATACCAATAACTTACAAATTGTTTAGTTTTTTAACTTAGAACAGATAACGAATAGTAACGCACTTGCCGATGCATAAAATTAAGGGTGATAATACTTCCCCCTTTATTTACACGTAAAGAACTACTTATTTTCCTAGGAGAGATACTGCTATAAAACCTATTTATTGTTTTTCTTTGGATTTATTTTTATATATTAGTATTATACCTACTTGTTTTATATAGAAAACCACTATTTGCATACAGTCTCCAATAAAGTCAAAGTTTAAGCTTTATTTTCATAGGTGTCCACAGACAAATAAAAATAGTCAACGAATACCAAGATTAAACTTATCATCTTAAATGAGATATTTAAGATGCTTAAGCTTAAGATGAACAGAAAAGCTTGAGGAAAGAGCCACCGTAGAACAGGAAAACACTGAGGCAATCGCCACAAGCGCCCCAATCCGAGGGTAGACGCTATTATGTGAAGAGCCGGACTTAAAATTATGAAAATATATATAACTACAACAAACAATATATAGTCTGTTATCTATTATAACTAATAACCTAAATAATAAACTACAAATTATGAGACAACATCATAGAAGTATTGATTCCTCTTATCATAACTGGTTCGCGAGTTATTACAACGAACGTGTCCTTATATTGGCACATGTTTGAAAAACATATAAAACCGTTAAGGCGATAAGTTAGGGTTAACACTTCCGTGTAACGATAAATCATATTGAGTTTCAAGAGTGAAAACCAACATTTCACATTTACGTGAAGAATTTTTCTCAACCAACCAACATTTGTATCGCCAAATCGGTTTTTATCTAATTCCTTTAAATAATTACATTCTTCGTTTAATACCGCACGATTAATTAAAACGCAAACGTGCGATGCAATGAACTTAAAGCCGTATTCCATCATACAGTTATTTTATCTTCTTACATTACTAATAAGCTATAATTGTAAGTTTAATTGGGATAAATAAATACTGATTTATATAATAGCTATTCCAGTGTTAACAAGCTTCTAAGATAAGATTATTCTTCTAAGATCCAAGAATAATTTGCCACTATCGAATAGAATAACAATAATTTTTAAAAGTAATCTCACTACCAACAAAAAAAAAGATTATCATGCAACTCTTATTAGCGACCACACAACATTCGCTGCCTCTGAGCGAAAACTTATTTGATAACCCTAGACTAGACTCCAGTCCAATAAGTCTGTCTTCATTCAAGTTGTTATATTTGTCGGCTCCACTAAAGAGCGCGGACGTCTCATTTGGTCCTGTATCTGAAACGATTTATGATATCATATTGCGCGCACTACTGATGACACCCATCCATAGTATACCTGTATACTTTACCTGGAATATATATTGCCATATCCTCAATGTAATCCTGAGAAATAGTTAGATATTAAAAAATATGTAAATATTAGGGTGCTGTATATTACATCTTCTGCACTTGGATCGAACACTGTATCCATATAGAACGGGAATATAAAACACGTTATGGTATAATATAGGAATAAATACATATAACACACTGCAGAGTAGTGGAGACTTGGGCCGTAAAGAGAAGTGATCCTCGTCACTATTGGCAAACCTTGGTATACATTGATCACTCTTCCTAAATTCTGTTTTCACTTTCTTATAAGAACTAGTGATTTCTTATAAGAATAAATGATCAAGTAGAATAAGTTCAATAATGTAATAGTGGGAATAACCGCGTGTAAAGTGGCCATGAAGATGTAATTATATTTCAATAAAAGTGGGAAGAACGAGGTTTTTTTTTTACTTTTTCAGCCAGCGAATCTTGGGTCAAAAGCAAGATACATATATCATAAGGCCATTACCAAAGTCTATTAAAAATTTCATGGACCTGTTTTGCCATTTATAACTGCACTCTCTTACACACTCCTGCATGATATTATTGAGAGGGAAGTTTGTAGGATTTTGATCTCCGAGGAATAGCTCCAGGATTCCAGTTGGAATAAATATCTTATGTTTACAGCAGGTTATGGTTTTTTGCCCGAGTACTATAATGTATACGGGATATTCTTTATATCCACACATTTCGTCTTCTCGAATCAATCAGTTTAGCATTTAAAATTATGTTTTTATAATTACGTGACCAGCTGAATAATTAGATGCTTTTTTTTTTCAATTCAATTGAGAGAATAAGAAGAGTAGAATGAAAGGTAACTGAATGAATAAATGTGGAAAGTGCGTGTAATTACATATATACCTTTACACCGTGTAGGTGGCATAACTCATAATGTTGTAATAATTAATACCTGGAACAAATTAAACAAGGAATTAGATATTTACACTAATATTAGGGAATATGAATACCAAATATTTCTATATTGTGCAAATTGGATACTGAAAAATCATAAAAATTTAAACTGTACATAAATACAACAAACACATACGTGCACACATATTTCGTAGAATAAACGTATTGCAAGTACAAAAATAAAAAAGGACACGCGAAAATAATGCATGAAATGAGAGTACAGATACTATTCAATCACTATAAGAATAAAGGGAGTAGGCAATAATTTGAGAGATGAGGAAATGATTATATTATAGAGGACTTAATAAACTTCACTACTTGGCAGTAACCAAGTGTACCTATAACGTGCAAAGGAGTAACAAAGGTGCTGCCACATAAGTTCTCACGAGCTGGACCTATCGCATGTTATAAAGCAGACGCACAATGCCGACAAGACATACGTACTATTCAGTGGCAGGCCGTATTGGCAGGACACAACTCCGATGATGATATCGATGTTGTTGCCGGCTACTCGTATCGCGCGATTGGATCGTCGATATGTACCAATCACCGGGATACATGCGCGGTAAAGAGAGATCTTAATGTATAGTTCGATTGGAAATTTCGTCGATAAGTCATATGTAAGTTTTGTGATAAGAAATCTCGATAAGACATTGTTATTAATCAGTTTTATTGTCGTATACATTTTTTGTTGATATGATCTACCTGAGTGGCTTCAACGTAAGAAGGACCCAGCAAGAAAACTCAGCGGCTGTTCTTGAAAACTGATTATTATTTCATTTTGGACGGGCTATTGATAGTACTATTATTTGTAATATTTTGAGAAAAGAAGCCTTGCAAGACCCAGGAGTTTATAAGCTGGACTGTGATTGTGGATTCTCTTATATCGGACAAACAAAGAGGTCCATTAAAACCAGGATCAAAGAACACATAGCTGATGTGAAACAACCGCTATAATAAGTCTGTTGTGTGTGAACACTGTAAGGAGGGCCCAAAACACTACATCAGGTTTGACAAACCACAAATCTTCGCCAAAGAACAAAATTATTGTCCCTGGATGATACGCAAGGCTATTGAAATCAAAAAAACATCCAAAAAATTTTAATAGAGAAGATGGCTGGAAACTATCACCTAGCTGGAACCCAGTCATAAGTCTCATCAAACCCAGCCCACAATCAAACAGCTCAAGATAGCGAGATACTATTAGTATAGTTTGCAGGTCAGACCCAAATCAGAAAACAACAAATCAGAAACTTCTGCAAAGAATTTTGAATACTGCAGTATACAATCAAAATAATTTTATTAACCTGGAAACCAGGTTTTTTCTGTTCTGAAAATATTACAAATAATAGTACTATCAATAGCCCGAGAAAATGAAATAATGATCAGTTTTGAAGAACAGTCGCTGAGTTTTCTTGCTGGGTCTTACTCAGGACTGGCCGCGTTTTGAAACCAGTGGTAGATATTTTAGCAAATACTTACTTTTAAATTTAAAATCATTCAATATTTAATAATAGTTATACTCTGATTTCAACTAACTTAAGAAAATAAGATAATTATCTAATAATTAAAAATAACAACTGTTACCTATTAAATCATACAACAAAGGATCTTTACAAACAAAAATTTTTCTTTAGTAAATATATCTTATAACTAATTTTTTTTTTGTTTCATGGTCTGATGTGGGTTACCAATAGTAAAAATCATATTTTAAACATCAACTTTTTGATTTTTATTTCCAAAAAGTGGGTGCCCTCTGTATCAATGAAAATAGCTTTTGAACAACTACCATCTTTTTGTTCATCACTCGTGAAAATGATCTCTGTAAAGAGTTCGAAACGTCGGGAAATAAATAAAAATAAGTAATAAATAGACGCGATATAATCCTAAAAGTTGTTTTAATGTTATGAGTTTGATTCGCGAGGGTCTGAGAAATAAATAAGCGTGTAATTTTGTACATCTATTCTATTTTAGTGACCTCTTGTAATACCCTCAGGAAGAGAGGGGTTGGTAGTATTTTTTACAGCAGTGTTACCAACGCCAATACGGCTATTTCAAAGATCAAAAATACTATGATGATGATTAAAACAACTTTTAGGATTATATCGCGTTTATTTATTATTCATTTATATTTATTTCCCGACGTTTCGAACTCTTTACAGAGATCATTTTCACGAGTGATGAACAAAAACATCTTTTTCCCAGAGTTCGAAACGTCGGGAAATAAATATAAATCCTATTAATATTATAAAGGCGAAAGTTTGTAAGTATGGATGTATGGATGTTTGTTACTCTTTCACGTAAAAACTACTGAATGGATTTGAACGAAACTTTACCACAATATAGCTTATACATCAGAATAACACATAGGCTACAATTTTTGAGGTTTCTAATGTGAGGTCGTAAAAAAAACACATTTTTTGCGCTTACATTGCAAACGCTGACTGAATCCTACAAGATAGATCAAAACAATTTACTACAGTATTGTACAACTTAAAAAGGTCTACAAAAAAGTCCGTGATGGTATATGTTTATCTCTTAGGAATAACCCACAATAACCATTTTTTATCCTTTACTTTGTATGAGAAATAATGGCTTATTTACGAAGCGATTTTAAGCAATACAGTATTAATCCTTATCCAATTAAGTATCTTAAATACATTGTGCATTTAATACAGATCAATATGGCTTTTTACAGCATGTAAATTAAATAAATATTTTCGAAGATATCACAGATTTAAAATGCAGAGTCATAGCAATTTCGGCGATAAATACCGTTTCGGTGATAAATACCGGCAGCGGTGCCAGGCGAACGGGGCGTGGGGGGAGCGGGGTAGGTGCGGTGGGGAAGAAGTGGCTCATCGCTGAGTGCGCGACCCGAACGCGGGCAGACGTCGTTGACGGTTGTGTCCGTTTTGCGAATTTTCAAGGCAAAATTCTTCTCTCACAGTGTTTGTCCTCGAACTCCTCCAAAACGGCTAGACCGATTTTAATGAAATTTGGTATACATATTCGTTAGGTCTGCGAATAGGTTTTTATCTATTTTTCATCCCCCTAAATCACAAGGGTAACCCACCCCTCAATATTTTTTTTTAATTTTTCGACATATTTCTGTTTCTTTTTTTTTATAAAACGGGATACAAAAATACATACAACCCTAAATTTTCAACCCCCTACGATCAACCCCTATTTTTTAAACTTTATTTTTTGGCAAGACGAAGTTTGCCGGGTCAGCTAGTGAATAATAAATAAACGCGATATAATCCTAAAAGTTGTTTTAATCAATGAGTGAGATTCGCGAAAATCTTAGAAATAAATACTATGATGATTCTGTGCTATTTGTTTTGTTTTCAACGTATTATACGCTTAAACAAGTGGTAATGAAATATTTCTATGTTATCATACTTTTGCGTCATGGATTACTATTACCATGAAATAAAAAAGGTTCACTTTTAGTCTCATTTTAATATTACTACAAGAAGCTGTTAATAAATAGTTTCTTAGCACGAACGCACGTAGAGAGAAAAAAATACGTTATAAAAGGGTCCCCAGGATTGGATAACGTATAATATGTAATATTTCGATACCGGCTCGGCTATCGATTGCAAACGCTATCTCAATAAAGTCCAACAGAATGCCTTCATTAGCACTCTGGCACGGCGCAATCATAAATTGTGGAACCCCATCGCGACCCGTACGTCTGTCCCTGCCTACCCTTCCCTGTTGTCTACCTGGCCCGCATTCAGACTTTTTGCCGTTCCCATTGTTTTTGGCAAGAAACCCATAAACCGTGACGGCCCGATCTCTGATAGCAAACGCAGGTGTTACCCTTAACACATACCTACTAACTTAATTACACGTCTTTTAACTACATGATTCCGAATATATGAACGACAAATAAATATAATACTAACTTAATCTAATTCGCTCTTGAAATAGGCCGCAGCTGCTTCCTCAATCAAACATTTATAATATGGTGCTACACCATATTATAAATATGTGTATGAGCTATTTTTACTAGTACAATAGTATTAGGTATACTTAAAATTGAGATACGTACATATGCATGGTGAAATATTACAAACCAAGACAAACACATAAATTAGGTACCATCCCAAACTAACAAACATGAATGGTCATTAAAGCGACTGGCATAGCTTTTACTCAGCTCCTATAGAGATCTGGTCAAGCATAAAGATCAATATCATAGTGGCACTTTGCCAAAATCTTTTTAATATCACCCCTGAAGCGCCTGAAGAGTGGTTAAGGCCGATAACAACAAAACTATTACGTGAGCAGTTCGTTCGCGAATTGATCAGAGCGTTATCTATATAGTTGGCAGACGCTAGTTTAATCTTATTGTGAGGGACAATGGCGGATAATGGTCCGGCACACTTCCCTTCAAGCACTTTTGAGTTAGCTGATAAATTCTACAGTCCACAGAGTTTCGAGAGTACCTACCAGCGGTCGCCTATAACTTTTAATGAGTGCAGTTGGTACAATTTCAAAGAGGCCCTGTAAATGTTGGTTGTAATATGAGCAAGCGTATTGTGATAAGTATTTAAAAGCTCACTATAGAGCAGAATCACAGATTAAACTTAATGAACTACCGTACTTCGCTAGTAGGAAACTAAACACATATTAGGTATATTTTAGTCTTTTAGTATTGCTTGGTTTTATTTTTGTGTGGCTTCTGGGCGTTTTTTTACATAACATAACATACATAACATAACTTCACGCCTTTGTTACCCGAAGGTGTAGGCAGCGGCTGTTAAGCCTCGTCTCGCCGTTATGTTTACGTCCCAATGGAATAGGTGGCGAACCTATTGCCATACCGGGCACAATGTTTTCAATCATCGATATTTATCACACAAGTCATTGGTGTGAGCCAGTTTCAGGATTCGAACCCGGACTGTGTGCTCGACCACTGGACTTATATATTTATTACTAGCTGACCCAGCAAACGTTGTCTTGCCGAAAAATAAAATTTAAAAAATAGGGGTTGATCGTAGGGGGTTGAAAATTTAGTGTTGCATGTATTTTTGTATACCGTTTTATAAAAAAATAAGAAACAGAAATATGTCGAAAAATTAAAAAAAAAATTGAGGGGTGGGCTACCCTTGTGATTTAGGGGGATGAAAAATAGATGTTGTCCTATTCTCAGACCTACCCGACACGCACATAAAATTTCATGAGAATCGGTCAAGCCGTTTCGGAGGAGTTCAATTACGCACATCTAGACTCGAGAATTTTATATATTAGATTTACTATAAGTTTGTTATTACGATAAGATTCGTCTAGCTCTAATTATTAGAACATTTATTGAAACTAGATACAGTGTGTAAATTATGTTTGAACAATTATTTAACTATATATTATTTTTTTAACTATATAATTATCAAAGGTATAACATCAAAAGACCCAAACACATATAAATAATATTGGAAATAAAACTGAGTTCATTAAAAAAATTACAATATTAGTTCGCTAAACCAATTGTGTCTATAAAAAGGAGTCTGAATGAAGGCGTCAAGTTTCACACCACATCG
The DNA here is from genome assembly GCA_905147225.2 of Euproctis similis. Taxonomy (NCBI): domain Eukaryota; kingdom Metazoa; phylum Arthropoda; class Insecta; order Lepidoptera; family Erebidae; genus Euproctis; species Euproctis similis. The sequence continues at coordinate 15,776,585 of LR990105.1, forward strand.
ACGCAGAGGCCGAAGCGCGACGAAACCAACACCTATTATCATAAAGCAAACAAAGAAGTTACAAAAAAATCAACAAACACAAGCTTTAATGATTTGGTAGTTCTCGGGATGAATGCCAACGAAGGTAAAGAGAGGAAACAGCAATAAAATAGGGTTTTATTGTAGGTCCATTCATCGGTAAGCGAAGGCACGACCAATAATACTGTGGGGGCATAATAATTAGTTGCCTATAACTTAGTCAATACTCAACGGTACCAACTGTTTTAATCATTTCGATTTCACTCAAGTCAATCGTTATTAGTAAAAGATATTGCAGATACGATAATCAAGCCCGTTCATGTAATAACGCCTTCAATTTATTTCGAGGCCTGTTATAACAAGTCATAAAAGTTGCCAATTGGTTTTTGGCGTGTGTAATAAATTTTATATTAAATGAGCAATATTTTTTAATTTACTTTCAGGTAAATGGATTTGGGAACACCAAGGACCTTTCGCCATTGTCTTTTTATAAATTATCCGGATGTACATTACAATAAATATTATGACAGGATGATTAAAAATGAGAAATTAATCAAAAGAAACACACAACTAAATGAATAAGACAATATAATATAAGGTCTAATTAAGGTCTCGCTTCTGATTCAGAAGTCGTGCGATCGATTCTGGGCTCACACCGATGATTTCTTGAAATTCTTTTCAGAAGTTATGGTTATTTGGGATAAATATCGTTGACTGACAACTTTGTGCCCGGTGTTTCGCAAAGGGTTTGTCATCTATACCATTAGGGATGTGACATAACGATGCGGCGAGTCGAGGCCGCTGCAAGTAACATAAGTTAATGCAACAACTGTGGTATAATATTTAAAACAGAGTGAAATTAATAAAAAAGAGACAGCAAAGAAGAAGAAAAAAAATAATTTTCCATGCGGGTTCCCATCATTACAATGTTACAAGGTATTTTATGAATATATATATTGCATTATTCTAATCACATTAACACAGACATAGAATATGGGTGGCATAGAAATTGTACGATCGAGGGATACAACTGCTACCGTGCAACCGACACGTTTAAAAAAACACATCACGTATATTACAAGAAGTGTTCTGTCCGTTCACGTTTTTTTTAAACAGCCAATTCGTAAACAATTATAGAGGGGTTATTTATATTATTTTATAGATAATAATGGATAAGAATGAATAAATACAACAGTCTCGGTGGCCCAGTGGTCGAGCACACGGCTTCTGATCCAGAGGTCCGGATTCGATTCCTGACACTGGCTCATGCCAATGACTTTTCGAAATTGTTTTTCAGAAGTTATGTGTGATAAATATCGATGACTGAAAACTTTGTGCCCGGCATGGCAATAGGTTCGCCACCTATTCCATTTGGGACGTAACACAACGGCGAGACAAGGCTTAATAGCCTCTGCCTACACCTTCGGGTAACAAAAGGCGTGAAGTTATGTTACATTAAGAATGAATAAATTTTAATTACTGCTTAACTACGTCAATATATAATTGAAATTTAAAATAATATTGCCGTTTTTTGTTTGATTAAAATTTGATGAAAGGAAATTTTACATGCATTAATAACAAACAATAAATCATTTAACTGAACCTAGTTGAGCAATAATATTCATCATGTCTTAGAAAGTGTGTATTGATGTATGGAAACAATTTTACTTATAGTAAACTTTCAAGAAATTGTAGGATAGTAGATTATCGTACAAAAACACAAAAATCTAAGGCCTAATCTGATACAGAATAACATAAATTTAACACCTAACAGACTGTAACAATAAATAAAGACGTAAAATAGCCTTTAAAAAAGTCTAAAATGACAAAATTCACATCATTTTATTGATCACATTATACAGGATATATTTATCAGTATTAAGTCGATTTTTTAATATTTTTATGACACACAAGATATAATAAAAAAGAGGAATAAAATAAGACAGGAAGCGGTTCAATAGCAAAATTACGAACGCATCCGTCCCCTGCGGATAGAGAGATGACACGAAAGAATTTAATAACACCAAAAAAATAGTCTATTGCTTGATTTACGAACAATGGCGTCGCTGGACAATGGTGACAAGTATTTTAGTGTGACTTTTGTAAACGCCGAAATGTTATTAAACAAACAATTCGCCCATTCGGCAACATGTCTACGTACTAGGGGGTTTGTATAATTGATTTTTTCCGGAGGCGGAGCAGTCGACCGTGTCTATTGTGAATCTTCAGAATACGCCGACAACAAAATATTCTCATTCTGGTGGCGAGAGAGAGGTCTTTTTGGGAAATTTCTTCAAATTTCCGTGTCTCACATTAACTTTGCGAATCAACAATGTTTGCGACAACTCACTAAATTGAAATGAAATAGGAAGTTTTGACAATATGTCGGGAACATAATGCGCAACCGCCATCGAGAAAATTTCATGAAAAAATATTTTGCACTATTATGTAAAATGGGCAATTCTTGGAAGTGATTTTAATTCAATTCAACCATTTTATCCCAACTAGATACGTTATTTCAATATATTATTATGCAACATATAAGTCAGTACAAACAACAATGTTTTGTTGTTTAAAACAACAAATATACTCAATTATATCTAAAAAGAACAGAAATAATCGCATCTATACCAACTAGTCAGACGGGGGTTTGAAAGAATAGATCTTATTGTATAAGACAGAAGTTTTTGGCACCATCCTAGAATCATAATACCTCAGTGTGCATCGTTAGACGACATTAGAGTAATTTAGTACGGACCACCTGTGGCATCAACAGTTATGAAATTTTCATAAATAAGTAAACGGATCCAACACATATTTATGGCCATCAATCCAACTTTCGTAGGAACTAATATACAGGCCAATATTCCCGAGTACGAAGCACCACTCCTTACACCTTCATTTATTGAATTACTGGTACCACATTTCTTCAGAATAACGTAGAAACGTTGTAACTATGAAGTAAATAACATGTATTATAATAATATTAACTAACCTGATAATAACAGGAGGATTTGTCAATCCCTTAAACATTTTAATGATATAATGAATGGGTACGTGGTGATCCCACCCATCCAAAACGAAAATATTTAATATGGTACTATCATATCATTTTCTATTCCAGAACCATTTACTTAAATATGGCCAGCCCGACCGAATTTCGATCCGTCATTATAAAATATTTAGCGATGTATCTAATTACGTAAATGACTTAGGGTTGGTTATTTTATAGAATAGCGGTAATAAATAGGCATCCGGAGAAAATACGCCCCCCCGTTTTGCTGTAATGATCGGTTCTGACAGTGCCGGAGCAGGATTAATACATTCAAGGGATCAAAATTATAACAAAAGATACAGCAAAAAAAGTAAATGTTCGATAAATGGATCTACCTGGCACCGTAACCAATATTCCATAGAACGGTCCGATGAACAGGCAATTGGGACGATAAAATTCTCAACAAACATAATAAATCTAGGCGATAAAATTCTTTGTTATGGCAAACAGAGACAAGTAATTGTTTCTGGAAACCTATTATTAGTGCCCCGTGGATGTAGAACTAAGACAAAAGAGAAAAAAGGATTTCGATAAAAAATCGATTAAGTAATTTTTTTTAATCGGCAAAATGTCGATACTCATTAGATCGGTACCTGATTAAGATATGTGAAACAATTATACTAACCAGCAATTTTGATTTTGAAATGATTCTCAAGTTATAATATAATTTTGAAAAGATAGAATAGATAAGCGCACTCAGACTGGTTTAATATCTATAAAGGTGTTAGACAAGGATGTGTTGCTTCACCATGGCTTTACAATTTTTATATAGACAGTTGTCTGACAAATCTTAAAGAGACTGCGTGTGGTTACGTGCCAAGTGATCAAGTCGATCTTCTGAGAGGTCTTGGTATTTCACCGGTCAGGCCGGCCCATTCATGCAGCGAACTGCTTGGCTCTACCTACTAGAAGTATGTTAAGATGGTTTGGTCATGTTGCAAGAATGAATTAAAGCCGACTGAATAAAAGAGTATTAGAAGTGAATGTGAGTGGCAGGGTCGGGATCGGGAGACCAAGACGGGGCCTACCACGACCAAATAAATGGTCTGATAAAAAAAGGCAAAATGCGTAGTACCTCAAACCGACGCGATTGACTCGAGTATGCTGACATGTATGACTGTGGATGAGGCGAAAGAGGTGTGTCAGGATCGTAGCTTGTGGAAAGCCAAAGTCTCTGCATATCCTTATAGGATACAGGCATGAGTTTCTGTATGTATGTGGAATAGATAATATATATTTCAAATACCGCAAATTTTGAGGCCAGAAATTGATGTAATACCTACTTATTATTGGTTGTCAAAATCTACTACGACTTATCGTCATCATAGATAAAACTCCAAATCAATTTTTTTGTGCATCAGATAGATGCAAAAAAAAAATCCATTGTTAAACACAATTGAAAAAAAAAACAGCGTTTTTGTTTCCCTATAAAATTAGAAGGTACAGATACAACGAGCCAATTACAATTGTCCATCTATGATTCATACCAATACAATAGCAACACAACGACAATGATATACAAATGACATGAAAACAATATTCCGTTCTAAATACCAGTCGCCAACTTCCGAACATTACACAAAAGACAGAACAGCACGAGCAACGGTCTGTCCAAAACTCCCCTGACATAACGGTAACACATTTTTAACCAAGGTTAAAAGAAAAACCTCAATAGATATCTTTTTCGTAAGTAAACTTTTTTCTTATAAACAATAAGCAGTTAAACAATTAAGGCAGATGCGACACTCAGCCTATTTGGCACAAAAAAGGCCACACGTGACTAAGGGAATATGAGACTAATGTCATAGCTGTGTTTTCGAAGGGGACGCAGAAAAAGATAATGATGTTATCTCAACCAAGATAGTAAATACAGACGAGATAAAATACACAATATATTATTATTTCATAGATTTTGGAAAATATTAGTCATACATTTTCAGGCCGAATTCTTTTTTAAACTAAATATATATATATTACGCACGTAGATCCATAAGTAAGAATACTAAGATACTTATATATACTAGAATTATTGAAATATTAGATTGGAAAGGAAGGACGAAAGTAAATCCATAGAAATAAATTAAATTGAATAGTCTATTTGTAATAAAATTAAAATAACCTGTTTTAATAAAAAGGTATGGAATATACAACCGGGGCATGTTCCAAAAATTACATAAATTAGTTTAATCTAATTATATGTTTTTAGTCGAAAAAAATTTTCACGACTACACTATTGGTATGTCCATCTTCACATAAAAATTAAAATTCTGAGGCATACATGTACATACATCTAAAACCTGATCATTTGCTGAGTATTCACTTGTGTAACTTATCTCTTGAACCAGGTACATATATAATTATAAGTTTACATATTAGTTAACAAAAATCAAGCATTGAAAATAACATTAATACAATACAAGGAAAAAGCTTTTAACGAAACTATAGTATAAAGCTACTCGAATACATTTAGATTCCTACTCTTTCTAAAAATAGCATCGTCGGAATTCAAACGAAAATCCTCGTTATTAGAATTTTTAAATATTTTAAATAGGTATATTTAGCTTACTTATTTAGTCAAAGTATAAACAAAATGTATACCTGCACGCCGTTAACAACCACAGATTTAGGCATTGCTACCTTGAAATACCCAATATTTTATAAGTATTTGGTGCCATGGAATAAGTGGGGAGCCGATTGCTAAAAGTCAAGGAAAATTTTAATAATCATAAATTAATACAGACTTTTCTAACCCAGGGCCTATACAAAAGTACCGCTAAACCCATACTCTTAGATTTAGTAATGTGAATTTATTACATATAATAAAATCGTAGGAAGTGGAAAATGTACATTGAATATATTTTTTTCAGAATACTTGGGACTCGAGCTACAATGGATACCGAACCCAAAAATATGGTTTTAAGAATTTTTTGGTTGTGGACTTGTCATAAGACCTATCTACAAATTAAGTGTCCCTATCTATTCTATCGACCACAAGCTATTTGCTATCCATGTCAACAAAGAGCGCCAAAATGTTATGACTCGCTCTCAACCGCAAAACTATTTTAATGACTCCATTAAAAAGTGATAGTAACAAATTGTTTCTTGGTACAGTCTTGGTCCGGTATGTCTAAAATATACTAAACATTGGACAGGAAATGTCTTCATGCCGCAGCTGCCATACAAATTAAAATGGTAACTGGCCCAGATATTTATCGCTGTGTCTATAATATATATAATTATTGATAGTGTTTACAGTGGCTTCTCTATTTTACACCTGATTTCTTACCGGTCTTTACACAGTTATATATATTTCACTTGTAGGACGCGATGTTATTAATTTAGTGTTGAAAGTTTGATGGATAATTTACTTTTGTTTCACAGAGCCAATTTTAAAAGTGGCAAATACTCATATTCGTACACCTCATTTAAAAAAAAATAAACCCATACTTTTCTGAGACAATAGTAGATAATGAAATGCTAAAAGTATATTTGTCTCAACACAGTATTTAAATTTAGCTTTCGCCAGCAATTTCCCTTTATTTATTGAGGTATAAATGTACCTTTTAAATATCTATATAGGTAAGTAGATGCATAACTATGATTGTGACGTAATTTAAACGGCATTCCAAGTGTGAGGTCCCGCTGGGCAATTCATTACAATCTGTTACTAAACACTAGTGACGTCTAAACAACCACCCACGTCTATCCGTCATTAATTATTGAGCGGGGCACCACTTCAGTCAGTGGGCCTCCCGTGATACGGAGAAATAAGAAAAAAAATTGACGCTTTCTACAGTCATATTCAGTGGCGGCACGGGTTTTGCATCGGCCAACGTTCTAACCTAACAAAACAATGTTAAAATAGGGCCATTGTCGGCAACGACCATTAGAACGAATTGCTGTACGTGCTCGGGAACGGTTCCCTGTTACATCTTTTTATTGCCCTCAGTTTCGCACTACTTTTGTTTGCGTTGCGCGTCTGCTATCACCCCTCCCCCCGCCCCATCAAACCATTGGAATGCCATTATGCTATTGATCGTTCGTTATAACGAAAATGATCGTTTATAACATTAAGAGCTTTAGCATGAATAATTATTAATTTAGTTTTCACTGAACCTAAAATTACCTACGTTTATTTTGTTTCTCACTGGGAAACATACAATGCTTTGGATACTAACATTATTCCAAATTAAGAACGTGAAGTAAAAAAAACAGTGATTGAACTGTATTTAATTGTTTCACTTTGAGGTGTAAACACAACCTCAATGAAGTAGGAATGTTACGAAATCATTAACAGAATACAGCTTGAACAGCTGATTAGCGCTGCAAACGCAATTACAGTATTAGACCTTTTTGTACACTTTTTAAAACATAAAAAATATGTCTAATATATAATGATGATTGGTTAATAACGTCAGTAGTTGTTAATGTATTGTCACTTATACGGCATCGATCAAAGTAAGTGATCACTGATAAAAATATGGATATGTTTAAAGCTTAAAAATGAGCATTGTTAGATGATGAGTCACATTAATGTAATATTTGTGTTAAAATATGTAGTTATCTGTGTTAAAATATCCAAACCAGCATCAAAGAAACTAACAGTGAATGTAGCTCATCTTTTTTTTGCACAAAAATGTCATTGTATACCTATGTCATTGTTTATCTGGAATGCAAGAACAAAAAACCTTTTTCTATAACGCACTATCTACATTGGCTCTCCTTTTTTTTGGTAAGTCATCGATGTGACGAATTAATTGCCGCAAAACACTGAGACGCCAGATAAATTTATCTGCAGATGTGCGTCATTCGTCATTTTAATCAATGGCTATCAGCTTCGCAAATGATGTAGCTAATGTATTAGAAATATCCCTAATATGCCAAATAATCAAAAAGTAAGTTCTATTATTCGGTTGAAATGTTTTTTTTTTTAGTTTGACACGCATATGAGGAAGATCCCTGTGGAATGTATCTGCGAACTACTACTTAAAAAAACCATTCCCTAAAACACCATTTTATTCCAAATTGAACCCTAGACTTTTGCCACATTATTTTGAAACTGATTTTGATTTCTACAATTTATTGAGCAGTCTCTGTAACCGCGTTTAGGTGTCCGCATATTATTCCGAGTGCTTGATTCAAATCTATGCTGCGCGCAGCAATAAAAATAATCGAAATATTTTCAAAAATAATGTGTTACAAATATAGATGACTGGCAAATAAAATAGTCTCCGATTAATGCCACAGGTTCCGCCGCCACCGCATGGGACCAAGAATTCCCGCTGGCCACACCTTAGGGTGTTATGGGCGTGAAGTTACAAAAATTTAAAGAAAGACATCATTGTATATGTTCAAAACTGATGATTTATTTTAATTTATTCCATTTTATTAGTTACATTTTTAAATAAATAAAGGTATACATCTATATTCCATATTTTTTCAGCTTTGTTGTAAATCATGTAGACTTACCCCACCTGCCTAATAAATGTAGATAACTCTAAACTTACTGGTAGTATTATTATTATAATTCTGTATTTTTACAATTAAAGCACATTTACAGATAAAGAACGTAAGAATTAACACACACTATTTCTCATTACAAATAATAAACATTCGATTAATTGATCTGTTAACATCTGCTAGAAACATTCTTTGTTAATGGTATTGGTCGGCATCAGGCAACAAAAGGTGGTTCATCGGCAACAAAAGCTAAAGCCGACAACCCGCCCATAACAAAAATTAGATTCGCATTTAATGAAACATAGGTGGATGGGCGACTAATGTAACATGTCGAACAACGGAACAGAAAGGGCCTAATATAGAAAAATAGTTTTCGATTTTAACGGTACATTACATAGAATGGAACACCATCATGACAAAACTGGCATACAGTGAAACCGATCACGTAGTATTAGGGCGAGTACGTACATTTTTCACGTCTGTATAGTTTTAGATTGTGACTTTTAATTTTTAACATAATACAGAAGTGCGTCTGTTCGACCACTGAACCACAATCGGTTTTATTATAATATAAAAACACAGCGGGAGCTAGTTAGCAGATGTCAAAAAATCTTCTTGAGCCTTTATACAGCTACATTGACGCTTCCATTGAATAAATTACTATTTGCAGAAAATCATGTATTTGTTGGAAATACCTAACAGTGGCGAGTGCGCTTTGGCCCTCAGCGACACGCGCTCACAAGTTTCGTCCAAAACTTTGAAAACTATGCACCTGTGTTATTAACGCATCGCAGCACCTTTTGTTCTGATACAATAGACGCTAAATTGCAACTCAAATTTCTCATATAGAAGAATGGACGGCGCGCGCAAAGGTAAACTTTTTATGTCGAACACGGTGGTTGTGATGAATGCTCACTGTTGCCACCGTTATTGCATTATAGTTTGTGGGCATATTTTTCATTTGTGGTCATTTATATAGAGGTGGCCATTTTTTACAAATACAACGTTTTTGGTCGCATATTTCTTAAAAATTTAATCTAAAAAGAATTTGAAAAATTTAAGTTGCATCTCTGTAAATGGTTATATACTTATCGATAAGTATGAGTTAGACCGAATTTTGTAGTTTTTTTTTGTTTTTTTTGGTCGAGGTAATTTTCGAAACACGGTAAATTTTAAGTTTTTTGCTATATTATATAAAAGATTACCTATTTAAAATTCAAGCCATTTTCATACCCGAAGTGCGTGTTGAGTCTTGGCGTTTTATCATACACTGAGCACAAAGTTGTGTTGACTTTCGGGAAGACGTTGCTGCGAGCTTGGATTAGATCTCAAGATTTCTTGATTCAGAAACAGGATACTGGACCTGATAGGCAATTATTCATAACCCGTATTTTCAGAGCTTTCATTGAGAACACTGTGTTTGATCTGGCACAAATAATCTAACGAAACGTAGGTCGAGCTCGATACTAAAGCATATCAATAGTTGTAAAGTTACAAATATGGATAATCTACATATAGGCGCCATAACGTTTACCGAAAAATTTTCGAAATATCCAATTCACCATCAGGCACGAGCGGGTGCTATTTTAAGTGAATTCATATTTTTTCACGCGAAATCATTATTTTGAATAATTCTACATATTTCATCGCATTAGTAATTATAGTTCTCCTTTTCTAGTCAACGTTAGGTCACCGTCCCCTGAAATTTAAAGCTTTCCACTGTTTTTTTTTGTATCAAAGTAGGTAGCATTTAATTTCTACCATTGCTTAGTCTTTTAAAATTCCTTTCTACTTCACTGAAAGTTAAAAGGCAACGACAATTAGCAGAAGGTGGACATAAAAATCGTTTTAGATCAATGTGAACATTAATGGCTGGTTTATGGTCGCCATAAAATCACAGCAAGCCGTGTCTCGCCGTTAGAAGAGATATCTTCACGACTATACCACTAACTATCAAGATTAACCCTCCTGCAACTTCAGCTTTATTTACGACCGTCATTAAAAATAATTATAAAATCTTATTTGAAACAAAGTAACAAAACTAAAATCGATTGCACAATGTTTAGACAGGACTTTTAGAACAATTCGAGGGTATTCCATAAGTACATTCGAAGATTCTTTTAACGTTTATGTTGTTAATGTTATGTGCACGTCTACATAATCTCTTTTCTAATTTGAGATGATTATTCACATCAATAGTCAATGTATGTAAAAGAATATTACTACTCAAAGAAAATAACTTTTAATTTACCTTCGTATTTTTAAGTCGTATCGAAATTGCTGTTACAATTATTAATAGTAACATTATTGAGAATAATAACATTATTGAGAATGTTTTAACAGTGGTAGAACAAAGCAGTTCGCTGCATGAATGGGCCGGCTCGACCGGTGAAATACCACGACCTCTCAGAAGATCGACATAAAGTGGCTCTTGCCGCGTTTCGTTCGGTGAGAGAGGTACCCGGAGCGCCCCCCCCCCCCCCCCTCTCCATTCTTTCTTATCCTACTCCCTTAAAGGTCGGCAACGCAACCGTAACACTATATGTGTTGCTGGTGTCCATGGGTGGCGCAGGTTGCTCACCATCAGGTGACGCACTTGCTCGTTTGCCCTCCTATCCCACAAAAAAGTGATAAAAAAAGTGTGGGCACACTGAAAGATCAAAGCAAAAAAAAGCTGTGGAATTTTCTTATAGAAATTGCCTCAAGTCACGTCTCTAATTATTAGTAGCTAATTACATTAGCTTTCAACAATTGATATTGAAATATTCTCACTTCTCTTCTTACCCAGTTTTAAGTTTTAGTCAATTTTATTATTTTAATAAATTAAATTATGGACTGAGTAAAATGAGCCATGAGACGAAACTTAAAAATCATAACCGTTTACCAAATTAATTTTCCGTGGTGATAAGTTATAGTAACACATGCATTAATTTAGAGATATATTAGTTTCGTAAATTTATATGTAAGTACCATGTCAATACGTCTATTAGTTAATTTAAATAAAATAAATGTTGAGATGTCTAACTACAAATTACCACAAAAAAAAATTAATTTAATGAAACACGGATAACTCTTACTGTTGATTTTTTTGCTTCAAACAAGAAAAAACTATTCGAAAAATAGGAAAACTCTAAATAACACCGTTATGTAAGTATTGACATAGAGGCAAATTTAGGCCTTTAAATATTCACGTCATTTGGTTTATATAAATTAAACAACAGATCTGTTCTGTGATGTTAATAAAATCTCGACACATTCTAGACAGGCTAGTGCTACCTATGGAACATGGGCGCCAAGTAGTGTTATGTATCCCATTAGAAAGAGGAGACGCGCATATGTTGACTACGGAAATGTGACGATAATTTCAATTTGCTTGCGGGATAAGACGTCTTGGTAATGAACGATGGTCTGTACTGTACTTACTTGTTTTAATGTCTATAAGACTGGAATATATATTTATGTAGGTAAAAATTGTTACCTTAATTTTTTATGGTATTGGGACTCTTGGGAGGCAAACGAGCAGGGTGATGGTGAGCAACAATCGCTGCCCATGTACACCTGAACACAACAGTTGCGTTGCCAGCCCTCACAATGGGATATGGAAAGGGTCTGAAATGGGATGGGAAAGGGACGGGGAAAGGGGTTGGGCCTCCGGATACATCTCTTACCTAGAGTAACGTGGCAGGAGCCACTTTAAGTCGACATTGTGAGATGTCGTGGTATTTTACAGGTCGAACCAACCCATTCATGCAGCGAACTACGTGCCTCTACCACTGTTAAATAGCGTACATTGCAGCGATGATGATCATATTTAACTGTTGTAGAACTTACAACGCATAGATATTGATTGTAGACGTAGAATTTGGGCAATTATCTATAGTGTTCGTAAGTGAATATTTAAATGTAGACAGATGGATAGACGTAGGTAGCCTTAATATCAAACTCCATTCATATAAATAACGCTACAGTTTGTAACATGACCTAGCCTAACCCGTGGCGCTACGCCAATACAAAGCAGCGTCCGAACACCTGTATACAAAAACCGTATCGAATTGGTCACAATAATACAATAAAATCCACGTCATTGACGCATATATCAACGTGAGGCTGATTTAGTTGCCAGAAAATCTATTAATTTAATGGCTATTACTGTGTATATATAACATGAAACTCTTGGGAAGCATTGAGATATATTACTTTAGTAATATATCTCTATGTTGGAAGTCATAATTTTTAGAACGATGTTGAATGAAATTAGTTAAAAAATAATATATTACAGAAAAGCAAACAATTTTGAGCAATTTTTCTTATTCCGTCGAGTGTAGTAAAAATATGAGAACATGTATAAAGATACATGTTCTCCAAAGCTATTTATTATTATCATTTACTGAACACTAGGTTATTTTATGAAAAAGAATAGTGCCTACAAGTTGATTGCGAGAACATGATAACTATTTTACTTGAAAAAAAAAAACATATGAGTTTTCTTCTTGATCTGAGCATTTGTGGGGTATTAAATATGGATAGTTCGCAGCCTGACTATCGTGTGTAAAGGGACGACAGTAACAGTAATCTTCACCTGCATGCGTCTCCTGAGAATGAAAGACCCGTTTATGTTCATAATCACAATTTCACGCGTACTTACAGACAGTTCAAACATTTTAAACAGTTGGTCACGCAGCACTTTTTTTATACGCCCCGTAGTACAAATGTGTTTTGAGGCAGTAATAAGCTTCTCATACAGTCACTTATAACACAGTAGTGTTTCTTTGACTCCGACTTGTAGGTATATCATTATGTTGATATTTTCAATTTAACCAATTTGTTGGGTGCAGGTGGTTTGGTTCACAAAGAAAGTATGAGAAATAATCACTTCTCTGCTGGCCAGACATTGCGTAGTAGCAAATGCAGTATCAGATAATTGCGTGAGAATATGGTATGTGAGACAGAAGCAGTTTGTTTCATATTTGTGAGCGCATTTTATATATCTCATGCTCAGGGTTTGTGGGTTAAGGTTTATGGTTAATTAAGTTAACATCCAAGAGGAAATGTCACCACCACCATTTAATTGTTCGTAAACAGTTGAAGACAGATCGTCGGAAGATCGGAAGATCATCGGTTGTAAGTTCAATGCTCGAATTTTTTTTATGAAATTGAATGATACCTAGTGATCTAGTAGGTACTACTCTGTGTAAAAAGTATCGGGAATATCTCAATAATGAGACCCGCGTAAAAGAGGTCGTTCTAATTTTTTTACTGCATGTTGGTAGCACTGTACTGATTTAGCGCGCAAAATTTGAACGGGATCTGTCATTTAATTTGTTTTAAACTAAACTTTTTGTTGGTCATAGTTTTGAGTTCTCGGCGATTTTTACAATGGAAAATATTGTTGAACAAAGAGTGTGCCTTAAATTTTGTGTTTCGAATGATATTTCATGTGGTGAATCACTAAAAATGTTGCGAAATACCTACGGCGAATCATGTATATCGAAAACAAGGGCTTATGAATGGTATAAGGCTTTTAAAGAAGGCCGAGAAGTAGTAGTAGACTTGCCTCGTTCTGGTAGACCTTCAACCGCTACGACCAAAGAAAACATCGACAGAATCAAGAAGCTAGTGCTCGAAAATCGACGTATGAGTCTGAGAGAGTTGGCTAGTGAGGTGAATATTCTCATTGACATTTTAGGCATGAAACGTGTCGCCGCTCGACTAGTTCCAAAAGAGCTTCTACGGATCCGACCTTTATGAAACGTATAGTAACTGGCGACGAGACATGGGTTTATGAGTATGACATGCAAACAAGCCAACAGTCTTCAGAATGGCGTCTCGAAAACGAGCCGAAACCCAAAAAACCGCGGTAAAGTCGCACCAAAATCAAGGTGATGCTGACTGTTTTTTTTGACTACCGTGGTGTGGTTCACTCCGAATTCCTTCCAGAGGAAGAAACAGTGAATAAAGAATATTATTTAGGCGTCATGAAGCGTTTACGTGAGAGTATCCGCCGAAAACGTCCAGATTTGTGGCGACACAACTCATGGATGCTGCACCATGATAATGCACCATCACACACAGCCATTATAGTGAAAGAGTTTTTAGCGAAAAATTCAACAAACGTTCTCGACCAAGCACCCTATTCACCTGATATGGCTCCGTCTGACTTTTTTTTATTTCCCAAGTTAAAATTACTACTTCGAGGAAAACGTTTTGAGTCAATAGAAGCCATAAAAGAAAATTCGCTGAATGAGCTAAAGGCCATACCGCAAATAGCCTATGAAAAATGTATGGAAAACTGGGTGAAGCGGTGGAGATGTTGTATTGCAAGCGATGGGGCCTACTTTGAAGGCGATAAAATAAATTTAGATGAATAATTTGTATTTTTTGTTTTATTGACAAATTCCCGATACTTAGTACACAGAAGGTACTTTGAAGAATTAAATTTTTACCTTAACGTCTAATACAGTCATTTGACGGAGTGAACCGTGTCCAACGATCAAATATGCAATTACCGCATAAGGAATGAGGAAGACAACTCGCTGTTTGGTAAATGGAATGCTCGTGATACGAAACGCTACGCTATTATAAACTCCCCGTGAAGTCATAAAACGAAAGCCACAGCCAAAGGACACCTATAAATTCTTTATTTTATTATCTCGAGCATATATTTAATTCCAAGTGTGTCTCCACTGTTTCCCTTTTTTATTACATAAATAACAAATTTATAGTGCCTTTAATGCATCTTGTAATCAGTGTTTAAACGCCAAAACAGGAATTACGTTCAAATATAAAATTTTAAATGCCCAAAATAGCTTTCAGATTTGATGTCAGCTTTCCAAGTTTATAATACCTATTATAAGTATAAAGTGAAGTAAAATAAAAAAAATATGCTAAGATTTATTATCTTACCATATATTTTTTTTATTTTAAGAAAATATTTTTTTTATAATTAAAATGATTTATTGATTTATGATTAAATGATTAATGATTATTTTCCTATATTAAGGATATTAAAAAAAGTTGTATGTATGTCATAACTTTTAAATACCAAGTATTAACACTCAAGTCATGTGTCATACATATCTCCACCCCATCTATGACATTCATAAGTAACATAATTTTAATGTACGTTTCATTCTGTTATTCCAATATGCCTCGGTAATTTATTGTTAAATTAACTATAGGTATATACGTTTCAGCCATTTGGTTAATCATGTGCAAAATATGGCCGACAGACACAAGCAATTTCACAAAAAAAATTTGAGAACATTGAGTTATAAGCAAACCGCCTCCTATGCAAAGCTGACAACACAATAATCTCGACTGAAAGCCCTCACTTCCTATAGATATAAAACATCTCACAATAGATGGACGACGGTTATCACAAAGCTTATAATTTGTACCGAAACTGTATGAATGTATTAGTATAGCAGTATATACGCACGCCTCGGCTTCATAGAAATGAAAGATCAATTGTTGGTAACGAACAAAAAGAACGATTTCTTACATGTTTACTCTGAACAACATGCGTAGGAGCATTGAAAAAGTTGGTATTGAATGATCTTGATACTTGCCAGTGAATTTAGTTTGATTACAGTTTAAGTAAAACTATGAACATCTGATTTTTTTCCTAGTTTTGGAATATTTGTGCTTATATTTCGTCGGAGTTATAAATCCATCATAAACAAAGCAAGGAGATAAGCAAACAGCTATTTATAAAAAGCTTGCTGTGCTACTATTATTATATATATGGGCTGGCTGACTAGAACTTAATGTAAACCCTGCGAAACCTATCAGTAGCAACAATTTTATTTGATATAGATGTTTATCGTACTTAAATTCCTGAAAGTCATTGGTATGAGCAAGGGACCCAATCATTAGGAAATAGATCCGTCTGAACTATTAAGTAAATAACCAGGCAATTGAAATTTACGATAGATTGTCCTTTATCAAGTGATATTATTTTAATCTTAAGACATCAACGAGAAGTTTTCATTCCTATGAATATAACTCCTCCAAAATATCAAGAACGTTATAGTAACGTACCCAAATATCAAAAGCATAGACACACAAAAGGTGTAGAAGACCATATATTGGTGCATAAGGGACTCGCGGACCGAACAGTTTCAGGTACAATGGATCCGACCCTACACGTCACTGACCGTCACATTGAGCAGAAATATAAACATTTAAAATATCATCAACGGCGACAATGGACCAGATTGGAAAAAAAAAGAAATACTTGCTCAACCACAATACATGCCCAGAAGCACAATGATAAGCATTACATATATAAACATTGACCTACCCAGGGGAGTTTCAAGCACATGACATGTAGCTCTCTATGAAAATACAGTTAGTGTTCCAATAATAAAAGGCTTATAATGTGGGCACTAGTACTTGGGTATTTCGTACTGGCTTTTCCCATACAGTGAATCCTAAAAATTAAGTACGTAATGATTAACAGAAATAGAGGAGGATCTAGAGGATCTAATATAAGTGGCTGACTTAGTAAATATTTTCCTAGTGAACAAGACATTGCACTAAGCTGATTTTCTGTTGCTTACATCATAACAACGTAATAGCTAGCCATTTATGGAATTGTAATCAATTAATCTTATTCGTCGTGACGTACTGGCTAACTCTGCTGCTTAGACATAGCTCACAGTTAAGGAGCCGATTACAAAAAAATACTGGGAGAAATATGATTTTTGTAGGTACTAGATAATTTTTATTGTGAGTAATGATGAAAATTTTTATTGTGAGTAGTATTAAATGTGAACGTAAAATTAACAAATATAAGCAGTGCGATGTAATCTGTATGATTACGGTTCCGAGAAGTTGAAAAATTTACAATATCTTGTGGGGAAACTTCGTACATACCTCCTGTATATATATATTTTTATTACGCAGATAAGACCTACTTTTTCATAATAAAAAATGCAATTAGAATATTTACGTAAAGCTTTAAAATATTTCTGCAACGCGGTGTTAGTTCAGGTGCGAATCTTCAAAGCTATCATGCAAAGTCAATATTTGACAAAGACATTCGTCAGGGATCATATTTCTTTGCACAGTGTGCATTATGCAACTTGCAGTTTACTTAGGCGAAAACCATTATGATTCTTACATCATGGATATATTGATTGATTGAAACGTAATAGTTATGGCAAACTATACAAATGGGGAAAAATATAACTGCTAGTTTGAAACCGATAATTTTGGGAACTACAAATCAGATATATAAAAAATCGCATCGCTTGGGTTCAAATTACTTACTTGGTAAGTAAATAAGGGTAAATAAAAAGACTTGTATAGGGCCATAAGCCAATATTTTACCGGAGGGAGTAAAGTGTTAATCACAAATCTTAACACATTGGATGGAGCATTTGATTTGAAAGTATTGCTAAGAGGTCAGCTTGAATGTCCTGAATATTTGGAAATCGATTATAGGTATAAAAATATTAAAATTACATAAAGGATTACTTGCTCAAATACCTAAAATAACATTATTGGTTGATTTTAAAATGATATAATATAAAAAGGACAGTCAAAAAGGGTAATGTTCTGGTATGTTTCTAAGAAGTGTATAATATAATATTCAAGATTGGAATTTGTGAACAATAACATGGATACATATTGGGTCATCCCACGACATGCATCCACCGCCCACACCCGGAATGACATCGCATTAATCGTACATGTGCCATAGTTTCCTTTGATTTATTCAATTTATTCCATAGATACATATTTAGGTATTTTGAAGTAACCCGTGGGGTATGTTGGCATGTGATAGTGGCTGTCGCATAGAGGCCAGTTGTTCTCATCCGAGTAATATGATTTAATTTATTAACATGCAATATTTTCAATGCTAGATTGTACTCGAAGTTTGAAAATAATAATGTTGTTTTTTTATGGGATAAGTGCCCAGAGCCGCCCATTGACACCTGCAACACATATATTGTTAAAGTTGCGTTGCCGACCTTTAAGGGAGTAGGAAATAGGAATAGGAAAGGATGGGAAAGGAGGATGCGTCTCCGGGTACCTCTCTCACCGAACGAAACGCGGCATGACACATGCCTCTCGGAAGATCGACGTAAAGTGGCTCATGCCGCATGCACTTTACGTCGATCTTTCGAGAGGCCGTGGTATTTCACCGGTCGGGTCGGCCCATTCATGGAGCGAGCTGCTTGGCTCTACCGCTGTTACAGGTACATCAGTAGGGTGATTATCTAGAAGCGTATTAAGAGCAGCGTCAATTGCGATCGCGTATCAATAAAAAACTAATTATCACTAATAATATAAATATATGTATATTATAAGTGATAATTAGTTTCCATTCAAGGCTAGGTGATCGCAATTGACGCTGGCATCGCAGCAAATAGTACATACAAAGCGATCGTTGAGCGATCCTACTCGCTAACGTATTGCTATTGTTGGCTACGAAACAACGATACGCGACGTAGCGTTATTAGTGAAAAACAAATTGTTGTTGTTGTTCCGTTATTCCATGTTTACCTGTTATTTGTTACTTTCTAAAAGCTCAATACACCATAATATATTTGGAACACTGTAACATATTTAGAGAATAATAATTTAAGTGAGTAACTAGACGCCAAGACATAACGGGGTGTGTAGAAAGAACATGACATAAGAAACGATGCTTACGTATAGCTGGTCTAAGGTAAAAGAGCAAGACAATTAAGTGGACTATCATCTTATTTTGCAACCAGACAATATTACGATTACTTACAATATTTGTGTATTATTAGTGCAATCACAGTTAAAACTAGAATTCTTTTTTAATTTTCTGTATGTATGGTGTAAGAAATATTTCTAATGATAAACAATTAATTACCACAATATTTCAAACATGCACAACTTATTCTAATTTATGGACGTCAGTTTGTTTGTATCAGTATTTTGATATTACTAACAAAAATTGATATTTTATCTCTAATTACTGCAGGTGCTTCGTCACATGATTCACTGCTACAAAAAAAAAAGAAATAACACCTTAAAATATTTAAATGTAATGGCAAGACCTTGTATCGTAATGCTCGAGTTTACGTTATCTAAAAGATAACCTTCGTCTTCGCGTGTCCTCCCTAAAAGGATAGGTGATTAAAATTATTCATGTAAGATTAAATGATAATTTATTGCGCAACAAACACTTATTTTTTTTGTAAAATAACTAACTGAAACTTCAGAATGTTAGCTACACATTTTACTTAGCTATCAGTCTATAATGTACGGAAATAAATTAAATTATCTGCTTAGTTGAATAGCTTAACATATCTCGCTTGTTTCTTAAGATTGATCTGGAAAACTAAATGTTAAATTAAATTTAAAATCAGTCAGTAATCAGCCGGCAACCTCAAAAAACCTTTGTATAAATGTATGCTTGGTATCGTCCCACTATACACATTTATATGAAAAAAGAAATTACTCTTTTTATCAAAACTACTTTTTTTTATTTCAAAAGTTCGATTTAGCTCGGCAACAAACAGTACGCAAATTGGGACCGATTAATGTCTTGCTCTGAATCACGTACGTTTGTGACTTAGAATGACAGCAACTTTCGAAGAATCCAACAAAAAAACATTTATCACGGCCTATTTTATCTGATAACTATTACCTTTATACAACGAAAACATCGCTGAAACATCGCCTACTTATAATACTTGTTATAAAGTCAATGTTCCCGATATAAACAGATTCGTACAAGCAAAGGATTTCACAAAATACCAAAAACATGGAGAAGTGGATTAAAAATTCAAAACCAAAATCCATTCATTAATCGATCAAATTTAATACGTAAATACAAAAACCAATAATCACATATCAATTATACAGATCAAAGTAAAACGACCATATCAAAGTAGATATAACAGCAAAATTACTAAGACAGTACGTTATTAACGAGCATGTAGTAAAACAGCCAACGATTTATGGTTCTGACATTATTATTTAAATATTAACACTTGAATCGATATACGTAATCGATATAAATAATCAAAGCTTGTGAATTTAGCTAGCTTTGTTAAAGGCGTGGAACACACCTAGTGGGGCGAAAAAACAGATTTTCTTTATCTGGTAGTCGCTTGCGATAGCGGTATTAATCATAGAGGTGACGCCTTCGAGGCGGGGCTTTGCCTTATTAATTTGGGTGGAGTTATTAAAAGTGATGCCGAAAGACATCATGTAATGTATACAAGACTCACAATCTATGTTCTATGTTAATAAAATAAAAGAATATCTGACGTGAGTATACACAACGTGAGCAGCAATGACGTCAATAAACATATTTCGCAAAAGATATATTGGTTTGTAATGTATATACATTGGTGGTAATTATGAAGTAACATACATAACTTCACGCCTTTTACTACCCGAAGGTAGCTGAACTGGGCTTTACTTTTACGTCCTAAATGGGCACCAAGATTTGAGTCATCCATATTTATCATACATAAAGTCATTTATATTTTTTGATGAGTACAAGGTTCATGCTACTGAAAAGGATATCTCTTATCTTATATACAGGTAGCAAATATTTGGTGTCATCCATGTCAATATTAATTTATTAGTCTCAAATAAATTTATAGCAAAGATTCAACATAATCTGATACACAAGTAATATAACACAAAAAATACCGAAATAGCTTGGATCCTGCTAACTATGATCAAAACTGTTTTATGTAGTCAAGATTGTTCATGTATGATAAGATATATATGATTATAGGAAACCAAATCAATCTTTGATATATCGAAACAAATCTTGAAAAGAAAAAAAAATGATTTACACTCAAGGACCTCGATATAGTACAAGACGTAGACAGTTGAATAGATAAAATAGATCCTACGAGATACTCGATGTTAAGTTTTAGGCGTTCTTCGCAAACTGTTAGAATATTCCTTTTGGCACATTCTGACGGTGGAACAGTAAGTGCTTTTTTATTTTATTACTCGTATACCAATCGCGTAACGTTGTGACGTCTTAGATCTAAAACACTCTGAACATTGTAAAAGAACGCACCATAATTTTGACACCCAATTAAAAGGAAGTTAGAAACTGAATCTTGATGCTTATTCTAGATGAAGTACTTGCTACCGTAACGGAGCTCAAGTCAGTTAATTATTACTTAGTCGTAAAGCTGTTTGGCGAGAACACTATTTATTGGCCGCTAACGAAGGTTAATTGTTCGGGCCGATGCTGTTAACGACGCCGTTGGTATTTCTTATTTTGTCCATATTTTAAAATGACACTGAAAGTATCGTAAGTATTACCGTAATTACAAAAATTACTTTAGCCATATATTTTGGAAGTAATTTGCTATTGTATTTCGAAATAACCAAATACATAATTAATTTAGATTTTCTAGACATTTCAGTTGTTTTAAAAATTATATTCAGCCTTTGGATCAAGAATAAAATATATAATAATATGCTATTAATAGAATACACCAATGTTTTACTTAACTATTAATCACACATAACTTTCCTAAAATCATAACCATATATTTGGTTTTATATGGTTCTCTTCTTTCATGTGAATTGGAGGGAGTCCTAAACCATCAGACGGTGTTTAGAAAACGAGAAATGATTCTTGATGATGATCATGATAACGACATCCACAGGAATGGATTGGGTGCCCACACGGCACTCGAAATCCTTCAAATTCAGATGTCATTGTGATTAAATACTTTTGTAATCTATAAATGATTCTCGAAACTTCTAAGTACATAAATTATGCAGGCAGAGAGAACAGAGCGCCATAAAACACTATTCTTACATGCCTCATTCGCTTCTTTGACTTACATAACTCTTGTCATACACTATCGTCGGTTTTTAAGGCTCCTAACATTATCTTCCTCCAGGACTCGTTTTATTTGGTCATGGAAAGTGTGTCGTGGCCGTCCTCGACTCCAACATCCATCCGCTTTTGCATGGCATATTTGCTTAGTCAATCTTCCATCACCCATTCTTTCTACATGTCCGAACCGTACGAGTAAGTAAACGTATACGCCATAAGGGTATTGCAAAGAGAGTTCTTTATTACTATATGTTTTGAAATAATAAATTGTAATTTAATCTGCAAAACTTAAATATATATGTTTTCATAGAAACATTTATCATATCATATAGAACTAAATAATTCGGCGCATACACCCATACTGGCCTCTGCCTACAACAACAGCAACAAAAGGCGTGAAGTTACAAAAAATACATGCCAATAGATAATTTATTTCTCGGAAAAGATAGGTCATATGGATGTAAAACAAGGGTCGTAACATCGATAATTCATCATGAGAATGATGCCGATACATACATCTTAATCACATGTGTATGTATTTCCGACTGGAACGCAGCGCCAGACATTGGTAAAACTCGCGCTGTCCAAAGAATGATTCGATCGTATCGATCACAGTCAGATCAGTCACAAGTCCAAAATAATGTTCTGTCAGACGAAGCTGCATGGTCTGACATTCAAGAAACTCACTTCATAAGAAGACCGCCAGCTAACACTCTAACAGTATCCCATAGTTTCGCGAGTGCCAATTAACTGACAGGTGACGGACAAATACCAATAATATTAGTCAATTCATTTAAATCACATAATTCACTTGGGGCCTCCTATATGTTTTCAATTTAATAGGCATCATTCGATAAGGTATCGTTTAAGATCCATAACAAATCCATTTACTTGTTTTTAAATTAACGCGTGATGACATTTGCCTAGTTAGCGATGTCGGCTCGTTATCGAAAGATTGATATAATATAATTCAAAATTGTACCAAGTTTAATAACAAAAGCAAAGGAAAAGGCTAAAACACACTGGCATCGTGACAAGGTATGTGAAACTTCTGCTTACTCACTCCTACACAACAACACTGTGTCGTCAGCTGTCTACCCGCACAACAACAGGTCAGATTAGGAATCCCCATCGTGTTCTCTTGGGTATAAATTATTTATGTAAATTTTTTCGACCGTTCGAAATTATATTTCAGCATCGACGTGATTAATGCTGACGGATTTTTTTCACTTGACTTCTCCCCAAAGAAAACCATCAAACAAATGACGCTGCTCACGATAAAACCCTCAATAAAATCTCATGGGAATTCATCAGGTTTCTTCTTTTCCTAAACTAGATTACCCTTACACGGAAGTACTCCGGTGAAATTCAGAGGCAATGCATTAAGATTTTTATGGATTTAATTTTAATCGGATTTCTTTGGATTGAGTTAGAAGTTTTGAATACAGACGCATGATATTTGTTTTATTTACAAGTAAATGAAGTGTTGATAGACTTGATAACACTAATAACAGATAATATAAGAGCGTTCGGGAGCACAAGCACGTATAGGATTTTCTTCACTTTGACACTGTAAAAAGGCATCAACTAATTTATTCCTTTTTTTGTTTCCATACTTGCACTTTCATCCGTGTAGCATAATCGTATACCTAACTCAGGTCTCGGTGGTCCAGTGGTAGAGCACCCCGCTTCTGAATCGAGAAGTCGCGGGTTAGAATCTAGGCACACACCAATGACTTTTCGTTATTATTTTCGGAGGTTATGTGAGATATATATCGATGGCTGAAAACTTTGTGCTCGGTATGGCAATAGGTTCGCCACCTATTCCATTTGGATTGTAAACTTAACGGCAAGACGAGGCTTAGCAGCTGCTGCCTATATCTTTGGGTAGAAAAGGGCTTGAAGTTATCAAAGATCAAATTTAGGCATAACAGATAGAAAGTAATAAAAATTTCATGTTTGCATCTGTAATATTAGAAAGGTAAACCATCACACTAATTTTTCATGCTAAATTGGCTCATTTTCATTTTTTATGGTGTTAAACCTCTTATACACAATTACAATGTTCAATTTCAATAAAAAATATAAGTGGAGACGAAATGAAAGTCAGAAGATCCTTCTTTCATTTCATATTTGTACCAAGTAATAAATGAAAATATAAATCCACGATTAAAAATAAAAAAAACCTAATTAATTTAATTCCTTATAACAAATTATTATGATAGCTAGTCCTTGATATAAAAAAAAATATAAATTTCGGATTGTACGGACCCATCGTATTGGAAATTAAAACAACTTTTTTATTTTTTAAAAGAAAAGATTCCACGAGATGTTATGAGCATTGAAAATTGGATGGAGGCACACACACGAGTGATATTTCCGACAAGGGCTCAGGGGCGCATGCACTTAATGAAATCAAAAGGATTAAGACCATCTGCCTACTTGTTATTCAAATCGATAGGGAGCTCGTTTATCATTTTAAATAAGCTACTGCTTAGATAAATGCTGGGTGTGGTTTATGTATAACAAAAGATGCGGTCCTCGGTAGCCCAATTTATAATGAATGCGAGAATAATAAAAAATATAATCCAAAAACACCAGACCCAATTGGAAGGTACATACATTCATCACAGAATTAAAAGAGAATTATGTTTGGTAAAAATGTTAATAGTAAAAAAACATTACTAGGAAATGGAACATATAAAAGGTTGTTTTATCATCCCAAAACATTATAAAATTGACAAAACCATTTAAATTCTCTCAGCTCATTCAAATTGTGAATTATTACTAAAGATTCGAGTAAATGAATATCAAATGCGAACAGCTTCAAGTACAAAGCGACAATGCTGAAGCGGCGTGATGACGGCGTGGTGTTTTCACAGAGCAAACAATCAAATTGCCAAGAGGATGAAACAAATTGCGACAGCATTGTCGAGGTGTTTAGAAAATTGGGGAACAATCGTCCTGCCGAGTTAAATCTTCGATAATCTTTGGAGGAGCCGAATGACGGCGAAGGGGGAGATAAATCTCTCTTAATTGGAACACGCTGCGCCGTGCGACAACATAATGTGAACTCTTTGTTGACGAAAGAGCGTCTCTTCCATCTCACCGCATTGAATACGACAATCAGCCATACTAATGATGGCGGAGACTTTAGTTAGTCCGCCATCACAAAATCAATACCACGTTATAAGCTTGTATATAAATACGTTTGAAATCGGTAAAATAACGTTACGAAAACGTTACACACCGAAAGCTTTTAATTTCCGTGCAAAAGTAAACCTTTCGTACGTCGCCTTGGAAAATATTCTTTGCAAAGAATTTCCTTCATAAAATAAGAATATCAGGCGTATGCTAACCCGAGCATTCGTTCAAAGAGCACTCACTTGTAAAACTGCTTACTTTATTGCTCCAGCGCTCCGGAAATACGAAGTTCGCTTTAGTTAGCCACAGCGTTGTGTTCAACTTTACAACTAGTACTACGAGTATACAAGGCAGGTTACATAGAAATTATTCGTTAAACTCAGAATGTTGAATAATAATATAAAGGGTTCGAAAATCGATCTGGCGATAAGGTCTGGCGGTGTAATAATATAAACTGGTTTAATTTGAAACGCCCAAACCAAAAAGAGGACACCGTTGTAAAACAGAACACGGGGCTATTGTTAAATATTTTATTGTTCGTTGGGAAAGTTAGTATCGTTTGATTAATCTGTTTCCCATTTAAATTAGACTCAGTAATAGGTTAACACCACAGATGATACACCTATTTTTGTTTGTTTTAATATAAACAGTTTTGACATATTAGATGTTATCGCAACTTAACTGTATGTTTTTACACGCGTTTTTATATTTTTTGTAATTTTGATCTGCCACAACCAGAAATAGGTTTTATACCGCAAACTAAGTTACAGTAAGCAGGTAAGTAGAAGTTAGTCTCAATATCGAGTCAGTCTCAACAAAAAAAAGTAGGAAAGACTGCCAATCTGTTTATATAACATATTTTATACCACTGGTCTTTTACACTTTTACAAACACTATCACTATTTATACATGTAAATAAAATTGAAGTGTCTGCTCAGTAATATTGAAATAACAGCTTGCTACTACAAAAACTACTAACAATTTCTAGAACTAGCTGACATTTATTACAATTTTTGTCTGTTTTTCTGTCTATTGGTTGATTCCGGCTAATCTCTGAACTGGCTGGACTGATTTTGAAGGAACTTGGCAGGTAGATTGTATAACAAAGTGACAAAAGTTCTATTTTATTATTGCCTCCGTAGTGAAAGAAAGTTAGCTATGTCTACTACTTAAATAAATAAGAGCTCATCTTAAGTCATAGCAAATCACAAATAAAATACTACACTATGCTCTGACACATTATCGCTTCATGTCTATTACACGTATATAATATAAATATTGTGCATTGACTGTTACTACACAGTGGGTTTTACATTGAAAACGTCTCCTCAACATGGCTTCAAGCTCGGACGGTGCTTTGTCGGTAGCAAAAAATCCTCAGTCCACCTCGCTGCTCCGCTGGCAAATCGTTCGGCAAACATTAGCTAAGTATGCGTAAAATTGTCTGCGTCATAGCCGGGCACAGACTACATGTATCAACTAGTTCGCATACTTGAACTATTATGCATGCAAATTCAATATTATTTATTTACAATGCTATTATTTTAGATTAAAACAAAGAAACAAACTTTTAGGATTATATCGCGTTTATTTATTACTTATTTTTATTTATTTCCCGACGTTTCGAACTCTTTACAGAGATCATTTTAACGAGTGATGAACAAAAAGATGGTAGTTGTTCAAAAGCTATTTTCATTGATACAGAGAGCACCCACTTTTTAACCGATTTCGAAAAAAGGAGGAGGTTCTCAATTCGTCTGTATGTATAATATTTTTTTTATGTATGTTCACCGATATTTTCGTCAATTATGGACCGATTTCAAAATTTTTTTTTTCATTGTATAGTGTTTACTTCCGAGATGGTCCTATTTTCACCAGGTCAGGATCTGATGATGGGAACCAGGAGAAATCGAAGGCACCAAAAGTTGTATGCGAGTATGGTGTTTTTATTTCGAAATAGTGATGTCTTAGGAATATTCTTTATGGTGCCAACATTTGATGCTGCTGTGCTGATGAAGAAGCCACAAAACTCCTCAACTGTTAGGAGTTTTAAGACAACACTGCAATTGGTCGATAGAAACTACTTGGTAGTATGCAGGGCTAGCGTGTTTCTAGTGAAGTATGCAGGAATATACACCTGATGCTGCTATGCTGATGAAGAAGCCCCAGAACTCCTTAACGGTTAGGAGTTGGGAGACAGTACTGCAGTTAGTCGATGGAAACTGTTTAGTAGTATATAGGACTAACTAACTAACTAGGTTATTTATCGCTTTTTAGATATAGAGGTACTGTTTTCATATACTTAAAGATTTTTTAGTTTAAAGTACGACGAAGTCGCTTGTAACTGTTTTTTTTTAAGTATTTTTTTGGAAATAAAAATCAAAAAGTTGATGTTAAAAATATGATTTTTACTATTGGTATATCAGACCACGAAACAAAAAATTCAATATTTATTTAAAAGATGTATTCACTAAAGAAAAAACTCTAAAGTAATAAAATCTTCACTATAGTAAAGATCATTTGTTGTATAATTTAATAGGTAACAGTTGTTATTTTTTAATTGTAACAAAAATCATATTTTTAACATCAACTTTTTATTTTCATTTCCAAAAAGTGGGTGCTCTCTGTATCAATGAAAATAGCTTTTGAACAACTACCATCTTTTTGTTCATCACTTGTGAAAATGATCTCTGTAAAGAGTTCCAAACGTCGGCAAATAAATAAAAAATATCTGGATGACCGAGCTTTGCTCGGTATTTTCTTTTTTTTTATAAACAACGCCATCTGCTGGAATAGCTTTAGTGTTGTTGTCGTTAAAGCAAGTTAGTTGCTCACAATTTAAAATAATTATAGCATTCGCCAATAGATGTCAGGAATTCCAAAAAGTAAGTTGATGTTTAAGTTGATTATCGATAAAACACGATAAAATGAAATTTTCTAAAAATGATTCCTAGCTAGATCGATTTATCGCCCCCGAAACCCCCTATATACTAAATTTCATGAAAATCGTTGGAGCCGATTCCGAGTTCCAATTAATATACATATATATATACATATATATATATATACAAGAATTGCTCGTTTAAAGATATAAGATAAGTAATAAATAAATGCGATATAATCCTAAAAGTTTGTTTGTTTGTTTTAATCTATGAGTGGGATTCGCGAAAGTCTGAGAAATAAATATGCTATTATTTTGATTCAGGTATCTTATTTAAGACTTGTCAAGCATATTTTTTTGGAGTAGCGCCATCTAATAAATAGATATAAAATAACCGCTTACGCTAGCTTCTTTGACGTTCGTTTAATGTATGTCATTGTTTAAATGCATTAAACAATGACATGCATTTAGTTATTTTATTAGTCTTATTTAAAACATGGATCGATTTAATCGTATTTTTTTTTTGACGTTACCTACGAAAATGACTGCAGGCAAGGTGCGTGAGGATATGTTGATAAAGGCATTTCTAAAACATTTACGTGTCTATTATTAAAGTAATATCATAAACGATACCATTTCAAAATACTGTACTATTATGTAATCAAAATGAAATTTAAAATTAATCACCAGATGTCATGATGGAAAAACAAATATTTTAAACGACATAATTATACCGAAGGGTAAACAAGTATACGATGATTCAAATAAAAGTTTACGAAACAACCAGAGAACATGGAGATGTAAACTGGTGATGATAAAACTTATAGGTACGTCATGAGGACATTTGGAGTAACGAAAGAAAGTTTTACGACAAATAAAATGGATCGAGACGTAATAAATTGAATCCAACATTCAGTAATTTGTGAGTAAATTTCAGCAAAAGAATAAAAAGAAGAGACATTGATGAAGGCACAAGAAAAAAAAAACATCTTTCATTTTAGTGGGACGTAAAAAATGGCGGCAATTCATAAAGGGATTTGTCAGCCAATACCGATCAATTGTATGAAATCAAAGAGTTTCTTTCAATCCTTTGTCGAAACTATTTGTTAAAAAGGCCGCAATCACATGCGAAAACTTGTTTAGCAATTGAGGAAGTATCACATTTACAAACAGCTTACCGACTATCTGGAGAAGAAGAAGAACCTACCGTACCGTACCGCCCAATCCGGTAAGTATTTCATTGGTTATAGGCAGTTGGAACCGGATATTGAGGGCCTCGTTGCTCACTTGTTCGCGATACTCGACACCAATCTCATTGAAATTGAAGACATTGATACGTTAAGTGAAAGAAACACGCAGACTGGGAATACTACAATTGCCTGAATGATATGTGACGAAGATATCTTGTGACAAAGAGTTTCTCACCAGTCAGATTAAAAGCGCCGTGGTGTGTCAAGTAACGCCCACATTATTAACTACTTGAGTGACTCTAATCAGAAATGTCTTAATATAAAAAAAAATCGTGAGCAGTAATATGACGACAGGTAAATAGATGTGAAGCATTACTAAAACTAAGGTTTTTTTAAAGTTATATTTATTATGTATCTAATAATATCTAATAATTTTCGATAATAAAAAAAATACAGGATGAGTTTAATAAAATACACTAACCACCATAAAGCATGGTCAATCAGATAATACTCACATGTGTAAGATAGTAAACAACAATACACTGAAGGAATGCATCATCAGTACGGCAGAGACGGTGCAGAGGCGCTGCCGTACAGCACCGCATCGCCGCTCCTACATGTACACTATCAGATAGTATAACGATGTGTCTTCAAAACCTATATACCCACTCTAGCCTCTATCTGGTATAACCTTGGTTATAGATGTTTCACATCAAAATAATGCAAGAGACAAATTTTGCAGCGTCAATTAGGCGTTGTATTCGAAAGTTAACTTCTAAACTAGTTGAAAAAACTTACAACAACATATTTAAAAGTGTTTATTGGTAAATCAAAATTCAAAAAGATAAAAAAAATGAACACCCAAACTAACACACACAACCAACGTAAATATAAATCGAAATATATTTTGCACTAAAATCAACAAGAGCAAAACCTGTAATTCATCGTTGAATAACGTACGAATTATTAAGGAGCAGAGGATTTACGATCACGTGCGAGGTGCTAGCAACCAACGGGGGAGCTGTGATGAGGTTCCATCAACGATGCAAGTAATTAAATCCTTAAACGAGTGTATAACAAGAATGTGTTTTTAAGCGTCGCGGTCGTACGCAACGAACCCAAGCGGGACACTTATTTACGATGAGTTTTCGCGGCGGGAGATACCGCACCTAATTTCTGAGAGCGACGAAGGTCTCGCGCGATTTATTTAAAATCAAATTCTTTTGTCGTACATCCCGCTGTGCGACAATCGATAATGCGCCAATGGACCTAGATGGGAACAACCGGTCTTTGATTAAGCCACAAAACACCTTGGTAATCAGCCTATTCAAATAATTGTTATTTTGTATAGTTTAACCGCTTATTTCTTCACTACGAACAAATTTTCAATGTTTTCAAGAAGTTTTAGGTGAAATACACATGTACCTATAACGTCATACTCATAACGTCTGAAGGTGTACGGCTGCAACAAATTTAAATAGTCCTAAATGTAATAGGCGAAAAAATATTGTAGTAATCGACATTGACATAAAACATACATACATTACATAATCTTAAAAAGAACATTGATTTTGTGCTGGGCTTGGCACTCCGTACCTTTAAACTAGAAGTCGGAGTGATGAACAACTAGGCCATCAAGATTTATGATAAGACAATGTCAAATTAGTCAGTTACCTCTTACTCAGCCCACGAAAGTGATGGGTGGCAATATTCTCCAGGGAGTACTACCACATGTCATTATTGAAATCGTTCAAATAATATAGTAAATAATTGGATGTATAAAGATAATGACGTCGCTATGTTTCATCATACCTCTTTGTTGTCGAGACCCATATCCAAAATGACAGGTAAATATAAAGAAGTTTTTGAACACATGATGGTGACTGTAAATTATGACATTTAATTAAAATTCTAATGAGTAATAATTAATTACATCAAAATTAGTTAAAAAATACTCCACACAGTCTACAACACTCTTAATACTTATTAATAAAATTTTGGATAAATCATTTTTTTTTCTTTAGCAGGCGGTGGGCTAACTGACACGTAAATATACTTATATTAAACGGTGCCGCCGACAGTTCGTTTGGGTTTCGTTTTGTTTTAATTCATTTTAGAATTTCAATCAAACTCTAAACGGTATTTTTAGCTATACTTATTGAGTGCTATATATAAAAATATTTGTTTCATATTAAAATCCTTTTAAAGATACTTTTGAGATTGAGATATATGCTTAAATAATAGATAACATTCTGCGACAACATGCGTGGTTATGTATACTAGAAGTCGTCAAGGTTCTTTTTCTTCAGATATGTATTTATTTATTTTTAGGTAAGTTAAGGGAATTGAAAGTCTTTTAATGACAACAGTTCATTCTATTTGATGTTCAATTCTTGAATAAAAATTTATATTTTATGTCTCATTGACAGCGAACTTTACTTTTAATTTCCTGGTTCATGGTTGACACTCAAGCCTTACCGTGTTTTACAATCGTCAATGAAAACATAGAAGTAATCAACGATAAGCAAGACCGTTTTTCTATTCGAGTGCAATCGTTGTGAAGGCAATGTTATTAGACAAATATTGGTAAGTCTGTATGACGATCGATGTTGACCCGTCTCTGAGAGGTGTCAAAAGTTGGGCCCAGCAATTGACACGACACGTCAGTCACGCGTGAGAAATATTTGAAGATACTGGCTCAGTTTATTCTAGTGCCGGTAATGAATCATTTTCTAACCGAGTGTAGTAACCTGATGGAGATTTTGGGAAATTCGAACGTCACTTTACACAAAAGGCTATTGACATTTTTACTATTAATAGATAAACATTTACTCTAAATGTTTGCCGGCATAGTGGTTTAGCACGAAGTTCCATAGAGTTTTTTCTAATTTCAAAACGCACCAATTAACAATTTGGAAGTATATGATATTTATCAAAATTAAGTGTTATACATAACAATGATAATGTTTGACTCCTCTATTTTATTAATTTTGTCCATATGTGATCAATGTGAAATAGATGATTATGTTTTAATAATTATGAGCATTAATTACTATTGAATTACTTTCCAACATTACAAAACACATTAACAACTAAAATCTTACACGTAAATAATTAAAAAACCCAATTAATCCCAAAACTCACATTTGTGGCTACTAGGTTACTAGATTAAAAATTATGAAAGCATAAATGGAGAAATTAATTTTACAACTCATGTACATTCGCGTATTCTGTGTGAACAATATTAATCGAAAACCAAGATGATGTCCTATCGAATGTCTCGCGTAATGAGTCGTAAATTATTGACCACCCGCTCGTTAGTTCTTGGTAGAACTTGTAAATTATTTAATAATATTGTCATAAAAATCTCGCTCGGAAAGATTAACAGCTGCAAAATATATAACAAGCCGTATTCTGAAATATAAAATAATATTATAATATGTGCAAGAATTAAAATAATGTATAAAGTAACTATTTATAAATAGAAAGGTCAATAGACTGCCAAATATCTTAGGAACCAACAGCGCTCTTCTGGTTCACACTTCACATAAATATAATATCTAAAAATCTGTCATCTACCATCTTCTAAGTCATGTACAGTCCAGACAATCTTTTAAATTAAGAAACCTCTGTTTGCATGTTTATTACATCGTGACGTGAGTTAACACTGATCTGGAAATAATTATAAAATATAAATAATTATAAAAACCATCTTAAGAAATCTGAGAACAAACTATACATTTATTTAAAATGCTCACAGACATGTGAACCGCTTAAATTGTCTCAAACAAAATTATAGGTATTCGCAACAATGTTTATTTAAAATCACAGACGATACCATTACACAAGTCTTTGCTTTGAATATTAATTAACCTTTTGGCTTCCAAATAGCCATCGCTGACCAGGTACAATGGCGACTAAACAGAAAATATATAATACATACCGACTAGAGTTCCCACAAATGCCTTGGTCTTGGCCAGTCGTTGGCTTGCTGTTGTTAATTTATAGGTGTATACTTTTATATTGCCAAATATTTTCATATATTAATGGTGATTAGTTACGTTAGCCAATTAAGATGTCATCGACACGTTCAGATTTATAAGTGGCAATTAGATGTGTATAATCCGGACATGAATATTGATAGGAGCGACGACATTTACAAACAGTGATCATTTGACACCGGCTGTGTTCTAACGGTAACCGCTGACCATGTCCGTGGAATGTGTATTATTCCTATTAAATATATAATGTTTTTTTTTATTTGTCTGATATGATTTATATATAATATTATCTTAATATAAAGCAAGTGTTTTATGCTCATAAAAAAATATTTTACACTAATTGCTATGACTCAATATGTTACGTTTTATGTGGTACTATTCCGTTTATACTTATTCCGTACTTTTTTTCTGGTTGGTACGTGAAAGAAGGACGAGTGGAGACACAGCAGCCCCTGCCTACACCTTGAGGTAGAAAATCCCGTGATTTTACAAAATAAATAGTTTCATACAGCAAATTAATTAAATAGGGTTCGTTCAATAAGGAAAATTCCACTTATGTCTGTCTCATATTATATCGATAGCCCCGCCCCGGGCTTGCAAAATAGTGGAAACTAATATGGCACTAACAGTCTCGGTGGCGCAGTGGCTAGCACCCCTCTTCTGATTCAAGAAGTACTGGGTTCAAACCTGGCACACACCAATGACTTTTCGAATTTTTCGGAAGTTATGTGTGATAAATATCGATGACCGACAACTTTGTGCCCGGTATGGCAATAGGTTCGCCACCTATT
This sequence comes from Euproctis similis, assembly GCA_905147225.2. Lineage (NCBI taxonomy): Eukaryota > Metazoa > Arthropoda > Insecta > Lepidoptera > Erebidae > Euproctis > Euproctis similis. The sequence continues at coordinate 15,810,932 of LR990105.1, forward strand.
CCATTTGGGACGTAAACATAACGACGAGACGAGGCTTAACAGCCGTTGCCTACACCTTCGGGTAGAAAAAGGCGTGAAGTTATGTTTTCTGGGAATGGGTGTACAATTTTATAATAGAATCCCTGCGCATATCCTGGCTCTGTGTTTCGATCGATTAAGTCGGGCGGTAAAGGATCGTCTCGTTGCTGGTGCTTATTACATCATCAATGACTTCATGACGGACAACTCATCTTGGGACCGTCAAGTTGCTTGCTCAACGCGGATTGTGTAGTTTGCGTGTTGAAATTTGTTCACATGTTCTGGAGTGGACACTTTTCTAATTTAAAATTTGCCTTGATATTGATTATAATATATGTACATATAAGTTTTATTTATTGCACAACGTTGCCACTCTAAATAAAAGATGTCGCGTCAATTGCGCTCGACTAATATATTTGCAGAGATTTTCTTTTTAGGACGATGATGTTAATTTGCTTGGGCCATAACTGTGATGGTCGAGTATTAGTTTGAAAAGAGTATCTGGCACATGAGTTTCTTGCCCGATTCTTCTCATGATAGCCCCTACACTCGGAATCGGGCCGCTCGTGGCGATTGCGTCCGTGTTTTCTTGTTCCACGGACGCACTTTCCTCAAGCGCTCGTGTTAAGTAGTTCATTTGAAATAATAAGTTAAATTGTACTTGTTGACTATTTTTAAGTGTCTCTGAAGACCTATGAAAATAAAACTTATTTTGACTTTGACTTTGTTATGTTACGTTATGTAATATGGCAATAGGTCATATTGGTACTAAAAAAATTAAAACTTCGCTCAATAAATATTGTAAATAATGTATGTAATAAATATGCGACCCAAAAGTATTCAAGTAAAATGAACGACTGTATGAATGGGTGCTACAGCAGATACAACTAGACATTAATTTCTTAAATGTATTTTTTAAGTTTAAAATTCAAGCAAAGTTGGCATAAGAATAACAGCGAAGTGCACTATTATATTAATAAGTCAAATATTTAAACAAACACCGCCAAAGCATTGTTTACAAATAATCATCTTTCCCACACCGGACGCACATGTACCCTACTCGTGTAAGATCAACTAACGACACCAAATACTTATTGCTTATTTAAAAAAACTTCCTTCACTAAAACTTGTACGGAAATGGCGAATGCAAATACCTTAAATACATATACAGTTGAAAATGTGGGTAATTCATTTTATGTACTTTTTATGTATTTTATTGCACAAATAACTATATTTGAGAATAAAACAACTATACCACGTCATTCTATACGAAACTAAAACCGTACAAAATCATATAGTTAAATTAATATCGTCTTAGTATTGTAGTGGCTTAGCTAGTAGACTTTTGATTAGATGTTCCGTGTTCGAATCTCAGGATACACTGAAACTTTTCGAAAGTGTGATATTATGTATAGGTATGACTCAACGCCAACTCCTTGGTATGAAAATATTAATTTAAGCCAGACGAGCAATCATATGCACATTTGGGGAAGAAAAAGCGTGATGGATGATAAAAAAATATCATCCATAACTTATTGCAATTTAATCATAAAGAGCATATGATAAAGTATAGATTTTGATACCAAATCTAAAACAGTCAGAATGTAGTAATATATGCTATATGTCGGAAATACATGTATCTTTAAAAAGAATCACAAAATTTAAATAGCCAATAAAACTCGAATACAGTACGCTAAAATGTTTCCTACAGACTATTGAAAACTGAAAACTCCGCAAAAAAGTATGCAATAATGTTCAATTTTCAAGTAAACAACCGCAACTCACAACTGTGCACCCTGCTGTTTGTGTGTGCGCCTTTCTTCCGGACAATATCTATTACGGGTACCATATAGAGGCGCCACTTTTCAATTCTTTTCCATTAAAGTTGGTGCACCACCGTGCGTACCAAACCACGGCCAAGCGTCTCTCCCTAGCTATTCACAGAACACATTTATTACATATATATTATGTATAAAATACTCTTCACTCGGCCACGGTGCGGCTCCCCTGCGACTGACATGCTATTGAGAAATTCAAAGTATATATTTTCAAATAAGGAGAACTGCATGAAATCAATAAAACTTTCACAACACTTGCTAGTTTATTTATTCAGAGTAAGAAAATATAGATACCGTGATTCGAATTATTCAAAATAGACAAAACATTATTTATATAAGCTGTATTGACTCCGCTTTTTTTCGTGGATGTGTAAAAAGTTGTCCAGTGTGGATTAATCTGCTTTATGCTTTGGGTATCATTAATTACGATTAAATCCTATGTATAACTGAGTTTTATCTAGGTATATTTTATTTTTCTCTATTATTATAATACTAGTTGACCCGACGAACTCGGTTCGCATCAAAAGTAATAAATAAGCAAATTTCGGATTAATCACATTTTACTTTCACTGCGTCATACATGATGATAATAAATAAATGCCACCCCGATGACACCCTTTATCTATTAAAAAACCGCATCATAATCTGTTACGTAGTTTCAAAGATAAAACCATATAAAGGGACAGACAGCGGAAAGCTATATACTATGTAATGATGGATTAACATAGCCACATAAATATTAAGTGTAGAGGGAAAGCATAACGTAATCATCATATTATTCATATTCATCAGTACAGATTTCTGATCTGGTGGCATTCCTGAACTAATTAAAGCACATGTTGAATCTTTTTATAATAAACACTCTTTTTATGGTAAATTAGGACATCAGCTTTTCTTTGGGTGGTCCTGTCAACTAGTTTTCGTCAAATACCCGAATTTGATTTGATGTTTGATATTACTTACTACATACAGCTGGAGAAACGAACGGCTTATAACTAATGTTAGTGACACTGTAAATATTTTCAAATAATAATGTACAACATTATAAGCTGTGCAGATGTTATGTATATTATATTTATAAAACAGGATTAACTTGGACCCAACAATTTGTCACAATAATAAAATTTCATCATAACCCAAAACACGCGATAACAATGAGATACCATATTTGTGTATTTACAAAACCAAATAAGCATTGCCAGTGCCAACAAAGACATCTCTATTATCGGTAGCTGTCCCGAATTATCTGTCATGTTTCACAAATAAATAAGAGCTATTTTATATAACAATAGGATACACACCGTCTTCGTTGTTGAGAAGCTTGATTCGAATGCATTGAGAGAAGAAAAAAAATCTATTTATCAAACAAGAGATGGGCTGCGCGAGATAAATCTGGCCCGAGTCTATTATTACCCCTTTTCATTCTATTTCGGATGAGTTTAGTGTATAGCCAAATCAGAATCAGCCCCGGAGTGATCATATTCCATTACAAATTGTAAAGTTTGTTCATTGTAATGTAAATTTAATTCCAGTCAGTTAAAACTTCACAGATAAATCAATAGAGCTACTTTACTTTGTTGCTTTTGGATTTATTTCCAAGAACTGTGGAGAAATTTAGGTCAGAAGTAAACCTATAACTCGCCCTTAATTTATTGGAATTGTGCTCAAAACTGATTAATTACTGCAAAAAAAAAAACTGTAATGGCGCATAATATAACGTACCGAGTATACTGTTGATAAATAGTTATCCATTCAAGAATATTCCTTAAATTTGTTATTGAATATAAAGCTATTGATATCCTACTACATTAAGACTTCCATTTATAAAGTTCAGGTGTGTGTACACAAAAATATATATATTCACGGCTAAACTCATGCAGGGTAGGCAGAAACAATATACTGCCATAAGGATTCTTATACGCCTCACTCGCTTCTTTGAGTTTTATAACTCTTGTCATACATGCCAGTCAATTTTTAAGAATGCTAACATCGCCTTCCTTTAGAAATCGCTCCATTTGGTCGTGGAAAGTGTGTCGGGGCAGTCCTAGACCCCTACGTCTATCTGCTTTCCTCTTGCTCGTGGAAAGTCTTGCGTCGTCCATTCATTATATATGTCCGAACCATCGGAACATTTCTTGTTCTTACTTTACTTTTATTTTTGTACAGATAATGTACTACGTTTTGGTTTATGATTAAGTATTAATAAAGAGTAGCTACATCAACAGGTATATCGCAATATATGTAACAGATAGAGATAAGACGTCATATCAATACGAGTCATGTCTTCGACTCGCGCAGGACTCTCTCGCGGGTCCGGTACGCGCGCGCACGATCTCAGCCTCACGATCGAACACCATGATCGAAATACGTGTACAACAAGCCTGTATTACCATAAACGATTTACCGTATGACGACTCTTTTAGTTCGCGTGGAATATGAATCCGCTCATGTATTACACGAACACGAATAAATTTACGAAAATAAGAATAACATCGGAACACATTATGCTCGAAATAATAATAATAATAATAAAGATGCCATTGTCATTGTTCTTCCGATAAAAATTAAAATATAGTTGCAACTTCTGAGTCATGAATCTTATTAACCATTAAACCTATATAATTATATGTAAAGGAAACCACAGAATGTCAGACGATACGAACACGAAAATTGCAAGTTCAACAATTACCTTAAATGCAAAAAAAAAATACACAACAAATTGGCCGGCGGATGTGCTGCTGTTGGACGGTTAATTCGAAATCGCCGTCGACGAACCAGCAAATGCAATGTCATATCAACTTCTAGCACAATGTTGGCAGGAAAATAAAAAGGCAATTTGTTCCGTTAGATATACTATCTACAGTGGTTTTGTTGTTTTAATGAATTAATAAGTATCATCACATTGTGAAGGAAAATTTATAGCAATGAAATAACGACTTCCTAATTGTTATTAAATTTAACGAAGTGAAAACAAATCTAGAATCCGATGACATCGCAATTGTAAAATATACTTAAATCGACAAAATTCGTAGCGATTCTAATTTCTAATCAACGTTCATAATCTGATCAGTATCTAAGAAAATCTGTTCAGCATTAAGGTATGTAAGATAATCTTAAAATGAAATAAATAAGATATCGGTAATACAACTTTATTAATCTTAAAAGAATTTTAGACAAAAAGTGTTTTATATATTCCTCATAAAATCACTGCAATTTCATTATACCTCTAACTCAATGGTCCATATATCTAATCCTACGTCGTATTACACCGATACAATCGTATTTATCCAATTGGTGATCAGCAGCGGCAGCGCTAACTACAATGGAAGGCAATACGTCATTGTGTAGAGGGCGCGATAATCGCGAACGACATAAGTTGAGTCGCGGCAGGAGCACGCATCATTTGCCGGCCGTCCGGAGCGATTAGCTACCTCGCGCTGATACGGGTGTCCGTACCCCACTGCCACCACCGTCGGGACGGTGACGGCCAGACTGATGCGATGATAATTACAAAATGGGCTTCAGTGAACATCGCCTTTACGACGACCATCGTCCGACACACTGACATTTAAATTCTACTTATTAATTTAACGGACCAATTTAACGTTGACGTAACAACTAAGTGATACGATACGACAATATAACTATTTATCATAGTTGTATATATTACGGTTTACGGACAATTAAGATAGGCCATTTTATTGTTTGCTTTATTAATAACTGCAAATTGCATACGTGTAAACAAAATATATATAATAACCTAATTAGAATAAAATAATAATAATAAAATAAGATCAGTTGATTTATAATTATTGACAAATAAATATTCTTCCACCGTCCAAACGAAATACTCTAAGCGCTTAGTCATATTCTGACCATCGTAACTAACGAATATCGAATATACAGGCACTCGATTATAAATAAATAGTAAACACTCCAAGAGTATTTGTAATACGTATTTTATTATCATAAATCACATATCAATCTTTCTCAAATCTAACCGATCAAAGAGAGAGAGAGAGAGAGAAAAAAAAATAACCCATCCAAATATAAACCAATAAACACTTAGTTGGCCCGTCGCAACACAAATGTGATAGACTCCCGCGGCGATCAAATAACTTTGAAACATTTAATTTCAGTTTTATAATAAAAGACATATTGTGTTAGATAAAGGATGGGTTGTAATAGTGTCGCGTCAGCTACATTAGTGATGCGCCTCCTGGTGGGGCGCCCCGTCACACTGCAACATCAAAATACAATCCCCCTTCATACAGAGAGCCCAAACAAAAAAGAAAATAATAGGTATAAAATATTTTTTTAAAATACACCGAACTCCGGTCACACTCAAAAATATTTATTCAAATAAGTCGCCATCAACCCGACCGTAAAAGTACGAAGAGGGTTGTGGGGCAGAGCAGTTTTATTAATATTAAACGAACGCTTCAGTTGACACAAATTGGCGATAACCAAAGCGAGTGCGTCATAAAATTTTTGTTTCCCTTTACGTTTATTATTTGTTTCTCTCTGTGTGTCTCGCTGAAAATAAGATTATTACAACGTTAAATTAGAAATTTTATTTGGGGAAAAAACGATGACAAAATAAAGAATTAATGAGAAAGTAAAATTAAAAATCCGAATTAAATATGTGCCTAATTATTACTTTTAGTAAGTATGTAAATAAAACGATATATTGTTTAAAACGTATGTTTATAGAAAGGTGAGTTGCATATTAAATTGTTAGTTCATGGGCCATGATACGACATGTCATAAGAATTAAGCTGAAAGTGAATTATTATTTATCCATAAAGAAACTATAGACTAAAACTATATAAGAATTTAAAAAAAAATATAGAAAAACTTAACTATAGTCTAAGTATGTGTGCAGATATAGTGGAATAATATAATTACTATTGTGTTGACCTATAAAAGAAAATATAATCTGACTTGCCACCATTTTAGTATAGGGTTGGCCACGCTATTATTGTTATCGCACCTAAAACAATAAACCGAAGTGCCCTTCCTCGTTTTGTTCCCAAATGCAATTCTTCGGAAAGGTTTAAGTGAGTAAGAACACCACACATATCAACACTAAAGGCCGAATATTGAACGGCCACTCAAATATATAAGCGCTACTTAAGCGTTTAAGTAGCTGTCACATTAGACAGACTACGTGAAATTTGAGCAGTTATTGACTGTCAGATTTGATTGGCGGTTCATTATTCGGGCGTAAGTCGTATAAAATAACTTGATATATACATTAATTTTTACACCGACTAATTAATTAGCTTTCAAAAGACCGTATCCGCAATCTAGTAGAACAATATACTAGATCACATAAATCTCGAGCGAAGAATCCAAACCGGATCAAAACCTGATCTCAATATAACCAGATGAAAGATTTCTTTGTTTGTTTTGTTATTGATAAACTCTGAAATCAATGAACCGATCTTATTTCTCTTGTCATTGCAAAGCTGCTGTATTCGTTTTGGAATATTAAAAATATAGATACCAGAAGTCATGCCGAGTACGCATGTGTGGCAAATATAGATACTCATGAATTCTTCTACTAGCTAAAACCCTGTAAAGAAGAAAGTGACAACCTTCTTCTTTATAGGGTTTTAGCTAGTAGAAGAATTCATCTAGTACAATAAAATTATTAAAATACAATAATGCTGAAATCAATTATACGTCAGAGGCAACTGTTTAATCATTAAAATGTAGATATTCCTTTTAAAATAGTTTAAGTATTTATGTCAGGATATATTCACAAAAATGGCGACAAACCAGTGGTCTTCTTAAAAGGATAAGTGTGAACAATGAGCGTGGCCAATTAAAGCAGTCAACAGGACACGAAGTTCGTGTCTTCACTTTGGCCATGTTGACAGTTCGCCTCATGAGCACCATAATTTTCAATTATATTTCAAAACACACTGGCAGGGTACCGGTATTCTTGGCTGTGAGGTGTAATATCACCGTCCCACGCGAGAGAAAGCCGGGCTGGTTTGTCAGAATATTTTACAAAATAATAATTTTCGTTGGTTATATATGTGTACATGTACACTTTTTATTTGTTACGTCTACTTAAAGGCAGTGTAAATACTAGTTATATCATACCAAGAAGTACGGGGATATTACATCTTAGCACGAATTGCTAAAATTGAGTACTTTAACAACAAGCTTTGAGGTAACTACAAAATTTTTAGGTCTATGATCTAAACGTTAGACCTCAAGGCGTAACTAAGAATCAGTTTGATCCTCAATTACAAATTACTAACTATTACGCTCCGTAGTTTCGTCAGAGATTTCAAGTTTTCATGCAAAGTTAAAGTATAATAGAATACGCCTTATTATGTTAGTCAAAAGGAGTATAGAGTTTTCGTAGTCCCTTGCGGGGTAGGCAGGGAGAACAGAGCGCCAAAGGCACGATTCTTACACGCCTCACTCGTTTCTTTAATTTTAATAACTATTTTATTTATTTCCTTTTCGTAGTACATAATTCCAATAATGTCTGAGTTTATGTTTAAGCGATAAATAATGTACGTATGATCTGTATTGTTCAATGAAACAAATAAACAAACGTAATTTATAGCTTTCGACTGCAGTGAAAAAGTAGGAGTTAAATATATTTAAGGATGAATCTTAAATAAACTCCTCTAAAAAGAGTTTCTCGGGTCATGGGTTGTAAGCATTCATTGTCCTCTCACACAAAAGCGTGAGCATTATTTGGCAAAAACTGTGAGGTTCTTCACCTTCAAATTGGCAAATATATAATGTATATTGGATGCGCGGGCGTCATGAGATCCCGCTGCGCGAACACCAGCCCCAGGATTCACCAGTTTAATTTATCGTGAACAATCACATTACCATATCACTAATATAATGCGGCCGAATCTCACTGGTGGTACCTTAAACGGTCAACCGAATCCTTTGTTGTCCGAAATTTATTAAGGCTGTAAATGCTTTTGTATCACGCCTGGACAGTCGCAGCCCGTGCCAAAGATATTTTATATGCATTGTTTTACAATCATCTTACAAAAGGCTTGTACTGAACAATATGGACAGGTATACCTTTATATATTGACCCTGTTAAGTCACGGCGGTCCAGTGGTCGAGCTCTCCGCTTCTGAATGAGTGTGTGAGAGTGATGGGTCCCATCACTCCTCAGAATTCTTTTTGAAAGTTATATGGGATAAATATCGATGACTGACGAGATCGTGATGGGTGTATGACAATAGGTTCCGCCACTTATTCAATTGAGGACGTAACAAATTGCCGAGTTGAGGCTTAACGAGAGCGACCAATAAAATCGATGTTAATCCCACTAAAAGTAGGCTGTATACATTAATTGAATCTAATTTTTAAAACATCTATTAAATCTACTAATATTTAGACAAAACAACTGCTTGTTATATGCTATAAGTTGTGTTATTATTAACAGCGGGAACCTATCGTATTGAAACAATATTGGAATCGGGTCCTCAAAAAAGAGTTCCCATCTCGCAGCTCGGATTTCAAAGAATGCGTGTTGTAATGGTAGGTGTAATACAATATGCGCACCCATTCAGTACGGGCGGGTAGCCAGGGTAACTCTTTTGGTAAGTTGATCTAACAATACATTCGTTTTTTTAGCATATTGTGTACCCCGTTGAGCTGCAAATTCACTTACCCCCATAACAAATTAGGTTATAAAAAGAAGCAAATAGTTCAAGAACAGATATCATAGAAACACACAGAAAAAATGATCACATTTTATACTTCGTAACTTTCCTATACAAAGGGTCATTTTTTTTAAATGCAAAATTTCAAACTAATAAAATTTGCCTTTTAATTATAGTAATTAATTAAGATGTCAGATACATTGCGTCACTATTTAATGACTATTTATATTGTTCATTATAATATTTAAAATATACAGAAAAGAACCCATCTCTATTTAAAATAGTTGAAAACGATTTGTGATTGTGTGACGAGATGTCGTTCAGACCAGCACACACACACTAACCAGTTATTACTATTAGCTTGGATCATCGCTGACAATAGGGCAACCAAAATTGGGGAGCTGCGATAGGGCCAATGAATAATATAAAGCTTTGTAAGAATAACACGATCCATTGCGGCTAAAGCAAGCAATGATTGACACGTGAGCCAGAGCTGAGTGTATGAATAGTTCGTTCAAAGGGGTAAAAAATTTTGGGGTTCCTCAAAAACAATAATTCACGAAGTGTTTCCAGGTATTGTGCCAAGTACAGATACGGTAAGTATTCTTTCCAACACCATCCATATTAACGTCACGAGTAAGTACTAGTAAATAGGTACGCCTATTCTAGGTATTTTTTATTAGCACAAAATTAATGTAGTATTTTAAATTTTTAATACTGAGTTGCGCGAAAATTACGAGTGTGGTACATGTTTCTAACTTTCTACATTATGTATAACGTTCTCAATTTTGTTAAAAACCACGTTCTGTAGGGAAATTTACAGTTTCATAATTAACAATGTACCTAATAATCGATGGAAAAATACTATTGGCGTCGGCAGAACCACAATAGTTAAAATAAATTTAATAACATTTTTTTATGCAGGTAGTTTTATTTCTCACTATGAAGGGATAAAGATTAGCCCGCAGCAACGTGGAAAAATATTAATAGAGAGAAGAGAGCACAATAATGCATACGACTATAAGTATGAATTGTGCAGTTTTTTAGAGCAGCATTTTAATAAAGCTTATTATTTTGTTAATGCGTTAGTAGTAAGGGTGTTGTACCACCAGGGGGGTCACGATGTAATATTATAATTTAATATTAAGGTAGATTTTGGGTACAATTCTACGTTCATTTTTAGAAATACGTACATAAGTAAACCATATAAGCTTCTATATGAAATTGATCGATTCTAAATGATTTGAACATATTGAGATGTCGAAAAAAAAATGGCGAAAAAACGGACTACATTTTTTGTATATGATTCGTATAAACTAAATGAGTTTCGAGTTATGATTCAGCCGACGATGCGACGGTGCCATTAATGAGATATGAATATCATCAAAGCGCAAAACTCTTTAAAGTTGACGGAGTGCATAAATTCCGATGGTATGTCAACAACGCTTACCATTTCACGGGAGAATGGTAAAAATGAGGTAGCCGCCCCGAAATAAAAAAAACAGCCTAAAAGGCCTGCCATGCACATTATTTCGCTGCCTCGCCAACTTGAATTATCGTGGTCGTGGCGCAATAAAATTCCGACACCGAAGGGTTTATCAGGTATAAAGAAACATGTTGCCATATTTCATTACGCCAACGGCAACAGTATGCCTCGCGCGAAATTATTATATTAATCTGCCGATTTAAAACGTGTCCCGATGTGTATTCATTCGTAGTTTTTACATTTATAATATTTTTTTATAGAGTAAAGGAGGAGCCTCTGCCCCACCCCCTTATACTTATCATAACAAGTTAACTCGCATATTTTTTCTAAAACATAAATAACAATGTCAAATAGGTATATAAAACGAGAGTCGTTTGCATGTTATTTAAATAAAATAGTACAATTTTGGTGGTTTTTAGAATATACCAACAGAAAAATATGTTACGAAATGTGATTGTTATCAATCAAAATTTATTCAATGTTTTCATTATTCAAATGAACCTAAGCTTACATGAAATTGAGTTCTAGATATTTATATTTGATATGGGATGTATATTTTGCGATCCAAACTGATTCTTCGCTATAGGAAGGTAAGTAAGAATAGTAAAACAGTTTCTTAAAAACAAACACGTTGGAGGGACTTGTTTGTAACGAGTCCCGGATCGTATATCAAGCCGAAGAATTTAATCACACCAGTGAACATAGTGGTATGTGGATGATATCTAGGGATGTGCATCAGTGGTAACCGCGGGCCGAACAAATTAGACTTCAGGTGTGAGAGTAACAAATGTTACAAGTAAAATAGCTTAGATGCCTCTTAGGATTTTTTTTCGACGTGTCCACGCCTCCCTACGGGAGATATCACGCGACTCCAGACATTGTATACGAAGTTATAAAAACATTTTTCATGTCAAATAATTGTGTCAAAGTATATATATTGTCTTAAATATAGTACAAAATTCATGTTAATAGTGGCAGATTAGTACAAAGCGCTGAAGTGGAGGTGGGCAGGCCACATCACTGGAAGAAACGATGATCGCTGGGGAAGAAAAGTTCTTGAGTGTCGACCACGGATGGCGTGCTAAAGAGGAAGCTTACTTTCATCTGGATTGATGATGAGTCTAGATACTCATCATCATCTAGCAACATAGCTCATTTAATGTTTTTGTCGCGATAGTTTGTTTTGGTTCCTCAAAAATATAAGAAAAAAGATGATACGGTGTGTAAGATATTTGGTTTTTACTTAATTATGTATGTAATATAGAATAATAGATGAACAGGGATGTCGCAAACAATTATATATATAGGCATATGACCAAATACCAAGTCTATGGTCGCTTATATCGGTTTGAACTTCTTCTAAGGGTGCCATGAATGTCCGTATAATAAAAATTGTGTGGTTTTATGAAACCACCGTAAAAGTGAAACTTTTAAAATTGAGTCTTGGGTTATTGATTTTTAAATCTACTTTTTAAATATACATAAACAAAATATTTTTTCAATAATTATTTTTTAATAATTTAGTTAGTAAGTTTTTTAAATTGATGATTCTGATAAAATGATTAACATTTATATTTTTTTAGAGTGCAACAGTGTAAAACAGTTACTTCACAGCAATTTTTTTAAAAGTTTGCTTTGGCTTCGTTTTCGAACCGGACGTCACCGGCTTTCAGGGGATTGTGCGATAAGGGCTATTTTAATTTACTTGCCATCTAGTATTTGTTAATAGGGTTTCATAAATGTTTTTTATTTTACGTGGTCACGACAATAATTCCTAGATGGCGCTACTAGGTTGCTACTATTGATGATTCTGCCGTAATATCGTATTATATCGATAGATGTCGCCCGAATCGACAAGTATTCCAGCTACGGCACTAGGGATAACGCGACACCTATTAAACGTTAACAACATTACAACAAAGGATCTTTACAAAACAAAACGATATTTTTTCCTCCAGTAAATATGATATTTCGATTTATTATGAAAATGTGACAAATACATATATAAAGAGCACTATCTTATCTTATATCTTTAAACGAGCAATTCTTGTATATATATATATATAAAATTGGAATCTCGGAATCGGCTCCAACGATTTTCATGAAATTTCTATTCCAGCAGATGGCGTTGTTAACTAACACGAAGTCAATGTGTGTTTGCTTTGCTTTTATTACAGTTTATCACTGCAAAAAATTAAGTATATGTTTCTAATATAATATGTTAGTACATAGTATATATTAGTATATATTTATTATTCTGTCGGTAAGATCGAAAAATATTATTGATATTTCATTATTTTATTAGTATGTAATTCGTACTTAAATATAATTTTCAAATAGTATGTAATTCGTACTTAAATATAATTTTCAAAAAACACAATTTATAAAAACACAATTTATAAATAATATAATTTTTTTTTTCTCCGCCTGCAATACGTACGTACTGTTACGCGGGACGCGTAAAATTAAGTTTTAAAAAAAACTTATTTAATTACACTGAGTTTATTTAAAAATAAAAGAAACGAATGAAACTTAATTAATTTATATTAATGAGTTGTTACACATTTAGACGTAGAAATTAACTATTTAACTTATTACACATATGGATATAGAAATTACACATTTAAATTGTCACACATATGGATATAGAAATTACACACTTAATAATAGGATTAGACATAGAAAATGAGTCTTCGCGACGGAGGATGGAGAGCGACTGACTCTAGTGAGAGCTGGGTTTGGATGCGAAGCTGTGCTGCTGATATGGCACTTTTGCGAGTTGAACCGTTTTTGCATAGGGGAGGATAATAGGAACTGGGTAAGGAATAAGGGGTACATTTCCAATATATAACAGCCCCCCGATTTAGAGTAAACTACACTTTTGAGTGAGTTTACGGTAAATGAGCGTTATATTATACTTTCAACCAACTCGGAGTGTAGGGAGAGAGATAGTCTCGGCTTGTTCGATTTCGTCAATCGATTCAGGGGTTGGATTGGGATCATGGGAATTTCTCTTTAACATATAACTGCGTAAACTAATCTTACAAACTATGTACATTATAATTATTATAACTACAATACTTATGGCTAGAATAGTACTAGGATAATGGTCTTGGTATATAACTGTATTCGGCTTATTTACAATGTCAGTTAGTTCTTTTAACATTTCTGGATTATCGAAGGCTATGGAGTCTAAGTTTACATTTTTCAAATTCAATTTAGGTAAATGAGGAGATATAACATTATATTTCAGAACATCGCAACATGAATCATTAAGTATATTATAATTAGATACAATTTGTCTTAATTCTAACTTATAACTATTTTGAGACACCAGACGGGTGTCTCTATAATAGGCAATACATTTAGGAGGTAATGATAGTATTCCATTTCCGTGAATATGTATCTCATAGGATTGAGATTCATTACAAATTATGTTTAACCTAGATTTTTCAGATGTAACATATAGCCATCGGTTATTACGGAGCGGTTGCCAGATATTTAACTGTCCGTGCATGAATCTGACTTCACACATGGTCGGGATTCTGGTAAGTATTTTAGTAATTATTTCTGTTTCACATGAAGGAGTAATTTGAGGTGAATATGTAGCTGAGATTCCGCAAAGGTAATGATTATTATTGATGATTTTGCATGAGTCTAAATTGTCCAATTTTGAATACACAGATCTGTCTCTACTAATGCCTAGATACTTAGAAGAAGGGATGATGGTTACATATGATATGGGGTTATCGTCGTCATGCGGTACTGGAGAAGGTAAGTTATGGTAAAGGTTCAAGATCATGGTGTCGACTAGAGGAATTTTAATGGTGAAGACTATTCGTTCTCGATTGAAATAGCAGGATGTTTCAGATACATTCAGGATAGTGTGCATATTCTCAAGGCTCAGGAGGACTGGCAGTTGTTCAGAATGTGGTAGAAATCTATAATTGTTGAGTAATTCAGAGTATAATTCTTTAGGAGTAAGAATGGTAGGGTATAGGATATTAGATTTACTAAACATTATGGAGTTAACAGTGTCTTCGACTTTGAAAGATAATGTTAGTAGACTAGACTCTATCATTGAAATTAGTTCTAATATGCGGGATCTTAATCCTATTTCTTCAGAAACAAGGGTTAAATTAGCGATGTTTTCAGAGAGGGCATTTACAGCATTTTTTAAGTGTGCTTCATTTAAAATTATATCGTTTATGGTTTTATTGACTGATTTTAGGGTTGAGGTGGTTACTAGAATGTGATCTTTCATTAGAAGAGCTATTTTCTTTTCATCTACTTCAACTTCTTTAATTGCATTATCATAACGGATTGCGTCGTCTTCGTCCATAGTGCCGAATAGCTTTTTAGAAAGGGTACCGACAAAACCTAGTAGGGCGGATCGCTTAGAAAAACGGTGAGTAGTGAGATGGGATATGGCCTCATTATCGTGGATTATATCGCTTAGTCGGGTATATAATGGCTTAAATATATTATTACATTCTACGTTGTCTATAACTAAACTACCTTCACAGAGTAGTATTGATTTGTTTAGAAATTGGTAAATACTATCAATATGTGAACTTATAAAAGATATATCGTAGGGAATAATTATACTAAGGTAATTATTTACTAGGCTTAATGAACCGAGAGGGTCGAAGAATATTCCAGGTTTATCCTTCATAGGCTCGATGAATTCTTGACCCAGTATAGTTGGTGTAAAAATACTGGAATGAAATGTAACTAAGTATTAGGGAATAGAAATGAAAATTGACATGATATTAAGTAGAATTAGGATTCTGATCTGCTTGCTAATTTCACCTCATCGTAATGATGAGTTACATGACGTCTGTTTATGAGTAAGGTTAATGTATTTCTACCATTAATTTTGACAACCTTGTATGGACCCTTCCATATCGGTGATAGGGCCTTGCGAAGTCGTAAGTGATTTTTGAGATATACATAATCTCCGACTTTGTATTGAACGTGACGGGAGCGGGCATCGTAATATTCTTTGGATCTTTCCTTTGATTTGATTATGTATTCTATGGCTTTCTCTCGTGAGAGTTTTAAGCGATGATGTAAGGCTTTAATATATTCTGGGTAGGTTAAGTCTGATTTTAACTCATAAACGGAGTCAGGAATAAATGGTTTTTGTCCGAAAAGAAGTTCATATGGGCTAAAGTTTGTGGTAGAATGGATAGAAGTGTTATAAGCTAACATTGCCGTGTATACATATTTGTGCCAATCAGAGTGGTTTTCGTTCACGTAGGACTTCAAGTACTCCTTGAGAGTAGAGTGGCTGCGTTCTAATGCGCCTTGTGTTTGTGGGTGATATGGCGAGGCCCATAACTGTTTTATTTTTAAGAAATCGCATGTCTTTTTGAATAAATCTGCTGTAAAGTTGGTGCCTTGGTCAGTTAAAATAGATTTTGGAATACCGAAAATTGAAATAAAGTGGACCAGGCACTCGCATGTTTCTTCAGCAGTTATATTTGAGACGGGATAAGCAAACGAAAATTTGGTGAGGTCATCTTGAAGGGTTACTATGAATTTGAGTTGACGTTGTCCAGCTTCCGGAAGTGGACCTACAACATCTAGACTGAGGCGCTCAAATGGTTTTGTAGAGGTGGTTGTAATTTGCATTGGAGACCTATTTATCTGTCGGAAAGCTTTATTGCTCTGACAGAGCGTGCAGTTTTTTACGTATGTTTCGATGTCGCTGCGCATACATTGCCAGTAATATCGTTCTCTGATGCGGTTATACATACGTACTGTTCCGAGATGTCCGGCTATGGGTATGTCGTGATTCTCGCGTAGTATCTTGGGAATTTCAGAAGGGGTTGGAAAAATAATAGAGTTGTGATAGATATGAATAGGGATTAAGGTGTCATTGAAAATGTAGCAGAACATATTGTATAATTTTATCCATGAAAGTTTGTCGAAAGGATTTTGGAAGTCAGTAATGGCTACGCCACTATTTGAATCATCTGGATTTTGAAGTAGTTCGGCTTTGAGATGTAGTAGGCATTTGAATATATCTTCATAAGTACTACTATTGAAGTGGTATAGTTTGGTAAATAAAAAATGTATTTTCTTTTTCTTTAGGGTTGTTGAAAGTGTTGTACACAAAGTTCTTTCTTTATCTAGAAGGATCTGAAGGTTATCGATTTCGCTAAGTATTTCCTCTACGTATGGGTTTGAATGATCGAGATCGATTGATGTGGGTATAATAATGCATTTACAGTCACTTTTCAGGATGCTGTCATTATGCTCGATGATAATTGTGTTACAATTGAATTTGTGGTTAGATGTGGTTTTTAGGAAATTTCTGTAGTTATCTTCAGGAACAGTGGGAGTAACAGAAGGTAGGATCGGGTTTTGGACAGTGTCATCAATGTTGGCAGGATTAGAAGGAGAATTTGAGTGTTCAGGTGATTTGTCTATAGTTTCGGATTCTGAGATTTCAGGTATCGGATCGTCATTATCAAGTAAGTCAACTGATGGTATATCGTCTGAGTCTAATGGAATAGAGGGTATTGGAATGTCTAGATCTTCTAGGGTTATCGGGCTAAACGCAGGGGAAGTATAAGGGGCGTCATCTCTAGAGGTGGAAGGAATGGGATTATTTTCGGATTGCCTTATAGGGTTTACGGGAAAACGGGACAAGGCATCAGCGTTACTATTGATTTTACCTCGTTTATATTCGATCTTGTAGTCAAATTCTTCGAGCTTGAGACGCCATCTCACTAATCGGGAGCCTGGGTCTTTGCAATTGAACAGCCACTTTAGGGGTCTATGATCAGTGACAATAGTGAACTTGTGGCCATATAGATAAGGTCTAAATGTTTTAGTGCCAAACACAATAGCTAGACACTCTTTCTCAGTTGTTGAATAATTGGTTTCTGCTTTATTTAAGGTTCTTGAGGCATATGCTATTGGGCGATCTTTACCGATTTCGCCTTGGGAAAGTATGGCAGATATAGCAAAATTTGATGCGTCACAGGTAAGTATGAAGGGTTCGGAGAAATTTGGATATATTAGAACAGGAGCGGACACTAGTTTTTCTTTAAGTTCGTCGAGTGATAGTTGATGTTCGTTGGACCAGTGGAAAACGACGTCTTTTTTCAATAATGCCGTTAGAGGTTTTGCGATTTTCGAAAATTCAGGTATGAACCGTCGATAGTACGACACGAGACCGAGAAAAGACTTCACGTCTTTCGGACATTTAGGAATTGGAAAATGGGTAACTGCTTTAATCTTATCGGGATTCGGGCTAACGCCTTCGTCGCTTATGATGTGCCCGAGATATGCGACTTCCTTGCGGAGAAACTCGCATTTGTCGGGTTGGAGTTTTAGGTTATATTTACGTAATCTTTCGAATATTTTTGATAATTTGTCGCAATGGTTTACTAGATCTTGACTATAGATAACGATATCATCTAAGTAGACATAACAATGAATTCCCTGAAGGCCGGCTAACGCTGTGTTCATCAAGCGTTGGAAAGTTGCGGGAGCATTTTTGAGTCCGAACGGCATGCGTTTAAACTCAAAATGCCCCTGTGGGACGGTGAAAGCAGTTTTGGGAGTGTCCTTTTCTGAAATAGCAATTTGATGGAATCCGGAACATAAATCGAGCGTAGAGAAGTATTTACTTTGTCCTAATTGGTCTAGTATTTCGCTAATTTGTGGAATTGGGTAACTTTCTCCGATAGTGATGTCGTTTAATTTCCTATAATCAATTACAATGCGCCATTTCTTCTGGCCGGAGGAGTCTATTTTTTTTGGGACTATCCAAATGGGAAATGACCAGGGCGAGACAGAAGGTTTTATTATATCTTGGCTAAGCATTTTAGCCATTTGTGTTTCAACTTCTCTTTTATGTATTTCCGGGAAACGGTATGATTTTACGTTTATAGGCTCTGATGTAGAAGTGTTTATATCATGTTTTAATAGATCTGTGGTAGACAACTTATCGTTGGGCAAATGGAAAATATCTGAGTATTTACTACAGACGTCTAGTAGGCTACGTTTTTCTTCGTCGTTAAGGTGATTTGTTCGTAAAAGGTTTAGAACTTCGTTTCTCCGTGTTGTGGAGGATTCGGAGTATTCGGGAATGGAATGAATTTGGAAGGATTGGGATGCGAGAGGTTGAAGTTTTATTTTGATGTCAGAGTTTATCTTGACCGCCTTTTCTGATGTATTAACTACTGATATATTCACTCTGTTATTGTCTTTGACGGCAACGATACAATTCGCTACCAAGAGCGAGTCTGATATGTGTTGATCTATGACTACACCGACTCGACATTTAGGATTATTGACTGTGCATTCTATAATGGTTTCAGATCGTGGCGCGATGTTGTATATCGGTTGACAATATTTTAATCTTATAGAGATATGGCGAATTTGTAAGGAATTATGATTATAATCGATGATGCCATTTAAGTCGTTAAGGAGGTCGGTCCCAATTATACCATCAAAATTTAGATCGATGTTTTTAATAACATGGAATCGATATGCTAAATCCGTGTGAAGTTTGGCGAATAATTTTAACTGAAAATGACCTATGGTAGGTATGGTTTCTTCGCTAGTATTTATACCTTTTAATTGAATTATTTCTTTGCTCAGAACGGGAGTGAACTTAATTGCGGCTTCTTTTATTAAGCTAACGCAGGATCCAGTGTCAACAAGGAAGGTGAGATCGCGGTCATTCACTTGGGTGCTAAGGATAACATAAGGTAAGTATCGCTTTGTGGAATTCAGAGAAATTTCGTAGATTTTGTTCTTATGACTGTCACTTGTTACAGGAGTTGCATGAAATAAATTTTGTTTAGAAACAGTGGATTTGGAGGGATACATGGTTGGTTGGCGTTTGTGGTAAGTATGAGTAGAAGAGTTTGTTAGTATGTCAGATTCAGTGGGTTTAGTAGATTCAGTGGGTTTAGTAGATTCAGAGGATTTGGTAAGCAAGGAGGATGCAGTGGATTCAGAGGATGCAGAGAGCGAGTTTCCTATTTGGGGCTGGTTACCCTGTCGTGTAACTCGAGATACAGCTGATGCATATGATTTTCGATTCGCTAGGAATTTGGTAGATTCAGAGGATACAGGGGGTGAGTTTCCTATTTGGGGCTGGTTACCCTGTCGTGTAACTCGAGACACAGCCGATGTATATGGTTTCGGTTTTTCCATAAATTTAGTGGATTTGAAGGATACAGAGCGGGTGCCGTTGTTGTTAGGCTGTGTTGAAATTTGGTACTGGGGTCTCACGAGGCACCTTCGTGAGCCCTTTATTCGTTTAAATGTTCATTTTGAACAGATTGGTCATGTCCACGATCTAGAGAGGGATTAGGGTCCCCATTTACTATATTTACGCGTGATTGCTGACGTTCTGCATAACGAGAAGTATTTGTAAAAGAATTGTTGAAGCGATTACTGTTTTGTAGGGCTTTTGCACGATTATTGTTGTATTCGCGTTTTCTACATTCTTCTATTAGATGCCCTACGTTTTTACAGTATCTACATGTTTTGTCAGATTGCCCTTGAGTTCTAACGTTATTTATATTTATAGGTTTAGGATATTCGCTAATTCGGCGCTGTGGATTCGGCGGATTGACACTAGGTATGTGTCTTTTGTACATAAGTTTCTGAATTTTTTCTTCAGACGCGGCAAAATTGATAGCCTCGTTTAAGTTTTTTGGTGATTTGCATCTGACTATGTTTGATATTCGCGGGGTCAAACCTATCAGGAAATGATGGAGGGCCAGGTCTTCCATCGCTGCGGTGCGGCCCGGGGCTTCTTTGGCCTTGGTGAGTACTATCTCGGTGAGTAATTGGGACAGGATGTCCTCGATACGAAGGCCGAATTGGCTGACTGCCTCGTTTGAGTTTTGTTTACAATCTTGTAATTCGGCCAATAAATGTGAATAATGTTTTATGTCTGAGAATTGGGATTTAAGGAAGTTTTTTAGTTGGTCCCAATTTGTAAAATTTTTTATAGAACTGGCAATTTCCGCTTTGCCTTGTAGTTGGCTGAGCATATACCGAAATAAAATTTGTTTTTGTTCGGCGCTCGCAAGTTCATAGGCATTGTTGCAATTTGAAATAAACGCGTTTAGCGTCTGCTTATCACCGCTATATGGCTTTATGAATTTAAATAAACTATTTAAGTCAATGTGGATTGACGGATTTTCCTCTTTTTCTGATTTACTCATTTTGTATAAAAAAGAAGATAAACAAAATACACAAAAACAAAAACCTAGAATACACACATATAAAATACGATTTGTAAAATAAAAGAAGCACAAAATAAAATAAATGAATTATAGAACACAATAAAATAATAACTATAACGTTCTTAGTCCGGTGTTGTACAGCCGTCACCGGAAAAGATAAGGATTGTTTAGTCTCACTGGCCGCGATACAGTGGAGGTTTCGTAGAAATCGAAGTTGTTCCTTTGTAGATTGTTTTAGAATTACTATGTAACTGTATGTATGAATTTCGATATTTTGACCGTGTATATTCACTCACGGCGTATAGATTTTTCAGCACAAACACTCAACACTTTATCACTGGAGTTAGAAAGATAGTTGTAACAGAATTGACTTACAGGATCGCGGCGAAAATAACCTGGAACATTGTGCACCCCTGCACAGTAGACTGGATGCTGCACGACGGCGGTGCTGGTGTGATGTGTCTGTAGGGGCCGTGAGGATAGCTCAACGGCCTTGGAATTCGAACACAAACGAAACAGATTCGAAACTTGAAAATAGTTCGCGGAGACGATTCCTGGATTTTTCAATCCCTTTTGCGCTGCCACCAATGTTACGCGGGACGCGTAAAATTAAGTTTTAAAAAAAACTTATTTAATTACACTGAGTTTATTTAAAAATAAAAGAAACGAATGAAACTTAATTAATTTATATTAATGAGTTGTTACACATTTAGACGTAGAAATTAACTATTTAACTTATTACACATATGGATATAGAAATTACACATTTAAATTGTCACACATATGGATATAGAAATTACACACTTAATAATAGGATTAGACATAGAAAATGAGTCTTCGCGACGGAGGATGGAGAGCGACTGACTCTAGTGAGAGCTGGGTTTGGATGCGAAGCTGTGCTGCTGATATGGCACTTTTGCGAGTTGAACCGTTTTTGCATAGGGGAGGATAATAGGAACTGGGTAAGGAATAAGGGGTACATTTCCAATATATAACAGTACGTATATGTATGTATGTAAAAAACAAACAAACAAACAAACCCGATCCTAGAAAATGTGTCGAAATTGGTAAAGAGGACGGTAATTAGACGATTATACATACGGCCCTCGTGGTGCATCGGTAAACCGCACTACCGATAACACAAGGTCGGGGCGGGTTCGATCCCTCGTCTGGGGGTGTTTTTCTACATGTTTTTACGGTATTTATTTACAAAAATAAAGTGTATATTTGGGTAATTAATTAATATAAATAAACGATAATAGACGTGAAAGGCGCTCTGACGAGCGCCTTCACGTCACCGTCACGCGACATGCAACACGCAGACGAAAAAGTTTGAGACGATGTAATAAAAGTTTCACTTTAAAAACATATATATAAGGTGTTTTTAAATTACAAATTATTCGTCGCCGCCTAGTAGGTACATAAATAAAACCGGCTAGAAAAAGTCACATCCCTTCCGGACCTTTAATTAGCACGTTCAGACAGCCTGGTTAATCAGAACGGCTACGACTGTTATTACTACGTGGTGTCTCGCTAGTATTTATGACAACTTTTCTAACAAAATAAGGTTGTATGGGAGAGACGAACTGTTGCCGGATTACGTTGGACTGCAAAACCAAACACATATTCTGTTTTACATTTAGAAGTTAGTCTTACAAATATAGCGTGTCTGGTTGGATCTGTTTGTTAAAAATGTCTGTCTCGTGAGTTAGTATGAAGTATTGAAAAATATACAGAAATATTCAATTCGCATATTATATACTCTACTAGCTGACCCGGCAAACTTTGTTCCGCATCAAAAGTATTTTTATAGTGCTTACAATTTAAGTGCTAAATCTCAATAATTATCACTTTGTCTTTACTACTTTAAATATGAAGTATGTATATATATATATAAACCACCCCGTTGACACCTTCAATCTATTAAACCGCATCAAAAGACGTGGCGTAGTTTCAAATATCTAAGGGGACAGACGATTTTGCTTTATACGATGTAATGATTCACCACTCGTTTATTTCCTTATTGACAGCTCACGCCTATGAATGACCGTTTCTTTTCGTAATAATGTACCGCAATATCACCGTACTGTATTGACGATCGACGCCCACTTAGTGAAGTGTATAAGAAAAAAAATACAGATCTGATAAAGCAGCTGTTGAAATAATATTAAGCGATCATCGCCATGATAGACTTTATGAAATTTTGCAAATAAATATAGTCTCCGTTAGTTTATTTAAAAGTATTTTTCTCAAAGTAAAGTTAATAAATAACAACTTATAATTAAAAATGAATAAAAAAGAATTAAAAGTAAATAAAAAATATCTCGGTGGTTCATTTTTCAGTGCCCAGAGTGTGGCAATAGGTTCGCCACCTATTCCATTTGGGATCCATGACGGCGAGTCGAGGCTTCACAGCGGGTAGAAAAAGACGTCAAGTTATGTTGTATGATTTATGGCATTAATATATATTCAGTTTTGTTTAACTGTTAAAAATAAAATGAGGGGATGGATATCATATTTTCACACAGAAAATATACCAAAATAACGTATTTTAATACGTACTAATTACTGACTTATTAATCTCTAAAGAAAATATTGACGAAATTTGTTCAACTGGAACAAATTTCGTCAATATTTTCTTTAAAAGATATGTAATTAGATAAATTAATTATTAATAACTTGGGCTATTTTTCTTTCAGAATTTGGAAGCATTTCTGTTAAATATCACGAAAACTTAGTCACATGTAGTCACATAACATTTAAAAGAAATTTTTGAATACTGACATATCTCAGGTATTATCAGATGTTTTGGTGGCACCATTAGTCACCACTGACAGGGCGCAGTGGAGAAGTGTATTGTACAGTGAGTGCAGAGGAGGGGGGCGCAGATGTCACCGGCGATTGTTTGCAAATAACAAGGAGAGTTTATGGTTCCGCAACAGTTTCTAATTGTGCCACGACAAGGCGGTAATCTAACCGGTCCTATTCGAAGGCACGTCGAATGTCCCGGCCAATACACGAACAGGAATTACGTGGAGTTGTGTTTGAACTGACAGCTTAGATATAATAACAATATACAGTAAAATACATAGAAAGACACACAGTAATTTTGTTTTCCGAAATTATGTTATTATAACATAACTTCACGCCTTTTGTTACCCGAAGGTGTAGGCAGCGGCTGTTAAGCCTCGTCTCGCCGTTATGTTTACGTCCCAAATGGAATAGGTGGCGAACCTATTGCCATACCGGGCACAAAGTTTTCAGTCATCGATATTTATCACACATAACTTCCGAAAACAATTTCAAGTCATTGGTGTGAGCCAGTATCAGGAATCGAACCTGGACCTCTGGATCAGAAGCCGTGTGCTCGACCACTGCCCCACCGAGACTGTTATTATAAGTTAAAAAAATATAGTAGAAACTAATTTAAATAACATAACAAGTGTAACGTTAATTAAAAAATAACAAAACTCTGCTCGATTTAACGACAATGAGTCATTCACAAGTAAATATACATTAGACGAAATTAATTTCGTCTCAAATGAATGTATTTACCACTAAGAATGGATAAGAAAGAAGATTAGTAAAAGTCCTCTTTCTCTCTTTTAAATTAGCAGCTTTGGATTGTTGTAGGGCTTTTATTCACCAGGAGTCATCATTGAATACCGAGACATCTCAACTACATCAACAACATTCATATAGTTATTAACTTATACTGGATGATATCGTGGATGCCGTGGATGTTAACGCAACAATTATTAACGGTTAATGATCAGAATATGTGCTAAAATGTAGCAAAAAAGTGAATTCAGTTTAGCTTTGTATCAGAATTGAAATAAAACATAAGACGAAGTCGTAACTATTTCTAAGATTGTCGTCAAAAGCGAATACAAATAGAGTGCAGACACGTAACTACTCCATGACAATCGTGTCCTACAGTGTGCAGGGTCCTGAATTGCCAGGTGACGCGGCGAACAAATAAACCTATGTCGTCTCTCTCGCGCCAAATTGCCCGTGTCGCGATCTGACGCACCACTATGGGTTCTGTTCACGTGTAAAATCTCTCTTCAATTTAAACGCTACAATTTAACCAGTTCGGATTTAACACCCGTTTAATTCGAGCCCCTCTATTGTTAGAATTTAATGTTAGTCAATAACTTTTAACACGATTTAGATATATCCTGATTTGGCTGGTATCGCGATATCTGCTATATATTAAATCTATTAAGCATTTGTTTACTCTATGTACTCTAAAGGTGATATTATTATAATCGTAACTGCTATACCACCCAATAAACTCATACCCACACATATATACATAGCTTTATGTCAAGTTCCTTTCGAGGTAGGCAGAAGAAACAGAGCGCCATAAGGCTTTTACACATCTCACATTAACTTTCATAACTTTTGTCATACATGCTTGGTTTTATTTGCTCATGGAAAATGTGACGTGACCGTCGTCGACTTCTATCCATCCGCTTTTTCATTGTATATCTGCTTGGTCTATCTTGAATCATCAATTCTTTCTACTAGTCCGAACTATCGGAGCATGCCCGACCCTCACTTTATACGCCATATTTCATAAGAATTAGTTCAGTAGTTATGCAGTCTAGCGAGTACAAACATAATTACACGATATTTTTATAAGTTTGATGGATTTTTTTAACTTTTGATGTTTGTTACTCGTTTATGCAAAAACTGAGCTGACAACTGAACAAACTATTTACTCTAGAATAGCGTATATTTATTAGTAGATGTCTCGGTCGTATGGTGGTTGAGCAACCAGCTTCTGACACAACAAGTCGGGGGTTTGAATCCTGGCTCACACTAATGATTTTTTTTTAAATTAATCTCGAAAGTTATGTGTGATAAATACCACCTTCGGGTAGAAAAAGGCGTGAAGTTATGTTTGTAAATTGTATAAAAAATATTCAAAAAAGCCAAGAATTTTTAAGGCTATTTTCGCTTGCGCTGTATGAAAATGTTGTACATGTGGCCGCTCGAGCAGATCTCCCGTTGCGAGTATTTGCAGGAGTTTAATGTACTATGTTGCTAATTTAATAATATTTATAGCGTTATTGCAGCGAAAGCAAAGATATAAATTTGATCTGTGCGTTTAAGTTTGAAGAGACTAGTTGTAAAATAGTAGATCGATATTGATAAAATATTGTGTTTTCTGCAAATCACTGCTTGATCGTAGTTTGTATTAAGCCTATTAGATTGGTACATACAATATACAAGGTCCAGAACAGAAAATAGACATTACCATTCTTGAGTGCAGTGTGATTGTTAATTGGATTACCTACCTGAAACAAAAAAAAAACATTCAATAATTATTGTTATAAAAATATAAATTACACAATACACAAAGAAATTAACAAACACACCGCTTATAGTTAGCCTTAATTCAACGTCATTTCCGTTTTCGTGTATCCAGAGACCCGACCATTTGCCAGACAGGACGTTAATTAGGAAATTATGTGGGAAATTATTAATAGGTCCCATGTGTACCCGATTAGATAACAAACTAGTCCATTAGTCGACAAGGATAAAGTCTCGGTTAGCTGGTAACGAAGGGTTTTAAAGTTTTCTGTCATTGTTTTAAGGTCTATAATGAGTTTGATGGGTACAGTTTAAAAAGTTGTGGGTGCATTGGAGGAGAGATAAAGCGGTAGCTAACAATAAGGCGAGCGCGGTTGTAGGGGCGGGCTTGACGCGTGGTTGAAGAATGATCAACCACGTGGAAATGACGACTTAATGGATTAAATGTGTCCAAAGACATCGAGATAAGTGTCGCATCGGTATCGGACCTATCACCAATGATTAGACATTGAAATTATAAATATTCATAATACAATAGAAGAAACACAGCATGATTTTACAGAGAAACTATTTGATTTGGTAGAATATGTGTATGTAGATTTGAAACACAGGCTCAACTTTATCGAGAAGAGTCTAAAATTAGTAATAGTTAACGTAGATATGAATAACAAAAATTGTAAGCGGTATACAAATCTTAATGTTTAAATTATACAATATACTTTTCGGGATAGCATAAAGAACGATCTTAGAACGATCTTAGAACGATCTTAATGACAGTTAATAATAATATAAATACATCAGCAAAATGTAAAAAAGACACTTTGATTTCAGAAAAGTGAGAAGAGAAGAGAAGCAAAGACGCTGAGCGGACAATCAATTTACGTAGCAAACGAAGCTTCTTAATACTATAAATGAATTTAATAAAACGATAAGAATATATCGGACTAATGTCTTCTTTCATTTCTAAAACCGCAATTTATTATTTTAATAAATCGCTCGTAGGTACCATTCTGAGAACTTCTAGCAAATTTCTTAGTCGGATTTAATAATTTTAAATGAATTTATGTATCAAACATTTCCGGATGAATCATGAACAGCAGTGACCCATATCAAAAGCAACGTGTGCCTACGCAGACAACCAAACAAGCCAGACAGTTGCTCGTCGACAAGCACAAGTATAAATTGAATACTGGTGTTTTGTTATAAAGCACGATGCAGCCCTCCAAATATACATTAAATAGCGCAACAATAGCCCAAGATTTACCGCCAATCTATTCTTTTTATAAAGATTACTTATAGGACAAGAAACGCCTCGCCACTTACAACAAAAAGTCAGAGAGGAGAGATATCCCGCTGGTCTTTTGTGGTGAACGTCATATGGCGCGATCTGGACAAACAATCCGGTGCCCGTGGGACCCGATGTAAATTATTGAGGCGGTAAATTTATAATGAAATCAATGCAACATGGCAATGCATTAACGGTGTGTTGGAGAAGGTATACGTAGATTGTGGTCGGCAATAAGTACGATTGCGTATTTTTTTTTCGATTCTACCTTCCTCACACAATTTATTACAATTGAGATATAGTCGATTTCTTGAGATTGCATTCACAGCCAGATTCAATAGTACTTCTCATCTCTGTTAACTGCTCTATATTAAAGCGACTTGGTCATCTAATATCATGGCAAAATTAGGTATTAGTGAATGTAAAAAAAAAAATTCTTTCTTTGTTTAACGTTGAAATTCAACTAAAACTAAAATTCTAAACGATCATAATATACAGCTAGCAATATTATATAATACCAAAAAGAGATATCAATACCAGAAAAAATTGAGTACAAAATATTATTGCAAAGTCCAACAGTACATAAGTAACATCAAAATCAACATAGCATATCAAGATCGCTTCCCGCTGTCTGCATGTCCTGTCTATCTGAAGTTAGAACTTTAAAACTAGATAACAGATTTCGATACAGTTTTTTTAATAGATAGTGTAATTTATGAGAGGTATTTATATATAGAATACATGCTTTAAAAATTGCGTTGTTCCGCAGAATAAAGTTTGCCCGGTGAGCTAATTTAACATAATACATAAACTGAAAAGTGAACAAAACGTTAAACTGTTGCTATAAATCTTAAGATCTAATCTAACGTTAGTGTTAGTCCGAACAACAATTTGTGAAATCAAACGGGCCACAAATAAATTGATGCCTACACAAAATGCATAACGTGCAGATGTTTAATTTAATTAAAGGTTCAGTGTTGAACGTTAAACGTTTTTGATATTGATTTCACTCATCGACAGAAAATAAATTGTTAGCTCAAATAAAAGGCAATTTATTTTTGGAATATTCGAAAACACTCTGGAATGATCAATTTAATACACGGTAATTTTACTACATTGGGGGATATTATAGCAGATACGTTTAACACCGAATAAAACAAATAAAAATGAAGTTCAGTTCTGACTCATTCATTTTTGCAACTATAATA
The DNA here is from genome assembly GCA_905147225.2 of Euproctis similis. Taxonomy (NCBI): domain Eukaryota; kingdom Metazoa; phylum Arthropoda; class Insecta; order Lepidoptera; family Erebidae; genus Euproctis; species Euproctis similis. The sequence goes on from LR990105.1 coordinate 15,839,973, forward strand.
ACTTACTCTAAAAATTTTTACTTTTTTAATAAATCAAAACAAAGAAAAATAATATTCACTAGTTGATGCCAGCAAATACACTGGCCTCCATTGCCATCCAACTCCAATGACATTTTTTTTTTCCGAAGTATCAACTTTGAATGAAACAAAGACAAGTCTAAAATCCAATCAATAGTCCACAAATAGAGATAGAAATAGAAAAAGAAACAAACATATGGTACACAGACTTTTTAGCAAATTTTATTGCTAGTTTCATGTACTCGATAAATGGCGTACAATAAAATGCATTCTATTTTATTCGTTGGACACGCCAATACCAAACTAAATAGGTAAATCAATATCAATTCTATAAAACTTGAAATACCAAATTTTATCCTACACACTTTATGCCAATAATAAAATATCATTATGCATAGATAAATTCTTCTGTGAGTAGTCATCCATTCATTTTAGAACATCCTCTGCTTATTGCACATTTTTTTTGGTAATTCAGTTAATTAATATGATTTGTAATAGAAATCCAGCGAAAAGCTGAACACTTAAAAGAGGTCTCAATGACCTCGCTTGTCCAGGATGTCAACACCTAGTATTTATGAAGTTTCATTAAAAAAGCAAAATTGTATCGGCAATAATAATGACCGATAACTTGTTTCATAAAATGAACAGATAGTGTTAATTAAAATTATATACAGGTATTTTAAAATAATAATATTTTTTACATCTACACACAATATCAACATTTTTTATGGTTTAATTAAATAAATTTTGTATTAATTTTGCCCTATTACTTTGAATTAAACCGTCTACGGTTTGTTCAGTTCAAACGAGCCGTCGCGAGAGAGAAAATTTTTAATTATTTTAATTCATATTTTTACGAGAGATAATTAAGTCCATTTAAAATGAGAAAATTAAACGTATATCAGTAGTATGTATATAAGTGTCTATTTATTTATAACGATCTTAATAAGATATTTATTATGATACCCAATTGTTATTAAAATTCACCAAACTACACAGTCGGTTCAAAATAAGGAATATAATAATGTGTTATTGATAAATTGTTAAGATTTATTTCGATTAAAAAGGTCGAGTAAGTCGGATATATTAAAAAATACATTTATTATTTGTCTTTATGAAACACAAAGTAAAATGAAGAAGTGCTATACGTAGCTAGCTGTTCGTATTATTTTCATTGATAATGGCGATTGTACAAATTGTCCGCAGCCATCAAATGTCTGCAACAAAATTATATCAACGGGAGTGTTAACAAGCTGCGACTGTGGCAGTGCGCCAGCACCACACTACCTGGCCAGCTGCCTCAAACCCCCACCAGTACAATATATACGCTGCTTACCCTGCATCCATACCTCTATCTTGCTCACACTCGCCTAACAAAAGTATTCTTGAATGCTACAAAAAGCGGTTTCGTACCATAGTGTTGTATACCGCGCGCATTTGTGTGCGTTAACTCTGTTTTTCTGACAAGCTCCACAACAGCAGCGAAAGGGCCTAACGCCCGAGACCCCTTATGGCGCTTAATACGTTAAACTTCAGAATGTAAATTTACCTGTTGGAACGCGTGAATCGGAGCGGCCTTGTGCGCGAGCGCAACACAGGTTCGGCTTAGATTCAGTTCCACCCCAGACCTCTGCGCGATCGCTCGTGCCACGTGTGATTAGTTTGCGGACGCTCGACCCTGTCCAATTAGTGTTCTCGCAAGAAACGAGTTAAGTGGCCGGTTCGACTAGTGAAGTACTCAGCGGTGGGCGATAGTAAAATAAAATGAACTAGTGCACTAATATAGTTTTATGTGAATGTGTAGTGAAAGAAATGACAAATAAAAATATGTAATACTTAGTGATAACAGTGTAACAAAACAATGTATCTTACGCAGTTTATGTGCACCTTCTTGGTGCTTAGCACCAAACTATTTGTAAAAGGTGCATCTTTATCAGCTGGTACGAGATACCAGGCTCCTGATGAATGTGGCTGGATGACAGAAAACGATGGCTCTGGAGTAGCTTTGCAGTGCCGACTGAGAACTATTAACAGTGAATTGGAAAACACAAATTTCAGTGCGATACAACCACATCCCACGGTTAGATTACGTCTGGAATGTAGCGATGCGCTGTTTTTTCAAAGCTCACTTGCTCCAGGCAGTTTTCGACAATTGGTTGAGCTTCGAGAGCTTACCATAGAATACTGTAAAATTGGAAATTTGTCTGAGAGCGCGTTCACGGGTCTGAGGGAATTAAGAAATTTGACAATTAGGACGCACAACACTGAATGGTCTACAATGTCGCTGGAAATAACACCCAGTGCTTTCTCCAGAGATGTGTTGAATTTAGAGAGGCTAGATCTCAGTGAAAATAATATGTTAGTGTTTCCTGAAGGAGCTTTATGCACTTTAAGAAATCTAGAATATTTAAATATGACTGGAAATAGAATGAGCGATATAAGCCATTTCCAGTTTTCAACAGCACACCGTCATCCGTCGGAGAAATGCGGAGACACCATTTTAGTTTTAGATCTCTCACGGAACACCATAGATACTTTACCACCAAGCCTCATGTCAGGACTGCGTAGATTACAAAAACTGTATTTACAAGGCAATGGATTAAATTCGATCGCAGACAGGGCTTTAGAGGGACTAATATCTCTGACCACAATACGTTTTTCAGATAATCAACTAACTAGTTTACCACCTGAACTTTTTAGCGACACCAAGGAACTAAAAGAGATCTATTTAAACAATAATACAATTACAGTTCTTGCTCCCGGGTTATTCAGTGACTTAACGCAACTTTTAGTGTTGGATTTGTCCTACAATGAACTTTCGTCTGATTGGATAAATACTTCTACTTTTTCTGGATTAAAAAGACTTGTATACTTGGATTTTTCTCATAATAGAGTGTCAAAGCTAGAAATAGCATTATTCCGAGACTTGCATAACTTGCAAATACTTAAAATGCAGGACAATTTCATTGAACACATACCAGAAAATGTATTCAGCTCGTTGAGCAATCTTCATACATTAACATTATCAAACAATAGACTAACGAATATAGAGAGCTATGCTTTTATGGGTCTACTTGTATTGTCAGTATTGTCTATAGACAGCAATCGGATATCTAAAATTCATCCACATTCATTACGAAATTGTTCTTCACTACAAGATTTGCACCTAAATGGAAACAGGCTGGATGAAGTCCCACTTGCTTTGAAAGAAATACCGCAGTTGAAGATACTAGATTTGGGTGAAAATCTAATAGTCAGCATAGAAAATGCATCTTTTATGTCTATGGAGCAGATGTATGGTTTAAGATTAACAGAAAATAACATAGGCAACATAAGCAAAGGCGTATTTGACAGAATGACTTCTTTGAAAATTTTGAATCTATCGAGAAATAAAATTCACAAGATTGAGGCCGGATCTTTCGATGCAAACGTAAATTTGCAAGCAATAAGGTTGGATGGGAATTATTTAACAGATATTGGTGGTCTTTTCGCGAAATTGCCTAATTTAGTGTGGTTGAACATTTCCGATAATCGATTGGAATGGTTCGACTACGCAATGATTCCTACTGGATTGCAGTGGTTGGATATTCACGCTAATAGGATAGCTGAACTTGGAAATTATTTTGAGATTGAATCACAACTGTCGCTAAGTACCTTTGATGCCAGCTCTAACAAACTAACAGAAATCACAGGCAGCGCTATTCCTAATTCAGTGGAAATGTTATATTTAAATGACAACCTAATTTCTAAAGTGCAGTCATACACTTTCTTCAAAAAGCCAAATTTAACGCGAGTAGATTTATATGGAAATAAAATAACAAGTTTAGATCCTAATTCTCTCCGAATATCCGCAGTGCCACAAGATAAATCAGTGCCTGAATTTTTCATCGGTGGTAATCCTTTAGAATGCGACTGTACTATGGAATGGCTACAAAAAATAAATAGTGGTAACAGAGCAAGAACACAACCTAAATTAATGGACTTGGATAGTATTAACTGCAAACTATTATATAGCCGTGGAAGTGTACATGTACCTCTAATAGAAGCAGCGCCTCATCAATTTCTGTGCAAATATGAATCGCATTGTCACGCATTATGTCATTGCTGTGACTTTGACGCCTGCGACTGCGAAATGACTTGCCCAAACAACTGTACGTGTTATCACGACCCATCATGGTCAGCAAACGTCGTAGATTGCACTAATTCTGGATACATAAACATGTTGCCTGAAAAAATACCGATGGAAGCTACACAACTTTACCTTGACGGTAACGAATTGAAAGCGTTGCCAAGCCATGCCTTCATTGGACGAAGAAAACTAAAGATATTATATTTAAACTCGTCGAATATCGAAACGATTCACAACAGAACATTTAATGGTTTAAAAGAACTGGAAGTACTTCATTTAGATTACAACAGTCTTACTGTGATTGAAGGGCAAGAATTTGACGGTTTAGATAATTTACAAGAAATTTACATAAATAATAACAAAATTAAAAGTATTGGAAAAGAAATGTTCGATCATATGAAAAGTTTGAAAATACTACACCTACATCACAACAGACTCGTTACATTGTCAGTGTGGCAAATCAATCCAATGATAACAGAAATAACGCTTTCTTATAATCCGTGGTCATGCGATTGCGAATATACCGATATGTTTCGTGAATGGACAAAACGTGTTAACTCAATAACAGACCTGTCAAATATCAAATGTATATTTTCTAAAGGCAATTCGACTGATCTTACAATTTACAACGACGGTATTTTCGATGAGACGGAATCTGGATTTAAGATAATAAATGAAAATGGAACTCTGTGTACTGGAATTCCCAGTATTGATAACAGTATTAATGGAAACTTGACAGCAACTAGAACTATAATAACCAATGAAGTGCAAGATTATATGCCTTTGCTCATTACTACCTTGGGAAGCTTTTTGATAGTAGCTCTAGTCAGCGTGATTGTTTTTGTATTCAGACAAGAAATTAGAATTTGGTTCCATTCGAAATTTGGTATAAGACTGTTTTACAGAGCAAGTGACACGGATGATTCAGAAAAAATGTACGACGCATTCTTGTGTTACAGTTCTAAAGATGAAGTATGGGTTACCGAGGAACTAGTATCTATGTTGGAGCGAGGTGACCCCTCTTACAAACTTTGCCTACACTACCGGGACTTAGCCGCCCACGTACCCGAGAAAATAAGACAAGCTATTGAATCTTCACGTCGTACAATCATGATTCTCAGTGAAAACTTTTTAAGATGTGAGTGGGTGCGTTACGAATTAAAATCGGCCCTTCATCAAGTGTTAAGAGACCGCCGTAAAAGGCTGATAGTGATACTAGTAGGTCAAGTCCCGCATAAGGATCTTGATCCCGATATAAGACTATATTTAAAAACTAATAAGTGCATTCACGCGAACGATAGACTGTTTTACGAAAAATTGAAATTTGCGTTGCCCGACGTGAGAAACGGTCAACGGTGCCGTGGAGTACCGAGCCCCGTCAGCGGTGGTGGACTGCCCATGCATAGACACCACCACCCACGGCCTCACCTCGGTATGCTACCTCAGCCGCCGGTACATGGTGCTCATCCTGTGCTTCCACCTCATCCTCACGGGGCACATCAAATGCCTCCACGCGCATCGCCTCGTACTATGTCCGTCCATGTGTGAAGTGTCATCAATAAATTTTTAAAGTATCAGTGAAAAAGTGTCACCAGGTTATTAGTGATCGAAGGACGTTTAAAACGTGATGTCTGTAATGTTAAATAATTGTGATGACTAGTCTGCATTAGCAATTACGTGTTGTACATAAATAGAGGTAATAAATAATAGATACTTAGATAGTAATGTAAATATACCTAAATTATGTATAGACAAAAGTTTTATATAGTAACTATGTGTATTTACTTTTTTTGACGATTTAGTTCTAATTACACTGTCAATTGTCATAATGTGATCTGAGCTTAACTTAATCGATGTTTAAGTAAATATGTGTAAGTTAGGCCTATTCGGGCTGTGTTTTTCGGCAAGGAAATTGTCAAATACTATTAATTAAAATGGCACTACCGCCTCAATCTGTGATAAATTTAGATATAGTTAGGGTGTTCCATTTATCTCATATTATTGTATATTTTGTATGTAAGTACAACCTAAAAAATATTTATTGTGGAAAATATCAAATCAAAAAATATAAATTGGAGACAAATAAATGAAAAATAAAATACCATTATAATGATGTTTTCTTTATTTCATTATGCATTATGAGACCTTATTGGTGTATAAATTATTAAATAACAAATTATACAAAAGGTTACAAAATTTCGAAATTAAAAATCTAAACACATTTTATTTATTCTTAACATAACTTCACGCCTTTTGTTACCCGAAGGTGTAGGCAGCGGCTATTAAGCCTCGTCTCGCCTTTATGTTTACGTCCCAAATGGAATAGGTGGCGAACCTATTGCCATACCGGGCACAAATTTTGTCAGTCATCGATATTTATCACACATAACTTCCAAAAACTATTTCGAAAAGTCATTGGTGTGAGCTAGTGTCTGAAATCGAACCCCGGACCTCTGGATCAGAAGCCGTGCGCTCGCCCACTGCGCCACCGAGACTGTTAAACACTGTTATTTATTCTTATTTATTTTAAATTACTGAATTTAATTCAATTGCAGCGTCTGTTTGTAATATTGAAATAACAGCTTTTCACTACATACGTTGTATGTTTTCAGTCACTGTACGAGTATACTTACGGTACATAGACAAAAATGTATAATTTTTGTCTGTAAAAACGGCTGGCCGATTTTGATGGGACATTTATTGTATTGACAGGTAGCTGATGTTATAAGGAGGAACAAACAAGTTAGGCTACATTTATCTTACAATAAATCTTGAATCTTTATATACTCATTACTTTATTACTCATTCTTGCGCCGGGTCAGCTAGTAATTATCTTTTTGGATTAATTAATTTTAATCAGAAACAGTTTTATGAATATTGAAATGGTAGCCATTGCCATACATACGACACAATCTGCAGACATCCACATCTATACATATAATAAAATTGTAGAAAAGTCAAAACTGTACATTGAATATTTTTTAAAAAGAATACTTGGTGTGTGATCTGCAATCGATACCGAAGCCAAAAATATACTTTTTAGAATTTTTGTCTGTTTGTCTGTTTGTCTGTTTGTCTGTTTGTCTGTATGTATGTCCGGGATAAACTCAAAAAGTACTGCATGGATTTACTTCAAATTTGGCACGAAAATTATTAAGAAGTCGGGTCAACATATAGGCTACATATTATCACGCTATCACCTACGAGGAACGAGCAGTGAACCTTTATTTCTTCAATGTATTCTGTAGCAACGTGTAATCTAACGACGCATATTTGTATGTTGTTATGGTGTTATTATGTTAATAACCATGCTTTAATCTATACATATAATAATAATAATAATATAATATAAGTTAGCTTCACATTTTAATTAACTTATGCCGTTAAACATAACAGACAATTTTAAAACAGTGCCATCTATGAGATTTACAAAACAGAAAACATTAAGTTGAATTACACGTGTAAGCACTTTTTGGTTTTAGATATAAATAAATCTTTGAGATTTTAAAAACATTAAGTCGAATTACATGTTTAAACACTTTTTGAATATAAATAATTGAAATTTCATCATGCGCTTGCGGTCAATAGATGTTTTTAAGAGTCATAGATGGAGTTGTGCATTTTCTTCTTTAAAATTGTATCGTTAATTCTTTTCAGAGATGAGCAAGACAATTAAAAAAATGTATTTGTATATGCTAAAAACTGTTAATATTTTTGTTCGGTATTTATTGGTGTAACAAGCAAAGGGGAATATTTAACCGACGTCGAAGAGGAGGTGCTGTCGAAGGTTTTCCGGGAATTTTCAAGGACACCGTATTGGGTAGAGTTTATACCGTGCACCCGAATAATGGCGAATGCTATTTTCTGCGGTTATTACTTCACACGATCCGAGGCCCAACGTCTTTTGCCTTTCTGAGAACATTTGATGGCGTGGAGTATCCCACTTACCGCGCAGCCTGTGTAGCACGTCACCTTCTCGACGGTGACCAAAACTGGGATGACACCCTCGCGGAGGCGAGCGTCAGTAACAGCCCCAGCCGTATGCGTCATCTGTTTGCCGTCATCTTGGTGTTTTGTGGAGTCACGAACCCGGTAGCTTTGTGGGAAAAATATCGACATCATCTATCTGAAGATTTTCTACGAGCTTTGAGGCGTGCTACTGGAGACGAAGTCGAAGTAACTGATGAACGCGTGCTGAACACCTGTCTTAGTTCACTTCAAGACGTGGTCATTTCCATCGGCGGCAATCCATTGGTCGAATATGGGTTACCAGCTCCCCAATCATCACCGCATCAAGACCGTGGAAATCGAGAGTATAACGCTGAGACAATTTACGATCCGAGCGAAATGACCACCATACGAAATCACCATGTCGCTTTGTTCTCTTCAGAGCAAAAACAAATTTATGACACTGTTCTTAAAAGCGTTGGGCAAAACCAGGGTAAAATGTTTTTCTTGGATGCTCCTGGTGGAACAGGAAAAACATTTGTTACCACTGGCATACTTGCAGAGGTCAGGAGGCAAGGCAAAATTGCCATTGCTGTAGCGTCGTCGGGAATCGCTGCCACACTGCTTCCGGGTGGCAAGACAGCACATGCCATGTTTAAAATTCCCATCGATTTAGAGAGCACCGAAACGCCTGTTTGTGGTGTGTCACGCAATAGTGATAAGGGACACGTGCTGAAGGATTGCTCTCTGATCGTATGGGATGAGTGTACGATGGCCAATAGAAAAGCAGTTGAGGCCGTGGACAGAACCCTGCAGGACATCCGCAGGAACGAACACTTGATGGGTGGTGTCACAGTTCTATTCAGTGGCGATTTCCGACAAACGCTTCCCGTGGTGACGCGGGGATCGAGGGCTGACGAGGTGAATGCTTCGTTGAAACGATCTTCGCTGTGGTCACGAGTTCGTACGCTGCGCTTGACCATTAATATGAGAGCTCGGCTCGGCGGCAATGCACGTGCTCAAGAATTCTCCGATGTTCTTCTAAGTCTTGGCGAAGGCACTCTACCAGAGGAGAGAGGTGGGCAGGTGGTGCTTCCAGAGTCTCTCGGTAGAGTCGTATCCAGCTTAGAAGAACTCATTCGCTGTGTGTACGGGGACATCAGTCATATACCGCACCAGCAGAATTCTTGGGTATGTGAGCGGGCAATTTTGACGCCCAAAAATGGTCAGGCTGAAGCAATCAACGAATGCATTCTCTCGAAAATTGAGGGGAATGAAGTGGTTTACACCTCTATAAACACTGTCATCGAGCAAGATGATGCCACACATTATCCCGTGGAATTTCTGAACTCTCTGTCAGCAAGTGGACTTCCAGCGCATACTATCAAGCTGAAAGTCGGTGTCCCGATTATGCTTCTTCGGAACCTATCTCCTCCGAAGTTGTGTAACGGGACCCGCCTTAAAGTCATCTCGCTCCACAGACACAGCATTGAGGCGGAAATTCTTACGGGTTGTGGCGTAGGCGAGGCAGTATTTGTACCACGCATTCCCCTCATACCTCATAACTTCCCGTTCCAGTTCAAGCGCGTACAGTTCCCCGTGAGTGTTTGCTTCGCGATGACCATCAATAAGTCGCAGGGGCAGACACTGAGAGCAGCGGGTGTCGACCTCAGGACGAGCTGCTTCTCACACGGGCAGCTGTACGTCGCTTGCTCCCGCGTCACCAGTCCTGACTCTCTTTACATTTTGGCTGCGGAGAGCCAAACCAGCAATGTTGTTTATAGAGAAGTTTTATAAGTATATATTTTTATCCTTTTCTATATTTATATTTTCTTATTCATTATTTTCTACATTTGCTTCAGTCGCAACTTATTACTTAATTCAGCAGAATCACCATAAAGTCATTTATTCAAAGCAGACTGAAAATCAGCACTTTTGAAGTTCAACAATTTTACAAAAGACAGTCTCCCTCTGTTACTGTACTTTCTGTATTTATGAAATGTAAAGAAGTAACGGGTAAATAAATGTTATTTTAAAAGGTATAATCGTAGGTATTTTTGGTGCTGTATAGCGTTCAGGCAGATGACGTCGCGGGCTACAGCTATACTACAAAAATTCCTGTTAAAATGAAAATAAACAATGCGGGCAACAACCATTGCTACCGCAATCTGTACTTATCCTACCAGTTACAATTTCATTTTAGAGGTAATTACTTCTCAACTGTCTATGTAAAAATATAGCTATCTGATCACAAATTCCACGCGTACGAAGTCGCGGGCACAGCTAGTATAACATAACTTCACGCCTCTTGCTACCCGAAGGTGTAGGCAGCGGCTGTTAAGCCTCGTCTCGCCGTTATGTTTACGTCCCAAATGGAATAGGTGGTGAACCTATTGCCATAACGGCCACAAAGTTGTCAGTCATCGATATTTATCACACGTAACTTCCCGAAAATTTCAAAAAAGTCATTGGTGTGCGCCATGCCAGGATTTGAACCCTAACCCCCTTTGAAACTACTTCTTGAATCAGAACACTGCGCCACGAGACTGTTAAAAATATTAAATTGAAGGTAACAGCAATAAAATATTATTGTATACTTAATACCACGCACCCTTGTCCAACACAGATGATAAGTGTAAGGAATGGCGAGAGCATTATCTAGATAACAAAAAAAAACTAACTAATACATATTTCCAATTTCATTATATTCAGTATCCGAATGTGAAAAACATACACTTATAAATAAATTTAATTAATACATAAAAATTCACATTTGAATTATGTAAATATGTATCTACAGTATTGTTATATTATATTTTTTCAAAAAGTACAAAGAAAAGCTAAGTAAACAATTAATAATATAATAATTGTCCGTCATGATTTTTGCAGTTAAATTATTATATTGAGATAAACATTATTCAATCCTTCACTTATTTCTCGATACGCAAATTCAACTGACTGGTCTGATTATAACTAATTATATACCTTTAACTCCTTAAAAGATATTATTATTGGGTGTACAGGCTACACACCAAGGTAACTTCAAATCGGAGTGCTAAACCACTGGATCGCTAAGAAGATGATAAAAAAAATGATGTATTTTATAGTTGTCTGTAACTTCACGCCCATAATACCCGTTGGCGGGTGCAGCGGCAAATAAGCCTCGCCATGCTGGATTCATACGGTAAGTATATACCTACTACACAAGCTTAACGTATGGAAAACCTATCACTATAAATAAATAGGGCACCCAGTTAGTCCTTGATATAACAATTCTGAACGGCCACTAGTGTGAGCCCAGATCTGAATTTTGGACCTCAGAACCAGAAGTCAAAGTGATATTGAGACTTATGACACGACAGATGTAACACTATCTCTTGCTAAGCCCTTTTTTTAATAATAGTAAAATTCATACGGGACCTGAACTCTGAACACATTGTCTTTATTAAAAAGATGCAAAACCTCTTCCAATCGCCAATCTTCTACACAACTCACAACGTTGCAAACGATTGAGGTATTATTGTATCATTACGTAGTATAAAGCAAAGTCGCTTTCCGCTGTCTGTCCCCTTATATGATTTGATCTTTAAAACTACGCAACGGATTTAGATGCGGTTTTTTTAATAGACGGAGGGTGTCATCGGGGTGGTTTGTATGTATATATGTAATTTATGTAGGAAGAAAAAATTATATATCCAAAATTTACTTATTTATTACTTTTGATGCGCAACAAAGTTCGCCGGGTCAGTTAGTTAGTTTGTTATATAGTAGTCACACGTTATACTATTTTTATTGATCGATAAATTAACAATAATATGGCTCTATGGCTATTAAGCTCGACTTTATAACATAACATAACTTCACGCCTTTTGTTACCCGAAGGTGTAGGCAGCGGCTGTTAAGCCTCGTCTCGCCGTTATGTTTACGTCCCAAATGGAATAGGTGGCGAACCTATTGCCATACCGGGCACAAAGTTTTCAGTCATCGATATTTATCACACATAGCTTCCGAAAACAATTTCGAAAAGTCATTGGTGTGAGCCAGTGTCTGGAATCGAACCCGGACCTCTGGATCAGAAGCAGTGTGCTCGACCACTGGGCCACCGAGCCAAACTTTATGATATTTAATATCACAGTGTGAGTATATTCTGTCTGTATTTGCGTTGGTGTCTAATGTCTATTTAGATTATAATGTGATATCGTTTCATAAAAAAAAACAACCAACGAATAAAATAATATTTAAATTTATAACAAAAAAATAATAAATTAACAACACCTAGTAACATCTACATACAAATAGCTTTTATGAGTATACATAAAACGAATAAAGAGATGCTGATACATATATGTTTTGCTCCACAAAAAAAGGACTTGAATAATGATTCTCAAATTTGATATATTCTCTTAAAGTATATAAAAGTAACAACTGGTAAGTTATTAGTTATTTACTAATAAGTTAATTATTTTTATTGACACCGCGAACTTTGTTTAGCGTAAAAATTAAAAAACAAAATTATTATGGTCAATGAGGCTTATCCCTAATTTTTTTGTAGACCTTCTTCAGCTGTATAATAATGTGGTACATTACATTATTTACAATATATACAATTGAAAAACTAACTGAAATCAAATTTCTCCGCATCTCGGTCTACTGGCAGCGTACCCAGAAGACTAGCCGCATTACCACGCTGAATGGCAATGCTAATCCTGTGTGCGGAGAATAGACCAGCACTCAGGTCGCGAGAGGCTTCGATCTGCCATTATTCAGTGCATTACTTAGATCTATCACTTGGGTTCAGCCAGAGTTTGCAATTAAAGTCTTTAATCTCGAAAATTAACACTTTTTCTTCAATACATTATACATGAATTATAAATAAAAACCGCACCGTCGACACCTTCTATCTATTGAAAACAAAACCGCATCAAAATCTTTTGCGTAGTTTCAAAGATATAAGCATATAAGGGGGCAGACAGCGGAAAGCGACTTTGTTTTATACTATGTAATGATGAGTTGAAGACACATGAAAAGGTGGAGGCTGATACTGACTCACACCAATGAATTTAAATTTTCGAAATTGATATCGGAAGTTAGGTAAGTGTGATAAATATCAATGACTGAAAAACTTTGTGCCCGTTATGGCAATAGGTTCGCCGCCTATACCATTTGGGATGTAAACATCTAGGCGCGACGATGCTGTCTACACCTTCGGGTAACAAGAGGCGTGAAGTTATGTTATGTTATGTTACTTAATATTGCGTCGAGTACGTGGGTTTGCACCATGTAATATTCATCATTTATGGGTGATATTCAGGTACTAGTTATGAATGTATTTGTGTTATTATCGTAAATGTTATAACTACATATACTTTGACTAGTGCCATGATTTCAATAGCTTAAGTTTTGGCTTGTTCAAAGTTAATATGATTAATCACAAAATTTTAGTTTCTAAACAAAGGGAATAATGTCAGGAAGGTACTGGTAAGTAGTTATCCGTATCCACAGCATAATGAACTGAACTAGAAAAATTCTGTATAAATAAATACTTTATACACAAAGTTAAATGTATGGTTTAAAAGATTTTCACTAACTGTTATAGTACGTATCACGTTAAAATTAAATCACATTATTTACTCAGAGTTTACAAAGTGGAACAAGAATTAATTTGCGTACACGGATTTTTTTTTTTCAAATAAATTACCACATTACCCATGAAATATGACACAGAAATTTAAACAGAACATTAAACTGCTGCCAAATTATAAAGGTAAAATTAATATCACATTCTGCCTATGTAACATTTACCTACAATAATTTAAACTAGAAATTACTTACTAATAACAGTCTATGTCATTGTATGTATTTAGAATGAGAACAATATGGCAGCACCTAAGCCGCAGTCCGGGATGCCACTCTTCATAAATTGAGTATGAGAATAACATACAGATATGAAATAAAAAGAAAATAATAATAATAGCGCGACGCCGCACCGTGTAGGTACAACATTAATCAGAACTGTGAGAAGGCGTATAGAATTTATTTAACGATTGTTACAGCACCGATGAATCGTTAAAAATGCTGTCGGAGCCTATATTGAAACATTCGATGCATTGTTCGAGCCCGATTGAGTCGATAACGCACCGCGGTTCCGACTCACGGTCGCGCACTCTGGCACCTTGTTGATTTTCCAACGTAAACTGTCGGATACGACCCGCCCGTAACTAGTTTCTTTTTTATTAGTACTGGTTTAGTGTAAGAACGGAACGCGACTCCGTATCGATCGTACGATTAAAGCTAGAGATATAATAATCACCGGTCTGCGCGTTTATCGAAAGTATAATCGGAGAGCGGCAATAAATTTGTCTCATTTTAATATCCTAGAGCGTGTTGTGTTCTGGTGTAACCGTTCTTGATGTTTGAACTTATATCTCATTATGTGCGCGCGAAGGGGAATACGCGGGCGTTGAGCCCGGCCGAGTTCCGACTGCGCCATACGAAAGAGTTCAACGAGATACTGCAATCGTACACATTTCACACATACGCACATTTCACACATGTGTATATATCCGTAGTTAGGTTTGTGAATTCAATATACATACTAATTATACAACATATTATTCATAGCTTGTGTATTAAAATGGATTATTAATATTGAACACAAATAATTTTTTGTTTTTCACATGTGACACTCGTTTTTATTTCGTTGATAAATCTGATACTGTTACAAAGTAACGGTATCGCTGTAAAGAATGCTCGCTAAACGTGAGCTTCTGAGAGAAGCCTTAGAACGGCCGAACTATAAATACGAATGTTAATCTCTTGTTAACGTTATGAGACGTAACCTGTTATTTTGTGGTGCTATTACGAAACCAAACAATATCACGTGCTAGTTAAAAATCAACGTTGCGCTGTGGCTCACACAATCTTTATTGGACGCGAAACAATTTTGACGCAAATTATATGCTGTTACAATCAACAACTTTAATTAAGTTGCCTTTATGAGATTAATTTGATTACCAAAATTCTTATTTCAATTATGTTTACGGGTATAGTTATTATTCCAACAAAGCTATTTGTTTTAACTGCGTATCTCGAAATTGACGGGTGATAATCTTGATAAGTTCGTGAGACTAGCTCGCATTCTCTCAACCGCTTTGCAACATAAATCGAAATTTGATTCTCGGAAATTGGTACTTGTAACTAGACAATTATTGAAACTTTAAGTGTACCTTTAGAAAATTATGACACAGTATAAAGCCGTTTGATCCCAAATGTGAAGTGGTAGATTCAGGCAGTTCGCTGCTCAAAATATCGACGTAAAGTGGCTTTTGCCGCGTTTCGCTTGGTTAGAGAGGTATCCGGAGGCCCGACCCCTTACCCCTCCTCTTCCCATCCCACTGCCGACCCCGTACATATCCTATTGTAAGAGCCGGCAACGCAACTGTAACACTATATCTATTCAAGTGACCATGGGCGGCGTTTGTTGCTCACCATCAGGTGACACGCCTGCTCGTTTACCCCCTATACCATAAAAGAATAACTGTTTTTAATTTGCAAGTTATAATAGAAATCAAACAAAGTTTCCAGATTCTCAATTACCAACATTCCTGGACCGATACAGGACTGTAATAAATGTATATAAAAAAATATGACAAAAATATACATGACTGTTTATCTCGCAAATATTTGCCCCAGCTATGAATCGGAGTTTTGATCAGGACTAGATAAAGGTCAAGAAAATAAAAAAAATTTAGATAGACGAAACAATAAACTATTATAATTGAAATCATAAAAGTCTTGTTTCAAAAGATATATCCATATGATGATATCTATAATTACTTTTGTTGATAAAAAAAAATTAGCTAGCTTTGATTTTGAAAAGTCCGAATGAAATTGGGACTCAATGGTCAGACTGAAACTCTCCTGCAATGGTTTGTCTTTTTTAGTAAATAAATCTTGCTCCAATTAAATAAAAATAAAGGTGTATAGATGACAAGAAAACGACTCTAAGAAAGAAAGAGTAAGAATCCAAGTATCCAAGGCGGCGTTTGTTGATTGACATCGGGCGAGACGCCTGTCCGTTTGCCCCCTATACCATGAATTAACTAATGCTTCTTTCAAATAAAAAGGCACGAATTTTCCAAAGAAAATCTGTCACCAATACATTACAATTACGAACTAAGAATAATATTCAAACTCAAAATGACTCACTCCATTGGTATCAAAGAAACAAACCTCCGAATAGTTCAAGATAGAAAAAAAAATGACCTCACGATGTCACATCGCTGCTAACATGTCTATTTATAAATGAGTAATAAATAAATTGAAAAAAAGAGATAAGAAAAAAAAGACTAAAAGTCAATTGATACATGCCACGGTCTGGTTACACGAATTGGTCATGGCTCGTTACCAACGCCGAAAAATTCTCGCTGCAAGCAAATGTTGTGGAGGCAACATGTCGGCAACCAATAGAATCGCTTTGTTTGCTCGTAAGCGGGCCGCGAGTGGCAACTTTAATTATTTATTGATACCCACTCGTGTATTTAAGTGTGGCATTAACTGGCTATCAACAGGGTACAAGTCCAATAAACGTGATACTGTTATTTGATCGTACGGTAATTATCGAGTGTATGAAGACGAGAGAATTATAATAAGCAAACATACTGAAACAGCAGATCTTGTAGTTGGAGACGTCGGTTTAAATTATTATTATAAGCGTATGATATTTTATAAACAACCTCTAAATGGGCCCAAGTACAAATTGCAATTACCAAAACTCAAAAAGGGATCGTAAGACTGAGGATGATCAAATATTTATTTTTTATTTGTCTCTTCATGCACTTACTATCAGATAATGTAATGTGGACTATCAGATACTAAGTGCGTGAAGAGACATACATGCTAAATGAAATAAAGTATAGATACATACAAACATACATAACTTCTCGCGAAATCCCTTAAAGTAAAGTATAGATCAGACGGCAAAACTGTAAAAGTTATATATCTGACACAATTTGTTTAAGTTATCGAAATTCTCACATAATTCCCTAAAACTCATTGGTAAAGCAGGGTCTTAATCTAGGACTTTACAAAGAGAAATTCACAGGCCATAATACTATACCATACGATTATAAAAAAACTACCAACGACACAATATAAATCACACCGTGATAAATTAATTAACTCATGTTCAACAAATACCGATGCTAGTAAAGTAATAAGCAGAAAACCATTAGAAAAATATCACCCAAATAAACTTCAACTAACATATTCAACAACTTCCCAAACACACAGTATCCACGAAAGGTAACAAGCATAATAATTGGTTGCAGCGGGTTTAAACGAGTCGCTCGATATACTATAATGGTTTGAAGTATTTAACGGTGAGATAAAATCTTAACAAAGGCGATTTGGTCAGCCGTCTTGTTTTGGTACTCACATACCACACATATGCATCTATATATATTTATATATATATATATATACTAATCGAACATATCAAGGACCACTCATGTTTGAACTGTTAACACCTGAACCAAGTTCTCTCTCACATCTTACGGTGTGAGTGAGTGCGAGAGGGGTGGCGTGTCAATGTAGAATGGTGGTTTCGTAAATGTATTGACCCCGGCTGCGTGCTGCGAGAGTCGGTGCCTCGGCTATGATATGTAAATGATAATTGGTTCCCGAATAGAAAACGTTCTGTTTATGTTGCCACGAAAGTACGGGGAGCAAAATGTCGATAATAATTTTAATACGCCCATACCATACACTCCCGACTGTAATTATGTGATAAGATTATGTTAATATTCTTTATGGCGTTTATGACGCTATAATGTCAACACTTTACACGCTGCGCTGAGAATGAGTATAATGAATTCAAAACGTTATCAGACATGTCTCAACCGTGTTACTTACGAATTATAGTGCTTGTTTGCTTACCTATAGTTTTTAAATATTTTATTAACAACTAGTTGATCCAGTGAACTTTGTTTCACCTCAGATGTAAAAAGAAGAAATAAAAATGGCAATGACCATTATCTCTAAGGGTTATCCCTATCATGTGTAGACTTAGGGTACAGCCAGCATTTGTAATTAAAGTGCTAAATCTAATCTCGAAAATTATCACTTTTTTACTACATTATATACATAAATACTACCCGTTGACCTAGATCCATACCAAACCCTATCAAAATCCGCTGCGTGGTTTCAAAGATCTAAGGATATAAGGGGACAGACAGCGGAAAGCGACTTTGTTTTATACTATGTAATGAATAATAAGAATTGGAAGAAGATATAATCCATAAACATATATCAAAATAATTGAATCCGGGTGGAAAAATTCAGACAGACAATATATACAATACAAGAAAATATATATATGTATATACTGTGCAGAACAGGGCACGGCGGCACCGTGCCAATCTTTTGTGGAGAATGTCACGCCCGCTTGAGAATTATCCGCGACTCTTTTAATCATTAACGGAGGGTTTTATTTGCTTTTATTTAATTTAGCATTTATTCAATCTGCCCTAACGCAATACGTGTTGTGTGCCGTTTTCTTTTTTTTTATTATTTTTGTCTCATTTCGTTTGCACCTTTTGTGACGGGGCTCATTGAGTCGGGAGGTGTCGGGATGTGTTCCAGCGGCTCGCGGCTCGGTTTACACGAACAACTACGGCGCTTTTCATCGTGCACAAAACGTAATTGAATCTCATAGAGTCTTATGTGAAGTTATGTGGTACGCAAGATTTAATAGGGCATTTAAACACTCGCACCGGGCATTGTGAGGTAGATTTGTATGCGAGTATTCATTGCGAAACTGCAGCGCAGCCAACTTCTCGTTCGAGAGCAGCACTCGCTTCACCTATACCTACGATACGGTTGAAGTAAATGTAAGCTGGAGGGAACTAATAAAATTAAGTTCTAAATTCCAGTTTCTATCTTACAAATGGCAGTAGGTACCTGTAATTCAAAAACCAGGTGTCTACGAAGAATGTATTTATTAATAGTGGCGTCGGTTTTACAAAAATGATATTTAGAGAGTATATAACAGACAGTTATAGAAATTGTCTGATTTATGTAACGTATGGGCCTCGTGGCGCATTGGTAAAACTACCGGTTGCAGCAATGAGGTCGGGGGTTCGATTCCTACCCGAGCACAAACATTTGTGACAAACATGAATATTAGTGTGGTGTCTGGGTGTTTTTCTATGTATTGTAAGTTACAAAAGAAAGTATTTACAAAAGAAAAGTATATATGTATTAATATCCGTTATCTAGTATCCATAACACAAGCATTTAGTTGCTTAGCTTAGAACTAGAGGGCGCTGTGTGTATTGTGTCCAAGATATTATTATTATGATATTAAATGAAACAAATTTTAATTTAGCTATTAAGGAAGGCTTGTTAAACTATCGCAAAAAAATGTAAATTAATGTTGACAAGTAGATTAGTATACAAAATATCAGGACTGATACATGACCACAAAATATTAATGGCCCTAACAAAATGTTGTTGTACAGGAATTATGGTGTAGCTATGGAATGGAGTCCTGTTACAAGAGGCATCTTTGACATTGTCGTAAAATAGGAAAAGGATATTTCGATACGCAGACAGTAAATCAAAGCACAAATTGTAGTGCGCATATGGCCCTGTATAAGGGCCGTCTACTTGTGGTGTAGTCTAGTACTACACTAGACGAAAGCCTTTTTTTTTTTTCATATTTTACCTATGCAAATTTAAAAAAAAAATGTGCATGGAGTCCCTCCGCGCTAAAGAAGTGAAACTTAGTAACATACATACAAACACATCGTACTTACGTAAGTAAGATGTTTTCGACGGGTCTGTTGATGCGTGGTAAAACTACTGACTGTGGAATCGATATTGACGGGTTCGATCCCCCACTAAAGCATAAATATTTATCTGGGTCTAGTTAGAATCTGGTGGAATATCTAAAACACTTTTTTGGATGATCTGCCATATCGGATTTAGAATGACGTCACATTATTCTTCAAGTTACTCTAAATAAACCCTTTCATTTGATACCCATTTGTAAAAAAAAAAATATAAAAAATGTATATTCCGCCATATGAGATTTTTAAAAGAGATTTTATTTGAATAACGTCATATTATTTTTCGAGTTACTATCAAGAGCCCTTTCATTAGATACTCATTGTATAAAATTATTAAAAATATCTCCGGATGAGAGGTAGTCGTGTTTCACCGGTCGCGCCGGCCCACTCATGCAGTGAACTGCGTGGCTCTACCACTATTAATATTATCATCCAAACATATGTTGTTTACAAAATTTCAGATCAATCGGTTGAAAATATAACGTAACTTAACGCCTTTTTCTATCGGAAGGTGTAAGCAGTGGCTGTTTCGCCTCGACTCACTGTTATGTTCACGTCCCAAATAGAATAGGTGGCGAACCTATTGCCTTACACCGGGCACAGAGTTTTCAGCCAACGATATTTATCAGACATAACTTTCGAAAATAATTTCGAAAGGTTAAATAAGGAAACTCCTCGTCTCTTCTTCTTGATTTAGAAACGGGGTGCTCCACCACTGGACCTCCGAGACCAGTAAGATGACTACTATCTAGTATCTACTTCAAAATTGAGATCTAAGATTCGCCCTAACATATACGGCGCAGGACGCCATGTAGCGGTATTTAATGTCAGCCATATTTAATAATAACCCTATAAAACTTTATTAGGTATATTGATTTATTAAGATTACATGTTAATATTTATGTCAATAAATAATCTATTATATAGTCATGTAAAATGCACGAAATTTATAATTATGTTATTAAACCATTATTGAATGGAACCATTATGTTATTAAACCATTATTGAATGGTTTAATAACATAATTATAAATTTCGCGAATAAAAGGAAATATCAACAAAACAGTTACTAATTACGTATATTGGACGTAATTAGTAACAGTTTTGGTGATATTTCCTTTTATTGTTTAAATGTTCAAATCAATACTGATGCTACATGAATATTAATAATAATTATTTCCATAATTAATATCTTACTACTAGATAATATCGACACGTTCTATGTAATATTTATAAAATTAATTTTAATACATCCTAGTACATCCGCTGAAGTATAGTGGAATGTTTGATTATAAAAATAATTGATGTATAAATATTTACAAACTATTTCGTACTTAAACTGGTTATAATTATCTAAAATTTTTACTGTGAATATTAACCTGTTTTTCAAGTATTATTGTCTAGTAGATCCATTTGTTATGTAAAAAGATGTTGTTTTCACTAAATTTTGGTCAAAACCTCGGAATAATGGCTGAATCATTCATTTGTTAGGATTAGTACAAAATAAATAATATTGTTATCTACCGAATTATTTTATTAAATTAGACTCTAGAGTATTTCTCGATCATGTCTGCGATACATACTTACATTCATACATTGCAAAATAAATATAACTGAGTTTATTATCGATTATGCGTAGTATAGTACCTGCATCCGTTACTAGATGTCTGTACGGGTAGTTTTAAAAGTCGCTATACTTTTTTTCGTCTTTGGTGTATATTGACCGGTTTTTTATCTTATCTATATATATTACTTATAGTTTTAGTGGCCGCAAGGGGGCGTTAAAAGCGTTAACGCTTTTGCACGAGACATTAGAAGTTCCACTTCAAAATCTTTATCCTTACACATGTTTCCTATGATTGTCCCATTGTTTTGAAAAAGAGAATGTTTGTATTAGTGATGTGCCAACTCGGATAAATCCTAACTGGAGAATAGTCGAGATGACTCGAGTTAAGTCGAGTTACAATCCACGTAACTCGAGTTAGTGTATCCGCCGATATTGAACAGTCTAAAGCTTAGAAGTCATTGTATCAAGCAAAAATTGTCTTATCTATGTATTTTGTAGTAAAATTTATCTATAAAAATTAATTTTATTTTTTTTATGGGATAGGAGGGAAACGAGCAAGCGTGTCACCTGATGGTAAGCAACTAACGCCACCCATGGACACCAGCAGCACATATAGTGTTACTGATGCGTTGCCGACCTTTAAGGGAAGGGGATAGGAAAGGATGGGGAAGGGGGTGGGCCTCCGGGTACCTCTCTCACCGAACGAAACGTGGCATGGGCCACTTTACGTCGGTCTTCTGAGAGGTCGTGGTATTTCACCGGTCGAGCCGGCCCATTTGTGCAGTAAACTGCTTGGCTCTACCACTGTTAAAATTACTCAGTATAACACAAATTCGCTCTCAGCTGTCTTTCCCCATAAATGCGTATATCTTCGAAATTACGCAACATGATGTGTTTTTTATTAAGTTGTAAACGGGGTGATTTAAATGTATAATTAATGTATAATGTAGCAAATAATAAGTGATAATTTTCGAGATTTAGCACATTAATTGCAATTTGCTGAACCCTAAGTGAGAGATCAAAACAATGTTCTATATTATTATACACCTTCAGAAGGTCTACAAAAAAGTCCGCGATGGCATATGTCTCTCTTAGGCATAACCCACAATGACCATTTTTATTTTTTTTTTACTTTTTACGAGAAAAAATGGCTTATATACACAGCGATTTTAAACATTGCAGCATTAATTTTCATCCAATTAAGAGTCTTAAATAGATTGTGCATGTAATATAAATGATCATGGCCCTTTACAGCGCGTAATTTAAACGAATATTTTCGTAGATATTGCATTATTAACATAGCGGAATAGCAGTTACGTCGCACTGTAGTAAATGCCAAGACGCGTTCCGATAAATAGCCAAAATTCAACCTCATGATATCCAAAATTTACTTATTTAATACTTTTGATGCGGAATAAAGTCTGTCGGGTCAGCTAGTTATCTATAAATGAACCAAAATATATTTCTATATATCCGATGGTTCAAACAATTTGACATATAGGATGATGTAAGATTGACTAATCAGATATGCAATGCAAAAGCGGATGGATGCAGGAGTCGAGGACGGCCACGATATACCTTCCCTGACCAAATATAATGAGTCCTGGAGGAAAGTGGCATCAGAAGATTTAAAAATCGACAAGCGTGTTTAACAAGAGAGTTATGAAAGTCAAAGAAGCAAGTGAGGCGTATAAGAATCGTGATTTGTTGCACTCTGTTCTCCCTGCCTACCCTGCAAGGGACTCCGCGTGAAGTTATATTATATAAGAATTAAAACTTACAATTTCAATTTGTTATTGAATAATTGGAGATAAAAGATAATTGACAGAAACAGAACAAAATTAAGTTAATTTGAAATCCACATAAATGTGACGCTTTGTTTGCTACGAACAAATGTAGTATTAATAATCACGGCTCAAGTAAAGGTTTCACTGACTCCGTTTCATGTCAGTTTAACTCGATTGTCTCATGTCAGATTAACTTATTTGAACTCGAGTTGGAGGCAATCAACTCGAGTCGACTCGAGTCGAGTCAGGCCCAACTCGAGTTGACCATCACTAGTTTGTATTGACCACAACTAAAAGTCAAAAACAAAAAAAAAATGAAGCACCATATGACTTATAACTGGTCGTAGCTTTAATAGTAGTACTGCAGAACTGCAATAGTTCCACTGTTAAACCGGACAAAATTCGGCGTCACACTTTAAAACACCACAAGGTACGCATAGATTATGCCACCCGAAATGTATCTAAGCATAAATAAATAGCGCAATATAATATTTATGACAATCATGTAACACTACACCGGCATAAAGAAGAAGCATTACGCGTGGGTGGTGCATAAATTAGCTTGTCATAAAAGTTTTAATGTTTTAAGCAACCATCGCGCATCCGTTCGTTGCTAGTTGTTGTTTCGTTCTGAAGAAAATCTATAAAACTAAAACACGCGAGGATCCTCACGAGGTTCGTCGTCGTCGCGTCACCTATAAAAATGCAATATCACACATCGATCAGGCTGTGGTTCGCGGGGCCAACAACGGCCAACCATTGTGGTCTGCTATCTAATCGTAATGAATATAAATTTTGAGATGACATTTACGATCGGCGCGCGGCATGATACTGTATCTATATATATATAAATACATAAACTACATATAAATATGTACAAACGCGTTAGACGTTAGAGGTTTAAATACGCGTACAC
Organism: Euproctis similis; assembly: GCA_905147225.2. Taxonomy (NCBI): domain Eukaryota; kingdom Metazoa; phylum Arthropoda; class Insecta; order Lepidoptera; family Erebidae; genus Euproctis; species Euproctis similis. Next base: position 15,864,186 of record LR990105.1, read on the forward strand.
ATTGGCGAGATCTAAAATAATATGTTTCTATGTTACCACGAGCTGTATCGTTTTGTTACATCGCTACCGTAAAATATCCTCCTTATCTTTTCCATTTATCAACAAATATTGTTAGCGGTCAATGTATTGACAACAAATTTATCGCGATTCACTATTAATGAACTTAACATGAAATGGTCTGTGTTTAACTGTTAATCTCTCGTGATACTGGGTCAAATATTTATCATTATCATTACATAGTATAAAATAAAGTCACTTTTCGCTATTTGTCCCCTTACATGCTTAGATATTTGAAACTACGCAACGGATATTGATGCGGTTTTTTTAATAGATAGAGAGTGTCAACGGTGTGGTTTTTATCTATAATGCATTTATGATGTAGTAAAGAAAATGTGATAAATCCAATTTATTTTATTTATTACTTTTGCTTCGGAACAAAGTTCGCCGGGTCAGCTAGTCAAGATATAAGCACCAAAAAGTGTGTGAGGTATATTAGTATAGGTATACAATAGTATGTCTTGTAGTGCTTAATTCTGTCTGGCCACACGGCATAGGACTTAGTGCAAAACAGTTTTGTTGCGATATAGACAAAATATCTATTAGGAAATTCGTAATCTGACAAGTTTTTCTTTTTATCTATTACCTACGCTGCTACAACATCGCGTTCAAGTAGATGAGCCAAAAATAATTTTCTTTGTCGTAGGTAGGTAGATAAATGAAATAGTCATGATGCATTTTTATGTCCACAGCGGTACAATATACAGTATGCATTAAAGTTAATAGACTCTCAAGTAATATCTTCAGTATTATTTACTTCTAGTTGTTAACGAAAGAAGACATAAACTATAAACTAAACGATCCAATAGAAGGGGGAGTAAAATTTGATTATTATTAACTATTTGTCGCCGACGGCACGGCACCTTTCTAATGACGAAAGATAAAGACTAAGTCATGCTCCAAGGCATGGTCAATGAATCCCTCAAAAGACGAGTAAAAGTCCGTCCAATCAGTTTGGAATTCAAAGAGGACACATAAATACAGGCAAACGTATCTCTATTTCTGTTAAGTCTATTCTAATCGTAAACATTAATGTTTTAATGAATACTAGTTGTCCCGGCGAACTTTGTTCCGCATCAAAAGTAATTCTACAGCGTTTACAATTAAAGTACTAAATCTCAAAAATATAACAATTTTTACTACATTATACCACCCCGTTGACACCCTCTATCTATTATTAAAATCCGCATCAAAATCCGTTGCGTAGTTTCAAAGATATAAGCATATAAAGGAAGAGGCAGCGAAAAGCGCCTTTATTTTATACTACGTAATGACAATGATGATAAGCGCTTTGGTATTTTTCACGACTGACTAACGGAATAAACGTATTACGGAAATACAATACGATACAGGACATAACAAATGGCCACACTACCCGCATCCATCCGCAGAACATCCAAATATGCGAGTAACAATGCAAATTACTAAAATTATCAAAACGGTTGATCGACACGTCCAATACGTTTGGTGCATATTGTATCTATACCTATTTGTATTTATTGTACGGCATTTATCTCGCTACATTAATCACTTATGTTACACGTTTCAATAGAGGTAACAGTAAAAACAACCGCAAAAACACCGCCACGTTGATTTTATACGCAGATATAAAATTAAATATTATGTTTTGTAACACGCTAGTAGTTCGTGTTCCCATATTCAGTTTTTGTATTTAGTTTATTTGTGTTATTTATTTAAGAGATTCTATACAGATTTTTAGTTATTTTCATTATAATAGCTAAGTATTGTTATTTTTTGCGCTGCTAATAAATATGGAAAATATAAATGAGAAACACTATTGTTCAAAAGAGCCCACTGTGGCTACGACACTACGATATCTTACAATATATGTATTTGAGGATATCAAAAGGAATTCTTCGAATTAATCTTTAATTGGATTGGATTACGATTGTTAAGACGAAAATCTAGCCGGAAACGGATGAACTAAATGATTTTTAAAATATGTAAATGTAATAACATTGGGATGCTGCGTTAATGACAGCATATGTATACATAGAACGACACTAATTTAAAACAAGCTAATTAATTCACAACAAATAAAACAAGCAAGCACAATGGGCACAGCTTCCTGGCTACTTCGTACAACATCTATTTCCAAACAACATAACTTAACTTCACGCCTTTGTAACCCGAAGATGTAGGCAGCGGCCCTTAAGCCTCGTCTCGCCGTTTTGTTTACGTCCCAAATGGAATAGGTGGCGAACCTATTCCCATACCGGGCACAAAGTTTTCAGTCATCGATAATTATCGCACTTAATTTCAAAAACAATTTCGAAAAGTCATTGGTGTGAGGCAGTGTCAGGTTTCGAACCCGGGCCTCTGGATCAGAAGCCGTGTGCTCGACTACTGGACCACCGAGACTGTAACAAACAATGATTTTAGTACTTACCTTTGTAGGTACCATAACTTTTGTCTTCTAATAAAAGCGGGTAGTATATATAAATAAAGAATATATGATAAGAAAATTAAATTTAATAAAGCTAATGTTTAATGATCTATGAGTAAGAGTAAGTAAAAGAATGTATTCGATCTCATAAATAGCTGATAATTACGTTTCGCTCCACAAAAACAAGCAACCCTCATAAAAATATAAATATTATTACACTCCTAGTGTTTTAATCAAACAATTTATTGATGCCGCGTTTCGTTGAATTTCGAAAAATCGTAAAATACATATTTTATATGGACACGGGAAACCGGTGCAATCGAGAGTTATTATTATATCGGCATAATCGATTCCGGCTCGCTGCTATTACTCATCAACGTAGTAGGGATATCACATAACAAAAATACAATGTCATAGTAAAAAATACTAAAAAAACTAAAATCAACCAGTTAAATACTTACGATAAAATTTAACGATACATGTATTAGGAATCGTTCTGAAATGAGCGGCGCCGCCCAATCAACTGATGGGATGTAAAATGAGGTACATTTTTTTTATTGAGTTTTTAGCATAAATTAATAATACTAGGCTCTTTATATTAATCACGTAGAAAATGTAATGTTGCTTTGTACTCATTTCCCCGGTGTAAGTATTTAGTAAGATAAAGTCCTCATCAACAGTTGATTGAAACTATATTTATTCCTAGTGATGCCGCCAACCAATTACCATACTATTAAATGGGTGACGTTAGTTCTATGTAAGATTCGAGTGAGGTTTTTTTATTATTAAACACCGATTATAAAGTGGATGTATGTGTCGATGGTATGAGCCTTTGCAAGTGTACATCTTAAAATTCTAAGAATTAAATATTAAGCAACGATCAGATAATAAGAAGGGGGTGCAATATGAAAAGGCAAACTCTCACCGAATGAAACGCGGCACGAGCCACTTACGTCGATATTTCTAGAGGCCATGGTATTTCGCCGGCCGGTTGAGCCCGCCCAGTCATGCATCAAACAGCAGCAGCATACAGGAATTTAGGCTAAATCAGACGGATGCATGTTTTTACAACTATATTCACAAACGAAGGACGAAGAAAAAAATCAATTCAAGAAAAAATGTAAACTACGTGTGTAACAAAACTGTTACACCCCTAGATTTCATTTTTTAGGTTTTAGGTAACTGTAAATCTCTTTTTAAAAGCTCGCGCGCAAGGTACAAATAGGGTGTTTTATATTCGATGATTAATGATATAAATAGAGGCTGATATTTTTATTTTTTTTTCTAATTTTTAATTTTAATAGTCTCGGTGGCGCAGTGGTCGAGCACACGGCTTCTGATCTAGAGGTCCGGGTTGGATTCCTGACACTGGCTCACACAAATTTTGTGTGAGCCAGTGTTAGGAATCGAACCCGAAATTGTTACCCGAAACCCGACTTTTCACAAGTTATGTGTGATAAATATCGATGACTGAAAACTTTGTGCCCGGTATGGCAATAGGTTCGCCACCTATTCCATTTGGGACGTAAACATAACGGCGAGACGAGGCTTAACAGCCGCTGCCTACACCTTCGGGTAACAATGGCGTGAAGTTATGTTATGATATTTTTAAAATATGTTGATACGACATGACCATTCTTTGGAAAAACTGCTTATTTACATGACACCTATAAGTGTACGATATGTTTATTGTTATGTCTATATTTACTGATATTTCCCAAAAAAAAAACACAACTCTCTCAGTTATCTTTACTAGCAATCGCAAAAAAAAATGTATAATATAACATAACTATTATGACTATATTATAACTAACATATACCTAGTTCAGATTTTTACTAAACAGTAATTTCCCCTAATACCTGGAAATGTCATTAAACTAAGTGGCGTTTTAACTGAACTTCCCGCAGGGAACACACAGCTGTGACTCTTCCATTGTTTCATGTCCATGGACGACAGTCGTCGCTGGCGACGTCACAGGACGTCTTACTCGTTTGCACTTTTACATGAAAGGCCAACAATTGGGTCTAACCAACTCTGACCTACCTGACTAATTTGATTATACCTACAAATATATAGAAATTGCAAAAAATGTCTCCAGCACATAAAGTGCTACTACGTATCTTGTAAATTTTCTCCATTATTGTGATCCAATTACACGGTAGACTGCATTTCGACGCGGATCTATATCAATTTATTGGAAAGCGATGAAATTTACTGAGCGGCAGGCATTGACATTATACAGCCAATTCGCTAACCAATAAAGTGGACACTTGATGTATGTCTTTCCATTAGGTTGGCGAGCAAGAAATACATCACAGCAATCCTTAATCAAAGACGTGAAGAAACCGGCCAAGATTAATATGTGGTCAACGGTGTAATGTACAGTATTAACCAAGGGATGGAACATAAAAACGAATTTAAGTAAAAATACTGAATTAAAGAAATACATAAGTTCCAAAAATATATAATCCAACTGTACACTTCTATTTTAACGTGAGGAATTTTGTTACCGTATTTATACTCAGACAAAAATTGGCCGTTAGGTATATTGGTGGAAGTGAAACTGCTTTTGTTTTAATAATTTTATCATTTTCTAGTTCCATAGCTAGTACGACTTAATAGTCGCAATAGCTATAGAATTAGAACATTGTCTGTTTATATTCGTAAAGTAAAACTGTATTCAGTTGTATTTCTTACACTTGCTTATTCCCAGCTTATGATATTATTTTTGAATATGCAAGTATACTGCATAACAGCTTGATCTGCTCTAGGATTCAGAGTCGCTACTCGGAAGCTTAAACCAGTTCAAATTATTCCTCCTAACATTTTTTTATTAGTAAGTAGTAGTTAAAAGTGTCTACAAAAATAATGAAAACATAACTAATTTATTACGCAATGTCGACAAATTGGGTGTAGGAGATAGAATAATAAAAATGTAAGTTTTTTAATAGCGAAATGAAGCCAGAGTAGGGTTAATTAAAACGAATGGACGGTCATCCGCGAGGAGAATGTCGAAGTTTAGCGGATCACCAATTTCAATGCTTTAATATTGTAACAAACTCAGGGCCGCGTTTCTTTAATTAAAATTAACGACGCAAAACTTTGACAGTCAAAACGAATTATTAGTACAGAAGCTAACTTTTAATTAGTTCGCCTTCTTCTAGCAATACTTTTGTGCATTTACTTGTCCAAAGTAATTTAAATTAATTAGAATTCTTTCAATGCTTGATAGTGAATATCGTTTTGAGCTAGCGGCGATAGCAATCTCTCTGTTCCGTAAAAAATATGTCGGAATGTTCTAAAGTATACTCTCGAGTGCGGGCACTTTATTTTTTATAGAACAAAAAACTATTAAAATATATTAGTCTACAAGTGCTTTAATCAAATCTGATGGTCACAGAACACCGAGAAATTACTCAAATACAAATTGCTGGTGTGTAGCCTCGAATCGATTTCATGAGTTCAAAATTATAAATTTCACGCTAGTAAACCCAAAGAACAGATCCATGACAATATTTGACAGCTACTTCTATTGAGCTTCACCGAGTCATGCATATCTAAATACAAAATTATTCATGTTGAAAAAAAATCTAATCACGGAGTACATCTCAAACGTCATGGTAATATAATCAACTGCAAAGGAACATGAGAATCTAATTTAGAATATTCGAAATGTATATGTAATAAATCTTTAGTTTGCAATCAATTTAAGCATAGATTACAAAACACTCGGTCATAATTCGCTTAAAAATGTCATAGTGCGTGAATCATTACAAGCGCATTGGTCTGCATTCACACCGCATGACGCCCCAGGGAATTAAACCGGCTGGAAGGCTGGTTGGCGATACAGACGCTCGTATCAGCAAAAGATGCTTTTTAATTTGACCACTCTCTACCTCGGCGCCTACGCGCACCGACGTAAACAAATCGTGAGACGAGATCAATGAATATTAAGCAACCTCCAAAACAATTTCCAGCACCATCTTAAGATAAAATAAATAATTCTCCAAATAAATACGGCAAAAGAAACATTGATTGGTCCATAAATTTTCAAAATGTTGCCGAGGTGCAGTGAGTTTCGCTGATCGATTTCGTACCGAATGAGGTTTTGCTTTTTGTAACTTCACTCGCTTTATACATCAGGTGTAGGCAAGGTGTAAGATCTACAGATTTTTTAGACCTCTACTGAAATAGGTGGCGAATATAAAAAGCATTTTTACAAGTAAGAGCCTGCTCGTTTGCCCTCCTATCCCATAAAAAAGTAGCATTTTAAATGTTACATAATTATTTATATATTTTATAAAAAGTAACGTATAGTACAATACGCATTTTATCTAATGGTGATTTATATGTGAGTAGGGTTCATGATTTCTCGACCTTTTCAATTTCTCGGGTCTCAAAAATTCTCGAGGCTAATTTCTCGGGTCTTCTCGAGGTGTCGAGAAATTTACGTTTACGTACGTTTTCTCATATTATTTGGTTCCAATAACGTCAACAATTGAGTGGTTTCCCTTTCAAACAACAGTACCAAAGGTAACGTAACGTAAATTCACGCCTATTTCTACCCGAAGATGCAAGCAGCGGCGGTTCAAACCTCGACTCGCTGAATTGTTTAATTGCGTCCCGTGCGTCGTTACGAACCTTTTGCCCTACACTGGACACGAAGTTTTCAGTCATCGATATTTATCTCACATCATAACTTCCGAAAAAACTTCCGACAAATTATTCTTGTGAGTCCGTACCACCGTCCGAACCCACGACTTCTGAACCAGGAGCGGGGCACTCGACCACTGGACCACTGAGATTTACATATACCTAGATAAAATTTAAATGTCTGTTTGTCATATTGAAATAACTGCTTTCTACTACATTCATAATATATGATATACACGGTACATCCACCAAAACAACAATAATATATACATTTTTTTTTACCATTTTTGTTTTTTTTCTGTTTCCGGTCCGGGTAATCTCTGAAATGTGTGGATCAATTTTGACGGGACATTTATTGGCAATAATACTTATTTTTTACTGATTCATTGCTTCCGATGCGAAACAAACTTCGCCGGGTCAGCTATAGTATTGAATGAATATCAGACTCGTAATTACAACGACAGTACCATTTTAGCTGGTTATTTAGAAAGAAATCAACTAAAAACTTGTAAACAAAAATGATTTCTAATAAACAAGAAAAATAACGTGAAATAAAATTATAATATCAGAAATGCACATATTTATTGAAAAATAATAAAATGAGTAATATTATAATAATTTCTTGAGTTCTCGACTTTTCTCGAGCTTGATTTCCCTGGAACAAAACTCATCGATTTCCCGAGAATTCTCGACCCGAGAGTTCCCGGGAATGAACCCTATATGTGAGGGTAACTTACGGCTTCCATTTGGTTTTATCTTTGGCATTCATGTAAAATATAAACGTAATAACTTAATTAAAAATTTATTGAATTTGTAAATATTTATTCATGTAAAACATATGAGCAACAAAATTGTCATTACGAAAATAGGTAACCGAGAGAGAGAAAAAAAGCATCTTTTTAATTGACAGTTTTTTTTATGTAGATTTACGAAACATAAGCAATTTAATGGAGTCGAGCACATTTTTATAATAATAATAATAATTAAATCACAAAATACGTTCGCAGTAAAATCGTGATTGGCCCCAACTGAAAACTCGTTAGTTTGATCGTAAAAGTCGACAATAATTAGGCGGGCACAACCGCGAGAGGCCGATATGAGCTGATTACGAAAGAAATACAGTCTTACTGGCTTGATTTATTGGTGACTGTGTTGGGTTTCATCGCCTCGGCTCAATACACACCACCATCTTACAAACATATTATGTACACGCATTTATATTATATCCGAATAATGAAAAAGAAATACTCAACATTTGTCTTGTTGTCTATGCGCGAGGGAGATAACATAGTTGAATTATTGTTGATTATAAAAATAGTAAACGAATTGGACAACGCATCTAATAGTAATATATGATGATACTCTGTTCGTACATCGACAAGTTATTGTATAAACATAGTTGAGTGATTCAATACAAACGATCGTTTGTTATTTTTTTCTCTAATTACATGAGAAATTGTTCCCTATTTGTTTTCAATAGTTTTGTGCATACTATAAGTTAGCTTGCAAAAAAAATGCACAATGAAAACAAAAGGTTTTTGCTAATGAATGTGCAAGACATACAGTGCAAAAGTGGGAGGGTGTAACGGTCGAAGACAAAATTCAACCGATGAATATATGCCAAATTTCACTAATATCGATCCAGCAGTGTAGAGAGTTTACTCCGAACAAGCAGCGTAACACGTAATTTCTTACAGGCATTTGTTTAATTTCATGTAAATTCCTACTTTTATGTTTTACAGTGTATATACGGTTTAAGTTATTACGCCGGTATTATGTTTAACAAGCAGTTAAGTCTACTATACGTTTGCAAATAATATTCTACACCACAAGCAGTTCCAGCATTCCAACATGATAACCGATTCGTTCGAGAGGGCAATTACGTCAGGTCGGTTCACAAGTAAAGCACCATCAACCGTCGTTCATTATGTAAATGTATGCGAGGTGGAAAAACCATTAACAGTTCACAATTTGTTACGTACACTTATTAGTGTAGTAAGTAGTTCGTAATGCCAGTGGACATTTGAATTTCTTGTCTGCAGTCAGATCCCGTTTGCAACCCACCAGCAGCTGCAGCAAAAACAATGTTTGCGCTAAAGATTTATAGGTATATACAGAGATAATGGTTACGGTAATATTGTCAACAAAATGTTAGAGATATACAGAAAAAGTTTGGAGTTAGATTTTTTTGTTAACAGTCAACGGTTCTCGGTTCCAAAGGCTGAGCTGGATTGGAATTGTCACCTACATTCGTTAGTGATGCCGCGAGGCACGCGCCTGATCTCGGGGTCATGAATGCCAACGCTTACTTGTTTCTAGTTTGTTAACGTGTTCATTTAAAATCTTCTTATGTATGCTACTTTTGAAGCAATGCAAAGAATATTTCAACTGTATTGTTTGGATAAAGAATTAAAGCGATAATTGGGTACATTATGAAGTTAAAAAAAATAACAATATGACATACCATTATTACTAAAACGCAATATTTTATTTGTATAGGTATAAGGTAAAACCTCGCAGTTCGCTGCATGAATGGGCCTGCTCTATATCTATCGAAATACAGCGACAACCAAAACACCAGCGTGTAGTGGATCCTTTGTAGTACTGTGTAGTGGATACACCGCGTTTAGTTCAGTGACATAGATATCTAGAAGCTCATCATACATTTCTTTGTAGAGACCGGCAAATCATCTAGGACATTCTCGGTATAGCAGATCCATGGGCGGTGTCAATCATTTACCATCAGATTATCGGCTTGCTCGCTTGACCCCTTTCCCATAAAAGTATACACTATGTAGGAATAACATGATATGTTTTTTTCTAAGCAATATGCAAATGTTATAAGATAAAAAGTTTAGCTAGGCATATATAAATTCACCTCCAACATCTAATCTGTATCTGGTAAGAAACGTTGAACTATAAAGAACATTGAATTATTATCCGTATAAATATGTCGTACACGTTTAATAGTATCTATTTCCTCGTTTGTCTACTGAAGAATGTATAAAAACTACCGACTAGTTTTAGCACTTAAAAGTTAAACATCAAACAAGATGCATGTGGCATATATACGTGGAAGTTTTTTTTAATATCTGCCCACGTTCTATATTATTGTCTATTTCCAAGTAGTCTTTGAAAATCTCAATGCAAGCGCATTTGCTTCCTATAATAAGCTTTTGTAAACCATAGCAACGTGCCCACATTATGCTTAGGTACATAATATTTTTATTCTAGTTAATCTTATGATTTAGAATTTTTAAACTTATACACACTTTCTACTACCCACAGGAAATCTGTAAGTACACCCTGACACAAAAAACGCACAAAATTTGCATTAGTTACTTTCTTTATAATTATAGTATAGATTATAGTATAGTAATACACAATAAATTATAAAAATCATACTAGATTCATATTTCCAACAGTAAAACAAGTTAAGAAGAAAAAACAAAAAAAACCATCGCTTTTGGAAGCAACGTAGTTATGATAGTAGTTATGATTATGAGACGTGTGCACTACCAGTCCTGGACCCAGACATTTCAAATCTTCCAGTACTTCTTTAGGCCAAGCTGATATAGTCCAATATAATTACCCACACAAGAATTAAGCCAGCGAAAAGACTATTGAAGCTAGCAGTGTCATATTTTCCCAGTTCGAGTGCTCCAATCGTTAGAAAACACGACTGCTCTCGATCCGACTTGCAGGATTGCTGAACCTAAAGATTCATATCGGGACTAGGTGACTACTGTGAGCTAATTCAATCAAAAACAACTGTATTATTTACATTAGAACTACTAGTGGACTCGTGGGCCCAACAAATTGGACTCAGGCGACCAAGTAATATGTGTCTGTAATTAACAGTGGTAGAGCCACGCAGCTTGCTGCTTGAATGGGCCGGCTCGACCGGTGAAATACCACGGCCTCTCAGAATATCGTCGTGAAGTGGCTTTTAGCCGCGTTTCGGTCGGTGAGAGAGGTATCCGGAGGCCCACCCTCTTCCCCCTCCCCAAATGACAGCGGACTTAAAAATACAATTACCCCAGGGGGGTACCAGTCGTCGCTCTGCCGCTGGAGAATCCCCCCCTGAGCGTTCACGGTCTGGCGTTTACCAGAGCATGGACGCTCAGGCTGCCCCGCGTATTCTGGGGAGGGCAAATTTCCGCTCTAACACTAAAACTGTCCGGGGCAAACGAGAGGGCATCGTCGCACCCCCTGCCACGCTAAACGTGGACTTCTCTAACATCAGGGGCATACGCACTAATTTGCTTGCCGTCCATCACCATCTCGAGACGACAAAGCCGGCCTTGCTCTTTCTTACGGAGACGCAGATATCTTCTCCGGCAGACACCACGGATCTCTCATACCCTGGGTACAAATTGGAGCATTCCTTTGTACCGCGGGCTGGGGTGTGTGTGTATGTCCGAGAGGATATCTGTGCTCGACGCCTCGGCAGTCTTGAAGGAAGGGACCTATCGACCTTATGGCTGCGTATAGATTGCGATGACCATCCCCGCATCTACGCATGTCTTTATAGGTCCCATAGTGGTAATAGCGAAACGGACCGACTCATGGACCACATACAAACGGCTGCAGATTCCGTACTTCAACAGGTCCCATCTGCGGAGATCGTGATCCTAGGCGATTTCAATGCCCATCACGCCGATTGGCTGGGATCACGCACAACTGATCACGCAGGTAGATCTGTCCATGACTTTGCTCTAGCATATGAACTGACACAACTGGTTACAGCGCCCACGCGCATTCCAGATGTCGACGATCATTTACCTTCCCTGTTGGATCTTCTGCTGACCTCCCATCCCGACGGATATGTGGTCTCCGTAGACGCCCCTTTGGGCTCTTCGGACCACTGTCTGATAAGGAGTACAGTGCCACTCACGTGCCCACTTCGACCGCGTATTGCGAGTCGCCGCCGTGTGTGGCACTATAGGTCAGCGGACTGGGATGGGATGCGAAGTTTCTTCGCCTCCTACCCATGGGGGCAGGTTTGCTTCTCGTCGGGCGATCCTGACGTTGTTGCCGACTCTGTCACTGATGTGGTGCTGCAGGGAATGGAGCTTTTCGTTCCATCCTCAGTGGTGCCAATCGGTGGCAGATCCCAGCCCTGGTTTGATCGCACATGCAAAATGGCATCCAGCTTTAAGCAGGAATGTTATCAAACCTGGGCAAATGCAGCAGCGTCCGGGGACCTAAATACCGGCATTTACAAGAAGAAGTACAATTATGTCTCCAGATCCTTCAAAAGAGTGTTAGCCGTAGCAAAGTCTAAGTACATAGGCAAAATTGGGGAGAAACTAATTCGCCTTCCCTCGGGAACTCGTGCGTTCTGGTCTCTCGCCAAGGCTGTCCTTGGAAACTTCTGCAAATCGTCTCTTCCGCCATTGCACAGGGAGGACCAGTCATTGGCCCATGACGCTAAAGAGAAAGCCAACCTTTTTGGCACTCTTTTCGCGGCTAATTCGACTCTGGACGATAAGGGGAAAAATCCACCGACCATCCCACGTTGTGACCACGCCATGCCGGAGATCTGTTTCCGGCAAAGTACTGTACGGCGCATACTTTTCTCCCTAGACGTCCACAAGTCGAGTGGGCCTGACGGAATCCCAGCAATCGTGTTGAAGATGTGTGCTCCGGAGTTGGCACCGGTTCTAACGCGTCTCTTTCGGTACTCCTACTCTCTCGGCGCTGTACCAGCATCGTGGAAGGTAGCTTTGGTCCACCCGATCCCTAAAAAAGGTGATCGCTCAGATCCGTCTAACTACAGACCAATCGCCATCACCTCCCTGTTCTCCAAGACTATGGAAACACTGATCAACCGCCAGCTCCTTAGCTATCTAGAAGAGCACCAGTTGATTAGCGACCGTCAGTACGGATTCCGTCAAGGTCGCTCAGCTGGTGATCTTTTAGCCTACTTAACCCATCGGTGGGCGGAAGCGGTTGAGAGTAAAGGAGAGGCGCTGGCCGTTAGTTTGGATGTGGCGAAGGCCTTCGATCGGGTTTGGCACAGAGCACTTCTCTCGAAGCTTCCATGTTATGGGCTTCCCGAGAAATTATGCGATTGGGTCTCCAGTTTTCTCATGGATCGGAGCATTAAGGTCGTTGTCGACGGGTCATGCTCCGACTTAAAACCTGTGAATGCTGGAGTCCCCCAGGGCTGTGTGCTATCCCCTACGCTGTTTCTTCTGCATGTGAATGACATGCTGCAGTACAGCAGTCTTCATTGTTATGCGGATGACAGTACGGGGGATGCCCTATATACCGGCCACCCGCGGATTTCTCGGGAAAACGTCGATGAGTGCCGGAACAAACTTGTGTCTGAAATCGAAACTCTGCTTAGTCAGGTTTCGGACTGGGGCCGACTAAACTTAGTCCAATTCAACCCTAAGAAGACACAGGTTTGCGCGTTTACCGCTAAAAAGACACCATTTGTCGTAGCTCCCTGCTTTGAGAGCACTCCCTTAGCCGTCTCAGCCAATATCGGAATTCTTGGTATCGATTTGACGAGTGACGTCCAATTTCGCGGTCATCTGGAGAGCAAGGCCAAATTGGCCTCAAAAAAGCTTGGTGTGCTCAATAGAGCGGGACGGTATTTCACGTCAGGTCATCGCTTGCAACTGTATAAAGCGCAGGTCCGGCCTCACGTGGAATACTGTTCTCATCTCTGGGCGGGGGCACCCCACTACCAGCTTTCTCCATTTGACCGCATTCAACGACGCGCGGTTCGGCTTGTCGACAACCAAGATCTTTCCGATCGGCTTGATCCGTTGGCGTTGCGGAGAGATGTTGCATCTCTATGCATCATGTACCGCTTATACCACGGGGAGTGCTCTGAGGAATTGTTCGGACTTATACCGCCTGCTGACTTTCGCAATCGCCCGACTCGCCAGTGTTTCCATCCACATCGGCTTAATAGTTGGCGATCTACGACAGTGCGATTCAGCCGTCACTTCCTGCCACGTACTGCTCCTATATGGAACCAGCTGCCGGCAACGGTATTCCCGGACCGCTACGACCTTGGAACCTTCAAGAAACGAGCATATTCCTATCTTAAAGGCCGGCAACGCTGATGCGACGCCCCTGGTGTTGCGGATGTCCATGGGCGGCGGTGATTGCTTTCCATCAGGTGACCCGCTAGCTCGTTTGCCCCCTTTTCCCATAAAAAAAAAAAAAAAAAAAAAAAAAAAAAAAAAAAACATCTTCACTCTCTTATTCTCATTAATTCAATTATATTGAAAGTGTAAACAGAGATGAATGAGCGCACTCAATCCAGATAATTTTTATGGTAGCGTATTTTGAATACACCGTGCGACTGCCGCGTGGCATGCCTTCCCATTACTGCTGCCCGCGTTCCAACAAATCTCCGCATTGGGAGACAAATTTGTGAATTAAAATTCCATTGGTGGAATTTACAGAATAGTGTAACATTGTGTTAACAACAGAAAAATATGCGGTAAACCAGTTTCGTAATTACTAATCATCATACTAATACAATTTCAAATGTTTAGTTTTATCGGACATTTTATTTTATTGCTTCTGGTTTTATGGCAATGGGAGCAAGTTGATAATTTTTTTTACGTTTATTAAACTGTAATATTTGAAAATATTTCTACACCTAGGTACTTTGGCATTACGCGTTATAATTTCTTCGATTTTTTCATGGATATTCGATTAGATTAGATTTATCTGAATTGTTGAAAGGGACCATGGTCCAAATGAAACTTGTGCTGTTGAATGCTATCTTGTATGCGCTTCCTTGCTGGTTGCTATATTCTCACAGTTGTCAGTGCGTATATTATTTTTCGACTTGAGAGTATTCCAAAACTGCAATCGTTTTTTTCCACATAGCATACAATAATTATTACTTAACTAATTTGAATATAAAATTATACAGCTGTATGTAATGCTTTCCAACTTTATATTATTTAATTATTATCATTTTCGAGAACCTGAGAAATAAATTATACCTATTATATTAATCGGGTTACAAAATTTATTGGTTTGGCAAGGAGATAATTTCTCAAAGTTAAATACGACACAGCAAGAGGAGGGCAATAATTAAGAATTAAAACTCTTGCCGAAATTGTCGCAAGAATACGGAGTGGACCCTTGATTTATACTCACCGAATAATATTTACAGTTGTAAACGAAAATGTAAAAGACGCAGCTTAATCGGTATCTTTTAAAGGTGCAATCTTTTAAGATCTGTACGATATTAGACATTATTGTAATTTTGTTATCATCTTGTTTTACATATATATTAATATAGAAAAGGGTCACATTTTTTTATAGCGTACTAACTAGGTATACGAATGCTTTCTTCAAAAATTACATATACACACCTCTGTTCGGCTAGCTCCTTATTACATAGTATTCTTTACATTGACCTTAAGCGAATAGAAACTCAGACATCATTCACCGTCTAATCAATTAGGCTTAATAAACCAAGAAAAGCTATACAGGAACTTAATACACAAAATAATTATTTATAGAATGTTGGGCTTTTGATACGATACTTTACGACCTCTTATGCGACATATAACGATCTGGTGGTAGAAAGCCAAAGTGAAGCGCGACAAGTTCATGGTGCAAAAAAGTTAGTGTAATGGCAGCAGGCGAAACGAGACGCAGTTTTTGTGTAGAAGCCGTCAAAGCTCGGTGTCGCGCGGCACGTCGGCCACTCAAGTGCGCGGCTCCCTTAATTGGACGTCTACTCTACCTGTTGCTTCGCCTTGCTGTTTTTTTTTTAGTTCGCCAGCGAACACACTCCACGCCGAGTACTCCACATGAACCGTTTCGTTATACACCACTTGGTAATTTTATCTGATATGCCTGGGTTTTATAAGCAACGGTATGTCTCGAGAACACCAAAGTGGATTGCAGTTTTTGACCATTTCGTTCTAGTTTACGCGTACTGTTCACAAAACAGTTCCATCTTGTTGTCTCGAAGCTTTTTTTTTCTATATACTCCAGTCTCCACTGTCATTTTTACTTGTACAACTTCGTTGTGAATTCGTTTTAGAATTGCTGAATGATCAATTTGTGTCCGATTGTTCAATACTATTGGATTTCATTGCAATACTATTCCTCCACTGTTACATTTGGAGTTAAAAAAAAGATTTGAATAGATGATCAAATCTAGCTACCTGAAAATATTCAGGTTACCTTCATTTTCAAGGGCATTTTTTTGTAAGATACAGAAATTACTATACATTAATTTGGGCCAATTTTAATATTAGTTACAGCAATAGGTCGTCTCCTGACGATCAGATATTTCGAGGTTATTTTTCAATCAATAAGTTAGTGGGGTATAGCCACAGCATGATACATCTAGGGTTGCCCTAATAATGCGATCTCAGAAACAAAAAGTATTCAAGAAAGTTTATTTTATCGTACACTTTATCATTGATATCATGAACTCTATTTTGCATGTCTTTTCTGTAATACTTTTGTAATAAAAGACCAATTACAACCACAATTTAGAACAGATTTTTGTTTACGGTTACAGCTTTGTATCTTAAGTAAGGTCGGAAGAACTCTTTGGAAACACAGTGAACTAAAAGTGCAGAAAATTATTTATTTTTTTAAGAATAACCTATAAACCTATAAATCTAACACTTTGCAATAATCTTATGGTTTCGTTTCATATTTGGCAGATTTTGTTAGAAACTTTGATCAAACGTCATCAGAAAGTTCTTCACTGTATCTATGAATTACATGCTTTATATAGTCGACGAACAAATTATCAAATCAAAGTGTCATTACAGAACTGCCATATTATTGTTTTCAAGACTACGACACTATGTCTAGGGGTTTAGAGTGACGGCCCTTAAGGGAAAATGGGCGACGCTCCAACGCGTACGGCAATTCTCCACGGGCGTACACCGTCGTGCGACCGAATGCCGGCCGGAAACGAAGTGACAAGTGAACAAAAACTCACCAACATTCATTCATGGTTTTTTTCCAGCACGCTCTCACAGGAACAGGTCCACGAAAACTAATAGCCAAATCACGTAGTTACATGAAGCAGGCAATGAATATTAACATTTTTCAATAGAATATAACCATATGAATCGAGTAAATGCCACCCGCAATTACCAAAACCATATTACCTTACCCTCAAGTTATCACACCTCTCTACATTACCTGTAATTAGAAAAGAACAATTATTAAGGTTCTATCACCAAACGTAACGAGGCTTGAGTCACTTTCATTTCATTTGTCATTGTCATTCATGCGCCTATTTGCGTGGGTCATTGTTATTTTAACGAATTTACATAATCATTCAGTTAACTCCAGTACTAACTCCACTTTTTTTCGAAAATGGCATTTTGATACCGACAGAGACTAGACATTGTCTAAATTCTATTGGTATCAAAATTTTCAGTTTCGAAAAAAGTGGAGTTAGTAGGTTTGCGAATTAAGGTATCGATATCGATAACTTAATTTGCAAAAATAATACCTTTATTTGCTTAATTTGAAAAAAAGTAGAGTTAGTAGGTTTGCGAATTAAGGTATCGATATGTAATTAAGCCACCTAATTAAGACACACAACAATATAGCAATAAAATGGAATTGAGTCATTGGAAAACGGAAAAAGTTAAAGTAATAAGGTTGCTACACACAACAATCTTACACGGACCGATAAAAACCGTACGCATAAATGCGACACTAAAACAGTAATTAACGGAACCAACTTAACGTAAAGCTACTTGCGATACGAACAAACGAATGTAAACAATCATCCGATTAACTGATCCTGTAGCGAAGCGAACGTTTTCATTCCACTAGAATTGATTAAAAACATTATGAGAAGGAAGTGAAAAGCTGAACGGCCTGTTGCGAACAATAGATTTTTCCATTAATTCCAAGCGTGAACATTGAACGTCAACATCTATTCGTAAGTAATCCGTAAACTCTTTGTTTGTAATTTATAATATACTGTGTAACAACATTGCATTCGCTCTTGTTTATTAAGCGATGTAGATAATATCAATGTAGAAGTAGTAACGCTTATTTTAAACGAGTTTTTTTTTAATGTATAGAATCTAAGTAACTACATATGAGACCAAAGACAGAGATAGATAAAATATAGATAAACTTAAAAAATCATAAACAAAGACATTTATACTAAAGCAATATTAGTATTTAAATATAGTTGGATTTATTTCCAGTTAGAAAATGCATTTAATAGATCAAAAAGTGTCGGGTTTTTGATCTATTAAATGCATTTTCTTGGCAATGTATCGTAATCATCATTTTCCTGCCCTTATCCCACTTTAAATAGAGTCGGCACAACATGTCATCCTTTCGAATAATGCAAGTTATCAAAAGATTTGGCTGTGGTTTTATGACCGGCCGCCTCTCCTCACGTCATCCTTCCTTGGAAATGTTCACGTTGGTGTGATAGGGCAGGGGCTGAAAGCGGGATGGCGAGAGGAGAGGGGAAGGGATTAATCCTCCGAGTACATCTCTCACCGAGCGAAACACGGCATAGGTCACTTTACGCCGATATTCTGAGAGGTCGCAGTATTTCACCGGTCGAGTCGGATCTTTCATGCAGCGAACTACAAGTCTCTACCACTCTACAACTAAATATAGTTATTAATTAAATCATTATGTCCTGAAGAATTTCTGATTTCAATTTTCACCTTAGCTTCTAAAGTAACTCAACAAGATCCAAATTTAATGTAAATGCATGAATATTCCTGTGCCACTCATATCATCAACGTCAACAGAACTATGCATAGGTGAATATCAGAAAAGCTAATATACTCAAAATGTGGTGAAATTTACGAACTTTCTCGTTAGATACGTGAACTAGGTGCCGCTCTATAGGTACTCGAGAATTTTGTATTAAAATGCATAGGTAGGTAAAATACCTATGCCTAAATGATAATACAAAAACATAAGTCCTCGTACATACTTTAGTACTCTACTACCACGGTTTCTTTTTTATGGGATATAATCCGTACGAGCAAACTGTTCACCTGATGGTAAGCAATGAATGAAAATTCAATACAGATATTGTTAGAATTACGTTGCCGGCCTTTTTGGGATGAAAAGAGAGAGGGAGTCGGTAGGCCGCCAGACACCACTCTATAGTTGTACGAAACGCCACATGTGCCACTTTACATCGTTATTCTAAGGTGTACTTTTCTCCAGTCGAGCCGCCCCAATCATACTAAGTGAACGCAAATTTGAGAGCTTTGTATTTCAATATTCAGAGATCCAGGGTGGATGAGAATAACCATAGCATATGTGAACGGCATATGCTTTTAAAAACGACAGATAAAGGGCACGCGCAATGTTAGGACGCACTTAAAACAGACTTGCTATAAAAAACGCGCAGATGATGTGAGCAGTGTTCAATGGCAAATTGGTTGGAAAATCTTATCTGTCAGAACAGGCGTGCTGCAGATGGGCTAAAAGAGTCAATTCATTAGCATATGGTCCATGCAATGAACTTATTTTTTTAACATTTATTTTTAAAACATTAAAAACCTTTTCTTTGCGACAGGAAAAAAGTTATTAATTCGGATTTTTATTTGTTTTTAATACTATCGGGCTTACGTACGCGTATGTAATAACTCGAATTCGTAATCATTTCGCAATTATCATTTACCAGTAAAGAGAACAGTAATAATCTGATCAATAAGAACATATCATACGGCAGGTCGCTTGCAGGTTATGTAGAAAGGGCTCAGGGCATATGTAGTATTAAGTCCCTAATATAAGGCATAAACAGTCTAAGCATAATAGTTCTTAAAAAATGTACGCCCAATTCACAATAAAAGTAACAACAAACATAGCATAACTATCAGAGATAAACCCGGTTTGAATCACTGATTCACGTGGACAGGTCTATTGTTAATTTTATTACATCCTCAATACAAAAGCGACATCTCATTTTACTTAAACAGGAAAATTACAGTAGAGTAGTACCTCGTACATATCGTAATAAACAAAATCATAAAAGCTCCACCCTCTAGCAATCGGATCAAATGAGACACGTCCCTACAACTCATAAAATGAGTACAAAACGACATGATTCGCTATTCTGACAATACGCAAAGAGTTCGCATTATTTAACATTGTTCCATAAAACGTACAGACGTGCAAGTTACTGTCGTAAACGCCAAAGCCTACGCAAAGTTAAATTAAAACTGACAGACAAATACGTCAGGCTACTGTAATGCTGGCTATGTTAGTAAATATTTTTACAACTTACTCTGACATTTCAGCTTTGAAATTGCTGCCCCATTGAAAGAAAACCTTTGAAACTGAGTGCTGATGAAATTGTTTTAGGGAAAGAAGTACGATATCAGAACATTCATTGTTATTACTAAATGCAATTATATTAATTATACGTAAAAACTACAATATCTCCAATAAAATCATAACACTTTACTACCATAAATAGTTAATACAGAATATATTTTCGATACATTTAATCTGAAACAAGAAACGAGCCGGAACATGCAAATTAATGTAGACAAAGAAATCGTTCAACCTTTTTAAAAGAAAGCTATCAATTTGCAAAAGAGAAAAAAAAGTGCTCTATCAACGATCTAGCACTTGCATAGAAACAACTCTCTCAATGCAGTGAATAAATAAACATTGTAAAGTATGCAACGTATTTATATTAAACAAGGTCTTGACATGCTGATATTGTTGATGAGTCATGACACGAGACATGTCTGCTCCGATGTGTCGAGAAGAGCCGACGGGTTTGTGCAACCTTCGCGCGCCGCTCGTGCAAACTTGTATGCGGTCAAGCGCATGTTGGCCGTTCCTTAATAATGTCTTGCACATCACCATCCGCATTCAATTCATTCATTACCATGTAACCATGTATACACAGTACTAATGTCACAAAAGTTTTTTTTCTTTTTCAAAGTATTCTTTTGAGTTCCTGGAAATTAAACACTCAAATAATTTATTATAAAATTAAATATTATCCACGGGGCTTTTGAAACACAAAGGCCTAGGCTCAATGCCTCTTATAGTAGAGTGATATATTAAACCCTAAGGAATAGGTGGCAGGTCTAATACGTCAGGCATAGCTTGTTAAGCCATCGATACTTGTCATACGCTGGGTGGTGACCCGGCAATCCACGTATCGCTTCAGATAATGATTAAATAAGTTTTACCCGATTTGTATCCGGTATACTTGCTATATGTTTAGGTTTACTACTTAAGTGAGGATTAGACGAGTTCTAAGAAATTTAAGGAAGTAATCGATCTACCTCGATTGCCCGACCGAGTTGAGGCTTCGTATCCGTATAGGTATAAGTTACATTACAATTTAATCAGCTTCAAAGTAAGCTACGATTTCTCTATAGGTACTGCCACAGTTAGTGGACGGTGAAATTCTCATAAAGCATTGTAAAATGAGAGAAAAAGAGAAAAACGTCGTGTTCCCCGTGCAGTAGATCCGGGCGGAATGTCAGTTGATTGTGCGAGTTGGACAAGACAAAAAGTTAATTAAAGCCGTTGACGGTGACAGTGCGAAGAGCCGCAGGTGGCTATGGGAAGCGCAGCCGTGCGCGTCGGGCTCGCACCGCGACCAATTGCCGCTAATTGTAGCGGCGATGCCAACGAACCACCGGCACACAACTTCTATTGACACTGCATACCGAAATTGCCGCCTGACAACTTATCAATAATATTATTCTAGTTGTTTAGAACGTTGCTCTAAAAAAAAACCAATATCACTGTTGGCATTTCACCTACATATATTAGGGACAAACGATGTCTGTAATAAATTCTAACCATTTTCAGTATTCAGTATCAATACGAGGTATTATTGAAAACAGTAAATTAATATTATTTTGACCATGTTTTTTTATTTAAATAGTACTCAATAGAATTACGAATATAATGTGATCGACCCTAATTTTGCGTGTGGAGTACACGCAAAATAATCTACACGAATGGATGCATAGGGTATATGAGAACACTTTTTTTACTTCACGCCTTTAATGTCCCAACATGTAGACAGTCATAATTAAGCCCCCATTTCTTTTTATCCCATTACTTTGGTGGCTAAGCCCAGTGCCAAATATAGAGCATATTTTTGTCGGTAAAAAAGGCTCATTAGAAAGCACACAGCAACCCTGCGCTCAAAGGCTAGTGGCGAATAATGAAAAAAAAAATACCGTGTAAACATATAGTTATGAATAGAACGCAACTCCACTTTGAGTGAATCAAAAACCGATAAGAGTCTATTTCATAACCCGTTCTTCTTTTACCAAGACTTTGTGAACAGAGGATGTCAAACAGCTTCTTGTAAACGTTATTTTATATGACCGTTAAATAAAGAGATAATTAACTAATTCAGTGTGAGTTAGGTATAATTTTTATAATATTGCTTGCATATATTAAGTTTCAGTGACAGCAACCTACGTGTCCCGATCCTAACTCTGCCACATGAGCTTCGTACACTCTTTTAGACAGGCGTCTTCCATTCATTCTTGCAACATGACCCTTTCAACTCGCATTTCTTATATTATCCCATTACAAGTAAATATTAATCATACATTAATGGGCAAAGCAATCTCTATCACAATATGTCTAGTTGAGATCATTTCATTAGCGATGATCAAATACAAATTAGGTTGTGCGGCAATAAAATAATCAATAAATATGCCTATATAATCGGGTACATCGGCGACGGCCTACATGTCCGCGTTAACAGGCGCACACACACATCTTAAGACGCGACCATTAACGCGCCCCGGATCAATTGGCTTTCGTACCGTGGGCGGAACGTTTCATTAACTATTATAATATAAAAGCAGTCCACAAGCTGATTAGTTGCTTCAATGTCTAACATTTTTTTCATCATAGTATAATGAGTATTTATATTAAAATCTCCTACCTTGTTACAAATCGTTCTTTCCATCATGATACCCACGATATTGTACTTGCAAAACAAACTTACTGGAAGTCGAGAAATGTAACAAGTCAATAATAAAATTGAGTTGAAAAAGGTACAAACATTCACTATGCAATAGTTCACTATAAATTATAACCCACAACACAGAATCATAAATCGATAAAGTGATATCACGCTGTACAAAGTGACTAATGCACGGGCGATTTATGGACACGGGGTATAATAGTTGGGTGACACATGAATTACCCAGTAGCGTACTTTTATCTGATAATAAATATTACAGTCCATTCTTTTAGAGAGGGACAGTCATTAATATAGTGGTCGATAGTGCAGCACGGTATCGCCTTACGAGCCACGCATTGTTCGACCGACATTTGTTCTTATTTATCAAGACGCCAGAAATATTGTAATGGCGCACACAAAGGGCCAGCCCGCGAACGATATCGAGACACCAGCTAACCCTTTGTTTTTTTGACAGACATCGGTATTAGAGAAATAATATATATAAGAGTTAAGGTTAAAAAGTTTATTTACAGCAGAATTGGAATAGTTAGATAACACGCTTCGCTAAAAGTAAAGGTCGGTCGGTTTTAGGGTAATCAAGGTTCAACTCGCAGAAACAGAGAGAGTATCAGTGGTAGAATTCACTCATAATATAATGTACTTTACGTCAGTAAAGTACATTATTCGGCGCTTCATCGAGGGCGGCCGTAGTTACTTACCATCAGGTGACCTGCTTGCTCGAGTGCCCTCCTATTCCGTAAAAAGGTATAAGTACATATTCTAAACTAGCCGTAGCACGCAACCCTGCGCTAAATTTGCTCTTTATTCCTACACTCATCATCCTTTTTATAGGTAGTAGTTCAGATTAACTTACCGCAAATTTAAATGTTGAATGTGAAGCTATCAGCCAATTATCTCAACAAGATGTTTTTAGAGATTGCTGAATAGATAGAAATATACTTGAACAAAGTAACTCAATACATTCATTGTTCTGTTACAATGTCGACATGTAGTGATTAATTCATAACTTTATATTAGACGAGAGTGCCGTTGTAATTTGTTGGTTTCGTGTCTTTAGTCAACGTCATGAATATTAGAGTCACGAAAACGTCAAGGTTGAAATGATTTGCATATAAATTACTTTCGTTGATGCGTAAATCCACGTGTTGCTCGTCGAGAACAGAGATTAATAAGGTGGGTAGGTGTCCGCGCCGGCCGCGCTGTGTGACAGACAACTTAAGCTGACATCCGTCAGCGCCGTCGCTCGTAATCTTTGGATCAAAGATCGATGTTAAGCCCGGATTATTGAACTCGGATTCGAATAAGTCCAATGAGTTTCGAGTTCATCGTTCTTCTCCTACTGTCCACAATATCGAACCAGTTTTTTTTTTCGTTGTATAAATGCTTTAGGATCTCTTGGCATTCACATATGAATGTGTGGAAAGCAGTTTGCGCACTAACTAGCTTATGAGCTATTATTATGCATTGTATTTTGACAACTGAGTGACAGTAATTTTAACCACAACGTCAACAGTACTATCTTGACATAAGTTTATGGGAAAAGTGCCTAACAGATATACCGTTGTAGGGCTAAACGTTTTGAAAGTTATATGCGATGAATATCGATAGAGTACACTAGATAACAGTGGTAGAGCCACGCGGGTCGATGTATGAATGAGCCAGCTCGATCAGTGAAATACTACACGACCTCACAGAATATCAACGTAAACTGGCGCATGCTGCGTTTCGCTCGGTGACAGAAGAATCCGGAGGATCAACTCCTTACCCTCTCCCCTTCCGTCCCTTTCTATGAGATCCTTGTTACTAACACTATAATATAGGCTTGCCTGATATAAATGTTTCTCTAATTATTAACAACCTATACCAAAAAGAAAACTGATAAATGGTGCCCGATTAATAAAAATAGATTTCGCCCCCTATTAAATAAAGAAACAAACTTAATTTCACTCCTTTGTCTACCCGATGGTGCAGGAGCTGGCTGTTAAGACTCGCTGATAAGGCTCACATTAATGACATTTCGAAATTGTTTTCGAAAATTATGTGCGATAAATATCGATGACTTTGTGCCCGGAAAGCAATAGGTTCGTCACCTATTAAAAGGATCCCAAAAAAATGAGCGCGGTTGCCTATACCTTCGGGTGATAAACACTTGAAGTTAATAACTGTTTGCAGACATTAGCAATGATAATAGTCGGACATAAATAGATCAAAATGTGTGTTTATGCCCAGAGTGCAGGGTAGAAGAAGTGCCGGTTGTGGAGGGGTAACGTGGGGCCGTTGTGTATTTACTCTATTTGTCGAACGTGCCTCGACGGTGCGGCGGCTGTTTGACGATGCAAATTTATCGCGACGCTTAATAAAACGCACACCGACCTCATTGATTCGCAGATGTTGCTCATTAAGAATAAAACCGACAGCCCGCTACGCTTCTCTTACCGCTGCGATCTAAATTAAATCTGTTAATTTGACAAATTTTTATTAATTCACCAACTGAAGATTGATTTCAGTTCGAGTGAGAAAATTAGTAACTACTAGTTGACCCGGCGAACTTTGTTCCGCAACAAAAGTAAATAAATAAATAAATTTTATCACTTTTTCTTTACAACTTTGTACATTAATTATGGATAAAAAAATACCCTCTAACTATTAAAAAACCGCATCAAAATCCGTTGCGTAATTTTAAAGATCTAAGCATATAAGCGGACGGAGAGCGACTTTTTTTATACTATGTAACGATGTTACAAAAAAAGTCTTCAAACGATTCACTAAAAACAACAAACTTCCATCTAAATTCAGTAAAATTATGTTTTAAGAGAAGTCCTTTATTACACTTCTGGTATATTAAATCGTTCGGTCAAAACCCTAAGGTGGGATCATAGTTGATGCATCTCAGCTTGTCTCAATACAGACATGTTTAAGATATTCCTCTTTCTCGAAACAATGAAACTCGTTTAAATTGACTACTATACTAAAAAGCGACGCCATTGCACATTTTTTATCCCGTAAGGAGTTTGTTCGTGAAAAACAAACTGGCTCGAACATGCCTATGTTAGACAAACCTACGTGAAAAAGATGCCTTCTAATAAGCATCTTGACTTAAAGCCAACAACACATTTTGGATTTGGAATAAATATATTTACTTCTGTATACTTATTTGTAAAGACTGTCACTCGTCATTAAAATTTGTAAAGACGCAAACACAGTAATGGGATAGAAAGTAAGTCTTTGACACACTTGTGTGTCTGATATTATTTTAATTTGATTATAATACGTACTACTAGTGATGCCTGTTTAAGAACTCAATGCAACTATGTGTACTGAAGTATAAGAACAGTCAATCAAAGTAGCCTGCAAATGCAGTGAGCGGTGATCAAATTTATTACACTCCGTTAAATCCAAATCCAGAAAAACTTAGTGCCATAAAAAACATCGAGTGGCTCAAGACAAGCGGCACTAACTTTTACGTTTAGCGTTAATTCAGCCAAAAGAAAATTTTAAAAGTAGGTAACAGAATAAGAAGCAGGCTCCGGAACTGAACTATATATCAATAGGTAATAATACAGTATATAATAAATAAATAAATAAAAATTAATAATTACTTAGGCATAATTAAAATAAGAAATGAGAACTATTTATACACTTGGTTACACACGACATTTTAATAGCAGATTGAAAAGTGGGACAGTGGGAGGGCCAAGCAGTGCGCTGCATGAATGGGTCGGCTTGACTCGTGAAATACCACGACCTCTCAGAAGATCGACGTAAAGTGGCTCATGCCGCGTTTCGTTCGGTGAGAGAGGTACCCGGAGGCCCACTCCCCTTCCCCATCCTTTCCTATCCTACTCCCTTAAAGGTCGGCAACGCAACTGTAACACTATATGTGTTGCAGGTGTCCATGGGCGGCGTTGGTCACTTACACTCAGGTGACACGGCTGCTCGTTTGCCTTCCTATCTCATAAAAAGAAAAAGTTTAGGAGTGAACCACCCCCACGGCAGAGGAGTATATAGAAAAGGATTAGAAGTGAAATAAATAGTGTTGCTTGCGCAAATCAAATGATTGTTATGTTAGAAGTTAGAAAACCTTTATAATTAAAATACATGCAAATTGCACAAATAAAATAACCATTTAAGGCATAATTCATCTGGAATCTCTAAGAGTCACGATCCTTATCAGCCAAGTGTAGAAAAAGCAGCAGTATACTAAATATAACAAAGGAGGTAGTGTCAGTGTCAGGTGGTTCGCGTGACTACGAGCGAGCGGGATTCCTCCTCACTCATTTACAAGATCGGTTTACCCCGACATTCCTCGGTGAGGACGAAGCTTTATTAGACCGCCGAGCCAACGGATCGGATGCCGTCGTTTGTTCCCACTTAACGTACCTATAATTTCATTGTATTTTACTCGTTTGTTGAAATGAATTATTTTTATGATTTCATATTATTGAAAAATATATATTATAGAATTTTTATTAACCATCTCATACACATCTCACTTGTTTCTTTGACTATCATAATTCTAGTCATACACGCTCGTCAGTTTTAAAGACCCTCTCTGGCATCTCAAGCAAGTACTCGTTTCATTTGGTCATAAAGAGTATGTTGTGGCCCTCCTCGGCTCCTAAATGCACTGTATATCTGCTTGGCCATCTTGTATCATTCTTGTATCATCTTGTATCATCATCTTGTATCATCTTGTATCATTCTTACATGTCCGAATCATCGGATCATGCTTTTATTACTTTTAGACCAATTAACATATAATTTTCGGCTAGATGCTATGAAAATCCAGATCAAAGTTTTTCGCATACCTGTTAAAAGCACAAAAGCACTCTTACTATATAAATGGAACGAGAGATGTTAAATTTATTCAGCCTTGAATTCAGTAAATATTTAATTCCAGCGAGACACATCAAGAAAATTCCCAGTGCTTTGATTTTATTTATTACGTTAAGATACTTTCTAGATATTGATAAACATATGTTTATTTACTCGTTTGTGTATATTATTAGTATATTGACCTAACATTAATAATACCAATATATAAAAATAGAAAGAAACACGTTTATTCTCATAAATTCAACCACCAAATAACCCATAAATTAAAACCAATTATTCATACATTGTAAATTTAGCAGTACACAGTTCTCACATTGCTGGCTTTAAATGATAATATTTTACACAATACTTCACAGCTCAATGCATAGTTAATAACGTAGACGCAGTGAATATGCTGAGCCGTAGGGCGAGCAACTAACCTTTGCAGCTGGGCACCAGCAGGGTAATTTGAAACTTAACCAAATTAAACTTTAAATTTGCACCGAAGAATAAAATCAATCTCCATAAAATATTTTTCCTTTATAAATTTAATATGACGTTGTAGAAGCTCTGATCATCAATCAGCGTAACACGCTAGTCTAAAACACGCCGGAAACTGATTTTAAAATCATTCAAACTATGATTTTGGTGTTAATTTTTTTTTTTAATTTGTAACTCAGTTACAAAAATAATATGACAATCAATCATTTACATCACCTGTTTTAAATAAAGAGAGTAAGAGTTTTCCAGTTTTTCTTTCTAGATCGAAATACTTTAAATTTTTCCGTTTCAGTATATATTATACAATGTTATGATCGCTGAGAGAGATATCGGATGTTATTTCTCCGCGTTTCGCATACACTTCAGTTTCTTTATGTAACCCATCACAGAGGCATCACAAACGGAACTGTATTTGTGCTGCAGGTTTCCATGGGCTTCAATAACCTTTCTAAGTGAAATGTGAAACATAAAGTAAGCTCTCTATTGAAAAATACAACGAAAGATTTACAGGAGCAAAAGAGGCCTTTTTCTCTAAATTATCTAAAATATTATCTTCATTTAATGTTATTTGATGTAAAGGAAATATTTATCCCAGCAGTAAGTTGCGTGCCATGCGCCACATGACGGATAGCGTGCCCAAGATACGATCACCGGGTGCCGCCGAATTTCACGTGAATCTAATTCACTAGCCTAAAGCCCTCGCGCAGGAGTCCATGTTGTAAATTATCTAATTATCCCGAGCGTGCTTCAGCCTGTTTATTTAATTTTGTTAGTGGTGTTTTTTTTTGTTTCCTATCAAATTAATACCATCTACTGAGTGGAACTTAACTGTGGGAATACACACAATAGAACTGTTAAGTAAAGACTTTCCACATTTGTAAACGTCTATAGTCACGATTTTAATTTAAAGGTGTCAAATTTAAATGGGTAGTTTGTATGCTAGGAATTGTTATCTAGTCTCCGTAACTTCTTATTACATAGTATTTTTCACTTATAACATAACATGATATACCTATATATACGTGCATTTCAGATTTCGGCAGGTTTAACTCTTATAGTGTGTGTCAGCTATAGATTGCCGTTAACTATTTTCCTTTAAATCAAAAACACATATTCACAAAAAGGGGTAGTATTTATATAAATAGTTAAAATAATTAAATTTTGAAAAATAATAATAATATTATCAATCCAAATCACAAATTAGTACGTACGTCCACGAATATACCAGTTAAGCAGTAGCTGGACGGCAGCCTCGCGTATGTCCCATTGTCTACTCGAGCCCAAAGTGCATCAGATTATGGTTTTCGTACCGAGTTATGTCTTGTCGTGAACTGGATCAGCTCTCAATCCTTGTTACTCGACGTGTTAAACTCGTTGTATTAAGACCGTGTTGGCCGACTTAAAAGTTGCTTTATATGCTCTGTCTATTCAATGCGGGCGACACCATAAAGATACTTCTGGTATCATTTTTAAAAAAAAAATTGTCGTCTTTTATGTTTGTTGTGTAATGTCTACGCTTTGAATAATTACAATCTGCCTTCATACTAAACAAATAACTAACCGGGCATTCAATTATTGTTTAACTTTTACAAATACAATTTAGGAAATGTCCCTTCTAATACTTCAATTATAAATTCGCAGACGGTTGAGTTTTTGTGATTTCACACGTTAATATCCATTGATGCAGTAATGATCTTGAATTTTTTGACGACACGTAGCAATAAATGGCAGATAATTATAATCATCATAGTATTAAACAGAGTCCGCTGTCTGTCGCCTTTTCCGCTGCCTGTCCCCTTATATGCTTAGATCTATAACTACGCAACGGATTTTGATACGGTTTTTTAAATCGATAGGTGTCATCGGGGTGGTTTGCATGTATAATTGCATGCATTAAAAAAGTGATAATTTTCGAGATTTGACTATTTAATTGTAAACGCTGTAAAAAGTTTGCTAGGTCAGCTTGTATAAAATAAAATAACACTATAGCAGCTAATTATAAAACGCCAGCTCCCGTAGGTTGCTTCCAAGAACTCATAATCATGGTTTTTGTTTCACACTTTCGCCATGTATTTTACAAAAATATACACAATACTTTTATAAGTCAATTATATATATATATATATATATATATATATTGACTTCGAGTTGGTCACGATTTTCACCATATCAGATAATTGCAATTAATCTCTGTTCATTATTAATCTCGTTGGTGTTTGCTCGTTAGTTTGATTAAGCTTTTGCGTTGTACCGTTACTTACCCAATAGATACAAAAGACATTGAAGATGTATTTGTATAGCCTGCTTGAGGTGACGAGCTTATAGTGGTGTAAATTTAATAATTATTAGTAGTCACTTCGCTTCTACATAGAGGCAGGCACAT
The DNA here is from genome assembly GCA_905147225.2 of Euproctis similis. Taxonomy (NCBI): domain Eukaryota; kingdom Metazoa; phylum Arthropoda; class Insecta; order Lepidoptera; family Erebidae; genus Euproctis; species Euproctis similis. The sequence continues at coordinate 15,894,943 of LR990105.1, forward strand.
CGATACGTACTCGATTGAAACTATTAGTCACATTTGATTATTATTACTGTGCATATTCTTATTCATGTTAATGTGGGGTAGATAGAAAATAAATGGACGTTACAGTGCATACACTCATTTAATTGAAGTACCAATTTTTTTTATTATTATCAATTAAGATTGTTACTTAATCAGGCTGATTGATAACTACAATTTTCTTACAACAAAGAATCGTTTAATTGCTTCTTATATTGCATAAATTTATAAAGATATTTCTTAGTTATTGGTAAATACTATATAGTGCGGATAATTGATGTCCGATGCAAAATTTAAATTTAATTTTGATTTTCTATAATTAAAGCTCCATAGACCCGTTACATTTCACATTACAACTGATTAGAAATGACGCTACACTTTAACTGTTAATAAATAATTCCGCATTTGGTTGTAACAAAATCAAAATTTAGGTCACAAATACAACAAATAAGGTGCCATTATAAATCATTATCTGTTCCAAAGATCATCGCGAATGGTGTCCAATAATTGTAAATAACGGCGCGTCGTGTAAATATCGCATCTCGGATACGTTCTAAAAAGAATGATAGCGAGTCCAGTTCTGTGTGCTCATCTCCCGTTTCGCACGCCCGCCTCGCGTTGTTATTAAGTTCAGAGGTCGCTTTGTTTATGAGTCAACACTTTCGAAAGGTAACACGACGGGCGCACGAGTGAAAACAACCGAGTCGCTCCGAAGACAACACTACGATGACACACAATCGATATTGTAAATATCCCATTTAAAGTTGTACGTGTCGGATGAACAACTATGAAAATTGGGGTCTTCGACAAAAGATCAGAGGCGATTTCAAGCATTATATTTATATCTATGGTGATAAGTGTGATCAAATGTGGATGAAGTAACTGTACATGACAAGATTCGTGAAATACACGTCTTAGAGAACTTTTTCTGGATTATGATGACAGCTAAACAGACATCGCTTTTCCGTAGTCACACAGAATCTCCTTACTAAAAGCAAATCAGGCTTGGTTGGAGCAGTGAGCTCTGTTGACGTGAAGTTTTTGAGATGTCCAACATAACTTTAGCGAGAGTTAAATTAAAAAAAAAAACAAACTAACTTTCTTATGGAATTTAGAGAACTACCTCTCTATGCTCATATATAGTGCATTCATCGGGCGAGTGCAACTCCCTAACGAAACAAGCCAGTACCTAAACGATTGCCAACAAAACTTTCCTGTTCCGGTTTTGTCGCAACAATGTCTATTACGATATCCAATAAAGGAAGGTTACGTCTAATGCCAAAGTCTTTGGTCAAATCGTAAGGTCATTTATGATAGTATACACACTCACTATCCGATTGCACGATAAGTCTAGTCACGGCGTACAGTACTGCATCTGAATGTTGGGCGACAACGTTTGCGGGGGTACAGTTCACTTTCGATATTGGTCGTGCGCCTCTTGGCCTACGGACACAAATGTTTGCCATAGTTGGATCACTATCTGGATTATGATCAACGATCACAATAAATGTGGGGCGGGTTACTTATTGCATATCGGGCCAGCTGTTTGTTTGCTCATTGTCTTGCGTAACTTGGTGAAGTCAACTGGATGATAATTTGCCCGCCCCGCCTCGGCTTTCATTATCCGTCGAGGCTACTTCGTGCGTGTTTAATTTAATTTTCTTGGCACAGAGTCACATTCTTATTAGCTAACTGTAATTAGTAATTTACCAAAAAGGTCTTTCGTTTGCAAAGCTCTTACTAAATACAGGCTTAATTGGAAATTTCACTCAAGATTTTCATTATATTAAGTTTATAATACGCGTGAATGTTTTGTGATGTTCATGTTTCTAAGTAATTTGTACAAATTATATTATTTAAATGATCGAGGGTATTTTTTGTTGGAATTATATTGAAGTCAGCTTTTTGATCAGACCAACAAGAATTAAATATGAAGGGAGTTTAGCATATCTAAAGGAAGTGATTCTCTAAATCACTTGTTATAGTAATAAAACAATGCCCTAAATGGATATTTAAAGTTGATCAAGATATCTTTGAAGAAATCTTGTCTAGTTTTGTAAATAAAATTTCCAAAAACTTGCAGACAAAAAAGTAGCACTCACTCAGTTCAAATAAACCTGTAAATTTAATTAGTACCTATTCAAGGGTAAAAAACCCCTAATGTCCACACACCATGGAATCATACATGGGATTTTGATAAAGACTTGATCGATTATTTCATGCTTTTAAGTAAAGGTACCTATTATAATCAAGGTTTCTTACACACGTTTTTGTACTCGGCATTTCAATAGCAAATATTATACAGGTTAATTTCAATTTTATTTATCTAACAATGAAATTTTAATTGAATCTCCGATGAATTCTTACTCACTAAGTGACAAACAAATCCAATACTAAGGACAATTATAAATTACCGAAGCATGAAATTAGTACAATTTATTAAATCAAAAATAACTAACACCAACAGTAAATCTATCATAATCTCATTATCGGCTGGTTATTGGTAGTGACAAGCACAGTCATAGCAATATTATTATTAACCATCAGCGAGCTCGGAATGAATAAAATTAAGATAAAAGCACGAGAACGATCATCCACTTCAATTACAACAACCCACACAATGATTAGACGTTTCACTGGACGCGATGCGCCTCAATCGTGAAACGACCTGAGTTATTAAGTGCTAGCTTTGTTATAAATACATTCAACACTGACGTGAATTAATGGTATAAAATACCGAGGGCCTTTTTACATTTGATAGTCTTCATTCCATGTCAACATTCTAACTCCCGGGATTAAGTGCAGTCGTTTATCTAAGCATTTATGTCTTGCCTAGTTGCCTTTTTTACGGCCTACTTTGTGGCGACTCGTAACGTTTCATTTAAACTACCACTACTCAGCTTATTTTCAAACAAGGAATGCCAATAAAAAAAATTAAATAAGCTGTTTAGAAATTTATTATATATGAATATAATTCAACGACTCGATTCTAACGACATAGATCAACATCTTTCATGTCTTGAATTTATTGTCTTGTATAATGCTCGCTTCACTTCTGTTCACGAAATAGTTATTCGCCTATTCCACGTAATATTAAGTAAATTCACTGATATTTTATAGGCTTCAAACTTATTTTCATGCATATCAACTACTAATTCTATGATATACCTGGACCTTAAGAAAAAATTTAACTATTGATAATTTAACTAACGTTTAATCATAAAATCTAATATCAATAATATTAGTATAGACATAAAATGTATCCCAAACGTGTAATACGCAATTGAGCATGCAGCTGTAAATAAACTAAGAACTAGCTGTTAGTTAGTTGCGAGAAGGAGGGCGACCTTCAACTCAAGTTCGCCCTGAATACTGAGCAGTGCAATAATAAGAGACCACTGCGAGGTAAACGTTGGACGTTTTCGTATGCAAAAAGCGTTAAGTGTTAGCCGACGCGGTCGCTCGGACCGAACATTAAACAAGCGGTTGGGGGTTTAAAGTAGAAATGGGTTGTTTGAGTAGGGTTCTTTCGCGAACGCAATTGTAGGTGGAACGTGTCTCGCTAGTGAATGCGCTATGCTAATGTATTTATGTAGAACTGGAATGGCTAGGAATGATGAATCTTCAGGCTTCTTATACTATACAGTTGTATATTTAATAAAAAGAATTAACTACATTTGGTTTACAAAAATCAGTGAATTACGAATTAATTACAAATAAAAAGAATTGATTAATATTCAATGAAGTTAAAAGATTAAATAACACTGTTTTACAAGTCAATAGCTCAGCTATTCTCACAAACAATTATGCTGGCACTACCGTTTATGAGTACATAATTGCGCCTATTTGAGAATTATTAAATATGAAGGGGGATATTGAACAGTCAATCAGTCAATTCTCGACAACTAGTCATGTTAATACGATGATTGCTTCAAGGGCTATTGATACAATTTATTGAAAATCTTGTTTACTACTATTAGTTGCTGAGAAATTATTATTTTTCAATTTATATGCTTATCGCTTTCAAATATATAAATACCTAAGTTAATTGTTGAATTTCACGCGAAACACGCCGCGATTATATTTAGAAAATACAAAAAGTTTATGACAATTATGACAGGACTGAAGTACCGTACTTTTCATCTTACAACATAATAAACGCTACGATAAAAGAAATAATGGCCCTCATAAATTGCCGATTAAGATACTACCTTACAATATACACATATATATTGCGCGGCAAAAGCTAATATGTCAGTAACGACTGCCGTGCCGCCACATCGCGGCAATGTAGAAACCGATGCGATAAATTTTGTAATTAATTTTATTATCGGAACCATTGCTCATACGTCGATTTAAAGCAAGATTTGCGATACAAAACCAGTGCCGCTGTCATCCGTTCCACCACTAAACGTTTCGTTTCACCAACGATTGTTGAAAAGAGAAGAAAAATAGTTTTAATAGATTATTCACTATGGCCACTTTTTACCACGGAGTATAGAGACGCAAGAGTCCAAATGTTCTAGACTTTTCCATAGCATAAATGTACAAAATAATAAACTCAGACCTTGTATTTTCTGCCGCTGGCTGCGCTAGAATTTGAGGCACACGGATGATTACTTTTGTGCGTCGCGTTTAGTATTAAACAGAATAGTCAACGCGACAAAACTTTCAGCGTAAGGAACTAGTGCTTATCGAAGGATGGCGCCCTCTACCGGAGAAAAATTCTTTCCCCTAAATAAACACCATCCGTTCATTATTATATTCGGACTGCTGTGTTTCGAAACTTCGTGCTATTGACTTAAAATTGACATTCAAATAGATACTTAATAGATGTCGATTACGTGTTACACTTATATTACTAGGAATACATAAATATACTTGTAACTAATATATTGGACACAATGCACACAGCGCCCTCTAGTTCCAAGCTAAGCAACTAAATGCTGTGTTATGGATACTAGATAACGGATATCAATACGTATATACTTTTCTTTTGTAAATACATACTTATAATACATGGAAAAACACCCAGACGCCACACAAATAATCATGTTTGTCACAAATATTTGTGACAAATAATCATGTTTGTCACAAATATTTGTGCTCGGGTGGGAATCGAACCCCCGACCTCATTGCTGCAGCCGGTAGTTTTACCAATGCGCCACGAGGCATGTCAAACATGTTATAACACTCATCTTGGATATAATCATAATTCATATTTATTTTTAAATTTTCATATGGTAGTGCTTATATTTTTTTATATTACCTGACAATAACCTTACTACTCGTTGATAGTAAAGCAGCTAACTGATAAGTGCACACTTTTCATTGGGATAAAAAAAAAACTCTTGAATAATATCGATACTTGAAACTTGATTGTTTTGGATACATAGCTCTTTATTAGGGGGGAATATATAAATATAAGTAAACTAATTTTACTAAACTAACACTCAAGTGTATGTTGCTAATAAAAATGCCAGTTAGAATTAGATAGAACGACTGTCGTGTGTTGTCTTAATTTAGACATAATGAGCCGGTCTTAGCGGGTCACAACCAAGGAGACCTTTAACTTCGTTAACGCCAAATACGTTGACAGTACTGTAACCACAAATAGTGCTCAGGAAGAAACGTGACTTTCCTTAACCCTGTTCACTGTTTATTGTTTATCACAAAACAAAGGACGCGAGCACCATACCCACCTACCGACGGTAGCGAAGCGTCGTTTTTTCCACAATCACAATTTGCTTATTCAGAAGAATTGAGAGAATATCCAAGTAAACGTTTTTATTGCAAGCGCACGACAAGTTTACAATAAGAATATAAATACAGAATTGTTCTTCTTTTCAATTCGTAATATCATTCGATATTCATCATTTTCCTGCCCTTTTCCCACTTAAAGTGCTGTCAGCACTCTATCATCTATGTTGCCAAATGATTTGACCGTGGTTTTATAATCGGCCGCCTGCCTGACATTAACGCTCCTTGAGAATGTTTTCGTCGGTGAGATAGGGAAGGGGTTAGAAAAGTCATGAGAAGAGGGGAAGGGTAGCCTCCGGATACCTCTCTCACAGAGCGAAACGCGGCATGAGTCACTTTACGCCGATATTACGAGAGGAGATATTCAATATTGCTAAATGTAAATCACAAATTGACTGCCAGGGAAGACAGAAAAAAATGTCACGCACACGCGCGTCGATTATTAAGGCTTTTGACATCACCTTCCTCCAGAACTCGTTCTATTTGGTCATGGGAACATTATTGTAATTAGATACTGTTAGAATCACCTGCGGTTGCTGCAATATTTGTTTATTATATTAATGTTTTATTCAAGGTATGACTTAGATATCCATCTTTTTTTATCAGCAGCCAACAATCGTGTTTTTACACGTACTCTGCCGACGGGCGTGTATTAGATAGCTCGGATGCTGCAGTGCGGTGCTAAGGTTAAAGCTTTGGGCGGGATGTTATTTGGGCATATTTATTGTTATGCAACGCTGTTACGGGTTCTACTATCTTATTCTATTAAAATAAAAATTGCCAACATTCATCAATAGAATTGGTATCTTCTTGCCAGTGCTCATGGCTTGATCACATAATAACCTACAACTTTAACAGATAAATAGGCTATCTTATGCAGAAAGGATGTTTTAAATCGGGTTTGTAGTTTTTGATAATAGCTCCTCCAAGCAAACAAACAAAACCTCCAGCTTTAAAACATCGTTGGTCTCCGAGTACCTCTTTCACCAAACGAAACGCGACACGAGCATTCATGCAACGAACTGTTTAGCTCTACTACTGTTAGCTTGGCTTTACCACAGCTATTCATAAATGACAGAATATTCCATCAAAAAAAGAAGACTATACTGAAATAAAAACTTTTGTCATCACCATGAAAAAGAAATCACCAATTTTCACCGCTGTTCACCATTACTTAGACGCTGTACAATGCTTTTCGGCAAAAGTATAATAATTTCGGCCCACTCGTGAGACAATCTGATCCGTTTATGAGTGCTCACGCTAACACGCAGCACTATATATGTGTGTGAACTTCCCTATTCTATATATTACATACATGTTCATATATAAGACAACACATAGAAACAACGTGTCATGCATACATAATGACTAACCAGGTCTTTATCGCCCGGCAATTGAATATAAAACATCGACGTCCATTAAAACGGAACAGAAATAAAATAAAATTTAAAAAAAAGCGGTCAACAGTCCACACCTAATTATTCATTCAATTTTGATGATACCATCACACACATCTGTGAAAGTAAACATGAAATCATACGAATATTGTTAACGTATAATGAAAAATGCCGAATAATCACATGTAGAATTATTAACAACTCCATGACACGAGAGAAACAGAAGAGTGCAGTAATCAACTCTAATAAGAAGGTGAGAAGGCAAAGCGTATTTATTACTTTAATGGAATATCAGCAATTAGGGCCTCAGATAGAATCAGTAGCGCTGACAAGGTGCAAACGAGAGTGGCTCGACCGGATGCGTAGGGCCGGCACGCAAACTAGCTAAGTTTAATAACAATAAAATTACGTCTGCATTACATACACGATTCCTGCCATAGCAGCTTTCAAATAAATAATACTTTGAGATGAAAAACATTCAAGAGATATAACTGCTTATAAAGAAAACGTAAAAATACCAGAAATTAACAAATGAGGGAAACCAACATTAATTGAAATACAATCAATCAAGACAACGTGCGTGCAACAAATTTTATTTAAAATGTTATATTTGGTTATTTTATCATATTTTCTCGCTCGCCTCGCACTATCTTTTGGCATTTAAATTATTCTGTTACAAAGTTACGACAGCTTATTTTCCCTTATTTTTTAAAATAACTTAATTACTTTATACATAGCACATAGCCTTAGCTTTTCAGGTACGTAGGATACCATTGAAATATCGTTATGCTCAAACAGTTTATATGGTACAATTTAGTTTAAAATTTCAAAAACACACCGTCTTGTGCGTTTTCCAATTTCACGCCATATAGTGTGTGAGACGTTAAAAATGAGGCAATATGTGATCACTGCTGGAAGGCGCCACCACCTTTCAAATGCACTGACTCAGCAGGGGCGCACTCCTGCACACTGGCCGCTATTATAGCACAACTTATCATTACGTTGTACGCGCACTTCTTACTACAAGAATAAAAAAGACACCAGTCATCCGACTTCCAATTTTGCCCAATTAACATGCCGACTGCAATTTGGAAGTATAAAAACCCGACCATGACGAGTTGTCTATATTACGTGTCCTTGTTAACTACAGTAGAAGTTTATTTTTGTTAAAATTCTTTTCGGCCCGTCGAAATGTCAACAACCTTTCGCGACTCCTTCGAATCGCCATAAAAATATATAATGTTCTAGTTCGAATTTTGTTCGAACTTCGTTGCGAATTTTGTCGGTTTAAAATCTGATTCAATTTGTATTGGATGACAAGGTTTTTATGAGGATAGTGTTAATGCAGACAGATTAAATTGATTTTTTTTATTTACAAAATGAACGGCGATAAAAGTTCATGCCTTTTTAATGTATAGTAAGTTAGTTAATAGGTATTTTCCTTACAGCTTTAAAACGGCTAGTATGATAATTCGATAGCATGTGTTACGTTGTACTTTCCTTGTTGCACGGCACACTTATTTGAGTAACGAATCTTCAGACTTCACTGTTTGAAGTCGTCTTCACTGCGATTTGACTCAATATCAATAGTTGTATGGCGTTCATTCTATAATAATAACGGAACAAAAATCTATTCTCTTAGCTATAATAATATTATAATTGCGGTTTCTTTTTAATTTAGCTTAACTAACGGGTCATAAAGATGGTAAATTGCTTTACAATGTTCGTTGTCAAAACCAACACTGTATAAAAGCTTTATGTGCTTTGCTTGAGGTCCATCCCTTTAGAGAAAAAAAAGACCTCACTATGTTACTGTTACTAGATGAATCGTACATCACTGACAAGCGCTCGTCCACATAGACAGCGGCCTCAATGGATCCACCCGACAACCAACCGAATAATTCTCATTGTTCTGTCATCATAATAACTGACAGAATACAAAATAATCTGCTATTCACTTAATATTCATAGACAATTACTTGCGAAAATCATCACGACAGTGCCGGCATATATCTCTTACATCTGAATAGAAGCACAATTAAATTAATTCACACTTAGACGGTGCGCTCTCTACGGTATATTAAAATTAAAATATCAATACTCAATCAAATCGCATTCGGGTTTTCCAACAACTAAAACAAAGTTTACTTTTCCATCGCATTTTAATTGAACTTATTGGTTTACTTTATTTACTGATAAAATGGCTTTTGGACAAGTGCCGTCTTCGTCTATTGCCAGTACTGAGCACCCGAAACATCAGAATACCAAGGATGAATAAACACGATATGATTCTTGAGTTTATTGTTTCTAGTTTTTTTTTTAAATTTCTGTTTGAGAATAATATAATAAAATCAATAAACTCTAGATAACAAGAACAAATTACTTACCCACATCAAATGATGGCAGTATTATAACTTTTTCCATACTGTTTTTTTTTGGAAACAAATTATCCGTGTTTGGAGTCGATTTGTTTATAAAATAACAAGCTGCCTAGCCAGTTTGAATGTTAGTCAATTGATAGTGTTGTCTCGTGTAAGTAGAAATAAGTCGTCGTGGCCGGGGGACGCGAAGGCTCCAAGCATTCAATTTGCTCTAAATCAACGCGGCGAATGCATGTCTATATCGCAATTAAAAACCAGTCCGATATGAGGCTGCAGGATATAATCTACGTCAACACTCCCAATGATCGTCCAATTTCAAAATATTATTACACGATAAATTAAACTCGCACCGAGCAACACTCACAATTGGCGATCTGATGATAAGGACATTATTTAACTACTTTATTTGAACAACGCCAATTTTAAGAAAATAATTTAACTATGATAAACAGTTAAGATGTACTTGGGCAATTAAAATACAAAGGCTAAGTACGTTAGAACTACGTAATACGAGTTGCGTCTTAAAAGAGGACACAATTTTTTTTTATCATAATAGATTATAACGAAGAAAAAGTGTGATTTATTTTAATTAAAAGTAGTAGAGATGGGTATATGTAGAAGAAATTTAAAATAAAAGAAGCAAAATTTAACTATGCAGTTTAAAATTCATTTACAAAATGCTTCTGATTCCCTATATTGGAAACTCCTGTATCAAATATAGGTTTCGCCATGAGTACAAGTTTAATTTAAATTATTGCCATAACATATTTTGCTAGAGTTTGTCAACTTAAAATACATAAAAAGTACAATAGTATTCAAATACGGTACGGTAAGTTTCTAGACAATTGGAAGCGTTGCACCGTCAAATGAGATGTTGGAGAGCCAATCTCACAATTCCAATTGCTTTAATTTAAAGATACGCGCGCGCATTGTCTACAGCGAGCAATATTTGTCCTGGGTAATTTTACAAGAAATGGACGTACTACAGATACTTGTAGTGAAATTAATAAAACAGGTGTAGTTGGATGCTATACGCTGCTTGCCTTGCTTTTGAAATTCTAAGAGAAATTATATTGTGATGTTAAAATTAGAATATTATTATTTTAAAGGCGGTCCAGTGGTCGAGCACCCCGCTTCTGAATCTAGAGGGCGCCGGTTCGAATCACACTGGCTCACACCAATGACTTTTCGAAGTTCTTTTCGGAAGTTATGTGAAAAAAAAATTCGATGACTGAAAACTTTGTGCCCGGTATGGCAATAGGTTCGCCACCTATTCTATTTGCAAAGTAAACATAACGGCGAGACGAAGCTACAGCTAACAGCCGCTGCCTACACCTTCTGGTAGAAAAAGGCGTAAATTTATGTTATGCTGTTATTATTTTAGAGGCTAGAGGAGCTAGAGGAACAAAAATATTTTACATGATAATAAATTAAATTAAATATTTAAATTAAATTAAATATTATTTTTTCAACGTAAGCAGACTTTTTACATAATAGCAAATTAAAAAGTATCCCCCATAGCTAGTTTTATTACCCGTAACTCACCAGTGACTGCTACAAATTGTGGAATGTCATTTTAGGTGAGTATTACTGAACAAATTAAACTTTCCCATTCAACTGTAATCAAATCCTCTTACATGTTCAACTTTAACTATTACTAGTTGACTCGGCGAAGTTTGTTCCGCATCAAAAGTAATTTTTACAGCGTTTAAAATTAAAGTTCTAAATCCCGAAAATTATAATTTTTTCTTTAGTACATTATACAAACAAACCACCCTATTGACACCCGCTATCTATTAAAACAAACCGCATTAAAATCCGTTGCTTAGTTTCAAAGATCTGAGCATACAAGTGGACAGACAGCGGAAAGCGACTTTGTTTTATACTATGTATAAATAAATTGAACTCACAGACAGAGAATGAAGAATGAACGTAAACAGATGCAAAGCGTATCCCATTTCTTTGGTGGAAGTGGTGGTGGTGGTGGGATCATATTTAATTATCCCGTGGCGGTAACAAAAGGCGGGGTCATATTGACCCCACCCGCAAACAAAATGGCCGCCGTCATTACAATTACATTCCTGAATCAACCCGCGGAAGTTGCCACTTTAAATATCTGCTTGTACTAAACCACCAAATGTGTCTTTCGTCTTTTCTTTATTTAAAAGTTTTCTGATCAGCACCGATATCCAGTGTCAACACAGACTTGCTCTAAGACAAATAACTAGATTGTATAATTACATATTGTTGGTTACAAATATTAATAATAACACATTCTTATATACTGTTAAATAAAAACAAACCATCTCTTAAGTTCGTCAGTAACCTATATATAGGAAAAAAAGAAAAAACACAATTCAGCAAGACAACATACTGATAATTGCAATTAAGCAACAATGATGATTTTTCTTTACATATCTTTCAATCCGTATTTTTTATGATTATTAATGATGAAAATTTGATAAACCCACATTTACATGAACTTTGGCTTAACAAGCGCATCACACGCGCATCGTCACTCATTACTGAAGTCGATTCTGCAACACAATAGAGTACGTTACCTAGGCTGGCACCGACTCCAAAAATAAGTGACAATTGTAAATATTTTAATAGTTATAGATGACTTTATTGAAGTATTATGTATTTTATATTATATTATGTATACAAATTAGTAAGTTACGTTGTTTATCGCTCTTTAGTTACGGAGGTACTGTTTTCATCTACAATCTTACAATTATAATTATCTTACAATCCGCACTTTTTGTGAGTATTATAAGTAATGAAACTTGTTAAACCCAACTTTAAAATTGGATTAACAAGCGCATCATATGTTTGCAACGCTTATTATTTTAAGACTTTATTTTAATTAACCCAAGCTGACCCTCAATATCGTCGGCTACCATTAATTTGATTGTATTTCTCAAGATTTTTCATATTAAATTTACTCTGTAAACTGTATCGGTTCGAATTATCTGCTTGTTAGTAATTTAATGTCGGTAGCTCATCTTAAGCTGCCGTTAATAATTATTGCAAACCGGAGCAAATGTGCCACTGACGCTTGTAAACCGTTTAACTGAGGTATTGCAGTAATGCTAAATTTGATTGGACAAGTCTTGTTAGGTCCTGTTATCCCATCTAAATCAACGATCATTACGCTGCATATTATGTTGAGATTGAATTAAAAAACACTATTACAGTGCCAAAGACTCATTTAGCTGATATCACTCGTGATAATCGAATTAACGATAATCGCAGAAGTGTTCAAAGTTTTATTTTGTGTGTGACCCCTGTATATATCTAATAGTGGCACAACATCCCGTTAGGGCGTAAGACGCAACTAGGACGCAAAATCTGGCCTAATTCAGATTTATCAGAATTTTCGAGAAAAGTATGATAAGACATTGATGAGTTTGATGACTAATTTAATATTTACATACTTTACATTGAGTATTGAGTATAAACCCAAACAACGTATTGGGTATGTGGAGTGAGTATTTTGGGGAAATGTACGAGTATGTTCCAGATGTGGGCGCCGCGAGTGAGTCTACGACTGACGCCGCTACGCCAACATCTGACGAGGACATTACTATGGAAGAGATTGAATGGTCGATACGAAGTATGAAAAATGGTAAGGCAGCTGGAATTGATATGATGATGTAAAAGCGTTTGACAGAGTGTTACGAAAGAATCTGTGGGACATACTCCCGGGCTACGGGGTGAGCGGAGCACTGCTGCGCGCTGTGCAGTCCACTTATGAGGGTTGCACAGCGTCTGTGCGTGTTGATGGCGGCTTGTCCCCCTGGTTTGACGTCAATATCGGTGTCAGACAGGGTTGCGTGCTGTCCGCTCGACTGTTCACCCTGTACCTGGACAGTTGTCTCCAGAGAGTGAGATCGATGGATTTATGGATGCGAATGGGTGACCTAGTTGTGAGCTGCCTGCTTTACGCGGATGACGCCGTGCTTCTAGCCGAATCGCCGTCGGACCTGCAAACACTAGTCACTACTATGAAAGATGATTGCATGATTAAAGGCTTGCAGTTGAATGCGACGAAAACGAAAGTTATGGTGTATGAAAGGGACGAATCCAGAACGGATGCAAGGATAACGGTTGATGATATAGTGCTGGAACAGGTGAATGAAATTGTATATCTTGGATGTGCTTTTAGCAGGGATGGAAGGTACACCGCGGATGTTGAAAGACGAGTGGCGATAGGAAATAGCGTAAATGGAGCGTTGGGCAGATTACTGGGCGCAAAAAACATTAGCAGAAAAGCCCAGTTAGCAATCCACAATGCAGTCCTGATCCCAACGCTAACTTATGGAAGCGAGAGCTGGGTATGGCAGAGTGTGCATGAAAGTAGAATAAACGCGGTAGAAATGAGGGCACTGCGCAAAATCTGCGAAGTGACTCTCGCTGACCGCGTAGAAAACAAGGTTGTTAGGAAGGAAGTTGGTTTGAAAGAGAGTGTCGGAGTAAAAGTAAGAAAGGGCATGCTCCGATGGTTCAGACATGTAGAAAGAATGGATGATGCTAGACTGACTATATATCTGCATATACAATGCAAAAGCGGATGGATGTAGGAGTCGAGGACGGCCAAGACACACATTCCATGACCAAATACAACGTGTTCTGGAGGAAGGTGATGTTAGGAGCCTCAAAAACCGACGCGCGTGCATGAAAAGGGTTATGAAAGTCAACGAAGCGAGTGAGGCGTGTAAGAATCATGCCTTATGGCGCTTTGTTATCTCTGCCTATCCCGTAAGGGATTTGGCGTGAAGTGATGTATGTATGTGTATGTATGTGTATGTAAACCTTTTACTAAACCCGATTTAGTAATGTGAATTTATTACATATAATAAAATCGTTGGAAGTGGAAAATGTACCTACACAGAATATATTTCAGTCAGAATACTTGGGTACTCCAGCTACTAGCACTCTGTTCTCTCTGCCTACCCCGCAAGGGATTTGGCGTGATGTTATGTATGTATGTATGTATAAACCCATAATATGAGAAGACTCGAAAACTAGTCATCAATTTTTCAAGGGTTTTCAAAGTCGATTAGCTAAGAAGCTAAAATAAAAATAGTAAATCGATACGTATCAAAACTGCTTTGTAAAGTAAATACAAAAAAAACACCTTAAACTGTTTCACGCGTTGATGTCTTTTGTATAGTCGTCAGAATCAACTACTGGGAACGAATCAGCTGATTTTTTTTCTACCCGGGACCGTTCACTTCGCTAAATGGAAATACATAAATAAATAAATCGACAGCTAAAGAGCAAATGTTTCGCATCAATCTTAATTAATACACACGCAGAAGACGGAGAGTGAATAAATTGATGTGTTAAAGGGCGCATAAGATACTTAATTATTGTCGATTTCGATCACGGTGAGCCACCTGCGTGACAAGTATAAAAAGATAATTTTAAAAGAACTCCACATATAATACAGTGATGGGCAGAAGTGCAAATTAATCAGCGCGCTTTGTCGTTTTTTCAGTAAAAATGCAATTTATACAAATTAAAAGTAATTGAATGTTAATGAAGTCACTTTGCATGAATTTATATGCGTGATAAAAAAATATAATAGTATCAGTAGTATCAAAAACATAAACTATAGATAAAATCCGACGCTTGTAGTTAAACACTCAGTTAACTACAAAACAGTAATTATAGTCTGCGTCTCACAGAAAATACCATATATAAAATATATTTCTTAATATTACAACAAGATACCCAGCGTTTCTTTCTCGGCCTGGTTATGTCCAAAAATTAATACTATCTAATATATTAATGGATACATTAATCTGGTCATAAACACTTAAGTTTGTGACAGTACTGTCGCAGTCAACACTTATGCGCGGACGCCTCCTTCGGTCGGATTAACCGCTCGGACGGTTCGTGTAATGAACTTGAGATAAATCAACTGCGTTACACGCACTCGCTCCTGTGAATCATGACTTTAACTCTTTCTAGCAGATTGTCATTTTATTGGTATAATTCATTTTACGTAGCAATAATCTTTAAAGACTGCTGTTACATTTATTACATTTTATTTTTTATTTTTCATTTTATTTTTTATTACGCAATAGGTACATGTTTGCAAGTGACATTAGTTTTCAACCCGTATATCGTATTGACTGTAATAACTGCTTTCTACTACATTCATATAAATATAAATACGCTACGTACACCAATATAACTTTTTTTTTATCAGTCTGTCTGTCTGTCTGTTTGTTCCGGGAAATCTCTGAAATGGCCGGTCCGATTTTGGCGGGATTTTCATTGGCAAGTAGCCGGTGTAATAAGGAGTAACGTAGGCTACTTTTTTTCACTTTATACTTCAAAATTTCATGAAATTCGGTCAACCCGTGTAATAACGCACATCGCGACACGAGAATTTTATATATTAGAATTTATACAATAGAAGAAGTATGGGCAACAACTAATTTATCTAAATTATAGTAATAATAAAAGGATATCACGAAATATAACAGTATGCACGAAACACGTGTAACTTTTGTATGAGCAACGGCAACAAACCTCGATATGCCAAGTTACATTTTATATACACAGATAGTTAGAGTTTATTTGTTACAATGTACTCGGGTGTAGCTATACTTCATTGGGTTTCAAGACCAATAATAATATGATACAGCGCATGTATAATTCACAATCATATTACTATTTTATTTAAGAATAAAATACATATATTTTTCAAATATTTGTTCTGATTTACTCTGAAAACACTAAATACCTTCACAACGATTTGTCTTACAAACTAATTATGCAATTATTGCATGGAAAGATTTTGAAATAATACAAATTGATTTACAATTTAATGAAATTTAAAAAAAACAACATTCCCAGTGTGGTATGTGTCCGTCACGAACGGTGATATATATAATTAGCAATAACCCGAATGAAAGAGTTAAATTCCAATTTTTTAAATACAATCTAAGATTAAGTAACGTACGCGGGCAGCCCTCCAACGTTTTCAGTAGAAACAATAAATTCATCGACACTAATTGGTGGTTTTCTCCCATTTATCAGCTCATTACATCACGGTAGCGCGAATAAAATAAAATATGTGTGCGGAGCGGTCCATGCGCCCTGGGCAGATCATTCGCATGCGATAAGCGTCGGTCAGGCACATCGTAAATTCAAAGAGCATATACCCTGCTCAACCGCACAGACCTGATTGTGAGCTTTAATCAGAAATATGCCTACACGCCTCCTTGGCTGTTACTACCACTTGATATTTTTATACTCTTCACATTTATTGTCTTTTATTACCAAACTAGTTGATTGTGCTAAAGCCCCAGTCACATTCGGTATCAATTTAAGATAAAATGTAGATTTTTTTTTCATAAATTATTAATTACCTACATGAACTAAGTAGGTCCTTAAGGCTGAACTGTGAACAGAAGTTGTAATACCATTCAGACAACTAATGGCAAATTCAAAGGAATAAGAGAAACCAGATTCTCAAACAATAGGAAGATATTGATATAATCAGAAAAACTGTAACAGGTACATAATATTGAACAACAAAAAAGAGCACCAACATCGATTTTGAATGTCTTCCAACAAGTTTTGCAGTGCTAGAGCCACACATTTCACTTAATTTCATGGGCTCTCCCGACCGGTGAAATACCACGACCTCTCAGAATATCCACGAAATGTGACTTCAACCGCGTTTCGGTCGGTGAGAGAGGTATCCGGAGGCCCAACTCCTTTCCTCCTCCCCTTCCCATCCCACATGTGTTCAGGGGTCCATGGGCGGCGGTTGTTGCTCACCATCAGGTGATACGCCCGCTCGTTTGCCCCACTATAACATAAAAAATGTCCCGATCCAAATCTGACGGATGTCATTAGAAACATATAGATGGCTCTATATGTTATTATCGGTCGATCGCAATTAATTCTCAACATAGTATTTACCGATACATTATTAGCTACGACTAGATAATATTCATTGGCATAAATAAATAATTCTAATCAAATCTCCCTACAAGAACTCCAGAATCAAACTGTCTGTCTATAAGTTTTCCTAGGTGAACAGTGTTTGCGAAACCTTTATAAAATCTTTTTATATCTTCATACTTTTCACACTTGCTACTCGAAGGCAGTGCAGTGGCAACTAAAGCCTCGACTCGCCGAATTTGAATTCCATTGGAGTAGGTGGCGAAACCTATTGCAATACACGGGCAGGATATAGTCTGTCATCGATGTTTACAAACACATAACCAATGACTTGCCGTAAAGGATTTCGGAAAATCGACGGTGTCAGCCCAGATTCGGTCCGACGACTTCATGATTCAGAACCGGGGTGCTCGACCACGATATTGAGAGTTCAAGAAAGTCCATTTATTTAAGAGTTACTTATTTATCAGTTTCACAACATCATATACATAAAATAAATTGATTCGACGCCATCTATTCGACGTTCCAAATACACGACCATTTGGGGAATGGCTGCCGAGTGCAGGGGCTAACTACAAATCCGAATTTATTCCGGCGGCTGCGCTTTGAAAGAAGACTACCGTGTAGCTTGCATGCATGCAGATGAGCGTACAACATTTAATCGTTTAATGGAGACTGCATTAATGTATCAGATCGAATGTTTGCTTTATTTTTTTGGTGCAACAAAACGAATTTATATTTTGTTTTACGCATATAGATGCGTACGGCTTTCAGCATCATTCCTGTTTATTTGCTTTATTTATTGTAGCTGTATTCAGCGCAAAAAAAAAAATGAAAATTTTGTAGTCTTTTTTTTAATTTCAGGCAACTAGCAATTAAAATACGTGTGAACATTTAAATCGAAAACACTGCGATACTAATGTCAGTATCGATAACCTTTAAAACACATGCGCGTTCAACACAAGTATTGGCATTACAAAGTTCGTCAACAGTACCCTTATAGACGAGAAACTTAAAGGTCTGGTATTTGCACAGCACCGGTAATCAAATTCAATTCTTGCTAAAATTCGTACATAGAAAACCAGAAAGAGTAATGAAAAGGAGCAATGAAAAGGCCAGACTATGTTAAATGGAAATATTCTCAGGGATAAAAATGGAACCAACAGATTTGAAATAGAAATACAAGTTCATGCTAGGTTTCGTATATGGATCATGAGGTGAGTCCGTATAGTTAATATCACGAATGTAAGTATTGCTTGCTGCTATTCAATAGTGATGACTAAACTAGATAACATTTTCTATGGAGATAGTTTGAGTCCCAAAAATATTGAATGAGATAGTGAATCTTGCAATTCTTAGTAGCTAATATAAATATATATATTGGAACTAGCGGACCCAACAGACGTCCTTCACGATATACCAAGCGATTAGGATATTAAACAAAGTAAGAAATTAAAGGATATTAAGCAGAGTAAAAAATAATATTGTAATTTAATAAATTTTTCATTATCTGTTGCAATCTCCAGGAACCAACATATGAAACAAAAAAGATGATTTGCAATATAATAAAATCCCGCCCTTAATTTACTTAATCCAGTCAACAGATATCGCCCTCTGTTAGAATAATTTGGAGATTACAAATAAAATAGACAAATAATTCGCAATAAAATAAAATCGCGACTATAAAATGAGACATGAACTATCCCATCTTATAAGTTGAATCAAACTGCATATATGGTGTGCAAATTTGATTAAAATCCTTCAAGTAGTCGAGGCGTCTATCGCGGACAAACAACGTGACACTTACTTTAAATAAGTATACATTAAGATAAGAACAGTAATTGTCAAATTCTGAAAATATAAGAAATTATCTAGGAGAAAAATAAAACGGAATAGAGTGTTTCACGGCACCATGAGCTTACTGAAAGCTGTTTTTTCCCCCAGCGGTTATTTTTTCGAAGCGAGGGGATCATGCCAGCTAAAAATTAGATTAACATTTTTTGACAGTCACCAGTCAAAGTGATGACGACGACGTTTAGACTCAGCGTTGACAGTGAAAAATTACGACTGGAGAGACTGCCGCAGCGATCGCTCGATAGTTGTTAATGTATTGCTGTCAATAGCATGTTTTGATGTACCGAATTGCTCTTTGCTATTCGACGTAACGTCTGGCGGCGCAATGTTCGCTTAGTCATCATAACTAATAGAATCACAACTTCTTCGCTTGCAATTTAGATAACTGTGTATAAATTTTATGTGCAGGAATAGTAATTCAATAAAATACCATGACATGTACGTAAAATAAATATATACGTATATTTAGTACATATATATACCAGGTGTACCGGTATGAAATGAGCGTTAAGATACAAATGTGTTGGTAGGGGTTATTTGTTGTGAATAAGCCTCAATTTTTTTTCTGTTTGGTTGCCATGACAACTGTCAAACATTCAATTAACCTAACAGTTAGTAAACAAACAACACCGGAAAGTGATGATTTGCGGAAAGCATTAATTTTTTGTTTCCATTTGAAAAAAAATGCTGCAGAATCACATCGAATGCATGTCGAAGCATATGGTGATCATGCTCTATCAGAAGCAACATGCAAGAGATGGTTTTAACGATTCAAATGTAATGATTTGATGTGAGAAATGAAGAACGTGGAAGACCACTAAAAAAATTCGAAGACGCCAAACCTTAATGGATTAAGATGAAACTTTGATTTAGAAGCAAATGGCAGCTATGTTAAATGTTGCACAACAAACAATTTCAGACCGTTTGAAAGCTATGGGAAATATTCAAAAGTGTGAAAAATGGGTGCCACATGAATTGAATGAAAGACAAATGGAAAACCGGGAAAATACTTGTGAAATTTTGCTTCAAAGACACGAAAGAAAATCAGTTTTGCATCGAATTGTCACTGGCGATGAAAAATGGATTTATTTTAAGAATCCTAAACGGAGAAAATCATGGGTTAATCTGGGACAACCATCAGCATCGACTGCAAAACCAGATCGTTTCGGGAATAAGGCAATGCTCTGTGTTTGGTGGGATCAGAAGGGTGTGGTGTATTATGAACTCCTAAAATCTGGTAAAACTGTTAATACTAGTCGCTACAAACAACAAACGATCAATTTGAACAACACATTGATCGAAAAACGACCAGAATGGGCCAGAAGACACGGCAAAGTAATTTTGTTACACGACAATGCACCTGCACAGAAAGCAAAATCGGTTGAGGATACAATCAAAGTACTTGGCTGGGAGTTGCTACCCCACCCGCCGTATTCACCAGACTTGGCTCCTTCCGATTACCATTTATTTTCATCGATGGGACACGCATTGGCTGCGCAGCGGTTCGATTCCTACGCGGAAGTGGAAAATTGGGTGTCTGATTGGTTTGCTTCAAAAGAAGAACATCTCTATTGGCATGGTATCCACAAATTACCAAAAAGGTGGCCAAAATGTGTAAAAAGTGATGGACAATATTTTGAATAAATTTATTTTTTTATGTAATCAAAATTAATATTTTATTTTCACAAAAAAAGAACGCTCATTTCATTCCGGTACACCAATGTATATACATAAAATGTAAAGATACCCACGCTGTTTTAAAATAAAGTAATTGGATTTAGGGAATAAGCTTTTTGAATTTGGATCGATGCTGTTTTTAAGCATTAATCTTAAAAGACATATAATAAATAAATAATAATATCTGGGACACAATAGACACAGCGCGCTCTATTTCCAAACTAAGCAGCTAAATGCTTGTGCTAGGGATACGATATGGATAGCAAAATACCCAGATGCCATACAAACATTCGTGCTTGTCATAAATATTTGTACTCGGGTGGGATTCCAACTCGCCAACCTCGATTCTGCAGTCGGTATTTTTACCAATGCACCACGAGGCAAGTTAATAATCGTTGTTCGTAAATTATGGGTGCTTCTTGAGACTTAATCTTATGCATACGTTTTTCAGCCTATAGTACGACTTAGGATTATGCCTACGGTTGGCAAATCTATGGTATCCATTCCATTAGTGCTTAAATTTCTTAATTTTTGCGCTAAAAGGGCTTTTGCATAAGTAACTATAGAAAGACGAAATACTAGTCTCTTGTCATATTTTATTATATTTTTAGTTCCGTTTACAAATGCTCAACATGTACAAAAATTATATATCATTCTCATTACATAGAATAAAATAAAGTCGCTTTCTGCTGTCTATCCAGTTATATGCTTAGATGTTTAAAACTACGAAACGGATTTTTATGTGTGTTTTTTAATGGATAGAGGGTGTCAAGGTTCATAGATAGAGGGTTTGTCTGTATAATTCATGAATAATGTAGTAAAGAGAAAAAGTGATAACTTTCGAGATTTAGCACTTTAATTGCAAACTCTGGCAGAACTCTAAGGCCCGTAAGATCAATCATAGTTAAAACTGTCGATTTTCTAAACTATAGTCAATTTTAATCTACAGTTTAAACCTGCCCCGTAAGATCAACAGGGAAATGGACATAGATTACGTAAACTAGGTTTAGTTTTCGTCAGATGGCAACATTTGGTTATTTAATGTCTATATTTCGCTCATCATTCACTCTTTTGTACATTGTCTGTGGCATATTTCGTGAAAAAAAATCTTTTTCTTTCTACTTTTATGAAGTTTTATAGTGTGACCATAGATATAAGAATAATAGATCGGCAATAGTCACCCAAACAACGTGACCAAAAATGGGTTGTTAATGTGTGAGTGACTTACGGGCCTCGTGGGGCATTGGTAAAACTACCGGCTGCAGCACGGAGGTCGGGGGTTCGATTCCCACCCGAGCACAAATATTTGTGACAAACATGAATATTTGTGCGGCGTCTGGGTGTTTTTCTATGTATTATAAGTATGTATTTACAAAAGAAAAGTAGATATGTATTAATATCCGTTATCTAGTATCCATAGCACAAGCATTTAGTTGCTTAGTTTGGAAGTGGAGGGCGCTGTGTGATTTGTATCCAAGATATTATTAATATTATTATCAATGTGTGCGTAAAAAGCGGTTCAAAGCGTTAACTTTTAAATAGTTAATGTTCATGTGTGGAAATGTAAATATCCCCAAAATCTAATATACGCGGTTGCGCTGTCAGTGATTCGATACTCTTAGTAAATTTTTCCTGACATGTGCCATCTATTGTAGTCTATGGTAAATCTATGTATGAACCCACAATCGTCGTGTCAGATGTAAGCTGATAAACGATCGCCATTTTTAAACTAGGCAGGACCACGGTTTAACTGGCAAAATCTCCTGGTGTAAGCTAAACTATAGATTAAACTGTTATTGGAGGTTTATCTAGCATCGATCTTACAAAATAAACGACAGATGAGGTTTAAACTAGGTAAAATAGATTAAACTGTGATTGATCTTACGGGCCTATGTGATAGATAAACAATGCACTACAGTATTATTCACCTTTAAGAGATTTATAAAAAAGTCCGCGATGGTGTATGTCTATCTCTTGTGAATATAACCCACAATAACCATTTATATTTCTTCTGAAGCGAAACAATGTTCGCTGGGTCAACTAGTTATATAAAAATTTATGGAAAAGATTTGCAATGAAATCATCTACTGCGATACAATACCTGTATTATGCTACATTCCCACACCAAGCTTAATCAGTGAAACCGAGTAACAAAAACGTAAAAAAATAAATAATACATCTCGGACAAAGACACCAACTCAATTATAAGACAACTGATGCCAAATCTACATTTTAGAGAAAAACAGCTCCATTATAAAGAGATTTGGCAATGACGAACGCCTATTATATCGACATAAGCAATATTTAAGGTATACAGTACAGGTAATTACACCAAATAGACGTACCAAGTTTATGATACAGACAACGACAATTTAAATAGCAAATTGCGTTTTCTAGGAAAACAACGTTTATTACCCAATTTTGTATATGGAATAGCCCTTGATCACACTATTGAATCAGTAATTTTTCAGAATCCTAAAAAAATCTATGAAATTGTTAGTCGTAGTGGTGACAAGTTCAATTATGATATACCTATTTTAGGTACTTTGTGAGTAATATTTAAATGCCATACTTAAAAACCTTCAACTACTTACTTCAAGAACAATCAGTGAAAGTATCTAGGTACCATTTATAAATTTATAAATAATTCACCATAGATATCTATCTACACAAAATTATTATAATCAAATTAATATTCAACAACACAAAACCAAAACCAATATTTGTATTAACAAACAAGGAGGTCAAGAGATTTGCGCACTATTGCATTATACACCAGAATAGTCTTATTAAACCCAATAGTCTTAAGTAAGTTTACTAAAAACGAGAAACAAATTAGACAACAGTACAACTGCGTGCTAACATCCACGACGAACCTACACTGTTCTGTCACGCGAATGCTCATAATGTTAAAATTAATTTTGGTTTCTTTCGGATACTATTAATGCTGAGGAGGTTATTATTAACACTAACATAGTACTTATAAAAACATACATTCTTACGTTTTAAGAGCTCAATGTATTGGACCAAACATCAGTAGTTGCGTTCAAGTCATATATGGGCCGTGTAACATTAGGTAGGTAAGTTCCGTCGAGCACTTTCTATCTACCATCTTGCTCCAGTTATATCCAGCGCGCATACGCCAACATTATCGTGGGAACTGGTTGTAAACAGTGATTGTAGGTACTATGCGACATAAAATGTTTTAAACTAACATTCCACTTTAGTCAGCAATGCAGCCAGTTTGACGTTTTAATTGATTTTAAAGTATTACTTAATTTTATTACTTTCATTTACATAGAAAACAATTTCATCGTAAATTTTTTTTTTTTTTTTTACCCGAGGAAATGCTTTATGCACACCCCCCGCCTGGGGACGGCAGGGGATAGTGTGGGACTCCCAAAACAGTAAACTGCAATCCAATCCTAGGGTTACCCACTAAAACCTCGCGGCGGCCTTCCTCCGGCGTTGGGGTGGCCCAGGACAGTGCATCGGCCCTCTGCTCCACCCCGCCGTCGCCCCCCCTCTGTCACGAGGGGGTGCTCATCCTCGGGGAGCCTCGGTGAAGCTCCCCCGGGCGGGGCGGCTCCGACCGCGCGCTGTAAACAGGCGCGTGGCCGGCGGCGCCCCCGACGAACCTCCCCGGCCGCACCAGGGCGTCATCCTTCCCGGGCCGCAACCCGGGCGCACCCGCGGGGTTTGCGCCCTCGCGGCCCGGCGGCGGCGGCGATCACTGAGCTCGCCGCCGCCGCCTTCGAGCGGGATCGGCTCTCTCCCGACCCCGCTCGGCGGCCTCCTTCTGGAGAATCACAGCTTCGCAGAAGGAGACCACAGCCCTCCACTCCTCCTCGCCCGCCAGCATTGCCGCGACCAACGCCGGCGGGGACAAGTCTAGCCCGATCCCGTCGACCAGGACTCGGCGCTCGGCCGCCCAGGCCGGGCAGACCTCCAGCGTGTGCTGGGCCGAGTCCAGGTCGGATGCGCAATGGTGGCATCTCGCCGTCTGTTCACGTTTTATTCGACTCAGATACTCACCGAAGCACCCGTGCGCGGTGAGTATCTGAGTCAATCTGTAGGTGACAGTGCCCCATTTGCGGAGCACCCAGGCCTCAAGGTGGGGCAGGACGGCACCGACGGCGCGCTTATGCGCACAGCCCTGGAGGACCAGCGCGTCGCGCCAGTCCACCAGAACCCGCCGGAAAGCCTCCCGCCTTCGCACTTCGTGTCCCCGCGCGTCCGGATCCCCCCCTCCCCGGCCGAGATCGTAAACGGCTGCGTACATCTCGGCCAGGATGATGAAGGGGGGGGAACGCGCGAGGACCGTCGCCGCCTCGTACGATATCGTACCAACATTTAAAGCCAATATCTGATAATGAGAAAAGTTCAATTGTTTATAAATTTGAATGTAAATATTGGAAAGTATATATATAAGCGATAAATAAGGACATATGACGAAAACTTTACTGGGTAGACAGAATGATTTGTTAAACTTAACAGACTTATTTTAACATTTTACACACCTAATAAATACAAATATCTGTATAGTTAATATCGAAATACGCGTTCATGTATTACAGTAATGTTAGAAGTAAATGGTCGGCAAGTGTTAGGTTAGATTAGCTAAGCAGTGTTTCAATGTTCACTTGGCTCACTGTTCAATCCAGTCAAAGTGGACTTTGTCAACCGTATGACTGCGCGTGCGCAGATCAATTTGCTCACAATCTCGATAGCGTGAGATTGGCAATATCTTACATAGTCAAGCACTTACTCACTACTCACTTGATACATAAAATGATTTGCACTATAATTTCGTCATCACGATATAATAATTGAATCAATACGCAGCGTACGATTTAGTTACGTTAAGGCACTTTAAAAATATACGTTCGTAAAATGTTATATTTTCAATATTTGTATAAGTAGAAATGTACGATTCCTCCTATGTCATCATTCTCCTGCCCTTATTCCACGGTCAATGGAGTCGGCCACAACATGTCATCCTTTCGAACCATCCACGATGACTCCTATAATACCAGTAAAAATATATCAGTTAGTAATAATATAATTACTAACACATTTGCTGTAGGTACACAACAACATCAAAAACTGTTCCATTAGTAACACTAGCTGTGAACAGAAATCGTAGGGATAGGAGGAGGATCTTTATAGCACACCCGAGTGTTCTTCGATATTATTATAATGAAATAGAGCTAATCTAAAAAGGGAGCAAACGAGAGTGCGGATCACCTGATAGAAAGCGACTACCGCCGTCCATGGACGTCCACAACACCAGGGGCATCACATCACCGTTGGTTTTTGCACTACCTACACCAGCTTTTGAATCTCATTTGGAAAGTAAATAGCTTTGTCTCCCACATTAGGTACTGAAAAGCTTAATGGGCATTTATATGCTAAAAAGTGAAATTATAATAAGTTAGACTAACGAATACAAATAGTTATTTATAACTATCCAATTTTTCTGTCATCATATTTCGTCATTAGTCGCAAAATGCTCAAGATCAAATAGCTATGGAGACGTGTTCATTAAAATAATTATATTAATCTTGTCTACTTGTTATTGCCATGCTAATAACAGATAGGTATATACACTAACAACAAATTGACAATATACAACAAACACGAGGGCACAATAACAATCGCTTTCATTTCTCGCGTGAATAGAATCAGTTCTCTTGAAATGGCGCGGTAATAATTGTATGACTTGTACAATACAGACTCATAACTCTAGCAGAGATAAATTCAAGCAACATTGCGATAGATTAACGCTGTTGGCGTATACTTTGATTCTGCGAGGAGGTGATCGCAGAGAAGGAGGCGGCGGAGCGAGCGCGGGAGAACGATCCTCTTGTGTCACCGCTCCGCAGGAGAAGAAGGGGGGGAAGGAGGCGACAATTTGATCGCCGACAACAACTCCTTCCCGGTGTAGAGCGGGTGACTGGCGCCGGGGCGCCCTCACCCGCATTGCACTTAACTACACCGTCGTCGGAAGGCGATGGCCGGCGATCTCCGGCTGTTTCCGAGCCCCTCATCAGCGCGAGGGGCGCGCGGAGCCTGCCATAAGGTCGGGCAAATCGTCGGGGGGGACTGGCAGAAAGGCTCGGCCGTGTCCCAGTTTCCCCTAAAGTTACGAAGCGGGAAAGGCGCTGGGTTGTTTTAGTGGGTATCCGAACTACCATCTCCCGGGAGCCCCACAGAACCCTCTCACCCCCCGGTGGGAGGCGTATGCACAACGCATTTTTTTCCCAGCGACAAAAAAAAAATAAAAAATACTTTGATGAAGTCACGTTTGGCCACTAACAAAATCATTTTCCTCTAAATCAATTACAATACTACACAGGATAATTAAAATACGTAGCAGAATGAAGAAGTTTACTCATCATATTTTGTGAGAAGTACATAAGAACTACAGATTAAATGGCTGACAATGGCTTAAATTGACATTCCCCTCTTAGTTTTCGGCTGTTGGTGGCTGGCGCAAATAGCGGTGACCAAAAGGATGGGCACGGTTTGGCACATCCGTAACAACATATATTCTGAATCACTGAATCTAAATTTAAAAGATATTATAGGAGATTATATTGAAAATCGTATT
This sequence comes from Euproctis similis, assembly GCA_905147225.2. Taxonomy (NCBI): domain Eukaryota; kingdom Metazoa; phylum Arthropoda; class Insecta; order Lepidoptera; family Erebidae; genus Euproctis; species Euproctis similis. The sequence goes on from LR990105.1 coordinate 15,922,569, forward strand.
CGCTGTATCGCATAAATAATATCGAAAACAACAAATAGGTACCATGTAATTTGATGTGTATTTTTCACGCATAATTTGTTTACGACTAAGGCACAAAATTATCTTCTCGATCATATGAAGTTTATAACAGCTGGCAATCAATCATCTACTGCAGGGAATATCTAGTGAAGGCCGTAAAAGGCCTACTGAGAACCAAGGGAAGGTACCTACTCTGATATATGCAAAGAATAATACGCCACGTATCAATCATAGATTTTAAGACGATCAATCATAAATTTTCATTGTAAAAAGGATCCCTTACATTTCGACAAGATATGTTTCAGGGAATTTAATACCAAACTACTGAAATGTATTTTTTTTAAGTAAAAAACAATTTATAATTTCTAATAACCATTTCTTATAAATTTTTGGTTGAAGTTTTATTATACTCATCATACACAAATATTACGTTTTCTATTTTAAAAATATCCTGTAATACCTGTAATAATCACAGCTTCGATAAGTATAATAAGTTTAGAACATATGTGTATACTTTCAAACAAATACAAAGTCCCCAATGATTACAATTATATCTAAATAAAATAAAGTTATCAACTCCAGAACAACAAGGCACCCGATGATGACGGAATTACTACAGAACTTCTAAAATCGGGCAGAACTCCGGTACTAAAGGAATTAGCAAGTCTTTTTAATTCCGTCATACACCAGGGCATAACACCACAGGCTTGGGGCAGGAGTGCGGTGGTGCTGTTCTTCAAAAAAGGTGATAAAACCTTACTGAAGAATTACAGACCCATCTCACTCCTGAGCCATATCTACAAGTTGTTCTCAGGGGTCGTCACGAATTGTCTCGCTGCAAGACTCGACGTGTTCCAGCCTCCGGAGAAGGCCGGGTTTCGAAAAAGCTTTAGCACCGTGGACCACATGCATACTGTTCGGCAGATTGTACAGAAGACCGAGGAGTACAATCAGCCGCTGTGTATGGCATTCGTGGATTACGAAAAAGCCTTCGACTCCATCGAAACTTGGGCAGTTCTGGATGCATTGCAGCGATGTCGGATCGACTGGCGCTATATCGAGGTGTTGAGATGCTTGTATGACACCGCCACGATGGTTGTCCAGATACAGGACCAGTAGACGAACTCCATTGAGCTGAATCGAGGTGTAAGACAGGGAGATGTCATATCTCCTAAACTCTTTACCAACGCTCTGGAGGACGTCTTCAAGACCCTGGATTGGACTGGACAGGGTATCAACGTGAATGGTGAGTACATCTCACATCTTCGGTTCGCCGACGACATCGTTGTAATGGCAGAGTCGCTGGAACAGTTAAGCGGAATGCTGCGCAGACTAGACGAATCTTCCTGGCGTGTCGGTTTGGGCATAAACTTGAACAAGACCAAGGTCATGACCTTGGTCTTGTTCAAGTTTATGAATGTTTCAATGAATATGTCGTGCCAAGACCGATAGTCGTCGAAGGGTCGGTTCTCGAAGTTGTAAACAAATACGTCTACCTGGGCCAAACTATCCAGTTAGGTAGACGAAACTTCAAGAAGGAAGCCGACAGGAGGATTCAGCTGGGTTGGGCCGCATTTGACAAACTGCGTCGAGTTTTCGACTCGCCTATACCGCAATGCCTGAAGACCAAAGTCATCAACTAGTGCGTCTAACCAGTTATGACCTACGGTGCCGAAACGTAGACACTTACGGTGGGGCTAGTCCACAAATTTAAAGTCGCTCAGCGAGCTATGGAGCGAGCTATGCTTCGGGTTTATCTGAAGGATAAACTCAGAAATGAGAATATCCGACAGAGAACTGGAGTAACCGACATAGCTCGTAGAATAAGCTCGCTAAAGTGGCAATGGGCTGGTCACAGCTGCCGAAGGACCGATGGTAGATGGAGCAAGAAGGTCATTGAGTGGAGACCGCCACTTGGTAAGCGTAGTGTAGGACGCCTACCAGCCCGATGGTCAGACGATCTCAGAAAAGCTGCTGGTAAAGACTGGATGCGGAAGGCAGAGAATCGGATGTTGTGGCGCAAATTGGGAGAGGCCTATGTCCAGCAGTGGACTACAATAGGCTAATGACGATGACGAAAATAAAGTTATACACAAATTCCACCTATCTCTAAATTGAATAATTATAAGCAAAGAAACCGTTTTTTCAAAATCAGAAAAAAACTCGACACTACATAATAAACCGTCATGAGTTACACCCAAAATTTGTCTGAGTAATCGAAATTCATACAAAATCACAAAAATTATGAAACAAATTACCCCACCAAAAATAATTTATCCTCATTCTACCGAGAACCTAAGTAAAACCTAAGCAAAACCTAAATAAAACCGTTTAAAATTAATCTCAGTTCACGGTATCTATTATTAACCTTATAAATTGCTTAACCAAAATAACTAAATAATTATTAGATCCAAGTGCCGAAGGAGGGTTAGCTGCACTAATTCAACAGACTTGTCTAATTTATATGCCATTTAGTAGACGGTAAACGTGAGATCCATATCGTGTATTCTGCAGCCAGAGTTGGCTTCAGTGGCATGCATCGAATCCACGGCAGGCGGGCCACATCGATTACCCAGACCTGTATTTAATGATTTACTCCATTAAAACAAAACACCTAATCGTACAAAACTATTTGTTATGATTAACACCTAAGTTGAATTGAAATTCTACAACGAGGATTGTCATATGTATATCTCGTCATATATTTTGTTACTGCAGTGTATCTACAGTGTCCGAAGTTCTGCAGACTAACGCGGTTACGTCTTTGTTGCTAATACCCACCGTTTAGTTTAATAAGTCTTCTGGTATAACCTGAAAAAAGCTGAGAAAAGCACAGCTGAATCAATTTGCGTCCATGAAACTATGCAATAAGTGTGGGGACACTACGACGCCTTTTCCGAGATCAATCTTTCATCACACAAACACGAAAATGATTCTTCGACGAATACTTAAATTAAAATACATTAAACAGTTTTTAACAGATAAAATAAAAATTTGGAAAGAATTTAGCAAGTTTAGTGCAATTTTTTATTAATCAAGAGACCAGTTAATACCGATCTCAACTCTATTCAAACCTCATAGATATACTGTACCATAAGAGGAAATACCGTGTACAATCATTGCCATCTCAACGGCCGCTGTGGTGCTGGCTGCAGCAACATTTAAATAATCGAGTGCTTAGATCCGGGCGCCCATAATCACACCGTTCATTTGTAAGCCGGGGCCAGATAAAACAGTACAGCACGCCAACGAAAATATCACCATCAGATACCGAGGGACGTTCAAGTCCAATATTATTCAGAATTGAGAAAAACAATCGTGGCTCGTTAAATTGCGATAGCGAGTCTGCGATTGTAGGAACTGGTTTCTTACCTTATAGGTACTTTAGTATATTGAATTATCTACATACTTATGTTACATGTCGGTGTACGTTCAATTTTCTAGAGATATAAAATATTCTAAATTATGATTGTAGTTAGGAAAAATACAATTTAAATCTTTTATATCGGTCTAAATAAGAAAGTTTCGTTTTAGTTTCTAATTTTCTGTAAAATGTTTACTGAAACAAAGATATTAAGGTGTATAGAGTTCAATTACGCGCATCATTTAAGACTAACACACATCCAATTTCCTTTTCAAGAAATTTAAGCAATTCAATGAGATTGCGTCGTAAATATCTTAAAAGATGCCCTCAAAGCAATTAATGTAATTGGAAATTGTTGCCGACCGACAATAACACCCGGCGACAAACTATTAAAATGCTGAGGCTGTAAACACACTTTCAACAGTGATTGCTTGATACCTCTCATTTAACATTGAATTTCTCGTGATGTGGTGGATCGCTCGAATCACGAAATACAGATAATGAAAACTATTTTTATTAAAAACTTTTTAACTAAAAACTGCATGGGACAGAACAATACAAATATACAGGTAACACCACAGTGTGATGGGGGAGGAGTGAAAATATATGTCGAACAAGAATGTAAAAATAATAATAGAAAGTCAATGTTCCGATAAATCTATTGCTACCATTATCTGGACAGGGTATACAAATACGAAACTGATTGCTACGTGTGGCAAGCGACATTTCAGTATCTAAGAAGAGGCGAGTACTAGGCGTGTGTGTATTTTATATATCTATTTGTGTGTATGTATGTGTGTGTACGTGGAGAACACGCTCTTCACACTGACATTTGAATAGGTCTGCCTCGGCATGTACCGGCACCCAGCGACGGCCAACGAAAGGTGACAATGTTCAACAAACACAGTACAACATTCGCATTGAAAGAAAATTTGCTTTTATTCGCCGCTCGACAATAGCTCTGTCTTGGTGGTATTCGCGCAAAAGTTAACTTTGGATCTACGATAAATTAATACGTGGAAATCCATTTGAATTCAGAATCATAACGTCTACAGTGACGAGTAATATCTTATCATAATATCTTGGACATAATACACACAGCGCCCTCTAGTTCCAAGCTAAGCAACTAAATGGTTGTGCTATGGATATTAAATGACGGATAATAACAGATATTCACTTTTATTAGTAAATGCATACTTTTAAGACATAGAAAAACACCCAGACGCCGTACAAACATTCATGCTTATCACAATTATTTGTACTTGGATAGGGTTCGAACCCGCCAACCTCGTTTCTGCAGTCGGTAGTTTTACCAATAAATAAATACAACCACACTAAATAAATAATTATTTATTACTGCGTAAGGAAAGCACATCAAGTTGTCACGATATGCTAGTGATATAGCTCAGAGAATTCTGTTTGGAATGTCCGGGGTTCTGATCAGACTCAATATATGGCAACATGCAAGAACTCACTAGTGTGACCTACGAGGAACCAGTGACATTTTAAACAGATACCTAATAGCAAGCTAAATCACAATATGTTCTAGCCATTTACTAGTTTTGTTAATATATATATAAAATTCTCTGAACATAATTCTACTTTTTTATTATGAATGCATTCAATAGTCTAAAAATAGTGATAGAAAATGTATTCTTCTTTTACTTTACTAAGATATTATTTCCATTTACTTTCAAGGCATGCGTTCAAGACATTCTCATTTCTATTTTGTGAAGCACCACTTTTGTTTCCATCAAATTATTTTTTTCTCATCATCAACCCTTCATGTCAATTAACGGCAGATGATGTACTTAACACGTGTGTGTCGTGAGCTATAGCCCCATATGTTCATCACGACACATCATATCCATATTGCACATTGCACAAAAATGTTATACAAAAAAAGTTGAATTAAAACCTTAATAACGACATGATACATTACGTCTACAGTATGCCACTTCCATATGTCGAGTGAAGTATTTCATATGTAATCGAAAAAAAAGTACTCTCGCGTGCCTTAATAAACAAGTGCATTTTTTATTAAATGAGACCAGAAAATTCGGCTGCATATTATCAGCAGCATATTATACCTAGGGGTACAAAGGAAATGAAGTTATAATATAAATACATGCTAAGCTCGATATCCATAATAACGTATGAAAAGCCAATACTCGCTCGGAACAATAACATCCATGTAAGAGTCCTCGGCGATTTTTACAATGGAAAATATTGTTGAACAAAGAGTGTGCCTTAAATTTTGTGTTTCGAATGATTTTTCATGTGGTGAATCACTAAAAATGTTGCGAAATACCTACGGCGAATCATGTATATCGAAAACAAGGGCTTATGAATGGTATAAGGCTTTTAAAGAAGGCCGAGAAGTAGTAGTAGACTTGCCTCGTTCTGGTAGACCTTCAACCGCTACGAACAAAGAAAACATCGACAGAATCAAGAAGCTAGTGCTCGAAAATCGACGTATGAGTCTGAGAGAGTTGGCTAGTGAGGTGAACATATCTTTAAGTCCGTCCACAATATTCTCATTGACATTTTAGGCATGAAACGCGTCGCCGCTCGACTAGTTCCAAAAGAGCTCAATTTTGTTCAAAAAGGGCAGCGAAAGCATGTCGCTGAAGACATGGTTTCCCGAGCTTCTACGGATCCGACCTTTATGAAACGTATAATAACTGGCGACGAGACATGGGTTTATGAGTATGACATGCAAACAAGCCAACAGTCTTCAGAATGGCGTCTCGAAAACGAGCCGAAACCCAAAAAACCGTGATGCTGACAGTTTTTTTTTACTACCGTGGTGTGGTTCACTCCGAATTCCTTCCAGAGGGAGAAACAGTGAATAAAGAATATTATTTAGGCGTCATGAAGCGTTTGCGTGAGAGTATCCGCCGAAAACGTCCAGATTTGTGGCGACACAACTCATGGATGCTGCACCATGATAATGCACCATCACACACAGCCATTATAGTGAAAGAGTTTTTAGCGAAAAATTCAACAAACGTTCTCGACCAAGCACCCTATTCACCTGATATGGCTCCGTCTGACTTTTTTTTATTTCCCAAGTTAAAATTACCACTTCGAGGAAAACGTTTTGAGTCAATAGAAGCCATAAAAGAAAATTCGCTGAATGAGCTAAAGGCTATGAAAATATAATATAGCCTATGAAAAATGTATGGAAGACTGGGTGAAGCGGTGGAGATGTTGTATTGCAAGCGATGGGACCTACTTTGAAGGCGATAAAATAAATTTAGATGAATAATTTGTATTTTTTGTTTTATTGACCAATTCCCGATACTTAGTACACAGAAGGTATGTATGTAAGCATGTATGTTCGGTGGAATCTTGCAACTCAATTTTGAAGTAGATATCTTCAACCGATTGAGCTGAAATTTTGTATACACGTTTACTTTGGATTACAATGCATGATATGATGTGTGACATTATTCTATATCCAATATGGCGGACCACCCAAGATGGAGGAATGGATATTTTGAATGCATTTCTGCAATATGGGTATCAAATGAAAGGGCTTATTGAGTGTAACTCAAAAAATAATATGACGTCATTCTAAATCCAATATGGTGGAATATCCAAGATGGAGGAAAACATAGTTTAAGCTTCTGTACAATATGGATATCAAATGAAAGGGCTCATTGAGAGTAACTGAAAAAATAATGTAACGTCATTCTAAATCCAATATGGCGGATCATCCAAGATAGAGGAACTGTTTTTTTTTAATGCATTTCTACAATATGTGTATCAAATGAAAGGGCTTGTTAATAGTAACTCGAAAAAAAATATGGCGTCATTCCAAATCCAATATGGCGGGAAAAATATTTGCGTTTCTACAATATGGGTATCAAATGAAAGGGCTTAATGAGTGTAACTCAAAAAATAATATGACGTCATTATAAATCCAATATGGTGGAATATCCAAGATGGAGGAAAACATATTTTAAGCTTCTGTACCATATGGGTATCAAATGAAAGGGCTCATTGAGAGTAACTGAAAAAATAATGTGACGTCATTCTAAATCCAATATAACGGATCATCCAAGATAGAGGAACAGTTTTTTTTAATGCATTTCTACAATATGGGTATCAATTGAAAGGACTTGATGAGAATAACTCGAAAAATAATATGACGTCATTCTAAATACAATACGGTGGACCATCCAAGATGACGGCATACACATTTTTGATGCATTTCTACAATATGGCTATAAATTAAAAATCATCATTGTGATTAAATGGAAAAGAAAGCTCCAAGCTGAAATTGAATTAGATGATCTCCTTATTGAAGAGCTGGACTGTTTGTAATTAAGCGGTAAACTAACTTGCAATAATGATACCTTGAATGAAATGACACTAACCTAGCCAGCTATAACTAAAAATAAATTGAAGCAAAAACCCTTTTTAAGGAAGCTTTTATTTAAAGCGCTCTAAAAATAAGAAAATAATATTTCCTTAAAAATTTCTAGTATCAACTTAGAGCCTCAGTATGTACAATTTATATAATAATAAAAGCTTGTCGCGAGGATTGTCTCCCTATCAGGAGGTAATTAAATTGCAATAGATAATAATAATATAGTAAAGTTAGTAGATTAATTTACATGAGTGTTTTGCCCATTTCTTCTCATGACAACCTTACACTTAGAATCGTCCGTGCGTTTTTCTTCCAAGGAGGCAATTTTCTCAAGCGCTCGTGTTTTAATATGTTATACTTTAAATATAATAATACGTTAAATATCTGTATTTACAGACTATATTTAACTGTGTCTAAAGACCCATGAAAATAAAGCTATTTTGATTTGATTTGAAATTTGTACAGTTTATTTACAACTCGCGCGACAAGCTTTTATTATTATATAAATTGTACATACTGAGGCTCTAAGTTGATACTTGAAATTTTTAAGGAAATATTATTTTCTTATTTTTAGAGCGCTTAAATAAAAGCTTCCTTAAAAAGGGTTTTTGCTTTTAATTTATTTAATAGATAGAGGGTGTCAAGGTTTGTATGTATAATTCATGTGTATTTTCTCAAATAAAAAGTGATTGTTTTCGAGATTTAGCACTTTAATTGCAAACACTGGCTGAACCCTAAGTGATAAATCAAAACAATGTACTACATTATTATACACTTTCAAAAGGTCTACAAAAAAGTCCGCGATGGCATATTACTGTATCTCTTAGATATAACCCACAATGGCCAATTTTATTTCTTTTCTAACGCGAAACTAAGTTCGCTGGGTCAACGTTGTCGCATCAACTTGCTTTTGGATCAAGAACTCGTGGGATCGAACTCTACACCAATGACCTCTCAGATTTCTTTTCGGAAGTGCGTGATAGATAAATATGGGAATTGGTTCCCCCACCTACTGATAAAAATACGGTGGCTAAGCAGCCGTTTCCTAAACCTTCAGATAGACAAAGGTGTAAAGTTTAGAACTACAATATAGTACCCAATAAAGTATAAATTATCGGTTAGCACTTGAAGAGTGGGGCGGCGTCCCATATGCAAGTGCCGAAGCACTAGGCGAGTTGTTAAGGCCAGAGGGTCGTACTGACTATTCTCTATGCACCGGTAATTGCCGCGCCTCCTAGCTGTAAACAGTTACACCCCCACACTCAATATAATCGAGTACCAACATTCCCTATAAAACAGTTACACATACGGTCCAATACGTAGATACTTCTTGTACCGTACCGGTATTGTGTAGGTAATATTGATTTCTCCGTGTGAAAAGCTTTTTGTTTATTGGGTGTACTTTTATTACTAAAAATAAAGCAGGAAATTAATTTCCACGTCTAATTTTCGTAATTTGTAACAATCTCAAATTGAGAACAATCATATCTTAGAAGAGAAAACAATTAAAGTTAAAATAATATGATTTAACAGCTACTTATTAGGATAACATAACATAACTTCACGCATTTTTCTACCCGAAGATGTAGGCAGCCGCTGTTAAGCCTCGTCTCGTCGTTATGTTTACGTCTCAAATGGAATAGGTGGCGAACCTATTGCCATACCGGGCAAAAAGTTGTTAGTCATCGATATTTATCACACGTAACTTTCGAAAAATTCGGAAAAGTCATTGGTGTGTGCCAGGATTTGAACCCACTCCTTCTTGAATTAGAAGCGGGGTGCTAGCCACTGCGCCACCGATACTGTTAGGTAGGATAGTCCGTATTTATTGGTTGATATCGTAAATTGGTCTAGAACGATCAATTGATTAAAACAACTTTTAGGATTATATCGCGTTTAATTATTACTTATTATATTATATTTATTTCCCGACGTTTCGAACTCTTTACAGAGATCATTTTCACAGAAATAAATAAAGAACGATCAAATTTTCTTTGAGAGATAATTTTAGTGTAGAATTAATAAATCTGAAATAGTTATAAATTACAGATAAAAATCTAATCCTCATCCAGAAAAAAACTCAAGCCGCTTCAACTTCGAAATGAACTAGGAATAAGTTTCTTTTAACAATGCTTGAAAGAAGCGCAAACAGAAGTTACATTTAATCACTTCAAAATAGTTCACATGACAAAACCCAATCACGTAAACGTTAACGTGATATTAATTCTAAAAACGTCTAAAATAACGTTATGAACTATTACGGGCATGAAAAGTCAATTCCAGGACTTATAAATAGTCTCGTCATATATAGCGTGAAGTGTTTCTTCGTGCTTCCCGGTCACGGCGAACGTGTAACATCTTTCATTAATATTTATTCAAAACAATACAAGTCAATACTTAAATGTGACAACTGGAAATATTATAGGGTGTTCATAAACCTCATTTAATAATCATATCGCTGGTATAGCCGTAGTTATACAGTACGCTGTATGAATGAGACGGAACGACCGGTGAAATACCTCAAATTATTAGCTAAATCGACGTAAAGCTACTTATGCCGCGTTTCGTTCGGTGAGAGAGGTATCTGGGGCTTACCCCCACTTCCCTCTCTTCACCTCCCTGCTCTTCTTCCCCCTGCCCCCCGAACTTCTAGTTTCCCTGCCCAACCATCGCTCCCAATCTGTGATACTATCGGTCCATATCGTCCATTACCACCAAGTGACCCCCTCGATAGTTAGCCCCTCCCTCATAAAAAAGTACTTACAAGAGAAAATTCATCTGCAAATCGGCCAATATAAACTCAAACTATCTATCTAATACAAAACGGACAATTACCATCTGTAAGGTCATATGCAGAGTTGAGAACAGCAGGGTAACCAACAATTTCTCTGTCGATAGTATCGAGTTACGATGCGGCCAGCTGATGCTTTATTATCTGGTCCATCTCTTCCGCCCTTGTTGGTCCGCGATCATTCGTGTCGCCGACATAACGGTCCTGCGTTCGATACGTCCGCATTATTAATCTTACCATTGTATTAGCGGAGAGAACATCTCACAACATGTGCCCCATTGATATCAGTAATGGTAGGCTTCTATTGCATTGGCAATCAATAACTTCGTGTACAGTTATGTGACACTTCTTGGCGCATGTAATAATTGGCTTTACTGTCATCTACGTAGTATGATGACGTATCAAAAACAAAGATATATTAGTGCAAACAAGTGCAAGTGTAGTTGAAGTATTCGTCGCGTGTCCGCCCACCATCATGAAGCGGGCGGCGCGCACTGTTCACCTACCCTCTGTCCAATTATGATAACGATCACTCAAGGCGAGCGGAACGAAAGGGGGCAGGCACCGGATAAAACCTAAAATTACACTTGAAATTTTTACTCGACAACACGGCCGGGAACACAATAAAAAACAAATATTCTCATGGCGGGTATCGACGAAACGTGACCGGCCATCGTCAAAATAGTCAGCCCGTTGTCTTATTGGGCGGCGCTTCACATCGGGCCAAGTGCTAAAGTGTAAAACGCTGCAGTGAAATTTATAAGCTTCACGTCACGAATATTGAATAATGACTTTACAAATTGTAATCAGCGTCAACGCGTGTTCAATTATTTATTACAACACGGCGCTGTCATAATTTGTAATACTTTTGATGACATTTCACAACTCACGTAACTAAATCGTGCAACTTTTTTACATGTAATTTTTTATCGGTAATTTAGAAGTAATTTTTATGAAAGGGAAGGTAGAGATTTAGCAGACAGTTGATGACCACATCATACTGTCAGCCGAGAAAATGACTGATATAATTATTTCATCCGGTACAACAACTGTAAGGCTCGCCCAGTTGTTTCCAGCCGGAAAAAGCATTTAATACCTTACAAATATTTCTTGAACTGTGTAAAATACATTCCCCGACTCTAAGTGAACTCAACTAACAATGATAATGCGTCAGTGTTATAAAATATTAACCTCAGCTTATTTATATGTTGGCTCGTTAACTTGGACCGCCAAGGGGAGTGTCCATTTATATCTCGTTGTCGAACCGTGTGTTTTTACACGGTGCGCGTGTGTTACAACAAATTCAACAAACGTCCGGGCGTCATCTATCAAAAACGCTAACGAGCTCAGATGCGGCGGCTATTTACAATCACTACACACCGTATAAGTCCAATAATATGCGACAACAAACAACATCAGAAAATTATTGTTTTACTTGCTGCGTTAAAATTTAATCTATATTTACTAGTAATAAAATTATAACAAGGTAATGTCTATAATTTGGAGAAAAAAATAATGTGGGATTATATTTGACATAGAAATCGACTAGAAATTATAAACCAAAATTATATATTTTTAAAACTTCGCCGTATACATAATATTAATTAATTAATTTCTATACACATAATAGGTTGCAAAATCCAGTCAGCTAATCACTGATATTGATCATACCCAACTTTCAAAGAGAATCCCATTAATTTCTTTATGTGCCACCAAGACCGGACCTGAGGCTCTTGAATCGGAAAGAAAGTCCACAAACCAAGAGGATAAATTACGGGCGTCAATAATTCTTGACCGAACAAAATTATCATACTTATACAAATCGAAGCTAATACGCGGATAAATACTGCGACGCCATCAAGCAATATACCTATTATTGCATAAATAAATGAATTTTCTATATTATATTATATCCATTCGCATATCTGTTTAAATTTAGAAGTAAGCAAAAAGCCTTCCTTCCGATATATAATTATATCATGACACGCTTTCTACGTTTGAATTGTGAATATGACAGGCTTTCAACTCCGTCAATAATTATCGAATGGTCTATTGTGAATCCGCCATATGCCTACATCATTATTTCGATACGAATGGAACTTTCGGTTTTTCTAAGGGATATTAAAATAATTTTGTGTTTTTTATAGATTAAACCGTTTTTAACAACTTCTCTTCCCTATGCAATAGTTAACAGTTTTTACGTTTACAGTTTATTTAACGAAGGCACGCACACCCCCCAACAGGTTGTGGCTGGTGAATGCTTCGGAATTACAAAAAAAAATGATACGGTAATATTTAGAAGGCAAACTACCTGTTCCAATTTAACTCTGGTGGCTTCAAAGTAAGCTACAAAGTGGTTTTGGGTCCGCCGAAATTGCTAATTATTAATTAGATAGTTTCATAAAACATTGTAGCAAATGATTTAATGAAAGCGACAATAGTTATACAATTCAGCCTTCAATGTAGATAAAACCTACAAACACCTACATTGGAAGCTTCTCTGCAAGTAAATATTTTTGCCAGACCGAATGCGTCTTTGGATTTAGCATATTGTAGTGAATATTTAAAGTACTATACCTACTATATATTTAGATCACCAATTACAAGTAAGGGTTATTTCAGGTCACAAATTCTTTCAATTTCAAAATGAGATTTTAAAATATACGAATAACAAGAGAAGTCTTAGTCGTTCTTATTTCGTCTTACTAAGAGTAAGGATGTGTTTTACTCTTAATAGAGAACATATTCTGTACATTCTATCAATGTCTATCAGGTAAGTAATGACTGTTGCCCATCAATTCGTTTGCTTGATCTTCATCTTCACGCAGTTCAAAGACAGCATCTATCCCCCTGTGTCTGTCTTAAGGTATTTTAAACATTCTCATCAAACTTTAATATACTTTTCATCAATGGATTGACTTGAGATGACAATTTTTTTGTGTATAATAAACGTATATTATAATTCGAGAAAAGTCAAGAATTTCAAAGATTTAATTAAAAGATAATATGAATGCGAAGATAAATAAATTGGCCTTATCAGCCGTTCGATTGTAAGTTACGAGCAGTAATTATAAATGTCAGCGCAGGTCAGTCACTAATCTAATCAGACTAAGATTTAGTTCTCTCAGGGGCAGTGTTAAATGGTGAAAATTTGTTGATATTTGTGTACAGTTATTGTTTAGCGGTTTAATTTAAAATTAATTAGATATAATTTATCAAAACATTAGCAAATCTTATAACATAGCAAAACTTGAACTACATATCATTACATACATAGTACAAAACTATGTCGTTGTTTGCTGTCAGTCCCCTTATATGAGTATTTATTTGAAACAGCGGATTTTGATGTAGTATTTTTTAATAGATAAAGGGTGTCAACGGGGTAATTTATATCTATAATTCATATATAATGCAGTAAAGAAAAGTGATAATTTTCAGTAGATAGATCAAAACAATGTACTACATTTTTGTACAACTTTAAAAGGTCTACAAACAACTCCGTTATGGCATACGTCTATCTCTTAGGGATAACCCACAGTGACTATTTTGATTTCTTTACTTCTGAAGCGAAACAGAGTTCGCTTGGTCAACCAGTCGTTATATTTGTATAATACATGTAAAAGCATAAGTAACTTATAACACCCCTCTTTATATCAATGTTAGAAATTTTAGTTGACATGTTAGTGTCTTTCTGTGGCACCATAGTTATTTAAGGAATAGACAGATTATGGTGCGTTTTCAAGGTACTATTTACAAAACAAACATGTTTTTATTAGAGTCCTGATTATATAGTAATAGCAATATAATAGGAAAGCAATTATTTCAATATTACAAACAGCACTTCATCATCATCATCATCATCATTAGCCTATTGCAATCCACTGCTGGACATAGGCCTCTCCCAATTTGCGCCACAACATCCGATTCTTCCGCATCCAGTTTTTTCCAGCAGCCTTTCTGAGGTCGTCTGACCATCGAGCTGGTCTTACACTACGCTTACCTAGTCGCGGTCTCCACTCAATTACCTTCTTGCTCCATCTACCAAGCACTTCAATTTTATTAAAGTGAAACTTTTATTACATCGTCTCAAACTTTTTCGTCTGCGTGTTGCATGTCGCGTGACGGTCGGCCGCGGAGTAGGGATAAAGTGAAAGGCGCTCGTCAGAGCGCCTTTCACGTCTATTATCGTTTATTTATTTATTTATTATTAATTAATTACCCAAATATACACTTTATTTTTGTAAATAAATACCGTAAAAACATGTAGAAAAACACCCCCAGACGAGGGATCGAACCCGCCCCGACCTTGTGTTATCGGTAGTGCGGTTTACCGATGCACCACGAGGGCCGTATGTATAATCGTCTAATTACCGTCCTCTTTACCAATTTCGACACATTTTCTAGGATCGGATTTGTTTGTTTGTTTGTTTTTTACATACATACATATACGTACGTACGTATTGCAGGCGGAGAAAAAAAAAAATTATATTATTAATATAACAAATGACACGATAAAAGGGAATATAATAAATTCGTATGTATTGTAAACGACGGAGGCGTAGGCGGCGGCTTTTAAGTTTCCAATTCCAAAAAGTGAACTACATATATGTGACACAGTTATGTTCGTCAATTTAGTAGTGAATATCTGGATGACCGAGCTTTGCTCGGTATTTTCTTTTTTTTTATAAATTGTGTTTTTTGAAAATTATATTTAAGTACGAATTACATACTAATAAAATAATGAAATATCAATAATATTTTTCGATCTTACCGACAGAATAATAAATATATACTAATATATACTATGTACTAACATATTATATTAGAAACATATACTTAATTTTTTGCAGTGATAAACTGTAATAAAAGCAAAGCAAACACACATTGACTTCGTGTTAGTTAACAACGCCATCTGCTGGAATAGAAATTTCATGAAAATCGTTGGAGCCGCTTCCGAGACTCCAATTTTATATATATATATATACAAGAATTGCTCGTTTAAAGATATAAGATAAGATAGTGCTCTTTATATATGTATTTGTCACATTTTCATAATAAATCGAAATATCATATTTACTGGAGGAAAAAATATCGTTTTGTTTTGTAAAGATCCTTTGTTGTAATGTTGTTAACGTTTAATAGGTGTCGCGTTATCCCTAGTGCCGTAGCTGGAATACTTGTCGATTCGGGCGACATCTATCGATATAATACGATATTACGGCAGAATCATCAATAGTAGCAACCTAGTAGCGCCATCTAGGAATTATTGTCGTGACCACGTAAAATAAAAAACATTTATTAAACCCTATTAACAAATACAAGATGGCAAGTAAATTAAAATAGCCCTTATCGCACAATCCCCTGAAAGCCGGTGACGTCCGGTTCGATTTCAATCTCGAATTTTATTATGAGTCGACGGGGTTTTTCGATGATATCATTCAATGTACAAAGCTTACGAACTCATTCGGAAGATATTTCTGTAAGTCTGACAAAATCAATCAACACTCTTGTTTTATGTGAAACTAATTTGAGAAATAATGAGCAAATAAATATTCCCAATTTTCATTGTGTGAGTAGGCAGAAACATAGTACTTCTCGATATGGTGGAGTAGCTATACTAAAAAACAATGATAATTCATTGAGGGTTCACTCAGAAATGCAAGCATACATCAATAACATGAGTGTAAGTCAAACAACTGCTTCCGAATCTGCTGTGGGAGATTTTTGTGCAGCTATTTGTCAATTAGATGAGAACAGAAAACTCGTAATTGCGTCAATATATATTAAAGTAAATCAAAAAATAGATGATGTAATGGATTTTCTAGGTTTTCATCTAGCTCCATTTGCTACGTCATCGGCACAAATCTTCCGTTCTCGAGAAATATATTCACGAATGCCTGTTATTTTGTCTGGTGATTTTAATACAGACTTCAAGAAAGAAGAATCTGCTCCACTCATTGAATACTTGAGAAATGTATTTAATCTTGAAATGATAAATGATAGAAATATACCCACCACGAGATATGGTACAACGATCGATGCGGTTTTTACTAGATACATTGAAAAAATCGAATGTAAGTCACTGTTCACGTATTTTAGTTACCATAAAATATTGGTTACATTTATAAACTGTGAAACTCATGATGAAGATGGAATTGATAATAGAATGATTGAAAATAATTGAAAAACGGATCAAAATGACTCAACGATTATAAAATATTATTTTCAAGTGTTTTAATATGTGTATATCATCTAAATAATTGTTAAGTATTATGTATGTCGTACTCTAAGACACAGAGTTCAATAAAAATATTAGTTGGAGACCTAGTCTACTTTTATCATTTCCCATTATCATTCCCATTTTCTAAGTATAAAATTAAGATTGATGAAGCAATTTTTATACCCTTAATGGAATATTATTCCGAAAATTTTTAGTTAAATGTCTATAATGTGAAAAAAAGTTTCACTTTTACGGTGGTTTCATAAAACCACACATTTTTTTTTTATATTACATATAACTTCACGCCTTTTGTTACCCGAAGCTGTAGGCAGCGGCTGTTAAGCCTCGTCTCGCCGTTATGTTTACGTCCCAAATGGAATAGGTGGTGAACCTAATGCCATACCGGGCACAAAGTTTTTCAGTCATCGATATTTATCACACATAACTTCCGAAAACAATTTCGAAAAGTCATTGGTGTGAGCCAATGTCTGGAATCGAACTCGGGCCTCTGGATCAGAAGCCGTGTGCTCGACCACTGCGCCACCGAGACTATTTTACATGTATAGATTAATTCTCTCAATGAAGCTCCACTATTGGTTAAACTACGTAACATTTTTGTGCACGAAACACGCTTTTACCATTTCACAAAACAGAATGGCATTGTGTGCTACGTCGTTAAAAGGACGATAATCATGCAATAGTTGCCTGACCCACTTACTGCTTGTATGATTTCCAAAGAGCACAGTGGTGAGTTTCAACATGTTGGTAAATTCCAACCAACTAAAGTATTTGTGTACCTGCCCCTAGAAAGCTTTCATTTATACTAATCTATTTTTAATATCGTTCTAAGATATGTAAACGTATATTTGAGCTCTATTAGTAAACTTTACAGACTCGGAATCCTTGGTGCAAAAAAAGCAAAAGTATATATATTGGCAAAAGACGCACAATATCAACAACCAGCGTAGAGTATAAAAAGACATTAGTAGAAAGGAGGTCTAGCCAAAGAGAAAGAACCGGTCAGTTAATTATGCCACTACAAGTGAGTAAAGGATATTCTTTCTCATTATCGTAGCGGCGACCATTCGTTCATTCGTTCACTCATTAGACGAGGGGTATATGTCAATGTATGTTCCATCGGTGGCCGCTCGTTTGTCCTGCCGCCGTCTGCACAGGACATTTTTCACTGACGCAAAAAAAAATAAACCCGAACAAAATAACTTTTTCGCGCACACTGACAAATAATTCGCATGAAATGTGCCTGAATGGTGTTGAAATGGTAATGGCAGGTATGTGCTTATTCTTACATACGTTGTACCTATTACATTTGCATAATTTTGTTAGTCAGTAGTACTTTATGTGAGGTTTTAAATGTTTTTTATTGATTCAAGGTAAAGCCAGATAAGACTTTATATCTTTATATTTAAGATAAAAATGTTTACAAAATTAAATTTGAGTAAATCTCTGAAAGAATTTCTTCTTTCTTCTTTTATTATTTTTTTTTTTACCTAATACTAAACACTTTTTCTGACTTCAGAAAATAACCAAATAATTATATTAATTTAGAAAAACAAATGAAAATGACTGTTTTGAATTTTCATTTTTTTTTCTATTAACTTACATTTTTTTTATCTAAATATAGCTAATTATGCACATATTTTATCTAAATATAGCTAATTATGCAGATATTATGCTTAAGCAGATCTGAATTGTATTGTAATTCATTAAATGTAAAAACGTAAATTTACCTTTGCCGAGTTGTAGGCACCTAATATTAAATTCTCACAACAAACACTCAGCCGCTGAGCGGTGAGACCGGAATCGCAAACTCGGAAAGCGTATCAAATATCAATTTGCATAATAGCATAAAAGCTCCATACTCCGATACAAGCTGGTGCACGCCCTACATTAACGAGATTAAGTCAACATTACGTGACGTATCCACAAAACTACGTATGTAGTATGCAGCACGTATGAGAGCATAACATCGCCATGATGCATATCAGGGCGCGATCCGCACTAATGTTATGTGAATTTGTTGTTATTTAAAGCCTAAACTCACACGAGTTTCTGAATCAAGAAGTAGCGAGTTCGAATCCTGGCTCACACCAACGACTTTTACCAACGAAATTATTTTTGTTATTTGTTATAAATATCGATGACTGAATGACGACGCTTTGTGCACGGTTTGGCAAATAGGTTCGCCACCTATTCCATTTGGAACGTAAGCATAAAGGCGAGACGAGGCTTAGCAGCCGCTGCTAACACCTTCGAGTAGAAGAAGGCGTGAAGTTATGTGTATGTGTGTATAAGCCTAAACAACTAACTCGCTGTGAACTACTGAAAATAGTTATACATAATTAACTTTTTGCCTTCGGATTGCGCTATGTGATCCACGGAAGTAAAAAGTTCTGGATAAATATAGAATAATTTAGATGATTTTTAAGTTTTTTTTCAAGATAATTATCACTTATTAATGAACGCATCACATAGTATTCCGTTTGGTGACGAAATCGAAGACTAAATCTTGAAGTAACAGAGATGCTGACATCTGACTGCTGAATTTGATACGACGCAGTGGACCATCTCTCATGACATAGTTCATCGAATTAGTATCGATGACTGAACAGGTTTGACCCGGTATATTTAAATAAAGCCGTCGGAAGTGTAACTTTGTCCACACCTCTGTTTATTAACAGCGTGAAGATATAGACTAACCTGCAGCGACAGAAGTGTTATAGCTATAAGCTGATGTTTTTAAGCAAGAGAATCACAGCGGGTGTTCAGTGTTGCCGGGTATCAACTTCTTAGGAAACGCGGGTGGTCTCGCCGGGGTTCCCTATACGTTACATACACCCATAACTCATTGATTCACGCGAATACATATTAGCCAGTTTTATCAGACGCGACAGCCCGTACTGTGACGCAGGAACCATTAAAAACATATCTGCCTATGTGCTACGTACCAAAATCTAATATAATTTTGGTGAGGTTTGATATAATAAGAAACATTAAATTCCATTACAATTCAGTTTGATAAATACTAATTGTATGCTACGAATACATGGATATCATTACATAGTATAAAATAAAGTTGCTTTCCGCTGTCTGTCCCCTTATTTATTTATATCTTCGAATCTACGCAAGGGATTTTGATGCGGTTTTATTTAATAGATAGAGGGTATCATCGGGGTGGTTTTCATCTAAAATTTACTTACTTATTACATTTGTTGCGAAACAAAGTTCGCCGGGTCAGCTAGTAGGTTATAAAACTATAAAATATCTATATATTTAAATATATCTATATATTTATTTATAAGAGCAAAAAAAAAATGTTAACAAGTTTTAATAAAAATAAGGCATCTTGCAAAGTTTGCGTGTCTGAGAAAGTTAATGAATGACTTTGCGGTTAGTTTCAATTTGCAACCACATCGCTTGTTAGGAAGCTGTCATAAAATTGTTTATGTCCCAACCGCTTGTGAAATAACATTAAAAAATATATATACTAAACACTAAAGAACGTCTTGAATGTAACGAACTGTGGAAATCTGAGATTAAATCATCACGCCTGTTAATGTGAATCAATTAGTGACGAATATGTTATGCTATAAAACATTTATAACTAAATTAATCATAGATTTTTTTTTATAATTTATATTTTTTATTAAAATCACATTTCGCTTTTGAATAAGATGACTCGAGTTCGAATCTGAATCTTTGCGCATATTTCGTACGATAAAAATTGATTACTGCACCTTTTGGACTGTTTTTTGTCTACATATTCACAGTTATGGACGTAGTAAATTGACTATTAATAATTATGACGAAATTAATGTAATATTAAATAATAATTTTACCTGCCTGCCTATACGCTAACGTGAGTTCTTCCCATAATAAGTTATAAAGAGACAATGTGTTATAAACAGTGCTTGTTTAAAATATACACCGCATTTTGTCGCTACAAATTTTATAGCCTAAAGGAAGCGGATATTTAAACATCGCGGTGAGCTTTTACGTCCCGCCATTATTTTAAATCACGAGTATCAAATACGTAAAGCTGCCAGTAAAATTTGTAACAGGTTTTTTGCAGCCAGATTACATGTAAGGTATAAAACAAACTAGCTTACGAGGAAATCGGCGTGGAAGCAAGTACGCCGTGCGAAACCACTTTAGTAGAAGCACCTTGCATGGTCTCGCCTACTTCCTAAGTAGTTCGACTCATTCCAGTGTGTATGTAGTGCACAAAAGATAATGCACTTAATAACAGTGTTTGTTTAAAGGTGAATGCAGTTGTTACGGCTTTTAGTGCTTCTCTCTCTCTGCCTGTGACTATATCGTAAGATTAAGGACTTTAGAATATAAATTGTGTAGTGAACGCAGAAATTATGCGCAATAAGAAATACAATTAACTACGTTAACTAGTTTGAATGAAGTACAGGAATGTTGATTAAGCTTCATCTTAGAACCGAGAGGGTGTTATGAGGACATACCGCAAAAGAACCGCAACGTCACGCCGCTAGATAATAGAGTTTTTCTTTAATCATGAACATGGAATAAACATTCCGTCTCTCCTCTCTGCTTGAAATCCTGGCGCACATTTTTTCATAAGTTAGAGACTAAAAAATCAAATGGATCACCCAGTGATAAGAGGAGTTGAGTCGACCCAATCATGCAGTAATCTGCGTAGCTTTACCATCGTCGTTCTTTCAGTTTTAAAATCTCTATTATCCTGAATTTTACGTGTGATAGACAAAAATTGTTACTCTATGAATGGTTACGCCATCCATTACGCGTCCATCCATTACGTGGAACCAAATAAAAATGTTACGAATATAGTTAAAACCATGATGATCGGAATACGAGTAGGTTGGCCTGCTGATTGACCACCCACCACGCGGGCTTGTAAACAAACATAATAATGTAATTTATACTTCTGTATAAGTATGGCACAGTTGTGTGCGAAAACACGCTCCATATTCGATCGTACTTTTTTTCAGATATTTTTTTAGAAGCGATTTTCCAATTATCCAGTGAGAGTCACGCAATGAACAAAGAAGTAGGTATTTACCTGCTGGGAGCCGCGTATATAATTGTTCAATTTGCATTTATAATGGTAGCTAACAAGTGGTGAGTTGGATCGACTAGTTCACGCTACGACGACAAGTTGTCGTGAACAACATTTTTCAATGTTCTATTTTTGTTATTTTAGTACTACATACCTATATCAATATCGATAGTTTTATGTACACTGTTGAAGGTATTTAATTTAAAAACAGTGTTTTTATCAGTGCTTAATTCGGTGAAAGCACGACATTGTAGTAATTAATTTTAACCAGCATTCTTTGAATGAAAACTGTGTTGAAAATGTATTGAACTATTACAAGGAAAGGGGCTTGGTTTATCGGAGTAATATAAGTCAAGAGCAATGTTACAACAGCAATAAGACTATAAGTGTTTAAGAAATATATATGGAATATCTTGGATATCGTCATCGAGCTGTAACAAGTATTGTAACTGATCCTAAGGATGTATGGAATGGCATGCTGTTAATAACGGTTATTGGGGTTGTTGCTACACTCCCTGGAACACGATGGTCACCGATCCGACGATTACTGAGCACAAGACTTGCCCATAATTATAATTTGTTGCTTTCGTACATGAAACACGTTTCACTAATTTATTTTAAGAAAATAAAAATAAGCGATACAAAAAGGCGATAGGAAAATAAAAACAGAGAAGGAGAAACAAAGGCAACACGAAGCTATTCAGCATGTGCTATTCTAATATCTTGAATACAACTAGAGGATATTATATTGTAATTAATATTAATGATTTTTCACAAGTCCATTCTATAAAAACTTCATTTGCATAATAAATTTAAACACAAAATTATATAATTCATTATTTTGTTACATGTGTAATAAATATTATACAAATACTATTTAAGCTTCACGATAGCAATAAAATAATAGTAGATGAATTAATGTTATTAAAACTAGTTGTATTATAATTTAAAACGTTAAAACTTAAAACATATTTGTGGGTGTGGGGCTTAAAGATGAGCTAATGATGATATATATAGAATAGGCAGTAGCTTGTTTGTTACGAGTAGAAATAAAATAACAAGTAAAAGCCATAAACAGGTCATAAGATCACTTGGATGTAATCTGCTGGTGGAACAAGATTTGTAAAATTAATGTTACTAAATTCAAATAACTGTAAACTATTACTACTAGGTACTGGTCACAAAATATAGAATTAGTTGATATAAGATTTAAAACGAAGATTATATTTTAATAAATCTAATATTCATAATCGAAATCAGTATAAAAAGCTTCAACTAGCAAAACAAAAATAAGTTACCAACAAACAAACAAAGCAGACTCAGTCGGATGAAAAGTAAAAGGGAACGGCATAAAATCTCTGTAAAATATTTAATGGAAAATATGAAAACAAGCTCAGAAACACAATTGTACATGAAGCAGATGTGTTTAATTACTGACCCGACAAAATCTCGGAAAGAGTTAAGTTTCATTATGAAAACAATGGCAGCCGTACTTCGGCTGGCGATAAAGTGAATAAAATATCAACACACTGCTAACACCCTCGCATAAAATGATGGGAGGCATACGATAATATTTGCTATAATAAAGTTCAGTTATTTTACAAAAATATGAGCCCAGTTGCAAGAATTAACTGCTGGGTTGGGGATTTTTATAGCACCGCCACTGTCCTTTACAACATAAAAACGATGCAAACATGTTCGGAATTAGCCCTTATTGAATGTAAAATGAAAAATAAAAATACAACTGGATCTGCCCAATATTTGCAATGATTAATAAATTTAATTATAAAGGAGCAAACAGTATTCAATATAAATTAAAGAGTAGGTATTTATTTTGTAAAACTGATACCAGATGGTAAAAAACGAATTCTCAAAACTTAAAAAGGATGTGTACAAAAAGATAGGGAGAGTGTAAGGCAAGTGATACATGAAAGGTGTCAAGTAGGATTTTTGAGACATGCGTGAGTTCCGTGTGATCATCCCACGCAACGAATACGTACACGTGGGCGAGTACCTAACAAAATTCATGCATCTTTTCAATTGCCGTCTCGTTGCGTCAAATCTGTATTAGCTATTCGTTTGCAACTTATTTTTGCAAAGTTTGTTGAGGAAAAACTTGTCTTCACATTGACTAAATATGAAACTTGAAATGAATGAATGAATGAAAATGAAAGCTTATTCAGATTTGACAAAATATTACTTAATTACTCATAAATTAATGAAAGCGAAAACAGATATATCTGAGGTTAGCAAAATATGCATTTAATAATACACAAAGACACAAAAATAAACTACTTGTTGGAGGGTCATTCGTCGTATTGAGGCAGTAATGTATAGCGACACCGGCGAAAGCAATCCATACACCTGAAATCGAACTTCGACGTTCCTGTGCAGAGATTTACGATGCGAGCGTGCATTTTACATGCACCGCGACCCAAGATGTTCTTGTGCGTGTCGCGTTATCGCCGAAACGGGTCGACCAAATTAACACACTTTATGAACGCAACATAAAGCTTAAGCTTAAAATTTATGGACCTGGACAGAATGGTACTTTTGATATTACTATATAAATGTAATTCGTAATTACTACATATTCTTTCCGAGTTAAAAAAGGTGTGATCCGTTTTTAAATCACAATGAAAAGAAAATAACAAATCAAGACAAGACCGCACTTTACCTAAGCAATTTTCTTTCATGGCCAATATTTTTTTAAAGCTCCGCAAAAGGGGCACGCTGTTAAATATGTAGCGGCACGTTCTTGAATTTTTGTTTAATATGCAATTTTGAACCCGAGCAGACGTATATCACGTTTTCCGCAACCAAAATGGTGTAATAAATCTCAAAGTCCATTTTCATATAAAAGAAAACCGATTAAGGAGCTTTTCTGATACCGATCGCTCGAATGAAGCTATATATTTTCATGATCGAGCGGATCTAAGATCACGGACGTCTGACGACCGGTGCGTGGGAAAATTGAAAAGGAAACATTTCTTTTAATGGGTATTGTCCTTGAATAAGTGACATGTTCATTTGTATTTTTGTTACACAGGATCATAAATCGATTCACGCAATTTGTTCCAGAAATAGAAGTGTAATGTTTTGAGGACTCGTGTATATTATGTACATGCATGTATAACTTTCCATATTTCATTGTAACTTTGAAATGGCTTTCAAATTTCATTTGTGTAACTCTAACATTTGAAGGATTTCAAAATTTTATTTTATTTAGTACTTATATACCCCCGTAGCTGCATTTAAATGGCGAAAATTCACTAATAGGCTATAATTAATGGTTTCTTTCATGAAACTATTACGTTTCCCAATCGTGAACCTTATTTCAAGTTTCTTTGTAATTCATAATATTCAGATTTTGATTGAAAATCGAACAGCACAAATAAAAAGAAGTCGAAGACGTGAAGTGGTGCGTGCAGCCGTACAGCCGCACAGCATTAAAAATATATTCGTTGCTCTCGTGGATGATTTGCCTGACCTACTTTCAACAGAGACCATCATTACGATAAAAGCTTGCTTGGATAAATGAATGCGCACCTTCGGCGTGAAGTCAGCCGTATTCCACAATTGCAAGCTCTCGCAAATAAAACGTAACCCGAGCTGATATATACAACAGGTTAATACAGAGAATCACGATGATAACCGGAGCCCTTTCGAATGGCTACGTTCGTTATTCTGTTTTATGGTAGGCGTTCGCTAGCCTAGCAGCTATCGGCCCGCAACAATGAGCCCGGCAAGCTCATAAATACAAAACAATTAGACGATAAATTCTCACTTGAATTAGTATTTTTATTTGCGCGTCACGTGCGCCCGCCGCTCTTACTTACAATTTATGTAGGGAGGCGTCAAATTTAACAGCTCAAAGAAATTGACGGAGCTCACCCAGGCGTTGGTCAGTATACACGTAATATGTTGTAATTATGTACGTTCAAAACCTTTACTATGGGAGATGATATATTTTGAAGGCGACGCTATTCAAATAACATCGTCGTATAAGGACATAAATGTATGACGACATTCGTTTATACATTTACATAATTAACGATACAGTATAAAATTATATTAAACCGAAGTAGTAATATAAGGAAAGCGGAATGTGTCCCAACTATATCTTGAAATGGTCGCAAATACTATTAAGTAAATAAATAAGGGCAAAAGCGTGCACAAAAATGCGATAACAGAGCAAAAACGAACATAGAGGTAGTCTCTGCATCGATTGTATCTACACTCTCGCCCGGGAATTATTAAATATTAAAATGAAACTTACATTCCTACACACAGGTCCTGCGCGATACATAAGATTATGGGCCAACACAATGAGAACACTGAGCTCCTATCATTCCCTCGCCTTATCATATCAAAGCACGAGCTTATAATAGTTTAACTAGGGTTGAGATTTTAATGTCTGTGCAAACAAACGATCTATTTTGTTTCGAAAATCTTCATTACGATTAATTTGAAAATTTTATACGTGATAGTTTTAATAATCTTGAAATGTGAGCCCGAAAGGGCAAGTGAGCCACACTCCCAATTCAGATGCTTACAAAGGAATTGCCTCATGATGTCTCGAAAGTGTATCAGTTCGCCACATCGTTCGGTTGCTTAAGCAGCGCCGCCCACTTACCTGAAACAATGCATCATTACAATATTACTAACTGGCACATGAGCCGTCAATTTAAAAACATGACACCTACGTCGATGTTACTATGTATATCAATATCTGCATAGTGCTGCTTTATTATTTCTAAGTGTGTGCCTAATTTGAACATTATTTTTAGCGGTACGACAATTAATAACGTGTTAATTGGTATTCATTATTTTTTCTACAAGGAGCTTCTCAACAGGAAATGATGAAAACAAGTTAAGGAATCAAAAAAATAACGACTCATCCTCTGTCGTCGGTTGTGTATCGAATTTCATCTTCTATAATAAGCAAACATATTACTATATATGAAATTGATTAATTACTACATATGTATATAATTTGATATTCGCCGAGTCTTTGTGTCACTCGCTTAGGTTATGAAATATATGCAGTTAATATTCATTGCTTCCGGCCATTTTATTTTTGCAGTAGTACACTTGTCTGAAGATTTCGACTGGGTTCATCGGCTCCTAAACCTTAGTAACACATTTCTACTATTTTTTTTTCATTCGTGATTTAACCATCAATATGTTATGGACAAATCAGTTATTTTGTAGTAGTATAACAGTGATTATAATTCTAAAAAATAGAAATTGACTAGAAAGATACTAAGACCGGATAATTTCTTTAACAATTCTTATTAAGTACCGTTATTTATATTACTTACAACTATTTTTTTATTTGCGTACGTAATATTTGCTTTAATACCGAATACCAACGCAGACATAGTAATTAAAAGAAAGCCTCATCGTTTTTATCGGTCAAAACCCTCAGTTTGAGATTATTTTAATAAGTTGATCCTAACTAGTTTTTACACAACGTGGGAATTAGATCTTTGTTACTCATTCTTCGCAGTAGGTAATAATAACCAACAGTTTAAATACTTTTGATACGAAAATTGCCGAAGTAGTAGATTTAGTTTTTTTTTTCTAAGAACAAGCATCATTATCGCAAACGATTATCACGAAATGCTGATTAAAAGTATTGATCACTTCGTCAATTATAAATATAATACGGAAGATTAGAAAAAAATCAATCAAAACACATATTACATTCTACTATATATTTGTGTATATTAACTATAACAACCCGCTTTTTGGTGTGTTCATTAAAATCTAGCTGACCTTTGCCGAAATTTGTGTTGCCTCGGAGGCAATATATAAAAAGATTTTTCCAAAAATAAAGTACTAAAGTTACTCTTTTTATATAAAAATCTTTGTACCTGTTGACTATTTTGAAGTATCTGTGAAGACCTATAAAAATTAAGCTTCTTTGACTTTGACTTCGAACAATCCTTAGAGTAGCTTCGCAGCTAAATGAAATACATATATTAGGAATATAAAGCATACAGTTTATCTCCTGAAAAGTTTGTTTACATTTGTCAATTTGTCAGAATCTCTGACAATAGTTTAAATTTGAATACTTACTTACCTTGAATATTATTATTATAATCTGGCAAATTTAAACTGACAAGTTTGTTTGTAACTAACTTCAGAGGTTTTCGTCGCTGTAGACTATTCCATAGCTATTCTATACATAAATACATTAGACCAGATATACAATACATTAAAGTTGTGTTCTGGTACAGTACATGATAACATTTACCTTAGAGACATTAGCATTCGCGGCAGCTTATCAAATGCTAGTCTTGCAACCGGCTAATGCGTATCTTTGACCATAACAAAGTAAAAGAATAATTTATAAGATAGCATGTATTCACGTTTTCATGCTATGTGTATCTGCCGTACATATCAATATCTTGGTACTTAAATTTCTGCATTTATTTCTTAGTTCTTTTCGACAATTCTCGAAGAAAATTCCTTGGCTTTTTTTATTTAACATTAACTTATACATAAAGTTATTGAGAATCAATCATTGTTTGTACCTAAACATCTCCGATACTGTTTAACATATTGTTATGATTTTTTGTGCATATTTGGTAGGTCTGACAGGCGGTCATAAGCTATTTTTAAAACCTAAAAGTGATAAGGGTGTCCCACGCCAATTATTTTCAGGATATATGGAGGTACAGTATCGGTGGCGCAGTGGCTAGCACCACGCTTCTGATTCAAGAAGTAGTGAGTTCAAATCCTAGCACACACCAGTGACTATTCGAAAATTTCGGAACTTACGTGTGATAAATATCGATGACTGACAACTTTGTGCCCGGTATGGCAATAGGTTCGCCACCTATTCCATTTAAGACGTAAACATAACGGCGAGACGAGGCTTAACATCCACTGCCTACACCTTCGGGTAGAAAAAGGCGGGAAGTTATGTTATTATATTATGTCTGGAGGTAGAGCACCCTGATTTGTAATCAAGAAAACTAGGGTTCTAAACCCGAAGCATAGGCAGTGCTTCTGTAAGATAAACATTAATGACTTACAATTTTTTTTCTGATAACGATATACCACCTATTTCATTTAGGACGTCAAAAATCGACAAAAATCCTAGTCAAAAAATCAAGATTAGATACGACATGTAGATTCTGGTTACACATTTCCTATAGCGGTTGCAGTAAAGAGTTATCTTGTTGAATATATATTAGTTGCAACAAAATCAAGAATTTCTTCCATATTAAAATACAATTATTCAGAATAGAATGTTAACGATGTAAGGTTTAAATTACAATCGCCTGCCGATCTGTCGACGTGTGTAGGCGCCGACTTTAAAGCTAATGTTGTTTAATTAACTCGTATTGATTATCTGCCTGGACAAGGTACATATGTATATAGGTACATATACAACGAAAGCGGTGGCTTAAAACATAGTTGCCTGCAAAATATATAACCAGCTTTGTATTTAGTTTTTGAGAATATAATTTAAGAATCTCATATCAGTTTTCATAGGAAGTAGATAAGATGTTTATATTTTCCATCTGACTATTTTTAACGTTTGTTTATTGACTTCGGCGTATTAATAGGAATATTAAACGGCATCTTTTGCTTTGAAATTGGTATTACACGAGGAAACCGCTTAAACATCGTTTAAGCACGTGTCACAGTGCATCGAAAACGAATGCAAAAGCTTTTTCCACGACCTAGCTAATTGGGCACAGATAAAAAATTCGAACATAAAAGTTCAAGGTGTTAGGGGTTAGTGAATAAAAATAAAGTTACATCGTCGTTTTTAAAATCGCTCTTTTCAATTTCTTAGCAAGAGTAAATGAGTTCTATGGAATTTGGCTGCAACTGACTCACATCTGAGTCTTTTGTGAGAAGATTTATGAACGACAGCCCTCATATGAAGTTACTCTACATCGGACCAGATAGTCTATTCGCCCACTTTTTCTCTTATCGTGTAAATAATTGTCAAGTTGATTTATAGAAGATGGTGACGACAAACATTTCATTCATTTCTGAATTATAGGCACGCTGGTCTTCTTGTATACAATACCGATTTATAGCAAGAAGAATATAGAACATGGGTACCCATTTTCCTCTATAATTCTATGAATATCATTAACTGCAATGAGAAAGTTGCACTTATTGCAATTACTTGAAATGATTACGTAATTAATATTTTGGCAAAAAAAAATTATGAAAGACAATTTTATATGAGTACCTGCTAGTTCAAACTAGAACTGAATCGCAAATAGTGATCAGAAAACTGAACTTTATAAAAAAAAATGGTAAATCTGTTAAATGTGAATGTCATTTTGTTTGAAAAAGTACACGGTGTATCGAAAGTATGAGGAAAGATATGTAGTATGTATCTTTATACATAAAAGAATAGGGAAGCTAAAAATATTAAAAGTGAAATCCTAGTAAACTAAAACTACCTATACTACCGTTCGGAATACGCATACGTACTTTCAATTCCAGTCCATTTTCTTTTTGTTTTTATTATTGTGTCCAAGATATTATTCGTCGGTTTACTTTATTCGCGGATTATTAATTTAAACGTCAAAGTCGGCTCCGTGTCTTCGGGTTGATGCAGGCAAAGAAATATTAAGGCAATAAATAATATGAGGTTGCATTCATGAGATAACTGCTAACTGATGAGGAGGGGTGACCATAATACATCGTGTATATTAACTTAACGCTGACATATTCCCTGGCCACAAGTGGAATTTCTCTCACCTGTATTCTCAACCCAATAAAAATTAACTTCAGAACACAAATTTAAAACCATGCATATATGAGTCCGCTTTGTTAATAATACTATAAGTTCTATAAGTTTCATTTCATTTCATTTGTAATTAATTCATTTCTATTATTACTTTTCATCTCCCGTTATAAAGAAAAGATATCATTGGCCTTAACTACTGGAACTTTCTATCTATTTTTCAGTAAATATATCTAAGGCCCCGAGGCCCTAATTCCCTCGAAACTACACACGCGTGTTCATCGTCATTATGCTAAACACACCGGATGTGCATGTTACTTATCAATCGACTATCAAATCCCATTTCTTTTGAACAAGTTTTATTTAAATATCTAAGTAAAAAATTAAAAAATAAAATCTCGATACACCATAAAAAATTACTGACCAGATATTTTTTTTCTAATACCAAATAGGTATACTAACGATTATTATGTTAATACATAATTGGAAATCGTCGCGAAATAACACTAATGTCAATAACTTGGTATTAAAATTTTAATGACTTTTAATTTTGCCAATACAGATTATATAAATTAATCATAAGATACTGAAACAGGTTATAAGGCTATTAGAAACAAAATCCAAACCGGATCACTCGGCACAAAATAGTTTTAGTGTTAGCGACATGACGTGGTCTATCAATCTGGCAGTATACAAATACATTGCTTCAGGTAACTCTAACGAATCGTCGAAATCGAATGGGCTATCCTCATCATCATCATCATCATTAGCCTATTGCAGTCCACTGCTGGACATAGGCCTCGCCCAATGTGCGCTACAACATCCGATTCTCTGCCTTCCGCATCCAGTCTTTTCCAGGGCTATCCTCGTCTTATACTAATGTCATGCTTAAATCAGTTAAGAACAGCAAAAGGCGACTATAAAATTGAGTCTCGTGACAACTCAACAAGATGACAAAGTCGTCTCTACAAGGTCGAATCGTAGGCAGGCTCACAGATAGAGATCTCTCTGATGCTGGTTCGGAAAGGGAATTTATATGTTGGATCGATAATAATCATATATATGCCAAAGAGAGCGACCGTCGGACAACGCTCAAATAGAATGTACCTCACTACTTTACGAATTTATGACCACTTTCAATAAAAAGAAGTACAGAACAGTTTACAACTTAATTTAGAGCAGTTTATTTCCGAACTTATTTCGTTTAGTAGTGTTGAAATGTTTCGTTGAATTGAATTAATTTTATATATTCAAATAGACCCCTGCGATAAGATCAATTCGGTTGTGTTAAAGTTCTGTTAAGAAATTCTAAGAACTTTTTAACATTCTTACAAATTAAGAACTAATCATCTACATTCTCGACTGCTGTACTTAATGGCCGAATGTTAGTATTATAGAGTACATATTTCAATATTTTTCGCAATATATTAATGGTGTTCCCATTTCCTTATAATGTGTTTCTAGGAACAGTATACGAAAGGAACGAACAGTTTACTCATCATTATAGACTAATTAAAGACAATGTCAACAATTTCATATTATTTAATGATTTCATATTTAATTGTAAATGACTCGGGCTATAATTTATTTTTGTTCGTTTTTATTAACCACGACCTAAACTCGAAATGTTTTAGCGATAAGGACTCAACCAATTGAAATGGTCATAGAGAACAAAGTGTATTATTATGAATTATTATGCATATAACATATTCCACCTGCATATTATGTTTTCGTGATTGATAATCAACTTCATTAGGATTTTAGTTTGTCCGAATAAATAGATACGAAGATATTTATCTATCATTTTTTACGAGTCAAATTAACATAAAATGAATCCAATAGGTTACGAACCATACGATGTGACTTAACCATTTACTCGTTTTTTTTTCATTCGAATATCGTAATGAAGACCATTAAAATAAATTGTGGCGCTATAAAATACGGCCGTTGACCATTTTACATGACTGTGAAGGCACACATATTCATTTGCACGCTACAATACCAAAAAAAAAACCGATTATGTTTTCAATTGCGAGAGAATAAGTATAAGAATTAACATGGATTCATTTGTATAGTATATAATGCAACATGTTTTTTTTTTTATAAAACTGGAATGTATAAACATGACTTCATCTTTCGTGACCACTCGCTCTAGGGTGATCTTGCAACTAGGAAGAGTATTGTCGATGCTTGGATACCGATAGGGCAAAGTTGCGCAAGGGCACTGATTGTCAATCACCACTTGCATAATAGAGAAAGCTGTGCTGTACCCTCTAAATGTCATGTCTGCTATATCGTGACAATAGCTATATTTATTTTAATCAACTCAGCTCATCTCTAGGTATACGTTACAAAGTTTTATTCCTTCAACCAGGGAGAGATGAGCATATTTCTTAATATTTATTTCAACAGAAGGTTGTTATCGTGTTCACGAGATATTATTTATTATAAGAAAATAAGATATATTCAGATGAAATTTTGATAAACTATTAGATTTCGATGTATAAAGTATTCCAATGTATATGTTGTTATGTAAAGTTGTATCTATTCTACTTATAATAAATTTGTAAAAAGTAATAAAATAACCGCAAAAAAATATGTGAAAACATCAAATAATATTTATGTGATAAAAATTTACGTGTGATTATAAAGAATAATTGATCATTATTTTAGTCAATTCCACGGCACCAAATATTACAAGCCATGCCTATACCTACATGTATAAATGGTATATTATTTTATCCATAAATAAATGTTCAATTACAAATTTAAGAATCCGATAATTGCCAGTAATAAAACGTACAAACACTCGTAGTATTCAAGTTCCGTGCGATATAAATACGTGTTACAACTATTTAATTATATTTACATGCTAATCATGTAATAAACGCATACTATTGAACTACAAAAAAAAATTGTACTTAAAAGAAACACTACACAAAAGCTATCTAAGCCTTAAACTTTGCATTGAATTAACTTTGTATTTATTGTAATCATCAAGATTTGAAGCATCTTTAATAAATTTGATTCATCACTACATTCTTGCACTTGTTGCACCAAGTCATCAACATTTTCCTGGCCTCATCCCACTCTAAGTGGGATCGGGAAAACATGTCATCCTTTCGAAATATCCACATTGGCAAAAGTTTTGGCTGAGGGTTTTATTTCTGGCCGCCTGCCAGAGGTCAAACCTCCCTGGGAATATTTTCGTTGATTATTTATCCTCCACTAGAAGTAAAAGGCAACAACGGAAGATGTTGGCCTGTAATTTTTAATTGCACAAAGTGTAAACTTTAAAAATTTACGGTGTTAAAAGTGTTAAAGTCCGATATAAAACACAATAGAAAGTCGACATGTTAATATTCATTGGTTGAGATTGTCGTTCGCGGGTACTGTGCGTAGGCAACCTCATACTCCAGGGCGCGGTCGGGCACGCATTAGAAACAATGACATTTGCATAGTGGGGCGTTCCTAACTGTCGGCCGGAACATTCGCATTAACTAATCCGAAGAATGATAATGAATGCGAAATAGTTTCATTATACGCTCACCCCGTTCGTACCATTAATTCGTTGGATATCGCTGTAATGACACCGCAGTTCTGTCAACTGTTACAGAGGCGTGATCATTTTAATTCAGGATTTCTATATAATTTTATTACTAGCTTCTGCCCAAAGCCCGCTCAAAGAAAATCTATATATTATGTATAATTCAACGCGACGAGAATAACACGAGTTATAAAAAGGTCCGTTTTTTCTGCCCACCCTTTTAAAGATATTATATTTTACTAGCTGACCCGGCAAACGATGTCTTGCCAAAAAATAAAATTTAAAAAATAGGGGTTGATCGTAGGGGGTTGAAAATTTAGGGTTGTATGTATTTTTGTATCCCGTTTTATAAAAAAATATAAAACAGAAATATATCGAAAAATTAAAAAGAAAATTAATTTAGGGAATGAAAAATAGATGTTGGCCGATTCTTAGA
Organism: Euproctis similis; assembly: GCA_905147225.2. Classification (NCBI taxonomy): domain Eukaryota; kingdom Metazoa; phylum Arthropoda; class Insecta; order Lepidoptera; family Erebidae; genus Euproctis; species Euproctis similis. The sequence goes on from LR990105.1 coordinate 15,957,116, forward strand.
CCTACTCAATATGCTCACAAAATTTCATGAGAATCGGTCAAGTTTCGGAGGAGTATGGGAACGAAAATTGTGACACGAGAATTTTATATATAAGATTATAACTTTTTACTCGGCACGACATCACTATCGATTTTTCTCATGTTAATTACGATTCCGTAAATAAAATGTACACAATAATTTACTTGACAAGGATTTCTCCCGCAGGTTGGGGATAGTAACGACTCTTGCGGGATTCTTATTGGAAGTTGTGTGACAGAATTTTGCGCGACGTGCGACAATAGGTTCCACGACGCATTTTCAGTCGGTAAAAAGCCGAAATCAAAAGCGTACAAGTTGCAATAAACATTACATTAAAACAAATTAATTCCTGTTATGGGTTTTAATACTTCCATCTAATCAATTGCTACCATACATTTTCAATATACTGTCACCAGAATATTGCTCTGTGCTTCCAGTTCTAGTGAAGAGGAAGACTCGCGTATAAAATTGTATAAGTATTTAAATAAATGCAACAATAAAATTCAATCACTTATTTTCCTAAAAGTTTTGAAAATAGAATAGAGTGCAGAGAGTGAGAGACAAGGCACTTCCGTAAGCCACACAGCACGTTAACCGGTTCTCTGTATGGTAATTTCTGTAGGGAAAACTGTATCCTTTTTTCCAAGTGTAAGGCTCAAAAAGCGATGTTCACTTTGACTGCCAAAGCACTTACACTGTGAATACGTCCACCCGGGAGCTTAGGGCGTATTGTAAATTCGAGAAGCGTAGTTCTACCGCGCGCACCACCCTCAACCACCCAACCAACGCGAGCCACAATAATGCGCTTATTCCCGACTATGGTTAGATACCCCTCATAATACCATTCTTTGTATACAGCTACTTGTAGCCTAAGTCGAAACTCGTGTTGTCATCAAAACATTTTATACCACAACAATAGGAAAGGTAACAATGTCTTCTTATCCTATTATACTAGAATTATTAAGGTGAGTGAAGGTCTGACAGTGCCACGGTTTATTTTTATAACAATATTTAAAATAATTTGAAAGCTTTTTAATGAAGTCATATGGCTCTATTTTTTTCTTTTTATAGTTGGCACCAATTTTATTAAAGTGACGAGTTCGAACTCACACCAATGACTGATTTAAAGTTATGTGTGGTAAACATCGATCTCTGACAAAGGTGTATATAATATGGCTTTAAATTTAATAGCATTAGTGGCTCTCAGTCGCCACCATATTACATGTGACCAAATAATTCATTCGACGTGGCTAGGCGCTATTGATACTGTCTATCCTTCGAGTACATAATCAATATTGTAGTAAAGATCCTTTAAGTTTTTTAGTATTTTTCATTATATAAATTATTTATCTATAGTTATAGAACCAAATATCTAAGTTCATCACATTATAAACAATAAATAAGTTTTTTTAATGTGGATAGTTCAGCAATTAAAGCAACCGCATATGTCTCTTAGCACAGCTAATGGTGTGAAGTCTGCAAACGAACTACGACCACATTCCTGAAATTTGTCTATTTGATAAACCAGTACAAATGAATCCGACAATTCTAATAATGTTTTCCTTATGAAGTGAGAGGAGAAATGGTATAAAAATAAAAACAAAATATTTAAAACATCTAAGAACGTTATTTAAATCATAGTATAAATGCTAGAAATTCATTTGTGAATGGAAAAAAATATATAAAGAGATTATTTATTAATTTCTTTATTTACTTGTGCATAAACCGACATTCCAGGAAGCCAAACTTCTTGTAGTTTGCCAACAAAAGCTATTTGAAAATATAGCTTTAGAAAAACAAACAGGCTCATCACTACAATCATTGCATAATAATACCAAAATTCATCAATGATCTAAACTTATGAGCAAATACCACTAAAGTGAGAATTTTTAACAACCAAAATAAAACGTGACTCGAATCCTTCACATCAGTCGAAATATCAAAAATTCAAAATGTGGCCGTCATTATTTCATTTCGTGGAGATCACATCGTACGTGCCTCAATACCTCTCTCATTATCCGAAGTGTTTAAAATGCAAAAACGGCACGGCCTAAGGGCGCTATAATCCGACGTGGAAGTTACCTGCAGCACAATTCTATAATCCCGGAAAACCGCACCGAGAGGCGCAGCAAAATGAAAAAGGCCCTTAATGAGTGCTCTCATTAGGATCACGGGCTATTGCTCGTGTGGTGAATTATGGTTTAGTTCCAGGACATACTCAATATAACTATACAGAAACAGCTAGTGAAAATTCAAATTTATCGAAAAATTATCTTAGGTTGTAAGGAAGGAATTCGGACTGAAAGAGACTGTCGGTGTAAAAGTCAGAAAGGGCATGCTCCGATGGTTTGAACATGTAGAAAGAAAGAACGCTGCAAGATTGACTAAGCAGACATACAATGCAGAAGCGGATGGATGTAGGAGTCGATGACGGCCAAGACACACATTCCATGACCAAATAGAACGTGTTCTGGAGGAAGGTGATGTTAGGAGCCTCAAAAATCGACGCGCGTGGATGAAAAGAATTATGAAAGACACCAAAGCGAGTGAGGTTTGTAAGAATCGTGCCTTATGGCGCACTAATCTCTTTGCTTATCCCGCAAAGGAATCGGCGTGAAGTTATGTATTTTAGAGAAATTATACATACAGAACTTCACGTCAGCCATAAGGCAAGTTTCTTACAGAGCTCACTCACCTCTTTAATTTTCACAACTCTTATCTCACCACACACGCTCACCTTCTTTGCGGAAACGTTCAATTTTGATAAGAAGAGTGTTTAGTTTGAAATTTTTTTATATTTGGAAACACTCTAAGACGTTGTGTAATGATAGTTGGTAATATAATCGATAATAATCTGTTTTATTAACCGGCAATCTGGTTAATGAGCGTAAAATTTTAACACTTACACAAACAGTAATAAGAGAATGGACGCCGCAATCGCAGAAGCTTTTACCGGAATTGCGCCGTGGCTAAATGTTTCGCATTTAGAAGTACATGTCAGAATGGCTTGGGCATTGAAACTCTTTTGATAAACTAATTGACTGCTAATTGTAATACGACCAAAAAAATTATAGCGTGTTCTCATATATTGAATTCAGATTACCTACCGTTCTCACATAAATATTTTACGCCGTCGTAACTACCAGACATAAGACACGAAAACAGGCTGTGACGGGAGTATCTACAGGAATCCCAAGGAATTATAAGTAGATAAACTAAATAACAAATTTTCCATTTTAGATCTCTGAAACTACCCACGTATTTTGATGTGTTTTTTAGTTCATAGAGGGTGTGAAAAGGTGGTTTCTATGTATAATTTATATATATTTGTTACAGTATTGTAACAAATAAAATGTGAGGATTTTTGAGATTTACCTGTTTAATAACTAACGCTGGCTGAGTTATAGATGTGAACGCAATGTACTACATTATTATACACCTTCAAAAGGTCCACAAAAAAGTCCGCGATGGCATATATCTGTCTTAGGGATAACCCATAATGACCTTTTTTTTTTCTAAGGCGAAACAATGTAAGCTGGGTCAATAAATATTTAATACGAATGATTAAATTATATTTATGAGGTCGTACCATAAAAGTCCGGTTTTATAAAAACACTTTAAATAAGATTGTGGGCGTATATTAAAATATATGAAGCTTCAAAAGTCGAATATAAATAAATTTGAAATCAAATTTTTGACTCAATATTTTCCAAATAAATGTTATTTTTGTATAAAATCTCCAGGTTAAGTAGGTATACTTGGAGCTTGTTCTAAATTCCGTTTAAGGATAGTAATTTCAGAAATTATAATATGTTGGATATGTACTATATTAAATATTCACAAGACAATCAGTATTACTAGCAGTTTGATATTTAAATATTCTTATTACAATTTCAATATAACAACTCCTTTTGGCATTTCAATTTTATTAAAAGATCTCTCGTAACAAGATGTAGAAAAAAAAACCGTATTTAATTAAAGTGACTCCGAAAGGCGTTTTAGATGTGTTATCAGATACGGGTTCAGACAACCATCAGATGTAATTGCATCGAGCAAAGCTTTATGAACTGTTCCGACCGGACCACAATATATTTATTACATAACCGACTATCGGCAACAAATGATAATTAATTTTATGCATACGATCTCATTAGACGCGAGATATTAAAATGCTAAAATGAATATTAGTAAACCGTTCGAAACATATTATATAGCATAAGTTGTGAATCGTAAATTGGAGAATAGATGAGGTTATTTGAAATTAATACAAATATCTCTCGAGTTATATTCGCTATATTCACTGCGACAAATATTTTTTGAAAAACTATAAAATCATCACACTACAAAGTACAACTATAAAGTATTTTCACCTTGTCTTTAGAAGTTTTGCAATCAATAGCATGGTCACTGCTTTTGGATCAACCCTAGTAGTACCATGAAATCTTTAATAACTGTGGAGGGAAAATTTAAATTAAATTTTAGCATATAAATTTGTGTGCTATATATTTATTTCTTAGATTTTCACGAATCCCATTCATAACATTAAAACAACTTTTTGTGGATTATATGTGTGCGATGTTTACGAATGAACAGTATTATGTTTATCTAATATTCAATTTGAACCGCTGGGATCGAGTCCCAGTCCACCTTGCCGGGTATGTTAATACGATATAATACGAAAAATGCAGATAAGATTGTATGCAAAAATGCATAAACAAATTACATGCCTTAACTCACGGTAAACAGAACAAAAATGGCTATGGTTTTAAACGAGGTCAAGAGATGACAAGCTCACAACTTAACGGAAGCATAAATTAAAACATCTGTTACTATAAAAAGTTGATAAATGTTGTCTACAGCCGGCGCTACAAAAAAGGGAAGTGACGTGAGCCAAAGCGTTGTTTCATTTTGCGCTTTCAGTCGACATCTGGGTAATTTTCAGGGTAGCAACTGCCTCCGTACAAAATAAGCCTTAACAATGGATGGATTCCAAATGCATATCTATGAGAAAAATAAATCGCAGTCTTCGAATGTATGATAAATTATACTGTATCGTTTGTACATAGTTGTTATTAGTGAAGTTCATGAATACGGTTATTTCATAGGAACTCTTAGGAAAGTAATACAGCAGTTGAGACGAATCTAATGATAGCTTTGAGGCTTGAATGCATTGACCAGTTTAAACTTAGAGCGTGTGCAAATATACATACATATCCTGCTTCTAGAGCACCTCGTTTCAAGTAATCCAATCTCATAAATAATACTGTGAAAAATTGCAAATAACCAAAATGACAGTCCATTTGAAATTTTTTGTAGGGAAAAATTCAATATCAATGCGGATAAAATCGTTATCATTATTTTCGAAATGTTCTATATAAGCAATGCAAACAGATAGAATTAGAAACTATAAATTGAAGAGCTTTCAAGAGAGATTAAGGAAATTAATGGTTTAAAACTATTATGTTTGTATTCTGGCGTTACCCACAAATGTGCCTGGAACAAGCGCGCGTAATTCACGCTGCACTGAGTTACCAGAGCACTGAACCGCACGGAGTGACAGCCCTACACAACGCTTCCATGGACACATAATAAGTTTATACATGTGTATATATATATACACATACAGACAATGTAGGAGACTCCAGTTTGAAGTTGAAAGCAGACCTTTAAGTTACGATACCGTGGAGCAGCTTAGTATGATGATACGCCTAAATAGTTACGCCGAAATTTTTAATAAAAATTTGGCCATCATAACTAGTGTAAAATAACAAACGAGAATTACGATCAATACAATATCCTATTTCCTTTAATTTCAATGAACATTTATTATAATATGCCGAATCCACAATCTATCCCAGAAAGTTGAGTAATCCACAGGCGTGCCCTTTAATTGGTTTACCACAGACCTCTATTAACGAAATAAGATGGGAAATCAGAGTATTAGCATAACAGTGAATTCAATTAGGGTTCACAAAGAGGATTACAACTTTTACAATGCGAACAAAGTTGGTTAGAGAGCCCGGTTTAAACTAACGTGAAATAATCAAAATTTGAATGAGCACGCGATAAGTTGAAATTAGATTAACCGTTGTCATTTCTCTGAGAGAGATCTCTATTTACAATCATCACAAAGCATCGGTACACAAACGTTTATAATGATTTCAATTTATTCCAATATCTAATAATTGATATGGCGAAAAACTAGTAGGTACGCATGAATGTAATACATACTTATAAAGAAATTGTAACTTGCCTAAATTTCGTAAATTTCGCTGCATGAATGGGCCGGCTCGACCGGTGAAAAATACACGACCTCTCGGAATATCGGCGTAAAGTGGCACGTGCCGTGTTTCGTGTCCCTTTCCCCTTCTTTTCCCCTCCTACTTTAAAGAACAGAAAAGTACCACGGTCTTCATGGGCGGTGAATAGTGGCTTAGAATCAGGTGACCCACTTGCTCGTTTCGAAGACACGGGATTATGGGATAGGAGGGCTATCCCATTAAAAAATATTTGGTGTCTTCTAGCTACCACATCACGCAAAACCGTCTGCATCGTCTCTAACATGGCGTTCACCGATGTAACTTAAATTTTAGCTACTATTTTACTGCAGAATATCATTTATTTACATTGGAAAATAGGAGCAATTCGTGTCGGTGTGCATCGGCAGACATATCAACTCAAATTGCAATTGTCAATGGACATACACATAAATGTAACGTATCGTAATATCAAGTGATATAGAGATAATAATTTAAAATCTATTGCTAAGAAAAAAAGAAACTAGCTTTTCTCCTTCGAGTACATATTTGGTGCATTAATTATGCCAATTTATAATATTCATTTAAAAATGTGGTGTCTCATTTACTTAAACGTGTCATCAAATCAACATATAACTAAATCTTGATTTCGAGATATCATATACCTACTTAATAAACGTGTGAAAACAAAAATAGTATTCGAGACGAGCACATTGTTAGCCTGAAGACCGGGCAAGTTCAATGTAATTGCTCTTATTTCTAGTCAGACCGCTATGAAGCGTTCAATTCTGGACAGTTATCAATTAGAGGCGCAAAGCACCGATTGCCGTAATATTTCATCCTATAAATCTTTATCCACCACACATATGTCCATACATTGAAATTGATTTTTATCTCTAATAACAAACTATAAAGTAAATATTGATTGTGAATTATAATAGGATACTAAAACTGCATTACGATTAAACATATATGAAGAAAAATGGTTCTAGCGATTTTTTAAAACCCCGTGGAAAACTTTTATAGGTACCACAAACTCCCCCAAGTTACCGTGGTGATACCGGACATTATGCCGGACTCCCCATCCTACTGCCAACTTCCAAACAGGAGATTATGCTGGCCACTTGGGTGTTCCTCCGCACAACACACGGCGGCATCAGGGTAACATTTTTACTGCCGCGACTTGTAGCAATAATTCAATCTTTCAGGATTTCTTATTGCTTTTTTCAAGGTTCCGAAACCTTATCAAAAACTTTTCGTGAGTTACATGTGTTAATTATCTATGGCAATGTGCTCGCCACTAAAGGTATGGTGAATACAAATTGTACTAGATATTTCTAACACTGCATGTAATTGGGTTGCGCTAACATTGTGACGTCATCGTATCGTGAAAGCTCCGAGCTGCGAACAATACACGTCGCTTGCGCAACTCGAGCGATCACACAGAGCTTTAATAGAGCCATTCGTCGACTCATTGCTCATTCATCCACGCCCCTGACGCCTTCACGTGCTTCATCATCAGGGCGAATATTAAATGCCAACCTTATAGAAACACTGGCACTTAATACACGAAGATTTCGAATTTAAAGTCGGAATATTCGCAATCCACAGAAAATATTTTGTAGAGTCCGACCGAAACTGGTTTAAACCGAAACCGAATGTTCGGCCGCCACTTCAGTTTCAGCCGAAACCGAAACCGAAACTCACGTGTTCGCGTATAAAATTCCATAAAATACTGAAATTTGATGCTTTTTCCCATTATTTTGTGTCTATTAGAAGAGGAAATAAAAAACAATGGGTATATGTATTAATTTTGTTGCAATCAACAATATAACTTCACGCCTTTTTCTACCAGAAGGTGTAGGCAAAATGTTTACCAGATATAAAAAAGTAAAAAATATATAATATCCAATATTCAAATCGCTAATTGTTTTTGTTTAATGAAATAATAAGTATTGGTATGTTGGGATATTACTATTTAATACATAGTTTTGTATTTATTCTCATAAGAATCGTCAATCTCTTTTCCCACTTTAAGTGGGGTCGGCACAGTATGTCATCTCATAGAACGTGTCATCCATGTTGTCAAAAGATCTGGCTGCGGTTTTATGACCGTCCGCCTGCCTGACGTAATCCTCCTTCGGAATGTTTTCGTTGGTGGGATAGGAAAGGAGTTGGAGGTGGAATGAGGAGGGGAGAGGGTTAGGCTTTGGGCCTCGAGAGATCCCTCACAGAGCAAAACGCGGCCGGCATTTAACCGGTCGAGCTGGTCTATTCATGCAGCGAACTGCGTGGCTCTACCACTCATCTACATACATACATACATAACTTCACGCCTAATCCCTTGCGGGGTACGCAGAGAGAACAAAGCGCCAAAAGGCACGAATCTTACACACCTCACCCGCTTCGTTGACTTTCATAACTCTTATCATGCACGCGCGTCGGTTTTTGAGGCTCCTAATATCGCAGGATAAACCCTGAACCTTCCTCCAGAACACGTTCGATTTGGTCAAGGAATGTGGGTCTTGGCCGTCTTCGACTCCTACATCTACCCGCTTTTGAATTGTATATCTGCTTAGTCAATATTGCATCATCATAATCTCTGAGGAATTGTTCGGATTAATACCGCCAGCTGATTTCCGCCACCGCTCGACGCGCCAACGCTACCACCCGCATTGGCTGAATGGTTGGCGATCGACAACAGTGCGTTTCAACACGCACTTCTTGCCACGAACTGTTCCTTCCATGGAACCAACTGCCGGCGACGGTATTTCCGGACCGCTACGACCTAGGAACCTTCAAGAAACGAGCCTATTCTCATCTGAAAGGTCGGCAACGAACTAGGTTTTAAGGAAGTCTCCTTCCTTAAAACCTAGTTTTAGACGCGGTCAGCGAGGGCACTCCGCAGATTTTGCGCAATACCTCATTTCGACCGCGTTTATCCTACTTTCATGCACACTCTGCCATACCCAACTCTCGCAACATTGAAAGTCAAAGAAGTAAGGGATGTAAGAATCGTGTCTAATGGCGCTCTGTATTCTCTGCCTACCCTTTAGACTTGGTATAAAGATATGTATGTACTATTACACTCTCAACAAAGTTAACCACGAATCAAAATTAGTGCTACAATAGTTTCGGTTTCGGCAAAAATTTTGGCCAAATTTGGCCGAAACCGAAACTTCCGCCGAAACTCGATTTTTGGCCGAAACTCGGCCGAAACCGAAACCGAGCTTTCGGTCGGACACTAATATTTAGCTTGATGAAATAAGCATATAGTTTCTTTTTTTTAACTTATGTGGTGCTCTTTTTAATAGTTTTGTTGTTGTCACTGTTGATACTTAAATTAGTTAGTATTGAAGTATTGAATGCTACCTACTTAAAAAATATTTATTTTTATTAACAAGTGACATGAAATGGCGCATTATTATAAAATATGTAAACTAGATAATTCCACGGCAAAATCATGATAAAATCAGGTAGGTAAGTACCTAGCTAACAATTGTTCAATTTGTACACGTTCGTAGCGGGGTTGTGAACCTGGACAATGGTGATACACCCGACAACACCAACACCACCAACTCAACATTCACATGAGCGGAATAACGTATAACAATCAAGATGTCATTTTTCAACTACCCACGCCGCGAACACAGGGGCGAGAGTACAGTGAGAAATATGGCCGACAGCGCACGCACAGTCAGCCCCGAGTACAAAAGAGGCGTCTCGAGGATATGTCGCGATACGTATCTCTTGAACTGTGTATACAACAGACGCAACAGTTACATTTGTTGGGCCCTTTTTACATTTTACGCGTAATCGACTATCATAAATGAAACTAAACAAATGCTGTTTTATTTACAATCTGACAGTTAACATGACGCTAAATTCACAAGAATACATATTTGTGCGTGTATTGTATAGACACACATTATTCATCTTAATATGGACTGGTATATTTATACGCATGTACACAGGTAGTTCGCTGCATGATTGGGCCGGCTCGACCGGTCAAATGCCAAAAATTCTCAGAATATCGACGTAAAGCGGCTCGCGTTTCGGTCGGTAAAAGGGGTATTCGAGAGCCCACACACATGTGTAGCATGTGTCCATGTCCACTTACCACCACTTGATCATTAGCACGCTCATAACATAAATAATACGAAGAGTTATAATATGGAATAGGTGGCGAACCTATTGCCATACCAGGGCTTTTAGCTTGCTTTTAGTCATCGATATTTATCACACATAACTTTCGAAATTAATTAACTTCGAAAAGTCATTGGTGTGTGTCAGAATTCGAACCGGCGACCTCTGGATTCAGAAACCGTATGCTCGACCACTGGACCACCGAAAAGGTATCTTGTCTTGAATATCTGACTAATCGATTTCTTTTTGATACTGGTTCCGTTTCAGCCCAAGGGCTTGTACGATTATACCCATACGTGAAATTGTCGAATTAGTGGCCGGTTGTGATCTTCAGCAGCGGATGGGAGATGTAGTTGAGAGTAACAGTTCGTGACAGTAATGACTATAATTTTGTTACCGCAAATTTTAATTTCCACAGCCGACAAATACAGTGCTGAGTTCTGTTAATTGTAATAATTGGCGTCGCCAAAGGTAACTGCGTTTAAAAACTTTATTTAAATGTATTTAAAATGTGAAGGACTTTTTTGAACCGTCTTGCAGATCATTACCTAGATGTAGTCGTGCATGATGGATTTGAACAAAATCATTTTTTTTTTTTGCCACCTTTATAGAATCACCAGTTTAATCAAAATGTGAAAACTATAGTACAAGATCCCGCTGCAGGATTGGTGCGCTCATCAAACCAATTTTTTATGTTTATTTATAATTAAGAGAATATAAATACTTACTAGGGTGCCTATCAAAATTTGGCCGCCATTATTTTTAGTTAAATTATTTTTAATTGATTTTTGGTAAAAAATTTCGTTTATTTATTTTTTAAATAAAATAACGTCTACATCACGGTAATAAATAATGATAAACTGCTGACTATATTTTTTGTGTTGTGTTTGGTCTCTGGCTCACACCAATGACTTTTCGAAATTAATTTCGTAAGTTATGTGTGATAAATATCGATGACTAAAAACTTTGTGCCCGGTATGGCAATAGGTTCGCCACCAATTCCATTCGGGACGTAAACATAACGGCGACACGAGGCTTAACAGAGGCCTACCTACAATTTCGTGTAGAAAGAGGCGTGAAGTTATGTTATGGTATATATTATTTAAGGAATTTAAAATATATGATACCGAGATTTAACCTTATTATATAGATAGCAAGTTTTAACTTAAATGGAAACATATAGTACACGGAGGTAAAACAACCCTTATAAGGAATGCTATCGCTATTCGGTAGCATCTTTTGTGTGTGACACAATAGGACATCGATCGTGCCGGATTCCAAATAAACGTTAGGAAACGACTAACGAGGACAATGGCATCGGCTAATTGAACTTATTGCCTTTACAACACGCTTGAAGCTTATACCGAGCTCGCGTGATTAGTAAAAGGAAAACTGGAAGCCAACGTTTATTGTTTTCAATAACTAATTTAAGTATTAAATAAATACCATATAGGGTACGCATTCTTTACACTCAATAATGCTGGGATACGCTGCTGGGGTTTTCATAGTACAGATAGATAAACTCATTTATTTTATGGGGAAAGGTGACAAACGTGCCAAAGGGTCAACTGGTGAAAAGCCGATTAGCGCTGCCTATGGGAATTTGCAACACCGAGGAGGTCACACAAATTAAAGGCGAGTGGATCTCCGATAGAGTTTAATCTCAACTCTATCGGAGATCCCCTCGCCTTTAATGTGTGGAAAAAACATACTTCCCTCATTCTCCTCACTATCACTCCTCTTTCATACTTTCACACTATGTAATGTAAGCTTTATTTTTAAATTATAGCTGATATATTCATGCACATCACCCCTGTTTTATATAAATGGGCATCCACTCCTCTGGGATCGTCTCTTCATGTAACAGTTTATTGAAAAATAAAGTAAGCTACTAACTAGTAATATTACTTAAATAGTACGTACTAGTTCATAACAAACATAATATAACATCACGCCAAATCTCTTGCGGGGTAGGCAGAGAGAACGGAGCGCCATAAGGCATGATTCTTACACACCTGACTCGCTTCGTTGACTTTCATAACTCTTTTCATAGACGCGCGTCGATTTTTGAGGCTCCTAACATCACCTTCCTCCAGAACACGTTCTATTTGGTCATAGAATGTGTGTCTTGTCTTAGTAGGACATATCTGTTGGGTATATGTAAATACCCAACAGATATGTCCTACTAAGACAAGACATGAGTGGCTGAATATAAAAAGACCTAATTTTCCCCGGGTTTATTCCGATTTTTCATTTGTGTTTCTCCGGGTGAAAGAAAATTCTCCGATTACATCTCACACCGAACGAAAAAGAGATTAACTTTACGTCGACTTTAGTGTCTACTACACTTTACTTAGGTATGACAAATGATAGACTTTCTTTCTTTTTACACGCCACCAAAGGCGTCGGATGTCAGTACCCGCTTCTAAATCAAATGGGTCGGTCTCGAAGCCTGGCTCAGCCTAACAACTTTCTATTATTCTTCTCAGGAGTTATGTAAGATACCTAAATATCGATGATTGACAGAATAATTATAAATGAATAAACCATTTGATCACTACGCTTTTGCTCCAGTAAACGCCACCCTAGATCGCCGTGTTTTAAAGGCGTAAAAGTATTTAAAGAACCCTGATATGATGTATTCACTGTCTTCACTGTGAAGAAAGCTCGCTACACAATATGAATTATTTCAACTACAGTGTCAACATAAGGGTTAGATAAGAATATCTTGTGTTGATATTGCGATGGGACCTTGTCATAATGACAGCTGCGTGACGTCATTCACTTCAAAAAAATACAGATAGCAGAAACATTCATGGAATTCGCTTATTGAATTACTCAATGTTGTTTTTTTTTTTGATAAGTAATAAATAATAGCGAGTATTTAAAAATAAACTTTTGTAATAAAAATAAACACGTATAATTTAGTCATACTCGCCCGATTCTTCAATGCTAATATTATTATCTGAACCAGAACTAGTTTCAGTTGTAAGTTGTTGTGTCGAGTAAGTATGATACTTTACAATAAAATAGTATAACAAAGATAAAAATTATAAAATTTTAAACAGTAACAATTATAACTCAATCGTAAGATGTTTAAGCATGTCAATGTTGCGAACGGTACTTATTGTTTACATATGCCATCATCACCAACAAGGCGGCAAAACCGATCGCAATTTTAACGCACGCGGGTTACAGTAGGCAATTTAAAAATGAAACGAAACGTTTAAAAATATCGACTCTCGTGACTTGGCATAGGCCTAAACACCAACAGCACCTGGTGTTTCTTCAAAATATTAATGATTTTAAATAAGTACAATTGTCGACAATTACTATCTTGAAAACAAAACCAAGAGCTAAATGCGTGTGTTATGGATACTAGATAACTTTTTTTGTAAATACATACTACATAAAAAACATCCAGAAGCCATCCATATTTATACTCGGGTGGGAATCGTACCCGCCAACCTCGATTCTACAGTTGGTAGCTTTACCAATAGACCACGAGGTGCGTCATTGAATGTTGATTCTTATTCATATACACTTCATAATCAAAATTAGAAAAAACAGAGGACAACATCAGTTATTGCTGCATTTAGGTGGAAGATAAACTGTAAACGAAACATTCCCAAGGAGGCTTGACTTTAAGCAGGCGTCCGGTCATAAGACCACAGCCAATCTCTGGACAACATGATAGTTCAAAAGGACGACACTTACCCCACTTAAAGAGATTTAAGGGTGGGAAAATGTTCAATAACGGTCTGCGCTAAAATATCGGATTTCTGGTAACCAACACATACCTGTCAAGTGATTCCCGGTGAACTCGAAGTCGTCGTCCTGGTCCCAATGTTTGAGCGAAAGGTTGGTCAGGGGCGTGGCGTTTGCAAACTCCAAATTAGCGAAATGCCAGTCCAGGATCTGTCTGTCGCGTACCGACAGGTACACTGAACTGTAATAGACCATGATTTTGTAGTTTTGATACAGCAGAATTGTACATACTGGTCATATGTCATGGTGAGTAGTAGATGTATCACAGTTTCTGGGAGTTATGTTGTCTATCTATAAGTGGGTATTTAAAACCAAAAACATATTGATATCCATTCCATAACTAAGCAATTCGTTGCCTAATACATATAACTTCACAAAAGTCCCTTCCAGGGTAAGCAGGGAGGACAGAGCGCCTAGAGAATCTTACACACTCCACACTCTTCTTTGACTTTCATAATTGTTGTCATACACGCTTATCAGTTTTTCTGGGTCCTGGCATAATCTCCCTCAAAATCTCGTTCAATTTGGTCAAAGAAAGTGTGTCGTGTCCGTTCTAGCCTCATACATCCTTCAGCTTTTGCATTGTATAACTGCTTAGTACATCTTGAATCGAGTTTAATCATCCATTCCTTCCACATGTCCTTTACTTTTACACCAACACTTTCCCATAATTAAAACTAGATGGCGCTGTGTAAAAATACTATATACTAATTAAATCATCCAGCAAAGTTATTTAGAATCTGTTATAATTACCTGGGAGGATTAGTCTCCAACTGTGTCAGCTTCTCTTCCATTGTGGTGTTCTGTGTTACGAGGCCGTCATACTCCTTACATAAAAGTCTCATTTCTCTGTTCAGTCTACGCAAATTAAACTCATTTAACACACCAGCTTCACCGGTCAGTCCTTTGACCTTTTCCGAAAGCAAATTATCTTTTTCAGCTTTCATGGACTGCAGTAACTCTTTGATATCGGACATCCTAAAAAAAATAGGAGTAATTTAATAATATGCTCAGAATTATTATATTTTACGTTCTTTGTACGTTCTTTCTCTTCTAGCACACAATTAAGGGTCACCTGATTGTAAGCGACTTGCGCCACGCATAGACACCTGAAACACCAAGCGTTATAGTGCGTGTCGGTCTCTAAGATGGTATAAAGAAGAGATCCGAAGGGAGATGCAGAGGGGAGAGGCCCCCGGAGAATATCTCAGCGAAAAAAACGCGGCCGTTTTTTTCAGGCGTCTATGCGTGGCGCTTTATAGAAAAGAATATAGGAATTGACGTCATAAGATCTTCTGAGGTCAATTTCTACAACCAATTAATTTTAACAGTGGCAGAGCCAAGCAGTTCGCTGCATGAATGGGCCGGCTCGACCGGTGAAATTGCACGACCTCTGAGAAGATCGGCGTAAATTGGCTCATGCCGCTTTTCGTTCAGTGAAAGAGCTATCCGGAGGCCCAACCCGCTTCCCTATCTTTTCCTATCCTACACCCTTAAAGGCCGGCAACGCAACTGTAACACTATATGTCTTTCAGGTGTCTATGGGCGGCGCTGGTTACTTACCATCAGGTGACACGCCTGCTCGTTTGGCCACCTATCCCATAAAAAAAAAAACTTAAGTGGATACACTTAAGTGCCATTCAGCATGGCAATATTGCTAGTCTTCTGGACAAGTTATCAGTAGAGTGTGATTTGGACAAATACTATTATTTATTTCATCTAGTTTTTTTTTTTGTTATAAATATTATAAAATATCTTGTTTGTTTACTTACTTATTTAAATTTGTTTTAAGTTTCTCCTGTAACGTGATGACTGCTTTCAAATGCTGAATCTAAAATTAAAAGAAACAAGGATAAGGATTTCTTTAAGATAGGATGATGGCAAGCGACATCACAACCCATATGATCCCTGTTATTAACACCAAGTGTCATCATGGAAGTACCTCATCATAAATAAATAAATTAAGTACCAAGCTAATGCATCCATAGTCACTGCAGTTAGACAATATTATACAAACATACCTGCATAAGTTTAACATTTTTCTGTTGCAACTTTATAATCCATTCCAATGCTTGACCAAGAGATATGGGTGTGTCATTGTAATAGTTGAAGTCCACTTGGTGTGACAAATAAGACGTAGCATCGAGCAGTCTATTGAATTCTCGCTCCACCTGTAAACAAAATGAATTACCTGTGTATTAGAATGTATACAGATTAATGAAGTGTTTGTGGAGTGAATACACTGCTATTGTTAAATGTAAATTGAACTTGGCATTCCAATATTATGTTGTGAGCTTGTTGTGACTATGTAGTAAATTGATTGGTAAATTTTACTTTCCAAATTGAAAAAACTCTACATTTGTGAAAATAGACTGGATATAATCAAAAACTTCATGAAATCACCTCAACAGACGCATTATAAGCACTTTATAAGCATGGTGGGTAGAGCCACGCAGTTCGCTGCATCAATAGGCCACGTCAAATACCACGACCTATCACGTAAAGTGGCTCATATCGCGTGAGAGAGATATCCGGAGACCGGAAGAAAATCCTTCCCCTCTCCTCTCGCTATCACACTTGCGACAACTTCTCTATCCCGTTTAGAAGGCCGGCAATGAAAATGTAGCAGTCAGTATTGCAGGTGTCCATAGGCTGCGTTAGTTGCTTATCATCAAATGACACACATGTTTATATAAAATAATACCAACCATTTCATCTTTGTGTTTAGGTACTTGATTTCCAGTTGCTTCATATAGGGGGCACTTCTGTTTGATCTTATGCAATTCCATATTCATTTGATATGACAATGTTGTCACTGGGTTCCCCCCCAAACCAGTTACAACCATGGCTCCTAAAACATTTTAAAAGATAATTTCAAATTTATAACAATATAGCCAGCACATTTTACATTTTGCTATTATGAGCCCAAGCCAAAAATAATATACTTATTTAATAACAATAGATTATTCAGGATGTAGGGTTTGATATTTCATTTCCATTAAAATACAGATTCCATAAAAATTTTAAGCTTAGGTTTAAAATATAATAAAATTGTGTATTAAAATATATATTCTTTTATATGAAAATAAATGTATTTAAAATAGAGTGTGGAGTGTGTGCATCACTTTATGGAGAAAATTGGTAATAATGTATTTTTTTTATCATGACATATTTAGTTCCTGCATAATCTGTTCCTACTATTATTTGTACAAAATAATTTTGATGATTCAAATCTGCCAGGCATCCTGTGATGGCTTACAATTTTTTTTTTAGAATATATCATTATTACATTTACCTATATCAGCAACATAAGGGCCTTTTCTATATGTTACAATCCTGCCACCAACTCGATCTCTTCCTTCTAGTATTACCACTTCACAGCCAAAGGACTGGAGTTGACGGGCTGCGGCCAAACCAGATACCCCTGTAACAATCATAGTTAACTTGTAAATGATAGTACGTTTTATCACTCAAAACTAAGTCTAATCTAAGGTAAATACAGCTAATACTTTTATATAAAAACTAGACAAATAATAGACTTGCGACTTGCGACTTTCAGAACCTATATTCTTATTAAAATCCTAAATAAATAAACGCGATATAATCCTGAAAGTTGTTTTAATGTCATGAACATGATTCGCGAAAGTCTTAGAGATAAATATAATAAAATATTTCAATTTCAATATGTAATATCATTTAAACTAATATCTCACCAGCTCCAATAATTATTACTTTAGGCCTCTGTTTTCCTTTTGGTGGACTTGGAATTGGGGTGATACGTTCATAGATGCCATAATTTATGAAACCATGTCTCTCCAAAAATGCAAAAGTTCTCAAGACTAAGGCTGGATCTCCATTATATGGGGCCTGAAAATTTAAAGATAAAGGTTTTTTTAATTTTTAATTTCATTTTAAATTCTTTAACTTGCATTTAATCTTTGTTATCAAAGTTCACTGCATGATGCATCCACCCAAGAGTTCAGGAGTGGAGAATATGTCTGCTAAGTCAAATTCTTTGTAAATACATTTTTCCTTCATAAATAAAAATTTTGTGCGTTTGTTAATGTACTATATTGGGACTAATATCAATACTCACTTCCATTTTCTGTACAGAGTATTCTTGAGTCAGCTGTTTCTTGGGATCCTCAAACCAGAGTTTTAATATTCGGTTTCTTATTTGTATAAATGCCAGACTTGATGCCCCTTGTAAGTCTGAGAAGCATTCAGCTTCTAAAGATGACATCTTATCAAACGGCAATCTGGACTGAAACGCTGCTCCTTCTAAACTAAAAATAGCCCAAATTATTAGCACATTGTAATCAAATGGGCTCGTGCGATTAGAACCATGTTTAATAATTTTATATATAAAGTACTGAAAAAGTAGGTACCTATTGAGCATTTCCTTATAGTTAATTTCCTCTATATCATCATTCTTAGTTTCCACTTCCACCTTTCCTTCTTTCTTATTTTCCTTAACGTCTATATTACGACTTGATGAAGATTCTCTTCGCCCACCGACTGAATGCGGACTTGAGGATGTAACCTTACTCTTGTCTGACTGATCGGATTCAGAATCCTCTAGGTGTTTTAATTTTTCATCTAAATCTCGAGTCTCAATCTACAATTAGTAAACAAAATATAAAACATACTTAGATTTAATTATTATAAAACATCAACATTTGTTATGAAAACTTACCCGTGCACGTTTACGACGACTCATTTTAGTGGAGTTAAGATTTAATAATTTTTAGTTAATTTAAAATTCGGTAGAAAACGCGGGACATAGGAAAATATCAATTGAATAACTTTAGGTTGCTTTCAAAAACAAAACAATATCCAGATAAATTGACACTAGCTGACAAGCCGGTGTCGTTGATGACAGTTGAGTGGTCCGGTTGACTTTTTCATATTAGTATTGCATACCAACTGATACTACTTTGCCATTTTCTGTCTTTGTATGTCAGTTTCAATAACCTGGTTGATCCATATATCTGAAACACTACTTCAAATATAAATTAAGGGTAACAACCTATATGAACATATTTATAGGCAAAGCAATTTGCTACAAGTTACGTAGTTATAAAATTTTTGTTGGTTGCATAGTTTTCGAGACACCGCAAAAAAGGTGCACCCCTTTTTCCAATAAGGCGGCTAGGAGGGGAGCTAGTGGGGTGGGCAAAAACACGGCCCACGGTGTTAACTTTATGTAGACTTGAGTCTCTTGACTATTGAAATGAAATCGCGTCCTCCAAAAATGGATATGTTCGAATTTTAAATTATAACATTAAAATGGACAAGCAGCAATGTTTAACTTCTGAAAGTCGTACACGCCTTGGACTAGATAATATTATGCAACTTATCAGTTCCATAATCCACAGGCTTCATACATTTGATTGGTATTGAATTGGTTGGTCAACTAAAAATGACCTGACGTCACGGAAGACAAAAAGAACTGTTCATTATTCATATCCTGGACTAACATTATTTGAGCAAGCCTTATGCAATATACTTTATGACATAATAATAATATGTAATATATGAAATTCTCGTGTAACGGTATTTGCAATTGTACTCCTCCGAAACGGTTCGACCGATTCTCATGAAATTTTGTGTGCATATCGGGTAGGCCTGAGATTAGGACAACATCTATTTTTATCCTCCTAAATGTGAAGGGTAGCCCTCCCCTCAATATTTTATTTTAATTATTCGATATATTTCTGTATTTAATTTTTTTATAAAATAATATACAAAGATACATACAACCGTAAATTTTCAACGCCCTACGATCAACCCCTATTTTTTTAGTTTATTTTTTGGCGAGACTACGTTTGCCGGGTCACTTAATTAAATATATAAAATTCTCATATCATGGTGTTTGTAATTCTACTCCTTCGAAACGGCTTGACTGATTCTTTTCAAAATTTTGTGTGCACATCGGGTAGGTCCGAGAATAGGACAACATCTATTGTCATCCCCCTAAATGTTAAGGGTAGCCCGTCCCTAATATTTTTTTCCCTAATTTTCTGATAATTTAGTTCAATCCGTATTTTTTCATCCTCCACAATCAACTCCAGTTTTTCAATTGTTGGTTCAACTTAATTTTTTTGGCAAGACATCTGTTGCATGATCAGTTAATTATTATATACTATATACTATCTGACCCGGCGAACTTAGTTCCGCATCAAAAGTAATAAATGAGTAGTACTTTTGAATATCATGAGGTTGAAATTGTGCTATTTATCGGCTATAACTACTGTCCCGCTATGTTAATTCTACAATATCTTCGAAAATATTCGTTTAAATTGCATGCTGTAAAAGACCAGGAACATCTACATTACATGCACAATCTATTTAAGACAATTAATTGAATACAAATTTATGCTGTAATGTTTAAAATCGCTTCGTAAATAAGCCATTATTTCTCGTAAGAAGTAAAAAAATAAAAATGGTCATTGTGGGTTATCCCTAAGAGATAGACATATGCCTTCGCGGACTTTTTTGTAGATCTTTTGAAGGTGTATAACAATGTAGTACAATGTAGTACTTATACGGTGTTTTGATTTATCATTTAGGATTCAGGCAGCGTTTGCGATTAAAGTTCTAAATCTTGAAAATTATCACATTTTTTACTACACTATACATGAATTATAGATCAAAACCACCCCACCTCGTTGACACTCTCTAACTATTAAAAAAACCGCATCAAAATCCGTTGCCTAGTTCTAAAGATATAAGCATATAAAAATATAAGCATAAGACAGCGGAAAGTGACTGTTTTATACTATGTAATGATATATATGTTACTAGCTTATCCCCGCGGCTTCGCTCGCATTGAAAAGTATCCTATGTTACTTCTAATACCTTCAAGAGTATATGTACAAAGTTTCATGATGATCGGTTCAGTAGTTTTTGCGTGAAAGCGTAACAAACAAACTTACATTCGCATTTATAATATTAGTATGATATGAAGTATGATGTAACAGTGTTAGTTACCGTACTCCTCTGAAACGGCTTGATCGATTCTAATGGGGTAGGTCTGAGAATAGAACATCTTTTTTTGTCATCCCCCTAAATAACAAGAGTAGCCCATCTCTATTTTGATATGTAATTTATTAAATAGGTATTTTTTTTAATTTACTGTCTATGCTGTTTCACAGCACACAAAAATATATGCAATCCTAAGTTTTCACCTATTTACGATATTTGTTTTTATTTTTATTTGTTGATCAATAACTTTATTAATTTTTAGCATGATATTGTTTGCTGGGTCAGTTAGTATGTATATTATTCTTCCACTAAATGCCACTCATCATCCTCCTAACCTTACTTCTTCATTGCTTGATCTTATATTTGTTTCTTCTCTAGATCGATCTGTTCTGCATGGCCAATGCAGACAACTTTTCATCACATGACCTTATTTTTCTGTCCTACAAAATTCGCCTGCCCAAATCTAAGTCAAGAATTCTTGTGCAGCGCAGTTTTGGTGAAATGGATCACAACAGTCTGCAGACTGATTCGAAAGGTTGACTGCAACCAAATCTATTCGTCAGTAACAACTGAGGAAAAGGTGAAGTTATTCACGGAAACCCTCAATATTCTTTACGACAAACATGCGCCCATAAAAGCGATCAAAGTGCGCCACTATCGATCTCCGTGGCTCACTGACGATATTAAACAGCTCATAAAGAAAAACGCCAATCGTAACAGATATGTGATGATTCGGAATCATTGCAATAAGGTGTGTAGGACTGCTCCAACGCCAAAACGCCAACACATTCATAAATCCGTACAAAACGGTGACCCTGTTAAGATTTGGAAGTTTTTAAAATCTTTAGGAGTTGGCAAACAGCGTCAACTAACCTCTTCTTCTCTAGATATTAAAGCTCCTAATTCTCATTTCTGCTCTTCGTTTAATTTCAATAAGACTATTAAAGTCAATACGTTACAATATCTTTCAACACTGCCAACTACTGACGACCCGCCATTTTTTTTCCGTCAATTTACTACTAGTGATGTTGAGAGCAGTATCCAGTGTATTGCTTCCAATGCCATTGGGACTGATAACATTAGCCGTAATATGATCCTTCCCATTATTGATGTAGTCCTACCCGTTATTTGCCATATCCGTAACCACTCCATATCCAGTGGCATCTTTCCATCATCGTGGAAAGATGCCCAAGTAATACCACTTCCAAAGGTCCCTAAACCTAGTTCCTTTTCCGAATTTTGCCCCATATCCATTCTTCCATTCTTATCGGTTCGGAAGTACTTGAACGCCTGGTCCATATCCAATTAAAAACATTCCTTAACTCCCACAACTTACTCAACCTACTTCAATCTGGTTTCAGTCCTGGTGATACCACCACCACACTTGGATATAAGGATAATACACGGATGATATAAGGTCAGGCATGGAAAATAGAAAGCTAACCGTTCTTTGCCTGTTAGACTTCAGCAATGCCTTTAACACTGTTGACTACGTTGTGTTGCTTTGAAGGATAGATAAATGGGCCCGAAGATATGGTATCTTGGTAAACCCAAGAAAAACTCAGGCGATTTTGATTGGTAGTTCTCGACAGCTCACCAAAGTTGACATAGAAACATTGCCCAAGGTAATATTTAATGGTAGCACGATCCCCTATAGCGAAAAAGTAAAAAATCCAGGAATTTATTTCGACAGTACACTTTCGTGGTCGGCTCAAATAGAAAATGTCAGCCGCAAGGTATTCGGCTGACATTTTCAGGAACTGCAGGAGCTTTAAGAAGACTCTTAGTAATAGTAATCTTCTACCCGTTACCACCAAGACTGCGATGTTTTCTCCTTCCTATTCTTAACTATGCTGATACCAGCTATGTTGATCTCACTGAAAACCAACTTGATAAACTTGAGCGTTTTCAGAATCTCCGCATTAGGTTTAGATTTGGTTTAGGCAAATATGACCACATCACCGAATTTCGTAATAAGCTCAAGTGGTTGCCCATTCGCCTTCGAAGGAATACTCATATTCTCTGTCTTCTGTATAATACTCTTTTCAATCCCGCTACTCCTTACTATCTTAAAAAAACGTTTCGCATTTCTCCATGACACACATGCGTGATACTTGAGATCATCGGCGAGCTTGACCCTGGAAATACTAGTGCACTCCACAATTTTTCTCGACAAATCTTTTTCAGTCCAGGCTGCTCGATTGTGGAATGAATTGCCACTAGTTATTCGTCACGCCCAGACACTGACAACTTTTAAAAAACCTCTCAAAGAACACTCTTTGTCACTGTAAATGATTCCGATATGCATGATGTTCCAAACGTAGTTTTATATCGTCTGTATGCATCTATAATATTATTATATTTGTATGTATGTATCTATTTATGTGCAGTTATGTATGTATTTATGTGTAGTTATTTATGTAAGTATCTATTTATGTATATGTGTTTGTATTATGTGTATTTATTTATTTATCTACATAAGGTTCGATCATGTATATTGTAAACAAGCAACTGTTAACCGCGTATTATTCTTTCTAGCTAACATGTCCACATAAAGGTTGTCTGGCAGAAATCCCAGCATGCGATAAGACCGCCTATTGTACTCACCCAACATTTCCTATGTACTATTTTAAACTGTAATCTATTGTACAATAAAGTGTATTCTATTCTATTATAAAATACGTTTCTTTATAAATAAACACGATCGTGAAGGTCCTTGTTCAGCAGATCTTAGACCTTATTAAAAATAAATATTTATTGATCCTATGGACATATCAAGTATTTATCTCTAAGACTTTCGCGAATCACGCTCATGACATTAAAACAAACTTTCGGATTATATCGCGTTTATTTCCAATGATTTCCATCCGAGTGATGACTCACTCGTGAAAATGATCTCTGTAAAGAGTTCGAAACATCGGGAAATCAATAAAATTGGAAATAAACGCGATATAATCCGAAAGTTTGTTTTAATGTCATGACATATCAAGTATTAAATTAAAGTGATAAAAATACCTCGAGAAAAATGAAGCGTTATTTACCTCAATTCAATCAAACGTATCTACTTTGACTGTTGTTGTCGAATTACACTAAATATAAAAACATTCGTATTGGTCAAAGGTTATTTATTTTTTATTAAAGGTTAACTACTATCATAATTTACTAAGAACCTATTTCATTAATCACTAACATAACATGTCTTAATTGAAAACCACGTTTACAACGTTTTTCTGAAGTGGTTGTACAAAGGACCTTCTTCAGCATATCCGGCTACTTCTTGAGGCACTATGGCGCTTTCTTCAATGCTACCGCACGGTCGACACATGCATTCCAGTGGAGCTTTGGTTGTTATCTGGAACAATATTGCAATATATAAGATTTTTTTCTTCACTTATTCTCTATTTAATAAATATGGTTTTAGGTTTCGGTGGTCCAGTGGTCGAGCAGCCCGTTTTTGAATCTAGAGATCGCGGGTTCGAATCCTCACACTAGCTTACACCAATGACTTTTCGAAGTTCTTTTCGGAAGTTATGTCTGTAAAATGTCATTGACTGAAAACCTTGTGCCCGGTATGGCAATAGGTTCGCCACCTATTCCATTTGGGATGTAAACATAACGACGAGAAGAGGCTTAACAGCTGCTGCCTACGCCTTCGGGTATAAAAAGGCGTGAAGTTATGTTATGTTAAGTTTAATAAATATGGTGGTAAACAGCTTTGCTCATAAAGGTATACAGCATGCATTTTGTGATCCTTTAAAATGGGTATCTACCTACTATTTAGGCCAGTTTAGTATATAATTTCTACCGCAATTATTATGGGTATTCATGAAGTTCCTACATCATCATCAGTTTCCTGCCCTCACCCCACTTTGGATGGGGTCTGCACAACATGTCATCATTTCGAACTATCCATGTTGCCAAAGTTTTGTTTTCTTATTTTGTTTTGCCATAGGTTTTATGACCGGTTACCTAACTGACGTCAACGCTCTATGGGAATGTTTTGTTCGTGGTTTATCCTCCACCAGAAGTGGAAGTGGAAGTGGTAGAGCCAAGCAGTTCGCTGCATGAATGGGCCGGCTCGACCGGTGAAATACCACGACCTCTCAGAAGACCGACGTAAAGTGGCTCATGCCGCGTTTCGTTCGGTGAGAGAGGTACCCGGAGGCCCACTCCCCTTCCCCATCCTTTCCTATCCCCTATCCCTTAAAGGTCGGCAACGCAACAGTAACAGTATATGTGTTGCTGGTGTAAATGGGCGGCGTTGGTTGCTTACCATCAGGTGACACGCCTGCTCGTTTGCCCTCCTACCACATAAAAAAAAAGTAAAATGCAGAAAAAGAAGATATACAACTACAAAACAAAGAACCTACCTACATATAAGAGGTACATTTCTCGTTCCCTTTTTACAAAATGATTACTTAATTATACATACAAAATATAATTCAGTCACAAGTCACCTTTCTTAGCTTTTTATCTTCACTCTTAGCTTTGGGGCATAATAGAACAACCGTCGCTTCCCGCTCACCAGATTCTTGACAGCAATTGCAAGTCCGTTCCATTTGCCAAATTTTACTACCTGATACCTGTAAATAGGAATGTTTTGTTAAAAAGTAGACATTTCTGATCATAAAAACTTTTAGGCTTTCGCGTTGCATATTACTTAGTGATAATGATGAACGGGAATTAACGCGACACTTTTTTAGGTAGGTTGCCCTTCTTAGACGTCAGGCTCAGCGTGAAATCTGATGGGTCCTTATCTCACTGTGTATACCGGAAACCCACACACACACTGATAGGTACCTACACGCCTCGTCACACCATCACCCTCGACACTTGCAATCCGTTGTGACTTCTTTGAAGAATAGAGCCGAGGATCTCTGTGACTCTGAACATTTACAGCAAGAACTTGATCATGTTCAGGAGGTACTAAGGAACAACGGATATCAGGTTAACCGACGAAACAAACGACGGTCGAGACGATGCAAACATCCGGAAGTGAACCGACAGCCAGCCTACATGCCTTATGTCAAAGGAGTGACAGACAAGATAGGCACACTACTGAAAAGATATTCAGTCCCCACAGTATACACACCGGGGACAAAGGTAACAAATATCTTGGGCACGCCGAATGATGTCTTGACGTTACAAACACCTGGGGTCTACAAGATAAATTGCGGCTGTGGTAGTTCGTATATAGGCCAGACTAAGCGAACAATAGCTGAAAGGGTCAAGGAACACAAAGCCGCAGTGAAGAACCGACAGGTGAACAAATCAGCGATAGCCGAACACATAATTCTCGGCGGTATTAATCACTGGATCGAGTTCGACCATCCGGAAGTCCTCTCCAATGATCGCCACTATTATCCAAGAGCTGTGCGTGAAGCGATTGAAATTAAAAACAAGAATTTCAATCGGGAGGATGGATTCAAGCTCTCCGCAACATGGAATCCAGTGATTAATAAAATAGTAACACCTCGCTTTAGTTCACAGTCGGCTAATCTATCAGAATAGACACGCGTCGTAGGGCGTACAGAATAGGGACGTTATAAGTGTAGTGTGACGGTATCTAGAAAAATGAAGAAAAAAAAGTGTGTGTGTCCGCTCCGACGCACGACTGGAGTTTACTCCTCAAGAACGATTATAAAATAAAATAATAAATATTTACTGTCTACAAATATGAACACATTTCTTCGTAATAGAGAATGGCGTATCGCTATAAAGAGTGTTTCTATAAAGAGCTCAGGACATTGTATGGAGTGCCGACTCTTATTTATATGCTCTGTGACTATAGTCACAGAGCATATAAATAAGAGTTATGCGTTATGCGCTATAGCGCATAACGCATTTCGTGTGACATGCTATACTCTCTAGTACGATTTTGGTCCCCATAATTTTCATACCCCGGGCCTATATATGTAAATCGATTCTTAAGGAGTAAACTCCAAAAACAGCACCAAGCGATGAGGGTAGATATACAAACATCTACCTCATCTACGGAGTCGTGAGGGCGCCACTTCAGTCTGCTTGTCAAGCTAATCAAGGTAAATATTTGTTTACCTAAAAAAGTGTCGCGTTAATTCCCGTTCATCATTATCACTAAATTTCTGATCATATTTAAACTCACTGTCATACTTCTTATACTAAAATTTGGAAAATAATGTCGGTGAACTATTTGCTACGGTTCGAAATTGAGACCTTGTAGACAGAATACCTCTTACTAAAACGGGTAACTTATAAATATTCCGTTTATCTTTAATTATAATTATATGTCACGGTAAGAGTGAATAATTGAAGATTATTAATAATTATCTATTATTATTAATAATTGCCGAAAGTCGAGGTTAAAGTGATAAATTAATCACATTTGTCGGTTATTATTAATAGTTTAACCCTAGTGGTGATAAATGTATTAAGTGGCTCGGCTTAGTTGGCTCGGTGTTATTGTTTTAAAAGAACGTGCACGTAATTTGTTGTTGCTTACTAGGGTTAGTTAGTTGTTTAGTTTAGGTTAGGTTAGGTTTTAGGTTTTTTTTTTTCTATACAGGAGTCGGAATCCTCATTGACACCCAAACTACGTCACGTATGAGGTAGTTTGGGTAGTGCCGGACTCTTACCGGCTAAACCTGTCTCCTGCCCTCTATGCTTTCTCCATAGACTGAAGGTCCATGCCCTTTTTGGATTAATTTTGATATTATTTGAATTTGAGTGATTTTAAAAATTGCTCCCCAGTTCTAACTAATTCGCTATTGCAAAATTTTAGTTTGATTTACTGTTATCTTATGTTTGTGATAATAATTCGTTTTCGGTTTAAGTAATAAGTATAGTAATTTACTCGCGCATTTATGTTTGGATATGTGACGATGAGGTGAGTGAAACAAAGAAAGTGAAATAAGTGGTTAGGTTAGGTTAGTTTTAACCTTGTTTGTGTGATCTCTAATTAATATAATTGTAAGACTGTGTTTAATATTATAAATAAATACCTGCTGGTCAAAAAACATTGGGTTTTTATTTATTTTATAACTTTTACCAATATGTGTCGTGAATTATTAATAATTACTACTAAAAGTAATAAATTTCGATCGTTTATTCACATTTACCAAAACATGTGGTTATTATTAATAATTTTGTAAAAATATTAATAATTTTTCAATTAATCAGATTTACCGTAACATATATATTGTTTTAAAAAGTATTTGGTAAATAGCATTTTTTTAATTTTTTCCTGAATTTATTTCATCAATTATTATAGAAAATTGAAGTGTCTGTATGTAATATTGAAATAACTGCTTCGGTATTATTTCATATAAATATAATTTACGGTACATAGTACACTAAAATAACATTATAAAAGAATTTGGTCCATCTGTCTGTTTGTTCCAGCTAATCTCTGAAATGGCTGGACCAATTTTGACGGAACTTTTATTACCTGCCACTGATAATTGGTGGAATAAGGATTAACTTGGGTTCCTATTAAAAAAATCTTTTATGTACCAATTGCTTCTGGTTTGAAACAAAGTTCGCCGAATCAGCTGCTTAGTAAAATTATTATAACAATACCTGCACATAGCTGGTACATTTTCCAATGCATGCAAATGACGGTATGGCTTTAGGTATACATCCTGGATGTTTCAGAACATGAATAACTGGTGTCATCTGACAATCATGACCTGAAAATTATAGGTATACTTAATTATTATTTTTAATTTTCCATTTAGGTCTCGGTGGTCGAGAGACCGAGCTGGCGCTTCTCAATCAAGAATTCGTGGAATTGATCCCGTGCTTACAATGTCTTTTCGGAATTTTTTTTCGGAGGTTAATATTATGTGTGATAAATATCGATGACTCGGTCGATGATGACAAAATCGTGCCCGGTGTATGGCAATATGTTTTACCACCTATTTGGGACGTAAAACTTTAACGAGTCTAGTCTTAACAGGCGCTGCCTACACTGTAGGGTATGAAGTTATGAATATATAAATGAAATAACTTCACGCCTTTTGTTAGCCGAAGGTGTAGGCAGCGGCTGTTAAGCCTCGTCTCGCCGTTATGTTTACGTCCCAAATGGAATAGGTGGCGAACCTATTGCCATACCGGGCACAAAGTTTGTCAGTCATCGATATTTATTAAGTACACATAACTTCCGAAAACAATTTCGAAAAGTCATTGGTGTGAGCCAGTGTCTGGAATCGAACCCGGACCTCTGGATCACAAGGCCTTGTGCTCGACCTGTTAATTTTATTACACCAGCTTCAACTTTTTAAATAGATATAATACTAAGTAGAAATATATCAAATACCTGGAGACAACGGCACTTCGACTGATTGAGCCCTCACCGACTTTTCTTGTACATATCCAGCAAACATACACACCAAACATAAAACAACTACACTGTCCAATCTCAACATCTTTAAATTTAAAAGAAATCCCGTAATCTTTAACAGCTAACCTTTACCCAGTGAAAGACGAAATTGTTCTATGAAAAATCAGAATGGCGTCAACTTTTATAAAGGTCTTTCATTAAAAAAAAACCCCATCAGTCATATGTATCATAACATGAAAGTCATTTTAACGCAGCAAGTCCTTACAGCATTACAAGGAGACCCAACTGTGCTGACACACTTAAATCGACTTATAAATGGATTCACAGTATGAGTTTTACATAATTTGGAAATCAAGAAACCTTGAAATTTTCTTTAATTATTATTAAATATTCTATATATAATTTCACGCGTTCATTTTTATGTCCCAAATGGAATAGGTGGACGAAATGTAATTAGTCATCGATATTCATCACACGTATAGGGACGGCAACGTACGACAACAAAACCGAGAAGTCATTAATGTGAGCCCAGATTCGAACCCATGACTTCCTGATTCCTGACCACCGAGACGATAGAGATTATTAAGCATACATTAATTCATATACAGTCTCCCTCTAGCCCCCACCGAATAACAAATTTAAAGACTAAAACTTTTTTGCATTTGATTATTTCAAAACATAATCAGAGTTGTTAAAGGTACCTACACATATTGAACAACAACAACATCATACTTAATATTATAAATGCGAATGTAAGTTTGTTTGTTACGCTTTCACGCAAAAACTACTGAACCGATCATCATGAAACTTTGTACATATACTCTTGAAGGTATTAGAAGTAACATAGGGTACATTATATTAAAAAAAAAAAATTTTTTTTACGAAAGATAAAACAATTGTTTGTCAAAAAATCGTCAAATTTAGCTACTTCAGTAATAAAGTTTTACAGTATTCGTAAATTAGATAACATAACGTAACTTCACACCTTTTTCTATCCGAAGGTGTAGGCAGCGGCTGTTATGCCTCGCGAGGGACGGTATTACAGTATTCAGGGTTGATACTTATACTTAACTTATATTATATTATATTATTAATAATATATATAAATTTGAATGTAAGTTTGTTTGTTACGCTTTCACGGGATAACTACTCAACAGATCATCATGAATCTTTGTACACATATTCTTGGGGGTATTAGAAGTAATATAGGATACTTTCTTTTTTCTTATTTCTCTCTTTAATTAACATATATTTGCACCCTAAGGAGAAACTTATAATATAGTCTACAAAAATATCCTACATTAATACTCTGCATTTATATCATATAAAATTGTTAAAGTCCAAAAATAGAGAAATATATTTTACCGTTTGTTGTTGCATTTTAATAAAGCATATTGTGAGATTTTTAAACGTCATACCTAATGTTGTAATTTTGAAAATTGATAATCCCAGCTAAGTAAGAAAATAGAGTTATTATATTGATTCAATTCTATGGTAATGATTTTGATACTTATTTATTGGCTTCAATGCGAGCGAAGCCGCGGGTAAAAGCTAGTATTAACATAAAGAGCTCAATAAGTCAGCGTACAATATTTCATTAAAATGCTTAAAGCCGTACCCGAAATTTAGATTAAATATAGAATTGTTTATTAAGGATAGTTTAAGAGTCATAACATGAAAAAACTTAAAATTACAATTCAACTTCCGTCAGTAGAAACAACTCTAAGAAGTATGGAACTAGATTTTCACGACACATGATTAAACAACGTGGCTAAAAAAGCAAGATTCAATCGACTCATACGTTCATCAATTTATTATCTAACTGGCAGACCCGGCGAACTTTGTTCCGCATCAAATGTAATAAATGAGTAAATGTTGGAAATAATGAGGTTCAATTTGTGCTATTTCCCGCTATGTTAATACTGCAATATCTTCGAAAATATTCGTTTAAATTGCACGCTGTAAAGGGCCAGGATCATCTATATTATCATCTATATTATGTATGCACAATCTATTCAAGACACTAAATTGGATGAATATTAATGCTGTAATGTTTAAAATCGCTTCGTAAATAAGCCATTAACTCTCGTTAAAAGTAAAAAATAAAAATCGTCATAGTGGGTTATTCCTAAGAGATAGACATATGCTCTCGCGGACTTTTTTGTAGACCTTCTGAAGGTGTTTAATAATGTAGAACATTGTTTTGATCTATCACTTAGGGGTCAGCCAGCGTTTGCAATTAAATTGCTAAATCTCAAAATTTATCATTTTTTCTTTACAACATCATATATGAATTATAGATCAAAAACCACCCCGTTGACACCATATAACTATTAAAAAAAACGCATCAGAATCCGTTGCGTAGTTTTAAATATATAAGCATATAAGGGGACAGACAGCGGAAGGTGACTTTGTTTTATACTATGTAATGATGATATACAACCCAAGTATTTAGTTGCTTAGTTTGAAACTAAAAGGCGTTGTATGTACTGTGCCGAGAAATTTTATTAAAGGTAGGTACTTTGCAACGTTCGAAATATTTGTTCTAGAAAACATTCTCAAAATTAAAAAGAAAACAGAAAAAATTTAAATACTAAGCCTACTTTAATATGTCCGTTTTATTTGACATAATCATATTAGTACCAATCTAACAATTCTCGGTGGTCCAGTGGTCGAGCACCCCGCTTCTGAAACCGGGAGTTACGGGTTCGAATCCTGACACTGGCTCACACCATTGACTTTTCGAAATTGTTCACTTAAAACTTTGGCAATGCCATAGCGGGCACAAAGTTTTTGAGGTTCGCCACCTATGCCATTTGGGACGTAATCATAACAACGAATCAAGGCTTAACAGCCACTGCCTACACCTTCGGGTAGAAAAAGGCGTGAAGTTATGTTATTTTAAATGCATTTCTTCACTATTCCATATTGTAGTCATTCTAAATCGTCATTCTATATCAAATATAATCCAAAAAAGAGTTCTAGTTATTCTACCAGATTCAACCTAGACCCAGATATACGGGAATGAACCCCCCGATCTCGATTACGCAGTCGGTTGTTTTATCAATGCACCACCATAAATCAAATAAATAAGTCTGGTCAGCTGAAAATATTAAAAACATTGCGTTCATTTCAGCGTCAACTAAGCACGACTTTTCTATCATACAAGATATTTCAATTAAGCTTTCAATGACCCGCTGATAGCCCCATAACAAACATACCCCATCCCCCTAACCAATAAGTGACATATAAAAGAACGCCAAGCGATTATAAACACATTGCAATTTCAACTTTGGTTGTGGCATTAAGTAAAATAGCTATTTAAAACATGTCTTTTACAAATTCAAAAATTATTACAATTTATGTAATTGAAATACTAATATGTCTTCTATATAATTGTGCTGCCGATGAATCCTGTGAGACGATCCCCACTGATATACACATAACTAAAGGTATAATAAATTTTATTAGCTAAATATCACCTTTACTCGAGAAAACGGCAAATAATTGTTATTATTTTTGTTAACTAAAGTGGCAAAGACCATACGTCTTATGTGAGGTTTTTTCTGAAAAAGTTTGTAGAGCTTTGAGCGATACGCTTATTAAGAATTATTAAAAATAATTTCTTGATTTTAACAAAACTAATTTAGAATATAATATCTCCTGCAGAAGAGTACAATGAAGTGGGCAGACTAGTAAGATCTTGCAGTGGAGAAATTACTGTCAACAAATGTGAAGGAATGTGCAGTAGCCAAGTGCGTCCCTCAATTTCGGCAGCGACAGGATTTTCAAAGGTATTAAATTAATTACTCTTAGATATTTTGAATTTGAATTTGAACACATCTCTGTCCATTACCGAAGTTGGGAGTTCCGAATTCTCTTATTATTTATTCATCTAAGACGAAATATAGTATCATAATGTACATCATTTAAGTAGGCAGGTAGGTACCTATATCATTAAAAACAATAAAAACTCATTTTTCGAAAGAAAACGTCGAAAAAATTCTACGTCTGTTTTTAAGTTTGGATTACTAATGATTCGGATTAGGTACGAATAATATGCACTTATATGCAAGGTTTTTTTTAATGGGTTAGGGGTTTAAACCAGAAAGCGGGTCACCTGATGACAAGCAACTAGCGGTGCCCATATATAGTTGCGTTGCCGGCCTTTAACGGAGAGGGAGAGGAAGGAAAGTGTAAGGAGGGTGGGCTTTCAGATACTTCTCTCACCGAACGAAACACGACAAAAGATTACGTAGATTAAACCATAAATTTTAATAGATAACTAATTAATTATGCTTTAGGTTCATCACAGGCACTTGGTTATAAAATCTACTTGTAAGTCAAATTCCACTACTAAGTCTTTTCAATACCTTTTAAAACCTTAATTATCATTATGATGAATTATGCAAACTATGATAACACTAGCATATTCCACTCCTGCATTTCTTAGGCTAGTGACATAGTGAGATCGCAAATTTTAAAAAATACGATATTAAAGAATAACGCACCAATCAATCAAATAACAGTGGTACAGTCAAGCAGTTCGCTGCAGTTCGAGAGAGTTACGCGGGGCCCACCCCCCTTCCCCACCCTTTTATATCCTACTCTCTTATTGGTTGTCAACGCAACTGTAAGTTTTACAGGTATCCTTGGGCAGCGTTGGTCACTTACCATCAGGTGACACGCCTGTTTCTTTGCCCTCCTGTCCCAAAAAAATAGATAGTGAATGGATGTTTTTTGTCTTGTTTTTTTTATATATGTAGATGAATGATTTTTTTTTTCTTTCCACCGTACCTTTATTTAAAGCAGATTCACATTTTACTCTGCAGGAATGTTTCTGCTGTCGAGAAAATTTTCTACGGGAACGTCTAGTCACTCTAACGCATTGCTATGATCCTGACGGCATGAGGCTGGAAGACGAAGACAGTGCTATAATGGAAGTTCGTCTCCGTGAACCCGACGATTGCAAATGTTACAAATGTGGAGATTTTAGTCGTTAGGATTTTAAATTATATCTGCGACTCATAGAATGGAAACGACACAAAATGACCTAGCAAATTAGATTAACAAACATAAATATAACATAAATAACAAACATAAATATAACATAAATATTGGTCAAAGGTATTTATGAATAATACATTTTTATATTAACGAGTTTTAAATATCTATTTAATCTTAGTTATAAGATAGGCTGTTACTAATAAATTGTTGAAAATATAAATTTATTGATTTATTTTTGTCTGATATAAACAAATTTTGCAGTCCTGGATACTAAGTGGTAAAAGCACTCCGCGCCTAAACATAGCCTAGTAGGTATATTACTTAATGTAGGAAATTCTTTCTAACTTAAAATGATCCCATCTATTGGTGTTTTATAAAATTGTGCCCTGTGACTGTGATATAAAACCTCAAAAAAATAAATATGTTTGGTTTAAATTTAAATTATGACTTGATTTGACACCCATGACTTTTCGAAATTATTCTCGGAAGTTATGTGTGATAAATATCGATGACTAAAAATCTTTGTGCCCGGTATGACAATAGGTTCGCCACCTTTTCCATTTGGGACATAAACATAACGGCGCGACGAGGCTAAACAGCCGCTGCCTACACCTTCGGGTAGAAAAGTTATGTTATGTTTTGGCTTAAATTATTATAATTCTTGGATTTACTATGGTATAACAACACAGAGGCAATATGTGTATTCTAATATTAGAAAGGCAAATCAAGCAAATATGATAAGAAGAGGTGACAACAATTCCGGTGAATAAAGACTGGATCATGAGGTCCACCGTACCTTACACCGCTACCACACACAGCTATTCGCCGTTCGCGTTCGCGTTGCCGCGATGTTGTCATCTCTGTCCACACACAGCTCTACTCGCGCGAATATTCGCGCAAATATTCGCGACGCGCCGAACTTGGATAATAGGGCTGTCGTTATTTTTCAAAATATCAGTTAGTCGACACATCGATATTTTTAAATATATCAATTTCGGGCTTTGATGTGTCGAAAAAGTACATACAAATCTAGCAACATGTGGTGGTACTATACTACTCATAATTGATTACAAAGTTAATAAACACAGTGATTTTTATTTTGCATTGTATGCCCTATAAGCTAAATAACTTAAATTAGTGATGATCAACTCGAGTTAACTCGAGTTGGGCCTGACTCAAATCAACTCGAATTGAATACCTCCAACTCGAGTTGAAAAACTTAGCTAAACCGACATGGAACGGAGTAAGTGGGACTTTATTTGAGCCGTGATTATTTATGACAACATTCGTTCATAGCAAACAAAGCGTCACATTTATGCAGATTTAATATTAACTTATTTTTGTTCTGTTTCTGTTAATTATCTTTCGTCTCAAATTTATTTTCTATACCAAAATGAAATTGTAATTTTTAGTTTGTATTGTAAAATAATATAATTTCCAGTCCGTTGCAGATAAGGGAGAGAGAACAGAGCGCCACAAGATACGATTCTTACACGCCTCGCTCGGTTCTTTGACTTTTATAATTCTCTTGATAAACACGCTAGTGACTCATTCTATTTGGTCAGGGAAAGTGTATTGTGGGCGTCCTCGACTCCTGCATCCATCCGCTTTTGCATTTCTTAACTGCTTAGTCTTGCATCATCCTACATGTCTAATTGTCTAAATCATCGGATTTTTTTTGTTCATTTATAGATAATTTTAACTACAACATAGATAACACAATTAATGCTTGATACAATGACTTATAAGATTGATTGTTCAATATCGGCGGACGAAAAATTTTTTTTTATATTAACTTTAAAATTACCCTAACTCGAGTTGCAACTCGAGTTACGTGTATTTTAACTCGAGTCAGGATTAACCCGAGTTGGCACATCACTAACTTAAATAGTGTCGATTAGTGCCGCCCATGAAGCTATAGGTAAAACTGGAGAACGAACTCTTTTTTTTTTAATTTATTTCTTGACCATAGATACAAAGTTCTTCAGTCGAAATAATAAATTTGATAGTGTATTTTGAGAACAAACTCAATACTCCTGGGTTGCCACTTCATAAATCGAATGCACTCGAAACTTCATAAAAATATCTGATATAATATTAGATGCAATAATTTTCGTTACGTGGTAATATTAGTTAAGAGTCTGGCCAACGAAAGCTGTCCATGTATTATTTTCAGAAGTTTTGATATGGCAATAATTTAAGACTGTCAAAATTGACACTTTGACGTTTCGTACTTGAGTCATCTTCTGTTTACGTTGGTTTATGTGCATCATATTTTCATTGATTTTGTTTAAAATAATGCCGAGAACAATTAAAAGTTCGACGAGGAAGCTTCTATTTACTATGATTGACAAATATAAAGACATAAAAAGTGATTTAAATCAGAAATCTGCAGAGAAAATACTACGACTGGATTCAATCCTTTCACTTTCAGGTTAGTTTATTGAATTTCTAATGAACCATTTTGATACTTTTAGACTATTTAAGACAAATCGCAATATTTTTCATGGTGTATCTACTTTTCAGGAAGTATTAACAACGAGGAGACAAAACTTAAAATTGTGGAAGCAGTACAGAAATTGAAAACTCTCGAAAAAAACGAAATGGCGACTTCTGAAACACATTACATATTTAGAAAAGATATCTTCAATGACAGGTATTACTTTAGAAATTATAGATTTTAACAGTTACTTCGAAGAGTTATATAAATTTATGACAATGTATGGATGGCTAAATTAAATAATATAATATTATGGTTTTGTAATAATGTCTTTGTATATAATTATGGTTTTTGACTTTAATGACTAATAATTAATAATATACTGTTACATACATAATTTATTGTATTTGTTATCTTCAGATGTCAGTGTGAAGACTCTAAGAAGAATTAAAATTGAAGGGTCCAAAAATCAAGGACAGTGGAATACTCCGGGGAAAAATCGTCCACATTCAGCAACAGTTTCCAATTTGGATAATTTTGATATTTCAGCTATAAGAAACAAAATAAACGAATTTTATGGAGTTAGAAAACAAGTCCCAACACTGAGAAGCCTGCACAATGAGCTGAAGGAAGCAATTGAATTTAAGGGATGCCGTGAAACCCTTAGAAAAATTTTACACAAGAACGGGTTTGAGTTTCAAAACAATAAAAATGAACGGGCTTTACTTACAGAAAAATATGAAATTGCGGCATGGAGACATAGATTCCTGAGGACAATACATAAAAAGAGGCTAGAAGGTAAACAGATTATTTACCTTGATGAGACATATGTACATCAGAACTATAAAGTTAAAAAATCATGGCAAGGACCTTCAACAAGCGGTGTCACTACTAATATATCATCAGGAAAAAGACATATTATTGTGCATGCCGGATCGGAGGAAGGGTTTGTGCCAGGTGCATTATTGGTATTCAGCACAAAATCCAAATCAGCTGACTACCATGATGATATGAATGCTACCAACTTTATGAAATGGTTTGAGGAAATGTTGATACCTAATCTCACTAAACCTAGTGTAATCGTGATGGACAATGCAAGTTACCATGTGAAACAAGTAAACAAACCCCCTACTATGTCTGATTCTAAAGCTAATCTCCGAATATGGCTTCAAGAAAATAATATTCATTTCGAAGAATATCACACCAAAGCTGAATTAATGTGTTTGGTGAAAGATAATAAACCTGCCGTTGTTTATGAAGCAGAAGTGCTTCTAAAAAAACACAGTCATATCCACAATCACGAAATTTTGTTGTTGCCACCGTATCATTGTGACCTCAATGCTATTGAGCTTGTATGGAGTCAAGCGAAGAGAAAAGTAGCAAGCAAAAATATAGGAATACCAGGGTCTGAAATGCAAAATTTAATAAAAGAATGTTTTCTATCCATAACTGCTGATGACTGGAAGAAGTACACTGATCATGTACTAAATGTGGAAAATCAGTACAAATTAAGGGACCATATTACTGAAATACACATATTTCTCTCAGTCAGCCGGGAGAAAAAGAAAAACGTATGGC
This sequence comes from Euproctis similis, assembly GCA_905147225.2. Lineage (NCBI taxonomy): Eukaryota > Metazoa > Arthropoda > Insecta > Lepidoptera > Erebidae > Euproctis > Euproctis similis. The sequence continues at coordinate 15,995,637 of LR990105.1, forward strand.
TGACAAGCTTACATAGCTCAACACCGAAGAATGGCGGGATAACCATTCCGAAACAAGGGTTAACCCAAAAATTCTCGGTAGGGACGGGCAGCAGCGTTCCTATCACTAACAGGTGACCCCCTGCGGTCTCCAACACGTCTGCCCAGCGTGGGGACTACGGGCAAAAACCTCCTATAATGAAAAGAGCGCAGAACCAACGGCCCCCAGTTCCCGGTGGTCCCACTATTCCCGGCCAAGGCAGCGGTCGTGGTAACGGTGGGACAGGGGGTGCTAAGAATCTCCGGGTTACGGCAGGCTGTCAAAAACAACTACGCGTGGCAACATACAACGGACGCAGTCTTCGGCTGGACCAACACCTCACCGAACTCGAGGTAGAGCTGGGTTGCTTGAACTGGCATATTCTAGGGTTATCTGAAGTCCGGCGAGAGGGGGAGGACACGATAACTCTACAGTCGGGTAACTTGCTCTATTTTCGAGAAGGTGACCAGCTCTCCCAAGGGGGTGTCGGTTTTCTGGTTCACAAGGACCTCGTTGGCAGCGTTGTGGAGATCAGCAGTGTGTCGACCAGGGTAGCGTACCTTGTACTGAAACTTTCCAACAAGTACACCCTGAAGGTGGTACAGGTATATGCGCCGACCTCGACATACCCTGACGAGATAGCGGAGGCGATGTACGAGGATATTGCGAAAGCAATACATTGTACCGCCAAGGCCCACTACAACGTTGTTATGGGGGACTTCAATGCCAAAGTGGGAGTACAAGAACGCGGCGAAACGAAAATCGGTCCATATGGCTTGGGGTGTCGAAATCACAGGGGCCAGATGCTGGTCAACTTCCTGGAGTCTGAAGGGCTCTTCTTGATGAACTCATTTTTCAAGAAGGGTCTCCACAGGAGGTGGACTTGGCGAAGCCCCGATTTTGTGACAAGGAACGAGATAGATTTTATCATAACGGATAGTAAGCATATATTTAGAGATGTCTCTGTGATCAACAGGTTCAATACTGGAAGTGATCACCGACTTCTTCGGGGCTCTCTAAATATTAACTTGAAAGCTGAAAGGACCCGGAAGATGAGGTCTATTCTCCGACCTACGCCACTCCAAATAGCCGAAACCGAAAAGTTTCAAATGGAACTTAAAAATCGATTCGACCTGCTGGAAACCACCGGTGATGTGGACGAAAGGACCGACACTGTGGTCGACACGCTGAGGAAAGTGTCTCAAAGGTTGTTCCCGAGATCGCAGAAAAAGGAGTCCAAACTCTCTGCCGAGACGCTCGAGCTGATGAGGCAAAGACGAGAAACTCCATCCGATCAGCTGTCTTCGTCAGAATGGAGAAGCCTAAACCAGCGTATTAGGAAGCTGATGCGGCGCGACCTTCGTCGATCGAATACCCGAGCAATCGAGGATGCGATCGACCGCAATAAAGGGTCGAAAGTGTTCGCTCAGCAGCTTGGAAGGCCCCATCTGACGAAGCTGAAAACTGCGGATGGACGTGTCGTCACCTCTAAGCCTGAGATTCTCGCAGAGATCGAATCTTTTTATGGGCTCCTTTATTCAACACGGATGACCAAGCCTACGGGACACAGCGATGATGACCACAGAGCCCCGCTAACGCGTCACTACAGTGAAGACATTCCCGATATCACAGCAAGCGAGATTAGGGCGGCTCTCGGGCAACTCCAGAACAACAAGGCACCCGGTGATGACGGAATTACTACTGAACTTCTAAAATCCGGCGGGACTCCTATCCTAAAGGAATTAGCAAGTCTTTTTAATTCCGTCATACACCAGGGTATAACACCACAGGTTTGGAGCAGGGGTGCGGTGGTGCTGTTCTTCAAAAAAGGTGATAAGACCTTACTGAAGAACTACAGACCCATCTCACTCCTGAGCCATATCTACAAGTTGTTCTCGAGGGTCGTCACGAATCGTCTCGCTGCAAGACTCGACGAGTTCCAGCCTCCGGAGCAGGCCGGGTTTCGAAAAGGCTTTAGCACCGTGGACCACATCCATACTGTTCGGCAGATTGTACAGAAGACCGAGGAGTACAATCAGCCGCTGTGTATGGCATTCGTGGACTACGAGAAAGCCTTCGACTCCATCGAAACTTGGGCAGTTCTGGATGCATTGCAGCGATGTCGGATCGACTGGCGCTATATCGAGGTGTTGAGATGTTTGTATGACACCGCCACGATGACTGTTCAGATACAGGACCAGGTGACGAACTCCATCGAGCTGAGTCGAGGTGTAAGACAGGGAGATGTCATATCTCCCAAACTCTTCACCAACGCTTTGGAGGACGTCTTCAAGACACTGGATTGGACTGGACAGGGTATCAACGTGAATGGTGAGTACATCTCACATCTTCGGTTTGCCGACGACATCGTTGTGATGGCAGAGTCGCTGGAACAGTTAAGCGGAATGCTGCGCAGCCTAGACGAGTCCTCCCGGCGTGTCGGTTTGGGCATGAACTTGGACAAGACCAAGGTCATGTTCAATGAACATGTCGTGCCCGGACCGATAAGCGTCGAAGGGTCAGTTCTCGAAGTCGTAAACAAATACGTCTACCTAGGCCAAACTATCCAGTTAGGTAGACGAAACTTCGAGAAGGAGGCCGGAAGGAGGATTCAGCTGGGTTGGGCTGCATTTGGCAAACTGCGTCGGGTCTTCAGCTCGCCTATACCGCAATGTCTGAAGACCAAGGTCTTTGACCAGTGCGTCCTACCGGTGATGACCTACGGTGCCGAAACGTGGACACTCACGGTGGGGCTAGTCCACAAATTTAAAGTCGCTCAGCGAGCTATGGAGCGGGCTATGCTCGGGGTATCTCTGAAGGATAAACTCAGGAATGAGTATATCCGCCAGAGAACTAGGGTAACCGACATAGCTCGTAGAATAAGCTCGCTGAAGTGGCAATGGGCTGGTCACATCTGCCGAAGGACCGACGGTAGATGGAGTAAGAAGGTCATAGAGTGGAGACCGCGTTTTGGTAAACGTAGTGTAGGACGCCCACCAGCCCGATGGTCAGACGACCTCAGAAAGGCTGCTGGAAAAGACTGGATGCGGAAGGCAGAGAATCGGATGTTGTGGCGCAAATTGGGAGAGGCCTATGTCCAGCAGTGGACTGCAATAGGCTGATGATGATGATTACTGAAAACGAACTTGAACCATTCATAATACATGTTGGGGACAGTAGCAGTAGCAGCGAAGAAAGCAATGAAGCTGATTCAATATCAGGTGTAGAGTTTTTGGAATCCGATTTTAACTATGACTCATAGCTCCTATATTTGTACGGCTCCTCGGGGTCCTCGACTGTACATAAATAATAGATTATTTGAAAATAATAAAAAGACAGAATTAAAAGTTTAAAATCTTTTATTTGATATTCTTCATAATACAATCGAAAATTACAACAACAGTTGTTAACAAAACAAAATTTTTTCAACTCGAAAAAAATGTACTTGCTGAAAAATAAATAGTATTAACTCCGTTTATGCAGTGTATAGCCAGGGTTAACAGCTCTTGATTTTTTAAAATTCCCGCCTTTTTCTTGGACAGCTTTCGTTGGCCAGACTCTAAAGTGAATCATCTCAATTATTTTTTCTAAATTTCCCAATTGTTGTAGTAAAGTATTCCGTAATACCCTTCAAGTATTACGTAAGCAGATTTATTACGGGTTCCATCTCCACCTGAGTACAAATATTTATGACAAATATGAATGTTTGCGTGGCCTATGGTTTTGGTCTGTATTTTAAGTCTGTATAAAAAATATATTGATGTTCGCTATCTAGTTTCCATAACACAAGCATTTACTTGCATATCTTGGAACTAGAGGGCTCTGTGTGTAGTGTGTCCGAGAATATAATGTTAATAAATATTCCGCCTCGCAGTGTTACTTGCCTACAACCAAAATGGAGACGATGGTGATAATAAAATATAGCCTATGTTACCCTGGGTGAATGCAGCTTTCCAATAGTGAAAGAACTTATGAAATCGGCTACGCAATTTTTGAGTTAGCCATTACAAACAAACACACAAAGATAAATACCCTTCCTCTCTAAAATATTAGTGTATATTTTGTATAGCAATCAGAATTAATGTTATTAATGATCGATTAATGTTATTGCTCTTGGGGCTGTTAGGTAATCACCCTGAAGTACTCGTCCGATAATCACGTACTGGTAAGTGGTACAGTTTACTTAGTATTTCAAGCGCTTTCAATACGAATTCCAAATATTTCCAAGTCCGACCACCACCCACGGCACCGGCACCCACTACCATAGGTACCAGTACCACTACCGGTGACCGGTACTCCCGATTTTCCCTGAGTAACACGTCGTATTTAAATCAAACTTTTATCATTGATAATTTAAAGAGCCACTGATCATCTAAGTACAGTAGTTGAATAATTGCTAAAATGCATTTTAATGAAGATATAATTGTGGCCCTGGTGCTACTATTCTCGTGGATAGAATATTCATGGGAATTATACTTATCTTTGCGTCAGGTAAATTTTGTATTATATTTTGCTATTTATGCTTAGCTCTATTTGCACATGGTTACAAATTATGTTTTATATGTAATTACAGATAACATAGTATTGATTAAAACCACCAGTTCTTTATTTTGCTTTATCATACATACTAAATTTAACTCTAAATCCTACATAGGCAGCGTACTTTATTTTTCATTATTAAATCAATATTAATACAAATTTTCAGTTGAAAATATACCAAACCAACAACAGCATACCTGATGACTTAAAAGAAAGTCTAAATGAAGAATCCTTTGAAAAGGCAAGATTATATGGCATAGATAAATCACGATTCAAGATTGTAAAAGAGTTTTATAGCATTGCATTAACAACAATAATTTTATACAATCATTGGATATATTCAGCATGGTACAAGTCGGAAAATATTGCGGCTGCCTTTAATATTACACCAGATCGTGAGATTTTGATTAGTTGTACTTTTATGGTATTTCTGACTCTATTCAACTTTGTCATTAACATGCCATTTACAATATATGGCACATTTGTACTTGAACAAAAGCATGGATTTAATAAGCAGACAGTAGGATTCTTTATAAAAGATCAGATCAAGTCTCTGATACTTAATCTGGTGATCACGCTACCTATTATATCTATAGCTATTTATATTATCATGCTTGGTGGTAATATGTTTGTTGCTTGGCTCTGGTTGTTCACTACAGTAGCAACACTCATACTCCTCACACTGTATCCAACTGTGATTGCTCCTCTCTTTGATAAATTTGTACCTCTGCCTGAGGGATCTCTTAGACAAGGCATTGAAAGCTTAGCATCAAGACTCAGTTTTCCTCTCTCTCAAGTTTATATTGTAGAAGGTTCAAAGAGATCAGCACACAGTAATGCTTATTTCAGTGGTTTGTTCGGTGCCAAACGGATTGTATTATTTGATACATTGTTAGAAAAATATGATGAAGATAAGAAAACCACAACTGGGTGTACTGAAAGTGAAATATTGGGTGTGTTGGCACATGAGCTTGGTCACTGGAAATGTAGCCATATTTATAAATCAATAGCTTTAACTGAAGTTAATTTGCTCCTTCTATTTACTGCATTTGGATTCCTCTTTAAATATTCTATGCTGTATACAGCTCTAGGTTTTCCTGCTGGTCAAGAACCTATTATCATTGGCTTGATTGTTGTATTGCAAATGATATTGGCCCCATATAATTCCATCTTGTCTTTCTTTGCTACAGCTTTGTCTAGGAAGTTTGAATTTGAAGCTGATAACTTTGCCCTCTCACTGTCTTACCCTAATGAGCTAAAATCGGCTCTGATAAAGCTAGGTAAGGATAATTTAGACTATCCAATATATGATAAATTGTATTCTGCATGGTATCATTCTCATCCGACTTTGTTGCATCGAATCGAAAACATAAAACAGCAAGTGGCAAACAATAAACAGGACTAAAAATGCTTAAGATATAAGTGTCATTTAAAAGTTTATAATGCATTTATAGTAGTACAACTTTCAATTTTTCATAATATTAACATCTGTTTGCAGATATTCTAGTCCACATAGTTATTGGTGTATTTTGATCTAGGTCATCCCACCTGGTTGTTAATAAAATTATATATGTATATGATAAAACTGTCATCTAATTCAAAACATACTAGGTAATATGTTCTCCTTCAAAGATATCTTTTATACTTAGACTATAGCAGCCTAGTGATTCTCACACATCAGATCTTAAGTTTGAATCTGGTTCCACATCAATGGCTTTTTCATAAATTAGCATCAATGGCTTTTTCATAAATTAGCTGTGATAATTTTATTAATGACTGATAAAATTGTGCACAATGCATAGCAAAAGGCTCCATTGTCTATTAAACATACAAGATCAAAGAAGATGGAGGCATAATGGCAATCAATCAAATATTTTTTTTTTTTGTAATTCTAACAGTTCAGAATATTTTTTTATATAATGTTATTCATGTGCTTATAATTTACAGATATCTTTTTCATTGTATTTTGTATGAATTGGTAATGTTTCAGTTTCCATTTTCATATATTTCTGAGATGCATATCTATTTTCCAAAATATGTATTAACAGCCACTGCCTCCACCTTCGGGTAGAAAAAAAGTGTGAAACTATAATGGCCTGAAGTGTTGATTGAAGATTTGGAGCCATAACTTTGCACAATAAATTAGAAGCTATGATGCCAGTGGTGTATGTTTAATGTAATTTGCTGCTACGGGTGTTGTAGCAAAATCTTATATTTTTGTAAGAAAAACAAAATATTATTGTTTGACCATTCTTGTCAAACCAGATATGGATCATAATTAATAAATTGTTTCAAGACTTATGCTATAAGCAGTAGTCGTGTATATGCACAGCACATGGGATTTATTCAAGTGTAATTATGTAACTTTGGTAGTTTTACCTATTGTTAAATTTTACAAAAAGACTATATCCAAAGTATATACACATTCCAGACTATATACACATTCCGAGATGGGTGAGATTTAAATGAATGTATTCCATGTGTAAGGTAGACAATTGACTGTCTTATCATCTATGTTAGATATAGTAACTGTCATGATATGCTACATTAAGCAGTAATAATAATAATAGATGGAATATTAATATATGTTCTCTTTAAAATATTCATAGCTGGGCATTGCTGAATTCATCATTATTAGACAAGATCAACTTTACAATGACAACTTTGGCTGTAATAGTTTTCGTTTTTTATTTTTTTAGGTTTGTACCAGTGTATGTATAAATGGTATAATTTCATATCTGACTATATCCATCTCGTATCACTCCTGTGCTCTCTACTCTTTAAATGTCTTTTAATCAATTCAATTGGAGGAGTTTCGTTAGAAATTAGTAACTGGTGGATCTTTAAGGACCTGTAAGTCTCATCGCGTTATCATCTTTTTGCCTACCTGTTATGTTACTTGGAATTATGTCAAATTATAGTTCTATATACTTAAGAGTTTAAATACAAGTAAAATATGCATCAATGTAATTTTTTTTTATCCTACCTACCTATTATCCTGAATTTAGCTATAAAATCCTTTATAAAATGAAGATTAAATTAAATCAGGATTAACGGATTAGAGCAGTTAACTTTTTAATTAACAATGCCCAGTTATACAATAAGATACTTGTGTAATCAATTTATAAGGATATCTACAGATTAAATACTTAATTTTGTGTGTCGTAATTACTCATCTGATATAATAAATAAATCCCTAAAATAAAAGAGTTTCATTCAATTGTATTAAGGTAATTTAATTAAGGGACAGGAGGGCAAACGAGCAGGCGTGTCACCTGATGGTAAGCAACCAACGCCGCCCACGGTCACTAGCAACACATATAGTGTTACTGTTGCGTTGCCGACCTTTAAGGGATGGGGAAGGGGGGTGGGCCACCGAGTACCTCCCTCACCGAACGAAACGCGGCATGAGCCACTTTACGTCGATCTTCTGAGAGGTCGTGGTATTTCACCGGTCGAGCCGGCCCATTCATGAAGCGAACTGCTTGGCTCTACCATTGTTACTACTACTGCTATTCTACTCTTTATTTTTCGGCTTAAATAGTACAAAACAGTCTTGTCTGTCCCCTTATAGGATTTTTAAAACTACGCAACTATCGTTGACAGATGGATGTGGCTTCTTATTATAGATAGGTAGACCCTCTATCTATTGTAAGAAGCCGCATCAAAATCAGTCAACGAGGTGGTTTGTATGTACAGTTCATGCATAATGTGGTAAATATGGAATTTAGCACTATAATTGTAAACGCTGTTAAAATTACTTTTGATACGGAACAAAGTACCTACCCCGGTCAGCTAGTTTGATGTATGAATGAAAAAAAGACGAGAATTATTTTGGATAACAAACTTTTTGGAGTAGATCCTGTTAATAAAAATATAGCTAAACACTGAGTGAAATATCGATATGATGTTTGTAACAAGAATTAATACTTATTGGAATCTCTTTATTTTTTAATATGATGTGCTCATATTAATAAATAATATTTTTCATCAAATTCGAAGGACGCAGTTTTGACCGCCGTTTTCACCCGCAAGGGTTGATAAGGCGTGCCCCGGAGTAGTCAATATCCTAAACTATAATTCAGAGTTCCCAAATCTTAAAAAATAAACACTAAAAACCTAATAGGTACCTATTAGTAGTACATAAAATTATATCCTTTCTGCCTCTTCTAAAGTGGCGGGCAAAGGTAGATCTTTTGTCTCTGGCAACGGCAATATCATTAAAATTTGGCATGCCGATATAACCGCCAAAATTTTTAAAGGAAGGTCTGCATAAACGTACTCTAAGGTGACCACAGCTGGAGCCATCATGGAGGCTACACGAGCGAATATTGACACACCGCTAATACCTATATTACGTCCCAAAGTTGGAAACAATTCACCAGTAAACAAGTACAACGCTGGAATTGTTCCCTGAAACAATATAATATACATTAATCCCTGAAAAAAAAGTTTTCTTTCCTTCTGCTTTTAATGGCTCGATCCGGCCCATTCATGCAGCGAATTGCTTGGCTCTTCCACTGTTTTGTTGTTATATTAATATTGTCATATTATTGTCGGTCTAGTAAATTATGTCGCACGGTATCAGCATGCCATATTTACCTGCATAATTGCTTAAACTTACCGCCATTCCTCCAAATCCGATTCCGGCAAAAGTTAGCCGCAACCAGTCGATTTCAAATTGACGTTTAGGGACCAGCAGTATCAGTACAAAGCAAAGCGTAGTAACCGTTTGGTATATGGCCACGGTTTTCTTTCTTCCAAACTTTGTGATCACAAAAATGCATGTAAACCCTCCTACTGCTGAAATAAGACCAGTAACCGCTACAGCCACAAAAATATCTCCTTTCATTGATCCTAGATATTGTGCAAAAGTGTAAAATGCTAATCCCGTACAGAACCTGTAACAAATAAAGGAAATCATTAGGTAATAACATAACGTAACTTCACGCCTTTTTCTACCCGAAGGTGTAGGCAGTGGCTGTTAAGGCTCGACTCACCTATAACTTTATGTCCTAAATGAAATAACGCCATAAATGCCATACCGGGTAAGAAATTTCAGTCCTCGATATTTATCACACATACTTTCGAATAAAAAAAGTCATTGGTGTGAGCCAGGATTTGTACCCTCGACTTCTGGATTCAGATGCGGGGTCAGGGGTGCTCCACTACTGGACCTGAATATGCTAAGCAATTTAGTTTACTCTATTTGCTAAATATTATAACTGTTTCCCCGTAATTAATAATACAAGATATAAGTAGGTATATATTTACTGGGACTACCATCATAAAGCGTTCTCTGAGAGGAATGGTATAAGGAGAGTTTTCATGCGACGAAGTTATTTAGCCCAAGCAATGTATACAGGTAGTATACATACTTAACAAAGCATCCCATAAACCCAGAACAAGCTTTAAAATGTAACTTTTAATAACTTTGTGCCAGGTATGGCAATAGGTTCGCTACCTATTCCATTTGTAAACACAATGGCGAGACGAGGCTTAATAGCCGCTGCCTACATCTTTGGCTGCCCCGGATGTAGGGGGGGGGGGGGGGGGGGGGCAATACGATAATAAGCCATGATAATGGCCTTTACCGCAATAATTTTGCCTTCCACTGTGATGTGAGCGTCAGCGGGAGGACGCTGCCGAGGACAGGGGAAGAGACTGCTTCGGTCTTATGCCCCTGAATGAATAAAATCTGACGATGGATTCGTGGACTCGCTCGGCCACGAGGGTTCCACCCGCTGAAGCGAAGCTCGCCTCCTCGCTGTAGTCCCTCCCCCGGGCAACGAGGAGCGTGTCGTGTCGAGATTACACTCGTCCCACGTCGAATGGGGGACGGAGTTAAAGGCGTTGGCCATGTCGAATGACACCGCCAGCACCCCATGTCGCATGCTCGCAGCTTCCTGCACCTGGAACTTTAGAGTGGCAACGCGTCAATAGTCGAACGCCCTTTCCGGAATCCGAATTGAGCGTCCGACAGATCCGGTCCCACTTGGCAAAGGTGATCGTTAGGCAGAAGGCGACGATGCCCTCCAACAATTTGCCAACCTCATTGAGAAGGACAATGAGCCGGGACGGAACCCGTCGGCTGTGTGTTCTTGGGAAGGAGGCACAACCTCCCAGTCACAAGGCACGAACTGAAGAGGCTCCGAAACCTTCCCCCCATCTCGGTGGTGGCAAGAGCTAATACGCGTGCAGGGCCAGGAGCTGTGCTATTGGCGCGGAGCTGGAGAGTTAACCCCATTGAATTGTTCCTCCGTAAGCGACTGGACCTCGCCTGGCGTTGAAGGGTCCATAGCTGGCGGCGAAAAGTTGGCCCTGCTAAGAAACAGGGACCGAACCATCCCGTCCAGAGGTATATCCGACCAGTATCCGTCCCTTCGTCAGGACGGCCTGGGCCGCTGCGATAGGGCACTCGAGGCGCATCGCGCCCATGCCGCCGCGGTTGGGTCAGATAGGGCGGCACTTGACCGCCGCGACCTCGCAGCATCCGATGTTCGCGATCGCCGTTTCCACTTCCTCCTTGGCGACCTAATCGTCTAGATTGGTCACCACCGACGCCACCACTTTTACTGGCCGCACTACGTTTGCCACGTCCGCGATTGCCTCCCGCAGCTTGGAAGCGTAAAGATCCGCGTGGAGGCCTGGGCTGTGGCTTGGGTCCGGCGGCACGACACCGATGTGATCCCCAGCTGGGCGGGATCGACTATGGGCCGAGCGCGGGTGAGAACTGACGCAGTAGTCATACGAGATGGTCGACAAAATATGTAGCTGTGAATGCCCTATTAAATAATTTGCTAGAAATAGTTCAAGCCTTAGAAGAAGTTTTCTGTATGGTATACGGTAAACAAGCAGGCGTGAGCACCCGGTGACAAACAACAAACGCAGCTAGCACAGCACTTGCATTGCTGTCTCTTAAATTGGAATATGGAAGGAGTCGGAAGCGGGATGGGAAGAAAAGGCTTTCTCTTTTGGGATTGGGTTTCCGAATACGCGGCATGAGTAGTAGTAGAGAAGAGCGGTAAACGTTAAAATAAATGTCAGCGGGCGGGGTGGCATTTTTCAGTTCTTGCCCCGCCTAAAAAAAATTGAAGATCCGGGGCTGATCTTCGGGTAACAAAGGCGTGAAGTTATGTTATGTTTTTAAGCTTTAAAATAAATAAAGGGTCTCGGTGGTCCAGTAGTCGAGCAGCCCGCTTCTGAATTTAGATGTCGCGGGTTTGAATCCAGGCTCACAGCAATGACTTTTCGAAATTGTTCTCGGAAGTTATGTGTGATAAATATCGATGACCAAAAACTTTGTTTCCGGTATGGCAATAGGTTCGCCACCTGTTCAATTAACATAATGTAAACATAACAGCGAGTCGAGGCTTAAAAGCCGCCAACCTACCTTCGGGTAGAAAAGGCGTGAAGTTATGTTGTGTTAATTTCCAAGTGAATAATTAACTTATTTTCATGGCGTCAGCAAGGTACAAATTTAAAAGAATCATTTTACCAATTTAATGAAAGTAATAATGTTTTCTTTCTCATATTTCTAGATTTCAGGAACGCCAAAAATCCAGGATTTTTGCATACAGTTGTGTCACTATATGCTACAGCTAGCAATCGTTCTATTTGGTTTTTGTTCATGCGTCTGCCGTTTTGATTTGCCGCTTTTGCAAGGATTTCTGTAAAAGAGTACAGGGGTTTTTTTAAGGGATAGGTGGGTAAACGAGCAGGCGTGTCACCTGATGGTAGGCAAACAACGCCGCCCATGGATACCAGCAACACATATAGTGTTACTGTTGCGTTGCCGACCTTTAAGGGATAGGGGATAGGGAAAGATGGGGAAGGGAGGTGGGCCTACGGGTACCTCTCTCACCGAACGAAACGCGGCATGATCCACTTCTTCAAATCTTCTGAGAGGCCGTGGTATTTCACCGGTCGAGCCGGCCCATTCATGCAGCGCACTGCTTGGCTCTACCACTGTTGTACTTTAGTAGTAGATGTATAATAAGTACGAGTAGCTTAGTATGATTAGGTATAACAAAACTAGCCAGCCCGGTTATCTTTTTATCCCATGATGATCTACCCCATAAGTAAGGGCGCTCTTGAGGGGTTGGATCCCAACTGATTACCCACAACCATTTGTGTGATGATCATCTATGTTTGTAGGGCGGCGTGTGCCTTATTCTACCTCAAGTAGTTTTATAGCACAAGCATTAGTAACATAGCAAGGAAAATATAGAGAACTAGAATAGTTGGACATATGTTCCGAATCATTAATTAAGAGATATTATTAAGGTCTATAATATTGTGGAACATTTTTTTCTCCTATCATTCATATATTTCGCAGCGTCCTCGATGAAAGACATTTTATGGCTAATTTTGATTTATACACATAATACTTTATAAATTGTAGCCTATTGTTATTCTGATGTATGAGCTATATTATTGTAAAGTTTCAACAAAATCCATTCTGTAGTTTTTATAATATTAATAGGATTTATATTATTACTAGCATAATGAAGATGGGATAACCAGTCGTACCTGATGCTTGTTTCAGTCGTCCTGTAGCTATAAGCCACCTAGGAGATTCTGGTATACAAAACCAGTAAAACAAAAACAGCAACGAGAGGCATGCCAATACAAATTCAAGTTTTCTCCAGTCTCTAAGCCAGTATGCTAACCCTGCCATCACTGCGGTACCAAGTCCAAAAGGTAGCTGGTATATAACTGGTATTATTGTACGCCACTTCCCACTCACGACCTGGAGATGTTACTGAAATCACTTCCTTACCAGGACATTGCCGGTTAAAGGCATGTTTTCTTTAAGCATAAATCGGATAGATCAGAGTCTCTGACTATTGATTAAGATATCCAATGAAATAGGAAATTGAGTCACGTGACACTTGACAGTGAACGGCAATCAGAAGATATGGTCTTTAATGACGTCACGCCGTGATAAACATCACTAAAACATTGACAACGTCCATTGAAACACAAACTTATATTTGACACGGCGAGACGTAATTTAAGAGGCCATGACTGTCAGGTGTTTTTTTATGGGATAGGAGGGCAAACGAGCAGGCGTGTCACCTGATGGTAAGCAACCAACGCCGCCCATAGACACTAGCAACGCATATAGTGTTACTGTTGCGTTGCCGACCTTTAAGGGATAGGGGATAGGAGAGGATGGGGAAAGGGGGTGGGCCTCCGGGTACCTCTCTCACCGAACGAAACGCAGCATCCCACTTTACGTCGGTCTTCTTCATTAATGCAGCGAACTGCTTGGCTCTACCACTGTACAAAAAAGTGTATTCTTGTGCAGAGTTATGTTGAATTTAATAAAATGCCATTTTAAACAGTCTCGGGGGGGCAGTGGTCGAGCACACGGCTTCTGATCCAGAGGCCCGGGTTCGATTCCAGACACTGGCTCACACCAATGACTTTTCGAAATAGTTTTCGAAAACGGAAGTTATGTGTGATAAATATCGATGACTAAAAACTTTGTGCCCGGTATGGCAATAGGTTCGCCACTTATTCCATTTGGGACGTAAACATAACGCTGAGACGAGGCTTAACAGCCGCTGCCTACACCTTCGGGTAACAAAAGGCGTGAAGTTATGTTATGTTATTTACGCGACATGTGCCTCTTTACGTCCATTTTCTAAGAGGTCGTAATATTTCATCGGTCGGGCCAGCCCATTCATGCAGAGAACTGCATAGCTCTACTACCCTTACGAAATAAGAAACCAAACCCACCTCCATACATAGTACAAATGAAATCACTGCCAATCCACCATTAGCCAATGCTAGAATAAGCCAGTCAAATAAGAATACCCAAAACCAAGGTATAATGCTCGCAAGAAGACTTGCTACACCTTGTAACAGTATTGCGGCCATTATAGGTTTCTTTCGACCATATTTATCCGCTAACATTCCAAAAATAATGCTACCAATAAGTATTCCGCACATCATCACGCATTGGCACACCTAAAAATAATATTTCAATTGTTTGGTGTTAGTGTAGAACCTATTAATTATGTAGGTGCTTCTGTTAATGTCGGTTGTAGTACAATAAATAACCAATAATAACTAGTTGACAAAATCTAGATAACAAAGATCTGTAACAATTAAGTCTTCATATTATTAGCGGAATACGTAGCGCCTGAAGCCTATTTACTAACTATATAAGTCTCTATCAGAAAGAGATTATCTATCTATCTTCTATATATATATAAGAGATTTCCACCTATATATTGACTCATCACGATATCTCTGGAACCATAAGGCGTAGCGACTTGAAATTTGGTAGGATTATTCCTTTCGCCGAGTAGAGGTCAGCTAAGAACGGATTTTACGAAATTCCACCCACAAGGGGGGTTGCGGGGGTGTTAACACGTTAATCGCCGACGAAATTTTTTAAATTATTACCATAAATGTCATTGGTTTATATGATTGTATTTAGTCAAATATGTGTTTATATACAAGATCTATGCCGATATTTCATTATCTTGGCCTGATTTTGGGTTTTTTTTTATTGCCGGACATAATGCCCGGCGCGGCCTAAACGGAATAATTATTACATATAGGCCGCGCCGGTCAAAATGCCGGTCAGCGTACTTACTTACGCGTATTTATCGATTTTCATCTAAAAATTACATATGTCTGTTAGGCACGGGTACCGCGTGCTAAATGTCCTAATGATTACGAATCTGAAACCGGATGAATTTTCTGCAAAAGAAAATGAAAATGGTATCACCGTTATAAAGTGGAAGGATAAGAAGGACGAATATTTGCTGTCAACAAAACACTCTATTGGATTTACAAAAAAAAGAACAAAAGAGGGATTGAAACAATTAAGCCAAAGATCGTTATCGATTATAATAAAGCGAAGGCAGCAGTAGACTTATCTGACCAAATGAGTGCTTATTCGAGTCTTCTGAGAAAAACACTAAAGTGGTACAAGAAACTCGGTATTGAATTGTTACTCAATACTGCCCTAGTAAATGCGAGCGCAACAAAAAAGGCAATCTCTGCTGTTGAATTTAGGCGACGGTTAGCAAAGCAGTTGATTCAGGGAGGTCAAGAAAATATAGAATCCACCACACCACGACCCAGAAGACAAAAACATGAGCTGAAGAAAAAGGAAGACGCAGCAGTGTCAACTAGAAAATTTTGTCGCGATTGTTACAAATTACACAGCGCCCTCCAGTTCCAAACTAAGCAACTAAATGCTTGTGCTATGGATACTAGATAACGGATACTAATACATATATACTTTTCTTTTGTAAAAACATACTTATAATACATAGAAAAACACCCAGACGCCGCACAAATATTCATGTTTGTCACAAATATTTGTGCTCGGGTGGGAATCGAACCCCCGACCTCAGTGCTGCAGCCGGTAGTTTTACCAATGCGCCACGAGGCCCGTCGAAACACATTGTTTATACAAAACGAATGAACAATTGTATGGAAGAAATGGGCCCAAAGATGGGCTTCTTGGTTTTGTACTGGTTGTTCCGGAAACCCCTATTTACGTCGACAATATTTTGACAAATGCCACTGAATTGGCAGATTAAAATTAGGTTTTTATATACTTTTCAAAAGGTTTTTTTTTGGTGTTGTCTAATTGACTCTAGGACCATGTCTATATGTGCTTTAATTCAACTTGAAAACTAAATTAAAATTTTTGATTCGAAATTCTGTTTTTTTTTAATATTTTCTAAAAAAGTACGCATACCATAAAAAATCTAAAAAACCAAGTGGTTACAAGTGTTCGTTAGGGCCGCGCCGGTCACATTGTATAGTTTAATACGCAGTGACGGGTGTACCTACGGCCTGAACGGGCTTCGCAAAATAGGGTCTTCCGTGCCGGTCATTTTGACCCCCCACGGCTCCAATGACTAGACGTGGTGCCGGTCATTTTGACCCACCATGGCGATCAACGTGTTAACAATGGAAAATTCCCATTTTTAACCTATAGCTGCTATCGACTTCAAATTTGTCGAAGATATTGCAGTATTAACATAGCGGGGCAGCAGTTATTACTTTTGATGCGAAACAGAGTTCGCCGGGTCAGCTAGTCTAATATATAAAATTCTCGAGTCTAGATGTGCGTAATTGAACTCCTCCGAAACGGCTTGACCGATTCTCATGAAATTTTATGTGCGTGTCGGGTAGGTCTGAGAATAGGACAACATCTATTTTTCATCCCCCTAAATCACAAGGGTAGCCCAGCCCAACCCTCAATTTTTTTTTTTAATTTTTCGACATATTTCTGTTTCTTATTTTTTTTATAAAACGGGATACAAAAATACATGCAACCCTAAATTTTCAACCCCCTACGATCAACACCTATTTTTTAAATTTTATTTTTCGGCAAGACAACGTTTGCTGGGTCAGCTAGTTTTATATAATAAACTACCTAAATCTAAACATACTTACGTGGATAAGCCAATGCTTTGTGCATACTAAATCCCAGTCAGATATGATTGTGCGACTGAATATGTTCTTGTCATATACAAATTTTGGACACGGTATTAATGGTATTACGTGTTTATCAACCCTTGGATATATAATTAATAAAAGTGGATCGAAGATAAGACATGGATGTTCCTCTACTCTCTAAAACAATAATTCACTTTTTAATAGATGCAGAATTTTCTTTATATAGGAAAGTACCACATGAGATAATACTTTGTTATTGTACAGGTTTTTTCGGGGAGGAAACGAGCAGGCGTGTCACCTGGAATAAGCAACTAAAGTCGCCCATGAACACCTACAACACAGATAGTGTTATATATGCGGTGCCAGCCTGTAGAATGGGATAGGGAAGGAATGAGAGGGAGAGGAGAAGGGGAAGAGGTTGGGCTTTCGGATACCTCTCTCACTAAGTAAAACGCGGCATGAGCCACTCAGCAACAATATCGATATACTACGTGGGTAGTATAGAAAGAAGTGTCTCGGTGGTCCAGTAGTCGCGCACCCCGTTTCTGAAACAAGAGGTCGCGGGTTCGAATCCTCACACTGGCTCACACCAATGACTTTTCGAACTTCTTTTCGGAAGTTATGTGTGAAAAATATCGATGACTGAAAACTTTGTGCCCGGTATGACCAGAGGTTCGCCACTTATTCCATTTGGGACGTACCTAAACATAACGGCGAGACGAAGCTTAACAGTCGCTGCCTACACCTTCGGGTAAAAGAGGCGGGAAGTTATGTTTATTTATGTAGTATAGAAAGTATACCACTTAATAAACAATCTACATACAACCCAAGTAATTCTTAAAAGAACACAAATACCTACTTATTACACTTACGGGCGAGCACATCTTTTTCCACTCGTCGTCTGAATATTTGTGAAAAATAGCTGGTTTCGCACACCAAAAATCTTGGGGAGGCGCCATAAACATTATATTCAATTGATACCAAGCGATGGGCAACTTCAGAACCGCCATAGAAATGCTTATACCTAATTGCCATTTCCCGAAGTCTCCTATTACTTGTGCAGTCAGGTCTTGGATTTCTTTCGGACGTTTGCTTTGCTTTACAAGCATGGACTCTAGGATATTGATAAGAGTGATTAAAGTTCAAATAAAATAAGGAACAACGAAGATATAGGTATTATTCATACTAGCTGACCCGGCGAACTACCTCCTCTACCACCACCTCTCAGAAGATCAACGTAAAGTGGCTCCTGCCGCGTTTCGTTTGGTAAGAGAGGTACCCGGAGGCCCATACCCCTTCCCCATCTCTTCCTATCCTACTCCTTTAAGGGTTGGCAACGCAACTGTAATACTATATGTGTTGCAGGTGTCCATGAGCGGCGTTGGTCACTTAACATCAGGTGACACGCCTGCTCGTTTGCCCTCCTATCCCATAAAAAAAAGCACTCTGTTTCGCTTAAGAGATTTGCTCATTACTCTCAAATAAAAATAGCTAAGTTCCTCTTTATCTACCTTAACACATCAGTTTAATTACATGCCAATGAAAGCCCTGTCAAAATCATAACATAACATAACTTCACGCCTTTTGTTACCCGAAGGTGTAGGCAGCGGCTGTTAAGCCTCGTCTCGCCGTTATGTTTACGTCCCAAATGGAATAGGGGGCGAACCTATTGCCATACCGGGCACAAAGTTTTCAGTCATCGATATTTATCACACATAACTTCCGAAAATATTTTCGAAAAGTCATTGGTGTGAGCCAGTGTCTGGAATCTAACCCAGACCTCTGGATCAGAAGCCGTGTGCTCGACCACTGCGCCACCGAGACTACAAAAATCAAAATCAGTGCAATTATTTGAGTTATTCATTATATACATTAGCCCTTTTCATGTCCTTTTTAACAGTGGTAGAGTCAAGCAGTTCGCTGCGTGAATGGGCCGGCTCGACCGGTGAAATACCACGACCTCTCAGAAGACCGACGTAAAGTGGCTCATGCCGCGTTTCGTTCGGTGAGAGAGGTACCCGAAGGCCCACCCCCATCCCCATCCTTTCCTATCACATATCCCTTAAAGGTTGGCAACGCAACAGTAACACTATGAGTGTTGCTAGTGTCCATGGGCGGCGTTGGTTGCTTACCATCAGGTGACACGCCTGCTCGTTTGTCCTCCTATCCCATAAAAAAAGGCCACTGTTGGACGTTAGCCTCCCTCAGGGTACGCTACAACCACAGAAATAGATCAAGATAGAACGGCTGCGATGTCATATTTCCATACATTTCGAGCGTGTCACTTTTTTGAAAAACCACGCCCGCAGCGTGACGTCATTTTCATTGTGAGCGGGGCGACTAGTTAGGAGACACACTCATTAGATTATCGATGTTAATATCTGCAACGTGTGTTAAATTCATTATTTTTATATTGTACCAACTTTATTGATTTTGTGCAACGATAATCATAGAAAGTAAAACATGTTAAATACTTTAATCCGACATATTAATACCTAAAATATATTTTTCCAACAGCATATAAAATTTAATTATAAATATTTTACTGTCCTTGAAACTATACATATTTATTAAATATTTGTTTTTTTGTAAGGGTTGGCCTCACAGTCCTGATTAAATAACGAAGCCGAACGTCTACATATACCTCGGTTACTGCCCGTTTGAGAAGAACGAGATGATTTTCCATCGGCAATTGGTCAAATTGGTGAAAACTTATACTGTCAAATAAACTGCTGCCAATGTAATTACGAAGCACTTTGGTTGAAATTTGTAGTGTTAGAATAAAGTAGGGACAAAGCAAGACATGAGCTGATACTCGAATTATTGTTGAATTAATTTATCGATAAGTCCTAAGACTCAATGATACATGGAGTGCCCATCTCTAACATTCGAAGGCCAATCACAGCGATTAACAGACACAGCGATCAACTGGCAGGTGTATTTGTGTATTTCGTTCGATTCGACGTACATTACGCGTATAATAAAATTATGCGCGCAATGTTTTTGTATACGAGCGTTGAATGCGGACAGCAATGGATATTTATCATAACGAAAAAATGTACAACTTGTGATCGTAAATATTGAACATAGTAAAAGTAAAACAATTATTTAGAATCTCAAAAAAAATACTTTCTACTGATTTTCTATACTTACTGATCATACGAAATATTTCCTTTCTTCATATTTGCTTCACTACTTTTGTTTTTACAATTTGCCACAGCACAATAAGGCATATATGTGAAGTTTTATCTATTTTTTTACGTCCTGAACGCAGGGTCGGGTCGCTCGTTGCGTAATGAGAGCGAGTTTCGAAAAGCATGCAATATAGTGCATGGTTTTGGCACGCTTGCCACGCTTATTCGCCGTTCTATCTTGATCTATTTCTGTGGCTACAACTCACCGTCTTGTATTAAGCGCATCCAGTAGCGCCCAGCGATCATAAATAGGTCGATGGTCCACCCAGCGAGAGGTCGTGGACCAGTAAGTGGTAACCACTAAGACTATACAGTGGTAGAGCCAAGCAGTTCGCTGCATGAATCGGCCGGCTTGACCGGTGAAATACCACGACCTCTCAGAACACCGACGTAAAGTGGCTCATGCCGCGTTTCGTTCGGTGAGAGAGGTACCTGGAGGCCCACCCCCCTTCCCCGTCCTTTCCTATCCCCTATCCCTTAAAGGTCGGCAACGCAACAGTAACACTATATGTGTAGCTGGTGTCCATGGGCGGTGTTGGTTGCTAACCATCAGGTGACAAGCCTGCTCGTTTGCCCACCTATCCCATAAAAAAAAAAACAAACTATGAATCTTTCTCCCCCAACGGTTATCGCTTCGTGACTTAAGTGGCCTGCCATTGCCATTTCAGTTATACATAAATACTATAAATAGGTACATAGATAATTTCATGCCAAATCCCTTGCAGGGTATTAATATTACAAACAGAGACTCCAATTTTATTTTTATAGTTTAAATAGATTAATTGCGCCCAAGTTTATAGCAGATAGTAGAATAAATTCTGTCTAACCTGTGGAAGATGTTTCTTCGTTACTCATTGTAGACATTATGATGTTATTAAAACAATGAAGATTTTCAAGTTCCCACTTATGCTTTTGATGTTATTGCCCGTAAAACTACCTTACAACATAGATACATAAGTTAGTTCTTTCGTTATTGAAACAATTTACCTAAATACATTCGATAGAAAAACAACCATATGACACTACTTTGTGTCATCCCAATACATCTGATTCCAAATTTTATGGTTTGTCAAGTTTAAAGTTTGCCAAAAAATTAATAATTATAACTTGAATCGTCCAAAGCTTACTTGGATGCACGACCTGCATCCAAGTTAGCTTAAGCTCAACCACAATTAAGTTTCTAACTAATATTTTTAAAATACTAGCATTAAAATTAGAAAATAGTTTTAAAATATATTTATAAAATATAATTTGCTTACAAATACGCTAAAGCATTAACTTTTCTTGTGATATAAGTGTTCATGTAAAACTCGCTCAAGTCTTCTACTTCTTTCGTTATTGGCGACTATACTCGGTCTCAGTCCGTACTTAGAACTGCGTTCTATTATAAGCAGAAATGAGAATAATTGATTTATAAGAAACGGGTGAATAGTACCTAAAAAATATAGATATTACGATGACGTATCTACTAAATCAAACTCGTCAACCCCAAATCCTTTAAATCTAAGCTGTTTTTTCTTTGAGGTTAATGAGTAGAGAGAGTTAGATACATTAATGAAGGCCTGGATTGTAACTTAATATAAGTAGGTTTGTCTCTTAATAAATGTTGATCGTGTCAATCTGTGGTACTTCCTATTAGAATGTTTTGTTTATAAATATCATAGTAGGTACTTCCCATTAGAATGTTTCGTTTATAAATATGAAATTAATTAAATTTGTAGGTATTTTTTCTAGGAGTAGGCCAATCTTACAGTCTTGCGTGAATTGAAATGCCTCATTAGATGTCAAACAGACAGATGCCAAATATGTCAAAAGAAGGCGAATCGCGATTGTTCTGTTCATGTTTGTTCCCCTATTCATGATTTCAATTAATTCAATAAGCAAATTGCCACATAATGAAATGAAATCTTAGCAGTAAGAATATACATAGATATTAGTCGTAGTTGGTTTCATACCAATGTTTAATATTTCGTAGTGAACGTGCATTTGTTTCATTTAAACACAATGCCTTTGGCTAACACCTCAGATCCTTGGCGAATGCAGAATGTTGGAGATAACACGGTATGCATTTTTTAATTGCTTTAACTGAGTACTTGGTTATTTACCCAACTATGTATTCATTATTCACATTAAGCGTAACACGTTGACGTTTCTAAGCTGACATGGGAAAACCTGTGGTACTTATTATTTTATTTAGTAGCTTCATTAAAATTATATTTTAACGAACTGTTTGAAATTTCTAATAACAACATATTCTTGTGGATGCGGTAATTGGACTTTGTTTACTCAGAATACATATTGATATTTAATAAAAATTTAGGCAATCAGCTGTTTAGTTTTTAATAAAATGGAAATTTACATTATGGCACAAAGTATTGAATGAGGAAAATAGATGACAAACAATAATTTTGTCATAATTGAATTGTGTGTTAATATAGACATGTTTTATTTATATGTTGTGTGATTGAAAATAATGGTCAGTGCAGTACATTATTGCTACTTAAAAACTATACTTATTTCTCTTATTATGTTGTAGTTGTAGATAATATATTACAATCTTAATTTTACATCAAATTATTTGTTACTATAACCATACCATTACAGATATTAATTTATATTTGGATCTAATTAGTTTTTTTCTAGTGAGTGGTCATGGTCTGACATAGTTTATATTTAAAAAGTCAGTTATGTTGATAGGAATAAAATTATTGCAGTAAATTAATGAAATATGAAAATATTAATAAATTAATATTTTAACAGGGAACATCAGTTCAGGCACCAAATAGTCTTCCAATAGTAGTTGAAAACTCAGTAGAATCCAGGCAAGCATCAACAGCTGAAAGTTTAGACACTGCAAGCGATATCAGTGATGAGAGAGAAGTAGAAATCCAAGATGTTATCAAAGAAGGACATGATAAAGCTGATCCATCACAATTTGAATTGCTGAAAGTTCTTGGAGAAGGTTCTTTTGGCAAAGTATTTTTGGCAAGAAAAGTTGTTGGTGCTGATGCTGGCACACTCTATGCTATGAAGGTAATACATTACTTAGAATTTGTAAAATATTTGTTGTGTATATCAACTATGACTCTGAAAAGATACCTTAAGAATTTTTATTATTCTATATTCCATTTATGTTTTAGGTACTTAAAAAAGCAACATTGAAAGTGAGAGACAGAGAACGCACAAAAATGGAAAGAAATATTCTAGTTGAAATGGGCCATCCATTTATAGTTAAGTTACATTATGCATTTCAAACTTCAGGTAAATTATACCTGATATTGGATTTTCTACGTGGTGGTGATTTATTTTCAAGGTTGAGTAAAGAGGTACGGATATTTTTCAATATATTTTAATAATTATTTCTTATAATTTTCCATAATTAGAACAATACTACT
Organism: Euproctis similis; assembly: GCA_905147225.2. Lineage (NCBI taxonomy): Eukaryota > Metazoa > Arthropoda > Insecta > Lepidoptera > Erebidae > Euproctis > Euproctis similis. The sequence goes on from LR990105.1 coordinate 16,019,221, forward strand.
ACATTATCTAACATATATATGAGCTGATCATGTTAAGTGTAATTTTTACCAAATATGTAGATACCAATTCTTATCCAATACTTCCTGTACGCTCCCTAAACACAATTATAATACATATTAATAAAATGATTCATGAGCAAATATTTAAATATCATTTAAAAATAATTATTTGAGTGTATAACAGTGGTAGAGCCAAGCAGTTCGCTGCATGAATGGGCCGGCTCGACCGGTGAAATACCACGACCTCTCGGAAGACCGGCGTAAAGTGGCTCATGCCGCGTTTCGTTCGGTGAGTAGGGATATTCGATATACATCGATGCATCGAAAACATTGATGTTTACAATGCAATACATCGAATCCATCCGATGTTTTGAAAAGCCGTCGATATACTCGATGTATCGATATTTTTTTATAAAACATCGAATCAATCACTTCTTCTAGAAACTTCTTGAAGTATCAAATGAAACAGCATATTTCATCAAAATCATCAATTAGTACGACTACGTAATATACCTGTGTATTATTTTACAATAATTAAATTTTACAATAATATACATGTATATTATGTAGTCGTACTAATTGATGATTTTGCTTGAGGAGGAAGCTGAATCTTGAGTATATTATTTATTTTATAATAATATATTCTCATGATAGCCCCTACACTCGGAATCGGGCCGCTCGTGGCGATTGCGTCCGTGTCCTTTTTTGTTCCACGTAGGCACTTTCCACAAGCGCTCGTGTTTGTATTTAATTTTAAATAACATGATAACTGTACATGTTGACTATTTTTAAGTGTCTGTGAAGACCTATAAAAATAAAGTTATTTTGACTTTGACTATACCTAATTATTTTTGTTGCTACAATCGACTGGACTATCTGCCACGATCGACAAGTTATAATAAAGATTTTTCTCATATATGGCTTTTATTATTTTATTATGTTTATTAAAAAAATAAAAGCCATATATGAGAAAAATCTTGTTTTAAATTAATAACGGAAATTGTGTAGAATTAGTTTAACTGATCTGTGTCCTGTGAAAAGTCATATATACGACGGCGGGCTAATCAATTTAATATATTTTTTAGAAAAAGTACTCGATGTTTACAAAACATCGATGTTTTTAACCGATACATCGAATGACATCGATGTAGAGTTACGATGTATCGAATCGATAAAAACATCGATGTTTTTTCAAAATGGACACCACTATCGGTGAGAGAGGTACCCGGAGGCCCACCCCCTTCCCCATCCTTTCCTATCCCCTATCCCTTAAAGGTTGGCAACGCAACAGTAACACTATATGTGTTGCTGGTGTCCATGGGCGGCGTTGGTTGCTTACCATCAGGTGACAAGCCTGCTCGTTTGCCCTCCTATCCCATTAAAAAAAAAAAATTTGAGATTGAAAACCATTTAAAGTTGTCTTTGTTTGTTCTTGTCACTAATAATAAAAGAACCGAATTTAATTTTGTAAAATATTTTGCATCATATTTGAAAGAATATGATTCGTTCATATCATAGTGATATTACAAACACACTACTTAGGCATACCACTTTTATAGGTAATGTTTACTGAAGAAGATGTCAAGTTTTATTTGGCAGAACTGGCATTAGCATTAGAACATGTACACAAACTTGGCATAATATACAGAGATCTCAAACCAGAAAATATCTTACTGGATGCAGATGGGCATATTGCTTTAACTGATTTTGGTTTATCTAAATTGCCTCCAAGTAGTGATAAAGCATATAGTTTTTGTGGAACTGTTGAATACATGGCACCAGAAGTGGTTAACAGAAAAGGACACACATTTGCAGCAGATTGGTGGTCTTTCGGTGTACTAATGGTAAGAATTTCTCTCAAATATCTTCAATGTACAAACATGACATCTTTACAATTTTTTTATATAGCTTAGTAAAAATATATTACATTGTTGCGAAATATCCGGAAATATTGCTCTGATATATGTATAAATAGTTTTTAAATTACAACATTATAAGTATAAATGTTTTAAACATTACATGGCGTTTTTTTCTAGACCTATAAAAGGGGAACATTTCCGCCAATCATTAGTTTGAGATCAAAGAGATCTATTAGGTAACTAAGAACGCATTAAAATACGTTGTATAGTCGTAAAAAGATATAAACCACACATTCTCATTTTAGTTTGAAATGCTCACGGGAAATCTACCTTTCCATGGTTCTACAAGACATGAAACAATGACACAAATTTTAAAAGCAAAACTTGGCATGCCGTCAAACCTTAGTGAAGAAGCTCAATCTCTGCTTCGGGCGTTATTCAAAAGAAATCCACAGAATAGGTATTATTTTCTCTTTTCTAAATGTTTATATATAGTTTTTATACAAAAGTACTTTATTCAGCAAACAAAAAGTAGCACTGCCTGCTCCTTTGAGTATTTAAAGTGGAATCTAGGCCCGCATTTTCTGTAAATTAGTTGAGCCTGCTTCGATATACTTGCAAGCTGACAAACAAGGTGGTGTATGTAACCTCAAATAATAAGAATTGATACTAAGGTTTTATCTTTTTCTTTTTACCTACAGATTAGGAGCCGGGCCAAACGGTATTGAAGACATCAAGAACCATGAGTTTTTTGCCAATATAGATTGGGGTGCTCTCTACAGAAAAGAGGTAAAACAACATTTTGAAATATGCAATGGTAACTGACATTTACAGACGCATCCACTGCAAAGGGATAAAAATCATACTGACGGCCATTGCATTCGGCATTGTTATTAAAAAATATATTTCTTTATATCGTATTTTTTAAAACTATTAAAGTCTCGGTGGTCCGTGGTCGAGCTTCCCGCTTCTGATGTAGAAGTCGTTGGATCGATTCCGGGCTTGGACCAATAATTTTTGTATTTCTTTTCGGAAGTTATGTGTGATAACTATCGATGACTGACAACTTTGTGCCCGGTGTATGTATGGTCATTGGTTCCGAAGCCTATTCCATTTGGGACGTCCGATTCGGCGAGTCGAGGCTTAACAGCAGCTGCCTACGATGAGCTGAGTCGTAATGTTCAGATAGGAATCTGATTGTTTTTTCTTGATATATTTAAGTATTACACAGGCTATAAATATTTTAGGTTGTGCCTCCTTTCCGACCGGCGGTATCAAGAGCGGACGATGCATTTTATTTTGATTCAGAGTTTACTTGTCGTACACCACGTGACTCGCCGGGAGTGCCTGCATCAGCTAATGCGCACGAACTATTCCGGTAAGTCTAATAAACAACACACAAGTATTTTTATAATTGGTCTTACAAAATGATATTATTTTTAGACATACTCTAAAATGCACGATAAATATTACAGTGGCATGAGCGTTTCATGAACTTGAGTTAGTGGTAAAACTAATCTAGAAAATTCATACTCGAAATATTTGAAGTGATAAAACCGCTTCGTTACGTTACGGTACTGCGTTACGGCATCAGTTTTGTTTGGTTTCCCTTCTTATCATAGACAGCAGCGGTAGAGGCGGTAGAGAGGCTCTTGTAGTTCAGAATATTTCAATTGCCATTATACTGACTCTATATGTGTGCATGTCCGAAGATGAAAACAAATAGAAACTATATTTCCTACAATGGCAGTGTTACCTACCACTGTTTTGTTCCAATATCGTTGTGCCAGCTAATAATCATTTTCCCGCTCTTATCCCACTCTCTGTAGAGCCGGCACAACATGTCATTTCTTTCGAACTATCCATATTGTCAAAAGTTTTGCGTGTCGTTTTGTGAGCGGCCGCCTCCCTGACGTCCACCGTCCTTGGGAATGTTTTCAGTCTTGCTTCACCAGGATTAAAATGCAGCAATACATGATGTTGTTGTTGTTTATAGAAATCCCCAGTTATGTGCTATTTAACTTCATCTGTGTGGGTGCATACATTTTTTACTGGAGCAAAAATCCTTAGTTTCAGCAAAATGTATAAACTGATTTTTGCAAACGGTATATATTAATATTTTACATCTTCTGAAGACGCTATCGGTTATCACTAATTGCATTTTAGATTTCGTTCAAAATAGTTGTACATTTATTGATTTATTTTTTGGGATAGGAGGGCAAACGGGCAACTAGGTCACCTGATGGTAAGCAACTACTCACCACCCATAAACACTATGGTGCGGTTTAAGGGAGTAGAAGGGCAAAGGAGACCGGGCCATCAGATACCTCTCTCACCGAACGAGTCACTTCACGCCGATATTCCGAGAGGTAGTGGGGTATTTCACCGGTCGAGCTGGCCCATTCAACGAACTGCGAAACTCTACTACTGTTTAATTTCATATATTGTTATAAGCTGAGCAAAATATAGCTATTGTGTGCAAATATTCACACAGTAATATACATTTGCATTAATTTTACATTGTCGGAATTACCGAATGCCATATTAGTCCATATTTTCCATGTATGACGTATGTGATACTAAACATAGTTTTTCTTTTCCTGACGGGTAAAAACCGAGTGCAATGACTATAGTAATATTTAAATGTGCGCAGAAAAATATATAATTATACGAGTGCGAATAAACGTCATGAGAATGGTATTAATTTAATTAAACTTTTCCGGTTACCATAAAACAAAATAATATATTATAGAGAGATGATATTTACCAAAGGAACTGTTACCGAGCTCGCCTTTGTTTGTATGTAATATGTTTTAATCACATTTGTTTGAAGATAAATTGTATTGTTAGATAGATAAGATAGAACGTGATGTTATCTTGAGTGCTCAAGTAGATTTTAACACTCCCGTAACATATAGGAGTGGAAATTTGAATGATTGAACGACACTCTCTTTACAATTGCGTGTGTTCGGGTGTGTTAAAAATAATCTGCTATACTAACAAAAAGTAAAAAATGCCACGCTTTCTTACTTTACCCCTTTCAGGATAGGCAGAAAGAACCGATAACTATATTTAAACACTTCAATCGCTTCTTTGAATTTCATAACCCTTATACCTCCTCTTGTGTAGAGGGTTATGAAATTCAAAGAACTCACGAAGTTCCTCGACGAACTCTGACGAAGTCCGAAGTGTGACGCCACACACTCGTTCAACTTTGGGATGAACTAACGTGTGTCACCTCAGGCCCTTTGACTCGGACGCAAAAACCGACAAAAAATGAAGGTGGCCTTAGGCAAGGCGTAGTTTGACGGGGCAAGCCGAAGTGCCTCTCTACACTATCGTATTCGTCTAATTTCGTTCAACTTCCCGAGTAGTTTGGAGAAGGCATATACATGCTGATCAGTTTTTAACGCTTTTGATGACCTATTCCGCGACGACACGTTAAGCTTTAGAAATATAAACCTTCTTAGTCCTTACGGATTTTGATGCGATTTTTTTTAATAAATAGAGGGTATCAACGGGGTGGAATGTATGTATAGTCATGTATAATGTATTAAAGAAAAAGTGATATTTTTTTAGATTTAGCACTTTAATTGTAAATTGCTTTAAAGTTACTTTTGATGCGGAAAGTTCGCCGGGTCAGCTACTTATACAACAAATACTTAACGCGCTAAAGTACTATACCAAATTATTTAGACACAATTAATTCCCATCTCTGGTACGGTTGTTCTACCTTTTCAATCCAAATTTTAATATGTTACAGTGCAACATTTTGTAATTTTAAGGTACTTGTTTTTGACGGAATGCTATTTTCCTTGTAAAGTATTCAAATCCTTATCTATATGCCCAATTTCACCTCCCCACAATAAATATAACCATAACATTCTATAAGAGAAACATGCTCGTAGTAACTTGTGTTCATCCTATTATTGTTTTTGTAGAGGTTTCAGTTTCGTGGCGCCATGTCTACTCGACGAAGATGATAACAAAACAGTTACAAATCAGGACCAAAATCATGTGTCGCAGAACACCAAAACATCAACCGAAGAATTCTGGGCTGGCTTTGTTAATAGGAACAATTTCTTCGACGAATACAGGTAATCATAAAAAATATACACTTACACATAACTTCTCGCCTTCTTCTAACCTAAGGTGTAAGCAGCGGCTGTTAAGCCTCGACTCGCCCAATCAGTACCTATTTTACGCGTCACAAATCGAATAGAAGAAGAGTTGTTTGTCATGTATATTTATCACATATAACTTCCAAAAAATATTCCGAGAAATCATTGGTGTGAGCCCGGAATCGATCCTACGAGTTCTGAATCAGAAGCGAGGAGCATGACCACAGGACCACCGAGACTATTAAATACCTATAGTATATTTGACTTATCAGTGAGTCTATTACTCCAAAATCCATCTTATTACAATGCATACAAGATCCATAATTTGCTGTCGTTTTGTTTTACAGATTAATGGGTGAACTAGGCACTGGTTCATTTTCAGTCGTACGCTTATGTGAACACAAAACGTCTAGGTCTCAGTTCGCTGTTAAAATTATTGACAAATTGCAGTATGATCCTCGGGAAGAAATTGAAATACTATTAAGGTATGTAAAGACCATATATGTTCATGTACCATACTAGAGCTTATTGGATTCATGCATCTAAGTATCTTTAGACTTTGATATTCTGGTGTCCCTATGACACCAAAAAAACACTTTTCTCACGTGCTCTCTCGAGTATATCTTTTCGGTCATGTATTGATGGTTGTTCCATCATTTCACACTCTCGTACCAGAAGTACAAGATACAAAGACTATTTGACGAGCCTCGTGGTGGGTTCGAGGTTCGAATCCCTGTCGAGTACAAATATTTATGCAACAAGCATAAATATTTGTATGGAGTCTGGGTATTTTATATTATTATGTATTAATATCCGTTATCTAGTATCCATTACACAATGATTTAGTTGCTTAGTTTGGAACTAGAGGGCGCCGTGTGTATTGTGTCCAAGATATTATTATTATTTTATTTTTACTAATACTTGGTAGGTTGAAAAAATGATACAGGTTATATCAGATACAAATATGTTAGTTATTTACGTATAGATACAGCCAGCACCCGCATATAATTACACTGCGTGGTGTTTACGAAGAGGGAGGTCGTATATTAGCCGTGACCGAGCTATGTCGGGGAGGCGAACTGTTGGAACACATCACACAACGAAGATATCTACCTGAACACGAGGCAGCACCAATGCTGAGGAACGTTCTGCAAGCTATACATTACTTACACAGACACACAGTCGTGCACAGGTAAGGTGCTTATAATTAACAGAAAAAAAACGTAAAGGAAGTTGTAAGGAAGGAAGTTGGGTTGAAAAAGAGTGTCAGTGTAAAAGTAAGACAGGGTATGCTCTTATGGTTCGGACATGTAGAAAGAATGGATGATGCAAGATTGACTAAGCAGATATACAATGCAAAAGCGGATGGACTTTGGAGTCGATGACGGCCATGACACACTCTCCATGATTAAAAAGGACGAATCCTGGATGAACGTGATGTCAGGAGCCTCAAAAATTGACGCGCGTGCATGAAAAGAATTATGAAAGTCAACGAAGCTAGTGAGGCGTAAGAATATCGTGCCTTATGGCGCTATGTTCTCTTTGCCTACCCCGTAATGAACTTGGTGTGAAGTTATGTATCTATGTATTAATATTAACAGATACAGTAACCATTTTTAGGGATTATCGCAATGCTGGTCTTCTTAATACATTTTCAAGCATAAATAAGTAAACAGGGCCTACATAAGGGGATTAGATTCCAGAGGTCAAGTTAAATTAGTGTTATAAAATTTTCACATAGTGGTTATTCTTGTTTGTTTTATTTTCAGGGATATAAAACCATCAAATATTTTATTTGCCACGGCTGAAAAGAGGCCTGAAGATATCCGTCTGGTTGATTTTGGTTTAGCGAAACAGTTACGTGCTGAGAACGGACTGCTGATGACACCTTGTTATACCGCCAATTTTGTAGCGCCCGAGGTGCTCAAACGGGCCGGATATGACGCGGCTTGTGATATTTGGAGTTTGGGTATGATACCGTTTAAATGTTAATACTGTAAGCAAAAATGTTTTTTCTGCTAAGGATTTGACGTGTAGTTATGTTGTATGTATTCGCTTTCTCTGTCACTATATCCCTTATGTAAGCTTAAATCTTTAAAACTACGGATCGGATTTTGATGCGTCTTTTTTAACAGCTAGAGGGTGACAACGGGTTGGTCCAAAATTTACTTATTTATTACTTTTAATGCTTATCAAAGTTCGCCGAGTCAACATAACTATAAAACCAAATAGATTTACTGATATTGAAAATTTTAGTTATATGCAAAAATCTTCTTACAGGTGTGTTAGCCTACATAATGCTCTCCGGCAGAACTCCGTTTGCGTCGACTGGCGATGACACCCCCGAAACTATTTTAGCAAGAATTGAATCAGGAAAGGTTTGTAAATGTTTTATATGTCACTTAGGGCAAAATTGTTTATATCACAGCGCGTTTACGTAAATATTAAAAAAAAAACACAGCCAGAGAAGGTAAGTACTAAAAATAATTTAAAGAAAAAAACTTTTTTAAAGAAGCTTTTATTTAAACGCTCTAAAAAGAATAAAATAATTTTAACCTTATACATTTTAACTATCAACTTATAACCTTATTATATACAATTTATGTGATAATAAAAGCTTGTCGCTATGTTTAATTACCTATCAGTGGCTATCCATAACCACCTAGAAATATTTTTTTAGATTTAATGATTACTGTGACGGATCGCATTATCCAAATATATTTTTTTGGTTTATAACATATATATGGACACCCGAACACATATAGTGGTACAGTTCCGTTGCCGGCCCGTTCCATGGGAAATGGAAGGGGTCGGAATTGGGATGGGAAGAGGAGGGGGGAAGGGTTGGGTTGAACATAGCGACAAGCTTTTATTATCACATAAATTGTATATAATAAGGTTATAAGTTGATAGTTAAAATGTATAAGGTTAAAATTATTTTATTCTTTTTAGAGCGTTTAAATAAAAGCTTCTTTAAAAAAGTTTTTTTCTTTAAATTATTTTCAAGTTTTTAGTTATCGATGGGTAAGTTTCTCAGTCTCTTCATCTCATTCAAAGCATCATTGTTACAAGGTCATTTGCCAGTTAATTTCGAACAGTCCAACTCTTCAATGAGGAGACCTCCTAAAGTCTTTTCTCTACTTAAGGCCCGGTATGCTTGACCAGCAGCAAAGAGTTTCGAGCCTAAGTAAACAAATTTTTTTGTTACTTATTTGTTGATTTTGCAACTTAATTTTGTTATGTGGGACTGTTGTTTAATAACAAAATATGTTTAACTACTTGTGATGTGTAACGCCATCTGTTGTTTTAATCAGTACTTTATACTTGCTGACCTGAGTATAACATAGGAGTGAGTTGTAATAAAAGGTATAGTTCGTTCCCACCATCCACTGTGTTTAATTCTAATAATACCTATAACACCATTAAAATCCGTTAGTGTAGCAATCATGTTAAAGTTATTAAATCCTGTCCAATTTTCGTCGGTATCCTGAAAGGGCATGGCATTACACCGGTCGAACCGGCCCATTCATGCAGCAGATTGCGTGGCTGACCACAATTAAAACACTGTTAACTATTAAAACATAGGTCAACGGAAAGCCGTCGACTGTGATGGACTACCGCCTCAGCCGTAAAGTGGTCGTAAGGTTCTCAATGTTAGCACTAACTCATTTTGATTATAAATTTGGACGCTCCGCTTAACCCTGTATCTTGACATGGTGATTTGGCATCAGTGACTGAATAGTAAACAACAGATTGACTGACACTGCCCAAACAAGCAGGCCACTAGTATCTAGCCGCTCATATTGAAAACCCTATGATATATATAATATTTATACACAATCTAATTTGTTTATAACATTAATTAATAACATAACATAGCTCGACTCCTTTTTCTACCCGAAGGTGTAGGCAGCATCTATTAAGCCTCGACTCGCCGCTATGTTTACGTCTTATCTTATCGTATTATCTTATCTTTAAGGGAGTAGGATATAGGATATGGGAGTAGGAAGGGATGGGGAAGGGGAGTAGGCCTCCGGGTACCTCTCTCACCTAAAGAAACACGCCGTGAGCTGGTTGTGGTATTTCACCGGTCGAGCCATCCCATTCATACAGTGAATTGCTGGGCTCTACCATTGTTGCCATACAGCAAGCACAAAGTGGTCAGTCAAAAATATTTATCACACATGACTTTCGAGAGAAATTTCGAAAGACATTGGTGTGAGGCCAAATTCGAACCCAAGACTTCCTGATTCAGAAGCGGGCTAGTTTACTGAACCACCGAGACATAGTTTTTGAAGTTCTCATATAACTCTTTAATGAAAGGGCCATGATACGCATATAGTAGAAACGCAAATATTTATTCCACTATATTGGATTTAGAATGACGTCACATTATTTTTCGAGCTACTATTAACAAGCCCTTTCATTTGATACCCATATTGTAGAAATGCATTAAAAAAAACTGTTCCTCTATCTTGGATTATCCGCCATATTGGATTTAGAATGACGTCACATTATTTTTTTAGTTACACTCAACAAATCCTTTCATTTGATACCCATATTGCAGAAATGCATTAAAAATATCCATTCCGCCATCTTGGGTCGTCCGCCATATTGGATATAGAATAATGTCATACATTATATCATGCATTGTCATCCAAAGTAAACGTGTACACAAAATTTCAGCTCAATCGGTTGAAGGTATCTACTTCAAAATTGAGTTACAAGATTCCACCGAACATACATACTTACATACATACATACATACATACATACAGTGCAAGGTAATAAAAAGCTTATAAAAAGTGTGTAAAATGCAGTGACGTTTATATCGCTGTGATGTTATGTGCTGTGATCGATGTTTTACTCAAAATGGCCGTTAACTGAATTTTAAGTATTTCACCAGTCGAGCCTGCCCATTCATGGAACTGCGTTTCTACCACCATTAATGTTAGTAGTGGAAGAGTCATGCAGTTCGCAGCATGAATGGGCCGGCTCGTCCGGTGAAATACTACGACCTCTCAGAATATCGGCTTTAAGTGCCTCGTACCGCGTTATGTTCGGTGAGAGAGGCAGTCGGAGGCCCGATACCCTTTCCCCTCCTACTCCCTAATGGACGGCAACGCACCGCGGTGTTCATGGCGGTGAGTAGTTAGTTACCATCAGGCGACAAATGACGACGTTTCACCTCCTATCCCATAAAAAAAAACATCTAAACTTAGCGTGCATACAAAATATCAGCCATCTATTTCAAAATTGAGTTCTGAGATTCACCCGAATATACATACTGACATACATCATTGCAAAATAAAAATAACGTGAGTTTATTAACTAAACTTTTCTAAGTTAGTTAATATATTGTCCGGTTTATCTTATCTTAATATGTATATACTTTATGGGGCCGCGAGGGGGCGTTGAATGCCTTAAACGTCTGCAAGAGACATTAGGATTGCCACTTCAAAAATATAAATTATGATTATAGTTAACTTCTGTATATTTAAAAAGTCGAAAAAAAAATTGAGGTTGAAACGTATCAATTCCTTTCCTTTTCAACTTCTCACTGAACAAATTAATATTTACTAAATTACAATTTACTACGTAAATAGTTGAGACTTAAAACACTGCATATTTATTATCTACAGAAATCAAGATAAATATTAAATTTTTCAACTCAGCACACTTCACTCTGCTTAATACAGCTACATTCATGTCATATCCACTATGTACGCTAGCCCTACTTCCAAGTGGACGCTTTTCGGACGAATACCCCCTACATGATGGTTCTTTTTACTTGTACCCTCCATAAGTGTTCTGCCGTTTGCAATGGTGTCGTGGTATGTAGGTGGAGCTGTGCGGCGGTGTGTGGCGCTCGGTGTCGGCGGGCGCCCGCGAGTGCATCCGGCGCATGCTGCAGCTGGAGCCGGCGCTGCGCCCGCGCGCCGCCGAGCTGGTGCGCGAGGCGTGGCTGTGCGAGCCGCGCGCGCCGCCCCCCGGGCCCCCCGCGCCCCCCGCCGCGCCCGCCGACCCCGCGCCCCCCGCCGCCGACCTGCGCCGCGCCGTCGACCTCACCTTCCAGGTACGCCGTTTATCTTTTATTTCGTTGGCCTGATTCCGACGATCCGAGGATGTGCCCCGCTCGCAACAGGTGGTTAAGAGGGGCGAACCGCATCCTGGACCACCCTAACGCCCGAGGAATGCCGCCGCGGGGTTTTAGTGATCTCTTAGGATTGGATTGCAGCGTGCTGCTTTGAGACTCCCACACTACCCCCTGCCGTACCCAGGCGGAGGGTGTGAATAAAGCATTTCCACGCGTTAAGAAAAAGAAAGGCCTTATTCCGAAGACGTACTAGAAGGTTAATTTCTACTCATAGATATGTCAGATTGTCCTTATGAGGGCGATTTTTTTTTAAGTTGCTTATGCGTTCACCAGATTATATTAACTACTAGCTGACTCGGCGATCTTTGTTTCGCATCAGAAGCAATGAAATGAAAAATGAATGAAATGCAGCAATGAAACGTTTTATTTCTAAAAAAGTATCTTAAGTAGTAACTTACATGATTACACAGAACTAACAGACAAAAATTGGAAAAATACGTTATTTTGGTTTATGTACCATATACTCAACCATATGAATGTAGTAGAACACAGTTATTACAATATTACAAATACTTCAATTTTATCAATAAGAGTATGTACAGATATGAATATACATAATATATATGAATAGAAAAAACCTACTTTAAATTATTTTTTTGTTTATAGGCTATATCGTCGTCCCCATTGACACCGCAAGTCCTGGGTCCCGTATCTCAATCGACTCTCGCACAACGACGCACTAAACCGCAGCGACGTTTCCCGCCGACACAACTCTAAAATAAACCCCCGGACACACTTTATATAACGTGATTATTACTAGCGGAATACCTAAACCCATTGTTACATGATTGATAACATATTTAAAGAATGCGAAAGTTGAGAGGCAAAGAGAAAGAGAGAGATGGAGTCGTCAGACTCATTTTACACAATTGTATAAATGACGATGACTTATATATTTAATTGTTTTATACATTTCTCGCTGTTGAATTGAAGTATGTATTGAAGATATTTCTAAATACTAGGCAATGCTAAATGTGAATTGGGGTTTGTAACTTCATACTCTAAATACCTAAAGATGTTTCATTAAACATATTTTTTTAATCATCTATATAAGTATCGTACAATACTTTCGAAAATATCTCCGATATTTTACTAGTGCGTATTGAAGTCCTACCTCGAAACTTGAATAAACAAATTGAACAAATCTTTACTCAAAGACATTCCAAATTTAATATCTCATACGTAATTAGTTAAGTTAGTGGGTTTGCATTCTACCTTACAATATGTTATATATTTTTCGATTAAAATTAAGTACCTAAAAAAGTTAATAATATGATAAAGTGATAATATGTCAACTCTAATATTTTCAGTATAATGTTTTGGAAACCCCTTTAAAGCATGTAATGCTTTAAAGCAGTACCATTATAATATTCATTCCGAAATAATTTCCTTATGCGACTGTAAAGTGTTGGTATGCCTTCACAGTTACATCTCTAAAAATCCTCTTTAATACATTACTATCAAAGAAATTCTAATTTTAATGTCAATTTTAACACAACGAAGCCCCATAATGTGCCGACTTGCTGTTTTATATTAAGCTGTTAAAAAATTTCAAATTTAATTCAAATTCCAACTATAAAATAAAATGAATAAACATTATAATGGGTTCTTTTGCAATTTCTGTTCTCATAAACTCCATATAATACTGAACTTTGTTTTTTTTTTAATTATTTTCTTTAATATAAAAAAATATATACCACAATTACCGAACGGCACACTTGAGTCATTTAATGAGATTATTCGTAACTTTGGGAAATTTTTCGGAGCCCCTTGTTAGATGTGATATTATATCGATTTTTAATTTTTGCCATAAAATGCCATAAAAAATTAAGAATCAATATAATATCGATACGATAAAGTGGTGTTGTAGAGACCTCCCTAAATCGAGAGGAACTAAATTTAGTTTGATCGCTTAATAGTTATGGGTTTTAACCCTAAAGTTAACTAAATTAATTATGTTTGCACGGTAAGTATTTTCCCCTTTTCCCACCAATTTTTTAATACTGATAATAATACTATTCTGTGCCATTGTATAATTTTACGTCCCTTGTATTTTTTATATGGAGATTTGAATAAAATATTGGATAGTTTATTTATCGTATATCTTCTATATTCATGGTGATTGTATTTTTTCTTATACAGTATTGTCTATTATAATAAGTATAACATAATAAATATTCTAGATACTCATTAATTGTCTATAGTTTCTTTTTTTTTTCTGTATTCGATGTTAACGTTATAAGAAATATTGTTTATATTTTTGTATGACATCATTAAATTAAGTAATAATAAGTATAAGTTACAAATGTTATTAAGACAAGATGAACCATCCCAGGAAAAAATCTATTTACACACAGTATACCTAAATAATAAATAAATTATAACATTTGCATATTACAGCATTATAAAAGAGGTATATATAACGTTTAAGCTTGACTTAAGTTTGACATAATTTTAAACATATGATGACCATTGAATACAAATGACTTTTACAATTTTCTTTATTCATTTACTAAAGTTAGTTACTTAAGCTAAAATTATAAAACAAGCATTAAATGTCACGAAATTATGCTTTTATTTTACTAACCAATTACAATTATTAATTCAAAGCTGTATAATAATACGAATAAAAAAGAAAAAAAAACATTGTCACCTCTATGGAAACAATGCAATAATATTCATTTGTTTGTTAAATCACATAAAAGTCGTCATATCAGTAAGGCCTAACTTGCTCATAAAATCATATTACATTTACATATATTATTCGGAAATTGCTATACCTTAATTTAATAATATTTAGTATTTGATCATTAATTCATTTAGATAATAGAATATGTAAAAAATACATTGTTTATTTTTGTTATTCCTATTACATGATATATCATAATAATACTTAAATTGAAGTTCGTACATAGATTAATATATAGGTTAAGAAGTTTACTTCGTGTTGTCCCTGTGACTAATCTGTGCCATTTCCTCTAAAATTGTATATCTTGTCTATGGTATTTATTTATACATATAAACTCTATAGTAATTTACATCTTTTTATTATTAAAATATTAATATGTAAGTAATGACTTCACTTTGTAAGACACGTCACGGGGAATGTTAATTAGTTTTGTATAATTTTAAATATCGACGTGTATTTAAATTATACAAAAATAATTTACAGCTGGTCCTGGGTTTGTGCTTTTGGCTAAGTAAACCGTCTTTAGTTCACCATTTCTCGAGACTACATAAATATAAAAACTAGAACTAACGCGACATATTTAGGTAAACATTTTTTATTTACCTTGCTTAGATTGACTTTCCAGCCAGATTGCACTTACTGTGCACTAGCACGCAATTTGGCCGAAAAGTCAAGCTAATATGCAACGCGAAAGCCTAAAAGTTCTCGAGAAAATTCTTACTAATCTTAAAACTTTGATTCTGGTTGTAGAAGTCGATTTGTTTTACCTATAATCAGTTATTAGTAATCGTCACTAGGATGTATTAAAATATAAGAAAATTAATAAACTACAAACAAGTGTATATTAAAAAAATATTCCCAAGATTTCATTAGAATTTTTCATGTATAGATTTTTTTTTTTTTGCCAAAGACTAGAACAATTCTCGAGGTAAGTTTATGAGATCAATAAAATATACGTACATATATGTGTTTGTAGTTTATTGTTATAGAAGTTAAGTGCATCTAGCATAATAATTATGAAGTCAATATATTGTGTTATTATTATTTGCGTTTTTAAAAAGCTAGCTTCAGTAGACCGCTATAAAATTTAGTCGTCTTCAGAAAAGAATTATATCTAATTACAAAAAAGGAATTGATATATATATATATATATATACTAAAATATATTTACGAATAATACCTTAACGTCGGGTCAAATACAAGTAAAAAATATTTTTGTATTATAAAAAAATAAAATAGTAAATATTTCTGATTTTTTTTTAATTTCAAGTAATAATGTTAGATATGGCCGCGTCGTTAAGGAAATTATAAATGTATCTATATACATGTATAACTAATAAATTATATATAATTATTATTAGAGTTATAATGATTAAATAAGAAAGATTATTGTCACATTTAACAGACATATCTATGTACTGGGATAACGTGCAGTGTTCGTGTAATATTTCAAAAATCAATTAATGATGTTTACGAATGTAAGTAGAGTTTATGTATTCAAGAGTCAGACAGATAGGGAGATAATATTACTACATAAGTACATACTTATTTTTTTAAAAAACCATATCGCCGAAGAAAACGACAATATATAGATATTTCATATATTTTCTTTAATTTTTTTTTTCAAACTTATCTTTATCCGGTTTTCTATTAGCATCTTTTTATTTACTCGATATGGAATCGTGATGTTATAATTTTTATACAATTGAATGCTATTTAGTGAAATTTGTTATTAAAGTAGTCACGCTCGAATACTGAACCGCCACTCAAATCTGACTATCAATAAAGTGGTACTTACTGCTCACATTTCACGTATTCTGTCTACTGTGGCAGATACTTAAACGCTTAAGTAGCGCTTATATATTTGAGTGGCGGTTCAGTATTCGGGCTTGAGTCCAATCAGTAATGGTGCATAATATATGGATCAGTCAACTTATATTTTGATTGTACAAAGTTTGTTTGGTTGAATATATTTATCTCTTATCTAAATATTTATATTACTTACTACATAATTCAATGATAGGGAGGTACGTATGGAAATAGAAAACTAGTTGTGCCGACCCCAAATGATGGGAACAGGGTTGGAAGATGATGATAATATCTACATAATTTTCAATAATTCGTATCAAGTTTCTTTTGGAAGGTCGGCTTTATATGCCAACACTCTTCTACCATTAAAGGCCAACTGCACATACGGATACAATATCTACTACTAAATGATGTGTTGTAAACCATATAACTGATGTACTTTATGCAAAGTACAAATTTATACCATAGCAGCCTTGAGGGGTAGATATTTTGTGGCAACACAATTGGAATAAATTTTACCCACTATATTGGGTGTGAGTTCTTTCTGCCAACCCCTCATAGGACATGGGAGGTAGATATTAAATGTCACTCTTGCTTGTATGTTCTTTTAAACTACGCAACTGGTTTTAAAGCAATTTCCAACGATGCGAAAGTGAACTTCTTTGTAACTAGTTATTACCCCGCAGCTCCGCCCAAATAAAATTCTGTCCCAAGATCTACCCTCTATTGTTTGACCTGGCCTATTGTGCCTAAACGAATTGGCAATTCATATCTGATCTCTATTTCAGCAACGTTTTTGCCAAAATTACAATGGCCCTGACATTCCTTCTTAATTATATAATATTTACGACAACGACATTCCATTATAGCGAAGTAAAGTTTCGAGACATCGGGATAATCTTAATGGCACCTTCAAATCTAGATGAAAATCGAGGATACCCGATTTATGGGTATCCTCGTGTAAAATGATAAATGAGTAAATAATATTCCTGCAGTAAATGATATAGATATTTAAGTAATACTAATATAGGCATACACGCAGACAAACAAAAACTCCGATAGCTGTCAGTTTGTTTGCCGTCGCTATAATAAACGCCAGAAGACATTGTAGTCACTCAAACAGACATCACATTGTTACTATTTTATTAATAGTATACCTAATTTAATTTAACACATTATAGAGAATAGCTAAGAATGAAACGATAATATGGCGGCACGAGGTTCCGCCAAGTCGACTAGTTATTTATAAATTAAAAACGATTAATCCTTATAGTGTTTTAGAACTTCATGAATATTTATATATGTATTTCTTATTTCATTCTGTCCCTTAAATAACTTTAATCACACGAAAAACTGCGGCTCGTGTCTTTTCATTAATTTCTATTTCTTATACAGTGTATATTTATATAAAGTACTTAATATCGTTTAGAACGTGATTTAATAATGTATCACATAGGATAGTGTAGGTCAGTCACAATTACGTATTGTCATATTTGTGTCACAAAAAACCTAAAGCTGCAATACTTATTAGGTAGGTAGAACTTCCACACGAGTGTCGCCAACTAACCTAGTGGTTTCGGCTTGTACTCAATTGTTAAGAAAATCAAATTATGGAAATGAAAGAATTGTGTATGTACGTATATGTATGCTGTTTAAAAATATGCAGACTGGTTCATCATAACTACTCTAAGCAAGTTATTGGTATATTTATACTTGTCCAACACATTCTATAACTGCGTAATGTTTAAGCTTTAATTTAGATACATTGGCATATGTATTTGGAATTAAACAGCAATTGTATTTTCGTACAAACAATGACTGACCTATGGCATAATATCACTATGGATCGAGCTTGCCTGCACAATTTGTTGATTATTTTGTAAATATATTTTTTCCTATGGCACATAAGTAAGTTGAAGTTGACTTGTGTAGTTTTTTCACATTACATTGTAGCCAACAAAGGGCCATACACTTGTTAAATTTTTAATACCGTTACAGGTTTATACAGAATAAATGTAAGACCACAAAAAATGGAATTTATACCTAAATGAAAATAACATGTTGTTGTAGCATGGCAATGTAAATAAAAAACCGCCGAGCTGGGGTGATTTTCGTTGTAGGCAGGTATTACTCGCGCGCGTTAACTTAGACACGCCCAGAAAGCAGCCCTCCGCCCGCTGTACCTGTACCCCTGTAACTTAGCCTCAAGCTCTCATGTAGTACTTAGACACCGTAATTTTTTTGATACCTCAGTCTCGTACTGACTTGCGAAAAAAAATATTTTAATATTTTGGCTTGAAAATATTTATGACCCAGAGATAGCACTCTCGTAATAGCCTAATAAATTTTTATAATACATGTAAGGCGGCATTGCTCCGAGTACAACAATCGCTACTTGAAAAAAAAATAGCAGACTCCACCTAGAAAGTGAGAAGAGAAACTTGTGGTGTTATCTTTTTTGCGTACGGTACAACAGTGCGTCTGTAACGTCACCGCCCCGAGGTCTTAAGTTATCGCGCGAGTAATACCTACCTAAATTTGTATACATATAGGTACGTGGTGATAGCCTATATTATTTTTTCGTTTATTTATATTATTTTGTTTATATTTCTTGTCATCATTTTCTAGAACATAATCAGACAAAAATTTTTGCCGAGGATGAATGCTTCAAAGTTGGTCTTAATTCAATGTATAAAATTGTTAAGTATCTATATTGTTCCACTAGTTTTCAGCGCGGTTTTTTATTTTCTATGTCATGCTTTGTTTGCCCCATTAGTACCTAAATTTATATATGATTCAATTATATGTGGTCTTATTTTATCACATCTATTTTTCTATCTGACATGGAAATTAAATTTCTAATTAGTACCTAAATTTATAATTGCAAATTGTTGTAGAGAAATCACATATTAGATATTTAATATAAATATTGTTGATATTGCTTACAATGTGTTTTTATTTTAGTGCATAATATATGACCCATGAAGCTTTATTAAAACTGGAGGCCAAAATCTTTCATGCTTGGTACCCCTCCTCTATTTGTAAATAAGGTGTCCATACAGCTACAGCAAAGGAGACCGAGCTCGTCTCATCTCGTCTCTCGATTTAAATATGAATTGGCAGTTATTTTTCAGACTTACATAATCAGCCCAAATTTATGTTTAATATTCAAAGGAATTTAATAAAGAAAAAATCACGGTTGCAAGTAAACTAATGGCTTATGGCAAATTAATTTCGTTATATTCATTTATATTGTCATTTATTAAGAACCTAATTAATTAATTGTATAATAATACATATATTACATAACTTCACGCCAAATCCCTTGCGGGGTAGGCAGAGAGAACAGAGCGCCATAGGGCACGATTCTTACACACCTCACTCGCTTCGTTGACTTTCCTAACTCTTTTCATGCACGCGCGTCGGCTTTTGAGGCTCTTAACATCACCTTCCTCCAGAACACGTTCTATTTGGTCATGGAATGTGTGTCTTGGCCGTCCTCGACTCCTACATCCGTCCGCTTTTGCATTGTATATCTGCTTAGTCAGTCTTGCGTCAACCATTCTTTCTACATGTCCGAACCATCGGAGCATGCCCTTTCTTACTTTTACACCGACACTCTCTTTCAAACCAACTTCCTTCCTTACAACCTTGTTTTCTACGCGGTCAGCGAGAGTCACTCTGCAGATTTTGCGTAGAGCCCTCATTTCTACCGCGTTTATTCTACTTTCATGCACACTCTGCCATACCCAGCTCTCGCTTCCATAAGTTAGTGTTGGGATCAGGACTGCATTGTGGATTGCTAACTGGGCCTTTCTGCTAATATTTTTTGCGCCCAGGAATCTGCCCAACACTCCGTTTACGCTATTTCCTATCGCCACTCGTCTTTCTACATCCGCGGTGTACCTTCCATCTCTGCTAAAAGCGCATCCAAGATATACAATTTCATTCACCTGTTCCAGCACTACATCATCAACCATTATCCTTGCATCTGTTCTGGATTCCTCCCTTTCAAATACCATGACTTTCGTTTTCGTCGCATTCAACTGCAAGCCTTTAATCATGCAATCATCTTTCATAATAGTGACTAGTGTTTGCAGGTCCGACGGCGATTCGGCTAGAAGCACGGCGTCATCTGCGTAAAGCAGGCAGCTCACAACTAGGTCACCCATTCGCATCCCTACATCCATCGATCTCATTCTCTGGAGACAACTGTCCAGGTACAGGATGAACAGTCGAGCGGACAGCACGCAACCCTGTCTGACGCCGATATTGACGTCAAACCAGGGGGACAAGCCGACGTCAAACCAGGGGGACAAGCCGCCGTCAACACGCACACACGCTGTGCAGCCATCATAAGTGGACTGCACAGCGCGCAGCAGTGCTCCGCTCACCCCGTAGCCCGGGAGTATATCCCACAGATCCTTTCGTAACACTCTGTCAAACGCTTTTTCCAGATCCACAAAACCGCAGAAAACCTTCCGGTTAACAGCCAGTTGTTTCTCCACGATGTTGCGGAGAGAAAAAATCTGATCCATGCACCCTCGTCCGCTTCTAAAACCACCCTGAGCCTCCCACAACACTCCATCAGATATCACCCTCATTCTCCTTTCAATAATTTTCCCATACACTTTTGCTGCTAAACTGATCAAACTGATGGCCCTGTAACTGGCGCACTGCATAGGTACGTGATCCCTTACCTTTATACAAGGGCACGATGACAGCGCGCCTCCAGTCCATGGGAACCTTACCCGACCTCCAGCACAGATTGCTCAAGGTCAGGAAAGCGTCCCGGACACAGGTTCCACCGTGTTTGATCATTTCAGCAGACATCATATCAATTCCAGCTGCCTTACCATTTTTCATACTTCGTATCGACCATTCAATCTCTTCCATAGTAATGTCCTCATCAGATGTTGGCGCAGCGGTGTCAGCCGTAGGCTCACTCGCGGCGCCCACATCCGGAACATACATATATTAATTGTATAATAATATCTCTTGACTATTTAAGTTGTCTGCGAAGTCTTTTTTAGTGTAGATGTTATGTGGTAAGTAGAGTCTTGCAGTTCGCTGCAAGAATGAAGCGGCTCGACCAGTGAAATACCACGGCTTCTCGGAATATCGGCGTGAAGTGGCTCGTGCCGTGTTTCGTTCGGGGAGAGAGGTATCTGGAGGCCCGATACCTTTTCCCGGTGTTCATGTGCGGTGAGTAGTTGCTTACCATCGGGTGACGTCGAAAACTGTCGTTTCGTTTTGTTTGGTGAGAGGCATGCAGAGGCCCGAGCCCTTTTCTCACCCTTCTCTATCCTACGTCCGACCCCTTCTCTCCTATCTTAAAGGCAGGCAACGCAAAATGGTTTTTTTTATGGCAAGCAGGTTACCTGATGATAAGCAATTACCGTCGCCAATGAACTTTGGCGAACTGGATACCTTTCGCACCGAACGAAACGCGACATGGGCCACTCGACTCGAGCAAGTCGACATCCTGAAAGGCCCTCTAAATCCACCTTATGAGTGAAAAGCCCTGCAGATACAAGACCTGACTTAATACACAGCTTTTATAGTTCTATAAGCATTCATACTTAATTTGTTCTGTCATCCTAAAGTTGTCTGGTAAACAGATTTCACTGTGATAAATATTATTATGCATAATGATTGAATCTACTGTACGGTAATATAAACAACTTATTTTTCAATGGAACAGGACCATGTATTATTCAATTTACATCAAGGGCTCGGGTCAGGTTTATTCAAAAATATTTTTTGGGTCTTACATCTAATGCACAAAAAATACTAGATATTTTACTTCAAATTTGTATACTATTTATAAATATTCTGCTTAGTTACAACTCAATTAAAAAATAATGGCAAAACAACTATTTCACATTTGCTCCTTTTAATGAGGCAGCCACTACAGGCCCTTTTCCTGGTACTACTAATGGACTGTCCTTGTAACAAGCAATTTTGTCATCATTTGTTTTGAGATCAGGGGCACAAGTCTCAAAAATTTTCTTTTTGGGGTTAAGAACAGCTTCTGGCTCTCTTGGAAAACCTTCACAGTGGACTACATCTC
This sequence comes from Euproctis similis, assembly GCA_905147225.2. Classification (NCBI taxonomy): domain Eukaryota; kingdom Metazoa; phylum Arthropoda; class Insecta; order Lepidoptera; family Erebidae; genus Euproctis; species Euproctis similis. The sequence continues at coordinate 16,041,929 of LR990105.1, forward strand.
CTGGAATTGAGTCTTTAGGTGGTATTAAGACTTCCACTTTTTCAGAAGTAGAGGCACACATAACCATAGCCTCTGAGGTTACACCCCTCATCTGAAAATAACAAAATCTCATTAGTATGTAATGACTCTGCAGTCCCATTATATTTAAAAAGTTTTATTCCATACTATTCTGTTAGTAATCAGATGGCAGCGTATTAAATACATTTTACAAAAATATTATTGGTTATTTTAATATCCAGTTAAAAATTGGTTTCTGCATACATTGCACACAATACATACCTTAACTGGTTTTAAATTGCAGAGTATCATGACCATTCTATCTCTCATTTCTTCAATAGGAACATGGTTTACCAGACCAGATACTACAGTACGAGCCTTTTCCTCACCGCAATCAATCTTTTCTACATACAAGGTATCAGCATCTGGATGTTTATTGATATCTATAATTTTTCCAATCCTTAAATCCAATTTGCGAATATCAATAATAGCACTAGATGTAGAATCCGTTGTAGTTTCAGTTTTTTTTACAGGGTTCTTTATTTTTTTAGTTGATTCCTTGGTTGCCACAACTGGAGTATCTTTTGTTGCGGATGCCTGAGATTGAAGCACAGGAGAGCTTTTGCCTGGGATAGGATATTGTTTCTTGCCATTTGCTGTTTCTAATTCTATCAAACGTCTTTTAGCACATTCAACTTGAGACTGAAGTTCCTTGTTCTCTGCAGTCAATGCAATAATCTTCTGTTCAACTTTATTTTTTTTTAATTCTTGTAACTAAAATAAGTAAATTGGTTAGCTAACATATGATACCAAAGTCATCTATAGATGATAGTCTATATCTAATTCTTATAAAAATTAGTTATACATTACTATTCATTTAATATCATTCTGGGGCACGAAATATTGCTATGTGCACCAAATCAAAGTATTATGCATAGATGGAAAGGATGACATGTTATGCAGATCCCACATAGAATGAGTGGGCAGGAAACTGGTGATGATGATGAAACCCTTGGATATTAGCTGGATGAAAAAATACAAACACATAACTGACCTTGGCTTTTAATTCAGTTAATTTGGTTTCTGCTACTTCTGCGTTACTTATCATTCTACTAATTGTATTTGGCGACATATTTCTTTTTATTGCACCTAATGAGAAAGCAAACATAACCTCAACAGGTTTTAAATTTTAAATAAACTTTTAAACATAGGGTTGCATGCATGTTGCATTAAGATATCGGAAAGCTGGTTAATATCGATATATCTACAGCCCAAAATTTGATTTATCGATATATCGAAATGGTATTATTAAATATTCTTTTGATATCGACATTTTCATTAGATCGTTTTTTCACATAGTAAAAACATAACAGCTTGTTTAAAAATCGCCCTGCCCATTAGATAACATTTTTGGCTATTTATTGAAATATTCTTGTTAAATCTTGTTTCTGTAATTTGAGTCCGATAAGATATCGATATCAGATGATTATAAGATAGATATATAATTATCGATTTTTATCGATATTGAAATGCTGCTGCATAATTCGGCATTGTGCGCTAACAACAACTAAGTAGGTCCCTACTAGTGATGTTACGAAAGTTAGTGTTTCGTTCAGTGAGAGAGGTATCCGGAGGCCCGCCCCCTTCCCTATCCTTTTTTCCCCAAAAAGAAAGAATGGATCATCCAAGATTGGCAAAGCAAATATATAACGCAAAAGCGGAAGGATGTAGGAGTTGGAGACTGCCACGACACATTTTCCATGACCAAATAGAACGAGTCCTGGAGGAAGGTGATGTCAAGAGCCTTAAAATTCGACGAGAGTGTATGACGAGAATTATGAGTCGATGGAGCGATGGAGGCGTGTATGAATCGTCCCTTAAGGCGCTCTGTTCTGTCTGCCAAGCCCGCAAGGGACTCGACTTACAGTTATATATGTATGTATTTCTCATCTAGTTACCTGACTTAATTTAGGCGGATCCATAATATAATACTTTTAATACAGTTTTCGTATTATCATTTTATCATCTAATTTCTTTTTGTTGTTATTACAAATATTTGCTAAACATTCGCATTATTTCGACAAACATTCGCGAATGCGAATGCGAATACCCAAAAACATGCGAATATTCGCGTATGCGAATGCGAATATTCGTGACGTCACTAGTCCCCACCATCACTTTTACCAACTCTCAAAACTTTATTCACCTATAACCCCAATCAAAAATCTCCTAAAATTTGGGGATTGGGGAATTTAGGGATTTCTTAAAAATATAAAATATACCCTTTTTTCACCTCATTTCACCTGATGGTAGGTGACGAAGAGACCGTCAATGGTAAAACCTACTGTCCAGTTAGGAGCCTATTCACTCTCCTTTTGAAGATACCTATGTCATAACCATTGCAGAACACTAATGCTGGTAGTTTTTTTCATTCACTAGCCGTACAGATGAAGAAGGTAGATCCAAGCCGCTTAGTGCTTACAGGTGGGATATCTACAACGTACGGATGTAGGCGGTAAGTACGTCGGGTGTCTGGTAGTTAGAGCACAGAATGGCGATGTAGATATCAGGTTGCGTAACTCTTGCACACACTAGCCATTGCAGAAGACTACCGAGAGGCTGGCTACTTTATACCTGTGTTCGAGGCTCTGCATAATATTCTCCACTAGCGCTATACCGCCAAATAATCTAATAAGTCGCCTCTCAAGCGACTCCAGCCATGTCAGGTAATATTTGGCAGCACCAACGCAATTGTGACTACAATAGCAATATCCCAAAGCTCAAGTCCAAGAAATTGAGCTTTGTACAAGATTAGTAGCAGCCCTGGTGTAAAATACTGGTTCACCTTCGCAAGGATGCCAAGCTTCTCGCTGCTATGTCTACTTTGGATTTGATGAACCACCAAAAGATAAGTTATTCAATATTATATAAATGCAAATAACATATGTCTTTATTATATCTGTTCCAGATTATTTAAAAAAAAATTTGCAAGGAAAATACACATGCTGAGATTTATTGAACTAGTACAGAGAGTTACATTACAGACTGTGGCAATATCTGGCATGATAAGTAAGTAAGACACATGTCTGTAAAAAAGAGAAAAAATAAGTCAAATATGGCCGTTGGTTGGTTGCGCGTCATAAATACTGACGTTGTTTATATTTTGCGCAAAATAGTTACAATACTCCATTGTGTTTATGTTACTGTATTGTCGATAATGTGAATGCGAAGTCTAATTTGTTTTATTTCGAATGGTGATAATGTGCTAGAAATCAGTGTTCAAAACGATGTCCAACAATACAGTCGGCTCGTCGGGGCCTGCTCCCGGCAAAATACGTGGACCTGGTAGGCCTCCTAAACGTACTTGTACCTGGTGTGCGGAGAGTAAAACACCCCTCAAATATGTATTGCCGACAGAAAATGGAAAAAAAGAGTTTTGTTCGGAGACATGCTTATCAGAATTCAGACAGGCTTATAGTAAGGGAGCCTGCCTTCATTGCGATAATGTTATTCGAGGCAATGCACCCTCCAGCAGTAAGAATTTCTGTTCGACGTACTGTTTAAATAAATATCAAAAGAAAAATGAGAAACGGACTACATCACCTCAATCTGGCAATGCGGCAAATGGCTCAGAAAATCATACTAATAACAATTCTACCGGTTCCTATTATGATATATTCACGGTTTTTCAATGGGAAGACTATATGAAAGAAACTAATAGTACAGGAGCCCCACAAGAATGTTTCAAACAAGCTCCTGTTCCACCTGTTAATGATTTTAAAGTTGGAATGAAATTAGAGGCTTTAGATCCACGTAACCTAACATCTACATGTATTGCTACAGTTGTGGGTGTATTAGGGCCTCGGTTAAGGCTGAGGCTTGATGGTAGTGATAATAAAAATGATTTCTGGCGACTTGTTGATGCAGGTGACATACATCCTATTGGACATTGTGAAAAGAATGATGGTATGCTACAACCACCATTGGGTTTCCGAATGAATGCTAGCAGTTGGCCTATGTTTTTGCTCAAAACCCTTAATGGTGCAGAGATGGCACCAGCAAAAGTTTTTCAGCCTGAGCCACCTACTCCAAAGTCTAATTTATTTGTTGTTGGTCAAAAGTTAGAAGCAGTTGATAAGAAAAACCCACAACTTATATGCTGTGCAACTGTGGGTGCAGTAAAGAATGATCAGATACATGTAACATTTGATGGTTGGAGGGGTGCATTTGATTATTGGTGTAGGTATGACTCCAGAGATATATTCCCTGTAGGCTGGTGTGCACGGGCTGGACATCTTTTACAGCCTCCCGGCCAAAAAAGCCCTGTTATTCCATCAAGGTAATTATATTTTAAAAAAAAGATAATTTTTCTAGAAACCAGAAAGGTAACTTGAGAATGGCCTGCCTAGAATATAATATGTTTACTGTAGTTTGATGTTAATAACTAAGATCTAAAAAATATGATATTCAATTTGGTATGCAAAAGGTGCCTAAAAATCTTTTAATAATTAATTTAAATCCAAATTTGAACTCTCTACTATCCATCAAAATTTAGAGTGATGGTCTACATAATTGATCGTGGTACTTGTAGCTGGTTAAAATTAGTATCTGTATATGTATCTTGTTTGACGGAATGGGTTATTTTGTTGGAACTGATCAGGAATATATAGGTGTATATTTTTGAAAAATACATTGTATTAATTTAATGCATTGTACATTTAATGCCTGCAGGTGCTGCCTTACTTTATGTTTTATTAAACTGATTTAATGGGTCCCCAAGATTAAAATTTTAAGTGTTTCATGTAATTGGCATATATTATTGCATATTATTGCTAATAAACAAGTTTTTAAATTGTTAACAAAGTATACATATATTATTACAGATTTAAGTTGAGACCAAGCGGTTTGCCTAACCCAGCACTACCAGAAGGAGGATCTACTGGCTCTGGAAATAATGATTGCTCTTCATTAACACCTGTACCAACAGTTTGCCTTCGGATTCGTAGTAGTTGTTCTGGTGGAAGTAGTTCTTTTCCAAATGCAATAGCAGCTGCTGGACCATCAGGAGTAGCAGAGGCTTTGGTGAAGGAACTACTCAGTGTACATCCTGATGCTCAAAGATTGACTAGAGCTATTCTCACTGCTTCCAGCAGCTACTCCAATATTACTAATGTACAGGTAATGTAATTTGATTTTCTTCTCCTCAACTTCAACTTACATAATACTCTTAGAAATTTAAGTGGGAAATCATAACCATAATTAGTGGAGTGCAGTTGCACATAAAAACTTCAAAACCTAGGAATTGAGAGCCTGATAAATCTTTGCCAGATCTCTATTACATAAAAAAAAAAACTGAATTTTCTTTTATTTCTTTAGTTTAAAGTTAACAGTATAAAACATACATAAATGTATTTAGCTTAAGCAGATGATGTTGTTGTCCCTTCTATAATTCTCCCCATCCCTCACCTTTGTACCGGCAGTCCCTTGAGACTCCAAGGACAAGTACAACACAATAGTTCTCCTTTTCAAAATATAACTTTAAACTATTCTATATACTGTTAGTAACACATTTAAAAAAATATATGAATGATTATGAATTGACTGATGATTCTGAGGTCAAAATCTAATGGCCCTCCACTAATTAAACTAAACAATAACTATAAAATTAACAAGTGACTATTATATTTTTATGAATCCTATTTCGAAACTTAGTAATTAATATTGTTTTCCAAATTTGAAAATAAATCATTTGGATTGCTTGAGCGAAAAAATATCCAGTTTTGCCTCAACTTTTTTTAACATTCATTGAATGGCTCAAATAGACTGCTAGCTCTGTAATTTCCCATGATTACAATATAATTATTTTAATCATGGGAAATTAATATTTCTTATCCTTATGGGTAATCCCCATAAGGATTTGTCAAAATATCTATAGGTATGCAATTATGCTTATAAATAGGAGAGACTTCAGTTACATAATGATTGCATATATTAATTGATCATTCTAGGTGACAGCAGGAAGCAAAAGTTATGCAGTCAAAGTCCCATCTGAACTGACTGTAGAAGAACTAAAGAATTGGTTGAAAGCAGTATGCAATGGTGTCGGCTGTTGTATTGGCATGATAGAGATAGATACTGGCGAAGCTGCTGGCAAACCTTGTACTTTGTGTGGAGAATCTTCTTTCAATAATTTGTCATCTGGAGTCAAGAGGTCCAATAGTGTGAGTGTCTTTTATTATGTACTAGCTTATACCCGCGGCTTCGCTCGCATTGAAGCCTTTAAATAAGTATCAAAGCTCATTACCATATAAATGAATCAATATGATAACTCTATTTTATTGCTTAGCCGGGATTATCAATTTTTAAAATTACAACATACAATGACGTTTAAAAAACTTATACATAATATACTTAATTAAAACGCAACTACAAACGGTAAAATATATTTCTCTGTGACAAAAATAAATAATTATGGACTTTAACAATTTTATAAGATGAAATGCGGAGGATATTTTTGTAGACTATATTTTCCTTTACGCAGTTCGCTGCATGAATGGGCCGCTTCGCTGGGGAATTACCTCGATCTTTCATAATATTGACCGACGTCGTAAGTGGCCGACGTCGCGTTTTGTTTCATGAGAGAGACATCTGTAGGCCTAGTCTGTTAAAGGTCAGGAACACAACTGTAACACTATTTGTGTAGTAGGTGTCTATGAGCGGCTCTTGTCACTTTATACGATGATCCACTTGGTCATTTTCCCTCCTATCCCACAAAAAACACTGTAAAATTGTATATTAATTTACGCCTACCTCGATAATAGGTTCTACAAGAAGAAACCACAGCCAGTAGCGTTAATGGGTCCGGTGAATGCTCAAGTGGTAAGATGGCCCGCGTGTCGCCAGAGCGACCCGAACCAGCGTCATCAACAACAGGAGCACCTCCGCCCCCAGCGCCAGGGTCTCCACCCGCGGATTGGTCCGTGGAGGATGTCATTGGATTCATCGCCGCCGCTGACCAAGCTCTCGCTACACATGCAGATCTGTTTAGAAAGCATGTAAGTACACTAATTGTTAGCAGTTTAATTGGGAGTTCATTCCAAATGAGGATAGTGTTTTCATATTTTATACATATATTTATTTTAAAGATTTGATGGGTTAGTGAAATGTATAATATATAATAATACGTATAAGCATATTGTAATGAATTGAATTCTAATTCTTAATATTGCTGAGAGACAAAAGTCTGCCTGATATATTGTAATAGGTTTTTCGCTATTTTCACTAATTCGATGTCACAGAAAATTTTAATGCAGTGACAAGCCATAATTGCTGCTTTCTCTTCTTTACTAAATATGTCAACAAACATAAAAAATACCATCATAGAAAAAGCAAAGTAATTTTGCCATTTGCCAATTTTGTAAGTAAAATGTGAGCCAGGTGGGTTGGTAAAAACAGCATTATCATTATGTATAATGATAACCAAAGTTTCTTTAATCACTGTTTATTTTGTTTAGTTATGAAATTGTAACAAATCGGATTACGAATGACATTATCTCGAAGAGCTGGGGCAGTATTTGTCCTAAAGGCAGCAATGCATGCATGGCTCACACCAATGACTTTTCGAAATTGTTTTCGGAAGTTATGTGTGATAAATACCGATGACTGACAAACTTTGTGCCCGGTATGGCAATAGGTTCGCCACCCATTTGGGACGTAAACATAACGTCGAGACGAGGCTTAACAGCCGCTGCCTACACCTTCGGGTAACAAAAGGCGTGAAGTTATGTTATGCATGCATGAAGGTGCTAGTTTTTAATAACTGTTCTGATCTTGCATATGTCTCATTGTTACAGGAAATAGATGGAAAGGCTCTGATGTTGTTAAACTCAGACATGATGATGAAATATATGGGTTTGAAGCTGGGCCCTGCATTGAAAATTTGCAATTTGGTATCTAAAATAAAAAATCGCCGACATTATAGTACATAATTAGCAAATTTGATTACCTATAATAATGCACTCATAGAGTGTGGAACTATAAGTTTCCTGTGTTGTATTAATGTGTTGTTTTTCTGCAGCTGGGATTTTTTATTCCTTTTATTATAAACAAAAAAAGATGTTTTATTTTTATTTATGAATCTCAGAAGAAAAAGAAAACACAAGATTCCTTTGTTGAATTAAATTTTATTGTTTTTAAAAAAATATTTAAAGTAATTCTAATTATACAGTCTCAAGAGGTCTATATAGATATTCAAATTTGCACTTTATTTAATTTATTATTCACATTTGTAAAAACAGCAAGTCGACATGCATTTAAATATATATCTTACATTATTTGTTGTTTGCTTGTTGATTTGTGTAGTTCCATTTTCATTATTAGGTAATTCTGTTCCTCTCTTTGATTCTTGATTTACAATAAATTGATTAAATTTGGCTTATAAAAGAGTGAGGTTACACTGGATGAAAAAATATTCTTGAATATTCAATTTTTGTTGAAGTTAGTTTTTCATTTTGTACAGAATTTTTATTCATAGCTGCTTTCATTTTAGTTTAAGACCACAAAAATAATTATGGTCGAGCAGTGCAATTAAAATTTTCTGTGGAGTGCATCTCTTTGGAGAATTAATGTTTTTTTTTGGGAATTTTAATGGCACTGAGAACTATAATTAGTGTGGTGTGGTTAAGTCTCTTAGTCTTGTGAGTTCCTAAACCGTATCACTGTTGTGAGGGCCCAGTGGGCTTATATCAGTAATTCAGTCTATTCTAATATGCACTATTTCACAAATGCAATTTTTTTAATCAGTTCAAAAGGAACTATTTCGTTTTATTAATATATAGTTGATATTGTTAATTATGCTTTCTGGTATCTGCAGTCTATATTAAAACAGAAGTGTAAGTTATATTTGTGCACTGATATGGCAACTTATGCTTGTTATTTGTTCGTATTAACAGCTGCTGTATTAACATTTTTACTAAATATATTTCAACATCATTCTATTCCTTATCTACCTGACTGAACTATGAGCAACTTGATTTTATTTTAACTTGATTTGATTTCATTCATGCAGGTATACCATCACTATCTAACAATCTTACTCCCTTTTTATTGCATAGCTTTTTTATATTAAATAATTTTAAAATATGCGTAATATAAAAATAGTTTGCTTAAATATAAGCGTTATAATATATTCATAATTATATTACGCTAATAACGTGCAGTTTTATCTCTTCCTAAATATACTGGGCGATGATGATTTTTTTAAGGAGTCATGAAAAAATACAGTAGGTATGATGGATGAAATGTTGAGCCCTACCTATGGCTCGAGTTTGTAATATGTTTAGATATTTCTTGGAAATAAAAGTAATAATTAGTCTCTTACTGACTACATATATACTTTAGATCGGCCTGACTTGTTTAATACATCTACCAAACCGTCATTTGTCTTTGTGTTTTTTTTTTCAGACTCCATAAAAAGAAATAGTATAATAATTGTATAGTAATGTAGTCGTGATAAGTATTCGAGTAAAATTGCATTTAATGTAGTTATCTCACATTGCATATTGATATGATTCCAATGAAAAAAAATTGACATAATGTTATTTGGCTGTAAACTACTTAGATATAAATTTAAGAAATGTATTATATATATATTAAATATTGACTAGTCGTGCGTGAAAATGTTGCCTGAACGTACTGCTATAAGTACATAAATTTTTTAATACATATAAAATGTACAGAAATCATATTGTAGATTTTGGTCTTAGTGCCTTTCAACAATTAGATGTACTTAAAATGGTCCCATACAAAATACATAATATTCAAATTAGAACTCAATGAATGATATAAATAGATATATAGATTTTTTAAATTTAACATGGCTGGATATAAAAAAAAAAACTAAAGTAGTAGTAAACTTTATAAATTATGTGAAGTAGTGTTTGTAAGATACACTATAGAATTCAAGTTGGAAATAACCTAAAGAGATGGTTTTAGAAGTTAGAATAATATATTTATTTTATATATTGTGTAGATAGGGGTATAGAAGCTGTGTTTTTGTTTCAATATAGGCATTATTAACTTCACAAAATAAAAGGTGAAAAAAGATGATGCAGATTTATCTTTTGTATTGGAAAATAAACCCGGTGGAACAGTTTCATTATGTTTTATTATTTTCTGACTAAGCAAGTATCACACAAGGGAGGAGGACTATATTTTGTTAAGTACTAGAATTTAATTTTAATTTGCCATTTTCAAGTGTTACTATAATAATGTTTAAACATTTTTTATCATGTGATATTTCAATGTTATTTGTTAAAAGTAATGAATTATTGAATAATAAAATAAAATATTAATATGTTGGTGTAATATGTATGTGATGTATATTTAAGATTCCACATGACATAATCTAATAATTAGGTAGTAATTTTAATTTTGCTTGTGTTTTATTGTAAATATCTTTTTTTTCATAAATGTAAGAATTTTATTTTTTAAAAAAACCAATCCTGAACTGTGTTTTTAATTTTGTTTTTTTTTTTATTATTTCAAAACGATAATGACTTTACGTTTTGATTTTCCATTTGACAATATTGAGTATTGACAGTCTTATAATTATATTGATATAAACCAATATTTACGTCTGTATGTTTTCTCTCAATTTCAGCATTTAGACTCTTCACATTAAATTTAGTTAATTGTTTAGATTCAAGAAGTAATTTGATATAAGCATGCATTACTCTTCAATAATAGTTTATATCTGTCCTCGCATTTTCATCTGGTGTATTTGTACAAATATTTGATTTGTTTTACTAAACAAACAAATCAAGTACACTGTGTGGGATTTTCATATTGTAACTAAACTATATGTACATATAATAGTAATTGAAAAAACAAATGTGTATAAATTAAATAAAAATTAAAAGTGTTAATATCTTTTTATTGAAATTAAAAACCATTGGATCATATCTTTCTAACTGTTTCTGATTCAATGTATAAAATTCGGAACCAATGTATTTATTTAAATATTTTTTGGAAATACATGTCCAAATTGGAATTAATACCTAAGGATATAATGGGCATTAATAACCAACTCTCCAAACTTGTTGATATTTATCATATACAGTCTCGATGGTCCAGTGGTGGAGATCCTCTCTTCTGATTCAGAAGTTGTGCGATCAATTCCAGGCTTAAATCAATGTTTTCTCAAAATTCTTGTTGGAATGAGTGAGCTATGTGTGATTATCGATGATAACAACTTTATACCCGGTGTATGGATTCGACGCGTCGAGGCCAACACCCATATTAATTCAATTTATTCATTTTTGCACATATAGTTCAAATAGCGCCATCCCAGATGGCGCTATTGTCTGTTTCTGTGTGATACATGCAAATATAAAAATGTATCCAATGAGCAAAGGATAATTTTTGAAAATCTTACTGTGGCGAATGTGGGGTTAGAAATTTAGATTAGATTAGGGGGAGTAGGCCTTTGAGAGATGTATTCATGTATTTTTACAGTGTTAGAGCCAAGCAGTTCGTTGAATGAACGGACCGGCTCTACCGGGAAAATACCACGACCTCTCAGAAGATCGACATAAAGTGGCTTATGCCGCGTTTCGTTCGGTGACAGAGGTACCCGGAGACCCACTCCCCTTCCCCATCCTTCCCTATCCCCTATCCCTTAAAGGTCGGCAACGCAATAGTGACACTATATGTGTTACTGGTGTCCATGGGCGGCATTATATCTTACCATCAGGTGACACGCCTGCTCGTTTGCTCTCATATCCCATAAAAAAAATGTTGGACGCGGAATTTCATCGGGAATGACATCGTATATGGATTGGCGCAATCTCGGACATGAGAAAAAAAATATGATTGACATTTCCCTCGTCGAGTCTGGATTCACAAAGAGATTAATTCCAGATCCTGAGCTGAGCAAGGTACACCCCTGTCATTCCTGTACCCCTGTACAGGAATGACTTGAGCTTTGGTTGGAAGTTACCGCATTAAATTTACCTTTGATAATTTTTGATGTATTCCAGGCAACGATTTAGTAAGTAGGTATCGGGAATAGGTTTTGTATTGTTCCATTGGTTCCATATATCAAAACCAAATTGACATATTTTAGCAGGTGACATTTCTGCGGTGAACGGTTTTTTATTGTTTTATTTTATTTAGATATATAAATTGAATAATATATTTATCTATAAATCTGCGTCTTGATGTATTATACAAAACAATCTATCTTAAAAAGAAAGTTATAAAATGCAAGAACTTTCTGACGAAAGAATTTGACTTTCCAAGAAAATGAAATTGTTCTCGGCTCATAAGTAGAAATATTTATAATTTTACGATACTTTAACAAAATAGGGAAGTATGTCTGCAAATGTAACGGGTAAATAAATATTTTGTAGTACTTTATTAGTTAAAATCTAGAAGGATTTTTGTCGTGGGCGTCGTTGATGGTGCGTTTTTCTTTAACTACCTACTTCCTGGCTTGCTGCAATACATTCGAATTTGGGATAGGGTGTTAATAGTTGGTAAAACCTCATTTTTTGTTGGTTTCTGCAATAAGGGTTTTAGCTTTATAAACAATAGATACCTACTTGTTAGATATTAATTCACAGAGTACCTATATTTTATGAGCTAATTATATATTCAGATAAAAACCTACGTTATATGTAAACATAATTAAGTACACAACTTTAATAGCATTACCTAATACAATCTTTGTGTCTTAACAGGAAAAAGCACAAAAGTTTCTGCGCCCCCTGCAGTAGATTTACTTCAACAGTCAATCGGGCAATTTGGAAAGTATCACTACTGGCAATGTTTTTTAATTTTTTTAACCAAATTTGCCATAGCCTGGCATCAAATGGCTATTATATTTTTGAGTCCAAAAATATCATTTACATGCAATGGCGCGAAGGATGCCTGCCCTTGTAAAAATCCAGTCTATGATACTTCAGTATTTTCTCGAACCACAGTAATGGAATGGAATTTAATATGTGAAAAGAAATGGTTAACGAGTTTTCAACAAACAACATTTCAAGCAGGGACGCTATTTGGTAGCGTCTTTTTCGGGATGGCCGCTGACAGGTGATACACACATACCCACTAAACAGAATTACTTAGGTATTATAGATTACATACTAGATATAATATAATTTTTGTAGGTTGGGAAGAAGACGTCCCTTTCTATTTGCATGTGTTCTTCAAATAACATCTGGAATGGCGGCTGCATTTGTGCCAAATATCTGGATGTTCATATTACTACGATTTGTGGTCGGTCTCTCCGTGGGAGGCACTATGGTGATTGGATTTGTGATTCTCATGGAATTTACCGGAGTGAAATATCGAGCTTTACTTTCAGCTGTATATCAGATACCCTTTAACTTGGGTCACCTGACTTTGCCTCTTTTCGGTTACTATTTGAGAGATTATTCACACTTTCAATTGGGAATATCTATACCTGATCTAGTATTTCTCATGTATTTCTTTTTCGTACCTGAAACACCAAGATGGTTGTTGGCTGAGAAAAGGACCGAAGACGCTATTGCCATCTCTGAAAAGGTAGCTAAATGGTAGGTTTAAATATTTCATTATTAAATGTTGGGCTAATTTTTAATTAGACTTTACTTAACTGTTTGTGTTACTTGCCACAGGAATGGACTCCCAGTAGAAAATGTACGAAGCAATTTAATTGCCTATCAACAAATATTAACGACGCATCACTTAAAAAAAGCCGTTCTTTGGGATCTCTTCAAAACTCCGAATTTAAGAAGAAACATTTTAGCTATGGCGTTTAATTGGCTAGCATGCAGTTATTGTTTTTACGGTGTATCACAATATATTAGCCATTTCACCGGTGATATATTTACTAACGTAGCAATGAGTGCAGCTGTAACACTATGCGGAACTCTGCTGTGTATTCCTCTAATGACAGTACTTGGAAGAAAAACAATGCTGTTGATATTCAATCTGGTATGCGCAGTCTGTTTATTCATACTGGCATTTTTACCCGAGGGAATAGCGTCTGTGATCCTGGCATCATTGGGTGACGTCTCGGCTTTTATAGTCTTTATAATTGTTTATTTATATACTGGAGAGTTATTTCCAACAGTGGTAAGGAATAGTGCCATCGGCTTCTGTTCGATGTCAGCACGCGTGGGCTCGATGATAGCTCCGTTTGTAATTGATTTGCATGTTTTCAACGATTGGATGCCCGCCGTTGTATTCGGTTTGTTGCCAGCGCTTGCTGTTTTCATCTCTTTGCTATTGCCCGAGACGAAAAATTGTGAACTGATGTCGACACTTGAAGAGGGTGAAGAGTTCAGAGGAACACGTTGAGATGCGGTGTATTATTTCGTACTGTATGAACTAGTACCTAATAAATTTAGAACGTTTTTAGTTTTATTAAAAATGGGTTCTACTGTAATAAAACTACATAGGTTTTATACATAAATGAAAATAGATGTGATAGTGCGTGTCAACTTTCGTGACTTCGTCTTAATTCTTAAATTAAATTATTGTTTGACAAAAATACCCGTAAGACAAAATTACTCAATCGATCAATTATACAAATCTCATGTAGATATATTAAGTTTTTAGTTCTCAAAGAGCGGTGGAAATACAAACAAGTGATGCAGTGATGTGTTGATAGCTCCAAAAGAATTCCAAGACAAAGATGATTTTTAACTTTTTATACTTATCTACTTACAAAGCCTCAACTATAAAAACGAATCGAGACAACTGAATTGTGGCAACCGAATTGGAGCAATTACTATTTGTACTAGTTGTACTATTTGTACTAGAATGGTTACCGAAATAAACTTACTTCCAAAACTATAGCTATGATTTTGACTTATCTCTTTGAATGATCGAAATCGGGCATTCAATTGCAAAGATAATTATATTAAAAATGTACGTAAAATGCTTTGTTCCGAATAACTCACTGACTGATGTTGCACAGCTACACGTTTTATATTACCTACACCTGAAATTTAGAAGGTGTGAAGGTGTGCGTGTGTGTGGTGTAGAAATACCTTAAGAAAGAATTTTCCGAAATCCTAACTCAAAGATCATAAAAAAGATCTCAAGCAACGTTTCCAGTTAACTTATTTTTTTTTAAGATATAGCCTAAAGCCTTTCCCAACAAATGGACTGTACAACATTGAAAAAAAATATTAAAATCGTCCCAGTAGTTTTTGAGTCGATGGAGCAGATGATTTTACTGAAAATCATGGACATGTTGGTTCCAATAGTCTTTCTAGAGACCGCGCATAATTCTCCATGGACTAAATTGGAGTAGATATCAACATAACATAACTTCACGCCATTGTTACCCGAAGGTGTAGGCAGCGGCTATTATGCTTCGTCTCGACGTAATGTTTACGTCCCAATAGTTGGCGAATCTATTATTGCCTATAGATGCCTATTCCTATAGATATGGACAATGGTGTGCACCAGTCGCATTTAGCGTATTACAAATAATTGCCACCACACTTTGCGTTCTGTTACAGGAGACAAAGAATTGTGAATTATTAATGATCATACAGCGAGAGCATGTTAATGAGCTACAACGACAGGAAAAAGTTTTCAGATAAGAGAAAATTATATATTTAAATTGAAGTATTTAATATGTGATATTTTTGAGGTTTCCTTCCATATTAAATAGTACCTAACTATTTATAACAACGTGAACGCCTCATTATTGCATTAATATACTGTACCCTAATATACACTATACATAATTATATAAATTAACAACTTTGCAGTATATACTTAAATGTAAACTAACTATATAATTAATTTGCTTATCTATACACACTTTTAATAAAATTGTAACCTGTCTTATCTGAATTTATGAGATCTTGAAGTATATGGTACTTTGGACTTGTATTTTAAGCTGCGGGCTAGTCTTGCATATCCGTAATAGTGTTATCAGATTCTGTTATACATTATTTTTTCTGTAAAATTTAAAAACTTGTCTGTAAATTTTATAGTCTCGGTGGTCCAGTGGTCGAGCACACGGTTTCTGAATCCAGAGGTCGTGGTTCGAATCCTGACACTGGCTCACACCAATGACATTTCGAAATTGTTTTCGGAAAGTTATGTGTGATAAATATCGATGACTGAATACGTTGTGCCCGGTATGGCAATCGGTTCGCCACCTATTCCATTTGAGACGTAAACATAACGGCGAGACGAGGCTTAACAGCCGCTGCCTACACCTTCGGGTAACAATGGCGTGAAGTTATGTTATTTTATTTATGTTAAAAACCAAGCTAAAAAATATGTTTTGTCAAGAAAAGAAATGTTGTGTGAATGTTTAAAAAGTAACCTTTGTGTGAGCTTAAATTCATGCCACGACCATAGTACCTAAACGAGTCTACGTCTTCGTATTCTCCCTTTGTGCAATAGTGTTCGGAAGATTTGTATCTTTAGTTTCAGGAAGAAAATAACAGAGTATTGCAGCAAATAGAGCAATAGAACTGAATATCGTAATAGAAACCCACTCTACTTTAACGTTTACGACAAAAGGTGCAATAAATCCACCAAATCTTGCAAACATAGATGCAAAGCCTATTGCAGAGTTTCTTACTACTGTTGGAAACACTTCTGATGTGAACAAATATGTTTGTACAAAAGCAGTATATGCACCAGTTAAGCCTATTATAGCAAATGTTAAAGCAGCGGCTTCAATATCCTTTGGAATGAAAATTAACACCAACAACGATAATCCAGCTGTTAGAAAACTTGCGATTGTTGTGGTTTTCCTTTTAAAATGTAGGGTTCCAAAGACGACTAATATCAGACCCGGTATAAGACACAGAGCTGATAGCATTACGTTCAAATATATATTTCCTTGGAGACGTCCGATGTATTGATTGACGCCGAAGAATGTGTGTGCACAGAACATCCATATAAATACAGTAATCATCGTGTACATCCTTAATTTTGGAGTTTTGAATAAATCAGCATATGTGCCAGTTGACCGATGATTGTTGTTTGATGATTCTATTTTTGCTACTATATCTTCTATGTTGTTCGTTGGTCGACCATTTCTACAAATAAATATAATGTTTATTTAAAAACAAAGCGTATACGTTACCTATATGAAATATAGATAAATGAATTAATAATTTTGAACTCACATTCTGGCAATGTGTGTAAGGATGTCGATTGCTTCCTTTCTCTTTCCAACTGTGATAAGCCATCGCGGAGATTCCGGTATGAGCCAATAATAAGCAAAAACTACGACCCATGGCAGTGAAGTTGCTAATTGCAACGGCCTCCAGTCTCTTATAAAATATGCTAACATAGGAAGTGTGAGGTATCCTAATACATATGACATTTCCCCTAGAGCACTCATGTATGATCTGAATGATTTTCCACATAATTCAATGAGCAGTATAAAGCAAGAGAGCATGGTGCCTCCTACCATAACTCCAATAAGAAATCGACAAGTTAAAAACATCCAAAAGCTTGGTAGTACTGATGATATAGTTACGAAGACTACTTCGAAAGACAGTGATATCAATACCACAGGTTTTCTGCCAAATCTGAAAATTAAAAATAATAATGATGAGATATTAAAATATAGTAATGGATTATTAGGCCATTGCCGATTAGATAATAATAAATAATAAAATAGCGATTACATTGACTTTTAAAATGATTTTATGGGTTCTGATGTTTCGAGTTCGAATGCTAGTTGACACCTCTATTGTTTGAAATTTATTTTCTTATTGTGTTTCTGTTGAATTTACTGAATGCTTGGTGATCTAATTATAAAAAATAAATGAATTCTTTTTTGCCCACCTGTCTGAAATGTATCCGAAAATAATACTGCCAGTTAATATTCCAACTTGCATTATTGACTGAGCCAAACTCGCCAGTGATGATCTACCACATATTAGGTCCCATTCACTAGTAACGGAGCTCACTATGTTTGTGGTGTTATAGTTGGGATTATCACAAGGGCAGTAGTTGGTTACGTTATTATCCAAACATACATATTCGACATTAGGAATAATGAACACAACATTGTTGAGTTGGTATTCAGTTGGGAATCTTCCAATAGTTATTAGAAAAAAAATCCATGTTTGGTATTTCCCAAATCGACCAATCGCTGTCTCAATAAGATCTTCATCCATCTTGTTTGCTGAAATCAAATAGTTGCAAAATTAATGCAGGATCCGAGTCTGTATATAGTGATTATAATTGTTATGATTGATAATTGTTATGATTGATGATTGTGATGATATACAATGTAGTAAAAGTGGATCAGTAGAGAGTAGAAAGAAGAGTAGAGCTCTCTCATTCGGAGACTGGCCCGATGATAGAGCTCTACACTAATCACAATCATCAAAACAATCAAAATTTGCGAGCGGAACGACTAATTCTCGCTATCGCGGGTCTGGACCCGAGCACATAGGTCAGCGATGCCGTCCCTTCTTGGAGCGAGGCTCGATCTGACGACCTTAGCGAGGTCGGCCTTTGAGCCCTTCACCCGGTCCGCCATCCGTCCTACGGATGCCAAGGCCTTAAAAATCTCGGCACCAAGCTCATTCACACTCGGCGCCTCAACTTCGTTGGCAAATTTCGCGAAACCAGTAGAGCGCTTCTTGCCACCCCCGAAGTCAACGGGGCGTCGCGGCTTGTGCGTTCACGTCCGCACCCCTGTTTGCTGGAAGCTTCTGAGGCGACGGAGATGGCGGACATAAAGATATCGCTGTCCCGCCGTCGTGATTTTGCTCGATTTTGGACGAGTTGGGCTCTCCCGTTTCCCTTCATGCCTCCAAAAGAGACCACGTGTTCCACGTCAGGGCAGTGTTGCCCCCAATGACAGCTAGGCAGTTTGTGTCTCCCTCAAATATGGTGGGGCTGCCTGTCGGGACTTTCCACTACCTCGGGTACCCCGTTTTTTTCCTACTTACTACCAAACACAAAACTACCGAACACTACCCGTGTTTTTCCAAGTTATAGGGACAGTTACTTACAGATTCAACACTAAGATTAATGTTAATTTGCCTATTTTTAAACAAATTAAATGAATATCTTATATTTTTCGCGGAACTAAAACGTAATCATGCCCTAGGTGTGTAATTTAAGTAGTTGTGATGTAAGACCATAGATGGTCCGGGAGCTTGTTGCATTTTAGGCAGTGATTATATCCCAATCGAGTATATTCTTTTTTAATAGATATCTATACTCCAACATTTTTAATCTTTAATGCGTCAGATAAAGTCTTTCCTCCGTTAACTAGGCAGCTGGCTGTAGCTTGAAAGATACGTACAAATGTATGGCCTGGGTGCTCCGTAAATGGGGCACTGTCACCTACAGGTTGACTCAGATACTCACCGGGCACGGGTGCTTCGGTGAGTATCTGAGTCGAATAAAACGTGAAGAGACGGTGAGATGCCACCATTGCGCATCCGACCTGGACTCGGGCCAGCACACGCTGGAGGTCTGCCCGGCCTGGGCGCCGAGTCCTGTTCGACAAGATCGGGCGAGACTTGTCCCCGCCGGCGTTGGTCGCGGCAATGCTGGCGGGCGAGGAGGAGTGGAGGGCTGTGGTCTCCTTCTGCGCGCCTTCTGGCCGCGAGGGTGCACACCCCCTGGGTGCGCCCGGGTCGCTGCCCGGGAAGGATGACCGCCCAGTGCGGCCGGGGAGGGTCGTCGGGGGCGCCGCCGGCCGCGCGCCTCTTTACAGCGCGCGGTCGTAGCCGCCCCACCCGGGGGAGGCTTTACCGAAGCTTCCCGAGGATGAGCACCCCCTCGTGACAGAGGGGGGGGGCCGGCGGGGTGGACCAGAGGGCCGATGTACTGTCCTGGGCCACCCCAACGCCGGAGGAAGGCCGCCGCGTGGTTTTAGTGGGTAACCCTAGGATCGGATTGCAGTTAACTGATTTTTGGGAGACCCACACTACCCCCTGCCGTCCCCAGGCGGGGGGTGTGCATAAAGCATTCCCTCGCGTAAAATAAAAGGTACCTCTACTTGAGTAGCTAAAGGTTGGATGACATGGATATTGACAACTGGTGTCAATATCAGCCGCCTTACTATCACTTTTCCATTTGCAACGCTACCTCCCGGACTAAGAAATAAACAAAATAATATCTGTCTATGCACGGTAATAAATAGTGGTAGTGGTAACGTATTATTTATTCAATTTATGTAATTTTCGCATAAAAAAAAACAACAAAATGTTACACCCATCTTGGGCGATAAATGCGTTAGACGTTTGCACGTCCCATACGAAGTTTCACTTAAAAAATAGTTAAATTACTTCCAGACAATGTTATCATTTACTGCGAGCAATTTAACTACTAATGTAAAATTAATTGCTAAGTTAAAACTCGTTAGAGCACACACAATATTTTCTTGCAAGAACTTGTGGTGCAATCTCAAGTTCTGCCCAGTTTGTTGTTAGGGATACCTCTCTCACCTAGCGAAATATTACGTGAGCCACTTCACGTCGATATTCTGAGAGGTCGTGGTATTTCAGCGGTCGAGCCGATTCATGGATCGATCTGCGTGGCTCTACCACTGTTGAAGCTGCCTTGTGGTATATTATTATTAGTGTATATATATTAGTATTTTTTCCTTTAAATCTTTATAATTTGTGGTCTTGATTTTAGATCAACGGTTCCTAAGTTTGTTACGATAAACATGAATTTATTCCAAGATACCGAGAATAAGAGAGATAATTATTTCTTCTCGAAACGAAAGAGAAGTGCTCTCCTCAATTTTATATTAAAGGTATAAAAAAGATAACATAACATAACTTCACGCCTTTTGTTACCCGAAAGTGTAGGCAGCGGCTGTTAAGCCTCGTCTCGCCGTTACGTTTACGTCCCAAATGGAATAGGTGGCGAACCTATTGCCATACCGGGCACAAAGTTTTTATCAGTCATCAGTATTTATCACACATAACTTCCGAAAACAATTTCGAAAAGTCATTGGTGTGAGCCAGTGTCTGGAATCGAACCCGGGACCTCTGGATCAGAAGCCATGTGCTCGACCACTGCGCCACCGAGACTTGAATATAAACTATAAAAAAGATACTTGCCATTAATTGCCTTGGTATTTACAAAACATTCCTAAAATACTTATATTAAAATTTGATAAGTCCACTTATTACAACAAACACAAGTTTCCACTTATTATTCACAAGAAAAGTAACAAGTATTAGTTGGTAGGTTTAACCTAGATATGATAGACTTAAATGCTATTTCACAGAACACTTGTACACTTCCTTACGGATTCGGACTTGACACTATTATTCGATTTATAATCGAATACACTAGGACCACATTCAAATTTACACTGGAGCACTTTATAGTAGGATGGAGTCTTGACAGAATACTGCCAATTCGTTCCTGAATAATTATATTCTGGTTATGCTCTGGTTTGTTAGAAACGTGTTCATGAACTGATAATTTGTTGATGCGATTGCAATTGGCGGAAAATGCTTATCATGTTTTCATTGTTTTTTACGAGATCCCATTTGGCGCTAGCGTCGTAGCAATAAAATACATGGAGAGTGACAGCCCGCAGTCATTCTGATTTAATATATTGTTGCCATATAGTTATGTAATTACCATACATGGTCATAATTTTTTTATGTCTACATACATACACATACATAACTTCACGCCAAATCCCTTGCGGGGTAGGCAGAGAGAACAGAGCGCCATAGGGCACGATTCTTACACGCCTCACTCGCGTCGTTGACTTTCATAACTCTTTTCATGCACGCGCGTCGGTTTTTGAAGCTCTTAACATCACCTTCCTCCAGAACAGGTTCTATTTGGTCATGGAATGTGTGTCTTGGCCGTCCTCGACTCCGACATCCATCCGCTTTTGCATTGTATATCTGCTTAGTCAGTCTTGCATCAACCATTCGTTCTACATGTCCGAACCATCGGACCATCCCCTTTCTTACTTTTACACCGACACTCTCTTTCAAACCAACTTCCTTCCTTACAACCTTGTTTTCTACACGTTCAGCGAGAGTCACTCCGCAGATTTTGCGTAGTGCCCTCATTTCTACCGCGTTTATTCATGCACACTCTGCCATACCCAGCTCTCGTTTCCATAAGTTAGCGTTGGGACCAGGACTGCATTGTGGATTGCTAGCTGGGCTTTTCTGCTAATGTTTTTTGCGCCCAGGAATCTGCCCAACGCTCCATTTACGCTATTTCTTATCGCCACTCGTCTTTCTACATCCGCGGTGTACCTTCCATCTCTGCTAAAAGCGCATCCAAGATATACAATTTCATTCACCTGTTCCAGCACTACATCATCAACCATTATCCTTGCATCTGTTCTGGATTCCTCCCTTTCAAACACCATAACTTTCGTTTTCGTCGCATTCAACTGCAAGCCTTTAATCATGCAATCATCTTTCATAGTAGTGCCGAGTGTGTTTGCAGGTCCGACGGCGATTCGGCTAGAAGCACGGCGTCATTTGCGTAAAGCAGGCAGCTCACAACTAGGTCACCCATTCGCATCCCTACATCCATCGATCTCACTCTCCGGAGACAACTGTCCAGGTACAGGATGAACAGTCGAGCGGACAGCACGCAACCCTGTCTGACGCCGATTGACATCAAACCAGGGGGACAAGCCGCCGTCAACACGCACACACGCTGTGCAGCCCTCATAAGTGGACTGCACAGCGCGCAGCAGTGCCCCGCTCACCCCGTAGCCCGGGAGTATGCCCCACAGATCCTTTCGTAACACTCTGTCAAACGCTTTTTCCAGATCCACAAAACCACAGAAAACCTTCCGGTAAACAGTCAGTTGTTTCTCCACGATGTTGCGGAGAGAAAAAATCTGATCCATGCACCCTCGTCCGCTTCTAAAACCACCCTGAGCCTCCCACAACACTCCATCAGATATCACCCTCATTCTCCTTTCAATAATTTTCCATTTTGGATGTTGACGAAGAACCCCGAGACTTTCTAACTTCCCTCCAGAAGAGTTGTTATTCGCCTCGAAGTTCTCCGTCAACCTCATTTCCTCATTCGCAACTAGTCTTTCACGCTTCTCTTTCACTAAGGCTTTGGTAATATTCCTGCAGCGGCGGTAGCTCTCATACTTTTTCTCTGTCATACTATCATTCTGATTCAAACTTGAGACATAATCCAACCATGCTTTTTTCTTTCTTTCGACGCTGGATTTCACATCCGCGTCCCACCAGGCATCACCTTTCAAAATCTTATGCCTCTTTGCACTACCATATACTTCTTTTGCACTATCCACTATACTATCTTTCATTCTTTCCCAGCATTCTTCAACACCTGGGTCAGAGAGACTCGTATCACTGAGTCTTTTACTGACTAGGTCTACATACATACTCCGTACACTTTCATTTTCTAATTTCTCGCATTTTATCCTTTCAAGCTCTCCGAAATGGGTACGCACTCGCGAGTGTCTCCACTTTTTGAAAAGGCCCACGAAACGGCTTACCAACAGGTAGTGGTCCGTGTCAAGAGTGGGGCCTCTGTAGGCTCTTGTATCCCTTAGAGTATTTCGGAGACGACTATCTACCAAAATCAAATCAATCATACTCTTTTGTTAATTCCGTCTCCACGTATACGTGTGAATATCTTTATGACGGAATAATGTGTTAGACACAAGGAGGTTCCGTTCCAGGCATACGTCCAATATCGGCTTACCAGCATCATTCACTCTCTTGTCACCATTCGGACCAAGGACAGCCTCCAGGCCATCTCTCTTGGTTCCGACCCATCCATTAAGATCACCACACAGAATTATCTTTTCATTTTCCTCAACCAGATCCAGAATATCCCTAACAGTTTTCCAAAACTCCTCGAGTTCACGGGGATGCGCGGAGCTGACGGGAGCATAAGCTGCGACCAGGAAAACTCGCATGATTCCCAGTTTTATTCGAACCCAAAGATGTCTCGGGCCTACCAACTCGTAATCTTTCACTCCGGAAGCAAAGCGGGAGGAGAGAACGACTCCAACACCCCCACTGGCTCGGACGTCCGGGTCCACTCCGGACCATAGGGCTACCATGCCACCGGGGAGGTCCTCAGTCTCACTCCCCTTCCGCTTTGTCTCTGTCAAACATAAGGCATCCAGGCATCTCTTATTTATTACATCCATCATCTCATTCATCTTTCTTGTCATACTACCTCTAACATTCCACGTGCCTATACGGCACTCCCCTCTCCTCGTCCCGCCAGGATTGGCGCTGCGTGAAGGGTGGCGGCCCCCTTCGCCGCATACGCATGCAGCCGCACCGACGGAGGCTAATCGGTGCCCGTCGCTTCCGGGGCACGCCCTAGCAGCCCGTCCGGCTGAGTTTGCTTCGGTCAAGATTGCGTCCCACTGGGACGGCAGGGGTCGCGACGTGCACGCTCTTGACATGACCCCCCTTTTTATGTCTAATTTGAAGTGATACGTTGGCGCCCTTTTCAATTAAAACGAATATTAGATTTTTTAACGCTTACATTTGGCATACTTAAATAATACGTAAACTCAAGCATTTATCAATATCTATTAACGTAACCATTCTACACAAGATAGTTTTGGTTCACACTTAAAGTCGGGTGCAAACCAATTAGATAATCGATAAATAGTGATAAAGGGATTAAATGCTTCAAATACCGTAACTACCTCATCTTATCTATAATAAAACTGAGAATAATATACAATAAAAGTTAATTAACTATAACGTTTATAATGTGTAGGCACATTTTTTAATTATGAGGTAATTCATGCCATCGATTAGTTTCGCTTTATCTGAAGGTAAGTGATGTAAAGGTCATTGGTAGAGAAGTATATTGACATATTAAATATCACTTTAACTTTACTTTTTTTTGTTCGTCGGGACACATAAACGTTGGTATTAGTTGGTAATTTGTTTTATTGAAGTAAAACTTCTAATGTCTCGTGCAAGAGCGTTTAACGCTTTTAACTAGTGTTGAGTAGGACATACAAGAGGCGCTTCATTTGTCCCGGACATGACGTTAAAATGTAAGAGTGCCTCGAAATTAAAAATTGTACTACTTCGATTTTTTTGTCGCGGTCGTCCGAGGCAGACAAACGGCAAGCACGTCAAGTCACAATCGTCGCGTCTGACATTTCGAGAGAGGGAGAAATATATTGTCGTCCATGCGAAGCGAGGTGCCAGCCAGAAGTGGCTTATTTAAAATTTAATTAATAATCTTATGTTGTTTAAAGAGTCAGTGCCATTTAATTAGTTTTTTTTTCTGATAGATGAGAAATTTTATATTCGTAATCATTTGGTTTGAATACCTAAAAGACTACAAACACATAAAATTATTTTTTATACTTGTGAGATTTATAATTACAAAATATTTGTATTAAACAAACAAGTAACATGACAAAAGCACGTCGCGTCTGACATTTGAGGCAACAGGAGGCGCGCGTATTTCGTACTACAATAACTTCAAATGGTTCAGTACGTCTCACCTCATTTGAAGTGGGAGATTGTACTGTCTTAGGACAAAAACAGGCTATCTTACAAACTCTTTTTTAAGTCGTGTCCTACTCAACACTACATTTGAGGCACCAGGAGGCGCGCGTATTTCGTACTACAATAACTTCAAATGATTCAGTACGCCTCGCCTCATTTGAAGTGGGACATTGTACTGGCTCAGGACAAAAAAGAGGCTACTCTAGTGTTGAGTAGGACATACAAGAGGCGCTTCATTTGTCCCGGACATGACGTCAAAATGTAAGAGTGCCTCGAAATTAAAAATTGTACTACTTCAATTTTTTTGTCGCGGTCGTCCGAGGCAGACAAACGGCAAGTACGTCAAGTCACAATCGTCGCGTCTGACATTTCGAGAGAGGGAGAAATATATTGTCGTCCATGCGAAGCGAGGTTCCAGCCAGAAGAGGCGTATTTAAAATTTAATTATTAATCTTACGTTGTTTAAAGAGTCAGTGCCATTTAATTAGTTTTTTTTTCTGATAAACCATATCGCACAGCACCCTCTAGTCATGCAAATTCAAAGATTTTTTATATTACTTGATGCTTATCGTTATGTTTTGGATAATTAACACCACAACTATAAATTATAGCCTATTTGTTATTCTGATGTAATTTTAAGTTATATTCTTGTAAAGTTTGATTACAATCCATTCAGTAGTTTTTGAGTGAAAAAGTAACAAACATTCATCCCACATCCATCCTCACAAACTTTCGCGTTTATTTTTAACAGGTATATTAGATGAGAAATTTTATATTCGTAATCATTTGGTTTGAATACCTAAAAGACAACAAACACATAAAATTATTTTTTATACTTGTAAGATTTATAATTACAAAATATTTGTATTAAACAAACAAATAACATGACAAAAGCACGTCGCGTCTGACATTTGAGGCACCAGGAGGCGCGCGTATTTCGTACTACAATAACTTCAAATGGTTCAGTACGCCTCGCCTCATTTGAAGTGGGACATTGTACTGTCTTAGGACAAAAACAGGCTATCTTACAAACTCTTTTTTAAGTCGTGTCCTACTCAACACTACATTTGAGGCACCAGGAGGCGCGCGTATTTCGTACTACAATAACTTCAAATGATTCAGTACGCCTCGCCTCATTTGAAGTGGGACATTGTACTGGCTCAGGATAAAAAAGAGGCTACTCTTACAAACTCTTTTTCAAGTCGTGTCCTACTCAACACTAGGCTACTCTTACAAACTCTTTTTCAAGTCGTGTCCTACTCAACACTACTTTTAACGCCCCCTTGCGGGGCAATATATATTAATATTAAGTATTACTTTAAAACATCGAAGTATATATGAAGCTAACTTTTCAATTTGTTAAGCTTGAATTATAACAGTACACAGACATCTAGTGGCAAGTGGAGGTACTAATTGATTTGGAATGTCAATCGTATATAAACCCTACGGTAGTGAAACCATAGCGCGATTTAATAAGTTGACATATGCGAAGCGCGACCTCTATGACCAAAAATGTAAAAACATATTATTAGTAAATAATCGTGACAGTTCGGTACTCTGCTCTGCTCATTTGTTTGTTTTTATTAAATATATTCAACTATATACTCCAACTGTAAAGTTTAAATTGGTTTAGGAGTACTTTGTTCTGTAGTAAACCTTATGAACGTAAAAAATAGTGCATAACGAGTGACGATGAATTAATTTTACTCTGTGAAAGACAATACGACAAAGAGCTTTTGCTTAAACCAAAATTAGTCGTGATTTGAACAAATATATTACTTGTTACTGGATGTACTTACGAATATTTTGGTAGTTATAAACTTATAAATTGTATTTTCTTTTTTTAATTCATCACATTTAAAATATTGCAAAGCATACCTAAACAACATTAGCTATTTACAGTTTTCTTTATATATTACATAAAACTATGTTATTTATCAAGTAACTTGATGTATAATTTTCATTTATAATTTTTAAGGATAATTTAATGACAAACTGACTTCAATCATCACTCATGGTTTATACTCATGGTTAACTAATCTTATAAAAAGAAACATTTATAAGTTCAGATTATGGGTTTAAATAATAGTCTGTTTCTGGTCCTCGGTGAAATAATTTCTATATTATGAAATACAAAGATACTGCTATCTACCCATCCAATTTTTACATATACATGAGCCTTGGTTGTTCAGGTCTAATAAATATATATAGTTAATTCATAATTAGTTTGGCAATTACAAGTTACAAGATCTTAGAAAGAAGCGCTGAACCAGAGTTATTTGGAATAAAATAAGTTCAGAATAAGGGTATAAATAATAGTCTGTTTATGGTCCTCGGTCAAATAATCTTTATTTCATGAAATAAAAAAATATCAAATATTTTTATATTTGATTTGAAGTGCCATTTATATTAATATTAATTGCCTTTTATAATTTACATTTCAACACATTATACATTTTCAAAGTTCAAAGTGATTATTAGTTTTACTAGTGATGTAATAATACCATTAGTTTACACCAACTCAAAGTTAAATTAAAATACTAGTTAAGAACTTAGTTATCATTTGAACTTAGTTATCATTCTAATTTTTAATAGTACCTATAATATTTTAATATTAATAGTCTCGGTGGTCGTGGGATCGATTCCGAGCCAATGATTTCTCTGAATTACTTGATATTAGGTAGGTAACCCATGGTAAAAATTTGAGATTTGGATAATTCTCCACGCGAAAATGATAATAACAATTCAATTCTTAGTTTTCTATGGGATAGGAGGGCAAACGAGTAAGTGGGTCACCTGATGGTAAGCAATTTGACACCGCCCATGAACACTGTGGTGCGTTGCCCTCCTTTAAGAGAGTAGGAGGGAAAGGGGCTCGGACCTTTGGATACCTCCCTCACCGAACGAAAAGCGGCACGAGCAACTTTACGTCGATATTCTTATTCGAACCGCATGGATCGAATTTTTCATTTTGCAATGTAGTATGTAGGTATATATTATGAATGTAATAAATATGTATTACGTAGTTCTTGATCTTACAACTCATTTTTGAAGTTTTTAAACACGAGGAGCCAAGCAGTCCGCTGCATGAATGGGCTAGCTCGCCCGGGAAATACCAATAGCTCTAATTCACAGATAGTTTTAATGTTTTTTTGTGTATCAAATAGAAGGGCTTTTCGATAGTATGTTGAAAAATGTGACGTCATCCTAAATCCAATATTGCGGAATAAGTATTTTAATGCATTTTTACAATATGGGTTGAATGGGCTTGAGTTTGGGGAGTACCTAAATCAAAGAACAATACGACGTTGAATATTTATTTTTATCTTCTTAAATAGAGGAGTAATTACCAAATTCTACTCAGACCCATATTAAGATTTATACTCAAGTGGGGATTGAATCCGCCAATCTCTGTTCTACATTCGATTTTATCAATGCACCACGAGGCCCGTCGTAACGTAAGTAAGATGTGCTCTTTTTAAATTAAGCGTGTTATAAATGTATGTTTGTTACAAAGTTTTACTTCCATAGCGCGGAGAGACTCCACGCGAATTTTTTTTATTACTAGCTGACCCGGCGAACTTTGTTCCGCATCAAAAGTAATAAATGAGTAAAATTTGGATATTTATCGGCACGCGTTTTGGCGTGCAACGCAACTACTAGGTCCGGTTATAATAATAATAATAATAAATAATAATAAGCCCCCTACAACCCAACCATACGTCCGAATCGACCATCTGATTCACGTGGGGGGCGGACACGCGACTTACTTATTACTGGCGCGGCTAACATGGCTCTGGAAACCCATATTAATGGAGATGATTCTAAGAAGTAAACGTATAGGGTCGCTTCCCGGGGGCGATCGCCGGGGCACGCTTGGACCTGACGCTGGGCGTGACAGTATACGAACCGTCGGCGGAGAGGAGTTGAATAGGCGGGCTCCCTCCGGGTCACCCGAAGATACTACAGCCAACCCGACAGACTACCGACAGACTGACAATGATAACATTAGCTTAAATTCTTTCTAATCTCTTTCAACAGTACAACCTTATAGTCCATCCACAAGTTCTTACAGACCGTCTCCAACAGATTCAGATAATAATTCACGAGAAATCGAAACCCCTACCTTAACTGTTGCGCAGGAGGCAAATGCCTTTTTACCTGCGTCCACTAAGGCAGGCAAACCTAGAGTACGCATGAAATGGTCACAAGATGTTAATATATTTATTATGCGTACTTACTTTTTAATTACTAGATTAGAGACTGATATGACTTGTTATAGGAAATTGCTGCATCAACTATTTATTCAACAGTATCCCGATATAAATGTATCCGAACAGAGAATCTCCGATCAAAGAAGAATGATAATTAAAAATAAATATCTTACAGAAAATATACTAAACAATATTAAACAAGAAGTCGAGCAAGAATTAAATAATATATCTGAACAAAACACACTTCCACCTTCCACGCCAATAGACACATACCACGGCTCACCCCAAGATACATCAACTACTGAACTAACTTCAACAGCACACAATGTCAATTTAGCATCAACACTACATAACACTATTCCTATAGGACCACAATCAGAAATTATGGAGCAACGTCTTACTTCAAATGAACTAATAACCGATCTAAAAGATAAATCAGAAACAAAACTCCTATTATATACAGGAACAGATCCCTTACTGAGACCAAAACTTCCGAAACTTAATTATAGCAAACGATTGAACGATTACATATATATATTTAATAATAATATACTAGGTCAATTTATATCTGAAAATATAAGTCTTATAGATCTACACACTATTATATATTGCAGCGCCATGGTAATCACAGAAAAATTAGGATATAAAATAAAATATAACATAATGTATAATGAACACAATACGAATAAACCAAAAACATATTCACAACCTTTTTGGCAGGTAAGACTGCAGAAAGATATTTCTAAACTACAATCAGATATAGGTAGATTAACTCAATACATTAACGGTAATAGATCCAAAAAAGTAGTTACAACGGCAGAGACCATATTTCGTAATAATAAAATACACACTAAACATGAAGCCCATAATAAAACCCCAAAACAATACTTAGATACACTAAAACAGAAATTAACTCTCAAATCACACAGACTAGCCAGATACAACAAAGCATTCTTAAGAAAAGAACAAAATAGGTTATTTAACACAAATGAAAAGATTTTTTACAGAAATATGCGTATAGGTTCAGAAAAAATAATACAAAATAAAGCACAAAACACTATCACTAACATTGCAGCTACTACAAAAGAAAACCTTGAAGAATTCTGGTCAGAAATATGGGAAAAGGAAACTAAACATAATGTAGATTCACCTTGGATACAAGAAGAAATAAATAGAACAACCACATTAATAGATGAAATGGAATTCATTGAAATAGAAGAAGATAAAGTTAAGAATTTATCTGCAAAACTGCATAATTGGAAATCACCTGGCCTTGACAACATACATAATTTTTGGTATAAACATTTTTACAAATTACACGAACATTTAGCCAAATGTTTCACTGGCATTATTACGAAAAAACAACCTATTCCCGCATTTCTTGCTAAGGGAATCACATATATGATACCGAAAAGTAAACAAGACAACGGACCATCTCAATACCGCCCAATCACATGCCTGCCGACAATTTACAAGATCTTAACGTCAATTATAGCCAATAGAATTACTAAACATGTTGAAACTAATAATATAATGTCAGAAGAACAGAAGGGGTGTAGGAGAAATCACATGGAATGCAAGGAACAGTTAATAATAGACTCAACCATACACAAACATGCTAGCCAAAACAAAAAGAATTTGCATTGTACCTACATAGATTACCGTAAAGCATTTGATAGTGTCCCGCATTCGTGGTTATTAGAAGTTCTTAAAATATACAAAGTCAATCCATTATTAATAAGTTTCTTAAAAGATGTAATGCCGTTTTGGAAAACTAATTTGCACTTATATAAATCAAACTCCAGAATTGTCACTAGGGAGATAAAAATTAAAACAGGAATTTACCAAGGTGATTCCCTGAGTCCCTTGTGGTTTTGTCTAGCCCTTAACCCATTATCATTAATGTTAAATAAACATAAAGGAGGATACCGTTTAAAGCACGACAGTACAAAAACAACGATAACTCATCTGATGTACATGGATGATATAAAAATTTATACAGGTTCTATAAAACACATGAAACAATTAGTTGACACAATAGACACATTTAGCAAAGATATTAATATGCAGTTTGGTTTGGATAAGTGCAAGATTTTAAACATAAAAAAAGGTAAAATTCAATCGGAAACCACACATTAAAGGAAGGAGAGGTTATATCTGCCATGACCTCAGATGAGTTATATAAATACTTATGAAATCAACAATCAAAACAACTCGATCATCTCAGTTTAAAAAAAACTTTTACCGAAGAATATAAAAATAGATTGATTTCAATATGTAAAACTCAATTAACAGGAAAAAAATTAATTAAAGCAATCAATACCTATGCCATCCCCATACTTACTTACTGATTCGGAATAATAAAATGGACCAAAACAGATTTAAAAAGTCTGGAAATAAAAACCCGCACTACACTTACTAAACACAACTACTTACATCCCAAATCAGCAATAGAGAGAATGCCAATTAAAAGAATTAATGGAGGTAGGGGACTAATAGACATAGTGGCTTTATGGAAAAAACAATTAAATAACTTAAGGCATTTTTTTAAACAGAAATCTACTACCAGTGATATACACCGTGCTATTATTACTAATGATTTAAAATTCACTCCACTTAATCTATCAGAATCACTTAGCGAATCACAAATTGTAAACGAAACAGCTCATCATTCGAAACAAAAAATAGATCAGTGGAAGAGTAAAACACTACATGGACGCCACCCTCACGACCTAGAACAAGCACATATAGACTCACAAGCTTCCAACACATGGCTCACCAGTGGATATCTTTTCCCTGAAACTGAAGGTTTTATGAGAGCAATACAAGATCAAGTTATAAACACCAAAAATTATAGAAAACATATAATAAAAGATCCCATGCATCAAATGACAAGTGCCGTAAATGTCACCGGCAGCCGGAAACAATACAACATATCATTGGCGCATGCACCACTCTCAACCAAACTGACTATACACATAGACATAATCAAATAGTTAATATTATCCATCAGAAACTTGCTTTTAAATATAATTTGTATGTATTACAAATACATCCCTGATCCTGTCTTAGAAAATAATAAATATAGATTATATTACGATCGCGCTATACTTACAGATAAAACTATACATTTCAACAGACCTGATATAACAATACTTAATAAATCAGATAAAATTGCTTGCTTTAGTAGATATAGCTGTCCCTAACACACACACACGGTGACCCCGCGAACACTCGGGTCTAAGGCCGCGACAAGTAAGCGCGGTAAACTGGAAGGGCAGGCCCCCCTGGTGGACCCAGTGACGGAGCTGTTGGCGAGAGCTAGGGGCCCGTTCGACGGCCGGATGGAGGAGAGTGCTCTCCACGTCCGAATCGTGAACGGGTCAATGGCGGTCTCGAGAAATCTGCGCTCGGACCTCAAAAAGAACATCATTACGTCAACGGACCGCACGCATTGCCTACTGGGGGAGTCTGAAAGAGAGATTGAGGGACTAAATAAAGAGAATAAGAGACTGAGGGGAGTGAACGAAGAAATGGAAAGAGAAAGGACGGATTTGCTGAAAGTAGTCGAAAGGCTGAAAAAGGAGAACGAAACATTAAAGAAGTTTAAATCAGGCACGGTGGAGGATGACATGAAAGAGACAGAGAGAAAGAAAGATAAAATGGTGGAAAGAATGGAAAGAGTTTGCGAGGTGGTAATGAACAGCTTGAAAGGACATGAGAAGGCCTTGGGGGAGCACGAGATAGCTATGAGAACATTACAAGCGGCGGTCGAAAACGTACCTGTAGTGCCAAGCGGTGAAGGGCAAACGGGCCTTCAGGAGCTCAAGGAACTAGCCGCTGACATTAAAGGGCAATTAACCAATTTCAAGGAGGACGCCCCGACATATGCGCAAGCCTTGGCGCGTTCTCCAATCAAATTAAAGCCAATGCATTCGCTCATTATATCACCATCTGACGAACTTGAGACCAGCTCCCAAACCATAGAACACATCAAAGAATCTGTCAAGGCGAGGCAGAGCGGCGTTCGCATCGAAAGGGTGCGAAAGGTCAGGGACGGCCGGGTGGTCATTAGTTGCGCCAGCGAGGAGGAGCTTCGCAAAGTCGAGGCTCAGCTTTGCGGCAGTAAGCGGCTAAAGGTGGAGCAGGCCACCAACAAGCGCCCCCTTGTCGTCCTTAAAAACTTGCTGGCTTATAACTCCGACGAGGACATTGAAGCCGCTCTGCTCCATCAGAATCAGGAGTTGATGAAGGCACTGTCGGCGGACGAAGCCAAAGTGGAGGTGAGATACCGTAGGAGGGCGAGGAACCCTCTGGAATGCCACGCCGTTCTCCGGGTCTCGCCAAAGCTATGGCAACGGCTCACGTCCGCTGGCAGAGTCTACATTGACTTGCAATCAGTGAAGGTGCAGGACCAGTCTCCCCTGGTGCAGTGCACGAGGTGCCTGGGCTTCGGGCACGGGCGGAAGCTCTGTACGGAGGCTGTGGACCTCTGCAACTTTTGCGGTGGTCCGCATCTGAAGTCAGAGTGCACGCAACTGCTCGAAGGCCAGGAGCCCTCGTGCAAAAACTGCGCAAGGGCGGGGCTGACGCACTCAAACCATATGGCATTCAGTGACGTATGCCCAGTTAGGAAAAAGTGGGATGCACTGGCGAGATCCTCAGTGGCCTACTGCTGAGAGGCCAGTATTTCCCACAAAACCGACTAAGTGCAAATGTGAGCTATTTGTTATTAGAAATGGCAACATTTGACAGTAAATTATGGAAACTAAAATCCTAAAAATAGAATGGCGACCCGAACACCATAAGCTACTAAACACCTATGTTGGAGCATATATTTTTAAATATAAGCAAACAACATTATTTAGATTAAAACGGAAGCAAAATATATAAATGGATATGGATATACATTGACGACAACAAAGCCATACTGACACTCCACATAAAATACAAGAAGCTAGCAAAGTACAAAGTATTTAAACAAATACTGGATACACCAACATATATAAAACAAATAAACTAATTAGTATTATGAAGAACTTAATGTCAAGAATGAACTGTGTTCGTAGAGCTGTAAAAATAAATAAATGTAAGCTAAAATTAAGTAAACTTATAAAGTTTTGTAAAATAGCTACAATAATTGTAAACTACCTTAAGAATATTTAATATAGTAAGAATAGTGATGGAATAAGAACGTATAGAATATAAACACAAAAGAAATGTAAGATAGGCTAAGAATGTAAACTGAAAATGTATAGCTATAAGCAAAGTTTGTATCAATAAATAAACTCGCCCCCCTGTTTAATTCACTCACCAAGCAAAGGTCTCCGCTTATGGCGGGGGAAAATTCGCGGGCCGGGCCATGGCGCCCGGACTAAAAAAAAAAAAAAAACACACACAATCTATTAAAAACTATTACGGATAAAATCAATAAATACACTGAACTCAAAGAAGAAATTACTCGAATATGGAATGTAGAAAAAGTATATATAGTACCTATTGTTATTTCCATAACTGGGGTTATCCCTAGACACCTGCATCATAGTTTAAATCTCCTTAATTTACCTCATAATACATTCATCAATATACAAGAAGCAGCAATCTTAAATACATGTCGGTCAGTAAGAAAGTTTATGCAAAGCGATGAAACAGCCCCAGAACCCTCCCTAATTCAACATTAAGTGGCGTTTTACTTGGTTTTCACCCGTAAACGTCATATAAAAACCGGTTAACACCCGAGTATTTTTAAATAGATCATAATAATAATATCTTGGACACAATACACACAGCGCCCTCTAGTTCCAAGCAAAGCAACTAAATGCTTGAGTTATGGATACTAGATAACGGATATTAATACATATATACTTTTCTTTTGTAAATACATACTTATAATACATAGAAAAACACCCAGACGCCAGACAAATATTCATGTTTGTCACATATATTTGTGCTCGGGTGGGAATCGAACCCCCGACCTCATTGCTGCAGCCGGCAGTTTTACCAATGCGCCACGAGGCCCGTCATAATTAAAGTTAATTTCGAATTAATGGTCTCGGTGGTCCAGTGGTCGAGCACCCCGCTCTATATCCATAGGTCGCGGGTTCGAATCCTGTCTCACACCAGTGTAGTCGAAATTAATTTCGTAATTTATGTGTGATAAATATGACTGAAAATTATGTGCCGGGTATGGCAAACGTTCGCCACCTATAACATTTGGGTGGTAGACATAACGGCTGGACGAGGCTTAACTGCCACTGCCTACACCTTGGGGTAGAAAAGGCGTGAAGTTATGTTAATTTTGGACCCTCGTAGAGTCAGAGTGTTATATCATGACTGATGCATAAGGTTTTCAAATCTAGTCAGAATAGGTATCACGGCACACCTGATTCATAATGTTTTCAATATTGAATCATGGTCTATCATAAAACGTGAGCTTAAAAATACAATGAATCAGACACTTACACGAAAAGCTTACGTAGTGGTATCTTCAGAGATCATCACGACTTTGGTTAACTACCTACTATGACCACATACCTGGTCCCTGGCCATATTATTAGACGATCTGCAAGATATCATGAAAAATAATCGCCACTAAGTGATATTTGTATTAAGTATTAAATAATAATCACAGTCCATAAAGCCACATAGACAAGTCGATTTTTCGATCGCGACTGATACAAATTTGTACCCACTCCTACACTTTAATGTATCACTATAATTATGAAAAATAAATACAAATATGTAGTCTATAATGAAACTATTTTGAATTAAAATCAGTAATATTGTGGTTTAAATATACTATTAAGGCGTAAAAACTCTTTAAAAAAACATTAAATACGAGGGGAGGTCCAAAAGTTCGTGGAATGAAAGGGTTTTAGTAAAAATGAAACAGTAAATTTATTTTTCCTTTTCAATATAATCACCCTGAATACATTTATTAGATCTATGAATTAATTTTTCTAAACCATCGTAAAAATATTTTTTATCTTTTCCCTCAAAATGAGCCAAAATTGCCTCCTTTACCTCATTGTCGTCGGAAAATTTCCTTCCCCTTAAGTCTTTTTTTAAATTGGGGAACAAATAAAAATCACTTGGGGCCAGATCTGGACTATAGGGTGGGTGGACTAGTGATTCGAAGCCATGCGTGTGTAGAGCAGCCATTGCAACTTTGCTCTTGTGAACCGGCGCGTTGTCTTGCAAGAGCAACACGCCCTTGGTCAATTTTCCCCGACGTTTTTCTTTGATGGCATCCTTTAATTTTTCTAGTATTGTTGCGTAGTATTCTCCGGTTATGGTCCTGCCCTTTTCTTTATAATCAATCAGTATTATCCCCTCACAATCCCAAAAAACAGTAGCCATCAACTTTCCAGCCGACTCCGACACTTTGAATTTCTTTGGCGGTGGTGTCCCCTTTTTATGCCATTGCATGGACTCTTGTTTGGACTCAGGCTCAAAATGATGAACCCATGTTTCATCGCCGGTAACAATTCGCTCCAAAATCGGTCCAGGATCGTCGCCACACAACTCCAAAAAATGTTTTGACGCTTCGACGCGCTGCTGTTTTTGAAGCGGCGTGAGCATTCTCGGTACCCATCTTGCACTGACTTTTGTCATACCCAGGTGGTCATGTAGGATTCGCAAAATGGTGGTATCTGATACTCCAACTAATGCAGATAACTGTTTTTTCTTCAAACGGGTGTCCTCCAGTACAATTTTTTCCACTTTTTCGACGATGTCTGATGTGGTGGCCTCAACTGGCCTTCCTGAGCGGGGGTCGTCTTCAATCGACTCCCGACCATGTTTAAAAAGACCATGCCACTTGTAAATCATTGATTTACTAGGGCACTGTTCCCCGTAAACAGTTTCCATTTCATTCAAAATGGTCTGAGCGTTCTTTCCTTGCTTGGTAAGGAATATAATGACCGCACGGTGTTCAATTTTCTCCATAGTTACAGTTTTCTTCCGGATTGACGTGTTTAGCAGGCGAGTGTTCGTAAACGAATGACGCAATAGGGCTGAAACTCCATTTATATACTAATTATGAGTCCCCAATTAGTATGACACTAAGCGAGCGCCCCTATCCCCACTCCATCCCCTCCATTCCACGAACTTTTGGACCTCCCCTCGTAGTATTAAACAAAGTCACTTTACGCTGTCTGTCCCCTTATATGCGCATATCTTTAAAACTACGCAACGGATTTTGATGCGGTTTTTTTAATAGTTAGAGGGTGTCAACGGGGTGGTTTTGATCTATAATTCATGTACAGTGTAGTAAAAATAAGTAATAATTTTCAAGATTTAGAACTTTACTTTCGCAAACGCTGCCTGAACCCTAAGTGATAAATTAAAACAACGTACTACATTATTATACACCTTTAAAAGGTCTACAAAAAAGTCCGCGAGGGCATATATCTATCTCTTAGGGATAACCCACAATGACCATTTTTATTTTTTTACTTTTTACGAGAAATAATGGCCTATTTACGAAGCGATTTTAAACATTACAGTATTATTTTCATCCAAACAAGTGTCTTAAATAGATTGTGCATGTAATATCGATCCTGGCCCTGTACAGCATGCAATTTACTCTGATTACTCCGTATCTTCGATCATTTTTGCAATCCTTATCTGGAGTTCGAGAACGTGTAGAGAACCAGCAGGACAAAGCAAAGCAACATGCTGACGCTTCCCGGCGTTCTTCTGAGGAATACAAGGTAGGTGACTTAGTCCTCCTAAAGTCGCATTTGCTGAGTAATGCATCCAAGGATGTGACCGCTAAGTTCTTTCCACGCCGCGATGGTCCATACCTAATTACAGATAAGGTAAGCCCTACAAAGTATACCATTGCGAGTGTCGAGGAACCGGATACCACCCTTGGGATACCACATAAAAGATTTGTCCCGGTTCCAAGGACACGGAGGTGATCCCCCGCAACCAGTCGTTCCAAAGAGGAACCGTGGACGGCCGGTTAAAAATGGTGAGTTACTAGTCCAGGAGCGAGGGCGTTCTCCGGGACTAGAGGGGGAGCATATAGTAAGTAAACCACGACGGTAGACTTATCGAAAGACCCATGCGAACGGCCCGTGTACCGAAACGGTATTTGGAGTAGCGCGGGGCGCGAGGGGGTGAACAGTCAGTTGGTAACCGAACCGGTGAGACTCGCGCCACTCCGTACTGCTATTGTTAATTTGTAAAACATTCATCGTAATCCTAAATCCTAATCGTGTTCTAAGTACTTACTTAATACTGTGTGACTTTTCAGTGTAAAGTTGTAAAACTTATTAGTATAAACTCTTGACGTGAGAACAGTTTTTTTTTGTTATTTGTCTACTCGTAGACGGCCACGTCCAACCCTGAGAACCATTCTCATATAGGTATATATATAATAATAAATTATATTTTTCACTAAAATTTCTCCAATAACTGCTATTTTACACCTTTTCAGTTGTTTTGAGTGGATATTGTTCAGATTTTCTTGAAAATTGGCTTTTATATATGTATGTACTTTAGCAGTTCACGAAACACTTTATTGTTGCAGTCTTTTTTCACAATTTTTACAAGTCACTACACTTGGGATTGTTCGTTTGTTATTTTCACAACTTAGTTAGCAGTTAATTTATATATATTACGTGTTTCTATGGTATAATTTCACATTTAACTACAGTCGACTCTTGTTAATTCAAACCTGCGATAATTCAAACCTCTCGATAATTCAAAGATATCACGAGTTCCCTACAAAATCTCTTTATATTTCGAACTAAATCAATACATTTTTAAACTCTTGGTAATTCGTACGAAAGTATCATTGCTATATAACAAAACGACGCGTTAATTCGAACTTATCGGCGTCCAACGATCCAATGAGTATGTTAATGTGAAAATCGACAGCCATGCTAATATCGACCATGTAGGTATATTCTAATTCAAGAAGTAGTGAGTTCAAATCCTGACACTGGCACATACCAATGACTTTTCGAAATTCTTTTCGGAAGTTATGGTATTTTCGGAAGGTAAACCAGTATTACAGAGTTCTTTCAAAATAATAATTAATTAACATTATGAATACGTAAGTGTATGTACACGAATGTACCTCTAAAGTTCTGTCATTGTTATAGAATAGCAGTTAATAAATAACAATTGATCAACACTTAATAATTCGAAGTTTTCTTTAATTTCTCTCATAAATTTCGAACTATTTAATATTTCGAACACTCGATAATTCGTAATATTTTAAGAGTCGCTCGAGTTTCGAATTAACGAGAGGCGACTGTGTATTTAAAACAAATTATTTCACGGAGTCACGGATTTCACCCGTCATATAGGTTGAAGTCTAGGTGGTCTAGTGGTCGAGTACACGTTTTCTGAATCCAGAGGTCGTGGTTCGAATCCTGACACTGGCTTCACACCAATGACTTTTTAAAATTGTTTTTGGAAAGTTATGTGTGATAAATATCGATGACTGAAAATTTTGTGCCAGGTATGGCAATAGGTTCGCCACCTATGCCATTTGGGACGTAAACATAACGGCGAGACGAGGCCTACCAGCTACTGCCTACACCTTTGGGTAACATTGGCGTGTGAAGTTATGTAGATAGGTTCAGTGTCTCAGGTGATATCCAAAAACTGATAAAACTCACTCCCAACCCCCTCCCTATTTTACTTTAGAGTCTGGCAACGCAACTGTGACATTATATGTGCTGTAAGTGTTCTTGGGCGGCGCTAGTTACTTACCATCAGGTTGCCCGTTTGCCCCTTTGCTCACTATCTCATAAAACTAATTGAATTGCTGGTTGGTGCCATGGTGATGACGAAACTCTTAAACACCGTACCTACATTAACCGAGTTAAGCTGGACAATGGACAATCTCTTAATATTTTTTTGTTTTTTATTATTGGATGGGAGGGCAAACCAGTAAGTGGGTCACCTGATGGTAAGCAACTACTCAACGCCCATTAACACCATGGTGTGCTGCCGTCCTTTAAGGGGATAGGAAGGGGTTCGGGCCTTCGGATAACTTTCACACCGAATGAAATGTGAGAGGTTGTAGTATTTCACCGGTCGAGCCGGCTCATTCATGCAGTGTGCAAGACTACCACTGTCGAAAATTACTATTTAAACTTTTCCCGGTTATATAATAGCAAGCTTAACTTCAAAATAATATATACAAAACCAGAAGCTTAAATCTTGAAATCGTATGAAGTTTCAAGGCAAGGTGTAACGTAATAGAGCTTAGGGGACCAGGTACGGTTTCTAATCTAGCAAGAACGCTGACAAGAGCACTTGGATGGCTTCCTGATTCCTGGGTAACAATAGAAGTAGCTACCTATTAGTCCGCGGGCGGCGGTGCCGCGCTATGGCGGCGGGCCTGCTTCTCTGCGTAGCCTGGTATTACACAATTTTATCGGGTACGTCAGATATAATTTACCAATTTGGAATGTGGCCAAGAGTTGGACAGTCAAAACATTGTATATTATTTATTTCTTATAGTCGGCTCAGTGGTCAAGTGATCTAGCACACATGCTGTTGAATTAAAAAGTCGTGGGTCGAATACGGGCTCACACCAATGACTTCATGGTATAATTTTCGAAAATTAAATGTGATAAATATCGATAACGGACCAATTACAATAAGTTTAAGGTTTCTCCACAATTTAAGACGTAATAATTTGGCTAGTCGAGGCTTACTAACCATTGCCTGCACCTTCGAGTAGAAAAATACTTTTTTTTGTAGGATAGGAAGACTAATGATAAGTGACCAGCGCCGCCCATTCAAGTGTGGTTGAATAGGATGGAGAAGGGAGGGGGGGGGGCTCCGGAAACCTCTCACCGAACGATACGCGGCATGAGCCACTTTACGTCGATCTTCTAAGAGTTCGTGGTATGTCAGCGATCGTGCCGGCACATTAGTGCAGCAGCTGATTGGCTCTACCACTGTTACATACATGAAGTTAAAAAATACTTATTATAACATAATTTGACGATAACTTAATTTGCCACTGTATGTTGAATATAAATATATAATGTATAAATGTATTTTTTCTGGATTTCAGGCTTCTTTATCCTATACTGTCCAGTTATGTATTTGATGTT
The DNA here is from genome assembly GCA_905147225.2 of Euproctis similis. NCBI lineage: Eukaryota > Metazoa > Arthropoda > Insecta > Lepidoptera > Erebidae > Euproctis > Euproctis similis. Next base: position 16,083,704 of record LR990105.1, read on the forward strand.
TTTGAATCATAGATTATACAGAAAAATTGTTGATTCTTTGTTCGCACTATGGGAACTTTATCCTGTGGTAAGTGAATTTTTATGTTTCTAATAAAATAGTTAGTGTACGCGATTATTTAATTAAATTAACAAACTGTCAGTGCCAATTTTGGTATTAAAGATGCGAAATTACACATGTAACCGGCCAATGTTCCGGCCTAAGATGGCTTAATGAAAATAGATATAATCACCTGGCGATTGGATTTTTGTTAAGTATATATATATATATATATATATATATATATATATGTGTATATATATTGCATCCAAAAAAATTGTAGCATCATAATTCTCTCAACGGAATAGAATATTGAAGTGTAACATTTGAAGTGTAACTTCTAATGGCTCGTGCAACCGTTTAACGCTTTTAACGCCCCCTTGCGGCCGCTGAATATATTATATATTAGTATGAATGGCGAAACTGAACCGGTCTATATATAAATCCACGAAGCAAATTGGTTAAGCCTGATTATTCGCAGTATATAGACATCTAGTAGCGCATAGTGGTACTATTAGCGCATAATTGATAGGTATAAATTATTAGTGGAATAGTACCACCATCCGCTGCTAGATGCTGCCACAGTCGCAGCTCCAACCACTAAGATGATAAAAGCTATTATATTGTGAAAATATTTATGATTACATTATAGCTAAAGTCATTAAAAAACAAAAAATCCTTTCGACTTTAAACCGGCGAATAGTTTATATTCGCCGAATTAAGAACGAACATTATTTTGTACAATAATAGACATGTAGTAGCGGGTGGTGTTAATTATATTGCAAATATAATTAACTCAGTTATGTTTGATCCTAGTAACTATCCTAGTACTAGTACTATCCGTTTCCATAGCAATATTAAAGATAAAAATTAATTTAAAATGTGCTAAAATATAATAATATCTGTTTTCAAAGACATCGTTCAAACATACCTTGCAATCAGAAAAGCAAGTAGTCAATATTTTTTATATTGTGATGTTTCTAGAAGCTACATGTTGCCACGCCCGCTGCTACCACGATTAAGATAAAGTAAAAGTTATTATATTGTGAAAATATATATGATTACATTAAACATCATATTACAAAAGTCACCGAAATTAAACTTTAAGTTTTATTTAATAAAGTTTCAAATATTGACGCAGGGCGCTATCTAGCGGCAACTGTAGTCAACTATAGCCGTTTATCATTTTAGGTAATTGATTTATTATACATAATTACATGTTGATATTTATGTGAATATATTACTAAAATCTAATATGAACATCGGTGAAGTAATTTTCAAGTTATATAGTCACTGTTTTGATGATAATTCCACAGCACACGGTTTATTTAATAGATACTTCACTCGCTTCGATGTAGTACCACTGGTTTTCAGTAGATGTCCTTGCTATTAATACTTTTTATCTAATTTTCTTTTCTAAAAATATACTTAAAACACAGAAAAGAACCTAGACACCATACAAACAGTAATGATTATCATAAATATTTGTTTGATAGAACCGACCTTAATTTCGCAGACGGTTTTTTTTAGTGAATGCACTCCTATGCGCGTCGTAATGTAAGTCAGTTAAATTCTTTTTAAATAGTTATTAATAAAAATGAGTTTAATGTACATTTATTTGTGGAGCTTGTAAAAAAATAATAAAAAATATAGGCACATAGGCATTTGTGCCTGTTTCCGAATATGTATGTAATTCAATTTAAAAAAAAATGTTAGTTGTTTCTTTTGACGGCAGAACATTACAAAACGAGAGGAAAAGAGAAAGAATGATAAAGGTTAGGAAAGAGGAAAGAGAGAGAGTGGGTCAATATCACTCAAAAAATATTGTTTTTTGTGATTTTTCCCGAAGCGAAGTTAGCAGTGTGTAATTAGTTTGTTTACGTGTTTAAAATATTTATATCATCGCATTTTTTTTTTAAATTTAATTTATCACTTATAATTTAATAGTGCAGTGATTTTATTTTCGAATTTAGTGGATAAGATTTATAAATAATGAGTGATAACAATCCAAGAGATAATGCGACGGATTTAAAGTTACAATGCCAAGGTGAAGATATATTTGATTGTTTTTTAATTTGAAAATATTTAATGACGCATTCACCTACATCTACAAAGTACAAATAAGCAGAGATCTGACTTATTTGAAATATTTCTATTTAAAATACAAATACAAAATACCCATTTTGTATTTAAATACCTTTTTGTTGAAAGCATTTTTTATTTTATTTGAAATACCTCTCGAGAGGTATTTTGTATTTTGAATAGTCATTTCAAAATACAAAATATTTTGTGATTAATTTTAGCCAAATTCATTCATAAGATGCCATTTCTTTTTGTAAGTACAAATTTAAAGTTTTTATAGGTTATTATAATTTTATAGGTAAAATTTAATAGGTGGTCCAGTGGTCGAGCACCCCGCTTTTAAATCAAGAAGTTGTTGTGGGTTCAAATCCTGGCTCACACTAATGACTTTTCGAAATGATTTTTGAAAGTTATATATACACTAGTTGACCCGGCGGACTTCAGTCCGCATCAAAAGAAATAAATTAGTAATACTTGGATCTTAAAAAGTTCAATTTGTGCTATTTATCGGCACGCATTTTGGCGCGCAAACGCAACTGCTATGTACCGCTATGTTAATACTGTAATATCTTCGTAAATATTAGTTTAAATTACATGCTGTAAATGGCTATATTAATCTATATTAAAATCACACAATCACAATCTATTTAAGACACTTAATTGGATGAAAATTAATGCTGTAATGTTTAAAATTGCTTCGTAAATAAGCCATTATTTCTCGTAAAAAGTAAAAAAATAATTATGGTAATTGTGGGTTATCCCTAAGATATAGACATATGCCCTCGCGGACTTTTTTATATACCTTTTAAAGGTGTATAATAATGTAGTACATTGTTTTGATTTATCACTTAGGGTTCAGGCAGCGTTTTCGATTAAAGTTTTAAATCTTGAAAATTATCCTTTTTTTTCACTACACTATTCATGAATTATAGATCAAAACCACCCCGTTTACACCCTCTAACTATTAAAAAAAACCGCATCAAAATCCGTTGCGTAGTTTCAAAGATTTAAGCATACAAATAGGGGATAGGGATAGAGAAAGCGACTTTGTTTTATACTATGTAGTGATACATAACCTCATGCCAAATCGATTGCGAAGTAGGCAGAGAGAACAGAGCACATAAGGCACGACTCTTGCACGCCTATTATACGCACGCTTATTTGATCTTAATTGTTTTTTTAATGATATAAGGAGGCAAAGGAGCTTGCGGGTCACCTGATGGAAAGGCGGTCCTGAAATACCTTTGCCGGCAACTCGTTCCACAACGGAACAGTGCGTGGAGAGAAGTGCCAAGGGGCTAAGCCGATCTGACAGAGTTTGGTTGACGACAAGCCGAACCGCGCGTCGTTGGATGCGTTAAAATGGGGTAAGCTGGTACTCATCTTTTGACAGAGGCACCCCGCCCAAAGATGAGAACAGTATTCCATGTGAGGTCAGAAATGCGCTTTATATAGCTGCAAGCGATTTTCTGACGTGAAATACCGTCCTTTTTCTGAGCTGATTTCGCCTTGCCCTCCAGATAACCGCGAAACTGAACAAGTCAACCCCAAGAATTCCGATATCGGTTAAGGCGGGTAACCGAGTACCCTCAAAAAAGGGGGGCAACAAAATGTGCCTTTTCAGCGGGAAACGCGCAGACCTGTGTCTTCTTAGGGTGGAATTAGCTAAGTTGAGTCGGCCTTAGTCCGAAATCTGACTACCCAGAGTTTCGATTGTAGACACAGTTTATTCCGGTACAAATCGACGTTTTCCCGAGAAATCCGCGAGTGGAGTGGCGTACCGTATCCGCATTACAATGAAGATTGCTGTAATGCAGCATGTCATTGATATGCGGAAGAAACAGCGTAGGGGATAGCACTCAGCCCTGGGGGACTCCAGCACTCACGGATTTTAAGTCGGAGCATGACTCGTCGACAACGACCTTAATGCGGCGAGCCGCATGAAAGCTGGAGACCCAATCGCATGATTTCGAATCCGCTTCTCGATCTACTGGCAGAGTGGCCAAAAGACCGACCGCATTGCCACGTCAATGCTAATCCCCTGTGCGAAGAATGGACCAGCCCCCTGGTTGACAGAGCCCTCGATCAGTTTCTTTGCAAGATCTTTATAGAGTGTACTGGGAACCCATGTTCCTAGATTCTCAACCGCAAACGCTCAACCACTGGACCACTGAGACTCATTGAAGATTTTGTCGTGAAAAAAGTACATATAATATTATGTCAAACAATAAAATTATTGTTATGCTACAATAATTTTATTGTGTTATTTCTTTTCTGATATGCAGTTCTCGAATTGTAGAATAAGTATTAAAAAAGAATGAATATACTTTTAGTAGGTACGAAGATCCCAGAGTCAGCTAGTTATTAAGATAAATACATTTTTAAGGGCGAAACGATGAGGCAAGCATTTCCACTGGAGGTCCCAGGAGTAAATGCAATTTTTTTTTACAATACGAAGTTACACTTCTTTCGCGCGGAGGGACTCCACGTACGTTTTTTTAACACTGTTCTAGGCACTCATAATAAATATCGTTTTAAAATTTAAACCCATTTTTTATGTAACAAGTAATTATAATATTTTAGGGATTATTTCAATATTGCTGTGACACGGAACTGCATCATTTCGGTGATTATGTGAACGCCGATGAAAAAACAATTATAATAATGAATCATCGGACAAGAGTGGATTGCAACTATGTATGGATTGCTTTATATCATGCAACACAAAATCCTGAGGGCGATTTGTGTACATGTAAACATACCGTAGAATATTCAACTGAAGCTAAAAACGTACTAAATCTTGGTGGAAAATCAAAGTTAAAATTTGTTTTGAAGGACGAGATTAAAAACGTACCAGGAATGGGTAAGTCACTTTTCATAACAGAATATAATAGTTTATTGTTTTAAATGAGCAAAACGTATTCATTAATCTTTCTTCGATAAAGATCATTCACTTAGCGAGCGAGTGATGAAATCGAGAGCAGATCCAGTGTACAGATCCAAAATTTTCCAAAACAAAGTATAATAAAGTAAATTGAGTTGATGTGATGTTTATTTGTTCTTTAAGGCTGGATAATGCAACTGAATTATTGTCTGTACGTGAAAAGGAATTGGAGGGAAGATCAAGCGAGTTTTTCTCAGTTTGTGGAGTATTATAGCCAATTGAATTCTGCCTATAGGATTGTTTTGTTTCCTGAAGGAACTGATTTAAGTGATGATAATCGTATCCGTAGCGAAAAATATGCTCACGTTAACAAGCTGCAGGTAATGATTGCATTGTGAATTTTTATTAAACTGTAATAGTACAGTATGGTAAGACCTCACCATTAATTGTTGATTCAATCAGTTTAAAAGATAAAGTTTTGATGTTTGACTGTTAAAAATAACAGTCAAACATCAAAACTTTATCTTTAAAAAATTCACAAATACAAATAGCATCTGCAACTACAACAAGAAATCCCGAAAGAATTAGGTATTTCCAGGCCGCCCGCTGTCCGTTAGTACTAAGAAAGACAAGCCCCAAATAAGTTTTATACAAGGAACCAATTTTATTGATCAATCTTATCTTACGACAGTTACTGTTAGGTTTTCAAAGTTCTTCCTTGTTTAAGCAATATGAATTCGTGTTGCACCCGCGAACAACCGGCTGGACAGCTCTCTGTACACGTCTGAGGGAATCTGGTCTCACATCTGTGTATGATGTAACAATAGCTTACGATACTCCAGCGCAAACTGAAATGGATTTATTAAAAGGGCGAAAACCAAAGAACGTTTATTTCCATTGTCGAAGGTAACCGAATATAGTCCTGTTTGTTTATGGGAAATTCATAAAAGCGGATCACTCTTCTGAGAGAGTATTCCAGTGAGGCTTGTTCTCGTTCCTATCCGTTCACTTCACAACAGTATATCTATCCATACTTTTGAGTACTGTTTCATTATAAAATCATAAAACGCTTAAATGCAGCTGGCAATCTTTTAGGCACGCTGCCAGTAGACCGAGATGCGGAGAAATTTGATTTCACCTAGTCTTTTTACACGCTTTATATTAGCTTCACTTGTATGTTTGTGGTGTCAATAGTTATAAATATTTTATTGACCCATTTTGATAACATTTTAAAAAGCACGCCACGTTTTTTTTAAAATAAAATATATTTTTTTATTCACACTATTACTAATTTATCTATATTTATTGATATTTTTAACACTATTCGTAATTTAAATTTATTAAAACTTATTTTCTATTTTTTAGTTCGGTTTTCTATAAAAAGCGTGTTTTTTAGTTTTTTAAACTATTATTTATTATTTTATTTATTGTACATATGTAAAATGTCTTATATCAAAATGGTTCATCTAATTTATTTGTATTTGTTTCTTAAGAGTTCGTGAACAATGTTACTATTAACATTAAACATATTTTGATATATACAATTATATACTCTCCATTTGCAAAGTTAAATAAAACATAATATTTTTTAACTGAATTGAACAAATAACAATTGGAAATATCTAAACGTTTCTCGCTTAGTAAAAAACTTACCGATTCAGAATCGTAACCATTCTTTACAATTTATTTCTATGTTCTGGTCAGGTACTCTATTGAAAAGATACCACAACACGAAGCGGATCTGCGATCCTGGCTAAATGACCGCTGGCGGGAAAAAGAATACAGCCTGCGCAAATTTCACACTGATGGTAAGTTTTATAATTAATTACATATACTAACGATTTTAGGGAACAATAAACATAGCTTCACACTCGGAGTTTTTTACCTCTATAGGTCCCACCACACTAGATCTCAAAGAAGATAAGTAGGTAGCAAATAATAAATTTTAAAACCTACATTAGCCTGAACAGTCAATAAAAAATAATGTATTTGCAGGAAAGTTTGTTGAAGAAATGACCGATTAAATTGTTTTCCACTTGCTGGATTTGTACACTCACTTAGTAGTCAAATTATTCATATTTTATTCTTATTATTTATATTTACATTCTTATAGATACCTGATGTTTTTGTTTTCAGGTAACTTCATTGATCCACGTTCAAACAAACCTCCGCTATTTCGATCTCCAAGATCGCTTCTGCTTGCAAAAATAGGTTTTATGTTTTGGACTGTCATAGACATATTGTTCATGTATTCTCTAATAAGCAGTAGCCTTTTTCAGTTTTGGGTTTTATATCATACTTTCTTGTTCATATTCATAACTTGGTACTTTGGAGGTTTTCATAATATTCAGTATAAACTTTTGGGATAATATTATAACGTAAATTATACTTATTGTAATTAGTTGAAGGCCATTAGATTTATACCTGGCAATCCAGGCCCAGTCAATGACTCTTTATACATATTTTTGTAATATGTGTTTCTAACAGCTTATAGAAAAAAGTTAGGTTAGCTTTTTAAGTTTTACTAGATCTCAATTATATACAATAATACAATACAATAAAGATACATTGATTTGCCCCTCGACTCCGAGAATTTGCAGTTCTTATATCTTTATAGTTTAGATTTAGTGGAGAGCCTCTACTAAATCTAAACTAACTTCATAAAGAGAGAACGAAATTTGTAAGTTTGTATATCCTGTGGATGTTGTGCTACTGATAGATAATTACCGGCTATGTATGTATAGTAAGAAAATAATTTTAAAATTATGGTGAATGCATGAATTCGTAGCTTTTGAGTACTTCAACATTCAAATCTAAAACTGCGTGCACGTTAATGAGCAAATAAATAGTTGCTCACTTTACACAGTGCTATAAAAACGAGCATACTAACACAAAAATAAGTATATCTGAAGAATATATAATACACGCTTTATTATATATAGCCATATCTAGTTTTGAACTAGCAATAACAATTTCTACCATGGAAAACATTTTTGTTTAACTAACTTTTTTATTCTGAAGCCACAACTAAATAATAAAATCGGAAAAACTTTTTAAAATTCTCTCTAGTATTCGAGGGTGATTATTCATAAGTAAGAAGCAGTAAGTAGGTGTGTACAATGTACATGTACATAATGTATGTAAGCAGAATATTTATATAAAATTTTATGTATTAAAACTAATGGACATCTGTGGATTCTCATTGATGCCAAAAGAATGATATGAAACTATAAATATTGATTAAAAAAGATATTCATTACACTCTATAAGAATTTTTATTTATATCATAGAAAGTATATGAAGTGTTTTTGATGGATGACTTAAATAATAATTAACTTATAGTGAGAAATTTACTTGAGGTGCTAGAAATTTTGCTAAATAATTTGTATTTATTTTTTTTATTTATTGGACCACCAACAAAGGATATACACATACAATCTAATTACAGTGTAGATAGTAAGGTACAAACAAGCGTGTTCCCTCAGGAGGTCACATCATGCATAATATATTATACCTATATAGGTAATACATACTAAAGTAAATTCTAAAAATAAACTACCTAAACAATTCTATACTTTCCTGTCCTCTCTTTGAGCAATAGTGTTCGGGAGAGTAATATCTTTTGTCTCAGGAAGAAAGTAGCATAGTACAGCAGCACACAGGGCAATGGAACTAAATATCAAAATTGACACCCATTCGATTCCTATATTAACAACGAATGGTGCAATAAGACCTCCAAATCTTGCAAACATAGATGCAAAACCTACTGCTGAGTTTCTCACCACTGTCGGAAATATTTCAGATGTGAACAAGTATGCTTGAACAAAAGAAGTGTAAGCACCTGTTAGGCCTATTATAGCAAAAGTCAAATTAACACCTTCCATTTGACTGGGAATAAAAATGAATATCAACAATGATAACCCTGCTGTAATAAAACTGGTAACTGTAGTAATTTTTCTTTTAAAATATAAAGTTACATAGACGACTAAGATTAAACCTGGTATAAGACACAGAGCTGATAGAATTACATTCAAATATATGTTTCCTTGGAGACGCCCGATGTATTGACTGACGCCAAAGAATGTGTGTGAACAAAACATCCATATCAATGCAGTAATCATCGTGTACATCCTTAATTTTGGGGTTTTGAATAAATCAGCATACGTGCCAGTTGCCTGGTGATTGTTGTTTGATGATTCTATTTTTCTTACTATAGCTTCTATATTATCTGCTCGTCGATTGTTTCTACAAACAAAATTATTATTAGAACAAATAAATTTGTAAACGTATACAGATGCAGTAGGTACATCTCAACTTACATTCTCGCAATGCGGGTAAGTATATCAATTGCTTCCTTTCGTCTCCCAACTGTGACAAGCCATCGTGGAGATTCGGGAATAAGCCAATAATATATAATTACTACGACCCATGGCAAGGAAGTTGCTAATTGCAAAGGCCTCCAATCTCTCAGAAAATATGCTAACATGGGAAGTGTGATGTATCCTAATACAAATGGCATTTCCACTAGAGCACTCATGTATGATCTGAACGACTTTCCACATAATTCAATGAGCAATATAAAGCAAGAGAGCATGGTGCCTCCAATCATAGCGCCAATAAAAAAACGACAAATTAAAAATAGCCAAAATGTGGGTACGACTGATGAAATAGTCACGAATATTACTTGAGAAAACATTGAGATTAAAACCACTGGTTTCCGGCCGTATCTGTAAAGAAAACGCCATTATTATTTATTTTCGATTGTGAAGGTTTTTTTATGGGATAGGAAGGGCAAACGAGCAGGCGTGTCACCTGATGGTAAGCAACCGACGCCGCCCATGGACACCAGCAACACATATAGTGTTACTGTTGCGTTGCCGACCTTTAAGGGATAGGGGATAGGAAAGGATGGGGAAGGGGAGTGGGCCTCCGGGTACCTCTCTCACCGAACGAAACATGGCATGAACCACTTTACGTCAGTCTTCTGAGAGGTCGTGGTATTTTACCGGTCGAGCCACCCCATTCATGCAGCGAACTGCTTGGCTCTAACAGTATAAGTACAACTATAAGTATATATGATAGCTTTTGTTTGAACTGTTTGTTAGATACTACATGATATTTTTTTAAAGGGTTGAATATACGCATAGAACACACATACTAAACGGAAACGGAAACGGTGGAAACACGACTACTTTTATGTTCTTGTAAACTTTATTTTAAATCGGACTACGTCTATTCGAAAACCTTCACCGTAGTAGGTAATGTGGCTTGTAAATCTGAAATAAACCGGATTTTTTCCTAGTTTTAGACTGAATTTTAATTGTATGAATAGTAACGTAGCGCCTTTGTATAAATTGGGGCTTTATCATTGTCTGCCTTCCCCTAGTTTACAATCATCAGCCTATTGCAGACCACTGCTGGACATAGGCCTCTCCCAATGTGCGCCACAACATCCGATTCTCTACCTTCCGCATCCAGTCTTTTCAAGCAGACTTTCTGAGATTGTCTGACTACCGTCACTGGTGGGCGTCCTACGCTACGTTTACCAAGACGCGGTCGCCACTCTATGACCTTCTTACTCACTACTCACTATTTCACTTACCTATCGGATATATATCCAAAAACGATACTGCCGGTTAATAATCCAACGTGCAAGATTGACTGAGCCAAACTCGCCAGTGATGATCTACCACATATTAGGTCCCATTCACTAGTAACGGAGCTCACTATGTTTGTGGTGTTATAGTTGGGATTATCACAAGGGCAGTAGTTGGTTACGTTATTATCCAAACATAGGTATTCAACGTTAGGAATAATGAACACAACATTGTTGAGTTGGTATTCAGTTGGGAACCTTCCTATTGTTATTAGAAATAAAATCCATGTTTGGTATTTCCCAAATCGACCAATCGCTGTCTCAATAAGATCTTCATCCATCTTCTTTTCTGAAATTAATCCAGAAATCTTTAAGTAATTTGATTGTACATTAAATTAATTTCCAAATATTTAGAGGGTATATATTATTATTGTTATTATGTAGATACATTTAATTTATGCTACGAATCTTTGGAAGCTATTTCACAATTAACTCTAACTAGTCTTTAAAATACAAAATTTTCTTCGCCTTATTAATAACCAGTGGACCCAACGAACTTTGTTTCGCGTCAGAAATAAAGAAATAGACATGGTCACGGTGGGTTATCCCTAAGAGATTTGCCAACGCGGACTTTTTTGTAGATCTTTTGAAGGTGTTTAATAAAGTAGCACATTGTTATGATCTATCACTTAGGGTTCGGCCAGCGTTTTCAATTAAAGTACGAAATTTCAAAAATTATGTGTGTATTTATAGTATGCAATGATATCCCGCTAGCCAAAATACACGTAAACACAACAAGTTTGAGGTTGTGTTTTATCATATCAAATTTATTTTCGCTTTATTCTCTGCTCATCCATAAAAAAATTCAGCCCAGCCATCCAGTCCGCTATGTTTTTTTGAAAATCCGTTATTGCGATTTACGAATTGCAATATACCTCTTAATTAAAAAGTCCGTTTTAATTTTGATGTCTTCAAATTCATTGCCATCACTTAATTATAAATTGAGTGTGTATTTTATTAACAAATGAATAAACTCCTGTAGTAATTAAACACTTCCTCAGTAGCTGTCTCCTTATCTGTCATTAATGTGTATTCATGGTCGTCATTTGTATTTAAGTATGTATGTGTATTTAATTTTGTATATTTCTTGTTTAAAAACAGACTTTTTAGGGGCTATGGAGAGCTAAGACAAGCATGGGTCATTTGGAGGTAAGTGACTAGGGCCGACCACGGTCACCTACAATACAGATAGTGCTATAGTTGTTTGCTGGCCTTCAGTTAGTTCCATTTGGTAAACACTTAGGTCTTGGTTTTTTGTAATAAAATAAAACTAAACTGTAAGACAACCCGCCGTCCATTGTTCAGTTATGCCCATATTCTCTCCAGTAAGGGATTTGGCGGGTAATTATTATGTATGTATGAGTTTTGATTTCAAAGAACACAAGTTAACATTACTTAGAATGCATGAATCTTTTAGTTTATTAAAAAAAAATGCATATTTACTTATAAAGGTTGAAAACTTAATAAAGCCTTCACTAGGCTTGTGAAGATAATAATATTAAGTACTATTCCAGAAGTAATCCGGATTGCATTTGCCAATGTACGCAGTGTGTGCACGAATCCTGCAGATTCACCACAGCAAAATTAATAATGAAAACATCTGTATGACCAAATAACCAATGTACCTAATACCTATAATACATATTCCAGATTTTTAAAGCTTCTAACGTCACCTTCCTCCAGAACTCGTTCTATTTGATCACAGATGGTGTGTCATGGTCGTCCTTGATTCTTACTCCTACATCCATCCGTTTTTTAATTGTATATCTCCTTAGTCAATGTGGCATCATCCATTCTTTCGACATGTCTGAACCATCGAATCATGCCCTTTCTTACTTTTACAGCGACACTTTCTTTCAATCCAACTTCCTATCTTATTTTTTAACAGGGTCAGCGACAGTCACTCCGCAGATTTTGCGCAGTGCCCTCATTTCCACCGCGTTTGTCTTACTTTCGTGCACACTCTGCCATATACCACATACCCAACTCTCGCTTCCATAAGTTAGCTTTGGGATAAATTTTAAACATTACAGCATTAATGTTCATCCAATTAAGTGTCTTAAATAGTTTGTGCATGTAATGTAGATGATCCTGGCCCTTTAAAGCATGCAATTTAAACTAATATTTTCGAAGATATTGCAGTATTAACATAGCGGGACAGCAGTTAAAGCTGATAAATAGCACAAATTGAACCTCATGATATCCAAAATTTACTCATTTATTACTTTTAATGCGGAACAAAGTTCTCCGGGTCAGCTAGTTGACCGAGTAGTGAATTTTGAAGCGCGGCTCTAGTAAGGCGGCTCTTGCCGCGTTACGCTCGGTGAAAGAGATTCATCCAGAGGTTCAATCCAGGCCCATCCCCCTCTCACCCCAATTCCGACTCCTTCTATATCCTATTGCAAGGGCCGGCAACGCACTGTAACACCATACGTGTTCAGGTGTCCATTGGCGGCGTTTGTTGCTCACCATCAGGTGATATGTCTATTCGCTTATCCCCCTATTTTATAAAAAAAATCTGGGGCACATAGGTTTAATTCCTTCCGTATTAAATATATGAAGCTAAAAAAAAACAAACGGCTGACCTAATAAAAGATAAACAAATTATCGTACCACTTGTTACCTACTGTAGGTACACCAGACACTGAACACCACTAAATGCTTATGTAACCGCTGTTAATTCACACTTTGAACAATGAATATGGACCTATTCATTAAGATAACATTTTTGTATTTTTAATTAATTTTATTTTTTTCCACTTACGTACTGTCTCACTGAACAGTGCAGCCGTAGATATTTACTTTGAAAAAGTACAATCGGCAATAAACTCTAACTCGTCGAAGTATAATACAACACCCACTATTATCGCTGCCTTAGATATGTAAACAGTAAAAGTTATCTCTTTATAATTACTACTTGTTTTAATATTGATTTTTTATGGGAAATGGAGTAAACGGGCATGCGAGTAGCCTGATAGTCAGCAACTAGCGCTACCCAAGAATACCGCAACATTGTAGGTCACTAAGTGCTGTCAGTCCGGAAATACATTTTGCATTTTTGGCAAAGATAACCAAATGTTCTTCTATGTACAAGTACATAAAAATAAAATAAACAATAATTTTGTGGATTTCTAGAATAAAATTAGTATCTTGGTTTCCAATGTTTTATGCTTTGGAACGGATTGTAATAAAATAATATCAAATAATTCATTTCTTTATATTTATAAAATACCTTGGTATTATATAATAAAAATATAACATGAATATTTATTATCATCACAGCCTGTATATATGTATGTCGTATGTATATATAATTTATTATAGGCTATATTCATCAATAAAATTCTTAACCTGCGAATCGATTATCGTTCGCTTAATCGAAAGATTAGGTCATATAACCATAAATCTATAGATTACGCATTATAATGTTATTAAACTCCAATTTCTGTTTAGTTTATTCCCACAAATAACAATAATATCAATTCATTTCAGCTATCTAATATTTTGCATGTTGCAAGACACTACGCTTCACCATCTTCTAAAGTATCCGGAAGCTTCTTCCCTCGAGTATCAGGCAGTATAATACAAAGTCCGGCGCCTATTAAAGAAACTATACTAAAAGTTAAGGGTGGTAGCCACGCACTGGTCTCTGACCAAGTAGCTATAAATGGCGCCATCATAGAACCTATTCTTGCCACTGTAGACGACAGTCCCACTCCAGAGTTTCTGACCACTGTCGGGAATAATTCTCCTGCGTATAAATAAACTGTGGCGAAGGATATACTCAATCCCCACAACCCAGCACAACCAAGTATAAGGTGGCTTGCACCAGAAGATGGAAGGAATATCATGAGGAGGCAGCTGAGTCCAGTCACACAGTTTGAGCTTATTAAGGTAATCTTTCTGCCGAGTAGTCTATTTGCGTAGATTGATATTAGAGTGCCGGGAATCTGAAAATATTGCATTTAAATATAGCTCAGTTGTAGAAAAATATCATCAAGTTTACCTACATTGTGCACATTCAGTTTTTGGTATTATTTCGACGAGCCTCGTGGCGCATTGGTAAAACTACCGGCTGCAGCAACGAGGTCGGGGGTTCAATTCCCACCCGAGCGCAATTATTTGTGACAAGCATGAATATTTGTGTGGCGTCTGGGTGTTTTTCTATTTGTTATAAGTATGTATTTACAAAAGAAAAAGTATATATGTATTATTATTATCCGTTATCTAGTATCCATAACACAAGCATTTAGTTGCTTAGCTTGGAACTAGAGGGCGCTGTGTGATTTGTGTCCAAGATATTAGATATATTATCATAATTATTTCATTTAATAGTCTATAGCGTAGTCCTATAGTGAAAGTCGGAGGAAATTGTATCTACAAGCTCCTAAAGATTTCTTTGATTCGAGATGGGAAAGCCCATTGGCATATTTGGAGCACAATTTCCAAATATCGTTTTATACATTTTTAATTCCAATTTCCATTTAATGTTTATATGATGAGCTCTCTCACCGAGCGAAACGTGTCATGAGCCACTTTACTTCGATATTCTGAGAGGTCGTGGTATTTTACGGTAGGGTAGGTAGCCGCCCTCCCGCTCCAGGACTCTGCTGAGGAGCCTGGAGCGGATCATGGCCATACGGATCGTACGGGGCTAACGTACGATATCGTACGAGGCGGCGACGGTCCTCACGCGTTCCGGTGGGGGCCCGCACGCGCGGGGTCACGAAGTGCAGAGGCGGGAGGCCTTCCGGTGGGTCCTGGGGGACTGGCGCGACGCGCTGGTCCTCCAGGGTTGCGCGCGTCAGCGGGGGCCGTCCTGCCCCACCTCTAGGCCTGGGTGCTCCGTAAATGGGGCACTGTCACCTACAGGTTGACTCAGATACTCACCGGGCACGGGTGCTTCGGTGAGTATCTGAGTCGAATAAAACGTGAAGAGACGGCGAGATGCCACCATTGCGCATCCGACATGGACTCGGCCCAGCACACGCTGGAGGTCTGCCCGGCCTGGGCGGCCAAGCGCCGAGTCCTGTTCGACAAGATCGGGCGAGACTTGTCCCCGCTGGCGTTGATTGCGGCAATGCTGGCGGGCGAGGAGGAGTGGAGGGCTGTGGTCTCCTTCTACGAAGCTGTGATGCTCCAGAAGGAGGCCGCCGAGTGGGGTCGGGAGAGAGCCGATCCCGCTCGAAGGCGGCGGCGGCGAGCTCAGTGATCGCCGCCGCCGAGGGGCCGCGAGGGCGCACCGATGAACACCACCCGTGACAGAGGCGGGGCAACGGCGGGGTGGACCAGAGGGCCGATGCACTGTCCTGGGCCACCCCAACGCCGGAGGAAGGCCGCCGCGAGGTTTTAGTGGGTAACCCTAGGATCGGATTGCAGTTTACTGTTTTGGGAGTCCCACACTACCCCGTGCCGTCCCCAGGCGGGGGGTGTGCATAAAGCATTTCCTCGCGTAAAAAAAAAAGGTAGCCGCCCCATTCAAGTAGCGAACTACGTGGCTCTATCATATTATAATTATTTCTATTTTATTACCTGCTTGTAAAATCTTATTATATAAAAAAATGTTATTTCTATGCTGCTGAAAAACAATTACCTGTATGGATGCAGATATTGCGACATTAGTGAATATATTTCCAGATACTTGTCCAATGTACTGTGAGACACCGAAGAAGCATAATCCGCAAACGAACCAGTTGAAGCATATCGCAATAGTTCGTGCCCGAAGCTTGGGAGTTCGGAACAAAGCGAGAAACGACAAATTCTCTTCTTTCTCTTTCTTATCACTTATTTCAACACACATCTTCTGTGTTGCAGACGCCACGTTCTCTACAGGAATTCCATTTCTAAAATAAAAGTGAAATATTTTTGCATTAATTGTTTCTAATTTATGGTCCCGGTTCGATTCCTGATACTGGCTCACACCAATGACTTTTCGAAATTCTTTTCGGAAGTTATGTGTGATAAATATCGATAACTGAAAACTTTGTGCCCGGTATGGCAATGGGTTCGCCACCTATTCCATTTGGGACGTAAACATAACGGCGAGACGAGTCTTAACAGCCGCTGCCTACACCTTCGGGTAACAAGAGGCGTGAAGTTATGTTTCTAATTTATTGGGCATTGATGTCAGCCAATTTGATAAAATTTTTTAGTAAATCTAATTATTTTTAAAGATGATTAAATACGATTATGAGACGCGTTGGTCTGTTCTTGATCTAATCGATCTTTTTGGATTACATTAACCGCTTAATAACGTCCATGATTTTACAGAGTTATATTGTTACTTGTAATAAAGCAAGTATCGTTAAAAACTGTCACGAAGACAAAGAAACGTGATTTAAAAAGATACTTATAGGGAAATGGTAACAAGGTGATCTGCACATTTCAGATATTGTAATAAACTAAAACGGAGTGTGTTTATGAAGTTAAAACGACATTAATTTTTCTCTATCAGTGCGTATGTAATATGCGCATTATGTAAAAACGACTGAACTGTATTTGATAACAATGTGGTGTTACTAATGTACTACTAGAGACCAAATTTAACAATAGACTTCGCTTTACCACCAACCTTTTAGCGGCGCGTTCCATAATTTTAACAGCATCCTCTGTCCTGCCTGCAGTTAGAAGCCACCTTGGTGATTCAGGCAACAAAAAGTAGTAACTCAAAAATATAACAGAGGGCAAGGATATAGCCAATTGGAATGTGCTCCAGTGTCTGAGATAATAGCCAAAAACTGCTAAAGTTAAGTGCGCAATATTAAATGGTAATTGGTAGATGATGCCAACGGTATCTCTATGTTTGGCTCCGATCAGCTCCATGGTGAGGACGAAACTGGTGATCATCGTGCCTCCAGTGGCAACAGCAAGCAGGAATCGAAGAGTCGTGAACATGTACCAGTTGACTGAATAAGCTGTTGTCACACCGGATATTAGTTGCAGGAACACAGCCACGAGAAATGGGATGCGACGGCCATACCTGAACAATAAATATAATACTTTATTTTATTTTTGATACAGAATAACATACCAATAACAACAAAAGTCACACCAGTGACTTTCCCAAAGTTAATCAAGCGTGTCGGGTATTACAAACGTTAAGTTACAATGACATGTAAAGGATTACGAAAGTGTCTATTCGCACGATCAACGAAACCTTCATATTATTTTTATTCGTACAAAAAACCGTACGAATAACTTCATCCTCTATTATGGCCCGTTATCCATCTTGCCAACAAGGGTGCAGAGAAGAATATTGCCGGTGTGCAGGGAATAAAGATATGCAGCTGAGGATGACGCAGTAATATTTGATACTTAACGATATTAACAAACCCAGGGTACTATAGCATATTTTTTTTAAATACATGGATTTTTTATGGGGTAAACGTGCAAGCAGAACACCCGATGGTAAGCAACTACCGCCGCCCATGGACACCTGTAACACAAATAGCGATACAGTTGCGTTGCCGGCTTTAAGGGAGCAGGATGGGGAAGCGGGCATCTGGATACTTCTCTCACCGAACGAAACGGGGCATTAGTCGCTTTACGTCAATATTCTGAGAAGCCGTAGTATGTATATTAAGTTTAATTACCATATTTAGAGATATGATTGTTTTCACAAATAAAATACCGTTCAAACGATTCCCTATCCCGATCAATTTATCCTATATCCTTCCTGCTTATTTTAATCTCAATTGGTCCAGGTATTTAAATGTGCACCACAATTGCGTATTCAGTTGCAAAACAACACAATTTAACGTACATCCCGTGCTACCTCGGCTAAAAATAGGCAGCCCCTTTCGTTTCATGAGTGCCCTAAGAGTTAGCTAAGAAAGGGGCCGATATCATCGATTCCTGGCTCTCTTTCTGGTGGACCACCAACAAACACATTCCCAAGTTGGGTTAACCTCAGGCAGGCGGCCGGTCGTAAAACCTCAGCCAAATATTTTTACAGCATGTATGCCACCCCCACTCAGAGTGGAATAAGGGCAGTTAAAAGATGATACTTGTGGGTTGGCTACTTATCTGCTAAAAGAATTTAGTTAAATATATCAACGATCGCATTATGTTCACACGTCATATGCATGATACTAAATTGCATTTACAATCTGGTGACAACATCTTACAATGCGCAGCATCACATTGGCTAAACTAATTTCATCCGGAATTGTCTCTCAATTTCGTGCTACTCACAATAGCTAGGGATCAGACAGTAAGTACAGGATATATCAATTCGGTTAACAACACTACACTTGTCTTCTAAATGGATTGCAAATAGTTTTCGAACAAAAATAAACACGTATATTTTTATATATGTATAATAGTTTGCGAATTAATTAAACTATAGTTATTATTTTGAATTAATTTTATCCCATTTGAAATTATGCTATTAATTAATTTTTTTATGATATTTCAAATGATTTTTTTTTGATTTCTTTCTATCTTTGGATATTTATATAATACGGAGTTTAAATCACGAATAACATTTACCGTCTTATTACAAAACGATGTACTAAAACAGCTAGTTAGGCTGGTTTATAAGATCGTGGTCTGATTCGATAGCAAATGGTTAGAACTCCTCGTCATTACAAATCGCAAACTATACCAAGTCTTGATTGTACTAAGTTTGGCATCTCCCCTCACAGAGTAGAGTACACAATGATTCATTGATTTGAATGTAATTCGGTCATAACGTTCAGTTTTGAAAGGTATAACCTGGCGGTGGTCCAGTGGTCCCCACTTTGCCAATAACGAAAGAAGCCTTGATAAAGCAATTTATTGTCCCGGAATGTAAATAACAATTGTAATATATTTGTAAAATGATGCGATAAGTGTGTGAACTGGACGCCACGCAAGCATTCAGTATCTTTGACTACTTCTTGTCATTAGGTCGTTTTAGATTCATGGATATAGCTTTTGTATTTTAAAATGGATGAATAAAAGATACAAAGTGGTAAAACTGGAGTCCTGAAATATATCTTGACAGGAAATATAACGCCAGCTGATTTCCGAGTCGAAACATATAGTAGAATATAAATTCTTACATACACATACATACATAACTTCACGCCAAATCCCTTGCGGGGTAGGCAGAGAGAACAGAGCGCCAGAAGGCACGATTCTTACACGCCTCACTCGCTTCGTTGACATTCATGACTCTTTTCAGTCACGCGCGTCGATTTTTAGGCTCTTAACATCACCTTCCTCCAGAACACGTTCTATTTGGTCATGGAATGTGTGTCTAGGCCGTCCTCGACTCCTACATCCATCCGCTTTTGCATTGTATATCTGCTTAGTCAGTCTTGCATCAACCATTCTCTCTACATGTCCGAACCATCGGAGCATGCCCTTTCTTACCGACACTCTCTTTCAAACCAACTTCCTTCCGTACAACCTTGTTTTCTACGCGGTCAGCGAGAGTCACTCCGTAGATTTTGCGTAGTGCCCTCATTTCCACCGCGTTTATTCTACTTTCATGCACACTCTGCCATACCCAGCTCTCACTTCCATAAGTTAGCGTTGGGATCAGGACTGCATTGTGGATTGCTAGCTGGGCTTTTCTGCTAATGTTTTTTGCGCCCAGGAATCTGCCCAACGCTCCATTTACGCTATTTCCTATCGCCACTCGTCTTTCTACTATATAAAATACTATATAAATTCTTAATCTCTAATAAAACTTTGAAGAAACAAATAGAATGAGAGTATTTTAAATAAGTAAGTACAATTTGCTGCCTATAATTTGCACTAATTAAGCAATGATGTTAATTATCTAGATTATACATACTAACAGGGAACACAAGTTAAGAAAGTGAACTTAAATTGGCTTGGAAAAGGCTATAATCTTTTAGCAACTACAGATTCAGAGAGCTGGTAGTGAAAACCCACCATCAGCTTCACAGGACCAAGTAGTAATTAAAATCTGTCCTCGTGATTATGGTATTGTGGCGTTAACTTTGACAGTGATGCAGTGCAGGCAATGATTTAAGTTCTTCGGGTTGCAACAGTACATACTAACTTAATGATATGTATTCTTTTATTATAGTAAAGTATGTACTTAATATTATTTTGCTATAGATTTATAATGATCCAGATGTTGATGTCAGTGAACCGAGCTGTATGTAGTTCAGAAACACCCGTTAACATAGAAAATAACCAAGAATTGAGATAAAAGGTTAGTGATAAAAACAATATTCTAATTGATTTAATATTGTAATATTATTTTTAATTTTATTGATGCAACAGGATAAAAAATGTCTTATAAAATGTATTTTCAATTTAATAAAATATTCTATATTTTACAAATGATTACTTCAGCACAGTGAAACAAAACTAAATTCTTTTCTTAACAATGCAGAATATCAGTAGTACTTCTATTCACAAAAATATGTATATAAAATATTCTTATACTTAATACATGTGGTCTCTTATGATGTTTATATGTAAATATTGTATTTTATTACTAAAAGTATTTTTTATTTAAATTTACAGGAAAGATACTAAAAGATATTCCGTTAAAGAGGTTTTCTTTTTGTATTCAATATTGCTATCTAATAGTTGTAGTTATTGAAAGTTGAACACTCATATAATATTAAAATAGTCAATATAAATTAAAAATTAAGATTTGCTACCTAGATAATAAGATAAATTTAATTATAGAAAAAAGGTCAACTAAACAATACATATGTGTTAATAATTAAAATGTTCTTTTTACCTTTATTTTTTTATCCTATCACCATCAAAGGATAATAATAATTACTAACAGGTTTTGCTTACAGATTTCCGCTGCTTTCAACATATCCATTAATATTAAATGAGTTATTATAATTAATGATACCATTTTATGACATATTAAAAGTAATTTGGAATTGATTGTTTTTTTTTTAATATTTCCATGTACAGTATTGGTTACAATGGGTGATATTCTTTCAAGACCACTAGATTTGGCCACCAACATTGTCATCTTCTGCTGGAAACAAGCCTTCCTTCTTATCAATAGAAATGTTATGAACCTATAAAAATAAATTCACTAGTTATTGTAAGAATATATAGTCTTGGTGGTCCAGTGGTCGAGCACATGGTTTCTGAATCCAGAGGGTGCGGGTTCCATTCCTGGCTCACACCGATGATTTTTCGAAATTAATTAATTTCGAATGTTATGCGTGATAAATATCGATGACTTGAAACTTTGTGCTAGATATGGCAATTGGTTTGCCACCCATTCTATTTGGGACGTAAACATAACGGCGAGTTCAGGCTTAACAGCCACTGCCTACACCTTTGGGTAGAAAAAGAGGTGAAGTTATGCTATGTATGTTTATAAAGGAATACAATCGTAAACTATTAACTATTATGTTAAATACACTATTACTTACTGCCCAACTTCGCAATGCACATGCTACCTGGATTTCTCCACGAGAATCATTGGATAAATCCTCTTATTAATTTAATAATCTGTTTACCAAAATCTTCTATATTGATTGCGAAAATTGTCATCACTTTTCTCGTGTAAACGATGTACGTATTCATATGAGACTGTTGTTTTAGAGGTCGGTGAATAGTTTGGATTAATTTTAAATCTTCAAAATCAATTTAATTAGTCCTATTGTCTTCCATTTTATAAAATATTTCCATAATGATGAGCAATACAACAACTCAAGCTAACCTCAAAAGTAAACAATTTTGACGTTTATGCAGTTGGTACCATCGTTAAACTAGGGGTCTGGCGAGACTAACTTTTTTTCCAAACATAGACCACCTATTTGCGATAATCTTCATTTTGTAATAAGAATTTTATTTGTTACTTGTCATAAACCTGACTCTTTCCTTAGTCTGTGTTTTGTAATAAGACGGTTAAGGTTTAAATATAACATTTTAGTTTAGGTTAAAAACGTTACGTGAGTGCTCAACATTTTATAAAAATCAGTCGAGCAATTTCCGTGGTTATTTGTCAGCGCTTGATATTGTGCCAAAATTAATATTTTGACCAAGTTTCCTACTTAAAACATCATCGTTATTTTTTTACACCGTGTTACATTTTTGGATTTTTAGTAAGGTTCCCTAACTTTTTGAAAATATTATTTAACTATGTTCACCGGAGAGAGTGAAGCTTCCCAAAGGTGAAACATTTCAAATACCTTAAGCAGTTTCGGACCGAATCTTTTTTCTTTATAATATTAACTAGTTAACCCGGCGAACTTTGTTTCGCATCAAAACTAATACATACGTAAATTTTGGATTTATCACTTTTCCTTAACTACATAATACATGAATTATAGCTAAAAACCAGTTTAAAAAAAAACGAACCAAAATTCGTTGCGTAGTTTCAAAGATATAAGCATCTAATGGGACAGACAACGGAAAGTGACTTTGTTTTATACTATGTATGTAATGATGTAGACTATGCAGTCTACGCGTAAACAGGGACAGACAGCGGAACGTGTCTTAATTTTATACTATACTAGCTGACCCGGCGAACTTTTGCCGCATCAAAAGTAACAAAGAAGTAAATTTTGGATTTATAACTTTTTCTTTACTTCATCATACATGAATTATAAGATAAACACCACGTTGAGTCTTTCTATCTAATAAAAAAACCGCATCATACTCTGTAATATCATAATTCTGATCTAAAGGTCCAGGTTCGAATCTTGACACTGGCACACCAATGACTTTTTGAAACTGTTTTCGGAAGTTAAGTGTGATTAAATATCGATGACTGAAAACTTTGTGCCCGGTATGGCAATAGGTTCGCCACCTATTCCATTTGAGACTTAAACATAACGGCGAGATCAGGCTTAAAAACCGCTGCCTACACGTTCGGGTAACAATGGCGTGAAGTTATGTTTATATCATAATTATATTATGTCAAAAACAAAAAATTACAAAACGCCTAATAATAGGCAATAAAATAATCATAAAATTTACAAAATCTTAATGTTTATTATTTAATCTTCATTTCTTTAGCCTTTTTTTAATAGTTATTTATAAACGAGTCGGCAAGGAAGATAAGAAAAAGAAAACTAAAGTTAATAAGCCAACAATTAATTACCAACACCATTAAACAATATTGAGTTAATGAAAAAACCACAAAAAACACATTTTTATATTTTTTTTTATCAAGAATATAAATTTATTTTTACAATTTGTACATAGATACATATGAAGATATGTATTTATGTCACGCCAAATCCATTGCGGGGCAGGCAGAGAGAACAGAGCACCATGAGGTACGATTTTTACACGCTTCACTCGGTTCTTTGACTTTCATAACTACACTTGTTTTGATTAGTTACTATTATAGTATATAATTAGCATATTGGTGAATACTCGCCGGTTGATTGTAGACATAAATATCAAGTTAAAAATCAATAAACTAATGATTTTATCACTTTTATTTAGTTTATTCAACTTTTATTTATTTATTTTGTTTATTCTGTAAAGTAACTCATGCTGTTTCGTGTGGTTAGGGATGTATTTTTTGCCTTCCTTTTCTCTCCGCACCTTAACGCATCCTAAAATACGGCAACGAAACTGTGGCAGACGTTCATGGGCGGTGCTAGTCGGCCATCATCAGGTAACACGCCATTTTCCAGCAAAAAAACATAAAATATCTAGCAACTAAATCAATATATTTATTATAAACTGATGTAGCTACGTACCTGTCTGATAGATGGCCAAACATCATATTGCCAACAAGAATTCCGAGCATGAAGATTGTCTGCGTGAGGTTTTTCAAGAAGTATTTATCACAAACGAGATCCCATTCTGATACGATTGTTTCTTGGAAAATCGATCTATCATATTCGTAGTGGGAACAGTTACTGTGACAAGTATTGTCGAATACCACAGGATCTGTCGGCGTGCATGTGAAGTTCATCGGTGGTGCTAAAAATATGATGCTCATCTGATGCCACGCTATTGGGAACTTCGCCAGAAAGATCACAAGGCATACTCCTAGCTGCCATTTGCCGAATGCACCGATAGCCTTCACCATTGGCTCTTCATGATGTGGTTCGATGTCACCGTTTTTCTTCTCATCATTTAACACTGCGAAAAATAATAACAAAATGAAGTTAGCACCAGCTTGCAGCTTTGCTCTTTAAAAATTAAAAAAAAACTCTTATAAATTAACAAATAAACAACAAATCCACTGTACATTGCATTTAAGTACCTACATAATGGTAAAAAACATTGTCTAAATATTTATCACGTTGACATCATGAAACCCATAGGGGCGATGATGACATTTTCTCCAGTTCACATGTCTGTGTCTACACAAAAAAAGTCACCCAAGTAATGTTTACAGTTTACATGTATTGTTTGCATGTAAACGTAACTTCACGCGTCTTATACTGAAAGAGCAGGCAGGGGAAATGTTAACACACAATTTTGTCATTTATGGATATTTATGACAATAACTACCGGAAAAAAATCTGAAAAGTGAGCCAGAAATAGAACTCGACTTATCTCATTCAGAAGCAGGTTGCCTCTATCTACTGTACAGCGAGACATGTGCCTCTAACAGTGGGAGAGTCACGCATGTTATCTCGGAATCGCAGATATTCTGAGAAAACGTGGTTTTTCACTAGTCGAGCCGGCCCAGCGAAATGCTTGGCTCTACCATTTCTTAAGGGATGACCGTGACCCTACTAGCCACTTTTGGCCTCTAGTTAATCGAAATAACTAAATCTTTATGACCTTCAGTCGATTGACGTTCCCTTTTGTATGTAATATGAACAACAAACATGAATTTTACCGACCTGGATATACTTTTCAAAAGATACCTATCAATATGTTTTGAAAATTGTTCTGAAAACTGCACGAAGTATTTTGTAAATTTATTACGGTGCGTTGAATTAACTTTTAGTTAACATTCAACTATATATATCAACAATAACAGTTTTATATTGCAGGGCCAATATGCAGTAGCAAGTATTAAGCAATACCACAATCATTTTTACCTATTATTTTAATGTAATTTGCTCTAGCCTCGATTTCGATCTCAATTATGGTACTAAATCTTTTAATAAAGTATTCGAAGGCTCTATATTTCGTGAATTAGGTATTGTTTTCAAATGTTTTATTAATAATATTATGTAATCTGCAACATTATTTTATGACAATTCAATGTAAATCGTAACTGTTGACAATTAATTTGGAGATTAACAGTGGTAGAGTCTTGCAGTTCGGTACATGAATGGGCCGGCTCGACCAGTGAAATACCACGACCTCTTGGAATATGGGTGAAGTGGCTTGTGCCACGTTTCATTCGGTCAGAGAGGTATCCGGAGGCCCAATCCCCTTTCCCCTTCCTTTCCTCTCCTACTCCCCTAAAAGACGGCAAAACTCCACGGTGTTCATGGGCGGTCAGTATTTACTTACTATCACGTGACCCATTTGCTCGTTTACTCTCTTATTCCATAAAAAAAGATGTCATAACGCCACTTCACTAGAAAAATGATTTATTGCAGTTATTATAGCCCCATGCTATCTGACTGGTTCTATTCTTAAATAAAACTGGTTTCGTGCTATGTCTGTGCACTGGAGATATCGGTGTCAAACTCATTTCCGGTGTCTCTATTAAAGCAATAGAAGCGAGACCAATACTTTTGAGAATTTGCAGCAGTCTCTCTGTATATTTAGCATATTTGAATAACATGGACTTCAATAAAGCTCTACCCGCTTATAACTTAAAACATGGGCTTAACCAATGTAGCCTACATTCGCTTTTACACTACTTACCTATATTTTCAAAATAAAATATTTGATCGTTTAAATTATAATCATAGCGCGTTGATATTGGGATTGGAATAGCCGCCGTCTTGGCGGTGATGACGTAATCAGTGTCAGTACCGTTTGCAACGTTTTGAAGCGCATACTATTGAGTTTAAATTGCTATTGTTGAATTTATAACTATTGTATAATAAATATATAACTTTTGTGATTTATTTATTGTTAAACATCATACTTACTCGTTAAAATAAGTAAGATAGTGATTAAAAGTCGTGCGTTTTTTTGAAGCGAGTGACGTCACGCAGCTATTATTGTGACAAGGTTCCATCACAATATGAACGCGCTATAGTAGTAGATGGGGTGAAGAAAGATTTTTTATTGCCATGTATTGGCACAATTTAATAAGGACAAATCTATCACTTAACTATACAGCTCGTGGCGATTGAGTCCATCCTTTCTTATTTCAAGGAAGTAGCTTCTTCAAGCACATGTGTTAATTTGTAATTTAAATTTAAAAAAAAATTTTACCGAAGGAAGTTAATCTGAATTATTTTGATTTTATAATCTTCAAGTTAAAAATAATATTAAAAAGTGGAGCGGTTTTCTTTGTTAGTACCTAATCTATAAACTCTAAATTCAGTAATTTTTTTACAAAGCTATTTGAAATATTCGGGAAAGTAATATAAGCTTCGATTATTATCATAACAACAAATGTAATATTTATCTAATATTTATTAAATATTACATTTGTTGTTATGATATTATTGTGTATAGATATACATACATACAATGACAAAATACTTATATACACAATAATATCATAATAACAAATGTAATATTTATTTATTTAATTATTATTTTATTTAATATTTATTAAATATTACATTTGTTGTTATTATTGTGTATATAAGTATTTTGTCATTCTATGTATGTATAGTTAAACATACATAGAATGACAAAATACTTATATACATATATAGATACAATACATATAACATACATAGATATATAAATACCAATAATAAATATTCGATACTCTAATTCGCAAACCTACTAACTCCACTTTTTTTGAAAATGAAAATTTTGATACCGATAGAATCTAGATAATAGCTAGTTTCCTCCGGTATCAAAATGCCATTTTCGAAAAAAAGTGCTTGAAAAAAAGTGGTGCTAATAGACTGGGCTTTTCTTATAGTCTCAGGTAATACATTCCACAGTAACACGGCTTGAATAGTAAAAGATAGACAATAGAAATGCGTGGAATGTTTTGGGACAGCTAATCTCAAGTTTTCCGAGTATCCGAGTTTCAGTTATTTGTTTCATTTTCCGACAGAACTAGAATATGATTAGAAGAAATCCTTTGCTTCAAAATTTGAGAAAGAGATGAAAAAATAAACAATAAATGCACTTACTTTTGCCGCGCTTTATTATAACTTTTAAAAATCACAGGTACCGTATTTAATTATCACATAGAACGAAATGCTTCCAAGGAGTGTGTGAACGAAAAGTTTTTAATGCGCGTGGATCAGCGTCCAGCAGCGCGCTCTGAGACTTATTGACAAACAGTCTCGTATGTATAACAGTCAGTTTATACAAAACTCATGCACCAATGTGTCGAAACTGTGACGTAGATATTTAAACTCATAACAATAACTGCAGTTTGTGGAGGCATATAATATAGGCCTATAAGTGGGTACTTATTTTCAACTATTCTAACACGGCGCATAACATAAAATGTACTCCGATGAAAGTCATTTCGACAATTTCTTTTCATTCTTAAATAAACGATTTTAGATTATTTTTTTATATACGTAACAAGTAATTTACTTGTATTATTAGTCCCTATTATTCCTAAGTAAAAGTGAAGCTTTTTAAATGTTTTTGTTGATTTTGATATAAGTAAGTAAGAACCTACGATATTCATCTTGAACCTATTGGAGCCGTTGGACCTAATAAGTTAATAATCTTCACAAAACTATATTTTGTTTAAATTGATGCAAAAGTAGATAAGCAATACTCTTAATTTATTTATATAACCTAACATAACTTCACGTCTTTTTCTACCCGAAAGTGTTAAGCCTCGTCTCGCCATTATGTTTACGTCCTAAAATGTCCTAAATGGAATAGGTGGCGAATTTTTTTGCCATACCGGGCGCAAAATTTCAGTCATCGACATGCATCACACGTCTACCGTCTAAGTTTTTTTTTATTACTCACTGTTATGGTTTACGTAACCAGAACAGAGTGAGTTATAAAAAAAAATTGTTTCCGTAATTATTTACTTCGATTTTTTTGATGTTGATGCAAGTTCATTAATCTCCAGATAAATTGATCCTAGTTAAGGAAAATTGTGATCAGTCGTTAAATTTGATTTATGAATCCATCCATTTACCATCTCCCGGTAAAAAGTTTAATTTACAAATAGATTGAATTCCAAATAATAACAATTATCTTTTAATGACTATTGTGTTATTAATTTTGGTCCGTTTTTATTTATTTATCACCCAAGTAATTATTTATTAGTGAGCTACGAATATATGAATGGTTTACTATTTTCTTAGCAAAGCCTTAGTGTGCTAGTTCACGTGAACGTTTCACGTGAACTAATTATAAATGGAGCCAGATAGACTTAGGACATTTCAAATACAGTTAGGAATTAAGTGGAACATACTTAGTCAATATTTAGATACTATTTATATATAAATAACTGAACATTATATACATATATATATATTATGTGATAGGAGGGCAAACGAGCAGGCGTGTCACCTTATGGTAAGCAACCAACGCCGCCCATGGACACCAGCAACACATATAGTGTTACTGTTGCGTTGCCGACCTTTTTCGACTCTCTCACCGGGCGAAACGTGGCATGAGCCACTTTACGTCGATCTTCTGAGAGGTCGTGGTATTTCACCGATCGAGCCGGCCCATTCATGCAGCGAACTGCTTATTTTTTTAGGTAGAAATTTACCTAATTATTACAGTTGCTCTATCATCTGGTAGAAGAAAATATTATATAGACATCAGAATGTCGGCGTAAGGTGGCTTATGTCATCTTTCGTTCAGTGAGACAGGTATCCGGAGGTCCACCTCCTTTCCTCCTTCTTCGCTGCCCTCCTTTCATAAAGGACTGCAACGCAGCTGTAAACTATCTTTGTTGGATGTCCACGGGTGGCGCTAGTCCCTTACCATCAGGTGAACCACTAGCTCGTCTATCCTCCACTCCCGTAAAAACCTACCTTATATATTTTATTTTACTTGAAATTTGATAGTTACACTAATAAGGTTGATAAATCGTAAACAGTTCAAAAAACTTAATAAAATTCAAAATCCAATATATACCACCCCGTTCTCACCGCATTAAAATCTGTCGCGTAGTTTTAAAGATTTAAGCTTATGGATTATTAGGGATATAGGGACAGAGAAAGCGACTTTGTTTTATAGTATGCAGTGAATACATTTTATCATATAGTTCATACAGTTCATTTACATATTATCTTAACATATAGCTCTTATTACTGTGTTTAATGAAGGCTTTATAGTAAGGTTTAGATTTGTTTAGCTTTACTAGCTGACGCGGCGAACTTTTGCCTAATCTGTCTGCTTCAATCACTCACGAATTGCTGAAAAGAAGTAGTTATCGAAAACTTAGAAAGGTGAGAAGAAAAGTGATAACAGAAAGTCAAAAGAATCTAAATTTCTCTGAGCACTCTCATAACAGTAATAGAGCAGAAGAAGAAAATTAATGCTGCTAAAACTGCTGGAGTACGGGAAAGAAAAAAAAATAAAAAAGAGTTTTTTTCGCGAACGCGTAACATGTCGAAGTTTTATTTCATTACTCTCACAAATTTAGAACCTTTTCACATTTCAAACACTTGATAATCCGTAGCCCCTCGAAATTCAGATTAACGAGAGGCGACAGTTTATTTAATTAAAGTACGGTGGGTTTTAATGATATATTAAATCCTGAAGTTTCTGATTTAAAATTTACATGTTTTTTTTAACTCATCGCAGGCATAATATGGAATTCAGTAAAATTTATTATATTTATGACTCAAGGATTCTTTGGTTCTTTGGGTCGTATTGCACATAATACGATATTGATGACACCTAGAAGGATCATCGCAGTTTCTTAGCTTTTATGTCATTTTTGATATATTTTATTGAAGTAAAACTTCTATTGAAGTAAAACTTCTAATGTCTCGTGCAAGAGCGTTTAACGCTTTTAACGCCCCCCTTGCGGCCCTCGCGGGGCAATATTTATTAATATTTAGTACAACTTTAAAACATCGAAGTATATATGAAGCTAACTTTTCAATTTGTTAAGCTTGAAATATAATAGTACACAGACATCTAGTGGCAAGTGGAGGTACTAATTGATTTGGAATGTCAATCATATATAAACCCTACGGTAGTGAAACCATAGCGCGATTTAATAAGTTGACGTATGCGAAGCGCGACCTCTATGACCGAAAACGTAAAAACATATTATTAGTAAATAATCGTGATAGTTCGGTACTCTGCTCTATTTGTTTGTTTTTATTAAATATATTCAACTATATACTCCAACTGTAAAGTGTAAATTGGTTTAGGAGTACTTTGTTCTGTAGTAAAGCTTATGAGCGTAAAAAAATAGTGCATAACGAGTGACGATGAATTAATTTTACTCTGTGAAAGACAATACGCCAAAGAGCTTTTGCTTAAACCAAAATTTGTCGTGATATGAACAAATATATTACTTGTTACTGGATGTACTTACGAATATTTATTTTATATTTATAACTTATAAATTGTATTTTCTTTTTTTAATTCATCACATTTAAAATATTGCAAAGCATACCTAAACAACATTAGCTATTTACAGTTTTCTTTATACATTACATAAAACTATGTTATTTATCAAGTAACTTGATGTATAATTTTCATTTATAATTTTTAAGAGAATTAATTTTCAAGTATAATATATTTCAAGGATAATTTAATGACAAACTGACTTCAATCATCACTCATGGTTAACTAATCTTATAAAAAGAAACATTTATAAGTTCAGATTATGGGTTTAAATAATAGTCTGTTTCTGGTCCTCGGTGAAATAATTTCTATATTATGAAATAAAAAGATACTGCTATCTACCCATCCAATTTTTACATATACATGAGCCTTGGTTGTTCAAGTGTAATAAATATATATAGTTAATTCATAACTAGTTTGGCAATTACAAGTTACAAGATCTTAGAAATAAGCGCTGAACCATAGTTATTTGGAATAATCTAAGTTCAGAATAAGGGTATAATAATAGTCTGTTTATGGTCCTCGGTCAAATAATCTCTAAATATAATAATTGATATTTTTTTATTTCATAATAATGAAATAAAAAAATATCAAATATTTTTATATTTGATATATATATATTATCTTTAATATAATCCCTTTGAACTTTGAAAATGTATAATGTGTTGAAATGTAAATTATAAACGGCATGGCACTTCAAATAGATGGTGATTAACAGACATGTCTGTGACGTGTCCGTATGATATATATTCCAAATAGATATTTAGATTAAATATCTATACAGACACCATTATGATAATGTTGACCGATCATTCTATTTTATGTCTGTTAATCACATTCTATTTGAAGTGCCATGCCTTTAATGATAGATTGCCTTTAGATAGATGATAGATGCCTTTGAAAATAGATATTTGGATTAAATATCTATACAGACACCATTATGATAATGTGGACCATTCTATTTTATGTCTGTTAATCACATTCTATTTGAAATGCCATGCCTTTTATAATTTACATTTCAACACATTAAACATTTTCAAAGTTCAAAGTGATTATTAGTTTTACTAGTGATGTAATAATACCATTAGGTTACACCAACTCAAAGTTAAATTAAAATACTAGTTAGGAACTTAGTTATCATTTGAACTTAGTTATCATTCCAATTTTTAATAGTACCTATAATATTTTAATATTAATAGTCTCGCTGGTCGTGGGATCGATTCCGAGCCTATGATTTCTCTGAATTACTTGATATTAGGTACTCCACGCGAAAATGATAATAACAATTCAATTCTTAGTTTTTTATGGGATAGGAGGGCAAACGAGTAAGTGGGTCACCTGATGGTAAGCAATTTGACACCGCCCATAAACACTGTGGTGTGTTGCCCTCCTTTAAGAGAGTAGGAGGGAAAGGGGCTCGGACCTTTGGATACCTCCCTCACCGAACGAAAAGCGGCACGAGCAACTTTACGTCGATATTCTTATTCGAACCGCATGGATCGAATTTTTCATTTTGCAATGTAGTATGTAGGTATATATTATGAATGTAATAAATATGTATTACGTAGTTCTTGATCTTACAACTCATTTTTAAAGTTTTTAAACACGAGGAGCCAAGCAGTCCGCTGCATGAATGGGCTGGCTCGCCCGGGAAATACCAATAGCTCTCATTCACAGATAGTTTTAATGCTTTTTTGTGTATCAAATAAAAGGGTTTTTCGATAGTATGTTGAAAAATGTGACGTCATCCTAAATCCCATGTTGTGGAATAAGTATTTTAATGCATTTTTACAATATGGGTTGAATGGGCTTGAGCTTGGGGGAGTACCTAAATCAAAGAACAATACGACGTTGAATATGGGGTATCTTCTTAAATAGAGGAGTAATTACCAAATTCTACTCAGACCCATATTAAGATTTATACTCAATCTCCGTTCTACATTCGATTTTACCAATGCACCACGAGGCCCGTCGTAATGTAAGTAAGATGTGCTCTTTTTAAATTAAGCGTGTTATAAATGTATGTTTGTTACAAAGTTTTACTTCCATAGCGCGGAGAGACTCCACGCGAATTTTTTTTTTTTTTATTGGTCAACCTTGATTTAAATAGATAATTAATTATATTTGTGTCCTAGTATGTAAAAGTCAAGGTCCTTGTATTAATCGTATTTTGTAATATTAGCTACATATTTATATAGACGTAAAAGTTAAAATAAGTTATTGACTTAATTTAGAAACATCTGCCTAAATCTGACTAGAAATAATAAAGTACCTATAGTTAGTAAATAAACAAAAAACATAACCTCGCGCCTTTTCTACCCAAAGGTGTAGGCTGTTAAAGCCTCGACTTGGCGAATAGTAAGGTTACGTCCTAAATAGAATATTTGGCGAACACATTGCCATTACACCGGGCACTAAAAAAATAAATTGACAGTTAATTATTGCAAAGACGTTTTTCAAATAAAAAAATAAATTTGGAGAATTGTCTTGAATAATTCGCAAAATGTTCAGGATCTACCTAATTCTTCGGTGACAGAAAATTCATAAAGGTACTTTAGAAATTTATGAATGAATCTGAAACGAAGAGGAAACAGAACAACAATTTCTGTTTCCTCTTTGTGTTTCCTCTTTGTTTACTTTAGTTTATATCAAAAAGTTCCATCAGAATTATAACTAATTTATTACTTTCATACACAAAACACTTAATT
Organism: Euproctis similis; assembly: GCA_905147225.2. Taxonomy (NCBI): domain Eukaryota; kingdom Metazoa; phylum Arthropoda; class Insecta; order Lepidoptera; family Erebidae; genus Euproctis; species Euproctis similis. The sequence continues at coordinate 16,117,597 of LR990105.1, forward strand.
TTAAGTTTTTTAAAAGTTGTTGAGAAAGAGATGATAAGTTCAGATGCCTTAGTAGGCTTCTTACATAGGTGCTCCGTAAATGGGGCACTGTCACCTACAGGTTGACTCAGATACTCACCGGGCACGGGTGCTTCGGTGAGTATCTGAATCGAATAAAACGTGAAGAGACGGCGAGATGCCACCATTGCGCATCCGGCCTGGACTCGGCCCAGCACACGCTGGAGATCTGCCCGGCGTGGGCGGCTGAGCGCCGAGTCCTGGTCGACGGGATCGGGCGAGACTTGTCCCCGCCGGCGTTGGTCGCGGCAATGTTGGCGGGCGAGGAGGAGTGGAGGGCTGTGGTCTCCTTCTGCGAAGCTGTGATGCTCCAGAAGGAGGCCGCCGAGCGGGGTCGGGAGAGAGCCGATCCCGCTCGAAGGCGGCGGCGGCGAGCTCAGTGATCGCTGCCGCCGACAGGCCGCGAGGGCGCACACCCCGCGGGTGCGCCCGGGTCGCGGTCCGGGAAGGATGACCCCCCGATGCGGCCGGGGAGGGTCGTCGGGGGCGCCGCCGGCCGCGCGCCTCTTTACAGCGCGCGGTCGGGGGCGCCCAGCCCGGGGGAGCCCGAAGCTCCCCGAGGATGAGCCCCCCGGGGGGGGCGACGGCGGGGTGGACCAGAGGGCCGATGCACTGTCCTGGGCCACCCCAACGCCGGAGGAAGGCCGCCGCGAGGTTTTAGTGGGTAACCCTAGGATTGGATTGCAGTTTACTGTTTTGGGAGTCCCACACTACCCCCTGCCGGTAGACGGGGGGTGTGCATAAAGCATTTCCTCGCGTAAAAAAAAAAAAAAAAAAAGGCTTCTTACATAGGTAGGTTACTAAGCACCTAGCTTAGTAACGGTAACTCACTAACTCTTCTAAGCAATTGAAGCTGGGAACACACGGCGCGAGCTGTCGGTGATTACTAAATTTAAATATACAGTAGAATCCGATTATAACGACGGCCAAGGGACCGGTAATATTACGTCGTACTAACAGGACGCCGTACTAAACGAACAGACATTTTTTTTATTAATCGCAATAAGTATGTACATAGTTATGTGTGAATATTTAGGTGACTAATTAAACATATTTAAATTAAAGAATGTATTTATTTCACATTGTACATGTTTGTACATATGTAACTAAGAATGAAAACATCTAGTGGATAAAGTCTGTAATTATTGATTGTTTTTGGAATTTAGTGTTTTTATAGTTGGAAGTACGGACTGCATTATGCAAATGAGACATAATACTTATGGGGAGGTTGCGCGGGATGAAGTTAGCTTCTTACCTACGATTTATTTGTGCACATGTCAACGCTCGTCGTTGTAACAGGACAATTATTTGTGAAATTCCGTCGTTGAAAGCGGTCGGTCGTTTTAAGCGGAGTCGCAATAAACGGATGTACTTCCATGGTTGCTCATAACAAAACCAAACGTATGCCTATACTGACGTCGCTATAAGCGGTCGGTTGTTGAATGCGAAGTCGTACTAAACGGACTACACTGTATTTCTATGACCTCTATACCTAACGAAAAAGACCTTGGCTTTTACCCATGTTTTAACACAATATTTGCTTAAATTGTTATCTCTTCAGATAAATTTGACAATGCAAAAAGCACTAAACCACGTTAATTATTGAAAAACGTGAAATGATTATGTACAAAAAACATAATTGGATGGGAAAATATAATTATTATATTCGCATGAATTGCCGGAAGTATGTGCATTAAATAGCTATTGTATACTTATCACGTTTATATACGGAAAGATTGGTTTATTGCAAATTGAATAGATTCTAAAATTCATCACTTAAGAAGAACTGAGTAGGTATGCGCCAGAATTGCCTACAATTCTTTGTCAACGTATTTATTGGTTGGTGCCTATTATATTAACAAGATAGTCATGGGAAAACACAAATAAATTAAAATTACTTGGACAATGGATGGAAGAATAAATGGATCTCATAACCAAGCTGTTACTGTCTTGATGGATACGAGCGTTGAATGCGGACAGCAATGGATATTTATCATAACGAAAAAATACACAACTTGTGATCGTAATTATTGAACATAGTAAAAGTAAAATAATAATTTATAATCTCAAAAAAATACTTTCTACTGATTTTCTGTACTTACTGATCATATGAAATATTTCCTTTTTTCATATTTGATTCACTACTTTTGTTTTTACAATTTTTCACAGCATAATAAGGCATATATGTGACGATTTATCTATTTTTTTACGTCCTGAACGCAGGGCAGGAACGCTCGTTGCGTACTAAGAGCGAGTTTCGAAAAGCATGCAATATAGTGCAGGGTTTTGGCACGCTTGCCACGCCTATTCGCCGTTCTATCTTGATCTATTTCTGTGGTTTATTTTAATTATAAAATAAAATATTTAAAAAATCTGCGACGTCTCGATGTCCCGCGTCGGGCCGCCGCCCGCCGGTCGCCGCAAGGCTCTATGTACTGGAGGAACGAGGAGAGCGAGTGAGCGCTTGGGAGGGTGGCCTTCGTCGTTTTGCCAAAGAGCCCGGAATAGACGGCGAACACGGTCGAGGAGACACTCGAAGCCAGACGTATGCACCGCAATCGCTGCGGCTCACGAACGGTCCTGGAAAGTCGAGGGATTGGACAGGGACCCATGGGTGCGTACCCATACCCACGCGCTAACACAATGGTTATGGTCAAACTGACCACGAAGTCGTGGGAAAAGCTGTAGACATGCTCATGGTCGGGGGCGTACCCTCGGATCCTTCGTCACAGTCGGACCAGATCCCCCGGTCTGATGAGCTGTGATGGAGTCCCACACTACCCCCGGCCATCCCTAAGCGGGGGGGTGTGCATATGAGCTGGTGAGCTGGTGAGCTGTTGACGTTATTATTTTATGGAGTGTAAAGATTGACGTCAGATCGCCTATAAAAGTGTGATATCAGATGTTCTAATTACACTTTCATTTAATAATATATATATAAATGAGGTATTAAAGATATAAGGGTTGGATTTAAAATACTATATGGGCTATTACCTACATAATAGTTCATATCTACAACAATTTGTTTCAAAATTAATCCCGGTGTGTTATTTAGAAAAAATATAAATTTTTTGATCCTAGCATGTGTTTATGTAGATTAGATTGCGATGTGGGATTCTGATTTCCGCGGAAATGTACACAGTTAAATTGTGAGGTGCAGCACACGGGAATTACCGTGGCGATTGCTAAGAAACTGGAAAATACCTACATAGTGCCATTTGCGAATAAATAATAAGCCTTACTGGTTATATTAACTATATTTTAATATTGCATTATCACGTTCTTTCGATTTTCCTAGTTTACATAATTAAAACATCGATTAAACATGGTAGGTATAGGCATTTTAGTAACTAATTTAACATGTAGGTACCAACATGTACCAACTCTTAGGTATATATTATCTATCTAAAATTTAAAATAACGAAAATATGATTAATTTTAATTGAAAAAGTTGAACAAACTTGAAATTATAATAAAATTATTATTTTCGTTCATTTACAGATTTATAGATTTTCTTTGAAAAACCTAGTAGTTAAACCCTTTCCGGAATCAAACCTTGATAAGTGTAATGATATGTTTATTTTATAGCCACGCATCTAACTGCATGAATGATCCGGTTCGAATGGTGAAATACCACGACCTCTCAGAACATGGACGTGTAGTGGCTCATCGCACATTTCGTTCGGTGAGAGAGACATCCGGAGGATCAACCCCTCTCCTCCACCGGCCCCATCCCACTTCGGATTTCATTTATATCCAATTTTAAAAGCCGGCAACGCAACTGTTAGTATGTGTGTCGCAGGTGCACATGGGAAGTCGCTTACTATCTGGTGACCACAGAAATAGATCAAGATAGAACGGCCGCGATGTCATATTTCCATACATTTCGAGCGTGTCACTTTTTTAAAAACCACGCCCACAGCGTGACGTCATTTTCATTGTTAGCGACTAGCGAGCGAGCGACTAGTTAGGAGACACACACATTAGATTATCGATGTTAATATCGGCAACGTGTGTTAATTTTATTATTTTTATATTTTACCAACTTTATTGATTTTGTGTAACGATAATCATAGAAAGTAAAACATGTTAAATACTTTAATCCGACATATTAAAACCTAAAACATATTTTTTCAACAGTATATAAAATTTAGTTATAATTATTATACTGTCCTTGAAATTATACATATTTATTAAATATTTGCCTTTTTGTAAGGGTTGGCCTCACAGTCCTGGTTAAATAACGAAGCCGAACGTCTACATATACCTCGGTTACTGCCCGTTTGAGAAGAACGAAATGATTTTCCATCGGCGATTGGTCAAATTGGTGAAAACTTATACTGTCAAATAAACTGCTGCCAATGTAATTACGAAGCACTTTGGTTGAAATTTGTGGTGTTAGAATAAAGTAGGGACAAAGCAAGACATGACCTGATACTCAAATTATTATTGAATTAATTTATCGATAAGTCCTAAGACTCAACGATACATGGAGTGCCCATCTCTAACATTCGAAGGCCAAACACAGCGATTAACAGACACAGCGATCAACTAGCAGGTGTATTGTGTATTTCGTTCGATTCGACGTACATTACGCGTATAATTTATACGCGCAATGTTTTTGTATACGAGCGTTGAATGCGGACAGCAATGGATATTTATCATAACGAAAAACCGTACGTGGAGTCCCTCCGCGCGAAAGAAGTGTAACTTCATATTGTAAAAACAATTGCATTTACTCCTGGGACCTCTTAAACCAGTGGAAGTGCTTGCCTCATCGTCTCGCCCGTAAAAATGTATTTATCTTAATAACTAGCTGACCCTGCGATCTTCGTACCCACTAAAAGTATATTCTTTCTTTTTTAATACTTATTCTACAATTCGAGAACTGCATATTAGAAAAGAAATAACAATCCTACAATAATTTTATTGTTTGACTTAATATTATTATATCAAACTATAAAAAACACACATAACATTATATTTTATTCTATTTTGCCATTTTTTTGTTTGAGTAATAATAATAATAATATTCATCATCCCTGTTTATGGACCAACCTCGTATTTCAAGAAATATTAGAAAAAAATTAGCGAAATCGGTTCAGTTTTTCTAGAGTTTTGTACTTACTAACACATTCAGTTACTTATTTGCAGAGATGTACAAAATGGATTTAAAAAAGCATTTAAATACAAAATACTTTTCAGATTTACTATTTCAAGTGCAAAATACTAACGCAAACGCAAACGAGCAGGCATGTCATCTGATGGTAAGAAACCAACGCCGCCCATGGACACAAGCAACACATATAGTGTTACTATTGCGTTGCCGACCTTAAGGGATAGGGGAAAGGAAAGGATGGGGAAAGAGGGGTGGGCCTCCGGGTACCTCTCTCACCGAACGAAACGCGACATGAGCCACTTTACGTTGGTCTTCTGAGAGGTCGTGGTATTTCACCGGTCGAGCCGGCCCATTCATGCTTGGCTCTACCACTAAAGATTTCGTTTTGTATTTCAAATGCCAAATGCAAAATAGGTATTTTCAAAATACTTTTTGATGAAATCTTCAATGAGTCTCAGTGGTCCAGTGGTTGAGCTGTTTGGGGTTGAGAATCTAGGAACATGGGGTCCGAGTGCTCGTACACTCTATAAAGATCTTGCAAAGAAACTGATCGAGGGCTCTCTCGACCAGGGGGCTGGTCTATTCTTCGCACAGGGGATTAGCATTGCCATTTGACGTGGCAATGCGGTCGGTCTTCTAGGCACTCTGCCAGTAGATCGGGAAGCGGATTTGAAATAATGCGATTGGGTCTTCAGTTTTCATGCGGCTCGGCGCATTAAGGTCGTTGTCGACGGGTCATTCTCCGACTTAAAATCCGTGAGTGCTGTGTGCTATCCCCTACGCTGTTTCTTCTGCATATCAACGACATGCTGCATTACAGCAATCTTCATTGTTATGCGGATACGGTACGGGGCTATGCGGTACGGCGGATGCCATATATACTGGCCACTTGCGGATTTCTCGGGAAAACGTCGATTCGTACCGGAATAAACTCTGCTAAAAGATGAGTACCAGCTTACCCCATTTTACACACTCATCCGTTGTGGAACGAGTTGTCGGCAACGGTATTTCCGGACCGCTACGAACTAGGCACCTTCAAGAAACGAGCCTATTCCCACCTTAAAGGCCGGCAACGCTGATGTGATAACCCTGGTGTTGCAGATGTCCATGAGCGTAGTAGTAGCCGCTAGTAGGTAGTCGCTTTCCATAAGGTGACCCGCAAGCTCCTTTGCCTCCTTATATCATTAAAAAAAAAACAATTACGATCAAATAAGCGAGTGAGGCGTGCAAGAGTCGTGCTCGCTCGTCGTTTATGTGCTCTGTTCTCTCTGCCTACTTCGCAATCGATTTGGCGTGAGGTTATGTATGTATGCATAACTTTCAAAAATCATTTCGAAAAGTCATTAGTGTGAGCCAGGATTTGAACCCACAACAACTTCTTGATTCAAAAGCGGTGTGCTCGACCACTGGACCACCTAGTAAATTTTACCTATAAAATTATAATAACCTATAAAAACTTTAAAATTTTAATACATACGATAAATAACAAACTATACTAAAATTGTACTTACAAAAAGAAAATGGCATGAATTTGGCTAAAATTAATCAGAAAGTATGTTGTATTTTGAAATGACTATTCAAAATACCTCTCGAGAGGTATTTTGAATAAAATAACTTTAACAAACGGCTTTCAACAAAAAGGTATTTAAATACAAAATAGGTATTTTGTATTTTAAATAGAAGTATTTCAAATAAGTCACATCTCTGCTTATTTGTACATTGTAGATGTATGTTAATGCGTCAACATATATTTTCAAATTAAAAAACAATCAAATAAATCTTCAAGACACGTACCTTGGCATTGTAACTTTAAATCCGTCGCATTATCTCTTGGATTGTTATCACTCATCACTACATAGTATAAAACAAAGTCGCTTTCTCTTTCCCTATGTCCCTTTGTATGCTTAAATCTTTGAAACTACGCAACGGATTTTGATGCGGTTTTTTTTAATAGTTAGAGGGTGTCAACGGGGTGGTTTTGATCTATAATTCATGAATAGTGTAGTGAAAAAGAATGATAATTTTCAAGATTTAAAACTTTAATTGAAAACGCTGCCTGAACCCTAAGTGATAAATCAAAACAATGAAGGTACTACATTATTATACACCTATAAAAGGTCTATAAAAAAGTCCGCGAGGGCATATGTCTATGTCTTAGGGATAACCCACAATGACCATTATTATTTTTGAACTTTTTACGAGAAATAATGGCTTATTTACGAAGCAATTTTAAACATTACAGCATTAATTTTCATCCAATTAAGTGTCTTAAATAGATTGTGCTTTTAATATAGATCAATATAGCCATTTACAGCATGTAATTTAAACTAATATTTACGAAGATATTACAGTATTAACATAGCGGTACATAGAAGTTGCGTTTGCGCGCCAAAACGCGTGCCGATAAATAGCACAAATTGAACTTTTTAAGATCCAGATATTACTAATTTATTTCTTTTGTTGCGGAACGAAGTTCGCCGGGTCAACTAGTTATTTATAAATCTTATCCACTAAATTCGAAAATAAAATCACTCCACTATTAAATTATAAGTATTAAATTAAATTTAAAAAAAAACAATTAGGCGATGATATAAATATTATAAACACGTAAACAAACTAATTACACACTGCTAACTTCGCTTCGCGAAATATCACAAAAAACAATATTTTCTGAGTGATATTGGCTCACTCTCTCTCTTTCCTCTTCTCTAACCTTATCATTCTTTCTCTTTTCCTCTCGTTTTGTAATGTTCTGCTGTCAAAAGAAACAACTAACATTTTTTTTGCAAATTGAATTACATACATATTTGGAAACATCTGACTTAACAAATATTTATGATAATCATTATTGTTTGTTTGGTGTCTAGGTGCTTTTCTATGTGTTTTAAGTATATGTTTAGCAAAGAAAATTAGATAAAAAGTATTAAAAGCAAGGACATCTATTGGAAACTAGTGGTACTACAACGAAGCGAGTTAAGTATCTATTAAAAATCAGAGTGCTGTGGAATTGTCATCAAAACAGTGACTATATAACTTGAAAATTACTTTAACCTCATAATTATAAATGTAGTGTATTTCACCGATGTCCATATTAGATTTTAGTTATATATTCACATAAATATCAACATGTAATTATGTATAATAAATCAATTACCTAAAATGATAAACGGCTATAGTTAACTACAGTTGCCGCTAGATAGCGCCCTGCGTCAATATTTGAAACTTAATTATATAAAACTGCTGAGTTTCATTTCGGTGACTTTTGTAATATGATGTTTAATGTAATCATATATATTTTCACAATATAATAACTTTTACTTTATCTTAATCGTGGTAGCAGCGGGCGTGGCAACATGTAGCTTCTAGCAACATCACAATATAAAAAATATTGACTACACAAGGTTTTCTGATTACAAGGTATGTTTTGAACGATGTCTTTGAAAACAGATATTATTATATTTTAGCACATTTTAAATTAATTTTTATCTTTAATATTAATATGGAAACCCATAGTACCTACAATAAGGCAACTGTACGAATCCCGTGAGTTACTAGGATCAAACATAACTGAGTTAATTATATTTGCAATATAATTAACACCACCCGCCACATGTCTATTATTGAACAAAATAATGTTCATTCTTAATTCGGCGAATATAAATTATTCGCCGGTTTAAAGTCGAAAGGATTTTTTGTTTTTTAATGACTTTAGCTTTAATGAATCATAATTATTTTCACAATATAATAACTTTTATCATCTTAGTGGTTGGAGCTGCGGCTGTGGCAGCATCTAGCAGCGGATGGTGGTACTATTCCACTAATAATTTATACCTATCAATTATGCGCTAATAGTATCACTATGCGCTACTAGATGTCTATATACTGCGAATAATCACGCTTAAGCAATTTGCTTCGTGGATTTATATATAGACCGGTTCAGTTTCGCCTCTTATTCAAATATATAATATAATATATATAGCGGCCGCAAGGGGGCGTTAAAAGCGTTAAATGGTTGCACGAGCCATTAGAAGTTACACTTCAAAAAATATACAACTTGTGATAGTAATTATTGAACATAGTAAAAGTAAAACAATAATTTATAATCTCAAAAAAATACTTTCTACTGATTTTCTGTACTTACTGATCATACGAAATATTTCCTTTTTTCATATTTGATTCACTACTTTTGTTTTTAGAATTTGCCACAGCACAATAAGGCATATATGTGAAGTTTTATCTATTTTTTTGCGTCCTGAACGCATGGCAGGAACGCTCGTTGCGTAATGAGAGCGAGTTTCGAAAAGCATGCAATATAGTGCATGGTTTTGGCACGCTTGCCACGCCTATTCGCCGTTCTATCTTGATCTATTTCTGTGCTGGTGACACTCATACTTGTTTGCCCCTTTCCCCGTAAATTTGTTTTACATAAATGTTGTAATATCAGGTACTACAGTGTAGTCAGTCATCGATGTTTATTACACTTAGTTTCTGAATAAAGCATCCGACAAGTAGTTGGTGCGTGGCGCGGGTTGCTTATCCTCCAGACCACCGAGACTTTTTACAGATATCTAATATATTATTCGATTATATGAATTGAAATAATATAACCTTGCCTACGCGCTCCAATATGCTCAGTGATAGGAGCTCAACATGGGAAATGCGAGATTAAGTTCAGGTTTACGGTATTTGTACCTTGCCTAGGTATCTGACCTTTTTCACCTTTTTCTAAATTTTATTATTATTAATTACATACCTACATACATAACTTTACGCCAAATCCCTTGCGGGGTAGGCATAAAGAAAGGAGCGCCATAAGGCACGATTCTTGTTAATTTAATCCTTACTTATAAATTAATAAAATAAATGAAATCTTCCATTTTATTCATTACAAATATATTTTGATCGTCGAGCCCTTTCCCCTTTACGAAATAAAATCTTAAAATTATTTTAATTCCTTTTCACCATATTGGAACGCATTTTCCTTCTTTATTATTATTTCTCATAAATCGCTGGGTCAGGATAGCTATTAGAGGTGAGTAACTCAGGAGTAGTCAGGAGAGATAGATAAAAATGATATGTATCTGTCTCTTTCTATCCATCACTCTATCTATCACTTCGCTTATGAATCTATCAGTGTATCTTTTCAATCTTTTGAATCGCGATCATAGAGATCACTGACTAGGAGAGATCGCAACGCATGTATATCGGCGATGAGTGATTACATCAACATAAGTTCGTTTCGTAGAACGAACCACGCGTTTTGTTTGAATTATGGTATGCCATGGTTCTGATATATGATGCGTTATTATATTATAACAAAATTACAATATTTAGTTTAGTACGAGTAATTTAATTCTATCAATATAATATTATTAAACAAACAACAATTTTATTTGGTTGCTAAGGGTTAATTTTACTTAAATAATAATATGCACAAAAAGTTGTAGAGCCAAGCAGTTCGCTGCATGAATGGGCTGGCTCGACCGGTGAAATAACCTTACAGTATTTCACCGAACGAGCCAGCTCGTTCATGCAGCGAACTGCAAGACTCTACCACTGTATATTTGTAATGTAGTTATTATTATTAATAATATGTAATAACTATATTATAATAATAAAGTTATTAATATTATTAAATACTAATATAATAGTATTAATATTAAAATTCAAGTTCATTGTAGGGCTCGGTATTTTTTCTAAAATAAGGAACAAACCATGTTGAACAGGGGCAGCCGTGGAGTATGCACGGAACGCTTGTTGCTACGAAAATATATAATGATTTAAAAGAGTGAATATATTCACTTTTGAATTTGATCACTCAGTGTTCAAATGAATCACGCTGAGTAGAATGTGTGGTGAGTTGTCGCGCGGAGCGCGATACAAAGTGATAAAGAGATAGAAAAGAGTGATACATATCACAGTGATCAAAAGATTCATATGCATCTTTTCTTTTCACTGATATAATGTATCAGTGAAAAGAAATCTATCATGTCTAATAGCTATACCGAATTCAAACCTATTCATTAGCAAGCATAGTATTTTTTTTACAGGCAAAGGTCCTTAGACCATAAAGCGTAGTCTGACGTACAATAAAATGAACTGTAATTCACATCACCATTCATAACCTAACCTAATCATCTATAAAGGTGTGCCACTTTATGTACGGTGTTATAAAAAAGTTTTGACTATAATTAAAACTCCACATAGTTACCTGAAAAAGCAGTATGGCTCTTAGGCTTTAGCCTGTCCAAGTTCGGAGAATCCAAAAAAGAAATCAAATTCATATGTCAAATCTCAAACGTCAAATTTGTCAGTCGTTCTTACTGCTTGTCAGTTGTCACCACTGTTGCCAACCCTACTGTTTTAACAGTAGATTTACTGTTTTTCAATTGATATCCCTGTTATTGCTTCATCCAATGAATTTACTATTTTTTCACTAAGTTACCTGATTACCTGTTACCAGTGTTACCTCAAGAAAATATTTTACTTTATTATTTCTATGTTGTAACACGTTATGTAGCTGGATAGTTTAATAGGCCATAAGCCCGAATACTGAACTGCCACTCAAATATATAAGCGCTACCTAAACGTTTAAGTAGCTGTCAAATTAAACAGAATACGTCAAATTTGAGCATCTGATAAACTTAAATGCAACTCAAACTAACTGGCACATAAACACCACTCAGAAAAAAAATTCGTATACCGAAACGCTACTCAACTTTATTTATCTGTCAAATCATCTGTCAAACCTAAGTGAGCAGAACTTACATTTAAGAGTGGTTGTGCGGTCTCTTAAACTAAGTATACTTTCTTTAAATCGAAGAAAAACTATTAATAATGTCTATGTGGCCATTAGATATCATTAATTTCTGATGGGAAAACAAGTGTGAGGCAGAAAAGCCCAGCTTGCAATCTACAATGCGGTACTGTACTGTACTGATCCCAACGCTAGCTTATGGAAGCGAGAGTTGGGTATTGCAGAGTGCGCATGAAAGTAAATATGAGGACACTGCGAAAAATCTGCGGAGTGACTCTCGCTGACCGCGTCGAAAACAAGGTTGTAAGGAAGGTAGTTGGATTGAAAGAGGGAGTCGGTGTAAAAGTAAGAAAAGGTATGCTCCGATGGTTTGGACATGTAGAAAAAGTGGATGATGCATGATTGTGTATGCAAATATACCTACAATCCAAAATCGCATGGATGTAGGGGTCGTGGATGGCCAAGACCAAATAGAACGTGTTCTGGAGGAATGTGATGTTAGAAGCCTTAAAAATCGACGCGCATGGCTGAAAACAGTTATGAAAGTCAAAGAAGCGAGTGAGGAGTGTAAGAATCGTGCCTTATGGCTCTTTGTTCTCTTTAACTACCCTGCAAGGGAATTAGTACAATGACGAATGACAAGGAGTTTGTCCAGTTGTTGTAGCATGTTCAGTTCTACATATTACTATCCTGGCGTGTTTGGATGAGCTGGTGGAAGAGGATATTTCCTTACCTGACGTTGAAATAGAATTGATGATTCAGCAACCATAGGTTTTGATATAAATCAAAACTTTATTATAATGACCTATTTAATTAATACACATTTTTCTAATTAATTATCTTGTTTTATATTAGTATTACAATGAAGTTAGGTTTATGTAATCCTCCTCCATCCTTGCAATGAATTATTCGAAATGCTAATCCTCTTCCCAAAGAATAGAACAGTCCCCTTGGTCGCAAGAGGCCTCGATCAGTCTATTTGCAAGATCTTTATAGAGTGCACGAGCACTCGGACCACATGATCCTAAAGTCTCAACCCCAAAGGGCTCAAAAACATAATCATCTACAAGGGACTCCCACTCTCCCACAGCCAACAAATAAGTACACTCAGCATCACCTACGGAACCACTAATAAGATGGCACAAAGCACCCGCTTTTAGCTATCTTCATCACCCACTGTTTATGGGATATTATTATTAATAACTTATTGAATTTAAACCTTATCTTATTCTTTCTTTTTCATATCCCTGGTGATTTCATAATACTGAAGGTATTTAAAAACATTGCATTTATAAAAAAATAAAGAATAAAGTTTAAATTACAATAGAATGAAAGAAATAAAACAAAACTACATGTGCTTCGGCTACGTTTTTATTAGACTTCTGTTTGAGGTTTTCTTAAAAGTTTTTGCAGTCCTGGAGCCGCTCATAGTATCATCATCATCTAATCAAAATTGATTGCCTCCCTCTTCTTCAAAGTATTATTGCCATTGTTTCTTTATTTTTAATAATAATTTGTTATCTGAAAATAAGAACATAAGTCTTAAAATCAGAGGTCATCTCTCGGTTTTTAATTTAAATAAGCACACGACAAAAATCGGGTTACAAAGTACCTGGTACATGACATTGTTTACTTAAACACTTACTTATTTATGAATTCCAAGAGCATATCTTTTTTACGGTTGTGTTACTGCATCCACATTTATTTGTGTAATAAAAATAAACATTGTATTTAAAGTAATTCTTGTAATGAGAATCAAAGATTTTATTTTTAGGCGAAACAAACGTCAACAAAAAGAATAATATCCATTACGATTAAAGATTATACGTCAAGCGTAACGTTCCATTCTATGATAACCTACTAGTATATTTTGAAGTTTTCTTTTCTAATTATTCTGATTTTTAGATAAAAAAACATGGAAATAATTCTTCATTCAATCCTTAATACAACCAAACTCATGTGAGGTCATTATATTTTATTTAAATAATAGGATTTGAACTTATTTACTAAAAAATCTGCGTAAAATGAATTTAAGAGGTACGCTAAATTATTTTGTAAGTAAGAACATACCCATCGTATATATTTTGACATTGTGTTGCCAGGATACAAACATTTAATCGGTGCTTACTTGATCATGGTCGAATATAGGTTAAATGACGTTTGTGTATACCACTTAAATGTGAGCGATCTTAAAATTTTAAGTAGCTTTTTATTAATTGTCAGATTTGAGTGGAAGTTCAGTATTCGGGCGATAGTCCTAGATGCTAGTGACAACTACAGTTGAAACTTTAAATTTCTCAAATACGTGTGATACCTGCCTTTATGATAATAATTAAAAAAAAATACTACACTAATACTCTTGTTTCTCTCATAGTTTATTCTAGAGTAGTTTTTTTAAATAAAATATAATAATGTGAATGTGTCCTAGTAACTGAAATAAGTATTTTTGTTATATGAGTAATTTTTATTGACATTGGTTATTGGGTATTGGTTGGTTGGTGGTTTTTTCTTTTTATCTATGGGATAGGAGGGCAAGCAAGCAGACGTGCCACTTGAGGGTAAGGAACCAACGCCGCCCATGGACACCAGCAACACATATAGTGTTACTGTTGCGTTGCCGACCTTTAAGGGATAAAGAAAGTTGGGGGTGTGGGCCTCCGGTCATCTCACCGAACCAAACGTGGCATGAGCCACTTTACGTCGATCTCCTGAGAGGTCGTGGTATTTCACCGGTCGAGCCGGCCCATTCATACAGCGAACTGCTTGGTCTACCACTGTTAAATTATATTATATGAGAAACGTTTTTTATATAGTTATATATTATTATATGAGACAAGAAAAAAAAATCTTCCAGCTAACACAAAGACAATGCTTATGCAGACTGGTGTTTTCTATTAAAGACTATGGTTATATGTGCTATTTAGACCTGAATGCAGAACCTCTTGATAAATTTGACCGTCTTCAGCCCATTCATGCAGCGAACTGCTTGGTCTACTACTGTCTGTGTTAATGAGAATGATGTAATATAGGAGAAAAGTATGAAAACGGCCTTTTTGAACCCATCCACTGTTTTCTACTGTTTTTTAATAAGAAAACTGTTGTTTTTTTATTTGTTGGGGTTGGCAACACAGGTTGTCACTGTTGTCAGTGCTTGTCATCTGCTTGTATTGTACTTTACCTTGCTGGAAGCATGGTAATTTTAAACTGTGTTTTGAACTAAATGACTATATACGCTAACAATTAAAACGTTGAAACACGGAAAACGAAGTGGACATAGTTACATTATTGTAACCAAGAGCTGACTGAGAACTCTGATATCGTCAAAGTTGATCAAAGTTGGTTCTTCTATTTTGAAATATATCCACGTGTTTTATAACCGCCTGTTTATTTTCGAAATCGGCATTATGCAGAGGGTTAAGTAAGTAATTTTTTTCTGTACTTCTAATACCGTATCGATTGTTCAATACTATATTGTCTTTATGTTTACTTACAGGAAGCCCACTACCAGGAAGGGTAAAAAAGTACTCCTATCTAAAGAGCCAAAACCTATAGAGGGACCTAAACAATGCCTCTTCCTTCAGGGCCGTAACCCTTCAGATAGGACGCGTAAATTGTTAAAAGATATTTATGATTTGAAGAAGCCTGATGCAGCATATCTTAGTCGTAAAAATGATTTTGTACCATTTGAAGATGGTACTCTGATTGAAAAGTAAGTATCCTATTACAATGAATCAGATATCAGCCAACCTATCATATTAGAGTTATTGGTTTTGTATATTATGTATAACATTATTGTGTAATATCACTACTTGGTTTACAATATGCTTGCCCATAATATGCTTTCACTACAATCAATAGAATAAGCTACTTTTCAGAATTATTTCGCTTTTCTAATTAGTTGGTGAAAGATAAGAAAATATTATCAATATTGTTAAAACCTGGTTAATTGACATTTTTTTTCATTAATTTTCCAGATTATGCTACAAAAAGGAAGCAGCTTTATTTGGTGTTGGATCTCATTCAAAAAAGAGGCCACACAACATTATCTTAGGTCGTACTTTTGATTATGGAATACTTGATATGATTGAGCTTGGTGCAGAAAATTACAAAGCTATGTCAGAGTTTCATAATACTAAAGTGTTGGCCGGCATGAAGCCATGTCTTATATTCAATGGACCAGCATGGGATTTGAATCAGGATTTAAAACGTTTGAAATCACTGTTCACTGATTTCTTTCACAGAGATAAGGTTAGCTATTAACTAATTTAACATAACATAACTTCACTCCATTGTTACCTGAAGGTGTAGGCAGCAGTTGTTAAGCCTCGTCTCGGCATTATATTTAATTTATATTCATAATTTGTCTTTCTTTGCATACAAAGTTTTTTAGTATGTATTAGACGTCATACTTCTAAGGGTAGACATGACTACAAAATCGGCAATGTCATTCATAACAATAAAAATATCTGATGCATGAAATACTTGGAGTCCTATTTACTCCTTTTGTCATAAAATAAATAAATGGTGAAATAAATATTTACCTATAGATAGAGAGCAAAGTTTTGTTATTTAAATAACTGCTTTATCAGCTGAGAAAATTGTATATACTGGCACATTTCTTTACTGTGAACGTTTATAGGAGTCCAGAGGGAAAATTAGCTTTTCCGAAGCAATAATAGGCATTTAACATAACATAGTTTCATGCCTTTTTCTACGTGAAGGTGAATCTATTGCCATACCGGGCACAAAGTTTTCAGTTAGTAATATGTATCACATAACTTTTGAAATTAATTTTGAAAAGTCATTGATGTGAGCCTGGATTCGAACCCACAACCTGTTGATTCAGAAGTGCAGTGCTCGCCTACTAGACCACCGAGACCTAGATAGTCATCTAAATATTTATTTTTACTTCTTATACATATGAATGGTTGATATATAAATTATGTTGTATGTACAGTGTAAACTCTTTATAACGAAACTCGAGGGACTGAGCATTTTTTGTCGTTATAGAGAGTTATCGTTATATGGAGTGAACAAAAAAAAACCAAATTACTAGGTTTACGACTGTTATTACGATAGGTACCCAATATGCTTGGTCGAAGACCATCACTTCCGAGAAAACAATGCGTCATACTGCACGTGTACAAGGCAATTAAGGATAACAAAAGCTAGACCGACCTCGGATGTTTCAGAGCTTCAAAGTCTTTTGTTACCTGATAACATAACATAAACAATAATACCGATAATAAATATTTACTGTCTACAAATATGAACACATTTCTTCGTAATAGAGAGTGGCGTATCGCTATAAAGAGTGTTTCAATATGTGAGTTTTAACGCAAACCAACCAACTTGGGCTCACTCCAACGTTATAGGGAGTTTATCGTTATAAAGGATAACGTTATAAAGAGTTTACACTGTATTTCAGGTTGAAAATATAAGATTGCAAGGTATGGAGCATGTATTGAGCTTTACAGCTACTGATGGGGGTAATATATATTTTAGGTCCTATAAAATATCATTAAAAAAGAGTGGTCAACGCACACCAAGGATTGAGCTGGAAGAAATAGGTATTTATAAACTGTAAATTTTGATCTACTTCTGTCACTACAGTAATTGGAACAACTAAATTAAAAGTCCAGTGCCACATTATAAAGCTATGAGGCTATTTAGCACTCATAGAAATATCTGGGATCCAATCTTTGAGATAAAATCTTGGTTTTTCTTTTATAGCTTAAGCTACTTGTATTTCTTTTTCTGTTCAACAACCACTTAAAGAAATGTTTAAATACTTATACTTGTCTGTTTAGATACTTTTCAGAAGTATTTTGTGATAAATGATATTAAGAAAATTGAACTTTATGTATGGCAATAGGTTTCTCATTTGGGAATAGAAAATTGGTACAGCACATTACTGCTGCCTTAACCTTTATTACTTAGCGTTACTGTAAATGAAATATGAAGAATTTACTTTATATCTGAATTAATGAGATAATTACAAAATTCCAGGTCCTTCAATAGACTTTAAACTAAGAAGAACAAAATTGGCTTCAAATGACCTATTCAAAGAGGCTTGCAGAGTACCTCAAGAAGCTAAAACGCTGGTTAAGAAGAATATATCCAGAGATGCCTTTGGCTCAAAGCTTGGTCGCATCCACATGGGCAAACAAGACATCAACCGATTACAGACCAGAAAAATGAAGGGATTGAGGAAGACCCCAGAAGAGAAGAAACAATTGTTTCTCAAAAAGAAAAAGGAAAGACAAGTTGCAAAGCAGAATGCAGCTGCACAACAATAATTTATCTTCTTAATAAAACTATATTTTCAGTATGAAAAAATCATAAACCTTTATATTTCTGCTCAATTCTGCCCTTCTATTATTGACTAGCTGTTGCCCGCTACTTTGTCTGTGTGGACGCAATAAAGCTACAAAAATACTGTGGCCTGTGCTATTATAAGGGTTCATTGCTTACCTCCAATTAGTGATATGTAGATCATGTCCCAAGTATCATTACAAAGTATAAAATAAAGTTGCATTCCGCTGTCTGTCCCCTTATATGCTTATATCTTTGAAACTACTCAAACTACTTTTGAACAGTGATAGAGCCAAGCAGTTTGCTGCGTGAATGGGCCGGCTCGACCGGTGAAATACCACGACCTCTCAGAAGATCGACGTAATGTTGCTCACGCGTTTCGTTCGGTGAGAGAGGTACCCGGAGGCCTACCTCCCTTCCCCATCCCCTATCCCTTAAAGGTCGGCAACGCAACAGTAACACAATATGTTTTGCTGGTGTCCATGGGCGGCGTTGGTTGCTTACCATCAGGTGACACGTCTGCTCGTTTGCCCTCCTATCCCATAAAAAAAAAAAAATTCAATGTACAGTTTCAACTTACCTACAATTTTATTATATGTATAGATTACTGAAAAAATTGTTTATTTTTCATGATTATATGAATTGTTACAAAACTCTTCTTAAAAATACTGGTAAAAATCATTCAAGGGATGCAGACCAATAGATGAACTGTCTCATCTTGTAAATATTTGCAAAAAAGCTTACCGAAATTTAGGAATGGTATTACGTTTAGGTAACCAATTTACTACTTTTAATGGATTGAGAGCACTATATGAAGCACTTGTAAAAAGTCATTTGGAGTGTAATGCCGTTGTCTGGTCACCGCATAAAGTGAAGTACAAATTGATCGAGCATATACAGAACAAGTTTGTTAGGTTTTTATACTTCAAAATATATGGTGTTTATCCGGGTTACCCGCTGTTGTATCCGACTCTCTTTGTATTGGGCATGGTGGGATATTTTAAAATTGAGGTGAGGAGGGACGTAGCTGTCGCCACTTACTTATTTAAAGTGCTTCGCGGCAAAATACATAACCCGAGGGTTTTAGAGCTGATCCAGTTGTGTGTGCCGGATGCATACGCGGCGCGGCGGCGGAGGCCGGCGCTGCTGGCGATACCACGCGCGCGCACTAATCTCCTACAGCGCACGCCCCTGACGGGTGCGCTGCGGACGCTCAATGTAATGTCGGAACGTACTGACATATTTAATTGTACACTGAACGAATTCAGAAGAGCCTGTTACTGTACCCATCTGTAATATTGGCATACGCTATTGCATTAGGTATCCTGTAATGATAGTAATATGTACATTCAAATAAATAAATAAATCTTAAAACAGATAATAAAGTTATAACAATAGGTGCATTGAGATACAACTAATTGCTTAGTAGAGGTAGGTTCGTTCCCTACCCAAACCCATTTATGATAAGCATGGATGTTTTTTGATTTTTCTTTGTATTCTAAATACCTATTGGATTAGAAAAAATATTGTTTGTGTTGATATCCTTTGTCTAGTTCCATAACAGTATCATTAGTTGCTTATGAAACTAGATGGCGCTGTGTGTATTGGATTAAAAAAAACATCTTCACTCATCAAAGCGCTTACATTGTATTTCGATCAACTGTTTTTGCTACTCCTGTCTAGCTAGACTATAACATATGAAGGCAGGACTACCTAATAGAAGTCACTTCTCTAATCCATCGTGAAGTAGGTAGGTACTGTATAGTGTTTCTACTGCAACTTAATAAACCGTGAAAGGAGCCCTTTCTGGAACCAGTTGCTGGTGGCGGTGTTACCAGACCTTGATGAAAGTAGCATATATAAAAGGCCAGCTGGTGAATCGCCAACCCGTTTGCAGCTTTTCCCATAAAGAAAGCGATTGATATTAATTAGTATTGTTATATGAACCTGTCAGTCCAAGCTAACCAACTTAAAGCTTGTGTGTGGGAAACGGATATACTTAATACAAGCTCTTTTATAAATACCATAATTTTTACATAGTATCTCTATACTATACCTAATACTACTCTGTGTAAAAAGTATCGGGCATGTGTCAATAAAGAGACCCGCGTACAGCTCGACCAATTTATCTGTGAACTGAGTGGCGGCGACACCGTCGACATAGTGTTGCAAGTTATTATAGATTTCCCAGAATTTGGCATGTTTGCCTAGTACATAGCGTAGTAATAAATTAGATACGTTATTAAGGTAATCTATATAATTAGTACTTATTATATTATTTATGTCTATACATTAATTCATTCATTAAGTGTGTAAAAAATATTCGAAAACCCTTGGCAAAGATGAATTGATTAGGGGTAGATAACCTGTAACTGTAACCTAAAATTCATGTTAGCTGCTGTTGGACAGTCCCTTTTTAGAGTAAGGTTTTAGGCTATATAACATCACGCTGCGACCAATAAGAGCGACGGGACAGGGCAGAGTTGTCAGTAGACTAGGTCACTGGCGGTCGGCTAGTTTCATATCTACAGGATAGATACAAGAGCTGACCTAGCAATTGGATATAATAAAACATGAGTTTTAGAATAATTCATTTATTGAAACCAGGTTTACAATAATTATGGTCTTTGGAACAACCTGCACGCCCAACTTCAGTCAGGCTGTGAGGAAATATACCTCCTATTTCCATGCAACCATCATCATCATCACTATCACTTTCTGTTTCTGTGTCACTTCTTACTTCTATTATAAAAGGCTTATCCAAATACGAATCTTGTTTCAAATATTCTTCTTCTAACTTGTGAACATGTTTGCAATGCTGTGCCCACTCATTAACCG
Organism: Euproctis similis; assembly: GCA_905147225.2. Taxonomy (NCBI): domain Eukaryota; kingdom Metazoa; phylum Arthropoda; class Insecta; order Lepidoptera; family Erebidae; genus Euproctis; species Euproctis similis. The sequence goes on from LR990105.1 coordinate 16,138,683, forward strand.
TAATGGTTTCAAAGGCTTCTTGAACCAGGCGGGGAATCTCAGCATTTTTATGGTCAATATTTACTTCAGCTACTTTTCTTTTCATTGTGCTCCAAATGAATTCAATGGGGTTAAGATCACAGTGATAGGGAGGTAAGTACAAGCATTTGTGCCCATTTTGTTCTAATATTTTATCAATTTCATATTCAGGTTCAGGCTTGTTTCTTTTTATTAGTTCTAACAGCTGAGGTTTTGTGAACTCTTCTCCAAAGTCAACATTATTTTGTGTCAACCATAGTTGCATATCTCTTTTTAAAGAATTCGTATTTGGAACCTTATTTATGCAAACACGGTGATAGGGAGCATTGTCCATTACAATTATTGATGGCTGCTGTAAGTTAGGCACCAGTTTTTCAATAACCCACTTTTTAAAGTTAGTACTGTTCATATCATCATGATAATCACCACTTTTAGTATTAGACTTGAAAACGAGAAGTGCATTATTAACAAATCCAGTGTCCCCTCCTGCGTGTATAATAATATACCTTTGTCCTTTTGATACAGGCTCTAATACTCCGTCTACACCCTCGCCTTGCCAACATTTACCTGATGTATGCGATGAGTGAATATATGTCTCGTCTAAATAAATTAGCGGCTGAGGTTGTGGACTTATTTTATTTTTTTCTACTGCATGCAAGTACTTTGTTCTCCAAGCTGATACTTCATTACGCTCCATTAGTACCTTACGGTTACTCTGAGTCTTTTTAAAACGAAAACCCATCTTGTGAAGCAGTTTTCGAAGACTTTCTCGTTGTCCTGTGTAATTAATTTCTGTCTTTAAGACCTCTAGTAGCTTCTTGATAGTTGGTAGCTCCTTTTTAATGGAATAAAACTCATGTACTTTTCTTCGAATAACTCCCATGTCAAAATCATCAACATGTATAAATCCCGTTTTACGCTGCCTCTCCTTGCCTGGGGTCTGAATTTTTGTACCAGTCTCTTCTGCCACATGCCCTTCTTTTACTATTTTAGATATGAGTCCTTGACTCACACCTGAAATAAATAACACATTATCATCATCAACCCCTTAACGTCACACACACAATGTTTGCTATATGTAAGTACGAATGAATAGTGGCAATATCAAAAGTAAATATCAGTAGATATGTACCTATTTCTTGTTGCGGGTTAGTTGACTCTTACATCCAACAAATTCATAAATATTGGGAAATTTACAAAAAGAAAGTGGGAACACTAACCTGTAGCTGCCGAAATTCGTTTGTATATTTGATTAAATGGTATAATCGGAGCCTCCGCCCGAGCTTCTTCTTCAAAAAAGGATTTAACCTTTAGAATAATGCTTCGAGCATCACTTTTAATCGCTTTCGGCATAATTAACGTTGTAAATATAGCAATTTAGCAACAGAAATCACAGAGTACCCGAATGTAGTAGATACTGACAATCGAATGACATTTCAACATGGCGGCCGTAGTTCCTATTTTTTCCATTTCACAGATAAGTTGGTGGGACTGTAAAAGAGGTCGTTCTAATTTTTTTACTGCATGTTGGTAGCACTGTACTGATTTAGCGCGCAAAATTTGAACGGGATCTGTCATTTAATTTGTTTAAACTAAACTTTTTGTTAGTCATAGTTTTGAGTCCTCGGCGATTTTTACAATGGAAAATATTGTTGAACAAAGAGTGTGATATTTCATGTGGTGAATCACTAAAAATGTTGCGAAATACCTACGGCGAATCATGTATATCGAAAACAAGGGCTTATGAATGGTATAAGGCTTTTAAAGAAGGCCGAGAAGTAGTAGTAGACTTGCCTCGTTCTGGTAGACCTTCAACCGCTACGACCAAAGAAAACATCGACAGAATCAAGAAGCTAGTGCTCGAAAATCGACGTATGAGTCTGAGAGAGTTGGCTAGTGAGGTGAACATATCTTTTAAGTCCGTCCACAATATTCTCATTGACATTTTAGGCATGAAACGCGTCGCCGCTCGACTAGTTCCAAAAGAGCTCAATTTTGTTCAAAAAGAGCAGCGAAAGCATGTCGCTGAAGACATGGCTTCCCGAGCTTCTACGGATCCGACCTTTATGAAACGTATAATAACTGGCGACGAGACATGGGTTTATGAGTGTCACATGCAAACAAGCCAACAGTCTTCAGAATGGCGTCTAAAAAACGAGCCGAAACCCAAAAAACCGAGGCAAAGTCGCACCAAAATCAAGGTGATGCTGACAGTTTTTTTTGACTACCGTGGTGTGGTTCACTCCGAATTCCTTCCAGAGGGAGAAACAGTGAATAAAGAATATTATTTAGGCGTCATGAAGCGTTTGCGTGAGAGTATCCGCCGAAAACGTCCAGATTTGTGGCGACACAACTCATGGATGCTGCACCATGAAAATGCACCATCACACACAGCCATTATAGTGAAAGAGTTTTTAGCGAAAAATTCAACAAACGTTCTCGACCAAGCACCCTATTCACCTGATATGGCTCCGTCTGACTTTTTTTTATTCCCCAAGTTAAAATTACCACTTCGAGGAAAACGTTTTGAGTCAATAGAAGCCATAAAAGAAAATTCGCTGAATGAGCTAAAGGCCATACCGCAAATAGCATATGAAAAATGTATGGAAGACTGGGTGAAGCGGTGGAGATGTTGTATTGCAAGCGATGGGGCCTACTTTGAAGGCGATAAAATAAATTTAGATGGATAATTTGTATTTTTTGTTTTATTGACAAATTCCCGATACTTAGTACACAGAAGGTATATGCTCATGTCCCAGTGTTTTCTCATATCGACCGCGTTTATCCTACTTTCGTGCACACTGCCATACCCAACTCTCACTTCCGTAACTTACATTTGAGATCAGTACGGCATTGTGGATTGCTAGCTGGGCTTTTCTGATAACGTTCTTTGCGCCCTGGAATCAGACCGATGCTCCATTTACACTGTTTACTAACGCCACTCTTCTTTCTACATCGCTTTCGGGGTCTATTCGGGGCTGTTTACTTGGGTCAAGATTGCGTCCTATTGGGACGGCAGGGATCGCGACGCGTGCGCTCTTGACATGACCCCCAACATTTTTAAATATTTAATTTCTTTATGAAACGGCTTACAAAAATATATACGATCAACCTCTATTTTTATTGCTAAAGTCTCGGTCGGTCTCGTTGTTCCAGTGGTCGAGCACCCCTCTTCTAAATCAAGAAGTCGTGTGTTCGAATCCGGGCTCACACCAAGTACTTTTCGACTTTTTTTTCGGATGTTATGTGTGAAAAATATCGATGACTGACAACTTTGTGCCCGGTGTATAGCAATAGGTTCGCCACCTATTCTATTTGGGACGTAAATATAACGGCGAGTATAGGTTTGTTTGAAGTGTTGAAATTGAAGTGTCTGTTTTAAATAAGGCAATAACTGCTTTCTCCTACATTCATATACATATACTTATACCATAAAACAATAAGAGGCGATACTGACAACCAGGATTAATTATTATATATATTAATTGGAAATCTTTTATTGAGTCGAGTCTCGAAGAATACCGTCCCGGATCTTCAATTTTATTTAGGGGGGGGGGGGGGCATAAACTAAAAAATGCCGCCCCTGCCCACTTACATTATATCCACTACAAGTGTAGAATAAATTCGCAGAGCAATGCAAATATTGGGAAAAGCATACTGCAAATCATGCGAATAGCTCTGTTGCAAGAGATAGAAATCGCCAAATAAAAGTGAAGCTTGCTTTTTAAAAACGTAAAGCTCCTGGCAAAAAAAGAGTGCTCGTTTGCACGCTGTGGGAGAATGGGAGTGCGGTGTTTGGCTTAAGGCACTGTCATCGCCCAATTTAGGAACATTATTAGATAATACGACTTTCCGTATCGCAACGTGCCTTCTTTTAGGTGCTCCCTGTGTTTCCTCGCATTTATGTCGCTGCGGAGAGGTTGTCGATATCAAAGGACATCATGGCCTCTCATGCGCCATGAGCGCCTGCCACATTTTCCGTCACACCAATATCAAAGACTTTATCCGTCGTGCTCTTGTTACCGCCGGTGTACCAGCCGTTCTAGAACCGAACGGTTTTGTGCGCGATGATGACAAGAGACCGGGCGGGATGTCTCTTTTGCCTTGGAAGATGAGTAGGTCTTTGGTGTGGGACGCTATTTGCGTCGATACCCTTGCGCCATCACACGTTTCAAGCACGGTAGGGTGGTCTTGCAAAGAGACTGATCGAGGCCTCTTGCGACCAGAGGGCTGGTCTATTCTTCGCACAGAAGATGAGCATTGCCATTCAGCGTGGCAATGTGGCAAATCTTCTGCGCACGTTACCTGAAGACCGAGGTGCGAAGAAATTTGACTTCAGCTAGTTTTATAATTGAATATATTGTAAATAATGTAAATTATTCGTTTTTTCATACTTTATTAGAGTTCTTCAATTAAAGTTTTCAAAATATTGATTCCATTACGAAAAGCATGATTCAAATTCAGATTGGTAGTACAATAAAACCTAATTTTAATTTCTGATTCGACTCTATCGAATGCTGGGATTATTTTTTAGAAAATTTCTTGTACAAGTTGGAGTGTTTGTCATTTGTCTTCACACATATCATTAAAATATTTTTTTGAGTTTCGGAATCCGTTTGTTTAGCAAAATACCATCTACACACATTTTCAGCAACGTTCCGTTGCAATATTCCGTTGGATTCTGTCCCTCTTTTTGTAAAACTTTGAGCCGACCATCAATTAGTGTGACGGAATGGGGCGGAATTTTAATAATCACTCAATAATATTTAATTCCGTTAATTTAAGAATAATTTTAGCAGTTAAGAGATCACGATATATTTTAGAATTTAGTGTCGTTTGGCCACACGGCTCGCTGCATGGATGGGCCAGCTATATCGGTGAAATACCACGATATCTCAGAATATCGATGTAAAGTGGGTCATGCCACATTTCACTCGATGGGACAGCTATGTGGAAAGCCATACTCTCCACTTCCCAACTGTCGATTAACTAAATCATTAACGGTCAATATTTCTAATATCTGTTAAAAGAAGTCTTTTGCTGTCTTTCCAGCAACTTTTATCACTTGATGTCTTGATCATACACTCTTTGTGAATTTGAGATACTTCATGTTAGGTTAATCTCTCTGAAACTTATTTTATGATTAAAAAAATCCCTGTCAAACACAATACAGGTGTGGCGGTAAAAGATGGTTCCTGATAAATCTTGCAGCACGCACAAAAATTGCATTTTTGGTCTCAGAATATATAAGCCAAAATCCTTCAACAGTTTTGCTATTAGTCCACCTCCTGTACCACTTAGAGGCTGTTAAATATCTTCCATTGCGTTAAGTATATCTAAATTCAATGTTTCCGGATTAATTTTTTGTTAATTATACAGCCTGATTGCTAAAAAAGACCGTTGTTGGTCAGTCATTTTTTTGACACTAAAACAAACTTTAGGATTATATCGCGTTTATTTATTAATTTCTCGACGTTTCTTTTAAGTTAGTTACTTACTTAAAAGAAATAAGATAATTAAAAATAACAACTGTTACCTATTAAATCATACAACAAAGGATCTGTACAAACCAAACTTTTCTTTAGTAAATACATCTTGTTAATTATTTAATTTTTGTTTCATGGTCTGATGTGGGTTACCAATAGTAAAAATCATATTTTTAACATCAACTTTTTGATTTTTATTTCCAAAAAGTGGGTGCTCTCGGTATCAATGAAAATAGCTTTTGAACAGATACCATCTTTTTGTTCATCACTCGTGAAAATGATCTCTGTAAAGAGTTCGAAACGTCGGGAAATTAATAAATAAACGCGATATAATCCTAAAGTTTGTTTTAGTGTCATGAACGTGATTCGCGAAAATCTCATTTTTTTACTTATACTATTATTTATTCCATCAAAGTTCAATAATTTAGGAGTCTGTAAGATGTGGATTTGGCCGCCCTCTTAACTTGCCGCCCGGGGCACGGGGCACGGGCTTTTTATGCGAGACCCTCCCTAGATACATACATACATACATAACTTCACGCCAAATCTCTTGCGGGGTAGGCAGAGAGAATAGAGCGCCATAGGGCACGATTCTTACACGCCTCACTCGCTTCGTTGACTTTCATAACTCTTTTCATGCACGCGCGTCGGTTTTTGAGGCTCTTAACATCACTTTCCTCCAGAACACGTTCTATTTGGTCATGGAATGTGTGTCTTGGCCGTCCTCGACTCCTACATCCATCCGCTTTTGCATTGTATATCTGTCAGTCAGTCTTGCTTCAACCATTCGTTCTACATGTCCGAACCATCGGAGCATGCCCTTTCTTACTTTTACACCGACACTCTCTTTCGAACCAACTTCCTTCCTTACAACCTTGTTTTCTACGCGGTCAGCGAGAGTCACTCCGCAGATTTTGCGTAGTGCCCTCATTTCTACGGCGTTTATTCTATTTCATGCACACTCTGCCATACCCAGCTCTCGCTTCCATAAGTTAGCGTTGGGATCAGGACTGCATTGTGGATTGCTAGCTGGGCTTTTCTGCTAATGTTTTTTGCGCCCAGGAATCTGCCCAACGCTCCATTTACGCTATTTCCTATCGCCACTCGTCTTTCTACATCCGCGGTGTACCTTCCATCTCTGCTAAAAGCGCATCCAAGATATACAATTTCATTTACCTGTTCCAGCACTACATCATCAACCATTATCCTTGCATCTGTTCTGGATCCCTCCCTTTCAAACACCATAACTTTCGTTTTCGTCGCATTCAACTGCAAGCCTTTAATCATGCAATCATCTTTCATAGTAGTGACTAGTGTTTGCTGGTCCGACGGCGATTCGGCTAGAAGGACGGCGTCATTTGCGTAAAGCAGGCAGCTCACAACTAGGTCACCCATTCGCATCCCTACATCCATCGATCTCACTCTCTGGAGACAACTGTCCAGGTACAGGATGAACAGTCGAGCGGACAGCACGCAACCCTGTCTGACGCCGATATTGACGTCAAACCAGGGGGACAAGCCGACGTCAACACGCACACACGCTGTGCAGCCCTCATAAGTGGACTGCACAGCGCGCAGCAGTGCTCCGCTCACCCCGTAGCCCGGGAGTATGCCCCACAGATCCTTTCGTAACATTCTTGTCAAACGCTTTTTCCAGATCCACAAAACCGCAGAAAACCTTCCGGTTAACAGCTAGTTGTTTCTCCACGATGTTGCGGAGAGAAAAAATCTGATCCATGCACCCTCGTCCGCTTCTAAAACCACCCTGAGCCTCCCACAACACTCCATCAGATATCACCCTCATTCTCCTTTCAATAATTTTCCCATACACTTTTGCTGCTAAACTGATCAAACTGATGGCCCTGTAACTGGCGCACTGCATACGTGATCCCTTACCTTTAGACAAGGGCACAATGACAGCGCGCCTCCAGTCCATGGGAACCTTACCCGACCCCCAGCACAGATTGCTCAAGGTCAGGAAGGGGTCCCGGACACAGGTTCCACCGTGTTTGATCATTTCAGCAGACATCATATCAATTCCAGCTGCCTTCCCATTTTTCATACTTCGTATCGACCATTCAATCTCTTCCATAGTAATGTCCTCGTCAGATGTTGGCGCAGCGGTGTCAGCCGTAGGCTCACTCGCGGCGCCCACATCCGGAACATACTCGTACATTTCCCCAAAATACTCACTCCACCTGCCCAATACATCGCTTGGGTTTGCAAGAATGTCACCAGTCTTAGACATAATTTTGTCCATTCCGGATGTTGACGAAGAACCCCGAGACTTTCTAACTTCCCTCCAGAAGAGTCCCTAGATGCGGGGCTGAAAGGCTTACTCCACGAGCCCCTTATGGTGTGTAGGTAGCGTCAAATTATAAACTAATTTAAAAATTGCTTGCCCCCCTCCCCCCCATTTTATGCGAGTGCCCGAGATGTGCCCGCGACTTCGTCGGCGTATAATTCAATATGAATAAATGTCGGTGGTACAAACAGTGGTAGAGCCACAGTGTGCGCAGCATGAATGGGCCGGCGCGACCGATGAAATACCACGACTTCTCGGCATATTGGCGTGAAGTGGTTTGTGCCGCGTTTCTTTCGGTGAGCCAGGTATCCGGAGGTCGAACCCCTTTCCCCTTCCTCTTTCCTCCTACTCCCTTAAAGGACGGCAACGCACCACGTTGTACATGGGTGGTGAGAAGTTATTTACCATCAGGTGACCCACAAGCTCGTTCGCAGTTACATAAATAATAATAATTTTGCTTACTTTTTTACTCTTTTAACTATCTACCCATAACTTTATGTATCTCTATTTATTGTATCGACAGTAGGTACTTGGATATCTTGTACCTTTGTGGTACATAATCAAACTTATCTTACCAGAAGTTATTTATAAAAATACAAACAGGAAGGAAAGAGTTATTAATTACTTCTTGTGTACTTGTTGACACCTCTGGCCTTTGTACATTCACTTGGTGGAACATAGTGTAGTAGCCAAAATAACTATGATTTTTCAATAAGGCACTTCTCAGATTGTTGCGGTGTTGCCAGTAATTAATGTCTTTCATTTTTCGAGTTCCATAAATCTCTAATTTCAAATTTTGAACTGTTTAGGATTTCTTGTTCGCGTTCTCTCCGTCGTTTTGATGCCGTATAGGAATTAATTTCCTTAATCTCCGACGTTCATCGAATCTATTTCTACGTCTAAATTTAATGGAAACTAAATTAATAAAATATAGTTCTCTTGTCTGTACCTACTTCATAGAAATTTTCATAGGAAATCTAGACCACTTTAGGGAATTAATAGAAAAATAAATAACCTTAACCTATGATGTATTGCAATTGAGAACATATCCGAAATCTCGGCACGTCATTTCAAAATACATTTGCTATTGCATACGTGTTTTGTGATATTCTTCTTTACTAATAATACATATGATAAATAAATAAAAAGAAATTGTTATTGAAATTGTTTTCAGAAAGTAATGTGTGATAAATATCGATTACTGAAAACTTTGTGCCCGGTATGGCAATAAGTTCGCCACCTATTCCATTTGGGACGTAAAAACAAACATAACGGCGAGACGAGTCTTAATAGCCGCTGCCTACACCTTATAACATAATATGTAACAATATAATATCTTGGACACAAATAATATAATAACAATGGCGTGAAGTTATGTTATGTTATTGAAAATCGAGCTAATATTTATTAAGAACTCTTTACTGCTAAAATGCATGTTATTTTAATAGCAAAAGCTATATTAATTTAAATATGTATAAAAATCACTTGAAATAGACATGACATAATGTAATTAAATGCATAATTTAATCGTTCATAGCACGTGTATTTGTTTATGATGATCATAAAAAGTATTATTTATTGATTCGAGTTACTCTGGGCCTCTCCATTAACTCACAGTAGCATATAAATATTGTTGTTTGTAATATTCACTATACTAGAGGGCGACATCATTGATGAAAAGTCGATCTAATATTTCTTATTTCATTCATAACTAGCAATATTACAGACATTTACTAATTTTTCCGCTGTCTGTCCCCTTAAATGCTTAGATCTTTAAAACTACCAACGGATATTTATGCGTTTTTTTAATAGATAGAGGGTATCAACGGGGTGGTTTTTCTTAGCTTTTTATTAGCTTCACCTGTATGTTTGTATGTTTGTAACCGACTTCTTTGGGCGCGATTTTGATCCACTTTAAACGGCCAGATTTCGTTCAAACTTTGTAGATTTATTCAGGACCGATGACAATACACTAATTTGATAAAATTATTCCATTTTTCAATTTGCAAAATATGATTTTTGTTAATTTTTTAGTGTTCATAGTTCACTTCTCGCACCATCTAGTGGCAATCAGCGGAAAGTCTACGCTATCAACTTGAAACGAGTTCCTTGTATAAGTCACAGATGGCGCTATTCCTCAAATTCGGTTTTGATATCCGTTGTTAGCACGCTTTAAAATAGTTAAGCAATAGTTTAAAAAATAAGAAACGCGCTTGTTATAGAAAACCGAACTAAAAAATATAAAATAAATAATAGTTTAAAAAAACTAAAAAACACGCTTTTTATAGAAAACCGAACTAAAAAATAAAAAATAAATTTTAATGAATTTAAATTAAGAAAATAGTGTTAAAAATTTCAATGAATATAAATTAATAATAGAGTGAATAAAAAAAAAATATTTTAAAAAAATCGTGGGGTGCTTTTTAAGATATTATCGAAATGATAATCACTCTACTCATATCTGTCAATAAAATATTTATGACTATTGACACCATGCACCCCACGCTTTTAATTTCTTTAAATTAACTTTTAATTTAAATTCATTAATATTTTTTTTTATAGTTCGGTTTTCTATAAAAAGCGTGTTTTTTAGTTTTTTTAAACTATTATTTATTATCTATAATACATGTCGTAAAGAAAAATTGGTAAATCTAAAACTTACTTATTTATTACTTTTGATGCAGAACAAAGTTCGCCGGATCAGTTAGTTTTAAATAAAAGAAACCTAAGATATTCCTTATTACATCAGCTACCTGCCAATAAAAAATCGGTCCCGTCAAAATCAGTCAAACTATTTCAGAGATTAGCTGGCACAAACAAACAGACAATTTTTTTTAATAATGTTAAACATAACATAATTTCACGCCTTTCGTTACCCGAAGGTGTAGGCAGCGGCTGTTAAGCCTCGTCTCGCCGTTATGTTTACGTCCCAAATGGAATAGGTGGCGAACCTATTGCCATACCGGGCACAAAGCTTTTCAGTCATTGATATTTATCACACATAACTTCCGAAAACAATTTCGAAAAGTCATTGGTGTGAGCCAGTGTCTGGAATCGAACTCGGACCTCTGGATCAGAAGCCGTGTGCTCGACCACTGCGCCACCGAGAATTTAAATAATGTTATTTTGATGTATAAACAGAATATATATTTATATATGTAGTAAAAAGCGGTTATTTCAACATTACAAACAGACACTACAATTTTTTAGTCCTCTACCTATATTCCTACCTTCGTAGCTTCTGCGTATTGCAAGAATCTTCGTACCTTCTGTATTGTATTACAGTTATGTCATGTAGAAAATATTTGTATATACGCGGTATTGCCGCATTTTTTTATGTGAAAATTGGCAAAAGAACAATCAGTTCACCTGGTGTCAGTGACTAACGCGGCCCATGGACACCTACAATAACAATGTCATAGTCTCGTTGCCTACCCTTAAGACGTGATAGGAATGGACAGGAAAGTAGGATGAAGAGTAGAGGGGGAATGGGTTAAGATACTTATTGTACCGAACAAAACGCGGCATCTACCACTTTACGCCAACATTTTAAGACGATATATAATATGATATTTCACTGATCGAGCCGGGCCATTCTTGTAGTGAACTACGTGGATGTAGGTAAATGTACCCTAAGATTTTTATCTAAAACTAATCTTCAGTTAGCTTTTTCATCGAGGTTACAATATTTTTGAAAATATTTTCAACTAGTCTCGGTGGCGCAGTGGGCGAGCGCACGGCCTCTGATCCAGAGGTCCGGGGTTCGATTCCAGACACTGGCTCACACCAATGACTTTTCGAAATTGTTTTCGGAAGTTATGTGTGATAAATACCGATGACTGACAAACTTTGTGCCCGGTATGGCAATAGGTTCGCCACCTATTCCATTTGGGACGTAAACATAACGGCGAGACGAGGCTTAACAGCCGCTGCCTACACCTTCGGGTAACAAAAGGCGTGAAGTTATGTTATGTTATGTTATTTTCTCATCGGTTGTCTAACTTATACTAAGAATACATCTTTTAAATTTCAGCTTTCTTAGCTCTTAGCGTTAGTCTATGCGTTCATACATCGGTTATTCGGGACAAAACATTTTCTATGTACTGATGATTAATAAAAGAGATTTGTGGTTAACCACCCATTAATTAATTGAAATGAAACGAATACTCTACCAACAAATTATGAAATAATAATAATTGTGGTCTAAAATATATATTTTCTTTACAAAGGCATTACAACCTGTCCGTATCATTCTACGCGTTTACACATTCTTATATTATGAGTCTTAAATAGTCTTGCTTTAAAATATTAGTTTTATATACAACTTGTTAAGTGTGTTTTAAAACCGGACGATACACCCACGCTTACATACTGAACCTGTCGACTGGGATGATCAATTATAAATATTTACATATTAGTATTCACATACACCATATAATCAAGTTGTCGAGATTTTAATTGTAAAATATATTTTGCGTCGAAGATCACAACATTATTTATATATTTATACACACCTCTGTATATATTTTGTGGCCTATACGTTCTTGACCACTCCTAAATCTAAATTTGAATCTTATTTCTAACTAGCTGAACCTGATAATATTTCGTTCTGATTCTGACTATAAATAAGAAATATAAAGATACTAGTTGACCTAGCGAACTTTGTTGCGCCTCCTAAGATATAAAAATGTTCAATGTGGGTTATCCGTACACCATACACCATCGAAGCCTTGTTTTGATTTATCACTTAGGGTTCAGCCAAAGTTGGCAATTAAAGTGCTAAATCTCGGAAATATCAGATTTTACTACATTACACATAAATATATGTAGAAACCACACCGCTGACACTCTCTATGTATTAAATAAAAAATTCGCGTGGAGTCTCTCCGCGCTATGGAAGTAAAACTTTGTAACAAACATACATTTATAACACGCTTAATTTAAAAAGAGCACATCTTACTTACATTACGACGGGCCTCGTGGTGCATTGGTAAAATCGAATGTAGAACGGAGATTGGCGGATTCAATCCCCACTTGAGTATAAATCTTAATATGGGTCTGAGTAGAATTTGGTAATTACTCCTCTATTTAAGAAGATACCCCATATTCAACGTCGTATTGTTCTTTGATTTAGGTACTCCCCCAAGCTCAAGCCCATTCAACCCATATTGTAAAAATGCATTAAAATACTTATTCCGCAATATTGGATTTAGGATGACGTCACATTTTTCAACATACTATCGAAAAGCCCTTTTATTTGATACACAAAAAAGCATTAAAACTATCTGTGAATGAGAGCTATTGGTTTTCCCGGGCGAGCCAGCCCATTTATGCAGCGGACTGCTTGGCTCCTCGTGTTTAAAAACTTAAAAATGAGTTGTAAGATCAAGAACTACGTAATACATAATAAGTAATATTTATTACATTCATAATATATACCTACATACTACATTGCAAAATGAAAAATTCGATCCATGCGGTTCGAATAAGAATATCGACGTAAAGTTGCTCGTGCCGCTTTTCGTTCGGTGAGGGAGGTATCCAAAGGTCCGAGCCCCTTTTCCTCCTACTCTCTTAAAGGAGCGCAACGCACCACAGTGTTCATGGGTGGTGTCAAATTGCTTACCATCAGGTGACCCACTTACTCGTTTGCCCTCCTATCCCATAAAAAACTAAGAATTGAATTGTTATTATCATTTTCGCGTGGAGAATTATCCAAATCTCAAATTTTTACCATGGGTTACCTACCTAATATCAAGTAATTCAGAGAAATCATTGGCTCGGAATCGATCCCACGACCAGCGAGACTATTAATATTAAAATATTATAGGTACTATTAAAAATTGGAATGATAACTAAGTTCAAATGATAACTAAGTTCCTAACTAGTAAGTGGTGTAACCTAATGGTATTATTACATCACTAGTAAAACTAATAATCACTTTGAACTTTGAAAATGTATAATGTGTTGAAATGTAAATTATAAAAGGCATGGCACTTCAAATAGAATTTGATTAACAGACATAAAATAGAATGATCAACATTATCATAATGGTGTCTGTATAGATATTTAATCCAAATATCTATTTGGAATATATATCATACGGACACGTCACAGACATGTCTGTTAATCACCATCTATTTGAAGTGCCATGCCTTTTATAATTTACATTTCAACACATTATACATTTCCAAAGTTTAAAGGAATTATATTAAAGATAATATATATATATATATATATATATATATATATCAAATATAAAAATATTTGATATTTTTTTATTTCATAATATAGAGATTATTTGACCGAGGACCATAAACAGACTATTATTATACCCTTATTCTGAACTTATTTTATTCCAAATAACTCTGGTTCAGCGCTTATTTCTAAGATCTTGTAACTTGTAATTGCCAAACTAGTTATGAATTAACTATATTTATTTATTACACTTGAACAACCAAGGCTCATGTATATTTAAAAATTGGATGGGTAGATAGCAGTATCTTTGTATTTCATAATATAGAAATTATTTCACCGAGGACCAGAAACAGACTATTATTTAAACCCATTATCTGAACTTATAAATGTTTCTTTTTATAAGATTAGTTAACCATGAGTATAAACCATGAGTGATGATTGAAGTCAGTTTATCATTAAATTATCCTTGAAATATATTATACTTGAAAATTAATTCTCTTAAAAATTTTAAATGAAAATTATACATCAAGTTACTTGATAAATAACATAGTTTTATGTAATATATAAAGAAAACTGTAAATAGCTAATGTTGTTTAGGTATGCTTTGCAATATTTTAAATGTGATGAATTAAAAAAAAATACAGTTTATAAGTTTATAATTACCAAAATATTCGTAAGTACATCTAGTAACAAGTAATATATTTGTTCAAATCACGACTAATTTTGGTTTAAGCAAAAGCTCTTTGTCGTATTGTCTTTCACAGAGTAAAATTAATTCATCGTCACTCGTTATGCACTATTTTTTACGTTCATAAGCTTTACTACAGAACAAAGTACTCCTAAACCAATTTACACTTTAAAGTTGGAGTATATAGTTGAATATATTTAATAAAAACAAACAAATAGAGCAGAGTACCGAACTGTCACGATTATTTACTAATAATATGTTTTTACGTTTTCGGTCATAGAGGTCGCGCTTCGCATACGTCAACTTATTAAATCGCGCTATGGTTTCACTACCGTAGGGTTTATATATGATTGACATTCCAAATCAATTAGTACCTCCACTTGCCACTAGATGTCTGTGTACTATTATAATTCAAGCTTAACAAATTGAAAAGTTAGCGTCATATATACTTCGATGTTTTAAAGTAATACTAAATATTAATATATATTGCCCCGCGAGGGCCGAGGGCCGCAAGGGGGCGTTAAAAGCGTTAAACGCTCTTGCACGAGACATTAGAAGTTTTACTTCAAAAAAACACATCAAAATCCGTTGTGTAGTTTCAAAGATCTTAGCTTAAAAGACTGCAAAGGTAGTTTGTATCTTTATTGTAGGCCACGACGTGTGTTCCGTGATCAAATTTGTCATGTATTTATTAGGTGACGTCAAGTCCAGTCTCTACCTTAAAATATGCGAGTTTTGAAAGTCGAGACAAGAAATCGAGTGAGGTGTGTACGAATCGTGTCTTATGACACTCAATTCTTTCTGCTTATCTTGTCAAACACTTGTCGTGTATATTTAATATTTACAGTGATGACAGGAAGACTGCATTTTTATATAATATTCAGTTTCATAATCCAGTTTAGTGGTAGAGCCATGCAGTTACAAGTAGCTCATGCCGCGTTTCGCTAGGTGATAGAGGTATCCGGAAGCTTAACACCTTGCGCTCTACCCTCCTCATCCCACTTGCGACCCCTTCCCTGGCTCACCAAAGTGTCACATTAAAAGCGGGATACGAGCAGGAAAATGATGATTTAGTCTGATTATAAGCATATAAAGAACTTTGTATACAGAACTTGCTTATCAGAAAATTTACAGGATGAAAACTTTTGGTATATTAAATGAAATTAATTTAGACACTTAGGTAGGTACTCATGCCTTGACACTTCAAAAAGTGGGTAGGGTTTGTCGAGTCTGGCTTTTTTAGGTATATTATGGCGGAAAGATTTTTCCGATCATCTACAATTGTTTTGTAATAACACATTAAAATCTATACTAATAAATAAATTATCATTTTCGTTTGTTTGCCTGATTGTTACGGCTAATCTCAAAAATGGCTAAAGACTTTAAGGTAGTAAATATGTAGTAAGGAGTAACTTAAACTACTGTCATTTAAAAAAAATCTTTTTTCTTTTTTTATGGAATAGGAGGGCAAACGAGCATGCGTGTCACCTGATGGTAAGTGATCAGAGCCCATGGACTCCTGTAACACATATAGTGTTACAGTTGCGTTGTCGACTTTTAAGGGAGTAGGATGGGGAAAGGAGGTGGGCCGGGTACCTCGCTCACCGAACAAAACGCGGCAGGAGCCACTTTACGTCGATCTTCGGAGAGGTCGTGGTATTTCACCGGTCGGGCCGGCCCATTCATGCAGCGAACTGCTTGGCCCTACCAATGCTTCTGAAACGAAACACAGTTCGTCGGGTCAGCTATTTCTTATTATAAAACTGTGTGCCGGGGTTTGAATCCGAATCACAAGCTTACTTTTTATGCAAAGACCTATTTCCAACCTATTCATTATTAGCATATACTCGTATATGCTAATATCATTAAATGATATAAAACAAAGTCATTTTCCGCTGTCTGTCCCCTTATATGCGTATATCTTTAAAACTACGCAACGTATTTTGATGAGTTTTTTTTAATAGTTAGAGGGTGTCAACGGGGTGGTTTTGATATATAATTCATATTTGATGTTGTAAAAATAAAAAAGGTAATTTTCAAGATTTAGCACTTTAATTGCAAACGCTGGCTGATCCCTAAGTGATAGATCAAAACAATGTTCTACATTATTAAACACCTTCAGAAGGTCTACAAAAAAGTCCGGGAGGGCATATGTCTATTCCTTAGGGATAACCCACAATGACCATTTTTATTGTTTTACTTTTTACGAGAAATAATGGCTTATTTACGAAGCGATTTTAAACATTACAGCATTAATTTCCATCCAATTAAGTGTCTTAAATAGATCGTGCATGAAATATAGATAATCCTGGCCTAATCCTTACAGCATGCAATTTAAACCAATATTTTCGAAGATATTTGCAGTATCATAGCGGGACAGCAGTTAAAGCCGATAAAAAGCACAAATTGAACCTCATGATATCCCTCAAAATTTACTCATTTATTACTTTTGATGCGGAACAAAGTTCGGCGGGTCAGCTAGTCCATAAATATATCACGAGTCACTTCCAAATTACAATTTTCCACACCATATGCTGTTTTATTGATTTATTTATCATATTTATTTTATTTTTAACTTTTAACACAAAAGATATATTTTTAATTAACTTTTGTTAATTATTAACAGATTAAAGTTAGATTAGCGGAGCGTAACCTTAAAATGTTATTGACCTGTTAACAGAACCTTCATTGTGTAGGTCTAAATCTTTGTCCGGGTCAGGGGCATACAGTTCTCAGACTATAAACTTTTACTTATAACAACTTTAAAACAATTATACTTGCTTGAATAATGGTTTACGTAATGGACTTGTGTTTATCACCCGGTGGTAAATGACTAGCGCCGCCCATGGACACCTGCGTTACAAATAGTTACCTTTTTGGGAGCAGGGTGGGAAAGGAGCAGGAAGGAAAGTGGGTTACCTCTATCATCGAACGAAACGCGGCGTGAAAGTGGCTCTTGCCGCGTTTCGCTCGGTGTTCGGCGGCCCAACCCCTTTCCCGCTTCCCTTCCTATTCCACTTCTGCCCCCTTCCATATGCCATCGTAAGGGCCGGCAACGCAACTGTAACACTATACGTGTTCAGGCGTCCATGGACGGCGTCTGTTTCTCAACATATACCATAAAGAAATAAAAAATGAGACATTTCACGTCGATTTCCTGAGAGCCCGTGGTATCTTACCTAGTCCAGTCATTATAGTAAGTTCACCTCGGAATTTGAGATACCCGGCTGTAACTCTGTAAATACTTATATATTGACACCCTAAAAGTTGTCTCAAAACCTACATATGATAAGGTGTACGCAACTATTAAATTTTAAGGTCCAAAGTCACGAAAATCGGTATTTTGCGCTTTCTTCGTTAATATTTCAATTCCAATGAGATTTTTGCGATTTGTATTCAGTATCAATATTGTAGATTACTAAATTCTCTACGAATTTTGTATAAAATTATTTTTATATGGTGAACCGTTTTAGAAATAAAAGGCGGAGAGCGCGCGTCACTGGACCGGTACCTGCGGTTAAAAATGCGCCATTATAGTTGATGAACTGTCAATTTTTACATAACTTCACGCCTTTTTATATCCGAAGGTTTAGGCAATAGCTGTTAATCCGAAATCTGTGAAAACTACAAAACCTAATAAACCTGGACAGTTTTCAAATATTCCACCAGTATATTATCAGTACAAACTTTCTAACTTTCTAACCATCGTTTTTTCATGGGATAGGAGGGCAAACGAGCAGGCAGATCACCTGGTGGTAAGCAACCAACGCCGCCCATGGACACCAGCAACACATATAGTGTTACTGTTGCGTTGCCAACCTTTAAGGGTTAGGGGATAGGAAAGGATGGGGAAGGGGGTGGGCCTCCGGGTACCTCTCTCACCGAACGAAACGCGGCATGAGCCACCTTACGTCGGTCTTCTGAGAGGTCGTGGTATTTCACCGGTCGAGCCGGCCCATTCATGCAGCGAACTGCTTGGCTCTACCACTACCATCGTATTGCCCATTGACAATTTTACCACTTGCTCCAGACGATTTGCTAAATACAATTTTCTGGGATAATTCCACGTTTAGGTATAATTTCAAGTTATGTAAAAATTGACAAATATTTATATTCATTGATTTATCGATAGTTCAACAACTATAATAAATGGCGCGTTTTTGAGCGGAGGCACTGGTTGACCTGAAGTGGTCCTGTGACTGCGCGCTCTCCGCGCAGTCCGCGCTGTATCTCTGAAACGGTTCACCGTAAAAAAAATATTTCTTCATCAAAATTTGTAGAGAATTTAATAATCTACAATATTGATACACAATACATTTAGTAAAAATCTCATTGGAAATGAGATATTTACGAAGAAAGCGCAAAATATCGATTTTTGTGACTTTTGACCTTGAAATTTCATAGTTGCATACACCCTACCATATGTAGGTTTTGAGACAACTTTTAGGGTGTCAATATATAAATATTTACAGAGTTACAGCCGGGTATCTGAAATTCCGAGATTCTTACCTAATATAACCTTAAATGACTGGACTAACCGGTCAAGCCAGCCCATCCATGTAGCGAATTAAGAGATTTTAACACTGTAGTAACATAACATAACTTTACGCCTTTTTTGTACCCGTAGGTGTCGGCAGCGATTGTTAAGCGTCGACCGGTCGTTATGTTTACGTCCCAAATGGAATAGCTAGCGAACCTATTGCCAAACACCAGCCACAAAGTTTTCAGTCATCGATATTTATCACACACAAGCATAGATTTAGAAGCGGGGTGCTCGACCACTGCACCACTGAGACGCTAACACTATTTTAAAAATAAATTAACTTAAGTAATTAATTATAATTAACAAGTTTCCAGTTGAATTTTAAAATAAATGACTCACAAGCACTGTGCCGCGGCAGAGGTATAGGCGACATTTAATTATAAATTTATAATTGTGTGTGGTCAAAGTACCTATGCATTACTAATTTGCCAATCATATGAGAAAATGTAGTTAATTACGGCTATTAATAAAGATATATATGACTTGTTTTAACTATGACTACGATAGTAGGTACGATATTGTTTGTATTGCAAAATCCTAAAAAAACAATTACGCTTGAGAAATGTTGTATGATATTTTAAATTTGGAATGCATATTTTGAACCATAAATTTTAATGACCCAGCATCGAATTGTAAGGAGAAAAATTTTATGTCGAGACATAAGAAAACCCACCTATAAATACTCGTAGTAGTAGCAATAGTAGATAATGTACTTTACTTATGACCGAACACCCACAACAAATATTAGGTAAATTTAACTATTTGATGGGATAAGGGTGTGTGGCGCCGGCTTAGAATACCGCCACTCCATCTCTTCCCGTGGGTGTCGTAAAAGGCGACTAAGGGAAAAGCTAGAAGAATGGGCAGCAGCATTCAGCTCTCTCTCAACAATATACAGCCTACTGCGATCGCCAACCCGCCTGCCAAGCGTAGCGATTATGGCAAAAACCCCCCATGATTGCACAGGACCGGCAATTGTGGTGCTCTATGGGGGAGGCCTACCTCCAGTAGTGGATCTTAAAAGGCTAATGATGAAGGGGCACCTGGTGGCAAGTGACTAGTGTCACCCATGGACCTGCAACACAGATAGAGTCACAGTGGCTGTACGGGCCTTCGCTTAAATCAGGATAGAGAGATACTACTCTCACCGAACGAAACGCGACATGAACCACTTTACATCTATATTCTGCTAGGTCGTGGTATTTCACTGTTCACATTGGCACCTTCATTCATCAACCTGCGTGCTTCTTCCACTGTTAAAAGTGATCCGTACTCCAATATTTTATTAAAGTTAGCTCACATTAGTATTATTAATGGATGTATCTACATATTATTTATTATAGAGACACACGGTCCACAAGGCAATTATAGTTAATATATGTTCTAGAAGGGTAATCCTCATCTTCTTGCATCGCTGTATAAATCGTAAACAAACTTAGCTATAAATATAAAAAAACACGTCGTAGCTGAAAGATAAGTAATTAATTTTATATTCTCACGCTTAACTTTAATTTTAAGGTCATTTTTTTACGTTTAGTGAGCTACTGTATTTTAGTAAAGAGTTTTTTTCTTTGTTTCACAACAACTTAATTAGGTTTAAACTTAAATTAGGTACTAATATTATTTGTCAGGTGTAGAATGCTAACCGCGAGCCCCTGAAACCCCCGGCTAAGACGAAGAAGTGCACCGCAGAGGTTTAGTGGGTATTCTGGCACCACACTGTGTCACACAAGGTGAGTCCCACATAACCCTGCCGACGCCGTCGTCAATTCTGTCGGCGTCGGCAGGGTATGCAGAAAAGCATTCCTCTGCGTAAACAAAAAAATAGGTACTAATATTATTTACTAGCCTACCTAAAAATGATTTCCAAGTAGTGTGACTGATGAAAATTAATTCACAATTTCGTCATTTTGAGATCATGTAGTTTTTTTTTTTAAATAAGTAAATATGAAACCAGTTCATAAATGGGGAATTAAGCGTAACTAAATATAAGTAAATATACTAGAATCCAACAGTTTTTACAGTCTATTTCTCTGAATACATTATGTTTTTTTTTTGTGAAGGTGAAGGTACACTCGTGAAGGTACACATGAAAGCGTGCAAAATATTAATTATGATTTTCTGTCTTTTCTTTCCAAGCTTCTTCGTTAGTCTCGGTGGTCCCGTGGTCGAGCTCCTCGCTTCTTATTTAGAAGTCATGGGATTGATTTCTCGGAATTCTTAACTGTGATAAACTGTCTGACAACTTTGTGATTGTTTTATGGTAAAAGGTTTGTTACCTATTCGATTTGGGACGTAACATGTTAACAATTATATTAACCATTCGGCGAGTCGATGTACAACAGTCGCTACCTACACCTTCGGCTAGGAAATTGCGAGAAGTTATGTTATATTTTTTACTTAAAGCTGCTACAATACTACAATATACGTGTCTTAATCATGGCGTGAAAACAAAACATTTCCGTTTGTATTTCGTATAAGTAGATTTACTTGCTTAAATTTTATTATAGCTAGTTACTACCGGTTAAATATCCAAAGACTTGTGGACATTTAACTTCCTTGAGCCTTTTACTTTTCAGGTCAATAGCCAGAAAACTACGAACACAATGTTGCTTATTGTGCTATACTTTGAGACTGTTTTATGTCTGGGGAATTTTTGAGCTCACTCTGATTGGCAGGAAATAGTAGATTCGATTATACGAGATATGAGTTAGATAATTTATGTTGCAAATAAAAATAAAATATCATACTTATCTCTTATAAGTTAATATTAACAAAAAAATCCTTTATTGAAAAAATTAGCTTTGTTATGGGATAAACGAACAGGCGTATATTTTTTAATGGAATGAGAGGGCAAAGCGCAAAGATAGGATAGGATAGGATATAGAAATAAAGAGCAAGTGGGGCAACCTCCGCAGCCTATGAACACCTGTAACACACATAGTGTTACAGTTGCGTTTTCGGTCTATAAAATAGCTATACCTATTTTATAGACCGAAAACGCAACTGTCGGAACGCAACTGGAAGGGGTCGAATGTGGGGTAGGAGGGGGAGAGTTGGGTTGGGCCTCCGGATACAGTAAGATATCCACCGAGCGAAACTCGGCATGAGCCACTTTACGTCGATATTTTGATAGGTCGTGGTATTTTACAGGTCGAGCCGATCCATACATACATGCAGCGAACTACGTGGCTCTACTGCTGTTAAAACGCCTTGTTCTATCCCAAGGTGAAGGCACTGTCTATTACGTTTCGAGTTGCTGAACTTTTACTTACCGATAGGAATAGATAGAGCAATCTATTGTCAATAGTCTCAGTGGTCCAGTAGTCGAGCACACGGCTTCTGATTCCAGAGGTCGCGGGTTCAAATCCTGGCTCACGCCAATGACTTTTCGAAATTAAAAGAGACACTCGAAAGTTATGTGTGATAAACGATCACTAAAAATTTTGTGCCCGGTATGGTAATTAGGTGGCGAACCTATTGTCAGAATCCAGGCACAAAGTTCAGCAGAAAGTAAGTCATCGATATTTATAACAACAAACTTTCGAAGAAAATCTAATACTCATTGGTGTGAGCCCGGATCCGAACCCATGACTTCTTTATTCTTTATTCGGTGCTCGACCACTGGAGCACCGACACATTTTTATCTATACTTATATTATAAAGCGGAAGAGTTTGTTTGTTTGTTTGTTTGAACGCGCTAATATTAGAAACCTCCGGTCCGATTTCAAAAATTCTTTCACTGGTGTATAGTCCATTTATCGAGGAAGGCTTTAGGCTATATTATATTTTCAAATAAATTAGGGATCCTTACTATAAGTCCAATAATGTAACCCAAGGAGTAAGAAAAAGACCCGAAAAAAAATCTTACATCGCGATCGCTGCAAAAACTATTGATTATAGAAAACAACAATGTACTGAAACTGTAGTTTCACAGAACATATAATTTTCGACAGAAAAGTCAGCGACGCTATATGTCTAAACTGTTTTAGTTATCGAAAAATAAGTGTTAGGTCGTTTTAAAAGTTCTTTATTTTGTACCTTGGTATTAATTCTACTCAAAATAATTTACTTCAATATAAAGATAGATTCAATACCTTTCTAGAACTTTTTGAATGATTCAATTCGGACATTTAATTCAAAAGATATCGCAAAATACAAAATGCAAGTTTTCGTTTCCTAGGCAAATATTCCGCGCACATACTCGTATATATGATCGGGAGTCCCGCCTGACTCGGTCATGAGCGCCGCTCATAGCTGGCAGGTAATTTTTTTTAAAATTTTCTTAGACATTTTTTTGTTTCTTTTTGTCCTAATGAGTTTGTAGTATTTAATCGTCTTTTGGGGTATATATATTTTTATTTTGTAATAATTAATAGGTGATGTGAACATATAACATCTAAGACCCCGCGTCTATTTAGACACATAGATTAGAATTTGATCTATTTAAGAGTATAATAAACGGGAAATAACGCGACACGTTTAGGTAAACAAATACTTACTTTTATTATTAGCTTGACGTTTCAGCCTGGTTGCACTGGCCGTAGTCACAAGCAGACAAATAATTTGTTTACCTAAATGTGTGGCGTTATTTTCCGTTCATAATATTTATGTAGTAAACAACGCGAATATTAAAATATTTAAAAATATTTTCATACTTATGTAACCAAAGTGGGTAACCATGGGTCAAAGCTAGAGTTAGTTTACAGTTAGTTCTGCAGATATTATAATATTTTTTATAATTCTTTACAATATTGCAACTTCATATAAATGGACGAAGCGCAAGATATGCACACGCACCTCGATCTTGGCGTATTTTGCTAAAATATAAAGACTTTGCGTGTTTGTTACACGTCTGCTTTACACATAGAGTTGCCCATCTATATTTACCTTTTTAATATCGTGATCTCTTTTAAAATTTAGTGAATTTATATTGATAAGATTAATACCAAGGTGCCAAATCCACATCATTTAAATTATAAAAAAAACACTCACTGTGAGTTAGCCATACTGGTAAGAACATGTGGTGACCAGGTTTTTTTTTAAATCGATGACAATGACCAAATAAAAAAAAAGGTTCAAGTAGTATTAAAACTAAAGATTGACAAAAAATTTCTGACAAAGTCCCTGGTATTGCTATTGATTGAAGTTGATAATATTTTTTTTATGGGATAGAAGGGCAAAGGAGCAAGCGGGTCACCTGATGGTACGCAACCTGCGTACCGTTACCGTTGCGTTGCCGAATTTTAAGGGAGAAGGATAGGGAATCGAGGTGGACCTCCAGGTACCTCTCTCACCGAACGAAACGCGGCATGAGCCACTTTACGTCGATTTTCTGAGAGGTAGTGGTATTTCACCGGTTGAGCCGTCCCATTCATGCAGCTAACTGCTTATTATTTTAACTGCTATTATTTTCATCATATGTAGGTTAACATAACATAACATAACATAACTTCACGCCTTTTGTTACCCGAAGGTGTAGGCAGCGGCTGTTAAGCCTCGTCTCGCCGTTATGTTTACGTCCCAAATGGAATAGGTGGCGAACCTATTGCCATACCGGGCACAAAGTTTGTCAGTCATCGATATTTATCACACATAACTTCCGAAAACAATTTCGAAAAGTCATTGGTGTGAGCCAGTGTCTGGAATCGAACCCCGGACCTCTGGATCAGAGGCCGTGCGCTCGCCCACTGCGCCACCGAGACTGTTATCTAGGTTATTAGTCGCTAATATCAACAGCTAAGCAAGTAAGGTGTGTAATAATCGTGCCTTACGGCGCTTTGTACTCTCTACCTACCCCGCAAGGGATCTGGCGTGAAGTTATGTATGTATGTATCAGGAAATTGAATTGAAAAAAAAATAGTGTTGGTCCATTTATGAGGAAAGCTTTGAGGTATTTAAGTGGAAAATGTATAAAATATAGCGGTACGAAGTTCGCGCGGTCTGCTAGTACTCGTATAGAAATATACACGTTCTTAAACATGTTTTATATTAATATTTAACAGACAAATATTTAAAGCGTGTTTAACATCGAAAGATCAATAGAGAAAAATCGTTTTTAACACCTACAAATATGTTTTTATCGATGTTTATTTATTTTATGTTAATCTTTTAGTTAAGCCATAAAGTGTAAATTAACGGAAATCATACAACTGATGAGTCATGTGTAACTGGTTTTGTGTAAAATGTAAAGTACCTGCGACGAACACCGAAATATTTAATGAATAAGCAGAAATAATTGTGTATTCCCCTGTTTTATTATGATTTACAAAATAATTTAAGGCTTTACCTTGTCAATGAATTATAAATTGAGTCTCTGTCTGGTTCGAATCCTGGTTTGCACGCAGCAGCGACCCAAAATAATTCCGCAAAGTCATTAGTTTTCGGATTTCATTCCAAAATTAACTCGAGCTTTTATTTAAATATATTTCCTACCGTCTTTAGTTTCGTTCATTATAATTATTGTATTAATATTTTTTTATGGAATAGCAGGACAAACTAGCAAACGGGCCACCCAATTGTAAGCAACCACCACCGCCCATGGACACCTGTAACACAGTCAGTTTCACAGTTCCGTTGCCAGACTTAGTAGTAGGGAGTAGGATGGGAAAGGTATGGGAATGGTGGTTAGACCTCCGGATTCCTCTCTCACTCAACGAAACGCGGCATGTGCACTTTACGTCGATATTCTGAGAGGCCGTGGTATTTCACCAGTTCAACCGGCGGCCCATTCATGCAGCGAACTACGGAGCTCTACCACTGTTAAAATTAATAGTACCTACTTGATTTTTAGTCATTGGCTCTGCACTTGTCAAGTATTAGTAATTGGACCAGATTTAACTTTTTATTTCATCTCTTAGCACGTGTTCTGGAGGTAGGTGGCATTCGGAGCCTTAACAAATCGACGCGCGTGCATGATAAGAGTTATGAAAGTCAACGATGCGAGTGAGATGTGTAGGAATCGTGCCTTATGGCGCTCCGTTCTCTCTGCCTACCCCGCAAGGGATTTGGCCGTAAACCGTTGAGCAGAATTAGTCGAAAATACATAATTATAAAAATTCTCTGGATCGGCATAGAATTTTTCATTCCGATAATATATCACTGCCTTTCCGTGATACTTTAATATTAATCTAACAGTATTTCAGTTAAACTTTATTGGTAAATGACATCTAATAAAAAAAAATATATTCTCGTCTACTCATCCCTCTGGAATGATGATTCCACCATTTATGTCAGTAAAATGATTTTTATTATAAGTTCATGTAACCTTTAAGTTCATGGAACAGAATTACTGTCAGATAGACGCGTGTGCAAAAGCTAGTTAATATATATGCATAAATTAATTTTTAAACCTTTATTATGATAATCAATAAGCAAGTCACACTCAAAGTCAAGAAAAACAAGTCGCTTCAGAATTAAGGAAAATAATATTATGAATTAAAATTTTATCGCGGCGTAGTAGTGGAAAACAACTACGTTTTTCTATTACAAAATTCCTGATATTATGTTGACATTTTTAATATTAAAAGCTAATTATGCTTCCAGTTCGCTTCATGAATGGGCCTGCTTGGCTTCATACTGTGGTTGTGTTTCCTTCGGTGAGAGATTGTTCAACCCTTTCCCGCCTCCCCTCCCCATCCTACTGACGACTCCTTTTGATATCCTACCTTAAACGCTGGATACGCAATTGTAAAACTATCTATATTGCAGGGGTTCATAGGCGCTACTATTTGTTTACCATCACCTGATCCGTTCGATTACAATCCTAAAACAAAAAAAATAAATAAAAATTTCTTGAAATAAAATTAGTAATTATTAATTAATTAATTAATCATTTTAATTACTTAATTAAAATTAAGTCTCGGTGGCGCAGTGGTCGAGCACACGGCTTCTGATCCAGAGGTCCAGGTTCGATTCCAGATACTAGCTCACACCAATGACTTTTCGAAATTGTTTTCGGAGGTAGGTAATATGTGATAAATATCCATGACTGAAAACTTTGTGCCCGGTATGGCAATAGGTTCGCCACCTATTCGAGACGAGGCTTAACACCCTCTGCCTACACCTTCGGGTAACAAAAGGCGTGAAGTTATGTTATGTTATGAAATAAAATTAGTAATTCTACAGTAACATGCTATATTATTCGGATCAATTAACCGGAACAGGATGTCTTAAATTATTTTACGGATACAACTACGCCTCCGGAAGTTAATAATGACATGTAAGTGTAGCATGATTTTTATAACAATTAATGTAATGCAACATCTGACATGTTTTTGTCAGAATTATATTATTGTAGATACTAACTATAAAATACATTGGATAAAGGGATGTTCACATTGTGACGTAGTTATTATTTACTTTTTTAATTATCAGTGATAGCATGATAAAGTTTCTCTTAGAAAATAGATGCAAAGTGGCGTAAACCGCGTTTCGTTCTATGAGAGTGGTATCCGGAAGTCCATGAAAAATACAATACTCATCGAATATTTATTTACATGGTTACTCCAACTTGAATTATGATGTATTTTATTATAATTTATTTATATAAAGTACTATTTGGCCCGGCGAACTTTGTTCAACTTTGTTCAAAAGTAATAAATAAGTAAATTTTGGATTTATCACTTTTCCTATCTATATCATACATGAATCTTATCTTTTATCTATAATAAAAACCACTCCATTGACACCCTCACAAAAAAAGCCGCATTAAAATCCGCTGCGCAATTTCAAAGATCGAAGCATATGGAGGGACAGACATCGGAAAGTGACTTAACAGCATAACAATAAACAATAAAAATAATTGGAAAAATAATGGTCACGAAATGGTCAAAAAATTGGTATAAACGTTTAGGAATCAAACGAGCTGAATTAGTCTGCACATTGAATTTTATTGTTATCAATTAGCTAAACAATGACTAGAAATTATTAAAATTCAAGTCTCGGTCTTTTTAAGTGATTGCGAAATGATTTGACATTTTCTTGAGGTCATCATGGGTTTTTGTATGCAACTACAGTTTAGATTTTTTCTCCGTAGTACACTTTGCATATGTGGAACCCAGAATCGATTTTGTTCTGATTTTTATCGATAATGATAGTAGAACTTAGGGGATAATTTTTATGAATGGTGTGAGAACTAGATTTGATAGTATAACATGATTTTCGACAGGTTTTTAAGTTTGATAAGATGATTCTATGAGGCTGTTGTAGATTACCCTTGACCGGATGCCAGGCGCGCTCAGCTCAGTCGCGGCGTGACTCTTGGCTAGCAGCCTCGCGTCCGTATCAGACCCACCGCACCACCGATCTAGAACACAAAGCCGCGAACCCTTACTCAGCGCGTACTCTAGAGCCATGCGCCTCCGTTAAACGGCTGAAGCATAGGACTCAACATTAAAATTAAATTTAATGAAAAAAGTTTCTAAAAATTAAAACGTAAGTGCAAGTGAAAAATATTAAATATGAAATCAAAAAGTGGTACTTCATTGGCACAGCCTGAACTACAGGAGTTGCTACAGAAACCACGCAGCGGGACACTGTTGGCAGACAACAAACAAATCACAAGTACGTTACATTTCTTAGCTTTCAGTCATGTTTTTGAGAAATAAGAGTGACGTCTCAATAGAATTTGTTCCGGTGAACGGACGTATTCGGTAGAGAACTGACATAACAATAACCAATATACATAGTCATTATTGAAGAAAAAAAATAACAAAATTAGAATATTATGTTATTGTACATAATTAATATTCATGGAGGTTGTATGTGTATCTGTCACAAAGAACTGTCAGCGAACGCGCGAACGTTAAATTTTGAAAAACATCTAGATGTTTTTTTTTTTAAAATTCAGTTTGTCATTCAATTTGAAATTTTCCAAATTCAAATTTATAGATATTGATAGGATATTTATTTAGAATTATCCGTTTAATAAGCGTCCAATGAATTTCTATAAATTTGCGTGTTGTAAATAAACAAGTCCTTGGGAATTACAGCAAAAGTTGTTATAATGTGGTTCAAGTCAGTTTATGTTTTAAACGCAGTGAATGAACGGTTAATGACATTATGCATATTTTATATTCAGATGCATTCAGGAACTAGTTGTCGCATGTGCATTCCAAATAATTGACTATTTAAACTATAAAGTTTGAATAAACCAATATACCGTACCTTAATATACAATAAATCATATTGTAGACATAGGCTTAACGGCCGCTGCCTACACCTTCTATGTTATGTTTATGTAAGATATAGATATATTTGTTTTGTAAACATCGTTCAAAGCAATGAAAAGCTTACATAAGGAATTATTCTATTTTCATAAGTAAAAATGGAAGCTGGGAAGCATAATAAATGTCTAATTTATATAAACGTATTTATATAAAAGTCTTGGTGGTCCAGTGGTCGAGCACACGGCTTCTGATCCAGAGGTCCGGGTCCGAATCCTGACACTGGCTCACACTAATGACTTTACGGAATTGCTTTCGCAAGTTAAGTGTGATAAATATCGATGACTGAAAACTTTGTGCCCGGTATGGCAATCGGTTCGCAACCTATTCCATTTGGGACGTAAACGGCGAGACGAGGCTTAACAGCCGCTGCCTACACCTTCGGGTAACTAAAGGCGTGAAGTCATATAAACGTTATTGTGTAATAAAAAATTCGCCTAGATAACACAGTGGAGAACACAACATGGATTTCTGCGAGGGAAAACTCGGTATTGGACCATGCTGACAATAGACACCGCCAACTTTCTTCTTAGGATCAGATTAAGTAAATCATTGGTGTATCGGTGGGCAATTAGTTCTGCCTACACGTTGAGATTTCAAGGGCATGATATTATTGTGCGTGTCATATTCAAGATTATACTAGAATTTATTATATTAGCATATTAGTCTTATATAAAAATTTATATATCTATTTAGAATTTATGAAATATAAAATTATCTATTGCAATGTGTGTCAAGATAACACTCAATTATGTAAATGTTCTACACTTTTCAAATCTGCCAGAGGACACTTACATGTATTATATATTATTGACACATATCCTTAAATTACCATACTTGTATGACAAACTATTAAAGTAGATGCAAAAAAAAAACAGAAATCAGAGGCCGCCTTTTTTTATTCATTCCATAATCGTATCAAGTTTAACTCAAGATATTTATGTTGTAAATTTAAAAAAGAAACCTACATTCTATTTTTATATATAGTTTCTATTCTCTATTCTGATCTAACCTTTAAGCTAACCGCAGATCTCAGTGTAATAAATAGAAATAATGAATTAGTTGCATTAAAGAAAAACTTTTTATATTTTAACATCAGGTATGTACTTAGATTCCTAAGCTTTACTGAGTTTTATTAATTCAAAGTTGAATTAAAAATTTAACACCAAATTTGATGGTCATAATAGACGCAGATTAAAAAGATTTGACACAACAGTGCAAAGTTCGAATCGGTTGGATTTAAATTTAGTATTGCTTAAGAATTTCTGTGAGATTACGTATTACCGGTGATTTTATTTCAGCGCGAAATCCGGATTTCAGACATGCATCAGAAGCTTGATTTTTTTGTTTTTGATTTAAAAGAACTACCTATTTATTAGCTGATAGGCCTTTCTGGGAACATTCTTCTAAGAATAATAGAAATACCTACCTATTACAGGCGCCACTTTTCTTACTCTGATAATAAGTAGTTTTAATTTTTTCAAAATCTTCAATCTTGGTGTCAATTACTGTCTTATATCTATAAAAAAGAAATAATATTGACACATATCCTTAAATTTAAAATGACATGCCTACCCTACAAGGGATTGGGCGTGAAGTTATGTATGTAAATAAATAATATTATTAATATGCACACAATACAATAACTCAATGCACTCTAGTCGCTTGCCATCAATAGAGCCGTTCGTTTGGCCCAACCATATAAAATACAGAAAAATCATCAATATCAAAATTCATTAAAATTTGCAGTAAATTTTCTTTTGAGATACCAATATAAATTCCATTTTTTATTTATTTTGGCAACACAAAGAAATACAGGTGTATGATAACGCGTTCTTGATATCTACCCACATTAGGGAAATCCCAGAAAACTATGTGACAGTAATGACTGCGTTCATTAATATTATCATTAATATGTGTTTTATGAATATTACTTTTATTTTAACCTCAGTTTTATGTAATTTTCCTTGTGGCGTCATACCTAAGTACTGCGAATACTGCTGCCACTGCGCTAATACCTCGCACTGGGACCAAATATTTGTTTGCTTCGCATATATATATATTATAAAAATATTTGTCTAGTGATGAGATGTTCGTTTCCTATAATAATATTATATACATAAAAGATTTGACTATGTTTTTGTTTGTTTGTTTGCATTGAATAAGTTCCGAAACTATTTAACTTGTTTGAAAATTTTATTATTTTTATACAGTAAAAGCTGTTGGTATAAAAATACAGTAGGAAATTCTATTTTAATTTTTTTGTAAGTAATACTCTTACAAATAGAAAAAAAAACAAAACCTAAACTAACCTAAACCTACCTAAAAAAAAAAAAAGAATTTGACCGGATGACTAATGACAAATTATTTGTACAGTATCCGGACTAATAGTGTGGCTGACTCTATTCATCCGGTTACTGTACGAATAATTTGTTATTATTTATCCGGCTATTTTGAAATTTTATATGTATGCATAAATAATTTCTTTTATTTTAACATAAAACCTGTGCTTTTATTATTTTTATACAGTAAAAGCTGTTGGTATAAAAATACAGTAGGAAATTCTATTTTAATTTTTTTGTAAGTAATACTCTTACAAATAGAAAAAAAAAACAAAACCTAAACTAACCTAAACCTACCTAAAAAAAACAAAAAATAATTTGACCGGATGACTAATGACAAATTATTCGTACAGTATCCGGACTAATAGTCACTTTCTAAAATATATTATGCTGTATTAATAATCTATACATTTATATTATAAAAAATATTTCCTTGATCTTCGTTTAATCAGTGTCAGCTATCCTTTCAGTCAAAACGCAAGCGGTGTCAATAATTTGTTGTTATTCTAGCTGTAGCTAATATATCTTGTTTATGTTTATCTGACCCGGCGAACTTTGTTCCATATCAAAAGTATTTTTTTCTAGCGTTTACAATTAAAATGCTAAATTTTAAAAATTAGGACTTTTCTTTAATAAATTGAACATGAAATAATTCATGTTCAATGTCACCCCGTCGACACCTTTTATCTGTTTAAAAAACTGCACTAAAATCCGTCGCGTAGTTTTAAAGAACTAAGCATACAAGGGGACAGACAGCGGAAAGTTACTTTATTTTATAATATGTAATAACATACATAACATAACTTCACGCCTTTTGTTACCCGAAGGTGTAGGCAGCGGCTGTTAAGCCTCGTCTCGCCGTTATGTTTACGTCCCAAATGGAATAGGTGGCGAACCTATTGCCATACCGGGCACAAAGTTTGTCAGTCATCGATATTTATCACACATAACTTCCGAAAACAATTTCGAAAAGTTATATATACTTTATTTTATAATATGTAATAACATACATAACATGTAATGATCCTGTATTTATAAATTTAAGAAAAATATTATATTTATTACATAAATAAAAATATTATATATATTATATTACATATAACGTTGTATCTAAATAAATTATAAATCATTTTATTTATATCGACAAGCTTATTGCAGTTTTTTGTTCAAACATTAATTTATTAAATAACATAAACATAACTTCACTTCCGAAAACAATTTCGAAAAGTCATTGGTGTTAGCCAGTATCAGGAATCGAACGCGGACCTCTGGATCAGAAGCCGTGTGCTCGACCACTGCGCCACCGAGACTGTTTTTTTTTTATGGGATAGGAGGGCAAACGAGCAGGCGTGTCACCTGATGGTAAGCAACCAACGCCACCCATGGATACCAGCAACACATATAGTGTTACTGTTGCGTTGCCGACCTTTAAGGGATAGGGGAAAGGAAAGGATGGGGAAAGGGGGTTGGGCCTCCGGGTACCTCTCTCACCGAACGAATTCATGCCGCGTAATATAATTTATATATGTTTATGTTACATTGTTTTTTTTATGGGATAGGGGGCAAAGGAGACGGGCGGGTCACCTGAGCAACTAGAACCGCCTATAATTATGTGAACAATTATTTTTTATTGAAAACGAGTACACTTTGCAATTATTTTTCTTCGGAATGATTTTTTTTTGCTAATAGTGTAGCTATTCGACTAATAATGTTTTGCATTTTAAATTTGACTGATAAGACGTCAGAGAGAAGTCACAAATTTCTATAAAGACATTTCATAGAAATTTGTGACTTCTCTCTACTCCAATAACCCCAGTGAAAAAGACTATTTTAGCAGCAGCATTAGTGCTTAAGGAAATTTCTAAAAAAAAATTAAAAATTTTGCGTGCCATCTTTTGTCAGGTTCTATTTTCTCATCGTTCCGTTTGTACAATTTTTCGTTAAAAATATAAATTTACTGTTCGAACTCCTTCAACTTGTATTGAACACTATCTTGTGCACATTAATGACATCTTTATTGCGTCTTCCAAAATTAATTAGGAATGTTTAAATGTTTCAGAAACACAAATGAGTATAAATTTATACAAAAGAGTTCTTGCGGAGTACAGCATTTGAAAAAAGACTGAAAAACTCAGTAAATGAGTATGTGACCAAATATACTCATTTACTGAGATTTTGAGTCTTTAGCTTACTAATACACCTGCAAAATATATGGAATTACAGTGGTGTTGCCAGCCTTTATAAGAGTGGGATAGGAAGGGAGGGGTAAGGGAGTGGGCCTCCGGATACCGAACTAATCGCGACATGTCCCATTTCAATATTTTGTTAAGCCTAGACTCGTCGTTAAGCTTACGTCCCAAATGGAAAATTAAGAAACTGGAAATAAAAAGAAGTTGAAACATTTAGAATCGTGAAAAAAAGGGGCGCTTCATAGAGTTCGCACGCAGGCGCCATCGGGGGTCGGCGCGGCCCTGCCACTTTACGTCCGTCTTCTGAGAGGTCGTGGTATTTCACCGGTCGGCCCAGCCCATTCATGCAGCGAACTGCTTGGCTCTACCACTGTTTTTTTTATTAAATCCTTTCAAATTAAATAACTGATGATATTTCTACGTTACCTCTTGTCCCAGGAAATATGTGGGTAAAATAATGCCATTTTGAACGGTCAATATTGTGTACATTCGAACATGGAACCATCAAACTATAAGACAAATTATAAGTCCCTAAGAACATTGTAAATTAGTAGTAATAAAATAACATAACTTCGCGCCTTTGTTACCCGAATGTGTAGGCAGCGGCTGTTAAGCCTCCGTCTCGCCGTTATGTTTACGTCCCAAATGGAATAGGTGGCGAGCCTATTGCCATACTGGGCACAAAGTATTCAGTCGTCGATATTGATCACACTTAACTTCCGAAAATAATTTCGAAAATTTATTGTTGTGAGCCAGTGTCAGGACCCGAACCCGGACCACTGGATAAGAAGCCGTGTGCTCGACCAATGGACCACAGAAACAGAAGAAATAAAGTTTAAAAATAGTCTCAGTTATCACAACAAAATTAAATATTTATATATATTGTTGACATTTTTTTTTTGAAAGTTAGAAAATACTTTAAAAATAAATACATTTATAAATATTATTAGTCTTTCCAAAGAGTAAAATTAGAAGTCTTGCTAATTTAATACGTATCATAAATATTGGATAAGCTATTGCTTAAATTTGATAAAATACAAAAAAGAATGACAAACCTAATCAAATTTTTCAAGCAATATTCAATTTAAATTTTTTAAATATTTTTGATGGCTTTTTTTTTGGAAAAGTGCTAACCAGCAATTTATTTAATCGGAGCAAATATGATAAACAAAAACAGGTACAAAGTAGTTGCCTAGTAGCATATTAATAAGTTTATTTAGAACTAGTTTTTGCTAGCGACTTCGTACTTGCGAAATTTGCCTGTAGGTACATTTATCCTCCTATATCTCCTTGTTATGAAACAAAATCTATTTAGTACACCCGGAAAAGCTTTATCTCAATTCGAACACTACTGGAAATATATATAGCTGTACATACAGATTTAAATTAAAAAGAATTAAATGTCTGTTTAGAAGGAAATTCAAATTTTAAACTTCAAGCTAATAAACTTAAATTCCGTAATTCTGTAAAAGTAATGTTTAAAGATAAAACACATTCACTTATGCTTACAAATACTAGGTATATTTATTTCTATTACTACAATTTGTTACCGGTCAGACTAATTTCTGACCTTATCCAAGTACCTAAGTGAATGAAACCTTTCAGGCTTACATTTCATGTGTACCCACAACTATTTATTTTGTTACTACCTACAAAAATTGTGTTTTTGCAATCTTAGTTAAAAAAATATTGACTCACGATAATTATTTATAGAAGAAACGCATACACCTGATCAAATATGTATTTACTGTTGAAAACAGCATTATGCGTTATTGAATTAATATTGTTGTAAGTGTAGATACCTATATACAAACTATCAAACAATATTTATTATATACATAACATAATAATATGTTTAAATATTTTTTTTAAACTACGCGTGTTTATCTATTTAAGGAGTAAGCAGCGGCTGTAACGCCGGAAGTAGGCAAATAATTTAAACATCTCAAATGGAAAATAATGGCGATGGAACCTATCGCCATACATGGAATATAATGTTGTCAGTCCTCGATATTAGTTTATGATAGTCGATTTCCGAAATGAATTCCGAAAAGTTGTTGGTTTGATTTAATATCATAACTTAACATAACTTCACGCCTTTTGTTACCCGAAGGTGTAGGCAGCGGCTGTTAAGCCTCGTCTCGCCGTTATGTTTACGTCCCAAATGGAATAGGTGGCGAACCTATTGCCATACCGGGCACAAAGTTTGTCAGTCATCGATATTTATCACACATAACCTCCGAAAACAATTTCGAAAAGTCATTGGTGTGAGCCGGTGTCTGGAATCGAACCCGGACCTCTGGATCAGAAGCCGTGTGCTCGACCACTGCGCCACCGAGACTTTAATATCAATTTATTTCTAAATTTATTTGTAATATTAAGAAATTCTAAAATGTTTTACATTTTATTTCGTTTTGTTTGATTTTTGTCTTTTGTGTGATATAGGTGCGGTTCCCGTGTAGTTTAAAGAGTTAACTTTTTCATGGGAATTTCATATGTTCAATGTTTGAATTATACAAGCTATTTTTGTTTTTGAAGTATTGAAGTAAATAGTTCTTTATCATCAATGTTATTCGAGAGTCATAAAATGGTCATTGTATTACGGACTAATTCTCTTTTAATTTTTTTTCAAGCAAAATATGGGTCTATATAATTAATATTGTTATTTATTGCCTTAATCCTTCAATTATACCTGCCCAAAATATTCTCGTAAAAACAAGTTAGCAACGCCTACAGTGCTGGCCTTCTGTGGCGTAAAGCGTGTTTAGTTTGCTCTTCAACCTGGACCAGCCAAAAAGGTGACCTTGAGCTTGATTTATACTTAAAATTATTAAAGACTGGTTGTAGTCAGAAGTTCCTTAGCGTTGTCTTACAAATCAGATGTTAATAAAACAAAGTTTAATTTAAGTTGTTCATCGAAAGCTTAATATTCGCTCTACGTAAACGGCGAAATACCACGACCTCTCAGAACATCGACGTAAAGTGGCTCACGCCCCGTTTCGTTCTGTTACGCGGGACGCGTAAAATTAAGTTTAAAAAAAAAAACTTATTTAATTACACTGAGTTTATTTAAAAATAAAAGAAATGAATGAAACTTAATTAATTTATATTAATGAGTTGTTACACATTTAGACGTAGAAATTAACTATTTAACTTATTACACATATGGATATAGAAATTACACATTTAAATTGTCACACATATGGATATAGAAATTACACACTAATAATAGGATTAGACATAGAAAATGAGTCTTCGCGACGGAGGATGGAGAGCGACTGCTCTGGCGAGAGCTGGGTTTGGATGGGAAGCTGTGCTGCTGATATGGCACTTTTGCGAGTTGAACCGTTTTTGCATAGGGGAGGATAATAGGAGCTGGGTAAGGAATAAGGGGTACATTTCCAATATATAACAGCCCCCCGATTTAGAGTAAACTACACTTTTGAGTGAGTTTACGGTAAATGAGCGTTATATTATACGTTCAACCAACTCGGAGTGTAGGGAGAGAGATAGTCTCGGCTTGTTCGATTTCGTCAATCGATTCAGGGGTTGGATTGGGATCATGGGAATTTCTCTTTAACATATAACTGCGTAAACTAATCTTACAAACTATATACATTATAATTATTATAACTACAATACTTATGGCTAGAATAGTACTAGGATAATGGTCTTGGTATATAACCGTATTCGGCTTATTTACAATGTCAGTTAGTTCTTTTAACATTTCTGGATTATCGAAGGCTATGGAGTCTAAGTTTACATTTTTCAAATTCAATTTAGGTAAATGAGGAGATATAACATTATATTTCAGAACATCGCAACATGAATCATTAAGTATATTATAATTAGATACAATTTGTCTTAATTCTAACTTATAACTATTTTGAGACACCAGACGGGTGTCTCTATAATAGGCAATACATTTAGGAGGTAAGGATAGTATTCCATTTCCATGAATATGTATCTCATAGGATTGAGATTCATTACAAATTATGTTTAACCTAGATTTTTCAGATGTAACATATAGCCATCGGTTATTACGGAGCGGTTGCCAGATATTTAACTGTCCGTGCATGAATTTGACTTCACACATGGTCGGGATTCTGGTAAGTATTTTAGTAATTATTTCTGTTTCACATGAAGGAGTAACTTGAGGTGAATATGTAGCTGAGATTCCGCAAAGGTAATGATTATTATTGATGATTTTGCATGAGTCTAAATTGTCCAATTTTGAATACACGGATCTATCTCTACTAATGCCTAGATACTTAGAAGAAGGGATGATGGTTACATATGATATGGGGTTATCGTCGTCATGCGGTACTGGAGAAGGTAAGTTATGGTAAAGGTTCAAGATCATGGTGTCGACTAGAGGAATTTTAATGGTGAAGACTATTCGTTCTCGATTGAAATAGCAGGATATTTCAGATACATTCAGGATAGTGTGCATATTCTCAAGGCTCAGGAGGACTGGCAGTTGTTCAGAATGTGGTAGAAATCTATAATTGTTGAGTAATTCAGAGTATAATTCTTTAGGAGTAAGAATGGTAGGGTATAGGATATTAGATTTACTAAACATTATGGAGTTAACAGTGTCTCCGACTTTGAAAGATAATGTTAGTAGACTAGACTCTATCATTGAAATTAGTTCTAATATGCGGGATCTTAATCCTATTTCTTCAGAAACAAGGGTTAAATTAGCGATGTTTTGAGAGAGGGCATTTACAGCATTTTTAAGTGTGCTTCATTTAAAATTATATCGTTTATGGTTTTATTGACTGATTTTAGAGTTGAGGTGGTTACTAGAATGTGATCTTTCATTAGAAGAGCTATTTTCTTTTCATCTACTTCAACTTCTTTAATTGCATTATCATAACGGATTGCGTCGTCTTCGTCCATAGTGCCGAATAGCTTTTTAGAAAGGGTACCGACAAAACCTAGTAGGGCGGATCGCTTAGAAAAACGGTGAGTAGTGAGATGGGATATGGCCTCATTATCGTGGATTATATCGTTTAGTCGGGTATATAATGGCTTAAATATATTATTACATTCTACGTTGTCTATAACTAAACTACCTTCACAGAGTAGTATTGATTTGTTTAGAAATTGGTAAATACTATCAATATGTGAACTTATAAAAGATATATCGTAGGGAATAATTATACTAAGGTAATTATTTACTAGACTTAATGAACCGAGAGGGTCGAAGAATATTCCAGGTTTATCCTTCATAGGCTCGATGAATTCTTGACCCAGTATAGTTGGTGTAAGAATACTGGAATGAAATGTAACTAAGTATTAGGGAATAGAAATTAAAATTGACATGATATTAAGTAGAATTAGGATTCTGATCTGCTTGCTAATTTTACCTCATCGTAATGATGAGTTACATGACGTCTGTTTATGAGTAAGGTTAATGTATTTCTACCATTAATTTTGACAACCTTGTATGGACCCTTCCATATCGGTGATAGGGCCTTGCGGAGTCGTAAGTGATTTTTGAGATATACATAATCTCCGACTTTGTATTGAACGTGACGGGAGCGGGCATCGTAATATTCTTTGGATCTTTCCTTTGATTTGATTATGTATTCTATGGCTTTCTCTCGTGAGAGTTTTAAGCGATGATGTAAGGCTTTAATATATTCTGGGTAGGTTAAGTCTGATTTTAACTCATAAACGGAGTCAGGAATAAATGGTTTTTGTCCGAAAAGAAGTTCATATGGGCTAAAGTTTGTGGTAGAATGGATAGAAGTGTTATAAGCTAACATTGCCGTGTATACATATTTGTGCCAATCAGAGTGGTTTTCGTTCACGTAGGACTTCAAGTACTCCTTGAGAGTAGAGTGGCTGCGTTCTAATGCGCCTTGTGTCTGTGGGTGATATGGCGAAGCCCATAACTGTTTTATTTTTAAGAAATCGCATGTTTTTTTGAATAAATCTGCTGTAAAGTTGGTGCCTTGGTCAGTTAAAATAGATTTTGGAATACCGAAAATTGAAATAAAGTGGACCAGGCACTCGCATGTTTCTTCAGCAGTTATATTTGAGACGGGATAAGCAAACGAGAATTTGGTGAGGTCATCTTGAAGGGTTACTATGAATTTGAGTTGACGTTGTCCAGCTTCCGGAAGTGGACCTACAACATCTAGACTGAGGCGCTCAAATGGTTTTGTAGAGGTGGTTGTAATTTGCATTGGAGACCTATTTATCTGTCGGAAAGCTTTATTGCTCTGACAGAGCGTGCAGTTTTTTACGTATGTTTCGATGTCGCTGCGCATACATTGCCAGTAATATCGTTCTCTGATGCGGTTATACATACGTACTGTTCCGAGATGTCCAGCTATGGGTATGTCGTGATTCTCGCGTAGTATCTTGGGAATTTCAGAAGGGGTTGGAAAAATAATAGAGTTGTGATAGATATGAATAGGGATTAAGGTGTCATTGAAGATGTAGCAGAACATATTGTATAATTTTATCCATGAAAGTTTGTCGAAAGGATTTTGGAAATCAGTAATGGCTACACCACTATTTGAATCATCTGGATTTTGAAGTAATTCGGCTTTCAGATGTAGTAGGCATTTGAATATATCTTCATAAGTACTACTATTGAAGTGGTATAGTTTGGTAAATAAAAAATGTATTTTCTTTTTCTTTAGGGTTGTTGAAAGTGTTGTACATAAAGTTCTTTCTTTATCTAGAAGGATCTGAAGGTTATCGATTTCGCTAAGTATTTCCTCTACGTATGGGTTTGAATGATCGAGATCGATTGATGTGGGTATAATAATGCATTTACAGTCACTTTTCAGGATGCTGTCATTATGCTCGATGATAATTGTGTTACAATTGAATTTGTGGTTAGATGTGGTTTTTAGGAAATTTCTGTAGTTATCTTCAGGAACAGTGGGAGTAACAGAAGGTAGGATCGGGTTTTGGACAGTGTCATCAATGTTGGCAGGATTAGAAGGAGAATTTGAGTGTTCAGGTGATTTGTCTATAGTTTCGGATTCTGAGATTTCAGGTATCGGATCGTCATTATCAAGTAAGTCAACTGATGGTATATCGTCTGAGTCTAATGGAATAGAGGGTATTGGAATGTCTAGATCTTCTAGGGTTATCGGGCTAAACGCAGGGGAAGTATAAGGGGCGTCATCTCTAGAGGTGGAAGGAATGGGATTATTTTCGGATTGCTTTATAGGGTTTACGGGAAAACGGGACAAGGCATCAGCGTTACTATTGATTTTACCTCGTTTATATTCGATCTTGTAGTCAAATTCTTCGAGCTTGAGACGCCATCTCACTAATCGGGAGCCTGGGTCTTTGCAATTGAACAGCCACTTTAGGGGTCTATGATCAGTGACAATAGTGAACTTGTGGCCATATAGATAAGGTCTAAATGTTTTAGTGCCAAACACAATAGCTAGACACTCTTTCTCAGTTGTTGAATAATTGGTTTCTGCTTTATTTAAGGTTCTTGAGGCGTATGCTATTGGGCGATCCTTACCGATTTCGCCTTGGGAAAGTATGGCAGATATAGCAAAATTTGACGCGTCACAGGTAAGTATGAAGGGTTCGGAAAAATTTGGATATATTAGAACAGGAGCGGACACTAGTTTTTCTTTAAGTTCGTCGAGTGATAGTTGATGTTCGTTGGACCAGTGGAAAACGACGTCTTTTTTCAATAATGTCGTTAGAGGTTTTGCGATTTTCGAAAATTCAGGTATGAACCGTCGATAGTACGACACGAGACCGAGAAAAGACTTCACGTCTTTCGGACATTTAGGAATTGGAAAGTGGGTAACTGCTTTAATCTTATCGGGATTTGGGCTAACGCCTTCGTCGCTTATGATGTGCCCGAGATATGCGACTTCCTTGCGGAGAAACTCGCATTTGTCGGGTTGGAGTTTTAGGTTATATTTACGTAATCTTTCGAATATTTTTGATAATTTGTCGCAATGGTTTACTAGATCTTGACTATAGATAACGATATCATCTAAGTAGACATAACAATGAATTCCCTGAAGGCCGGCTAACGCTGTATTCATCAAGCGTTGGAAAGTTGCGGGAGCATTTTTGAGTCCGAACGGCATGCGTTTAAACTCAAAATGCCCCTGTGGGACGGTGAAAGCAGTTTTGGGAGTGTCCTTTTCTGAAATAGCAATTTGATGGAATCCGGAACATAAATCGAGCGTAGAGAAGTATTTACTTTGTCCTAATTGGTCTAGTATTTCGCTAATTTGTGGAATTGGGTAACTTTCTCCGATAGTGATGTCGTTTAATTTCCTATAATCAATTACAATGCGCCATTTCTTCTGGCCGGAGGAGTCTATTTTTTTTGGGACTATCCAAATGGGAAATGACCAGGGCGAGACAGAAGGTTTTATTATATCTTGGCTAAGCATTTTAGCCATTTGTGTTTCAACTTCTCTTTTATGTATTTCCGGGAAACGGTATGATTTTACGTTTATAGGCTCTGATGTAGAAGTGTTTATATCATGTTTTAATAGATCTGTGGTAGACAACTTATCGTTGGGCAAATGGAAAATATCTGAGTATTTACTACAGACGTCTAGTAGGCTACGTTTTTCTTCGTCGTTAAGGTGATTTGTTCGTAAAAGGTTTAGAACTTCGTTTCTTCGTGTTGTGGAGGATTCGGAGTATTCGGGAATGGAATGAATTTGGAAGGATTGGGATGCGAGAGGTTGAAGTTTTATTTTGATGTCAGAGTTTATCTTGACCGCCTTTTCTGATGTATTAACTACTGATATATTCACTCTGTTATTGTCTTTGACAGCAACGATACAATTCGCTACCAAGAGCGAGTCTGATATGTGTTGATCTATGACTACACCGACTCGACATTTAGGATTATTGACTGTGCATTCTATAATGGTTTCAGATCGTGGCGCGATGTTGTATATCGGTTGACAATATTTTAATCTTATAGAGATATGGCGAATTTGTAAGGAATTATGATTATAATCGATGATGCCATTTAAGTCGTTAAGGAGGTCGGTCCCAATTATACCATCATAATTTAGATCGATGTTTTTAATAACATGGAATCGATATGCTAAATCCGTGTGAAGTTTGGCGAATAATTTTAACTGAAAATGACCTATGGTAGGTATAGTTTCTTCGCTAGTATTTATACCTTTTAATTGAATGATTTCTTTGCTCAGAACGGGAGTGAACTTAATTGCGGCTTCTTTTATTAAGCTAACGCAGGATCCAGTGTCAACAAGGAAGGTGAGATCGCGGTCATTCACTTGGGTGCTAAGGATAACATAAGGTAAGTATCGCTTTGTGGAATTCAGAGAAATTTCGTAGATTTTGTTCTTATGACTGTCACTTGTTACAGGAGTTGCATGAAATAAATTTTGTTTAGAAACAGTGGATTTGGAGGGATTCATGGTTGGTTGGCGTTTGTGGTAAGTATGAGTAGAAGAGTTTGTTAGTATGTCAGATTCAGTGGGTTTAGTAGATTCAGAGGATTTGGTAGGCAAGGAGGATGCAGTGGATTCAGAGGATGCAGAGAGTGAGTTTCCTATTTGGGGCTGGTTACCCTGTTGTGTAACTCGAGATGCAGCTAATGCATATGATTTTCGATTCGCTAGGAATTTGGTAGATTCAGAGGATACAGAGGGTGAGTTTCCTATTTGGGGCTGGTTACCCTGTCGTGTAACTCGAGATGCAGCTGATGCATATGACTTTGGATTCGCTAGGAATTTGGTAGATTCAGAGGATACAGAGGGTGAGTTTCCTATTTGGGGCTGGTTACCCTGTCGTGTAACTCGAGATGCAGCTGATGCATATGACTTTGGATTCGCTAGGAATTTGGTAGATTCAGAGGATACAGAGGGTGAGTTTCCTATTTGGGGCTGGTTACCCTGTCGTGTAACTCGAGACACAGCCGATGTATATGGTTTCGATTTTTCCATAAATTTAGTGGATTTGAAGGATACAGAGCGGGTGCCGTTGTTGTTAGGCTGTGTTGAAATTTGGTACTGGGGTCTCACGAGGCACCTTCGTGAGCCCTTTATTCGTTTAAATGTTCATTTTGAACAGATTGGTCATGTCCACGATCTAGAGAGGGATTAGGGTCCCCATTTACTATATTTACGCGCGATTGATGACGTTCTGCATACCGAAAAGTATTTGTAAAAGAATTGTTGAAGCGGTTACTGTTTTGTAGGGCATTTGCACGATTATTATTGTATTCGCGTTTTCTACATTCTTCTATTAGATGCCCTACGTTTTTACAATATCTGCATGTTTTGTCAGATTGCCTTTGAGTTCTAACGTTATTTATATTTATAGGTTTAGGATATTCGCTAATTCGGCGCTGTGGATTCGGC
This sequence comes from Euproctis similis, assembly GCA_905147225.2. Classification (NCBI taxonomy): domain Eukaryota; kingdom Metazoa; phylum Arthropoda; class Insecta; order Lepidoptera; family Erebidae; genus Euproctis; species Euproctis similis. The sequence goes on from LR990105.1 coordinate 16,183,036, forward strand.
GGATTGGCACTAGGTATGTGTCTTTTGTACATAAGTTTCTGAATTTTTTCTTCAGACGCGGCAAAGTTGATAGCCTCATTTAAGTTTTTTGGTGATTTGCATCTAACTATGTTTGATATTCGCGGGGTCAAACCTATCAGGAAATGATGGAGGGCCAGGTCTTCCATCGCTGCGGTGCGGCCTGGGGCTTCTTTGGCCTTGGTGAGTACTATCTCGGTGAGTAATTGGGACAGGATGTCTTCGATACGAAGGCCGAATTGGCTGACTGCCTCGTTTGAGTTTTGTTTACAATCTTGTAATTCGGCTAATAAATGTGAATAATGTTTTATGTCTGAGAATTGGGATTTAAGGAAGTTTTTTAGTTGGTCCCAATTTGTAAATTTTTTTATAGAGCTGGCAATTTCCGCTTTGCCTTGTAGTTGGCTGAGCATATACCGAAATAAAATTTGTTTTTGTTCGGCGCTCGCAAGTTCATAGGCATTGTTACAATTTGAAATAAACGCGTTTAGCGTCTGCTTATCACCGCTATATGGCTTTATGAATTTAAATAAACTATTTAAGTCAATGTGGATTGACGGATTTTCTTCTTTTTCTGATTTACTCATTTTGTATAAAAAAAGAAGATAAACAAAATACACAAAAACAAAAACCTAGAATACACACATATAAAATACGATTTGTAAAATAAAAGAAGCACAAAATAAAATAAATGAATTATAGAACACAATAAAATAATAACTATAACGTTCTTAGTCCGGTGTTGTACAGCCGTCACCGGAAAAGATAAGGATTGTTTAGTCTCACTGGCCGCGACACAGTGGAGGTTTCGTAGAAATCGAAGTTGTTCCTTGTTCCTTTGTAGATTGTTTTAGAATTACTATGTAACTGTATGTATGAATTTCAATATTTTGACCGTGTATATTCACTCACGGCGTATAGATTTTTCGGCACAAAACACTTAACACTTTATCACTGGAGTTAGAAAGATAGTTGTAACAGAATTGACTTACAGGATCGCGGCGAAAATAACCTGGAACATTGTGCACCCTTGCACAGTAGACTGGATGATGCACGACGGCGGTGCTGGTGTAATGTAGTCTGTAGGGGCCGTGAGGATAGCTCAACGGCCTTGGAATTCGAACACAAACGAAACAGATTCGAAACTTGAAATAGTTCGCGGAGACGATTCCTGGATTTTTCAATCCCTTTTGCGCTGCCACCAATGTTACGCGGGACGCGTAAAATTAAGTTTTAAAAAAAAAACTTATTTAATTACACTGAGTTTATTTAAAAATAAAAGAAATGAATGAAACTTAATTAATTTATATTAATGAGTTGTTACACATTTAGACGTAGAAATTAACTATTTAACTTATTACACATATGGATATAGAAATTACACATTTAAATTGTCACACATATGGATATAGAAATTACACACTAATAATAGGATTAGACATAGAAAATGAGTCTTCGCGACGGAGGATGGAGAGCGACTGCTCTGGCGAGAGCTGGGTTTGGATGGGAAGCTGTGCTGCTGATATGGCACTTTTGCGAGTTGAACCGTTTTTGCATAGGGGAGGATAATAGGAGCTGGGTAAGGAATAAGGGGTACATTTCCAATATATAACAGTTCGGTAACAGAAGTACGCGGAGGCCCACTCCCCTTCCCCATCCTTTCCTATCCTACTCCCTTAAAGGTCGACAGCGCAACTGTAACACTATATGTGTTGCAGGTGTCTATGGGCGGCGCTGGTCACTTACGATCAGGTGACACGTTTGCCCTCCTATCCCATGAAAAAAAATCCGTATGAATATGTGTTAACCAGTTCCCGTGATAACATATAATATTCTCCTTGTAAATGGTAACTATAATATTATAGCTTATACATAGGTATAGATAGTTAAAAGCCATTTTAAAGTCAGTGCAGTAAGTTTATATGTAAGTAATTAAGTAAGTACTTGATACTCAAAGACCCCTCATATTTGCTTCTCACCAATATACGAACATGGTCTTGTTACAGTTTTATTATAAACAAGTTGTCCAGGTGAAAATTTTTTCACCCCCAAATCATTAAATTAGTAAATTTTCGATTTTATTAAATTCAATTGTCGCGCGTCGGCCGGTTAAAGAAATAAAAACGTCCTTTTTAATATGTTTAATAATTTAGAATATTATTTTTATCTATCACTCAGGGTTCAGCCACCGCTTGGAATTAAATCGCTCTCGAAAATAAAATTATTTCTCTGCTATATTACGCATGGATTATACATAAAAACCACCTCGCTGATACCTTGTCTATTAAAAAAAACTCGCATCAAAATCAGTTGCGAAATCTTAAAGATTTTAACATACACACGGAATAGAAAAAGAAAGCGACTTTGTTTTATACTGTATAGTGATTTAAATTATTAATAAAATGTGTTTTTTGGGACGTAAACATAGGCGCAACAGTGCCTACACCCTCAGGTATGTTCAGGTTTATGTTTTTTTTCCTTTTTTCAAACTATTAATAAGAAACGTATTTATGTTTCGAGCTAAGTTTAAGCAGTATCTTAAGGTATTAAATACATATTAAATACCATGCAAATGATATCACGACCACAGACGATGTAAAACAATAAAATCCTCGATTACAACATTCCAACATCCAAATATATTATAATTTAATTTTTACTATGTATACTCGTAAAGATGCCAAACGGCATTAAAGATTTAAATAAGGAAATATTTTAAAATTAACATAATTATTAAACGGGAAATTTATTTAACTAATAAATAGTCAATTTATTTATTTGAATAGATATTAACGGCAAAACTGATCACGAGAATGAACACGGAGGTGTGGAATTCGATGGAATGGACATTATGGTGAATCAATAAATTGTTTGACTTAAATCTATTCTTTTTACAAAACTTCATATCGATTTTTAATAAGTTAATTTAACAATGCAGATAATGAGAAGCCTTATATAATTGTAAAACTGGCTACATCTATGCGTATCTATCGTAGATTATTAATAACTCTATAGTTCTATTCTTCGCACAGTGGATTAGCATTGCAATTCAGTCTTTTGGCCACGTTGCCAGTAGACCGAGATGCGGCGAAATTTGATTTCGGCTAGTTTTTTAATTATTTACAGTATATACACATTGTAAATAATGTAATTTATTTATTTCTTCTTACTATTGGTGATATATTTTTTCTGAGTGCATTATTATAAATAATTAGTAGCGTGGTTCAGCATCCAGCTTCTAAATCCGAACTGTTTTTTTTAATAAACAATCAAATAAACAATCTCATTCCTTGTGTACAGGAATGAGATCGTTTATTTGTAGCACAAATTTCCATAAATTATATTTGTGAATAATTATGATTTGTGCATGACGTTTACTTGTTAAGTTACTACGGTTTCGTGCTCCGTCAAAACGAAGGCCTCTGAGCAATGCGATAAAATTGTTTTACCAGTCTGGATATTTTTGCCTGCTTCTAAATCTGAAGGGTTTGATGATCTCACCATGAGATGTTCTTTTCTCTGGAAACTTGTATTTACCGTTAAGTTTGTATATTGTCGCCTCTTTTAAAAAATAAGATGGTTAGTGAGTTGCATCTACTGTTTTTTTTTTAATCAAAAAACCTTGGACAAGTGAAATTTAAGCTCACACATAGAGGGTTGATTGTCAATGCTTTTTTATCAGTTTTATATTATTTAAAAAATAGTCGGCTCAATAAGTATTACGTATCAATAATTTCTAATTTTTTTTTGGGAGAAAAGAAAGCAGAGAAAGGATTTTTTTATTCACAATATAATATAGATAGCGAGATATGAAAGTTTTATTCACTAAAGTTTTCTAAATACATATTTATATTAAACTAGTTGACCCGGTGAACTTCTTTCCGCTACAGAAGCAATAAATGAGAAAAAAAACGCGACGGTTGGTACCGCTGCGCGACGCAAGCGCCATGTTCTTAGAGTTAAAATTTAATCTCTATTAACTTCTAAAATATTCATTTAAATTACATGCTATACAGGGCTATTTTGATCTACATTAAATGCGCTATGCATTTAAGGCATTTAATTAGATAAATATTAGTGCTGTAATGTTTAAAATAGCATCGCAAATAAGCCATTAATTCTCGTAAAAAGTAAACGTAAAGAAATGTTCATAGACCATTGTGGACGTTTTGTAGGCATTTCTGAGGTGTATAATAATGTAGTACATTATTTTAACTATTACTAAGGGTTCAGCCAGCGTTTGCAAGAAAAGCTCCAAACCTCCAAAATTATCACTTTTTATGTTCTATGCTATACTATATTATGCATAGATTATACATATAAACCACTTTGTTGAAACCTAATCTAATAAAAAAAAGAAAATACATGGCATAGTTTAAAAAGATCAGGCATATAAGCAGAGAGAAAGCACCAGAAAGCGACTGCGTTTTATACAACGTAATAAAATTACAGATTACGCCGGGTCGAATATAAGGCGTCTTTTTGACCTTTTTACCAACAGCATGCTGATGGTTATGCAGTAGCTCCTAAACCTAGCAGACATAGGTAAAGCCTATAGGTAAAGCCTAAAATCACTGAGAAATCCTCCCTACAAAATTAGAATGGCATAGTCCGGTGTATAGATCCTCCTAATTCATCTAAATATTTATTCATTTAAATATTGTTGAGGTACCATGATTGGATGCTAGCATGCATAGGGTAACCCATTATAAGCACCAAGAGAACATAACATATTTTGTACATGAATTACCCCAGTTTTTACTGAATGGTAGAGGTAAATTATGTATAGGGTAACCCATTATAAGCACCAGGAGAACATATTCATTTATCGATTTCTACAACTTTGTAACGCCCTATATTCTTTTATTGTGTAAATATTTTAACTACTTCTTTGCTTTCATATAGCCAAGCTCAAAAATTTAATATGTACTTATAAATAAATCCAAGTGCAATGTTTTTATATGGCAGTAGGTACCTTACTATCCTGTAATGCTTGTATTAAATTTATAAAAGGCTATTAAATAAACGTTATAGATTCATTGGATCATGTTGCGAAATAGTTTTACGATTCTGTGTCGTGAATAATGTGCTAAGGTTATTCCTAGGTCACTCTATGTTAATTTGAGTTAAGCACAAATTGTATCTTAAATAAATTTCTATAGGTAAATAAAATAAACACTAGAGAGAGAACATTAAAAACTATCTTTTAAAATCTGTAATTTGGCTTATGGAAATAAAAAAAAAATCTTTCAAAATTATCTACAAATATTATATTGGTGGTCAATCTCGTTTCTGAATTGAGAAGTCGTGAGATCGAACCCGGGCTCACACAAATGAATTCTCGGAATTATTTTTGGAAGTTATTTGCGATATACATATATAGATGATTGACAACGTTATGTCCGGTTGTATAGCCAGTGGGTTCCGCCATCTATTCCATTTGAGACGTCACAATTCCGAGAGTCGATTATTAAAGTCCGCTGCGGAATTCCACCTTCGGGCAGGAATCGACATTTTCATGTAAAATTTTATAAACGTCAATTTAATATTAAAGCTGATCTTAAAATAAACAATTAATGATTAAATACGCCTTAGTTTTCTATACCTCATTTATAGACTAAGAAAGTTGTCTGGTTAGGATATAAATTATTTCTAATGACGATGTTATTTGAATTCACCGCACCTCATCATCAGCCTATTGCAGTCCACTGTGGGACATGGGCCTCTCCCAATTTGCGCCACAACATCCGATTCTCTGCCTTCCGCATCCAGTCTTTTCCAGCAGCCTTTCTGAGGTCGTCTGACCACCGGGCTGATGGGCGTCCTAGTCGTAGTCCTAAGTCGCGGTCTCCACTCAATGACCTTTTTGCCACTTCAGCGAGCTTCTTCTACGAGCTATGTCGGTTACTCCAGTTCTCTGTTAGATATACTCATTTCTGAGTTTACCTTTCAGAGATACCCCAAGCATAGCTCGCTCCATAGCTCGCTGAGCGACTTTAAATTTATGGACTAACCCCACCGTAAGTGTCCACGTTTCGGCACCGTAGGTCATAACTGGTAAGGCGCACTGGTTGAAGACTGGGTCTTCAGGCATTGCGGTATAGGCGAGTCGAAAACTCAATGCATCCAGAACTGCCCAAGTTTCGATGGAGTCGAAGGCTTTTTCGTAATCCACGAATGCTATACTCAGCGACTGATTGTTAGTGTCCGACCGAAGTTTCCGCTTCGGCTTCGGCCACCTTCGGCCATAAATCCATCTTCGGCGAGATCTTCGGCTGAGACCGTTTTTTGGGCCGAAGCCGAAATTTCCGCCGAAGGTCTGAGAACAGTCAGAATTAAACGAACTTTTACGAAAGAGTGAGTGACTGACGGACCGCACTACACTTAGTTCAGTGCGGATACCTCTATTACCGAGAAAAAAGCGGCATGAGCCACTTTATGCCGATATTCTTCTTTAGCTGTGGATAATATTGAAGAAAATTATTAAATTACTAAGATTTTATAAACCTTCGGCTTCGGCCGAAGGTTCTGGAGATTGTCGATTAATCGGCTTCGGCTTCGGCTTCGGCCAAAAATAGACCTTCGGTCGGACACTACTGATTGTACTCCTCGGTCTTCTGTACCTCTGTCCACCGCACCTGTATTCATGTAATTCCAAATTATATTTATTACCTAGGTACTTACAAATTAACAATTTGTTGCAAAAAGTAATAATTATTACAACATTATTTATAGGCAGTAAGTATATGCATAATGTTCGATAATTATTATTTAATTACATATAGTATCTCCATTAACTAATTTAGGTAAATCGGTGGTTATGAATTTCACATGAATCACAGTGGAATGGCAGCAAGTTTATGTATCTACTTATTAGTTTTTAATGTTATAGACTCGGCTCCCTCTAGTTTTGCAAGCTTAGAGAGGGTTTTCCAAACTAAATGATTCTGTTATGAAAACTAATATTATTGTTATGTAAATACTCACTAAAAATACGCAAACATTCCCAAGGAAGAATATTCTAAGAAGTTCTTTTGCGCCCTTAATTGTTCTAATGCATGGTCCAATTAAAATTTTATCATATGCATAGTTAAGACGTATCGTATAACATAACTTAAGCCTCGTCTCGCCGTTATGTTTACGTTCCAAATGGAATAAGTGGCGGACCTATTGCCACACCGGGTACAAAGTTTTTATTCGCCGGATCACACATAACTTAAGAAATTAATTTCGAAGGTCATTGGTGTGAGCTAATGTGAGGATTCAAATCTGCGACCTCTAGATTTAGTAGCGGGGTGCTCGACCACTGGACCACCGAGATCGTTTAATGCATAGTTAAATGTATTTATTTACATTATAAGGTATAACAATGCCATGAAGATAAAGCCGATACAGCATGACGACTTCGGTGTATTGTGTTACAGTTCCATGCTCAATTTTCTCAACTGATTGCACAGTTAGTGTCCTAGAATTACTAGATGCGCATGTGACATTAGTTTTACATGTATTTTATTACTGACCCTCTAGTCAATATCAGATGAGCTCATCGAATATAATCAATATAAATATTGAAATGTAAAACTTGTTTAAATGCTAATAAATGTAATCGATATTTTGTGTCAAAAATTTTTAAAAATTGTCATAGCTTTATATTTTTATTTTTAAATATTTCTATATTATTTTAACAGTGGTAGAGCCAAGCAGTTCGTTGCATGAATGGGACGGCTCGATCGGTGAAATACAACGATCTCTCAGAAGATCCACGTAAAGTGGCTTATGCCGCGTTTCGTTCGGTGAGAGAGGTACCCAGAGGCCCACCCCTCTTCCCCATCCCTTAAAGGTCGGCAACGCAACAGTAACACAATATGTGTTGCTGGTGTCCATAGGCGGCGTCGGTTGCTTACCATCAGGTGACACGCCTGCTCGTTTGCCCTCCTATCGCATAAAAAAAAATTCCTCTCACAAACAAAATCACCAGGAACCATGGCATAATAGATTTTCAGAAAATAAAAAGTTACGCCAAAATTATGATCGTATATTTTGCATCTCAACGTATTTAGATTTATTTACATATATGTACCTACATACATAACTTCACGCCAAGTAACTGGCGCGATGGGCAGAAAGAACAGAGCGCCAAGAGGCACGATCGTACCTCGTTGTTGAGGCACCTGACATACTGAAAGGACTCGTTCAAATTGGTCATGGAAAGTGTGTCGTGGCCGTCCTCGTCTCTTACATCCTCTGCTTTTGTGCTGTATACCTGCTTAGTCAATCATCGTCATCACATGCCTTCCTTACTTTTACACCGACACTCTCTTTCAATCCAACTTCCTTCCTTTCCTTATTTTTGAAGTGATCTCTCTCGTCTCATTTCGCAAATTTTGCGCAGTGTCCTCATTTTGACCACGATTATCCTACTTACTTACTACTTACTACACTCCGCCATACCCAACACTAGCTTCCATAAGCGAGTGGCGATAATTATAATTACACGCGTCAAAAACCTTTAATGTAATAATGACCTCACTAAGGATATTATCGTTACGGAAATTAAATGTTTAAAAACTGGCCCTTCTATTTTTAAAAGTAGGTATATCTCGTCAAACTACAGATATGAAAATAAAAAAATAAAATAAGGTCCGAGACTTGACCGGTTATGTTATGTGAACAATAAGCTACCTCGCTCAGTCTTAGTAAGTTTAGTCTTAGTATGGTTTATCCGTACTTTTTTATTACCCCAATATACGTATAAATATGAAAGGGTTCAATGCCAGCGAAAGATTTTTGTTACAAACGCCTTAGTTATTCGAATAGCAATAGTCGTTCTTAAATATACATTTAATTTCACAACAGGCGTTATATAATTTATATTAGTGTCGGACCGAAGCTTCGGCTTCGGCCAAAAATCCATCTTCGACGAGACCGGCTTCGGCTCAGAATTCGGCCGAAGCTGGTCTCGCCGAAGATGGATTTTGAGCAGATCCCGCCGAAGGTCCGAGAACAGACGGAATTAAACGAACTGTTACGAAAGAGTGAGTGACTGACGGACCGAACTGCACTTAGTTCAGTGCGGATACCTCTATCACCGAGAGAAAAACGGCAGGAGCCACTTTACGCCGATATTCTTCTTTAGCTGTGGATAATATTAAAGAAAATTATTAAATTACTTATAGTTTATAAACCTTCGGCTTTGACTTCGGCCAAAGCTTGTGGAGATCGCTGATTAATCGGCTTCTGCTTCGGCTACGTCTTCGGCAAAAGTACACCTTCGGTCGGACACTAATTCATGTAAATAATCAATTGATCATTACATATTATAAAGCAAAGTCACTTTCTGTTGTCTGTCCTTATAAACGCTTAGATCCTTAAAAACTACGCAACGGATCTTGATTCAATTTTTTGTCACAGATATAGGGTGTCAAAGAGGTAGTTTGCTTGAATAATTAATGAATAATGTAGTAAAGAAAAATTGGTGATTTTCGAGATATTTAATTTTTAAAATTTAATTGTAAACGCTGTAAAAAATAGTTTTCTTGCGGAACAAAGTTTGCTGGAACAGATAGTGTTTTATAAAGTTCGATTCCCTAATGGTTTTCGCCCCTTGAATCTTATAATGCAAATAGTTAGTAATTCAATGTAATTTTGTGTAATAATCCAAATATTCCATTGTTTTACGAAGAACATAAAATAAAAATTATAGGCTAATTACTTACATGATGAAGTACTAATCCGAATATGTTGCGACGGATTATGTTTTGCTATGCATTAATTACAAGGCACTTAAATCTGTTTATTATAAGTATTGCTTGTCGTTCTTTAGGTACTGTGTACTTTTTTATACCAGAGCTTCACGCCTTTTTCTACCCAAAGGTGTAGGCAGTGGCTGTTAAGTCTCGACTGGCCGTTGTGTTTACGTCCCATATGGAATAGGTAGGTGGCGAACCCATTGCCATACCGGGCACAAAGTTTTCAGTCATCAATATTTATCACACATAATTTTCGAAAAGAATTTCGAAAAGTGAGAGCCAGGATTCCAACCCGCGACATATTGATTCAGATGTTGGGTGTTCGAACACTAAACCATCAAGACGACGCGACGCGAGTTTAACATGTCCCATATTTGATATATATCTGGTTTTCATTGTGACCGGTGATTCCGGAAGGCAGGTTCGCAATATTCGTTGGACAAGTAGATTAAATTTCAATCCATTTAATATGTACTTTCTTGTGTATATGTGTGTGTAATATGTGTTTTGATGTAATAACATCCATTGCTTGGTTCCACAACACTAGCATTTAGTTGCTCACGTTGGACACCTAGATAATATAATAATATCTTGGACACAATACACACAGCGCCCTCTAGTTCCAAGCTAAGCAACTAAATGCTTGTGTTATGGATACTAGATAACGCATATTAATACATATATACTTTTTTTCTGTAAATATATACTTATAATACATAGAAAAACACCCAGACACCACACAAATATTCATGTTTGTCACAAATATTTGTGCTCGGGTGGGAATCGAACCCGCGACCTCATTGCTGCAACCGGTAGTTTTACCAATGCGCCACGAGGCCCGGCTGTATTACACTTAGAACCATCTAAATATTACTATTAAAGTCAGTTTACCGTCTTCATTATGAAATAGTAACATTTATAACAATACCTAGTATTTGATTTTCGTTGATTTTTTAAATAATAATTTGAAATAATTACGTACGTTTAATTTATAATATTAATTTTCAAGCATTACAATAGTGCATTATTATTTACGATTAATACCAAAAATGTTAATTTCAACTGTTGCACTTGATTGTTGTCCTCGTTTATCAAAATGAAAACTATTTTTTTTTTATTATAAAATAGTTTCTAACCGTATATAACATCTACAGTGGTTCAAGGCTGTGTTTCGTAATAATCTAAGGTTAAGAAAATTGAGCACAATGTAATTATTTCGATTGATTTATTTTAAATTATGTTTTCAGTGCTATATAGAATGGTCAGTCTCTCAGTAGAAAATTAATAATGATCCATCTACCTATGCCCACAGTGTTTATTAAAAAAAAACAATAGCATTTTGGCGGGAGTGTAAAAGAGTGTGCATAAAGCTTTCCTCGCGAAAAAAAAAAGGTTAGATTAGTTTATGATAGCATAGGCTATTCTAAGTTAGTTGAGGTTAGATTGAGTTTATAACATTAAAACAACTTTTTAGGATTATATCGCGTTTCGAACTCTTTACAGACATCATTTTCACGAGGTGTCGCTCGTGAAAATGATGACGATAATCCTAAAAAACTTGTTTTAATGTTATGAATGTGATTCGTGAAAGTCTGAGTAATAAATAGATTGAGTTTAATAAATTGACCTTTTTAATTTTTTGATTCCGACTGAAGGACTTAGCATCCATGGTCAAAAAATTTAAAATAAAATAAAACAATACTTTTCTAGATATAGTGGATATGCATCTAAATATTTTTTACATAAAGATATTTATAAATACGGTATTTGGGTTTTGATTAAAGAAATTATTCAATCGTGCTTACTTATTTTATACTTCCTTCAAAAACGAGTTGCATTTTAAATTGATGATAATTTTTACAGTTTTATTCAGCTGCTTTGCTTTTGACATGTTACTGATAAATTTACTGATAAAATTTATTTAAGGTCTCGGTGGTCCAGTGGTCGAGCACCCCGCTTCTGAATCATGAAGACGCGGGCTCGAATTGGCTCCCACCAATGACTTTTCAAAATTGTTTTCGGAATTTATGTGTGAAAGATATAGATGACTGAAAACTTTGTGCACGATATGGCAATAGGTTCGCCACCTATTCCATTTGGGACGTAAACATAACGGCGAGACGAGGCCTAACAGGCCTACCTACCTATTTTTTTTATCCCAATTGACATGGACTATGACTATAATATTTGATTATACTTAATGTTTGACATGGTTTTTGTTCTTTTTTTGTTCATTTTTATATAGAAATTTACTGTATAATTAAATTAAAAATCAGTATTTATGTATTGATCAATAAATATTTGCATGCCAAATGGTGATGTGTGTTGGAATCATACAATTGTAACAGCATGAAATGTACCACATATCTAGCAAATAAAATATTCTTTTTTTCTTTCTTTCTTTCTTTACACCTTCGGGTAGATAAGGCGTGAAGTTATGTTAAGTTACAATTTACTATTCATTCAATTTGAAAATATTGAAACAACTAATACTCATATTCGCTTATTTGTATTTATTCAATGCAGAAACTAAGGTATACGGTTGTTCATAGTCCAATGTGTCATTGTCCACCGAATTCATTTCCTCTGAACCTTCAACGATCTCGGTCAGTTCTGGTGCAAAAAATGATACAACTTTTAACAGACAGCTGATACCGCTACGTATGGCATCTGCTATTGTATACTTTTGCAACTTTTTCAGCAACCTCCCTTTCAGCTTTAACACAAACATTTTGAAAGCATTCCAGGCTTCATTAATTACACCGCTAATAACCTCAAGTATCAAAGAGACCATAGAACCTATTTCCCTAACTTCACGAATGTTTTTATTTAAATTGGACGTCTCTTCCTGTGATAGATTGAGGAAATTCAAACTATTTACTTTTTCCGCTCGACTGCATACAACTTGTAGAGTGATTAAAATCACCATACACCACACAACTTTTGGCACCATCTGAAAAAAAAAATTAACTTACTTATCTGCGCAATAAAAATGATATCCTAATATTATATTATTTCTCTAATCGCATCACTTGAATAAAATGAAAATGATCCGATTATTCTTCTTTGTAAATTCTTGAAGACACAGGAAAAGTTGTATTAAAAAAAAACTTGAGTAAAATTCCACGTTCTCTGTGAGTTTTACCGTTTACTTAAAATATTCTTTATCAATCAGAATACCGTCCAAAAATTAGAAAATACCTCACATTTCCTATCAGGACAATTTGTTACTTGGTTATAGTGTTATAATATAAATATTAAAACCTAAATGGCCAGTCTATAAAAGTTGCTGGCCGATTTTTATGATGAAAAATAATATATTTCAACTCACTTTTTCACAACTGCTAAGTATTATAAGGTTCTATAGCAATGAGGTTTATATCACAAACTCCCACAGCTTGTACGTGTCAATGTTTATATTAAAACAAATTAAACATTTATCCTCTAGTTACACTCACTTATGAATTAAATTAAGAACGCCCTAACAATCCCATTTATACTCACATTAAATAACCTATTCCTAATCATTACCTGGATCTATTAGCAATATATTTGTACAATTTTAATGAGTCATGATTGTTGTTGTGTCATTTCATTAAAATACGTTCCTAATATGAAGCAGACATAAACGATTAAAATTCCTAACGGTCTATTGCAAAATTCATAAATGTTTAAATTACAATGTCAATATGTGCAGTTTTTTGTGCAGTTGACTTTTATGAGATAGGAGACAACCAGTGCTGCAACACATATACGAGTAGTGTTACATTCGCGTTGCCGGCCTTAAAGAGAGTAGGATGGAAAAACAAGGGAAATATGGGTGGACCTCCGGATAACTCATTTACCGAACGAAACATGGCTTAGGCCACGTTTTGTCTATATTCTGAGAGGCCGTTATACTTCATCTGTCAATCCGGCCCGATCATTCAGCGAACTGTGTGATGGAACCGCTCCTAAAAGGTACTTTAAACCTTCACGACGTTAATATCCTGAGTATTTGGTAGAGTAGGTAATATTTCTCTGAATATGACATTCAGCAATTTGGATTGATTGCCGTATAACTATTTGACATGCATTGCATGCTTCAGTTAGCAATAATTATATTTTAATACTTTGAAAAAAAACGCATATACATAATCGATTTTTACACACTTGTTTTAACCTTCGCGCTTTATAATCTGAAGGAAAAGGCAACACTTACTGGTCTCCTCAAGCTAAATATTTGCGTTTAAAAAAATATGTCGAGGCCGTGTTAGACCAGCTGAACCTAAGAACTCCTTAATATATACCTTTACTACTAAAAGTCAGTGCTCCGCTTCTATTGATTTCAGCGTAATTCATTAAGTCATCGATAACGGTCAATGTCAAATGAAAAGTTTTCTAAAAAGGTGTAAGTCAAGATTCGAGGCCCAGACCTTTTAAAGAAACGCCCCCGAACTTACTAGCTATCATGTTATCTATACTTATATTATAAAGCGGAAGAGTTTGTTTGTTTGTTTGTTTGAACGCGCTAATCTCAGAAACCACCGGTCCGATTTCAAAAATTCTTTCACTGGTGTATAGTCCACATATCGAGGAAGGCTTTAGGCTATATTATATTTTTAAATAAATTAGGGATCCTTACTATAAATTCAATAATGTAACCCAAGGTGTAAGAAAAAGACCCGAAAAAAATTCTTACATCGCGAACGCTGCGAAAACTATTGATTATAGAACAAAACAATGTACTACACTTTCACAGAACATATAATTGTCGACAGAAAAGTCCGCGACGCCATATGTCTAACTATTGTAGTTATCGCACAATAAGTGTTTTTTGAATTTTTAAAAATAATTATTATGTGATCGTTTTAAAAGTTCTTTATTTTGTACCTTGGTATTAACTCTCCTCAAAATAAATTACTTCAATATAAAGATAGATTCAATACCTTTCTAGAACTTTTTGAATGATTCAATTCGGACATTTAATTCAAAAGATATCGCAAAATACAAAATGTAAGTATTCGTTTCTTAGGCAAATATTCCGCGCACATATATATGATCGGGAGTCCCGCCCGACTCGGTCATGAGCGCCGCTCATAGCTGGCAGGTAATTTTTTTTTTAATTTACTTAGACTTTTTTTTTCTTTTTGTCCTAATGAGTTTGTAGTACTTAATCGTCTTTTGGGGTATATGTATATTTATTTTGTAATAATTAATAGGTGTTGTGAACCTGTAACATCTGTGACCCCGTGTCTATTTAGACACATTAGATTAGAATTTGATCTATTTAAGAGTATAATAAATGGGAAATAACACGACACATGTAGGTAAACAAATACTTACTTTTATTATTGGCTTGACGTTTCGGCGTGGTTGCACTGGCCGTAGTCACAAGCAGACGTAATTTTGACATAATTTGTTTGCCTAAATGTGTCGCGTTATTTTCCGTTCATTATACTCTCGAGAGCAATGAATCCGGGTCACTTAAAGAATGTTAAAAATCTCGGAAACTAAAAATGATAGGTTAATGCAATAAATTGTATTTAATAGACAATGTAATACTCCTTAAATGAAAGTAAAAAAAATATGAGTCACCATACATTTTATTAACACAAAATTACATAAAGAAAAAATCTGCTGATCTCTCCTTAAAACAAAAATAGGAAACATGAAATTTTTGAACTTTATTACGATTTTCTTGAATTTTAATACTTCGTATTGCCTCCTCGTGCTTCCATTACTGCGTTTACGCGGTTTGGCATGCTGTACACCAAGTTCCTTATACGATTTTGGGGAATATTCTCCCATTCCTCTGTGAGAGCAATTTTGAGCTCACGAAGCGTGATTGGGGGAGGGTTTCGTTGTTTTACGCATCTGCCTAGCTCGTCCCAAGCATGCTCGATCGGGTTGATATCCGGGCTGCGCGCTGGCCACTCCATACGAGTAATATTCATCTCTTGAAGGTAGTCATTCACAATCCTACCTGTATGAGGTCGGGCATTGTCATGCATAAATATAGCATCCTCACCTAAATTGACCATAAATGGACCAACGTGATCATTGAGGATTTCTTCCACATATCTTACGCTAGTTAAAGAGCCGTTTTCTATGATCACCAGCTCTGTGCGACTTTCAGAAGAAATTCCGGCCCACACAAGTACAGACCCACCACCGTAGGCTACTTTTTCCTCGATGCATGCTTGCTTGAATCTTTCCCCTGGTCTTCGATACATTCTGTGTCTTCCATCGTGCTTGTAGAGCATAAATTTTGATTCGTCGGAGAACCTAACTTTTGACCAATCTTCAATACTCCAATTTACGTGGCTCTGGGCATATCTTAGTCTTGAAATACGATGCCCACGCTCCAGTTTAGGGCCGTTTGCAGGTCTAAGGGGTTTTAAGTTAGATTCAGCAAGCCGACGTCTTACTGTCCATGCACTTGGGTTACTTCCTCCGAGGCGTCGAAACTGATTGGTGAGTTCAGTTCCTGTGAGAAAGCGATTTCGAAGCATGGTGTTCACCAAGTATCGGTCTTCTCGTGCTGTGGTATACCTGGTTCTGCCCGTTCCTGGTCTGCGTAGGTTAGAACCAGTTTCTTCGTAACGTCGGAGAACTCTTTGTACTGTTGACAGCGACACACCAACAGTCCTGGCTGTATCGCGCTGACTCCGGCCGGTTTCCAGCATTGTAAGTATTCTGGTGCATTCTTCAGGCGTAAGCGACATAATTTCAGCTTGAATAATGAATATAGAGGACTATCAACATGGTTTATGTACCCACATAAATGACAGATTACAAACAAAAGCAAAACCAAATGCTGTAATTTCGTAGTTCCATCTTCGAAAGTGGCCCTTTTTCAAATTTGATTTTTTTATGATATAACTTTACAATAACTAAGAAGTTTTAATACCTTCATTTAAGGAGTATTACATTGTCTATTAAATACAATTTATTGCATTAACCTAGCATTTTTAGTTTCCGAGATTTTTAGGATTCTTTAAGTGACCCGGATTCATTGCTCTCGAGTGTATTTATGTAAAATGCAACGCGAATATTAAAATATTTAAATATATTTTCATACTTAAGTAACCAAAGTCATGCGTCAAAGCTAGAGTTAGTTTTCAGTTAGTTCTTCACGCAGATATTATAATATTATCTATAATTCTTTACAATATTGCAACTTCATATAAATGGACAAAGCGCAAGATATGCATTACGCCTCGACACGCTCGATCTTGGCGTCTTTTGCTTAAATATAAAGACTTTGCTGGTTTGCTACACGTCTGCATACCACATTAAGTTGCCCATCTATATTAACATTTTTAATATCGTGATCTCTTTTAAAATTTAGTGAATTTATTTTGACAAGAGTAATACCAAGGTGCCAAATCGACATCATTTAAATTATAAAAAAACACTCACTGGGAGTTAGCCATACTGGTAAGAACATGTGGTGACCAGGTTTTTTTTAAATCGATGACAATGACCAAATAAAAAAAAAGGTTCAAGTAGTATTAAAAAAAAACTAAAGTCCCTGATATTGCTATTGATTGAAGTTGATAATATTTTTTTTATGGCATAGGAGGGCAAAGGAGCAAGCGTGTCACCTGATGGTAAGCAACCTGCGCCGCCCATGGACACCGGCCACATTTATAGTATTACCGTTGCGTTACCGACCTTTGGGAGAAGGGGAGGTGGACCTCCCTTACCCCCGTATCTCTCTCACCGAACGAAACGCGGCATGAGCCACTTTACGTCGAGCTTCTGAGAGGTGATGGTATTTCACCGGTTGAGCCGGCCCATTCATGCAATTAACTGCTTATTATTTTACCTGCTATTATTTTCATCATATCAACAGCTAAGCAAGTAAGGTGTGTAATAATCGTGCCTTATGGCGCTTTGTACTCTCTACCTACACCGCAAGGGATCTGGTGTAAAGTTATGTATGTATGTATCAGGAACTTGAATTGAAAAAAAAAGTGTTAGATAGTCCATTTATGAGGAAAGCTTTGGGGTATTCATATGATCACGGCAATAATCTTTTTAATGAAAAATGTATAAAATATGGCGGTACGAAGTTCGCGCGGTCTGCTAGTTTGTCAATATGGATAACTTTTGTGGTTACGAAATATTTACTTCAATGGTTGACCATTGTCATTAGCGATGCAATCAAATATGGCATTTCCCTGCATATTTTATCACATTACCAAATATACAATATAGTTGCAAGAAATAGATTCGTAATGTTCATATTATTAAGAATGTAAATTGTTGTTATTCAATCACACAATAAGTAATTGACTTTTAATAATAGCAATTTGCAACGGAAACGTAAAATTAACAAGCTTCAGTTCGCGTTTAATATATTCGTAAAATGACTCAAAATATCTAACTCTAATGATAAATATCTGGATGACCGAGCTTTGCTCGGTATTTTCTTTTTTTTTATAAACAACGCCATCTGCTGGAATAGCTTTAGTGTTGTTGTCGTTAAAGCAAGTTAGTTGCTCACAATTTAAAATAATTATAGCATTCGCCAATAGATGTCAGGAATTCCAAAAAGTAAGTTGATGTTTAAGTTGATTATCGATAAAACACGATAAAATGAAATTTTCTAAAAATGATTCCTAGCTAGATCGATTTATCGCCCCCGAAACCCCCTATATACTAAATTTCATGAAAATCGTTGGAGCCGATTCCGAGTTCCAATTAATATACATATATATATACATATATATATACAAGAATTGCTCGTTTAAAGATATAAGATACTTACATACATAACTTCAAGTCAAGTCCCTTGGTGGGGTAGGAAGAGAGAATAGAGCGCCATAAGGCACGATTGTTACACGCCACACTCGCTTGGTCATGGAAAGTGTGTCATGGCCGTCTTTGTCTCCTACCTCCTTCTGCTTTTGCACTGTATATCTGCTTAGTCAATCTTGCATCATCCATTGTTTTTACGCGTCCGTATCGTCGGCATTATAATTAAATACGTCTCTGATTACATAGTTACTTAACGATAAACCGAAGATGTTTTTATACTTCTTTTACTTCTTACAATAAATACAGCCTGATTAGTGTTTACATAAATCTTTCCTTCCTCTATAGATATCCGATATTAAGTGGAGTTTTGAGGAAAATAATTATTTAATACTTTTTATTATTACAACCTAACGGATTATTAAATTCTAAAAATATAATCTTAAGTTTTCTTGCAGTCGTTTAGTGGTTAAATAAGAATTCATAACAATCTATCTATTTACCCTATATTCTCGATCAATATTTTGAAATAAGTTCAGTTAATAGAAAAAGCAAATACCCATACAAAAATTTCTGAAATTTCAGACGGTATCTGTTATCTTTGATTATATGTCTAGACAGAGCGCCGCTTACTAATTTCTTAAGATAAGATGTGCCAATTTTTAACACGCATCTATAAAACAATTTGCTGTAAACCCGAGTATATCTAAACAATATCATGTGTCGTGAGTATGATTTCTTTATGGATATGGAAAAATAGTTCTTAGTCTCACCACCTATCCAAATTAATCCATTGGGTAATAAGCGGAAAAGAGCCCCCTTTTAATTAAAAAAAAATTGAACCAGGCAGACGTTGACTAGATCCTTTTTTTCTATTACGCAAGGAAATGCACACCTCCCCCCTAGGTACTGGGGGTAGTGTAAGACTTCCAAAGCAGTACACTGCAATCCGGTCCTTGGGCTTTCCACCAAAACCGATCGACCGAAAAATCAATGCCGGCGGGTCAGGTCTCGCCCGATCCCGTCGACCAGCACTCGACGCTCGGCTGCCCAGGCGGGGTAGACCTCCAGCGTGTGCTGGTCCGAGTCCAGGTCGGATGCGCAGTGGTCTCGCCGTCTCTTCTCTTTTAATTCGACTAAGATACTCACCGAAGCACCCGTGCGCGGTGAATATCTGGGTCAAGCTGTAGGTGATAGTGCCCCATTTACAGAGCACCCAGGCCTCGAGGTGGGGCAGGACGGCCCGACGGCGCGCTGACGCGCACAGCCTTGGAGGACCAGCGTGTCGCGCCAGTCGGGGGGAGGAATGCACGAGGACCGTCGCCGCCTCTTACGAGATTGTACGGTAGCCCAGTACGACCCGAATGGCCATGATCCGCTCCAGGCTCCTCAGCAGAGCCCTGGAGCGGGAGGGCCCCGCGAGATCTCTCGACCAAACGGAGGCCCCGTACAAGGTCACGGATCGCACGACGCCATCGTAGAGGCGGGGAACTCCCTCTCCCGGTCCCCCGAGGTTGGGCAGCAGGCGGTGTAACGCACCCGCCACCCGTCGCGCTCGGGGGACCATCCTCACGATGTGCTTCTCGAAGCACCAGCGGCTGTCTTCATGTACCGCCCCACAGGGACAGCCGTGTCACCTACCTGAACCGCAAGGCCGGTGGTTCCCGGCCCCGAGTGAGCCGGTGGAACCACAGCGCCTCACTTTTGTCACTTTTGTGAGGCGCCACCTCCAGGCCCAGCCTGCCCAACTAGATCCTACCCGATTATAATAACATGGCAGTCGCAATATTTCGCACAATATCTTAAACAGTCTCGGTGGTCCAGTGTTCCAACACTCCGCTTCTGAATCAAGAACCCACGACGGGTTCAAATCCTGACTCACAGCAATGACTTTTCGAAATTCTTTCGCCGCCGCCGCCTTCGTGCGGGATCGGCTCTCTCCCAACCCCGCTCGGCGTAGCAGCCGCTACCTACACCTTCGGGTAGACAAAGGCGTGTAGTTATGTTAAGTTTCATTCTTATAAATATAAAGATAGGATCAGGTGAGGCTAGAAGACCTTAGAGTTTCGATAAGAAAAAAATATTTCCACCATCCAATGCAGTACTAGCATCCGCTACTTTGGTTCTGTCTCAAAAAGGCAGGAATGAATCAATCTATTGAGTATCGATACAGGACAAACATATTATCATGGACATATTATATTCATGTGGTAGAAGCCATACAGTTCCCTGCATAGATGGGCTGGCACGACCAGTGAGACTCTACGGCTTTGCAATATATTGACGTAAAGTGGCCCATACCGCGTTTTGCTTAGTGAGAGAGGTATCCGGAGATCCCTTCCCCTCTCCCCTTCCCTACCCAGTTCTAACGCCTTCCCTAACTAATTTTAAACACCGGAAACGTAACTGTAATACTATCTGTGTACGTGCATGGGTGGCATTAGTTGCTTAACATCAAGTGACACGCCTGCTCGTTTGCTCCCCTATCTAAAGTCAAAGTCCAAGTGGTATAAAAGTGGCTGCTTGAATTCTTGCTCTTTTCTGATTGTTATTCTTCATATCCAATGCATGTCATTATAAAGCTTAAGTGTTTGCTTTTTATTAGCTTTTTTAGCTTTTTATTAGCTTCACCTGTATGTTTGTAACTGACTTCTTTTTAGTGTTCATAGTTCACTTCTCGCACCATCTAGTGGCAATCAGCGGAAAGTCTACGTTATCAACTTGAAACGAGTTCCTTGTATAAGTCACAGATGGCGCTATTCCTCAAATTCGGTTTTGATGTCCGTTGTTAGCACGCTTTAAAATAGTTAAGCAATAGTTTAAAAAAACTAAGAAACGCGCTTGTTATAGAAAACCGAACTAAAAAATATAAAATAAATAATAGTTTAAAAAAACTAAAAAACACGCTTTTTATAGAAAACCGAACTAAAAAATAGAATAAAAAAAAAAAAAATATTTTAAAAAAAGCGTGGAATGCATGGTGTCAATAGTTATAAATATTTTATTGACAGATATGAGTAGAGTGAATATCATTTCGATAATATCTTAAAAAGCACCCCACGCTTTTTTTTAAATAAAATATATATATTTTTTAGTTCGGTTTTCTATAAAAAGCGTGTTTTTTAGTTTTTTTAAACTATTATTTATTTGCTTGTATGTTTGAATGCGCTGATCGGAGGCACTACTAATTCGTTATGAAAAACATATTTTTCTTGCATAATCCATTTATCGAGGAAGGATGTATGGCATTACATTGCTACTAAATAAGTGTGGAAAACTGACTTTGTTAGTAGTAAGATTAAACAATATGTCGGTACAGGGAACGTGTGGTTTAGTGGTCAGTTTTATAAGTGTAAATTTGTTTACAATACGACCAGCGCGTATTTTTTACACATTTACTTTGTGTGACGAGTGATAAACCAAGATTGGCTAAACATATTAACGCACTACTATATGTAACACTGGGTACGTAGATCAATAAACATTTGGGGTTAAAAATTTACCATATACTATGTGCTTGTTAATTAGTTCGCACTACATTCTACAAAATATTTTGGCAACACTTTGCCAAATAAATAATAAATATGTTACGTAATCTGTATTGACCCATTTATTGATTTTATCACCATTATTGAATTATTTTATTTATTTACTTTGACGTTTAAGATAATTTCTTGCCTCCATCTTACGCACAATCCATAGGTACTCGAGTGTATGGAGGAGTTTACCGAATTATTAATATTTGGATTGAAAGAGGGTGTCGGCGTAAAAGTAAGAAAGGGCATGCTCCGATGGTTCGGACATTTAGAAAGAATGGATGATGCAAGATTGACTAAGCAGATAGACAATGCAAAATCGGATAGATGTAGGAGTTGAGGACGGCCAAGACACACATTCCATAACCAAATAGAACGTGTTCTGGAGGAAGGTGACGTTAGGAGCCTTAGGAACCGACGCGTGCGCATGAAAAGAGTTATGAAAGTCAACGAAGCGAGCGAGGCGTGTAAGAATCGTGCCTTATGGCGCCCTGTTCTCTCTACTTACCCAGCAAGGGATTTGGCGTGAACTAGGTATAATACGAGTTTATTTAAAAAAAACGACTTTCGTCACTATTTACATCTTATAAACTTCTCAGTCTACTATTGGTACAAACTATTCGTGTAGTTAAAATGAAATATATTTCTCACAACGATGATAAATTGTAACCAAAACTCCATCAACCTAATATAATTTTCAATTCACATACAAACAACCGAACCGACCAAAGAACCGAATGATTTGGTTTTAAAATTTTCCTAATATTTTCCATGTGGCTAAGGATTGTTAGCGTGAAGTTTCAATATCAGTATCATCATCACAAAGATGAAAAAAAATATAGTAACAACAAGAATTCTAGTAATTTTTACACACAGTTACTTTAACAAAGCATACTCTAGTTCCAGTGTAAAGAACTAGGAATTGTATATTTTTTATATAGACACTCAAATTAAAATATTCTTTTGTTTTCAATCGAACAAGCGGATCACCTGGTAGAGAATGACTAGCGTCGCCCGTGAGTCAGATAGACAGAGTGTGATGAGAAAAAAGATGGGGAAAAAGGGGTTGGGCCTCCTGAAACCTCTGTTACCGAATGAAACGCTCATGCCGAAATACGTATTACTTCGAGTTGATATTCTGAGAGGTCGTGGTATTTCACCAGTCGAGTCGGCCCAGTCTCTACCACTGTTGAGAGTCTATTCTAGTCCGTCAGTTTTAATCAAAGGGAGATCGAACCTTCAGCCTTTATTCAGCAACCAGTACATGTGTTAATGCATCAAGAGACCCGTCAAACGTACGAGTTAATTGAAATAGTAAAATATAATTAGTACTATAAGAATAACAATAATAAATATGGGTACGTTTTTATAGTCATTCAAATGGTAAGTCACACGTTTCACGGTCTGTTCAAGTACGCTGATACATGACTTATCTACATCTTACTAACTGCGACAATGGGGGGACTTGCGGAATGTAGACTTTAAAAATGTTTAGTTAGAATAAGATTTTTATTTCTCGCAAGTAAATTTTATTAGTTAAAATGTTAACGATTATTTTCCATAGCTGATATTAGTTTAGCAAGACACTATTAAGTGGCTAGCTATAAAGTAGCTAGTAGGTAGCATTAAAAAGAAATAAAAATGGTCATCGTAGGTTATCCCTTAGAGATAGACATATGCCATTGCGGACTTGTTTGATCTATTGATAGTTAATAAGTACATTGTTTTGATCTATCACTTAGGGTTCAGCCTGCATTTGCAATTTAAGGACCAAATCTCGAAAATTATCCCTTTTCTTTACTATTATATAAGAATAGAGAAAGGGTGTCAACGAGGTGGTTTGTATGTATATTAATACAAACTACCCCGTTGACACCCTCTATTAAAAAACACATAAAAAATCCGTTGCATAATTTCAAAGATTAGATCTTCATCATCATCATTAGCCTTTTTTTTTGAGGTCCACTGCTGGACATAGGCCTCCCCCATAGAGCGCCACCACTGCCGGTCCGCTCAATCATGGGGGGTTTTTGCAATAATCGCCACGCTTGGCAGGCGGGTTGGCGATCGCAGTAAGCTGTATTTTCTTCAGAGAGAATGCTGCTGCCCATTGTTCTAGCTTCTTACTTAACGACTTTTTACAAATAATTTAATGATTAAAAGACACGATGAAATTCAGTACTGTATGTAGATAAGTATATATAGCATATGTAGCTAATTTATCTAGAGTCGTTTGTGTACACCACATATTTAGTATATGTATGTTCATTATATGTATTTATACATCATGTTCAATTACTGAACTCACTACCTCATCTTGTCTTCATAAAACGTTGCACTAATTGAACGTATATCGCATTGATTAATCAAAACCATGTGTTCACATTCAACTGTGGGTAGGTATTTACTTTAACTATACATCACTGGTTGATATTCTTCTTGATCATCTTGAATTGCATTACAAATACTGATCTGTGTGTTTGTTTATTACTCCTCTACGTCTAAACTTTTCGAGCGAACAGTATGAAATTTTATTTGCATGTTATTATCAACCACTGCGCAGTGGTTGCTACGCTTATTTTATTTATACATCGGTTAGTGATATGAATATAAAAAGTCACCCGAAAAACGGTTGTTTCAGAGATTTATCATTTTTCAGTGGTAGAGCCACACAGTTCGCTGCCTAAATGGGCCGACTCGACCGGTGAAGTAATACTACCGCTAAGAATATATACGTAAAGTGGCTCATTTCGCTCCGTGAGAAAGATGTCACCCAACTCTACCCGTCCCATCCAACTTCCGACCGCTTCCCTATCCCAATTTAAAGGCTGTAATCGCAACTGTAACACAATCTGTGTTACAGGCATCTATGGGCGGGGTTAGTTGCTTACCATCGGGCGATACCTGCTCGCTTGCCTCCCTACCGCAAAAAATAATCTTTTGGTAAAAGGCTTCCTATATTTAAGTCAGAGTCAACTACAGTAACAAGGGATGCAGTAGTTTTTACGAGACGCAACTTGTATCTCAGCTACCAGACAAACATTCTGAAAAAAAAATGTGATTCTCGAACAAAGACCATTCATAATTATTTTTTCACAAATATCTCCAATGTCTCAGTGCAATTTTATTCTACCTTAGTTTAGACTAAAAAAATAAAGAAGTAAGATAGTTAAAATAACCTTCCATAGTTGGGTAAAACAAATTCGTACACTGACATCATTATTAGCTTTTCAGTATCAGTAATTCATGCTGAAATACGTACGTACATACGTAAGTAAACTTATCTCAAGTACTTGTATTAGAATACAAATAGCCCACTGTAATTATTCAATTTAATTTACACAGTTGATCAATTTTCAATCCAACTGTAATCTACTGTTATATTAATAATATATATAGTGTATAATTATTAAGTAGTCTCGGTGGTCCAGTGGTCGAGCACCCCGCTTCTGAATTCAGAGGTCGCGGGTTCGAATCCTCACATTGGCTCACACCAATGACTTTACGAAATTAATTTCGTAAGGTACGTGTGATAAATATCGATGACTAAAAACTTTATGCCTAGTATGGTAATAGGTTCGCCACCTATCCCATTTGGGACGTAAAAATAACGGCGAGACGAGCCTTAACAGACGCTGCCTACACCTTCGGGTAGAAAAAAGCGTGAAGTTATGTATGTAGATAAATTAAAATATAAAGCGTAGATATGAAATACCATAAGTTTCTTAATTTCAACAATATTTTTGATTAATAATGAATACTCATATTTTAAGAGGAAGAGATACGAATATAAACTTTGTACTGAGTCATTATTAACCAAACTTATCACTTTTGTATACATTTACCAGCTTTTTCATCATCTTCATGCACTCTTATCGTCATCTGTGGC
Source organism: Euproctis similis (assembly GCA_905147225.2). Taxonomy (NCBI): domain Eukaryota; kingdom Metazoa; phylum Arthropoda; class Insecta; order Lepidoptera; family Erebidae; genus Euproctis; species Euproctis similis. The sequence goes on from LR990105.1 coordinate 16,208,973, forward strand.
CGCCACAACAGGCTTTCCTTTTGCACGCTTCATATCATTCACTTCTGCCACAGCCCTTCCTAATTATATCATCATTCACACAATCCCTCCATGTTCTCTTCCGACTCCCTCTACTTTTATTTCCTTCGACATTGACAGGTTGATAACCCCCATTGCATGCACATAAATCAGCTTATAAATGCAAATAAAAATGTGAATTTCATTTTATAAAAATCAACTCACATACTTACAACTTTGCTACAACGATTATAAGTTAACATAACTTAACATAATGTAATATGTAAAATTGCAATCTATAATTGTCTAAACCCGTCACTCTCAATATTGATAGGGTCACGACACGACACGTTATGTTTCACTTCCTAACTTCCTTACGGGAAGTGGCAGAAAACTTGTGACCCTAAACAACTGTTAGTGGCTAATTAGTTAATATAGTATCGGTTTAAAATCGCCGATTAACAAATCCTTGTTTTTATAATTGAAAATGGTGCGTGGCAATGAATTGTGTTACTTTAGCCTGGTGTCGAGGGCGTCGTCGGCCGCTCGATGTTTTGCGCCCGAGTGTCTCCACACAGCAGTCTGATAAAGATTCAGTTCATAGCGAGCCGGCTACACAACTCGCGTCCTATAATACAAACAACATTTTTTTTTCACAACTTTTCACGTTGACTTCGAAATATTTGTATGTTGTTGATGACTTTGAAATATACGTATTGAAAATATTATACTAATTTAATATAAAAATACAAAGTGTTCATTTATAATATATGGGCGATATAAATAAAATTAATACACTACCAGATATTATGAGAAAGTGTTTTAAGATGGGGTTGTTTAAGAGTGAGTATTACTTATTATTTATTTAAATAATTCATTTTATTACTAATTTTATTTAAATTATTGTGTTTTCTTTAAAATTTGTGTGAGTATGATTGTGTGATTTAAAAGTTGGCTATCAGCAAATATATATCTAACAATAGTTATAATTATTTATATTATGTAAGTGAAAGAAATATTTATTATTAGATAGATGCTATTCTATTAAATAAATCAAAAGGTATCGGTAAATACGTCCGATCTAGCGCTAATTATCTCTGTGATTGATCCTAAACTTAAATAATATAATCAAAATCAAATATCAAATAATCAAAATATCTATAATCTTACAAAATTTAAATTCTTTGATAATAAGACGTGCCGGTTAATAAATTAGTTATTCATTTAACATCATTTCGCACATTTTAATGTGCGAATAGCGCATGATTTTCCAGACATTTTTTTCAATTCCTAATCTGTGCATTTATTGCAAAAAGGACACATTGCAAAAAGTATTTAATCAAAAGACGACTGGCTGATAGAAAAAAAAAAGAATACGCATACAATTTCGTTGCATATAAAGAAAAAAAAATCAAATCTAATGCTTTCTTAGATAACTGCCAGCCTGGTCTGGTTATTTAATTCGGTCCTATGACAACAATTTAGATGGTAGCTCATCAAAATACCGACCACACGGTCCCTATATAATCTAACGATAGTAATTTTTATAGCTTGTTTATTGATATCCGGACTATTATTATGTGACGATGTTGTGCGACTTTGAAACTTGCGTACATTTCGTGATTTGTATAACAATTTTTCCTTTTATTTACTCAGTATTTTCTTAGACTCTAGCTACAATTTAAAGGCTACAAATAATAATATGTTATTAATATATATATTGTTGTATTGAATATTGCCCTTTATTAACGAGATGAATAGATACAAATTTAAATATTATCTACTAGCCTAACAACCTAATCATAACATATGTAATAAAAATTCATAGGACAATTTACTCAATTTTGTCTCTGAGGAATGTCGTGTTATATGCTGTTATTGCAACAGAATTTCTGGAAGCAAAGAATGTTAGCAGAAAAGCTAGTACTGATCCCAACGCTAACTTATGGAAGCGTGAGTTGGGCATGGTTGGTGGTTGGGCATGAAAGTAGGATAAACACGGTCAAAATGAGGGCACTGTGCAAAATTTTCGAAGTGACTATCGCCGATCGCGTCGAAAATAAGTTTGTAAGGGAGGAAGTGGAAGGATTGAAAGAGAGTGGCAGTGTAAAAGTAAGAAAAGGCATGCTCTGATTGTTCGGACATGTACAAAGAATGGATGATGCTATATTGACTGAGCAAATTATACAATGTAAAAGTAGATGGATGTAGGAGTTTAGGACGGCTACGATACACTTTCAATGACCAAATAAAAAGAGTCCTGTAGGAAGATAAACTTTTTCTTATATGTATATATTCCTATATAACACAACTGATGAAAGATCAAAGTATCCCGAGTATCTATTTCCTATGATGATATTAATAAATATTATTAGTTGCAATTATAACTGGTAATCAGACCTAAACGATATGGATTATGATAATTTCAATAAACTTGTATATTGATTTTGAATAGGTAAAAAATAATTTCTAACTGAGAGTATTCCTGTTTTGTTAGACCCTCATCACCTTAACCTCTAAAGTGTAGGTAGCATTTGTTATTGCCGCCAAATGAAATCGGAACTTGATCAGTCATCAGGTTAATTCCAAAGAAATGTCCCCGTGCTAAACCACAAGACTATCGAGGCTATATAACATGCTGACTAATAGAAATAAGTGTAACATCACGCTATTAAAAACTGAATTATTTTTTGGCCCATTTTTTGGTTTCACCTTTTTAATAAGTAGCTAAATTTATTACAATACTTTGATTGTTACTTCGCGACACATAACTTTCGAATCGATTTCGGAATAGTCGTTATTGTAATTCGAACCCAAGAATTCTTATTCAAGGAGCATTCCGCTGCCACTTGCTAATATAAAAAACTATAAAACTCTATAATCAATTCTAATTTATAATATTAGGTACTGGCAGGATAGAATAATACAAAGAGGTAAATTTAGTCCCATTTAAAGATTTCATTTAAGGACATGCAAGGTTTCCTTTATCACGCGATTATAATTGTGAACCATTCAATATCAGATTATTATTGCTTAAATTATATATTACATGAATAATAATTTAGTAATATTCAATTTCATTAAACTCACTTTAAAAATAATGTTAATATACTAAACATTGCACGAGCGGACACCAAACATTTCTAAATAGTTTTTTTAACATAATAGAAACCTTTACAAAGCTTATTTTATGTAGCAATAGGTATTTTATAGGTACTGCCTTATTTACGTAATCGTACTATAGTGTTTTATATAGGTACGTTAAAGCAACGTAGTGATTAAGTAACATTCACTAAACAAGATAAAAACTATCGAATCAACCAACTTGTCATTAATTAATTTCACGATCTTATTTGGTTTGTGAGTTATAAAATTAAAGGATCTTTTTTTGTAACTTCACGTCTTTTTCTACCTGATGGTGCAGACAGCGGCATAAATTTTAACATCCCAGGTTGAATATATTGCCATACATCGGACACCAAAATATGTTGTCAATCATCTATATTTATCAAACATAATTCCGAATTCGACGCCAGGACTTCTCGATTCGGAAACACAGTTATTGCCACACATAATAAATCTATTTTATCTACTAGTTATACAGTTCTTTTTTTTTTCTTTTCATATCCTCTTGAGAAAAATAGTAAAACAACTATTATTTTAAGTATTAGGTATTTTAAAATGTATAATTTAAATGTTTGTTGTGATGGCCTTTGCGATTACTTTCTATTAAATACTAATAGTTTTTATTTTATATATTTCATGTTACTTTTATCTAATACCACAATCATTTTAATGGTTTTGTTATACATCAATTAAACATTTCAATTTGTATTTTAAACAAATAATACACCGACAATTTTAAATGACCTCGAGGATATGTACTCCGATTCTGAATTGAGAAGTCTCGTGTTCAAATCCGGGCCTGGCACATACCACGTGTGATAGATACAGAATACTGACAAAATTGTCCCCAATGTATGGCAATACGTCCGCAACTATATTCCATCGCCGCCATATTACATCTGGGACGTAGAAAAACAGCCTCCTCACGTTCAACAAAAACAAGAAGAATTTAACTTAGTAACAAGTGATAATTATTAATAAATTATCAAGGCGCATTTGTGCTAATGTAAGCGTGAGTTGTTTTCAGCCATTTCTAATTAGATTCAGAGACATTATCAGACGATATTACAAATTAGCATTTTAAACGGCTAATTATTGTATTGAATTGAAAGAAGGCGAAGCACATAGTTTTTCCAATCTACATTTTAATTTTAAGCTATATAAACTTCAAAATTTAAATTTAATCGTCAAAATATGCTAATATTCCACACAACATTACTTCACGCCTCTGTTACGCCTCGTGTCGCCGTTATGCTTACGTCCCAAATGGTGGCGAACCTTTTGCCATACCGGGCACAAAGTTTTCAGTCATCGATATTTATCACACATAACTTCCGAAAACAATTTCGAAAAGTCATTGGTGTGAGCCAGTGTCAGGATTCGAACGCGGATCAGAAGCCGTGTGCTCGACCACTGGACCACTGGGGTTTCAAATTTAGATTTTCTGATTGATACGATCGATACGGATATTGATGGCTGTCAGAACGTTCAGTTTGCCCGTGCCTATGCCAGTCAGTTAACAAACAAGCTTTAATTATTTTCTATAAGCGAGGAATTAAATTTTAGACGTAGATGTCACCTAGAAAAAAAAACTATCGCAAATCTCAAAAACATGATTAAATTCTATTTACTTAGATTATTATTACATGATATCTTTATTTTAAGTTTACTACTCACCTTTAGTATAAATTACAACTGCTAATTATGTGAGATAATTATAACATTTAGTTATAATAATAAAGATTATTATCGTAATATCAACAGTAAACAGTAAATAACTTTTTGTACCATTTGAAAGGGAATTTTTTGCTATATTTTAGTTTACTTACATCACCTCACATTAAGTCAGCAGGGTAGACAGAGAGAACAGGGCGCCATAATACTTATGACACCTCATTTGCTTATTTCCTAATTCTTACTTTTGTTATTTTTTTTTTGGTCTATTTTTTTTAGTCCAATAACTCGGGATAAGACCAATAGGAATTTAATTAATAATAATTATAATAGACCAAGTTTTTTTTAATGGGATGTGAGGGCAAACGAGCAGGCGTGTCACCTAACGGTAAACAACCAACACCGGCCCTGGACACCAGCAACACATATAGTGTTACTGTTGCGTTACCGCCCTTTAAGGAATAGGGGATAGAGAAGGATGCGGAAGGGGGGTGGGCCTCTGGGTACCTCTCTCACCGAACGAAACGCGGCATGAGCCACTTTACGTCGATTTTCGGAGGTCGTGGTATTTCACCTGTCGAGCCAGCCCATTCATGCAGCGAACTGTTTGGCTCTACCACTGTTTTATCAGTATTATTATAGATAAGATATATGTTAATCAAAAACATTTTCTTTTTGATAAATATAATATTATACTTATTTACAGTGCAATAGCTCGATAAGTATGTAATGGGGTTAAGGTAACAGTAATCGGATATATCTACTTGTATATCTAAAACACACACAAAACAATATTGTAGATTATATAGGTGATTTACAGAAATCTTAAAATACACATATATTCGGTAGAATGGCAGAACTAACTAACTCACATTTTGAACAAATTGACTTAATTTTATGGCGTAGGAAGCAAACGAGCAGACGTGATGGTGAGCAAAAAACGCCGCCCATGCACACCTGACCACATATAATGTTACAGTTGCGTTGCCGGCCCTTACAATAGGATATGGACGGGTTCAGGAGTGGTATGGGAAGGGGAGGGGAAAGGGGTTGGATACCTCTCTCACCGAGCAAAACGCGGCAAAAGCCACTTTACGTCGATAATCTGAGAGGTCATGGTATTTCACCGGTCGAGCCGGCCCATTCGTGCTGTGAATTGCGTGACTTTTCACCATTTTCGTTACCTCAAAAATGTGCTGCATCTTTTGGTTTGACAAACAGTCACATATCTTAACCCAATTAAAAAAAAAAATATTATTAGAGAAACTAACTCTACAAAGAAATGAACAAGTGTGACTTTTGATCACTTTGAGTAGGAAATGAATTAGCTAAATTGAATTATTTGTTTCATCTGCGAACGAAAATATTCTAATTACTACCAGTCAAGTTAGCTTCCATACTATGTGTACGTGGTTAATCTTTTTTTTTAGATCCTGAAAGAAATTAGTTTGATTAAGAATTGACAGAAAACATGCTCAAAACATACAAAGTTATAGACGGAAAAATTGTTCGCCGTTTGATAATAATGTCTTAAAAGTCTACAAAAAGCAGTAGATCGCGATTAGTCTTGCAGTTCGCTGCGTGAAGAGGCTCGCTCGACCGGTGAAATACCAGAACCTCTCGAAATATCGGCGTGAAGTGGCTTGTGTCGCGTTTCGTTCGGTGAGAGAGGTATCCGGAGACCCGATGTCCTTTCCCCTCCTACTCCATTAAAGGACGGCAACGCACCATGGTGTTCATGGCCGTTAAGTGGTTTCTTACCATCTGGTGCCATTACCATCACATAAAAAAAATGTCACAACTTAAAATTTCTAGTTAATTAGTTCTTCCATTACACCGACGATATTGCGTCAAACTATCCTGTGTCCAGACAAAATTAACCAATGAGATACAAACATTTTACTTTTACGATAAAAATTGATGATTCGTAATCGTCATTTTTATCTATTAACGATTGTTGTTCCCTACTAAGTTTGCGTATAATATTGCTCCGAAACAGAAATTATTATTTTTACTCCAAATGTCATTCGGGTCAGTTGAGCTATTCATAAAATTCCAAAAGAACTAAACAATTTGGAGTTGCGAGGTGTCAATAAATACATAGCGTATTTTTTCAATTTTAGAGTATTTATTTACATTAAATATAATATATATTTCTAATTAATATCTTAGAAAATAACAATGATATATAGCTTGCGTATCTTCTGTGTAAAATAAAATATACGAACAGGCATGTTAGGTGCTTATTTCAATTTATTCGGTTCAGTGCATTTGTTCATCAAGCAATCAAACCGCTTCGTATGCATCGTCGGAATCCCATAATACACCATCAGCACTGAAAGAAAATACCAAAAGTTTAACATCATATTACAGAATATTAAATTTTATAAAAGTATAAATATTCCAGATATAAATAGATTTACAATCGCTAAGGTTTTGGAATGACCTCACTATTTAGGTATTTCCTGAGTGCTTACAGTACCTTCAAAAAAGGGCATTTTCAATGCAAAGCATATTATTAACTACGATAAAAAAATAAAGGGCTTTACTAATTTTAGTTTTTTTGTATATTTTGGTGTTTCCATCCGCGGTACACTACCAAGTGAAGCTGACCTACCGTTAGAGAAAAGTTGGTGTCACTAATAGGTTACTCTAGCTCTGCTGCAGTTATTGTTAACGTTTTATTTTATGTTTCTAAATATAATTGTGTGATTGATATCGATAACTGAAAACTTTGTGCCCGGTATGGCAATAGGTTCGCCAAAAGTGAGAACTTTTGAACTTTAAAATGCAAAATTGTTATTTACACAGAAAACGATGACAGGAAACTGTTAATGTTACAGTAAAGTACATGTGCAGTATAAAAAGTAGGTATTAATTTAAGCGTACTACATGAATGAATACTTTAATTGTTCTGTTTTTGCTAAATTCACATTTGTTGCGTGTAAAAATAGGTAAATTAGTTAATATCAATTTATGCAATGCAGAACTAATTTATTTAAAAGGTCTATATTGTTCTGTGACATACATATTATGACTACCTGCTATTAATAGTAGTCATGTCCTAACTTATCTAATATCTATTTATTCTAGGATATGTGTGTCGATAAAGAATTACTAAGATTTGGTATTTGATTTAACCTTAAATCTAGATGTTATTCAGAATATGTTATCATTTGCTTAAATCTGGTGTCAGTTGACACTCATTCAACTTGTTGGGTACGCATTCAAACAGATGCACATATAATTCTATATATCCTTCTATCTGGCTACAGTGCTGGATAAAAACAGAAATATACAGTTCACCACGTGCTACCATACTCGTGACCTTTGAGTTTGACTATGACGGTACATGCCAGAACGATTGAATGGACTTGATTAGAATTTGGCACAGAATTTTCTAATATAGCTCGTAGGTATGCCACTTGGTAATAATTCACGCATTTCCGTATTTCACACAAATGAAGTTGAGATAGGGGCAAACGAGCTAGCTGATGGTAAGCTACCAGCTCCCCTTACAAACCCCTACAACGCAGTGTTACAGTTGCATTGCCAGCCTTTAAGAACGTAGGATGAGAAGGAAGTAGAAAGGGGGTGCCCAGATACCATTTGTCACCATACAAAATGCGACATGTGCCAATTCACTTCGATATTCATGCAACGAGCGTGGCTCTACCACTGTTTATTTTCCTACGGTCTCCGTTAAAACAACAACCTAAAGTACTTAAATATTATTACCTTGTACATTGTGGTCCTTAAAAGAGAATTACATGCATTCATCTAATCCCGTCAGACAATGGTAATGTGCAGGTAAGTATTATCATTATGTGTCAGGATTAATAATAAAAAAAGAAACTATTGAAGATATCATCGTGATAAATTGAATGTTTCATATGTAACCTTCACCAGTTTCCCATGTACGTACCTATATAAGTGGGTTCCCAACTTAGAGGCTAAATTGGCGCAAATGTGGATGTTTTGCAATATTGCAACAATGAACATGTTAATCACCTCCTGCACTATGCAATAGACAATATTCTCTCTTTGTTTTGATGCACACTCGGTACGTCTTTGAAGCAATCTTATCACTTCCATTAGAGCGGCGAAGGTTAAGTAGCCGGGCATTTTTTTCCACAGATATCAGCTGTTGACAATGTTAAAGACATTATTACTAAGCCTTAATTAAAAGTTATAGAACTGTTTTTTTATTAAGTTAATCTTAAAATATGCTTACATATGACGAAGCCTTTTACCTATCGAGGCTTACATATTTTATCGGGCTAATATATCTTTTCATTTGCTACGAGCCTGGCATTATTTGCCCCTTTCACATATTTTATCCTTTTTTCATACTCGTTTGTCGGTTTTCACATGATATTTTGATTTAAGTTAGGTAATTAGTTTGCCTATGGCCGACTTTTAGCGGTTTGTCCTTTCACACTTGTCTCATATAGCCCCTTTGTCAGTCTTCTTCCAAACCGGCCAAGCACTATGTCCAAACTATATTATTTAGGTTTTTTTTCTTAAATTCTAGAGTTTAATGTAATCAGATTCATAAACATAATATATTTCTTTCTATATATGATATAAAAACCAAAAGATCTTTTCGCCAACAAGATGAAATAGTAAAGGCAATTGATTGTTGTAAATTGGTTTTAATGCCATGCCATGTTGTGCATAAATTTAAATTTAATTGAAAATTTTGTACTGGGGAAAATTAGATTATGTCATACGAAGCATAAACATTTATTTTTGGTATGTTGATAAGATGTTGTATATATATACACATTGTTTGAAGTTTTTATTTACACTCGTTTAATAGTCATTGTCTAGCCGTAGTACTATCTTATAACTGAAAAGCACTCAGGTCTGGAACACCGCACTTGTAGAATTACTACAAATAAGAATGTAAATGTTTAAGTAAATATAGATATAACCATAAAATATATTATTACGAATTAGCTTAGCAGACTTAAGTAATTTAAATTTATATAATCAATCACTAGCCTTTTGAGGTCCACTGCTGGACATAGGCCTCCCCCATAGAGCGCCACAACTGCCGGTCCGTTCACTCATGGGGGGTTTTTGCCATAATCGCCACGCTTGGCAGGCGGGTTGGCGATCGCAGTAGGCTGTATTGTGTTGGGAGAGAATGCTGCTGCCCATTCTTCTAGCCTTTCCCTTAGTCGCCTTTTACGACACCCACGGGAAGAGATGGGGTAGCGGTATTCTAAGCCGGCGCCACACAGCTAGCCGGCGCCACACAGCTTTATTAATAATTTATATAATATTACATATTATATACAAATAGAGAAACTATGAAATATAAGTTACTGGAACCCTCTCTCTCTCTCACTCTCTTAATGATGTCCATAATTTAATTTAACTTCGTTGAATAGGGCGATCAATGATGAAATATAAATACGTACACAAAAATATTAAAAAACAGTTTTAGAAATATAAAAAAACAACTGAAATATATACTGCGTTTATTTTATGATTTAATTCAATTATCATCAGTATATTTGTTTTACACTAATTACGATGAATGAGTCTAGCCTAAGTAACTACAAGGTTTTAATTGTTATTAGATAACGAATGCATTGTATAATAAAACAATAAAATGATTTAGAATTGAAAATTAAACTAAGGTTAACTAATATTAGCTGTTGTTTAAAATTCTCACTAAATAATAATATCAAGATCGTAATGCCTACGATGAACGAAGCGAATAACAGAGATGCCGACTGCATCTCTGTTATTCGCTTCGTTCATCGTATATATAAAAACATATTCTGTCATTTATCTATTTAAAAAAAAAACTCTTAGCATTACCGTTATAGAGTTGGTTTTTCAACTGGGCAATATTGACATGGATACTTCAAGGCGTTTTCAAGTAAACCACATCTCCCACTCTCATACAAGAAAGAGTCGGTCATAGGTAATGTCAGTTTATTTCAGCTCCATCAACTCCATACATTTTATATAAAAAAAATAATACTATAAATAGGAAAGCAAATATATCATATAGAGGAACTGCTACAAGTAAATACATACATACTTTTTTTATATTATATTTACCAAAAATTACAGAATAAACTGATTATAGAATTTATAATGCTAACATGATACTGTAATTAATTTATTGTTTCCGTATAGATTAATCTTGGTTCAAATCACGTAACAGTATGTACTCAGATGAGGACAAGTCAATGGTAACAACCTCAAGATAAACCGGTTCTAACAACGGACCAACAATAACAAACAAATGTGAGTCAGCATGTTTTACGGAAGTTGATATAAACGATATCCGTAGTCATATCCGAATTGATTTTTTTAAAGTCAAGGCCACCTTTTCATAGATGCTGATCAGGTTTTTTTTTATTATCTGTACCGGCCTACTTTCAACAGATAAAAAACCTTTATATCATATAACGCGTGGTCAATTTAGAAAAACACACAAAACAGTTGACTGGATCCATCTATTTTTCGGTCTTCTTCTGCCAGCTACAGCCACTACGATTTTATTTATTTATATAGATGAGGAGACCATGGCGATGATATAAGATGATATGAATGATAAAAGAGAATTGAAATGTAGGAAAAGTAATGTGGAATAAAGTTAGCAGAATGGAGAAGATCTTTGTTGGCCATGATATAACCACATAAGTGAGTGTATTTATTTAGTTTTTCAAATCTTAATAAGAAAGTTAACAAATAAGAATTAAACTGGCTTGACAATATAAACGTTGAATTTAATAACGACTTCAACAAACTTGAGAGATATTTGAGATACTGTTCAATATATTGTCTGTAATCACTTTTTTTCGGATTGCATTGCTGTTTCGTTTTATTAAATGAACTTAATATTTAGTACAAACCAATTGCTTTAAGTAATTATTGGATTCTAAGATTTTCACATCATAATTTAACTTTAAAATGACCCCTTTTAGTATATTTACAAATATTATACAAATTTACAAATCATAGTACAAATGGAGTTTATCTCGTTTCATGATCTCATACTAACTGAAATTTTCCAATTACCACAAAGACATTAGTGACACCTGACGCCTAGTACCAAAGTAACCTTCAAAAAAACCCATCTGTCGTAGGCATAGATACTTGAAATATTATCTACACAAAGTATTTTTAAGGTAATCATCAATAAATTAAAAATTAAAACACTTTAAAAATTAACTATTTTTTTTAACACCTAATCAAAAATGATCCACATAACGATGGTATCAGATTGTTGTTATTAATGAAATAAATACAAAAAATTGTAAGCTTGCAAAGTCTCTCGGCAATGAGATGCTATCACGAATAAACTAAAATTTTAATATTTGGAAGTATTAATATTTAGATGAAAAGATAAACATGTTAAACATAACTTCACGCCTTTTTCTAGCGGCTGTCGGCTAGCCTCGACTTGCCGTTAAGTTTACGTCCAAAATGGAATAGGAGTCAAACCTATTGCTATTGCCATACACCACATACTACATGTGTTAGAGGGGACAATTTAGTTACATTTTAAAACATCATAACCGGTGATCCATATAAGGGAAAAAAATATTAAAAATATTTACACTAATTAATGATATAATTACTTCCAGAACCCTAAAATAACGAAAATTTATAAATTTTTAAACTATAAAGTAAATTATTATATTGTTTAAAAAAATCCACAAGCTGTTGTTAATTATAAACATGTACAATTATATCATGTATTTAGTAAGTAATACCTTAGTATGTGTTATAATACTGTCTTATGTATTATTAGTTTAGCAGGCCTGTGTCGCAAGTTCCGTTCACCTGTCACGCAGTGCAACCAGCAATTTCTAAGTGTTGCCCTTCACTCTTTGTTGATGCAACTCCTACATAATAATAGGTACAATATCTGACCACTTCGCCTAAATTACACCATAATTATCTATTTAGATAGCTAATAACTATGGTATTGTCCTTGTGTTACATAATTTGGAGTACTAAATTTGCTTAGCAAAATTGAGAAGTTTTAATATTGTGTTAAGTTTTTTTACTATTCATCTTTCATCAACAAGAACTATTTCTAAAGTTTTTATTAACTTTCGTTAAGATTTTTAACTTAACCGATACGTTGAAAGATTATTTTAAGGAAACTTATGACATTAAATAAATTTAAATGAAAATGCTCTTTCTTTATTAACTATCGTTGTTGGAAGCAATTTGGTAGTTATGACCGATAATTATTCATTACTGGATATATAATAAAAATGCAATACTAACCGCTACTTTTACTTTACTATCTACTAAATAAATCTACTACTAATATCTACAGTTTCGTAGTTTAAGGGCAAAGTATTATTTGTATGCCAAACACAATCATAAAAGTCATTCTTTAAGGATCATTCTCAAATATTTATTATTTATAAATAGTATGACGCTAAATACATATTTATAGCCCCATTAATACGAATATCGCTACAGTAATATAAAATAATATTTTAGTTTTCAAACACTAGTTCGCTCAAATATTCTAAAACTCCCGAGAGTCTTATGAATAAGAGACAAGGTCGTTCAACGTCCTCTTTCATAGACTGTTCAGATATTCAGAGAGGCCTCTGGCACGTGGCTTACTAAAGCCTCTCGTTACAACCTTATTTACAATTATAAATAACTAATAGCATTTTGACTTCAAATATCACAGATGAAAAAAAATTGTTTACTCCACAAAATAATAGACTAAAAGCTGACGTCAGCCATTCGATGTATAAATATCTTGGACACATCATTTGACGGATCATCAAATCCAAACGTAGCGGGAGAAATTTCTAGTCTTTTTCTTGTTTTGCACAAGTTTCTTGGTTTGAACAAGCTGTGGAAGGTAGACATGTTCTTATTTTTATAAAGGCATTGTGCTTAGCGATAATTCTTCCGCCTCCGTTCTATATTCGAACAACCGGAAACACCTGTCACGAGTGCCCTTATGTTGCTGATTTATCGTGTCACAATTTGTTAATAAATTATTGAGTAAATTTAATATATAATATCACGATATATCCAAACAATATTAACTCATCTCACTCGTTTTATACATTGACGCCCTCTTCTAGCTTTTGAAAATATTGGCAGTGGCTGCTAAGACTTGACTAGTGCACGATGTTTTCAGTGTACGGGATTTGATCCCACGACTGCAGTTACAGAAGTAGGATGCTCGAAATCTAGACTACCAAGACGTTTATCTAGTTGCCGAAAAATAATAATAGTTTAAATAAATAATTGCTCGCGCTTATAATAAATCCAATAAGATTGTTTATTGACCTCGTGTTGTTTATTATCACATACTAATCCATTCTCTTATTTAAGATAAAATAGGAAGTAATAAATTGTACACCATATTAATACCAACACTAAGTTTTAATGTCTATAATATAGTTCCTGTAATATAACTCTGTAGAAAAACAATTATTCACACGTTTTGTCTGTGAAGCATCCATAAGATTGCTAAAACTTTTGATTTGTACTAAAAAAAGTCTCGGTGGTCGAGTGGTCGAATCAAAAAGTAGCGAGTTCGGATCTTTGCTCACACTTTTCGAAATTATTTTCGGAAGGTATGTATGATAAATATCGATGACTGAAAACTTTGTGCCCGGTATGGCTAGAGGTTCGCCACCTATTCTATTTGGGACGTAAACATAACGGCGAGACGAGGCTTAACAGCCGCTGCCTACACCTTCGGGTAGAAAAGGCGTGAAGCTATGTTATGTTAAAAAAATCTCGTTTTTCTAACAACACAGTTTTTAACATAGAAATATAACAAAAATTTCTAAATAAAAGTTTTGTTTCTAAATAATTAGATGATTTAGAAACAAAACTTTTATTTATGTAATAATAATTAATGAAAAAAAGATTTTATTAAATCTACATATGACAAATAAATAAAGAATGTGCATTTTTTTTACGGGATAGGAGGGCAAACGAGCAGGCGTGTCACCTGATGGTAAGCAACCAACGCCGCCCATGGACACAAGCAACACAAATAGTGTTCCTGTTGCGTTGCCGACCTTTAAGGGATAGGGGGATAGGAAAGGATGGGGAAAGGGGGTGGGCCTCCGGATACCTCTCTAACCGAACGAAACGCGGCATGAGCCACTTTACGTCGGTCTTCTGGGAGGTCGTGGTATTTCACCGGTCGAGCCAGCCCATTCATGCAGCGAACTGCTTGGCTCTACCACTGTAAATATAGACGTTTCATTTAATTTTTTTTTCTCAAAAATTTCATTACCTTTCTTCGTATTTGATCTTCCAACAATTCATAATAACAATGACTCATTATTTTGGCTATAACTAAAGTGACAGTCTCCTCTGTAGTGGTTTAATTTTGAATATTATTTATTGTTTACTTGTTTTCTAAAACACATAGTTTCATATGATATGCTAAATACAATAATAGCACGAAGTGTGTTGTTTTTATAACTTCATACAGTTACTGTTTGATAATTATTATAAGGTCGATGTGTTCCAGCTTATGTGTCTAGGTTAGCGCCAATTAAACGACTCGTTGTCCTTTAGTTAACATTGTGTACAAACCTGACAAATATAATTGTTTTATAATCCGATAAAATGTAGGAAGTAAGTTCCGACCCGAGTTCAAACGACAACGATTTGATAAATGTCATCTACCTGTGTTACTTCTGGAACCTTTTAAAATTCAAAATATGGGTAGTATTATTTCGAAATAGTAATAGATGGGTAATTGAGTGTTTTGACTACCTTTATTTTTATGGAATGGGCGGATAAAATATTTAATAATTCGAGATGCAACGCACTAACAAGAAAATAGAAAACTAAAACCTAGTAAAGCCTCAGAGCGAGATACTATTAGTATAGTTTGCAGGTCAGACCCACATCAGAAACCAAAATAATGTAGAATTTTGCGTAGTGCAGTATACAATCAAAATAATTTTATTAACCTGGAAACCAAGTTTCCTTTTTTTTCCTCAAAATATTACAAATAATATATATATATATATATATATATCAATAGCCCGTCCAAAATGAAATAATAATCAGTTTTGAAGAACAGCCGCTGAGTTTTCTTGCTGGGTCTTTCTCAGGACTGGCGTTTCTGACCCAGTGGTAGATTTTTTAACAAATACTTACCTTTAAATTTAAAATCAATCAATATCTAATAATAGTTATACTCTGATTTCAACTAACGAACGTAAAGTCTTCTAAATTTAACCAGTAATCGGTTAAATTTACAAGACTTTATCACGGGTTGAGTCAGAGTTATGTGTACATTGTGTACAGGCGGCACTGAAAGCCATTTGGCAATTATTAATTTAATATTGTACATATTAATAATGTCCCCCAATTATATAAGGAAAACAAGCGGCACTTTTAAGTATCATATATAACGTCTAAGACCTAATAACTACAGGACGGAAACTAATACAATTACTTTTTATTGAGTCGTCAACATCGTCATGCATCATGAATAAATTGTTTGCAAAAGTGGAGACCTTCGCCACTTTCCGCCCGCAATATAAACTCCTCTATGCAACACCCAGCTTGAATACAAAGTGAGGTTATTATCATGAAGCTTTTGCCTTAACTTTGACTACAAAACCTGCATTTGGTTCATTGTCTAAAGCACAAAGTATTGATACATAGGAGTCCAAATGTTGTAGGCTTTTCCATACTATATATACTATCGATATAATAATAATATAAACTGTAATATACACAATAATAAACTGAGATCTTTTTAGTTCTCTTTACTGCCACTGGCTGCGCTAGAATTTTGGACGCACTGCTGATTACGATTATTATTATACGAAAACACGCGTTCAAAGTCGAGTACCATTCTCTTGATGCTCTTTACCGGCAAGGGTTCTTTCCCCTGAATGAAGACCATTCGTACAATATAACGTTCGGAGTATACTATATATCTATAACGCGTTTTTTACCACTCCAAAGATGATTGATTACATAGGTTTGATATCTATGTTATCATCAATTATGATTTAATTTTAAACAATCTTCTCCTTTATGTTCTAGATATTGGAAAATTTCAAAGATCTTCGATTCTTTTTCCATACTTCCCTATCATTTGCTTCTTCTACACCAGCAACGCTGATATAGTCTTTCATAATAAATTTTGCAGTAACTTTGTTTTCCTAGTTCTTCTCCCTTCTCCTCTATCCGTGGATTTTTACTAAAAATAATTACCTTCAAATATTTAGTCATATTAAATTTATATTAATACTAGCTGACCCGGCGAACTCTGTTTCGCATCAAAAGTAATAACTGCTGCCCCGCTATGTTAATACTGCAATATCTTCGACAAATTTGAAGTCGATAGCAGCTATAGGTTAAAAATGGGAATTTTTCATTGTTAACACCCCCGCAACCCCCCTTGTGGGTGGAATTTCGTAAAATCCGTTCTTAGCTGACCTCTACTCGGCGAAAGGAATAATCCTACCAAATTTCAAGTCGCTACGCCTTATGGTTCCAGAGATATCGTGATGAGTCAATATATAGGTGGAAATCTCTTATATATATATATATAGATGTAGTATATTTAAAAATAAATATGTATTCAATTATATATTTAAAAATATTCTATAAAGATAAAAACATTGCTACTTAAATTTTAATATGTACACTACAAATTTGTAGACTTACTTAGATAATTATCTAGCATTTTAATAATTTTATGCATAATTAGTACATGTTTTTAAATTTTTTTTGTTACGGTTTTATATGATTATAATCAAAATATGTGTTAATTTTTTTAAAATTTAAACCAGTTGAACTCGGCCAGGGTTTTGTGTTTTGACTATTGTAAATATTCAACTATGAACGAATTCTCATTCAAATTTAGGTTTTCCTACTAAATACAAAACCTATTTTTTTTACGTTACATTTAACTTCATATTTATTACATATTAGTGGTTTTAAATAAGTCACTAAAAAGCCAATTCATTTGAATTGACTTCTTCAATTCATTTTACCAAAACCACAAGACAAAAACAAAAGTTTATTTCTTTTGTTCTGAAGCATTTCTGCAATTACATTCAGACATACATTTTGATTGATAATTTAGTTTAAATAGTTTTACTAATGTTCTTTAGAATTGTTTTATTATTATTACTATTAAATATTAACATACAAACATACAAAGAAACAAACGCGAACCTTGAACATTATTATACTTGTATATATAATTGTTCTTTGTTTATGTGATGTTGTTAATTTGGTGGTGTTTATTTAAATAATGATTATTACAGATTGTTTTTAAATATTTGATTACATTATTAATATATTATGATTCAATAGTATGCTAGCTATATATTTTACATTATTTGAAACATAAAAGTTAAATCCACAAAACGTAGTTACACAATTTCAATAGTTCAAGTTTTTTAGGTATGAGCTAGCTCGTGGCATTGGCTCAGGAAATAAGAATGAGGTATTCTGTTACTTGTTCTGTTTTCTGTGGGCGCTGATACTTTTCACGGAATCACTATTCCCTCCCAATCACCTACCGATTGGGGTCACTCTTTCCAAGTCTACAATTTGGACTGTAGACCTTATAGTATGTTGGGAATGTCTTCAGTTTTTCAAGTGAGAATATTTACACAACCTACACTCTTTTTTAGAGCATAAATTTAAGCCGCAACTTCGAAAAACTTATGTTCCTGGATTCGCACTCGGCACCTCCCAATCAAAAACCGGGCGTGGGAAATTATTAAACCACCATTTGTTAAGATGCTCTTCTTCCTAATCTGCAAAACTACTCTTATCTTTTCTATCTCTCTTCAATTCATACAAGTTTTTATATTAACCTTATGGTGTCAACTGCGATACTAACGGTTCAAGGTAAATAATTGACAGTAGGGTCAAAAGTTCAGTGTAACTATAGCATGGGCATGCCCTTAACCTGTTCAGCTACTGACTGGTTATTAATGTAGTCGAGAGCAGTCGATAGGTACATTAGCGGTTTTGTGGTCAGATTATTAGCAAAAGAAAAATAGGTCATCACACAGAAATACACATTTAAAAATAATATAGAAATTCTACAAATAACTCATAAATAGGGTCACTGTAATAGTCTTTAAAAATCATACTTTTCTTCGCCGTCTACAGCTTATATCGTAAAATCTTTATTCGGCTGCGTAACCGGGCAAATTCCAGGTAACCTAACTGTTTGAAAGGTTTTCAGGCTTTACTAAAAATGTTTATATGATTAAATAAATTCAGCCTACAATCACAATATACAATTATTTAGTCAATAAATTCCGTAGGCTTTCCCGCTTTTGATTTAGAAGTCATGGGCTCGTCTCTGGGCGGAATTCTTTTCGGAAGTTATGTGTTATAAATATGATTGAGAGCTTTATGCCCGGTGCATGGCAATAGGTTAACCACCTATTTCATTTGGACGTAACGTATCGGCGAGTCGAGGCTTTAACATCCGCTGCCTAAACCTTCGGTTAGAAAAAGACGTAAAGTTACGTTTAAATTGTGCTAATGTGATTCAAGTACTATTTAATAAAACAATTTATGGACAAGTTACTTATAGCTTTTATAATATTAATAATAAATTTATTGACTAAATCCAAATTATATTTATTTTTCGTAGTAAGAAATCGTTTATTGTAAAACGTAAGACTAAACTATCTTTAAGTGTTTCTTAGAGTTCTGACGTGGTCAACTTAGGGAGCTACTATATTTCTACTGAATTTGGTTACGATAGGTGGACCCCATCGAAAATACCGACCGTTCATTTATAATGTACGAGTTGAATGCGGAATGAGTAACAGTAAGTAACCAGAACAGTGACCGAGTGGCAGGATCATATTAAATCAGTTACATTGAGTACATTGACTTCCGGAGTCGTCCCCCAACCATAGTGACGACGATCGTGTCGCCTCATCATACCACCTATGAATTCGTATCACATTAATTTCAAATATAATATACGAATTATTTGTGATAAATTCTTATGGACATATCATGTAGGTCTTATTATGAATACGATTCGGCGGTCTTGTGATCCAGCATTCCACTTATGAATCAAGAAGTCGTTGGATCGAATCCAAGCTCACATTATTTCTAATATCTTGTAATAGGCGGAAAGGAAAAAGTCGTGTAGTTATAAAAAAAATATATAGATATCACAGTTACATAACAAAAATCATTACATAGTATAAAACAAAATCGCTTTCCGCTGTCGGTCTGTCCCCTTATATGCTAAGATCTTTCAAACCACGCATCGGATTTAGATGCGTTTTTTTAACAGATAGACGGTGCCAACGGGAACTGTATGTATAATGTAGCAAAGAAAAAGTAATAAATCGAAAGTTAAAAAAATATTACTTTTGATGCGGAACGAAGTTCGCTAGGTCAACTAGTCTTATTATCACAATCCGTATTTTTCTTATATGTATAACTTAATCAATCCCATTCTTTGTTATATGGAAATAAATGGATAGTTATATGAATTTAAACTGAGACATTATCATAAACATAGATAAAGACAAGTAACGACTTCTAAGCACCCATTTTACAACTTGTTCATGGAAATAATACAAGGTGAAAACTGCAACACAAAGTAAGTTATCACGTTACGACTGAGAGTATGCACATGAAATAACATAACCTCTCCTCTTCCTCTCCACAGATGTAAATTCAATTTAACAGGTCAGTAACTGGGTTACAACGGCACTAAAGTCCGAGCGACGAGCTGAGACGGATTAAGAGATTTTTTTTACAGGAACTTGGCACATCTTAACGGCTATTGAATTAATTTGTTTTTTATATATCGAATTGCGTTTAAAAAAAATGCCACTTAAACAATTCAATATCCTATACGTTATGCGTCAATTATCTTAGTAAAATATAATTAAAGGTTTTAATCGAAGATTTCTTTGAAAGTTTATAGTTGTATGTTGGTCGCTGTTGAGTTTTTCTCGCTGTTAATGTCAAGGCTTTTGAGAATATTACGCTTCTATCTTAACCAGATGATTTCAGTACTGTTTAATTTTTTTTTTATATTAAACAAAACAATATTCAAACTAATTAAGCATCAACTAAAAATCTTAAATAGCATATTTAGATTTTTTCTACTGCACTTTTTCAACTTACAGCTAAAACTCGTGGCAACTAGACCCCTAAATTCACGACTAATTTTCAATTCGCTGGTATGAAATGCAACAAATATGACAAGTATCTAATACAAATGTAATTAAATACAAAAACGCCTTATCTTCATGTGACCCAACAATAAATCTAATAAAGTGATTAAATCTTTATAACCACGCAATGTCACACGTTGATATAGTTTTATGAATTGTACGTAGATATTAATATGTAGAACAATTAATTGATAAAAATACTGAGAAATTCTCAGGCCAAATATAATTGAAACACACATCCGAAGGTTGCTGCAGAGCTCGGCTCATTGAATATGGTTTAGTCCCAGGGCATAGATAATGCGTGTGCCTACAATACATATATAACTTCACGCCAAATCTCTTGCGGGGTAGGCTTGCACGCTTCACTCCCTTCTTTCACTTTCATGACTCTTGTCATACACGCGCATCGATTTTTAAGGCTCCTGACATCGCTCTACTTCAGCACTTCTTCTATTTGGTCATGGAATGTGTATCATGGTCCTCAACTCCTGCAACCATTCTGCATTGTATATTCACTTAGTCAATCATGGATCATCCATTCTTTCTACATGTCCGAACCATCGGAGCATCTCTTACTTTTACACCGACGTTCTCTTTTAATCCAACTTCCTTCCTTACAACCTTGTTTTGGCACATCGCGTTTTACAGTACATTTTATATTTACATAGTATAAAACAAAGTCGCTTTCCGCTGTCTGTCCCCTTTATGCTTATATCTTTAAAACTACGCAACGGATTTTGGTTCTTTTTTTTTAATAGATAAAGGATGTTAACGGGGTGGTTTTTATCTATAATTTGTGTATGATGTAGTAAAGAAAAGAAAATCCAAAATTTACTTCTTAATTATTTTGATGCGGAACAAAGTTCGCTGGGTCGAGTAGTTTATAATATGAATATGACATGTATTATTGTTCAGCCATAGTTTTAACCCCGGATCTACCGTAGAATGTTAAGCCACGATGTCATCAAGACTACCAAAATGTTTTCTGTGTTTGTTTTTATGTAGAATACATAAAATTTGTGTAGTTGATTAATTAATTTGAAAAACCTCTTAATCGAACACGAGGTCAAATAGTCCACACACTGTGAGGATGTTGACGGGTTCCAACCCCACCCCAATGGAAATCCCATTATGCAGCTATATAAAATGGTACGTCTTTTAACATAACTTCACGCCTTTGTTACCCGAAGGTGTAGGCAGCGGCTGTAAAGCCTCATCTCGCCGGTATGTTTACGTCCCAAATGTAATAGGTGGCGAATTAAACTGCGGGTTAAATCTATATATATATATAAGAGATTTCCACCTATATATTGACTCATCACGATATCTCTGGAACCATAAGGCGTAGCGACTTGAAATTTGGTAGGATTATTCCTTTCGCCGAGTAGAGGTCAGCTAAGAACGGATTTTACGAAATTCCACCCACAAGGGGGGGTTGCGGGGGTGTTAACAATGGAAAATTCCCATTTTTAACCTATAGCTGCTATCGACTTCAAATTTGTCGAAGATATTGCAGTATTAACATAGCGGGGCAGCAGTTATTACTTTTGATGCGAAACAGAGTTCGCCGGGTCAGCTAGTTAATTATACAAGAATACCAGCTCTATATGAGGAAGAGAGATTGATTTTTAAATGATCAGAAAAGAGCTCAACATCCCCGTAAATAGAAATTTACTGGCAGATTTTTCGTAAAAATTTCTCTTGGTTCTTGGTTTTTAATTGTATATATTGTAAATAATGTAATTAATTTATTTCTGTTAATTAGTGTAATGATAAAATGTATTGTAAAACGCGAAACGTGTCTTGACAAGGTTGTAAGGTAGACAGTTGGATTGAAAGAGAGTGTCGGTGTAAAAGTAAGAGATGCTCCGATGGTTCGGACATGTTGAAAGAATGCATGATCCATGATTGACTAAGGAAATATACAATGCAGGATGGGCAGATATACAATGCAAAAGTATATGGATGTAGGAGCCGAGGATCACGATACACTTTCCATGACCAAATAGAACGAGTGCTGGAGCAAGGTACTGTCAGGAGTCTTAAACATCGATGCGCGTGTATGACAAGAGTCGTGAAAGTATCAATGAAAATAGCTTTTGAACGACTACCATCTTTTTGTTCCTCACTCGTGAAAATGATCTCTGTAAAGAGTTCGAAACGTCGGGAAATAGACAAAAATAAGTTTTTTTTTTATGGGATAGGAGGGCAAACGAGCAGGCGTGTCACCTGATGTTAAGTGACCAACGCCGCCCATGGACACCTGAAATACATATAGTGTTACAGTTGCGTTGCCAACCTTTAAAGGAGTAGGATAGGAAGGGATGGGGAAGGGGGATGGGCCTCCGGGTACCTCTCTCACCAAACAAAACGCGGCATGAGCCACTTTACGTCGATCTTCTGAGAGGTGGTGGTATTTCACCGGTCGAGCCGGCCCAATTATGCAGCGAACTGCTTGGCTCTACCACTCTAAAATAAGTAATAAATAAACGCGATATAATCCTAAAAAGTTGTTTTAATGTTATGTCTCTTCGTTTTTTGTCAGCATCTAAAATGGACCAAATCATTTCTAGTGCAGATACAACATAGATATAACTTGTGAACTTACGAGAGGTGCTGTGGAGTGCATATTTCGGGGAGATGTATTAACGTGTCCCACATTTAAGTCTGTGACTGTTACCGCGCTGCCAACATCCGATAATGCCATCACTGGGGACTATATTGAATGGTCGATACTAATCTTGATAAATAGAAATGAAGCCGAAATATTTTCTTCCTGGAATAATCAAATTAGATTATTAAACTTGCTCGAGGATGCTTTCCTATCTTTAAGCAATACTTATATGCTGGAGGGCAGTGAAGGTTTTTAAAGACTGTGTTGTGCTGAATCCTTCAACGAAATTTGGAATGATAAAAACCGAGAAAAGAAATAAAAAATCAAGGAAGTGAGAGAGCTTGTCATGTGACACATAGTTTCATCTGCTTGCCCCGCGTGAAGGATTCGGTATTAAGGTACATATGTATGAGTAAAATAATTCAAATCAGCAATTTACAGTAATCGCACTAAACGTAATCGATATGCTTTATAGCCTTGGCCCCGAACGCAGCGCGCTGTCTACGAGATGAAGAATAATGTTTATTTACATTCTATGGCGCCGCAATAGTTGTATTGAAAAAAATGCGCAACATATTCAACACAATGGATGGCATATTCAATATTCATATTCAAATATAAGGAAGTCAATTATGTATTATGTAGATTGTTTTTCCATTGATGAAGACGAACATATGGAAGAAACGTAATAAGGATCATAAATTTAACTGTCTCAAGTTCTACATAAAAGTGGTAATGCCACAATAATATACAGTCGGCTCTCGTTAATTCCAACTTGCGATAATTCGAACCTCTCTATAATTCAGAGTCATCACGAGTTCCATACAAAATCTCTTTATATTTCGAACTAATCCAATACATTTTTATGCACTTGGTAATTCGAACCAAAAAGTCTTCGTTATATAAAAAAAAACGACGCGTTAATTCGAACACATCGGCGTCCAACACTTGATAATTCAAATTTACAGAGAGAGAAAGAAGTGGTAAGATTGTAAAAACATTTCGCGATAAGTTTTAAATGTTTAGTCTAGGTGCTAAAAGGGATCTTGCACCCCGCTTCTGAATCCGGAGGTCGCGGGTTCGAATCCTGGCTCACATCAATGACTTTTCGAAATTAATTGCGAAAGTTATGTGTGATTAAATATCGATGACTAAAAACTTTGTGCCCGGTATGACAACAGGCTCACCACCTATTCCATTTGGGTCATAAACATAACGGCGAGTCGAGGCTTAACAGCCACTGCCTACACTTTCGGGTAGAAAAAGGCGTGAAGCTATGTTATGTTTTAAATGTTTAACGTACACCATTTGTTTTTGTTCTGATTAGTTTGCCTATTGGACACACACTTCGCACAAATTGCCTTTAGTAAGAAGTAATTGACCAAGCAGAGGAGAGTGAAAAGTAAGGTGATGTTGCAAAAGTACTTCTTCAAAAAACTTAATTTGGAATTTTCCGAATACTTTCTCAGCTATAAGAGAGCAAAAGGGGAAAATTAATACTACTCAAACTGCTGGAGGACGGGAAAAAACGAACAGTTCTTTCGAAAGATTACTTAGTTCACCTCAAAAGTCCGTCATGTTATAGAATAGCAGTAGCAGCAGTTTACTTATAATGAATTAATCTACATTAAGTAATTCGAGATTGTATTTATTTTCTCGCACGAGTACAAAATCATTTGATAATTCAAACACTCGATAATTCGTAATATTTCAAGAGTCCCTCGAGTTTCGAATTAACGAGAGTCGACTGTAATATAGTAGCTGTTGCCCGCTACTTTGTCTGCGTGGATGCTTTAAAGCACCAAAATTACTATGCCTGTGCCATTATAAGGGTTCATTGCTCACCCCCAATTCGCGATAGCGATATAATATTTAGCCTATGTGTTGACCCGACCTCTTGGCTATATTGATGCAAAATTTGACGTAAAAGCATACAGTACTTTTAGAGTTTATTCGTAACAAAAATACAGGCAAATAGATAAACAGACAAAAATTCAAAAAAACATTTTTGGGTTCGATATCGATTGTAGATCATGTCCCAAGTATTCTAAAAAAAAAATACTCAATGTCCAGTTACAGCATTCCTACAATTTTATTATATGTATAGATTAAAGAGCTTGTTTGTTATTTAATAAGAAAATTATTACAAATTGCACAGACCACGTCTAACAGGTGCTACGTAGTTATTAGAATTAAATTGATTACGCTCAATTAATTAGCTACCTACTAACTAAACCAAAGCCAAGGTAAAACGTGACTGAATTTATGAACCCGATATTTGTTTGTAACTTCGTGCTTTGTCCCACTACCATGCCCCATTTTGCCGCTGGGAAGTAATTCCCAAATGGTAGCAGTAACCTATTGCCACACATCGGGCACAACAGCCTTCGATAAATATAAACTCAAATAAGTTCCAAAAAGTCATTGGTTTTTGGTTTCATATATTATGTATCAGCATATTTTGTTTATTTATCATTTAAATTACTTATTTATTCAGATGGTTAGGTAGGTAACTATTCGATCTTGGTTGTCTTTAAATGCGAAGATCATTGTCAAGGCGCCAAGAGCCGTACAATACTTAAATAGTCGTTTGCAAATAATTACGGAACGCGTGGAGAATGCTCGCGGCGGTCGAACTCCACGTACGATTACTGCTCGCCACTATATACGCGACATATTATAAATGAATGGACTCTGGTACTGATTGTTTAATCAATTAATTAATTTAATGAACACCTCTAGAAGAATTTACCAAATACGACACAATATTTTGTTAAATTTAGAACATTTTATGAATTCATATACACCCAAAGGTGCAAGCAGTGAAAACTATGCCCCCAGAAGTCTATTCTAGGTATTTAAAAAGTCACCTATCACCTGTCACCTACAGGTTGACTCAGATACTCACCGGGCACGGGTGCTTCGGTGAGTATCTGAGTCGAGTAAAACGAGAAGAGACGGCGAGATGCCACCATTGCGCATCCGACCTGGACTCGGCCCATCACACGCTGGTGGTCTGCCCGGCTTGGGCGACCGAGCGCCGAGTCCTGGTCGACGGAATCGGGCGAGACTTGTCCCCGCCGGCGTTGATCGCGGCAATGCTGGCGGGCGAGGAGGAGTGGAGGGCTGTGGTCTCCTTGTGCGAAGCTGTGATGCTCCAGAAGGATGCCGCCGAGTGGGGTCGGGAGAGAGCCGATCCCGCTCGAAGGCGGCGGCGGCGAGCGGGAGGCCTTTCGCCGAAGCTCCCCGAGGACGGACCCCCCCTCGTGGCAGGGGGGGGCGACGGCGGGATGGACCAGAGGGCTGACGCACTGAGTGGTATAGCCAAGCAACTCACTCTCTCAAAATATCTTCGTAAAGTAGCGCACGCCGCGTTTCGTCCGATAAGAGAGGTATTCCGAAAGTCCGCCACCCTAAGCCCTCACTTTCCATCCTACTCCTTAACCTATTTTAAAGCTCCGCTATGCAACTGCAGCACAATTTGTGTTGCAGGTGCCTACGGGCAGTGCGAGTCAGTTATCACCAGATGACCCGCTTGCTTGTTGGCTCTATATACCATAAAAAATGTAATAAATAAGTAGCGCAACCTATGATAAATAGTGAATAGACTGCGAAAGAATTACAAAACCCAAGCGCTAATTTGCAGTCAACGGGGAATGGACAATTCATACAGTTCGATTTCTACTAACACCGGGCACAAAGTTTTCAGTCATCGATATTTACGATTATTACGATTTTTATTTATTTCACAATTTCTAGTGTGAGCCAGTGTCAGGATTCGAACCCGGACCTCTGGATCAGAAGCTGTGTGCTCTGCCACTGGACCACCGAGACTATACATCGTCTCGATTTCTACTAATAACACATTAATACACTGTTATTAATGTTATTATAACTTGATTATGGATTTATGCATAAGAGTGCAGCTCAATTGGCAATAATTATTATATACTGTGTTGTAATTACAATTACTGTACTATGAATAACCTTGACCGATCGGAAATAATACAGTTTCTCTTAACAACGCTACAGACTAAACTCGATGTTAACTGTCACAATACTCGAAGGAGTTTTGTAACAGATTACCAAGTGTTATTTCCAACATCTATGTAACATAGATTTAATTCGACAGACAGATTTAATACAGACAGGTTTTATACTCGATAAGAAGAGTAACCTTTCACGCTATCTTTTATATCATTACATAGTATAAAACAAAGTCACTTTCCGCTGTCTGTCCCCTTAAATATGCGCATATCTTTAAAACTACGCAATGGATTTTGATACGGTTTTTTTAATAGTTCGAGGGTGTCAACGGGGTAGTTTTGATCTATAATTCATGTTTAGTATAGTAAAAAAAAGTGATAATTTTCAAGATTTAGAACTTTAATCGCAAACGCTGCCTGAATCCTAAGAGATAATTCAAAACAACGTAATAAATTATTATACACCTTTAAAAGGTCTACAAAAAAGTCCGCGAGGGCATATGTCTATCTCTTAGGGATAACCCACAATGACCATTTTTATTTTTTTATATTTAACGAGATATAATGGCCTATTTACTAAGCGATTTTAAACAGATTTAAAATAGATTGTGCATATAATATAGATGATCCTGACCCTTTACAGCATGCAATTTAAACAAATATTTTCGAAGATATTGCAGTATTAACATAGCGGGACAGCAGTTATTACTTTTGATGCGGAACAAAGTTCGCCGGGTCAGCTAGTATCTATATAAGAGAAAGCGTGTAGTAGCAATCAGGGAAGAAAATACAAGTGGTGGAAAAGTCATTTTAGAAGGAGAGTGATGAGCATGACTGCGGTTAGGCAAATTGGTAGAGGAAGACCGAAAGATATATGGATGGACTATATCTAAAAGTTGATACGAAAGGAGTAAGTGTGATAGAATAGAATGGAAAAATAAGAGATTTTGTGTCGATCCCACCTATAGTGGGATAAGGGCAAGAAAATTATAATAGATAAAAATGCCTTCAGTCTACGGTCACAGTTTCATTACTTTATCATCGCGCGGGCTAAAAATGCCTATCGCAACAGGTTATAAAAATTCTGTGATACATCAAAATTTTTCTGTGTCTAAAGACACATATGCCACTGAAGAATGACAAATAAGAAAGTTCTCTAGTAATTTTCTCTGTCCTTGTTTTGTCAGATCAGGGATTCAAACGTCTTCTTCTTATTTTTCAGTTATCCCCTACCAGGGAAGCAAAGACAAGAGTAGGACTGTATCGCCAGCGGAAGGTGAAAGTACAGATGTTGTATCTTCTGTGATCGGCAATTATGGACGCTGGCAGATGCTCATGACCTTCCTGCTTTCCCTGTTCTCGCTGCCATGTACTTTCCACATATACTTGCCAACATTTACGGTATGTGTCAATATATGCTTGTTTTTTTTTATATTTTCTGTAACAAATTGTTGTTTGTTTTTTATAGAATAGGAGGGCAAACAAACAAGCGCGTCACCTGATGGTAAGCAACCTGCGCCGCCAATGGACACCAACAACACATATAGTGTTACCGTTGCGTTGCCAATCTTTAAGGGAGTAGGATAGGAAAGAATGGGGAAGGGGGTGGGCCTCCGGGTACCTCTCTCGCCGAACGAAACGCGGCAATAGCCACTTTACGTCGATCCTCTGAGAGGTCGTGGCATTTCACCGGTGGAGCCGGCAGCGAGCTGCTTGGCTAAACCACTGTTTGTTTGCTTACAATTAGTTTTATATAATGTTGCTTTCTTGTTCCAGGCAGCAGCAACAAAATTTTGGTGTCAAAAGCCGGATAATTTGACAGATTTGCCTATGGCTAACTGGATAAACTACAGTCAACCTCCTGATGGGGACAGCTGCATGGTTCGTCAGCTCACAGATGTAGTGACAGTCGAGAGCATATTGAATAACACTGCACCTATACTTGATACGTTCGTAAAATGTACGGAATGGGTATATGATAGATCTGAAGTAGGCAACACTATCATCTCAGAATGGAATTTGGTTTGCGACAGAGGATATTTCACAAGTTTGACTGAATCTATGTTCTTAATCGGCGTCGGTGTGGGCGGTGTTGTTGGAGGATGGATATCGGATAAGTGAGTGGGATTATTATCATTAATTACTCTTTTTAGCGGAAAACTAGCGGGTCATCTGATGCTATGTGAGTAACGCCGCCCATCTACCCCTGCATAGTATCACCGTAGCGTTGCCGGCCTTTGATATAATATAGACAGGTGGTCAGGAGCCACTTTTTATGGTGTTGGAGGCAAACGAGCGAGGCGTATCACCTGATGGTGAGCAACAAATGTCGCCCATGGACACCTGATCACAGATAGTGTTACACCCAATGGGATATGGGGTGGTCGAATGGGGGATGAGAAGGGATGGGGGGGAAGAGGTTGGGCCTCCGGATACCTCTCTCGAAGGGCGAAACGTGGAATGAGCCACTTGACGTCGATATTCTGAGAGGTCGTGGTATTTCACCGGTTGAGCCGGCCCATTCATGCTGCGAACTGCGTGGCTCTTACACTGTGAAAACGCTTTACGTTGATATTCTGATAGATTGTGGTTTTTCTTTTTGTCAACAAAATATAAATAGGAACACTTAGTTTAACGTCAAGGAATCTAACCCTCGAGTGCAGGTCGATGGCTCTAAAATAAATATTATTTAGTATTTTTGTCGAATCTATAATTTTATAATTACTAAGCAGTATTTTATGTATGCTTAAATGTATTGCTTGTGTATACAAGCAATATATTTAAGCATACATTCTCGTAGTTCGAATAAAGTTAAGCATTCACCATTCCGAGATTCTATGCATTTGTTCTTATTTAACAATGTACATGTCGTCAAATGAATCTGTCAGCAATTTGAGTCAAAAAAAATACTGACCTTTAGATACATATGTAAGTTCACGCCTGTATCCCATAGATTTACAGTCTTTGGCTTTCTACAAGCTACGATCCCGATACACCTCTTTTACCTTATCATATCATCATCCTTTACTTATACAGGCCATTTATTTGGTCGTGGCAACTCCGTATTGGTGTCCCGATCCCGACTCTTCCACTCACATTCACGATATTAACACTTTATTAACACTTATTTTCAGATTTGGCCGCAAGAAGATTCTGATGGGTATGATGATAGCGCAATGTGCGCTGGCCATCCTGTCCCTCTTAGTCCGATCGTTCATCCAGTACCTGATAGTGAGATTGATAATGGGTTTTGCTTCGGTTTCTGTGGTATACGCTGCGTTTGTATTATCTGTGGAATTGGTCGGTGGTAAATGGGTGACTATTGCTGGTGTATGCAATTTCTTCTGGTTGCCATTGGCCTATGTGATTGTGTCTCTGCTATCTCTCGCTATGCCCAACTGGCGAGACTTGCAATTGAGCCTTTCCATACCTGGATGTCTTCTATTGGCGCTATGGTAATCTAAAAATACTTTATTTAAAAATACTTTATACCTAACGAGTTAAGAATATATGCGTATTTTTTTTTAAATTTTAATAGCAAATAAATAGCATAAATAAGAAATACTGTTGATGAATTATAGTCACATCATATTTTTATTTATAAAATTTAAATAAAAATTATAATATATATGTGAATAATCTTTGAAAACAAAATAAAATTAATTGTTTTATTTTTAAATGTACCTATGCTTAAAGCATAGATTGAAAAATAGAACAATTGAAAAATAAAAAAATCTACTCGTTTTTGTAATGCTTTACTATCTGTGAAATAAATTGTTACTTTTTATCTTTCTGCTAGGTTTGTGTTACCAGAGTCGCCGAGGTGGTTAATAAGCATGGGCAAAACCCAAGAAGCGAAATTGGTTCTAGAGAAGGCCGCCAAATTCAATAGATTAGAATTACCGGCTGATTTCGATAAATTGTTAATGGCATATAAAACAGATACACCTGACAAGGGTCCTAGTGTGACGATGCTTTTCAAAGGAACTCTAAGAAAAAGAACTATTTGCTTATTTTTATCTTGGTATGCAATGACAATAGCATACTATGGATTATTATTGAACATTGGCAACTTCGGCACTGGCAACCTGCACGTCACTTCAATTATTTTAGCTGTGGTGGAAATACCAGCTATTGCTATCAGTATACCGATTCTTCTGAAGGCAGGAAGGCGTATACCTATATTTACCACTATGCTGGTGTGTGGACTCGCATGTGTTGCCAGCGAGCTATTTGCTATGGCTTTTAATGATGATAGAGTCAAGATAGCTTGTCTTATGATAGGCAAGTTTGCTATTGGCTCCACGAACATGATGTTGCCAATATATACAGTGGAATTATATCCAACTGTGGTTAGGAATTTAGGAGTTGGTGCGAGTCAGATATCAGCTGGGTTGGCCCTTGCGTGTATACCGTACTTATGGAAACTGGTAAGTGATAATATCAGTACAGAATGTCAGTTCATATTTTATTGCTTACTCTATATCTGTTCAATTTATATACCTACATGAAAGCATAAAAAACGTATCCAGTTTTTTTTATAATATGGTGCACAATTGGTACAATACTAAGGTCACTCAGTCACAGGTCGTAAGGTTCTTTGGCATGTTTTTTATGAATTATATGCACATATAATATTACAGCAAAACAGACCCTTTCTAGACCTCGTATCAGAGAGTGAATGTCACCGACCTTAAAAAATTTAAGCACAGAATATAGGTAACTTTTACGCAAATTTTGTGTACCTTAGGTATTCAGTTCCGCGATACAATTACTAATCATTTTTTTGATGAGACATTAAGACAGAGCCAATAGCAGTATTCTACTTCATATTTAAAGATAAATATAATTATTAGGTTTTATTTGTAGTTAACAGTTCTACCATCTTCTATTAACCTTATTCAAGCTACAATGCAACCTGGTTAGTAGTTTGATCAGGGGGTTTGTCATTGAGGCAATAGAAGACGGGTGAATCTTATGGTGTCGACACCCTTGCGCTTGCATATATTTCTTGTCCCATCAATGTTACCGCCCCAAAGAACCTCAAGTACCTGTTTGGGGTCGAAACACTAATATCTCAGGATCTATGCGCTTTTCTTATAATAAGTAGCTATAATAGGTAATACTGCTCAACTACGCGTTCCGTCCATATTCAGAAATCCTGACTCTTTTGAACAATTGTTGTGCTATGTGCTAACTTCTCAATTCTAATTGCAAAATGACAATTTTCAGACGATGGTGAACGAATATTTGCCAATGATGACAATTGCTGCACTGGCGGCCATAGGTGGCGCCATCGTCTTGTTGTTACCCGACACCACGCAGCCCGAAGAATCACCTGTTGTGATTGAAAATAAAAAGTAAGCACGATAAGTCCATATAATGTTTTATAGTCGTCGTCACGACTTTCTTTTTATTTAGATTGACTTTGCGATTTATTTTACGATCTTACTACTAGCGACATCTGTACATTTATAGTGACATTACTAAGACGTACTTTTATTTACAGAACAAAATATGAAAACATCACCGGGCGTAACGGTACGTTTACAATAAGCGATGACAGAGGGCACTAGTTACATAATTATAAAATTTTACTTGTTCAAAATAGTTACCAAGGCAAAGACAACGTTGCGAATTTTCGAATTTAATTTATAACTTTAATTTTGTGACATGCATAGCGGAATAACTGCATTAACTATCGTTAACTTTACGCATTTATTTCGTTTGATGTCCAATTACCAAAATAGTTTTAGTTAATTTAAAAGTTAAAATATTTTTTAGCGTAAGTACATGACGATAACATAGCAAAAGGCCAAGATGAAATGATAATAGTTTAGTTTACATGTAATTATGATGATGAATGGAAGTTATAATTATTTATGTATAGACAAATGGTGAGATATGGGTTTTATAAACCGATTGTAGCGGAATATCGAGAGGTTTATCGTTAATTATTTTTTCTGAGAACAAATTTCCTTTCAATAGCCATGTAAATAATTTATTATGAATCTCTAAACTTTCAAAAGTAGTATGGTGTGAGTAAGTGTAAGTTCATTTCCTTCAATTACTTTTAACTTTTGTATTCAATACCTTACTGAAATAGACTTTTGGCACATTTGAAGGTAAGTACTGCCAACGATGAAGTAGATATCGATATCTAATTTTATGAGTAGGATTTTTAATAGGTTTCTCTCAAGTGCAATTCATTTTCCATTTGATATCGGTATCCCCCTAATCGATTCAGTACAGAGTTTACGGACTTTCCGTAAACCGAGCCGAGAAGTCATATTGTAAAAGAGTGAAAAGAACTTTTCTCGAAGTTTCCGTCTAAATAAGTTTACACCACTTGAAATAACTATATATTTTATTATGAAAAAATATTAATACAGGGTTTGTCTGACACCTGCGGTAGTTAAAACTGTTTTGCAGGTGTCAGTGTGTTTCCTCTTTAAACGTGTCACTAATTTACCTAAAAAATATAGATTCACAATAATCCAAATGGTCTAGGCTTTTGCGTAATAATAATGTGCACAAAAATAAACTGAGATCTTATGCTCCGACAATTATATTATTGTATTTTAAACTCACTCATTAACAGCTCACGTATACTCATTGTTACAACTTTGTTCTAGCGTCACAACCTAAAACTCCGAAGAAAAATTAGGCGCCAATACGGCATATTTCATTGACAAGGTCACTGCGATGCTTAGCAATTTCGTTACGTTAGTCGATCGACTATCAGCGGATTTTGATAAAATGGTAAAACAAATTCTCATTATCCTTGTCAGCGAAGATTCGTTATCG
This sequence comes from Euproctis similis, assembly GCA_905147225.2. NCBI lineage: Eukaryota > Metazoa > Arthropoda > Insecta > Lepidoptera > Erebidae > Euproctis > Euproctis similis. Next base: position 16,243,361 of record LR990105.1, read on the forward strand.
GATGAAGAGAGCTCTACAGACGAGTGATCATTAGGGAATATAAAAATTTAGAGATTTTTATGGTTATACAATTTTCGACTTATAAAATAATACGCTACAAATTCCGCCCAGCCGTCTCTCTCGATTACGTCCCGATCATATGAGCATATCGGGACGAAATATACATTTTCATGCCAAATTTCAGCCAAATCCGTTGTCCAATATTGTAGAAGCACGTGTATGGCAAGCAATCTTTTAATCATACATTTATAAAATGATACGAAATACCTATATATGTATGATTATGTACATCTAGATAGGCAATTCGATGGACTATCATAATACCTATATTTTCATTTATCGACTTGACTGAATGACTTTTTAAATCAAGGGTATGAACAAGTTAGCGATATTTTGAATTCACTTGGAATCACTATTACCATTTGTCTAAAATACAATAATAAAATGGACGGAGTATAGTTCACTTTTCCAACAATGATTACGTACGTTCGTCGCGTTTACGCTGTTAACGGCCACAAACATTCCCACGTAAGGATTTGAACGAGTGTTTCTCGAAGGGTGGTGCCCCCTACTGGCGAAAATTCTTTCCCCTAAATAGGGACCATTCGTTTAACATCACGTTCGGACTCCTGTGTTTCTATATTTCGTGATGTTACCTTTCCACCATCTATCAGAATGCTGACAACATTTGCTCAGATAATTAACATAAATATGTCATTTTAAGATACATTTCATACATAACAATGAATTCATTATCTTGATAAAATATTTGAGTTGGCTAAAGATTTGTCATGCGTGTTTGTAATTAGAGTCAAGGTTACTGCTGACATTGTACAATCAAGTGACTGTACAAAATTATACTTAAAGTTAAACGACACTAGAACTTAATTAAATAGTAACTAACTCTTATATTTTGACAAATTAATTTTATAAATGAAGATGCATTTTTAAATGATACTAGCTGCCTGTAGGCGACTTCGTTTACCCTGAAGTCACTGAAAGAATTATTAGCGTACAGTTTCAATATAATTAGGGGTGGCATTGCTTTTATGGTAAAAATGATAACATAACATAACTTCACGCCTTTTGTTATCCGAAGGTGTAGGCAGCGGCTGTTAAGCCTTGTCTCGCCGTTATGTTTACGTCCCAAATGGAATAGGTGGCGAACCTATTGCCATACCGGGCACAAAGTTTTCAGTCATCGATATTTAACACACTTAACTTCCGAAAATAATTTCGAACAGTCATTGGTGTGAGCCAGTGTCAGGATTCGAACCCGGACCTCTGGATCAGAAGCCGTGTGCTCTCCCACTGGACCACCGAGACCATTATAAGTTATTATATTTTTCCATAAGATCTTGATAGCACACTAATCACTTCTAGGTGGATAAAATATGCAGTTAGCAGATTATATTTAGAATTTTCCTTTTTTTGAACGGAAGCTGTCCCCGTTATTAATTCGATCACACAAACAAACAATTCCTGTTTTTATATGAAGTATAAAACATATTAAATCGTAAAATTAGCATAAAACGCATATGTGGAACGAATATTTTGTAATTATAATATTATTATTCGCTTTACATTTTTGAAACTAAAATGGATTAAATACTATTTCTCGCTTTCTAAAAGACAAGAGTTTATTACAAATATTTCACTTGTTCCACGTAACGCAATCAATTGGTTAACTAAAAACTTTTCAACAAATCTTTTCTTGCTTAGTGTTGGACTGTGGATGGTAAAATCCAATAGTAATAGGGTGCAATATCAATTAAGTACAATATTAATACTCTATTGACTAACCACTAAAAAAACATAACTTCACGCCTTTTCCTACCCACGGTACCTACGATACCAGGTTTAGGCACACGACTGTTAAAGCCTCCACTAGACGCATCGTGACGTTACATCGTAAATGTATGAACTTATTGCCATTACACCTGGCACAAAGTCAGTTATGTTTCATCGATATTTATCACACATATAACTTCCGAAATTAAATCCGAGAAATCATTGGTGTGAGTCCGGAATCAAACACACGACTTCAGAATCAGTAACGGGGACCTCGAGCACTGAAAGCTGAAATTAGTCGAGAGGACCACCGAGACTATGGATTAAAATTTCAGATACGCTGTTATCTTAAAAAAAAACTACTCGTTTTAATGTACAATATTAACATTTTGTTTCATATTAGTCCCACTTACCAACATAGTACATTAAAAATCCTAATAATACAATTTAATGGATTATTTTTTTAGAGTTCTCTAGGATAAATAGAATTTATTTGCACCCACAAATTATGTGTACACGTATTTCGCTAGTCAAGGTATTTCTTTTAATTATAAGGAAACGATATCTAAATAACCATTGTCGATTAATTGATAAATCTTATTGACGATAATCACTAATTATTTTTTTCTTAAAACTATATGATATCTAAATATTATACTTACTGCTATAACATTTAATTACTCTTTAGTTTGTCATTAAATTAAATGCAAATATCCTACCATTTAATATTTCAAAGTTACCATAATAATTTGTCTGTGTTATCCAACGTCTTGTCACTTAGACATCAGTATTTAGAAAATTATAAAAACCTTATTAAAATGTATAATACTAAATAAGTAGTTTAAAACTTAGATTATGTTAATAATAAGTTATTTACCTTGAATTTATTTATTAATTATTAGATATAAGTATACAATGTATATACTGTACATAAAACAGACGATAAAGAAAATATAATAATTATACTTAAGTATTTACATCTGATTAAAGTTTTAGAGTTGTGTTGAGTTGAAACAGTAGAAAAGATTGTACCTGTATTGTCTTTATTATTATATTTTGTATTTATTATACTAATATATACGATAAGTTGTTTTTAAGCCAGAAGATATTACGAACTGGGTTACCAAATAATCTTTAAGATTATGAAGATAAAATATGGAAGGTATTTTTCTAAAGAACCTGATTCTGTTGGAAGAATTAAAATGTAATAATTTGTCATATGACAATATGACTCATATTATGATGGGTAAGAAAAGTCTTTGACCACCAAATAGAGGTAGGTTAAGGTGAATGGGACAGGCTGCAAAAGAAACGTATGTACTTGTATTGACAGTAGCTAATTGCAGCGAGCCGTAATAAGAAGTGTTATGTTATAGTACCTATGTTTGTTGATGACTTTAAAGCTATTGGCCCGCCACCTATCCTATATTGCCGAATACTATTTTAGGTAGTCGAAGCATATTAGTTCTACCTACACCATCTAATATTAAAATGTACAAAGAAATTATAATTGCACTACGAGACCCTGAATTTAATAGATACGGTGTAAGATGAAGTATTTTGGAATTTGAGAGTCTTACGCACGAATACTGAACCGCCACTCAAATATATAAGCGCTACTTATGAGTTTAAGTAGCTGTCACATTAGACAGAATACGTGAAATTTTAGCATTAAGTAGCACTTTATTGATTGTCAGATTTGTGTGGTGGTTCAGTATTCGGGCGTTAGTTACTCATTCTCACATTCAATATCCAACTAGTTTTGTTATGTTTTTGTTTATACCACAAAGAGAAAAAATAAATTAAACATATAAAATATACCTACTAAGGAGTTAAATTCTTTAAGTGGTATTTTATCCTCGGTGGTATAAAGACTGATCTGACTTACTGTGAAAACGTAGTCTTCAAACTATACATATCTTTGCTGTCAATTTGTCAAGCTTAGATAGATATGTATGTAGTAATTAATATTCTAATAATTGGCATCTGTACTTACTTCGATTGATTTAATACAACGTGTGAACGCTATTTGAATAGAGAATCAGATTTTGTATTAATTCTAATATAAAATGGACGACATATAAATTATAAAACAAATGTAATAATAATTTACAAATAAATTAATTATTGTAAGTTGTGTGTATTATTTTTATTTTCGATTCGTATGTAAATACGAATGATTCAGGATCGTAATTATTGTGTGTTGAACTAGTAAGAAGGATTATTTATTAGTAACACCTAGCGGCCGTTTTATTAAACTGACTGACTGAAACTAAAAAGTCAAAGCTTAAATAATCTTAAACAGTAATCTTATCACATACAGTAACAATTGTATGTTTACAAGCTAGCCCTAGGGATTATTCCAAAGGGAACACAGCAGTTTTGTTAATATATAAAATTAGAACTAGTTATCAATGTATTACATATATTTATAGATTCTAGTCCTGAGTCATAAGTGAAAATTCAGAAAGTCACTTGGCGATTGGTCTTTGAGCAAATGAGGTTTGTTTTAATATATGGATCAATTTGGCACCTATACATATCCAACTCACTTCTTACATTCAACAAGGAAAAAGAATTTCACACATTTCTTAAACAATATTTGTCGCGCATCGCAATTTGTTTACAATTTGCCTACAAATATGTTCTTGTAAGTTATGACCTAAACTTTAAATTGAAGTTATAAGTAAAAAAATGGAAAGATTTCCATAGAAAACATTTTTATTCAAAGCTTATTTAATGCACTTTATAAAAAGTATCTCGGCTGGGGGATGAGAGTGGCAACCCCGAAGACTTGGGATTAGGCTTCTATTGATCTCTGGCACATGGTCCAAGAATAAAATTGCCTACTCTAAAGAGTGTAATTTTTTTTATGGGATGGGAGGGCAAACGAGCAGGCGTGTCACCTGATGGTAAGCAACCAACGCCGCCCATGGACACCAGCAACACATATAGTGTTACTGTTGCGTTGCCAACCTTTAAGGGATAAGGGAAAGGATGGGGAAGGGGATTGGGCTTCCGGGTACCTCTCTCACCGAATGAAACACGGCATGAGCGACTTTACGTTAGTCTTCGGAGAGGTCGTGGTATTTCTCCGGCCGAGCCGGTCCATTCATGCAGCAGTGTACTGCTTGGCTCTACCACTAAAAAGAATATTAATGAATGACTTATTTATAAAATATAATTTAACTTCCATGTTTCACTATGTTCATGTTACACTTTCATATTGTTCGTACTCGCTAGTCACTTAAAAGGTTGATGCGGCCGCACGCATGCAAATTATAAGGCGCACAGCACTCGGGACATTGACTTCTTTGTCTAGGGCTATTCTTTGAACACATTACAACATTTCGGTAACGGTGACGACGGTGACCAGCTCGAACTTCCAATGCATGACATGCATACACAAGACGTGGAGATACATGGACGCACTGTCCTACAGAATTAACATTTTAAAGGCAAGTATTTAACGACGACATATTATGAAGGAGAGTGTATTATAAATAACTACAAAATGTATTATAAAAAATAACTACAAGCATTGTTATTATACTCCGTCCGTTATATTATTGTATTTTAGACAGCTCACGAATACTCGTTGTTATAACTTTGTTCTAGCGTCATAACCAAAAACTCCGAACAAAAATTAGCCGCTTATACGTGACAAGGTCACTGCGATGTTTAGGGATGTGGTTAGTCGATCCACTGTTATGGGCTTTTGATAATTTGGTAGAAAAAACTCTCAGTATCCTGGTCAGCGAAGATTCGTTATCGGATGAAGAGAGTTCTACAGACGAGTGATGATTAGTGAATAATTGTTGTAACAATAAACATTTGTATACCTATAAGGTTATACAATTTTTGACTCCAAAAATAATACGCCACAAATTCTGCCCCACCAGTTTCTCTCGCTTACTTCCCGATCTTATGAGTATCGGTTTGAAATATACATCTTCATTCCAAATTTCAGCCAAATCCGTTGTCCACGTGTGCCACTCTCTATCGTTTTTTGACACGAATTAGACACGAAATATCTAGAGAATTATATTTTTTTATTACATACTTCTAGATAGATAATTCGATATACAACTATGTTACCTATATTATGATTTATGACTTTTGAATTCTCTTGAATTACTATTACCATAAGTGTAAAATAAAATAAGAAATTGAAAAGTTAGTTTCATATATACTTCGATGTTTTAAAGTACTATTATATATTAATATATATTGCCCCGCGAGGGCCGCAAGGGGGCGTTAAACGCTCTTGCAAGAGACATTAGAAGTTTCACTTCAATAATATAATGGACGGAGTATAGTTCTATTTTGGTAATTAAACACAATAAAATTAATATCCTTTTTAGGTCCTGACAATCAATACCACGGCAACATTTTAGTGTACGAATAAAAACTATCTAGCAATGTGCTCTATATTACTTTAACAATGGTAGAGCTTTGAAGTTCGCTGCATGAGCTGGCTCGACCGGCGAAATACTACGATCTCTTAAAAAATTGTCGTCCAGCGGCCACGTTTCATTTAGTGAAGATGAGGTACCTCGACACCCTCGCCTATTCGCATTTTTTCCCATTCCTACTTCCTATTCTATCTTGTATGCTTCTATTCTGCATATATCCATTAGCGGACCCGCAAAGAAAAAATCATCCACAAAACTGCAGAAAATATTCTTAACTATTAAGAGGCTACTTCTCCAGTTCTTTTTACTTACTACCCCGCCTACCTACACCCCTACTTAATCTAATTTGACATATATTATTGCTGTGCAGTTACCTTACACGTCATAGCAGTCATATTTATATAGCATAGAACTGTAACCTTAAAATTTCTGCGGTCATTGTCCTATAACTTGTCACAAATACATATAAATTAACCAATAACAATATTATGTCGTAGTGAGTCCTATTGTGATGTGCCACAGAATACGTGTCGAATAAGAAACGAGCCATTGGATATGGTGAAATGGGACAGATAACGGACACCTTGTACATGACACTTACAGTTAAAGTTACTAATAATACTGGGAGTCTCTACCACTCAACATACAAGTATCCTTGGATCGTGCCAAATGATCGTAAAATCGCCAATTATGACATCATTAAAATATTATATGTCCAAAATAAAACTATTTTAATAAATTTTATCGAGGTTTAGTTTTTTTTTTATCTCCGATGGTTCGGACATGTAGAAAGGATGGATGATGCAAGATTGACTAAGCAGATATACAATGCAAAAGCGGATGGATGTAGGAGTCGAGGACGGCTAAGACATACATTCCATGACCAAATAGAATATGTTCTGGAGGAAGGTGATGTTAGGAGCCTCAAAAATCGACACGCGTGCATGATGAGTTATGAAAGTCAATGAAGCGAGTGAGGTGTGTAAGAATCGTGCCTATACCTACCCTGCAAGGAATTTGGCGTGAAGATATGTATGTATGTTTATCGAGTTTCGTTTTAATTTATTTTGCCTGATAATATTCATCCATCCATCCAATACTAAATCCAGCAGATTTCTCCTCTTTATGTGATAATTATCAATTATCATCATCCTTTTCTTGTCCACTGTTAGACCCTAGGCCTATACAACTACTCACGATCCTTTGCTATCCGCATCCAGTGGCTTCCAGCGATATTAACTATAGTCGGGTCAATTTAATAGGCAACATTTGACGTGTGTCAATTTTAGTTTTTTAGTGAGATGATCTGCACAAAAATGTCGATTAAAGTGAATGAATCGATAAAGAGATGAGTTTTTTTTAATATTTATGTGAATCCCTGTCACCATATTATGTTTTCTTTCATTTTCTAATGATTAGGACTAATTAATTGATTTATGTCCAACACTGACCAGTGTGCTTATTAATTTACTGTGGTATTTCGTCACAAGTAATCGATGCATTAGATTTTTTTTTATGGGATAGGAGGGCAAACGAGCAGGCGTGTCACCTGATGGTAAGCAACCAACGCCGCCCATGGACACCAGCAACACATATAATGTTACTGTTGCGTTGCCGACCTTTAAGGGATAGGGGAAAGGAAAGGATGGGGAAAGGGGGGTGGGCCGCCGGGTACCTCTCTCACCGAACGAAACGCGGCATGAGCCACTTTATGTCGATCTTCTGAGAGGTCGTGGTATTTCACCGGTCGAGCCGGCCCATTCATGCAGCGAACTGCTTAGCTGTACCACTGTCATTCACTGATTCTACTTAACAGCTTTTGATTTTTAGACTAACATCCCTACAGTTTAAAAAGTTTATGGATGAGACGACGCAACATGGTAACGACGTTCAGTTTGTTAAATCAGAAATTTATTATATATATTTGTAATGTTTAGTAAATCTCTCTCTTTCTAATAAATTGTAATTGTAATTGAAAAAAACATAACAAGTAAAGTAAATTGTGCAGTCCAAACAAAACGAAAAAATATATTAATTAATGTTAGCCGTTGCAAGTTAACGTTGTTGAATTATTATGAACTGACAAATGTTGCCTATTAAATTGACCCGACTATAATATTGAAGAGTGGCGAATGGAAACGGTCGTACAAATTCTGATGAAACAATCAAACTGGGCACTAAATTACCCAAAAAAAAAATTGTTTCCCATGGCACATAATTTCTTGCTAACGAAGTCGCAGGCAGCAATTATTATATATCGTTTTACATTAAAACTTATTTCATATAGTCTAAACGTCATAGCGTAATATAAAAATAAACATTTGATGTTTATTAATTATGTTTATTTCTATGATATTTATTGTTCGCAATTATAAACGTGAAGTATTTGCTTGGAAACGGCACAGATAACGTGATTAAAATTGCTAGCAATTGAATTAATATCGGTTCATCAACTTAGATCTGCAAACCCAATGATAGATATATTTTATTTTATAACTTATTGATCTTAATACTCAAAGATATAGCCGAATTATGCATCGACACACAGACTTTTTAGTGCCTTATATAAAATGCGTGGTTGATCGGTATTTATCACATATTAGTTTCCGAAAGTCATGGACCAATTTAGTCATATTTAAACTGGGTATGCCAGAATTAGAAGTTGTGTTCTGAACTATTGCTGTTACCAATTTTCCTTTCATTATATTATGAACCAACAAGGTCACAGATTCTCCTTTGTCGAAAAATAGAATCCTCATGGAACCTTACATTCGAGGATTGGTGGAAGGCGGGATTTATGCTCTAAGGGCGAGCTATTTTAATCTCGTATTTATACATACTGACTAATATCCTGTGAACTCATTGACGAAAAACCTAATCGTTTAAAACAGAATTTTCTACTTTTAATACATAAAAAAAAGAATCATGCTATTTTCTAGTTTGTAATATGCAATTATTATTAAATCATTGGTGCGGGGAATGAACTATTACGGGTGCAGTCGGTAACTCTCACTCGTGTGTGGTGTATAGGTAAGTAAGTTGTGATGCTGCCGATATATACTTTCCTGTGTAACTGCGTGACTTGAATACCACACGTGATGTGAAACATAACACTGATGTAATACCCTAAATATATATATATATATATATATATACACATCCTGCAACACCACACTGCACAACTTGAATAATTTATCAAAAATAGGAGTTTAATGTGTCTTACACTTTCTGGTGATGGTTTACTTTCAAAAAATTGACGATAAATATATGTTAACATTTTTTTACACATGGCGCCGGCTTAGAATACCGCCACCCCATCTCTTCCCGTGGGCGTCGTAAAAGGCGACTAAGGGCAAAGCTAGAAGAATGGGCAGCAGCATTCTCTCTCAAGACAATACAGCCTACTGCGATCGCCAACCCGTCTGCCAAGCGTGGCGATTATGGCAAAAACCCCCCATGATTGCGCGGACCGGCAGTTGTGGCGCTCTATGGGGGAGGCCTATGTCCAGCAGTGGACCTCAAAAGGGCTTATGATGATATGATGAATATTTTGTTATTTTATATATATACACACATAACTTACACACATAACTGAAGGCAAGCAACTAGAACTGGAATTATTCATGAACGCTGATAACATTAGTATTATGTGTATCACTGAACATTGGTTGAAGAAGCATCAGCTTATGTTTAATTTCAGCAACCACCAGGTAGGCAGTTCATTCTGCAGGGTCAACACAGTACATGGGGGGTCGCTAATCTTGCTTAATAAAAACCTTAAATTTAAAGAACGGAAAGATATTGTGTCCCTCTCTGTAGAATGTTCCATAGAACTGTCCTGTGTACAATTGGAGCAGTAATTCATTGTTTTATGTGTATACAAACCACCTGCTGCGGACCTTAACTCTTTCATAGAAATCATGGATGAAGCCCTATGCAAAGTTGGTAATTCAGATAAAAGTATTTTAGTATGTGGAGATTTTAATGTGAATATTCTTGCTAATACAACTGCAACTTGTAAAATTCTAAGTCTTTTTAAATCCCATAATTTGGTTAATTTATTTATGGAGCCTACTAGAACAACTGCTACTACAGCTACCTGTTTGGATAATATATATACAGATATTAATCCTACACAAAAAAGTATTATTAATAAATTAGATTCTGATCATTCTGGGCAAATGATTACAATAAAATTAAAAAATAAAAATGAAGCGAAGAAAAAAATTACTTTTGTGCCAGTAACAGCTGGTCGCTTGAAATGTATGAAAGCTAACTTAGCCAATAACTTACCTTTTTTAGATAATGAATTAGAACCGAATTCAATGTATAGTTTATTTTTTAATTGTTTTCTTCGCGAATTTAACCAAATATTTACTCCCAGGGAGATCACTGTTGCTAATAGCCCCGTCTTTGGCGACTGGGCAACCACAGGGATTCATAAAAGTAGGCAAACTTTGTACATGTTGTACTATGAAAGACAATTCAACCGCAGTGAAGAGTTTGGAAATTATGTAAAATTATATTCAAAGATTTTCAAACGCGTTTGTAAAGTAGCGAAATCTATTTTCATTAAATGTAAAATAAGAAATAGTAGTAACACAATCAAAGCCACTTGGAGAGTCATCAGTGAAGAGACTGGTAAGAGTCTGGCTAGGGATTCAGAATTTAAGTTATGTGTCGATGGCCATGATACCAGCTCAGATTATGAGGTGGCCAATGCCTTTGAAAATTTTTTTTCTGTTTTCCCCGTCAATCTTACTAGTGCTCTAGGCTCTTCCACCTCCCTTGTAGACTCGTTACTTAAAGAAAACGTGCCTGAATTTTTTAACGGTTTTAAGTTTCGTCATGTCGATAGGTTTGATCTAAATGTCGCGCTTAAATCAATTAATATTAAGAGGACGGCTGATTTGTGGGGCATTTCTGTATATATTATAAAATCTTTATTTAGCACTATCGCTCCCGCTTTAATTGTGATTTTTAATAAATGTATTGATTGTGGTGTGTTTCCTGACCTGATGAAACTAAGCAAGATTATTCCGTTGCATAAATCAGGTAGTACATTAGAACCCACTAACTTTAGACCAATATCTGTACTACCTACATTAAGTAAAATTTTCGAAAAACTAATCCTCGCTCAGTTACTTAAATACTTTAATGAAAATAGTCTGCTGCATAATAAACAATTCGGTTTCACTCGAGGACGGTCAACATGTGATGCTGGGGTAAAATTACTCGAAAGTATATTTGAGGCTTGGGAGGAGTCGCAGGATGCCTATGGGGTATTTTGTGACCTATCTAAAGCTTTTGATTGTGTCCAGCATAAGACTCTGGTCAGAAAACTACATCACTATGGCATAAGGGGCATTGCTTTGGATCTTCTTACTTCTTACCTACGTAATAGGATCCAAACAGTAGATGTTAACGGAAAGAGATCACATGGATCAGCCGTAGCAATGGGGGTGCCGCAGGGCTCTATCTTGGGACCTTTCCTGTTTCTTTTGTACATTAATGATCTACCTTATCTTGTAAAGGACAATCATGAAATAGTTTTGTTTGCAGATGATACTTCTTTAGTTTTTAAGGTAAAGAGACAACTATCAGTAATTGACGATGTAAACAATGCTCTTTCAAAGATAGTAAACTGGTTTAGTGCTAATAATTTGCTTTTAAATGGTAGCAAAACCAAATATGTTAGATTTTTCACAAAAAATGTTAAACAAGTAAAAACCAGTGTCGTGATGGACAACAGGAGACTGGAATTGGTCAATAAGGTTGTCTTTCTTGGGATAACATTAGACTCTAAACTACAGTGGGGCCCACATATAGAGACGTTATCTGGTAGACTTAGCTCAGCCGCTTACGCTGTAAAGAAAATACGTCAACTGACCGACGTTGATACTGCACGTTTAGTATATTTTAGTTATTTTCACAGCATTATGTCATATGGTCTATTGCTTTGGGGTAGTGCTGCGGATGTAGACTCGGTCTTTGTGCTCCAGAAACGAGCTATTCGTGCTATCTATATGATGAGTCCCAGGGATACACTGAGAAGTAAATTTAAAGAGATACGAATAATGACGTTACATTCACAATATATTTATGATAATTTAATCTATGTTCATAAAAATATAACTAAATTTAAGAAAAACAGTGATATTCATCAATTAAACTTAAGAAATAAAAACAAACTTGCTGTGTCCACTACTAGGCTCCATAAAATTTCTAACGCGTTTCCAGGTCAATGTATACGCTTTTATAATAAGCTTCCAAACGACGCGGTTGAATTATCGTTAGGTAAATTTAAGAAATATGTTAAAAGTAGACTATATTCAAGGGCTTATTACTGTATCGCAGATTATATCAATGATAAAACCGTTTGGAATTGAATTGCTTCTCTTGTGTTATATTGTTTGTATTTGCTGTAGCAAAATATTGTTAATCTGCTAACTAAACATTACTGTTAATTAGTAGGATTGTGTGCAACATGACGTTTCTCACCGGCAAGCTTACTAATTTCTTTTTTTGTTTTGTCTGGGATCTTGAATAAGTCATGCTCACTGAAAAGTCCTTGCTTATAGCGGCGTCGTTGATCGGGTCGCCACCTTCCCTAAAATATGGCGAGGGAGGCGATGGCTGAGATATGGGTCATGCTCGTGAACGGGTGCTGTTTGTGGGGACTGGTCTGTTCAAGCGTACAAAGAATATTAACGTACTGTGTCCTAAGTTTGACGCGAGGAACCTCATTTTGCTCTATAAGTTATTCTAATAATTTGTAATTTAGTTTACTTATAATTAAGTAAAAACAAAAAAAAAAGGACTCCCCTGAGTTTCTTGCCAATTCTTCTCAGGACGTGAGTAATCGAATTGGCGGATTTAAAATATTGACCTTCATAAGTGTCTTTGATGACCTGAATTGAATAAATGAGATTTTGATTTGATTTGATTTGACTTCACAACTTTACGCCAAATACCTTGAAGGGTAGACCTCTGTCTACCCTTCAAGGTATTTACTAGAACCTAGAACAGAGAGCCATAATTCACGATTCTTACACGTCTCTCTACTATGAGTTTCATAACTGTTGTCTTATACGCTCGTCGATTATTAAGGCTCCTGATATCACCTTCTTCGAAGACTCGTTTTATTTGATTATCTATCGATCGATCGATAATGTGTCGCCTCTTTTTCATTGTATATCCACCTCTCTTACTTTTACACCAACACTCTCTTTCAATCCAACTTCCTTCTTTACAAGCTTGTCTTCGACGCGGTCAGCGAGATTCAGTCCCGCAAATTTTGCACAGTGCCCTCAGTTTTTTTTACTTTACCCATTTAATGTAGTAAACCCAAGTACTTCTGTAAGGACTGCTTAACGGTGACAGTTATTTTCAATTTCAATAAATAGTCATAGAGTTGCTAAACCTGACGTATAGCATACTGCGATTACTGATTACGAAAAAATCTAAAACAGGTCTAAAACCATTTCGTTATCATTATTCAGAGAATCTTTCTCACATTGCGCTTGAAATTTTTACCTTAAAGCACCTGGAATCCCTTCAAAATAAGATCTACAGTAGTCGTAAATTATTCCAAAACTATAATTTGTACCTACAAATTCTAGGCTACATCATTTAGTAAATATACTCAAGACATTGCAGAGGTTACATAACTTATGAATTGCCTACAATAAAAAAAAACAACGTTTAATATTACAAACGTCCTCATGACTCAATATATGTGACGTTATTATATGTATTAAAGTGTAATTATTTGACATTTACCTAATTACAAGAATTACTATAAGATACCTTCACCTACAATAAATATTACCTAATCCGGCCATAATAGAAGATTATGAAGAATAGTCTACTAACTGATACATTTGCTGTTAATCAAAAGCGTTTTATTTAAATTCCGACTGTCAGAATAAAAAAAATGGCCTCAAAATACAAAATGGCGCGCAGTAAAATTGACAAACCATAAAGATATCATCAAAGACATAAATCATAAATAGCCAAGAGACATAAATCAAAATACACTTTGTACAAATAGTGTACTTCAAACATACAATTTGAACCTAGAGAGATAGTGCGAAAGAGTTACTTTCTTTTATCCACACAATATAATAAATACCTACAAGATATATCACAAATACAAAAAAAAACTAAACTACTTTCCCACGAACTCACATTGAGTGAGATTTTAATGAATGCTCAATTTCCCGTAGTAGTTGATCTCTAATAGTAATTGTCTAATAAATTGTATGTACACATATAACTGTACGTAACTCAGATGACACATTGTAAATATGTGAGAAATTTTGACAACGTAACGTAAATTCACGCCTTTTTCAACCTGAAAGTATAAGCAGCGGCTGTTAAAGCCTCGACTCGCTGAATCGTTACGTTACGACCCAAACGGAATAAGTGGAATGCATCACTCGTTAGATGTCTCTAAGCAGTAATGCGTAATAATTGAAACTTAAATTACTTGAATAGACTTACTCATCAAGCTGTCTCTGAATTCAAAGGTCTCTAAATTACGTTGGTGAGTATCAAATCGCCTGCAAGCAAATATCTTCAAAAGCTAAGGAGAACAATGGGGTTAGAACATCGCCGTTGTGTCGAATTTTTGACTTGGAAGAGCTAGTGTGTTCTTGGTGAAAATCTTACACGGCATATAAAATGCTGTCTTATAATTAAAACGTTTTTTTATGGGGAAGGGGGAAATGAGCAAACAGGTCCAGCAAACCTGGTGGCTAGCGAGTAGCTCCGCGCTTTGATGTCTGCAACAGCCAGAAGGTCGCTGTTACGTTGTCGGGAAGCGAGAAGCGGTTAGGAGGTGGGCTTCGGGATATTCTCTCACCGAACAAAATGCCGCATGATCCACTTGACGTTGATTCTCCGAGAGGTCATGGTCGTCACCGGTCGAGTCCATTCATGTAACGAACGGCGGTGTTTTACCATCTTTAAAATATGGTACTTACAGTGGATGTATTCTATATAACTATCAATTCATTCATAACAGATAATGAGTAAGTAGCTATGGTTAGAACAATCAATTTAATAAAATTATATGTAATACAATTCCATAAATACTTACCTACAAACCTCAATATTTATATAATTTATGTGAGATTATAAATGTCGTACTTTAACAATTTCCTTGCTCGTGTTCTATCCTAATGCATGCTTCTGTAATAACGTGTCCGGTTTGTACATCAAAATATCTAATAAATTTTCATAGCACATAATATCGTAATCGTAATTAAAACGCAATATGGATCTCGTAAAATGCTAGAGTTTTTTTTTAATTTATACTAAGTACTTCTTAAATATCAGAAAATAACTCAACTCTTCTAGTACAATACAAATACAAAGTCTCCTGAGCTGGAAAACGACAGTGTTTCAACGACATTAAATATTAAGCCAGCATTTTCAGTATAGATGCATGAAAAAACTCACTTCACGTCAAGTCTCATGCGAGATAGGTACAAAGAATTGAGCCCCTTTAGACACGATTCTTACCTACCCCACTCGCTTCCATAATATTTATAACCCAGTTACACAAGTCATTGGCTTTTAAGATTCGTAATATATACAAGCTCGTAATACATAGGTTTTTAATTAATTAATTTTGTTACTTACACAGCGTCGTTTCAAAATAACAATCAGTTAATCGTTTTATTAGTTTAATGCCTAATTATGTCAGTATTAGGTCAGAACTGGCATTGACAGATGCGTGTTTTGTTTAAAAATGTGACATAATTTGTCGCTGTCCATAGATTATTTTATAAACATTAATATTTAAAGAAATAAAATAGCAACTAGAACATTACATACCCCTACATATCCTGTAGGGATCCTTACACCTTTTAAATAAGAATCATAAAAAAAAACACTTACCTAAGTCATTTCTTTAATCTAGATATTTAGCAGTAGGACTTCCATTCTCTGAGAGGTCCCAAGTTGAAATCCAGGTACACACGATAACTATTAGATTTTTTCGGAAATATATAGTAATCGTACTTTTATTTCATTCAGGGAATCAGACACCATGCCTGTCTTCTGATCCGGATATTGTTTTGGTGGAGAATATATAAAATTACTTAACAGTTTTCATTATTAAACTGGTAATATTTTTTTTATCAATGTCCTATATATAAAAATTATAATTACCTTAAAACATAGTAAGACAGTGATTCGTACCGACTTCAATATGCCGATACAAATCTTGACGGATCTTTTAAAACTGCGACGATGTCAGACTGAATAAACCCATAGTAAGCGGTTACCGTCACTTATGGACGCCAGTGGTCTCTTAGAAAACTTATTCATTTTTTTACATACTTTTAACACTGACTATAATTTAAATCAAATATACAAAGGGATTGATAATATATATAATAGATTCGTGTTATGAATACAAAAATATAAATAAAACAGTAGTTATTTTATTAATTAAATCATTTAGCGGTATCGTCGCGTCTAGCTCAACCAATTTGTATAGTGGTGCATATTATTGGCGTTGGTGCGGCTGGTGGTGTACATTCACAGTTGGTCACCTTGCAATAAGGTATGGTGGTCGCGTCTGGTACAGGGCGAGAGTGGGCGACCTCAAATAGCTTGCGCGGGAGGCGTTTCTTTTATTTGTTGGTGGTACGCTGCGTGATTGTGACGTGAAGCCGAAGTGCAAAAGACAAACATGCGTACTCTTCTGGTAAGTCTCATTGGCACGCCCTCACCAAGGGCGGTCACATAATTCACATACCACACATACATACTATACTTTGCTATATTTACATAAAACAGGACTGTTCAAAGATATCATTTATTAAATTCACTCGAGATATCTTTTCAAATCTCATTTTATATAACGAATTAGAAATTACTACTTTTTAAATTTGGAATTCTAGAATGATTTTTTTTTCTTTATAATACTAACAACAAGGCAACTGATACAATTAGCGTTTGTTTTTTATTTATTTTACTTTTACTTCCCTATCTATAAATAACTAACTGTTGAATTTATGTACATGCAATTCTTTTTATGCGATATAAATTATGATAAAAATTAAATCAATATATTAAAATTATTGAATAATTATGCATTATAATTGGTGTGTGTTAAATAAACTATATCAAATACCTTGACTTGGGCGACATCGAATCACGCAAATAGACTATTACGAATGCAAGAAATAGGCATTGTAAGGACACGACTATGTGAAAGTGAATGATTTAGCATATTCGCATTGATATAATTATCTAACTGAATTGTATGCGTAATATTAAAAACGAGCTCTCGATTGAAATATATTTAATATATCAATAATCGAATCATATACAATTCAGGTCGGTATACGAGTTGAAGTATCGATTTCGCGTGCCAACCTTGAAGGTGATCGTGTATTGACAAGACATAGAAATATGCGGCTCAATTGACTTACACTATTAACCTTACAACACACCAGTAAAAGTACCCTTAATAAATCATAAAGTGGAACTAATAGTGTAGACAGGGCATTATCACATAATTTGGTCAGCAAACTTGTCATGTCGTATTACGTAAAAATAAGTCCAGTGTTACGGGTTAGTTTGTCGGTTACGTTACTGGCCCATGGTTATATATCTATAG
This sequence comes from Euproctis similis, assembly GCA_905147225.2. NCBI lineage: Eukaryota > Metazoa > Arthropoda > Insecta > Lepidoptera > Erebidae > Euproctis > Euproctis similis. The sequence continues at coordinate 16,261,205 of LR990105.1, forward strand.
ATATACAAATGACCGCATTAGATATATTTAATAACTTGTTCTATTTCAACAGTTCTTATTAAAGCACGTTTACTGCAAAAAGTTCTATCTGATAATTTATATGTAGTGCTATGTTAAAATAAGCAGGTGTTTTGAAATACAGTGACAAATTTGTAATCGTCGTGTGAATAACAAAATAAGATTATTTTATATTTCAAAATTATACTGTCCCAGACAATGTGAATAAGTGTTATTTTGTTATTGTATTTGTTGTTTTGAGGTGCGGTTTATAATATATTATAATTGCAATATATCAGAGTCAGTTGCCTGAATAGATTATTATTTACTACGAGATTTCTGTTCGGAAGGGCTCGGATGCACATCCATTTCTTTAAGAAAAAACCATCCAAATTGTAGGCGACGAACAGTAAAATACACCGTCGCCATTTATACCAAACATACGTAAAACATAACTTCACGCCTTCTGTTACCCGAAGGTCTAGGCAGCAGCTGTTAAGCCTCGTCTCGCCATTATGTTTACGTCCCAAATGGAATAGGTGGCGAACCTATTGCCATACCGGGCACAAAGTTTTCAGTCATCGATATTTATCACACATAACTTCCGAAAACCACTTCGAAAAGTCATTGGTCTGAGCCAGTGTTAGGAATCGAACCCGGACCTCTAGATCAGAAGCCGTGTGCTCGACTACTGGGCCACCGAGACTTTAATTATACCAAGTTATCAAAAAAATTATTCAGCGACTCGAGAAAACTTTAACTACTCATTCGGATATAAAAAGCGTGAAGGTGTTCAACAAGTGTGTATGTATGTGTATATATATTTCTATATATATATATATATATATATTTCTATATATATAATATATATATATAATTGTATGTTTGGAACGTGTTCGAAGATGTTCGGTGTACGAATGGGCCTGCTCGACTAGTGAAATACCACGACCTCTCAGAATATCGACTTAAAGTGATACATGTCGCGTTTCGTGTGAGATGAGCGGCGCTAATTTCTTACCAAGAGGTAACCTACTTGCTCCCTGTTTCCCCATGTCCCATAAAAAATGACCACATGTAGTGTTCTGAAGGATAAAGACAGGAAAATGATGAGTATTTTTTATATCTTTTTGGCCTTAAATACTCTAAAAAGTAGTGTCTTTCTCGAATTCCTCCTATTCTTAATCTTGGTAGCGGGTATCTTATCATTAAATAGTCAACATCAGATGGCATACTTACAAACAAATCCAATTTTCTGCACAAAAATGTCAAATATGGATAAAAGTTATCCTTATTTCACATTATTGTGCAGAAAATAAGAAAACCTGTTAATGGAGGTAAAAAAATGTGTAAATGGACAATTAAATCAACAAGTCTCAGACATTGACACAAATAGAAATATGTAATTTTGGCATGGTGTTAAAATCGGGATACAAATAAGTATACAGCTTATAGTAGAATTCCCCTGATATTAAATGAAGCAGCGTAACTCCGTGTCGAAGAAAAATAGCACTGCAATGACGATAGAATTATTTTAAATAATCATTCATAATATAGACAAGATACTGCTTAATATATATTTAAGTGCTGCCCTCTTATTATTTCATTTAAGTGCTTTACAATTGAGTAAATTATACGAAAAACACTTCACCACCTGTTTCAAAAATTAGCCTGTTGTTCTTTGCATACCGTAGTTATTTTACTTATAAACAATTGCTTAATTAATTACAGTATATAAACGTAACAATTACTATACTTTATGTTATATTATGTTAATTAATTCATGTGATAATTATTAATTAACTAACAGGTAATTACTTACATATTATTACCCAAAAATTTAACACATAGACACTTGTACTAAATCCATACAAAAGACATCAACGCGCTATTCGCGCTTTGCCAAGAATAAATGCAAATGAAAAATATTGTTGCAAAGATGTATTTTATAATTGTTAAGAAATAAACTTACTTATTTCACTACAATAAAAAGTAATTAACTATTATACTAATGAAATTGCCGGGTTTCAAACTTCTCCTTCTAATTAAGTGTACGTATATGCATGTATATATTTGTTTTATTTTTTATTTTGTAAATTCTTAACAATGAAACTCTTGAAATTATTTTATCATGTATTAATACTCGTCCTGGATGTAGTTGTTGCAAAAAAGTAAGTTATTACAGTTAATTAAATCCTTTTTTTAGCATATTATGTTTAGTAACCCTATCATAATTTGGCAGTTTGGGTCAGGGAGAGTCCGATATACTGTTAATGTAGCGTATTCTCCTAAAAACCAGCTGCACATAGCTCTTTCCAAAACTTTTTTTGAAGGATTATGAGAGTAGGTATCAAAGATATGTGTCCATATATGATTTAGCACTGCTTCTAAATCATGTTTCTGAATGATCTATAATCAAATTTTATTCTAAATGATTTTTTTTTTGCTTTTCTTAACTGACTTTAACGGACTGTTTAGTGAAGTTTAGCTAACCACAAAAATTTATTGTGGTCCATTTCAAAAATGAAAAACTGACCGCCACAGCCTTGATTCACGGATATTCCGAAGCAATGATTTCCTTCTTCATACAACTGGTCAATTGCCCACAATCTTACCCATAATTATTAGTTTCATTTAACGGTATATACCTATATTCTGTCTAAAAATATGCAATTTTGCGCATATAGCTGCTGTGCTTCAGACCGTTTAAATGTTAGCTGTCTCGGAGGTCCAGCTGTCAAGCTACCCGCTTTTGATTCAGATGTTGTGGGATCGATTCCAGGCTCACACCAATGATTTGTTCAGAATTATTTTCGGAAGTTATGTGTGATAAGTATCGATGACAACTCAAAAACGTAATGGCACTAGGTTCGCCACCTATTCCATAGCACGTAATGCTGCGTACACGTTCTGGTAGAAAAAGGCGTGAAGTTACGTTACTGTACATACAACCTTAATAAATAAAATTCACTTTTTCTCAACATTCACTTAAAATTCACACAACTCTTTTTGGTTTCGTCACCTCCAGCGGTACGAATGATGCACGTAGCGTAACAAACTACGATTTAACGGCTTGTTAAACTGAAATATTATAATTTTTTCCACATGTTTTGTGTGCTTAATACTTAGGCTCGAAGTTGTGCAACATTTAACAACATTGAGATCAATCAACATTCAAACTAAGCGCATCTATAACATATTAAATTTATATACTTGTTCACAATAAAATTTTCAATTAACACACTGTCTTGAGTAAGCCGGTATCACAATTTATATTATTAATAATAATTATAATTCAGGTATTTAGTATTATGTTCGTGAACGTTTCACCTTGTGTAGCGGAAGTGTATGTTGCTGGTGTCCTTACTACTTTCAGATTCGTCTTATTCCAACGTCCACCCTAAGTGACATTAAAAAATATAGATAGATTCAATATGGAATAAATAATACCTACTACGCTTTGAAGGTTATTGTCGTATTTTTTACTTATGTCCGTCTCGATAGGTGTGTGTCTTGTTTAATATAATCAACAATACGCGGTTTCTTTTTGTAAAGTACCGGCTTCTATACCTAGTGAAAAACAGTGACATTTCTAACAGTTTGTGCAATAAATTACGATGACTGAACATAATATATGCCGGATATTCAACAGTGGGCATTTTTATAGCATAGGGTAGCAAACGAACAGGAGTGTCCCCCGATGGCAATCAACAAACACCGCCCATGGACACGTTCTCACAGATAGTGTTACAGTTGCGTTGCCGGCTCTTAGTGGTCAGAAGTGGGATCGGAAGGGTAGAGAGTAACTGGTTTAGGCCTCTGGGATACTCTCTTAATAAAGAAAGCCACTTCAGCTCGATATTCTGATAGGTCGTTGTATTACACCGGTCGAGCCCGCCTAGTCTAGCAGCGAACTGCGTGCCTGTACCACTATTAAAAGGGCTAGAAAAGTGTTTCATTAGACCCAATATTTCATTTGGCGTCAACAAGCAATTTTCTATACCTCGCTATGAAAGTATTATCAACGAACTAGATATCAGTATCTATAAACTGGAAAGCTTGGCAATGAAAGTTTATAATTATTTAGTTACGCATATATAAATGTCAACGATAGATTTTAAAAATTGTTTCGCTAAAATTACGATTATAGGAATACATTTATCGATATGTCAAGGACAGAAGTAATGAATTTTTTTGCAATTTATTTATTATTAGGTAAATCAATGCGAAATTTAAAACAATTATCGTTTATTTGTTGTATTTGGTGTCAATTTGGCTTCATATTGGTGTCAAAGAATTATCGAAAAAATATCGGTCCTCATTTACGTATATAAAATATTATTTATATTTGATAAGTTATTAAATAAAAATTGCTTAATGGTCTATACTGGTCAGTAATTATTTAGTTAATTACTCTGACATATCTAACTTCCTCAACTTTACCATTCGGCATGTGTTATGCTTGTATTAAATAAATATTATTTTTATATTCCGCATCAAAAGTATTTTTACAGCGTTTACAATTATAGTGCTTAATTTCGAAAATTATCACTCTTTCTTTACTATAAATCCGTTGCGTAGTTTTAAAGATATAATAAGCATATAAGGGCACAGACAGCGGAAAGTTACTTTATACTATTTATATATCACATATATCATAACTTCACGCCTTTTGATCCAAGATCGATTTTTTTAATATGACAATTAAAAAGAAATTTTAATAACTGATTACAAAAATGTAACGAACTCAGGTGTCCAAGCGTATGCGTGTTGTCGTAATGTTCACAATTTACAACAAGTTACTGTCTCAACACTTTAACTACGCAAGTAATAATAATTTCACAATCGCAATACATATTCAAGTAGTCATGTTGTGATAGTAAATAATTGGTAGAAATAACGTAACGGTATTTAATAATTCTCCAAATTAGAAAGACAATCGCGTATCCACGTTAGTTAATAAAAAATTTACAAGGAATATGGGTCCCTAAAAATATCCATAACAAAATTAGCAATTACTAACATACATTCGGCCGCTACAGTACTATGTAATATGTAGTCTGTAACATTGAAAAATCATAGTCTAGTTAGCTAAAACTCTGGGATGTGTTAATGTAATAACTGTATCTATGATGTATATAATAAGTCTAGGTAACATTTCCAGTCTCCATAAAATGCCATAACGCGAAAATCACTATCCCTAACAGAAAAAAAGTTGATCGAACGAATTATATTTATAAATAACGAATTAAATTTAATAAAATACTATAAATAAATTATTCAAATATAAGAATAATTTCCGTGTTTTTTCGATACTGTAAATTGATTTTTACGCGTCAATGATGTCAAACTTGGGGGTATAGCACAGTGGCTGAAATACTCACTAAACACCGGCGCCAGTGTACCTTCGTTCCGAATTCGGGTTTGGGGTTGTGAATATGCAATAATCTAAACTGACTAGTATAACACAGATCCCTATCGATCTCTGTTTTGTATATCTCTAAATTTTCAAATTCTTCTTCTTTCCTTATGGATATATAGACATGCAACGTCAGAAGCGTAACTTATGTAGAAATTTAATTTTAAGCTTAATTTGTGACTTCCGGCCATTTGCAACAAAAATGAATGGATTAAATGGAGGATGCAGGATAGGAAACTAATAATTTTGTAAGCCAATTGAGTAATTTGTAATCATGTTTCTAACAGTTAATCTCTTTCTAATTTCAGTAGGTCGCTAAGAAAAAGAAAATATTGCATATAATCTGCAGGAAATTCTTTCAATTATAACTAACTAAATTTGAACTACTTCCTAAAAAATTACATCAGCAGTCTCTGCATTTAATACATTTCTGATTTTGAATACATTTTTTTATGATACCATATATTTTTACATAACCTGGACTGCAGTGTTAGCCGCGAGTCTCCCTAATTTTTCTGTGTACCACCCTATAGGCCATCCCCTAGCCTCTCTAACCTCGAACACTTCACAGACAAATATTTTTCGTTAAATACTTGTCACACCACTACACTAGATGTTCTGATATACAACTTCTTTAGGTCCATGTTTAATGTAAAATGTAACTTCACGCCTTTTTCGACTCGAAGGTGTAGGCAGCGGCTGTTAAAGCCGTCCTTACATTGAGTCTCAAATGGAATAAGTGCCTATTGCCTTTACATCGGGCATAAAGTTTTCAATCATTGAAATTTTACTTCCGAAAAGAATTCCAAGAAATCATTTGTGAGTCAGAAATGGGTAGCTCAATCTCTGGACTAAATTAATAAGTAGGGGTTTATATTTATGTTTATAATAAATCAACTAATTGCTTGTTAGGGATACTAGCGGATATAGATTACACATAGACGTTTTTTTTTTTGTAAATACCCATGGTACCTAAATACATATTGACACACAGGAAAACACCCAGATGGCATAAGAACATGATGTCATAAATGTTTGTACTCAGATGGAAATCGAACCCGACCTCAACTCAATATTCCTCTGTCTATCTCTTTTAACAATGCTGATGCATTCGTAAAGCAAGCGAGGGCCTTCAATTTTTATATATCTATTGCGAAATAAAGTTCTAAGTTTCTGCAATGCCATTTAAAAGTATATCTGGTTACAATAGAATAACAATAGGGCGTCTGATAGCATCTATATTAGTTAGATAGAAGGCGCGGTTTTAGTATTACGCATAAGCTGTGATTGGCGAGTACCTGCCTACGTATACACTTCGTGAAGACCCACGCACTGGATATTGTGCCATATTTGTAACAGTACCAAACCAAAAATGAGGTTAAAGGCTAAATATATTAGTAACAACCCAGGTAAAGTCGGATTTTAACCAAATGCCACCCCTGGGATCTAAAGAAATGCTGCATAGAAACTGAGTGTAATTTTTGCATACAATTTTACATCTTACAAACGAAATTAATTATAATCTCCTCCTCTAAGAATTATGCCGCACGTTTGAAAAACGTTTTTAAATTGTGTTCATGTCTTGTTTCAGATATGTATGCTGTGCATCATCACAGTTTACGCTCAATATAATGATGGACCCACACCACCAAGACTGCAGATACCTGGAGCGATTCCACTAGGAAATCCTAGACAGAATGGATTCAGACAAGGGCGTTACCAAGGGCCACAGATCGCCGGTGGCCCAACTAGAATAAGGAGACCTGGACTCGCCAGGCCATCATTTAAGTCCGTAGACGCCTCACCGCGACCAAATCTTCAATCGATTGATGAACCCGCTAAACCAGTGACTGAAGAACCTGAAGATGATTATGAAATCAATACGCCCACTGCTTTTTCACCAAATTTCATTTCAACAATTGAACCTCAAAATGATTTTTACGATATAACAACGACTTCACAACCGAGACCTCCGATCGTTTTCAACTCGCCTGCGTACCCGCAATCAACACCACCTGCTTTGAAGCCAGAACCCATAAAACCAACTCAATATCGTCCATTGATACCACAACAATTTAACCCCATAAGAAATGAACCTGTGAATAAACCACAACCAGCACGCATTCAACCTCTTTCGGTGAGACCACAGAGGCCAGTATTCAGACCCGAACCCAAGCCGTTCATTGATGATGAAGAGGCTCCAATTCAACCTTCTAGACAACAATATTCCAGACCACAAGAATCAGTCAACCGTGCCTCTCCTAGACCGGCACCTCAGCAAAAATACACGCCATCGAACCAGCGTGAGAAAAAACCTGTAGCCCAAATTATACGCAAATTCAGAGATGAGAATGAAGATGGAAGTATTACGTGGGGTTTCGAAAATGATGACGGTTCCTTCAAAGAGGAAACCATTGGTGTGGATTGTATCACACGTGGCAAGTATGGATATGTAGATCCAGACGGTCTCAAACGTGAATACAATTATGAAACTGGTATTCAGTGTGACAAAACAAAGGAGGAAAAAGAAGAAAAAGGTTTTGTAGACTATGAAGGAAATAAAGCTGTTCTACCAAATGGCATCACAATAGATCTTGCTGCTATGGGTAAAAAATCCAGAAGACCGTTTAGATCAGCCAGAAATAATTAGAATTAAGAGAATAATTTAGTTATATTTATTGTAAGAAAAACAATAAGGTTAGATATTTAGGTCATGTCAATGATGTCACTGATATTTAAATAGTAGCTGTGCCTCAAATAACAAAATGAAAATAAATGTGAAAAATTTACATTTAATGTTTTATTTTTAAAAGTACTATTAATTTATATTGTATAGGATTAGAACAAAATTTATGGGATTCACAATCCAAAACTTTCCTTTTATTATTTTTCTATATTACATTAAACCTATTAACGTCATTTGTTATGAGCCTACTAACTAATTAAACCTAATATTTCCCATTTCATCATCATCATCATCATTAGCCTTTTTGAGGTCCATTGCTTGACATAGGCCTCCCCATAGAGCGCCACAACTGCCGGTCCGCTCAATCATGGGGGGTTTTTGCCATAATCACCACGCTTGGCAGGCGGGTTGGCGATCGCACTAGGCTGTATTTTTTTGAGAGAGAATGCTGCTGCCCATTCTTCTTGATTTTCCCTTAGTCGCCTTTTACGACACCCACAGGAAGAGATGGGGTGGCGGTATTCTAAGCCGGTGCCACACAGCAAATTTCCCATTTACTCATGTAAAATTGAGTTTAGTTAATTATAACAGGCTGATATAGAAAGAATATTAATTGGTTGGCTACTTATAAATAATATTCTCTTTTCAAGTAGTATTAACCTTTAATTCTTTTCCATTCCGTTCCAACAATAGGCATATAATTTAGTTAGTCACTTTTCATACATGTTTGCAATTTTCATAAGTAATATTAAATGGTCCATAGCTCATATGACTGAAATAAAATATATTAATACACTAATAATAAACTATGGGCTAAACTACTTTGACATCATTTTTAAATGCTTTGAAATATACATTACAAAAATCTGCTCGTGTACTTAAATGTAAATAAATTTTATTATAATTAGTCAAAAAAACAAGTTCAAATTGACACCCAAATTTGCAAACCTAATAACTCCACTTTTTTTCGAAAATGGCATTTTGATGCTGGCAGATACTAGATATTATCTAGTTTCTATTGGTATCAAAATTATCATTTTCAAAAAAAGTGGTGTTAGTAAGTTTGCAAATTAAGGTATCAAGATGTAGTTTTCTTAATTAATTGGCAATTAGATGAGGATTTATGAACCAAATAATGGATTATGGAATGGTGTGATTATTTAAATTTACATTTTACATTTAATATTGACGGTTATTTACATAATTTTGAGGTCTTCTCATTGGTGGAGGCATTCTATTTGGTGGAGTTATGGAAATATCCAAGTAATTACCAATTTGGAACTTAACTTGAGCTAATGTCTTATTGTCATCACCTCCACGTTGCCCTGAGCATGTTACACCAATCTCCCTCATGCGATAAGTTGGAGACCTGTTATCTGGATAGACTATTGCAAAATCGAAATATGTTCCTTTACGCCTGGTCTCAGGATTCACTTCTTTAACAAGACCTGTGAGTTCACGAAGAGTGGCATCCATCCATGTATATATTTGCAATTCATTTTGTGGCACATTTCCTCTTGCATAATCACCTGGAGAATTGTGACGACCAGTGGCACAAAAAACGCGAAGCAGTAATGGACAAGTCTGAAATATGCCAAACAATAATTTATTTATAACAATCCACATATCAATAACTAAGATAAATGCATACATCATTTTTGTTTCAGTAGGTAAAATTTACAAAAGTACAGGTGTCAGCGTCAGACTTGATTTTACTATAGGGAAAAAGACTGTACGCTAATACATTTATATTCTTACCCTTTCTCGATCCACCGGCTTCTCTACAGGCTTAACCTCTTCCACAACCATGGACTCCAAACCCGCCATTTTCATAATACTCGGACGGAGCCGAAGACTGAAGAGTATCGCAGAGCGTATACTATTATATTATTACGAGAGAAAAGAAGTATCAGTATTAGTTAGTCTAATCAATTTTATTTGTAAAAATAAAATCCCACATAACCTAGCAAAATGATAAACAGTCGGTGTTAGGGATGTGAAAAAATAATCGATTATTGAAATAATCGATTAATAATCAATTTTTAAAGTCAAAAAATCGATTTTAATTGGTGATTATTTTTATACGACTAATCGATTAATAATCGATTATTTTATTAATCATTCAATTACATATTACCGATTTTTTTTTCACCTGCAACGCCCGGATATTTAGTTTGGTCTTCTGGCCCGGAACGAAAACTACTAAAGAATACTTTCTCCATAATGTTATTTTTAACGCCATCTATGACCGCATTCCTTCTATACCTTTGAAACAGTTTAGTTATTTATTTAATCAAATATTCACTAGATGGAGTAATGAATAATACAATTTTATTAGCCGACATTTGGTTGATATGTTTTCTTTTATTGTTTATTTCCAAATTACTAAATATTACATGGAGACTTTTCTAGTCACATAGCACAAAAACATCTGGGGTTTATCAGTGGTATATCATCCATCCCACCAAAAGCCAACAACAATTATGTGATGAGTAAGTCGGTTGCAGTCATAAGTTCCTTAATACTATTTTACAATTTTTCTTAGTTAGTGTATCACGAATTTCGTTAATTTCAGCAGGCAGAGATTAATTATGTCTGCCTGCTGAAATTAACGATTATCAATTAACGAATATTTAATGACATTATTATTTATGTCATTAATTATTCGTTGGTAAAACTTCATTTTTCAAACGAAGTTTTTCGTGACTAGAAGTTTTGTTAAAGTTTATAAAAGTCTTTTTTGGTTTTGTTTTTGAACAATGTCTACGACTAAAAGGACGACAAGTAGTTGGCGTCTATATTTCCATGTTGACAATAAATCTGGCAATGCCAATTATACATATTGTCCAAAAATTTAAAAATCGATTAATTTAAATAAAACTATTATTTTCTTATATAAAATCGATTATTAATTAATCGATTTGTTCATAGTAAAAAATTAATCGATTAATAAAAATCGATTTTTTATGTGAAATGTCACATCCCTAGTCGGTGTCAATTTCGTTCGTACACAAAAGTTCACAAAACCATTTTTTTTTTGAATGGCTTCTAATAATTAGAAGCCATTTAAAACAATTATTGTTAGCCTGACGGCTGTAACAATTTTACGCGGACTTTTGGTGAGCGCAGAGGGCTCTCAACCTTAGGTGATTTAAACAACCTGGTCCAAGGGCACCCCCTGTGGGGTACGAACCTCGGCTTGGACGGTTCTTGACAATGTGGTTTGTACCACGTTTCTGATTTTTACGCGAGCGAGTGCGAGTTTGCGCCCTCGGCGGCGAGGACGAAACCGCGGCCTACCGTGAGTCAAGATGGCTTCGCGAGCCTTTTGAGCCGCGATTTGCGCGAGGGTCATCCTGCTCAATGAGGATGTGACGGGGTCTAGTCCTCCTCGATATGCGGGAGGGTGTATAATTGCTAGCCGCAACCACTAGCGGGTTGGGGTGTGTGGCAGCAGAGTCAAAGAACTTAATAGAACACTGTTTCATGAATTGCCTGATAGTAGGCAGAAGCAGGTCAACGTGGAGGTCTAGATTACGAACGAACCACGGGGCCCCCGTGGCTCTTCGTAAGAATCTGTTCTGAAGTGTCTGTAGCCTATGGATCCTGTGTGGCTGTGTGTGGGCGAATACGGTGCTCGCGTATGTCATGATGGGCCTAATACAAGACGTATAAACCCTAACCTTGTTGGATAGTGATAGTTTCGACTTGGGATTAATGAGGGAATGGAGTCTGTCCATAACTAGGACGGCACGGGAGCGCACACGTTTAATGTGCGGTTTAAAACTGAGTTTATCATCAAGGATAACTCCAAGGTATTTGGCTTGCCTGTCCCAAGGGATAGGTTTGCCGAGACTTTGGACATTAGACAAAACCATTACACACACAACATATTTATATACTCTTTGCACAAAGTTACAAGACAAGCTAAATAAATACATTTTGAAATTTTGGAAAATGTTAGGTAACGTGCCAGGTTTATCGTATTGTCATCAAAAGTCCCTAAAAAATCCTTAAAACCTTACGTAATCTGTCATGGCTTTACTGATGGAAAAATTAACTCACGAACTGAATACTGCGGTCAGAAAAAGCAAAGATTCAAGTGAAGAACCATTTGTGACAAAGTTCAATTAATAGGTAATGCAGGAAAACATTATTGTCTTTTCAAAAAATATTGTCAAATAGTTTATTTTAGAAGTCAATGTGTAAATTTATTGAAAAAGTGTTAGAAAAATTTATTTGCAAAAATAAACATTGGCTTAGGAACTGGCAGCCATTGCAATAAAATAAATTTAAAAAAAATAAAGAATAAAATAAATGTAAAAACTATTAAGGCTTTTTTGGTGGGAATGTAAAAAAATCACGTCCATTCTTTGCATTATTGTTCGAGGATTATAATTTTATATTTGATTAAATCGACATAGAATTAAGTGAGACAAAAAGTGGGAATGATTATTGACTACATCCATACAAAACAATCAATGTGTTTTGTGAATTTTAAATTAACCTATTTTTACCCTGTTTCTGTCTAATATCTTTCAGCTTTAATTTATATCTTGCAACAAAATAAAACTGTAGATTTTAGTTCCTCGTCATATTAAGATATTAAAACGAATAGTTTGTTTATTTTGTTGTTTTTGGCTATAAATCTATATTAACATGTCCCGTTTTAAATATGTTGTAGAGAAATTATATATCATAACTTCACGCCTTATGCTATCCGAAAGTGTAGGCAGTGGTTTTTAAGCCTCGACTTGCTGGTATGTTTTATGTTCCAAATGGAATAGTTAGCGAAACTAAAGCCATACCGGGCGTAAAGTTCTCAGTCATTGTTCTAAATGACACTTCTGACACTTTGACAGTTGACATCAAATTTTGAGAAGTTCTGTCCGTGGTACAGGTAAATGGTAATGTCCGGTAAATAATCGATCAGAAGAAAATAACAACTGCACAAATAAGTAACATAAAATTAATGGTTACTTCTATTTAGATATTTTTTGGGATAAGTGATAGTGCCCTGTTTATTAAAACCAAAGTGCGTTCTTTACAAAAGTAAATATTGTGCTATGGCTCATAAGGAGGACGAAGACTCATTTCAAGAAGACGACGTTTACATCAATGCCGAAGATGGCATGCCTAATATTCACCCCAATATAGTTAATTTAGAACAAGAAAGCGATGTACAAGACGAAGTGGATGATTTAGATGACTTACCGAAGTCTGTTATTGTTACAAATATTCATAGTGATGTTTTTGCAGATGAAAAATTGAAAAAAGAAATGGAAGATCTATTCCGCACGTTTTCCGATAATATTACGTTTCAATGGTTACGTAGTTTCAAACGCTTGAGAGTAAATTATGACAGTCCTTTAGCGGCGGCTAATGCTCGCGTGCAGTTACATCTATACCAATTTCATAATTCATGCATCAATTGTTATTTTGCACAACCAGTGACACCAGTTTCATTAAAAAATTTGAGACCACCTGCTCCTGTAAAACAATTCCTAATATCACCGCCGTCTAGCCCTCCAGTGGGCTGGGAACCACGTGAAGAGAATGAGCCACTGGTGAATCATGATCTATTGGCAGCACTTGCTAGTCTGGCTCCAGGAGAAAGTCGTGAGTTGCATGCACCTACTCCAACACAGCCTGCCATAGTTGTGCATACTGCTATTCCATCGGATAGCAAAACAGCACTCCTTGGCAAGATACCTCATACTCGTTGCCCAGAATATTGATCAAACTGCCTTTTCAATATATAAATGGATTTTGGTTTAGAGTAGTAAAAATGCTTTTATTTATTACATGTCCATTTTGATGATACAGCCAGCCAAAGACATTTTTAGTTTCAAGAGTGGACATCATTTTAATTCTAGATAAATTTTAATGCTTCTGTAAGTCAATACTAACATATAATAGCTATGCTTGTTTCTTTATAATATTCTTTTAACAGAATTATACATGATTGAATTGGTGCTATGTTTTAACTGACATAATTTTAAAATATTGTTTCTTTAACAAGCTAGCTTTAATAAATACTTCCACATTAATTGATTTACTATCATTATTAATCATTTCATACTAAGTGAATGTTTTGTTGTTATTTTTTGAGCAAAAAGTTTGGACAATAGGTGAAAACATATCAGAGAAAAGAGCCTTTGAAATTAACATCTTTAATGTTTAAGAGGTTGCTCAATGATGTTATGTTATATTTCTTTGCCAGTGTAATCTCATATTTGTAATTTAATGTGATCCTACTACATTTAAAATGGCTACATTAAGTTTTACTAAATGTATACAGAAATATTTCAATTAAGTAGAAAGTAATACTTTATCATACTAACACAAGTCTTTTGGTAAAATACAGATTAGTTAATGTATTGATTTTAGAGATATTTATTGTTTTATTGTTCTTTATTAAAAGTTGTAAATTTAATAAATATAAAAAAATGATTGTAACAGCAATAGCATGATTAGTTTTGCAACAACAACTATTTAATAATAATTTGTAGTAGGATGACATTTATATGTAATAATATCTGTCCCTCAGAAAAAGAATTAAATTTAATCTAATTATGTAGCTTTTGGTGATTTACCTGTTTCAATGTCTGTAATACACTTGTAGCGTTTAGAAAAATGACATTATTTAATTGATCATTCAGTATATATATGAAACAGGGTGTTTATTTTGTTTTTAAACTTTCAATTAAATTTTTAAATATGTAGATATAGAATTTTGTGATATCTTATTATAAATGTTAAATTTGTCGTTGATGTGGGTACATTTATATTATCTAAAATATTAAGCTTGGGTGGTTCAATGCCAAGTATTTAAAGATGATTTGGCTTTAAGGCCAATCAAATGATATCACCTTGAAATTTAGCTCAAGAGCTGATGTATTTTATTGACATTGATATTGTATTGATGATATAAGATTAACTTATATGAACTGATCAGCAGATCAGTTCAATTTGAAAGTTTGATGGTCATTGAATGTTATGAGGCTCTGTGGTAGGTTGTTATTGTAAAAAGGTTTAATCATTAAGAAGAGGCCAAACAATAAGCCATACTAGTCAGTTGGGGTGTTATTTCACAATTATGTTCCTTATGACTTGAGTGTCACTGAGGACAGTTTTTAATACCCTTACTAGTCTCGTATTTTTAACATTCTCGCCTACATTATATGCATTGAACCGCTCAGATAAAAATATTTCATTAGAAAATATTGGTGTTCCCATAATTAAATTATCCTATTCATAGATAAAAAAAATTGTTGTAGTTTTTATATAAATTTTTACAATTAGTCATTTGGCAAGCTTGTGTAAATTGAAAAAAAAAAGATGCTGTAAAAGTTCCTTAGTTATTTTTAGATCTATTTATTTTTTGTAAATTGGCACAGCACAAGCACTATTTGTGAGGGCCACACTGGAAGTGAATATAAGTGAACGAATGAGCATATAAGTCGATAATATGCATACCCTTGTAGGTAAGATAAACTAATTATAAATTATAGACACTTTTTAGGAAGTAATGTTATTTATATAATAGACACAGGACATTGGTTTTTGGTCCTCAATATAGTAAATTTGTGATTTTTGACAGTTTTATTCCCATGGAAATAATACTAGAATATTAAAAAATAAAGTTGTGACTAAATGTAATATGGCTGAATATGTGTTTCCATCACTGATGCTTATAATGTCAATGATATTTGTTCATCAGCCCTTATGGTAAATAGTAAATACATTTTTCATTAACTTTAAACATTAAATTGTATGCAAATTGTTCTATGTCATTTCTTATATATGAAATGAAAAACTAATTGTCCTCTTGTGCATGGTAAAATTTCATAAATTGAATAAAAAACAAAATCTTAAGATGATGATATTTTGTATAGGCATATTAGTAAGATTTGCATACGAGTACTATCTCCATAATCAGGCTATGGAGAAATATTTACAATACAACATTAATTATCCAATGGAGAGATCTGCTGTATGTCTTCTATGCTTTAGCCAGTCGGACATGGGCGCATAAAACAGAAAAATATCCACTGTTCAAAGTAGTCCACAACAATCCTTGGTCTTCTAATTATACTAAAATTTAATTTAATTTCTGCAAACTATATGGTAGGCTTTTATATCTGAAGATAAACCTAGTTTTCCAATTACAATTACAAGCCGCACAATGCCGAATTGTGCTGAAGCCTAATTGGAACGCGAATGGGTGTTAAAGTGCGCCAGTAGAGTCCGCTAAGTTCAGTGTTCACATTAAATGTGGAATAAAAAAAGTCAATGCTTGTACCTTCATCCATACCAACTTTGATTATTTCTAAAACACTACAACGAAACGAAAGCTATAATTTTTTTTAACAAATATTATTATTACTAGAGAAAATTTATTACAAATATTGTTATCAATGCCAACCTAAAGAAAAAACCTATAAATAATAATTTTCTGTCAATGAGTTGGTAATGTTGGTATCCATGGCACGCGTCATGCAAAAGCACTACTTTTTCGAGTGCCCGATTGTGTATAGCGATGCTGTAGTTGGAACGGGGAACCATAGTTATTACATAATATTAACTGATGGTTGGAACATCAACGTTAAGCATTATGCCGCATAATGCGCTATAGTGCTGTAATTGGAAGACTAGCTATATGTCAACGGCAACGGGCCGGCATGGTGGCCGGCCCGTTGCTATAATAATGACATAACCTAGTCAGTAATCGATTATAATGCGATAATCTATATTCTATATCTGTGTATAATATTCATGTCCTATGTGCAATTAAGTTTCAATAATTTGTCAATAACTCTGATATAGTTTAGTACCTATATAAAAAGTAGCACGTTTTGCTATTTAATTTATTAAGTTAAATTGTGAAATTTTTTTATTTTAAACTTAGCAAAATTTGTGTTATCAACTGAACCGATCTGTAATTCTGTATTTTATTATATTCAGAAGGTGCAATTTCTCTTTTTGTAATTTAATATACGGAAGCATAGACCGCATACCAATTAAATAACAACAGGCTACTTTTACAGTTAATATAGTATCCATTTTGAAAAGTGTTCATATAATTACAACGTTCGTACCTATGCCATTC
Source organism: Euproctis similis (assembly GCA_905147225.2). Lineage (NCBI taxonomy): Eukaryota > Metazoa > Arthropoda > Insecta > Lepidoptera > Erebidae > Euproctis > Euproctis similis. The sequence goes on from LR990105.1 coordinate 16,278,416, forward strand.
GATATTAACGATATTTAATACTATCCGTTAAATGCTCTTGATCATTTGTAGTGACAGGGAAACCCCGGTAATCCTGTTCCTGGCTCATCCCGCATGCCTATCACTATAGAATATAGAAACGCAAACATTTTTACAAATCTACACTTAATCTACTAGGTCTTAATTTATATTCTTTATTAAGAAAGAAAAATATTTTGCTCGATGCACTTTATTTGCTCTGTATATATTCGACTATCTATGTGACGGAGCGACTTAGTATTCACTCCATAAGTACCTACCTATGAATTAGGGCTGTAATTTGTCCGATTACCATTTTCTAAAATGTCCCGCACTGTAGGCAGTGGCGTAGCTACCAAGGGGCTAAGCGGGGCAGTGCCCCGGGGCCCGCAAGCTGGGGGGGCCTCGATCGAATCCTTCACCAGAAATCTCAATCGAACCGAGCTTTCGGAAATTGTTCCCATTTTCAAAACAAATATGATAGGTTGCAACCCCACTTTATTCATGACAAACCTGTTGAAAGAAATTCGAAAATTGTAGGAATTCCCCCTATCTATTGACGTAGTGCGTTGTGTCCGGGCCCTATTGGAACCGGCAGTCCAATGCAGCGGTTTCGCCTTGGCCAACGCCTTTAGGACCCTCCTTTGGCCTTCCTACCTTAGGTCAGTCACATCGGGGCCAACCTGCAGGAGAGATGGATGGACTACGTCTACTGGAACGCAGATACAATAGGAAGGAAATCTTGTGCGGGGTTTCGCAGGGATCCGTTCTAGGGACTACAGAGTTTTTTGTTTGTTTGTAGTGAAGGACCCTCCGACCTGTAAGGTATATGGCCGTTCACTTTGGCCACACCCTAACCGAAGTCAAGTATGGAACTAAAGTGTAGGACTTGCCGCCACCTGAAGCTTATAGCTCTTGATAGGATGATTCCCGTTCTAGGACAGTGGAACCTCGCCTATGATTCGGTCCTGCGCACCAGTTTGTCCCGCGACACTTAATGTCATCTGCTAAGCCGACACTCCCGTGGTCCAGCAGGGACTTCGAATGTACGCACAGGTTTGCCAAATTGGGAGTGGCGATCGCCACTTGTCGATTCCGCGGGGTAGGTCAGGAGGAGGATAGTACCTCACCAATGTGATGGCTGTGGTGTGGTGGCCGGGAACTCCCAGCCTCGCGGATCATGGTGGGTGACATGAGTGACCTAGTCGGCGTCTCCCTGCACTTTAAAAGAATGGCCCCTAGCATGACGGGTGGCGGGCGCACTACACCGCCTACCCACTGCCCAATAGAGGACCGGGAGAGGGAGCTCGCTGCCTCTGCGGTGGCGGCGTGCTATCTGTGGCCTCCGTTTGGTCTCGCGACCTCTCGAAGGTCTCACGGCTGCTGGGCTCTACTAAGGAGGCTGCAGCGGACGTCGGTCATCAGGATCCACAGTCCAGGGTTGTGCGAGGCTACCAGACGTACTCGTTCGAGGTGGTGGCGGTCCTTCCTTTGAAGTGTGCTCAAAATACAACTACAAGCCGATTACGCGCCACGATTGACAATTGTCGGCCACTATACATAAATACCATACTCACCATCATGTCATCGTCATTGACAATTTTGCAAAATCTAAAGCTAAAAATGTTAATATAACTGTCATTTAATCAGTTGGTAGGCCTGACGAATATTTTTAACTGACTTCCAAAAAAGGAGGAGGTTCTCAATTCCTTTGTATGTTTTTTTTTCTTTTTTATGTTTGTTACTACATAACGTTTGACTTGACGAAGCGATTTAAAATTTTTTTGTTTGATAGCTGTGTGGATCTGAAGTCGGTTTAACATGTTTCTAAAGTACCTAATTATATTATTATTACCTGCCCTGCAGTGCACAAAAATGAGCTTAAATAGCTTAGCATTTTTAAAGCGCCAAAATAAATTTTTTTTATAAACCTAATCCGTTTACATAGCAGTGGGGCCCCATTTTTTAATTTGCACCAGGGCCTTTGGTTACTTAGCTACGCCACTGACTGTAGGGATATAATCCGACAAATTCGATAGCCCGATAATGCCTCGCAAAATATTTGTCGCATTACGCTGAGTCACTGTAACACATTTTACCAAATTGGAGGGAAGTTAATACCTACATGGAGTAAAAGTGTTGAAGTGTGAAGATTTATCTTAACCGATATTCTATGTGTCTTTATATGTACCCATGTAATGAGGATTTCTACCTGGTTATTCAAGTCTTTAAATTTAATGTAAATTTCAATGTTTATAACATTTATCTACTTATTAAATATGTTCGTTCATTGATGTTTTAAATCTCACTGTGATTCATTACCTATTGTTTTGTGTAAATAAAAATTACATTTGGTTTTCAACGTGGTGTTTGTATTGTGAAATGAAACAAAGATATCTTACAATTGTCCTATAATAATGCTTACATATCTTACAATATCAATTAATTTCTTTGTTCATTTGGATCACATCTGTTGAGACAAAGTGACCCATGAGATTCCTTAAATATAAACAATCACATTTCGCTTCTATCTTACTACAAAAGTAATTATCTAAAAAGCATCTAATTATAATACACTTAAATCGCACATAACAATAGTCTAACGCCCGAATACTGAACCGCCACTCAAATCTGACAATAAAGTGCTACTTACTCGCTCAAATTTCATGCATTCTGTCTAATGTATGTTTTATAATTGAGTGGCGGTTCAGTATTCGGGCTTTAGTCACCTATCTAAGTTTGAAGAAGAAACTATTCTGGCAGATCTGGTATATGCATTGAGATTTGTTTTTTGACTTGAGATTGATTTGTTTAATTAGATTAGATACTTCCAAAACATATTTATTTAGAAGAGAGACAATATTACATAAGTAACATATTACGCGTGGGTTGTAAAATGTTAGAGCAACAAGACAGTTTAAATTTTAACTACCTACGCTTACTTAATTATATATACAAACATGTACAAAAAAGTTTCTAACACAAAATCATCATTATACCTATAGGTACTTTAAAACATTTGATTAAACTTTTTTGCTTGGATCATCCAAAGGAACCATCAACTCCGGCGATTTATTTTCTTCAGCGTACGTTCTGTTTCGTCTTTTACCTAAACAAGCGGTGAAGCAGGTATCACCAACACCAAAACGCTCTCCATCAGCTAAGGATTGTGGCATCGGTTGGTTCATTGTTTCAGGTAAAATCATACACAGGAAACCAGACACTATAGCGACCACTCCAAAAGTAATCGCTGGTATTTTCGGGTTAAACGAATCTAATAATGTAATTAACGGTGTTAATGCTCCAGAAAATCTCGCACACATGGACCCTAGACCAAGTGCAGAGTTGCGTACAACTGTTGGAAATAGTTCAGCGGAATAGTTATATATAATTGCAAAGGAGCCGGCAATAAACAGTTTGCCTGCTATCACAATACCCGTAGACGCAACACTTCCGTCAGGTATAAAAGTAGCGATTACACAAGCTGCCCCACCTATTAGCATCATGGAGCTAATTAATGGTCTTCTGCCCCAAACATCCATAAAGTAAACTGTTGCTGCATAACTAGGCAGTTCAACAAATCCTAAGATGGCAGTTATTAAATATGGATTTCCCTCAAGTTTACCAGTGCTCAGCGTCAGACCGTAATACGCTATGGAATTAGCAAACCAACAAAAGCAGACATTCAGCGTTTTGTTTCTTAAATTGGGCGTTTTAAATAAATCTCCTGTACTAGCTGACTCTGATGCGCCATCGGATCCCTTGGAAGCTTTTGCCTTTCCTATTGAGACTAAATCAGCTTTGTCTAACACTTCAGTTGATTTATTACACTTTAAGGCCTTTTGAACTATATCTACTGATTGTTTAGCGCGACCCTGAGCCCACAGCCACCTAGGCGACTCATCCATGATCCAAATATGTGGTATTAAAAGAAGACCGTGAAGTCCATACACTACTTGAAGAATTTGTCTATTATCAATAAGAGCCCCCCAGCCGGCTACCAGCATAATTCCACCAGCAAAAGCGGCTTGGAAAGCAACACCACAAGCTGTTCTCTTACTAGCTCCGACTAATTCCATTGTCAGAACAAACCCAGTTATATAAGATCCCGCTGATCCGAAAATACCGTACAAGAATTGAACTGCTAAAAATGACCAATATTCTGGTATAAAAGCTACTAACACACCGAAAACCAACTGTAACACGCCCGACCAACAAAATATTGCTTTTCTTCCGTATTTATCAGCCATGCCGCCCAAAACAACCGCGCCTGTAAACACTCCTAACATATAACTTGATTGCGCTAAAGCTCCCATCCATCTTTTATCACAGACTAAATTCCACTCTATAGCTCTTGAAGATGTCCTATAAGTCGGACTGAATACCCATTTGGAACAACTTATAGACATATTTTGATCGTAGATTAAACAATTATGTAAATCTCCGGATTCAACTTTGGGTATGGCAGCCAATATTTCAGTAGAGTTCCAATCTGCTATGGTTTCATTAGTATCAACGCCGTCGATCCAGCACCTGGAATGAAAAACACTTTGGTAAGTAGGTATTAGGAGCTATAGTTTTTATTTTTATTTTCAGGTACCTACTGCTGTATTGTTTTATTATTGCCTTTATAATATTACTAAGATGAGATGGGTAAAAACCATATGGGACTATGACCGGTATCCCAAAAACATTCATTTTTCATTGGCCAATAGCGACTGAGAATTGCTGGTTGATAAAATTTTCCATCATATAATTCATTGTAATCTAAAGTTCTTGACAATTTTTTGATTTACGTTCGCCTGACCGAAATATGACCGAGACAAAATATCTCGGACAAGAAAATATCAATTATATGCACACCTGCTTTATAATAAATTATATAGCATGTACCTAACTACTTAAAAGTTAGATGACTGATAAAACTTTGCCCAATTTATAATTACGGACAAGAAAATTTGGTCCGGCTTAACGGGGCATGGTTATCACTACCTTCAGCTTAGTCTCTATAAATTAGTATTGACTTAACGGTATTTTGCTTTAGTAAATAGGTACATTATGTTAAACAAAACATATAGACATAAAAAAATATAACTTCACGCCTTTTGTTACCCGGCTGTTAAGCCTCGTCTCGCCGTTATATTTAAGTTCCAAATGGAATAGGTGGCGAACCTATTGCCATACCGGGCACAAAGTTTTCAGTCATCGATTTTTATCACACTTAACTTCCGAAAACAATTTCGAAAGTCATTAAACAAAACCTTAAGCAATATTTATTCTGACAGTTTATTTGGAATAAAATTCAAAACATAAAGAGTATAATATTTGAAGAGTATAAATATATATAAAGATAGACGAGATTGGATTTTTTTCTATGGAGACTACTATATCAGATGTTAGCATCAAATCGCAAACAAAGTTGCTCAAGGCATGCTATTTCATATCTTTTAGTGGGCAATACACACATTTATTATTTGAGTACGCACACTCGGCGCAGGCGCTCTCTCGGAACAATATAAATAACTATATTAATATAATTAATTTAATATCATTATTATCAAAAGTATCGCGGTATGGATGGAGGCATTGTCTAAATAACTTATTAACAGTGGTAGAGCCAAGCCGTTCGCTGCATGAATAGGCCGGCTCGACCGATGAAATACCACGACCTCTCAGAAGATCGACGTAAAGTGGCTCATGCCGCTCATTTCGCTCGGTGAGAGAGGTACCCGGAGGCCTACCCCCCTTCCCCAACCTTCCCTATCCCTTATCCCTTAAAGGTCGGCAACGTAACAGTAACACTATATGTGTTGCTGGTGCCCATGGGCGGCGTTCGTTGCTTACCATCAGGTGACATGCCTGCTCGTTTACCCCCCTGTGCCATATAAAATAACTAAGTATATATCTTCGTAAGAAAATAACAATTAATATGCGATTAGCATTGAGCAGAAAGAAAAAAATATTTTTTTAGTATCTATCCACAGAGTACCTAATCGTCGTACCCACGCAATAAAAATATATTTGTATTGTAAACTGCTCTTTTAAGGTACAGCAATATGTTTTTGCATATTAACATCATCATCACAAGTCTATGTGAACTTATATTGTTCATAATTATTTAATATTAGCTGACCCGGCGAACTTTGTTCCGCATCAAAAGTAATAACTGCGGTCCCGTAATGTTAATACTGCAATATCTTCGAAAATATTCGTTTAAATTGCATGCTGTAAAGGGCCAGGCTCATCTATATTACATGCATAATCTATTTAAGACACTCAATTGTATGAAAATTAATGCTGTAATGTTCAAAATCGCTTCGTAAATAAGCCATTATTTCTCTTAAAAAGTAAAAAAATAAAAATGGTCACTGTGGGTTATCCCTAAGAGATAGACATATGCCCTCCCGGACTTTTTTGTAGACCTTTTAAAGGTGTATAATAATGTAGTACGTTGTTTTGATTTATCACTTAGGGTTCAGGCAGCGTTTGCGATTAAAGTTCTAAATCTTGAAAATTATCACTATTTTTTTACTACACTATACATGAATAATAGATCAAAACTAATAAAAAAACCGCATCAAAATTCGTAGCGTAGTTTTAAAGATATGCGCATATAAGGGGACAGACAGCGGAAAGTGACTTTGTTTTATACCATGTAATGATATCTCCTGATATTTTACAATAGCAAAAAGGTAGGATTTCATATAAATATTTTATAAAATGTATAATAAACTACATAATACTACATACAGCAGGCAGAGAGCGGCATAAGTATATCGGCTTAGCAATCTTGCATCTTTCTATATGTACGAACCATCACAGCATGCCTATTCTTACTTCCTTACACCCTTGTTTTCGACGCGGTTAGTGACAGTCACTCTGCAAACTTTGCGAAGTGCCTTCATTTCAATGAACATACACACTGCTATACCCAACTTTCGCTTACATAACGTAGGGATCGGCGGGCCTATTAAGAGCTAGAATACCACATTATGAATAACAAGCTGGGCTTTTCTGCCATCATTCATTACACCCAGGAACCACTGCGTTATTTAGGTACCCTTTTTCCTAACTCCACTGTTTTTTCGACATCCGCGGTGCATCTACCATCACTGCTAAAAGCGCATCCAAGATTTCAGTCACCTATGAGTTTTGATTTCACCAGTTTAGAGTCTTGCAGTTTGCTGCATGAATGGGCCGGCTCGATCGGTGAATTACCACGACCTCTCGGAATATTGGCGTGAAGTGCTCGTGCCATGTTTCGTTCGGTGATCTCCTTCCCCTTTCCCCCTTTATAGGACGGCAGCGCACCACGGCGTTCATGGGCGGTGAGAAGTTACTTACCATCTGGTGCCCTACTTTCTCGTTTGTCCTCCTATCCCATAAAAAAAACATTACCAACCTAGCATCCGTTCTGGTTTCTTCCCTTTCAATGCTTAGGTATATTCGATTTGATATATGTGTATTAAATTACACAAAAAATAAAGCAGGGTTAATCGTTCGTTTAACCATAGATGCTGATAAAAGTTGTAAGTAATTTTCTTCCCACGCAATGTCACCTTCCAACATTTAATAATTAATCTTATAGCGGCTAGGTTGTTTCTTCTAAGAGTTCTTACCGCAGTATAAATAAAACACAAGCGTCGTTTGAAAAATATTTAATAAGTATTAATATTTAGTTAAAAATGTAAATGTATTTGACACACTGATTGGCATTGCCCACCTCATTTTTAAAATGAAGATAGCTTAAATTTAAAATACCTTACCTATATTAAACTAATGACATAGCGTTTTATGCATAATTGGCAGTGGCAGTTGAAGTTTACTGATTTGTTTTAGTTCATATACATAATAAAACAAACATTTAGCTAGGTAAATTTTTATTTAACAAATCGCAAGTTCGCTAAATCAAATTTCTATCGGTAGATGGCGTTACCCGTCTCCGGTAAATCGCACAAGTAATAAAGCTGCCTTATAATGAATTCTTACAAGTCTAAGTAAGTGTGAGTGTTATCTATGATGACTGACAACTTTGCGCCCGGTGTATAACAATCGGTTCGCCACCTATTCCATTTGGGACATAACATAAAGATTCGGTAAGTCAGGGCTTAACAGCCGCTGCCTGTAGGATAAAAAAGGCGAGAAGTTATGTTATACCTACGGTTACCTACCTAATAAAAAATGCGATAAGGAAGTCTGACTGTCTACCTGTAATAGGTATCGACATAAAATCCAGAGTAAATCAGTAAAAGCAGATAGCTTTATTTTAATGCCAAATTATTTACGATGTAAGTAATTAGTGGGTGCTTAGTACTTAATTATAGCACGAACGAACTGGTTTATCAAGCTGTTTCAAGATGTCAATCGTAAAGTTAATCCGCCGTTTCTTGTTTTATGGCTTGGATTCTTGTTTTATGGCTGCGGAGGCATATTTGTTCCCATTTTGCCAATGTCCATTTCGTGATATTTATTTACATAGAGCATTTTAGGGTACAGATATAGATAGGTAGGTAATTAAAGGTAATGTTAATTGAAAAAATCCTTTTCCTATTGGAGATACCGACAGACAGATACCGGGTGACAGATTCAAATAGTCAAGTCATGCCAGATTTGTTATGTAAAAAGTAGAAATAAACATTAACTATTATTAAAAGCTATCAAATATTAAAATTTTTCAACAATTCGCTAATGTGAATGTTACTCTACCATCTTTAATGTCTTCCTGAAAGCTATTTACTATGCCAACTTAATTAAAATATATTCTATTTATTACAACTAATAAGTGACTATATTGTACATTAAATGCTGCTTCCACAAAATCGGCAACTCATTTTACCCTACACTAAAATCTGAATTAAATTGTGAACATAAATTGGGTTCCGGTGAAAGTCATCTGGTTTCGGAGATGTCCGATTTTGCTGTAGGAGTAAATGATATTCCTATGTTATTATTGCGTCACATAAGATCGCCTATTGTGCTTGATTTATTTAACACTAGCTGACCCGGCAAACGTTGTCTTGCCGAAAAATTAAATTTAAAAAATAGGGGTTGATCGTGGGGAGTTGAAAATTTAGGGTTATATGTATTTTTGTATCCTGTTTTATAAAAAAAATAAGAAACAGAAATATATCGAAAAATTAAAAAAAAAAAATTGAGGGGGATGAAAAATAGATGTTGTCCTATTCTCAGACCTACCCGACACGCACATAAAATTTCATGAGAATCGGTCAAGCCGTTTCGGAGGAGTTCAATTACGCACATCTAGACTCGAGAATTTTATATATTAGATTTACATTTATCTAAGCACAAGTACTGTAATGTATTCTTAAAATGGTGTACAAAAAGTGCCTCTGGTTATATTCTATTCTCCTATTAGAAGGGGTCGGTGATATTATTTTCTCTCCGATATTTGCAATGTCACATAGAGCTAACTTAGTATTATTTGTAGTAAATATAAATAGATATATTTTCGTAAATTCCAATAATATTTTATTGTAAAAATATCTGTGATAATTTTTAAGAAACATGAATTCTACACTTAAATTATTTAGCCATAATGACTAGCTTTTAAGTCTTCTCCGGAGTAGATTTGGGATTAACAGAGTTGACGATGTTAAGTTCACTTCACTGCATTATCTACAGTTTATATGACCAATATAGAAATTTCACATTTGGTCCAACATACTTCTAGTTTCAGTTAAAACAAATTTTAAATTTAAAAAAATAACTTTGTCGCCAACAAATTTTAACTACAATAAGAAAAACGCCTAGTTAAACATTAGAGCGACCGGAAAGTATTTTTTTCTTAGGTACATATAAGGGTGTTAATTCACAACAGTGGTAGAGCCAAGCAGTTCGCTGCATGAATGGGCCGGCTCGACCGGTGAAATACCACGGCCTCTCAGGAGACCGATGTAAAGTGGCTCATGCCGCGTTTCGTTCGGTGAGAGAGGTACCCGGAGGCCCACCCCCCTTCCCTATACCCTATCCCTTAAAGGTCGGCAACGCAACAGTAACACTGTATATGTTGCTGGTGTCCATGGGCGGCGTTGGTTGCTTACCATCAGGTGACACGCCTGCTCGTTTGCCCTCCTATACCATAAAAAAAAACTATATATAGCTATTCTTCGTTTTGGTATATCTTACAAAACCCTTTTTCTATCAAATATTCCATAAAGATGACTTTTCAGTTTTTTTGATATGGAGTTGCTTTAACGTATTTATATTTAACGTCTTAATTTTTTGGTCTTCCAAATCAATCAATAAGAGTCCAAATACGGAATTTGAACTTTCAAAAACAATTTTTGTCATTTGCGAATGTGTGATTCACAATGGTAAATGGCTGGTTGCCAAATGTTACGTTATTAATGCTTTTCTGGCCGACCATTATAACCTACAAATTGTTTTGTATTACAGTTATATCAGGTAGAATAATCAAAGAAGGTTGCTGTTAAACAAAATACTTTCCGGTCTGACTATCAATTATAACAATTTTTATCAGTAGAACTACCTATTACAACCTACCCACACAAAATTTATTAAGATTGTTTTGGTAGAAAAGATATCTCAATTTTATTTATGTATGTTCGTTTGTATGTTTAAAAAAAGTTTATGATTTATAAGCCAAATTTATAATATAATTATATCTCAACTATATATTAAAGTAATGACTGCCATACCTAAAAACAACATCTTTAAGTAAATTCTAGTTGAACAGTCTAAATCAACCGCTTTCCGGTCAAGGATAGCTTTGAAATTTAGAAGAGTATATTCATACCCTTGACTAGACAACTTGATATAATTAATTGCTTAAGATCTAATTTCCCTGAAATGTATAATAATAAACTAATATTCAATTAACAAAACATGAAAATATAATATACCTGTTGTAAAAACAACAGAATACTTAAAAGTATGTATTATAAAAAAATACCCTCATATTAATCAATACCTACTTGTATAATAATTTAAAAATAAACTTAAATTTATATTTGCAAAGCCGATCAGAATAAAATTCGCAACCGGTTGTCAATTTTATAGATAATATTCTAAAAGTAGGATAGTGGCTAGATTAAGGCGCTTATAAAGGTGTTACATCAACGAGGCAATTATAGTCATTTATGTTTGACGTTATTGATAAATCCTCTCATTAGTTTATACCAATTAACTGAAAATTATGTATGCAGTGTACTATTTATAGTACGAGTAATTACTGCTTTCAAAATCATAAATTGGATCCTGAAATGTTGGCATATTTCATACGTAAGTGTTTCACAAATGTAATGAGTATATTGGGAGGTATATTGTATAAAAACATTTCATAATATAATCATGACTTTTTCTCCATACTCTCCAGTGGCACCATCGTTTCTGGTAGTTCTCCAGAATCAGTGCTCATCCGCCGGCCGCTGCAATTTGTAAAACATGTATCACCCACACCAAACTTCTCGCCGTCTTCGAGTGATTGAGGAAGGGATCTACCCAAAGTTTCCGGTAAAAAGAATGTAGAGAATCCGGATAGCAGGGCCAAAATTCCAAATAGTACTGTTGGTATTTTTGGATTAAGTGAGTCAAGTAAATTAATTAATGGCGTAAAAGCCCCGGAAACACTCGCGCACATACTACCTAATCCTACCCCGGAACTACGCACAACAGTGGGGAAAAGTTCCGCTGAATACTTATACAAAATAGAATAAGAACCAGATATGAATAGTTTTCCTATCATCACAGTGCCGGTGGTAGCGGTAGATCCGTGGGGTAGAGCAACAATGATCAGACAAGCAATACCACCCAGTAACATCATCGTACTGATCAAGGCTCTGTGACCAACACGATCCAAGAAATACATGATAATAACATACGCCGGCAGCTCCACTACTCCCATTAAGAACATGATGAAGTAAGGGTTTCCGTTTAATTTTCCGGTATTGAGAGAGAGCCCATAGTATACAACAGAATTCACAAACCAGCAGCCACAAATGATTAAAGTTTTCTTCAACATTTTTGGTGTCTTAAACAAATCTGATGTACCGGCCGAATGTTCATCCGTATACTTAGCACATGTTGCTTTACAATGTGATACTAATGCTGGAGTATCTATAGTTTCTGATGATGCATTGAATTTCAAAGCTTTCTCTATAATAGCGACAGATTCACGAGCGCGACCTTGCGCCCATAACCACCTGGGAGATTCATCCATGAGCAACCAATGCGGAAGGAGTACGGCTGCATGTGCCGCATAAAGAATTTGCAAGTAGAATCGGTTATCAAGTAAATATCCCCAAGCGGCTAACAGCATTATTCCAACAGCGAACATGATTTGAAATGTCACACCACATAGTGTACGCTTGCTTGGCCCAACTAATTCCATTGTCAACACAAAACCAGCTATGTATGAACCTGAGCCAAAAATGCCGTAAAGTAGCCTAAGAGTTATAAAACTGTAGAATTCCCTAGTGAAAGCTACTGATGTACCAAGTATTAGTTGTAAGATGCCAGCCCATAGAAAAGCTTTTCTTCTTCCTATTTTATCAGAAAGTCGTCCAAATAATAGTGATCCACCTATAACACCAAACATGTAAGCAGTTTGGGCAATGGCACCCATCCAGCGTTGGCCGCATACGAAATCCCATTCAATACCACGGGAGGACGTATAATATTGCGTATTATAAACCCATGACTGACAGTCTTCGAGGGTCTTGTTAGCACCGTACATTACACAACTCTCTAGTTTTCCATTATCATTGAGAGGAATAGCGGCAAGAACTAATGAAGAGTTCCATGGCTCCGTTTCATTTTCACTGTCAATCCCTGGTAAGAAGCATCTGAAATTTGAAAAATATTCATTTAATTAATGTATTTTGTTGTTATTTTTTCTGTTGAACACGTGCGTTGCATAACTACTTATTAGTGATGATACTATGAAAATATTTTATATTGAACATTCACTTGCATCTCTTGATGCTTGGTTTCAATATGCTTAGTCATAATAGCAATAAAGCAGGTGTATATTTTTTTTGCACGCAATGCAAATTGTTTCAGCATTATTTACTAGAAATTGGTGTAATTATAATAATCATTCTCCCACGAGAGCTCGGATAACAAAATACACAAAAAACTGGAAGCCACTTAGTTCTAATTAAATAGCTTATTATTTTTATTATATCTCCAGTTTCTTTTTTTGTATTACGAAATAAATATTTGATCTTTCCTCCTATACTGATTGAAAGCTCATTGTCATTCATTTGACGCGATTTATTTAGTCGTCAGAATAAATAATTGATCTGTAGCAGAATTAAAACTTCGAACTGTCCATTTAGAATCCCATCCAACATCATCCCCATAGTTATAAACTTTATTCACCAGTCATTAACAATATATAAAAATACCAAAAATATAACACAATACATTAAGTAGGTATATGTAATAATGTGAGGTATTTTTGATGAGGTATGTGGTCAGGGGAGAAGTATTTTCGCATATGGCTTTTTAATAAAATCTCCTCTGATACTATAAAAAGGTTTAAATTTAAAAAAAGAAACAATTTTCTGAAATGTTGTCCCGTCGTTTTTCAAAAATATTTGAATCCATCTGTCACATGAATTGCGAATTTCAAAAATCTTTAAATAATATTTATTGAACAAATATGAGAATATCAGTGTTTAAACGCGACTCAGATAAATATCTGGGAATTGGTTACAAAATAGTTTGCACCCATTTGAAAAAAAAAAGTGCTAACTAAATAAATTTAAAAAAAATGTCTTGAACTGTTATTTAGAATGCGAAGAAAGTTTTCCCCGACCTTGTTACATATTATTGGTATAATAATACCATGATACTAATATTTACTGAATAAGTTAACTTGTAAGTTTATAATATAGCTAGGTATTTATGAGTGACAATGAATGTACTTTAAAGAAGAACCATGAAGGAGACAAAATTATATGATATGATTTGTGATCTTAATCCTAATATAAGCGACAGATATAGCGTATATATTTACGACAAACCAAAAGACAAATATTTGACAAGAAGATACTTACGTTTTAATAGATATAGATTTCACCAAAAAATCACAGATTTTTTAAAATAACGACCACCAAAGCTGTTGGACATGTCCCCAGCTGTTCCAAGCAATTTTGTACACGCCGAGTCCAAAAGCTATTAAATAGATAAATATCTGACACCATACGTAATAAAATATTTCCCATAACAATATAATAAATAATAAATGTACCTCAATAAAAAGAAATATATAAGCAGACCATGACGAAATATATATATGCTTTTGTGGCGTAACACCAATATAAAGATATGTAAGTTCTTAGAATTCATATGTAGGTTTTTATGTTCTCAAATGAAAAGAATAAGGTTAGACGACATTGCAGACCTTAATATACGCGATAACGAGTTTAACTTTGCTAAGTGGTAAGTGGTAACATTACTTTTTATTGCAATAAAACAGATATAAAACATACTGTAGTATCAAGTACTAGGGTTCTTATATAAACAGCGATAAAGAATTACAAAGTTATCGCATATATTTTTAAATAGTCCAATTTAAACACCCAGTCTTTGCCAATTAAAAATAGTGGTTTGGCAAAAATAACTGTCATATTTTTTTCCAAACCGCACCAAAGAACTTATCTAGATTTATGTCAGTCAAAGAGAAACTATTTTTATTCAAGTATCGTTTAATGGCCAAAAGTGACTAGTTGAGGCATAGTCGTCAATAAATAAATAAAAAAAAACTAACTACATAAGCATCGTGAGAGCACACATCCATATTTTCTAATAGGATATCTTGTAATGAAGCAACTGTTTGTTGACATTTTGTATTAAAACAAATTAATTTACGAATACAAGAAAAACAGCATAATAGAATGATAAAAACAATCCCAAAAGTTCTTATACCCTCATTCATTGTTACGGTTTTTATACCCCGCGAACTTTGTTCCGCATCAAATGAAATTTTTACAGCGTTTACAATTATAAATAAGATCTATCTAAATCTCTAAAATTATTCTTTACTACATTATTCATACATACAAACCACCCCGTTGACACTCTCTATCTGTTAAAAGTTCGCATCAAAATTCGTTGCGTAGTTTCAAAGAGCTAAGCATATAAGGGGACAGACAGCGGAAAGCGACTTTGTTTTATACTATGTAATGAATTCGAGTTAACATTATTAAACATGTTTAGATAAAAATCTACAAAAACTAACTAAGATACAATTGATCTAATTGAAGTTGACTTAATACTCTTTATATAGTACTTGATGTAACAAAAAAGGCACTACTAGTTTACTAAGAAAGGCTTTTAGTTTATATCTTTGTATGCCACTAACCAAGGACACCCTTTACACACGTAAGAATAATCTTAAATGTCATCAAATTTTACCAAACTTATTGATATTAAAATAATACATGTAAGTCTAGACCAGTCTTTCCCAAAGTGGGCGGTAACGCCCCTTGTGGCCTGGGGGGGGGGGGGGGGATTTGTACTATGGGTATACTAGTGGTTTTTAAATAGGTGAAAAAATTGGGGGCGCTAAAAATATATTTATTATCAAAGTGGGCAGTAGACAAAATAAGTTTGGGAACCACTGGTCTAGACTAAATATGAATTGATTTAAAACACTTAGAATTAATAAACACTTAGAATAATAAATGCAACGGAATAAATTTAATTTTCTTAATACAACAACCTCGTGAATAATTTAATTAATATTGACACCAACTTGTCGCTGTTAATCAGCGAATCAAAAATATATTGTAATATAAATAGGACCATAAATTCGCCAGATTAGTATTCTATCTAATTCTTCATCTAACCTTGTTCCTTTAAATAGTTTTTACATATTGTTTTTAAGTTTTAGTGTTACGCTTTCACATGCACATGCTGACCCTTCATCACCGTGTCCCTTTAAATAGTAATAATAATAAAATAAACCCACAATATTTGATCTTGTTTTGTTTTAATTATTTTTTTTTATTTATTGACTATTTTGATTATATTTTAGGCGACTTGAAATTCGAGTAGAAATCTTTTTTTATGAAAAAGTTGTTTTACTTGTCGTATATTATTTGATAGATATTACAATATTTCATAAAATAAATAGTAAATTGTTAGTATGAGTATTCCATAGTTTCCTCTCAAATTTTCAAGACTGATTAATCATTTGTATCAAATATCGTGGGCTTTTCTGCACTGAAACCACTTGACCACCCAAAAAAATATACTACTACCAACTGACCTATGTTCTGGTACCGCTGCAACTGTAACGAGTGACAGCATATGCATACCGGCCGTCATAGCCGCAAGGATATGCAAGATGAACTGGAAACATTGGTATCGCCCGAAATCACCTGAAATACACAATAAAATGAAATTTAGAATTTGATGTTCTTTTTAGTCAAAAAGAGTGTCGGTGTAAAAGTAAGAAAGGGCAAGTTCCGATGGTTCGGACATGTAGAAAGAATGGACGACGCAAGATCGACTAAACATATTTAAAATGCAAAAGCGGATAGATAGTAATTGAGCGAATACGCTTGTTTGTACCCTACTGTCTATACTGTAATAAGATTATATGTGTATATCCTTTGTTGGTGGTCCAATAAATAAATAAATGTGTAGAAGTCGTGGACGTCCACAATACACCCCTATGACCAAATAAAACGAGTTCTAGAGGAAGGTGATGTTAGGCGCTTTAAAAATTGACGCGTGTGTATGAAAAGAGTTTTAAAGTCAAAGAAACGAGTGAGGCGTGTAAGAATCGTGCCTTATGGCTCTGCTTAACCCGCAAGAGATTTGGCGTGATGATATGTATGTATGATGTTTTTAATTGTCTATTTTATTCTAAAAAACCAAATATTTATTTTAATTTAATACTGTATTAAAATAGGTAAATTGCATTTCTTATAACCAGTTATCAAATTAAATGAACAACGTTGTTGGCTTAGTGAATATTATTTGATTTTTGATAAGATAACTTCAAAAATCCTTGTAACATTAGGCTTGAGAATACTTAAATATAAATAATACCTTCCTTTGACTCGAATAAATTAAAATAATATTTTAAGGTCGTCAATGAAAAATAAACAAAACACGATATAATGCAGCACCGATTCCCTCTAAGTATAAAAACGTAAAGTTTATTCGTAAAAAGCAAAGTTAGGAGCCACGGATTTGATTCAGATACTAAAAAACCGTCTGTTTGGTAATTAACTCGTTGATAAATTCATATTTAAAATTCGAACGTTTTATTTTATTTTTTACTGGACTGACTTCGTCCTTTTGCGTCTAGCATCTTCCATCTGATTGCATCATTATTTGTCTCTTATACAGCTAAAGATATACGGAATGTAACCACAATGCTAATAATGAATAAATATCGTAAAACATTGAAATAAAATATGTTATGATCACATATAAATAGATTACTTCATTATCAACTAGTTTCAGATAACATATCTGACTTGAATCCAATGAATTATATTTATATAAAATGTTTAAGGTCAGGGACGTTTACTTTAATTAAGCATGTACCAACTTAAAAGTAAATAATTCTAACTACTGCTAGAACCCTCTCCTCCCAATAATATTCTCCTCCAACTTTAACGAGCGGTGCTATTTGCTTACTACCAAAAGAGTCGCTTGCCATAAAAATCTGATCCATTAACTGCCATTAAATTATATTCCTCAACAAATATTACTTTGACACGAATACGTCAACTTTGTCCAGATCTAACTATCCTTCTTTAAAGTCTTAGTAGCTGTTGCTTCGTCCTTCGTACTTCGTGTGCGTGGAAAGCAAAAATACTATCCCTGTGCTATTATAAGGGTTCATTGCTCACCCCCAATTAGTGTTAGCGTGATAATACTTAGCTTATGTGTTGAGCTGACCTCTTGGCTATATTTATACAAAATTGGGCATAAAAACATGCAGTTCTTTGAAAGTTTATCCGTAACAAACATACACACAAAAACACGAAAATTCTAAAAACCATATTTTTGGGTTAGGTATCGATTGTAGATCATGTCCCTAGTATTTAGAAAAAAAAATCAATGTACAGTTTTAACTTTCCTACGATTTTATTATATATTGATCATTATTTAAAAATTACGTGTTATTTTGTATGGCCTGCAAAACAACTGAAGCGATATTAATAATTTTTTCGGGTCGACAATATTCATGGGCAACGAGAGTGCATGTTTATCAGGTATCGGGTAATATAAACGATGGTTAGTTCGGGTGGTGACATTTTTACAGCTGAAACCACTGGCTGAAACACAAAATCCGTTGCTTAATTAGCCTTATAAAATAAAACGGTGACCTCTCTAATTACCGTCCCAAAGTACCTACAATGATAATGTATCCCCACGGATACATTATCATTGAAAATGGTTTAGTCACAATTTATTAACCGACTTCCAAAAAAAAAGGAGGAGGTTCAAAACAACACCGACTACAATAGTATCTGACAATTGTAAATATTTTTATCATTAAAGATGGCCTTGTTAAAGCATTATGTTTTGTATATTGCACTAAGTACGAGTAGATACATTAGTTGGGTTATTTATCGCTTTTTAGTTACGTAAGTAGGTACCTTTTGTTGTTTATCTTCTTGAAGTCGGTTTAACTTTATTTTAAAGTAATTTTTTATCTAATTAACATAACATAACTTCACGCCTTTTGTTACCCGAAGGTGTAGGCAGCGGCTGTTAAGCCTCGTCTCGCCGTTATGTTTACGTCCCAAATGGAATAGGTGGCGAACCTATTGCCATACCGGGCACAAAGTTTTTCAGTCATCGATATTTATCACACATAACTTCCGAAAACAATTTCGAAAAGTCATTGGTGTGAGCCAGTGTCTGGAATAGAACCTGGACCTCTGGATCAGAAGCTGCGTGCTAATAAAAATGTCTCAGTGATTCAGTGGTCGAGCTCTACGCTTCTAATTCAGAAGTCAAGGGTTTGATTCCAGACTCACACCATAGATTTCTGGGAATTCTTTTGTGAAGTTATGTGTACTGATAAATATCGATGACTGATACCTTTGTTATAAAAACAAAAGCTTCGCCACTTATTCCATTTCGGACCTAACATAATTCTTCTCTTCTATCTCCTTTGCTTTTCGCAGTCTTTATTAACTCTATCACAAATCAATTACTTTCTTCCTACCATCTTTATGCTGATGATTTACAAATCTACACACAGACTTCACTTAATACGCTACAGGATGCAGTAACAAATCTGAATAAGGATTTAACCAGAATTTGTGACTGGAGCAAATCCTTTGGACTCAAAGTTAATCCAAATAAGAGTCAAGCTATTATCATCGGTAGTCCTAGGACTACTGCAAAAATAATCTGGTCTCTAATTCCTACAATTTATTGCGACGGCCAGGTGGTTCCCTATAGCGATTTGGTAAAAAACTTAGGCATCTTCATAGACGAATGCGACGAAAACGAAAATAATGGTGTTTGAAAGGGAGGAATCCAGAACAGATGCAAGGATAATGGTTGATGATGTAGTGCTGGAACAGGTGAATGAAATTGTATATCTTGGATGCGCTTTTAGCAGAGATGGAAGGTACACCGCGGATGTAGAAAGACGAGTGGCGATAGGAAATAGCGTAAACGGAGTGTTGGGCAGATTCCTGGGCGCAAAAAATATTAGCAGAAAGGCCCAGTTAGCAATCCACAATGCAGTCCTGATCCCAACACTAACTTATGGAAGCGAGAGCTGGGTATGGCAGAGTGTGCATGAAAGTAGAATAAACGCGGTAGAAATGAGGGCTCTACGCAAAATCTGCGGAGTGACTCTCGCTGACCGCGTAGAAAACAAGGTTGTAAGGAACGAAGTTGGTTTGAAAGAGAGTGTCGGTGTAAAAGTAAGAAAGGGCATGCTCCGATGGTTCGGACATGTAGAAAGAATGGTTGACGCAAGACTGACTAAGCAGATATACAATGCAAAAGCGGACGGATGTAGGAGTCGAGGACGGCCAAGACACACATTCCAAGACCAAATAGAACGTGTTCTGGAGGAAGGTGATGTTAAGAGCCTCAAAAACCGACGCGCGTGCATGAAAAGAGTTATGAAAGTCAACGAAGCGACTGAGGTGTGTAAGAATCGTGTCCTATGGCGCTCTGTTCTCTCTGCCTACCCCGCAAGGGATTTGGCGTGAAGTTATGTATGTATGTATGTGTATCTTCATAGATGGAGGCTTGTCTTGGGTACCTCAGCTGCGAGAACTGAGCCGTAAAATATTTGCTTCTATGGGCTCTTTGCGCGGATTGCGGAATATTCTTCCAGTTGCTACTAAAATTAACGTTGCGCAATCCCTTCTTCTCCCCATCCTAGATTACGCCGATGTCAGCTATCCTGATCTCACTGAAGACCAACTTGATAAGCTTGAGAGGCTACAAAATGTCCGTATAAGATTCATATTTGGATTGCGGAAATATGATCATATTTCAGAATATCGCACTAAACTCAAGTGGTTACCCATTCGCCTTCGCCGGAATACTCATATCCTCTCTCTTCTCTATAACATTTTGTTTAATCCTCATACTCCCCCCTATCTCAAGGCACGCTTCAAGTACTTTCATAGTACAGACACTGGTGTTTTCAGATCGTCGGGGAACCTGAAGCTCAAAATCCCAGTGCATTCGACACGATTCATGGAGAAGTCCTTCACCGTGCAAGCCGTTCTCCTGTGGAACGCTTTACCTCTCTCCATTCGACAGTCCAAATCCCTATACACCTTCAAGACTCGTTTAAAAGAGCATTATCTATCACTATAAATTCTGTCATTACATATTTAAGTTTATTTAATTCAACTGTTAATGTCTATAATTTGTAGACTGTTATTATATGTGTATATTTTGTTTTTTTATGTTCGGTCTGCAGTCTCGGTGGCGCAGTGGTCGAGCACACGGCTTCTGATCCAGAGGTCCGGGTTCGATTCCAGATACTGGCTCACACCAATGACTTTTCGAAATTGTTTTCGGAGTTGTGTGTGATAAATATCGATGACTGACAAGCTTGGTGCCCGGTATGGCAATGGGTTCGCCACCTATTCCATTTGGGACGTAAGCATGACGGCGAGACGTCCTAGACAGCCGCTGCCTACACATTCGGGTAACAAGAGGCGTGAAGTTATGTTTTGTTGTGTTTTTATGTTTATGTTATATTTATTATTTTATATTATATTGTACTGTTCTGTTTTATGGATATGTAAAATATATTTATATTATTTTGTGTGTATGTATATATAATTCGTTTGTGCACCACACTGCCCTTTATTTCTACCACAACATCTCTCTAAATGGTTGTCTGGAAGAAATCGCCATTCGCGATAAGACCGCCCATTGTATAACCCATAAGTAAATGTATAATTGTTGTAAGTTATATATATTGTAATTAAATGGTGTACAATAAAGTAATAAATAAATAAAGTAATGATTCGGCAATTCGAGGCTTTAACAGCCGCAGCCTTCAACTTTGAGTAAAAAAGGCGCGCAGTTACGTTTCGTTAACTTTAATGATCTAATATTATAATGACGATTTGAGGATTTAACACATTGACTTTTGCCCTAAAATCTCACAGTGAGCTCAACTGCAAAAAATATTCAAATAAAACACAAAATGTACAAACACAATATATTCATTTTGTAATAAAATGAATATATTGAATATTTTACTTCAAATGGTTTAACTTAAATGATTCACTGAAGTTACACTGAAGTTATAGTTCACATTAGGGTCGTTGTATACTCAGCGCTATCTATCGGTGTTGCTCTGTGATAACTTCATTGCTCCACACACTTGACCCATCCGATTACCCCAGGTCCAATATTTATTACATATCTTATCGTGAGTTTGAGATTTTAATATACTAAATGAACATAAATAGTATTTAAATAACGAGATTCAGGCAACTTATATTATTACTACCTTGCCTACGCGAGCTTCGTAAACCTAGGATAATTACACTCGAGAGCAATGAATCCGGGTCACTTAAAGAATCCTAAAAATCTCGGAAACTAAAAATGCTAGGTTAATGCAATAAATTGTATTTAATAGACAATGTAATACTCCTTAAATGAAGGTATTAAAACTTCTTAGTTATTGTAAAGTTATATCATAAAAAAAATCAAAATTTGAAAAAGGGCCACTTTCGAAGATGGAACTACGAAATTACAGCATTTAGTTTTGCTTTTGTTTGTAATCTGTCATTTATGTGGGTACATAAACCATGTTGATAGTGCTCTATATTCATTATTCAAGCTGAAATTATGTCGCTTACGCCTGAAGAATGCACCAGAATACTTACAATGCTGGAAACCGGCCGGAGTCAGCGCGATACAGCCAGGACTGTTGGTGTGTCGCTGTCAACAGTACAAAGAGTTCTCCGACGTTACGAAGAAACTGGTTCTAACCTACGCAGACCAGGAACGGGCAGAACCAGGTATACCACAGCACGAGAAGACCGATACTTGGTGAACACCATGCTTCGAAATCGCTTTCTCACAGGAACTGAACTCACCAATCAGTTTCGACGCCTCGGAGGAAGTAACCCAAGTGCATGGACAGTAAGACGTCGGCTTGCTGAATCTAACTTAAAACCCCTTAGACCTGCAAACGGCCCTAAACTGGAGCGTGGGCATCGTATTTCAAGACTAAGATATGCCCAGAGCCACGTAAATTGGAGTATTGAAGATTGGTCAAAAGTTATGTTCTCCGACGAATCAAAATTTATGCTCTACAAGCACGATGGAAGACACAGAGTGTATCGAAGACCAGGGGAAAGATTCAAGCAAGCATGCATCGAGGAAAAAGTAGCCTACGGTGGTGGGTCTGTACTTGTGTGGGCCGGAATTTCTTCTGAAAGTCGCACAGAGCTGGTGATCATAGAAAACGGCTCTTTAACTAGCGTAAGATATGTGGAAGAAATCCTCAATGATCACGTTGGTCCATTTATGGTCAATTTAGGTGAGGATGCTATATTTATGCATGACAATGCCCGACCTCATACAGGTAGGATTGTGAATGACTACCTTCAAGAGATGAACATTACTCGTATGGAGTGGCCAGCGCGCAGCCCGGATATCAACCCGATCGAGCATGCTTGGGACGAGCTAGGCAGATGCGTAAAACAACGAAACCCTCCCCCAATCACGCTTCGTGAGCTCAAAATTGCTCTCACAGAGGAATGGGAGAATATTCCCCAAAATCGTATAAGGAACTTGGTGTACAGCATGCCAAACCGCGTAAACGCAGTAATGGAAGCACGAGGAGGCAATACGAAGTATTAAAATTCAAGAAAATCGTAATAAAGTTCAAAAATTTCATGTTTCCTATTTTTGTTTTAAGGAGAGATCAGCAGATTTTTTCTTTATGTAATTTTGTGTTAATAAAATGTATGGTGACTCATATTTTTTTTACTTTCATTTAAGGAGTATTACATTGTCTATTAAATACAATTTATTGCATTAACCTATCATTTTTAGTTTCCGAGATTTTTAACATTCTTTAAGTGACCCGGATTCATTGCTCTCGAGAGTATATTAAGGGTTTGGTAGTTGAAGAGTGAAAATTTAGAGTTGTTAAATGTTTTAAGGGTGGGCCATCCTTATTACTTAGCGATTTGAAAAATAGTTAACGACCCATTTTCAGATCCAAAATCATTACATAGTATAAAACAAAGTCACTTTCCGCTGTCTGTCCCCTTATATGCTTATATCTTTAAAACTACGGAACGGATTTTGATGCGGTTTTTTTTAATAGTTAGAGGGTGTCAACGAGGTGGTTTTGATCTATAATTCATATATGAGGTTGTAAAAAAAAAAAATTTTCGAGATTTAGCATTTTAATTGCAAACGCTGGCTGAACCCTAAGTGATAGATCAAAACAATGTTCTACATTATTAAACACCTTCAAAAGGTCTACAAAAAAGTCCACGAAGGCATATGTCTATCTCTTAGGCATAACCTACAATCACCATTTTTATTTTTTTACTTTTTATGAGAAATGATGGCTTATTTACGTAGCGATTTTAAACTTTACAGCATTAATTTTCTTCTAATTAAGTGTCTTAAATAGATTGTGCTTTTAATATAAATGATCCTGGCCCTTTACAGCATGCAATTTAAACGAATATTTTTGAAGATATTGCTGTATTAACATAGCGGGACAGCAGTTAAATCCGATAAATAGCACAAATTGAACCTCATGATAACCAAAATTTACTCATTTATTACTTTGATGCGGAACAAATATTCGCCGGGTCAGCTAGTTTAATATATAATAAATCATGAAGCCGTTTCCGAGGAGTTTGACAACAAAGACTGTGACACGAGAACTTCATACATCACATGAGATCAATCCATAATATTAGTATAGGTGGTATAGGTGGAAATACTCAAAGTGGTAGAGCGAAGCAGTTTCCTGCATGAATGGGCCGGCTCGACCGGTGATATACCACGACCTCTCAGAGGATCGACGTAAAGTGGCTCATGCCGCGTTCCGTTTGGTGAGAGAGGTACCCGGAGGCCTACCCCCCTTCCCCATTATTCCTTATCCCCTATCCCCCTTAAAGGTTGGCAACGCAACAGTAACACTATGTGTGTTGCTGATATCCGTAGGCGGCGTTGGTTGCTTACCATCAGATCATTTTAACCACTAATTGAAATTGCTACCTATATGTTTTTTTTTATTGAGGCGATGGAATTAAGAGTGGCCGGCGTTCGAAATATCTGATCTAATTCAGTTGAAATCTGATATTCGTATGTATGTTCCAAATCCAAAAAAAAACATCTGTTATTTGTATATTATTATAATAGTCAAATACCTATAGTATATGGTTATAGGCAGTGGAAACTCAAATTGAATTACATTGTTCCATATGTAATGAAGCATAATTTGTATTTACTCTTCTCCGCTGATAAATGTACGCAATGTACGGAATGTTGACACAGATGTGGACATAGATAACACGCTGTGACCGATAAATTCGCTACACCAACTTTATATGACTGATTAATATAAATGTAATAATCCTTATAAATGTACTTCAACTATTAAACGTGTGACATAAATATAGGCGAAGCTTTTAAATAAATATGTGAGCAAATATTCAGGAATTTGATGATAAAGTGATAACTCTTTGATCAAATGGACGGGCCTCGTGGCGCATTGGTAAAACTACCGGCTGTAGCAATGAGGTCGGGGGTTCGATTCCCACCCAAGCACAAATATTTATGAGAAACATGAATATTTTTATAGCGTTTGGGTGTTTTTCTATGTATTATAAGTATGTACTTACAAAAGAAAAGTATATATGTATTAATATCCGTTATCTAGTATCCATAACACAAGCATTTAGTTGCTTAGCTTGGAAACAGAGGGCGCTGTGTGCATTGTGTCCAAGATATTATATTATTATATTATATATAAAAAAAATGTTTTGATTAAATTCTTGTATGTATCAATTCGCCACAGAAATGAAAATATTTACTAACTGTAGACGCCTGTTGAATGGTGTCTTAATTATCCATTGTGATACTAGAGTTCCTAGTGCATAGTTTCAACACTACAATAACAACAAATCAGATATAATATCATGATATTAACACATACTATTTTAATCTAGTCTGATAACAGATATTTTTTAGGATATTTCAATGTTAGACCATTTGTATTGTTTGCTCAAATGACGTCTTTGCGTTAATATTATTTATTTACATAATTTGCATGTAGCAACAATTCTAGTGATTTTCTTCGATTGATTGATTGGAGTTTTAATTGTGATACATACATACATCTATGCATATAAATAAAATTGAAGTGTTTGTTTGTAATATTGAAATAATTGCTTTCTAATACATTCATATATGAATACACCAGCTTTTTTTTATGTCTGGCTCTTTGTTCCGAGTAGTCTCTGGAATGGCTGGTCCGATTTTGAAGGGACTTTTATTTGCAGGTAGCTGGTGTTATGAGGAGTAACATAGGCTATTTTTTTTATAAAAATATATATTTATTGCTTAATAAAGTTAAAAATAAAGTTCGTCAGGTCAGCAAGTTGGTATAAACCCGCGACAAATACTTCAAAAAAATATCTCTTTAAATGTGTACTTTTCTATATCACATACATTTTTGTTTATATCATCTGTTTGTTATGGAATTAATTGCAATAATACTCCAGCGGTTGGTGTGGGTGTAACTGAATCGATGAGTGTTACGAGTCCCTTGGCGTCTAGCGTTCCAAAAACCGCAATCGAGTCGAATGACCACAAGTGACGTCAGTATTAAATACATACGATACCGTTTACACACTAGTGACCATAATATGTAGAGTATGTACCATAGACACGAATTTAAATAACATGTAAATCAGTATAGAAATGATCACGGTAGTTTAAAATTAGTGTCCGACCGAAGGTCTATTTTTGGCCGAAGCCGAAGCCGATTAATCGGCAATCTCCACAACCTTCGGCCGAAGCCGAAGGTAATAAACTATTAGTAATTTAATAATTTTCTTCAATATTATCCACAGCTAAAGAAGAATATCAGCGTAAAGTGGCTCATGCCGCTTTTTTCTTGGTGATAGAGGTATCCAGACTGAACTAAGTGTAGTCCGGTCTGTCAGTCACTCACTCTTTCGTAACAGTTCGTTTAATTCCGACTGTTCCCCGACCTTCGGCGGGACCTCGGCCCAGAATTCGGCCGAAGCCGAAGTTCTCGTCGAAGATGGATTTTTCGCCGAAGGTGGCCGAAGCCGAAGCTTCGGTCGGACACTATTAAAAATATATGACACTGTTGATACTGCTTTGATTGTTTTAATAGTAAGTATAACATTTGAAGCATGTATAACTTCACAAAATTAAGTCAAGATTCTATTTTTTGCTATCGTCTATTTGGAAATACTTGTATAAATTACGAAAAAATAATGGGTTTTAGAATTCAAACTTTAAAAGTTTTCTTCTTTAGTTTCTAAATCATTACCTTACATACTATAAAACAAAGTCGCTTTCCACTGTCTGTCCACTTATATGCTTACATCTTTGAAACTACACAACGGATTTTGCTATGGTTTTCTTTAATAGATAGATAGAGTCAACAGGCAAGTTTTTAGGTATAATACATGAATAATTTAGTACAGATTTATTGTAAACGCTGTAAAAATTACCTTTGATCCGGAACAAAGTTCGCCGGGTCAGCTAGTTACTTATAAAATAGAAACAAAACGTATTGAAAACATTTGACTATAATTAACCAATTTATTTTCCATAATTTATTAGTAGACATATAACACAAGATTAACAGCATATTAAGTCAACTTAGTACTTAAGTTGACTTAAGTACCACACAAGATAAACACGGTTAAATTCTTGTTTGATCTTCGTTTCGTTTTCAAAACAATTTTTACTATTTAATTTACTAACTTACTACTCAATTTAATTTAGCGTGTAATTATTACTAATACTGTAGTCAGAATAATACCATGAATATTAAATTAAACTCGTAAAACGGTTTTTATCATATTACAATAATGATGTGTCAGTTCTATATAACTGTAATAAATTTAATTAAACATATAATTTTATTATATTTAGCATTTAAGACAAGATTATAAATACAAAAATTAAATTGTTTAAAATTACACGTCGGCTGGTCTTATTTTTTTAAATACCATATAAGACATTTGTTAATAATTATTAGAAATATTTTGTTTTTGTTTAAAATTATTCAACGTCTACAATATTACACAACATTCTTATATAAATAGAATATCCTAATTTTCGAAAGTTAAGTGTGATAAATATCAGTGACTGAAAACTATATAACGGCGAATCGAGGCTGCCTACACCTTCTGGTAGAAAAAGGCGTGAAGTTATGTTATGTTATCTATCACTTTCAATTTACTGTGAAATATAAATTGCGTTGATGTTCTCGCATACTGACTGCATCAAGCTAATCTGCGGTAATTTATTAATTACGACCAGTATCGGGGCCAATGCAATCGTCATTAGTCTTCAAACGGATATCAATTGCAGATGAGTTAACAGCAATAATGATTGCTTTTTATTACTAGAACGTCATTCTTTACGACTCAAACTTATTATCGTCCTAGTTATGTAAATTTTATTGAATTAGCCACATGCAATATTACTCGCTCACAATATCACTCGAACATTTTCGCGATAGTCTTAGAGATAAATAATTAAAATACAGTTATATAGATATTACAGTTAAAATACTATACAATAATCTTCTAGTTAAGAACTGAAGGTTAATCCCAGCAAGCTAGTTGCTAAGAGCTGAGCGCCCCACGGCGTAACCATGAGCTTCAATCTTGCTAACAAAGTTACCGACTGACCAGAGAATTTGAAAACTTTCCGAGGTTCCAACTTTCCACAGTCTAAAGCTGAACTGAATAACCAGGCGGTCGCGGCCCGACTATAGCCGTCACGAAATCAATCCCACACCACTGGGTGCTTACCAGTCCGCACGTGAGGACTATGACAACGAAGCAATCAACAATTATGCCTCGACGCGTTTAATTTTTTGAATCGAATTTTGAAATTTCAGTGGCCAAAATGTTGTCATCATCTTCTGCCCTGCGGCCGTATTATGAACTCTTATTTCCAGCCAGCTTACGCGCTGCCTGGCAAATTCTTATTTCCAGCGACTAATTCCAGCTAGTCAGTGACCAGTAGCCACCGTCAAATTCACTCTAAATTCGATTTATGAACGACTAATTCCAGCTAGTTAGTACCATAGATCAGTAGTCAAGACTAGCTGGAATTAGTCGCGACTAAGCTGGCTGGAATTAGGAGCTCATAATAGGTAAGCCTCATTTTTCCATTATTTGGGGTCGACATAACAGGTTTTACTTTTTCTCACTTCTCTATCATTCGCATCTTCCACACTAACACCCTTCATAATCAAGTCGTCTTTCACACAATGTATCCTTATTTTCTTAGGTCTTCCTCTTCACTTATTTCCTTTCTTACTTCGTACATTCAGGTTTGACACTCTTCTCGCAGTATGTGTATCATCCCTCCTCATTACATATCCATACCACGAAATGGCATGAAATGATACTGATGAGACTTCCTCTTACATACCCATTCCGTATTTTATCGCACATCGCAGTAAAATATCTTGTTCTTTAATTAACAAGTTATTTGGTATTTATTGATATGTAGTGACTTTTAATGAGGATAGATAGGTCCCGGTAAGTACCAAGGCCATCGGTATTTTTTTATGGGATCGGGGCAAACTAGCAGGCGTGTCTCCTGATGGTAGTGACCAGCGGCGGGGGTGGGACTCCGGGAACCTGTCTCATCAAACGAAACGCGGCATAAGCACTTTACGTCCATCTTATGATGTAGTGAACAGTGGTAGAGCCAAGCAGTTCGCTGCATGAATGGGCCGGCTCGACCGGTGAAATACCACGACCTCTCAGAAGACCGACGTAAAGTGGCTCATGCCGCGTTTCGTTCGGTGAGAGAGGTACCCGGAGGCCCAACCCCCTTCCCCATCCTTTCCTATCCCTTAAAGGTCGGCAACGCAACAGTAACACTATATGTGTTGCTGGTGTCCATGGGCGGCGTTGGGTGCTTACCATCAGGGGACACGCCTGCTCGTTTGCCCTCCTATCCCATAAAAAAAAAATAATAATGAGAGGTCGTGGTATATCACCGGTCGAGCCGGCCAATTCATGCAGCGAACTGCTTAGCTCTACCACTGGTATTGTCAGGGTTGATGATGTGTACCGTTTATTTAACTCTTGACTCATCATCATCATTAGACTGTTGCATTCCACTGCTGGACATAGGGCTCTCCAAATTTGCGCCACAACATCCGATTCTCTGCCTTCCGCATCCAGTCTTTTCCAGCAGCCTTTCGGAGGTCGTCGAACCATCGGGCTGGTGGGCGTCCTACACTAAGAAAGCTGGAACCGAAGTTAAGCAACTCTTGACTCGACTCCATAAAGTTATAGACACTTGGAATTTGCTCTAAAAAAAAGTTGTAAACAACGTACTGTGACGTGAACAAAAATCGCTATTGAAACAATCTTCTTATGTCCTTGAACAAAAAGTGGCACATCTTAAATGTGAATATATTAGAACATCTCACTAACCGACCGATCAATGTAAAATATTTACGACGTCATCAAAAACATGAATAAATATAGATATTAGTCAAAGCAATAATGAGGATTACACGCCATTAATATTTATGTTATGTGTTTGAGATACTAAATAAATAGCATAAATAAACTTTCGTCGTATATATTTTAATATTTTAAAACGTGTTTATTTTGTTATATAGTCACAGAGACGAACGACGACGTCCAATGATGAGGAAATAGTGAAAAAATATATGTTTTTAAAAATAACATCAGCGGGTAATTCTCTTTGACCTTCGTTTCGTTCCAGCTTTTGTTATTTTGCATTTTTTACTTACTTTTTTTTATTTACTTCGTCTCAACTTTCCGATGTAGGAATTCGACCTTCATGCGTAACGCTTAAAATATAGATAAGTATTTTTTACGTACTAATGTCATTGCGCATTTTTATTTTTATTTTATGCCTCGAGCGATACCTATATCCAATCGTAATAAATCAACTTTCACCTCTCTGTTTGAAATATATCGGATCTTAATCTTGCATCTATTATTTGTAGGTGTATGCAGATAGGCTTGCTTAATAGCACGGATTGACAAACTCTCATCTATATGCTGTCAATACTATTACAAATTAGATTTTGGCGATTTTTATAACTTCGTGTAACTTCATAAGTGACATAGCCTTCTCCCAATATTAACATCGTCTGAGAGAACAGTTTCTAATTTTGTAAGTTTATTCATCGATTTTATGAAAATATTTTTTTATAAAATATTTACCGAGATCGATCGCTTATTAAAAGACATTAAAACTATCTGGATACTTTAAGGCAACCAAGATGTTAGGTAACTTAACATACTGCATGAGTCATTCCCTTCTTTTCTGTATGCATATCCTCATTATCTTCTACCAACTACAAATTGTAAAGACGTTTTCCACAAGCTTATAGACACTGTTGTCCGAGTTTGACGATGTTTAATTTATAGAAGAAAAAAATTGTAATTTCTAAACTGTAATTTTTACGTGTTATAATATTGACCAATAAATATCATTATAGGTTAAAAGTAATATTTACTTTCCGCTTTAAATAGTGACCTTTTGATGTACAAGGTTGTTACTAACTCTATTTTTTTAACCAATTGTAAAGATTTCGACTGTAAAATAAACAGTAAAATATTTATAAAACAACCCAATTGTATTTTACTTTTATTCGAGCATTTATTTCGAAAATATTAATTTACCAAATTAACTATATATGATTTCTTGAGGTGTATTTATCAAGTGTAAAACTACGGAAGAGATTACCGTAAAAAGTAATGAGTAAATTCGAATTCTGCACCTGTGAATTTGCATATGCATGTAAATTGAAGTAGATAGCGAGCCACAATTTAATCGATACATACCTACATCACTTTATCGATACTTAATTCGAAATTTGACTATTAGAAACATTTTTATACATAAATAGTTCAAGAACAACTAGACGTATTCAAATAAAATACTAAAATCTGTTCAAACATAAATACATTCATTAGCTAAGCAAATGAATAGGTAATTATCGGCAACCGTTCAGACTATATGTAAATAAGGAAATATACTTGCCTAATTGCGTAAAATTACGACTGTCCTTGTCATATTAGTCCATCACAAAGCAATGCAAAGCCACATGATGATTTTAAAAATAACTATGCATATATATTACCTATATATTAATTATTTAACATAAATTATGAAATATAATTAGAGTTCATATGAGGAATAGAGATTGGATCCCACATAGCTACATACACACACACACACACACACACACACACATACACTTACCT
Organism: Euproctis similis; assembly: GCA_905147225.2. Classification (NCBI taxonomy): domain Eukaryota; kingdom Metazoa; phylum Arthropoda; class Insecta; order Lepidoptera; family Erebidae; genus Euproctis; species Euproctis similis. The sequence continues at coordinate 16,310,386 of LR990105.1, forward strand.
AACTAACTTAAATTAATTAATTCCATAATATTTTATTTTATTGACGAGATTTGACGAGAATAAAACGTGAGACTAATGGTACGAAAAACATCAGAAAATATTAGTAGTTGCATCTTATATAAACTTAATCATCTTAATAAGTACGCCTCTTACTTGACCCCTTTTTCTATCCGAAGGTGTAAGCAGCGGCTGTTAAGCCTCGTCTCGCCATTATATTTACGTCTTAAATGGAATAGGTGGCGAACTTTTGCCATACCGGGCGCAAAGTTTTTATTCATCGATATTTATCACACATAACTTTCGAAAGGAAAGCTTCAAAAAGTCATTGATGTGAGCCAGGATTCGAGCCCGCGACCTCTGGATTCAGAAGCAGAAGCGGAAGGAGTTTGACCACTGGCAAACCAAGACTTTTTCATTATAATAGTTTTGTAATATTTTTTAAAATTCTCAATCGTAATTTTAAACGACGACGACGTTTCTAATTCTACCTAACAGATTTGACTGGTCAAAAACACATCATTATTTCTATTCGCAGAGATTGAAACCCAATAATATTTTAGTCAATAATTGAAAACTCAATTAATATTTAATATTAATTAATATATTAATAATATTTAAATTAAAATGATGCAAGAACGTTTATCGACAAATAAAAATCTTCTGGCCACCACTAAAACCGCCATTTTATGCGCTCCCATGGCGTCACAGCGGCTTCAATTTGACATGTCATTTCCATACATTTCCGACTTCATTGTCAATAAACACATTCTACAAGAGTGACATATATACTACTACACTGTGAGCTAATATTGGGACAATCCATTAAATTTGATACATCACTGTTTGCGTAGTCTGACACACCTCCGAAATAGTTTTAATGTTTTTTTAGCCAGCTGACATATAGATCACTTCACTGTCTCGGTGTATGACGCAATAGTTACCGCTAGCGACATCGTCTGAGAAAATTACTTTTGATTTTGTTTTAACTGTCTATTTGTTTTATATTTATTATAAAAAAAAACTGGACAAGTGCGATTGTTCCGTACCATTTGCTCTAACCTTTATGTATGTAAAGTTTCAGTTTATTTCAATTAATTATATTTAAACAGAACATAAAACTCAAATACAATAAGTGAACTCTAGGAATCCCGTTAGTTATTTTGATTAAAAATAAAGACATTTATAATACCCCTACTTAACACTAGATGTCTTTGTACTCTATTTTTAAATTCAAGCTTAAGGGATATCGGAGCTTACCTATTATGTTGAAAGGTTACCACCATGTAACCTGCATTATGCCTGCAATACGAATTAGAAGTTCTATTTTAAAAATCAAGTTTGTTGTATGGGAGCCAGCCCTCTATCTCAATTTCAGTTTTTTTTGTTATAGCGACAATAGAAATAGGTGAAAAATCTGTGAAATTTTCAATCTACCTATCACCAATAGCTAGATACAGTGGATTGACAGAGGGACGGAAGGACAGCAAAGCAAAGTAATAGGGTCTCGTTTTGTGTACGGAACCCTAATAAAAAGATCGTTAGTTAGACTATCATGATAAAAAAAAGTAATAAAAAACGCGATTTATGGCTTACTACATAACTAGGAGTACTCGTCATACGCGGATTTTTGGTGTGATGCTCTTATAACATGACTGAATCTTCTATTATTAATCTTAATCCGATATCATTCATTCTTTAAATAACAAGATTACGATGAGTTAAGCTGGTAAGCCAATAAAAACTTCTACTTTCTAAGATATAAACATAACGGTGAATTTAGGCTTAACAGCCGCTGCCTAAAAAAGGTGTGAAGTTATGTTATATTGTGTTACCAAGGATACGTACTCCCTATATCCGGATACATCCCGGCAGATAAGGACGGTTGGCGACTGTACTTTAACATGATTTCGTTTGTTTACCGGGAATTTTTACCGTATTTGCATTGTTGCGAAGTTGCACAAGCTGCCTGTTGCTAATGTAGATAATACTAGATAATATGAATTCTAGATAAACTAGTATTACATAATATATTGGAAAGATAATGTTATCTTACGATTTAGAGATAGGAATATATATTTTGAGTATAAACTTTTACGTGATAAATGCACGAAAGATAATATTTCGTCTGTTTTCTGTAATAATTCTTTAATACGTACTCTTTTTATTGGTTGCTATATGCGGGACTAGAATCTCCATGAATACAAATAAAGCTCATAAATAAAATATATTTTTATTAATCATTTTCACTTCAAATTAAAACGTAAACCTCTATAAGGCAGGAAACATACAAAAAGAACAAAAATATAAATACTGGTCAAAATATTTTAAAATATGTTTTGTTCCTTTTCGGGTTTTGTATATATGTATTTCCTAATCGTTTTGATATTTTTTTTATATTATTGTCGTATATTTTTTTTTTTATAATTGGTTATCGACTGCAATGTCTTAGAAAAGCCCTTATTGCGCTTATTAAAAAAATCAATAGTAGGTACATACCTACATCACGCTCTTGGTTTGTCTCCTTTTATGTTAGTGCTAATTTATTCAAGTAATACTAAGACCTTGAAATGTCATACATGCATTATATTATTGTTAACTAGATACTTTAGTTAAAATCGATTATTTTAACAGTCTTAATCAATGGTGTTGCACATGCGACGGGCAAAATGAATATTAACACTTCAAAGAATTCCATGGTTACGACATGTACTCGTAGAAATAATGGATGACGAAAGATTGACTAAGCAGGTATACAATGCAAAAGCGGATGGGTTTAGGAGTCGAGGACGGCCACGACACTTTGACCAAATAGAAAGAGTCCTTGAGCGACGCGTCCTTAGGAATCGACGAGCGTGTATGACAAAAGTTCTGAAAGTCAAAGAAACGAAAGAGACGTGTACGGTGTAAGGATAGTGCCTTTTGGCGCTCTGTTTTCTCTGCCTTTCTCTGGCTTCGCAAAAAAATTGGCATGAAGTTATGTAGATATGTATGTTAGAATATTTTAATTGTAATACATGCAAGAGAGTTATAATATAGTTTGTGTTTAAGCCAAAATTCAAAACGGAAAATGTGAATCTAGTTTTAATCGTTAATTTTCATAGAGACATTTCTAAGATGGCTGACGATTAGATAAAAATGTAAATTTTGCAGTTATTGTAGTCCAGGGGCAGTGATGTCGTGCACAGCTTGATAGTATATTAAATTAGCATGCAAATAAGTAGTGTTATTATCCATTTCATTTATATGAACATAAATGAATAATATTAGTTTTTAGTCGTTCATAGAGGACAAAAACTTAAGTATATACACGTTTTGTTATATGGGTAAATTTTTATATGATTAAGTACCAACATACATTTATGTAAATAGAACATTAATTGAAGCACAAGTTAATACAAAGGTAAAACTACTTTACGTGATACCTACTAATATGGCGTGTAAAACATTCAAGTATCCATCATCACAAGTCATCATTCAACATTTTGCTGCCCTTATCCCACTTCAAGTGGAGACAGAACGATATGTCAATCCACATTCTCAACAATTTGGCTGTGGTTCTATGACCAGCCGTTTGCCTGACATCAACCCTCCTTGGGAATGTTTTCGTTGGTGGGACAGTGAACGGGTTGGGCCAGCGGATATCTCCTCACCAAGCGAATTGCAGCATGAGCCAATTTACGCCGATATTAGACTAAAATAAGGTACTACATAATACATTTAAAGACAGTGGCGAGTACAATTTTGTGTCGTACGAATAAATAACATAAAGGGGAAGAATTTGTTTGCGTTCTTAAGTTAAAATTATTGATCAATCTAGTCCTATCAGGTACTTTTTAGGTCCTGTTTTATACGTGATTTTCACACAGTTACCCTTGTATCCGTGATTTATTATTCAATTTCAATGAAATTATACTTCGAGAGGCAAAATTTTGTGAATTTTTATCTTTGCCTTGGGTAATCTTTGGAACTACTGCAATTGGAGAAAACATCCAGAGTTTCAAGGGTCATTATCCCCGATAGACATGAACTCAAATTAATGCGTAAATTACGATAATTACTGGCTAATTAACGTTATGGCGGTTTTTCTATTCATGGACTATCTAGGTTAGGTTAAACATGCTTATAAACATTTTTTGAAGTTCCAGGAATACCTATTCAAAACGTTTTTAAATGAAATTATATACAAATCTAAGCCCCCGGATTCTGTACCTTCTGTTTACCGACTTTAAAAGCTATTTTTATACTACATTACTACTACATTACTACATTACATTATTACTATTTAATATACTACAAAACATTAATAACGCTGCTTTTCCTATCTCTATTATTAGATAGTAAAAACAAAGTGGCTTTCCGCTGTCTGACTCCTTACATGCTTAGATCTTTAAAACCACGCAACGGATTTTGATGCGGTTTTTAATTGATAGAGGATGTCAACAGGGTGGTTTTTTATGTTGTATAATGTCGTAAATGAAAAGTGATATTTTTCGAGATGTAGTACACTACACTTTAATTATATATTATAGTACCTACACTTTAATTGTAAACGCTGTTAAAATTACTTCTGATGCGGAACAAAGTTCGCCGGGACAGCTAGTGTACCTAAATAAATGCTAGTAACCGTTGCTCTATATGTGGAGGAAAATATTTGAAATATATTTATGCTTCTAATTTTGTCAAAAATACAGTTCTTCGTTAGTAAAATGTGTCATAACCACAGAAATAGATCAATCTTGATCTATTTCTGTGGTCATAACATAACTACTTTTTGGCATTAGTTAACATAGTACGAGTAAAAAATACTATTTAAACCGAAACAAAGCGCGGGCAGGTTCCCAGACACAAAGATAATTAGAATAGCCAGAAGTATACCTAAACATGGATTGCCAAATATTCTCAATTTTGTTTAGAACAACATCACTTGTGCGGGTTTGGCGGGAATATGAGAGAGTTATGTAATTTGTATGGATGCCAAATTTCCTTGGAAACATTATGAAGAAAAGTGCCACAATTTTATTGTGGCTTAAGATAATTTATTACAAGATCTTTACTATGAGTTCTCTAACGAACACATCGAGAATTGACAATATTGAAAGTCAACAATCTTTTCGAGAGTGAGAAATGCACTGGTGGAAAATATCAAGGTCAATGTGCTGTAATTTAAAAGTTACATATATTCATAACTTCACGCCAAATCCCTTGCGGGATAGGCAGAGAGAACAGAGTGCCGTAAGGCACGATTCTTCCACACCTCACTCGCTTCGTTGACTTTCATAACTCTTTTCATGCACGCGCGTCGATTTTTGAGGCTCCTAACATCACCTTCCTCCAGAACACGTTCTATTTGGTCATGGAATTTGTGTCTTGGCCGTTATAAAGAACTTTGAATATTTATCGAAAAATCTTCTAATAAATAAGAAAGTATTTACTCATTTTTATGAGAATTAATGATTAAATTATTATAATGTACTAGTTTGTGTTTATATTTAAAAAAAAAAACAAGTTTTTGGAATTCGAATATGAATGAACGAATGACGATGAATTTCGGTATAGATCATCGTTAATAAAACATAAATAACTTAAGATAAGATTTAATAAAGTCAAATAATTAAAATTGATTAATTAATAATTGATTACTAGCCGACCGGAAAGACATTCTTCCAAAAAACTGGAATTTATCTACCAGAGTGGCACTTTGTTTGAATTCCAATTTTTTCCAATTGTGAATATAAAGCACCTAAAAAGCTTTTCAAACTGTATATATTGCACAAATTCAATCAATCGGCCCTGCTACTTATGAATAGTTGATGTATGTCATGTATGCAAAAATGTTTTACAAAATATCCTTGAACAATATTATATACTTATCAAATTTACTGTTACTCCCAAATACCTACAACCTAACTGAATAATTAAAGAAATTCGAATTCGTGGTCGAGCACACAGTTTCTGAATTCAGAGCTCGTGGTTCGAATACTGACACTGGCTCACACCAATGACTTTTCGAAATTGTTTTCGGAAAGTTATGTGTGGTAAATACCGATGACTGAAAACTTTGTGCCCGGGATGGCAATAGGTTTGCCACCTATTCCATTTGCGACGTAAACATAACGCGAGACGAGGCTTAACAGCCGCTGCCTACATCTTGGGGTAACAATAGCGTGAAGTTATGTTTATGTCTTTATGTTATGTTTTCTTCGGAAGATTCTATAAATAGTAACAACAGTTTGTTCTTCAGACAGGTCAAGGAGCAGTTGAACACGCAATTACAGGGCTTATATATTACCAGCCCATTAATAAACCAAAAATAACTCGCTACTACATTTTTTATCAAAACAACGGGATTTAACTACAGAAAACGACAGACATTTATTCTTAATAAAATACAATAGTTTTATTGGCGAGTGAAGATTTCGTAACACCTTGATCTAGTGAGCTAATATATAGCGCCCTTGAATCAAAGCAAAGCGTATGAAAATAACTGACATTTTAACAATATCTTGAGACGAAATAATATAATTTAGTACATAGCTTCGCACCTTTTCCTTCATGTGTAGGCAGAGGCTGATAAGTCTTGACTCGACAAAATCTCTCGTCCTAAATGGAGTAGATGTTGGATGGAACCTATTTCCATAAATTTGACAAAATATTTTTATTGCTGTTAGCCCGGAATCGACCACAAGCAACTTCTTAAGGCTCGCTCGACCTCTAGACCATAGACACTACTAATATAGACTTTCAGAAGATCATCATCTCCGTATAATTATCTTATTAACGAGTTACGTAGAAGCGATAATACGACTTGTAAACAATGTCCTTTATTTGGAATGCATATTTATGATATCTCATCTGCATTAAATGTAAACAACCAACTTTCAATAACAACATGCAGTTACCCGTACCAAGTATTCGTTCATTCAATATCATTCACTTAAAAATATATTGCAGTCGAGTCGAATACTAACACATAACAACTAATAAAACTTAGTAAAAATTTTACTCTAAAATATATAAAATCGGCCCTAAAATATATTTTTTTTATAAACTTATCAGTATCGTAAAGGAAAACCTGAAATAAATTGTTCAAGTAATACTACTAACCTAGCATTATTTTACTATTAATAACTTATTTACACACACACATACATAGTTTCGTGTTAAATCTCTTGTGGGGTAGACAGAGAGAACAGAGAGCCATAAGGCACGATTCTTCTTTCACTTTCATAATTCTTTTCATGCAAGCGCTTCAATTTTAAAGGCCGTTGACATCACCTTCTTCTAGGACTCGTTCTATTTGGTCTAGGAAAGTGTGTCGTGGCCATCCTCGACTCCTGCATCCATCCGCTTTTGCATTGTATACTTAGTTGCTCAGTCAATCTTGCGACGTCCATTCTGTTTACATTTCCGAACTATCGGAGCATGCGCTTTCTTACTAATTTATTTATTACCCAAAAAATCGTATTTCTGGCAAACAATTTCAACTGCGCATAATGTGTATGCTGCCAAATTATTAATAGTAATTTTAAAGAAGTTTAATGCTCTTACGAAATGACAAAAATACATCCTTTATTGCACAAAAATTCCAATGGTATTTCATCATTTGATATACATATATGTAATTATAATATGGTTTGAGCAGGAGTGTCCAAATCGTCTAACCTTTTACTCGTAATTATTGAAGGTCATAACGTAACATAAACCATTTTGATAGCGCATTATAACAAAATTATTTTATAAATCTTCTATACATATAAATAAATTTGAATTGTCGGTTTGTAATATTGAAATAACTGCTTTATCCTACAGTCATATGATTATATATACGGTATAGCCAATTTAAAAAAATTCACAATTTTCGTCTGTTTGTTTGTTCGGGGTAATCTCCAAAATGGTTAGACCTATTTTGTCGGGACTTTTATTGGCAGGTAGCTGAGGTAACAACCAGTAACTTAAGCTACATTTTTTTAGAAAAAAACTTCTATTTATTGCTTCCGATGTGAAACAAAGTTTGCCAGGTCAGCTAGTTATTAATAAAATAATAAGAAATAATATTGAATTGTCATAAAATAATCCATAAACTCCTTAAGATTGTTCAAGGCAGAATTAACTTTTCTATTTCTGTTTCAGCGATATGCCTGACATTGAGATGATTAATTAAAAATGAAAGCGCTGAACCACTCGAAATTTATCTTTTAGACACGTGAAGGTCAATACATATATATACGTATATAATATACATGTATAATTATATAGGTATGTAACAATAAGTATCAACGGAAACAAGATTGACCTGTTGCAACGAAAACAAGGCCAATAACCTTACTTGGTGATATGGCACGATACGGTATCGAATAAGAAATATAAAAAGAAAACTAAAAGCGTGGGGTTAAGATAAAATCTGTATGCATTATGCATGCATCATAGAAATTATAAATTTACAAATCACTTTAAACATATATTAGCTTAAGATTTATTTTTATATAGTTTTGAATGGTGATAAGTTGAGCGTCAGCGCAAAAGTGACAGAGAAATACAGATTGTAATAAAAAACTCAGCCAACTGAAGACTTTCAAAAATATTCAGGTTTTCGAAGCAGCTCAAAGCGTAATTTACTTTTATGTATCTAGAATTAATTTAATTTTTTGCACGTGACATTTAGAAAGTCACATTAAATTATATGTATTATGTTCATACATAAAGTTATTCTGCACAAAAACCTCCGTTAATACGAAATGAGAAAACTGTACGGTACTGCTATATCGAATAATCGATACAAATCGATTAAATCATCATATAACACAAGGCATCAAAGCACTTACATACATTTAACATCATGAATCTAATTTTCCCTAAAATAAACACGCAAAAAATTATTATTCAAGTGATTAAAACCTATTATTTAACGAATATTTTGAACACTATCAAATGCACATAACAAAGAGAAACAAAAATGAAAATTATGTGTTATCAAAATTATGTTTAAATGAACGGAATATGAGGCTGGCATAAGTTACAAGCATCCATATGTTAAAACATAGTACGTCTGTAATGAGGACTTACCGAGCTTGCCCATCATTTCCTCCAAAGCGTGATCCTTGTCCATGATTGTAGCTGTGTTCAATGACTCTGCGATAAGTTTTTAGTAATTTTAGTAAAGTTGTAAACTAACACCATTGATGAAAAAAATTATTACGGTATTGCAGAACGCGCGACGGCGTGTTTAATATATTAGCGTACGCCAGGCGTGCGTGCCGGCGGACGAACGAATGGTAATTGGAAGGCAATAGCCATGCCGTGGCGCCTACAACAAGTCGGTTACCGCAATCGCAAGAAGAAAAAAAAAGGTAACCTCTTATCTGTATTGGCTGTACCAGCTGATATTCATCGTAGATAACTGTCTATTCTTTACCTAACAACTCTTGACTCTATGAGCGGGAAAAAATTGTGTAACTCACCCACGTTTGCCGGTGGTATTTATTTATAGAAAGCAAACGAACACAACGGAATTATGACAAGTCATATGCTTTCTCAGTAATGAATGTACGGAGTTATTTATAGTAAAAGCTCTTTCTACATCTCGTGATGGTTACTCTGGTAAATGTAAATTATATTTACAGATGCACAGTCACTGAATTCTGCCATGAAATAGTGAGTTGACCCGGCGAACTTTGTTCCGCATCAAAAGTAATAAATGAGTAAATTTTGGATATCATGAGGTTCAATTTATGCTATTTATCGGCTTTAACTGCCGTCCCGCTATGTCAACACTGCAATATCTTCGAAAATATTCGTTTAAATTGCATGCTGTAAAGGGGCAGGATCATCTATATTACATTATTACATGCACAATCTATTTAAGACACTTAATTGAATGAAAATTAATGCTTTAATTTTTAAAATCGCTTCGTAACTAAGCCATTATTAAAAAAAAAAAAATGGTCATTGTGGGTTAACCCTAAGAGATAAACATATGCCCTCGCGGACTTTTTTGTAGACCTTTTGAAGGTGTATAATACTGTAGAACATTGTTTTGATCTGTCACTTAGGGTTCAGCCAGCTTTTGCAATTAAAGTGCTAAATCTCGAAAATTATCATTTTACACTACAACTTTACAAACAAAGTGACAAAAATTCTAGAAGCTATATTTTTGGATTGGATTATAACAGTCTCGATGGCCCAGTGGTCGAGCACACGGCTTCTGATCAGGAGGTCCGGGTTCGAATCCTTACACTGGCTCACACCTATGACTTTTCGAAATTGTTTTCGGAAGTTATGTGTGATAAATATCGATGACTGAAAAACTTTGCGCCCGGTATGGCAATCGGTTCGCCACCTATTCCATTAGGGACGTAAATATAACAAGACGAGGCTTAACATTAATAGGTTCAGGTAGGTAGGCTTATTTTATTTACATCAATTTATTAAAGGTAAGTGGGTAGACCGGCGAGACTCAACAATCGTTTAACCTACAATCAGTTTTATTTAAGTTGTAGGTTTGCACGTTTTGTCGCACTGATCTACGAAACTGCTAATTTATTTTTGATAATTCACCATACACTACACTGTTCACACACACACTCGTTTTACGTCCTTTACAATCTCCCCCCAGTGTCGCTTCTGAGACACTAATCCTTCGTTGGGAGAAGTGCTAAACGAGTGGTCGGTCTCACCAATAGACCTGTCTTGGTTTTTACTTGGGCTGTGCGTACCCGACCATCCTTTCCTGGGTATACGTTCTCCACCACGCCTCTTGGCCAGCTGTTACGAGGTAAGTTGGGGTCCACAATAATGACTACGTCTCCGGGGCTCAGGTTGTCACCCTCTCGGCACCACTTTTGCCGCGGTATAAGTGTTGGCAGCACTTCCTTTACCCATCGCTGCCAAAACATATCTGTCAAGCGTTGAGCTGTTCTCCACATCTTTCTCAGGTGCAGGTCTTCGTTATTAAATTTTCCAGGCACGGGTAAATTCGAAGAGGTACCTAGCAAGAAATGGTTTGGAGTAAGTGCTTCCATATGCTGGGGATCCACCGACACGTGAGTCAAGGGTCTGCTGTTAACTATATTTTCTATTTCAGCTAGTAAAGTCGCCAGAGTCTCCTCACGTGGCGCTCGTTCCTTTAGTACTACCTTTAAAGCAGTCTTAACGCTTCTAATTAGTCGTTCCCATGCTCCGCCCTTATGAGGGCTGCTTGGTGAGTTAAACAACCACGTGACTCCATTATTTGTCATCTCGGTTTTGATCTGAAGTTGGTTTAATTCTAGGAACGACTGTCTCAATTCTTTTTCAGCTCCACGCAGGTTCGTGCCGTTATCTGAGTACATATACTGTGGCCAGCCTCGTCGCGATGCCATTCTCCTGAGTGCCATAATGAATGAGTCAGTAGTCAACATCGGCACCATTTCAATGTGTACTGCTCTCACTGTCATGCATGTAAACAGCACGCCGTATCGTTTGTCTTTCCGACGGCCGACCGTGACTTCCATGGGGCCGAATAGGTCCACCCCACAGTGAGTGAAGGGCCGTGCACCGTGCGCCAATCTTCCTTCGGGTAAGTCCGCCATACGTGGTGTAGACGGTACGACTGTTCTTATACGGCAGTAGGAACACTTGGCGGCGACCGCACGAACTGTCGGTCTGAGGCGCAGTATCCAGTATTTTTGTCGCAGTTCATTCACTATGGTTTCTCTGTATGCGTGCGAAAATCTCTCATGGAAGCTTTTAGTAATAAGCCTGGCCACAGGATGTCGCCCATCTAATATTATGGGGTTCTTCGTCTCGTCTGTGACGTCACGGGCAGCTCCTATTCTTCCTCCGACGCGCAGTAAGCCCAATTTATCCAGGTAAGGCGTAAGTGTTCGCAATCTACTATTGGTTTGAATATTTTTATTATTCTTCAATAAATGTATTTCTTCCGCGAACGATTGTCTTTGCGAGTGACGTAACAGCAATGTCTCGGCTTTATTTAACATTTCTATGTTTATTTCCGAATTATATGTTTTTCTGCATTTTTCAATAAAGAGTAACACCGCAGCGGTACTTCTCAATAATCTGTTCCACGAAGAGAATCTGTCTATATCTGGCACAGGCAAGATGGTTTCGGAAATATCGTGTATGTGATACAATCTTATTTTTTCCTCATTAGTATCTATATTTTCTTTTACAGGAAGTGGCGTGAACCAGCTATCGAACTCACTATACAAAAACCTCGGGCCTTGAAACCATTCACAGTTGTTATTCAATTCGTAGCTCATGTTCTTTGTAGCTACATCAGCTATGTTTCGATCTGTGGAAACGTAATGCCACTCGTTCGCGTCAGTCAATTCATCCATTTCGCCGAGCCTATTTGCTACGAATACGTTGTAGTTTCGATCTTTATTATGAATCCAATGTAGTACAGTCGTGGAATCGCTCCAAAAATACCGCTTCATAGGTTTTAGAGTATGCTCCAGCTGTATAGTGGTTGCAAGGCGGCATGCGAGCACAGCGGCTTGGAGTTCTAATCGCGGGATCGTCACGTGTTTTATCGGCGCCACTCGGCATTTAGATGCGATGAATGACACGCACACTTCTTTATTCACACAAACACGCCAGTAGGCGACTGCTGCGTATGCGGCGGGCGACGCATCACAGAACACATGAAGTTCTAGTGTCTCGCTCGCTCGCGCCCTGAAATTACTGTTTACGTAATTACTGTGCGCGCGAAAATACCATCTTGGTATTCTTAATTCTTTAATTTGTTTTAGTTGGGTTACCCAATCTCTAAATATATGGAAATGTGTCGACTCCATCGTTTCATCCCATCTTAAATTTGTTTTCCATAAATTCTGCATTAATATTTTCGCCTTTATTGTGAAAGGTGATATCAGGCCATATACATCAAATATAGACATTACTATCCGCAACAGTTCGCGTTTTGTCGGTTTCGTTTCACCAGAAAGCAGCTCGGGAGGGATATGAGGAAGTAGTAAATTGAACCCGAACGTATCGGTCTTCGGATACCACAGGAGACCCAGCGTGCGCTCGCCTTTATTGTCTTCTTCGATTTTGAACTGCACGGCTGTGGCGCAACTACCTCCGGTCTCGCTTTCGCACACTCGTGCCTCGTTCGATGTCCAATTGCGAATTTCAAATCCTCCCTGTTGGTGAATATAGGAGACCTGCCTTTTTAGTTTAATCGCATCTTCATGATTTTCAAAACAGGCGATGTAATCATCCATAAAATGGTTTTTTATGATGGCATTCACGGCCTCCGGCATCCTTTTCTCGAATCGACGCGCGTTCTTATTCTTTATGTGTTGCGCAATAAATGGCGAACAATTAGCTCCAAATATAAGTGAGGTCATGACGTACTTTTTAATATCCTCGCTATTATTATTTCGCCATAAAAATCTTAGTGAGTGTTGATCACTAGGTCGTATTTTAATACGAAGGAACATATCTTTTATATCGCCGGTAAGCCCGACGGGCCCTTCTCGGAACCGCAACATAATGCCTAATAATGATTCCAACAAGTTGGGTCCGGGTAGTAAATAATCATTTAATGATTGTCCGGATGAGCAGGCGGCCGCGTCGAACACCAGACGTAACTTCCCTTTATTTGGATTGTCCACTCCGAAGTGAGGTAAGTACCATATTTTTGAATGTATCTTCTTATCCTCTTCAGGCTCCAATATACGGGCATAATCATTTAAAAACAAATGATGTACTCTTTCTTTGTACCTCGCAGCGTAACCTTCGTCGGTATTTATCTTCCTTTCTATAGTTTTCAGACGTTTGTAAGCGTTACAGTAAGAATCAATTTTTATATCTGTGTTTTCGCTTTTCCAGGGCAAGCCAACCTCCCAGCTCCCGTGTATGAATTTTGCCGAATTATCCACCATTTGCATGGCCCTGAGATCACTCTTATTTACACGGGGCTTGAGGCACACTCCTATACTTTCTAACATAAATGACTTCCGCACCATATTATGTAGACGCTCGTCATTCTCACCGTCCGTGTGTATCACACGCTGCGAGCATTCACACTCGCACGCTTGTGTGCACTGCGACGCGTCGGCCGGAGGTACGCATGCACTTGTGTGCGTAGTCGCCAATGGTTTAGTGGTGGCGGCGGCACATATGCAAGTGTGGCAGGTTTTCTTATTTTCTACTAACATTGCGTACTCTGACGATCTAGAAGGGGGTTGTCCTGGGCAAACTCCGTGCACACACCAACCCAGTGGTGTTAGGGTAGCACACGGTTGGTTTTTCTTGCCTAAAATTACTTTCTTATACTCGTTCCAACCATTTATTTTACTTTTGACAGGTCGAATTCTGATCAATTAGTGTTGTACTAATGTATTACGGATACAATGTTTTGTAATAATCGATTTTAGTCAGGAAGAATTTCTAATCGATTTAACACGGATATTTTAGTTTTTGCTTAAATACATATTTCATATTACTTAAAAACTTCACTTCTGTAAATATATTTGTTATTTGGGCACAAAAAATACAATATTCTCTGATTGGGATCGGGAAATTGAATTTGACAACATACCTATACAAGAGTTAATAATAAACACTGCAGATGATTCAAGCGACGATTCGAGTTCGTATGAAGAATCCGACGATTCGTTATAATAAAATAATATTAAAATACCTATTTTGGTTGTTTTATTTCATGTTATAGGTATGATATGAAGATTTCCATATCTTCCTGATACAATTTTAACGTGTTGTCTATTACAACAATTCAAAACTCAGTTGTCAGCTGACTTAACTGCAAATAAGTGTAATCGATTATTTGCGATTCATTAGTTTGCACCGAATACTTTTGATCCTGTCACTAGATGCGATAGAACGTAACTTTTTTTATAACGGAAATGAATATTCACATAAATTTTATAAATAGAGCTATTTACGGCATATTAATGTATTTAGTGGGTAATAATTAAGATTTATAAATATTATTGGGCAGTTTATATATTTCTCTGTTCACTCGTTTCAAAGTTAATAATTGCGTAAATGAAACAGTTACGTCCTAAAGCATGTGTCAAAAGTAAAATAAATGGTTGGAACGAGTATAGGTGCAATGATGTGATAATTATCTTGCCCAATCAATACTTCCGGTCTTGCACTGAAAGATGACGAAGAAATGCCGCTTAATTGAGATAAGTGAGTATTGTTCTTCAAGTCGCGTTCGCTCAAAGTTTGTGCTGGTAGATCTAGTTCATTTATTATTTTTGCACTTAACTTATATAATTTATTGTCATTTATGCTTGAAATTTCACAACATACATTTTCGCTTTCACACATTAGTTCAGTGTCCCACGCGCCGCGAATGCACAGTTTTTGTTTATGTCCTTTAAGGTCTATTTGTTTTGCTAGATCAGCTGATATTAACGACACGCTCGCACCGTCATCGAGCAGCGCGTACGTACTAATGCTGCCGCGCGGTCCGTGAATGTTTATTGGCACTATTTTTAATAACACACGATTTTTATTGTTTATATACACATTATTAACGGATACACTGTTAGCTGAAGGCTCGCTGATTGTCTTAACGTCACTTGATGGAGATTTATTTTCGATATCACGTGTTGGACTCGTGATTTTTCTGCGACGCCAATGTAAGAGATGATGATGTGGAAGATTACAGCCGTCTATACTGCACTCGGGTGCAGGACATACATCCCTACTGTGTGACGAGTCCAAACATTTGTGGCATAGGCGGTTCACGCGTACGAAGCGCCATCTGTCTCTCGTTTGAGCGCGTTTAAAGCGAGGGCATTTTGTCAATTTGTGTTTATTGATTCTACAGAATTTGCAGTTCGGTAACTCCTCCTTTTCTTGCCGCGGAGCTCCTTCGCTGACCATCAAGGCATGGTGTCGACGATCTTCATAGTTTCTCCTATAATCTGCTTGGTAATTTATGTGGGATATTCCTGCCGTGGATATTTTGTTGGCTTCCTCATACAAAAAATCAGCCAAGGTTTCCAATTTTGCCGTATCCATGCTATAGTTGCAGTTGTGGTAATCTGCCCATTTGGTTAGCAGAGGACTTGGCAACTTTGACAGGACCAAAGTGACTAATTCAGGACTTCGCAGGTAGTCGGTTTGGTTCACCGCTTTTACTGTCGCAACAACGTTTTTTATTTTGATAGAAAACGGCACGATGTCACGGTGAGAGCTATGGGGTAGTGCTGGTATTTTCTTCAGCTGCTGCATGACCTTGTGTGTTATTGTTTCGGGTCTACCGAAACGGAGCTTTAACGCCTCCATCACGTCGTCTGGTGACGTGTTTCCCATGAGCAGCGCTGATACTGTCTCCTTGGCCTCCCCACGGAGAGATTTCCTCAATCTCCACATATTCTCGGCGTCGCTGTATCTGCAAACTCTTGTGGACTCTTCATATGCCTGTTCGTATGCAAGCCACTCGAGAGTGTCTCCATTAAAGGATGGTAAGTCTTTTGATGTCGCAATACGAGACATAAGTCTAGAGTTCTGGTCGTTTGTTAGGTGTACCGCGCTGACTAATTGTTTCACTTCATTACGGGTAGTTTCATTTTCTAAGTGGGTAGTTTCGTTTCCGAAGTAGGTAGGTAGATTTTCTGAGCGAATAATTTTCTTTTCTACGTGGGTAGTATTTTTTCTGTAACTTGCTTCTGAAATATGACTACCCTCGAGCCACTGCTGTACCTTTTCTACTGGTGCAATCTCTTCCTGGTGGCAGAAGCTTCGTTGGCTGCCAGATTGAGAGCTCAGGGCGGCCAGATCGGCTGCCAATTTCAAGTCTACTAGCCTTTTTTTTCTTTCTTCTGATCTCTTTCTTTCTTCCGCTTCCCTTTCTCTGGCCTCTTTCTCTATCTCCGCTTTTGCCTTGGCTGCTTCATATTCGAGCATCATTTTTTGTGCCTTTATGGATCCCGACGACGACTTGTAACTCATGTGGCTTACGGGGTTCTCTTTGATGGCGCTCACTTTCAAGTGGTCTGTTCCCGCCCGCTCTGGTAGATTGATTTTCTCATCCTTTTCTTTGCATTTTTCGGAGTTCGCAGTCTCTTGCATCTCTTTCTTCTGCACACGTCGTGTGCGAATGGTTGCTTCGAAAGGATGGCTCGAATGAGGTGGTGAGTTGAACATTTTCCCTCTGTCTAGCGTACTTAGGGTTCCACGTGGTAAAAATCCGGCTCGAAGGACCAGCTTTGTAGGTGACCGGTGCGTGGAGTGGCAGACGTTAGGAATACTTCAATTAAAATACTTTTTTTCTCTTTTAAAAATCATACCGTTGTTCTGAGACCTTGCTTGCATGTAGGTGAGGTACGAACTGAACATATGCGCGCGGGGCGCGGGACCTTACGTGAGCAAGAAATCAAAACAACGACGGTATTATCGTTTATTATAATATCATAATACAGGTACATATGCATCACATTAATAGGTTCAGGTAGGTAGGCTTATTTTATTTACATCAATTTATTAAAGGTAAGTGGGTAGACCGGCGAGACTCAACAATCGTTTAACCTACAATCAGTTTTATTTAAGTTGTAGGTTTGCACGTTTTGTCGCACTGATCTACGAAACTGCTAATTTATTTTTGATAATTCACCATACACTACACTGTTCACACACACACTCGTTTTACGTCCTTTACAATCTCCCCCCAGTGTCGCTTCTGAGACACTAATCCTTCGTTGGGAGAAGTGCTAAACGAGTGGTCGGTCTCACCAATAGACCTGTCTTGGTTTTTACTTGGGCTGTGCGTACCCGACCATCCTTTCCTGGGTATACGTTCTCCACCACGCCTCTTGGCCAGCTGTTACGAGGTAAGAGGTAATGTCGCTGCCGACACCTTCGGGTAACAAAGGCGTTAAGTTATTATCATTTTTTCTTTACAACATCATATATGAATTATAGATCAAAACCACCCCGTTGATACCCTCTAACTATTAAAAAAAACTACATCAAAATCCGTTGTGTGGTTTTAAAGATATACGCATATAAAGGGACAGACAGCGAAAAGTGACTTTGTTGACTATGTAATGATGATGAAGTGGAGGCATCAATTGTTAAGTCATCTAAAACATCTTTTTGCTAAATCTTTTTTGGTATTTAGTTTATGCCACGATTCGGACCCGGGTCCTTCGAATTCTTCCAAATATAGGCCCCATGTGGTCATATTACGTTAAGAAAATATCAGTTATGTTTTTTGGGTCAAACCGTTATGAATAAACATGTCAATAATATTAATTCTAAATTTATGACCTTCACATGTTCAAGATAATGATGGAAGAATCTGTTGTAGAGAATATATAATACAGATTAAATCACAAATAAAAAATCTTTTGTTTTTTCCAACATATACATAAGTCAAAACATAAGTATTATTACATTAGTAACATTGAAGAAACTTTGGTTTAAAACCATTAAATGCACGTGTAATTTACAAACAATAAATAGTTTACAGTCATTCAAATAAATTACAGCAACAGCACAATTCTATTTTTGTATTTGATCTCTTTTTTTTGTTTAGTACAAAATGTATGTATGTATATTGTATATTAATTTACGGATCCAACACATACGGTTCTGCCAAAAAATCGAATTGGTAACTACGGCCGCAATTGCCACGAGCCGCTCTATTTCCTACGGACCAACCGGGCAAGAAATTGATGTGACAAATACTCATTCTTTAACAATAATATCGCTTTTGTTAACATAGATGTACCAGCTATAATACTCGACCATCAAATTTAAGACCCAACGCAAAAACAATCAATGGCCTACAATATAATTACAGATATTCTAAACAACTATTTAGGTCCAGCACAACTGACGGGACATCTTTCAAATATATGCTGGTGACATTGTGCAAGAAATGTGGACGCCATTAATGCAATTTATAAATAACTCGTTGACCCGGCACACTTTGTTCCGCATCAAAAGTAATAAATAAGTAAATTTTGGATTTATAACTTTTTCTTTACTACATCATACATGAATTATAGATAAAAACCACCCCGTTGACACCCTCGGTCTATTAAAAAAAATCGCATCAAAATCTGTTGCGAAGTTTTGAAGATCTAAGCATATACCTAAGGGGACAGACAGCGGAAAGCGACTTTGTTTTATACTAAGAAGTTATGTAGTGATTATAAGATGAAAACAAACTTAATTTATCAGAAGTAGGTAAGTATCACGAACGTAAGAAAAAAATGAGACGATGGTCATGAGGCACACTCTCTCTGTCTCTCTTTCTCCTTCAACATGCTCATTCATGCCTCATTCTCTTATTTGTCTTTCTTTGATGAATAGACTTCATGCATGCTCGTCGACTATTATGGTACCAATCCGAGGTCTATTACGGATAGGTCCACATCTGTGCCATTCATTGTGACACTGTTTTGCTAAGGCATGCAAGTGAGGTTTTATTTTCCGCCATTAGTCAATTCGTTTCGCAAAGGGACATCTGTTTGTGTGATCCCAGAGCCGAAATTTGTAGGCGTGAGACTTTATTCAACCCCTCCCCGGATCTGATCTGAGATTTTTCAAAATATGGGTTTCTCAAGTAAACACGTTGGCTTGTTATTGTTAAAAACTACATTTTTTTTTAAATGCCATACCTAAAAGGCTAGCGTTAGACTCCTCAATTCATCAATCTCCTTTCTATAGACAATTAAATCATTCAGTTTGAATAAAGAAGGATAGTATAATTGTATTTTTTTAGTTTATTAGAAATTTTTCATATTATCTTACGTATAAGTAAAAGCATCAATTTTTTGCTTTTTTAATGTATTCGTTATAATTCTAGCCATTTAGTTTAAGTATATTGACGTTATTGAAAAAATCCTGAATAGTACGGTTGTCGTTGTAATTGCGTAATGCGTAAAGCTATTCAAATATAATACAATATTTATTTAAATATATTTACGATTTATTCGTATGGCTAATATATTCCTCTGCAATCGCATCCTTGCGGCTACAAATCATGAGTGTATGACTTAATAAATTGTCTAATTCTAGCTACCATAGGAATAAAATTGAATATGTAAATAGACCGATGACTCTTTATTTGCACACCATAAATATTAAATCTGATTTAAAATACAAAACAGATAAGTCGTATAGCTGTATATAAATGGTGGCCTTATCGCTTAAAGCAATCTCTTCAGGAAACCTTACATCCTTCCACGAACTATCCATATTGTCAAAACCTTTGGCAGTGGTTTTATGACCGGCAGTTTACTTGACCTTGGCCCTCCTTGGGAATGTTTTCTTTGGTGGTTTTTTCTCCACCAGGAGTAAAGATCCTCTAGGTTCAATAGCAGCACATACCACTTTTAAAGCAGTACCTTCCAATGAAGAATAGTGACGGGATCGGTACAAATTGATAAATTTGTTCGAAATGTGTGTTCTCGTAATTTAATGATTCACTTTTGAGGTTCACTATGAGGAAGTTATAATATGCAGGTACTACAAGATACAAATCAAGAAATTATAAAAATAAACTTTCCATTAATAACTAAATAATATATGGTTTTGATAAAGTTTATGGCAGATCGTTATCGCATCTCTTTAAATTGTATTCAATTATTTTATACTAGCTGACCCGGCGAACTTTGTTCCGCATTCAAAGTAATAACTGCTGTCCCGCTATGTTAATACTTTGAAATATCTTTGAAAATAATCGTTTAAATTGCAAGCTGTAAAGGGCCAGGATCATCTATATTATATGAGCAATCTTTTGAAGAAACTTAATTGGATGAAAATTAATGCTGTAATGTTTAAAATCGCTTCGTATACAGGGTTAATTTTAATATACTAATACTATTCTACACATCAAGAATTTCCCCAAATGAACTTTTTAATTTAAATTTTTTAAAGTTATTTTATATATTATGTACCTTAATATTTATAATATTTAGTTATTATTTTATTAACAATTTAATATTCATAAATTTATCATTTAATTCAGACATAGAAAATATTTTATTTTTAAAAAATATTATCCAAAATAATAGTTAATAAATTTAATTTAAATAAATTATATAATACCCATACATTTATTATTATATTTATAATAATAATTTATTTACTAATTACCTTAATTATTGTAGTAAAAATTATTAATATTTTTTACGGGCCTTTACGATCTAATCTTTAAATGAAAAATTTAAAAAAATTTAATTTAATACGAAAAACACATCCTATTTTTAAAATTTTAAATAACTCTTTCATTGATATACCCCTTCCCTCTAGAATTTCTTACTGATGAAATTTTGGATCTCTTTTAGGAATATGCTTAATTATTCAAATTATTACAGGATTATTTTTAACAATATATTATACTGCTAATATTGAAATAGCATTCTATAGAGTGAATTATATCTGTCGAAATGTTAATTACGGATGATTAATTCGAACCTTACATATAAATGGAGCATCCTTTTTCTTTATTTGTATTTATCTTCATATTGGACGAGGAATTTATTATGAATCTTTTAATTTAAAACATACTTGATTTGTAGGAGTATTAATTTTATTTTTATTAATAGCAACTGCATTTATAGGTTACGTTCTGCCATGAGGACAAATATCATTTTGAGGAGCAACAGTTATCACCAATTTACTTTCTGCAATTCCTTACATTGGTAATATATCTAGTAAACTGAATTTGAGGAGGATTTGCTATCGACAATGCTACCCTTACTCGATTTTATACATTTCATTTTTTATTGCCTTTTATTATTGCTTTAATAACTATCATTCATCTTTTAATCCTTCATCAAACAGGATCTAATAATCCTTTAGGATTAAATAGAAACTATGATAAAATTCCTTTCCATCCTTTTTTCTCCTTTAAAGACTTATTAGGAATAATACTTTTATTATTTATTCTTACTATATTAACATTATCAACCCCTAATTTACTAGGTGATCCAGATAACTTCATTCCAGCTAACCCATTAGTGACTCCTCCCCACATTCAACCCGAATGATACTTCTTATTTGCTTATGCAATTTTACGGTCAATCCCTAATAAATTAGGAGGAGTAATTGCTTTAATTTTATCAATTGCTATTTTAATAATTTTACCTTTAACTTTTAATAAAAAAATTCAAGGAATACAATTTTATCCCATTAATCAATTAATATTTTGATCCTTATTAATAACAATTATTCTTCTAACATGAATTGGAGCTCAACCTGTTGAAGAACCTTTTATTATTACTAGACAAATTTTAACTACATTCTATTTCATATATTATATAATTAATCCTTTAATAAATTTATACTGAGATTACTTAATTTTTAACTAAATTAATGAGCTTGTAAAGCATTTGTTTTGAAAACTTAAGAAAGAATATAATATTTCTATTAATTTATTATAACTTGTTATTAAAATTAATCCTATTCCTAATAAATTTTTAAAACGTCATTTGTCAAATTTATATTTTTTAATTTAATTTAATTTTATTAAATTAAAAAAAATTTTTAACCTAAAAAAAAAATTAATATATTTAAAGAAATAGGTAAATATCTTTTTCAAGCCAGATATATTAATTTATCATAACGATAACGAGGTAATGTACCACGAACTCAAATAAAAAAAAATGAAATAAATAATAATTTTATATAAAAAAAAAATGATAAACTATAACCACCTATATAAATAATTACAAAAAATAAACTCATAAATAAAATTATTCTATATTCAGCCAAAAAAAATAATGCAAAGCCCCCTCTGCTATACTCAACATTAAACCCTGATACTAATTCTCTTTCACCCTCAGCAAAATCAAAAGGAGTACGATTAGTTTCAGCTAATATAGATCTAAATCAACATAACCTTAAAGGATACATTAAAAATAAAAATCAAACTCTTAACTGATAAATTTCAAAATAAAATATATTAAAATTTATAATTATAATAACTCTAGATAATAAAATAATAGATAATCTTACTTCATAAGAAATAGTTTGAGCTAAAGCTCGTAAAGCCCCTAATAAAGAATAATTAGAATTAGAAGACCACCCTGCAACTAGTACCATATAAACCCCTAATCTTAAACATCTCAAAATAAATAAAATACCTAAATTAAAACTAATTAAATTAAAATAATAAGGGATAACAACTCAAATTAAAATTGAGTAAATTTTGGATATCATGAGGTTCAATTTATGCTATTTATCGGCTTTAACTGCCGTCCCGCTATGTTAATACTGCAATATCCTCGAAAATATTCGTTTAAATTGCATGCTGTAAAGGGGCAGGATCATCTATATTACATTATTACATGCACAATCTATTTATGACACTTAATTGGATGAAAATTAATGCTTTAATGTTTAAAATCGCTTCGTAACTAAGCCATTATTAAAAAAATAAAAATGGTCACTGTGGGTTAACCCTAAGAGATAGACATATGCCCTCGCGGACTTTTTTGTTGACCTTTTGAAGGTGTATAATACTGTAGAACATTGTTTTGATCTGTCACTTAGGGTTCAGCCAGCTTTTGCAATTAAAGTGCTAAATCTCGAAAATTATAATTTTACACGTCAGTACAGTTTTACAGTCTCGATGGCCCAGTGGTCGAGCACACGGCTTCTGATCCGGAGGTCCGAGTTCGAATCCTTACACTGGCTCACACCTATGACTTTTTGAAATTGTTTTCGGAAGTTATGTGTGATAAATATCGATGACTGAAAAACTTTGCGCCCGGTATGGCAATCGGTTCGCCACCTATTCCATTAGGGACGTAAACATAACGAGACGAGGCTTAACAGCCGCTGCCGACACCTTCGGGTAACAAAGGCGTTAAGTTATTATCATTTTTTCTTTACAACATCATATATGAATTATAGATCAAAACCACCCCGTTGATACCCTCTAACTATTAAAAAAACCGCATCAAAATCCGTTGTGTGGTTTTAAAGATATACGCATATAAAGGGACAGACAGCGGAAAGTGACTTTGTTTTAAACTATGTAATGATGATGAAGTGGAGGCATCAATTGTTAAGTCATCTAAAACATATTTTTGCTAAATCTTTTTTGGTATTTAGTTTATGCCACGATTCGGACCCGGGTTCTTCGAATTCTTCCAAATATAGGCCCCATGTGGTCATATTACGTTAAGAAAATATCAGTTATGTTTTTTGGGTCAAACCGTTATGAATAAACATGTCAATAATATTAATTCTAAATTTATGACCTTCACATGTTCAAGATAATGATGGAAGAATCTGTTGTCGAGAATATATAATACAGATTAAATCACAAATAAAAAATCTTTTGTTTTTGACGTGACAACGTCTTAAATTAGGTTGCGGCTGGGAGTCACTTATGAAAAAGTGTAACGCTCGGTAACGTTACGATGAGTCACCGAACGAGAGAGAGGCCCGCCGAATGCCTTGCGTCTCTCTCCCACTCAACTATGATCGGTCTGCCGCGCGCGCAGCACTAGAGAATTAGGCGCATTGAATCGGCGCATGCTTGTGTCTCTGTCTTTGTCTTTCTCGAACGTTCTTGGCGTTGGAAAAACAAGAAAGCGTCATAATACAAGTTCACACGTGTGGTTAAAGTATCGTCAGCTGTGTCTGTAGTGAAAATGTGGAGTGCTTAGATTCGTCATTTACAACAACTACAACAATAAAGGTAAATAATTGTACACTGATATTTCATTATCGTAAACTATGATTGATTGATTAATTGTTAGATTGACACAAAAGTTGAGAAACTGAGTTTATAGGTTATGTCATACTATTGATAAATGTTGATAGTGTTAAGTAAATTATTAGTTTAAAATTAATTAATTAATTTATTATTATTTTACAAATTTTCATTAATTTCAAATTTATTTAGCAAAAATTTGAACCTTCGATCTGAATAAATGTTTTGATTTTCGAATTGATTCTTTAAAATTACAAATATTAAGAAAAAGTGGCAGATATAAGAAAACTTGATTTAAACTGTGTTGAGCAAGAATTTTAACATCTAATTTAAGTAAATGTTTTAATTTTCAACTTCATCATTTACAATTACAAATTTTAATTAATTTCAAATTTATTTAGCAAAAATTTGAACCTTCGATCTGAATAAGTGTTTTGATTTTCAAATTGATTCTTTAAAATTAAAAATTCATCCATTCAATTTCAAATGTTCAACAGGAATCACCACTCTCAAAACAATGGAAACGGACGAGCAAATGCCTTCAACTTAATTATATTCATATCAATAAATATTCTACCGAGAAAAAGACGTTGTCACGTAAAATCTTCGCCCGTAAAACCGACTTTACAGGCAACCAGATTTTTTTTCCAACATATACATAAGTCAAAACATAAGTATTATTACATTAGTAACAATGAAGAAACTTTGGTTTAAAACCATTAAATGCACGTGTAATTTACAAACAATAAATAGTTTACAGTCATTCAAATAAATTACAGCAACAACACAATTCTATTTTTGTATTTGATCTCTTTTTTTTGTTTAGTACAAAATGTATGTATGTTTATTGTATATTAATTTACGGATCCAACACATACGGTTCTGCCAAAAAATCGAACTGGTAACGTAACAACGTAGCGTCACCTATTGGCTATAATAGTAAATATAAACCGACTAATCTACCCAAATATACATACATTATGAAAAAACCAATAAAAAAGGTTAAGATTGAAATTCCTACAGAGGTGAAGTTTATGCAGAACAATTGTTAAGAACGGTGTACCTAGTTAGTAAATTTTTAGCCACGGATCGCGGTTAGATGTTTTAATTAGGTAATGCCAGTATAACTTGGCATTGTATGTACTATTAACAATTATAATTAATATTTAATTTAATTACCTACTTCACCTCTTATAATTTATTCGACAACTAGGTACTAGTAATGAAGTTAAAATATACAGTGGAAGTGTTATTTAGTGCATATAAACTGCTTAAATCCGGTTTTCCTGCTGTTTTCGTATTGTAGAGCACGTACGACTCTTGTATACATGTAACTACTGCAATTAATAACAGTAAATAAATGCACAATAATGATATTACCTACATTTTCTCACCAAGTTATTTGCGAAACAGATCAAATCAAATTACTTAGCTTTATGTTCATGTCTTTATAGCAACTTAAAAAAAAATACACTATCAATAAATGAGATTAAACTTATTATTAATTTTAAATTTGATGTTACCACGTGCGCATCAGTAAAATGCCTCCGTGGAACAAGAAAATACGGCCGCAATTGCCACGAGCCTCTCTATTTCCTACGGACCAACCGGGCAAGAAATTGATGTGACAAATACTCATTCTTTAACAATAATATCGCTTTTGTTAACATAGATGTACCAGCTATAATACTCGACCATCAAATTTAAGACCCAACGCAAAAACAATCAATGGCCTACAATATAATTACAGATATTCTAAACAACTATTTAGGTCCAGCACAACTGACGGGACATCTTTCAAATATATGCTGGTGACATTGTGCAAGAAATGTGGACGCCATTAATGCAATTTATAAATAACTCATTGACCCGGCACACTTTGTTCCGCATCAAAAGTAATAAATAAGTAAATTTTGGATTTATAACTTTTTCTTTACTACATCATACATGAATTGTAGATAAAAACCACCCCGTTGACACCCTCTGTCTGTCCTAAAAAAATCGCATCAAAATCTGTTGCGAAGTTTTAAAGATCTAAGCATATACCTAAGGGGACAGACAGCGGAAAGCGACTTTGTTTTATACTAAGAAGTTATGTAGTGATTATAAGATGAAAACAAACTTAATTTATCAGAAGTAGGTAAGTATCACGAAAGTAAGAAAAAAATGAGACGATGGTCATGAGGCACACTCTCTCTGTTTCTCTTTCTCCTTCAACATGCTCATTCATGCCTCATTCTCTTATTTGTCTTTCTTTGATGAATAGACTTCATGCATGCTCGTCGACTATTATGATACCAATCCGAGGTCTATTACGGATAGGTCCACATCTGTGCCATTCATTGTGACACTGTTTTGCTAAGGCATGCAAGTGAGGTTTTATTTTCCGCCATTAGTCAATTCGTTTCGCAAAGGGACATCTGTTTGTGTGATCCCAGAGCCGAAATTTGTAGGCGAGAGAGTTTTTTTTTTAAATGCCATACCTTTAGGTATGGCATTTAAAAAAAAAATGTAGGCTAGCGTTAGACTCCTCAATTCATCAATCTCCTTTCTATAGACAATTAAATCATTCAGTTTGAATAGAGAAGGATAGTATATTTTTTTTAGTTTATTGGAAATTTTGCATATTATTTATCTTACGTATAAGTAAAAGCTTCAATTTTTTGCTTTTTAAATGTATTCGTTATAATTCTAGCCTATTTAGTTTCAGTATATTGACGTTATGGAAAAAATCCTGAATAGTACGGTTATCGTTGTAATTGCGTAATACGTAAAGCTATTCAAATATAATACAATATTTATTTAAATATATTTACGATTTATTCGTATGGCTAATATATTCCTCTGCAATCGCGTCCTTGCGGCTACAAATCATGAGTGTATGACTATTAATAAAGTGTCTAATTCTAGCTACCATAGGAATAAAATTGAATATGTAAATAGACCGATGACTCTTTATTTGCACACCATAAAGATTAAATCTGATTTAAAATACAAAACAGATAAGTCGTATAGCTGTATATAAATGGCGGCCTTATCGCTTAAAGCAATCTCTTCAGGAAACCTTACATCCTTCCACGAACTATCCATATTGTCAAAACTTTTGGCAGTGGTTTTATGACCGGCCGTTTGCTTGACCTTGGTCCTCCTTGGGAATATTTTCTTTGGTGGTTTTTCTCCACCAGGAGTAAAGATCCTGGCCTCTTTTGTCTTCTCCTAAATATTTTAATTTGCCCTAATAGTTGGTTGTCATTGCGGTGCTCTTCCAGTATCCTGTTTGCCAGGTTGTTAGGTTCAATAGCAGCACATACCACTCTTAAAGCAGTACCTTCCAATGAAGAATAGTGACGGGAGCGGTACAAATTGATAAATTTGTGCGAAATGTGTGTTCTCGTAATTTATTGATTCGCTTTTGAGGTTCACTATGAGGAAGTTATAATATGCAGGTACTACAAGATACATATCAAGAAATTATAAAAATAAACTTTGCATTAATAAATAAATAATATATGGTTCTGATAAACTTTATGGCGGATCGTAATCTCTTTAAATTGTATTCAATTGTTTTATATAATGTATTAGTCTTCACATATTAAGATATCACTCCTTGTTCATTGTTGTCACAACACTACCATATCCGGCCAAGTGGTAGGTTAGGTAGGTAGGTTTCGTACAGTTCGCAACAGGAAGTGCTGACATTAAATATAACAACACATCGTCAAATTATTACAAGTATTAATTTATTAACAATACATGGTTAATAAATTGGCCAAACCTATTGCCATATTCTTTATAACACATCGCTATTTATCACCTACAATTTCAGGGAAATGATTGTTGCTAGTCAAGATTTGTGCTGATAACCTCTGAACGAAAAGTCCGAATGCAAAATCAATTGTAGATTTATGATTGGAGGGATGATCCGTATCGGGTGTAATTCCATATTATGTTTTTACAACACCCACAGGAAGTGATGGGGTGATAGTGTTCTCAAGGACTAACAGATATTTTGTAGATGGGTAATAATTTAAGCTGTTCTATAATTTAACCGTTTCCCGCCTTCGCTCAGTTATTCAACAAATAAATTTAACCTTTAGCCTTTTTCTCGGTGGCCCGCTTCTGATTTTGATGGATTCTGGGCTCACACCAATGATTTCTCGGAATTTTTTTCAAAATTTATGTTTTACTAATATAAATGACTTTTTGCCCGGTATATGGCAATTGGTTCGCCATCTATTCCATTTTGAGACCATTGACCGCCGCCGCCTTTTGCACCACTGAGTAAATAAGGCCTTTTTACAACATTTAATATGTGTTTGATAATAAAGGTAAAAAAATTGCTATTGAAGATAATATGATATATCTACTGAATGGTATAGTGTTTTCGGTTTAATAGTTTCTAACAACTGAAAAGAACTGTAATACATTTTAACATATAAACTTGTTTGCCCTACAAATATGGAAGGGTTTCTTTAAAAAAAATACCGTTGAGAGATCTAAGTAAAAGAAGAATTCTGCCAGTTATGACCTGTTTCTACCTAACATCGACACACATCACAGTTGGATACTAGTAGCAAAATAAAAATGAGTATATATATATTTATATAGATCTTATTTTAATCTATATGGCCCAAAAACCTAATGACATTGTTAAAATTATGTCAATGTATGTACAAAAACAATATTATTAAGATAATAATTAATTAAATTTCGTACAATATTAACATTTATTGTTTGTTATAATTGACAGAATTGGAACAATATATGAAGATGTTACGTCTGATGTTTTAGGGAACATTGGTACATGGCAATGTCTAGTTACAATTCTTTCCGCTGTTCTCACATTGCCATCACTTTTCAATCAGTACGAAGACATGTTCCTCCTTAAATCTTCAAAAGTATACTGTGTTCCACCTACAGATTTGGAGGTTATAAATTCCAGTTTGTGTTACCTAACCATAAAAAATAATTTGACGGACGGTTACAAATGTGAAAAGTGGAATTTGAAATTGTTGCAGATTATTTGGATGACGAAGACGGTAATATAGCTATTATATCGTATCATTATAATACATATATTCAATTAGATTATGAAATACGTCAATTCAAATAGATATAAAATGTGTTCTCTCTGCCTACGCAAGGGACTTGGCATGAAGATATGTATGTATTTATGTACGTAGGTAGATAAAAATTAGGTGCAGAATTGGAATTGGATTTCGTGGCAAACCTATTGTCATACATCAGGCACCATTTATACATATATGTATGTAAAGCAAGACAGGAGTCCGAACCTCATGTTGAACAAATAGTCTCCATTTAGGGGTAAGAATTGGCACCAGCAGAGGGCGCTTTTTTCCAAGAAGTACTCGTTTAAATCCTTACGCGGAAAATTTGTTGCTGTTGACAGCTCTATATAATACTAATACTACTAATTTGAAACGTAATAATTTTCAGTGGCTGATATTTTGTGATAACAAATTAAAATTAGTGTCGACCTCCATTATAAGTAGATTTGGTTCAGTGTTTGGTTGCATTATATTCGGCTTCGTATCTGACAGGTACGTTTATATTTTTCATAACCAATCAACTAATTGTGGTCAAAGTTCACTATAAAAACTTTATTAGGGGTGAGAAATTGCGATATTTGTCAGAAAACCGCTACCAAATAATACTTTCAGGTAGTGTTGTTCCATAATTTTATAGAATAGAATATACTTTATTTTACACCATTTAAAGAATACATGACAGTGAGTAATACATAGGAAATGTCATGACTAGTACAAAGGCGGTCTTATGGCATGCTGCGGTCTCTTCCAGACAACCTTATGGTGGACATGTTGAACTAGAAAGAGTAATATGAGGTGTAATCGTTTGAAATCTAGATTATATGGCATCATAGAATAGATACCATGGAATGGATTTATTTAGGGCTTCTGGTCTTCATGAAGAAACGTCCCCCTGGCCCTGCTTAAATACAGTAAATTTGAATAGTTCCAGTGGCTGTTCAAATTGTGGTTCAGCTCCTAATTCAATGATAATAACGTCGCCACCTGCTACATAAGACCAAAGAAAATCGATGTATCGAAGCACATTGACTGCTGTCCACACCTCCGTTTATTATGGCCATAAAGTTAATCTTTCAAAAAATATATTTCTATGGCACAAATTTCTAAGGCACCTTTTCTATTTTACTCGAATCCACAGTCAGATTAAAATTTTATGAGTGTAATAATAATTACGCATGAATATTTATGAGAATTATTTGCGTGTGAATTATCCGGGTTTCAATTTTTTCAATTTTAAAGTCATTGATTAGGTATGTAATGAAAATGATATTCTTTCAAGATAATTCCAGGCTTCTAATAGGAGTCTGTGCCACACTTATTATCTACAATCTGAAAATGGTACTTTTCTTGAAATTGTTACTTATCTACATAATGTTTCACCATTTCAGTTTTGGAAGACGAATGGTCATAATTTTATATGTATTTGCTGAATTAATATTTGGCATTGCAATAACATTCTGCGACTCGGAGAGCTGGTTCCGTTTAGTTACCTTTTTGAAATCGCTGTTTGGTAGTGCCAGTTTTTACATGGGAATTGTGCTCGGTATGATGACCAGTTACTTAAAATACTTATATTTAACAAGTAGAATTCACCTGACCTTCGGATTATTCTCTTTTTATCGCTATTTAATGTTAATGCGTCACGATACAACAATAAATGTAATATTTTAACATATATAAATAAAACATTTAATAAATAATTTATTTTATGACGCAACCTTACAATTTTACCATATTTATTTTCAAATAATTGGGAACATAATTGTTTCGATCGGTCATATTGGATATACGAGTATATAAACTGACCTGGCAAACATCGTATTCCTTTAATAGGTACTCAAGGTTTTTTTTATTTAAACCGACTAATCTCAAGTACTACTGGTCCGATTCAGAAAATCCATAAACAAGGGCTGTAAGTTCTTTAAAAAGCACTAGTGATGGTACAGCCCTTGTTCTTTTCCTATTTTTTACTATACCTACCTAAATAATTTTAGGTAGGTATAGTAAAAAATATTTGGGACAAAATGCAAGATTCTGATAACTCATTCATATTTTCAGTGTGTGAAATAGCAAGTAACAAGTGGCGTTCATGGTTATGTGTCGTGGTGACTGTCCCCAGATTGATACGAATGGCCTGCATGGTACCACTCGCCAATGGCGCACCAAACACTGAGACTTACAGTTTCGTTGGCTGCATGTACTGTGGCGTGTGTGTGGTCCTTTTGAGGTAAACAAAAATATCGCACAGGAACGGTTTAACAGTGGTGGAGCCATACAGCTCTCTGCAGGAATGGGTCGGCTCGACCAGTGAAATACCACGACTCAAAATATTGACATAAAGCAGCTCATGCCTGGTTTCGTTCAGTAAGAGAGGTAAACGGAGGCCCCACTCTTCTGCCCATTCCCCATCCGAAATTCAATCCCTCGCCTTACCATCTTTACGGCCGGCATCCAACTGCAACTCTGTTGCAGGTGCCTATGAGCGGCGGTAGTCGCTTCCCATCAGATCCACTTGCTAGTTTGCTCCTTAACCTAGTTTTGTTTCGTATTGATAACAATAACAACTGCACGCTACACTTACAGGTTTCATTTTCGACAACAACAGAGCAAGACTTGAGGAGAATGCTTTGCATTTTAAATTCCTACGCTATAGTATCTACACTTTAAGTACAAAGATTAACATAAATAAAAAAAAATAGATTAATCTATCACTTTATCATAAACATTAGTTTATAAGTAACAAATCAGAATCA
Organism: Euproctis similis; assembly: GCA_905147225.2. NCBI lineage: Eukaryota > Metazoa > Arthropoda > Insecta > Lepidoptera > Erebidae > Euproctis > Euproctis similis. The sequence continues at coordinate 16,342,869 of LR990105.1, forward strand.
TAATGCTTGATTGTGTTTAAGATGGATTCCCGAATCGCCACAATGGTTGCTATTCAATAGAAAAATTAATATTGCCGAAAAATATATAATTAATGCAGCGAAAACAAATAGGATCAGCATTTGTAGTGATTTTAAGATAAGACCAGTTAATCATAGAGTAAGTGCACCATTATTTTCAATTGCAGACATGTCACGAGGCAATTACTCTTTTAATCAATGATCAGAGTGTCGGTGTAAAAGTAAGAAAGGGCATGCTCCGATGGTTCGGACATGTAGAAAGAATGGTTGATGCAAGAATACCTAAGCAGATATACAATGCAAAAGCGGATAGATGTAGGATTCGAGGACGGCCAAGACATCACATTCCATGGCAAAATAGAACGTGTTCTGGAGGAAGCTGATGTTAGGACCCTCAAAAATCGACGCGCGTGCATGAAAAGAGTAATGAAAGTCAACGAAGCGAGTGAGATCCGTTCTCTCTGCCTACCCCGCAAGGGATTTGGCGTGAAGTTATGTATTTATCAATGATCAGTTAATTGCTTTGTTTGCAGGCGTACCACTCACTTGAAAATACAACAGCTTGTTACGGATTACTAACTACGTATAACGTCAAAGTTATATTTTTAATGGCAGTGACGTTTTGGTTTCTGTATTATTATATGTGGAGTTCGCTTTACTTGAAAATATACGGCGAAGAGAATAATAGCTATATGTTGTTGGCAGTATTTTGTTTCGTCGTAATATTCGGATGCCTGACGATATATTTATCTTTAAATTTTAAGCTAAGACATTTGCTTCAAGCGCATATCATTTTCACAGGCGTTTTCACAGCTAGCATTGTGTTTTTTGACAAGGTAATCAAGTAACTATCTACTTATTTTATTTTATATCTTCCATTGCACAAATACTGACATGTAAATTATAATTCATCAAAGCTCCCGCGCAATATTAGCTAATTTCATGGCGCCTGACAAATATGAATAGTTAAAAGTATTTAACTCTACAAAAACGTCAACTTTTGAATGTGAAAATATTTAATTTTAGTTATTTATTTTCTGGAATAATAGATTCTTGCCACAAGTTTGATTTTTTTATGATATAGGGGGACTAACGAGCAAGCATGTTGCCTGATGGTAAGCAAGTAACGCCGCCTATTGACACCTGCAACACACATACAGTTCCGTTGCAGCCTTTTTAACTGACATAGGCAAGGGGTCGGAAGTGGGAAGGGAAGAGGTGAGAATAAGGGGTTGGGTCTCTCTCACCCAGAGAAAGGTGGCATGAGCCACATAACCTCGATATTATGAGGCGGCATGATATTTCACCGATTGAGGCAGTCCATTCATGCAGGGAACTGCGTGGCTCTACTACTGTTTCTACAGAACATGAATAAAATCAAAACGCCAGATGAAGTGAGGTCAGGTTATGCCAGTTATTATTCGTGCCGAATGTACTTAGAGTACTAACATAGTTATTTGCTTCGAGTCAATATGAAAATCAGGTTCCCCTACTTAAAAATCTTTGTGAAATAATTATCATTATTTTTCTTTTGTAGGGAACAATACAAACTATCGTCTCTTCGGGGGCGCTGGCATCAGGACTTATTGCACACAGTATTATTCTACATATAACTCCAAGATTTTTCGCTATCAACATACGTGCGACCGTCTTTGGGACTTGTCACGCCACGGGTCAACTGGGGTCTATAGTCAGCTACTTAATTTATCTCTTTCATCCTCTGAACAAAACCGCCTTTGTTACTTCAAAGTTGGTTATAACAGTAATCACAGCAGGAATCTGTTGTATGATGCCCGATGTTGACTACAGAGAGTTGCCAGATATTTTAAAAGATATGGATTATTTTTCAGAGTACGTACTACTTACCTATCTCTTACTTTTTTTCACTTAAATCCAGATTAATGTTTGTAATGAGTCTGCCATAGAATAGATAGTAAGCCCATTGCCAATCGAGAGGACAATTCATCCAGTCTTTGAGAGTTTACTATAAGTAACCAAAAGATTTCCGAGATCTGCAGGCATCAATGTGCTAAACCTTTTTGATGATATAGCCGTCCATACTATATTGATCTTTTGTAATTACTTTAAAACAACAGTGGTAGAGTCTTGCAGTTCGCTGCATTAATTGGCCAGCTCGACCGGTGAAATACCACAACCTTTCGGAATATCGGCGTGAAGTAGATGAGTGCCGCAGTTCGTTCGTGAGAGAGGTATCCGGAGGCCCGATCCCATTTCCCCTCCTACACCCTTAAAGAGCGGCAACGCACCACCGTGTTCATGGGTGGTGAGATGTTACAATCAGGTGACCTGCTTGCTTGCTTGCCCTCCTATCCCATAAAATATATATACATATATGTATCTTCATCATTTCCTATTCGCACAGTTTCCTATGAACTGTAGTATTGTGCAAAGGGAGATGGATGTAGAGACAGAGTCCTAATAAAAGATGACGCGCCAGGACCCGTAAATTGAAAACCCACGAGCGTGGATGATATAAAAGTGAAAGAAGTGATGTGAAATTATTTATGATACGTATTCAATTTCTTCATCTCAGATTATCAAAACCTCTTCGCTGGGCCACACAGAAAACATATTCACCTTCTCTTGAAGAAGTTCAGATGAGGGTGTATTCGTTCGGAAGTACTCAACGTAGCCTGTCCTATAATCTCTCCGAGGACAGAGCACCAGCGAACCGTATAGGTTTCATACAAATATGGCAAGCAGTATCTGATTGGGCTAGACAAAAGTTTCTCACAAGGAGACATGGTCTGAACACAGGGGCAGTAAGTAGCTAGGCATCTATATAGATAACTTATACTTAACTTCATTTTTTTTATAAATAAAACAACATTAATAATATTAAATGTTTGGTATTTTATTATATACATTGCGTCAGTTTTAAATGAAGATATCAGCCATCGCCCTCCATCAACAACGAATTCCGTTTCCGCTACTCAATTCTATAGGTAAATAAGATATTTTAATGTAATAAATCAGTAAGAAGTTTCGTTTTAATATTATAAATTTCGGGTATTTATGTTTATTAAGTACATTCCTTTAGCTTTGAAATAACTGAGAGGGGCTTTGAAATAACTAACTAGCTTAACTTGAACGTCGTTACGCTACCACCGTGAGCCAGTATAAGTTGGGTGCCAATAGTCTAACAGACTTTAATTTGAGAGGCATCGAATCCTTAACCAAATTAACAGTTAATAACAATCCACAATTAAACATCCGGCACTTTTAGAAAAAAAAAAAATTTAAAAACCACGCTTAGTAACATTCTTAACATATCGCTAAACGACAGGGTCAGGTCGTTTAGGGGGTCTGCGTATTCGAAAAATTTCTAATGTAAACTTACCGGCTTTTCTCTCTCCAGTCCATAGCACAGAAAAAATAACCAGGAAAATTCTCACTCATACAGTGGGTAATTCTGAAGTGTTATACAACAAATTGAACTTATTTTTGGAGTCGGGGCCAGCCTAGGTAACGTACTCTATTGTGTTGCACCGACTTCAATCATGAGTAACATTTGCAAATATTATAATAGTTAAAGATGACTTTATTTCAGTATTAAGTATACAAATGAGTAAGTTACGTTATTTATCGCTTTTTAGTTATAGAGGTACTGGTTTCATATACTTATAGATTGTGTGGTTTACATTTCTAGAAGTCGGTTTAACTTTTTTTTGTAAGTAATTTTGTAATTGTAAATAATTTAATTGTATTTTGTTTTTTATGCGATAGGGGGACAAACGAACAGGCTTGTTACCTGATGGTAAGCAACTAACGCCGCCCATGGAGACCTGCAAAGTCCTGTCCAGCCTCTAGTTATTTGTCACACCTAGCAAAACGCGGCATGAGTCCTGCAGCGAACTGCGTGGCTCTACCTTGAGCAAATCAATATTTGAACAAATTCTGCCCTAATTTTAGCTAAGCTTAGTATTACAATATTATTAAAATATTATCCGGTGAGACAAAACAAAAATGAGAAAAAAGATTCGTGTCTTTAAGTAAAGATTCGAGCCGTAAATATTCCAACTATGTATATTTTTTTTTTATGGGATAGGAGGGCAAACGAGCAGGCGTGTCACCTGATGGTAAGCAACTAACGCCGCCCATGGACACCAGCAGCACATATAGTGTTACTGTTGCGTTGCCGACCTTTAAGGGAAGGTGATAGGAAAGGATGGGGAAGGGGGTAGGCCTCCGGGTACCTCTCTCACCGAACGAAACGTGGCATGGGCCACTTTACGTCGGTCTTCTGAGAGGTCGTGGTATTTCACCGGTCGAGCCGGCCCATTTATGCAGTGAACTGCTTGGCTCTACCACTCCTAGATAAATAAATAACGCCAATGTGGTTCGAAATAAAAACAACAACACATTATATAAAATACATTATAATTGCTCTATTATTACAAAAAAAAGTTGACGTTAAAACAGTTTACATGAGATAATAATCCTCTTTAATAACATTAACATGTAACAAACATACAATGCATTATTCTTTATACGTAAAAAAATATTTCAAATTTACCTAATTTTTTAATATCCATTAAGTGATAGCACCTTCGTAATTGAAAATGGTGCCAGAAAAATTGACGTTACTGATATGAAGAAGAGAGCTAGAGAATAGAAAAAGGCAACTAAGGAATCTCCTTTCGATCATAAGTTGCGACAGCTAAACCATTTCTGCGGAATTGTTTTCGAAAGTTATGGGTGATAAATATCGATGACTGACATACTTTGTGCCCGGTATGGCAATAGGTTCGCCACCTATTCCATTTGGGACGTAAACATAACGGCGAGACGAGGCTTAACAGCCGCTGCCTACACCTTCGGGTAACAAAAAGCGTGAAGTTATCTTATGTTATATTCTTACAAAATTGCCCAACTGTAAAAACAATATACTGACGAAACATCTTGTTATGAAGTTCCGAACGTGAATCCTAGCTCACACTGATTTTCCAAAATTATGCGTGTTAAAAATATCTATGAATGATATAAAAATACTTCCCGCATTAGGTTATGGGCCAGAAAATTAATTATACGAGTCTGAGCATTTTTGCACCTTCAGATTTTATGGATGTGAAGTTCCAAATAACAGGAATTTAAAATAATCATTGATAAATTGATAGTAAAATTACTATGATTCTTTTTGTATTTTTTTAAGGTAAAAACAAGAATTAAAATCAATTGACTACGCCCAAGGTTGTATAATAAAAATCCTATTAGCGAAATGGCTGCAACATTAAAAGCTCAACTATCACTCGTCTATTATTTTGTTTCGCGAACATTTTGTCGCCTTGAAAAAAAGTAGCCCAACTCCTCATTACACCAGCTACCTGCCAGTAAAACTGCCGTCAAAACCGGTCTAGAGATTATCCGGCACAGTACACTATGCGGTACAAAAACTGTAATTTTGGTGTATGTACCGTATATATATTTTTAAGCTATATATTCTAGCTTTGAGCAAGTATTTTTTAATAACACATTCTTAATTTACTAGTTTATGTTCAACATTGAATATTATGTAACAATATTTTCTTTCTATCTACTAGATGTCTATATAATATTTGTTTAAACACAATAACAAGATTATATCATAGGTTTATATACGACGCGACAGCTCAAGACAGACGGCATGCACATCAATTTATATAATTTTATTACAATTGAACGGAGACGTCCTATGTTTTATGAAAGTGATACGACAAATCGTTGTTCTTTGGTTTATGGGTACTATTTTGTATATAAATACTATATGTTTGATAAGTTTCTTCCGGTAACAACCTTTTAGCACAGTCGGTTACTAGAACTGGTAAATAACAAACCTTAATTACGTAGTAAAATTGATTGTATGTTTTATAGATGTAAAAATAATTACTTCGAGACACTATATTTAGAATATAACCTATTGGTTTACGATGAGCACTTCTGCTTGCAAGAACCCTGGTTCAAATGTTGTGGTCTACATAGTTTAGCATGTGACCTGAGTCTTCTGTTTTAAAGTTGACGGGTTTAGTCATTTTTTAAGTTATCAATGAACTTGCGAGCTTGCAAACCGGACATCTACATATTAAATAGAATAGGCAATGCTGCCTATACTTGTGAGTATTAAGAGAATGAAGATATTAAAAAATAAAAATATATTATTATCTATCTATTAATATAAATGCGATAATTTTCATGGCAGTATAAGTTTTGACGATCTTAAAATAAATATGTATTTGAAATTTGCCACTGAAATGTTTTGTAAGCCAAATTATAATTATTAAATAATGTTTTAAATTATACACACGAATTGCATTATGTCGTTCCGTTATTGTAATATTTGATTAAAACTAATCTCAACATTACCATCGTTCTTTCTTATCTTTATATATTAACAATTTATTATTATCTATTTCATTTCAAAAAGAATCAATATTTTATATAACATACATTATTATAAATTATACCTATTATATAAATATAAATATTTTATAGGAACTTTAACAATAACATTGACAACCAAATTCATGATGGTGTACGAAAAATTTGGGATTGATTTTTGATCCTTATGTTAGTGTAGGCAAGCATTAGTGGACCTACTGAATAATTCCTTGCAATATTTAGGTTAAGGATTTAATGAGTCTTCTTGCCCTGTACATCTGAAGAGAAGTTCCTTGAAGTTATAGGATTTTTTACTCAAACACGAATCCACTTATTGCTCTTTCTGTCTCAGGGCTATAGTCCCTTGAATGACAGAATAAGTTAAGAGAGAGATACAACCAATAATAGTAAAAACAAAGTTAAATAAAAATTAGCGAACGGACAATTGGTACATATTTCGTGTGCTGTTAAAACATTAGCGGGATTCTGAGCAATATTTTTGATTATTAAATATTTTCGAAATTTGTCCATTAATGGCCAAAATCAATAGTCAATCTCAATCCGAATTTTGCCTACTAAGATCAATATTTCAACATTTCTACTAATAAGCGTGCCAATAAACAATCCATGGATTGATTTTGTTTGGAGAACCGATCGACAGATACACAATAATCTTAGATTGGAAATTATTTTTTGGTTTCGGCCGTAAATGAGTGGATCACAGTCATATAGACTTAGATAGGATATAGGACTTAGATATCGACTAAATGGTGCAGTACTTTACGAAGCTTTCACAAAAAATTAGTTTTAAATTGATACCAAAAAAAAAATAAAGGTATTATTTTGAAATTGTAATTAAATTAATTGTTTCAATTTCTAATTACATTGTATCCGTTTAGTTATTAAATTGTTTGTTTAATATTATCCTTACTGTTCCTTTATTTAGCACAAGTACCAGTACATAATTTGTTTGCGCTTGCTGTTTATCTTTCTTATTTATTTTATACACGTTACTATACAAGTATTATTATTATTTGCCTAATTAGTTATATTGCCCTAAATTTTAATTCAATAAATATATTGTATTGACTTTCAAATTATTACATTACTTTAAATTTTTACTATATAGTAAGTATATATTTGAACTATAATGTAATATTTTTAATGACAACTACTTAAAACAACTTTTTTTTAAATAATTTTATGTATATATTAATATTTGTATAAATATATTATTTATTACTGATTTCTTATTACGTAATTACCCTGTTGTCATTACGAAATTGATATTATTTCAGCTGTATATTGACTTATGTTTGTATTTTCTATAACTAGTTTTTGCATTAATTAGACATTAGTATTTTGCTGCAATTGGTTTGGATAATTAATTTACAACCTTAAGATGCTTCCAATTACAAATATCGATTATTAAACAACATACACTGGTATACTGTTCTGTCCCAAATTAAATTATTTTTATTACTAAATACATATTTTTTTATAAATGCACATGTTTTGGTAATACTAGGAACTGTTAATGTTCAAACAATTGTACAATTATTCGATCAAAGGAAACCGTTTCTTTACAAGGTTTTCTCATAAAAACATGTCAATACCATTGTTTGTTAACAAATAATGAATGTTTACAAACAAAAAAATCACCAAAACCATTTACAATAGCCGACGTTACTGAGTATTAGTCCAAAATAACAAAAAAAATATAGATTATATAGTTTTCCATAGACATTTCGTATTAACTGGTCGAAATATTTTCGCGGCTCAATTATTTAAAGCTTGTAAAACAAATAAACAAGCAGACAACAAATATTGCAATGATATTATAATGCATAATGGCCTATAAAGCGTGTGCCGTAGGTATATCATAGAATAACTTCACTTGCACTTTGAACAGAACGCATCTGTGAAAATAGGTCGGACTTATAAACACTAGTAGTCTGTTTTAAAATTGATTGTCGAAAAAGGCGGGAACCATTTTTGACAGACGGCCCTAAGAAACTTTTTTTGAAGTAAAATTTGACTAGGAAATTTGTAAGGTTCTATGCATTTGACTTTATTACAATAAAATGCATAGGTCATCGATTTAATCCCGTACGTAACATATTTACTATAATTAGTTGTTTTTTTTATTATTTTTTAGTGAATTTTAGTTTTGTTGCGTTTTCACTTTTATTCTGTTTTAAACACCAACGACTACCCTAATATAATTTGTTATGTCCAGAAAGAAAACGGCCATCCATTTTTGGATCACTTCTTTTGTTTTTGATGTGCAATAAAAAATGTTTAGCAAAAAGTTTTTATATATATAATTTAGCTCAACCTTAAAAGTATTGTGTAAAGTTACGATGAAACAATAAAAAAATTAATCACAATTATATTATAATCTGTGTGTACTTTTCCAATAACATGTTCGAGTAATATAAATATATCTCAATATATGGGTGGAACATTGATATCTGTACTTATCTGAAATATGTGTCGTTGAACTTAACATAAATATGTGCATAATACATTTTACAAATAAGTATTATTTATTGTTTTCACTTACATAATATAGTTCAGAAACTTATTGTACTTGCAATCGCTCTTAGATACACATATGTATGGTTAATTCGGTTTTTCTCAGTCTGCCATGTTTCAATTTGCCATTGTTGAACAATGCGGTAACGCTCGATTGCTTAGTTTTTAAGTAACGAGCTTGTCGGTAAACCGTCTGTAATATTATAACAACAATATCTGTTATATTTATACGTTCAAATATAATATATTTAGTTCAGCTGTAAACTTTATGTGAAGCTACATTTAAACTAAGAGTTCTCGGAGAATTGGAAACCGTAACTGGAGTGTGGATCAAAATTACGCTTGGTTTTTTACTTCCAAGTTTTTTCTTTGAGAGCGAATTCTAATATTAAGCTGTGCTATAGAATAGTAATTAAAATGCTCGTAATTCTCGTTCTTAATAATAATTAATTTCTCAAAGTTACGTCATTTATTTTTGTAGGTATGACCAATTTAATAACAATTCTCAAGACCAAAACTAGGTTAGGAACAAAAATTATAACTGAACTTCGAAAATGACACAGCACATAAAGAGTAATAAATTGTCTTCAATTGCACTAGATAGACACATCCGTTTTCTTTATTAGCAGAAGTGTGTATAACGCGAAATTCACGAATATGATTAAAGAATTGATTTGGACTAACTACAAAACTATACATACGAGTTGGCATATTTCTTTGATATTACTCACCCATTTGTACATCAGGCGGATGCGATGAGATACCATTTGTATTGCGCGACGAACGTTTTAAGGATAGTCGATAAAACCTAACTGAAAACATCAGAGTTGCACCAACTAAAGGTGACACACCAGCAAGGACGAAAGGTAATGTATAAGAAGATGTATAGTTATCGTAAATGTAAGCGGCAATCGGTGGACCAAATGAAACAGGAGCGGCTGCTAACCCAAGCATACATCCTATAGCTTGAGCCGCATATGCTTTACCGCAAAGTTCAATTGCAATAGGTCCAATCAACGAAATAAATGCGCCATCAAACAGACCCATAATCAAGGCTATGGCAACTAAATAACCATACGCCGGCACAAACGGCAGTATTATTGTCAATATACCAATCACGTAGAAGGAGATCTGTTGTAAAAGTATCCTATCTATTCCGGGCTTATCTGCTAACCAGCCAAATACCAACCTACCCAATCCTGAACCAACAGCTATACACTGTATAGGCAGAGTTTTGTTGACATTAGAGAATTTATGTAGAATCAGTGAATGCATATGCACATAAGGAACAAAATATCCGAATAATGCAACAGGCATTGATAACGCCCAAAATAAATACATTTTGTTCTTCCATATTTGGGTGTTCATCGCGCTCAACAACAAGAATTTGAAACCTTTCTTCTTCTTTGGTTCTTCTATATGCATTAACGGTATCGGTTTGAATAGTAGACCACAAAGTGCAATGCCAAACGTAAAAGATGCTAACAATCGAAACAGCGCTGGTAAACTATAACTCTCAATCATATAATTCATTAAAACTGGCATTATAACTGTAAATATAGAACTGCCAATAGTAACAATACCGTTCACCAAACCTAAATGTTTTTTAAAATAGTGACCGAGAATGGCAAGAGACGGCGTATAGGCTAACGAAGCTCCCAAACCGTACATAATGCCATATGTAAATAAAAGAATATTAATATTATGAGCGACGAAGGAAGACATAAGCATTCCGGTGGAAGCCATCACACCGCCTATGACTGCGACCATTCGAAGTCCAAGAAGGCCAGTCAGAACACCCGACAACGGCGATAGTAGGAACGTAGTCCCCATCGCTAGACTTCCCACGAAAGCTGAAACAAAACAAGTATAATTATATTAAAACGATTTACCTAGTCTCGATAAGCGACTGGATGTAGGTGGACTAGATGTAGTCCAGTGGGACAGGGACAACTTTTTGAAAACCTATTTCGAAGCTTAGATAGTCTCGGTGGTCCAGTGGTCGAGCACACGGTTTCTGAAGGGTCCAGAGGTGCGGGTTCAAATCCTGACACACACCAATGTCTTTTCGACATTAATTAATTTCGAAAGTTATGTGTGATAAATATCGATGACTAAATACTTTGTGCAATAGGTTCGCCACTTATTCCATTTCGGGCTTAAACATAACGGCGAGTCGAGGCTTAACAGCCACTACCTACACCTTAGGGAAGAAAAAGGCGTGAAGTTATGTTATGTGTTATTCTATTTAGAAGCTACCTGTATCGATAGTCATCGAGATGATTTGAGGACATTTGATAATTGTGGAAATAAAAAGAGGTTTTCAGACTATTCATCGATATTCACGCATTTTGCGGACTGCTATTAAAAACTTTTTTTTAAATTGAAAGGAATCGCGAGTTATGATTATAAAATGAATTTCTTTTAATTGGAAATGTAATATTAATTGACGTAAACTAGATATGATTGCAAATTAGCGGTAAGTAAACTAGACTAGGTCAAACGATGGATATATGATATATCTTGGGAACATATTTTATGCGGAAGGAGCTGATTTAATAAACAACTAGTTGACAATAAATTTTAATCGTCGATTGTGTACTACATTCAAATTAGTGCCCATATTTGTTTGATTGCTATACAATTTATTGATGTACTGACTGTTACTGATTATAAAGAAAACTATCAGTAAATGCTATTAATTATGAAAGAAGTCTTTATTTCGCGTTGAATAAAACCTACAGACTTTTCGCGTCATACAAATCATATTACAATTATTATATGTAGTAGTGTATAATTATTAAATAATACAATAGTGCAGTCTATTGGCCTAAAACTTATAATTGAACGCAATGAACATTGGCCTTCGCCGCGGGCGCCGCACGTCGCCTCCGACGTCTGGCTGCCACGCGCTTCGTGTCGCCACATTACAATTTATCGTAATAACTCATGTGTGGCCCAATCAATATAAATTTTTAGGTAAATTCGCAATATTATTATTCAATAATGTCCTCGTAAAAAAAACTAATAAAATATTACATGTCATGGAATAGAATTATGTAACAGTGATAGAGCCAAACAGTTCGCTGCATGAATGGCCGGCTCGACCGGTGAAATACCACGATCTCTCAGAAGATCGACGTAAAGTGGCTCATTTTGTTTGGTGAGAGAGGTAAAAATCAATGCCTAACAAAATTGAGAGTATGGGAATAGGCACCTATTTTATATTGGCACATAAAAAGTTTGGGATTCAAGGATTAACAGGCCCACACTTTCATGTAGAAAAGATAATGGATAGATAACTTTCAATAAAGACTGAACCCCAGAGACACCATGTTTGTCAAGTAAGCTATTAAAACGTAGGTAGAAGTACATTGTGATTATATAATATTATTAGAAGTCATCATCATCAAAATTCATAAATACAAAACATGATGATAGCCACATTTCGAGTCTACTAACAAATATAATTATTCTGATAAGAAAATATTAAATAGGTCATGTTGTTGATACAGAATTATGTTTCACAGTTATCACAACACATTTCAATATTATAAAACTATATATGTACCTATATTATAAAATAGAGTAACACAATATAAAAGAGGAAAATATTTAGAACACAAGATATTCTAAATATTTTTAATATAGAAAACAAGATATTCTAAATATTTTCCTCCTAGTTTCTATATAGTAGTATAGTATATAGTATATTCCTATAAAGGAACATATAGACACGTACTTATTAATTTCATATCACTGGGTGAATTTCTTCTCATATTTTAGAAATCTTTGGCCAAGTTTTATTTTATTAATCTGAAGTCTATAACGGTTATCATCATATAAAAAGGGAATGTACTAAAACTGGTTTATTTGGAATTGGTTCAGTAGTTTAGGAGTCCATAGTCATTTTAAGTGGTCCTTAATAATTATCCTTTCAAATTGAAACCAGGAAGTATGTTTTTGTTGCATTTACAAGAAGTTATTTGTTTGATTTTAGAGTGGATATCATATTCATAAAATAAATATAACCTAACTTCACGCCTTTTGTTACCCGAAGGTGTAGGCAGCGGCTGTTAAGCCTCGTCTCGCTGTTATGTTCATGTCCCAAATGGAACAGGTGGTGAACCCATTGCCATACCGGGCACAAAGTTTTCCAGTCATCGACATTTCACACATAACTTCCGAAAACAATTTCGAAAAGTCATTGGTGTGAGCCAGTGTCTGGAATCGAACCCAGACCTCTGGATCAGAAGCCGTGTGCTCGACCACTGCGCCACCGAGACTGTTAAAATAAATATATACCTACTTATTAAATTAGCTAATCCTGGTGGGAGTTATTAATCAAATATCATGTATCTAATACCTTTAGAAGTTTATCATAATAAACACATTTGTGAAACCGCAATTGGAAAAAGACTTCGATTACTTATGAGTTAAAAATACAGCAAGCTGATTTAATAGTTACCTGCACTGCTAGCAGAATTCGTTTCATTTTTTAAATCTGTGGTAAGAGCAGTATTAATGACACCATATGAATTTATGACACCAAATAAAAGCCCATTTGTGAGGAACGAAGCGATAACTACTGTATATGCTCTAAATCCTCCATCAGGTGGCCCTCGTAGCTCTTCGTGACTTAGGTGGCCGTTCGTAATAGATGTATTTCTTTTCCTGAGTAAATCAGAATACTCTTTCGGTTCTAATTCCATCTTGCAATGTTTTACGTAGATTTATTGCCAGATTCGTAATATCTGTCTTGGACGCACATGTAATTATAATTATTATAGGATATTTTTATTGCATCATAACAGCGAAATCACAATATTTTTATCTATTTATTTTTTGTTACAAAGTTAACTATTACCTTTCTCTCAATAAATAAAATATTAGGATAAAGCGGTAATTACTCCATCGTAAAATTTATTCTAACAGAACTTGTCGGACTTGACAAACAAACACTAGCCACGTGCGTGCGAGACATTGACGTTTACTTACAGACAAACTCAACTCAGTACAAAGTCAGTCAGTCAGTCAGTCAGTTCATTGTTCAACTCAGTTGATTGACATACCAGTGTTGCCAACCACAACAAATCATAAAACAACAGTTCTATAATTAAAAAACAGTAGATAACAGTAGATGGGTTCAAAAAGGCAGGTTTCATACTTTTCAAGTCACTTTCCGCTGTCTGTCCCCATATATGCTTATATCTTTAAAACTACGCAACGGATTTTGATGCAATTTGGTCTATAATTCATATATGTTGTAAAGAAAAAATATTTTGCAGTATTAACATCAGGCCTTCCTGTCGGGCGCGTCCACGTCGCGGGGGTGTGCACCCCTCACCTCAGTAGGCCGAGTTGACGGGGTGGCTAAGTTCGGCTGGGATCCAATTCTGCGGGGTATAAGGCGGAGCCCTTGCCCAGGGATACGGGTGAAGACCCTAACGGCAAGCATGGCGGAGAAGGCGGTCTTTAGTACGGCGTGTGTTTGGCGGATGGGGCATGGATCCGGAGTACCGTAGGCGACAGTAAGGTTCAATCTGAAAGAGTCGACATTCCTGCAAACAAACCGACTCCACACGTAGTGATCCGTCGCTCCTATGGGTAAAGTCGACGAGGTCGAGAGGGGGCCACAGATGCTGGGCAAGTCTGTGGCCTCCTAAATGCGTCCCAGGCGATGCAGTGTCTGCAGAGAGGATACTCTGCTCGTATCTGTACAGATACCCGTACGGGTACGATTACCAACACGGGGAGTTACAGTTACCGGTTATAAGCCGGTATATAACCGGTTATAGCGCTAATGGACGGGTGCGCAGGCGCCCGCAGGGGGGCAAGCCGGGGCCCATGCCCCGGGCGGCAAGTTCAGGGGGCGGCCAAATGACTATAAAGTTACTTAACTTTGACGGACAGAATAAATGACAGTACAAGTACAAAAAATTAGTGACCATAAACGGTCTCTCTTTAGCAATCAAGCTGTATTATTAGCAGAAAATCACCCCAAAAAGATTGAATTTAGACCTACTGAGAGCAGTGGCAGACAAATAACATCGTCTATGGGGTTGTAGGCTATTAACAAAACGGTTAGAAGATCTTGGCATATATTTTCCAAGACAAAAACTCTTTGTGCGTGCTACAAGATTTACCAACTTTTGTTTCTACCGTCCTTTTTTTTTGGTACGGTGGGAAAAAATGCTGTGTGCGTACGCCTCCCCCCGGGGGGTTGAAGGGTTATGTGGGGCTCCCGGGAGATGGAATTTTGGTGTGCCCACTAAACATCCCAGCGCCGTTCCCGTTTCGTTATGTTGGAGAAGAATGGAACACCGCTTTCATCCGGTCCGCCCCGACGAATTGCCGCCCTTACGGCAGGCTCCGCGCACCCCTCGCGATGGTGAGAGGCTCGGGAACAGCCGGGGATCGCCGTCCATCGCTGTCCGGCGACGGTGTCGGTAAACGCAATGCGGGTGAGGGAGCCCCTGCGCCAGTCAACCGCCCGACCCCGGGAAGGAGTTTTTGTCGGCGATCGAAATGTTGCCTCCTTCCTCCCCTTCTTCTCCTGCGGACCGGCGCCGCGAGAGGATCGTCCTCCCTCGCCCGCTCAGCCGCCTCCTTCTCTGTAATCACCTCCTCGCAGAAGAAGGCGAACTTACTCGAGGCCGCACCTACGGCCAGCATGGCAGTTACCACACTAGGGAGCGACATAGTTCCACGTCCTAACGGTGAATAGTTCCCTGTCCTAACGGTAAATTGTTTATTTTGAACGACCCACCACCCTAAAAAGGCACGTTTAAGGCCTGCTGTCTGAGCTAGCTGACACTTCAATACGTGCAGATTAGCCGGCCACCAGTATCCAGCTGGTTCCGGAGCTGTAAAGCACGCTCATCTCACGTTGCAAATCCATGCAGCTACTCATCAGCCGAAGCAAACCACTAGCGAAACCGCGCTACTTGCTATCCAGGCAAGTATCGGATATTTGGTCCCCTTCAGCAAACTAACCGTTGGTTCACACTTGAGGCGCACTCACAGCACCCGCGACTGGAGACCACGGAGCGCCTGTCCAACCTGTCTCACAGCCTCTTGCTGCGCGCGGGATTAGACATTGTCTACCTACAGGTCAACCACAATCCCGCAAGTCCAACCTCAGTGTACAGAGACACCGCGAGCGCCAGCGCGCGAACCCACGAACGCCAGCGCCCGCAGAGGGGATTTTCTCTGCTTCTGCGGTACCCTGATCTTGCAGACGGAAGCGTGCTTTTGTCTGAAACCTACCTACTTCGGGTCGTAGTAGATAGGAAGCTGGGGAGCGACAAAACGAGCCCACCGCCGCGACCGAATTGCGGCGCGGCCCAGCCCACGATGGCAAACCTGAAGAGTGTGCTCAGCTGAATCCTCCGCCGCGCCACAGTGCGGGCACGACGAATTCTCCTCTCTGCCGATTCGGCTCAGGTACGATCCAAAGCACTCGTGCCCGGACAGCACCTGCGCCATTCGGAAGGAAAGCAAACCATGCTGAAGTACTGGCCGAAATTCCACCCGTTGTAGATAATGAGCCATGATAATGGCCTTTACCGCAATAATTTTGACTTCCACCGTGTTGTGAGCGTCAGCGGGAGGGCGCCGCCGAGGACAGGGGAAGAAGACTGCTTCGGTCTTATGCAGCGCCACCTGAAGATGGATTCGTTGACTCGCCCAGCCACGAGGGTTTCACCCGCTGAAGCGAGGCTCGCTGCGTCCCTGTAGTCCCTCCCCCGGGCAACGAGGAGCGTGTCATCTGCATTACAGATTACACTCGTCCCACGGAGGAGGGCGCCCCGCAAAAGCCAGTCAAAGCCGATTTTCCACAGGAGAGGGCCCAAGACAGACCCCTGCGGAACACCGGACTCCGTGCCATATCGCCGTAGCCTGCCCGTCTTGTCCACCAGAAGGACGATACAGTCCTCCAGATAGTCGGCCAGGAGCCGCCATAGGTAGAGAGGCACCCAGTGATAGCGGAGCGTTTTTAAGATCGTCGAATGGGGGACGGAGTCAAAGGCGTTGGCGATGTCGAATGACACTGTCAGCACCCCGTCTCCCACGCTCACAGCTTCCCGCACCTGGCCCTTTAGAGGAGCAACGCAGCAATGGTCGAACGCCCTTTCCGGAATCCGAATTGAGCGTCCGACAGATCCGGCCCCACTTGGTGGTGATCGTTAAGTTGATCGTTAAGGCGGAAGGTAACGATGTCACCTGTCAATCACCCCGTCCAGAGGTAGATCCGACCAGTAGGCGTCCCTTCGTTAAGACGGCCTGGGCCGCTGCGAGATTGCACTCGAGGCGCATCGCTCAGATAAGGCGGCACTTGACCGCCGCGACCTCTCAGCATCCGATGTTCGCGAACGCCGTTTGTGGGAATATGGGAAGATAAAGTCACTAACGAGACCGTTCTTGCAAAAACAGGATGCAACAGTATCACCGCTATTCTGAAAGAGAAAAGGCTCCGCTTGCACGGCCATGTACAACGCATGGACACTAAGAGATTGCCGCGTGAGGTCATGCTCGGACAGATCGCTGATGTGAAGCGACCCGTCGGCCGCCCTATGCTATGATTAAAGTACTGCTGCAAGCGTGATATGGATACCTTCCACATAAACACTAATAATCATTAGTGTTTATGTGGGATCACAATCGGGAGGCGCGGGCTAGCAAGAGATCTGAGTGGCGCTACGATCTATCGATCGGGGCATCGGAATATGATAAAGCCTGGCTAGACAACCTAAAGCAGACAAGGCTTCGAAGAGCAACTGCCCTTCCTCCTTCTCCTGACTATCGGTTTGCGTGCACCAGATGTGGCAGAAGATGCCGTGCCACCATTGGACTGCTAAGCCACCAAAGAAAATGCAAATAACCTCACAAAAGTAGACACTGTTACAATCATCTGACAAGATGTCGTGGCCAATGAATGAATGAATATCTAAACTGATATTTTAAAGAGAAAGTATTTGCGGGTGTCTTTGTAATGAATTACTTAAAAGTGCTGAGCTAATTTCAAAAAATCTTTTACCATTAGAAAGCTGCATTCACCCTGAGTAACCTATGCTATATTTAATCATCATCTCGCCATTTTGTTTGTACTCGAGTAACACCGCAAGGCGGAATGCTAGTAATATTTGTAAAATCATATCAATATACGTCTCTGCAAATCGTGCGCGGATTGCGATAAACTACTGTTACATATGCTCATTACTAGCTCTCGATACTAGCATGTGTGTACAGGCCTTGCCAGTAATGAGCATGCTAGGTTCGAGCATGCTCGAAAATCGACAGCCGTTCGATTTTTTAGCATGCTTCCTGCTGCGCGGGTGAAAGGGGGCTTTAATTGAGCGCGTGTGGACAGGTTTGCTTAATGAGCATGCTAGTATCAAATCGACCAGTCGTTTACAACAAGTGCGCGTGCACAAACTCGCGATGTCCCGTTGGGGAGATGAAAAATCGTTGAAATTTGTGGTCGGATCGGAATCGGAACCATGAATGCCTGTGGAATTCCCGCATACCACAATACAAAAACAATGTTGCAAGAAATAATGCACATCAAGATATTTTAACCAACATGGACGATCTTACTTTAAGTTTGAAATTTATAAGAACAAAATTTAAAAACTTGAGGACTATTTACCACAGCGAATTAAAAAGAATTGAGAGTTCCGAGTGATCCGTGCCACACTCACGCCTGTATCCCATAGGGGTAGGCAGAGACTTTAGTTTTTCACAAGCTACGATCCTGACACACCTCTTTCGCTTCACCCACAGTCATACATCTCATCATGCATTCGCACCGGTTTCGGGTACCTACTACGCATTTTGATTCTAGAGAAAATGTGTGGTTTTTAGCTATATCTTTTCAGTCATTATTATGCCGTGTTAAATATAATAAATTAAAGTTTATGGTATTGCTATAATACCTAATAACAGCTATTAAATTTAAACAGTGACAGTAACAAAGTAACATTTTAATTTTTGTAGTATAAAATGCAATAAAAGTTCCATGTAATGAAACTGTCGTGGGTCATATTTTTATTGTATTAAAGTTGAGAAACGAACGGTATTATTGGTTAAATAAATTAACCATATAAAATATATACTTTAGTCATAGATGTCAAATTTGATATTAAAAAATCCTAAATTACTGGGTTATTGTTTGGGTGCGTCGATATGAATACATATACATCACTATAGGTAGGTATCGTGTTTACACGCGTAGGTATAACAAATGAAATTAGTCAGGTCTTTTATTTTTTTAGCTTTTTATTAGCTTCACCTGTATGTATGTTTGTAGGTTTGTAGGTTTGTTTGTAACCGACTTCTTTTTTAGTTTCCGCTGATTGCCACTAGATGGTGCGATTTGTGAACTATGAAAGTTCTAGACTAGAAAACCGAACTAAAAAATAGAAAATAAATTTTAATGAATTTACATTAAGAAAATAGTGTTAAAAATTTCAATGAATATAAATTAAAAAAAGCGTGGGGTGCTTTTTAAGATATTATCGAAATGATAATCACTCTACTCATAACTGTCAATAAAATATTTATAACTATTGACACCATGCACCCCACGCTTTTTTGAACGATAGATGGTGCGATTTGTGAACTATGAAAGTTCACAAATCGCACCATCTAGTGGCAATCAGCGGAAAGTTTACGTTATCAACTTGAAACGAGTTCCTTATATAAGTCACAGATGGCGCTATTCCTCAAATTCGAAACTAAGAAACGCGCTGTCATACAAAACCGAACTAAAAAATTTAAAATAAATAATAGTTTAAAAAAACTAAAAAACACGCTTTTTATTGAAAACCGAACTAAAAAATAGAAAAATAAAAAAAAATTACTTTATTTTAAAAAAAGCGTGGGGTGCATGGTGTCAATAGTTATAAATATTTTATTGACAGATATGAGTAGAGTGATTATCATTTTGATAATATCTTAAAAAGCACCCCACGCTTTTTTAAAAATAAAGTTTTTTTTTTTTATTTTTCTATTTTTTAGTTCGGTTTTCAATAAAAAGCGTGTTTTTTAGTTTTTTTAAACTATTATTTATTTAATAAATAATTTTAAAGCTTTTAGTTGTGATGTAACATATGTATATTTTAGGGAGTGGTTCGAATCCAGAGGTCGCGGGTTCGAATCCTGGCACACACTTTACGAAATTAATTACGAAATTTTAATTTTGTGTAAATATCGATGACTAAAAACTTTGTGCCCGGTATGGCAATAGGTTTGCCACCTATTCCATTTGGGACGTAACAATAACGGCGAGTCGAGGCGTAACAGCCACTGCCTATACCTTCGGGTAGAAAAAAGGCGTGATTTTGTTTAAGATATGTTATATATCATTATCATTACATAGTATAAAACAAAGCCGCTTTCCGCTGTCTGCCCCTTTATATGCTTATATCTTTAAAACTACCCAACGCTAGTTGGAGGGTGTCAACGGGGTGGTTTTGATCTATAATTCGTATATGATGTCGTAAAGCAAAAAATATAATTTTCGAGATTTAGCACTTTATTTAGCAAATGCTGGGTGAACCCTAAGTGGTAGATCAAAACAATGTTCTACATTATTAAACACCTTCAGAAAGTCTACAAAAAAGTCTGCTATCTCTTAGGAATAACCCACAATGACCATTTTTATTTATTTACTTTTTACGAGAAATAATGGGCTATTTACGAAGCGATTTTAAACATTACAGCATTAATTTTCATCCCATTATGTGCCTTATATAGATTGTGCATGTAATATAGATGATCCTGGCCCTTTACAGCATGCAATTTAAACAAATATTTTCGAAGATATTGCAGTATTTAACATAGCGGGACAGCAGTTAAAGCCGATAAATAGCACAAATTGAACCTCACGATATCCAAAGTTTACTCATTTACTACTTTTGATGCGGAACAAAGTTCGCCGGGTCGGCTAGTATAATATATAATATCTGGATGACCGAGCTTTGCTCGGTATTTTCTTTTTTTTTATAAACAACGCCATCTGCTGGAATAGCTTTAGTGTTGTTGTCGTTAAAGCAAGTTAGTTGCTCACAATTTAAAATAATTATAGCATTCGCCAATAGATGTCAGGAATTCCAAAAAGTAAGTTGATGTTTAAGTTGATTATCGATAAAACACGATAAAATGAAATTTTCTAAAAATGATTCCTAGCTAGATCGATTTATCGCCCCCGAAACCCCCTATATACTAAATTTCATGAAAATCGTTGGAGCCGATTCCGAGTTCCAATTAATATACATATATATATACATATATATATATATACAAGAATTGCTCGTTTAAAGATATAAGATTTTAACGGAAATGTATGTAATCCGTCATTGTATACAATTCCTAGGAAATGTATGTAATTCCTATAATGGCACGGAAATGTGTGAAATAAATTACACATTACACATTTTCTAGGAATCTATACATTTCCTAAATAGCAATCGGAAATGTGACTTGGTTTTGTCAAAGAGTTCTTCTTGATGCAGACGATTTACTTTATACATTTCCTAATACGTTAATGGAAATAAATACAATTAGCAATCGACTACTCGCACCAAGTTCTTCTCTTCTACTTAACCAATCACGGATCCAAAATTTCTTTTTAGCTAAAAGAAGGTTTCGTGTGCATTGCGTCGCCAGCAAAAGAATAATTTTGTTCAGCTCCATACGAAATGGCCGTTTGATGCAAAGAGTATATAATTGGTTTGATGGTCCATGATTTTCATTGAACTGATACAAAGAGTATCTAAATAATAATTATATGAACTGATAGAGAGCATGCTACAAATTGGCATGTGTATCGAAGTGTTTGCTTTGAGCATGCTCATTCAGGAGCATGCTCGAAACTAGCATGCTCATTAGTAGCATGTGTAAACAGTTCATGAGCATGCGCATAATGTGCAACAGTTTATAGCATGTGTAACAGTAGCTATGCAAAAGGTTATACTGATAAAGGCCGCGTTCCACATAAAGCCCACAAAGACCGCGACCGCGACCGCGGAAATTGCCGTTCCACTAACGAAAAAACGCCGCGGGCGTTGTGGGCGAATGTTAAGTGGAACGCAAAACTTGAGCGCTGTGTGCTAGCAATATGGCGGCTCGGAAAAATCATCAAGTTCTGATGACATAATATTCATTTTTTATTGAAAGCCCACCAAGACCTACCAATATTTTGCGGGCGAAGTGGGCGCGAAGCTGTCGCGAACAGTGACGTCGAGCGATCGCTCGCAACGACCGCAGGCTTTATGTAGAGCGCTACTGTGGGCGTTGCGGTCGCCGCGGTCGCTTAGTGGAACTTGCCTATAATCGAATGGCACATGTCTCAGTTCCGAAAAGATTCATATCTGTCTTTTCTTTACACTGATACTTAATACCATGTCTTGTATGAAGGAGGGTGGCCTTCAGAGTTAAGTTTACGGATTACATCACGTACACATGCTCTTTATTAGCATGCTAAAAAATGCTCATTATGAGAATGCTTATGTACTGTTTACATTTGCTACCAATAAATGCTTATTAGTTTCAAACATATTACCAGCATACTCATTAGGCACAGCACCTTCCACCTGCGCTGCAGAAAGCATGCTCATTAATTGCACGGCTGTCGATTTTTGAGCATGCTCATTATTAGCAATGTATGTACACACAATCCACATGCTAGTATCGAGCAGTTGCTCGATAATAGCATGCTTTCGTGCTTCTATAGAGTATGTGTAACAGTAGTTTATAGCTTTTTCATAACAAGAGTTAGACAGCTGTATATAATCTTATTGATGTGCCAGCTCGGATAAATCCTAACTCGAGTTGACTCGAGTTAAATTACACGTAACTCGAATTGCAACTCGAGTTAGGGTAATTTTAGAGTTAATTAAAAAAAATTTTTTTTTGTCCTCCTAAATTGAACTAATACATAACAGCCAAGCATTAATTGTTTTAACTATGTTGTAGTTAAACACACACATACATAACATAACTTTACGCCTTTTTTACCTGAAGGTGTAGGCAGTGGCTGTTAAGCTTCGACTCACCGTTGTGTTTACGTCCCAAATGGAATAGGTGGCGAACCTATTGCCATATTGGGCACAAGGTTTTTAGTCATTGATATTTATCACACATAGCTTTTGAAGTTAATTTCGAAAAGTCATTGGTGTGTGCCAGTATTTGAACTCGCAACTGCTGGACTCAGAAAGCGTATGCTCGACCGCTGGACCACCGAGACTATCTGTTATAGTTAAAATTATCTATAAATGAGCAAAAAATATTTCTATATATCCGATAATGGTTCAGACAATTAGACATGTAGGATGATGCAAGATTGACTAAGCAGATATGCAATGCAAAAGCGGATGGATGCAGGAGTCGAGGACAGCCACGATTCACTAGCCCTGGAGGAAGGTCACAAGAGAGTTATAAAGTCAAAGAAGCGAATGAGGCGTGTGAGAATCGTGTTTTGTGGCGCTCTATGTGTGCCCCGTCATGTGTTATGTTATGTTGTATTACTTAAAATAAATTGGAGATGAAAAATAACTGACGGAAACAGAACAAAATTAGTTAATTTCAAATCTACCTAAATGTGACGCTTTGTTTGCTATGATATGCTATGATATTGATTGCTATGATAGTCATAAATAATTAGGGTCAAATAAAGGTCCTATTAACTTCGTTCCATGTTGTTTCAGTTAAGTATTTCAACTCGAGTTGAAGGTATTCAACTCGAGTTGACTCGAGTCAGGCCCAACTTGAGTGGACTGGAACTGGTAACTCGAGTTGATCATCATTATATAAACTGTCTGTGATAAACTGCTCTTCTTTAATTTATGGTATGGTTTAAGGGGTTTATGGTTTTTGCTGGTGCCGGAGACTTTATATGCTCTGTGGAGACTTCATTTATTTTCTGCGATTTCTACATTGTGTTAAGTTTGTGTATTCGTTTGGAAAGTTAATTGAAAAATGAAATCCAAGAAACGCAATCATGCATCTTCCGATGAATCCGAAGATACGGATGCCAGTGGAAGTAGTTCTTCGGAGAGCGATAGCGACTCTTCGGCGTCTGAACAACAATATAACAAAAAGAAAAGAAAACGTGGGGATTCTTCAGATTCTGATACCAATTCTGACAACCATAAACGTTCTAAAAAACGAAAGCATAAGAAAAAGAAGAAGAAGCATAGCAAAAAGAAAAGGAAAAGTGACTCTGTGGCAGAGAGTATTAGCGAAGATGAAAACTTTACTTTTAGTGAAGATGAAACTTCTGCAAAGAAGAAGCATAAACATAAACACAGGCACAGCAAACGTCCACGTAATTCTTCCGCTAGTGAAAAAGGTATATTTTGTATTTTGGATGATTTTATGTAGGTACTCTAACATTTGACAAATTCTTACAACACATTTTTTCACTGTAGAAGAAGAACATAAGCAGCGCCGTCTTCATAGTGTAGTAAAAGAGCGTCGGGGTACTTCTGAAGAAGGTCAACCTTCACACACTTACTACCAGTGAGTTTTACATATTTTTATTTTATCATAAAATTCTGAATATGGTTTTTGAATTTTTTTTTGTGGATACCTGGCATATGATTATCTAATAATGAAGCAGGCTATTTTGGTTTGCTATCTCTGTCAGGCATAATTTAAGAAATCATTTATTTGTTATTAATGTGGTCTTATATGGCACTTATGAAGTGTAGTACTACATTACTACATTTGATATAAAAAAATAGTGCAAGATTAAGAAAGTATTTGAAGAACTATATATACATACAGTAGAAACTCTTTTAGCCGGCCCTCAGTTATATGGATTCGCGATTATCCAGACTACCAACTGCCAATCAACAAGTTGGATTTATGCAAGCATAAACGTGTCGGAACTTGCATATAGACGTGGAAACTGATACAGGAGCATCTCATGATGTAGCATTTCATGCCCTGGAAACAGCTCTCAAGTGGGTTGAAAAAGATACACAGAGATACTGTGAGTTTACTACAACTAAAACGAATTTGTCATATAGCACCAATGAAGAGAAAAACTTTCTTACGTCAAAATTAAAAGACAAATACCGATTTACATATAACAAATATATAAAAATTTTTAATAAGCATTTAACATTATTCTTCATCTATTCAATTATCTGGATTATCCGAATGCCTATCAACAATTGGTCCGGTTAATCGAGTTTCTACTGTAATTGAATCTCTTCGCTTTTAAATTCTGCTTCTTTATTGTAGTAAGTGTGTTTTAAATATCTTACATTAAAATTCCTTAATCTGTTGCTAAAAGTTTTCAACATCTAAAACAATTTTGTTTCCCTGTTGAAAAAATTTCATTCATCACATATGTTTTGAATTTCATAATATATTTTGTATAATTTAGAAAAGAATACCAGAGATCTGTTTCACCCGAGGACTATGCAAGAGAAAGAGAAGTTCAAAGATTTTACAGGGGTTCCAGTAAGGAGAAAAGACATTACCAACAAGAGCATTACCACAATGAACCTGAATATGTCAGGTAATTCTACTGTGTTTTGAAATGTACACTAAATATAAGTTAACAACCAAAACCAGATTACAGTTGGGTCATTTCAATAGCAAACATTTAACGGTTCATCTACATTCAATAACATAACCTTGTATTGATGGGTATTAAATAATATATTTTTTCGTTTTGTTACCATAAATCTTCTTAAAAAATGCAAATTAACATAAAAAAATACTTGAATTCAGATATTATTATTAATAACTTATTTGTATGTTACTTAAAGAAGTATATTTTGATTTGCATTTTTTTTTATCAATATAACATGTAATCCTACATTTTTACGACTAATTAAAGTGTAAATTTTAATAAATAGCTCAAAATTGTATATAATAATTTAAAAAAAAAAATTTTTTCGATTTTGATTTGCATTTTCTGAGAAGATTTACTAGAGTAACATATTTCTTTTTACCATCGGAAAGTAGAGATTTCAACGAACAGAAAACATACCAACTTTTTGCAAAAAACTGATATTTTGACGGGTGAATATTCGATTTAAAATTAGGGTGCTTTTTCGATATAATTTCAAAATAAGGCGAAACAATAAATACCTATTTAAAAAAAAAACAGCGTGTTTAGGATATAAAAAGGAAACTATTTACAAAATTTCGTGAAATAAAAACAATTTTTAAAAGATAAAAATAAAAAAACCAAAAATTTGGTTTAATGAATTTTTTACATAAATTTTGAGGTTATGTGAAAAAAGTGACAAAAAAGTTTTAGGCTGGTGACATTCTTGCAAACCCAAACGACGTATTGGCTATTGACGTATTATGACTTTTTTTCCCGAAGACTTTTTGTTTTGCCGGAATTCAAGAGAAAACGTTTTTTACCCTTAAGAACTCACCCCCACCCCCTTCCCGACCTCAGGTTGCCGGTAAACTATTTTTCCTTTCATTTTTATAATATTCTCCTCCTTTTCTAATGTGTTTCATCCTACTATTATTTTTTTGGTTTGTAAAATTATCTACCCTGGTCTAAAATGTTGCCTATTAATTGACCTGACTATAAGAGTATTGAAATTAAAAACAAAAGTTATTTTAATTGGACTGTAATTATTTTTGTGGTAACAATTCTTTTAGTTTAATATAGGCTTACCATTAATGGAATGCTTTTAAATTTTTTCAGATATCAAGAGAAATATGATAGGAATCGTGAGAAGTTTGGCCAAAATACACAATACAGTTACCCAAATGAAGAATACATAAGGAAGCAGAGGGAATATAATGAATACAAACGGTAAGTAGAGATTATTGGGTTTGTGCCAGTTTTAAGATCTGATCTTTCCAGTTGAATATTGAAAGACAGAAAAGTGTCAATACTATAATTTGGTAATTGCTATTATTCTAATACTAGTTTATTTTCAGGAACGAGAGATATGAAGCCCATAGGTTGCCCCAAGAAGACTACCGCAACAGGAGGCCTAGGGAACATGAGGAGAGGTATCATCAAAGGGCCTCAGACCCAAGAGGTTGGTACACTACAATGTGCTGTGCACTTTGATATTTTTACTAATTTACTGTACTTATTTATTTCACAATATATCAAATATTGAGTATAGTTTTTCATGAATCATTGTTACTGAGCTAGTTATAAATCAATGATAAATTTAAATAAGATACAAAATATTTTTGCTTACCATATTTTATTAGTATAAGTTTATAAAGCTTAAAAAAATAATAATAATATTCGACAACTTTTAATATTGTATAATTGTTTTAGGTTTCAATCGCTACACTCAATATGAGGATCGTGCACCTAAAAGGCGAGAATTTGATGAGAGGAGGGACCCTCGGGACAGGTAACAACAACATTCACATAAATGGTTTTTTATTGTACTTTTATGCCTTATTATTTTTATTTAATTATTAACCATTATAATTATAATCAGTACATAGTATAAAACAAAGTCACTTTCCGCTGTCGGTCCCCTTATATGCGCATATCTTTAAAACTACGCAACGGATTTTGATGCGGGTTTTTTTTAATAGTTAGAGGGTGTCAACGGGGTGGTTTTGATCTTATAATCCATGTATAGTGTAGTAAAAAAAGTGATAATTGCGTTTGCCATTATAGTTCTAAATCTTGAAGATTTAGAACTATAATGGCAAACGCTGCCTGAACCCTAAGTGATAAATCAAAACAACGTACTACATTATTATACACCTTTAAAAGGTCTACAAAAAAGTCCGCGATATGTCTATCTCTTAGAGACAACCCACAATGTTTTTATTTTTTTACTTTTTACGAGAAATAATGGCCTATTTACGAAGCGATTTTAAACATTACAGAATTAATTTTCATTCAATTAAGTGTCTTAAATAGATTGTGCATGTAATAATGTAATATAGATGATCCTGGCCCTCTACAGCATGCAATTTAAACTAATATTTTCGAAGATATAGCAGTATTAACATAGCGGGGCTGCAGTTAAAGCCGATAAATAGCACAAATTGAACCCCACATATCCAAAATTACTCATTTATTACTTTTGATGCGAAACAAAGTTCGCCGGGTCAGCTAGTCTAATATATATCTTATTACCTATTGCCTTGCTAAATTCATTATTTGGTCCCATTAAAGAAGTAGCAAAGCAGTGTTTTACATCAGCCACGGTTGTCAGTACTCAATATTTTGTAATCTCTGATGTTGATTTAAAACCATTGTACTATTTGCTTCTTTTTATTTTTAAATATGACCTTTTGTTAAAGACGTGGTCCACCCGACAATGAACGCTTTCGTGACAGAGAGTATCAGATGCGGAAGGAGAGGTACCACGAAGAAGGATTCTCTTCTGAAAGGTATGTAAATAAATATCTAAAATAATTAATTAGATAATAGTTTTGGACAAGAGTTAATATTAAGAGTAATATATGTCTACATAACATAACATGAACTGGAAATTGAAGCAGTATTATCCAACACACGTATATTAATTTATCTATTTATTATTTGGTTTGTTGTTGCATGAGCGATGCTGACCGTCAGCGGTTAGCAACATTATATCTGCGACGTTAAATGGCTATATTTATTTTTACAGTGACTACTCTACAGAAAAATCTTATGATCAGAACATGTTGGTGTTGCAAAAATATTTTAATATTTGCACATTAAATGATAATAATCACTATAGGCATGTGTAAAAACCTAAATCATTATAGATTAATTGGAAAAATATTGATGCTGTTATTATATAATTATTTGGATAATGAGAGGCCCGGCCCGAAGGTTTTTGTAGCAGTAGAAACAAAAGTTGTGTGGGGGACAGCGGAAATTGATGTCTCTGCTTTGATACGTGTGAAATACACAGAATAATATTATTTTATTCTGTAAGTTGGAAAATAGGGATTATCCTATTATTATGTGAACACCGTTGAAAGAGTAATTGTTCTCAACTTGTGTTCGTTGGCTGACGAAGGTTCATTGGTCACCAATATGTTGATCAAAAATTTGTAAAGATGAATGAAATCTGACGACCTAATGAATCAAAACATGTGGAAACTTGACCTTCTTTACAAGAAACTGAAGTTTTATATATAAGAAACTGACGTTATATAGTGCAATATGGCAAACTATCACACATAAGTGTTGTATTGAAAAAAAAAAAAACTATTTAATTTTAATTTAGGCTTGATACATGTAAAAGAAATATGACAAAAATTTGTTAAAGTAATATGACATATTCAAAAAGGACACAAATTTTGGTTGGTGCGTACAATATGAATGCCACTAAGAAAATTTTCGAATCAAGCTTATGGAATTAATGAAAATTTGTAGTAAAACGAAATAGTAGGGCAATTTCATATGCACAAAATAACTAAATACTAAAGAAGATTCTTAATACAGACATTTACAAAAAAATAATTTTGCTGCAAACTCTAAGGACTTTTAAATCTATTTTCATAATTTTTCAAGCTGATTGTATATCCCAATACCAAGCTCACAAAGAAATACAGTTACTATTTATATGGAGAAGAATTACAATAATACATGAAAAGTAACACAATTTTGATCACCGTTGTTCATCACAAGTTTTAATAAATCCTGGAACAATTGAAATGGAACATCTGGGAGAAAACCTTGCACCCCAAACAAATGTGATTAGTAACGGATATTATTCAAAGAAAATAAGCGCGATTAATAATTGTGATTAAAACAAAAGCACACAATCCAAATGAATATTACTTTTCGAAAATGTGTATTGAAAATTTTGCAAAAAGAATGCTGTGTAAATATATCACAGCATCAGAAATACATTTGGGAAATGTAAAACACAGAATAAAATCAAAACTTAAATATTATGCTAGTGGAAATAACTATTGATGATATAAATAAATAAAAGCATACAAAGTTCACATCAACAAAAACTGTGGAGAAACAATAATGCTCTAACAAAATAATTGTTCCTCATTGGGAAAAGAACAAAGATTCCCTATGAGAATGGATTACCGTTTAGTAACAAGAATAGAAAACTAAGCAGAATAAAGAAGAAGAATTATTGTCTATGAAAATTATTATTATTGTTGTTGTTTGGAAAAAAAAAGCAAACTATGGAGCGGAATGTTCATGTTCTTAATTTTGATCAGTAAATAGAAAACTTGAGATCCACTCTCAAACAATGTTTCCAATAGAATATCCAATAGAATATTTAATAAAGAAAAATTGAGCAAAAATATTTTGTATACATATATAATATATGTGTTATAATATCTGGCTTAGTGGAAAGTTTTAGTATTTTCATTTGGAGAAATTGAAAATGAATTGTGTGTGGCTGTTGGCTTTATCATTATGCCATCTTACTAGAAATGAATTTCTCGATAAAAAGATTAGCTGAGTAATAAAGGACATGAAGTTCTAGGTATGTTCGTGATATCAACGTAAATAATTGAAAAGTTAAATGGTAAGTGTAAGTTTTATCGGAGTGACAAAGTAATTGGTTCATCGGAACGAAGACGTGTTTTCAATGAAAATATAATTGTGTTCATCCAATATTTTTATTTAACTCAGGAATCATAATCTTATTTATTTTCATATTTATTTTATATATCTATATATACAATTCGTCGTCGATTGCAAATGTCGATTTCGAATACAAATTTTAACTGTTTATCTTCAACTTTAATTTATAAATCTGAGAAATACAATCATATTTATAAAAATATGAAGTTTGAAAATATTAAAATCGGAAAAGTAAGAACTTTATTGTTATAAGTCCACTTTAGTCTAATCTTATACATATACACAAGATTATGTATACCTTTTTGTTCCCTTGTGTTTTATGTTTTAAAACATTGTTTTGATATAAAAGGCAACTTGCAGAAGGTTGTTCTAATAGCATATTTATCATTTGCAGACCCCGTGAAGTTCGACGCGAGAAGCTTTTGAGTACCAGTGGTAGAATGGACAAACCTGCTGCAGACCACCAAAGGTAAAATACTGGTTTATAATACTTATGCCAGTTTTTTTTTGTATAGAATGCAAACGAGCAAGCCTAGCTATCAGGTGTCCATGAGCAGATTGAGTTACAGTTGGGTTACCACCCTTGTCGGAGATGAGATGGGAATGGAGGGAGAAGGGCGGTAGGCCTAACGAAACTTAACATGTGTCACTTTACGAAGATATTTTCAGAGGTCGTGGTATTTGACCGGTCAAGCCGGTCCATTTATGCAGTGAACTGCTTGGCTTCACCAGATAAAGTTTATATTTTATTGAAAGCCTGTATTTTTAATTCATGACCCATGATGAGGTTATGTTGGTTGGAAACAGCATGTTCGCTCGAAGCACATTAAATTAAAGGGATATTAATTTTAATTCATAGCTATTAATGATGAAAACTATATTACTGATAACAATAAACGGAATTCACCAAATATTTGTTAAAGTAAATATTTGTTGCTTATTTCATGGTAACTGACCACAGATGTAATATAAATATAGGTAGTCGGAAAACAGAAGAACACCCAGACATTTTACAAAAATCCATGGTAATTATGTGTTCCATATATGCTATTAACTAAACTGGTTCTCAATACTTTGGTATGCTTGTGTTGAGTTCAACAAATGTCCAACTAAAAATAACAAAAAAGTGATGAAATAATTCACAATTTTCTCCACAGAGAACAATCTAGATCACGTAGTCCGGAAGAACATTTGAAAGAGCGGAACAGAAGACCTGATGTTAGAGATGATAGATTTAAAGGAAGTCGAGGAGAAGACAGAAGAGAACATAACCCAAGAGACACCAGGAATTTAGATCGTGGAAAACCTGTAATCAAGTCTGAGTCGAAACCACGAGAGAAAAAGAGCCGGTAAGTTATTTTGTAATGTTCTGTACACATTTTTGTTCTGTACAACAAGTCGGTGGTCTTTAGGATCTTGAAGGAGAGGGAGTTGTAAGAAGCATTCTCCATCACTATTCTTTCCCCACTCCAACCCAAAACACAGGCAGTATGCATATCTTTGTACTTTCACACCACCATTTTTTTTTTTGTAAGATCTTTATTAACATAAAATTCACATATGTACATAATTATAACATTTTCATATATAATAAATTACAAGATATTTTTTGTAGACACTTTGCCTTTATAAAACATTAAAACAGGTTTAATAAACATAATAACAGATTTGGATAAGTACATTGAATTATTATTATAATTAATTATAAGTAAAACCGTCATTGTCTTTCAGGTAAGTTCACCACTTTACATCTTAGTTTCCAAAGTGGATCGCAAATTTTGCGAACTGTTTGAAATCTTAAATGTGGAAGTCAAAGCATTCATATAAATTCCTTCATTAATTAATAACAGTTAGTCCAAAAATTTTTTTTTTTTTTTTTTTTTTTTTTTTTTTTTTTATAATCTGCCATCAGTCGTCCAACTTTTATCAGATGTGCTGTAAGTGAAAATGACGTGTAATAGCTCAGCAGTCAGAGTATGGCTGCTGATCCATTCCTCGGCAGGAGCACATGGGCCCGCTTCAAGCGTTTGACTCCAGCCCGCTGTAACAAGCTTCCAGCCAGCGGGTTAGGATGCTGTTGTAATCTGAGTTTGTATTTTTCAGTGTACAATTGGGCTTCTTCTTCCACAGTTTTCAGGTTTAGGTAGTGGTGAACTTCAGTATTGCGGGTAAACCAAGTTGCACCACTGATTGTCCTCAGAATACTGTTCTGTGCGCGTTGTAGGCATTGGATGTTGGATTTGCTGGCTGTAGACCACAGTTGGATTCCATATGTCCATATTGGTTTGATCACTGCACAGTAGACCTTCACCTTATTGCTTAGTGACACAGTGGATTGTCTGCCAAGAAGCCACAGCAGGTTCTTGAAACGAAAGTTCACCTCACCGCGCTTGTGTTTAATGTGATTCTTCCATGTCATGCGCTGGTCAAGATAAAACCCTAGATATTTCACACAAGTTGTCTGAGGTAAAGCAGTTTGGCCTAAACTTGTAGTAGGGCAGAGCTTCTTTCTTAGGGTAAATGTTATGTGATGTGATTTGGGGGCACTTGCTTTCACACGCCACTTTTGAAGCCAAACGTTTGTGAGATTCAGTTGATGCTGTAACGATTTACTAGCCTCATCAGGATCACTGTTGGATGAGAGGAATGCAGCGTCATCAGCATAAGTAGCCACAGTAACATTGGGAGCCTGCGGTAGGTCATGAGTGAAGATGTTGTACAGCACCGGCCCTAGGACAGAGCCTTGAGGCACTCCAGCTTGGCATGTTTGAAAGGCGGATCTGGCACTTTGATGTTTCACCTGGAATATCCTCCGGTCAAGGTATGAGGCTATAAGGTGATAGTATTGATAAGGAAGAGACTTTTTTATTTTACTTAGCAGTCCTTTATGCCACACTCGGTCAAAAGCCTGCTGGATGTCCAAGAAGGCTGCAGAGCAGTATTCCTTTTTCTCAAGGCTCTGTCTGATGGTGTTATAGACTCTGTGTACTTGCTCTATTGTAGAATGGCTTTTACGGAAACCGAATTGATGATCGGGTATTATTTTGTTATCATCCAAGTGTGGTCTTAATCTGACAAGAAGAATCTTTTCCCAAAGCTTGGATAAAACGGGCGTAAGGCTGATAGGTCGATATGACGTCACTTCATGGACAGGTTTTCCAGTT
This sequence comes from Euproctis similis, assembly GCA_905147225.2. Lineage (NCBI taxonomy): Eukaryota > Metazoa > Arthropoda > Insecta > Lepidoptera > Erebidae > Euproctis > Euproctis similis. Next base: position 16,376,484 of record LR990105.1, read on the forward strand.
TTGTGAATCATCACTATTTGTGTCATTTTCCAGGCTGTAGGGAAATGCAATGTTCTCAGCGTAGCATTGAAGAGATTAGTTAAGAAGACAATGCATTTTTTCGGGACTTCTTTCAGGATTTTTGGGGTTATCAGATCATATCCAGGAGCTTTGTTGAGATTGAGACCCAATATATTCTTACGCAGCTCTCCCGGGGACGTAGGACGTAGCGGGGGGCTGAGCTGGAAGTCCTGATTCAGTACTGCGTCTATTTCGGGGTCTTCTAGACAGTCCGAGTCATTCGGCTTAAAAACATTGGCCAAGTGAGCAGCAAATAGTTCAGATTTTTCGGAGTCAGTACGTGCCCATGATAGCCCGGATCTAAGAGGCGGCAGACATTGTTGAGGCTGAGTCATAGACTTGGTAGCTTTCCAAAGAGAGTAAGGGCCACTATTATTTGGGGATAAGGATTCTAGCCTACGTTGGAGAGACTCGTCAGCAGCCTCAGCCAAGGCAGACTTGAGATCCACAATTGCATGGTTCAGCCTGGTCTTGTCCTCCTTTTTGTGTGAAAGCTGCCACACTCTACGAAGGCGGCGTTTTTCTGTGATTTTGTTACGGATTACCACTGGAATTGGTTTCGGGTTTGCGGGGGATATTTCAGGGGTGTTGATCCATGCTGCAACCTGGATGAGATTAGTGATATAAATGCAGGCATCATCAATGTCGTCAGGAGATTTAATTGGCATATTGAGATTGATATTCGACTCAAGATAGTCCCGAAAGTTAACCCAGTCTGTTCTAGGATTGTCAAGATTTTCGTTTGCTGGTTCACGGTGAATGACTGTAGAGCTTAGCATCATCAGCACAGGAGTATGGTCAGAGGATCCATCGAGGCTTGACTCTATATCTATATGAAGGTTGCTTATGTTTCTGGTAATGAAAAAGTCCAAGAGGTCTGGAGTTTTGTTGCTATCTGTAGGCCAGTAGCTAGGTTTACCGCTTGAGTAGGAGCATAATTTGTTACTATCAACACTCCTTTTCAACTCTCGTCCCCTAGTAACCGTGGTCCTTGATCCCCAGCAGGAGTGCTTTGCGTTCCAATCTCCTCCAGCTATGAAGCGGTTTCCCAGGGATTGGAAGAACTGTGTGAACATTGCTTCTTTTATTGTGTGTTTCGGAGGGCAATAAATAGCAGAGAGATTAATTCCTCCGTAGTAATCTTCAATGCGTACTGTGGTAGCCTGTAAGTAGTCAAAGGAGTATTCTTGCAGAAGACAATGTTTAACAGTATTCCTTATAACAACCGCTGAGCCAGCATGAGCCCCACCGTCAGGATGAGAGGTAAAATATATGTTATATCCTGGGATGCATATTTTGCTTCTATAGGTAGTATGAGCTTCTGAAATCAGGCATGCATCCAGCTTATTCGCCTTGAGAAACATCTCAAGTTCAAGAGTATTGGGTGCAAGACCATTGATGTTCCATGTGGCTATATGGAGCATACTGTTCATTTTGACAGTCTTTGGACGAGAGTCATGATAAGCCCTAACATTGAGCTTATTTGTTGAAGTAGGAGATCAATCTTCTCGCTTTGTTTAAGAAGAATGTTCTCAAAATTTGATATTATAGATTTATCAGCTTTTTGACTTGGTTGAGCATTGTTGACCTTTTCAGTATTGCTTTTCAGTATAGGCTTGCGCATAGGATTTGTGGGAAGTAGCAGGGACCTTATCTACGTCTGGAACTGGCGAATGAGGATTAGAGATGCGTGTGGTGGGGTACTGTGTGTGTGTGTGTACTGGTCGATACCTGGGCTTGAAGTTGTTGAGTCTTCGAGCGAGGAGCTCTCTATAAACTTCACAGCCTTTATAGTTTGCTGGATGGTCCAGAGAGCATAAGGCACATTTTGCCGGGGTGCTTCGGTCTTTCTTTGTGCAGTCTGAGGTTTTATGACATTCTCCACACTTGACACATCTATATGGCCTCATGCAATTATTCTTGGAATGACCATATTCTTGACAGCGTTGACATTGTATGATTGATTTCGATTTGCGTGGATCCTCAATTTTGACTTTTTGGTTGTAGATGAATTCAATCCTTTTGGCAGCTGGATTTGCATTGCACTGTTCTAGGTTTACAAAGAAAGTAGATGTAGGTTTCTTTTCTGGTCCATATCGGGCGTTTATTATTTCTCCAGTTACCTGATTGCCTGTAGCTTCAATAGCACTAACTATCGCTTCATGTGGAGTGGTGTGGTGCAGGTTTTTTATTACAATCCGATAGCTCTTTTTATCCTTTGGGGTAAATGTGTATCCAATTAGCCCATTTGTTCTAATGATTGTTATTACCTTTTTATAATCATCTGCAGTACTAGCAAGAACATGCAGGATTCTTTTGTTTAGAATCTTAAGATTAAACTGATCCTTGCTGCAAACAGATTCAATCATTTTTGAGAGCTCCGTGACATCTTGAATTCCATACAGCACAATAGGAGGAGGTTTGCTTGGTTTCCTAGCAAGGGTAGTGGATCCTGTGGTTTTGTCCGGCGAGTCCAGCGGTAATATGTCGAATCTGTTGCTTGTGGTGATCCTGCCTGGCTGTGGAGGAGATTCACTTATTTTCCTCTTTTTATTGTAGCGAGGAGATGGCGGCTGTTGCCAAGACGGCGGAGCCGGAGTTTCGGTGTTTGTTTCCGGTGTCTGGTTAGCAAGTTGGGTTTTGTCTCTGGTGGATTTATCACTAACCGATTGACTGCGCTGCCTGACTTCAAGCATTCCCTTGTGGAAGATTTGTTGTGTGAATACTTTCTTGGCTGGAGCTGGCTTAGTTATTTCTTCACAACTTTTCAGCGATTCAATATTATGGCGCAAAACGTTGCCCCCCCCAGAATACGTGGGGCAGCCTGAGCTATGCTCAGGGAGGGATTCTCCAGCGCCGGAGCGACTGGTACCCTCCTGGGGTAGATTCTCTTTATGTTCTGCTTCCATTTTGGTTTGGGGAAAGATAAGTCTTGGCGCTTTCCCAAGGCACCAAGCCCACGTTTTTAAAGGGGATTTACCCCCTCAAGGCCTGTAGTGGCCTAGGGGTTATTAACCGCCGCCCGTGCTCGGCGTTGGCAGCTCATTTCGCACCACCCAGGGGGTACGTGTAGGGTGGGCCTTCGGAAAGGTGGGACTCCTACGGACGCGAGCTGCCATTACCCCCCAAAAATTTGAACACTTATTTATTTTATAGATTTGCTGATGCTGATGACAAAGATTACAGTTGGGGTAAAACAGAGGTGAAGAAAGAAGATGGCAAGGATCCCGCTGATAAAGAGAAACCTAACTTCGGTTTGAGCGGTAAACTGACGGCTGACGCGAACACTGTCAACGGTGTCGTTATTAAGTACACTGAGCCTGATGACGCCAAACAGCCTAAGAGGAGATGGCGGTAATTTACCTATTTTTTATTTATTTTCATCCTTTTTCGTGAATTGCTTAGCACACAATCAGGCGTGTCACCTAATGAAAAGAAGCTGACGCCGCCCATGGACACTTGCGACACATTATGTTACAATTTCATGGCCCTTAAAACGGGATAGAGCAGGGGTTAGAAGTGGGATGGGGCGGGTAGAGAGAAAAAGGTTAGGCCTCCGGATACCTCTCTCACCAAGCGAACACTCGGCATGAGTCACTTTATGTTGATATTCTGGTAGGTTGTGGTATTTTACAGTGGTAGAGCCAAGCAGTTCGCTGCATGAATGGGCCAGCTCGACCGGTGAAATACCACGACCTCTCAGAAGACCGACGCTCATGTGGCTCATGTCGCGTTTCGTTCGGTAAGAAAGGTACCCGAGGCCCACCCCCCTTCCCCGTACTTTCCTATCCCCTATCCCTTAAAGGTCGGCAACGCAACAGTTACACTATATGTGTTGCTGGTGTCCATGGGCGGCGTTGGTTGCTTACCGTCAGGTGATACGCCTGCTTGTTTGCCCTCCTATCCCATAAAAAATAAATCACCAGCCTAGCTGGCCCATTCATGCAGCGAACTGAGTGGCTCTACCACTGTTGAAAGCTTTATACTTATACAAATAGTAATTTGATTTCAGATTCTACCCGTTCAAAGGCGACAAAGCAATGCCAATACTATATATTCACCGACAATCTGCTTTTCTGATTGGTCGGGATAAAAAAGTGGTCGACATAATGCTGGAACATCCTTCGATAAGCAAACAACACGCCGCCTTGCAGTATCGCGCCACGCCCTTCACGAGAGTTGACGGCAGTCAGGGGCGGCGAGTCAGGCCATATATCATTGATCTGGGTATGTTCACACTTGCTACTGCTCTACTGTAATTCCATTCAACGGGCCAATTTATTACATTTTAAAATTGGTTTACACCATAGTCGGATTATTAAATAGACAACAATCGCTGACGTTTACGGTGTTGTCAGTTTATGATGAAAAAAAAAGAATAGTGTTGTAGCAAAGCGAATGAATGAAAAAGCTCGTGAATGAATAAAATTGGCACGATTGTTTAGTTTGGGAATAATTAGTCTATCATAGTTCGGAAACTGGTAAGATTGTCCCATTTTCAATACATCACGTAATTGAAACTATAGATGTATAAAATATAACAATTATAAGTACGTAATAAAAATAAAATAAAAAAACATATTTTTTGTTATATCATTTTCAGATGAAAAATTATCACTATTATGACATTTTTATAAATTAAATTTATTATACAGTTTTTGAAAAATTCTGACAATGAAAATTATTTGTCAGAATCAAATTTTCTAAAACATTATGTAATGTTTTAGAAAATTTGTTATAAAGTATTTAAAAATATTGTTTCTGAGTCAAATTATTTATTAAATTGAGTAGTATAAGTTTTATTATTCACAATATATTTATGATAATTTAAACTATGTTCATAAAAATATAACTAAATTTAAGAAAAACAGTGATATCCATCAATTAAACTTAGAAATAAAAACAAACGCTACTAGGCTCCATAAAATTTCTAACGCGTTTCCAGGTCAATGTATACGCTTTTACAATAAACTTCCAAACGACGCGGTTGAATTATCGTTAGGTAAATTTAAGAAATATGTTAAAAGTAGACTATATACAAGGGCTTATAACTGTATCGCAGATTATATTAATGATAAAACCGTTTGGAATTGAATTGCTACTTTTGTGTTATATTGTTTGTATTTGCTGTAGCAAAATATTTTTAATCTGCTAACTAAACATTACTGTTAATTAGTAAGATTGTGTTCAATATGATGTTTCTCACCGGGCAAGCTTACTAGTTTCTTTTTTTTGTCTGGGATCGTGAATAAGTCATGCTCACTGAAAGGTCCTTGCTTATGGCGGCGTCGTTGATCGGGTCGCCACCTTCCCTAAAATATGGCGAGGGAGGCGATGGCTGAGATATGGGTCACGCTCGTGAACGGGTGCTGTTTGTAGGGACTGGTCTGTTCAAGCGTCCAAAGAATATTAACGTACTGTGTACTAAGTTTGACGCGAGGAACCTCATTTTGCTCTATAAATTATTCTAATAATTTGTAATTTAGTTTACTTATAATTAAGTAAAAACAAAAAAAGGACTCCCCTGAGTTTCTTGCCAATTCTTCTCAGGACGTGAGTAATCGAATTGGCGGATTGAAAATATTGACCTTCATAAGTGTTTTTAATGACCTAAATTGAATAAATGAGATTTATAGTGTTTTTAGTATAATTTGAGATGATTAAATATTTCACTCATTGTTCATTCATCTGATTGAATAAGAACTGAATTCATCACTATTACTTTAAATTTAGCAACATTATCTTTCAAAGTGACAATAACTACTGTCAGCTAGCTTTGTTTAATTAAAAATACGACTATATACGTAAATGTTTATAGTATTCTGAAAGACCTATATTTTAAAAAAGCTTATACTATGTAATAAGCATTATAAAAAAAATCTGGACTAAAACACTCCAGACTGTCATGGCGTCTTGAATGACGTCTCGCAGTGGCAAGACGTTGACATTTGACAATGTTTTTAGTGGCGTTTAGCATCGCGTGGCGTCTTTCAACCATTCGTTTACCGTTTTCAAGATTTTTTTTTAATCTGTAATGAATAGTTTGAAACTCTAGTCCATCCGATTCATTTGTAGTGGCAAAAAGCCCTTTTCCTCTTGACTATTTAAAATGGATATTTCTCGACGACATAATTATCTTCGTTTATATTTTACTATTACTTTTTAAATCGCTCCTTTTTCCTTTTTTTTCCATTCATAGTGGACAAATGATAAATACTTATTAGATTTTAATTGTGCGGACAGATTCAGCCAACGGCACATTCGTGAACAACAAGAAGATTGAGGGTCGCAGATATGTGGAGCTGTTGGAGCGTGACGTGGTGAAGTTCGGCTTCTCTCAGCGCGAGTACGTGCTGCTGCACGAGAACAGCAAGGACGACGCGCAGGACGACGACAACGAGCCCGACGCAGAGACCAACGTCACCACCACGGAGCAGTTGAAGCTGGAGAAGCGCGCCAAGCAGGAGATTGCAGAAGACGGAGATTAGAACGCAACCTCAAACTCGGCTCCTTCTACTAAGTTACTGTCAAATGAGTCTAGCTAGAGGAAAAGATAGTGTGTATTTTTTTTGTAGACCACTTCCAGTTGTTTGTTTCGGTGTTTCAAATGTTCTAACGCCGCCTCTGAATGCTGGTGGTCTGAGATATTTATTTTTATATTAAAATGCTATATACATATATAATTTTCTTGAGTGAAGATACAATGACGTGAATTCATTGAATCATTTCAATTTCAATTCATTCATGAATGAAATTCATTGAATCTTACTTCACATATTTTGAAAGTTATGCAAAAAACAGGTGTTTCTGTCCCAAAGGAAACCTTATATCATACAGTGCTGAGAAGATGGAAATTAAATTTAGTTATAAATAATTCGTAACGTGTTTTATATTTCTAGAGGATACTACTATAGACGTATTATTAGGATACACAAAGTTAAGATATTTTTAAAACTTGGTGTTACTTGACATTGTATGTTTCAATCAATACTTAGAGAGTACTTGTAATATGTTTAATTTTTGCTATACATAACTATGTTGTAATTGAGTCTTTAAACTTACAGATAGTCATCTAAAAATAATAGCCATCTAAAAATAATCGCTTGGAACTATTTGTCACTGAAATGGCGCCTTATTATGTTAAATATTAGTTTTCTTGCAAACAAATGTGGTTTTTTTTTTCAATTTCAAAATCATGATATTTAAATCTCGACAAAATAAATACTTCATTGTATCTCGGATACAATAGAGATAATATACTATATTTTTGAGCAAATTATGTGATATGCCATAATGCAAGTAAATATTATTGATTTGAAAGTGCAGTTTACAATTTTTCAATATCTATCTCCCAAACATCAAATGGACCATATAAAATTACGCCGTTACCATTTAATATTTTTTGAGCTATTCTGTATTTTTTTAAGTAGCTTAAAGCTTAGCATTAATTTTTCATCTTTGATGCTGTAATTATCAGTTATTGTCGAGATAGTTTTGCTTATATGTATAATACTTGGCGCTTCCAGTAAGTAGTTCTGCAAATCTTTGTATACATTTAGTATTTTAACATTAAATTATACACAGTAAATTCTTGTGAGTTTTAATTAAATTTTAATTCTTTTCCACACAAAATTTTACCAACTCTAATTGTTTCTTATTGAATGTATTCCCTTTTTAAAAGGTTAGTATTGGTTAAACATAATATATGAACACTCTCCTTTGTGATACATTAAAAATTATCCAATTGTCTTCAGTTTATATTGCTTAAGATTATTATGGTGTTCTTTCAGATTAATTATTAATATTAATCCTTGACCATCAATATATTGATGTTTGTGTATTTTTATCTAGAAATGATTACCAGAGGATGGTATGTAAGTTTGTATTTTTTTATATGTTTCTTTAATTTTGCTTCAAGTAAAACAATCTATGTAATCCTTGTATGCAATAGATTTCGAGATTATCCTCGATAAATCGAGATAAGTCACTGTTATATTTAGTTTAGGCATTATAATGACTTAACCAAGCCCTATAAATAATTGGGTGTTATTGTCATTATGCAGAAGTAATATTTATTATTACTATTCAGTAGTTTTCAGTACATATAAGCTATTTCATCTAAATAGTGTTTAAAAGTTTGTAGATTAGCTATTATATTAAATATAACCATAATTCATTCATTTTATGTTTTATTTTCATAACCTGTAAACTGGACTTTTCCGGATTATAGAAGTAGAAGACATGTTGAATAAAAAAGACATGTTCAATTATACAAGACATATTTATTGTACATTTTACCCAAGTCCCCTTACTTTCTCGATTTATATTTATTTATACATAGTACAACTGCTTACACTAATATGTACAATGAGATTCATTTTAATATTAAAACCGCTATCTATATAATAAATAATATTAAATAGTCACTTACAAAAAAAAAAAATAGTATGTTCTCGTTCGGTGGAGAAATTTACAAATCTGGTTTATTTATTTTTTCTAATATCACAGTTTAAAATGGAGTCTTAAATACGTGTTTGTCGAAGTCGATATCGAGCCGCGAGTGCCGCGAAGAGGAGGGGCGGGCCTCCCGTGACGTCATCTCCTCGCAGAGCGACGCCCTCTTGACGATGCCGTTTCTGAGAGGGATTATTGTGGCGTTCGGAGGTCGCGAGGGGGTGCGTAGCGAGTGTGTCCTGTACAGGGGTGGCTTGATCAGTCGGTTGGGCGCCACGCCCACGATGCTGTGCCGCGAGAACGGCGCCAGCGGGCACAGCGGCGAGCGGGGCACCTCGTACCCATCCCCCGCGCCCCCCACACCCCCCGCGCCTCCCGACCACTCGCTCGAGTACATCAACTCGAGGTACTTGCTAGCCCGCGCGGGCAGCAGCCGCGACGGTTCCATCTGGTGCTCAGGAAAGTCTTCATCTGCAGCACGAATAAATTAAATGATTACCTGATATATACGGACCTTTTTCTGCAACTATATGCAAAATACATGCACAGTTTATTCTGATTGGATCTCAATTTATCCGCTTTAAAGGTCAAGAAACTAGCACCGGACAGGAAGGTGTCTGGTAATTGTTCCTCGTTAGCTTATTTTCATGCATAGTGTTTTATTTTTAACCTATTGCGCTGACGCGAATTTTTTGACGCTCTATTAATAGCAAAAGTATTGCTTTTTGCCCAACCCTCGAAATTAAAATGTGGAATAATTTTTTTGTGGGATGGAGGAGCAAACGAGCAGACGTGTCACCTGATGGTAAGCAATTAACGCCGCCCATGAACTCCTGCGATACAGATTGTATTTTAGCTGCCGGCCTTTAAAATGGGATAGGGAAGACGTCGGAAATGGAATGGCTCTGGGTTAGGGGAAAGGGTTTGGCCTCTTGATACCTCTCTCACCGAGCGAACCACTGCATGAATCACTTTACATCGATATTCTGAGAGTCGTTATTTCACCGGTCGAACCGGCCCATTCATGCAGAGCGAACTGCGTGGCTCTAGAACATTTGTTGTACTCTTATCAACAGGTGGATAAGTATATTATTATATCTATATGATATTATGTGAAGCACGAACCTAAGCAGGCGTTGTCATTCTCGTCCAATAAGTAGGTGCGGTTGTCGACAGCATCTGTACATGCATCCATGCGCAATGCAGTGGTTAGTTTGTTTTCTATGAAATAAATAACATTTGTGATATTAAATCTTATAGGAAATGATGCGAGCGAGAATAAACTTTGATATAGCTTTACATGCTTCACCTATAGAGTGGAGTTTTCTAACAGTAATTGAGAAAATATGAGTACACCAAACATTTAAATAGCTCTTAGATAAACTTCTGACAGTAACTAGTAATCCATACTAATATTATAAATGCGAAAGTAACTCTGTCTGTCTGTCTGTCTGTCTGTTACTCTTTCACGCCTAAACGGCTGAACGGATTTTGATGAAATTTGGTATGGTGATAGATGATTACCTAGAAATAGTCATAGGCTATAAATAATCACGCCATCGTTCTTAGGGGGTAGGCAATAGGCAGATAACTAAATTGAGTTAGTGATTTTTAGTCGTTTTTGTTGGGAGTTTTGCTTTTTCACGTCTAACCGACCGGAACACGATAGTGGGACATTGTTGCAGGGGGACTTACAGCCGGGAGAAAACAAAAAACTTATGCGGACGAAGTCGCGGGTAAAAGCTAGTCTTGTTATAAATAATAAGTAATCTTTGATGAAGTCACGTGTGTCTATAACTTCACCACTCGAGACTATTTTTACCAGGATGTGAACGCGTTGTACTTTGATAAAATATCTATTTTTTTATTGCTTTTATAGCGCCTAGTAATTTATAAATTAACAGTAGTAAAATTTTACGAAAACAGAATATCCCACATTTCTAACAAAAAAACATCCACCTAGTCTGTTTGTTTGTGTGGTTGGACCTATGTAATGCAGGTTCCACACTATGCACCTACGAGTACGAAGTTGATCGAATGTGGACAAGCTGAGTGATAACCAGCAAAAATAGGGACCCTTACCATCTCCCAGCAAGGTGAGGTAGTGTGGCGCGGGGGTGGCCGTCGCTGTGAGGGTGATGTTCGGGGAGGTCTTGTCGCGAAGTGTCGTCACAACATCTAAGCAATGACGAAATGACGGACGAGTCTCGGCTGAATAACTCCAACATTTCTGCAGCAGGTCGTAACTGGCAAACAGAGTGTAAGTTCTAATAATGCTGATTAGATATACCTAACTCAATTGCAACTGTCCTAGATATGTGGTAAAACCTACGAGAAAAATGTCCTATTAATGTAATGGTCGCAGGGTCGTTCATTATAAAAAAATCTCTGTAGACAAAGGAACAAGTTGTCGATATAGTATCTATAATAACTTATTTAAACAATACTCACAACACTGAAGGGCAGTTGGGCGGCCGGTCCGGTGTGCCCCCAGCACGTACATACGCTAACACTTGTCTATTGGTGCGGGCGGGGTAGGGTTGCTGGCCTAGTGATAACACCTAAAACATAATAATAAAAAATAAATATTATCTTGTAATAACGTACTTCAATTTAATTTTTTATTATTATTATCTTATCCAATCAATGCAGAGTAATTTTAATTGCAGCTACAGTTCAATGTATTTTTTATCCTCACCTCCCAACATAGTACGCCCCACGCCCATACATCGGATTGGCAACTGAACACACCGTCCACCAGACATTCTACTGCCATCCATCTGACCGGTAACAGTCCTGAAATTAATTATTGATGTTCACAAGAAGGTATTTAACAAATTATAATTATCTTACAGAAGTCAGGAAAAAGAACTTACCTTCGCCTTCTTTTCTATAATAATCGTTCTTGTAGATATCTCTGGCGAGTCCAAAATCACCGATTTTGACAACTCGCCCGTTGGCGCGATGAGCCACTAAACAGTTCCTACACGCCAGGTCGCGGTGCACGAAGTGCATCTCTTCCAAGTAACGACAACCTTTAGTCACGTCCACGCACATGTTTAGGAGATCCAAAAGCGTAAGAGATTCAGATGTATACTGAAAAGATGATTTGCATAGTTGTGTAAATCTACACATTTTTAGTTGCTGTAATATTTGCAACTGATTTGACGAATCCCTAGAAAGAGTTCAGTTGCGACAAAGTTCTAAACGCAAGCAGTAAGTACATCTTTATAAAGTTAGAGCGCGACCACAATTCCTAACCACAGTCAAATTCTAATTAGAAAACAGTTAAAGAAATTGAAAACAAACTGTTCATAGACTAGCTTTTGCTCGTGGCTTCGCTCACTTAAGAAGTTTTTGGGACTTTATCCCATTGCATTGGGTGGTGGAATTTAACAAGATTCTTTGAGGGTGCCTACATATTAGTAGCTTTATGCATGCAAAGATCGGGCTAACCGATCGGTTTAAGATTGACAAAATTTAAAATTGATCAAAGTCCTTTCTTAGCGGATGCCTACGTCATAACATGTATCTGCCTGCCAAGTTTCAGCCCGTTTCATAATAGGACAAATCAAGATATTTCGAATAATACATTCTGACTCACCAATGAAACCCGTTTTGCCCTTAAATAGCTAAGCAAATCACCACCCTCCATGAGCTCCATGATTATATAATTGGGATCATTGTCGAGGCACACTCCCAGAAGACGTAAGATGTGTTCGTGCTTGAAATTCGACATGAGCGCTGCTTCTTTCAGGAATTCTGTTTTCTCCTGTTCTGTTGCGCTCTTTCGTAACGTCTATAATGAAAAAAAGGCATCAAAAATGCAATTGCTATTATAATATTTAAAATTTGGCTTGGTTATTGTTTGCTAGTTATATTCTGGGCTGTGTATTTAACGAAGTGAAATTATAGATGTGACTGTGTTCGTCAGAGGAAGGAAGAGGGGACTTGACTTACCTTGACAGCGACTTTGGTATCAGCTGTACCACCGTTGATCTGTCTTGCCACTCCTTCGAACACTTCACCGAAAGCACCAGAACCAAGGAACTTTGTGAGCGTTATTTGTTCACGGCGAATATGCGGTAATCCAGCAAGTTCTGCGTCAGTGGGACAATGAACACCCTGGTGATAAAAGATAAGGTATTATTTGTATAATTGAACAGGTATCAAGAAATATGCTATGTGAATAAAATAAAATAATTTAATTTGAAAGTTTTTAATAACCAGCAGAGATTTGGTATAACCATAAGAGATTTTAAAATTTTGATTAACTTGAATTTAATTAATGTTTCACAGTGCTCAGATAATTTGCTCTTAATCTTACAAAACATTGCCTCACCTGGTTGTAGAGTATATTTGTAGAATGTCTCGTTGGTAACTGTCGAAGTATCGCTAGTTCCGTGTCAGGACCTCGCCGAGAATCATTTGTAATTATTTGATTTTCGAGCGCAGGCTTCTTTCTTGCTCGGCTATTGTAAGCTGCAAGTGTACAAAGTTAGTTTAGTGAAATGGAGTAGTGTCTAAGAAATTCACACACAAATAATTGGTGAAATTTGAAAAGGTTCATTATTACATAGTATAAAACAAAGTCACTTTCCGCTGTCTGTCCCCTTAAATGCGTATATCTTTAAAACTACGCCACGGATTTTGATGTGGTTTCTTTTAATAGTTAGAGGGTGTCAACGGGGTGGTTTTGATCTATAATTCATGTATAGTGTAGTAAAAAGAAGTGATAATTTTCAAGATTTAGATCTTTAATCGCAAACGTTGCCTGACCCCTAAGTAGTAAAACAAAATGATGCACCTTCAAAAGATCTACAAAAAAGTCCGTCCGTCCGTAAATGTCTATCTCTTAGGGATAACCCACACTGACCCTTTTTATTTTTTTACGTTTTACGAGAAATAATGGCTTATTTACGAAGCGATTTTAAACATTACAGAATTAATTTTCATCCAGTTAAGTGTATTAAATAGATTGAGCATTTAATATACATCAATATTGCCCTTTACAGTATGTAATTTAAACGAATATTAACGAATATATTACAGTATTAATATAGCGGGACATAGTATTGGGTTGCGCACCAAAACGCGTGCCAATAAATAGCACAAATTGAACTTTTGAATATCCAAATTTTACTCATTTATTACTTTTGATGCGGAACAAAGTTCGCCGGGTCAGCTAGTGTCAAATATAGATGAAAGTGTGTTTCGGACAAAGAATGAAAATTTTGAAATGTTAAGTAAAATTATTGTGGCAATACTATATCTAATCAAAATATCTTATCAAAAAAGATTACTATACAAACTAGTACAATTCCATTCATTTCTCAAAAAGTTTTTATCGCGTTTTCTATGCGAAAAGAGGGCCAACGGGCAAGCCTAAATTATCAAATAGATTGGCCCGTTGGCCCGTTCGCCACCGGGGAGGTCACGTCTGGGTGGTTGGCAATAAGGTCGTCCTATAAAAGACGAGTTTATGGTAAGTTTAAAAGGTACCAGTGGTCCAGCGTTCGAGCACCCCGCTTCTGAATCAAGAAGTGGCGAGTTTATATCCTAGCTCACATCAATGACTTATCGAAATAATTTTCGGAAGTTATTATGTGTGATAAATATCGATGACTGAAAACATTGTGCCTAGCGTATCGGAATAGGTTCGCCACCTATTTCATATGGGCTGCAAACATAGCGGCGAGAATAGGTTTTACAGCCGCTGCCTACACCTTCGGTCAGAGAGAGGCGTGAAGTTGTTATTTTAAAACTGGTGTGGTACCGTAGAAGACCCCCGCGGCGACGGCCAGCAGCAGCGCCAGCAGCGCCAGCAGGGCCAGCGCGAGCGCGGCGGGCGGCGGGCGGCGCGGCGCCAGCGCGGCGGCGTCCAGCGCGCCCGCCGCCGACAGCGCGCCCCAGCCCTGAGCATTGCGCGCCTGCACGCGCCCCACCCAGCCCGCCGGCAGGCCCTCGCTCAGCAGCCAGTACGGCTCTGAATTACAACAATACTTATGAATAACAATTTGTAACTGAATAGAGGTAGAGCCACGCAGTTCGCTGTATGAATAAGCCGGCGCTGGCTGAGAAATACCATGAATATCCACGTAAGTAGCATATGCCACGTTTCACTCGATGTGATAGATAGATAGATAAGTCTTTCATTGCACAATTAACAATAAATCAAATTTAAAATACAATATAGATAAGTCTTATAGCTATGTACAAAAGGCGGCCTTATCGCTGAAAGCAATCTCTTCCCTTCTCCCCTCCCCGCCCCGTAACCGACCGTTGCGGCCTTTAAGAAAGACCGGCAACGCAACTGTAATACTATCTGTATTGCAGGTATAGGCGTCGTTAGTTGCTTACCATCCGGTGACACAGTTGCGTTGCAAGGATTTAAGATAGGATAGGGTGTGAGATGGGAGAGGAGATAAACCACCGGATATCTCTTTCACCAAAAGAAAAGCGACAAGATTATCTAACAGGTCTTCATATTTCACCGGTCTCTCCGCGCTCTCCCACTGGCTTTTTACTATATGTAAGTTTATGAAACAGGGAAAACTATTATTGTCTTGTATTACTAAATTACATTTTACAATTATATTTTTAAGGGTCACAAAAAGCAACACACTCATCCATGTTCTCGTAGCAGTTTTCGTGTGTAAACAAAAACTTACCGGTGCCATTATGCAGCAATTCTAATCCTTCCCTTGCGATGCGCATTTTCATTTTATCATCAATATCCGATGGTAAATTCGAGGGGAGCATCTCACTAATATTTCTTGTCGTATTTTCATTTCCATGAACGACTCTACGAAAAAAAAACAGTTGTAGGTATATGTCGATAAAAAAGAAATAGTCCATCCGATTAGGTTTCATTTAAACACACCTGTGTTGAGGCCGTCCCCAAACTCGGTAAAAGGTAACAGGTGAACCTCTTGGATCGGGTTCTGTCCATCGAACACGTAGAACTCTGTCCCCAACACCTTCTACTCTCAGAGGTCCCGGCGGACCTGGCACATCACCTACCAACCATAAAGGCAAAGAGTTTATTTTATAATCAAACAAACGCATCCCCTACACCGTAAGTGCATTAATAATTAACACATGCGTTACAAAGAAAAATAATCATTGAGACTAAAAAATGGTATGCAATATGTAAACGTAGAAGAAATAAATAATTCTCACTAAAATGATCTACTATTTTACCAATCAAATACAAACGTACCAAGTGTCTCAAAAATGAAGCGATCGTCATGAGGCCAGAAGTATGATGGCGAATTGGCGACGTACTGCAAACGAAGCCGGAATCTATATCTAGCTTTTGGTTTAAGCTCTTTGGCCATCCAGTGGTCTCGTCCGTCTCGCGAACACCACTTCCAATGATTGCTCGAAGGAATTGCTTCTGTGTATTCAACCCTGAACCTGATATTAACACATTATTAGAAAAAAAATACTTATATAGAAGTCAAGACATTTATAACATTACTGAAAGACGTTACAAAGTCTAGTTGTATTGAGCATAAAAAAGCATAAGATATATAGCATAAGATACAGATATTATGTTATATAACGTACTGACGAAACATATAACGTAAAAGGGTTTTAGTGATTACTGAAAAACTAAAAGAAACCGACACTAAAAGAAGAAACGTTGCTTAAAATCTTTACATATTGCTCTAAATAAAATAAATAACTTACTGGTGCAACTGGTAAGTCGTTGGAGGCGGCCATAACACATTTATTTCATAAGGAGTTGCATTTGTTAAAGAAAGAGGCGCCGGTAGTGGGTAAGTTCGAAGACGTAGAGGACGAGAATCAGCTCCAACTGCACTGTGTTTGGAACGAGCTCGAACCCACACATTGTAAGCAGTATTTGGAGATAGACGGGTCAAATTGACGCTGCGCCCTTCGGAAACTTCAAAAGTGTTATGTTCTGTAAGAAATGTTCATTCCATCATTAATTTGATTGAAAATTAGTAGATAAATAAGGGCTCTGAATAAACCAGGGTAGAGACATGTTTGAGTTAAAGCAAACAATATTCGAAATGATCTGCACCTGTCAACTTATGGGCCGGTGATGGAGAATCATCAGTCCGCCAATGCACTTCGTACCAAAGGTTTGAAACTGGTTTCCATTCCACATGAGCGAGAACTGGGCTTAAAACAATTCCAGTCACATCTTTTGGTGCAGTTGGAGCTGGAAGTGGAAAGAGTTTGTGCGTGTCAATGTGTCTTTGATATTGTAAAAATTATCTTTAAAAAACTTTATATTTTACCTTCTGCAGCAGTTTGCAAAGTCATGGGCACACCCACTATAGGCTTATATTCATGTAACTTTGCGTAATAATTTGTCGCTTCTAACAAAACTGAATAATTTGTGAATGGCTTTAAATCTTGCATACTAACTTCTGTACTCGTTGTCTTGACAAACGGACAGGATTTTTTATCACATACACTATCATTTTTCATTTGAGTCCGGTAAAATATCGTGTATTCTGTTAGAGGCATTTGATATTCAAAATATTTACACCCATGGGGCTTCTCCACTGGAGGCATTCTCAATGTTATGCTGTTAGCGGAATTGGAAACAATTTTTGGCCTCAATTGTTGTATTCTTGGTAACAAACATTGCCTTGGCGGGTATGGTTGATTGCCGGGATCCAAAGTCACAATTTTATAACCATAGCCTGTCTTCCTTGCTTCTACTCCGCTTTTGAAGTTCTTTGTAGTATAGAATATTTGTGTAGAATTAAACCAGTAGATATATCGGCTGTCAACCGCAATAGACAATGGTGTAAAACCATATTTCTTCTTTTCTGTAGCGTCAACAACTATTCTACATTTGCAAGCTGTCATATCTGCAGCAATTATATGATTTACCCAAGGATCAACCCAGTATAGCTCGTAGTTATTGTTGCTTGTCATATCAATAGCAAACGGTCTTGCGACTTGTGGGTTTTCAGGACAATTGCAATCATTTGTTGAATTTCTAAAGAATTTTCTAATATTTGAACCATTGATGTACGAAGTCATTATTGTTCCTAAGCCAGAATGTCCATTTTCCTCATACCAGTACAGTAAGCTGCAATTGTTTTAAAAAGTTTCTAAAAATCATCAATATTGTGTGAGGATAAATAATAATATATCTTACTCTTACAATGTATCTTACCCGTGCAATGGTGCAATTTGCAAACTATAAATTGGTTGCTTTCTTGATAAAACCCAGGAAGTATGTGGTCGTAAGTTAGGAATGCCAATATCAGCCCTATAAATCACGTAAGACTCAGCAGATGTAATTTCCAGCTGTGACCAATATACTGATCTGCTCACCCAATCAGAACACATACTCGTTGCAGAACCATTGATAGACAACAACTAAAATGCAGAAAGGAATCGTACTTAGAAGAAAATTGTAAAATAATAAACTATGTATACATTTTAGCAATTTTCTTACTTTGAAGTGTCCACTGCCGTTGATTCGTGAAGAAAATATTTCTTCCAAATTGTTTACCCAATATACAATATTCTCTTCTGTAGATACAGCAAAATCGATCGGTATACCAGTACTCTTTGGTATGATTTCACTATCACCAGAATCCAAATCATTTATCTTAATCGATTCTTGAGACGATATCATCACTTTTGGTATAGGATTGATCTCGTCAGAAGAAACGAAGACTATCTCGGAATATTGACCATAGCCAGCATCTGTGTAAGCGCGTACCTGTAATGTCAATAGTTTTATTATTTCTAATCAGAAAGTATTATGATATGTACTTTAATACGAATTGATTCATGGAATTCTCGCAATATTGCGAGAATTCCATGAACTACAGAAAAAATGAATGACTAACCTGAAAAAAATACTTAGAAGCTGGACTTAGATCTCTCAACATAAGCTGGGTATGTAGAGGCGACAGGTGTGCATCAGCACAGGCAGACGGTTTAATAGCTGGAGATAAGTCCAAGCCCACGACCCAGCAATGGGCCTCATAGCCCCTTAACACCCCATTGATGCGTGCTGGACTACCCCAGCGGAACACAGCGGAAAGAGGGCCACCGCTGAAAACAAATTAATTGCATAAAAACTGTTTTTAATTTTTTTTATTACTTATCCATACTAAAAGTAAATGTTAATGGAATGAAGCGATGACATAGACTATTTTTCTCCCATTTATCTCCTCTGAAAAGGTTTGCAATACTGATGTAGTATGTCTCCCAAATATGTTTTAATTTGTCACTTATAAAATTTAGTCTAGTCATAAATATATTTATGAACATACCTGACAGAACGTTGTACGTAGATACGTGGTGCTTTCGGTGCAGAAGGTGGTGCTTGTGGCGAGTGTAGCATAGCCCTCGCGGCTGCTCCTCCTCCCCAGTGTGTCTGGGCACGAACCGTTGCTTCCATAGCACTATAAGGAGCTATTTTGCGTTCACGCACCTCTATCCAATTTACGTCTACGGTTTTCTGGAAAGTTCTTTTTGTATTAATTTTATAAAATAGTACAGGCAATTCCCAGAAATTTATTTCTACAATAAGTAGATACATACATACTTCAACATCTCGAGTCTCATTTAAATTTTTATATATTGCTATAACGTAAAGGTTTGTGGGAAAAATCTGTTCAAATATTAATAAAATACATTTCAAATGTCGGCCAAGGGACTGATTTGCTGGATTGTAAGTACCTATAACTATTGACAAAAACAGTTACCTCTATCTTGTATTGTCCATAGATAAACAGATTCACGTCGTAATACACGCGACTATCATTTATGTTGACCCGAGTGGCAGCATCCCATGTAACATTAAATCTGTCCCACTCACCCACAACAGTTATGGACGAAGAGTTTATGGTCTCCGGAATGGCTGTGAACAATTCTGAAACATGAAAAAGAAAAATGTTATATTTAAATTTCTAACCTCCCAATTACATTATAGTTTTAAATGGTACTTGAATTTACTAACCACTCTCAGCATGCAAACTTGGATCTCGAACGGCAACTACGTTGACTCTCGGAACAAGTTCAGCTGTATTTTTTCCACTGAGATCTGATACTATTGCTTTGGTACCATCTTGAACCCAAACTAGACGACTACTAAAGTAGCACAATGGACCCAGGTTTGCGGTACCGGGTATTCGAGTGACCAATGAAAATGATACCTGAATAAATGAAGAAACAATTTTGTATTCATTAAAATATGTATTTAAATACCTGTGCAGATCAGTTTTTTGGTTCATAACATTGAAACAACTTTTATGGATTATATCGCGTATATTTAGAACTTATTTACAGAGATCATTTTCACGAGTTTTCACTTTACTCGTGAGAATGATCTCTGTAAAGAGTTCGAAACGTCGGGAAAGAAATAGAAAATAATTTCTAAATAAACGCGATATAATCCATAAAAGTTGTTTCAATGTTATGAATGTGATTCGCGAAAATCTAAGAATTTTAACAGTGGTAGAGCCAAGCAGTTCGTTGCATGAATGGGCCGGCTCGACTGGTGAAATACCACAACCTCTCAGAAGATCGACATAAATTCATGCCGCGTTTCGTTCGGTGAGAGAGGTAGCAGGAGGCCAACCCTCCTTCCTCATCCGTTCCTATTCCGTATCCCTTAAAGGTCGGCAATGCAACAGTAACACTATATATGTTGCTGGTGTCCATGGGCGGAGTTGGTTGCTTACCATCAGGTGACACGCCTGTTCGTTTGGCCTCCTATCCCATAAAAAAGTAAATAGTTTTTTGGTTGATATATATTCAGTAACTTTTTTGCGAATGGACCAGTCGTTGAGGAGAGTGAAAAAATAGAAGATACTTACATCAGTAATTTCATGGGATATCTGATCTGCTGTTGGTGCAACATGAAGCTCTGAGCCATCGTAACTTCTCACTAACCAATAAAGCAATTTCTTCTCCAAATCTGTTGTCAGCCCCATTACTGCAATATTTTTGTTATATTTATCAGATAATTCGAATATTATCTAATTCAATTATTATATTATATTAATTTACGTTAATTTTCCAAATAATGCCTTTGCCAAATTTTACCTTGTTTCCCACTAAAAAGCTGCGCTGGATAGTATACTTTTTTATTCTCGCCATTTAGTCTAGCTGCTTCAACAGCATGACCCGTGTTCCAATAGATGTATGCAGCTAAAGAGTCTATTGTCAATTCCTTGGCTACTGTTACAATTGGCACTGGCTCTCGATCACCGCCGTCTAAGTTGCCTCTCGTTATCTAAGGGGAAAAAGTTAGATATATTAATATATCTATAACACAAAAGTTTATGTGTAGTTTGGTGATAATGGTACTAATGCTATGCTTACCAATTGCTGTTTTGGGTTTGACCAGTAAATTTTCTTTCCCACCCAGTCAACAGCTAAGCTGCCCACGTTATCCATATTGACCATCAGACCACGCTTGTGTGATGTAGTATTATACCAAATCACGGTTGAAGTATTTGTAACCAAGTAAAGTTTATCACGATACCAGGAAATGTCCGTTATAAAAGAGTTTTTTAACTCATCTCTGCAACAAAAATAAAATATATTTTTTCAGGTTTGAGAAAAAGCACGATACCTAATATCTAATATTAAAATATTTACCTATGTATCAAAATTTGTAAATTTTCACCGGTTAAATCAGTTTGCATAAGTCCATCAGGGCCTGACCAAAGCAGTGTGCTATTTAGATTGTTGGCTGAAGATGACAAAGTGGTTCCAACAAATATTGATGACCATGGACCTAGAAAAATAATAGCCCTCATGAGTTAGCGTTGGCCTACCTACGCCCTATTATAATAGCGGTTTGACACTTCGAAGATTCTACCTGAACCGGATTCGGTAACTGCAGCTACTCGGACAGTATATTCAGTCTCTTGTTCAAGATCTTCAACAATAAATGTTGTTTCACTGATGTTTTTGCTGGAATAAGAAGATTTACAATATAATATTGTAATTATAATTATTACTTAATAATAATTTGTTGGTTCGATGCATTTGACTTACATATCCATGATCCTTCCGTTATCCATATTTGTAAGTTGAAGATGGTAAACCCATTGTTGCCAAGCACCGCTTCCTTGGTGACCCAATAGATGAGGCGGTGACCATGATACCTTCGCTCTATTAATACCCATCACACTTTGCAACCCTAACGGTGGATTGACGGGGACGGGAATAGGCTGACAACTCCTCAACGCTACTAAAACCTCCCTGGTTGCTACTGACTTCATGTTAAAAGCTAAAGGATACTCGTTATGGAAATAACTATCCTTTTGGGCGTGGTACTCTTCAGTTAACATTTCTTTGCCGTTTGTCCAGTAAAACAGTCCAGCTGCGTAAGCTATGGAACGGGTTGAGAGGAACATGGGCTTTTGTGTGTTACCTCTGAAGTCAGTCACATCTCGTCTGAAAAGTAATATAATAGATGAAAACTAATTCATTTTTGCGAACTAACAATTCAAATTACATTTAAAACTCCTTACCCATCTAATGAAACTGCTAAAACAGTATTTCTTTTAAGATGCGCAACTAATATTCTAAAATCTGCGTGATCAACAGTAAAAGCTCCTAATTGAGCGTCTCTTACTATAACTTCTGGTGGTGTTCCATGTCGTACACCATTAGATATGTTAGCTAAATCTAATCTATACAAACCCCCACGATCACCACCTTGTTGGGCCCAGAACAGGTACCTGAAAAAGCGTACCACATTGTAATTAATTATTTATAGTTGTTTTTTAAAGTCATCAAAATTTAATAGCAATAGCATTTAATTTACTAGCAGCAGCAGTTAAATTAATAAACAGTCTCGGTGGTCCAAGTGGTCGAGCACACGGCTTCTGATCCAGAGGTCCGGGTTCGAATTCAGACACTGACACCAATGACTTTTCGAATTTGTTCTCAGAAGTTAAGTGTGATAAATATCGATGACTGAAAAACTTTCTGCCCGGTATGGCAATAGATTCGCCACTTATTTCATTTGGGACGTATACACGGCGAGACGAGGCTTAGCAGCCGCTGCCTACACCTTAAGGTAACAAAGGCGTGAAGTTATGTTATGTTAATTTAATAGCGATCTAACAGCTGGTTATAATTAGTCATAAAAATACTTACCCATTATAAGGGTCGACCTCAAAATGTATCGGACGAGTATTAAAACCAGACATTGCAACAATCTCATTCATTCCTTCAAAATCGTAGCGTATTATTTCCCAATAGATAATACTCTCTTTGGCATAGTAAACTTCGCCGAGCACATACAGATGACGATTCAACCAGTCCACAGACAAGTCTTGCGGTTTGTATGAGATGTTTTTAGCTGATAATATTGGTTTAGGAGTACTCTTTTTGGATAACAAACTTCTATATACATACCCGCTTGACAATGATACAAAAAGGGAATCGCTTGATATATCTATACCAACACCTGTAATATTGAAAAACTTTAGATTATCTGTATTTCATAATATTTTGTTACAATTAAGTCAATTACAGACCTGTAATTGAATGTTCCGTGCTGTATAATTCCACCGGATCCGACAACATATCATTGGCCGGTGCAGCTAGTATGTTCTGATCTCCCCCCAAAATTAAAATAGGCTGTTGACTGGGCACTGCTGAAAAATCATAACACGTTTTAGTTTATTAGGCATGCTTTGTGAATCAACAAATTAAATCAAATATTTAAATATTATAATTAATTAAATAATTATAATTAACTGAGATACTGTGGCGATATAACGCACCATTTTTCAAGCTGTCCCAGCTGTGATATGGTGATCATTTTAATACATTCAAAATATGAGTTGTATGCTTATTACATAAGTATGGAAGGTATTTAAAGTATCTTACACATTGGTAGCGGAGGAGTGGATATCGTCACGCAAGCACTAGGACCTTCGCCCACGGCATTCCGCATAGCCACTGAGACCTGATACTCGCAAGCCGGTGCTAAGTTTTGAAACATGTAGAACAAAGTCTTGTTGGATGCAGGCATGTCCTGGAATATAGAAAAGGGTTGTTAAATCGGTAGTCAGTGCTCTACTCCTATTAGTTGCAGCGTGATGTTAAATAAGCCTTCGAGAATCAAATAAACAAAAATCTTCAGCTTTTAATATTTTAATATTAGTACTTACCTCTACAGCAGCACTGGTGTTGGGTTTTGTATCGACGAGTCGTAGCACATACGAGATCAAAGGTCCATTAGGGAATGGTCCCGGTTCCCAAGAAATTGCCACCCGACTTGGATCTGGTGCTGCTGCTCGCAGTGATTTAGGCGGTGAACTTGGTTTGCCACTCTCCAATGTGGATATTACCACTGATGGCGCTGAGTAAACAGGATCTCCTGTACCTCCGCGGCCAGATAGAAATATGGCCACGCGGAACTGTTAGAAAATCATTAATAAATATGTGATTCTTCCTTCGCTCCTATTGATTATAGCGTAATGATATTATAGCCTAGAGCCTTCTTCGATAAATAGACTATTCACCACAGAGATGACTGGTTCGTTTCGATGTTCCAGCTTCGAGAGCCCTGATTCTAAAAGTCGTGAGATCGATTCTAGGTTTATTCACTTCTCGGAATTGTTTTTGATAGGTATGTGTGTCAAATATCGATATCTGTTATAGTTGTATGTACATGAAAATCCAGATAGAACCTTCGGATAGAAAAAGGCGTGAAGTTATAAATAAAAAAAACTTGAGATTAGCGATTGCAAACAATCACACGATTTTTAAAAAATTAATATCCATTACCAAGCAACTGTTTGTAGAACACAAATTTCTATGTAACACAATGACAAAATAATAATACAAGTTTAAAAAGATTTCTTGTGATTATATAATTAACATAAACAAAAAACTACAGTGCTAGAGCCGCGCTGATCGCTGCATGAGTTGGTCGGCTCAACCAGTGAAATTCTCTTTCTTTCCCATACCATTTAAAGGCCGGAAACGAAACAGTAACACAATCTGTTTTGCAGGTCTCCATGGGCTGCGGCAGTTGCTTACCATCAGGTTACCCGCTTCCGTTTGCCTTCTTATTCTATAAAAACATACTTACCCGATATTTTGTGTAAGGCCGCAACCCGCTAACGTGTATTATAGATTGATCTGCGTAACTGGAGTTGGAATAATATTTCCAGGTACCAGGCAGTTCCTCGTATCGCCATTGCACCAAATAACTAATGTTGCCTAGATTAGGTGCCTCCCACACAAGCGACAGCGACGAGGCCGTCAAGCTGTCCGCCACCAAGGCTGGAGCAGTAGGTGTTCCTATCAGTTCTGCAAAAGTACCATCAATTAGCAGTACACTTTGGGCACTATTAAAAGAAAAAATACTGTTCGAAAATGATGTACGACCTCATAATTTAGTTATACGAATTCTAGTTGAAAAATTAGCTATACCAAATTAGTAATGATAAAATATTAGTACATACGAGTTATTTACTTATGAATATTTATAGTAATTACAGAATTTTATGATGCGAAGTTTAAGAAATAAACTACATAAACATAACTTCACGCCTTTGTTACCCGAAGGTGTAGGCACTAGGCAGCGGCTGTCAAGCCTCGTCTCGCCGTTATATTTACGTCCCAAATGGAATAGGTGGCGAACCTATTGCCATACCGGGCACAAGTTCAGTCATCGATATTTAACTTCCGAAAACAATTTCGAAAAGTCATTGGTGTGAGCCAGTGTCAGGATTCGAACCCGGACCTCTGGATCTGAAGCCGTGTGCTCGAGACCACTGGGCCACCGAGACTAAACTAATAAAATTAATATTGGTTAGGATTTAAAATATTAACACAAACTATAGAAGAAGAAATAAAAAGAGAAAAATGAGATATACTAAAAGTACTCACTAAAATAAAAAGGGAAAAATGAAATGCTACTTAGTGCAACTATTATAATTCCTTAATTATGTTACCTCTTAACTTTTGAAAGTAACTGTTCAAGGCCTCATTACATCCCATAACGCAGTACAATTCTCTGGAGAAAACCACCTCGGACGTGACATTCTGTAAGAGTATTAACTATGTATCACTTATCCCTATTTATATAAAATATAACTACTGCAAAATAATAGTAAATACTCACACAGACAATTTGACAAGATTTTTTCAAGCCTTCTTGCCACAAACTGCACCCAAGCTTGCACTGTAATAAAAGAATAAACATTTTTTGTTTTTATTATGGCAGGACAAAGTGTCAAGTTCTAGCAATCAAACAAATACAAAGCGTCAACTCCTAGCAATCAAACAAAGATAAAGCTTTACGTCCTAGCAATCAAATAATCAAACAAAGACAAAGCGTCAAGTCCTAGAAATAGATCAAATAAAAACATTATTAAAATTAATAATCACATCTACGTAATCATTCTAATCAGTTGTTCTCTGAGTTGTTTCCGTTCTTTTAATTTATTTTAGTAAATTAAAAATAATTAAAAATCATCCGACTGTTAACAGGATATCTGTGATAGTGGCTCAAGAGCATCCTTATTTATTACGTGACATGTTCTGACACAATTAGGTGGTGCGGGTTTTAATCCAATTAAATTACCACCACTCATCAAATTCCTTGTTTGTTCATGTTAATTGTATGTTAAAATAAACAATAAGAGTATATTATAATAATTTGTAATAGCCATGGAATGCAAGGTATTTGAAACCTGCATTACTGGGAACGAATTGACTAGTGTTCGCAACTTTGAAATACCTATGTACATACTTATTGCAATATTGTAAAATAGTGTATTTTTCCCCGCTTAATTTATTTAAAAACTAATTGCATAATGCGTTTTTGAAAACATTTATTATATATAAAAGTATTTTTATTTTATTTTGCTCTTTACTAAATGATTTCTCGGTTTTGGTTAATGAAATATCAATATCAAGAAACAGATGAAGATATACTATTGACAAATATCATTCACCACCGGATGCCATGTCAACCACACAAATGTTTGCATTCGACTGTGGATCGAACCTAGCCACCTTTGCGCTGCGGCTAATACGCCAAGTAACTATGTGTTCAAAAGTATAAAATTTCATTCATATAATTTTAAATGTATCAGAGTTAGGCGAAATCAATTTGTATACAAGAATTGATCATTTGAATATGGAATTTGTATTAAAAATTCGTTAGTTAAAATGACGTCATCGTGTTTTTTGTTATTGCTCGTAAAAACTAATTTGGCGCATGTTTACTAGTCTCGGAACATGTGCACACATGATAGTTTTCCCCACCTCCTAGTTTTACGTGAAACAGATAACGAAACAAAGCGAGTGATCGTTGCAGACGCATCTGAGACGTAGTTTTAGAGCAAACAAACCTCCTTTTTGTTCAAACTTTTTGTTTACAAATATTTTAACACAAAACATTTCTACACTTGACGTATTGCAGAAGGCACGATCTTTATCTGTATACCGGTATGTTTACGTAAAGTGTAGACTTTCCCATGGGTAAGAGGTTGATATAATTCTTGTAACGGCTTTTCACGGTCGGATAACGTCCTTTACGGATCGTACACATTTGTAACTGACCGGAAGTGACGCAGGTGCACCCCTTTTCTTAAACCTCACATAATTATTGAAAGACGGTTCTAATGTGTCTCAATAGCTCAATATCGAGTTTTTGATGTGAAACGTCTGTAGGCGAGGGTAAATCTGATTCTTGGCGTGGTGATACAGGCCGTGGCGACGCATCGCCACGCTGTCCCTACTATATGTATACATCAACAGCCGTCAAATCGTTCTTCCCTTTGCTCGTTCTCTTAAAAAACTGTCGCATGGTTTTTTCTTAATTTTTATTTGGCGCCAAATAAAAAGAATAATGTAATCTATAAATAAGTAAATCATAATTATTAGACTAAATTCAGTCAGTTATAATATGACAACATAGTGCTGAGTGAATTTGAGTCATCTCATTGAGAGTGATGTGACATGGCGCGAAACAATTAAAACGGATGCAACAGAAGCGCGCGCGATCTGTGCCGTTTGTTTCGACTGTTGTTTAATTGCGGGTCGCGGCCTCACACGCATTTTCATTGGCAACTGGAACATCGTTCTAACGTACTAAATACAATTAATATATATTTATACAACTTGTTCATATCTTTCGGTTCAAGGATTGTTTATAACCATATTGCTCAATGAGTTTTACTTCTAACTATCTCGAAGCACATTGATTAGTTGAATTATAGGCCAGTTGCATCTATTTATCATCATACCTACTTATTATTTATTCATTTCATGTGTATTCCAGACATATGCATAGTAACTGTATGTAAAAGGAAGTTTGAAAGTTACGCCAATAACTGAGAGGATAAGAGGAAATTGCCTTGCGTGGTATGGGTATGTAATGAAGAGGGATGAGAAGAATGGTAAACTTGAATGTCAAACGAAATAAGAGAAGCGGAAGACCCAAGGATATATGGATGGAAAGAAGACATGATGAAGACAAGAAGGGAGTTAATACGGAAGATGCGAATTATACCTAGAGAAACCTGAAAAAGAAAAACTTGTCGTGCCTACCCCAAATAATGGGAACAGGACAGGAAGATGATGATGCCGAGTGTTATGACTAACCAATATATGTATAAAATATAAGGTTTTGTTTTATACGCATTATATCAGTTACAACATCTAAAAATAATAAAGACTGAAGACCCTCCGCGCGGAACTCTTATCTACTTAATCGAAAATGAATTCTAATAAGTTAGTATATATATATATATAGTAGTAAGTAAATTATATGTAAGTACACAAATGATTTTTAAGTGCTTACTTAAAATATATTTTATTTCTTATCTATTTTAGTACTACTAGGTACTACGTTGAATTGTAAAGTTTTAATATACACAAAATTTATAATTTAATAAATATGGCCTTGAAATATACAATATCAATGTAATTGGATGGAATGGAAAATAAAACTAAGAATATAACGTAGTGAATTAACGGCTAATTACCCTGTTTCCTGTCTCGTGCCCTAATAATAACAAAACAATAAGTGCTCGCTTTGAGAATGATTAAAATCGTCGCGACAAACTATTGTTGTTGGGGAGCGATTTCGGAAACTCGCTCGGAAGTCCAATTGGGAGCGCATGCGCCGGACGTAGGGCGCTGTGAAAGCACACGACTAATTAACTTTTTAATTGCTTAATATCTAATTTTGACTAGTTTTTTGTTTGTATTATGTAGTTATTATTATTCTTACCGTCCATATAATGTACCTTCAGTTCATTTTTAACAGTGGTAGCATGAATGGGTCCGCTCTACCGCTCAAATATCAAAGCCTATATAACGTGTTATCGTTACAAAATGCAATTGTTTAGCGAAAGGACTTAAAAATCTTTTGTTATATTTGAGTAGCACCTTTGTTTTTTTTTGAGAACTGTATTTTTAAAGGATAGGAGGGCAAACGACTAGGCGTGTCACCTGATGGTAAGCAACCAACGCCGCACATGGACTAGCAATACAATCATAGTGTTACTGTTGCGTTGTCGACCTTTAAAGGTTAGAGAATAGGGGATAGGGAAGGAAGGGGAAGGGGTGGGCCTCCGGGTACCTCTCTCACCGAACAAAATGCGGCATAAGCAGAGGCTCATGCCGCATTTTGTTCGGTGAGAGAGAAGATCGACGTAAAGAGTTACGTCGATCTTCTGAGAGGTCGTGGTATGTCACCAGTCGAGCCGGCCCATTTATGCAGCGAACTACTTGGCTCTACCACCGTTAAATGGTATATCAAAATTGTTTGTAGTAAGTAAGTAAATAATTTCATATGAACCAACTATCGTGCAGTTCGATCACCTACAGTATTTACTTGAAGGCATGGCAACATCCCATTTACAACCTTATCGCTGCTATAAGAAAATATAGTAGTAATCTTTTTTATAATGCAAATAAAAAACTATGTTGCAAATTTTATTTAAATTAATTAATGACATATAGTAGTTATCGCGCTGATTTGTAAGTAGGCGCCATCTCGTCAGTCGAACACCCATATAGCACACTGTTTTTCTAATTCCCAACATTTCTGACCTCTAGATAAACTTTATGATATCGTATCCCGCGTTTATTTCACCAACGGTTTGTAAGCAAATACAATGTGGTGATTAATGTTTACGCTACGAAATTACGCTGATCATTTACTAATGTCGTGATTAATAATTGTTGACAGATGTTAGCTATTTTTTTTAAATGAGTAAATTGTCGTAACAAGAAATCAAGCTTTACAGTGAATACTGAATATTGACATGCAAGATTCTCATATCCTACAAGAGGAAGAGCCACGCAATTTGTTGAATGAATGGGCCGGCACGACCAGTGAGATACCACGACCTCTCAGAATATTAACGTAAAATGGCTTGTGCCGCGTTTCGCTCGGTAAGAGAGGTGTCCGGAGGCCCAACCCCTTCCCGTCTCACAATCCCAGCCCACATCCCTCCCCTTCCATATCCCATTGTAAGAGCCGTCAAAGCAACTATAAAACTATCTGTGTCCATGAGCGGCGTTTCTTGCTGGGTATCGACTGACAAGCCTGCTCGCTGCACCCTATCCAGTAATAACAAAATGCCTCAATGTGTATCGAACAAGTTTAGGAATGGAATATACATGTATCCCAAATGAATGAAATCAAGCACAATCTACTTAGATAAATATTATATAGCAAATATATATATATAGAAGTTGCAGTTTGAATGAAACCCAGTGGGATTGGTATTTGTGAGCAGGTCACGCGTTGGCCCACGCCAACTATTTTACTCCTACAATTGGATAATGTTCAGGCAAATTGGGGCCCACACCGGCGCTCTACCCGCCGCTCCGCACCGCTCGCCTGCCGCTTCATCGCCGCACTTTTTGTTCGAGAGCCCTTCTGCTAGTGCTCTCAATGGACCAGTTCTATAGCTAGCCTTTATCAGCCCACTCTACGGTGTACAATTGGTACACTGATTGTAACATGTGGAATTGGTTTAATATTTTGATTGTAATTTGAAAAGGCTTGTTTCCACTAAGAATTAATCGGATGGAGTGAAGTTTCTAACTATTGATTGAGAATTTGAGACATAGATATTTTGAAAAATAAAACCGTTTAGAAAAATAAGTAAGGATTATTAATATTTTTAGAAAAGAAAATCTAACAGAAATTGGCGTTGAGTCACGTGACAGTGAACGCCAATCAGAAAAAATCCTCTTGAATAACGTCACGTGCTGCTAAACGTCACTAAAATCATGGACAGCCTTACGCAAACTCATAAACTGGCCACAGCGAGACGTCATTCCAGACGCCATGAAAGTCAGAGCGTTCTGGTGCAGAAAATTGTTTCAATTTTTAAAATGCAACAATAGTAAAGTAAATTTAAAGTGTTATTATTCAAAAATTAAGGTGTTTTGGAATAATATAAACACTAAGCTACCTATATTATTAACCATTCTTTTAAATGTAGTAAACTAGCCTATTGTCACATATAAGTCTCAGTATTTAGTTTCAATTTTCTATTTGAGTACTGAAGTTGTTCAATCATTTTGTCTAAACGCGTAATTGTCACCCCCAAAAATTAGTTTCGTGTTGAAAAATCATTAATTTATGTTAAACGTCCTCAGTATTACCGACTTGTTGACGAACTGAATGATTAATTATTGCGTTATTTTTTTAATTTCTAGATTTCAGATCCTTGAACACCGTGATTATAGATGTTTTACAGTGTTTGTTACTTTAATTCTATTTAAAGGAAAATCCCTACATCGATAATAATGAGATTTCAACCAGTGTCATATCGATACAAAAAAAAACAGAAAAACATCGTAACTAATGTTCATACTGGACTGTGACCTCCGTTGGGTTGCGTGTGAATGATACTTTCGCCTGAACAATAAATGGCAGAAATGAAAAAAAAAACTGCTCGATTTGACGTGGTTGCTTTATGGCGTTGACAGGGCGGGCGGGGCGAGGGGGACTTGTTGAATGGATGGGCGCAGACACACACACAAACTCGAGCGGGGAACCGTTCATATAATGAGGAAATAAGAATTAGCGGACAACGAAGCTGAATGCACATCTTTATTATAAGCGAGCGTCTCTATATCGTTTGTATCTGCATTGCTTTATAAATTTAAACCCATTTTTATTATTATTTACAATTTACGAACGTATTATTAAATACTTAAACACTTGTTGTTGATTGATTTCATAATATCGAAGCATTTTTAATTTGGTACCCGTAATAAATATCGTTATTGAGATTATCCTATTACCGAATCTTTGTACCACAGGCACAGCACGTTTTTTAAGATTTATTTTTCGTATTTTCACGAAACTACTTTAAAACAAACTTTTGTTATTACAATCCCTAACTAAAAGTTAGCAAGATATGGATTACGAGAATGGATGGGTTATTGTTTGTTCCAATAAGTGGGATGTGTGGCACTGCTGTAGGGACTACTACTGTCACTCTATTCCCGTGGCTATTGTGATAAAATTTGACGAGATAGTTTGGAGGTCTAGTACGATTTTTACGTCGTTTTTTATTTCGTATGTGCTGTATGATTGATAAATATCGATGACAATTCTAATAGGTTTCGTGAAAACATAAACTTAGAACTAGAGGGAATTAGTTATGTGTTCAGATATAATAGGCTAATTTATTAAATAAAAAAATGCTTGTTTATATTATTCCGAAACACCTTTATTTAAAAAAACCTTTATTCACCATATATATTTCCCATTACAAAAAATCATGTCAGGTCTTGAATGACATCTGGTCGTGTATATTTTCATTCATGTTTAGCACGATGTGACGTCGTTCAAGACGACATTTTCTGATTGTCGTTTACTGTCACGTGACTCAATGCCTATTTTTTAGTGTCCGACCGAAGGTCTATTTTTGGCCGAAGCCGATGCTGAAGCCGATTAATTGGCAATCACCACAACCTTCGGGCGAAGCGGAAGCCGAAGGTTTATAACTATTAGTAATTAAATATTTTTCTTCAATATTATCCATAGCTATATAAGAATATCGGCGTAAAGTGGCACATGCCGCTTTTTTGTCGGTGAAAGAAGTATCCGCACTGAACTAAGTGCAGTCCTGTCCGTCAGTCACAGTTCGTCACCTATAGTTTCTGAGAATACAATCAGTGGTAATGGGCGCAATACTTTTTAAATTGCAACTTCAGTATACTCATGAAATGTTAACATTTTTATCGTGATAACATGACTATTGAACATTGAAAACTCTACCAAATATCTATTCTCATCAAAACTTAGTGGTTACATAGATGAAAAATACAACCTTTAATGTGTTTTATGATTCTTTCTAGTTAAGATCAATAAAATTTTCAAAAGATAAATCATTATATACAAAGTTAGTTTGTTTATTTATAATATAATAATTTAAGTAACGGATAGACGGATATGGCTTCTGGAATGTTAGTATCTTGTTTGGTTGAAATGTTGGTATATGTTCATATAATATGTGTGCAAGCTGTGTATCAAGAATTAAGCCGTCTGGGTTTCAATTAACGCTAGACCAGAACAAAAGATTAAGTCTAAGACGCTTGAATAAACCAATAGTAACATTTTAATTGTATAAATATTCGCGTTGCTAAAATTAGCTCCCTGGTGACTATCTGCAAGGTCTTTGTTCCATTAATTAGGAACATGAAACACTCATTAAGAAAGGTCGGAAATAAACAGATTCCATTGTAACATTAAAACAACTTCTCGGGACTATATCGCGTTTATTTAGAACCTATTTTTACTTATTTCCCGACGTTTCGAACTCTTTACAGAGACCATTTCCACGAGTGATGAACAATAAGTTTAAAGCAAAAACCCTTTTTAAAGAAGCTTTTATTTAAGCGCTCTAAAAATAAGAACATAATATTTCCTTAAAAAATTCAAGTATCAACTTAGAGCCTCAGTATGTACAATTTATATAATAATAAAAGCTTGTCGCGCGAGATGTAAATAAACTGTACTAATTTTATAATGTCAAATCAAATCAAAATAGCTTTTTTCTCATGGCAATTTAATTACCTACTGATAGGGAGTCAAACCTCGCGACAAGCTTTTATTGTTATATAAATTGTACATACTGAGGCTCTAAGTAGATACTTGAAATTTTTAAGGAAATATTATTTTCTTATTTTTAGCTTTCGCTTAAATAAAAGCTTCCTTAAAAAGGGTTTTTGCTTTAAATTTATTTTTTTATTTTTAGTTATAGCTGGCTCAGTTAGTGGCAT
Source organism: Euproctis similis (assembly GCA_905147225.2). Lineage (NCBI taxonomy): Eukaryota > Metazoa > Arthropoda > Insecta > Lepidoptera > Erebidae > Euproctis > Euproctis similis. Next base: position 16,410,255 of record LR990105.1, read on the forward strand.
TTCATTCAACGCATCATTATTGCAAGTTAGTTTACCGCTTAATTTCAAACAGTCCAGCTCTTCAATAAGGAGATCATCTAATTCAAATTCAGCTTGGCGCTTTCTTTTCCATTTAATCGCAATAATGATTTCTAATTCATAGCCATATTGTAGAAATGCATCAAATATATGTTTGCCGTCATCTTGGATAATCCACCGTATTGTATTTTTGATACCCATATTGTAGAAATGCAAATGTGGTGGAATATGCGCCATATTGAATTTAGAATGACGCCATATTAATTTTTGAGTTAATTTCAACGAGTCCTTTCATTTGATGCCCATATTGTTGAAATGCAAATATTTTTCCCGCCATATTGGATTTGGAATGACGTCATTTTTTTTTCGAGTTGCTATTAACAAGCCCTTTCATTTGATACCCATATTGTAGAAATGCATGCAAAAAAACTGTTCCTCTATCTTGGATGATCCGCCATATTGGATTTAGAATGACGTCAGATTATTTTTTCAGTCACTCTCAATGAGTCCTTTCATTTGATACCCATATTGTACAGAAGCTTAAAATATGTTTTCCTCGATCTTGGATATTCCACCATATTGGATTTAGAATGACGTCATATTATTTTTTGAGTTACACTCAATAAGTCCTTTCATTTGATACCCATATTGCTGAAATGCATTAAAAATATCCATTCCGCCATCTTGGGTCGTCCCCCATATTGGATATAGTATGATGTCACACATCATATCATGCATTGTCATCCAAAGTAAACGTGTATACAAAATTTCAGCTCAATCGGTTGAAGATATCTACTCCAAAATTGAGTTGCGAGATTCCACCGAACATACATACTTACATACATACATACATACATACAGTGCAAGTTAAATAAAAGCTTTTAAAAAGATGGTAGTTATGAATGTGATTCGCGAAAATCTAAGAAATAAATAGATTCCATTGTACTACTTATTTTTAAACGTCTTAAATATGAGGAGGTTGGCAATTCGGATGTATTGTTTTTTTAAATACGTTCTGCCCGGAAAGGAACTATCAAAATTAGGTATTCTTCGAAAAGGTTTATTCTGAAACGGCCTTTTTAAATTTACATACATAACTTCACGCCAAATCCCTTGCGGGGTAGGCAGAGAGAACAGAGCGCCATAAGGCACGATTCTTACACGCCTCACTCGCTTCGTTGACTTTCATAACTCTTTTCATGCACGCGCGTCGGTTTTTGAGGCTCCTAACATCACCTTCCTCCAGAACACGTTCTATTTGGTCATGGAATGTGTATCTTGGCCGTCCTCGACTCCTACATCCATCCGCTTTTGCATTGTATATCTGCTTAGTCAATCTTGCATCAACCATTCTTTCTTCATGTCCGAACCATCGGAGCATTCCCTTTCTTTTTACACCTACACTCTCTTTCAAACCAACTTCCTTCCTTACAACCTTCTTTTCTACGCGGTCAGCGAGAGTCACTCCGCAGATTTTGCGCAGTGCCCTCATTTCTACTGCGTTTATTCTACTTTCATGCAGACTCTGCCATACCCAGCTCTCACTTCAATAAGTTAGCGTTGGGATCAGGACTGCATTGTGAATTGCTAGTTGGGCTTTTCTGCTAATGTTTTTTGCGCCTAGGAATCTGCCCAACGCTCCATTTACGCTATTTCCTATCGCCACTCGTCTTTCTACATCCGCGGTGTACCTTCCATCCCTGCTAAAAGTGCATCCAAGATATACAATTTCATTCACCTGTTCCAGCACTACATCATCAACAGTTATCCTTGCATCCGTTCTGGATTCTTTTTAAATTTTCTATTTAAAAAATATTTTGATGTGTAGGTACCTGTATCACATTAGACTCTTATGAGCAATGAGTCTGCATGTGGAAATGACAGGTAAATTAAATCGATCGCTTTTTACTCAGACAAATAACTAACTTCATACAAGTTTATGTAGTAGAATATATGTAGTTTTATAAATTAATAGTTGACCCGGCGATCTTTGTTCCGCATCAAAAGTAATAAGTAAATTTTTCTTTCCTGCATCATACATGAATTATAAATAAAAACCACCCCGTAGACACATTCTATCTATTTAAAAAATCTACATCATAATTCGTTGCGTACTTTCAAAGATATAGGCATATAAGGGGACAGACAGCGAAAAGCGACTTTGTTTTATACTATGTAATGAAATAATATACTCCATATAAACCAATTTGATCTTTCATTATTTAATTGAAAGGATAACAGTACTTTAAATTGTAGTTATGACAATTTGTCCCTTAATTGGTTCTTACACGGCATGGCTTTACTGAAGCCATTTCTTGCGTATTCGTCAAACAAACCGTTATTAAAAGTATTTGAGAACCTAATTGCTTATATGCCTACAATACTTAGTTATCATTATTACTTTCCAATCTGATGAATGGTAAATTGCTGTGTGGCGCCGGCTTAGAATACCGCCACCCCATCTCTTCTCGTTGGTGTCGTAAAAGGCGACTAAGGGAAAAGGCTGAAGAAGAATGGGCAGCAGCATTCTCTCTCAACAAAATACAGCCTACTGCGATCGCCAACCCGCCTGCCAAGCGTGGCGATTATGGCAAAAAACCCCCCATGATTGAGTGGACCGGCAGTTGTGGCGCTTTATGGGGGAGGCCTGTCCAGCAGTGGATCTCAAAAGGCTGATGATGAATGGTAAATGAATTGTATTATTTCCGGGACAATATTAGTTTATCAATACAATATCGGATGTTAATTAAATATAATTAGAAAAACCTTTACCCTTCGTGGTTTTACGACTTACGCGTGTCGATAAATAGAATATCAGTCGATAATTGATATATCATGTCATTGCAAAACATAGATATTGATGCTTATATTATTAATATATGCAAGGAAAATATCAAATGCAATTGAGACTTCTCGGAAAATAGCCTCAAAAATCGACGCGCGTGCGTGAAGAGTTATGAATGTCAACATTGTCAAAGAAGCGAATGAGTCGTGTAAGAATTGTGTCTTATGCCGCTCTGTTCTGTCTGCCTACCATGCAAGGGATTTGGCGTGAAGTTATGTATGTATGTACTTCTCGGAAAACTCCTCGTTCTTTTCATAATCGATTACATGAAATAAGTTTTTTTTAATAAACATATACTTTCATTTTGCTATTTCCTTTATTTTCGCGGCAATTAAGCGCAAACTATAGCTAAGAAATAACCAAAATACCTTTAAACCTTTGCCTTTAAACTCGAGTATATATGAAATTGTGATTTTGTATGAATTAAATTATAATGATATAAAAGCGCCATAATTTCAAATTCTAAGTGCATTATTACACATTTATTCAGAATATTCATGAACACACCTGGCGTCAGGAGCGGTGGCATTTTAATTTTACTGGGAATTAACAAACTGTTCCCAATAGTTGAAATCGTGGTGTTGAATCAATACGAAAAGTAAAAAAATCTAAACTATTAAACTATAGTAACTGTCATAAATATGTATGTATGTTAGATATATTTCTAAAACTATGTATATGTATTTAAGTTTCGATATAAACATTTTACCAAACCTAGATTTATGATAGATTGAGACTCTACTTTTTAACCGACTTCGAAAAAAGGAGGAGGTTCTCACTTCTCAAGTCGGTGCCAGCCCGGGTAACGTACTCTATTGTGTTACACCGACTTCAATAATGAGTGACAATTGTAAATATTTTAATAGTTAAATATGACTTTATTAAAGTACTAGCTGTGCCCGCGACTTCGTACGCGTGGAATTTGTGATCAGATAGCTATATTTTTACATAGACAGTTGAGAAGTAATTACCTCTAAAATGAAATTGTAACTGGTAGGATAAGTACAGATTGCGGTAGCAATGGTTGTTGCCCGCATTGTTTATTTTCATTTTAACAGGAATTTTTGTAGTATAGCTGTAGCCCGCGACGTCATCTGCCTGAACGCTATACAGCACCAAAAATACCTACGATTATACCTTTTAAAATAACATTTATTTACCCGTTACTTCTTTACATTTCATAAATACAGAAAGTACAGTAACAGAGGGAGACTGTCTTTTGTAAAATTGTTGAACTTCAAAAGTGCTGATTTTCAGTCTGCTTTGAATAAATGACTTTATGGTGATTCTGCTGAATTAAGTAATAAGTTGCGACTGAAGCAAATGTAGAAAATAATGAATAAGAAAATATAAATATAGAAAAGGATAAAAATATATACTTATAAAACTTCTCTATAAACAACATTGCTGGTTTGGCTCTCCGCAGCCAAAATGTAAAGAGAGTCACGATCTAATTCGACGCCAACGCCATCTAGTTAGCGAATAGGAAACATTTTTTTTTAATGGTGTAAAATTATAAAATTACGAAGCAATCATTACACCAATAAATACCGAACAAAAATATTAACAGTTTTTAGCATATACAAATACATTTTTTTAATTGTCTTGCTCATCTCTGAAAAGAATTAACGATACAATTTTAAAGAAGAAAATGCACAACTCCATCTATGACTCTTAAAAACATCTATTGACCGCAAGCGCATGATGAAATTTCAATTATTTATATTCAAAAAGTGTTTAAACATGTAATTCGACTTGATGTTTTTAAAATCTCAAAGATTTATTTATATCTAAAACCAAAAAGTGCTTACACGTGTAATTCAACTTAATGTTTTCTGTTTTGTAAATCTCATAGATGGCACTGTTTTAAAATTGTCTGTTATGTTTAACGGCATAAGTTAATTAAAATGTGAAGCTAACTTATATTATATTATTATTATTATTATATGTATAGATTAAAGCATGGTTATTAACATAATAACACCATAACAACATACAAATATGCGTCGTTAGATTACACGTTGCTACAGAATACATTGAAGAAATAAAGGTTCACTGCTCGTTCCTCGTAGGTGATAGCGTGATAATATGTAGCCTATATGTTGACCCGACTTCTTAATAATTTTCGTGCCAAATTTGAAGTAAATCCATGCAGTACTTTTTGAGTTTATCCCGGACATACATACAGACAAACAGACAAACAGACAAACAGACAAACAGACAAAAATTCTAAAAAGTATATTTTTGGCTTCGGTATCGATTGCAGATCACACACCAAGTATTCTTTTTAAAAAATATTCAATGTACAGTTTTGACTTTTCTACAATTTTATTATATGTATAGATTACGTTTTGTATATTGTATTAAATATAAAAATTAGTAAGTCACGTTATTTATTGCTTTTTAGTTATGGAAGTACTGTTTTCATCTACTTAAAGATTTTGTGGTTTACGTTTCTAGAAGTTGGTTTAGTAATAAGTAATTTTAATAAGTTTCGATCTAAATATTTTACCGAACCTAGATTTATGATAGACTACTAAAAGTAGAGTCTCAAGACACTACTTTTAGGTGTAAGCCTTATTTAATTCATTCTTGAATTAAAAGAAAAAGCTTTTAATAATGATAGTTATGCAGATGTAATATTTGCACAGATAAATAAATCTTAATAAAATTGTACTGTTGTACCAATGCTTTTGCCACCAAAAGCATGTACCCACGGACATGAAATTTTTACACAGAGTAATTTAAGTTCACACATAAATTATGTAATAATCACACAGGTTCAATCGTTTAGTTCACTTCCGATAGGTGATTCTCCATTTCCGAACGAAGCGTAACGGAGCGAGGAAAGGGGACCGAATTCCGTCACATTCGTTCAATAACCATGCGTAGGTCAATTCATTCCATTTGTTTATTTGACATTAAATTGTATTCCAATTCATGTATGGCGACAGGTACTTTTAACTCGACTGCGTCAGGAAAATATGTATAGTTGTGTTAGTAATTATTATGTAAATAAAGTAAATTTTAATCTTTGTATTTATCGACCATTTTAAGTGTCAGTGGAGACTAGTGAAAATGAAGCTATTTTGATTTGATTTGATTTGTAATGATGCAAGAAGAAGCTCGATGGTTTTTAGTTATAGCTACAATAGAAGAACGGCGTCCATTAAAACTGCAGGAGAATGTTATAATTTTAAAATACTGTGTTTCATAGATTAAACATAAACAAAAAAAATGTGCCTATATAGTTGGGGAAAATAAATATTTACCCAGTTTAAATGGGTTTATATACATGTAGTAAATTCATATCGTGTAAAATGATAGAATAAAACAAATGAATACTAAAATAGATCCGAGGGGACCAACTAGGAGCTTCCTTCCTGCGTTCATCCGGCGATGAATCTCACGCGACCCTTGCGCGTGGACCGCAGCACCGAGCTCGGGACCCGGCCTAGGGCGGGCTACCACTCTGTATATGTTTCAAATATGGTATATTTACCCTGGTCTTCGATAAATAATTTCACAGTATTGGTTAGATTATTTAAATCATAAAAGGAAAATAACGAAATTGTCAAAACAGCAAATTCTTCCGCAACGCTTTCCGGTTCTTTAGCAATTGGGAGGACGGATAATAGTTCCTTTGGATTGGAGACGTGCTGTCATCGTGTACTTGATAGATATTGAAAATTTCTATCCTATTAATTAAAAAAATCTCTATATAAAATTTATATAAATAAATCGACACAGAGTAGGTTCTAATAATATCATGGAGCTATTCGATAGACAGGATAATTATCTAAATATCACGAAGAAGTACATTAAACTCCTTCACTTTATTATTTTTGTTGTTGTTATAGGTACTTATAACACAAAAGAGTATTTCTAAGAAATTATATGAAAGCTTTCAATTAAAATGACGTAGGTATGTATAATAAGTTAGAGATCAAATAATACCAAGAGTGTAACATACATTAATACAGGAACTCAAGAAAGTAAACAAACTGTGAAGTATTTAGAAACGAGTTTGTTTGTTATTAGCTAAGTTTAGTAAATGGGACGTAACACCCAACTACACCTGACGACAGACATTGATCAATACTGTAGGTTTTTTGAAGTCAATACCATCGCTTCTCTTCGCATTCCCATGCATGATTTTTTTTAAAGTTGTGAAAGTCTGTTGCGCGGTAAAAGTAAATTTTTACTTCCCGCCATGTGTAAACTGAAGAATGAACTTGATTTAAATAACATTTTAGGTTTTTAGGAGACATGTTCATCTCCACATCATAAATATATCAGATTTTTTTCGTTTCTGCTTTTTTTAAGATGATCGAAAGTGTTTTTAATTTTCTTAGGTTCATGACAATTTTTTCTTATCAAATATCTTATACAAAGTTCTTATTGACCTAGCTTTATCTTATTTTTACTAACTGGTATATAATATTAAAAGCAAACGAAACTTAACAAGAATAGGTATACCTATTTAAATGCAGTTTATCAAATAACAAAATCATTACAAATACCAAATTTTATAACTAGATAAGTACTTTTAAATAGAATTATTACAAAGCATCAGAATAAAATAACCATAACCATGGCTGCATATTGTCCAGTTATGTTAATAGAGTGGAAACAAATAATAATAAATTCAAGCAAGTCAATTGACTTGCTCCGAGTCGAGGGGTGGTCGCACCAACCGCCAGTCGCTAGTCACTGCCACTTAAACTTTTTTGCGCCACCCCACCGCCGGGGGCATAAATTGGACATAACAGATAATTTTGACATAAACCATTCGAGCCTGTCGCTCTGTTACAAATTCAATCCGTTTTATGTCAATTTTACTTTCCAACATTATGATGGATAACGTTTATCAGGATATTTCAAAATTTATTTCAAAACTAGTTGTTACCAGCAACGGAGCCACTACTGTATATTAACAAACGCAATTCTTTGCATTTTTTTTTTAAGTTTACGTTTTTTTCTACACTTTCTTCTTTAGAAATAGGAACATATTGCCACAGTTAATTTGGCACAATATTGTCAGTAATCGACATTAGCGACATTAGCGACACGTAACTAAGAAAGTTTTTGTTTTAGATTCAGAGTATTCCACGACCAGACGACAGATACAGCAAATTAGCTGTACTGCCTAATAAATCTCCAAATTTATTAATTATAATAACAAAATATGATGAGTAGATAATAACTATAATAAGTCTTTTGTCAACAAAATTATAATTTTAATGTATTTATTTGAAAAAAGAACAAGGACGGTTTACCTACATGTAGATACTAATACAATATATTTTTTTGTCAACCTGCACAATCCGGTACGCTCTAGCTACTTTCAATGTATTTAGAGTTAACAATTATTCTTTTGTGCAGTACCGTCGGTCTCGTTACGACACAACTACTCTGTACCGTGTATAAATAGTACACACTAGCTGACCCGGCGAACTTTGTTTCGCCTCTTCTGAGGCGTAATAAATAAGTATTTTTTTCCTAAATAAAAGTAGTTTAAGTTATTTTACATCAGCTGCCAATAAGAGTCCCGTCAAAATTGGTTCGTTATGTCAGAGATTAACAAAAAATTTGACAGACAAAAATTTTAAAAATGTTTTTTTTGGTGTATGTTACAAAGTACCGCATGTATGTTCAAAAGCATGTAGTAAAAAGCTATTATTTCCACATTACAAACAGACACTCCAATTTTATTTATATGTATGGATTGATGTATAGATAATGAAAATATATATATTATTGAAGTGGAACTTCTAATGTCTCTTGCGAAAGCATTTAACGCATTTAACGCCCCCTCGCGGGTATTATAGATAATATATAATACTAGAACTTAATCCGGTTTATATAAACCAAGGAAGAGAATTTGCATAGCGTGATTAAAGACAGTACATAGACATCTAGTAGCTAGTAGCGGCACTGTTTTTATCGCACCATGCCCCTAAAGTACTAACTGCATAAAAAATATTGTTTTTAATATTTAAATTTATATGCAATTAAAAAATAAAATAAACTAAATAATTTAAATATTATTAGGAATATACAAACAAGACATTTGTTTGAACATTTTTGAATGTAATATTATAATAATAACAAATAACAATTAATTTGACGTCGCTATAACCGAAAAGCTAACTTTGGGAATTTTGCATAATAGAAATATACATACAAGCACAGGAATAATAACTAATTCAGTATTAATCAATCAATCATTTATTCACATAATTCTGGGTATTTGCAGTATGGTGACATGACGTAAGTATGCATCTCTAAAATTTGCCTGGTAAGGCGTGTGATATGTACTTGCAGTTGTCAATATACCATAAATAATAAAATTATTACATGTAACATGTCAATAATAAATATTAATAATGAAAATTGTCTGCAAACAAACAAATAAAAAAAATCTATATATGTCAATAAACTAAGCAATGTAATTACAAAAAATGTTTGTCAAAAAAAATATTTATACAGTATTATAAAAACTAAATTTTGATTTGACTTAATTATCTACTTATTTATATATAATTTATTGTACATAAGAGATAATAGATACCCAGAAAGAACTTATAATTATGGGCATAGAAGGAGGCATAGAAACAAAAATGGGCTAAATAAATAATTTCGTGCTAATATTACTTTTTGTGCTATCTGTACTAGAACATTTTATTTGTAAATTTTATATGTATGTATTTTTTTTTGTAAAACATCAAGTAGTTACGAAGAGAGTGCCGGCCATGGCAGACGCGTCCCGTACTGTATTTGATATTGCAAAGATTATTAAATCGACATTTTGAATTTTTCAATGTATACATATGTGTCATATATTTTGTATGTATATATTATGTATCTAATAAAAATGTATTATGTTGTTCTTAAATCATAGAACTCCATTTTGAAGTTTTTATACACGCTAAGTTTGGATGATATTATTAACAGTCGTAGAGCCACGCAGACTGCTGCATGAATGGGTCGGCTCGACAAGGGAAATACCACTACCTCTCATTCAGAGATAGTTTTAATGCTTTTTTACAATGTGGGTATCAAATGGTCTTGAGCTTCATTATTCTTTGATTTAGTTACTCCCCGTAACTAAATCAAAGAATAATGAGGCGTCTATTAAGGCAGATCCTCCTAGAGAGGAGTAGTTACCAAATCCTACCCAGATTTATACTCGAGTGGCGAGCGAACCCGCCAATCTCCATTCCACAGTCGGTAGTTTTACTTATGCACCACGAGGCCCGTCCTAATGTAAGATGTGCTCTTTTTAAATTAAACGTGGTTTTTTATTGGATAGGAGAGTAAACGAGCATGCGCGTCACCTGATGGGAAGTAACCAGCGCCACCCATGGACAATTGCAACACGTTTACTCTTACAGTTGCGTTGCCGACCTTTAAGGAAGTAGGATGGGAAAGGATAGGGAAGGGAGGTGGGCCTCCGGGTACCTTGCTCACCGAAAAAAACGCGGCATGAGCCACTTTACGTCGATCTTCCGAGAGGTCGTGGTATTTCACCGGTCGAGCCGGCCCATTTATGTTTGTGACAAAGTTTCACTTCTCTAGCGAGGCGGGACTCCACGCACGACTTTTTTTTTTTATGGGATAGGAGGGCAAACGAGCGGGCGTGTCACCTGATGGTAAGCAACCAACGCCGCCCATGGACACCAGCAACACATATAGTGTTACTATTGCGTTGCCGACCTTTAAGGGATAGGGGAAAGGAAAGGATGGGGAAAGGGGGTGGGCCTCCGGGTACCTCTATCACCAAACGAAACGCGGCATGAGTCACTTTACGTCGATCTTCTGAGAGGTCGTGGTATTTCACCGGTCGAGCCGGCACATTCATGCAGCGAACTGCTTGGCTCTACCACTGTTACCAAATAAGTTGAAATGGTGAACTGCTATTTTTTTTGTGGTATTATCTTACACAAATATCTTATTTATAAAGAACACGTGAAATATCAAATGCAATAATTCAAATGTAGATGAAATATTAAGATTTATATTATGATAAAAAAGCTGTAGGTGGTGTTTTTACCGGTCACCAAAGCTTTCTTTCTGCGTGGCTAATTGTGTTATCTAATAGTTTACATAACATAACTTCACGTCTTTTGTTACCCGAAAGTGTAGGCAGCTGCTGTTAAGCCTCGTTATGTTTACGTCCCAAATGGAATATGTGGCGAACCTATTTCCACGCCGGGCACAAAGATTTCAGTCATCGATATTTATCACACATAACTTCCGAAAACAATTTCGAAAAGTCATTGGTGTGAGCCAGTGTCAGGAATCGAACCCGGACCTCTGGATCAGAAGCCGTGTGCTTAACCGCTGAGCCACCGAGACTACAAATCTAATAGTTTAGATAGAAATTTATACGGACATAATATGTCCGTATAAAATATCTATCTATATAACATATTATGTTATACTATAAATATTAGATATTTATTTTATAAGTAATTAAAGTTAAGACTAATTTATATAAAAATAAAAGTTGATCTTGATGTTATTGTTAAAATTTGGCGTTGGACATCAGCTAGGAAATGAAATTGCAGTCAATTATTACAGTTTTTAATTTAACGCATAAACTAGGTATAAAAAAACAGTATTAATTTAATACCTCGATATCTCAGAAGAGGTTATAAGTGCAAAGTTGTGATTACATTATCGCTAGGTATAATTATAAACTTATTGTAAATTATTTTTATGTTTTGACTGCTGTTATCGTCACCAAGAGAGAACCCCTAACGAAAAAAAAAGAATAGGTTAAAATATTTATTTACAGAGCATTAAAATTTGACGTTATGGTTTTTGTCGTAAAAACCGTTGAAAATGTTTTTGTTACACAATATCGGATACAAATAATAATATAACAATATTATGAGACTATAAAATAGCTTATCAGTCGTACGATTTACGTTTTTTTTTTCAAGTTAATAGTATAAATGTATGTACCTACTTATATATATGTAAAAAGATAATCATCCCTTAATAGTATTTAAATATACCATTACTTTGATCTTTAAAATACTGATTATTCATTTTCGGTACCCTAAACTTAGAAAGAGCAAAAACGTCAAGCTACCCAAGCTAAATATGTTTTAACGATACGTGTCGCGTTAATTCCCGTTCATTATATTTGTGTATTATGCAACGCAAAAGCCTAAAAGTTCTTGGAGACTATGTTATGATCCAGTGCTACAGAAGTAGTCAGTGGTCCGTACCAGGGCTAAAACTCACGTACTCTCGAACTTGGGACGCAAAACGCCACTTTGTCAAGAACTTTATGCAATAATTAACGAATGACTATCAACATTGTTTGTCTATTACAAAAGAGAAAATCTCTATTTCGAAAGAGATCATAGGAGCACACGTAAAGTAATATTATTTATTTTATTACGTGTATACGTGTATTATATTCACACATCTTCGGAAATAAATAGTATAAAAGCACAACTGTATAATCTATTAATTTATTGAATAACTAAAGCTCGGATACTGCACAGCCACTCAAATATATAAGCGCTACTTAAGCGTTCAAGTAGCTGTCACATTGACAGAATACGTGTAATTTGAGCAGTAAGTAGCATTTTATTGATCGTCAGATTTGAGTGGCGGTTCAGTATTCGGGCGTAAGACTTTATAAATTAAATCGTAAGCTAATTTTTCTGTTTACGATCGGTAATCCTTTAGTCATGATCTAAATATTGCCTGAAAACTTCATTAAATTCCCTCCTATCAAACGTAAATGTTTGTGTCCATGCAATTTTATAATCTTTAATACTGGTAGAGCCACGCAGTACTCTCCATGAATTCAACTCTAATCTCAGAATATCAACGTAGAGTGATTCATGTCGCGTTTCGCTTGGTGAGAGAGGTATCCGGAATCCCAACTCTTTCACTTCTCCCCTACCTATCCAATTTTAAAGGCCATGGGCGCCGTTGGTTGTTTACCATTAGGTGACACGCCTATTCGTTTGCCTCCCTATCGCATAAAAAAGTGTTTGTAAGTATGATTATACATGCTACTAGCAAATTAATTTCCACTCACTTGTTGCACGCTACAATCAGAAGCACAGCTCACGTCGAAATCGCCTTCTCCGGTCCGGTTCTGAAAGCAAAAAATAAAATAAAAACAAGTGTCTAATTTATGTCCAACGGATATTAAGTAGGGTGGATCATGGGATGTCCGCGCGCGCACTCACAACTGTGATAGCATCCGCTACGACACGGTCACGTCGCGCCGAGCACAAGCGAAGCGTGACAATCGCCATTAACTACCGCCTACCTGTGACTCTCTTGTTGCGGTTTCATTGATCCATATTAGTTTTTTTGTACATTAAAAAAGTATAACAGGTTCATCAGTGGACATCGATTTTATAGAGGTGACTTATTTTACGTAACACGTTACGGCGTCAGTCTGTCTGGCTTCTCTTTCTTTCATGCTTACGGCAGCGGTAGACAGGTTCCTCCTCTGTCTTTCTAATCCAAAGTGCTAGTCTATTTCGGACAGACGCCTCTCCAAACTCGGGTCCACTCATTCATTTTAAAGACTTTTCCAGAAATATTCAAACCGGGGAGTGGTTGACTTTTTGTTGATTGACGATATTGGGATTATAATTTGTCTTCAAATAGAGATAGAAATATCGATGATCTTGACTAGAAGTTTATATTAGTTGCACAAAGCAAAATATAGCATTACCAATCTAGTCTGTGCAAAGGCTACGATGATTCTTCGTCTTATTTTAACTTGGCTAATAAAATGATCATCACGAAAGTACAGTGGCTCATTAGAATATAAGAATTTTGTATACATGTGATGGAGCAAAAATCATCTATCGGACTTACTGTGAAATAAATTACGATCAGTGTCAAGCATACTTAAATATCCTACTAGACATCAGATGGTACCATCTATAGCAAAAATTATACTATATTTTTTATTAAATAAATAATAATTTCGTACACATAAGGTGATGTCTTCGAGTCTTAACAACCGAGAAGAGTTATGAAAGTTGAGAACCGAGTCAGGTATATAGGAATTGTGTCTATCCCATAAGATACTTGGCGTTAAGTTAGATTACTAAGTAAATTAATATTTGTACATGTTTAAATTAATTCATCCTCCAAACAAAAACCTTGTAAAAAAAAAAGAGTACGCAACAACCTAATATCATCCTCATCGAGTTTCGAACAAGGAGAGTCCACAAAAAATCCGAAATGTGAAAACCGCGGATGGATCATGTTCCATTATGAGTGAAGCCTTCTATGTGTTACCGAGCCAATTCCGGTCGCACGCTCGCAAAAAAAAATATAGGTACACCTAATAACGTTTTATTTATTGTGTTATAGATTTTTTATCTTCCATACATAGGTCTGTGTGTAATATTGAAATAACTGCTAAACATTCATATTGTAAATACACCTAAATAACGTTTTGTACAATTTTTGTCTATCTATATATCTGTTTGTTACGGATAATCTCTGAAATGGTTGGACCGATTTTGATGGGACTTTCATTTGAAGGTAACTGCTGTAACAAAGAGTAACTTAGGCTACTTTAACTTTAGAAAAATGATTATGTCTCATTGCTCTGAGGCGAAACAAAGTTCACCAGGTCAGCTAGTTGAGTTCGCCGAGCCAGCTAGTTGTAAATATACTTGTGGTTTTAACTATATTACAGTTTGTCTACTATATTACAGTATATCTCTCTGTGCTCTTTAAATGCTAAAAAGCAAAATTTTTCATTAAGTCATAATTTGTTATTAAATCCAGTATTATCTCTTATGTAGGTGAGTAATAAGACTGTTTAAGGCTTTTTTACTTATTGTATTTTGTCAAAGACGTAACAGGCCGTAATCACGCTGATAAGACACAAAGTTTCAAAACAAAAGGTAGAAGTAGGAAAGACGTCAGGCAGACGGCTTCTTATAAAACCAAATCCAAAACTTTTGACAACACACTCTAAGTGAGGTCGGCACAACATCCGAACTATCCAAGTTCGGATATTGTGCCTTAGGTGGGTCAAGGGCAAGAAAATGATTCTCAGTCAATCTTAATAAAAATGAGAAAAGCTGCTGTTTTCTTTAAAAAATTAAAAAATATGCACATTATGTAAGATGTAAGTCGAAGACGACTTTTCCTGATCAAATTAAGTCAATCAAATCTCCTTGTGATGTCAGGAGCCTTAAACACCGACGATACTACAAGAGTTGTGAAAGTCGAAGAAGCGAGTGAGGTGTGTATGAATCGTGCGTTATAACGGTTTGTTCTCTCTGCCTACCCCGCAAGTAACTTGGCATGAAGTTATGTATGTAAGCAAAGTAATTGGAATTGTTTTGGGACAACAAATATTAACATGATGTTGATTATATCTGAACGTTGAATCGCTGTTGCGAATCAAATCAGTTAAGCATGAAAATTACCCGGGTTCATGATACCCGGTATAAAAATATTAATATTGGATATGTTCGTTGTAACTTCCTGTTTATGGATGAGATCCATAAGTCATATTTTGTGATATGAAATGTTAACTAAGTTATTTTTGGCCCTGCCCCAATAACTGGTCTCAGATATCGTTATGGTCTATTTCTACTAGAGAACAAATGTGTCCGATATATTTAAATCGCTTATGACCAGGTGTTGTAGTGGGCACCCGCGCGTCTTGGGCCTCCTTCACGCAGCGAGAAGGGGGCCGCAAGGTTTTTTTTTTATAGGATAGGAGGGCAAACGAGCAGGCGTGTCACCTGATGGTAAGCAACCAACGCCGCCCATGGACACCAGCAACACATATAGTGTTACTGTTGCGTTGCCGACCTTTAAAGGGATAGGGGATAGGAAAGGATGGGGAAGGGGGGTGGGCCTCCGGGTACCTCTCTCACCGAACGAAACGCGGCATGAGCCACTTTACGTCGGTCTTCTGAGAGGTCGTGGTATTTAACCGGTCGAGCCGCCCCATTCATGCAGTGAACTGTTTGGCTCTACCACTTGTTTTAGTGGGTAGCCCTGAACAAGGATTTGAGAACATTGCATTAGCTTAGTCCGTATAAAAGCCAAGCCAACTATTCACAATGCTAACTTATGGAAGCGAGAGTCGGGTATGTATGTCAGAATGTGCATGATAGTAGGATAACCGAGCTCTCGCGGACCGCGTCGAAAACAAGGTTTAAGGAAGAGAGTTGCATTGAAAGAGAGTCTCGGTTTAAACGTAAAAAAGGGGCATGCTCCTTAGAAAATGACGCGCGTGTATGACAATAGTAATGGAAGTCAATGAAGCGAGTGAGGCTTGTAAGAATCGTGCCTTATGGCGCTCTGTTCTCTTTGCCTACGCTATGTATGTAGGACTAATCATTTCTAATTTGTTATATATAAGAATAGTTATCGAAACGTAAAAAAAAAACTACATATGTCAAAGATCGTTTGAAGCAAATTCGACGACAAATGTTGAGAAATTACTACTTCCTTATTGAGATAATTTGGAAAGGTCAGCGTAATAAACTTTGTTGTTTTAGGGAACAGGACAAAGTATTTTACTGCCGTATTCATTAGATTATTTTTATGTATACTTTTATCTGTCAACAGAATATTTAGAAAAATAAATCTTTGAAATTTTTTTAAAATTTTTTTGCTACAAGTGGTCTGCATGAAAAGTTGTTTCCAAAATCGATCCATATTCTTTAATAATAATATAATAATATTTTTGGACACAATACCCACAGCGCCCTCTAGTTCCAATGTATTTTATACATTAAATAAAGTAAGTACATACTTAATAATACAGTGATAGATCACACGGCTTCTGATCCAGAGCTGTGGGTTCGAATCCTGACACTGGCTCACACCAATGACTTTCGAAAATAGTTTTCGGAAGTTATGTGTGATTAATAGCAATGACTGAAAAACTTTCTGCCCAGTATGGCAATAGGTTCGCCACCTATTCCATTTGGGACGTAAACATAACGGCGAGACGAGGCTTAACAGCCGCTGCCTACACCTTCGGGTAACAAAAGGCGTGAAGTTATGTTATGTTAATAATACGCCACCCAGACGCCATACCCATTGATTCATGCTTAACACAATTTTTTGTAATCTGGTGGAGATCGAACCTGCCTACCTCAATTCCGCAGTCGTTAGTTTTACCAATGCATTATGAGGGCCGTTAAAATATTCAAATTTAATCTAGTTTTCTCAGTTTGTTTTTTTCATGGAAAAGGCGATAAACGAACAAGCGGGCCACCTGATGTTTAGCAACTACCGCCGCCCATGGACACGAGCAACACAAATAGTGTTACCGTTGCGTTGCCAGCCTTTAATGGAGTAGGATGGGAAACGAAGAGGAAAGGGGTGGGCCTCCGGAAACCTCTCTCACCGAACGAACCACGGCATGATCACCAACCACGATATTCTGAGAGGCCACGGCCTCTTAAAATATCGGCTCGACCGTTCGAGCCGGTCCATTTATGCAGTGAACTGCATGGCGATACCACTGCCAACTGCCACTGTTCACTAAATTCGTATCATAGTAAGTGGATTTGAAGCTCAATTTCAATAGTTTTGACTAAATTTAAATGAGACCAAGAGGATATTTTTACGAATTTCATTTTAATTACTAACACAATACACGCAAAATAATAAAATAAAAAAAAAAAAATCCTAAATAAAGGAAAAAGCATTCAAAATTTTTACATGTTTTCGTTGATTCCTATTGATTGATGATTTTCCTATTTTAAGGCACACGTCTATAAATACATCGATGGATTGAAGAAAGACGAGAGAGAGCTTGGGTACCTACTGCCAACTCTCATGTATATTTTAATTTACCTACCTAGTAATACATACAAATAATAATTTAACAGGAGAAACATACCACTATTATTTTCCAGAATTTAAGCCTCGATCTTTAATTTATCGGTCTATCCTCGATTTCATTATTATCTAATAAAACCTGCTTGCTATGTTAATGTCATAGAATGGATAGAATTAAAATCGGCACACAAAAAGAAAGAAAAAAACAAAACACAAGGAAAAAATACACTTATACCTGAATGGAACACATAATGGTTTTTGTTTTTAAAAAGTTTTTGAATTATAATTCAAAAACTTTTGAAAAACGGAGGAAAAAAAAAGAAACATCCGAACTATTATTAATAAAATGTGTTGACAACAGCGAGCCCCAAACTCTTCAAAACTATATTTAGCAAGTTTGCGTTGATTATGTCGGATCACTAATTGTCGACAATTACTTAGATGTGCGTTGAACCTACACTACAGTCGCCACAAATAAACAATGTACGTGTGTAATAAATAAATAACAGACTACGATCAATAACATGTATCTATACAAATCAATAAATTATTTTAATTGAAATATTTATCAATGAACACAGAATATAACAATTATTTTATTCGCAATTGCTACAGTTTTTTTTTTTTTCTTTTAAGTATATAGTAGATTATGGGCAGATCCTAATCCTAGATTTATTTGCAACACTTTAATATTATTTGTGCTATTACTTAAACTTATTTATATCCTATTCTACGTACAGCGTATAATTTAATTCACTTAGGAGTCTGTTAATTGTTTGGCCTTTGGCATATAATAAATAAACAACTCGATCGACTAAAACATGTAAGAACTAATAAAATTCATATTTAGAGTATGAAATGAAAATAATGATTAATCGAACCTGAAATGGACATTTCTCATTGCATCGGGCCACAGCATCCGTTCCAAATTTCTCGGTGATGGAACTGTAATCGCAACCAATTTTCCGAGCGGACAAAGCCAATCCGAGCAGTGACAACACTGCCCATTTGTGCCAATTCACCGGCGCATTCATTGTGGCCGAACACCGCCACTGTCGCAGATTTTACTCCTGCCCAGCTTCACAACATATAGTATACATACATTTTTTTAAAAATATAAATCCTAGTTAATCACTTGAAATAAATCAGTCGATAAACAACACTCTATTTTCAAACTCGATTGCAAATTATTGTAACGAAATGTTCATCGATACCAAACTCGAATATCGACATCGTATTCTCTGTTTGAAAAAAAACGCGGGGAATGTTATGTGTGTGCGCGTACGCAGCCAAAGCTACACTTGTACTGAGGTAAGGTCTGACAGAGTATTGTGACTAGTGCAGTAGCGAGTAATGTAACCGCCCGCCTCGACGCCGCACGCGCTACGCCGCCAAGGACCATTCATTTGGGCGCTACGCCCAATAAGCCTCTCTACCTGCCAATATTACTTATTACACCTTCAATTTGATGGCCTTTTTTACCGATTCTAAATTTGAAATTATAGACCGCATTCAACCAGTGTGCAAATTTTTTATATTATTTTTCATTTATCCTAGTAATGTGATTTTAACCGATGAGCATTCGTAGATACAAAACAAATCTCATTAATTTTAAGTAAATAATATTAATGGATAACTAATAATAATAGTAATTATAATGAGTAACTCATTTCGTCTTTCATCTTACTTCAAGAATGTAGTTTTTACTTTGGTAATTATATTTAATTGAGTACGTTATTGCCAGCCTTAATATTTATTGTTAACTTTTCAGTTTTATTTTTAAATAAATGTCTCTCTTTTGTTTAAAAATTCTACATACATATAAAAATACTATCCAACTATTACATTATTATCCTTTTTATAGCAATACACTAGCGTATATTTCTCTAATCCTCACATACACAGCATTGGTTTCGGACTTAGTATTTACAAAATACGGCAAACATAAACATAACTTCACGCCTTTTTCCACCCGAAGGTGGAGGCAGCGGCTGTTAACCTTTAACTCGTCGATACGTATGTTACGTCCCAAGTGAAATACGTGGTGAACCTATTGCCATACACGGGGCACAAAGTTGTTATCACACATAATTACCGAAAAGAATTTTCCGAGAAATCATTGATGTTAGCCCGGAATCACCATCAACATCTAAAATCAGAAGCGGGGAGCCGGACCAGTGTAACCTTGCCAGTGGTCCGGCTTCTGATTCCTCTAGAGACTCCAAATAACGGTAGGTACATATGTCAATACGCCATTGCTAAAATAAGTTTTAAACTTTGATAATTGTGTCCGCCGCTTGAGGACATTAAAATAGGAGATGAAGATAAGTACATTAACGAAGTGGAAATAAAAACTATCAATATTAGGGCCTCATTTCTTTTTAAAAAAATGCCAATTAGCTTGAAGAAAGAAATGAAACAATAGGTTCATAGAAACGTCTTCTATAAATAGCAATAATTCATAATAAATTTGGTCAAATGTTAAGCTCTTGCTGTCAACCTCGTTACTCTTAATCTTTTTATTGACTATATACGCTTACATGTAATAACTAAACGTGACGTCTCGTAAGGAGCAAGGCCGTTGAATGATGCGAGGAGCCAGTAGGTACCAACCACACAACACACAGCGAACAGAGAGTTCAATTAATTTAACTATGTACTCTTCATCGTATCTTCCCACGCTTACCAACATTCCTTTGCCAAGTGATTTCTTTTTTTTTTCAATAGTATTCTTAGTTTGAAATTTTGAACTTATTATTGCCAATCTGGCAGCACTCACTCCGTACCTCGTAGCTAAGGAAACAGAAATACTCTTTCCACTTTTAATCTTATTAAGGACATATATGACATAAAAACATAACGTACTTTCACGCTTTTTTCTACCCGAAGGTGTAGGTAGTGGCTGTTAAGCCTCGATTCGCCGTTATGTTTAATTCCCAAATGGAATAAGTGGCGAACCTATTACCATATCGGGCACAAAGTTTTTAGTCATCGATATTTATCACACATAACTTTCGAAATTATTTAATTTCGAAAATTCATTGGTGTGTGCCAGGATTCGAACACGTGACCTCTGGACTCAGAAACTGTGTGCGCGACCACTGGACCACCGAGACTATCAAATCTTAATTAGTAAATTTTACATATTCATTTTGGCATATTAATTTACAGTGCCAAATATTTCATTAAATATTCGATTTGTTCTCTATATCAAGTGTCATTTCTAATAACTGAAAAAGACTTTCAGTTATCATATTATTCTAAGGTTCGATGCTTATGAATAAGCTCTACAGCGACGCTACAACTAATTATTGCAAAATGTTGTCAGAAATCAACAATCAAGTTATTAGCTAATAATTATATAGTTTTGCCATGGTCGGCAGCGGAAGTGGTTCACATTAAAAGTTTTGAAATGACAAGTACCAAAAAATGTCTAATATAATTGTTACAGATCTTTCTGGGGGAACCTTAAAACTAAATATCTACTATGTAGTCTTCTGATAACATTATTGAGGAGAGAAAGAATATTATGAAGTAACAGTGATAGAGCCGCGCAGTTCGCTGCATGGATAGGCCGGCTCGACCGGTGAATTACCACGACCTTTCAGAACATCAATGTACATGTATCAATTGCTCATGCCACGTGTGGCTCGGTGAGAGAGGTATCTGGAAACCCAACAGAGGACTTCCTCTCTCTCTAGTTCCCATCCCACTTAAAATATATTTTATTTATTTTATTTATAAATTACATTCTTTGCAGTACACAGATTCGTTTCAATACAACTTTAACACATAGTTGGATACATCAACAAAATTATTATATGTTGTAACATTTAGTTGTAACATATTATTAAAGGTTAGTTAACATTTAGTATTAGTCAAGTATGAGAAATAGGAATATATCAAATGCAATAGATATATTGCAAGTCAAACTTAGGTATACTACAGAATGTCAAAGAGAGGTGGATTATAAATCTAGAGAATAAGAAATATGTAAATGCAAAAAATGTATTTAATTTTAAGTTCATCCAAATATTAATATTGTATCTGTGTCTATTTTACTACGTGTTACATTATTGTTTCCGTGGGCCCCAAACTAGGCAGAGCCTGTATCTTGGTGGCCCGTAGTCTGGACACAGAGTTGTTGTCGTTTTGATTATGTGCACAGCTTACATTGTAGACATATTATTCAGTTGCAATAAAAATATAAAATTACAATAGAAGTTAGATAATACATGATATAAAGTTGTGTCCTGTAAGTGTCGGATTTTAATTATGGTTTCAGGGAATCATTATAATAATATAATATGTGTGCATAATTCAGGTATTCAGACTCTGTTGTTGCTCTGTCAATTTATGCCATGCTACTTATTCATTTCCTCGTATGTTTTGGTGAGCAGCCATTCCTTTAGGATAATTTTGGCATCATGATATTCTCCAGGTAAGATAGGGTTTTGCTAATCTTATTAAACATCACAATGGGCAGGAATAAGGACAAGCGGGCAGCAAGGACAGTTCTGACTTTTGGTATTAAAATCCTATCAGCTGTTTTCCTACCTCTGCTACTGAAACTCACGCGTTTAATATTGCTTTTGATTAAGTCAGTAATGGCTTTCCATACATAGAGTTGACGAACGCGTAATACCTTTGTCTCCCTATAGAGGCTGTCCGTGGTGTAACGTCGGGGTTTGCTAAGTAGAAACTTAAGTACCGCCCGCTGAGCCCTCTCCAGCTCCGACATGATGGTCTTTGCGGCACTACCCCAGATAGCCACACAATATTGTAAAACAGACTCGCAAAGAGTGACGTAGGCAAGAATGCACTGGTTTCGCGGCACACTTGCACTCAAAAGCTTTGCGATGTAAATAAATTTACGAGTCCTCTTTGCGAGATCGCTGATTTGGAATCTAAAAGAAAGATTTTGTTCTAACGTCACACCAAGGTACTTTACGGAACCCACTCTACTTATCACATCGCATCTATCAACACTCATCCGTGAGGTATCTCTGCCGTCACAATTTGAAGAATGTATTTGTAAAACGTCAAATGTTGATTGGTTAGACCGTCCTACACGAAAAGTAAGAAAGTGTGTTTTGTTAAAATTAATAGTCAGAAGGTTACATTCAAGCCAGTCCCTTACTACAGACATTCCCTTCTCTGCAATTATCTTTGCCTCTTGTCAAGTAGCCCCATGGAAAACTATAGCAGTATCGTCTGCGTAGCAAATAACTTTCGCGTTCGTGAGGTCAAGTTTAAGAATATCATTCATGTATACAGTAAAGAGCGTAGGACCCAATACACTTCCCTGGGGAACACCAAAGCTTACAGAATATCTTTCACTCACCAGATCTCCAATTCTGACAATCTGATTTCTGTCAGTCAGATAGCTGGTAAACCAGTCGAGAGCTAGTCCTCTGACTCTGACAGATTCTAGTTTTTTAAGTAAATTTGAGATCGAGATAGTGTCAAAAGCTTTGGCGAGGTCAAGAAATACGCCCACTGAGTGGCAACCTTTATCAATGTTTGTTTAAATCGTGTTGACCAGTAAGCGTACCGCTTGCTCAGTAGATTTTCCTGTACGAAAGCCAAACTGTCTATCTGAAAGCAGATGATGCTTATCCAGAAAGTTAATGAGACGCTTGTTGATAACCTTCTCCAAAATCTTCGACAGCGCACAAAGCAGAGAAATTGGTCTGTAGATCCAGGGTCATTTTTGGGTCCACTTTTATAGATAGGCGTGACGACTGCAGTTTTCCAACATCGGGGAACAGCACCGGTTGGCATATTTAGGTTGCAAATGTACGTCAAGGGTTCCAGAATATGTATTTTGATACTCTTAAGGAGCAGAGGTTGTAAATTATCTAGTCCCGGAGAACTGTTTTCCTTAAGATCGTCTAAGATGTTACCTATTTCTTGGCAATCGGTTGGACAAAGGAAAAGTGAAGTATTGGGTGCGCTACTATTACTAGCACTTTAATCATGTGAAATCCCATGTTAAGGTTGTTTATTTAGGATATTATTTACTAGATTCTGTCCGACAGACACAAAATGCTCGTTGCATTTATTTCTGAGTCCTGTTTGTTAGTTTTATAGTTAAGTAGTTCACTGTTATTATTGTTTGGTATTTCGCAAATTTCCTTTAAGCAATGCCATAGCCCTTTTGGGTCGTTTTTGTTTTTTTCAAGTTCGTTTTTCTCATAAATGATCTTACAATTTCGGAGAATTTTATTACAGTAGTTTCTGTACCTTTTGTACACAATTTTATGAACCTCTACCCAAGTGGATCTTTTTTTGTTCGGGAGTGAAGCGTGTTTCTATGTTGCATACATCTTATGAGACCAGGAGTAATCCAGGGCTAAAACTTTCGGCCTCATTCTCCATTTTAAAGGCTTTTTGTGTTGCTGATGTGCATGGGGAACTTTGGTTGCTTACCATCAGATGCCTGCTCGTTTGCCACCCTATCCCATAAAAAAGAGTTTATATCCTTTCCATTCATTAATATATCTTACTTTATGGAGTGAAGATTCACACTGCTAACATTTTAAGTCCGGACAACATGGCAGCAGTGCTGCTGCAGGAAGTACCAAAGGCCTCGGCAGCGTTGCTAACGCTACATGATAATGCCTAATTGCTAATGCATGTTTTTTCCCTTTTTATGTGAAAAGGGGCAAACGAGTATGCAGGATACCTGATGAAAAGTTACTACCGCCGCCTATGAACATCTGCCAAACCAGGCGGTCACATTTGCGTGACAGCCCTTTAAGTTATAAGCATGCTCGTTTTATGTTTTTTTTTTAGGCCTATGTTGATACTTTAAACTTGTTGATACTTTATTTTTTGCTTAATATATAGATACTAACTGACCTGATGCACTTTGTTACGCATCAAAAATAATAAATAAAAAACTCTAAATTATCATTTTTTTGTTACTACATTGTACATAAATTATACATACACACCACCCCGTGGACACCCTCTATCTGTTAAAGAAATCGGATCAAAATCCGTTGGGTAGATTCAATGAATGAAGAATGAAAGAATGGTAGAGCCGCACTGATAGTAGAGACACGCAGCTCGCGACGGCTCGACTGCTGAATTACCACGACTTCTCGGGATATTGATGTAAAGTGGCTTATGTTGCGTTTCGTTCGATGAGAGAATTTGCGGAAGTCCAATCCTCTTTCCCCATGCCATCCCACTTCCGGCCCCTTCTCTATCCTATTCAAAGACCGGCAACGCAAAAGTAACACTATCTGTGTAGCAGATGTTTATGGGTAGCGCTAGTCGCTTACCGTCAGTTGACCCGTTTCCATATAAAAAAAAAGTTTGCTTTCACTAGCAGTTTGAAGACCATCGATTTTTTTGAAAAATATATCAGTGTTCTTTACCATAGGCAAAGTTAAAGTTAGTCGCAGTTTCCATATCTGCGTCACCAAAAGTATGATAAGCTGCTAAAATGTCTAAAGATAAAAAAAAACAATCTGCGTAAAATACCTCGTGTTTCAAAGGAACTCTGTTGTAACGCCATCTGATAGGCAACTTTTATAACTAAATACTTAAAGGTCAACAATCAAGATTGTTGTGTAGTAGATACATAATACGTTCGCTAGATGTCATTGTACACCGTAATTTTATAGTCACATTGGTCGATACTAGATGGCGTTACAGTGTGAATAAATAAATTATTTTATAAAAATTGATAACGGTCAAGGGTATATAGACAATATAATGAAATTTTTATACCCAACATAACCTATTATTTGGAAAAAATAAAAAAAGCAGAAGACGCCTATTAAAAAATAATTGAATTCAGTGGTAAAATGAGGGAAAATGGCAACACAAAACAATTTCTACTGGGATTCCCCCAATGTATAACACTTTTAATG
This sequence comes from Euproctis similis, assembly GCA_905147225.2. Taxonomy (NCBI): domain Eukaryota; kingdom Metazoa; phylum Arthropoda; class Insecta; order Lepidoptera; family Erebidae; genus Euproctis; species Euproctis similis. The sequence goes on from LR990105.1 coordinate 16,435,827, forward strand.
ATTGAAATAGCTCAACTTGACAGTCATCGAAGTTCGCAGAAGTTCATCTGATTACATATTTATCTGCATTATTACAAATTTATATCAATCAACTTGAAGCTCAATAAATAAGTATATAAACTCGGGAACCAGGATGAACCGGGGACGAGTAAATGTCAAGATACCTACTGTGTGAACATTTGTGTACGTTTTCTAGACTAAGTACTCCACTTCTTTTTAAGAGTCGGTGGTCCAGTGGTCGAGCACTTCGCTTCTGAATTAAAATGTCGTGGGTTTGAATCCGGGCTCACACCAATGACTTTTTGAAATTTTTTCCGGAAGTTTTGCGTAATAAATATCCATGACTAACAACTTTGTGCCTCGGTGTTTGACAATAGGTAACCACCTATCCCATTTGGGAGGTAAACATAACGGGGATTCCAGGCTTAACAGCCACTGCCTACAACATCGGGTAGAAAAAGGCATGAAGTTATGTTAAGTATGTTCATGAGAGTTCTGGTAGAATTTTAATAGTCCTGTATCTATTGCTTTACGTTTTATCGGGGGCTCCTCTTCTTGGAATCTTTGATACTGTAATACTTAGAATAAAACGTGTTATTATTCTATACTGTAATGCAGAGGATCAATACAGAGGATTCATTATAATACATTCAGTGATAAATACTTATCATCAATTTGAAATCAAGGCGATGAAATCCATATCCATAATAAGTTACATTAAGTAATTGTTGATAGTTTTTTAATTCAATTTTGATACATAGAGATACCAATACGTACTTGTAATTTGTAGTCTCAATAAAGAATAGTTACTCGATATTGATACCAAAGATGGCGAAAAGTGCTTAGGAATAATATTATATTTATAGCCACCACGAAGCGAGTAAGGTGTGTAAGAATCGTGACTGAAGACTGAAGATCGTGACTATGGCGCTCCGTTATCTCAGCCTACCCCGCAAGGGATTTGGCGTGAAGTTATGTATGTATAACCACCACCTTTGTGATAGCAGACCACCAACATAAGACACATTACATCAAACACTAGTCAAATGAATATCCTTTATCGTATCATTCGTAATCCGACCCGCAGTGTTTCAATCCTTCTTTATCTAACCATAAAACAATAAAATGAGAGACATTATATTAGTTAAAAACTTTTATTGTGAACAATTTAGTTGTGATAAATACATTTAAATTTATAACTAGTATTAAAGCTTAATTTTATATTGTTATAAAGTCCACTGGTTGTCATATGTTATCACGGACGTCTATATTATTGGTTATGTATTAATGAGTATATAATGTATTTTTCCATTATTTATTCTCCTATAACTTAGTAATTAAAATAACAAATTAATTAAAATATATAACCTTATACCTTCGGATTTATCTCACCCAAAAGCGTAGCGAGGTTACATCTTACGTTGATTTTCTGAGACGTCGTAGTATTTCATCGGTCGAGCCGTCCGATTTCAGCAGCAAACTGCTATTGTGTTGATAAAATAAGTCTCGGTGGTCCAGTGCACGAGTTTTTAATCGAGTTTTGAATCAAGAAGTCGTGGGTTCACATCAATGACTTTTCGGAAGTTGAATGAGATAAAAATAAATATCGATCTCTGACAACATTGTGTCCGGTGTATGGCAATAGCTTCGCAACCCATTGCATTTGTCACGTAAACATAACGTCTAGTCGAGGTTTAACCGCCGCTGCCTACACCTTCGAGTAGAAAAAGGCGTGAAGTTATGTTATGTTAAAAGATATTCATTATGCACTACACTAGAGATTATAAGTAAGCATTCAAACCTCTTTTCGATTTAGAATAAAAAAAAGTAAAGGCGATGGTCATGATTTTTTAAAATATGTGTTAGGTATTTTCGCCATGATTCAAGCTATTTATTTTTTAATTTTGAAATTTTACGTCACTTAAAGTCAGATACACTTATTTAGTGAGCATGATATTATTTTTATAAAATAATTTAATAGTCCTTCTAACTAAATTGTAAATAGGAAATTGAAATAGCTAAATAGTATATTATACGGAGACCTTACATTTGATAAAACTTTATTGGTGCTATTTGTCAAAGAGTTGGGAAAGCACTGTTTCATCAGCGTTTAGTTTTATTCTACGCCAATATTACGAGGATGTTCGTTGAGGAAAAATTATAAAATTTCTGACAATCATCATTTACGTAAATACATATAAATAAGGGTTTGTTATTTCCCTATTAATTACTTAGGGGTTGTGATTAATTGTTGTTTTTAGTTACTGCGTATAAAGATGAAGGAACTCCCAATGAATATGAAATAAAATATCCTTTATTTATAAAGAAAACCACAAAGAACATACATAGAACATTATCATATTTAATAACTTTCAAATTGAGTGATCTTTAAAACCGGTACAATTATATTTATAGTCTGCGATTTTCCTGTATAGAAATCGCATTCCATAAAATTTGTACACTCCTCGTATATAATAAGGTTCCTTAAACTTTATACTTCCTTAAACTTATTTATGGTTCAAAAAATTATGGTTTTTTTTTTAAAAAAACCTTGCGATGCATTCTGATTTTTACGTAATAGCTACGCAAAAATCAGAATGCAACGCAAGGTTTTTTTTAAATAAATAAATAAAAAAGAATAAATAATAAATTATGAGTTCCACCATTCGAGCCATAAAATGCAATACAAAGTATTTCAGAAAGAAATAATAAGACTTATATATATCTATAAGACTATTAAATGAATATTTTATTAAGAACGATTTTATTTTTGTGTAATAAATATTAGGTATCGGTATTCAGTAAGGGTGATGAAAACTTTTTCCGAAATATAACACATAGGTAATATGTTTTCGATATTTTATTGTATTATGGAAAACTAAGCCTGTAAATCATAATTAACCAATATTTTTTATCAATTAAAAGTTTTATAATATTTATTACGAATTCACATTCTGACAGAAAAATAAGAATAGTAGAGTTACACGAAACACGACAGGTACTTTTACACGACGTTTTAATTTGTTTTAGTTTTACTAAAAACGATTACAACGAAGCGTACCGTGTTAAACTAAATTTTAATAATAAATTGATACTTACCATGATATCGATAATCGATTATAATATATAGTCAAACAAAATAAAATTAACTGTCAAGAAAAAAATACAATTATTATTCTTCTTTTAGCTACGATGCCGTGGAAAAAAGTCAAGAGCGATAACTTTAGGCGGAATCCAATAATAAATTTTGTTGTTGCCAAACCATACTTTACCTAATGTTACATAACCACGAATGTTTTGCCATTCTTGATTATTCCAAGCTTGTATTTTCGCCAAAAACAATTTTATCTGTATATAGACCGTTTAATATATGAATTAGTTTTGCGCACAAAGTACTAGCAATATAATTTATCTATAAAACTAACAATAAATATATTTCAATGTACGATAAGTGTAAATTGTTTTATAGCTGTAGGTTGATTGCATTTAAAATTCTTGTGGTCCCCCCGAGCGTGCATTAACTTTACTGCTACCAAGATATAAATGCCAAATTTTGCGATATTGTACTGAGTTCCTTGATAACGAAACTACTAAAGTTACACGTATTATTTTTCTTGACATTTAGAAAGTTACATAGATATTTATAGGTTATATTTATTATCACCGATTAACGATTCATAAATAAAAAGGAGATATAATTTTTGCCTTTGACATTAAAAAAGCGCGGGAAAAAAGTCTTCTAAAGGCACCCCATGAATTGTTATTGTAAAATATTTTTTTATATATATTTATTTAAACTAAATAATATTTATTATACAGATGTATCCAATTTTGTAAAATTGGCATTACAAACACAAATATTTCATACACAACAAACATAATATCAAGCGCAATTCATTTGCCGTAATTAAGATAATGATTTACTGACTAATATAAAGATAAAGCATTTTATTGTGCTATATCAGTGAAAAGGCTTGCGAAAGGAATACTTTACTTATTTCTGTTTAAACTGTGTTACAGTGTGTGTCGCCGCTTAACAGAATATCTGGAAAAAATACTGGGCAAAATGAATGCAGCCAATGTTAATATAAAGGTATGTAACGGTAATATTAATTACTAGTAATAAAAACAATAAATAATATGCTTAATTATTTGTATAATATTATTAATAAAATTTGCATTATTTTTTTGTTATGTAACCACAACTGAACCAGTGTTGTAGTCAGCCCCGGATCTAGGGGGGGGCAAGCCGGGGCCCATGCCCCGGGTGGCAAGTTCTGGGGGCGGCCAAATAACTATAATATAACTTAACTTTGACGGACAGAATAAATGACAGTACAAATACAAAAAAATGACTGACCATAAACGGCCTCTCTTTAGCATTCAGACTGTATTATTAGGTTAGGAGATCTTGGCACATATTTTCCAAGACAAAAACTCTTTGTGCTGTGGGCATACGCCTGTCACCGGGAGGTGGAAGGGTTATGTAGGGCTCCCGGGAGATGGTATTTTAGTGTACCCACTAAACAACCCAGCGCCGTTACCGCTTCGTCATGTTAGAGAAGAATGGAACACCGCTTTCAGCCGGTCCTACTCGACGAATTGCCGCCCTTAAGACAGGCTCCCCGCGCCCCTAGCGATGGTGAGAGGCTCGGGAACGGCCGGGGATCGCTGGCATCGCTGTTCAGCGACGGTGTCGGTAAATGCAAGTCGGGCGCCCCCGCGCCAGTCAACCGCCCGACCCCGGAAAGAAGTTGTTGTCGGCGATCGAAATGTCGCCTCCTTCCTCCCCTTCTTCTCCTGCGGAGCGGCGCCGCGAGAGGATCGTCCTCCCTCGCCCGTTCAGCCACCTCCTTCTCTGTAATCACCTCCTCGTAGAAAAAGGTGAACTTAATCCAGGCCGCACCTTCGGCCAGCATGGCAGCTACCACGATGGGGAGCGACATAGTTCCCTGTCCCAACGGTAAATTGTTTATAGTGAACGACCCACCGCCCTAAAAAGGCCTATTTAAGGCCTGCTGACTGAGCTAGCTGACACTTCAATACATGCAGATTAGCCAGCTACCAGTGTCCAGCTGGTTCCAGAGCTGTAAAGCACACGCATCACGTTGCAAATTCATGCAGCTACTCATCAGCCGAAGCCCAGCACAGTCGACTGGCGCAAACCACTAGCGAAACCGCGCTACTTGCTATCCAGGCAAGTACCGGAGATCTGGTCCCCTTCGGAAAATTAACCGTTGGTTAACACTTGAGGCGCACTCACTGCATCCGTGACTGGAGACCACGGAGCCCCTGTCCGACCAGTCTTACAGCCTCTTGCTACGCACGGGATCAGACATTGTCTACCTACAGGTCAATCACAAACCCCACGAGTCCAACCTCAGTGTGCAGAGACACCGCAAGCGCCAGCACGCGAACCCCAGCGCCCGCAGTGGGGCTTTTCTCTGCTCCCGCGGTAGCCTGATCTTGCAGACATAAACGTGGTTCCGTCACAGTGCGGTCCCGCCACAGTGCGGGCACGACGGGGTCTCCTCTCTGCCGATTCGGCTCAGGTACGATCCAAAGCCGTGCCCGGACAGCGCCTGCGCCATTTGGAAGGAAAGGAAACCATGCTGAAGTGCTGGCCAAAATTCCACCCGTTGATGTGCCATGATAATGGCCTTTACCGCAATAATTTTGCCTTCCACCGTGATGTAAGCGTAAGCGGAAGGACGCCGCCGAGGACAGGAAAAGAAGACTGCTCCGGTCTTATGCAGCGCCACTTGTAGATGGATTCGTGGACTCTCCCGGCCACGAGGGTTCCACCCGCTGAAGCGAGGCTCGCCGCCTCCCTGTAGCCCCTCCCCCGGGCAACGAAGAGCGTGTCATCTGCATAACAGATTATACTCGTCCCACGGAGGAGGGCGCCCCACAGAAGCCAGTCAAAGCCAATTTTCCACAGGAGAGGGCCCAAGACAGACCCCTGCGGAACACCGGACTCCGTGCCGTATTGGCGTAGCCTGCCTGTCCACCAGAAGGACGATACAGTCTTCCAGATAGTCGGCCAGGAGCCGCTATAGTTAGAGAGGCACCCCGTGATAGCGGAGCGTTTCTAAGATCGTCGAATGGGGGACGGAGTTAAAGGCGTTGGCGATGTCGAATAACACCGCCAGCACCCCGTCTCCTACGCTCGCAGCTTTCCGCACCTGGCCTTTTAGAGGAGTAACGCGTCAATGGTCGAACGCTCATTCCGGAATCCGAATTGAGCTTCCGACAGATCTGGCCCCACTTGGCAAATGTGATCGTTAAGGCGGAAGGCGACGATGTCCTCCGACAATTTGTCAACCTCATCGAAAAGGACGATGGGCCGGCATGCTGGGACGGAACCCGTCGGCTGTGTGTTCTTGGGAAGGAGGCACAACTGAAGAGGCTCCGAAACCTTCCCCTCTCTCGGTGGTGGCAAGAGTTAATACGCGTGCAGGGCCAAGAGCTGTACCCTTGGCGCGGAGCCGGAGAGTCACCCCCATTGCATTGTTCCTCCGTAAGCGACTGGACTTCTCCTGGCGGCGGAGTCGCCGAGAGTAGATGGTCCATAGCTGGCGGCGTAAAGTTGGCCCTGCTAGGAAACAGGGACCGAACCACCCCGTCCAAAGGTAGATCCGACCAGTATCCGTCCCTTTGTCAGGACGGTCTGGGCCGCTGCGACAGGGCAATCGAACGTATCGCGCCCATGCCGCCGCGGTCGGGTCAGATAGGGCGGCACTTGACCGCCGCGACCTCGCAGCATCCGATTTTCACGATCGCCGTTTCCACTTCCTCCTTGGTGACCTAATCGTCTATTGGTCACCACCAACGCCGCCAGTTTTAACGGCCGGACTACCCTTGCTACGTCCGCGATCGCCTCCCACAGCTTGGAAGCGTAAAGATCCTCGTGGAGGCCTGGGCTGTGGCTTGGGTCCGGCGGCACGACACCGATGTGATCTCCAGCTGGGCGGGATCGACTATGGGCCGAGCGCGGGTGCGAACTGACGGAGTAGTCATACAAGATGGTCGGCAAAACAAGTTGCTGTGAATGCCCTATTAAATAATTTGGTAGAAATTAGTCCAAGCCTTAGAAGAAGTTTTCTTTATGGTATTCGGTAAACAAGCAGGCGTGAGCACCCGGTGGCAAGTAACAAACGCCGCCCATAGACATCAGAACACAGCTAGCACAGCACTTGCGTTGCTGTCTCTTAAATTGGAATATGGAAGGGATCGGAAGTGGGATGGGAAGAAAAGGCTTTCCCTTTTGGGATTGGGTTTCCGGATATGCGGCATGAGTAGTAGCAGAGTAGAGCGGCAAACGTTAAAATAAATGTTAGTGGGCGGGGGCGGCATTTTTCAGTTTTTGTCCCGCCTAAAAAAAATTGAAGATCCGGGGCTGGTTGTAGTTACTATTTTTTTAAAAAAAGAACAGCCTTTTAACATTCTTAGTCAAGTTAAGGCTTATTTAACGTTGATTAGTTATGGCTAGTGATAATATTATAAACAATACATTAATTTGGGATTTTACACAACATAGACACAATCTCAATTTTCTCCATTAGCACTGGAGAATCCCAAAGTTATCAGATCAATAACATAATTAGTGTTTATTATTGATATATATTGACTTAATTACCAATTGACGAGCCTCGTGGCGCATTGGTAAAACTACCGGCTGCAGCAACGAGGTCGGGGGTTCGATTCCTACCCGAGCACAATTATTTGTGACAAACATATTTGTGTGGCGTCTGGGTGTTTTTCTATGTATTATAAGTATGTATTTACAAAAGAAAAAGTATATATGTATTATTATCCGTTATTTAGTATCCATAACACAAGCATTTAGTTGCTTAGCTTGGAACTAGAGGGCGCTGTGTGATTTGTGTCCAAGATATTATTTATTTATTTAATGACAGAATAATATTCTCACCATCTGTTTCGTAGGAAAGGAACTAATATATTATTTACAGACACTGTACAGCCTTTTATGATTTATTTTGCGGCTCTTTTACTTCTTTCTCTGTTTTCTATAATAATTAATTAATTACTAGCTACTGAGCATACAAGCTACTAAGATTTAAAAATTTCACTAGTCCATAGTCCACCGAGATAGGTCTCTCGGTGGTCCAGTGGTCGAGAACCCCGAATCCAGAAGTCGCGGTTTCGAATCCTGGCTCACACCAATGACTTTGAATGTTATGTGTGATAAATATCGATACTGAAAACTTTGTGCTCGGTATCGCAATAGGTTCGCCACCTATTCCATTTGGGACGTAAAGTAAGGCTTAACAGCCGCTGTCTACACCTTCGGGCAGAAAAGTTATGTTATGTTATAGTCCACTGTTTTTCCCTTGAACTCTAATTTACGTTAGGTACACTCGATATCCATTTCAAAACTTAAAGGAATCATGATAATTGATGTCAAAACTAACATATAACTTGCAAGATAACTAAATAAATAAAAATAAAATAAGCCTTTATTTCTGTAGATCTATTTACAATTTCATTGACATTTATATTAAGTCCATATTCTGACCAGTCCATGTTCCTAAATATCATCTCCAGAACAGCTGAGAACAATTTTGGTGATATCGGATCCCCTTGGCGTACGCCCCGTTCAATAGGAAATTCTTCTCCAGTCGCTTCGAGTTTGATTTGTGCTGTGCTTTTCGAGTATATGCTTTCCAACAACCTTATGCAAGATAACTAATATTATATTGAATGTAAATATTTTAGTTACATAAGTTCACGCCTTTTTCTACCCTAAGGTGTAGGTGTGTATTTTTGTTACTTTTCTTTTAATTCCGAATCTTAGAACAGACTTTCTTCTTTCTATGGCGGTTAATAATATCTATATAGTCCATTGAAATTCAACAATTTAAGGGCCGAATGTTGCATTTCTTAGGGAACGTAATTTTAATCTTGGGACGTGTGTGTTTATTAGAATTTTTCTCACTTTTTATGCTGCTTCTTTTTATGTTATTGCGAATTTCTTGTAGAACGGTTAGAGGAAGAAAAAAGAAGAAGAAGGTGCCCCCCCCCCCCCTTTTCGAGATGGTAGCCTGGGGACAAGGGTGGCAACCCCGAAAACTTGAAGTTAAGTCTATTGATCCCCCCACATGTCCCAATAATGAAATTGCCTGAAAAATGCAAAATTCGTGTAACATTTCAATGGACTAATCTTGTAGTGTCTATTTTTATTTAACTGACATTTGAGAAGATACTTCGTCTAGATTTAGAAAACGTCAATTTCCTGTGTACATATATATATAATTAAGTACCTACCTACTAGGAATAAAAACGGAAAGCAGTGATAAGATAGGCGGGAGGTCCCTGGAATAGTGACGGAATCTGGTAATCCGATAAGCTATGCGACTAAACAATAATGTGTACAAACTAAAAAAAAAAAAAACTGATAACGTGATTGATATGGCGTTCACAACAGACGACGTCAGATATTAACTTTGGTGATAAAACTTTAGTTGATTGTAAATTTCTACTTTTATATAATCGTAAAAGGGGTGGCTATTCTGACATACATATTTATTTATTTATTTATATATACTTTATTTCACACAAAAAAAAAACTTATTCTATAGAAGTACCTACAAAGGGCGGCCTTATTGCTGTAAGCAATTTCTGCCAGGCAACCTTATAAGCATATTGTAAGTCCACGCCGATATCCGTTAGGCATAATTTTTTCTGTCTTCAAAATTATCTTACAACGTCTGGAAGTGACTCAGGATTCGAAATTGTGACCATTGAAACCGAAGTGGGTGATTACTATCTGATCCAGATTATTATACGAGCGACTATCCACAACGCTATTTCCTAATATGACGTATATGTACTTCAAAAACTATTATTGAGGTCTCGATGGGTCAGTGGTCGAGGACACGACGTCTGAATTCAGAAGTCGCTGGTTCGAATCCTGGCACACACCAATGACTTTTCGAAATCAATTTCGCAAGTTAGGTGTGATAAATATCGATGACTAAAAACTTATGGGCAATATGCTCGCCACCTGTTCCATTTGGGACGTAAACAAAACGGCGTGTCGAGACTTAACAGCCACCGCCTACACCTTCGGATAGAAAAAGGCGTGAAGTTATATTATTACAAAAGATATTTTGATGGCATGTTTTGTTACGTAATGGCAACCTGTAGCGTGAAAAACGTGAAAAATCATATGAATTGGTCTACAGCCTCTAAACTTACCGTGCTGTCTACAACTTACTGTTTGTCTTATTGTATCTACCTACCTATGTCAAATGGACAACTTTATGACCAAGTTTAAAAATCCAAGCTAGCAAAATAATAATAGCTATTTTGTAGATTGTATTTAGCGCTTTAGTTTTTTAAAACGTTTTTGTATGTATCTCGAGGTAAAAAGAGTAGGTAGGGGATATACATCTTTTTGTGGTATCAAAAATCAAAGATATTAATGATATGTCCGATCATTATGAAGTTGTTGTGAAGTACTATTGGCCAGTTGACGTCGTCTTAATAAGCCTTGTCCGCGGACCCATCTATGTACACTTTAATAAAAAACAATATCTGTCAGTGCCAGTGTGTCCCGTCACAATCGGTCCGACTGTTTGAAACATAAGCTGAACAAACAGACTCACAAAAAAAGTTGGTATCGATTAGTTTGCAATATGCATAATATACAGGGTTATTTCAAATATACTAATAATTAGCTAAGGGTATATTCTGTAGGTAATTACCTAACACTTTTGTTCTACGACTTTTTAAAAATCACAATTTTAATTTTTTTTTCATTTCAAACAAATTTAAATAATTAAAATCGGTAGTTGTAAAATATTAACTAAGTCTACGTATTGCATTGAGCGCATCTAGTGACAACGGTATGGGGGGGTAGCGGGGCAAGGTCACGCGGCATTTGTACTTTGATGGACCCGTAGGTCATTAGCCAAACATATGTTAGTCGCCCGTAAGACTGATCACGTTTCGACATGTTTTTTAACTTTATGTATGAGTATGTTCGACTTGCGGTGGCAAGTATTTAATAAATGTAATTAGTCGCAGTTGGTATGTCTGAATAATCTCGAATGCTTAATATCGTGGGCGGAATAATCGAGTTTTCACTTAAATATGTACCCACATTAAATAGGTAGGTAAATAATTCAAATTTCCTACATTAAATTTTAAGTGTATTAGCCTAAAAATACATTTCTAACACCTTTAATTTCGTAATCTACATGATATCCGATTGGGTATGTGAATTAAAAGCAGTTTCGTGTAGAAAGCGCGGGAACTCGCTTCTCTTGTTTAGATGCATAAACAGAGCTGCTACTCTGAATGAAAATCGGGTGAAATAGGTACGTTTAGTACAATATACAGAGTTACAAAGTGTCAGATGGTACAATTAAATCTTAAAAATCGTTTTTTTTACTAGAGTTTTAGGTTTTTGTAAAACTGGTAAAAGAAAAGTTGTTTAGAATGACACAAAGGAGCTATGTGTAGAATAGTATTAGTATATTAAAATTAACCCTGTATATATTGAATAAAATGTTCCCCTTTAAATTTTATTTAGTAGGTAATTTTATATAGATAAAAAAGTAACTGCACTTATTACGCTACTACATAATAGGTTGGGGAAAAAGTATTTTCGTATTTTTGTATGAAAAGTCAAGACATTTTTTTCAAAGTTTATTTACATTTATTTACAATATATATGTACCGTTTTGTTGAATAACTTTCTGCCATTTTGTGGGCAGAGACATTATCCCGTTACTGTAGAAACTTTGGGACTTCTGATCAAAAAAACGGGACAAATAGTTTTGGCAGTCCTCTCTTGAGGTCAACCTTACAGAACCTAAAGAATTCTGAAGAGACCGAAACAGGTGAAAATCTGAAGGCGCAAGGTCAGGGCTATATGGTGGATGCACTAGGACCTCCCAGTCGAACTCTCTTAATTTTTGCTGAGTGGCTAAAGATGTGTGTGGTCTAGCGTTATCGTGATGAAAGACCACACCCTTCCTGTTGATCAATTCCGGCCGTTTTCTCTCGACTGCTTCCTTTAATCTCATCAGTTGCTGGCAGTAAAGATCAGAATCGATGGTTTTGCCGGACGGTAAAAGCTCATAATGAACAATGCCCTTCCAATCCCACCATACACACAGCATCACCTTATTTCGTGTTAGGCCAGGTTTGGCCACAGTCTGTGAAGCCTGGCCAACTTTCGACCACGACCTTTTTCGCACGTTCTTGTCGTACGTGATCCACTTTTCATCGCCAGTTATCAATCTCTTCAAAAACGGCTCGGTTTCATTACGTCTCAATAATGAATCGCAAATGAGTACACGGTTCATTAAGTTTCTTTGAGTGAGCTCGTGTGGCACCCAAATATCGAGCTTTTTTGTATAACCAGCTTTCTTCAAATGGGTCAAAACTGTTTTGTGGTCAATTCCCAGTTCTTCAGCTACATCGTAACTACTAATATGCCGATCTTGCTCCACTCTTTCAAAAATGGCGTCCATTTTATTCGTAACAGGGCGACCAGAGCGAGGTGCATCTTTAACATCAAAATTTCCGGACTGAAAACGTTTGAACCAAATTTGTGCTACTCTTACTGACAGTGCATCAGGTCCATAAACATCACAAATTTGTTTCACTGCTTGAGTTGCATTTTTGCCTTTTTTATAATAAAATTTTAAAATGTATCGAATTTCTTCATTAGATTCACTCATTTTTACGGAGAGAAAAACAAATGAAAAATAGCGGGAAACAACTTTTTTTTATTTTTTTCTTTTCTTTATAATGTAACCTTTTTAATGTTACCAAAACCAGCCAGACACAAATAGTACAGTCAAAGAAATTTTATAATAAGTTTATACCTACGTTATGCGAAAAGACTTTTTCCCCGACCTAATATTAAAATTCATAAAACAAATTTTTACCTAAAACAATATTATAAATTCAATAATGCATGGTTATTGAATTTATAATAATGTTTTAGGTAAAAATTTAACAGTATTATTTTTTTGTACATTGGAAATACCCGACATGAAGAAGGGCGATGATCGTTTTCCTCGTTCGACTAAAGTATATTGCACCGACAAGTTGTAGAATCATTTATAGGCAAAACATTTATTAGAAACCGTAAATAATTCACTTCTAAAAAGAGGAAGAATGAAGTACTATTTTATGGCTATTACAGCTTTTTCTTTTCATTTTGACCTTGAGTTGGTATAATTTTAAATTGTAAAAACTTTTTTATGCACAACGCTATCTAGTTTCCAAGAGATGCAACTAACACTTATATTTCTAATTTTTTTTTAAAACGTATATTTTATTTAAATTCTATGAATTTTTCCTTACAAATTGCAAAATCAATACATAGTACATATAAAATAAAGTCACTTTCCGCTGTATGCGCAAATCTTTAAGACTACGCAACAGATTTTGATGCGGTTTTTTTAATAGCTAGAGGGTATCAACGGGGTGGTTTTGATCTATAATTCATGTATAGGGTAGTAGTAAAAAGTGATAATTTTCAAGATTTAGAACTTTAATCGCAAACACTGCCTGAACACTAAGTGATAAATTAAAACAATGTACCACATTATTATACACCTTTAAAAGGTCTACAAAAAAGTCCGCGAGGGCATAATAATATGTCTATCTCTTAGGGATAACCCACAATGACCATTTTTATTTTTTTACTTTTTACGAGAAATAATGGCCTATTTACGAAGCGATATTAAACATTACAGCATTAATTTTCATAAAATTAAGTGTCTTAAATTGATTGTGCATGTAATATAAATGACCCTGGCCCTTTACAGCATGCAATTTAAACGAATATTTTGGAAGATATTGCAGTATTAACATAGCGGGACAGCAGTTATTACTTTTGATGCGGAACAAAGTTCGCCGGGCAGCTAGTATACAATAAGTACCTAGTAGGTATCCGTTGGAAGTAAACGAATAATGTATCTAATGTATTTTAATTAAACGTGATTATTCATATAAGACACCGGTACTAGATAATTATTCAGTTCAGACTTTGCCTTGTACTTTTGTTTGATTGCTTAATGCAATTAAGTATAGAAACGAAGATCAACAAGTTATGAAATCTCTTTTTTTTAAACTAAACTGCCATTTATAAGAATAAGTAAATTGAAAATAAGACAGCAAAGAAGGTCGTTTGTCCGTTTAAGCGACAAATTAAAGTGAAATACCGACTAAATGTTGATATTTAAATGTTAAATATTTCCCATAATAATTACACGCAGTGTAAATGTCTTGTACAAACTGGTACATAATTTGTTAGTGAATAAAATAACAAATCTGAAATAAAAAATAGACTATAAAATGAACTTTGGAAACTCAAAATTATGAAATAACGCTGTAGTCAAGTGTAGTACCTATTTAATTAGATGACCGAGTTAACAAAAACAAATAGGTACCATTGTGGTGCGAAAAACAACAACGGTCTACACTCTACAGTTTTGGAGGTCGGTGACAGCGTGATTGACCTATAGTTTTTGGAGGTCGATAGCGTGCGTGTTTTAATTTTTTTTTATGGGCTAGGAGGACAAACGACCAGGCGTGTCACCTGATGGTAAGCAACCAACGCCGCCCATGGACACCAGCAACACATATAGTGTTACTGTTGCGTTGCCGACCTTTAAGGGATAGGGGATAGGAAAGGATGGGGAAGGGGGGTGGGCCTCCGGGTACCTCTCTCACCGAACGAAACGCGGCATGAGCCACTTTACGTCGGTCTTCTGAGAGGTCGTGGTATTTCACCGGTCGAGCCGGCCCATTCATGCAGCGAACTGCTTGGCTCTACCACTGAGAAATAATAAATAATATCTATATCTAATATCCTTAAGTCGATTCCAAATAAGTAGGTAGATAGGTATTAGATAGATTTTATTAGTCATTTTATTATAGGGATATGACTGTAACAGGAAAAGTGCCGGAATGAACAGTGACGGGCACCAGCTTGTACTCTACCATCTACATTTAATACAAAATAGGCCAGGATAGGATAGGATTTGGATAATAACCATGTTATAATTACTTATACATAATGTATATACATATCTAATGTTTATAAATGCTGAATTCACTTTATTTGCTTGCCAGTCAGAAACTCTTTCACGCCTAGACTACACAACCGACCTTCACCAAATTATGACACACTGTGAGCGAAATAGAAATGGAAATACAATATTTAGCATTTTACGAGTCTTTGAAACACAAAATCCGAATACTTGCAGTGTCCACTGGCGGGAACAATAGGAAACTCGGGAGGGAAGCTCCCAAGGATTCTCCCAACCAAATTTAGTTGGTGCTGTCAATAAAAAGATCATTTTTTCTTAATTCGCGCTCGCAATCAATACTATTTTTACGCGACCTTATTTTATTTTATTTTTAATTATAAAAACTATTGGATATAAATTAAAATATTAAAAAAAATATTAAAAATACAGACGAATTGAGAACCCCCTTCTTTTTTCGAAGTCGGTTAAAAATTTAAGCATATTATCGTGAAATAAAGTTTTCTGCTCATTAATGGAACTCCCCGGCTGTATTTTTAATTTTATCCGTGTGAAATAATAATATAGACACAAAACACACAGCACCCTTTTCAGTTCCAAAGCCAAGCAACTAAATGCTAGAACTAGATAACGGATATTAATACACGCATATAATATATTGTATAGTTTTCTTTTGTAAATACACACTTATAATTTATAATAAATAAACAATATTTACATAGAAAAACAACCAGACGCTACACATACATTCATACTTGTCACAAACATTTGTACTCGGGTGGGAATCGTACCCGCCTACCCCAATTCCACAGTCGGTTGTAATACCAATGCACCACGAGGCCACCAATAGTATAATAGTGAACAGTGTTGTATAACAATGTCGAATGACATGCAGGGCATGGTGGCTAGCCCATAGGTATAGGCAACAGCTGTGATTTTCTATAGCCACATTAGTTTATTTATTACTAACATTGTCGTTATACATGAATAGATAATACTTAAAAAAAATTGTCATTATTTAATGCTCCTTTAAATTTTGAGATACGATATTTAGAGATACCGCATTTTAATTAATTATGATACTAAAGGTCACACTTGAAGGTCATCCTTTCATTTTAATATGTAGACGCAATGTACCCACCCACACTACTACGTTCCCGCGTACATATTTAACAATGACATGCATAGTGTTGATTTTGGATTCCGTTTAATAGTTGCTGTAGTTTAAAATTTAGTGTAAAATTAGTAGTCTTGATCGTCCAGTGGTCGAGCACCCCGGTTCTCAATTCAGAGGTCGCGGGTTCGAATACTCACATTGGCTTACACCAATGACTTTTCGAAATTAATTTCGTAAATTATGTGTGATAGATATCGATGACTAAAAACTTTGTGCCCGGTATGGCAATAGGTTCGCCTATTTGGGACGTAAACATAACGGCGAGACGAGGCTTAACAGCAGCTGCCTACACCTTCGGGTAGAAAAAGGCATGAAGTTATGTCATGTTAGTTTAAAATTTGCAATTTTCTTGAACGTAGGTCCAGTAAAACAACTCTACGTGAGTGGGAACACGCACGAATTTTGCGCGTTATGTCTATCGGATGCTACTGCATTTTATTTTGCTTAGAGTAGAGTAGGTACAGTTAAGTGTGTTCGTGCACCGAGTCACGTCACGTCACCAAACCTCGCGTAGACACACCTCTTATAAAAATCTTGATTTGAGGATTTAAAGATGATGTAACCTTGCATTCTCTTAATATCTGCAATCAGAAATTTATATATCTTGGTAAATATTGCTAATTGGATTATTGAAATTAGATAACAATATAAGTAGTAATTTATTAATTAAGCTTTCATTTAAGTAAAAAGGGAAAATATGGAATAATTATAACACATTAAAAGTTGTGGCAGTCTCTATTAATAATTATAATCTTTGTCAGTTTTCTCTATAACATGCTCTAGTTAACATATAACTCGGTCGTTAGAGTTAGCTAACTAACACGCGGATGAGTAGAACAGTAGTAATTCAGTGGCTGGTGAGTCTAATAGCAAAGGTAAAAGTATTATCGCAATATTTTTTCAGTGAACATACGCAGACAGCACGCACAACATAGCGTTCTATTCTTATTTCGAATATGTCAGTCACAGACGCGGGTGTGAGGTTCCGGGTTAGGGACGCAGGGTTATCGTCACATGACGTCAGATGTTCGCGCGCCGCGTTTCGCGGATCTAGGACTGAGGAGCGGTGCGGGAGGGGCAGGGTTGAGTTGAGGGTGTGGTGCACATGCGCCGCACGCAAGTCTCAAGGTGACCCTCAACTCGCTAACCAAGATTGTACTCAGTGTTACGCGCCACTCTAGTCAGTTTTGTGTTCCTTTCACTTCGAATTGTGATCGCCGGTAATGATATAATAAACGAATACAAACAATATTATCTTGTGACTGATTGAATTTATGACAGCACCCTGTGAACGACAACTTTGCTCGTTCATCACCTTTTATCTCTGTCTGCGCGACTAGAAGACTACATAATCGAAATGCGTCAAGCACGAGATATTGTGAGTATAAACATTTGCATTCCTTGTCACAGCTTTCCCAATAAGGCTGTCAACTACTCAACCTTTCGTCTCTAACTCTGTAAGTCTCTACTATTAATCTAATACTAAAAGTACACAAGCTTTGTCCTTTTGGGTTATCATATTTATTATTATAATCGGACTTGACAAGCTTGCATCCGACATTGAACTGATCTGTCAACTGCTACCGGCAACATAATTTATTTACTGATCTTATTAGGCACTTGATTTTCAAAATGCCGACATTTAAGTCACTCTATAACTACTCCTCCATTAATAATAAATATATAATAATATGTAGTATGCATCTATGTAAATATAATTTTAAAATGATAATCGTCTTTAAAAAGGAAAGAAAAAACAACTATCTCAAAGATCATCATAGGTAGAGTTAAAGCACACAGTCATTAGTCAATTTCCTCCCGATCGTACAATGATAGGTATCTACCTATCATTGTACGATCGGGAGGAAATATATCCCTTTAATGAATCCCTTTAAATAATCTTATTTAAAGGGATGATTAATATTATTCGAGATTGTATGAAACTTAAAGGCTGGGTGTAGCTTAAAATGTGTCATTAGATTTGTGGTAACCGTGAAAAAGACAGGATAAGTAGGTACATTTAATTAGAAATCCTTACGACGACAAAAAATACCTTTAATTATCTTTTAAATATAATATATGATCTAATAAACGGCAATATGCATTTTTGAATAGTTAAGTTGATATAAAATATATTAGGTGATGTCAGACGATCAGTTAAGGTACGGGTAGGGACTAAAAGCACTTTTGTCCAGTCTTTAATATTTAGTAATATCTTTTACGGAAACGTGACAGACTTAAGTACACACTGTTCCTGTCGACAGTTAATTAATAAATAAAAAAAAAATATTTAAATGGACTTTGAAACTAAATTTTTATAAGGCCTTGTGCCAGTAACCCCATGTCAGATGTTTAATGATGATGTAATAAGTAATATAATTTATTATCAACGAATATTTCATATAGTCGGCTATCAATTATCATTGTATGACGTTTCTCGATGTTCCAGTTTGCTATTGTTATTGTAAAAAAAAATAATGTGAACCTATAATACTTATAGATATATAATTAATAAAAACTAAAGGAATGTGTACAATGACGAGTTGAACTGAATGAATAAACGTAGGTAATATTAAATTTCATTGCTACTTGATATGCGTAGGTATATTGTGTACCTACTTATAGGAAATAAGAGTTACATAATATAGAGTAGGCTATTTCCTAAGTTCTGTTCTGTATTAACAACATAACATAACATAACTTCACGCCTTTGTTACCCAAAGGTGAAAGCCTCGTCTCGCCGTTATGTTTAAGTCTCAAATGGAATAGGTGGCGAACCTATTGCCGGGTACAAAGTTTTCAGCCATCGATGTTTATCACACTTAACTTCCGAAAACAATTTCGAGAAGTCATTGGTGTGAGCCAGTGTTCTGTATTAATAGAATAGAAAATGTAATACATGTACATATTTATATTCTAGTCAAATATTGACTAAACATACATAACTACACGCCTTTTGTTACCCGAAGGTGTAGGCAGCGGCTGTTAAGCCTCGTCTCGTTGTTATGTTTACGTCCCAAATGGAATAGGTGGCGAACCTATTGCCATACCGGACACAAAGTTTTCAGTCATCGATATTTATCACACATAACTTCCGAAAACAATTTTCGAAAAGTCATTGCTGTGTGTCAGTATCTGGAATCGAACCCGGACCTCTGGATCAGAAGCCGTGTGCTCGACCACTGCGCCACCGAGACTGTAGAAATATTGACATTGAAATATTGACAAAAGATCTAAAATTACTTAATAACAGCTGTAAAGAAATCATTTAAATAAAAACCTTCCATTTAAACAAAATTTATAATATTATGAGAGCCATTCAGAATAAACCTCTTTAGAACAATACAACAATTTTTCAAACTGGTGTATATGACAGGGTTATGGCAGAACTTGCATGTGGAAGGAAACAAGAGAAGAGGGAGACCGAAGAAAACATGGATGAATTGTGTGAAAGATGATATGAATAGGAAAGGTGTTGCTGTGGAAGAAGCGAATGATAGGGAAGCCTGTAAAAGAAAAACCTGTTGTGCCGACCCCAAATGATGGGAGAAGGGCAGGAAGGCAGGAAGATGATGATGGCAGAACTTGCATTAAATATCCGATATCATAAATTTTATAATTTTGAAATTTGTCGTTAGTGAAAATTCTTGTTTTCGTTTAGGCAAGTATAGGAGAACCCACCTGACCGTAAATATTAGATAAGTACCTGCCTAATCAAGCATCAAATCGTTATAACAACCCTAATATCAACTTATTTTGAAGTAGTTCGTAAATATCAAAGATAATTAAAATAATATAGGTACCTATACTAATTGATTCAACACAATGAAGATATATACATATATATACATTATGCTCTGAGGGATTCCCCTAATCACTTATGTTATATGAGTCATGTAATATCGCTCTGGGAACCTTGGATTTATTTAATCTTCTACATTTTCCCACTTAGGGTACTTACTAATTTGTTAAATTAAATATGACAAATGATTTTTTTTTAATTATTCTATGAATATCGGGTCTATTGCCATATTTATTACTAGCAGACCATAGACTTCGTACCGCTGTAATATATTGTATGTAGTTTCCCGCCTCACGGTTTTGCTCGCGTACAAACAAAATGTCGATGACGACGATGATTACACATAGCCTATGTTACTCAGTGATAGTGTAGCTTTCTAAAGAAAAAAGAATTATTAAAATCGGTCCAGTACTTTTGAGTTTATTCGTTACATACAAATATACAAATCTTACCTCTTTATAATATTAGTATAGACTGGTATAGATATGGACTGTAGATAATGTGCATATGTGGCAGCCACTGGCAGCTGAGGATTACATATTGGTACGATTAGGTGTGCTATTAAAGGGAAGTTTCAGACTATTAAAGGCCTTCATACAAGTTACCTTCCTACAGACAAATATTACAGTATAACACTACTGCACATATTATATCCGGGAAATAAAAAGTAAGGTCATGCAGGTCTGGAATCCTGGCTTTTAAATTTTGCTCAAACGACTAAATTTATAATTCATAATGACGAATTTTGCACCAGCTAATATAATATTAATTAAACATATGTACTGAATTAATATTTGCCATTTGAAAGAAGTGCCAGTTTAACAGAATTGAAAATATAGTAGGTAGGTAATACACACACGCAAATGGCACATTCTTATTAGCGTATATTTTTGCGGATAGAACCGGTTTCATCTGGTTTTGAATTTAAAAAACTTGATAATTTGGATACTAGTCGTGACAGGTAATCATATATGTACACAACAATTAGTTGCTAAATGATGCAAGGTTATAAAGTTTTTTTTTTAATATATTTCCTCGCCCAATACATACAGTGTTCTGATTACCTTGTAAAAATGAATGTGCCTAATATTTCTTATCTAGTATAATCACGATCATGCTTACGGCATAATAAATATACCTATTTAATCGATGATGATGGTGACGATGAATAGATAAAGAGAGTCTCTAAACAAATAACTTCTATTGCACAAGTTTAAAAGTAGACTTTTTTTAATAATTATCAAAGTATACAGTGAATTTCTCACTTCGCCTTTGAGGAAATCTGATAGAACAAATATCTGACAGCCAAATTAGTACACTTCGTCTTACAAATCATAGGACATCTTTATTCTATAAACATCGACTCGCCCCAGCTTCACACAGGCACAATGCTGATCAAATACACGACCGTTGCGTAGTATTAAAGATTTAAGCATACAAACAAACATTCAAATTCTATTTATACTTATGTATATAAAAAAACTGTAGTGAAAGATTATATCGCTTTTACCAGGAATACTCAGTCACGATCAAACGATACCAATGAAATGGATCACAAAGTTATCTACTAAATATACGACGATATGATAGTTTATCGATGTACTCAGACTGAAGCCGTTGAGATAACACTGTCTAGTCGAAACACTCTAAATAACTTTCTACATTTTTTTTCTACATCGAATATTCAATCGATTTCCGTTTTTTGCACACCTATTGTAAGCGTATCAAAAAGTTTTTTCTTTTCATTTGCCCAATTTGGACAGGCTAAAGCTTACACGCCCGCTCTGTAGTATTGTTTTCAAAATATCTAACCTTACCTCCTAATTTTGACGGACCTCGTGGCGCATTAGTAAAACTACCGGCTGCAGCACTGAGGTCGGGGGTTCGATTCCCACCCGAGCACAAATATTTGTGACAAACATGAATATTTGTGCGGCGTCTGGGTGTTTTTCTATGTATTATAAGTATGTATTTACAAAAGAAAAGTATATATATGTATTATTATTATCCATTATCTAGTATCCATAGCACAAGCATTTAGTTGCTTAGTTTGGAACTGGAGGGCGCTGTGTGATTTGTGTCCAAGATATTATTATTATTATAACTTTATTTATAACCTAACCTAGTCCATCCATAAAGTCGTGGGCTATGGCACTTCATGCACGATATTCCAAGGAAATATTGACGACAATATAGAATTTTCCACACTTGTGCACATATAGGAACACTTACTACAAAAAAAAACACCATAAGTCACCATATATTTTATTCATAAAATCAAATTCATTCAAGTTTTAGAAAATTTCAATCTCGGTAGTCATGTGCTCGATTTGTGCTATTTGGGACGTAAACATGACGGCGATTCTAGGTTTAACAGGCGTGGCCCACACCTTCGAGAAAAGGGCGAGACGTTATCATAAGTTTAGAAAATAATTTAAATGACGGGTACGGCTATGACTCTTTTATATTCCCGCTAAAATTCGCTCAGCTACATAATGTTAATTAATTTATTAACTATTTCAGTATTTGCAGTGTAACTGTTCATATTGCGAATTGTACCTATGCAGTACAATATTTGTATCACTGGATTTCCTCAAGAACGTTCGTTTAAAACACGCGGGGAAAAACTCTGGCCTATAAATAGTTTATTAAAAATAAATATTCTAGTGTTTGCCAAGAGAGTTCTGCAAATCATAAAAAAATATATATATTAGTAAATAAATAATAGTAGTTTATTCACACCCACCCAAACATCATCAACGGCCTTTTGGTATAATGCTGCAGACACTGTCTTCCTCTTCATATGTATTTATTTTACCATACATACAGACAGACAGCGGGTTCGAAGCAAATTATTAAAAGTTTATAATAAGTTTTGGAGCTATGTAAGAAAAAAGGTGATATTTTTTTGTGCGATGGAAGAATATTAAAGTTAAATGATTTAGTGAACAGGAAAAATAAATGTTTTCAAACACAAAGAAGTGCTTATAACCTTAAGTATAAATTTGTTAATTATTTTAGTTTTGCACGCGCCCTTATCGGTAATTGCACAGTCACACTACAAGTCAAAACTATACACACACACACGCACAACTCTATCAAGGAATGTCATGACGTCAAGAGCGAGCCCACGCGCTGGCCAATCACATTCATACACCAAGGGGCACGTCTTGGGAAACAATTACGGTGTTGCATTGCTAGCCTGTTATAAAAACAGCTACAAACTCAAAAAGTTGCAACATTTGATGCAATAATTCCATTTAAAAACTTTTTATCTTTTCAAGCATTAAATAATACTTTCCCTAATTAAAACTTGCCTTTTCATATACCCATCCTGTATGTCTTTTTCATACGCTATTCTGTCAGAGGCAGTTTTAACTTACTAGAGCGAGATATCAATATATTTCTGGTGAATGAAATGAATATACCGTACTCTTCTGGTACAATATGTAGCTGTGGCGCTCGTTCGTTTGACGCATTTTAGTTTGTTTGTAGTTGTACTGACGGCACGGCTAGTGAGTCGCGGTGCTGACCGTTTCCAGTAGCTGATCGTTTGGTTGCTCGTAAAATTTTAATATTCCTCACTCCATAACCGATCAGGCGAGTCGTGTCGTGTTTTGTAAATTTTACAAAACTCGCAATATTATATTTCCTTATACAAACAAATAATAGTGTGTTAAAAATGGGCGTCGTAATCAATAATTTAACTAAGGTGAGTTTTACTTAACTTACGTTTTTATTTAATTACATTTTATACCCGGCTTAGTATTGGAAAGCAACTGTAGTGTAAATTTGTAATGACCTATTTGTCCTTGTGGTGGCACTGGGTTGCGACTCGCGATAATATACTAGGTATGTAGGTACTTACTTAATCCATAGTCTGCGCAAGTACCTTATTTATTTAGCAATTAATTAAATGCTCATTTTATTTGGAGTTAAATAATTTTGAAAATTTATATCTTCATTAATAGTAATTTTTGTTTAAACTGACGAGTATTAATTTTAACTATATTAATTACTTTTTCCTTCAGTTTTCGGCTATATTTGAGCCGAAAAACTATTTGTGAATTTTATTTTCTTTGTAACTTGACGTCGATCAATACCACGTTGGTATTAGATGATGTAAACACAGTTTTATTGGATGAAATCTTAGTTCCCATGAAATAGGTGAACCTAATCAAAATAACATGAACTTTAATTCACCAATACAACAGATAATTTATTTTATGAATGGGATGATTTTGTATTTTATGTTTTTTTGTATCTTTTTAAATTTCAAGTTTGTTGTAATTACATCAATTTAATTTCAATTAATTTGTACGTCTTTTAAGTGTTATTTTGATTTTTCAGTAATTACATATATACATAACTTCACGCCTTTTGTTACCCGTAGTAATTACTTTTATTAAATTGTCACGATATTACTTGACTGACTATACAGAGTGTCCCAGATCGCGTGGTTAATAATAAGCTGTAGGTTCAACTAGACTTAAAAGAGCAGAATTTTTAACAAAATATATATTGTTATTAATTTATAAAATTATTAACTTTTATCTTTTACAGATTCGCGAAGAATGCGAAATTCTACAGTTGACCGACAAACAAATTAGGGAGATTATGAAAAGATTCCACAATGATTTGGTCAAGGGTCTTGGAAGAGACACGCATGCCAATTCTATTGTCAAGTGTTGGATCACTTACATTCAAGATTTGCCCAATGGGAAAGGTAAGTCATTATCATTGAGATATTTTTACACTGGCAACTATTTAGCTACCTGATCAGCACCTTTTTCTACCCGAAGGTGTTGGCAGCGGTTGTTAAGCCTTAAATCGCCGTTATGATTTGGTCCCAAACGGAATAGGTGGCGAGCCTATAGCCGTACACCGGGCACAAAGTTTTCAGTCATCGATATTTTTTTTTTCGAAAAGAATTTCCAAAAGTCATTGGTGTGAGCCCGGAATCGAACTCACGACTTCTTGATTCAAAAGCGGTGTGCTCAACCACTGGACCACCGAGACAATATAATTATAGGGATAATTAGAAATGGTTTTTTCAATTATAATTTCAGAGCGCGGTAAATTCCTCGCGTTGGACCTGGGAGGAACCAACTTCAGAGTTTTAATAATAAACTTAGGTGAAAAACATTTCGATATGCAGTCCAAAATTTACGCCATTCCAAGTCACATCATGACCGGCACAGGAATCGCACTGTTTGACCACATTGCTGAATGTTTAGCTAACTTTATGAAGGTAAATTGATCCATTTCATTGAGGTGTATTACATACATAACTTTACGCCAAGTCCCTTCAGGGGTAGACAGCAAAAAAGCGCCATAAGCCACGCTTCATAAACACCTCACTCGCTTCTTTGATTTTCATATACGCTCGTCGATTTTTAAGGCTCCTGATATCTTCCTCAAGCACTCGTTCAAATTGGAAAACTTATGTTATTTCTGTCCTCGACTCCTACATCATTCGGCGTTTGCAATGTATATCTAGTATCTACTTAGTCAATCTTCCATTACCCTTTCTTTCTACATGTCAGATCCATCGGAGCATGCCCTTTCTTACTTTTACACCGGCACTCTTTCAATACGATGTATTACTATAACAAATACATTATCACAGTTATATTTAAATATTAACTAAATGCTAATAGATTACATTAAATTACCTCTATGTATGTACGTAAGGTATTATTTGCTTGGAAAAAATGTACATTATTAAAACCTGCTATTGTTTTCATTCCGCCAGGAACACAATGTTTACGAGGAAAGATTAGCATTGGGCTTTACCTTCAGTTTTCCTCTTCAACAATTGGGCCTCACCAAAGGAGTATTACAACGGTGGACCAAAGGATTCTCTTGTTCTGGTGTCGTGGGCGAAGATGTTGTTCAGGAGCTAAAAGACGCAATTGCAAGACGAGGGGTGAGTTGTTTTTTTTTTAAATATATGTTTAATTTTCTAGTTGTTTGATTAACTAGAATATGATAGATGATCTAGAAATTTAGACTTTGGTAATGAATACTTCCAAAATTAAAATAACTGAAAACCTTGTTAATATTCGTTCCTTAGTTGATATTCTATAGTCTCGGTGGTCCAGTGGTCGAGCACGCCGCTTCTGTATTTAGATGTCGTCGCTTCGAATCCTGGCTCATATAAATGATTTTTCGATTCTTTTACGACTTTTCGAAAGTTATGTGTGATAAATATCGATAACTGATGACATTGTGCCTAGCATGGCAATAGCAATATGTTCGCCACCTATTCCATTTGGGACGTAAACATAACGGCGAGTCGAGGCTTAAAGCTACTACCTACACATTCGGGTAGAAAAAGACGTGAAGTTATGTATGTTTTTTAGTTGATATTCTGTTTTTGAACAAAGTCGTTTCATTTGCTTATCAACAATGTGTTTCTTTATTTTTTTTAATGCTTAGAGCAATATATACAAAACTTGTTAAAAAACATCAATTTGTGGTGACATAAAAACTGAAGACTGATTCATATAGGTATACGTATAATAAATACCTACTAAACTAATTACGTATGTACGCATTATTTTGCAAAGTCACTGTGATGTCTCTGTTTGTCATTATTATTAAGGAGGATAGTAATCATTTAATCGGATAATAAAATGATATGGACGTTCAATACATAACATATTGGTATTGCATTTAATATATTTATGCAATATATACAATATATTTAAAATAAGATTATAACAAGGTTGTCTGTCCATATACTTGCAAGATGCTAGGAGATGCTTAGAAGCTACGGGCCGTCCATTAATCACGTGAGGTTAGAAAGAGGGGGGAGGTCTAAATCACGAAACATCACGAGGGGGGGAGGGGGGTGTAGTAAGATATCACGTATTTTTTCCACCTTATTACTAGAATAAAATAGATTGGTGTGAGCCCAGAATCGATCCTACGACTTTCTGATTTAGAAGCAGGCCGCTCGAGTACTCAACCAGCGAGATTGGTGATGAATTAAAAATAATACTGTAAAGGGGGGGTAGTTAAAAAGTCACCACGTATCACTATGGGGCAGGGGGGTCAAAAATGGGTGTCTGTTATTTTTTCTTTTATATTTTGGGTATTATGTACATAAACTATTTAGTCATAGTTTTTAATAGATTACATTCAATTTCACGCTTGATCCCGAAGGTGTAGGCAGCTGTTTAAGCAACGACTCGTTACATCGCAAATGGGATTAGCGGCGGAACCTGAACCTACCTCTGAAACTATCAAAAATATTGCAGAACCGTTTACGTACTTTAAATGTTAAAATCAAGTTAAATTAATTAACACCAATGACCTTCAATTTGTTTAACAAATTCTGTGATGTGGAACGAGTATAAGTAGATACCTAGATATGTTAAGTCACACTGCTATGATCATCTTTTATTTAATCCGCTTGTAGAATATAACAGTCTCGGTGGCCCAGTGGTAGAGCACACGGCTTCTGATTTCTGATCCATAGGTCCGGGTTTGAATCCTGATACTGGCTCACACCAATAACTTTTCGAAATTTGTTTTCGGAAGTTAAGTACGATAAATATCGATGACTGAAAAGTTTGTGCCCGGTATCGCAATAGGTTCGCCACCTATTCCATTTGGGACGTAAACATAACGGCGAGACGTGGCTTAACAGCCGCTGCCTACACCTTCGGGTAACAAAAGGCGTGAAGTTATGTTATGTTAGAATATAACAAATCAATGGATCAAACTAAAACGCATGTGTTTTTACTGTTTGTAGGATGTACAGATCGACATATGCGCCATTCTGAACGACACCACCGGCACGTTGATGTCATGCGCATGGAAAAACCACAACTGCAAAATAGGTCTAATAGCTGGTACGTATGTATGTTATGTATGTATGTAATAATGTTCTTAAACACAATTCACACAGCGCCATCTAGCTCCATTCTAAGCAACTAAAAATCCATAACAAGAAAACGTAAATTTTATAGTTTTATTCATCATGTACATTGAACGATGTCGCATTTCGTCATTATTATATTCTAACTAATGGCTTAAATAACATTATTATACTTAAGTATCTATTGTACTAAATAATAATCTATAATTAGGGTTGATCTAATAATATAATAATTAATATAAATTCATAGAACACAAGCAAATGAACCCAATTTGTGCTTAAATCTATTATTATATGGACATATTCTTTAGTCCATGGTTTTATCATAAGATTTAAAGATTGAAGATAAATAATAACATGATTGTATTTTTAAATATACAGGTACAGGAAGTAATGCTTGTTATGTGGAGAAGACTGAGAACTGTGAAATGTTTGACGGCGATACTGGCAAGCCTGAGTTGTTGATCAACACTGAATGGGGGGCGTTCGGAGACGATGGTGCTTTGGACTTTGTAAGGACGGAATTTGATCGTGATCTAGATGAACATTCCATCAATAGGGGCAAACAAATGTAAGTTTTCTATATTTCATATTCGTTCATATTTGATGAAATGAAGACGGGGAGACATACACAAGTCGCGAAAGACTGTAATGCAATTACCACACACAGGTTTTTAAAAACCTGTTTAGTTTTTGAAATAATTATCTAATACAATAATACAACTTTGGGGTGAGCAATGAATTCTAGAAAATGGACGAAAAATCTCGTCACCACTGATTTGCATAGGGGAGCACTAGTAATGATTTTAAATTGGTAATTGGTATTTTATTTGTATTTATCCTGGAGCAATTAGAGGTTCAAGGCGTCAAGAGTTGTAAATTCATTTTGCTATAGGGATCACTAGACCTGCAGATATAAATATCTGCCCCCGAGGTTTAGTGATCCCAAATAAAACAATACTTCACACAGTATATACCTATAAGTACTTTTTTAAGTTTTATTTTACCGCTTTGGCATCACAACTGAATATTTATATATAATAACGATTCTCTAGTTGAAGCCTCCAAAAACTAATATTATGGTTTTCTGTGTAGTATAAATGCCAAAAGTTTGTATCAATATATTCGAACTATTTTTACACTTTCTATTTTTCTTTCTTTCATAGTCATGAAAAGATGATTGCCGGCATGTATCTCGGAGAACTGGTGCGTTTAGTTCTAGTGAAACTTACAAAAATGGGTCTCCTATTCGGCGGCCAGGGTTCGGATCTGCTATTCAAACGTGAAAGCTTCTACACAAAATACGTTTCAGAAATTGAGTCAGACAAACCTGGAGATTACACAAGTTGCATAGAAGTACTAGAAGAACTCGGTGAGTGTTTATTTCTTGTTCATATTTAAGCATAATCATCAATATTTATATGTAGGAATTATTATTTTTTTTCATGGGATTGGATTTCATAACAATATTTTTCCTGTTAAGTTATAACTTTGACCAGAGATCGTCAACCTTGCTAATCTAACTACTTAAAATGGTCAGATATCAAATTAAAAAATTACGAAATTTAAAAGCGCCCCAAAATTTGTCCCTTTATATATATAACGTGTTCTAATGAAGGGAAAAAATACTAGATTATTTGATAGCAAAAAGTATATTTATTCATATAGCTAGTATACGTGGCTCAGAGATAGAAAAAGATACTAGTCGTTAATCGATAGACAACGATTTACATTTATTTTTTTAATAAAATAAATATTTGCGTTCTTAAAATTACGCTTCGCATCCCATTAGCCGCATGTAGCCCGCGAGTTGTAGGTTGCTGACCCCTGATTTCGATCTGCAGATATCGAATCTAAAATATTATTTACAATTAATATATGTACAATAACATACCTAACATTGTGAATACCTATTTCACTCACAGGTGTGCAAAAAAAATGACAACCACAAGATGGATGCCAAATGACTTTAAAATATTTTTCAGACATTTTTAAAACATAGAAAAATAAAAGCGTGTTTCTTTAACGATGATTTGCGTAACTATTCGCGTCATTGTCGCAAAATAGATTGTATGTACTGAGCAGATACGGCTCATTAAGTGCCAGCTCGTCACGGCATAGAATCTCACTAAAGTCTTACGGCGTAATATCCAGATACATAATTGTAGATTTTTCACATACATAACATAACTTCACGCCTTTTTCTACCCGAAGGAGTAGACAGTAGTATAGCAGCTGGTATAATGCCTTTACTCACTGTTATGTTTTCTGCCGTCCCAAATGGGGCCCGGTGTATGGCAATAGGTAGGCGTAACCTACTCATGTTACGAACCTATTGCCATACACCGGGCACAAAGTTTTTGATCATCGATATTGGTGTGAGTCTGAAATTAAACCATCGACCGACCGAACGAGTTCTGGATCAGATAGATGTAGGGAACTCGACCACTGGACTACCTGAATATTGTTTACGTCTCTACTGCACGACGCGACGTCACGGGAACATTGACGAAGAATGCAAAAGAATTTGAATCTATTCGACCTTGTAGAAAAAACAGACTAAAAAGTACTATATTTACCTATTTTATTGGTTGAAGAAGAAGTTAAATACGCAGAAAAGAAATATCACGTGTTCTCGCGTTATAATGTAATTTCGTGTTCGGGTGGAGTGTGCTGGATTAGATTTAGTTTTATGGTAAAGCTGATAGATGGCTCTGCTTTGTGTAGAACAATAACACACGTCCGCCTCGCTAGTGTGGTAGCTAAAGTCGTAGCTTATTTGTACGCTTGTTACTCAAACAGTAGATATAAATTACTACTATTGAACTCAACCTGTTTATAAACTCCATGCTATAGTTGCAACAAAAGTATCAATTAAAAAAAATGACATTTAGAATGTAAGCTAAGCTACCTACTCAAATCCCTTGAGATAATAAAATATACGATGGTCTCAGTGATAGATTCCCCTCGGATATAAGAGTGGTCGAGTCTTGCATATCGCTGCATGAATGGGCCGGCTTGACCTGAGAAATACCACGAGCCCTCGGAACATCAGTGTGAAGTGGCTTGTGCCGCGTTTCGTTCGGTGAGACAGGTATCCGGAGGCCCCATCTCCTATCCACTGCTACTCATTTAAAGGACGGCAACGCACCACATTCATGGGCCGGGCGGTGAGAAGTTACTTACCATTAGGTGACCCACTTGCTCGTTTGCACTCCTATTCCATTAAAAACAATAATAATTGTATTTCATGTTATTTCAATAATTTTGGTTTTAGTACATTTAAGCAAGCGAAGCCGCGGGTAAAAACTAGTTAACACCATCATAATTATTTTGAAGTTAAGTTTGCGACATGTGCTCACACTGTGTACAAAAACTTGCGAATCTCAAATTATCAACATTGCAAATGTAAATACTTTGCACATACACTCAACTTAGTGTTAAAATTAAATGTCAATAAAATCCATTCGAAGACCTATAACTGACGTCAAGTATAATAAAAAAACCGGTTATCAAAATCCTCAACCAATGTATCCTGTATATGTAAAATAGGATTTTAAAGTAATTCTGATTTCTTCGCCAATATTCAATAAATTCCCATTTTTTCTACTTGACAAATACAGTTATTCTATTTAAATGTCTAATATATTTCTATAATATGTATATTAATTCTCATAAATGTACTATTTCAATAATAATATACAGAAAAACCACAAGGTGATAAAAATTAAAAAATAAATAAATTAACGCATGCGTAGATATGAGACTGCCACACATAGTGAAAGGTTCCGGAATGTTAAAATAACCTTGGCAACACTCAACGTAACATCACGACAACTCCTTAGCGGGGCTTGCAGTAAACACTGAGTGCCATAAGATACAATTCCTACACACTTCACTCGATTCCTTGATTTTCATTAGTTCAGATTTTAACCGAGCTACAAAAAAGGGAGATTCTCATCTCGGTTTTATGTTATAATCCCCATTCCGTAAATTTTGCGCAGTATATTTGTTGGGTGATTACTCTCTCAATATTCCCAGGTTTTAATATTGGTAGAGCCAAGCAATTCGCTCCATAAATAGGCCCACTCGACCGGTGAAATACCACGACCTCTCAGAAGATCGACGTAAAGTGGCTCATGCCGCGTTTCATTCTAGGAGAGGTACCCGGAGGCCCACCCTCCTTCCCCATCCCTTCCTATCGTACCCCCTTAACGGTCGGCAACGCAACTGTAACACTATGTGTTGCAGGTGTCCATGGCCGGCGTTGGTCACTTAACATCAGGTGACCGGCCTGCTCGTTTGCCCTCCTATCCCATAAAATAAAAGGTTCCAAAATTCAATTCAATTCAACATTTATTATCATAGCTTATGAATTTTATCGCGTTTATTCTACTCTTTTTATAGGGTTTTTACTATTTTAAGTGGTCATTTTTAAAGGATAAACTGATTAATACCAGTATAAAAATTTATCGGATACCAGAATAAATAGAAATTATTCGTAAATCATGACATCTCGAAAATTACTTTTTCTTTTTAATTAATAATGTTTTTTACCAGTCAATTCTAAATTTATTTAGACATTTACTTATTCACATATGCAAATATTTCAACAGCCAACCGTTATCTAAGAACCTTGTTTAGGTTATACGGGTTATACGAGGCCAATTAGAATATTTCTTTTCTAGTTGCGCTCTTTTGTTTTTGTCTCGCGATTTATTAGTAAATCTAAAACCTAAGATTATTATATTTTTTAGATATTCGAAGTTCATTTTTGTTGTATGAATAAAAAGCCCTGCAAGTCCCGCTTTCTTAAAGGGCGATTCTGCTATAGACGATTACAGACATGATTTTTTAAATCACGCAGTTAGCCGTTTTTTATTATTAGTGCATAAAAGTTAGTAGTATTTATATTTTTATTTCATTTTACGTCATATTTTATTTTTGCGCGTTTGAAAATATTACCATCCGAAGAATTAGCATAATCTGTACAATCACTGATGTTGCACCCGCGATAGTTTAAACATTTAATAATTAATTATTTATTTTTGTTTTGTTTAGAGTCGCCGCTATGCCACTTTGAACCTTTGAAAATGTGATTTTAATTTTTTTATTGACGATACTGGAATGACCCTAAAGATACTAAAACATTTTTCAGAACACAAGTAGACAATCAATTAATAAGAAACTTCAGAATAAATAAACAGTTACTTAAAATGTTTATTTGCTTAATGCATTTATTCACCTTCCAAGTTGTATACGCATTTTATTCGCTGACTGGTGCTGTGTGTAAAAAATGAATAAAAACGCCATTTTCGATAGATAATTCCAAAAAGGTTTGAGAATTCCTGTGCTATCTCTAACTCATTGTCTTCCTGCCCTATTCCCATGATTTGGGGTCAGCCCAACAGGTTTTCCTTTTGCACGCTTCCCTATCAGACGCTTCTTTTACAGCATCACTCTTCCCCTTTATAATAATATCATCTTTCATACAATCCGTCCGTGTTTTCTTCCGTCTCCCTCTTCTCTTGTTTCCTTCCACATTTATTTTGCGCTATATCTGTCATTCCTCCTCATTTCATGAATATATAGAAAGCCACTGCCTACTTCTTCAGGTAGAAAAAGGCGTGAAGTTATATTATGTTATCACGCACAGTTGTTGTGTGTGGTAGCGGTTACGAATACTGCCAATCCAAACTAGCTCGCAGGTGTACTAAAAGTCGATTTAGAGCAAATAATAGACCTAGGCTATAATGAACTCAGTGCGACTGGTCAACGACCACATTTCCTAAGAAGCGTAGGCGTCAGGCAGGCGGCCATCCGTAATTATTTTGCCAAATCTTATTTACAATATAGCTATCTCTAACCCATGTTATGTATTAGTTCAATAGGCGTGTCTTCATACACCGCTTGGCAACACTCTAGTTGTGAAAGCCAGGTGAGATTGGCTGCGAAAAGAATTTGAATTTCATTTACGTAATTTGCGTTTACTAAACGTTTAAATAGAAATTACTTATTATTTGTATAAAAGTATAATATGTAATAAGTAGCATTTGTAATAGACTTCGAGTGAACGGTGCCAAATTCAAATCCGGACTGAGACTTTTCTAACGCGTTACAAATTTTGATGACGAATATAGTCAACTGATAATATTCTGTAAAATTAGATAAATTAAATGTATTTAGGATTTCGGTGGTCCAGTGGTCGAGCACCCTGCTTCTGAATCAAGAAGTCGCGGGTTCGAATCCTGGCTCACACCAATGACTTTTCTAAATTATTTTCGGAAGTTATGTGTGATGAATATCGATGACTGAAAATTTTGTGCCCGATATGGCAACAGGTTCGCCTCGCCACCTATTCCATTTGGGACGTAAACATGACGGCTTAGCAGCCGCCCCGCCGCCTAACCACGTTCTTGGTAGACATTCGGCAAAACAGCCTTCGTATTGACAGTCTGTAAATAATTGCAGCTGCGTAAATATGTCAGTCCAGTTTATTAATTGTGCTAATTAGTTCATAAATACAATAATTTACATTGCCATGTTATTACCACTTCACGCTAGTTATAATGTTCCGCGTTAAATAGCTATATCTAAGCATTTTGTTTATCTCTTGCACCATTTTACACAATATCAGTTAAAATACAGCCAAGAATTAAATATAACATAACTTCACGCCTTTGTTACCCAAAGGTGTAGGTAGTGGCTGTTATGCCACGTCGCGCCGTTATGTTTACGTCCCAAATGGAATAATAGATGGCGAACCTATTGCCTTACCGGGTACAAAGTTTTCAGTCATCGATATTTTTCACACTTAACTTCAGAAGACAATTTCGAAGTCTTGGTGTGAAATATAAATTGTTCCTAAATTTGTGATCTCTGATAAGATATTTTAAGTCTTTTACATTAATGTATAATTATCTGCAGGTCTACAACACGCGTCTGAAACAGATATGGCAGCAGTGCGCTACGTGTGCGAATGTTTTTCAAGAAGGGCAGCGCACATGGTATCGGCAGGTCTAGCGACACTCCTTAATAAGATGAACGAGCCTCACGTCACGGTCGGCATTGACGGCTCCGTCTACAGATTTCACCCGCACTTCCACGCGCTCATGTGTGAAAAGATCGCGCAACTCGTCAACCCTGGATTACAGGTAATTAACCCAAACTGACACTTCACACACACACACACACACACACACACACAAAAAAATCGTATTTAAACATAGTACTATTAATATATTCGATAGAGTTCAATAACAAAAGTTCTAGGTGTATTTAAACATCTGTTGCTTATTATTCCTATAATATTCCGAAACTAATATTGCCACGCAGTTGACTGCCTCAATTGGCCGACTAGACCGGTGAAATGCCATGACCTCACAGAATATCGACGTTAAGAGGCTCGGGGCGCGTTTCGCTCGGTGAGAGAGATATTCAGAAACCCAACCCCTTCTCCTCTCCCCTTCCAATTCGTCCCGAAAAAAATCCTTGCACTTACTTAGGCATCATGGTAACTATCGTATCATCATCATTAGCCTATTGCAGTCCACTGCTGGACATAGGCCTCTCCCAATGTGCGCCACAACATCCGATTCTCTGCTTTCCGCATCTCGTCTTTACCAGCAGCCTTTCTGAGGTCGTCTGACCATCGGGCTAGTGGGCGTCCTACGCTACGTTTACCAAGACGCGGTCTCCACTCTATGATCTTCTTACTCCATCTACCGTCGGTCCTTCGGCAGATATGACCAGTCCATTGCCACTTCAGCGAGCTTATTCTACGAGATATGTCGATTACCCCAGTTCTCTGGCGGATATACTCATTCCTGAGTTTATCTTTTAGAGATACCGCGAGCATAGCCCGCTCCATAGCTCGCTGAGCGACTTTAAATTTGTGGACTAGCCTCACCGTGAGTGTCTACGTTTCGGCTAAGATAAAACACACACTGGTCAGACTTTAGTCTTCAGACATTGCGCTATAGGCGAGCTGAAGACTCGACGCAGTTTGCCGAATGCAGCCCAGCCCAGCTGAATCCTCCTTTCGGCCTCCTTCTCGAAGTTTCGTCTACCTATCTGGATAATTTGGCCTAGGTAGACGTGGTAGACGTATTTGTTTACGACTTCGAGAATTGACTCTTCGACGCTTATCGGTCCGGGCACGACAAGTTCATTGTACATGAACTGTCTTGTCCAAGTTCCTGCCCAAACCAACACGCCGGGAGGACTTGGCTAGGCTGCGCAGCATTCCGCTTAACTGTTCCAGCAACTCTGCTATTACAACGATGTCGTCGGCAAACCGAAGATGTGAGATGTACTCACAATTCACGTTGATACCCTGTCCAGTCCAATCCAGGGTCTTGAAGACGTCTGTCTATCGTATTACCTATTCAAATCATTAATTATTTTATTTTATTTCAGTTCGACTTAATGTTATCTGAAGACGGCAGTGGTCGCGGAGCGGCTTTGGTCGCTGCAGTAGCTTGCCATCAGAAGGAACAACCTTCATAGACAATGGCATTTCTCTTAAGAAATCGTGAATCAGTGTCCAAGCGAACATTACCAGATATCAGGCTACCTAGTGTTAGTGAACATAAGCATGCAAGCTGAAACCTACCAATCGTAAAATCTACATCTCAAAACATACGTAGAATAAAATAGGATTACAGAATCAGATAGCATAAATTCACGCCTTTTTCAACTCGAAGATGTAGGCAGTGGCTGATAAGCCTCGACTCTCCGTTATGTTTACGTCCCAAAATGGAATAGGTGGCGAACCTATTGCCATACCGGGCACATAGAGAGATAACATAATTATTATTAAAATACAGAAGGCCGTCTGCTAGTACTTAATTTACATAACAAAATATTTAAGGGTTTGTTTTCACCTCCATCAACTAGTTACGTTATTTTTTTTTTATACTAACTATATATCTGTTGCACTTACCTTGGGTCTTTTAGGTGTCATATTGTCATTGTCATATTGCTGTGTGCTAGGTGCTAATTTGTAAAGGGCCAACACACGGTTAAAATAATAGTTATGTAATATAATATATGTAGCAATATAGAATGTCCAACATGTCTGTCTGTATTTTAAGCAAATAGACACTAAGATTCAATGTTCTATTCAAATTATTATTTTTTTATTTGAATCAAACCTTTTGTTAGTAAAACTTTGACTGATCTAGTCATATGGTAGGAATTATATTTGCTTGGACAATATTCACCAGCATATTTTTAAAAGAATAAAGACTGAACTTAAAAATGCCGACATTTTATAAAAAAAAAACTATATAACATACATTATTATTGATCTTAGTGTCAATCGGCTTACACTGTAAATAATTTGTTTGTTGTACAGATTGAATACAGAATATTAAATTCAGTAACTTCTGCTAAATATATATGTAGTTAGGAATAATATAAGTAGTTGTACAAAATTAATGTATTTTTCAACAGAGAAAACTTTTCTGTTAAGTAGATATGTAATTATATATATATATATATATCATTAATAGCAACTGTTAATAACTTATTTAGAATGATATTATATAAATTAAAAACAACCGAAATACTTAATGCGTAATTCCTGAGACTAATGTGTATTGTGGCATTCTCGTGAAAGTACTTAAATAATTTTTATACACAGCGAATATGTGAGTGATAATTTTTTTTAGATAAATTTTGTACATATATGTTAGCTACAATTTATAAATATTTTGGTACATGTCCCCCCACATGAAAAATATGATATTGTGATTCAGTAACGGCTATAAATTAAAGTATTATTTAATATATTTGGTTGCACTTTTACAAGTTGTCACAACATTTGGAGATTGTACCTGCTAAATCCAATTCTTGAGTTAGAATTTCATTTGTAAGAATACCTTTTAAATTATTTTAGACATGTTAAATTTCATCTTAATCTTCTACAGGTTCTTAAAGTAATAACAGTTAATATTAACTACCCATGGAATGTGCTAAGAAACACGATACTGAAATGCTGAGCATATATTGATTAAAGAGTAGCATCTGGTTTTGTGTGTTGTTTAAAGATTAAATTATATCCATAATTATGTTAAGACATTTTTTTTGTAAAGTTATGAGTTATGGATCATTTAGATTAAACAATATCTAAGAAGTTATATGATTGTGTTGATATTTTTCTGTGATAGAACTAGGACTAGTTCAAATGGTATTACCTTTTATATTTGTTTTTTAAATTTATTAATGAATATTCAGTGTACAGAAATTGTATCTATGTTACAGTCAGATCTATATCACGACATAGACAAGCAGAGTTCCTAGTTACATTTTACACAGATAATTCCACTGTTTATAAACACAACACAAATAGTTCTAATACAGAAATGTTAGCTATTTTATCTTTATCAGACAAATTTATTTTTATGTTAAATGCTCAGGGCAGTAGTTGTATTCGAGACAGACAGAAACTATGCTTACACTTTGCTTATCATAGCAAATGTAGGTATTGTATTCTCTCATTCCTAAATCAATAAAATATATTTAAACTCAATTTAGCAATTAGCTCCATGAGTTTTATTATTGTATTATTTTTATTGTAAAATCGAAAATCATTATGCTTTGTAGAATGTTGCAGCTTTACAACTGCAACATTTAAAATTTTCAAGCCATTTTATATTAGTTTTCATATAAATTATGTGCAAGTTTTAATTGCATAGAAGCTTTTAGAGAATTAATTTAATTTCTAAAATAAATTTATATAAAACCAATGGGATTGTTTTCTTTAAATATTAATATCCTCATAGCGTACATGCGAGGTTTATGTTTTATGTTATTGTTTATGTTTTGCCAATTGTCTGGAATTCTAAATTTTTCCAACACCAAAGATAACTCCATCGATCATTCGGAAGGGACAACAGTGTTCTAGCCATCCGCTTCAGAGGATAAAAGATTGTGATGGTACCCATGGGATAAAAACATAAAACTGCTCATGTACCAATAGCTAGGGTCGATTAAAACTTAAAACTAACGATGCTAACCCTACTTTACTATATAGCTAACTCTTTTTGTCATGGTAAACTTGCAGACAGAACAGTGAAGACATGAATGCCTTGTTTGAGTATAAAAATCGAGGCATGTTAATCATTGAGCTGATAGTTAGACTTATCGCCTTTTTCTCTGGAATAGTTTAAAAGTTTCATGTTAACTTAATAAAATATTACTAAACTTTTTTCATTAGCAAATAATTTTGTATACAAAACACATACTGCTAAACAAGTAGAAAGTTGTATACAAAAAAACTAGTAATTACTTGTTCAGCACTATTTTATTATCTATTTTATATTGTGATATTGGGGCATCTTACAAAGCCATATTCTAATTAGGTATATGAAAACTGCATTTTAATTAATAGCTGCATATATTATGTAAATATTTATTCATGCTTTGTCATTTTTGTGAGATAACATTTAATATTTTTATGGGGTTATTTATTTAACTATAGGCAAATTTACTATAAAATAATATCGCAAACCAATGGTGAATTATCCACTACTAAGTATTTTTTACAGAACTGCAATGTTTTTATAGTAGTAGAACATAATCAAAGTTCGAATTGTTAAGTATATTTTTAAAGTAGGTTTAAACAACTAGTTAAAATCAATATTTATCTTTAAGGACTTCACAACCTAAGGAACCAGAGAATTAGTGCAATGTGCACAAAAATAGCCAGTGTCAACACATTTTAGATATACATATAACATTAATAATTATGTAAAATTTAAAAGTGGTAGAGCCAAGCAGTTCACTGTATGAATGGGCCGGCTCGACCGGTGAAATACCACGACTTCTCAGAAGACCGACGTAAAGTGGCTCATGCCGCGTTTCGTTCGGTGAGAGAGGTACCCGGAGGCCTACTCCCTTTCCCCATCCTTTCCTATCCCCTATCCCTTAAAGGTCGGCAACGCAACAGAAACACTATATGTGTTGCTGGTGTCCATGGGCGGCGTTGGTTGCTTACCATCAGGTGACACGCCTGCTCGTTTGCCCTCCTATCCCATAAAAAAAAAATGTAATTATTATCCATAAACTTATAGTAATCTTATGAACAGATCATTATTTTAGAACAATTCAATTACCTTGATTTTCATAACTTACAATGTGAGATTAATTTCTAAATTACAAAAAAATAAAATTGCAATATAGCATAAACAATAATATCAGTAACTTCCTTTACAGACTACCACACAAATTAAAATGTGTCAACAAGCAGAAAGCTGTTTAGCATGACCATAACTTCAACTACAAATTAAAATATATTATTTTCATAAAAAAAAATATACATATAAAAAAATATCTATTTCTTAATGTATATATATACAGTTAATATCATTCAAATTGTCCACTGTCAACTTTTATACCGGTCATTATTTTTTCTGACAGCAAATAGATGAACACATAGCAAATGTTGTGTACCACAATATCTAGTCCAAAGGGAAGAATAATCCTATTAGGTTTGGAACATAATTCTTAAGCCAGGGATGAGTTATGGCTAATGAACAAGACATTGATGCCCAGATATTCCCAGTGATTTTGGCAGTCACCCTTTTATAAATACTAACTATCAGAATATGACATATGTATCACTAGTCTGTCTGTTCACAAAACTTAATAGTCTAATCTTCATTATTTTGTAGTTAAGAAATTAATTTACTATTTATTTTTGGTTCACTCTATTTGATATTGTTCATCTTGCTTGTTTATTGGCAAACATAATTTATGTTATTCAGTTAATAATTAGTCATACATCTGTTGAGTTTTTAAGTAGCAAGAATGAAAGAATGAAACATTTGCTAATGGCCCATATAGCATTTATTGAACTTATATATCTGGACATTTTATATGTTTTTTAGCTTCATTAGTAAGCTATAAAACATATATATAGTGTTCATTGTCATTAATGCTGTTTACCAAATCTTGAGCAAAATGAGGTTTCCTATGCAACCATTATTTCAGCAAACAGTTGCTAAATACGTAGAAAAATGCCTGAACTGGGCTGTTGTTTACTTTTGTTATAATTTTTTTTATTAAACAGATAGTTGACAAATATCCTTTATAATATTAAATATCTATGATAAATTTACAAGCTATGTATCTTGCATGTCAATATTATTATTTTACATATAATAGGCAATTTTATTTTAATTTAGACTCACCTATCTGTATTTATTAAGTGACTACATCCATTTAGGGTGTGATTGGTGATCATAGTCAACGAAAAAAGGCACCAAATGCAGGTATTGATAGATACTAATGCAAGTTACATTTATAAAAGAGATTAGACTGTCTTAGGCAAATTATGAAATTTGTGCTGGCTTATATTTGATCCTGATCAAAATAAGTCAATACAAAATCATTTACATATGGCATGCACAGTCAGATGGTGTCCTTGCTGGTTTCTTTGGGGTGGTTAGTCTTTTAGATGTACCTGTACCATACTGAATACCAGAGCCTATACGTTCTGGATCAAGTTCACCAGTTTCAATTTTGGCCAAAATTGATTTTGAGCACTTCAAAAATGCCTCTTCTACATTTTCTCCTGTTTTAGCACTTGTTTCCAAAAACATGAGCTCTGAAAAAATTTACAAAGAATCATAGTACATCTTAAAAATATATTAAATTTGATTATAAACCTAGAACTTTTAATGATCAAAAAATTAAATGTTTCATACAAAAGTAATTTCTTTTTAAACATAAACACAGCATTACAAACCAGAAATAACACCAGAGCAAACACACTAAGAAAAAACCAAACCCTAACATTTACTCAATAAATTATACTGTTGCTTAGTATACATAAATATAAATAAAAAGTATAGAATAATATTTTTTGTATTACCATTGTCTTGTGCAAACTGGCTCGCTTCTGTAAAGGTCACTTCTCTAGATTCCTCCATATCTTTTTTATTTCCCACTAATAAAATTATAATATTTGAACTGGCTAAGGTTCTGGCATCTCTGAGCCAATTTGAAAGAGCATTAAATGAGTCCCGAGATGTGATGTCATATACCAATAAAGCACCAGCTGCACCCCTATAATAAGAACGGGTAACTGATCGAAATCTTTCTTGTCCAGCAGTATCCCAAATTTGTAATTTTGTTGACTTCCCTCCTATATTCACAATTTTTGACCCAAATTCAACTCCAATAGTATGACATCTATCCTCTTTAACTGAAAAATTAAAATAACTTAGTAAATGGCATTATACGATTGAGACATAGGTTTTTTAAAAATCAGTCACAGGGAAGGTTTAGTAAAAAACTTTAAATACTCACATTTGTTTCCAATGAAATTATTTAATATGCTTGATTTGCCTGTACCTGCGCTTCCAATAACAAGGAATTTAAATAAATATTCTGTAATAAAAAAAATATATCAAAGGCTTCACGGTCGAATAAGTCGCGTAGTAAGAGATTAAAAAACTTAACGTAATATTC
Source organism: Euproctis similis (assembly GCA_905147225.2). Taxonomy (NCBI): domain Eukaryota; kingdom Metazoa; phylum Arthropoda; class Insecta; order Lepidoptera; family Erebidae; genus Euproctis; species Euproctis similis. The sequence goes on from LR990105.1 coordinate 16,478,210, forward strand.
AAAGATATTCTTACCGTAAGATTCTGACATTGTGGTATTTACAAAATCATAGTATGTTTAAAAGCGAAAATACTCTAAATTTTCCACAAAGTTTACTAATTAAAACGAATAAAATGGCGATATTGTAAACAATTTTTTTTATAAGTACAAATAGTACAAATTTAAATGTCAAGTGTCATCACTGTCATGACTACTAGGGATGCTCAACTAGAAAACATCCCTCCCCCCACAAATCCCTCGTCCTACTTGTCAAATGCCTCCTTTCTCTCATGTCCTCCCCTCCAGTCCTACGCACCCTTTGTAAATTTAAATATCGAAATAATATTAATTTGTAAATAACAACTGCTTAACTGCTGAGTGCTGTCATTGTGCCCTTGTATAAGGGTAAGGGATCACGTATGCAGTGCGCCAGTTACAGGGCCATCAGTTTGATCAGTTTAGCAGCAAAAGTGTATGGGAAAATTATTGAAAGGAGAATGAGGGTGATATCTGATGGAGTGTTGTGGGAGGCTCAGGGTGGTTTTAGAAGCGGACGAGGGTGCATGGATCAGATTTTTTCTCTCCGCAACATCGTGGAGAAACAACTGGCTGTTAACCGGAAGGTTTTCGGCGGTTTTGTGGATCTGGAAAAAGCGTTTGACAGAGTGTTACGAAAGGATCTGTGGGCCATACTCCCGGGCTACGGAGTGAGTGGAGCACTGCTGCGCGCTGTGCAGTCCACTTATGAGGGCTGCACAGCGTGTGTGCGTGTTGACGGTGGCTTGTCCCCCGGGTTTGATGTCAATATCGGCGTCAGACAGGGTTGCGTGCTGTCCGCTCGACTGTTCATCCTGTACCTGGACAGTTGTCTCCAGCGAGTGAGATCGATGGATGTAGGGATGCGGATGGGTGACCTAGTTGTGAGCTGCCTGCTTTACGCAGATGACGCCGTGCTTCTATCCGAATCGCCGTCGGACCTGCAAACACTAGTCACTACTATGAAAGATGATTGCATGATTAAAGGCTTGCAGTTGAATGCGACGAAAACGAAAGTTATGGTGTTTGAAAGGGAGGAATCCAGAACAGATGCAAGGATAATCGTTGATGAAGTAGTGCTGGAACAGGTGAATGAAATTGTATATCTTGGATGCGCTTTTAGCAGAGACGGAAGGTACACCGCGGATATAGAAAGACGAGTGGCGATAGGAAATAGCGTAAATGGAGCGTTGGGTAGATTCCTGGGCGCAAAAAACATTAGCAGAAAGCCCAGCTAGCAATCCACAATGCAGTCCTGATCCCAACGCTAACTTATGGAAGCGAGAGCTGGGTATGGCAGAGTGTGCATGAAAATAGAGTAAACGCGGTAGAAATGAGGGCACTACGCAAAATCTGCGGAGTGACTCTCGCTGACCGCGTAGAAAACAAGGTTGTAAGGAAGGAAGTTGGTTTGAAAGAGAGTGTCGGTGTAAAAGTAAGAAAGGGCATGCTCCGATGGTTCGGACATGTTAGAACGAATGGTTGATGCAAGACTGACTAAGCAGATATACAATGCAAAAGCGGATGGATGTAGAAGTCGAGGACGGCCAAGACACACATTCCATGACCAAATAGAACGTGTTCTGGAGGAAGGTGATGTTAAGAGCCTCAAAAACCGACGCGCGTGCATGAAAAGAGTTATTAAAGTCAATGAAGCGAGTGAGGCGTGTAAGAGTCGTGCCCTATGGCGCTCTGTTCTCTCTGCCTACCCCGCAAGGGATTTGGCGTGAAGTTATGTATGTACAGTATTTTAGCGCATTATGCGGCATAATGCTTAACGTTGATGTTTCCAACTACAGCATCGAAAAAGTAGTGCTTTCGCTGTTCGCAGTTCGCACGATGCGTGCCATGGATACCAACATTACCAACTCATTGACTGAAAACTAACTAACACACGCTGTGCAGCCCTCATAAGTGGACTGCACAGCGCGCAGCAGTGCTCCGCTCACCCCGTAGCCCGGGAGTATATCCCACAGATCCTTTCGTAACACTCTGTCAAACGCTTTTTCCAGATCCACAAAACCGCAGAAAACCTTCCGGTTAACAGCCAGTTGTTTCTCCACGATGTTGCGGAGAGAAAAAATCTGATCCATGCACCCTCGTCCGCTTCTGAAACCACCCTGAGCCCCCCACAACACTCCATCAGATATCACCCTCATTCTCCTTTCAATAATTTTCCCATACACTTTTGCTGCTAAACTGATCAAACTGATGGCCCTGTAACTGGCGCACTGCATACGTGATCCCTTACTTTTATACAAGGGCACGATGACAGCGCGCCTCCAGTCCATGGGAACCTTACCCGACCTCCAGCACAGATTGCTCAAGGTCAGGAAAGCGTCCCGGACACAGGATCCACCGTGTTTGACACTAGTCCAATTACAGTATCTTACAGCGTTTACTAAGTGTTTTTTCTTTATGTTGGCATTGATCAAAATATTTTAAATAAATTTTCTTTAGTAATTTTAATATTTGCTGAAAAAAAATTATAGCTTTCGTTTCATTGCGGTTTTTGGAAATAGTCAAAGTTAATTCAACCTGTGTTAAATAAAATTAATATAAATATTAATGAAGGTACAAGCATTGACTTTATTATATTTCACATTTAATGTGAACACTGAAATTAGCGCACTCTACTGGCGCATTTTAACACTAATTCACGTTACAATTAGCCTTCAGCATAATTTGGCATTGTGCGGCTCTGAGCTGCATAATGCTCTGTAATTGGAAAGCAATTCCGGTTATTAAGATCTGTGAAAATCCAGTTCGGGAGACAAAATTTGTACCAAAACCCTACTGGAGCTAGGAAATATCAAAGGCCGTGGCTGAGAGACGTAAGGCACTTGCAAATTTTAGGAAAAATCCCACGCCATCCAATTTAGGTTTACTACAGAATAAAATCAAAGCAGCACAGAGACTTATTCGGGATGAAAGCTCAAAATCGTGGAGGAGATTATGTAATAATATTGATGCAGTGACGTCATCTGGGAAAATGTGTTCCAAAATGAGATGGCTTAAAGGTTCTGTACAGAACACAGAGAAGCAATATTACTCGAGAGCAAGCTGATTCACTACCTTGGCCCGGATTACGTCACCCCGTTGAAACCCCAATTTGACACTCCAGATTCACACTTGTCTTCCATGTTTTCGAGACAGGAACTAACAAATGCGATTAAATCAATACTTATCCGATATCTTATATCAAATCGATACTGCACCGGGTATCGATGATATATCCTACTCGATGATAAAATATATTCCCGAGATAGGCAAACAACTCCTATTGTCCTTGTACAATAGATTTCTTTGCACTAGTTTTGTACTAATTCAATGGAAACAAGTTGAAATAGTTCCTATACCAAAGTCTGGCTCGGGCGGGTGTGCAGCTTCGAAGCTCAGACCCCTATGGGTCTGAGCTTCCCTTACCCCTACGTGTTAAAATTGAATGAAATATTTTGCATAGATACGATATTAAAGCTATCTTTAATATCGTATCTATACAAAATATTTCATTCAATTTTAATACGTAGGTTAGAATGGCATTTTGAAAAGAATAACAATTTTTCTGATGACACTGTGGGCTTTAGAAGGTCGCGGTCTTGTATGGACAACCTGGCTAAATTGGTGTCCAGGATTCAGGCAGGTTTCACTGAAGGTCTAGTTACAATGGGATGTTTTGTTGACATAGAAAGTGCATATAACAACATTAATGTGATTCAGCGTTTAAATACGTTGGTAAGCTATGGTGTGGATAAACTTATATGTGGATAAACTTATCTTTATATACTTGGATTCGCGTCGTCTATTCCTAGAATATGATAACATAGAAACTATTGAGCGTAGTTCTGCGGTAGGTTAAGGCGACCAATTAACGTAATTTTCTCGTTGTTATTAAAATACCACAGACAGGTTGAAAAGTTTACAGAATATTTAAATTTTTCTATGTATTATAAGTATGTATTTACAAAAGAAAAGTATATATGTATTAATATCCGTTATCTAGTATCCATAACACAAGCATTTAGTTGCTTAGCTTGGAACTAGAGGGCGCTGTGTGTATTGTGTCCAAGATATTATTGTGTGCTCAAATTAGATTAATAAATTATTATTATTTAAATACGGAACCCTTCACGTGGGAGTCCCACTCACACTTGACCGTTTTTTTTAGTTAACCAGTGGATAATTTTCACCTGCCTAAGTCGACTTACGTATAATTTAACTCGAGTCAACACGAGTTGGAATTTTTCCGAGTTGGCACGTCACTATACATAGCCTAGTGACGTCAGGACCTCGTCTCGTCTGTTTTCGTAAAATTACGCGCGAATTTTAAAAACGTAATATTTAAATGCATTTTTAAGGTACATATTGATTGAAAAAAAAAGTCCAGTTTTTTTTCGTGGTTTAGTAGCACTATAGGAACTTATTGCAACACTTCAAAAATTCGTAAAATTCCCTATTTTTATATTTTATACATATATAGTTTCAATTACGTGATGTATTGTCAAATGGGGTGAATTGAGATAAAACTGGGAAAACTTTTCTACTTAAATTTTTGTGGTTACCGTTTATATGCAATTAATACTATTTTTGTTAGACTTCAAGAAGATCATTATGCATTATTTCTGGCAAAATTCTACCAGTCTCAAATTTGCGGCAAACTGTTAAAAATATTGGTTGAAGTTACTCTCTGCTCATCGACAGAAATTGGGGTTCTGGAACTTAGTCATATAAATTTTTTAACAACTTTGTTGAATTCGTATGCTATTAAGATAAGTTATCTGCTCTATGAACACTCAAATGAAACCGCAGTAAGTATTAATCATTAATGTTTATTACCACTTTTTCGTTACTTATTTAGGTACTAGCAAATTTCTGTTCTTCGGGGTGACTTGGTATGTACAAACATTTAACTAAGTACGAATTAGGACGACATAGGGGTTAAAAAGTTGATAGTATGTTACTATTGTTACTAATTAAATTTAGATGATTAAAATTTATTTCAATTAGGCTGTTTTCTAGCAGGGTCAACTTTACGCTGCCAGCTATGGACCCTCTACCCTCGGTGACTCCGCCCCCAGGGGAGGTCCAGTCGCTTACGGAGGAACAATTCAATGGGGGTAACTCTCCGGCTCCGTGCCAAGGGCACAGCTCCTGGCCCTGTACGCGTATTAGCTCTTGTCACCACCGAGATGACCGGAGGGGAAGGTTTCGGAGCCTCTTCAGTTCTTGCCTTGCGACTCTTCAGTTTCTGAAACCCTGGAAGGAGGGACGATTGTGCCGGTTGTGTGACGGGTGTGCTAAACTTAATCACCTTTGCCAAGTGGGGCCGAATCTGTCGGACGCTCAATTCAGATTCCGGAAAGGGTGTTCGACCATTGACGCGTTGGCCCATCTAAAGGGCCAGGTGCAGGAAGCTGCGAGCGTGGGAGACGGGGTGCTGGCGGTGTCATTGGACATCGCCAACGCCTTTCACTCAGTGCCCCTTTCGACAATCTTAGCAGGATAAACCCTGAACCTTCCTCCAGAACACATTCTATTTGGTCATGGAATGTGGGTCTTGGCCGTCCGCTTTTGCATTGTATATCTGCTTAGTCAATATTGCTACATCCATTCTTTCTACACGCAAAAAAGGTCGGCTTAAAAATTAAGAAAGTGCCTACTCCGATGGTTTGGACACGTCCAAAGAATGATTTATGCAAGAATGACTAAGCAGATGTGCATTATAGACGCGAAAGGATGGAAAGTATGTGGTCGCCCTCATCGAATCATACATAAATCATTATTTGGACGTGTCCAAACTATCGGAGTAAGACTTTCTTAATTTTTAAGCCGACACTCTCTTCCAATCCTCTTTTAAACCTTCCTTCCTTATAACCTTTTTTTTCGACGCGATCGGTGAACCTCATGAGGTTCACCGATCGCGTCGAAAAAAAAGGTGACATGGTGACATGTCAAGGAAGTCGGATTGAAAGAGACTGTCGCTGTAAAAGAAAGAAAGGGCATGCTCCGACAGTTCGGACGTGTAGAAAGAATGGATGTAGCAATATTGACTAAGCAGATATACAATGCAAAAGCGGACGGCCAAGACCCACATTCCATGACCAAATAGAATGTGTTCTGGAGGAAGGTTCAGGGTTTATCCTGCGATATTAGGAGCCTCAAAAATCAACGCGCGTGCATTAAAAGAGTTATGAAAGGCAACGAAGCGGGTGAGGTGTGTAAGAATCGTGCCTTTTGGCGCTTTGTTCTCTCTGTCTACCCCGCAAGGGATTTAGCGTGAAGTTATTTATGTATGTATAAGGATTAGTGGTAGAGCCACGTAGTTCGCTGCATGAATAGACCGGCTCGACCGGTTAAATACTACGACCTCTGAGAATATCAGCGTCAAGTGGCTCAGGCCGCGTTTTGCTCGGTGAGGGAAGGATCTCGAGGCCCAAAGCCTAACCCTCTCCCCTCCTCATTCCACTTCCAACTCCTTTCCTATCCCACCAACGAAAACATTCCAAACGAGGATTACGTCAGGCTGGCGGACGGTCATAAAACCGCAGCCAAATCTTTTGACAACATGGATAGTTCTATGAGATGACATACTGTGCCGACCCCACTTAAAGTGGGAAAAGGGCAGGAAAGTGATAATTATTTTTAGTTAAGAAGTATCTCAAAAGAGATCGACGATTCTTATGAGAATAAATACAAAACTATAAATTAAATAGTATCTCAACATACCATCATATTTCATTAAACAAAAACAATTAGCTATTTGAATATTAGTTAATATATATTTTTTACTTTTTTATATCTGGTAAATGTTTTGCCTACACCTTCAGGTAGAAAAAGGCGTGAAGTTATATTGTTGATTGCAACAAAATTAATAGATATACCCATTGTTTTTCATTTCCTCTTCTGATTGACACAAAATAATGGGAAAAATTCAAAATCATCAAATTTCAGTATATAAGTCTCGGTGGCGCAGTGGCTAGGACCCCGCTTCTGATTCAAGAAGTAGTGGGTTCAAACCCTGGCACACACCAATGACTTTTCGAAATTTTCGGAAGTTAAGTGTGATAAATATCGATGACTGACAACTTTGTGCCCGGTATGGCAATAGGTTCGCCACCTATTCCATTTGGGACGTAAACATAACGGCGAAACGAGGCTTAACAGCCGCTGCCTACACCTTCGGGTAACAAAGGCGTGAAGTTATGTTTTATGTATGTTCAGTATTTTATGGAATTTTATACGCAAACACGTGAGTTTCGGTTTCGGTTTTGGCCGAAACTGAAGTGGCGGCCGAACATTCGATTTCGGTTTCGGCCGGAAAACCAGTTTCGGTCGGACTCTACTATATTTACATTACAACACATGAACATTAATGTAAAAGTTGACACTTTGAAGCGGTTTTTACGTACACATTGATAAGTCACTCATACATCAACAACTAATTTTTGGTCTCGTTGTTGGGTGACTATTGCCGATCTATAAGCCTATTGTTACACATGCTAATAAAGAGCATGCTTATGTTAGAATTAGTTAATTTCATATAGTTCGTTAGATATTTTTAAAACATTTTTTTGGAAACAAAACTGTCGACAATATTTATGAAAAGTTTAAATTAATCGATAAATGCTCTAGAAATAACAAAAATGTTAAAAAATTAACATTAATAAATAAATAATAATATCTTGGACACAATACACACAGCACCCTCTAGTTCCAAGCTAAGCAACTAAACGCTTATGTTATGGAGAACTTTCACCACAACAAATTTTCATAATTTATATAATTATAATTAAGATCAATATTTCTCATTTACCTCATAATGCAGTAACTACCACGAAATAATACAATCATACAAAACAATGAACTCATTCATCCGATCAAGTCACAAACAGTCGCACATCTACTTTATACTATAAGACCGTTCATACGTATTTATAATAAATTTCTCGCCACTCTCAATGTAAACAAACCTTATTTATACAAAGACTCGTTGTATTCGTAGTTCAGTGCAGTGTAAATAATACTCTATATCGTTCAGAACATTATAGACTTTAATACATTATAAACTTAATTTGTGAAATAAGAAATTAGATAACTATCTTTATAACATACATAGTTGTGTTATTTAAATCTCGATTAATAAACATAAATTATAGGAGATACCTCTAATCCCCTATAATGTTATGGATACTAGATAACGGATATTAATACACATATACTTTTCTTTTGTAAATACATAGAAAAACACCCCGACGCCACACAAATATTCATGTTTGTCACAAATATTTGTACTCGGGGTGGGAATCGAACCCCCGACCTCAATGCTGCAGCCGATAGTTTTAACAATGCGCCACGAGGCGCGTCAATTCCCAGTATTTTTAGGGATCAATAAGCAATATTTCTACTTGAAGGTATTACACCTACTGCACGCTAGACTGCGCCCAAAAGAATAATTGACGTTTCGATATTTTATGCAGGTAACATCGATGTTTCGATAATATCGAAGTCAACCCATCATGTTTTATAGTTAAACATCGATGTTTATCCAACATCGGTCATCCCTAACGGTATCGAATAGGAAGTATCGATACTGTGCTCATGAGTAGTATCGAAAGAAAAGTATCGTACTACTCATATGTCACTGAGTCACTCTCAATGTCAGTCAAGGTCTTTGGTCAAGGTCCCCAGTCCGTAGATAATTTTTTTGTCTATCTATTGTCTAAATTTGGTTTTCAGTCACCTAATAATCTAGGACCTACAATCTGCCTACAATATACAATTTTGAACATTCAGTAGTCACCTCAGTGCCATCATAAAAATGTTTAATAAATTGCGATATGTACGTCATAAATTGTATGTTTTTATTTGAAATTATTAATATTTTTTAAATTTACATGTCTTTTCAGAACCTTTTACATCCAGAAAATATCTTGAAACCCCAAAATAATCAAGTAAGATTTTTCTGGGAGTATGTAAACATGAAGTTTAATGCTCCTGATGAAGATCGCATTAAGCAATTCGGGCCTGACCGAGTATGTGCGGAATGGGTTTTGCGCAATGGAGGAAAGGTAGTCTGGGCTGATGGGAAGAAACTTGCAGATTATAATATGTTACCAACCGAGAAAATATCTGCTAATAAAATAATTGAAATAGATGGGACAGATTCCTCAATCTCTCACTATGGTTTCCCTCATTTAAGTATGTATTTCTGTATGACATAATATTAATGATGGCATTCCATGATGGATGTAATTAGTGCCATATTTCTTACAGTTGGATGTACAATGTTAAAAAAAATTATTCTGCACAATAACAGCTATATTGATGATAGAGCAATGGTGGGACTCTCATATGGTCATTCTACACTGACCCATGTGCAAATTTCAAAGTGTCCTAATGTTACTGATGCTGGTTTAAAGAAATTAAAAGTACTTGAAAAGTTGGAAACATTAGTGCTATTCAGTTTAATAAGTGTAACAGATCTGGAGTCATGTAAAGAATATATTCAACAGCATATACCCACCTGCAAAATACAAGGTATGAATTAAAAGCTTCTTGATTTTAATGGAACAAGTCATGCATTAACTTAAAAAGTTTTACAATTTTGTCATTGTATATACAAATTTTTACTGTCTAGAACCTCTGAGCTTATTCATAATAACCAATGGCAGTAAAATACAATTAGTTCAAGAGTCTGTGAAATAGCCAATTCTTCCATGGAAGCAAATGTTATCCCTGCAATAAAATGGAACGCTATACTTTAAGTTAGTACTCTAGCTCTGCAACCCTGCTTTATAATAATTTTAGATTGATGTTTATTTCTGCTCAAATGAAGACCTCTCTTCTTGAAGTTCTCTGGAATATATGAAATTTACAGACATCTTCCTATAACAATAAATTACACTCCCAACACAATACAATTTCAATTGTAAGCATAGATTTATGTGTTGATACTCAAGCAGCAGTATGTAAATAAATAATTTATTCATTTAAATAATTTACAGATGAAATCATCACAAAAGGAAACATTCAAGATTAATTAGATTTCAACAAATATTATTTAGCAATAACAGTAAAGTATAAAACTGTACTTATAAACTTTGCTGTATCACATATTCACACTCCTTTTCCCACAGCTTCATTGACAGATTTGTAACCATCATTTTCAAGAAGTTCAGCTAATTCCTTCTTAATTTTTGATACAATTGGTGGGCCGTGATAAATCAATGCTGTGTATATTTGAACAGTGCTTGCTCCTGCCAAAATTTTTTCATATGCATCCTGACCCGAAAATACTCCTCCAACACCAACTATTGGTATATTTCCTAAAACAATTTTGAGAAAATCATCAAGTAAATATAGAATAGTCTACAATTGTTATCATTAATTTATAGGCTACAGCAGTATTATTACATAGTATAAAACAAAGTCACTTTCCACCGTCTGTCCCTTATATGCGCATATCTTTAAAACTTCGTAACTGATTTTGATGCGGTTTTTAAATTGCATGCTGTAAAGGCCCAGGATCATCTATATTACATGCACAATCTATTTAAGACACTTAATTGGATGAAAATTTATGTTGTAATGTTTAAAATCGCTTCGTAAATAGGCCATTATTTCTATTAAAAAAAAGGTCATTGTGGGTTATCCCTAAGAGATAGACATATGCCCTCGCGGACTTTCTTGTAGACCTTTTAAAGGTGTATAATACTCTTGTACATTGTTTTGATTTATCATTTAGGGTTCAGGCAGCGTTTTCGATTAAAGTTCTAAATCTTGAAAATTATCACTATTTTTCACTACACTATACATGAATCATAACCATAATAAATCAAAACCACCCCGTTGACACCCTCTAACTATTAAAAAAAAAACAGAATCAAAATCCGTTGCGTAGTTTTACAGATATAAGCATATAAGGGGACAGACAGTAGAAAGTGACTTTGTTTTATACTATGTAATAATAATGATGATTATGATAATACATGAATCTTAAAAATCAAATTTGGCAGTCATGTCAAGAGCATGCACTTCGCATTCTTTGCTGTCCCAGAGAGACACAATCTAACGGCCGAAACTCGGCCGATCAATCCCAATCCAAATCTTCCTATTTAAGATCAATATTTCAATCCATTTCTACTAATAAGCGTGCTAATAACCAATCCATGGGTTGATTTTGTACAGGGAAACGATCGACAGATACACAATAATCATCATCAGATTGGAGATTGATTATTTGATTCAGCCGTAAACCAACACAAGTTCAGCCTAGTGGGCTGCTAGGGCGTGCCCCGCAAATGACACACATTGACCAGCCCTCGAAGGTCAGGCTGCTAGCTAAAAAGCAAACTTAATACCTATTACATGTGTTATTGCTGTTAATCACAATGATAAAAATTACAGTAAGATGGACAAATAATTGGAGTATGTGAATACAATATGTGGTAAATAGAACTGAGATTTCAACCCACCTTTAGTCAGTTTATACATCATTCTAATCATTTCTGTTGATTTTTTTGTAAGTGGCTTCCCGCTCAATCCACCTGCTTCATCTTTATATTTAATATTATTTAACTCAGATCTGTCTACTGTTGTATTTGATATAATCAATCCATCGACTCTACTTTCATTTCTCAAAATAACATGTGCTATTTCTTTCATTTCATCACTGCTCAAATCTGGAGCCAACTTTAGAAGCAAAGGAGGTTTTTGTGTATCAGAGTTGGTTGGAGTAGATTCTCTGGCTATGTTGATTTGCGTGAGAAGTTGTTGTAATTCTTCTTTTCCTTGTAATGATCTCAAACCGGGAGTGTTAGGGCTGTAAAAATTATAACATTTATTGCAACAATTGTATCTGACAAGCATATAGTGATATTACAAACATCTATAATGGGTATACCTGCTTATGTTTATTACAAAATAATCTGCTACATCAGAGAATTTTTTTATACCTAAAACATAATCTGCAGTGGGATTTAATGATAATTTATTTTTACCCAAATTTATCCCCAGTAGTCCCTTGTCCAATAGTGATTTCTGTAAACCGTAAATTTTCCTGTACACCTTTTCATGGCCTTCACTATTAAAACCATATCTGTTAATAACAGCTTTGTCTTCTACTAAACGGAACACCCTAGGTTTAGGATTTCCTGGTTGTGCTTCAGGTGTAATAGAGCCAATTTCCACCATAGAAAACCCCAATTTATGCAGGCCTATAATAGCATCACCATGTTTATCAAAACCCGCAGCTATTCCTATTGGGTTACTCAGTTCATATCTAAGAAATTTTGTTTTCTGTAAAGTGATGTAGATAAATTTTGAGCAAAGTAGTGAAAAAAAAGTCAATATTGATTAAATACTGAAATAATAATAATCTCACTAAAACATCTGGATCTTCTTGTTTTGCAGGAGGAAAAACACCATATTTGATAGCAACCACTCCAATTTTGTGAGCTAATTCTGGATTAAGGTATTGGCTAAGAGGTTGTAATACATTCTCATAATAACCATTGAAGTCTTTCTTGTAATAAATGTACTGATAGCATAAAGCACCACCAAGAGTAACATGAAACAGTGACTTGATTTTTCTCTGAAACAAATTGTTATTAAGTAACAATAATGTTACTTATTTCAAGTGTCGCACAAGCAACAAGACAATATCACTGAGCACATGTTTGCCTAATTTCGATATATGTCATGAATACGCATGAATTAATAGATTAATGATTTTTGTAATCATCATAAACTTAAAAAAATATATTTAATGTACATGTAGTGTGAACTATCAATATATCAGTTACATACCAGTGATTCTTTTCTAGTAGCCATAATATCTTGTAACGTACGGCTGCGATTTAAATAATTAGGTACTTGTTTAATTTATATAAAATTAAAGAAATACCCAAGTAATAAAATACAGCGAACGTACTACACTCAGCTGTTCATCAATTCATCACTGACAAGTCTGACAACGACAACTTTGACCATTGACTTTATCTGACAATTAGTGACAATGCCAGACATTGCCAGAGGAATATGGACAATACTGACATTGGTGACAATAGTCTATTTTTGAGTACGTTCCACTTAAAGCCCACCATGACCGCGACCGCGACCGCGGAAATTGCCGTTCCACTAACGAAAAAACGCCGCGGGCGTTGTGGGCGAATGTTATAAGTGGAATGCAAAACTTGAGCGCTGTGTGCTAGCAATATGGCGGCTCGGAAAAATCATCAAGTTCTGATGACATATGTCATTTTTTATTGAAAGCCCACCAAGACCTACCAATATTTTGCGGGCGAAGTGGGCGCGAAGCGGTCGCGAACAGTAACGTCATCTATGACGTCGAGCGATCGCTCGCACCGACCGCGGGCTTTAAGTGGAGCGCTACTGTGGGCGTTGCGGTCGCCGCGGTCGCTTATTGGAACTTGCCCTTATAATTAACAAAACTAGCTGACAGTAGTTAGTGTCACTTCGTAAAATAATGTTGCCAAATTTAAAGTAATAGTGATGCATTCAGTTCTTATTTAGTCAGATGAATGAACAATGAGTGAAATAGTTAATCATCTCAAATTATAATAACACTCTAAAGCTTTATACTTACTCAATTTAATAAATAATTTGACTAAATATTTTATATGTTTCTAAAAATTTATGTAACAAATAATTTTCTTCATCAGATTTTTTAAAACTGAATGAAAATTTAAGTCATAAAAATAATATGATAGTGATAATTTTTCATCTGAAGATGAATATTAAAAAAAATATGTCATAAACGATGTTTATTTTTTTTTATTATCTACCTATAATTGACATATTTTATACATCTTTAGTTTCATTCATGTGATATATTCAAAATGGGGCAATCTTACAAGTTTCCAAACTACGATAGACCAACTATCAGTGTTACCAAACCCCAACAAATAAAAAAACAACAGTTCTCTCATTAAAAAACAGTAGAAAACAGTAGATGGCTCTCTCAGAAGATCGACGTAAAGTGGTTCATGCCGCGTTTCGTTCGGTGAGAGAGGTAACCGGAGGCCCACCCCCTTTCCCCAACCTTCCCTATCCGCTGTCCCTTAAAAGTCGGCAACGCAATAGTAACACTATATGTGTTGCTGGTGTCCATGGTCGGCGTTGGTTGCTTACCCTCAGGTGACACGTCTGCTCGTTTGCCCTTCAATGTCAATAAAAATACTCATTATTTCAGTTACTAGGACACTTTCATATTATTATATTTATATAATCACAACATATGTAATAAAAAAAACTACTCTAGAATAAACTATGAGAGAATCAAGAGTATGTAGTATTTTTTAAAATTATTATTATAAAGGCAGTAGGTAGGCAGGTATCACACGTATTTGAGAGCCACCCCGCCCTAGCGGCTCCCCTAGGATGAGCCCCCCTTGTGACAGAAGGGGGGCGACGGGGGGTGGTCCAGAGGGGTTAACCGTATCCTGGACCAGCCCAACGCCGGAGGAAGGAAGCCGCGGGGTTTTAGCGGGTAGCCCTAAAGCATTTCTGGCGTAAAGCATTTCCTCGCGTAAAAAAAAAAAATTACGTGGAGTCCCTCCGCGCCACTGAAGTGGAACTTTTTAAGAGATGTACATTTATAACACGCTTAATTTATAAAACGCTTAATTTATAAAGAGCACAACTTACTTACATTCCACAGTCTACCGACTGTGGAATGTAAGTACCATTTTACCAATACACGGTAAAACTACTGACTGTGGAATGGAAATTGGCGGGTTCGATCCCCACTCGAGTATAATTCTTAATATAGGTCTGGGTAGAATTTGGTGACTACTTTATTTAGGAGGATCTGCCATATTCGACGTCGCATTGTTATTTGATTTAGGTACTCCCCCTAGCTCAAGCCCATTCGATACCCATATTGTAAAATGCATTAAAATACTTAAAGCATTCGATTTAGAATGACGTCACATTTTCAAGTTACTATCGAAAAGTCCTTTCATTTGATACCCATATTGTAAAAAAGCATAAAAATTATATTTGAATGAGAGGCGGTGGAGTTTCACCGATCGAGCCGGCCCATTCATGCAGCCGACTGCTTAGCTCTACGACTGTTATTAGTATTACCCAAACTTAGCGTGTATAAAAACTTTAAAATTAAGTTCTAAGATTCAATACATATAAATATTTATCACATACATAATATATACATACTTAGATACTTACATACATACATAGCAAAATAACAAATATCGATTTAATTTAACAATTATACGTCTAGCATATTCGGTAGCCGCTTCGTAACTACTTGTTGTGTTACAAGTTACAAAAAAATTTAGAGATTTATAAAAAAAAGTATTAGTACAGATAGCACAAAAAGAATTAATTAGATAGAAATTGCAATAAGGTAAAAATAATTAAGACAAATCAAAATTTAGTTTATATAATGAAATTAAATACAAAGAAATTAAAAAGCCCTTATTTTACCAGCTACATATTGCATTTTAATAACTATACTAGTTGTTGCTCGCTACTTCATCTACGTGAACGCCAAAAAAGCAGACAAAAGTTCTAAAAACTATATTTTTGGGTTCGGTATCGATTGTAGATCATGTCCCAAGAATTATACAAATGAAATATTCAATGTATAGTTTCAACTTTCCTACAATTTTATTATATGTATAGATTATTTGACGGCACATTAGAAAGAAATTATTTGGGGATAGGAAAGGATGGGGAAGGGGGGTGCGCCTCCGTGTACCTCTCTCACCGAACGAAACGCGGCATGAGCCACTTTACGTCGGTCTTCTGAGAGGTCGTGGTATTTCACCGGTCGAGCTGGCCCATTCATGCAGCGAACTACCACTGTAGAATGTTTACTAAGCATGTTTTACAATTCTAATACTGAATTAGTTGAGTTACTCCTGTGCCTGTATGGATATTTTTTATTAAGGTTCCCAAGGTTGGCTTTTCAGTTATAGCGACGTCAAACTAATTATTATTTGTTATTATTATTATATAACAAACAAAAAATGCCTTGTTTGTATATTCCTAGTAATATTTGAATTTTTTTGGTTTGTTTTTTTTAAGTAGCATATAAATTTAAAAATTATAAACAATATTTTTTATGCAGTTAGTACTTTTGAGACACGGTGCGAAAAAACAGTGCCGCTACTAGCTACTAGATGTCTATGTACAGTTTTTAATCACGCTACATTAGAAGTTCCACTTCAAAAAGGATAAACTACCCCGTTGACACCCTCTATCTATTAAAAAAATTGCATCATATAATTCATGTATGTTGTAAAAAAAAAGATAATTTCCGAGATTTAGCAAAAGCTGCCTGCACCCTGAGTGATAGATCAAAAAAATGTTCTACTTTATTAAACACCTTCAGAAGGTCTACAAAAAACTCCGCGAGGACACATGTCTATCTCTCTCTTAGGGATAACCCACAATGACCATTTTTATGTTTTTACTTTTTACGAGAAATAATGGCTTATTTACGAAGCGATTTTAAGCATTACACCATTAATTTCCATCCAATTAAGTGTCTTAAATAGATTGTGCATGTTATATAGATGATGCTGGCATGCAATTTATACGAATATTTTCGAAGATATTGCAGTATTAACATAGCGGGACAACAGCTATAGCCATATTTATATATCAAAAATTTACTCATTTGAACAAAGATTTGGAACAAAGTTCAGCTAGTATTACATATGCCATCACTTAGACTTTTCTCTAGACCTTTTAAAGGTGTATAATAATTTAGTACAGTTTTGATCTTAGGGTTGACTTAGGGCTCAGCCACCATTTCTCGGAATTCTTTTCGGAAGTTATGTGTGACTGACAACTTTGTGCCCGGTGTATGGCAATAGGTTCTACCACTTATTGCATTTGCGACGTAGCAATTCAATTCAACGAGTCAAAGCTTAACAGTCGCTGCTTACACCTGCTTGTAGAAAAAGGTGTAAAGATAAATTTCAAATAACATCTACGTCACTTCAACCGAGTTCAATTTTTATTAATATAATTTAACGACCTGGTTGCTAGGACCTTTAAGTCGAGTCTTATTTTATATTTAACAGCATCATTCTTAACCTAAACTAATCTTAACCTAACCTAACCTAACCCTAAAGCTTAACCTAACCTAACCTAATCATCCATAAAGTCGTGGCACTTTATGCATGATGTTCCGAGGGAGTCCTGACGAGAATGTAGAAGAGTACACTAAACACGATACCTACACCATTTCCCACATTTGCACTCATATACGAACACTTATTCAATAAAACGCCACGAATTTCATTCAATAATATCCATTGAAACACAAATCTGAGAAAATAATGCAAATAGCGGACATGTCTCTTCCACATTACCGCCAAAACTCCCTTCAACCGAGTTCAACTATGCAACCAGTCCACAGAGTGGCACAGAGTACTTCAGAATAGTGAGGTATGAATGAGTACATTGTTAAATCATAAAACATAAAACCACGATCTTGTAAATAATTACTTTCTACTTTGAATTGCTAGCTCATTAAAGGTTTAATAAGTAAATGTAGTAATGGCTTACACTGAGAAAGTGTTACTGAGTGGCACAGCCTTATCCTTTTTATTCTACGAATGTGTTAATTCTGCGAATAGTCAGGTATTTATTATTTATCTTGTTTTTGATAGGTGCACTTGCATTTAGTATCATATCCATAATCCCAACATTGATTTATTTTCAGGAAGGGTTTTTAATCGGCGATGTAACGTCAGAAATAACCAACCACATATCTGATTCGCAAAGTGAAAATGCCCGTCTTGATACCCAAATAATAATTAGAACCGTTCTACCTTTACCCTCTGTGTCTCTGTTCTATTTACCAACAGGCAGAATTAAAGAAGATGTGCTTTCTGAAATAATTTCTAGTGTTCCTAATATAATTGTGGGTTGGTACAAATACAGGAAAAACACAAATATAAAACCAACATTCAGAGATAAACTTATATCCAAAGGTTTGCAAAAATATTTTGAAAAGAATCATGCTAGAAAAAACTTTGTCACTTGTAATGTGACAAGTAAAATGTCATCTAGTGCATCAACACACACTTTCATGTATAGATTTGGTAAAATTAATTGTCTTGACATGTATGAATATGTAGAAGATGTAACTGCTAACTTAGGAGAAAAATATACAGGATATAAAAAAGCCTCTAGCCTCTCTCCTCATAGTATTTTTACAAGAATTGTGAGCCAGAGCAATGTACAAAGTAATAATACAGGTGATGCCATATTGCACATACAGGAAGCTGTAAATTTGAGACTTGCAAAAGAAGCAAAAATAGCTGCGTATAATGAAAGCAAAATAAGAGAAATCGAGACAGAAATCAAAGAAATGGCAAGTATTTTATCAGCAAAGCATGCTGCTGAGCTACAAGCTAATTTTGATAAGTATGTTGCTGATAAATTTGTCAATAGGGAATCTGAGATGGCTGAAGCATGTATAGAAGCATTACAAACACCGTTGAAAGTGGATATTTTAAATGTTTCTAATTTATCTAGAAATTGTAATAACTCTGATGATCAGTTTGTAGAAAATTTAACACATCAAAGTAATACAAGTTCACCTCTAGTTTCCTTCGATGTACCAAAACCGATTTTAAATTATGCAGCCGCATTGAAAACCACAACTGAAAAGGCATCAACAAGTGTAAGTAACACCTATTATGCTGTATAATATTGAAACAAAAATGGTACATGGGTAGATTAATAAGATTAGTAAGGTTGTGTTTGTTGAATTGGTAATGAAATTGGAATCCTTCTAAGCCATTTGTCTGAATGTATTCATCCGATATAGAGGTCGGGAACCAATTACTCCATTGTTGTCTAATATTCCTAGACAGATGGAATTGTGAAAGGCACTTTTATCTTCTATATAGTAGAGCTTAATGGCTAAATATTTGAGGGCCCACATTTGTTCTAGCTATTTATGTATATATTTAAATATTAATAAATGAGTACAGAATGAGGTGAGGTAGAATGTAATGGTGTTAACAGTGCTTTATTAGCTCTCATTTTACATCAATTGAAATAGAACATTCTTTTTTTTTTTACAGAAAGAAAACACTTTCAGCGAAGATTTGATAATTTTTGATGTTGAAGAGAAACCACCAAAAAAGACATTGATTATGAATGAAGATTTAAAATGCAGTGATAGTTCTCCGGAATATTAAAATGTGCCTTTTAAATTAAGTAACAAAATATGCAATCTTTTCCACATTACTAATTGATCGGTTCTCTTGGCAATTTTAAATATATATACAGTATAACCCTTATAGTATAGAGGATTTCTCAGTGAACTTACTTAAAACCTGTCTTACATACGGAAGTGTGTTATGGGATATATGGAAAATTAAATGTACGTATTATTATGTTTGAAATTGGGTTTATTATTTGGGTAATTAATAATACATTTATAAATTACATTATATACATAGTGAAATTATAATTATATTATTTAAAATATGTAATTACTTATTTTGGTGTGACAAAGATTTTGGTGCATTAGTAATTACAAGATTTTCAACATAATATAGGGCCTCGTTTTGTGTGTTATTCATTTCGTCATTAAAATCTTTCATTGATTGAATTTCATTTGGTGCCACATTGTCATCAATGAAAGACCATCCAGGAAAACCCTGGAGTATCTTGGGTCTTGCTCTTCCCATAAGACGTCAACCATATAATTTCTGAAACCTGCTTTCTTGAAACAATTTTGTATGGTTTCAGGTTTTGTTGCATCTCATGCTGCAGCAATGTTTAAAATAGCATCATGCATCAAAGCGTCATTTGCTGTCAGGTGTTCCATTTCTTGGAGATAGCAATATATCAGTCTTGTCTTGTAACCTTGCTTTAGGAGCTTTATAATCCCTGATCCATTAGTTGTAATTTGTATGTCGCATTTGGAGGTAATTAAACAAGCTTGATATTTTTTAAGTCATCTAAAGCTTTTAACCAGTCAATGAGCTGAATGCCGATTATCCCAGCTCAAAATTGTGATTTTTTGCTTTGCCAATCACTTGCAAACGTAACCTTTCTGACCCATCAGAATTGACGCTAGCTAGTCAGTCTCTCTTTACTTGCTTTACCACCATAGCAAGTTTCTCTCTAGAAAACATTATCTGGCATAAATTTAAAAATAAACCCAATTCATCTGCGTTGAAAATGTCTCGGGATTCGTAATTTTTCATCAATTCGGAAAGTGTGGGCATCCATGTATTAACATCTTGTTGTGCCACTGTCTCCGATCCTTACTGATTTGAGGGTACACAATGCCTTGTGATTTTTAAAACGATCTATCCACCCATTTGAAAGATTCAAATTAGTGATCTAATTCTCATTATGTAAGTCTTCAGCAATATTGCTTTCTTGCATATTACGGGACGTCACTTATGGGCAGTTTTACAGGTCGTGCTTCAAAATGCCATTCCACTAAAACTTTTTCCAATTTATCACATGTTCCTAACTTTTGTTTTTTTTCTCTGCCCATTCCCCTATCTGTATTTTTCTTTACTTTCTTCTCTATTCTTTAAAATGTATATTATATTGTAGAAACTGGTAAATGAAGCTTCAACAGCTAACTGAGCTTGATTTGTTGTTTGTCGCGAAATTGTAGCCATATTGTAACAAACAGATGGTGCCAACTCTCCAAGTCTCACTCCCCCCCCCCCCCCCCACATTTAGGGGGTAAATCCCTAAGTTGGCAAACCTGACGGAGAGTTGGCGTAGATATGTCTCAAGTTGCATGGACTGGCGTAAAATGGCGGGAAATCTTATTAAATGTGATCGTCATGAAGGGGTTTTGCTGTATATATAAAAAAAGGCCTAAAAGATAATATGTAGTGCGGAAAATCATACTTGAAGTTACCCTAATACCACAATGTTGAAATATATTATAATTTCTTTTTGTTTTTTTTTATGTATTTTATAATACTCAAATTGATCAGTGTTTTCTATAAACATTGTACTTAGTATTTCTTTTAAAATTGTATAAATATATCAAATAAATGATACACAATGATCAAGCTTTAAATACATATAGCTGATATAGTAATGCAAAAGATGCCCTTAAAAGATACCTTTAAATAAATGAATATTTATTTTAGCACATAAGGGTAGTAAAAAATATAATTTTCCTGCTCATAACTTTCCCGCTAAGTAGGGTTGGCACAACATGTCATCCTTCTGAACTAGCCATGTTGTCAAAAGATTTAGCTATGGTTTTATGACCGGCCGCCTGCCCTTCGTCAACCCGCGTTGGAAATGTTTTTTTTTAGTGGAATTATCCTCCATCAGGAGTAAAATTCAGCAGCAGGTGATGCTGGTTTCTTATTTTTATAAATATATATGTACTCACATTATTAATAATGCATAAATGTCTGTAATATTGGGGCTCCTCTAAATAGAAGTAACATAAATTAGTGAAACGAAATGGTAAGCTTAAATAATTGTATTGAGTTTAAGAAGGTAGGTACATGTACTCATACAAATAATATTATTTATGGCAACAATCCCGTGAACATTGCTATCAAAACTTCATCCTATAATCTATGGAACAATTTCTGCCTTATATTTTCTAACAAATAAAAGCAAAATAACATTAAATTTTATATATCGATTTAACATAAGTTATAAATTAACCAATACATGTCATGTTCCTAAATAATATAATAAAATACAAAGAGAGGTTCAGTAAAATTCTACTCTCCAAGCTGATCTTGTATTCCCTTTTCTGTATAGTCGGTCTTATTGTCTTTGAAATGCAACAGTTAAAAGTGATGATACCATAATGAATGTCCATAATCAAATATTTAAATTTTAACAAGTATTTCAATCATGTTAATTAACCTAAGTAAGAGTAAAAGCTATAAAACTATTCAAAATGTTCGTATAAATTTAAAATATCTGGATGACCGAGCTTTGCTCGGTATTTTCTTTTTTTTTTATAAATTTCGATCTTACCGACAGAATAATAAATATATACTAATATATATTAAGTACTAACTACTACTACTATATTAGAAACAAATATGTAGTAATTAGTTAACAACGCCATCTGCTGGAATTAGTTAACAACGCCATCTGCTGGAATAGCTTTAGTGTGTTGTCGTTAAAGCAAGTTAGTTGCTCACAATTTAAAATAATAATAGTATTCGCCAATAGATGTCAGGAATTCCAATAAAAAAGCAAGTTGATGTTTAAGTTGATTATCGATAAAACACGATAAAATGAAATTTTCTAAAAATGATTCCTAGCTAGATCGATTTATCGCCCCCGAAACCCCCTATATACTAAATTTCATGAAAATCGTTGGAGCCGATTCCGAGATTCCAATTATATATATATATATATATATATATACAAGAATTGCTCGTTTAAAGATATAAGATATAAGTTAAAGCAAATTTCTAGAATGTGCAAGTTTCCAAGGTTCAATTTATTTCTTAATACAATACAATACTTTATGACCGTTAGAGGGCGTCATATTAGATTCAGTGACATGTAGCCTATAACCAAAGGGACATACGCTTCTAACGATACCTCGCTTGTTCAGTTCTAATTAATAGTCTAGGAGCTATGACGGGACAGATAAACATACATGCATAGCCTTCCAAAATCATGAACGCGACATAATCTGAACGAGTATATTTAAAAATTATAATATTTAACTGATTATATCCCCTATTGATGTAGTAATATTTTGGATTGCTCATATAACATAAAAAGCGTGAAATTATAGCTCACAAAAAAAATACGTCTATGGAATGTGTAAAACTATATGGCCTATCTTACTTTTGGCACTACACTTACATTGATAAATAATGTAATAAACAAGTACATTATTATGATATGGTATGTCAAAATTAATACTATTGCAGGTACTAGATCTAATTGAATTAATGGATTACTTTGACTTTATTTATAAATATATAGAGTAAGTGCGCCAATTATGGACTAGTTCCTTAATATGGACTACCAACATTACTAAAAAAACATAGCTATCGGTTTCCGCACACTAGGTTCCACCACTCCCCTCCCCACCCTCATAGAAATAGTAAAATCTGGATTTGGTCTTACACGCAGCAACATCATATCTTAGGCATACCAGCCAGCAGCAACAAATAATTTTAAGCACACATGTTCAAATAATGGATCTGCGGGAAGATCATGGTTGAAGTTGTTCCTCAAGCCATCCTAACTTATCCTTTCGCCGTTCAACGGATACATAAAAAACCAAAATTAAAAAAAAATGACTTCGGGAGCATTTTTGATAAATAAATGTTTTTAATGTGAATGTAAACGGGATTCCAGTGGTGCCATCAAAAATGCTGGAGATACTAGCCAAATAACAATTAACAACCTAACGTCAGGAGAACGTGGATCAATGATCACTTGTGTGATATGTATAAGTGCAGGTGGCACATTTGTCCCGTCGGTGATGGTATTTCCTAGGAAACGGAACAATTCACTACTGATGAAAGGTGTCCACTTGGTGCCATCCATGCTTGTCATCCTTCCGGACGTATAACTTGACCAATTTACTCAATGGTTCGAGTATTTTTTTCAGCACGTGAAACCAAATGCGACATTACTGGTTCTACTGATTTTAGACGGCCATGCAAGCCATACCAGAAATATCAAAGTTGTGGATTTAGCCCGAAAAAATCATGTTCGGTTGCTGTCTCTGCCGCCACACTCAAGTCATAAAATACAGCCACTTGATAAAATGGATTCATGGATCCATTAAAAAATACTTGACTGAAGAAACTCGCAAACGACATTTTGACCTCCATACGAGCACAGTGTGCAGAATTGGCCATTAGCGGTTTTCGTGCAACAGAGATATATCCCGTTAATTGACACGTCTTTGAAGATCATGTCTTTATTGACGGAGACCTTCCAGCAGAACGATACCAGTTGGTAAAATCCCCGATAACCCGATACCTGAGCAAAGAGCTGTTGTACCTGAACCCGACAATTGCTTACCTGAGGCAAGGGCTGTTGCAACTCCGGAACCTCAATCTGTACATGAGCCATTACTTCAAAGCGTTGATGGACATCATGATGCAAACAGCAAACAAAAACCAGGAGTGTCAACACTGGCTATGAACGATGCAATAGTCCCTCTACATCATCTAGATCATATTTTTTACCAAAAGTGTTGCAGCCTATGCCACGTTTGTGGAAATCTGT
Source organism: Euproctis similis (assembly GCA_905147225.2). Taxonomy (NCBI): domain Eukaryota; kingdom Metazoa; phylum Arthropoda; class Insecta; order Lepidoptera; family Erebidae; genus Euproctis; species Euproctis similis. Next base: position 16,502,453 of record LR990105.1, read on the forward strand.
CATCAAAGGAGAAAGATAAACCATCAAGCCTAAAATTTTGATATCTCCTTATAAACAACATTTAGAAACGACGATACAGATGAACATAAAAAAGAAGACCCAAAAGGAAATGGTATAAAACATCCCAAAAGAAAAGAAAGATCACAACAGAAAGAAAATCATCTGATCGTTCCCAAAATCAAAATGGTAAATGTTTGTTTTATAATGGGCTTTTCCGGAAGATGTTCATGAAGAGAAATGGATCAAATGTGCATCATGTAGGGAATAGGATCATGAAAAATTTGCTGGCATAGAAAATACGGCTGAATTTTTTGTATGTGAATTGTGTACCAGCAATTAGTCTAGATCTTTTATTCTAAATAATTTTGAACCAAATTGATCAAAACCATGTGGTCCATATTTTGTACAGTTTTTGCTAATGCAAAATATTTACGTATTTTAGAAAATGTTGATTATATTTGAGTTTCACGTTCCATAAGAATTCTAACAATCGTTTTTGATACCAAATAATTATCGAACCGTTCAAAATATATAAGGTTAATTAATCTTTTAATTCCATATTGGTGGTCCATAATTAGTAATTAGCGCACTTAGGCCCGTAAGATCAATCATAGTTAAAACTGTCGATTTTCTAAACTATAGTCAATTTTAATCTAGAGTTTAAACCTGCCTCGTAAGATCAACAGCGAAATGGACATAGATTACGTAAACTAAGTTTAGTTTTCGACAGATGGCAACATTTGGTTATTTAATGTCCATATTTCGCTCATCATTCACTCTTTTGTACATTGTCTGTGGCATATTTCGTGAAAAAAACTCTTTTTCTCTTTCTTTTATGAAGTTTTATAGTGTGACCATAGATTTAAGAAAAATAGATCGGCAATAGTCACCCAAACAACGTGACCAAAAATGGGTTGTTAATGTGTGAGTGACTTACGGGGCTCGTGGCGCATTGGTAAAACAACCGGCTGCAGCACTGAGGTCGGGGTTCGATTTTCGCCCGAGTACAAATATTTATGACAAACATTAATATTTGTGCGGCGTCTGGGCGTTTTTCTATGTATTATAAGTATGTATTTACATATTTACAAAAGAAAAGTATATATGTATTAGTATCCGTTCTCTAGTAACTATAGCACAAACATTTAGTTGCTTAGTTTGGAACTGGCGCTGTGTGATTTGTGTCCAAGATATTATTATTATTATCAATGTGTTCTAAGGGAAAATGGAAAAGCTAGAAATTCTTCTAGCTTTTCCATTCGGGCAGCCCATTCGGGCAGCAGCATTCTTTCTCAAGACACTACAGCCTACTGCGATCGCCAACCCGCCTGCCAAGCGTGGCGATTATGGCAAAAACCCCCCATGATTGCGCGGACCGGCAGTTGTGGCGCTTTATGAGGGAGGCCTATGTCCAGCAGTGGACGTCAAAAGGGCTTATGATATGATGTGTTCGTAAAAAGCGCTTCAAAGCGTTAACTTTTACATAGTGTTGGGTGTAATGTTAATGGGTGGAAATATAAATATCCCCAAAATCTAATATACGCAGTTACGCTGTCAGTTATTCGATGCTATTAGTAAATTTTTCCTGACATGTGCCATCTATTGTAGTCTATGCTAAATCTATGTATGAACCCACAATCGTTGTGTCAGATGTCAGCTGATAAACGACCGCCATTTTTAAACTAGGCAGGACCACAGTTTAAACGGCAAAATCTTCTGGTATAAGCTAAACTATAGTTTAAACTGTTATTGGAGGTTTATCTAGCATTGATCTTACCAAATAAACGACAGATGAGGTTTAAACTAGATAAAATAGTTTAAACTGTGATTGATCTTACGGGCCTTAGTCTATACATGCATAAATTCATATCTTTACGCTAAATCACTTGCGGCTTCGACAACTTATAATAGCTAACTATAGTTGTTTTTTTTTTACATAAAAAAGGGACCAAAAAGCCAACATCTGAAAAAAAAATTTTGCTTAATTTATATATATAATCTTCAATTAAGCTGCCAATAATTTGAGAAACTTACCTAAATTATCAAAATAATATGTTTAAAACGATAACATAAAGTTTGTAAATTGCGCTTATAACTAACTTCTTCAACCGCATACTTGACTAGGTTTATATCAACTTAATAAAGTTAAAAATATAGTTAAAATACTAAATGTAGGCATTTACATATCATTAAGAATAGTTTACAGCAGATCAGTGGCGCCCACTGACGTGTCTCCTGCTAACTCATTGACCAGATGGTACAGGCGGCGAGCTTGTTGTACCGCCGTGGAAGCGGGCACCAAACCCAGGTGTATACAGATCAGCTCCTTGATGGTCACACCGCGAGATTCACCCGGGAACGCTATATCCAACAGTTGCCTGCGCAACAAAAACGTTAAAATCTCATTTCAATCCTATATGAATAATGTGTATACTGACACTTTCTGATGACATATAGATCGTGTCTGTCCCACTGTCCCCGAAAATTATAACCTCTCTTACTGTCGCCTTCGGGTAAAAAGTATTAAACTTTATGTTTTGTATTCTAGGCATTTTAATACGTTGTACTACCTAATTGATGTCTATTATTTTATTATTGTTTTTTTAAATTAACAATTTCCTGTTACCCCACAAAAAGAGCTGATAATTTTGTAATAATTGAACAGATTTTCCACATAAAAGCATGTCTCTCGTCATGGCACCATTCAAAGAAAATATTAAATACTTTTGCTATTATTACACATTTTACTCATAATACTATCCCACTTATCAAGGTTTGGGTGTTATAGACTGACTTGTAGAAAGCGCCTTGTATGTCGCCGGGAGGGGGAAGCGTCCTCACGAGGGCCGGGTTGGGGGCCACGGTGGCCTTGACGGGGGCCCCGCGGCGCTCCCACCACAGCAGCGAGCAGCCGTGCAGCGCCCCGCGGCGCCACGTGCCCGCCACGTACCCGTTGTGCATCACCGAGAACGTGCGACGGATGGCGCACCCTACCTGACGTACAATTATACTGAATAAGGGCCCGTCCATTAATCACGTAATCTTTTTTAATCATCCCGCTCTTTGTGGTGTGTGGTAAGATTTAAACCGGGAAGAAAGTAAAGCTAGAAATAATTTTATATAACACTTTTCGTTGTTTAAAATATTGTATTGTAGAGACAATACAATATTTTTATAGAAAAAATGCCACATTTTAACAAAACTGCCCCATACTTGAAGTACCTGTGAATACATTAATAATGAAAACAATATCGATACTTTCAATTCGATATCGTGGCCATGTAATTACCAGTTATTTAAATACAAATATAGGTTGGTTCTTACTGTATCTCGTGTGAGCATATCCGCGGCATCGGCCATATCGGGCGCGAGGAACCTACCCGTGGTGCGGTCCACGTAGATGAAGTGGACCAGTCCCGGGAACTCCTCCACATACTTGTGCAGCGTTAGGGAACAACTCGGTTCTGGTACTCCCGTGCGATACCCACATTAAGCGAAATAATCCACACAAATAATGATGCACACATTCTTCTACGACAACACATAAACATAACAAAACTATCTACTATTATTACAAATAACATAACATCACGCCTTTGTTACCCGAAGGTGTAGGCAGCGGCTGTTAAGCCTCGTCTCGCCGTTATGTTTGGTTAGGTGGCGAACCTATTGTCATCGATGTCGATGTCATTGTCAAAGTTCAGTCATCGATTTCATAAAGTCATTGGGGTGAGCCAGTGTCAAGATTCGACCTCGGACCTCTTGATTAGAAGCCGTGTGCTAAACCACCGAGACTGTACTATTACTATACTATAATACATTTCGAAGAACATCAGACAAATAACTTTAGAATTAATAGATTAGAACGCAAATTCTGAGTTCTAATCTTGCATTCCCTCGCCTTCATTAATTAGCTGGCCGCAGCCATTATTTCCCGAAAGGCCGTTGTCTCAGGCTGTTAAGATTTTATTAATTTGAAGAATAAGATGAAATAATCACTGAATGTTTCAATTTGCAATATAACTTTCATTTGTAGTCAGAAGGGGTAGTCAGAAATTGCTTTATATGGATAATTTAAGGTATACTATCAATAATCTTGCTCGCTATCAATTGAAAACGTTCACGAATAAAGCTCATGCTTGGTACCTAGAATAATAATTTCGCAATACGAAATTAGTACCGACAGTAAAAAAAACCATAAAACATTGATAAAATTGTTGTAAATATTTAAAAGGATATGGTCCTATACTGAAATATCTTTGGGCTTTCACGCAAAGAAACTCCACGTAAGGCTCTAATATTTCTTTAAGTCCGTGCAGCGGCTGTTTCAGTTTCAGACTGGGAATGTCAGGCTTCAAATGCTCTATGGCGGCATCTAACGCCGTCTGCATAGCTGTGGCTGTCGTTTCCGGAGTCAAAGGAGTGGTAGTCGTGCAAGACTTACGTAATTCCAACAAGCGACTTGTCAAACGAGCGCAAAGATTTGCATTTGATTTATTTTTACGTAGAGCATCTGTGGTCTGAAATTTTAAAAGAGTCACACAATTATAACATAAGTAAACTAAAAAAAAAAGATTTTATAAAACAAATTTAAAATAGGGGTTGATCGTAGAGGAGTAAAAATTTAGGGATTTGTGTATTTTTGTAAGCTGTTTCACCAAAAATATCTCAGATCGATTTGCCTTCAACTATTCATGAGAATCGGACGGAACCGTTTCGGATAAGTTCAATAGCACACTGTGCGCACACTGTGACACGAACGTTTTATATACTAGATAATATCACTCTCCTACTTGAGCATCAAACTTGAAATTGCACAATGATTGATCTTGTAAGCACTGCTCGCAAAAGATCTGGAGCAACGCAACCTTTTATGTATTGTACGAATTTATTAAGCTATTACGAGCGTGCGAACTGAGTCAAAGATTTTAAAGCGTAAAATATAAAAATATATTTTTCGTAAGCCAGTACGAGAGCTTAAGGGGAAGTTACAGGGGTAGTGGCCGGAGGGTTGCATTCCAGCCGTGTCCCGAGTTATCGTGCTCAAGTATCACATCAGTATAATGAATACTAGCTTGGAGACATTACTCTGAGCTCACCTGAACATGAGACGAATTCTTATATAGCGTAAACCATAGAAAGAATAATAGTTACCTTTTTCAAAGACGTTTCTAACGAATCCAAAAGGCTAGGCAGCATCTCCAAAGCACGTTGCAATAGTATTCTCTTTATGTTGACAAGGATCTGATTGGAGGTTAGAAGGTTAGCTCCCACATCTCTGTCGGATAATATAAGAACATTTACAAGAGTTGACAGCTTGAAATTTGTAGCACCATGTTTAAAAGCTTCTTTTTTGCTAAAAACTGTTAAATTTCTATTGGTTATAGCCTGATGATAAAGCCTACTCAAAACTAAAAGAATTTCCAAATCCGATCAGTAGTTCTTGAGATTGGGCGGCATTTAATGCTATATCTTCAGCTTTATAATAGTATGTAGGTACAAAACTCAACAGATGTAGGTATATCTATTGTTTAGACTGCATATACTTCCATCTAATTTTGCTAAAAACCATTCATATTAACTTTGGGGCTAGATGGTGCTTTCTAAATTGTGTTCTAACAGTGGTAGAGCCCAGCAGTTCGCTGCATGAATGGGCCGGCTCGACCGGTGAAATACCACGACCTCTTAGAAGATCGACGTAAAGTGGCTCATACCGCGTTTCGTTCGGTGAGAGAGGTACCCGGAGGCCCACCCCCTTTCCCCTACCCCCTAAAGGTCGGCAACGCAACAGTGACACTATATGTGTTGCTGGTGTCCATGGGCGGCGTTGGTTGCTTACCATCAGGTGACACGCCTGCTCGTTTGCCCTCCTATCCCAAAAAAAAAAAACTAACCTTAATTCCATATCCACAACTACGGCGAATGTGATACGTGGCGCCACTTCTGCAATATGCAATGAGTGTGGAGCGCAAGGTCCTGATGATGCCGAGCACAAATTTACTATGGCACTATTCTCTGCAGATAACCCTACAAGTAGTGTCATTTGATTATAACATAACTTCGCGCCTTTTTCTACCCGAAGGTGTAGGCAGCGGTTAATAAGCATCCATTCGATCAGAATTGACCGCAAGACTTCTGAAGCAGAAGCGCAGCGCAAGACCACTGGATTTGTAGCTTTAATTATATTTCAGATTAAAATAGGCATATTGCAATACTTTACCGCATCATAAAATTTAATAATAACTTATTTTTCATGTATTCTAGTAACTTCTAGGACATAAAATACTCACAGGGAATTCTTACGATATCTTGTTCTTTAGAATTAGAGTTTCCATGTTCTAACCAGTATTCCTGAGCAGCTATACATTGAATGCTCAATAGTATCAAATCAGGAGGTGCGAGGTCTTCAGTTCCTCGGCTAAATTTTATGAACAAAATTATTAAAATTTCCATTTTAATAATTTTGGTTTTATAGCAACTACTGAACACAGTTGATGCAGTGAGACTAAAGTAACTTCACGCTTTTTTCTACCCGAAGGTGTGGGCAGCGGCTGTTAAAGCCTCAATGGAATAGGTGGCGAACCTATTGCCATACACCGGGAGCGAGTTGTCAGTCATCAATATTTATTACACATAGCTTCTGAACAGAGTTCGGAGAAATCATTGGCAATTAATCACGATTTTTTAATCATAAGCGGGAAATAAAAAAAATTGTGATAAATTCCGGAAATATTGTTAATGAAACAGTTTATCATTTACATTTCCAGTTGATCAATAGAAGTATGGAAGGAATTGAAGGGCATATTAACGTAACAAAATAAAATATTTATTGAGCTATTATTGACAACAACGCATCTATATTGAGATAAATTTATTTATTTTATCAAACTACGTTTACTATTTTAATGTATAAATAGTTAAAATAGTGAATTGTAGTATCTAAATACTATTTCAACTATGGTAGAGCCACGCAGACGCAGTTCACTGCATGAATGAGCCGACTCGACCAGTGAAATACCACGCTCTCTCAGAATATCGGCGTAAAGTAGCTCATGCCGCGTTTCGCTCGATAAGAGAAGTATCCGAAGGCCCTACCCCATCCCCATTTTAAGGGCCAATAACGCAACACTATCTATGTTGCAGATGTCCATGGACGACGTTAGTTGCCTACCAGCAGGTAACAGGTCTGCTTGTTTGCCGGACTATTGCATAAAAATATATAATAATAAAAATATAATTACCTGGAGTATAATGCAAGTAACTTGTCTCCAACATAAAGCATCAGATGACTGTGTGAGTATGGTAATTTAATATCTTTCGAGGCCGCTTTCAGTGCATTAAGTGCAACGGCTGTCACTCCTGTCTCACCAATAATACCACTGGCACCAGGGATTGTATCGCCTTTCGTGCGGCAATCCAGCAGTACAGAGATCCAATTTTGATATATTGGTGAATGAAGACTGTAACAGGAAAAAAAAAATACAAGTCTACTTATAGGGGCAGTCAGACCAAATATTTTGTGTGATCTTCTTCCAGGTCGCTGCGTGAATGGGCCGGCTCAATCGGTGAAATAGCACGATCTATCAGAAGACCGAGGTAAAGTGGCTCATGCCGCGTTTCGTTCGGTAAGAGGGGTACCCGGAGGCTCACCCTTCCCCATCCTTTCCTATCCCTTAAAGGTCAGCAACGCAACAGCAATATGTGTTGCTGGTGTCCATGGGCGGCGTTGATTGCTTACCATCAGGTGACACAACCTACTCGTTTGCCCTCCTATCCCATAAAAAAAACTCTGAATAATGTGAATTAAATAATTCTTCCAATATTTGATATTCCATATTGATTAGGGTGTTGAGATTTGAAACTGTAATGAAAGATGTTTTATAGCCTTACAGATTCATATTTTGGCCGCATGTATGTTGTATAAAAGTCTTGAAGTCCATCATTTCTCTGCGAGCATCATCAATATGATCACTGGTAACTATAATGAAGATATGGTCCAGCAACTGTAAATAACATACAAAGTTGGTAATATACAAACTAGTCTCGGTGGTCCAGTGGTCAAGCACCCCACGTCTGAATCAAGAATTCGCGAGTTCGAATCCTGGCCAAGGACTTTTTGAAATTATTTTCGAAAATATGTGTGATAAATATCCATAACTGTAAACGTTGTACCTGTTATGGCAGTAGGTTTGCAACCTATTCCATTTGGGTCGTAAACATAACGGCGAGATGAGGCTTATATGTCGCTGCCCACACTTTAAGATAGACAAAGGCGTAAAGTTATGGTGCACAGAAACCTAACTAATATAGCAGTGACCTGTGTGTCCTGCCCTATACGAAAGTGTCTAAATATGGAATATAGAGTGTGAAAATGGAATTAAATAAATTTATAAATATAATTTAGAGGGTTATATATATTGATAATTAATATAATTAAAACTTTTAGGCTTTCGCATTGCTCAGAAATAATGAACGGGTCACAAGCAGGTCTGCTGGTGACCACAGCCAGTGCCACCTGGCCGAAACGTCAAGCTAATAAAGGTAAATAATTGTTTACCTAAAAAGTGTCACGTTAATTCCCGTTCATTATTTCTGACTAATTGATAAATTTTTCTATGTTGATAGGAAGTCATCATTAGCTAATATATAAAATTGTCGTGTCGCAGTGTTAGTCACCAAACTTCTCTGAAATGGCTTGACCGATTCTCATGAAATTTTCTGTGCAAATCATGTATATCTGAGAATCGGACAACATCTATATTTCATCACCCTAAACTGAATGTTAAGGGTAGTCCACCCCCAAATAAATTTTTGTTTTTTAATTTTTTTATGAAACACTATTCAGAAATACATACAGCTCTAAATTTTCACCCCTCTACAATCATTATTTTTTATTTTTGGACAAGGCAAGGTTAACTAGTATGAATAATATATGATATATGTAGTAGAAAAATTCTTACCTCATCAAATACTATAGCAGTATTGTCATCACATTGAATACTAGAATATGTGTTTCCAAATTGTGCTGCCATAACTCTTTGTGAAGTTATTATTGGCGCCAAATATTGGCTCACTTTAATATTATCAGGCATTTCATCTTGTGTCTGTCAAAATAATTAAGTAAAAGCTAAATAAAATTAAACTAATAGTTTTAATTATAGTTAGTATGATACTAGATTTTTAAAAATCTTTACACCTAAATTATTATAGTGTTTGTTATAAATTTAGATATTACGAAGTATTCTAAAATTCTGCAATAAAAATAAACCTAGCCACCATACCTAATAAAAATCCTTTTAACATGTAATAAAAGGATTTTTATTAGGTATTAATTAATAATTATTGACACTTCTTTCCTGGTTTAATATTTCAATAACAATTAAAAAAAAACAACAAATTTCTATCTATAAAAAATTTACGCCTTTTACTCACAGGACTTGTTTCAGATCCAAAATTTTTCATGTTGTTTATAAAATTGGGATCCCATTTTCCAAACACCAAATCATTTGCAGTGTCAAAAATTAAAGAAGCCTTCATTTTTTATAGTTCTTAGTAGAATCAATTAAAGTCAATAGTTCTTATTAGAGCCAATAAGTATTTTGGAAAATCAATGAGTCTTGAGATGTCCTAATGTTTACAATCATTATCAGACAGCTGATTGAAATTTATATGTACTGCCCTACTTTCAAAAGTATTTTCAATTTGTAATATGCATCGATTTTAACATCAAGAGATTCCCTTATCGCACAGAAATATCTTCAAAATTAAAATACAATCAGTAAACAGTGGTAAATATTAAAACCAATTTACACTAAATCTCAAAATTATGTACTATGCATATTAAAATAACTACAGTCACTACTCTGTGAAATGTACTCTGTGATCTATGGTGGGTAATATTAGCTACCATGGTTAAATAAAACTATAGATAGAACGTAACAGTTATTATGTGTGATACACGTTTATTTAATATACAAATAAAAACCTAATGAGAGCTAATATTTTAGTGATATCTCCGCGGTTAGTAGGTCATATCGATATTCAAAAGGAGAGTTCGTGTTACGTTGTATGTATGTTTTATGTTCATTTAATTTAGATTTTATTAGTTTTTTATGGGATGGGAGGGCAAATGTGCTAGTGGATCACCTGATGGTAAACAACTACTCACTGTCCATAAGCACTGTGGTGCTTTGCCGTTCTTTAAGGGAGTAGAAAAGGAAAGGAACAGGAGAGGGCATCGGGCCCCCAGATACCTCTCACCGAATGAAACGCGGCACGCGCCACTTCACTCTAAAGTTCAGAGAGGCCGTGTTCACCGGTTGAGCCGGCTGGAACTGTCCGAACTGCCAGAACTGCAAGAGTCTACCACTGTTACTGTGAAATAGACATTTTCATGATCAAAATTAATTGTTAGTAAAGAGGAGTTATTATTTAATAAATAGTATAGTATAGGGGTAAGTATTCATTACACAGGGTTATAATGAATACTTGCCCCTAATCCTTCGTAATTATCAATATCCTGCTACTTAAGTCATACTATGTTGTCGTTGTACCTCTTGTCCTAAAAATGTGATTCAATTGCGTAATAAAATACCACAATGCCAATCAAATTTTCAATAAGTTCTCCATGTCTTGAAGTAGGATGTCCCCCCCATTAGGTGAACCGATGACCTGGTTAAGATTGCTGGAAGCAACTGGATACGGAAAGCACAGGACTTTGAGCTGCGGGCTGTGGCGTTCCATGGGGGAGGCCTACAACCAACAGTGGGCATTAAACAAAAGGGTGAAGATGATGTTCTCCATGTCTATCTATATTATTCTTCATCTTTCCTTTTATAATTGTCATCACTGTCATGTGTCATGTTCTAAATGAGTGTTTTTCTCCTGAAATTTTCAATTTGCAGTGAAAAATTTTCATGACCGTCTAAAGGAGGTTGTTGTTCTTACTAGTCAGTCGTCACGTTATTTAATAAAATTATAGGATTTTTTAATACTTATTATTATTCAAGAATACTGCAGTGTAGTAGACAGACGGTAAGTTATTTTTTTTATTATGAGAAAAAGAATGATGAATGAAGTGGGTAGTATCTATTATTGATTTATTAAATTATTGGTCAAAATATTGTTGGATATATATTAACTAAAAATATTAATTAATTCAATAATTCCCTAATTTTTATGGATTTTTATACCTTCGGACAGATGTTGTTTGAATAATATTTGTGTTTAGATTTATTTTTATTTTAGATCAACATTTCCATTCAGAGCTTTGTGATTTTCATTTCCATTTACGTCACATTGTTTATGAAATATGTTGTGTTAAACTGGTCAAATAATTTATCAAAATCAACAATTTGGATTTATACAATAAAAGTCCAAAGCAAGTAGATGACAAATCAATCTTAATAATTTAAATCATATTTTTGTTTTTAGGTATCACCCCACAAACCATAGTTTACGTTTGTATGAATAAAATAATTAGCATTTTTGTAAGGAAAATCAAATATCAAAGATTTTTTAGCACTAGCGATCAAATTTTTCCTAAAAATTTACCTATGGCTCAACCGATACAAGTCTCCATCCATGATGAACAGGACAATTCAGTTATTACTAAAAAATATTACAGACGTGCAGAACACAGGTGAGTTTTATACTCTCATTAAAACAATCAGAGTTTTATAGCTAAGTGTTATTGCCAAACCTATAAGTTATTGAAAATGATTATTGTTCAAAAATGTGTCTCATTTAAAATGGTTAAGATCTCATCTAATCTTTTGGTGATCTGTTTTTATGGTGCAACTTTCTTTCAACTTTCTTAAGTCAAAAATATACTTTTATCCTTAACTGTTCAAAATTAATGATTATTGGTTCTGAACACATTAAATTACTATTATTGTCTTTCTTATCAGCTTCCAACTGCTACATGAATGTCTGATATTTGTATGAGTCTGTCATCCATGAATAGGTTAAAACATGTTAGGTTGAATGTTAAAGCTATGATGTTGAAACAATATTAAACTATACAAGACCATGTAAGGAAATGCAAAGTATAGACTTCCCTGGCCATTACTATCCTTTGGTTTTTCTGTATCTATAAGTCTTTCGCCTTCTACAGAATTTTAAGAGATATTTTATTAATTGTCACTTTGGCATTGGTACAGCAACTACCTACATCCTAAAATTTATTTTTAGTCATCAATAAAACTGGCAGTACTTTTTACAAATACTGAACAAATTATATTTCAAGCAAATTTCCAGCAAGAAATATTTGTTAAAACTACATAGCAACAAAAACGCAAACGCTACCTAACTTTCAAATAAATTAGCTATATTGCAAAAAAAATATTTTTATTTATAAAATTTTATGTAGGTATTTCAAAAATTAGGGGTTGGGTAGTTCACTGTTTGGTATTTGGCAGAAAAGTTCACAATTTTCGGCATTACATACATATTTAACATTAAGTTTGGGAATTTGTACAGTGGGAATACCTGCTTTAATTTTATTAGCTTCAACAATTTTACTTTTAAAATATAAGTATCTATTCTGAATTCTATGTTTATGTAAATTCATAGCTGGACACCGTTAATCAAATAGTTAATTTCGTTAATCTGGTACAAAAGAAATTAGCTTCGTTAAACCTTCACATTTTGGAAGATCTAAAGCAAGATAATGTTAATCCATTAGTATGTTTAAAATTTAATTTTTATATTATTGCGTCAGTGAACTTATAAAACTTGTAGGTTCTGGAAGTTAACAGTTTGAGAACAAAAATATTACTTGTTTAATTGAAATAGTTAGGGATTCATATGGATAATTTAATGATCGGGCAAAAGGTGCACATTCCCATCGCGAGCATTAACATCTTAAAGTTTTGGTTTTGATGTTAGAATGCCTTCACTCATGGAAAACAGAAGTTCAACTGCAACGCTTGAGGGTAGTATTGCAGTATTATGAATAGATCTATGAATGTCTGTTCCCCGAGTAATGCAGCATAGTTGAACGAGTTCTTTGATTTAATTTTAACGAGGCTTTGTGCTTTGCTCTTTAAAGAGTTCTTTGGTTTTTCTATGGACAGAATTAAAAAATCCTCCTTGTCATTATCGTTGGGTAGGCATTGGATTAACGATTGACGAACTGCTGCATATTAACGGTAGTTAAAATTTTTAATAATTAACTCAAAAGTTAATCCGTTAATCAAAATGTTAACCGTCTTAATTAACGGATTAACGAGTCAATGCCAAGCATGCGTAAATTACACTTTTATCGATATATTTGCCTCGAATTATTTGTTGACAACGATCTATATATATGCATGGTTGTTCTAACATAATATTTACATCATTCATTGACCGAGTCAAGGGCTATCATTTATCACTACACGAGGTTATCTTAACTTGTTTTGAGTGCGTTGTTCTAACCGCGACGCACGACAGTCATCTACCAATATTGAAGCGCGAAAGACATTTTCCATTGTATAATTTTTTTACAAATAAAAAATAAAATAAAATGCCGGGCTCTGAAAGTACCTATCCGCTTTCTCCACCTGTAAATCCTCAAGATATACGAGCGCGTGCGAATTCGTCGTCTAAAACCAAACGACCGGTAATATCATTCTACGCCGGCAATGAAACCGTCGAGATACCGGACAAATCGGAGGTCGGTGCTGCGAGACCGTTGAGGAAATCTGAAGTGGACCATGATTATCATTCAGAAGCAGTGATACCAATACCAACGGCAGCAGACGCTACATGGCTTGATAAAAGAGTGCTAGAGCACAGGTTTGTTTAAATCAACCACTCATTAAATCCTAACGCACAGCATACAGCGGAAGACAGCTTATACTGTTTTTTTAATCCCTGTTTAGTCTGAAGTATAGCTTTCGACCAGGGGTCGGTAAAAACCAAAGAAAGTCTGATTTTCCGGTAACGCTACCTATTTTATCTATTTTTTCGCCTTTTCTACCTCAAGGCTTTACGGCTTTACGCCGCAACTCGGCTATTTTTTAAGTGACGGAACTAAGTATCACATAACAGTTTGAGTAAAATTTTCCTGATTTACGAAACATTTATATACATTCATAACATTTACATATAAAACGGATTATTTTTAAGAATATTCTGCGTTTCGCTTTATTTTTGAAACCATATTATTATGATCAAAATTTCATCAGACAAGGTCGAGCACTTGAGCCGTTTTGAAGCAGTTCAATAGAATTTTATATATTAAAAATAATTTTATGTGTTCCCTCTCGATGATTAGAATCCCGACTAAGGCGAATTACTCAAAATGAAAAGAAATTTTTGTCTTAATTTATTCTATAGTTGCTTCCTTTTTCTTATTTTACACGGTATCCAAGCTTAGACAGCAAATAAACATTCAGAAAATGATCATTACAATTACGAGTCAGTTGCTATTTGTAATGTTAGCGTATGCCCAGAGTTATATTGTTATCTTGTTTAGAAAACGTAAGAGTAAGATTATTCTACAGATTTGATACACTAGCAACTGAAATGATAAAAGATAGAATACTAGGAAATATATGAATAATCACCACTTACATATAAATGGTTTGACTTTCTCATATACGTCTAATAAAGGTATAGATACCAGGTGTACCGGAAAGTAATTACCGGTTTTTCCTAACAGATCTTTTCTATTTTTCTTTGAAAATGCCAAGTTTTGTGCCGGAAAACGTGCATTCGTGGCTTTGCTTATTTAATGAAAAATAGCCGCTGAAAGTCATTATTTGCTGGCAAAAACTTACGGTGAACATGTACCTTCGAAAATTAAAAAGTCGAAATCACCACTTTTGTCCAAGATAAGTATCGTTCCAGACCGTAACAGTTTAAAGATGCGAAATTTCAGGAGTTCTTTCATGAAGAAGCTCAACTCAATGTCAAAAACAATTAGGAGAAGCGTTACATGTTGCTCAAGAAACGATCAGCGATCGATTACGAGCAATAGGGAAAGTTACGTAGTTTATTTTTTGAAAAACTTTCCGGTACTAATTATAAAATCCTCATCATCTCCATGCGATATCATTATAATTTAGGGTCGGCACAATAGGTTTTTCTTTTCCAGACTGCTATACCTTATTAATCATGTCGCGTTTGATACAATCTATCCACGCTTTCTTAGTTCTTCCTATCCTCTTATTTTAAAATCTCGATTATAAAATCCCCATGCGTGCTAATTCGAGGAAATAGTAAAATAACTCTGTTCTCTCTTAATATATATAAAATATATTTCTTTCTGTGGTATGCTTCAACAGCTGCACCTAGTTTGAAAAATTGTTTGATAATTATTGAATTTGAGTCCTGGGGAAGATACAATACAATAGAAACTTGTAGAATGAATATGATGATTTATATAATTCTTCGTCAAAATATAAATGTTAAAATACCTTATCACTAAATGCAATTTATAGTAAGAGCAAGCTATTAATGGGCAATACGGTCTACAGGATTTCCCACTTTATTACGAAATGAAGTTTAAATATGACAGTAGATAATGTTGGCTATATTTTACAAGCTCGTGTTGGTCTTAGAACAATACAGGCCTTTAGGATTCTTCTGCTATAAGTAAAAGTAACATAAAGTATCGGCTCAGTAAAAAGTCGCGAAGTTAAAAAACACGTAAATTATTTTTTAAATTTTACGTGGATTCATATATACTGCTTACTTAATCGGTTTTCTTAATGCATCAATGCTGCAAAACAAACGGACAATTCTTATGGAATTGGATTATCTATGCGTGGATTTTAACTACAAGGATAGTCATAATCAAATATATAAGTCATATATATAAAAACATATTGAAGTACAGATATAGTTGTTGTCATATTATGTGCAACGAGTGTGTGACTGCTGGTATTAGTAACTATTAGTGAATCAGCTGTGAGCGACGACGGTCGAGGGGAAGTGAATGTGTTGTGGGGCCTACGTATTATATGCTATACATAATATAAACCAGTACTTCAGGCACATCGTCAGTCAGTACACGCGACGCCACCGACGACCTGTATCGTACGGCACTACTAAATTGATTCGTTAAACGTCGCGAATTTTAGGCTCAAGTGTAATAAAATATCACCGTGTTATCAACCCATTCATTCATTCAAGATTGTGTTGTTGATAATATCAGAGGCACGTTTTTCTTGTAGTGCAATGTGTTAATGTTATTTTTTTAAAATTCTTTGCTCCTTTTTGTACAATAATTGTTATTAAATGTATCCTCAACATTACTGCAATATCCGGCAATAACAAGGTTGTTTGAAGCGCGGGTTACAAATATATTATAATGTTGCGCATAATATAACGTACAAATCATGATCGGTTGTGTTTTTTCTTATTTTAGTTGAGTTATTAGAGAGTTTGAACATTACTTGTTTGACTGTCCCACTTTTCCTATTGTATACTCTAAATGGTAGTTTTTGTTTAAAGTTTGAATGTTTTTGTTGATAGCGTGTTTTTGATATAGCACAAGTCATTGTCATTCTATGTTCTTGGTTCGTGTGAGTCACGAGAACAGTAGTACGCATTCCATATGTTTGAAAGTTGTTTATTAAATGACGAACGATGATGATGTTTATTTGGATGATTTCGTCGTAGTTTTTTACTTTCACACTAAAACACTATTTGATTGTTTGATAATTCGATTATTATAGTGCTAGTTATAGAAAAAATATTGATTAAAATAAAGTTTAATTAAATCTATGTATTTTATCTTACCTATTTATACGATACAAGTTTTAACTTCTTTGTTATCACGAATATTGGGCGTCAGTATTTATTGATTTGTCTTTCCTGGCAGACGGTCATCCATGCGCTCTGAAATGCAAGTCTAAGCTATTATACTATGTATATTATCACAATTTTTACTTCTTCTCTTCTTAATAAATAGTCTAGTTGACATAAAACTCCACATTTGTGATGATCATCTGAATTCCATTCAAGTATAGTGCTATTTGCCCATAACATTTTTCGGTAATGTATGAAGAAATATACAGTATAACTTTAGCGGAACCAAATTCGCTGGATAGCATGCCAATTTTAAGTTAATAAACGTCCATGAAATGATACAGAAAATAACCAGAAAAAATAAGTTTTAATTCATATAAATTATTATATTAGTAATTAATTATGTACGTAAATGAATCTTCAAAAGGGTAAAGAAATAGTGCGTAAAATCAATGTATAGATAGTTTCTTACCTTATAGTCCCATATATGTGGATCTCGTAGCGTAGTATCAGACTTGCAGACCACTTTGGGAATTAGCTTCTAGAAAATTCTGAACCAACCTAATATTACCAACAAAATTCTTTGAACATGAGCACCTGTGTATCATCATTACATAGTATAAAATAGAGATCAAACGGCTAGTAGTTTGGCCGGATACCGGATACTCGGCCAACCATGTGGCCGAATAGCCGGATATCCGGCCGCCGATATTCGGCAGAACTTAGCCGTTTAGTGTATTGCACATTGCGTAGGCGGCGGGCGAACGATCGGGTGGACTCGGTTAGATTCAGGTCTTTTCGTGAAGAAAGAAACGCGATAACCTGTAAGCTGGATTTTTATCTCAAGTCAGTGCGAATTGATCGCAATCGTGACCCTTATTCTTGGTGGGCAGCTAATGGCAAACAGCACCCAAATTTAACAAAGTTTGCCAAGATCATTCAGCACCTTGCAGCAGTGTGTACACCGAAAGACTTTTTACTGAAGCTGGCCTTAATAATAAACATAATGTGAAACCGCTTGCTACTTCTCAATGCAGAAAAATTAATATTTATTCACCATAACAGTGGTAGAGCCAAGCAGTTCGCTGCATGAATGGGCGGGCTCGACCGGTGAAATACCACGTCCTCTCAGAAGACCGACGTAAAGTGGCTCATGCCGCGTTTCGTTCGGTGAGAGAGGTACCCGGAGGCCCACCCCCTTCCCCATCCTTTCCTATCCCCTACCTCTTAAAGGTTGGCAACGCAACAGTAATACTATATGTGTTGCTGGTGTCCATGGGCGGCGTTGGTTGCTTACCACCAGGTGACCCGCCTGCTCGTTTGCCCTCCTATCCCATTAAAAATAATAATAATTATAATTTGCCCTTAGTGCAGTATGAGTACTAATTAATTATTTTTCTTTCTATTACATTCATTTTGTATTGTGTGATTAAAAATTTAAACTAACTATGTTTCTTAAGTGATACTAAAGCTAACTAAATAAAACAAATAATTACTTAAAAATATTTTTTTATACAGTTACCGGATATCCGTTACATCTCTAGTATAAAACATAGATGCTCTCAGCTGTCTATCTCTTTATATGCTTACATCTTTGAAACTACGGAACGGATTTTGATGTTTTTTTACTAGATAAGTGTCAACGGATTGGTTTTTATATATAATTCATGTATAATGTAGTAAAGAAAAAGTTAAGTTAAGATTTAACAGTGGTAGAGCCAAGCAGTTCGCTGCATGAATGGGCCGGCTCGACCGGTGAAATACCACGGCCTCTCAGAAGACCAACGTAAAGTGGCTCATGCCGCGTTTCGTTCGGTGAGAGAGGTACCCGGAGGCCCACCCCCCTTCCCCATCCTTTCCTATCCCCTATCCCTTAAAGGTCGGCAACGCAACAGTAACACTGTATATGTTGCTGGTGTCCATGGGCGGCGTTGGTTGCTTACCATCAGGTGACACGCCTGCTCGTTTGCCCTCCTATCCCATAGAAAAAAAAAAAAAGTTAAAATTTTCGCAATTTAGCACTTTAATTGTTAACGCTGTAAAAAGTACTTTTGATGCGAAACAAAGGTCGCCGGGTCAGCTTGTTATTTATAAAGTATATCTATACCTGACAAAACGAAGTATTAGATGCGAATTTCAATAGAAATATTACACACTTAAAAAGAGTCACAAATATTTTTATGAGCCCAGAGAGTCAAGGTTGTAACAATTGAGTGTGCAAAAATATTTACATATTTATAGTGGCCGTCTAAAACCCAATTACGGAATTATTATCATGCCTAAACACTTAAACTTTCCATGTCGTTAAATTAAAATTGCATACAATAATTTTAAAGGGTAATTAAATACACGGCTTCATTTCGTGCCTACAATGTTTGAATGTCATTCAAAATTTTCAAAAAGACAATATTATAGAGTATAAAGTTTTTTTTTTTTTGGTTGTAATCGATATATAATATTTATTGATGCGATTGTAATTAATTATTCCACTATTAGAAATTGTCTTTATTCAGGATTGAAATTGCCAACATTTTTGTTTTGTTGTTTTGTTTTCAAGAATATCAATTTAACCGAATTTATAACGACCCTCTGAAATTTTGAAAATCTTTTTTGTGAAGACAGCGGGCTGAATAAAAGTCAGCCTTTATTATATAAAGAATTAAATATTTAATTGTTGATATTAAAGAAATTACAGAATTATTAAGTTCATAATACATTCAATATTGTTGTTAAAATAGTACAGCAATAGGTACTTATATCATTGATGCACACAGTCATGTTTGTTACGCCAGCTTACAATTTAAAAGCTACCGTCACTAAAAATAGAAATGGTAATGTTTATATTTTAATTTGAGTAGTCTACATAAAAAAAAAAGACATCGATTTTGTTATCATGAGCTATTACATATTTTTAGCAAGAACTGAAATTCATAAACATAGGTAAATAGTTTTAAAGAAACTTAAACTTCTAGTGAGTGTATCTGAGATTTTAGCTAATATTTAAGTGTAAAAATATTTTTCAAATAATTTAAGTTAAAAAGAATATTATTTTGTGAATAGAAACGATTTCTCCACGCCACTAGCTAATACGCGAGTGTTCTAGTTTCTTAACACATTACATAAATTACATACGTAATTGTAGACAATGTCTTCAGTCATGTTGGAACATTTGACAGTAACTAATAATCCATTTGAAAAATTATTGATAAAAACTTTCTTTTTCAATTCTATTAATGCATGTAACTTCACGCCTTTCATACTTAAACTCGGCAATGAATTATCGTATTAACTGTAATTAATATTGGGTACGAAAGAATAAACCTATATAGTATAGTATATATTTCTAGGGTCACACCTCTTCAGCAATTTAAAATTAATTAAATACCTACATCAATCACAAACATGGGAAATGTTTCTTTTTTATTTCAATCAAAATGAGTTTTCATAATAATATTCGAAAAGTCATAAAATATTGGGTATCAAGGAGCTCTAATAAAATTATTATTTTTTTGGAAATTTATTAAATCTAAACACGTTCATGGTATAGTCCGTACACGTGCTTCGCCTACTATACGACGAGCGTTATGAACTTCTCTTAAAAAACCGAAAAACATTACTACATTATAGCACAATATTACACATTATCTTTATATGGATATTCTAATTGTTTCTATCAATCGTATCCTTAAATAACTAACGCTATACGTTCAACTCTGTTAAGGTTAATATTTCGCTAGACCGGTCTTTTTGACCTTGTTATTGCCGAAGATGTGCACACAAATGTCTATTGAGCTTCACTATCATCGCTGCAGTGAATCTTAAACGTCGTACTTACGTGTCGAGTTAGGTGCATAACAAATATTCATTTTTATTTTTCTAGTGATCTTTTATAATTCCGATATAAGAGTGATTTATTTAAAGACTATTTTTAAATTGGTGTCGTGTTGAAAATTTCACTTGTAATTTACGTAATTGTAAGTGATATATCATGAGGATAGAAGGTGTGATGGCAAACGGTAGTGCTGCTGAAATGTTGTACGTGGACAGGTCCACTGGCAATGGCTCCTCATACGGAAAAGGGGATAGATATACAGCGGCGCCGAATGAGTGAGTTTTTCAATTATTGAATACTAGATGACCACGTGTACTTCGTGATGCTTTCATAAATACAAGGGTTCATTGCTCACCCCCAAATAGTGATAGCGTGATAGTATTAAGTCTATGTGTTGACCCGACCTATTGGTAATATCCATGCAAAATTGCAAATAAAAGCATGCAGTACAAGCAAAGTGACAAAAATTCTAGAAGCCATATTTTTGGATTGGATTATAACAGTCTCGGTGGCGCAGTGGTCGAGCACACGGCTTCTGATCCAGGGGTCCGGGTTCGATTCCAGACACTGGCCAATGACTTTTCGAAATTGTCTTCGGAAGTTATGTGTGATAAATATCGATGACTGAAAAATTTTGTGCCCGGTATGGCAATAGGTTCGCCACCTATTCCATTTGGAAAGTAAACATAACGGCGAGACGAGGCTTAACAGCCGCTGCCTACACCTTCGGGTAACAAAAGGCGTGAAGTTGTGTTATGTTATGTTATATTTTTGGGTTCGGTACCGATTATGCATCATGTCCCAAGTATTCTAAAAAAAATATGTACAGTTTTGACTTTCCTACGATTTTATTAATAATATGTATCGATTAAATTAAAAATGTCGACTGTCAATGGATTAGAAACTTGTTTTGTTATGAAACAGCAACTTCAATGTACGAGAAAACCTACCTTAATAATATGTATATTATTGTATAAGATAACTATTGCGTTGTTTAGTTGTCAATGTTACATTTAATATGACAGACAGAATGTCAGAAAATATTCCGTCGTAATGAATATATTATCTATAATTAATTATACGCCTTTGGCGACGTGTGGCAAAGTATGTTGTTATTTTTTTTCCAACAGGTAAGATGGTGACATAAGACGCTATTGCATAAAAATAGTAGAATACGAAAGATCGCGTAGTTTAAGAATTCCGTACACGATACTATTATGATAATTGGTTAAACTGTTTTGAAGTTTCACACGTCTGTTTATACCTGATATGACTCCTCCAAATTGCTCGCGAAGTTGAACTAAGTTAGGTGACTAAGGTAGTGTAGAGAGGCACTTCGGCTTGCCATGACGAACTTCGCCTGCATCGCGCGATTTCCATTTGTTGTAGGTTTTTGGGACCGAGTCAAAGGGTCAAAAGTTACATACAATCAATCATCATCGCGAAGTTCAACAAGTGTGTAGAGTCACACTTTGGACTTCGCCGGAGTTTCTCGTTCCTACTTCGCTGAGGTACTTCATGAAAGTGTCTAGGAGGCATTACTTATGGCACGATGTTAACTTGTGACTAAGCAGATTAAGTAAATTGCGATTGAGATATTACACCAACTGATTTGTATACTTATTTAATGCCATTTTAAATCTAATACTTGGCTAATTGAAAAGTATATTTTTTTATTTGCCTTTACCACCCATTTCTCGAAGATGTAGGATACATTAACTATTGAGTCCTTATCACTTAGTGGTCCAGTGGTCGGGCTCCCCACTTTAGAGTGGATTCGATTCCTCACTCACGTCAATAATTCCTCGGATTTTTTTACGAAACTTATGTCTTTTAATTACCGATGACTTGTAGTTAATGTATGGCAACCATGTGTATAGGTTTGCCACCTAATCCATTCGGTACGTGAAGTACCTAACGACTCGGTTACGTTTTTGTCATAAATTGCTCTTGCTGATTTTTTTATCATAGTATATTTTTTTTATTTTGGCATATCACTACGAGTATGTAGTCACCCAATGCTGTAGTGCGTGTTCTAAGATAGGTAACTAGGCGTCAGTGTGCGCAACTTATCAAATACTGCGTGTTGATAATTATTCAAATGTACTCCCAAGTGTCGCCAGCAGTACAATTATAAATATCACTGAGAGTAATAAATGTTTTATATATGACGCGTAGTTAACTTTGCATTTATTATATGCGGTTATTTGTGCATTGTGCTTAAAGATCAATATATTAAAAAAAATGCGTTTGCGTGCTGCGTTCGTTTCTCAGTGTTTCGGCTTGACGGAGCTTTTGAAAATTAAAAAAAAGTAGGTCCTATGTAAATATCAGGAATCTACCATAGAGTACAGGCCAAAAGGATAGATGTCAACAAAGAAGAAATGTTTATAAAGTACCATAATTAGTCAAAACTGTTCTTGTTTCATATTAATTGTTGCTCACAGCTCGGTTCGCGGAGCCATTGTGACCCCGATAACTTTACATTACATTTTACTGAAACAATCTATGAACGATCTTTCAGGATCACGTCAATCGTTTCGTGAAAGCTTATCTTTTTAAAAAAGATATCAAAGATATCTGATCCGCACGTGTAGTTAAATTATTTTATCGTGGAAAAAAGGAGCCTGTGTTTTAAGTGACAGCAGTAATAATAAGTAATAATAGCAATACATTAATAATATAATAAGAGCCGGTCTTTAAGGCAGTGGGATGAGACGGGATAGGGGAAGGGGGTGTTCCTCCGGACACCTCTTTCACAAAACGAAACGCGACATATGCCAATTTACGTCGATATTCTGGGTGATATTCTGTCGTATTTACCCGGCCGAGCCGGCCCATTCATGCAGCGAGCTGCTTGCCTTCTTACTAACTTCTAGAACAAACTTTTTCTTTCTAATAACGTAAATTTTCAATAAATAGAGTCCTGTTCTTGTCAAAAGTTGTTCTCAAATCTAATATGAATTTTTATTTAACGTACTTATCATACGTAGTGTAACCAAAATAGCGTAGTAATCGTTTCCGTAAGCTAGTTTATCTCAAGACTTGAAGTTCTTAGAACAAGCGGATGTGAACGTTTGACTTATAATTCATAAGTGGCATGATTAAGAATTCATTGTCACCTTTATGATACAAACTTCCGAATGCCACGTATGTAATGTGATTACAGTGTTTGCTGATTTTCTAGAACCATGAGCTAAGCCTTTTAAGACAGGACAGAAGTTTATCAGCGGCGGGGGGATATTACGCGTCTTCAAGCAATCGGCGATTAGCACGCAGATTTCTCATCGTTCTCTTTGTGTCCTTTTAAGCTACGACACCAGCGCCAATTGCTATAGCGTAGCAATCAACAACTACTAATTGCTGATTGCTTAAAGATACCTAGTTGGCCTGCTGGCTGTATTATTTTCACACGTGGGTGTATCCAATCAAAAGGCTACGCTATAAATTTAGCTTGATTTAGCTGTCTAGTTAATAATTTTAGGTACTGTTTATATTATTTGAGTTAGACTGCAATCTGTGTACCTAATATGTAGTTACTCGTGGGTGGTATATTGTCCTGTAATTATCTGTGTTCGAGTTAATCTCTGATAAGTTCGTTTGGATTGTGGTTAGTCAAACTTTATAATGATGACGAAGTGAGTTATCTTGTCAGTAGCCACAGATTTTTTGTGTTGTTTTTGTGTAGTGTATTTTATAATCCATCCATATTTAATGAATATATTTTAAGAGTTGTTTGTGAAGGATGTGATAGCAGGAAAATGCTTTGCTACCGACATTTATTTTAATAAAGCAGTGTTTGTTTTTTATTTATGTTAAAGTTCCCCTGTTTTGTTTCAGGATATTCGTAAACAGATCATTACATTTAGAAAATGTCAAGTTCTATGGATTCGACATGGATTATACCTTGGCTGGTAAATAATTTATTTGTATTATTTAATTCGTACCTACAATAATATTGTAACAAGTTTGCGTAATATCAATTCTAACTTTTGTTTGCTTGATTTTGTTATTTTTTCTTCCAGAGTACAAATCACCTCAGTATGAAACGTTAGGATTTAATTTAACCAAAGAGCGATTAGTACATAAGGGATATCCGAAGGAAATATTAGAGTTTGAATATGATCCGTCCTTCCCAGTTAGGTAAGTACATTTAAAACATAAATATCCATAGTCATTATTTATATCATGAATTTATGTAGATCTAGAAATGTTCCTCAGAATATAATACAATTATATTCTGAGGAACATTTCTAGATGACGAAAAAAACTTAATGTATGCATCCGTTCTCTCGACAATGCACAATTAAGTGTCAGTCAGTCATGGAAAGTGTGCCGCAGTATCCCCGAACGCCTACTACTTCTACATTTTATATCTGCTTAGTCATGCGGCTGTGATTATTTCTCATTTTTCTTACTCGGATATTCTCTTTTAAACCGACTGTTATCTTTCACTGTCATGTCATATCGTCGGTGTTAATTTTAATACTATACATATTTTTTTTATTTTCAGAGGTCTCTGGTTTGACACATTGTATGGGAATTTATTGAAAGTAGACGCCTATGGCAATATTTTGGTATGCGTTCACGGCTTCGAATTTCTCAAACAGTAAGCTATTTATCGATATTAATTTTATTTTGCCAATTATTGTAATTGCATATTATATGTTTTTTTTTTGTATCGCGTGATATAACGATGTTAATTTTATTTTCATCAGTTCGCATGTGAAACACTTAGTATGCAAAGTTATGCATAACACAACAGTGACCTTTTGATTGCAACCTTGCTGATATAATTAACTATTGGTTTCGTTTACATCACTTTTCGAAAGTTCAACTCTCTCCATAAAGTTCATCTGTTTATATTTAGCACGTTCTAATTTTGTATCATCTATTTTTGATGCCGCGTCTTGCTTCCAAATAATATTTTTGTTGCGAATGTTGTATCGCGGACATTAAATCTATTAAATATATCAGTTCAATGTTTCACAACAAAATACCGAAATATTTTGTCGTAAATAATATTTTATGTCGTGTTTGTTATGTGGGCGCAACAGATAATTTTTATTGATTTATTTTTTACATTTGTTGACAGCTCACAAGTATACGAATTGTATCCCAACAAGTTCTTACAATTGGACGAATCAAGAGTGTATGTTCTGAATACGCTGTTCAACTTGCCAGAAACGTACCTTATAGCTTGTTTGATAGATTTCTTCACAAATTCACCGCAATATCAAAGGTAAGCAATTAGCATTAAGAACCTACATGTATGTAGCCTACATAACTTTATGCCAAATCATTTGTGGGGTAGGCAGAGAGAACAGAGTGCCATAACGAACGATTCTTACATGCCTCAGTCGCTTCTTTGACTTTCATAACTCTTTTCATACACATGCGTCGATCTTTAAGGTTCCTGACATCACCTTCCTTCAGTACTCGTTCTGTTTATTCTTGGAAGGTCTGTGTTGCGTGGACGTCCTCGACTCCTACATCCATCCGTTTTCATTCAGAATCTTGCTATCTACAATTACGTTTAATAAACAAATGTTAGAAATTAAAACTATTGTTAAGATTTCTCAAGAATTATGAGGATTTCTCTTTCGTGAGACCTGAAAGTGAAAAGGAAGAAATGGATAGATACATCGCGGGGACAATTAATCAGTTTGTTCATACAAAATAAGTAGCAGTTTTATTTGTTTAATGAAACTTTCTTGCAGAGATAAGACCGGTGTTCGAGCTGGTGATCTAGCTATGTCATTCAAATCAATATTCCAAGATGTGAGAAATGCCGTCGATTATGTACACATACACGGAAACCTGAAGAAGAAGACTATAGAGAATATGGACTTGTATCTGAACAAAGACGAGAGACTGCCAACTTTCTTGTCCAGAATACGGGAGAGCGGTGCCAAAGTGTTCATACTTACGAACAGCGATTACAATTTCACCGATCAAATTATGAATTATCTGTTCGATATACCGCGGAATGGGAACTCCAAGGTAATAGACGATATTGTTTATGGTTAAACTCGATTTTGATAATACTAATTCCTAACAAGAAGGGGTACGGAAATATCGGATAATACTTGATCTTGTAGTGTTTTATCGAGTACCTACTTGACTTATTAGTGTCTTGTGAAATTCAAAATAATAACATTATTTGAATAAATAGTTTTATGGGATAGGAGGCAAGCGAGCAAGCTGGTCACCTGATGGTAAGCGACTAGCGCCGCTATGGGATAGAGAAGGGGCCGAAAACGCGATGTGAGGTAAATAGGGACTGGCACGAGCTTCTTTATTTCGGTGTTCTGAGAGGTTTTTTATGGGATAGGAGGGCAAACGAGCAAGTGCCTCACCTAACGATTGGTGACCAGCGCCGCCCATGGACACCTGCAACACATATATTGTTATACTAGCTGTGCCCGCGACTTCGTACGCGTGGAATTTGTGATCAGATAGCTATATTTTTACATAGACAGTTGAGAAGTAATTACCTCTAAAATGAAATTGTAACTGGTAGGATAAGTACAGATTGCGGTAGCAATGGTTGTTGCCCGCATTGTTTATTTTCATTTTAACAGGAATTTTTGTAGTATAGCTGTAGCCCGCGACGTCATCTGCCTGAACGCTATACAGCACCAAAAATACCTACGATTATACCTTTTAAAATAACATTTATTTACCCGTTACTTCTTTACATTTCATAAATACAGAAAGTACAGTAACAGAGGGAGACTGTCTTTTGTAAAATTGTTGAACTTCAAAAGTGCTGATTTTCAGTCTGCTTTGAATAAATGACTTTATGGTGATTCTGCTGAATTAAGTAATAAGTTGCGACTGAAGCAAATGTAGAAAATAATGAATAAGAAAATATAAATATAGAAAAGGATAAAAATATATACTTATAAAACTTCTCTATAAACAACATTGCTGGTTTGGCTCTCCGCAGCCAAAATGTAAAGAGAGTCAGGACTGGTGACGCGGGAGCAAGCGACGTACAGCTGCCCGTGTGAGAAGCAGCTCGTCCTGAGGTCGACACCCGCTGCTCTCAGTGTCTGCCCCTGCGACTTATTGATGGTCATCGCGAAGCAAACACTCACGGGGAACTGTACGCGCTTGAACTGGAACGGGAAGTTATGAGGTATGAGGGGAATGCGTGGTACAAATACTGCCTCGCCTACGCCACAACCCGTAAGAATTTCCGCCTCAATGCTGTGTCTGTGGAGCGAGATGACTTTAAGGCGGGTCCCGTTACACAACTTCGGAGGAGATAGGTTCCGAAGAAGCATAATCGGGACACCGACTTTCAGCTTGATAGTATGCGCTGGAAGTCCACTTGCTGACAGAGAGTTCAGAAATTCCACGGGATAATGTGTGGCATCATCTTGCTCGATGACAGTGTTTATAGAGGTGTAAACCACTTCATTCCCCTCAATTTTCGAGAGAATGCATTCGTTGATTGCTTCAGCCTGACCATTTTTGGGCGTCAAAATTGCCCGCTCACATACCCAAGAATTCTGCTGGTGCGGTATATGACTGATGTCCCCGTACACACAGCGAATGAGTTCTTCTAAGCTGGATACGACTCTACCGAGAGACTCTGGAAGCACCACCTGCCCACCTCTCTCCTCTGGTAGAGTGCCTTCGCCAAGACTTAGAAGAACATCGGAGAATTCTTGAGCACGTGCATTGCCGCCGAGCCGAGCTCTCATATTAATGGTCAAGCGCAGCGTACGAACTCGTGACCACAGCGAAGATCGTTTCAACGAAGCATTCACCTCGTCAGCCCTCGATCCCCGCGTCACCACGGGAAGCGTTTGTCGGAAATCGCCACTGAATAGAACTGTGACACCACCCATCAAGTGTTCGTTCCTGCGGATTTCCTGCAGGGTTCTGTCCACGGCCTCAACTGCTTTTCTATTGGCCATCGTACACTCATCCCATACGATCAGAGAGCAATCCTTCAGCACGTGTCCCTTATCACTATTGCGTGACACACCACAAACAGGCGTTTCGGTGCTCTCTAAATCGATGGGAATTTTAAACATGGCATGTGCTGTCTTGCCGCCCGGAAGCAGTGTGGCAGCGATTCCCGACGACGCTACAGCAATGGCAATTTTGCCTTGCCTCCTGACCTCTGCAAGTATGCCAGTGGTAACAAATGTTTTTCCTGTTCCACCAGGAGCATCCAAGAAAAACATTTTACCCTGGTTTTGCCCAACGCTTTTAAGAACAGTGTCATAAATTTGTTTTTGCTCTGAAGAGAACAAAGCGACATGGTGATTTCGTATGGTGGTCATTTCGCTCGGATCGTAAATTGTCTCAGCGTTATACTCTCGATTTCCACGGTCTTGATGCGGTGATGATTGGGGAGCTGGTAACCCATATTCGACCAATGGATTGCCGCCGATGGAAATGACCACGTCTTGAAGTGAACTAAGACAGGTGTTCAGCACGCGTTCATCAGTTACTTCGACTTCGTCTCCAGTAGCACGCCTCAAAGCTCGTAGAAAATCTTCAGATAGATGATGTCGATATTTTTCCCACAAAGCTACCGGGTTCGTGACTCCACAAAACACCAAGATGACGGCAAACAGATGACGCATACGGCTGGGGCTGTTACTGACGCTCGCCTCCGCGAGGGTGTCATCCCAGTTTTGGTCACCGTCGAGAAGGTGACGTGCTACACAGGCTGCGCGGTAAGTGGGATACTCCACGCCATCAAATGTTCTCAGAAAGGCAAAAGACGTTGGGCCTCGGATCGTGTGAAGTAATAACCGCAGAAAATAGCATTCGCCATTATTCGGGTGCACGGTATAAACTCTACCCAATACGGTGTCCTTGAAAATTCCCGGAAAACCTTCGACAGCACCTCCTCTTCGACGTCGGTTAAATATTCCCCTTTGCTTGTCGTACGTGTAATATGAAGGCACCTCGTCATACGTAAGGAACCTCGCAAACTGGTCGATTTCGCAGAGCCTGAAAAATGCCAAGAGAGTTGTTTGGCGCGGATTTTCTAAGCGCTCAGCAACGTTGTTGGGATCAAAATATATGCGCTGACCGTTTTCTAGGTGGACGTCTAAATGCATGACGGCAGGATGCCTGTCATGTATAGAGAACGCCAGTATCCGCCAAACTGCTTCAGACGTGCTGATGTAGCGACCGGACTGATACTTGGTCACCTCGTCTCTGTCAGTGTTCTGTAAAGCAAACGTCGCCTGATCGCTACCTTTGTTCACGTATTTGCAGATATATTTGATCGACCCGACGCTGGTGCACGACTCGACGTTGATGTGCGTCTGGAAGGTCCTGGACAGTACTGGTGAGTAAGGAATAATCCATCGGTAATCGACCGGTCGCGCCTGGCCACGCACGCTCAGCTCAGTGGAATGCCCGCCCTCTGCTGGTGATCGGCGCCGGTATGAGGGATATCCATCCTCACCAGTAATGGTTTCGTTGGTAAATTTTTTTGGGAATCTTTTTGTACAACGTCCGTCTTTCATACAAGGGGAACTTGGATTTAACGTGCCACAGGGGCCATGCACCATGTGACTTTTAACAATTTGATGCAGAACAGGATCAACGTCAGGGTCCGGAAGCTCTGCACTTATGACTTGATCAATCTGGATAGGCCTGATCTTTTCTTCCAACCACAAAAGCAGATGCGCGTGTGGCAAGCCGCGTTTTTGCCATTCCACGGAGTACATATGACATCGGACTGTACCAAACACTTTTGCCTTTGTTAGAAGATCCATAAGGCATTTCAACTTCAGGTGGAATACGCGAGAGATCAAGTCGTGCCTGTCGTACGAAACCTGTCCTGCAAGGAGTTGAGCTGTTATTTCAGGCCACTTTGGGTTGGTAGTGATAGTAATAAAGAGGTCCGGGCGACCAAACTTTCGCACATAGCAAAATGCATCTTGGGTCCTCTCGTGCATGTACCGCGGACCTCCTGTGAAGGTGGAGGGGAGAATGACCATCCTTCCTACATCTTGAGCATTGGCATCATTCTGCATGGCATCTCTGAGATGGACGTAGTTCTCAGCTCTCAGCTTTCTTTGATTGGACCTTATAAATACCAAACGCTCTGTCTCAATTTTGGCATACATGTCCACCAGAAACTGACTAAAGAGTGTACGATGATGGTGGAGATAAGAGCCATTGTTCACCCTCAGCTGGATCAAGAAGCTGTAGAACTGCATGGCGGACGTTTTTTTGTTATAATTTGGGGAGCCTGTCTGGGGGTCTACATTATAGTGGGCGAAATGGTAGCCATCCTCTCCGCGACAAAACATGAGCGGATATTGAAGAGAATCGTACGCGCGGTGAGTTTCGCTGATCCTTTGAAGCCGGTCATCGTGCGTGCGTAAGACGATATCTCTTTTATCACACTCCTGATCGACTAAGAGAACGGCGACCTCATTCGTCGTTGGCGCATTATATCGTCCCGGATGGGCTGCAATCGGCTTTCTATCTGCACTGATGACAAACTTAAAGCGGTTGCGCTCGTTCTCAGGCACCGACGCCAGAGCGGCTTTGAAGTTGCCAATGTGCGGATTAACGTTATGCAACATACTTTGCAATCCTCTGACCAGAACAGGGTCCAAATTGGGGATGTGTCTACTTCGTAGGTTTGCTTGTTCTTCAAAATCACTTACAAAATAAATTTGCAAAAATTTTGGAATGTCTGTAGGTAGCAGCGAACCGATTTGATGGTAAACTTGCCCCTGGACCTTGAATGTCGGCATGAAACCTGCTTCAACGATTTGATTTGCACCAAACGAAGTCATCTGGAAGGCGCTGTTATAAGCTCGGATGTTTTTCAAAAAATGGCTGGACTTCGGATGTTCGCCATTTAGTAAGATTCTTAACAGATCTGGTGGGTCTTGCATAGACTCCAAGCGTACCTTACCAGATGCACAACACATCCCATTGGGCTCTCCTTTCCATTTGCGGGCTTGACAGTGGGCACACACTTCTTCTAAGACACCAATATCTCCGTGTGCGGCGTAGTTAATCGCAACATTGTACATAAATCCACTTCCCTCTTTATTTAGCCACGATTGCTCTTCGATATCGTAAACCATGGATTCATCGTCAGATGTTGAAAGTTGATTCATGCTACGCCGCAGACGATCTAGTTCTAGTTGTGCCGCACGCTGTTCACCCGACCAAGATCCTCGAAACTCTTGAATTCTATCCCGTTCTAGCGATAGATGAGCAGACGTATCGCCACACACGTCGTGGTACCGCTGCCGAGCAGCTGCACGACGTTCTTCACGCTGCTCATCGTTCTCTAACGACCGTGAAAGGGCATGCTGAGAACGATCTCTTCTTAACCGGGTCATCCGCTCTTCATGATCTTCGATCGACCGAGAAAGAGAAGTGCGACTCCGCTGCGAATTCAACCTCGTCTCTCGCTGCGTGTATGTCTCTGACGCGCGAGACTCGGCGTGGCGCTCCCGGTCGCTTTCCAGTCGCGCTTCTCGCGCTTCGACACTCTCATAAAATCGAGCGGCATCTGAGCGAGAGCGCTGGGAACTCAACCTCGTCTCTTGCTGCGTGTACGTCTCTGACGC
The DNA here is from genome assembly GCA_905147225.2 of Euproctis similis. NCBI lineage: Eukaryota > Metazoa > Arthropoda > Insecta > Lepidoptera > Erebidae > Euproctis > Euproctis similis. The sequence goes on from LR990105.1 coordinate 16,534,607, forward strand.
GCGAGACTCAGCGTGGCGCTCCCGGTCGCTTTTCAGTCGAGCTTCTCGCGCTTCGACACTCTCACAAAATCGAGCTGCATCTGTGCGAGAGCGCTGGGAACTCAACCTCGTCTCTTGCTGCGTGTACGTCTCTGACGCGCGAGACTCAGCGTGGCGCTCCCGGTCGCTTTCCAGTCGAGCTTTTCGCGCTTCGACACTCTCACAAAATCGAGCTGCATCTGTGCGAGAGCGCTGGGAACTCAACCTCGTCTCTAGCTGCGTGTACGTCTCTGACGCGCGAGACTCAGCGTGGCGCTCCCGGTCGCTTTCCAGTCGAGCTTCTCGCGCTTCGACACTCTCACAAAATCGAGCTGCATCTGTGCGAGAGCGCTGGGAACTCAACCTCGTCTCTAGCTGCGTGTACGTCTCTGACGCGCGAGACTCAGCGTGACGCTCCCGGTCGCTTTCCAATCGAGCTTCTCGAATTTCAGCACTCTCGCACGATCGAGCGGCATAAGTGCGGCTGCGCTGCAAACTCAGTCTTGTCTCTTGTTGCGTGTATGTCTCTGACGCGCGAGACTCAGCATGGCGCTTCCGATCATTTAATAGCCGCATTTCGTATGCTTCTATACTTTCCAGAGACCGCAACGATGCATTTTGAGTGCGCATAGTATCTAATCGGGACTGGCGCGACGTACTACTTTCTCCATCTCGAATTTCCGCATTGTGTTCTCGAAGAGTAGCTATCCTTGCCTCACGCTCAATGGTGGTTTCAAGAGATCGAGCTAACCTTTTCCTTCGACTATCGTTTGAGGATTGGGATAGATTAGACCGTTTTCTAGGCATTTTGATTATTTTAAGTTTGAAAAATAACAGAAAATAATTTACACGCTGAGAATTTACACACAGATAATGATAGCTAAGCAGTAAGCAGTAGTCCGATTCCGAATGAAGTTTATTTAAGTAAATATTTTTTTTTTTAATTATATTTCAGGAAAGTATTTTCAGTTTTCACGTTAAATTCGACTAAGCACACGATAACTTATAGCAACGCAGGTAACCCCAGTTTCTATGAGTTGTCGCGGCGACATCCGTACTCATAACATCACTTTTGGTGAACGAAATTATAGCGCGATCTAATTCGACGCCAACGCCATCTAGTTAGCGAATAGGAAACATTTTTTTTTTAATGGTGTAAAATTATAAAATTACGAAGCAATCATTACACCAATAAATACCGAACAAAAATATTAACAGTTTTTAGCATATACAAATACATTTTTTTAATTGTCTTGCTCATCTCTGAAAAGAATTAACGATACAATTTTAAAGAAGAAAATGCACAACTCCATCTATGACTCTTAAAAACATCTATTGACCGCAAGCGCATGATGAAATTTCAATTATTTATATTCAAAAAGTGTTTAAACATGTAATTCGACTTGATGTTTTTAAAATCTCAAAGATTTATTTATATCTAAAACCAAAAAGTGCTTACACGTGTAATTCAACTTAATGTTTTCTGTTTTGTAAATCTCATAGATGGCACTGTTTTAAAATTGTCTGTTATGTTTAACGGCATAAGTTAATTAAAATGTGAAGCTAACTTATATTATATTATTATTATTATTATATGTATAGATTAAAGCATGGTTATTAACATAATAACACCATAACAACATACAAATATGCGTCGTTAGATTACACGTTGCTACAGAATACATTGAAGAAATAAAGGTTCACTGCTCGTTCCTCGTAGGTGATAGCGTGATAATATGTAGCCTATATGTTGACCCGACTTCTTAATAATTTTCGTGCCAAATTTGAAGTAAATCCATGCAGTACTTTTTGAGTTTATCCCGGACATACATACAGACAAACAGACAAACAGACAAAAATTCTAAAAAGTATATTTTTGGCTTCGGTATCGATTGCAGATCACACACCAAGTATTCTTTTTAAAAAATATTCAATGTACAGTTTTGACTTTTCTACAATTTTATTATATGTATAGATGTATAGATATGCGTTGCCGATCTTTAAGGGAGTAGGATAGAAAAGGATGGGGAAGGGGAGTTGGCCTCCGGGTACCTATCTCACCGAAAGAAAAGTGGCTCATGCCCATGGGCCACTTTACGTCGATCTTCTCGTGGTATTTCACCTGTCGAACCGGCCTATTTGTGCAGTGTATACTTTTATGGCAATAATAAGCCCTCTCGTCGAGTATTTATTTTCGATTTACTTTCGTCGAGATTTTATTTTCGCGATTATACTTCATGACAGTAAAGTACTCTTTAAAGATGTATACGTATACGAAACTACTATCCATATTATCAATACGATGTCCGGTTCGTAGGATCCAGAGCCATCGAGAAACTGGAAGACTTACTTCGACTGGATCGTAGTGGACGCCAAGAAGCCCCTGTTCTTTGGCGAAGGCACAACCTTGCGTCAAGTGGATACACGGACTGGTGCGTTCAAAATGGGACACCACGTGGGGCCACTGCACGAAGGCGTTGTCTATGCAGGAGGTAAGTTATCAAATCAATAATTAATAATAGATACGTTATGAATGAGAATGAACGAGTGTTGAAGATGAAGACCTGTGTCGAAGAATATCTGTTGATTTGTAAAATGAAGTATTTAATTATCACTTTTCTTTATTACAAATGGTTGACCAGTGATTATTTATCACCCTTGATATCCCTTGTGTGACTGATAGCCGATATGTGGAATTAAAATATTCTAAGAGGCTACTTTGACTTACTATGCCCTGGGAAGTTATTTCAGGTAGTTGCTTACTGGCATCTAGTTGCTCTCCATGGAAAACCTTTTTGCCAGATTTACGGCCAGATACCGTAGCGTGATATTATGGGGGTCATAAAACTCTGGTAGTGATAACGATACCTTTATGTATTTTTCCAATGGAGGTAGTCGTAAAAGACGGCGAAGAAAGCTCGATGGGAACCTAAAACCTATATGGGAATAGGTACCCGTCAGTATATTTCTCGTCACAGAACCCATACATATTAAATTTCTCATTATATTGAACCATAAAGCACCAAAAATACTCTACCTGTGCCATTATAAGGTTTCATTGCTCACCCCCAATTAGTGATAGCGTGATAATACTTAGCCTATATGTTGAGTGGACCTCTTGGCTATATTTATGCAAAATTGGACATAAAAGCATGCAGTACTTTTAGCGTTTATCCGTAACAAACATACTGACAAACAGTCAAAAATTATTTATATGTATAGATAACCTCAAATCATAACAACCGTAAGCATTTGCATAAAGCAACCAAGAACTATGGATGCTCTAATAAACGCTCTAATGCTCTGTAATATGGTTTTTGGATATTAGTTATTTTATAGTTTGTACCATAATCATACTAACATTAAAATATCACCAATCACCATTATTATACTTTTTACTATATATACTTTGTAATCTAAATATTAAAGTAAATTTTCGCTATAAACGATAACATCTATTTGATTGGATTCAGTAACAACTTGAAAACCTAAGCGATAGACGTTGTTTGAAAAACGGTGAAATTATTATTATTATTCATTTATTTTCAGACAACTATAGATCCATATTTTTGTTAGTATTACAACTTATAACTATGTTAGAAAATTATTACATTAATTTTTTTTTACATTATCAAGTCACATATTATTATTGTTATTTTTTTTTTTTTAATGGATGGAGGGCTCGACGCGAGAAAGTAGCGTAGTAGTCTTTGTTGAAATTTTAATCTAAGTCAAAAAACACAATAAACCACAAAAATCTAAATTCAATCTTTTGAAATTCAATCTAAAGATTTTTTTAATAGTACCAAATTTCGCACTTTCCTGGCTGTATTTAGTTTATTTGTTTAGAAGTATGAAGTAATATTTGAACCTTTAAACCCCTTTTTTATTATTAAATATCATACGATATCATTAAATAGTATAAAATAAAGCTTTCCACTGTCTGTCCCCTTATTTATATGCTTACAACTTTGAAACTACGCAACGGATTTTGATGTGGTTATTAGATAGAGGGTGCCAACGGGCGGTTTTCTTATCTATAATACAAGTATGATGTCGTTAAGAAAAAGTGATAAATCCAAAATTAACTTTTTGCTTTTGATGCGGACTAAGTTCTCCGGGTCCGCTAGTTGAAAATAAATCAGAGTAAATGCTGAAGTTACCTGTAAAATCTGTGTAACATTATAAAAAACGGTCACTTAACCTACCCCGCAAGGGATTTGGCGTGAAGTTATGTATGTATGTACTCAACCTATTTCGTTTCAGAAATAAATTTATCTCTTGACAAGATGATACGTCAGTAATCGAAGTGGGTCATTAGTAAACAGATGTTGTTGCCCGGTATGCTTTAAATACTTTGCTACCAACTAGTTTACTATTCCGGGTATATTATTGAGTGTATATTTATAGTCCAGACCAGACGTCGAAACACCTGTATGAAGCAGTTCACATAACGTTTTGCTCCAAACCATTAGTCATTTGCCATTTTAATTACTCTTGTAATATTTGAAAATCTAATTTCACAAGTAAACACAATATCACCTTTCAATAGGTTTCACCGTGAAACTTATTGAAACGCGTCATCGACTACTGATAAAATACGACGAAATGACAATAATAATATCTTGTATACAATACACACAGCGCCCTCTAGTTCTAAACTAAGCAACTAAATGTTTGTACTATGCATACTAGATAATGGATATTAATACTTTTTTTGTAGATACATACTTCTAATACGTAGCAAAACACCCAGACGCCATACTAACAATCATGTTTGTCATAAATAATTGTACTCGGGTGGGGATCGAAACCGCGAACCTGGATTCTGCAGTCGGTAGTTTTAACGTTATTCTGTCACATTATTATCATGTCAAATATATCTTAGATTAGGGTGACGAAGGTTTATTGGTCTTTCTAGTTGCTGCCTCTGGACTGGCTGTGCGATCCCATGATTTTTGGCAATCCTAGAGGAATTGAGACTCTTGCCGGGACAAAAGGTAGCCCATGTTTATTTTCAGGTTCAGCTAAGTTACAAAAATGTTGACCAACGATGCAGTAGTTGCTTAGTAAAACAAATATAACATATCTTCATGCCTTTTTATCCATCCGAAGGTGGAAGGCAGTGGCTGTTAAACCACGACTCGCCGTCATGTTTACGTCCCAAATGGAATTGGTAAGCAAAACTATTGCCATACCGGGTACAAAGTATTCAGTCATCGATATTTATCACACATAACTTTCAAAATTGATTTCGAAAACTCATTGGTGTGCAAGTGCAAGGTTTGCAAGTCAGGATTGGAACTCGCAAACCTTTTGATTCAGAAGCGGGGTGCTCGACCACTGGACCACCGAGACATATATAAACAAATATGGATAGTCAATTTTAAATGTAGTTCATTATTTTCATGTTTCGTTACTAGCACTTGGTTCAATTTAAAGGTTAACTTAGTCATATAGCAATACGTGTGAACTGATAAGGAACAAACAAAAAAATATTCCAATGATTGCGTAATCACATCACACATCGTTGCTACGTGATGATCGTCATGATTTGATTAAAGTTAATGAAAGTTTTGTTTAATGTTTTAAAATTTGTATATAAATATTGAAAGTACAAAGAAATGTTTACGTCTTACTTATACTCAAAATAATCTCGTTTTACTTGAAAATATGTCTGCTTGATGGAGGGATTCTGGCAAATTTCAAACCTTTTGTAATTTCGTGTGTCAACAAAATATCTAGATGATTAGACATTATAAAGAGGAAAAACGGTTGTAACAATAATCATTTTCACATGTGACGATACATACATACATAACTTCACGCCAAATTCCTTGCGGTGTAGGCAGAGGAAACAGAGCGCCATAAGGCACGATTCTTTCTTGCACACCTCACTCGCTTCTTTGACTTTCATTACTCTTTTAGGGCACGCGCGTTGATTTTTGAGGCTCCTAATTTCACCTTCCTCCAGAACACGTTCTATTTGGTCATGGAATGTGTGGCTTGGCCGTCCTCGACTCCTACTACCATCCGCTTTTGCCTTCTATATCTGCTTAGTCAATCTTGTATCATCCATTCTTACTCTTACTTTTACACCGACACTCTATTTCAATCAGACTTCCTTCTTTACAAACTTGTTTTCGACGCGGTCAGCGAGGGTCACTCCGTAGATTTTGCACAGTGCCCTTATGTTGACCGCGTTTATCCTACTTTACTTTCCTTATCCGCGTTTTCTACACTCGCACCCAACTCTCGCTTCCATAAGTTAACGTTGGGATCAGTATCGCATTGTGAATTGCTAGCTGAGCTTTTTTGCTAAGATTCCTTGTGCCCAGGAATCTGCCCAACGATCCATTTACGCTGTTTCCTAAACGCCACTGTTCTTTCTACACGTGTAACTGTGCCGCGCCGCGGTGTAACTGCCATTCCTGCTAAAAACGCATCCAAGATATACAATTTCTATTTACTTATATTTCGATAAGGCGAAACTGTAGTTGGTAATAAATATAATTGGCTAACAGAAAAACAGGCGATACAAATTTATAATTAGTAATTAAGAGTCTTAATACCTAATAATAGGTAATAAACTGCACATTTTTTAAAATATATCTTAAGTCTTATCAGAACACAAGTGGTTTCTTTTAAAAAGAGATAAGCGATTGTTGTTATGCGGTAGGCATACTCATTTCTATCTCTTGTCCTTCGTTTTAGGTGAGAACAAAACGCGGTAATTCTAAAATAAAACCATGATTACAATGTTGTTGAATACAAATCATAAAAACCGATTTATTTGAAAGTTTTCCCAAAGTGTCCGTGATGCAAATCCATTATCAATTAATATTATCTTTTAATCACCAATAGATTATGAGATTTAGGTATATGGAAATCTAGCTGATCCGACGAACTTTTGCCGTTTCGCATTGGAAGCAATAAATAAGAGATTTTTTTATAAAAAAATAACAAGTTACTCCTTATAACACCAGCTACTTGCCAAAAAAGTTCTCGTCAAAATCGGTTTAGCCATTTCAGAGATAGCCGGAACAAACATACATACAGACAGACATATTAAAAAAAAATGTTATTTTGATGTGTACATATAGTGTATGAATGTATTATAAAGCAGTTACGTATTTCAATATTACAAACAGACACTTTAATTTTATTTATATGTATAGAAGTGAATGTATTGTGAAATTATTTATCAGCATACCGCATAACTATTGCCTGTTTTATTGTTAGTATCAATTCGTAGATAAGATAATATTGCTTGTGACATTGGTTATGTATTGTATGAGGAAATAAATCTATTTACTTATTTAACTACACGCCTTCTCTCTTGCGGGGTAGGGAGAAAGAGCAGAGCGCCGTCTGCGTGATTGAATCCTGGCCCTCACAGTAATGACTCTTCGAAGTTCATTTTCGAAATTTATGTGTAGTATAAATATCTGTGATTTATAAAGTTTGGCCGTATGGCAATAGCTTCCGTCACCTATTTATTCCGTTTAAAAGAAAAAAAATCCCATACGTCTGTTTATTTTCTCTAGAGACTAAGAAGTTAATGGATGGATATCTTCTTGTCTTTTAGAGACAGTCTTGCCCTAAGTTGGGATATGATCTGTTAGTCCTATAAAAATCTATAGTAGATATGTATGAGCTTGTAATATAATATCTTTGGCTATACTTGCATCTGGCTGGTTTTGGTATCATTAAAAAGTTTTAATTTTAAAGAAGACAATTCCAAATTCAAATTAGAAGAATGTGTGATTTTCTTTCGTTTTTCTTATTGGTAACCTGACTGAATCTAATGAAGAAATACCATACTTTAAAAAAAAATACTACGAATAAGGTAAACATGCAACACAAACTGCAAATTCGGTTTAAAAGTTTTTAATCTCACCAGTATGGGGCCGTTCAAGTATTACGTAAGCACAGTATCAGTAGTTATAAAATTTTCCAAAAAAGCCCTTGGATCTATCATGTTGATGGTCATGGGGATGGTATCTTTTTTTTTTCAAAAAATGTTCATGTCATTATGGGGAGGGGGTAAGAGCTTTGCTTACTTTTGCTGACAAGGGGGGTGGGGTTTAATAATTGTAAAATCTGGTTACGTAATACTTGAATGGCCCCTATGTAGGCTATGGTCATTAGAAGGAAGGCAATTATTGAATGTTTATCCAATCCATTGATATTGTACGTCACACGCCCGTTGCGTCAATTCTAAAAGTATCATCTGCCCTTGAAATAGCAAAGTAAATTAACTATTGGGTTGATTATGCCCAAAACTTCGAGCACATGTCAACATTATATTATCATATGACATTACTTATCGTGTTCAAATATCTGTGCAATGATTTACAAAAAAACCTTTGCGTTTGGTTTTTTTAATTGGTGTACCTAATAGCGGTGATACTTACATCTAAAATACGCGACTGTATTTGAATTGAATGTTGTTGAATGAAAGCTTTATTCATTCATTACATCTTAATTACATAGATATTTAAGGGTGATTGTACTCTACAACTCTAACATACAGATTACGTGAACAGGCTTAATTAAGCTTGGGGCTTATAGTGAATACTCAAAATTTTGGAAACGTAAAGTGGCTCATGTCGCGTTTGGTTTTCTAAACGGGGCATGAGCCACTTTACGTTGATATTCTAATAGGTCGGGGTATTTCATGGGTCGGGCCGGGCTATTCATGCCATGAATTCCATTACTCAACCACTACCAATCCATACCATCTTTATTTTGATCCAGTGTCACTATGCGCTTGATTTAAAGTCTAGACAATAAGTCGTAACTGCCGACCATGATAGATAAAGATCATTCAGTCGCTCATCACGTTCTTTGGCATTGGATGGCAACAACTTATCTAATAGATTAATCTAATTGATCTCTCTTATCTCAAGATATGAATCAGCTGTGACACAAGATAATCTGTTCAAGCTTTTAAATAATACTAAACTAGTTCTCTCTCTTTCCAAGTCTGACAGAGAATTAGATTATCATCAGGAGAACGACGCCGGATATCCCTTAGCCCTTATCCTACTCTAATTGGGGTCGGCTCAACATGTCATCCTTTCGAACTAATCGTGTTCTCAAAAGATTTGGCTGTTGTCAACCAGCTTGACGTCAACCCAACTTGGGAATGTTTTCTTTGGTGGTTTATCCTCCACCAGGAGTAAAATGCAGCAGTAAAAGATAGGTATAAAAGGGATTTTTTGTCAGGTATGTTTTTTTAATGCGGTCTTTCCCTTGTTAAAGGTTCCTGCGACGTGTTCACCCAAATGATCGGCGCCAAAGGCAAGGACGTTTTGTACATCGGCGATCACATATTCGGTGATATTCTCAAATCGAAGAAGATTGGCGGTTGGCGTACATTCCTGATCGTTCCCGAGCTGGTGCAGGAGCTGCACGTGTGGACCGATAAGTGTCAACTGTTCGCCCAGTTGCAGAACTTGGATGTTGCCCTCGGTGATATGTACAAGTGAGTGTATTTAATAAAATTAATAATTTAAACAACGGTAGAACCGCGCAGTTCGCTGCATGAATGGGCCGGATCGACCGCAGAAATACCACAATCTCTCAAAATATCGGTTTAAAGTGGCTTATGCCACGTTTCGCTCGGAGAGAGAGGTACTCGGAGGAGAAATCCCTCTCCATCGCACTTCCGACCTCTTGCCTCTCACAATTTAAAGGATTGCAAAAGAAATGAAAACCTAAATAGGTTTTCATTTCTTTTGCAATGGATACCTGAAACTCAAATGAGTTTCAGGTATCCATGGGCGGTATTTGTTGTTTACCATCAGGTGACACGCCTGCTCGTTTACCCCCCTATTTCATAAAAAAACATCAAGTAGGCACATTAAATTGAACAAATGATACTGTCATTTTTGATCACTTAGATTTTCTTTTTTTGCGCAATAATTTTAGTTTAATAATAAAAATCAGTCTACCTATCCGATATGGATCGGATTATTAGGAGGTACATAAAAATCTAAAGCTGATATGGATCAGCTATAGATTTTTATGTACCTCCTAATAATAAAAATAGATCCATATTATGAACCTGCATTTCAATAGCATGACACATCATCTAATATCAGGCGACCTTCAGTTTTCATACTTTCGAATTTTTATTTTTAAAGAAAAAAAATATATTTATCATACCTTTATATACATTTTTCATAAAAACTCATTTATAATAAACCTAAGTTTTAAATCGTACACCAACATATTTAGGCAATTGATATTTATATGATGGGAAGCAGATCCGTATGGTGGTTTTATAGATCATTGAGAAAATGAGAACATACAGACAAAAAAAAATTCTTGATCTCACAAACACATATTTTGATGAACCGGTATAACGCTGATGAGACGCCCCTGGTGTTGCGGATGTCAATGGGCGGTGGTAGTTGCTTTCTATCAGGGCACTCGTTTGCCCTCTTATTCTCTTATAAAAGAACATTTAAAAGTCATATTTTTACTTCAGTATAATAATAAGTAAGTGTATAAATAGATATAGTTGGTAATATAATTATTTTGTATCCTTACAGAGACTTGGATTCCAGCACGAAAGAGAAGCCAGACATATCCAAGTTACGCATGTCGATCAGAGACGTAACGCACAAGATGGACCTTGCGTACGGCATGCTCGGATCTTTGTTCCGTTCCGGATCTAGGCAGACCTTCTTCTCCTCCCAGGTATGATATGTATAGACCTGCTATAGTTTATCTTCATCATCATCAGCCTATTGTTGTCCACTGCTGGACGTAGGCCTCTCCCAATTATTCAAATTCTTGTAAATTAATTTCAATTAAGTTTCTGCGAAAGGTAAAGAATAGCAAAGAAGAGACTAAAGAGGAGACTTTTATATATATATTTATTGGAACATGACTAGTGAGTCACACAGTCAGTGATGTAGTGAGTCCGAGTAAACATATTTATCACGCTTCTAGGCGTATCTAAGAACCAATTCATATCTGCATGTAAGTTTATTTCAAAGAAAAACAAGTATTGAGTATTAGTGAATGATTAATATCACAGCCGCAATCGTTTCGATTCAATATTACATAGCTTCACGTCTTTTTCTACCACAAGGTGTGGTCAGTGGCTGTTATCTCTCGACTACAGACTACAAATGGAATAGGTGGCGAACCTAGCGGTATGGCAACCGGGCGCAAAGTTTTCAGTCATCTATATTTATCTATACTTATATTATATCATACATAATTTTAGAAATTAATTTCGCAAAGTCATTGGTGTGTGCCAGGATTCGAACCCGCGACCTCTCATCTAAATCATTATGAGTATACTAGAATGAAAACGAGTCTATCTATTTCATTCATATGTTATATTAGTATGATTGCTGGGGTCGTTAGCGGTTATTTGCAATTATAAATTATAATTCTGTCGTATCTATATTCATCACATTGAACACGAAATTGGCAAATTCACAACGAATTCATTTTGGTGATCAGTTGACATTTAAAGTCATACGAAATGTGAGGCGAGGTCGTTACATTTTCTCGAAGTGCGTTTTATAAATACACTATTTCCAGCCGAGTAGTGCGATATAAATAAATGTACATATTTGATCGGATACATTGAACTAAGAAAGCATTTGAAGGCAAAGACAGGAGACATAACTAAAAAACGGTACTTATAAACCGACAGTTTGTTGATAAAATATTATTATCAGAATGCTATTTTCGTGTCGTTGTCGTGTCGTTGGTTAAATTGTGAAGTACCTACCACTGGTTTCTTGCCCGGTTCTTCTCGTGATAGCCCCTATATGGAATGCGTCTTTTTTCGCGTAGGCACATTCCTCAAGATCTCGTGTTTAAATATTTCATTTAAATTAATAAGCTTAGTCTTTGTGTTTGTTGACTATTTTTAAGTTTCGTGGAAATTACTCCGACTTCTGATTTGAGTGTTAGAATCCGTGTTATATTGTACTTCCGGAAAATGTTTTTAAAGAATCTGTAGATTTTGCATAAAAATACAACATCCTCAAAAGAAAACGAATAGAAATGATTAGTAAATACATACATACATACATAACTTCACGCCATATACCTTGCGGGATAGGCAGAGAGAACAGAGCGCCATAATGCACAATTCTAACACATCTCTCTCGCTTCTTTGACGCGTGTCGATTTTTGAGACCCCCAACATCACCTTCCTCCAGAACACGTTCTATTTAGTCATGCAATGTGTATCTTGGCCGGCCTATAAAATGATTAGTATTTTTTTTTTATTATATTTTTAATAACTTGTACCTACCCACTGTTATTCCTCCCAATACTTATGTTATTCTGTCATAAAAAAACACTTGTACTTTCTATTATTGTTACTATATAGCCTTCTGAATTATCGTCGCGGTAAATAAACGATTTGTTTAGGCTAATTTAGGCTAATAGACGATAAAATATTGAACTCGTGGCACGCCTTATCTATCAAACAAATAAATATTAAGATTTAATTGCGTCATTTATTCTTATATACAATATGATATTCACAATAACAACGGAGATATTTGTTGATCAGCTGACATGAGAGTGTCTCGTGTAGAAAGTAACCTCTACATACATACATAACTTCACGCCAAATCCCATGCGGAGTTGGCAGAGAACGGAGCGCCATAAGTCACGATTCTTAAGCACCTCACTTGCTTCGTTGACTTTACTAACGTTGACGTTAGTAACCTTTAATTACTAGCAATTGTGAAAACTCCGCTGTTATTGAAGAGTTTGTGTGGGAAATTTAAATCACTTATTACATTCCCAAGGAGGGTTGACGTCAGGCAGGGCGAGTCATAAAACCACAGCCAAATCTTTTGACAACATAGATAGTTCAAAACTTGGACATGTTGTGTGACCCCACTTAGAGGGAATAAATAATAAATAAGGGCAGGAGAATGATGATTAATTCCTTATCACGATGGTTGTCCGCTACATGGAATCCATAAACTACTGAAATCGATTTAACTAAATATTTTTGCACACTTTATGCTTTTGCTTTATGCTTTTACTTTATTTATACTTTATTACTTATGTTCAACAAGAGTGTTGGTTTTTTACGGGCACCTAGTCGAATGATTAAATTTTGGTTCAAAATTTTTGTCTCCATTCTTATTTAAGCAGGCCTGGCTATTGGGTATGAACTATGTTTTATGCAGAAGTCAGAGATGTTTTTTTAGGTAGCGAAGGCCTTCGATCGGGTTTGGCGCAAAGCACTTCTGTCGAAGCTTCCTTGTTATGGGCTTCCCCCATAATTATGCGATTGGGTCTCCGGTTTTCTCGCGGCTCGGCGCATTAAGGTCGTTGTCGACGGGTCAGGCTCCGACTTATCCACTTAATGGATGGTGGATAAGTCGGAGCCTGACCCAGGGGCTGACTGAGCAGGGGATATATGTGCTTATGCATAAGCATATATGCATAAGCATAAGTGCTGGAGTGTGCACCCTGCGTTGTTTCTTCTGCATATCAATGACATACTGCATTGCACCAATCTTCATTGTTATGCGGTTACGGTACGGTACGGTACGGGCGACGCCTAGCACAGCGCCGCGACGCTCTATATAGCGCCGCGTCGCCTAACACAGCGCCGCGACGCTCAACGTAGCGCCGCGACGCTCTTTATAGCGCCGCGACGCCTAACACAGCGCCGCGACGCTCAACGTAGCGCCGCGAATCTCTTTATAGCGCCGCGACGCTCAACGTAGCGCCGCGACGCTCTTTATAGCGCCGCGACGCCTAACACAGCGCCGCGACGCTCAACGTAGCGCCGCGAATCTCTTTATAGCGCCGCGACGCTCAACGTAGCGCCGCGACGCTCTTTATAGCGCCGCGACGCCTAACACAGCGCCGCGACGCTCAACGTAGCGCCGCGAATCTCTTTATAGCGCCGCGACGCTCAACGTAGCGCCGCGACGCTCTTTATAGCGCCGCGACGCCTAACACAGCGCCGCGACGCTCTATATAGCGCCGCGACCCCTAACACAGCGCCGCGACGCTCAACGTAGCGCCGCGACGCTCTTTATAGCGCCGCGACGCCTAACACAGCGCCGCGACGCTCTATATAGCGCCGCGACCCCTAACACAGCGCCGCGACGCTCTTTATAGCGCCGCGACGCCTAACACAGCGCCGCGACGCTCTATATAGCGCCGCGACCCCTAACACAGCGCCGCGACGCTCAACGTAGCGCCGCGACGCTCTTTATAGCGCCGCGACGCCTAACACAGCGCCGCGACGCTCTATATAGCGCCGCGACGCCTAACGCAGCGCCGCGACGCTCAACGTAGCGCCGCGCGCGCCCAGTTAGCAATCCACAATGCAGTCCTCATGTCAAAAATAGGAGAATAAAGATCCTTTGTTGTATGATTAATAATTAAAAGTTGTTATTATTAAATTAAAAGTTAAATACTTATTTATAAGATGCATTCATCTGCATGGATCTTTAGAAGGTAATAATTTAATAATAACAACTTTTACTTATTAAATCATACAACAAAGGATCTTTAGAAGCAGGATATATGAATGCATCTTATAAATAAGTATTTAACTTTTGTTCTCATGGTCTGATGTGGGTTACTAATAGTAAAAATCATATTTTTGACATCAACTTTTTGATTTTTATTTCCAAAAAGTGGGTGCTCTCTGTATCAATGAAAATAGCTTTTGAACAACTACCATCTTTTTGTTCTGTTCAACTACCATCACTCGTGAAAATGATCTCTGTAAAGATTTCGAAACGTCGGGAAATAAATATAAATAAATAATAAATAAACGCGATATAATCCTAAAAGTTGTTTTGATCAATGAGTGAGATTCGCGAAAGTCTTAGAAATAAATATTACAAATAAGTCACATCTCTGGCAGAAGTGATAGTGTGGTGATAGTCTCGGTGGTCCAGTGGTCGAGCACCTCACTTCTGAATCAAGGGGCCGTGGGTTCGAAATTAATTATGCAATTAATTTTGAAAGTTTGTATGATTAGTTTTCGCCACCTATTCCACTTGGGACGTAAACATAACGGGGAGTCGAGGCTTAACAGCCACCGCCTACACCTTCGGGTAGACAAAGGCGTGAAGTTATGTATGTGTAGTGGTCTTCCTCAGTAGTTAGGACATTTATTTTTCATGACTCCGCATTTAACACTGTACATAATATGGTAAGTGGAGTATCTTGATGTCAGCCTTCTCGACTTTTCCATTATTAACGGACGGCTAACATGTTTTGTTACATGGAGAGTGATGAGAATGAGTGTGCATGGACACATTGGTAGAGGAAGACCAAAAAAGAGATGACTGGACTGTATAAAAGTTGATATGAGTATGAAGGGAGTGAGTGTTGAAATGACGAGTGATAAAATAAAATTGAAAAGGATAATATCTTTAGCCGACTCCGCTTAGGGTGGGATAAGGGCCGAAAAATGATGGTTCAATACGAGTTTCTGGTTAATTACTATGTTATCACATCTACAGGTGGTGAGATATGCAGACTTGTACGCGGCATCGTTCCTCAACTTGATGTACTATCCGTTCTGCTACATGTTCCGTGCGCCGGCGATGCTAATGCCCCACGAGTCTACTGTAGCCCACGAGCAACGATTCACTGTGGACACGCCCACCATCGATAGGTACAAAGCTGCTACCATCCTCTTCATTTTACCCAAATCTAGCTAGAACTGGTCTTAGCCAAAGAATAAGTTAAGTTACAAATAAGGGGCCGTCCATTAATCACGTGAGGTTTGTTAAGGGGGAGAGGGGGTTAGTTTTAAATGTTTCCACGAATCAGCAAGGGGGAGGTCAAAAATTATTAAAAACAGATGATTAACGGACGTGACTAATGGACGGCCCCTAATTAGGATACCGTGTAACAATTAAATCCTTAGAATTGGTAACCTGACGGACAAGCACTTAATGCCGAAATTTCTTGAACGATATTTGCCTTTAGAATCTTGTCGTGGTCAATTCATTAGCTGCTCGCAATTAAACTTATAATTCACCATCATATCTAACTTTCTTAAAAACTTATATAAAAGTTTGTTATTTGTTTGTGTGCATTGTTCAAGAGAGGGCGTTATCTATGACTGACTGGTTATTTTTTTTATTAATTGCAATTAATTATTAGAATGATAAATTAATTATTTTTACTCAGATCAAGACAATCTACCCAGAGGACTTACCACACAGCCACTGTAACGGACAGCGTCAGCGACGACACTTGTGGCTGTACGCAAGTCGACATCGGCACTGACACGCAAGATGTTAAGGTGAGGATTGTTCAACATTATGTATTTATTCATTTATATTTTCACGCCTTTTCTACCCACAGATATAGGCAGTAGTATTCTAAGCGTAGACTCTCCGAATTTCCATGTCCCTAATGGAAATAGGTGGCGTGGCCTATATACATATATATATAGGTTGTTCTATTTTATTTAGTATCACATTTAAAGTAATCAATCAGAAAGCTGTACGTATATTTTGTATATGACTAAATGATGTATTATGAATTCTATTCTGGTGTCCTCGATACCTACCCAGCCCTTAAATTCAGCCATATACATTTATCAGTAAGAAGGTGCCTAACTAACGCTGGTAGAGTTTTATTAATGGCGTATTCGGGCAAAATAAATTTCACATCACGTCACAATTTCACATTCTCAGTCAGTCGGGAGAGAAAGAAAAGCATATGGCTGACAAGCTCACACAGCACAATACCGAAGAATGGCGGGATAACCACTCCCAAATATGGGTGGACCTAAATGTTCATGGTAGGGGCGGGCAGCAGCGTCCCAGTCTAAAAAGGTTCACCCCTGCGGTCTCCAACCCGTTTGCCCAGCGTGGGGACTAAGGGCAAAAACCTCCCATGAAAGCACAAATTCAACGGCCCCCAGTTCTCGGTGGTCCCGCTATTCCCGGCCAAGGCAGCGGTCGTGGTAACTGTGGGACAGGGGGTGCGAAGAATCTCCGGGTTACGGCAGGCTGTCAACGTCAACTACGCGTGGCTACCTATAACGGACGCAGTCTTCGGCTGGACCAACACCTCACCGAACTCGAGGTAGAGCTGAGTTACTTGAACTGGCATATTCTGGGGCTATCTGAAGTCCGGCGAGAGGGGGAGGACACGATAACCCTACAGTCTGGTAACTTACTTTACTTTCGGGAAGGTGACCAGCTCTCTCAGGGGGGTGTTGGTTTCCTCGTTCACAAGGACCTCGTTAGCAGCGTTGTTGAGATCAGTAGTGTGTCGACCAGGGTAGCTTACCTTGTATTGAAGCTTACCAACAGATACACCCTGAAGGTAATACAGGTATATGCGCCGACCTCGACATACTCTGACGAGATTGCCGAGGCGATGTACGAAGATATTGCAAAAGCAATACATGGTACCGCCAAGGCAAATTACAACGTTGTTATGGGGGACTTCAATGCCAAAGTGGGAGTACAAGAACGCGGCGAAACGAAAATCGGTCCGTATGGCTTGGGGTGCCGAAATCACAGGGGCCAGATGCTGGTCAACTTTCTGGAGTCTGAAGGGCTCTTCTTGATGAACTCATTCTTCAAGAAGGGTCTCCACAGGAGGTGGACCTGGCGAAGTCCCGATTCTGTGACAAGGAACGAGATAGATTTTATCATTACGGATAGTAAGCACATATTTAGAGATGTCTCTGTGATCAACAGGTTCAATACTGGAAGCGATCACCGACTTCTTCGGGGCTCTCTAAATATTAACTTGAAAGCTGAAAGGACCCGGAAGATAAGGTCTATTCTCCGACCTACGCCGCTCCAAATAGCCGAAACCGAAAAGTTCCAAATAGAACTTAAAAATCGATTCGACCTGCTGGAAACCACAGGCGATGTGGACGAAAAGATCAGCACTGTGGTCAACACGCTTAGGAAAGTGTCTCAAAGGTTGTTCCCGAGATCGCAGAAAAAGGAGTTCAAACTCTCTGCCGAGACGCTCGAGCTGATGAGGCAAAGGCGAGAAACTCCATCCGACCAGCTGTCTTTGTCAGAATGGAGAAGCCTAAACCAGCATATTAGAAAGCTGATGCGGCGCGACCTTCGTCGAGCGAACACTCGTGTAATCGAGAACGCGATCGACCGCAACAAAGGGTCGAAAGTGTTTGCCCAGCAGCTTGGAAGGCCCCATCTGACGAAGCTGAAAACTGCGGATGGACGTGTCGTCACCTCTAAGCCAGAGATTCTCGCAGAGATCGAATCTTTTTATGGGCTCCTTTATTCAACACGGATCACCAAACCGACGGGACACAGCGATGATGACCATAGAGCCCCGCTAACGCGTCACTATAGTGAGGACATCCCCGAAATTGCAGAAAGCGAGATTAGGGCGGCTCTCGGGCAACTTCAGAACAACAAGGCACCCGGTGATGACGGAATTACTACAGAACTTCTAAAATCCGGCGGAACTCCGGTACTAAAGGAATTAGCAAGTCTTTTTAATTCCGTCATACACCAGGGCATAACACCACAGGCCTGGAGCAGGAGTGCGGTGGTGCTGTTCGTCAAAAAAGGTGATAAGACCTTACTGAAGAATTACAGACCCATCTCACTCCTGAGCCATATCTACAAGTTGTTCTCGAGGGTCGTCACGAATCGTCTCGCTGCAAGACTGGACGAGTTTCAGCCTCCGGAGCAGGCCGGGTTTCGAAAAGGCTTTAGCACCGTGGACCACATCCATACTGTTCGGCAGATTGTACAGAAAACCGAGGAGTACAATCAGCCGCTGTATATGGCATTCGTGGACTACGAAAAAGCCTTCGACTCCATCGAAACTTGGGCAGTTTCTGGATGCATTACAGCGATGTCGGATCGACTGGCGCTATATCGAGGTGTTGAGATGCTTGTATGACACCGCCACGATGGCTGTCCAGATACAGGACCAGGTGACGAACTCCATCGAGCTTAATTGATGTGTAAGACAGGGAGATGTCATATCTCCTAAGCTCTTCAGCAACGCTCTGGAGGACGTCTTCAAGACCCTGGATTGGACTGGACAGGGTATCAACGTGAATGGTGAGTACATCTCACATCTTCGGTTCGCCGACGACATCGTTGTAATGGCAGAGTCGCTGGAACAGTTAAGCGGAATGCTGCGCAGCCTAGACGAATCCTCCCGGCGTGTCGGTTTGGGCAGCGGCTGTTAAACGGCTGTTCGACTGGCCGTTATGTTTACGCTTCAAATGGAATTCTTTTTGGAAGTTGTGTGATGACACATAACTTCCAAAAAGAATTTCGAAAAGCTGTTGGTCCGAACCAGGAGTCGAACCCACGACTTCTTAATTGAGAAGCGTGCTGGACTGGACCACCGAGACTTCCAAAATCTTCATTTTTATTTTATTTGTATAGACTGTACTAGTATTGTTAACATTTAATGTATTATGTATTCAGACGGCAACATCAGTCCCCCACGTGAGGCCGGAGACTCCGAGACAGCTGACCCACACACACGACGAGGACTGTTCCGACGACGAGGACGTTAGCAAAACTGCAGCTCAAACTAAATAAAACCATGTTATTATGTATCACACATTATATTATTAACAAGTTTCAATTATTGTACATGGTATATATTATAATAATATACTAATAAAAATAAAACAACATGCTGTATATATAAATTTATTAAAGTTTACTAGTTGCGTTTTTTTTCTGCTTGTAAACAAATCTTTTTGCGAATAGTTAAGGCCAGTTAATGGCTGCTTGTACTGGACTGAGACAAGTCTGAAATATAGTAAAGGTAAACCAAGCGTCTGTGATCATAATTAACCGACATTTACGAAATTTTAGGTAGTGATAAAATGAGAAATTTTATAATATGATAATTATTGAACTCTAATTTGTTTTGTTAATAAAAGTAAAAATTAATTTACTAAAATTTCCTGGTCTTTTTAATGTTTTAGAACACTATGTCTATCCCACAGGTTTCTTGTGACGTTGTTTTTTCATAATCTACTATTTGGATGGATAGGTGATGATAGAAATAATCACCTACGCTCACGTTGAAGTGGTGATGATATCTCTGGAATGTGGGTGTGATATAAACTCAAGGGTTCGATTATTTTCTCTTCCGGTTCTGATCCCGACTATGTGCAACGAAATAATATATTCCAGTTTTAGGACAGTGGTGTGTAGTTCACAGTGGTTTAGTACAAAAAACGCCTTTCGATATTCATCCCTTAATTGTTATACTTATAGGGATATAGGATTTAATATTACCCTAATAGTTGCAAGTAAGTCGAGTTACATAACTAGGAATATTATACCTATTGTTGTGACTTCCTATAACTGATATTTTAAAATTTGTTCATGTAAAGATTGTTTCAAGCGAAAATAAAACGAACTTATTAATCATTATTATGTTTATAGAGTATACTTTTTTATTTATAGTTATGATGATTAAATAAATGTTGATTTTTATTAAAAGTTAATTTTATTTTTTAATATTTAATTATGTGTTTAAACGATTTTCTAAGTGAGATATAATTATATGAGCTTTATGAAGTGGTTTTAATAAATGATTATTAGAATGAATGTAAAACTCTTCAAAGATCCGAGTACTTCCGTGAGAGTTGCTAGACTGTTCGAGGAGTGTTCATTTACTAGACTTAAAAAAAAGGCACAGATACGTCAAATCAATTCATTTTAATGCTTCATGTTATTTAATTGTTTATTATTTAGTATGAATGTCAGTTAACAAAATAAACCTCTAAAAATATGGTGTTATAATGTTTAGCGTTTGAAAAACAATACGTTTTACTTGTCACATTTAAAAGGTTGTTTCAACTTATAAGTATAGATAGAATATTCCATTTTTTTTTTATATTATATAATACTAATTGAAATGTAATAGAACGCAATAAAACATTTTTTTATTATGTTTGTTTCTTATACAGGGTGGAATCCACTCATATGTAATAATTGATACCAGATGTAGATCATAATTTCAGTAAACGTTGTACAAAATATTGAGACGATCGGTACAGTAATTAGGTCAATAACGACAGTTTTCATTTTCATGTAATTGAACACCCCCTATAAATGTATGAACTGGAATAAACTCTTCTCAGCTGTTCGTCCTGTCAAGGCCGCTTCGACTTTGTCATAAACGAAAATCATTCACAAAGAAGCCGACGTGTGCGCATAAGGCGGGCGCGGGTTGAAGTGCGTGGCCCCCCCGCTTGAAGTACGGGGGGGTTTTGAAATTAGGGGCACGAAACAATTATCGTCCGTCACACCTTAGAAATTAATAAAAAAAAGTAGTTTTATGTGTTGGGATTTTCATTCAATTTATAATTAATGGAATTTATAGCTTTAGTTACGACATTTTATTTTCAGAAATATTATAACTGTAATCATTTTAAAGAATTGACTAAATATCTAACTAAAGTACAAAACTTTAAAAGCTTACATTTATTTGTTGTTATGATATTTCTGAACAAAGGAGAACAGTTTAAAAAATTGTATTTATGACAATGTTATTTAAGGAAATATCCCCTGGACAAATCAAATCTAAATAGACAGTAGGTACATAGGTAGGTTACATAGTAGAATAAGATAAATCGTGAAAAAACCCTATATTATCATTTCTTTTATGATACAACTTTTAAAATCGTAATAACACAAATATTCTTATTCTAATGTAATTATAATTTTTCTCAAGCGCATTGACATAAATGGGGTCGTTTACCCTATTTACCTATGATTTTCGACAGATTTTTTATTACCAATAATTTTGCTTTTAGTTGACCGCCTGTTCCGCTTTGTGTGGGACGTATCGCCTGCAAATTACTCTTTTCGAATTTGTATTATTTATTAGTCTAAGTTATTTTATTGTTTTTTTTTTATTAACACTTAGTTATTTGAGTTTTGTGTGTGTTATAGTGTTATTTATAGTAAAACACTTTTGTGCAACTTTTATAAAGTGCCACGACATTTTTATACCGCTAGTGAATATACGGACATGGTACTTATGTATGGTGAGTGTGGGATTGATTTCTTTTTGTGGGGGTTCATTAAAAATGAAGTTTACTCCCAAGTTTTCAATAGTGCAGTCGAATTGCGGAACCGTATAGTCATCGCCTTTGACAAATTAATAGCCATGGCCTCCGATCCCGCACGGAATCTATTTAATAAAATTCGCTATGTATTGCTGCTCGTGGTGGACATTTTGAAAACTTGAAGATTTAATTTTGTGCCTACTTAATCCGCTTTAACGGAATTTAGTTAGTTCAGTGTAGTTAACATTAATTCATGTTAACAATAGACGTAGGTACCTATTCGTAAAATGACAAATTACTATCAACTAGTGACAGTGAAATTTGATAGTCAAAAGAAAACCCAGTGCCACACGCACACGTTGGCACACCGTGTACCTCTGACGGTGTGGCAACGTGTGCGTGTGTTCTCTATACGGGTGATTTAGTTTTGATGCATTTTAATGCGATTTAGTTTGTTTGAAATTTGTATTTTTTTTAAATTCGCCCAGGAGTTAAAATGTTATTTTTAAGAGACTCCTATGGACTAGTACTACATCTGATTTCGTTTATATCATAAGAGTAAAATCCATATTGTATATATTTCCTTCATAATAATAAGTCTTCTAAATATTCTTCAAATTCTTCCTCGCGTGACTTCTCTTCTGTCTCCGGCACACCTGAAAAGGATATTGATGATAATTTAATTAAAAACTATATATATATATATAATTATGCTCTATATTACGGGCTACAATCTAAATGTGCTGCTGTGGCTTATCAGCGGAGCAGATTTCAATCAAGTTTTTCTGAATATTGTATTATATTTGTATTGCAAATAAGTATTTATATAATAAATATCTATATTTGAGCTACTGTCCCAACCACGAAGTTAGGATACACAGAAGTCCGATAATATTGAACGGTCTTCATTCAGGGGAATGAACCTTCGCCGGTAGAGGGCACCATCCGTCTAGAAGCACTCTACTTTTCAACGCATGTTGTAAATATCGATGGCTGACAACTGGTATAAAGTATAATCTTATTTTATTCTAAAATTAAAAAACAAATTAATACACGTGATATCTTACTACACCCCCTCTAGCCCTTGTGATATTTTGTGATTTTTGAACTCGCCCTCCTCACGTGATTAATGGACGGCCCCTTCGTGCGAACACGAAGGGGCCGTCTATTAATCCATACATTAGTTACAAAGTTTCGAACTAGATGGCGCTGTGCAAGTGTCGTCTAAAAATATAGAAAAATAAATGCTCGAACACTGCCTTCAAAGCTTCAACGTTTTATTAGATTTTTATGGTAATGAAATACCCTACGTCTTTTGTTTACATATATATTAATACAAATGATTCAAGCAACGTTCGACTTTTAATCAGAAAGTTAATGCTTGACCTAGTCTGAATCATTTCTGGTGTGATGGTACGAGAAGAAATCTGTGTCATTTCTTCTGAGAAAGAGTATACCATAATATATAAGTATAGCAACTGCTTGTTTATAACCTTTTGCCTCGGGTCGAAGAATCTCTTTCAACCTAATGTAATAGGAGCTAACTCTATTTTGTTAAGTATTCGATGTAACGTTTCGGTTGTGGCCCTATTTTCTGGTCATCCATATTTATCACTTGTTGGTGACAGACAGAACAGACATGTACATCACAGTCAAATAAAACCAAAAAATTAGATTTTCACCATTTTTGGGAATTAACGTATATGTAAAGTTTCAATATTTAACGATTTAATTACCTTTTTTCCACAACGACTCATCGTTACTCTCTGCATTCAGATTGCCAGACGTAGAAGGTTCCACTACATTCTCTTGGGTTTCGGCGATAGACTCTTCGGTGTTATCACCTTCTGTCTCACACTCATCTTTCTCCTTAGCTTTTCCTTTTTTCTTTTGACTTTTTCTCAATCTCTTCACTTCGCGTTTCTTGGATCTGTAGTTTAATTTATCCGAACATTTCGGACATAAACCTGATCAAAGAATGAAAAGAAGAAAAAAAGAAATGTAAGAAGTTGAGTATAAATCTTAGTATTTTTAAATGCGTCTTTTATCAAAAAGTAGGTACCAGTAGTAGGTAGTACCAGTCAATGTGATTACACGAAGTAAAAAGTCCTCCCCTGGCGGAGTGTGTAATGAGACTCAATTGACGTAATTACCACACGTCCGGATTATGCGTTAGCGATTGCTTGCAGATGATAAAATAATATGAACCTTAACCGAGTCATGTTACACTACGGTGTAAATAATGCCAAAAACCGTGTTACAATTATAAACTATATAAAATTATTAGGTTTGTACAACAGGGTCTATAGCTAGATATATATTTATACTAGCTTTTACCAGCGACTTCGCTCGCGTTAAGAAGTATAGTTTTTTGCAGCTCTAAAATAACCTGTCACCAACAATAGCGACGACAGTACATTCTTTAACTTCTCCATTTACATTCAGATTTGCTTTAGCCATTATAAAAAAGGCTAACCGACTAAACCTATACTTAAGAGTCTTAAAATATAGTCAGTTTTTGTTTTTTTTTTAGAGTAATTATCTACTTAAAAAGATCTATTAAAGTGAATGAATCGTTACAGACTTGAAAAATATGTAAATTTTAAAAATGTTTAGGTGAAACCCTGTTCCATTTTTTTTCCCTATTTTTTAAGTATTAGGAGTAATTAATTGATTATTGCCCAACACTGATCACAACGTAGTTATTAATTTACAGTGGTATTTCTTCACAAGTAACCAATGCATTTGATTCTACTTATTAGCTTCCGATTTTAGAGTAACATCCCTATAGGGCTAAGGCTACTCAACATGGTAATGGCGTTCAGTTTGATATATCATAAATTGTTTGCAGAGATGTGACTTATTTGAAATACTTATATTTAAAATACAAATACAAAATGCAAAATACCTATTTTGTATTTAAATACTTTTTTGTTGAAAGCATTTTGTATTTTATTTGAAATACTTCTCGAGAGGTATTTTGTATTTTTAAAAGTCATTTCAAAATACAAAATACTTTATGATTAATTTTAGCCAAATTCATTCAAAACATGCAATTTGTTTTTGTAAGTACAATTTTAGTATAGTTTGTTATTTATCGTATGTATTCATGTCGTGCCCGGACCGATAAGCGTCGAAGGGTCAGTTCTCGAAGTCGTAAACAAATACGTCTACCTGGGCCAAACTATCCAGTTAGGTAGACGAAACTTCGAGAAGGAGGCCGAAAGGAGGATTCAGCTGGGTTGGGCTGCATTCGGCAAACTGCGTCGGGTCTTCAGCTCGCCTATACCGCAATGTCTGAAGACCAAAGTCTTTGACCAGTGCGTCCTACTGGTGATGACCTACGGTGCCGAAACGTGGACACTCACGGTGGGGCTATCCACAAATTTAAAGTCGCTCAGCGAGCTATGGAGCGGGCTATGCTCGGGGTATCTCTGAAGGATAAACTCAGGAATGAGTATATCCGGCAGAAAACTGGGGTGACCGACATAGCTCGCAGAATAAGCTGAAGTGGCAATGGGCAATGGGTCATATCTGCCGAAGGACCGACGGTAGATGGAGTAAGAAGGTCATTGAGTGGAGACCGCGTCTTGGTAAACGTAGCGTAGGACGCCCACCAGCCCGATGGTCAGACGACCTCAGAAAGGCTGCTGGAAAAGACTGGATGCGGAAGGCAGAGAATCGGATGTTGTGGCGCACATTGGGAGAGGCCTATGTCCAGCAGTGGACTGCAACAGGCTGATGATGATGATGATGATGATTAAAATTTTAAAGTTTTTATAGGTTATTATAATTTTATAGGTAAAATTTAATAGTGGTCGAGCACCCCGCTTTTGAATCAAGAAGTTGTTGTGGGTTCAAATCCTGGCTCACACTAATGACTCCGAAATGATTTTTGAAAGTTATACATACATACATAACTTCACGCCAAATCCCTTGCGAAGTAGGCAGAGAGAACAGAGCACATAAGGCACGAGTCTTGCACGCCTCACTCGCTTATTTGATTTTAATAGTTTTTAATGATATAGGAGGCAAACGAGCTTGCGGGTAACCTGATGGAAAGCGACTACCGCCGCCCATGGACATCTGCAACACCAGGGGTATCACATCAGCGTTACCGGGCTTTAAGGTGGGATAGGCTCGTTTCTTGAAGGTGCCTAGGTCGTAGCGGTCCGGAAATACCGTTGCCGGCAACTCGTTCCACAACGGAACAGTGCGTGGCAAGAAGTGCCAAGGGCGCATCCAACGACGCGCGGTTCGGCTAGCCGACAACCAAGCTCTGTCAGATCGGCTTAATCTGACAGAGCTTGGTTGTCGGCTAGCCGAACCGCGCGTCGTTGGATGCGTTCAAATGGGGTAAGCTGGTGCTTATCTTTGGGCAGAGGCACCCCGCCCAAAGATGAGAACAGTATTCCACGTGAGGTCGGAAATGCCGTCCTTTTTCGAGGCCAATTTGGCCTTGCCCTCCAAATAACCGCGAAACTGGACGTCACTCGACAAGTCAACCCCAAGAATTCCGATATCGGTTGAGGCAGGTAACCGAGTGCCCTCAAAAAAGGGTGCCATTTCAGCGGTAAACGCGCAGACCTGGCGCTTCTTAGGGTTCAATTAGACTAAGTTGAGTCGGCCTCAGTCCGAAATCTGACTAGGCAGAGTTTCGATTGTAGACACAGTTTATTCCGGTATGAATCGACGTTCTCCCGAGAAATCCGCGGTTGGCCGGTATATATGGCATCCGCCGTACCGCATAGCCCCGTACCGTATCCGCATAACAATGAAGATTGCTGTAATGCAGCATGTCATTGATATGTCTAAAAAATAGTGTAGGGGATAGCACACAGCCCTGAGGGACTCCAGCACTCACGGATTTTAAGTCGGAACATGACCCGTCGACAACGACCTTAATGCGCCGAGCCGCTAGAAAACTGGAGACCTAATCGCATAATTTCAAATCCGCTTCTCGATCTACTGGCAGAGTGCCCAGAAGACCGACCGCATTGCCACGTGAAATGGCAATGCTAATCCCCTGTGCGAAGAATAAACCAGCCCCCTGGTCGAGAGAGCCCTCGATCTATTTCTTTGCAAGATCTTTATAGAGTGTACGAGCACTCGGACCCCATGTTCCTTGAGTCTCAACCCCAAACGCTCAACCACTGGACCACTGAGACTCATTGAAGATTTCGTCAAAAAGTATTTTATTTTGAAAAAAGTATTTTGAAAATACCTATTTTGCATTTTGCATTTAAAATACAAAACGAAAAACTATTTAGTATTTTGCATTTTAAATAGTAAATCTGAAAAGTATTTTGTATTTAAATGCTTTTTTAAAACCATTTTGTACATATCTGATTGTTTGTTATGTTTAGAATGATTTATATGTGAAAGCAAATCGCGAAATTTGTCAGCCCGATCGACTTAAAATTGAAAAAGTTTCATACAAATTTCATCACTTATTTTATCCCCTTGGGGGTAAAATTGAACAAAATCTTTTCTTAGCAGATACCTACGACATATAAGCTTTATGCATGCAAAGTGTCAGCCCGATCAGCCTAAAATTGTCAAAATTTCATACAAACTTTCATCCCCTATTTTATCCTCTTGACGGAGGAATTTATCAAAAACCTTTCTTAGCGGTTGCCTACGTCATAACATCTACCTAATGTCAGCAAAATAAAACATTTACAACTAAAAATTGCTTTGTTCGTCTTAATATATTTGTTCCATTGTTCCATCGTTAGGTTCAAACTAATACATTTACATCCTCCATCGTCACCTATTTTACTATTTTATCCCGTTGGGCGTAGAATTGATAAGAATATTTTCTTAGCGGATGCGTACGTCATAGTAGCTTTATGCATGCAAAGTGTCAGCCCGATCGGCTTAAAATTGATAAAGTTTCATAAAAACTTTCATCCCCTATTTTATCCCCTTGGAGGTAGAATTTATCACAATCCTTTTTTAGCAGTTGCCTAAAGTCAAAGTCAAAATAAGTTTTATCTTCATAGGTCTTCACAGACACTTAAAAATAGTCAACAAACCTACGTCATAACATCTACTTGCATGGCAAAATTTCAGCCTGTTCCGTCCAGTGGTTTGGGCTGTGCGTTGATATGTCTCGTCAGTCAGTTATATATAACCTTTGAGTTTTATATAAATACTTATTCGCGTATCCCCGACTCAGCAAAGGAAGGGCACAATTCGCACATGTTTTTAAAAGTTCGAATGCCGGATATAATTTTATAAATCACTCATCCGATTATTTCGCTGCTTGAATGGGCCGGCTTGACCAGTGAAATGTCGACCTATCTCGCTTAATACCATGTTTTTAGGTGATTCGATGTGTAGTGTCTGGTTAAAAGGTAAACCCTCAAACTTTTATACATTAATCCTGGATAACTCACTAGTACCTAAGGTAGTAACTATAGTACCTAAGGTACTATAGATACTTTATCTGATTTTTTTATGAAAATCATTTAATCTGTTATAATCAGGATCCTATAAAACATTTTTCATTTATTACAGGATATTAGTTAATCAAACTATTATTTCATTTAAAGAAATATAAAATGTCTACGCAACCAACCAAAATCCTACTTAAAATTTAAGATATAGCTAAAAAACTCGGTTAAATAAATAATAGTTTAAAAAAAAACTAAAAAACACGCTTTTTATAGAAAACCGAACTAAAAAATAGAAAATAAATTTTAATGAATTTAAATTAAGAAAATAGTGTTAAAAATTTCAATGAATATAAATTAATAATAGTGTGAATAAAAAAAAATTATTTTATTTTAAAAAAAGCGTGGGGTGCATGGTGTTAATAGTTATAAATATTTTATTGACAGATATGAGTAGAGTGATTATCATTTCGATAATATCTTAAAAAGCACCTCACGCTTTTTTTAAAATAAAATATTTTTTTTTATTCACACTTTAGTTCGGTTTTCTATAACAAGCGCGTTTCTTAGTTTTTTAAACTATTGCTTAACTATTTTAAAGCGTGCTAACAACGGATATCAAAACCGAATTTGAGGAATAGCGCCATCTGTGACTTATACAAGGAACACGTTTCAAGTTGATAACGTAGACTTTCCGCTGATTGCCACTAGATGGTGCGAGAATTGAACTATGAACACTAAAAAATTAACAAAAATCATATTTTGCAAATTGAAAAATGGAATAATTTTATCAAATTAGTTGTTTGTCATCGGTCCTCAATAAATCTACAAAGTTTGAACGAAATCTGGCCGTTTAAGTGGGTCAAAATCGCGCCCAAAGAAGTCGGTTACAAACATACAAACATACAGGTGAAGCTAATAAAAAGCTAATAAAAACGGACATAAAACGAAACTTACGTAATTTCACTAAAGCATTTTTCCTCTCATTGTCTTCTATGTAGGCGAAGTTTACTTCCCAAGATTTGAGATTGTCACTTGTGCTGCAAACTTTATTACCGCATTGGAATTGACCTTTTCCAAGAACGACTTCCTTTTCGACGCGCCATCGCATTGCTACCTGGAATAATTACATTCATACGAATGTAACAACATGTATACATAGAAGAGAGATAGATAATTTTTGGAGACCTGTAACACATATAGTAACGTTGCCGGACTTTAAGGGTGAGTGCCTCCGGACCACTGAACGAAACGTGGCATTTCCTTACCAGGATATTCTGAGAGGTCGCGTTATTTCATCGGTCGAGCCGGCTTATTCATGCAGCGTACTTTCTACATCTTTATTATATTATCTTTATTGACACACCTTATAAAACCTAGTAATAAGAGTACAAATGGCGGCAATATCTTTGGACAGGCAATAATGTGAGACAGGGGTAATATTAATCATTACATAGTATAAAACAAAGTCGCTTATATATGCGTATCTTTGAAATTACGCAACGGATTTTGATACGGTTTTTTCTTAATGTATAGAGAGTTTCAACGGGGTAGATTAGCTATAGTTCATGTACAATGAAAAGAAAAAATGATATTTTTCGAGATTTAGTACTTTAATTGCAAACGCTGGCTGAACCTTATGTGATAGATCGAAACAATGTACTACATTATACACTCTCAAAAGGTCTACAAAAAAGTCCGCGATAGTATATGTCTATCTGTAAGGGATAACCCACAATTATACTTTCTATTTCTTAACTTTTTACCTAAAATAATGGCTTATTTACGAAGCGATTTTAAGCATTAGAGCATTGATTTTCATCCAGTTAAGCGTCTTGAATAGATTGTGCTTTTAATATAGATCAATATGGTCCTATACAGCATGTAATTTAAATGAATATTTACGAACATATTACAGTAATAACATATCGGGACATAGCAGTTGTGACGCGTGCCGACAAATAGCCCAAATTGAACTTTTTAATATCCAAATTTTACTCATTTATTACTTTTGATGCGTAACAAAGTTCGCCGGGTCTACTAGTTATTCTATAAGATGGATTTTGGTATTATCATTCCCTCAATGCTTGAGAGATTTAATGTCACGTCACACGACTAGGAATGAATGAATAGATATGAATAGAATTAATTACGTGATACACCAAATGAATAATTTGGGGTTACAATGGTACGGAACGGAACAAACGGAGCTTTTTGCCATGCATCTGGCAATCGACGATTTTTAACTACAGGCCATATTTTGTGTAAGGTGACATCACTTTACACAAAGTATGGTTATGGCTCCAAGTATGAACCTGGGAACATACTTGGAGCGGTAAGAAGCCCTCAATAAGAAGCCGGGATAGCTAAACCACTAGGACATTGAGACGATTTGTAGAAATAGTATCTAATTTTAGTAAAATACAAACATATAACAGTTAATATTGGAGCAGCTGCCTGTAGGAGGTTTAAAGACTAATAATAGCCTGTCGGTATTTGAACTACCAGTATCTACATACTACATAGTAACTAGTTGCCGCCTTCCGAATCTAGGCCACGTTAATTTAATTTAATAAATATAGAATGAACTTAGTGCCAGAAAATATTTTCTAAAAAATTACCTACAATATCTCGGTACATATATATATTAATGTCTCGGTGGTCCAGTGGTCGAGCACTCCGCTTCTGAATCAAGGAGTCGCGGGTGCAAGT
This sequence comes from Euproctis similis, assembly GCA_905147225.2. NCBI lineage: Eukaryota > Metazoa > Arthropoda > Insecta > Lepidoptera > Erebidae > Euproctis > Euproctis similis. Next base: position 16,565,774 of record LR990105.1, read on the forward strand.
CCTGGCTCACACTAATAATGCTAAGAAATTATTTTCGGAAGTTATGTGTGATACATATCGATGACAGAAAACTTTTTTGCCCGGTATGGCAATAGGTTCGCCACCTATTCCATTTGGGACGTAAACATAACGGCGAGACGAGGCTTAACACACCTTCGGGTAAAAAAAGGCGTGCAGTTATGTTATGTTACCTTCAATATGTAGGTATTTTTTATGAAAATATTTTCTGCCTAATGTTCAAGTAAAATAGTTTTTATAAGCGGTTACGCTCGAGTATATCATATATAATCATATAGAAACAAAATCATTTCAAAAATATATTTAGTTAAATTATTACCTATCCAAGGGAATGTAACAGCTATAGAGGAATAAAGCTTATGTCACATAGTATGAAAATATGGGAGAAAGTAATAGCGAGAAGAATGAGAGAGGTAAGTGAGATCACCCAGAACCAGTTCGGATTTATGCCGGGACGAGGAACAACAGATGCGATTTTCGCTCTTCGTCAACTGTCCGAAAAATACCGACATGCACATAAGAACTTCACATGGTTTTTATTGACCTAGCAAAGGCATATGACAGAGTTCCTCGTAAAGTTCTGTGGTGGGCTTTAAAATAAAAAGGAGTGCCTGGGAAGTATGTTAGGCTTGTACAGGCGATGTATGCAGGAGCGTATACGAGTGTCCGGTCCGTAGCCGGTGTCACCGACCAGTGTGGAGGTGGGCTTGCACCAGGGATCGGCTTTCAGCCCTTACTTGTTTCTCCTGATAATGGATGCTCTTACATCGGACATTAAGGAGAACGCACCCTAGTGCATGCTCTTTGCTGACGACATTGTTCTGGTAGGAGAGGAAGCGGCCCAGGTCGAACATAGGCTGCAAAGATGGCAGGAGAAGCTAGAGAGAGTCGGTTTTAAGATCAGCCGCGATAAAACTGAGCACCTATTTTGTGACTTTGGTGGCTCCTCTGGCTTTTCGTCAATATCTTTGGACAGGAAAAGCCTCAAAGTTACGTCAAACTTTAAATACCTTGGTTCGCTTATTCAAAGCGACGGCAATATTGACCGGGATGTGAATAACAGAATGGATGCGGGATGGATGAAATGGCGACAGGTCTCAGGAACAGGATGCGACCCACGGATGCCCCTCAAATTAAAGAAGGAAATATACATATATAGAGATGGATGTACTGTGTAAAAGTTGATATGAGTATGAAGGGAGTAAGTGTGAACACGACGAGTGATAGAAGATAATGGAAAAGGATAACATGTTGTGCCGACCCCACTTAGAGTGGGAAAAGGGCAGGAAAATGATGATTACCTATCCAAGGGAAATCGGAAATCACCAGGATTATCGTACGTTTATTAGTCATTGCCACACATTGCACTGCAGTATTATCCCTGGGGAACAGAACTGGAATGCAAAGTAGAAATTTCAATAGAAAATCTCATCTATCTATAAGTCAATTTTCATCTAATTCTGTTCAGAGGATGACCCGTGATTGAGTGGTTAACAAACATTCACACATTTCACAGATTTTAGCATCTTTTACATTAGTAAGATTAAAATCAACTGTCTAACCCGCCGAACTGTAAACATTACTTTTCATGTGGAACAACCACATGAAAAGTATTTATACTGAGTTATATAGCAATTAAAGTTTTAAATCTCGAAATTTATCACTTTTTCCTTAAATATTACATAATATAAAACAAATTCACTTTTGTCCACTGCCTGTCCCCTTGTATGCGTATATCTTTAAAACTACACAAAGGATTTTGATGCGGTTTTTTTTAATAGTTAGAGGGTGTCAACGGGGTGGTTTTGATCTATAATTTATGTATAGTGTAATAAAAAAAAGTGATAATTTTCAAGATTTAGATCTTTGATCGCAAACGCTGCCTGAACCCTAAGTGATAAATCAAAACAACGTACTACATTATTATACACCTTTAAAAGGTTTACAAAAAAGTCCGCGAGGGCATATGTCTATCTCTTAGGGATAACCCACAATGACCATTTTTATTTTTTTACATTTTAAGAGACATAATGGCCTATTTACGAAGCGAATTTAAACATTACAGCATTAATTTTTATCCAATTAAGTGTCTTAAATAGATTGTGCATGTAATATAGATGATCCTGGCCCTTTACAGCATGCAATTTAAACAAATATTTTCGAAGATATTGCAGTTTTTAACATAGCAGGACATAGTAGTTGCGTTGCGCGCCAAAACGCGTGCAGATAAATAGCACAAATTGACCTTTTTAATATCCAAATTTTACTCATTTATTACTTTTGATGCGGGACAAAGTTCACCGGGTCAGCTAGTTCATTTATATAATAAGAGCATAGCTGACTTTAAAAAATAGATACAAATCTACTTAACAAACACCTTTAGAGATGAGTGAAATATTAAATATAGACTACTATTAGTCTCGGTGGTCCAGTGCTCGAGCTCCCCGCTTCTGATTCAATAGTCGTGGGTTCCATTCCGAACTCACACCAATCATTTCTCGGAATACTTTTCGGAAGATATGCGTGATAAATATCGAAGACTGCCAACTTTGTGAACGGTGTAGTGGCAATAGGTTTGTCACCTATTTCATTTGGAACGTAATGTAACCATTCGGCGTTTCGAGACATTGATAGCCGCTGCTTACATCTTTGGGTAGGAAAAAGCGTAAAGTTAGGTATGTATTTCTTTAGATTAGATTGTATAAAACCAAGTCGTTTTTGCTGTCCATTTCAAACTAAGGAACGGATTTAAATGCATTATCCACGTACTATGTATCTACTCGCGTAACCAACATAATACCTGCAGGATTACTAAAAATACCTGAGATAAAATGGTACCTAACTTAGCATCAGGCGACATTTAGATTAATAATGAAAGAAATAGCAATTGAAAGAACGAAAAAGATTAGTTTTCCTTCATCATGTTCGATGTACAGCTGCAGGTCTATATTACAATTTATCAAAAGTAACTGTAGATAAAAATGCGTTCGTGGACAAAAAAAAAAATAACGACATGAAGTCGCTTAATGTATAGTTATATAAAGCATCAGCGGCAATTCGAGTAGGGAAGGCGTCGGTCTTGGCAGTCAATTTGTGGCGCAAAATGGGGATCGGCTGGCTGTGGCACGAATGGCCAGATGTGCGTTACTGTGTATCAATGCGGGAGAATGCGTTGTGCTATATTTAGATTACAGAAAGGCAGCGAACGAGGCCTTTGTTGCACTCCCTAGTTTAACACACAAAGGAAGGTCTCGCGGGTACAAAAAATAATCAATTGAGTCACATAAGGGGTCGTCCCCAATCTCAGGCTCGTTATTAGAACTATATAGGGGAGAACCTTAACGCATAAATTTAATGTAACGTACGATTTAGAAATAATAGTCATTCTTATGTATACATTTTAAACAATTCTACATATGTATGCATACTGGTTTAAACCTGGTGAACCGTTTCGAAGCTTCTAGTTAAGTTTTTAGGGAGCTTGATACTTATAGATCACTGCGTATTTTGAGATTTTTTGCCCATCTTGCTCATACGCACGTAGAAGATATTGGCTAAAGTTTAATTAGCGAAATATATTATTCTATCACTTACTTTATTCTCTTTATATTTGCTTAGATCACAAATGCAATATTCTTTGAAAAGTTTGTCGTAATATTTTTTAGCAAGTTGCTTTTCCCACGTGTCGGCAGCATCGTCTTCCTCCCACAAGAACTTGTAATTTTCTCTTATAACGTCGAGGTCAGTTTTGTCTCTTGACGTGTCCCGTTTTAAATGTAGTGTGGAACCTTTTGCATTCAAACTATACACGTTAACTAAGTACTTATGTAACTCATAGGGGTTAAGATTACGTAACCTTGCCGACATCGCTAATTGCGACCTAGAACAAAGGGAAAATGCATAATTATATACATTCGTAAATAAAACATAATGTGCAACAAACAACTCTTTAATAAAAATTGAAATTATTATTATTATTACACATTCTCATAAAATATTATATTTTTTTTCTATAATCAAACGGATCTTAATCTAATTGTCATGATGAGTTTTTAACAAGGTGCTTTTTTTTTAAATATAAAATAGTAAATTGCAATAAATCGCATAAATAATTGTTTTTGTGCACGAGTTATTATATTAAACTACTCTGAATATTATCATCAGTCTTGTAGATTTTGCGTTTTATTACATTTGGCTCAATAATATATTATCTTAAATCTACAAACAAGTCATGCAAAAATTAATTAATATCTAAACATTTAATAAATATACATATATATTATTAAAATATGATTATTGTCTATTTGACAAATAGTGATGTTAAACAACTTTAACTTAATACAACTTATAAAATCCAGGATACGAATTTAATGTGGCACTAGAAGTATTACTAATTTTAAGCCTTTGGTTTAATAGCCAATTATATAATATTATTAATCTTTGGGGATTTGGTTTCATATTTTGGTTCTATGTTTAGTGGCACAAGGGAAGCTTCCATGCCCACAGAAAATGTTCTAAAACTAATTTATTATACTTAATTGTTAAAATAAATATTTATGCACTGTTCAACATTTGTGATGTTAAAAAAACAAAAAGTTTCTGAACTTATCATTTTGTTCAGGTTCGTAAATAAAAAAAAAAAAAAACAAATAGGAGTACATAGAAACGAGAACTAAAGTGACTTGTAATAATTATACCCACCGACAAGTTTGTAAGACTCAAGTTACTTAAAAGTTTAATACACTACATCTATTAGGACTATAATTAAATTATTTGGTATAATTCATAATTATTTAAAATATTATAGAAATAGGCACATAAAAATGTTATTGCTTTGGTTACAACACAGTACAATAATCAAATCACTAGAAATTATGTATCTAAAATTTGGCAAAGTTCACATCAACTGGTGGCGAGGGAAATTGTATAGGTCTACAAAAATATACATTTAGTTTAGTCACAAATATACAAGTGACTTATAAGAAGGCCTCTTATTTGATATTAGACAGTGCTTATCTAGAGCCCTTATCTAATGTATACATAATATTAAGGCTATCTCTGAAACTTTGGACATTCAACCTATATAAATATATCCATTATAAAATATCACTTGTGTCATATCTAAAAGGCAACATCGGCTTAGATATGTGTGATCTTATTATAAAGCACCTGCAAATATATTTTCACTAATATAATTATCATCCCAAAACATGCAAATTTGAAAACTCATAAATAATATCCATGAAAGCGAATACAGCAGCACACATGTGTGTGAGAAAAAAACACATTTAAACACAGAAACACACCGTAATGACTAAAAATATGAACTAGACCGTGATAGCTTTTTAGCATAAACAATATAAAAGTTCTATATTTAATAAACATATAACTAGGTTTTTTTGGCAAAAAGAGAATCAGAAATTATAGCTTGCTGGAAAAACCCACAATTTTTTTTTGGCAACAGCTTGACAGTTTATATATTAATAATGCAATTAGATTGCATGCATATATGACATTGTTCACATTGGTTTTATTCTTATACAATTCCCATTGAATCTGTTAACCGTGGGTCTTCTCATGTTTCTTCATGTTATCAGAACGAGTAAAAGCTTTATCACACACTCCACAGTAGTAGGACTTCTGTTTTGTATGCACCGTCATGTGACGTGATAATTCACTTTTAGTTACAAATTTCTTTTCACAAACAGTGCATGCATGCTTACGCACATTCAGGTGAAATTTCATGTGTATCGAAAGTGAGCTGGATTGTGAAAATGCTTTATTGCACAGTTCACAGACAAACGGTCTCTCTCCTGTATGTTTACGTAGGTGATTCATAAAGCCCGTTTTAGTGTAGTCTTTTTGGCACAGGTGACAAAAGCTTGACTTAGATTCCATCATTCCAGGAAAATGATTACTCAGGTGTTTTCGAAGATCCCAATAACTGGGGAACTTTTCTGAGCAGACATTGCAGGGGTATTTTTTTTCTTCGGTGGGTTTGGCAGAGCATTTATGTGAAGCAAGTAACTGTTCATTGGAAAAAATCTGTTTACATTGGTTGCAAGTATGACTAGCCTCAGAATCAGTGGACAAAGTCACTTCCAAGTAATTTTCAATGGACATGACATTCCCATTGGAGCTATCTGCATCATCCATATGGATTTGTGTCATACTCTCCTTTGGCAAAACATCTTTGGTATCAATTTTTTCTAAATATTCTCTGTAATTTAGCGAATCTTTTTCTAAATTATTATTATCAGGTTCTACAAGATGTAAAATTGGCGACTCACTTTGCTCCCTATCTGGCGACGTAGTTTTTTCATTGTCAGAGTGATCGAGCCTGGAGGACACATTGTTATCAGATTCCCAATCATTTTCAACAATTTCTACATCCGAATCCGAGTCTTCGGCACTGGAAACTGTATTATTGACTAAATGAAATCCGATATCATCAAATCGTAGTACATTTGAAGGAAGTTTAACCCCAACAATAGCCTGTATCGCCTGCCATGAAAGCTCCTGGGGGTTGTTCTGCATATTAGATCGTACTACTCTAACCTACAAACGAGTATACACATATTACAAAATATATTGATTAATAAATCACTAACCTTAAAAAAATATACAAATTATTAAATTTTACCTTATATGTAGACGGTCAACAATATTTTAAATTAATTATTCAAATGACACCTTTGATTCCTACATCTAAAAATATTATGGTCACAGATTAAGGTGCACAGACTCACATCATTGCACTTTGTCTCTGGTTGGCTGGTGAGAAAAAATAGGAGGAGAGGAAATTGAAACCACAGAGTAACTTAAGTATTTTCCATGTATTTTCTAACAATCATAAATATAGCCCAGATATAGCCCATATTGACCTTAATGCCCATAATTATATCCACATTGCCCTCTGGGGTAGACCAAGCCCCCCAGAGGAATATTTTAATGACCCTCGACACCTTGCGATATAAAACATATAGTATCTTAAGGTGAGCAGGCTTGGCCAGACAGTGTTCTATTTTTACTAAAGAAAAGACAATCAATATTACAGAAAAGGCAGTATTTGTCTTGAGAGCAAAAGAGAAAGCTCTGAAATCAGCTGGTTAACTTATTAATTGCTAATTATCAGAAGAGAGAAAACTTAAATAATGCATACGTAGAGATACGAGTGTTGAGATGGATGAGTGGAGTGACGAAAATGGAAATAACACAGAATGAGTATGTAACAGGAGCTTGAAAGTGGCGCCAATAACTAACAAAATATGAGGAAAATGCAAAGCAATTTCAAAGCAAATGTAATACGAAAGGATGATATTCATGTACCGAAAAAAATATAATTGTATTAAGGAAGGTTATAAGAGGAAAAGACTTAAAAAAACATGTATGGAATGTGTGATAAATGATGCAGAAAAGAAGTTTAGTATGCAAAAACTGGTTGTGGTGACATCGAATGATTGGAACAGTGCAAGATTATTATGATGATACTGGATAAAAAGTAGGGGAATAAATCATTATGTAGTTTTTCTATGCTAATATGATTTATTAAGCTTATATTATATTTTTTTATGTTGGTTTATCAATTTGATAGCAATATCAAAATTCATATGAGTGGCAAAGGCTCTAATCGAGTGAGTAGGTAGAACAAGAACTGACAAGAAGGGAAGAATCTCAAATTGAACTTTCATTCACAGAGCTTTCATTGGATTAATTTGGATTGCGATTCGCGCATATGCTTATAAATCTTTTATTGGAACAAATTTATTTGATAAATATACTAAATATTTCAGCAATAACGGAAGAAGAATTAAATATTCGATTCTATAATATTTTGATTTGATTTACATTATTTTTTATGAGAAAACTACTTGGATTCGTTTATTTGCGATCACTTTACAGTATATGCAATAAACTTAATTTTACTCCAAAATGAAATCGCTAACAGAGTTGGAAGAAGTAATTAAAACTAAGGATAATTTTAATAATTATATTATTAACTCGGAAGTTCCTTCTATTTGTAAAAAAGAGCCATGTATGCTTGGAGTGGATGAAGCTGGCCGAGGACCTGTTTTAGGTAGTTAAATATTTAATTACTATATTAATTACGTATAACTTCGAAAGACTAAATAGTGTTATTAAATGAAATTGTGGTTTACAAAACATTGTAAGATGAAAGTTGTTCATTTTTATCTTTTCCGTATAAAAATCTTAATATATTTCAGGTCCTATGGTATATGGAATAGCTTATTGTCCAGTGAATCAAATTAGTGTTTTACAAAAGCTCGGTTGTGCGGATTCTAAAGCGTTAACTGAAGAAAAACGAGATGAAATTTTCACAAAGATGCTGTCTGATGAAGAGTCACTAAACAATGTTGGATGGATAGCAGATGTTATTTCACCAAACTATATATCTAATTCCATGTATAGAAGAGCTAAGCTTTCATTAAACGAGGTTGGGTTTATCATTTTTACTGAGCACAGTGTTTATTTTTCACTTATGTGCCCTGTGGTGCAATAGTAGTAATATTAATTGCTGTTGCATTGCTTGGATGTTTTTATATTTATTATACCTTAAAAGAAATAGAGTCAAATAAGCTTTAGCTGCTTAGCTTACAATTAAATCAAAAGTAAGAGTCAAAGTTAATGGCATCCAAAAACATAATTACACAGTACAAAACAAAGTTGCATTGTGAAGTATAAAACAAACAAACAAATGCTGCCTGAACCCTAAATGATCATATAAAACAATGTACTACATTACACCTACAAAAAACTTCCAGATAACTTAGATTATTATTGTTGTATGGGTCATCCAGTGGTCAAGAACCCCACTTCTGAATCTAGAGGTCGTGGGTTCAAATCCTGGTTCACACCAATGACTTTACAAAATTAATTTTGTAAGTCATGTGTGATAAATATTGATGACTAAAAACTTTGTGCCTGTTATGACAATAGGTTCGCCACCTATTTAATTTTGGGATGTAAACATAACGGCAGGACGAGGCTTACTGCCTCCCATCTTTGGTTAGAAAAAGGCATGAAGTTATGTTATGTTTAGTTTATTGACATGTTATATATTTACAGGTATCAATGAACTCGGCTATAAATCTAATTAAATTAGCTGCAGAGAGTGGAGCCAATATAACTGAAGTTTATGTAGACACTGTGGGACCTCCAGAAAAATATCAAGCAAGGCTAAAGGAGATTTTTCCTGAATACAAAATAACTGTAAGTTTGTGAACATGTGTATGTGCCTACATATCATCCTTTCTTCCTTGCAAAGCTATTTTCTCAGCATATTTTATCTATTTTATTCACTCTATATATCAATCTCAAAATGTGTGTATATTATTTTTTCATTCATCAGTTCATGGCCTGACATTCTGCAGTTTTCATTTGATGCCACACCACCACAGTGGGTGCTAGTATTGCAATATATATGTACAAAATATAAAAATAGTTTCAACAGTGGTAGAGCCTAGCAGTTCGCTGCATGAATGAGCCGGCTCGACCGGTGAAATACCACAACCTCTCAGAAGACCGACGTAAAGTGGCTCATGCCGCGTTTCGTTCGGTGAGAGAGGTACCCGGAGGCCCACCCCCTTCCCTATCCCCTATGCCTTAAAGGTCGGCAACGTAACAGTAACACTATATGTGTTTCTGGTGTCCATGGGTGGCGTTGGTTGCTTACCATCAGGTGACACGCCTGCTCGTATGCCCTCGTATCCCATAAACAAAAAAAAATGACTGGGCCGGCTCGACCGGTGAAACAGTCGATCTTCTGAGATGTCTCAGAAGATCGACGGTTTCACGACGTAAAGTGGCTCATTCGGTGAGAGGAGGCCCACTCCCCTTCCCCATCCTACCCCCTTAAAGGTGGCAGTGCAACGGTAACACGTATGTGTTGCTGGTGTCCACGGGCGGCGCGGGTCACTTACCATCAGGTGACACGCCTGCTCGTTTGCCCACTTATCCCATAAAAAAAAATAGCAACTCACTATTGCTTAGAGATATGTAATCACCCTGCACAATATTTATATGTCGGAGAGTGAACACAGTGGCGCCAGCTTTATTATATTTTCCAACTAACTTTGGTTTCATAAGTCATTATAATACTACCCTACGCTGTGATTACTGATTATCCGACGATTATAAAATAGGGATTCGCAGTTGTGTGGAGACGCAATTCTGGTGACTGCAGCGTTTCATTAAATAGGAAAAGTAAGGCGTACCGCGATTGTGGGTTTTCAGGCGCTTATCTTGACATTTTCATAGAGATATAAATATATGACGATTTTACTTTCGCAAAATGTAACATGTATAGTTTTGCAGCTTGATATCAGTAGAATAAAATGCATATGAGTCAAATCTTAACATTGCCTAGAAAACATCTGTTAGAATAAATAATAGTTTAAAAAAACTAAAAAACACGCTTTTTATAGAAAACCGAACTAAAAAATAGAAAAATAAAAAAAAAATATTTTATTTTAAAAAAAGCGTGGGGTGCTTTTTAAGATATTATCGAAATGATAATCACTCTACTCATATCTGTCAATAAAATATTTATAACTATTGACACCATGCACCCCACGCTTTTTTTAAAATAAAATATATTTTTTTTATTTTTCTATTTTTTAGTTCGGTTTTCTATAAAAAGCGTGTTTTTTAGTTTTTTTAAACTATTGTTTATTTTATATTTTTTAGTTCGGTTTTCTAAAATAAGCGCGTTTCTTAGTTTCGAATTTGAGGAATAGCGCCATCTGTGACTTATATAAGGAACTCGTTTCAAGTTGATAACGTAAACTTTCCGCTGATTGCCACTAGATGGTGCGATTTGTGAACTTTCATAGTTCACAAATCGCACCATCTATCGTTCAAAAAAGCGTGGGGTGCATGGTGTCAATAGTTATAAATATTTTATTGACAGATATGAGTAGAGTGATTATCATTTCGATAATATCTTAAAAAGCACCCCACGCTTTTTTTAATTTATATTCATTGAAATTTTTAACACTATTTTCTTAATTTAAATTCATTAAAATTTATTTTCTATTTTTTAGTTCGGTTTTCTATATAAAGCGTGTTTTTTAGTTTTTTAAACTATTATTTACATAGTTCACAAATCGCACCATCTAGTGGCAATCAGCGGAAACTAAAAAAGAAGTCGGTTACAAACAAACCTACAAACATACAAATATACAAACATACAAACATACATACAGGTGAAGCTAATAAAAAGCTAATAAAAACCGGTAATGACTTTCCGATACACATGGTTTAGATTGTCATAATTTTCAGGTTGCAAAGAAAGCTGATTCAATATACCCAATAGTATCAGCAGCCAGTATTGTAGCAAAAGTGACAAGAGACCATGCATTAAAAGTGTGGAAGTTTCAAGAAGGCATAGAATTGGACCATACTCAGTTTGGAAGTGGCTACCCTGGAGGTAAGGATTCATACTATTTTTTTTTACGGGATAGGAGGGCAAACGAGCAGCCGTGTCACCTGATGGTAATCGACCAGCGCCGCCCATTTACCCCAGCAACACTTAAAGTAAAGCAGCAGAAAAGCAGAATAAAACTTAAAATAAACTTTATTTCGTTCTTAGGGTCCAATTAATTATTTGTATGGGAGCCCCTCCCATACAATAAACGTGATTTAATAATTTGTTACGGACACATTCACCAACGAGTCTGTACTTAATCTTTTTTGTAATAAACATACACAAAACATAACTTCACGCCTTTTTATACCTGAAGGTGTAGGCAGCGGCTGTTAAACCTCGACTTGCCGTTACGTCCCAAGTAGAATAGGTGGCGAACCTACTGCCATACACTGTGCACAAAGTTTTGTGTATCACATAGCACACATAACTTCCGAAAAGAATTTCGAAAAGTTATGGATTCGAACCCCGAACCACTGGACCAGCGAGACTTTTTTGTAATAAATATTGCTATTTTATTACAGAAATATGCATTTCTCGTTAAATTTAAGTTTGCGTGATAGTAATTCGTTTTGGAAACTGCATTTTAAAAATATTAATATTAAATTGTCGTTTTATTTTTCAGATCCAATTACAAAGAAGTTCATAAGAGAACAGGTCGACCATGTGTTCGGATATCCAATGCTTGTTAGATTCAGCTGGTCTACAGCTGAGCAGATGTTGCAGGAGAAAGCTGCTGCATGCTCGTTTGAGGAAGTTGACGAACAAGGATCTACCAAGAAACCGAATATGAAATCCATTAGTTCATTTTTCACTGCGAAGTCTGATGAGGGAAAGCCTAGAAAGAGGCATAAATTTTTCGAAGAACGTTATTTAACAATAGGCAACCCGTTTGAATAAAAATTTTTATAATGTTACTGAAATAAATGTTTAATTTTTCATGCATAGTTTTTTTTTTTAGGTAGAATTTTAATGTTTTTATCGATATTCTAATCATTTATTATCCGGAACTCTAAGGGCCTCAAAGTAATTTTCGGAAGCTATCTTTATTGATTATATTTTTTAATGTATGCTAAAACAGTTTGCTAGATAGATTCTTGTTTCCCAGAGTTTCTTGACCAATATGTAATATGATATCATCTTAGTAAACTAAGGCTCTGGTTCAATCTGATGCATGAGATTAAAATATTGAAAAGTCCATACGGTTAATAAAAAGAGAGAGAGAAAACGAGAAAGGAACGAGGGGGAAAATGAGCTTTACTTTTCATCAGGTAACCTGCTTGGTCACCTGATGAAAAGTATCTACCGCCGCTCATAGACACCTGCAACAGTAATAGTGTTACAGTTGTATTGCCAGCCATTAAGGAAGTGGGATGGGGGAAGGTGGTGGGCCTCCGGAGACTTCTCTCACCAAAGGTAATCCGACATGTGCCTCTTTACGTTGATATTCTGAGAGGTCGTGGTATTTTGTGCAGCGAACTGCGTGACTCTACCACTGTATATTAACTATGCGAACAAATCACGGGCATCTGGTAGGTGAAACGATTATCGATTTTGTTTTGTTTGATCGATCCCTCTAATAGCTAGATAATAGCCCATTTATCTAAAAAGGCATTATGCTACGAAATGAAGCAGAACATTGAGCTGATATGAAGTCCGAGCTGTCAGTTAGGAAAATATACGTATACAAATATGCACTAAGCTCCTCGCCTAATTACTACGCATACTAAAGTATTTATTTAGTTCCGTTTTAATTTTGCATATGGAATTGACGACAGTGTTACTGATCAGTAGAAAACGTTAACAATTTAAATAAACACATACAATTTATGTTGATGTAGTGTTTGAGTAACTTTATTATTTTGTCGTGTCAGAGAATGCCAATTGGAAAATGTTGGCAAAAATCATCTTCTCATCGCTTGTGAATATTAAACAATGTCGCGACTTTCGACTGTTGACAAAAAACACACAACAGTTTAACATAATATAAAGAATAATGTCAAGTAAAATTCAATAAGGACGTGCCCATTGAAAACTTTACGCGTTAAGTTAAAGTGGAGGAAAAATGTCCTCCGTCAAATGATTGGCATAAGGGTTTCGAATTGCTGACCTCCACTGCGCCAGGAGCTCTGTCATGCTAGCCTCTAACATGGAGTATGATAAGTGGCGTGATAAAACTTTCACAAACATATTATAGTGGTCTATAAAAGAATTCTTATGCGATGAGTGATCAAGTGTTTGGGGAGGCTCAACCAACATGGTGACCCCCGGCCGTGCTTGAATTGTTTCTAACTCCCAATTAGAATGCAAGCCGCGACATGCGCGTACTCACTTACCATACACAATGCGGAACGTACCGGGCTCACTCCGAGAATATAATTGTGTTCCATTATCATATTTAGGTTCTTTTACGGTAAGTCAAAAGTGAAAACCGAATGGGTGACAACTTCGTTTGTCATTCGTCAGCTGCGATCGATGGCGAGAACTTCTTTCGCGCGGTAGACCAAGGATATACACAAATTACACAATGGTGCTCAATCATTTTGTGGCAATATTAGCCTTCAGTGTGTGCGTTTCTGCTATAATTGGACCTGGCAATGGAACAAAACCCTCTTCAGAGAAAACTGACACATATCTAGAGGCGTATTCCAAATCCCGTGTAGAAGCAGAAAAAGCAAAACAAGGTGTCGTTATAATAACAGCTAAAGATGGTGAAAAGAAGATTTCAAATCGTGATGACAGCTATAACTCCGGCTACGATTATACACCGCCGTTTTCAAGTGATAGCAGTTTCAGTTCTTCTGGACCGTCTGCCTCTAACAATTATTTACCACCGTCCGCGTCTTACGGAGGGCCTATAAAATTTGAATCGGAAATTACTTATAACGCGCCACCGAATACTTACGGCCCACCAGCTCAAACTTACGGACCTCCTGCTCAAAGTTACGGCCCTCCAGCGCATTCGTACGGACCACCGGCTCAAACTTATGGTCCTCCCGCTCAAACTTACGGCCCTCCAGCGCAATCCTATGGTCTACCAGTTCACAAGCCTTTGCCACCACCTCTACCGCCACCAATTTACGGCCCACCTCTCAAGCCATCATATGGAGTACCGTACACAGCGCCCGGGTTTAGTTTCCTGGACAAACTTGCATTTAAGTTTGATATTTTGACCGTAGCAAAATTGTTGTTGAAATTGCTGATATTCAAAAAACTAGTGACCATGCTGGCCGTGGTATGTATGTTGATGGTGATACCGAAACTCGTGTCTTTTAAGAAGGATGATGCTTCTACTGGCACTGATGAAGATGAACGTAGCTATGGTCACTCTAAAGGTAAGATAATCTTTCGTTCCTTGTGAAATAATTGCCACCAATAAAGATTAGTGTGTAGACCCAATTAGGTTTACCCCACAGAAATAGATCAAGATAGAACGGCGAATAGGCGTGGCAAGCGTGCCAAAACCCTGCACTATATTGCATGCTTTTCGAAACTCGCTCTCATTACGCAACGAGCGTTCCTGCCATACGTTCAGGACGTAAAAAAATAGCTAAAACGTCACATATATGCCTTATTATGCTGTGAAAAATTGTAAAAACAAAAGTAGTGAATCAAATATGAAAAAAGGAAATATTTCGTATGATCAGTAAGTACAGAAAATCAGTAGAAAGTATTTTTTTGAGATTATAAATTATTGTTTTACTTTTACTATGTTCAATAATTACGATCACAAGTTGTATATTTTTTCGTTATGATAAATATCCATTGCTGTCCGCATTCAACGCTCGTATACAAAAACATTGCGCGTATAAATTATACGCGTAATGTACGTCGAATCGAACGAAATACACAATACACCTGCCAGTTGATCGCTGTGTCTGTTAATCGCTGTGATTCGAATGTTAGAGATGGGCACTCCATGTATCGTTGAGTCTTAGGACTTATCGATAAATTAATTCAATAATAATTTGACTATCAGCTCATATCTTGCTTTGTCCCTACTTTATTCTAACACCACAAATTTCAACCAAAGTGTTTCGTAATTACATTGGCAGCAGTTTATTTGACAGTATAAGTTTTCACCAATTTGACCAATCGCCGATGGAAAATCATCTCGTTCTTCTCAAATGGGCAGTAACCGAGGTATATGTAGACGTTCGGCTTCGTTATTTAACCAGGACTGTGAGGCCAACCCTTACAAAAAGGCAAATATTTAATAAATATGTATAGTTTCAAGGACAGTAAAATATTTATAATTAAATTTTATATACTGTTCGAAAAATATGTTTTAGGTTTTAATATGTCGGATTGAAGTACTTAACATGTTTTACTTTCTATGATTATCGTTACAGAAAATCAATAAAGTTAGTAAAATATAAAAATAATAAAATTAACACACGTTGCCGATATTAACATCGATAATCTAATGTGAGTGTCTCCTAACTAGTCGCCCCGCTCACAATGAAAATGACGTCACGCTGAGGGCGTGGTTTTTCAAAGAAGTGACACGCTCGAAATGTATGGAAATATGCCATCGCGGCCGTTCTATCTTGATCTATTTCTGTGGTTTACCCATACAGTTTGACATGGTGTAGATCTTATGCATGTTTCTCTATTTTAGAAAAGAGATGAATATATACTTAAGTAAATATGCTTTTCAAATATGTAATTATATCTATACCTAAAAAAAAAGTATATCTATACAGGTCGGACTTAAAAATATATTGAAGCCAGGAGTATATATAAAAATACGTGGTACGTTATATGGTAAAATCTCATCGTAAATCGGGATAATTCCAAAATACTTGACATATATCTACAGTTTACACAATTTTTTCCTGGAGGGATTATTATGAATAGAATTTACACCTTATGGTACACCATTTAAATAATTAAATTAAGGCGCCTGCAGAAAAAGTTACCGACAATGGTAAACAAAATGGTTACTTTGACCTTAGGTAAAATTGTGTTTTTCATTACATATAAAGTATAAAGAAAGTCGCTTTCCGCTGTCTGTCCCCTTATCTTTGAAACTACGCAACGGAGTTTAATGAACAACTCATGTATATTGTACTAAAGAAAGAGTTAAATAATTTTGGAGATTTAGCACTTTAATTGCAAACGCTGGCTGAACGCTAAGTGATAAATAAAATAATGTATTACATTAATATACACCTTCAAAAGGTATTCACCGACAAAAATGTCTGTGATGGTGTCTATCTCTCAGGGATAACTCACAATGACCATTTTTATTTCTTCTTATTGCTTCTGGGGCGAAACAAAGTTCGCTGGGTCAACTAATTAAATTACAGTTTTAACACATTAACACGCATGTATAACATATGTACCTATATAAGAACTGTATATAACAAAGATTTATGCATTTTTTTGAGATAAGAGGATGTCTATTAACTGATGATAAGCAACTAACGCCGCCCATGGAGAGCTGTAACACAGCGTTACAGATGCGATGCCGGCCTTTACAACGGGATAGGGTAGAGATCGCAAGCGGGATGGGGACGGGGCCTCCGGGAGTTCGGGTACCTGTCTCACCGAGCGAAACGCGGCATGAGCCACTTTACGTTGATATTCTGAGTTTGCGGTATAAAATGTGAGTATTAGGCATATATTTGTAATCTAATCTTGTGTTCATGTACAGCAGTGGAATTGACATCTGTACAACAATTACTGGAAAGAGCTGTATCTGTGTACGGTCAGCAACAAGAAGATTGTGGCATCTCATGTCGAGTCCGAAGAGTCATAGACGACATATATCAATTTGAACCATATTTTAGGTAAGTTAAGTGTCACTTTTCTATAAAACATACACAAATAATATCAGAAGTAATTACTTAGTTCATTTGTTATGATGAAAAATGTCAAATTATTACAAATTTCTTTGATAAGTGAACCCTTCAAATCTGCAAACTTATACCTACGCAGAATATATATGGATAGCGTCCAATAACATAACATACATAACTTCACGCCTTTTTCAACGAAGGTGTAGGCAGCGGCTGTTAAGCCTCGTCTCGCTGTTATGTTTACGTCCCAAATAGAATGTGTGGCGAACCTACTGCCATACCGGGCACCAAGTTTTCAGTGATCGATATTTATAACACATAACTTTCCGAAAACAATTTCGAAAAGGCATTGGTTAGATTCAGAAGCGGGATCCGACCACTGGACCACCAAGAGATATAATAGCGTGGGATAGTGGCACAATATTAAATTAATCTTAATAAAATGCGAATAGGAACATTGATAAAATTACTATTAATAAACAAAGCGCCATCTATATATATATTCAAAATTAACTCGCATCACATGCAACCGTTTATGAGATAGTCGAAATGGTACTGCCAGTTAAAAATGTAAACATAGTTATTTTCGTATCTTCTTGGTTAGTTTGGTGTTGCAAGTGTGTCTAATTGTTTTTTAGTCTGTTTTAAAGGCGAGAGATGGCGTTACCCCATTCTTTAAAGCGGTGCAATTAGAATTAAAGATTTAAAAAATCTCTGTTGTATTATTTAGAGAATATCTGTTAAATCTCGCTGTATTTTAAACTTTTTTATAGTATTTTAAACTTTTTTATATTATTTTACAGGGAAACCTCGTAAATAGCGAGTATGGTCTACGTCGTCAAATTTGTAAGTAGTGCCATTGAACTCAGCGGAACTGAGAATAAATATTCTACGATATTATTTATTTTATTTATGAAATTAAATTAGGAATAGCTATTTATGTAATTATAAGTTAAATAAAAAATAGTTTTGTTTAATATTTGTCTATGTTTTTATTAGCTTTTTATTAGCTTCACCTGTATGTATGTTTGTATGTTTGTAGGTTTGTAGGTTTGTTTGTAACCGACTTCTTTTTTAGTTTCCGGTGATTGCCACTAGATGGTGCGATTTGTGAACTATGAAAGTTCTAGACTAGAAAACCGAACTAAAAAATAGAAAATAAATTTTAATAAATTTAAATTAAGAAATAGTGTTAAAAATTTCAATGAATATAAATTAAAAAAGCGTGGGGTGCTTTTTAAGATATTATCGAAATGATAATCACTCTACTCATATCTGTCAATAAAATATTTATAACTATTGACACCATCCACCCCACGCTTTTTTGAACGATAGATGGTGCGATTTGTGAACTGCGATAGTGGCAATCAGCGGAAAGTTTACGTTATCAACTTGAAACGAGTTCCTTATATAAGTCACAGATGGCGCTATTCCTCAAATTCGAAACTAAGAAACGCGCTGTCATACAAAACCGAACTAAAAAATTTAAAATAAATAATTTTTTTTTATTTTTCTATTTTTCAGTTCGGTTTTCAATAAAAAGCGTGTTTTTTAGTTTTTTTAAACTATTATTTATTCCATTCGTGATCACCGAAAATGTAAGGAAATCGTTGTTTATGAAAGGCAAGACAAGTAGGTACTACATAGTTACATTTGTAAAAATAACTAAACAATAATAACAACTAGAACGTGGCGTGGTGGAGCAATCATGAAGTCGCCCGTTCGACTCCAGGCTCACACCAATGAAATTTCTGAATTATTTTGGGAAGTTATGTGTGATAAATATCGATGGCCGAAAAGTTTGTGCCCGGTATGGCAATAAGTTTGCCATCTGGGACGTAAACATATCGGAGACGAACTTTAACACCTACGGGTAGAAAAATGCATGAAGTTTATGAAACAACTAATATACTAACTAATCAAACTACTAAACTGAGTATTAATCAATGTCCTGATTGCTTTTATAGATAGCTGTAGTCCACTATGTCATAAAATTAAATCTCTGGATTTTCCTGTTTGGAGTAAGTATTCCTCGGCACCCGCCAATTAGTGCAGCATAGTACACCTACGCAAGAACTTCTCAATTCATCTTAATATACGATAGAATTCCAATTAAATTACAAAAACTTACGTAACCGTTTATTAAAAAAAAAGAAATTACGTGTGACGTTTAAATTTTACTTTTGAAGCTATAGGTAATTAGGTACTGCTTGCGAAATTGTTTTCGGAAGTTATGTGTGATAAATATCGACGACTGAAAACTTTGTGCCCTTTATGGCTACAGGTTCGCCACCTATTCCATTTGGGAAGTAAACATAACGCCCAGACGAGGCTTAACAGCCGCTGCCTACACCTTCGGGTAACAAAAGGCGTGAAGTTATGTTATGTTATGTTAGTTTTTCTTTAAGAGAACTTAATATTGTAATTGAAAAAGATGTAAAAGCAATAAATATGTTTGGATGGTCGATATTTGCAAGACATGATAATAGATTTAAGCCAGGATACATGAAAGCCTTCGCGTGGCTTTTATTACGATGTGTTTTGATACTTGCGCAATATACTTTTTCGGTGAAATTGTACTTTCTCTATATCAGTTCTGTGATCAAAATTACGAGACCGCGTATATTTTAACAAAATAATTCTATGCACGCGTTATTCAAGATGCCACCCGCATATTAATAGCAACTGTCAATACAATTTTGTATGTATTATAGCAATTAAAGGAAATTGGGTACGATAAGTGTTTAGTATGCTCAGGTTATGATGATCGACTTAGCCTCTTAGGGAAAGTGTTTATTCGAAAGTTTTGAAAGTAGTGAAATAAATTGATTGGTTTGTATCTATTGTTAATTAAGTACATATACACATCTCAGCTTCACGTCTTTATTTTATCCGGAGGCAGCGGCTGTTAAGGCTTGACTCTCCGAATACGTTACGTCCCAAGTGGAATAAGTGGTGGAACTTATTGCCATACACCGGCCACTAAGATGTCAGTCAACGATATTTATAACAAATATTTTGCGAAAAGAAATTCTAGAAATAGTTCGATCCCAGAATCCTTCCCACGATTTCTGAATGGCCATAGAGGTTTTTATGTAATTACATTGTTAAGTTATTTAATGGAGAGCAATTTAGTGATAGTTCGAAGTTAGTTGATATTCTTGTCTGGTTCTTCAGAAGGTCCTACACTCGTAACAGCTCGTGGCAATTGTGCCGGTGTTTTATGTTGTAGCTTCATCTTCAATTGCCAATTTAGTTGACGACATACAGATATCGGATACAATCTGCTCTGATGATAAAATTACAATGTACATAGTGAAATCTTAGTAGGATAGCTAAAAAGTTTTCTTGTTACATATGTCTTAGATTTCAGAAAGTCATTGGTACCAAGTTGGAAGATTCGAAGTCGAGACCTATCAACTAGTAGTCAGAGAATTGAACCAGTCGGCATTCGGAGGCGGAAATGTAATGCTATTATAGGTACTCTAGAAGTTTAGAATCCAGAGCCACACTCAAAGATACTTCACTTTATTGTGTGTCTGGCCTCTTATTAACTAATATCATTGTGAAGATATTCCTAGAATATTGCGATTATTACAAGCTCATATATATTTTTATCCTTATTCCAATTGGTCCAGTTGAGTTTGGGTTGGCACTTTGTTAATTAAAGGCAATTCAAACAATTGACTTGTACTCATGGGGGCAATATCCCAGCCGCGGTTAAAGATTTGGATGCGGGATTTGGTGAACGGACGGGAGCGTATTACTGGCAAGAACAACTGAATTTATAGTAATAACTTTACGCCTTTTCTACCCGAAGGTAAAGGCAGCGTACCTATTGTAATCCACCGTCCAATGAAGTCTCTGAAGTTCCGAAATTAATTTCATTGGTTTTACTGTTTGTTTGTGCCGGGTAATCTTTGAAATGGTTTTGACTTTCACTATTGCTTCTAAGGCGAAACAAAGTTTGCCGGGTCAACTAGTTGAAATACATATATAAATAACATATTTATAAATTCACAATATCACGGCCTACAAAGTACCTACTCAATATACTTCCGTATAGGTAACCATAGATAATAATAATATCTAACTGTATACTAAATCTGTAGGTAACTAACTCTTCGAACCCTACATTGGCTACATCCGTCAATCCATGGCAATATCATAAGCTGAACAATTCGTTAGTTTGAATACACCTAAATCAGTAACATAACAACTTCATGCCTTTTGTTACCCGAAGGTGTAGGCAGCGGCTGTTAAGCCTCGTCTCGCCGTTATGTTTACGTCCCAAATAGAATAGGTGGCGAACCTATTGCCATACCGGGCACAAAGTTTTTCAGTCATCGATATTTATCACACATAACTTCCGAAAACAATTTCGAAAAGTCATTGGTGTGAGCCAGTGTCTGGAATCGAACCCGGACCTCTGGATCAGAAGCCGTGTGCTCGACCACTGCGCCACCGAGACTATAAAACTAACAAAAATATATCAGTAACATTGATTCGAAATGAAAAAATATTGATGTATTGGATAGTCCATTTACCGAGGAAGGCTTTAGTATATATAACATCACGCCATGATTAATAGGAGCGGGGTTCTAATCATTTAAGTGATAACAGTATATAATATTTTATAACAGTACAATGTTCGCGCGGTTAGCTAGAATTATTATATTAGGTATAACACTACGCTCTCATTTGTTGATTTATCATTTTTATCAATGTTAAAACTTACGAATAAATAGCGATGTCCAAAAAATATTAAAATATCTATTTTCATTAAGTGTTTAATAAAATATTAACCTTGCAATTAATTATGTGTTGACACCAGCGACATCGATAATATCATAATTATAACTCTGGCCTACTTAGGTAATCTATATCAAGTACGTCTCCTCTATACATATATATCTAAAAATAAAATAGAAGTTCCAGTTGATTTTAAAAATATCACAACAATATACATATCGAGCTATCATGTTAAAAATGGTCACAAGATTAATCTTGTGACCATTTTTAACTAGTTAATATATATATATATATATATATATATATATATATTTACATCGCGAAGTCGATGTTACGTCCTATATGGCGATTTTTACCGATGATGTTGCGTCCGAGTGACTTGTTGCATCCTGTATACGGACGCAAGATTGACCAACCCTCAAATTCAGCCAGAAGCATTGTCAAGGTTAGTACAATGACTGGGTGAAATATTGGCGTGGACGTTGTTTTGTCACCGGAGTGCTTTTCGGCGTATTTCTTAGTTCCGCCGTTTGGCGCGCGAATTTTGGAGGGCGCTCTTGTGCGCCGTATATCAGTGGCGTATATTCGATATTTTGTCTACGTCTAACACCCCGATAATGTGGCTTCTGTATACAATAAAAGTTTTTATCAATTCTAATTTGTGATTTAATTGCGTCACATCTCGTCTCTTCTGAGGTGATGTCAAGGACATCGCCTCAGAAGAGACGAGGGCGTGACAGAGGTGAGGGGGCGGAGTTCGCACGCGGTATACAAGTGGCATGTTATTTTTTATATTTTTTGCCGGCCAGCGCGGACGTAATGATGCTTGTGGTATAAATATTGTATTATACATATACAAGTAAGATACAATATATGGTTACAGAATACTAGAAGGGCATGCGAGGCTATCTTTTTATTTTATTTTTTATTTTTATGGGTAGGAGGGCAAACGAGCAGACGTGTCACCTGATGGTAAGTGACCAGCGCCGCCCATGGACACCTGCAACACATATAGTGCAACACACATATATTCACCCTGATACAGACTCTAGAATTCTCGACCGCACAAGGCGCTCCTCAACTTCATATGTACTAGACAGTGTTGACCATGATTCATTCTTGGGTACACGATCGTTAGCCTTCTTTAGAGCTATAAAAGCACAGAATACTTTTTTAGACTTAGCTAGATACTTTTCAGATATAGTTCTCAAAGAGAAGATCTGATCGATGCACCCGCGTCCTCTCCTAAATTCCGCTTGTACATCCCACAATTTCTCATCAGTTACATTCGTCACTCTTGCAATAAGAATCCTCGCATACAATTTACCTACAACACTGAGAAAACTAATGCCTCGGTAGTTTTTGCAATCTTGTCGCGACCCCTTTCCCTTTTGCAAGTACTGCTGCTGCTGCTGCTGCTGATGACTGCTTTAGTCCAGTCATCTAGAACACAGCCATCTCGCCAACACATATTAAAAAGTAGTCGCAACATTCTTACAACTCCACTCCTTTGCCACTTTCCAGCATCTCGGTAGTTACCCTGTTATACTCTGCAGACTTACCTAATTTCGTACTTTTAATCGCATCCATTATTTCATCTTCCATAATTTCCTGATCTGCATCGTTTTGTGAGTGAGTGGAAGTTGGGATGTTTTCTGGCTTATTATTGTGAGGATGTCCCTCACTACACTCAAAAAGTTCCTCAAAGTGACTTTTCCAACGATGCAGAACATCTCTTTCGTTACTCAACACTCATCTATCTTTATCTCTTATAACGTCCAACTCAGATGAGCTTGAACCTCCTCGAGCCAATTTAACCTGCTTCCAGAACAGTTTTAAATTGGCTCTGAAATTTTCAGACATCTTTCTGTCAAACTTCTCTTTCATACACTTCTTCTTTTCCTGTACCACAATTTTAGCTCTCTTTTTTGCTTCCGCATGCAAACATTTTTACTATATGGTATACGTTCTGTGTTTACCTTTCATTACCTTTCGCTTTGATGGCTAGTCCATCCAACCACTTCTTTTTCTTACACTCCACTACTTTCTTAACTTCTGCATCCTACCAACATTCATCCAACGACCGTCCTTTCTTTCTATTTACCACTCCACATACTTTGGCAGCTGCTCCAACCATACTGCCTTTTACAACCTCCCAGATATCATTCATTCCTCCCGCATATAAAAGATCCCATACATGATTTATACTTTCTACCATTTCCCCCTAATATTCCGTTCGTACGTCTATGTCAGTCAATCTTTCAACTTTTATTCGGCAAAGGCTCGTAGTCGGCATTTTGTTCCAGTGACGCCAGGCTTTAAAGACTTTGTTTGTTGCTTACTATCAGGTGACAAGCCTGCTCGTTTGCCCTCCAATCCCATAAAAAAAAACATCCCTAATTCGATTTACCACGAAATAGTGATCTGTTCCCACACTGACGCCACGATAGGTCCTGTTAACTACTACTTTACTTTTGAGCCTATTGTAGAATCACAAAATCGATCATACTCCTACTTTCATTCCTTTTCCGACACTTTTATTGTTATGACTATGGGTTTCTTAATATACCTACTTGATTTGTAAACAATACTTACTATCGAAACAATTGTTTTATTTTGTGTTCATATATAAATTCAGATGAAACCCGCTCACTTAAATAAAATGCTCCCACATTAAGCTAAATATCATATCCTTATTAATCTATGTAATATAGCGAAAACTTGTTTTTAATGTCTCATAAGTACTCGCATATCATATACTTTTCTTTTTTCCTTGATCGACATTTTATTGTTCTTTATTACTTCGCTTAGAGACCAATATCGTTTCCACGTAATAGTTATTAGTCTTTCTATTTCCTTTTTCATGCAGTCTTCAGGAGATACTAAGTGTCCCAAATATATGTATTCGTGAACGTACTCTATTTGCTCAATATTAACGTAGGTTTGTGCTTTTCCAAGACAGCTGAGAATAATTTTGATGAGATAGGGTCTCCTTGACGCACTCCGCTTTTAATAGGGAATTCTTCACCAAGAGCTTCTAGCTTCAATTGCGCAGTACTCTTAGTATATATATTATGGAGTAAACGAATGTATTTTGGTTGTACCCTATGTGATTTTAATGCATCCCAGATATAACTATGTTCCAGTGTGTCAAATTCTTTGTTAAAATCAACAAACCTCAGATAGTAGATCTTGTTATATTCTTTATATTTTTGTAATATTTGTCTAAGGGTGGGGATATGGTCTATGGTTGAAGAATTGCGACGAAATCCAGCTTGTTCTTTGGGTTGATTTTTTTCGAGTGTGTTGGTAATTTTTGGCAAAATTATTTTAGAAAATATCTTGTAAATATTAGACATTAAGCTAATTGGCCTATAGTTTGCTAAGTTTTATTTCTCACCTTTCTTATGCAATAGTATGATGGTTGATTTAATCTAATCCTCAGGAATCTTTCCGTTTTGATAATTTCATTAAATAATTCTGTAAGTTTTGGCGCTATCACTGGTAACGTGGCTTCCAGTAATTCATTTGTAATGCGATCTGATCCGGGAGCTTTTGTGTGTTGATTTCTTTAATTTTTTCATCTTTTAGTATTTCAGGTACTTTTACTACATTGACTGACTCATCATAATCGTTTTCAGTTTCTTCTACACTTTGGCTTAGATATAGCCTCCTAAAGAATTCTGTGGCAACTTTTAGTATATCGGGTCTTTTTGCTGTGCTTTTACCGTCTTTATTTTTCATACCAGGTATCCAATTCTTTGTGTGATTTAGATCTTTCAGTGCTTTTCTTATAACTCCTGTTTTTGCTATATAATTCTTCATCGTATTAGTCCGTTTAGTTTTTCTTTCTCTACGCAGTTGCTCGCTTTTGTTTATTTCGGTTGTTTATTTACGATTTTATTGGCTTTTCTTTCCCTGCATTAGTTCTTTATTTATTATGTACTCGCAAGTTATATAAATAGGTATTTTATTTTAATCGACTTCTATTCGTCTATATCGTCACTCCTGTCCTCCATTGGGGTAGACAAAGACTACGACACACAATGAATTTATTGGGATAGGTACCTATGTATGTATCGATATAAGGTTATGAGGATGCAACAAACCTAACAGATTACGCCGTACATACAAAAAATAATATACGGTACCGATTTAATCTCAAATATAGTAAAGAGTCATTTAATTAGTATAATGCATGGAAATAATACAGTTACAGTATACGGTATCAATGTATCCATATATTTAGATAGATGTAGGAAAAACTATTAAATGCATGGAACGAATACAAAAATATACAATGTGTTACATGATTTCCATCGAGAAGGGACGCAAAAAACCACCGAGAATTATTTCAAATTGAATATCTAATTTTCGTACTAAAATAAAATCTCCTGTCGACAACCAAATTCACATGACAGCAAAGTAACTATATTCGCACTAATAACAATTAAAAAGTCATTGGAAATGGGAGACGCCATAGGATTCGACTTTGAAAAGACGCAACAAGTCTTTGGCGATTTAAATATATATATATATATATATATATATATATATATATATAATAATAACTAGTTAATTTAGTTAGGTATTATCTTAAGATAATACTTAAGTATCTTAAGGTATTATCTTAAGATAATACCTAACTAAAAGGTTTTCTATATCCAGTTTCTTTTATAAAAACGTTACTGCACGCCTTTTTTACGCGAAGGTGTAGGCAGCAACTGTTAAAGTCTCGATTCGCTGAATCGTTACGTAACGGTCTAAATGAAATAGTTAGGATACCCCTGAGCACAAAGTTGTTAGTAATCGATATTTATCACACCTTAGGTGTGAATCCGGAATGAAAACCACAACTTCTGTATCAGAAGCGGGGAGCTCGACCACCGGACCATCGAGACTAATATGGTCTAATTCATGTCTTATTCTGGTTCTTAATAAACTAATCGAGTATGGAATAATATATAGTTTATATCAGAGACCGAAGAGAGTTATTTTTAAAGTGTTTATGTAAATGTAAGTACATATATGTGGACGGCATGTAGCCTGTCAGATTTGACGTATTTTGGCTTGAAATATGTCGTAAGATTCATTCATAATTGTCAATGCTAAATTAACTAGAACTCTTTCTCCTTCCCCCTTCTATTTTTTCACATTTCAGTTATTTTTTGTTATAATAAATTACACGTTTGTAAAACTTATGGGGTATGTGATTTATTTTTAAATTTACCTATGTTTCCTAAGAACTCACTCATCTGCCACCAAGTTATAGAGATGGAATTCACTCCATGTCTGTAATTACTTTATAAATACTTAGGTACATAGGTACCTACATATAATTTGAGTGTTATTGTCCGGTGTAACGTAGTATTTTCTCTTAGTAAATTACAGGAATTATGAAATACCGACAGGACGGAGTTTAACAAAGTATGTTGCAATGCGCATAGCCAAGGATTTTCTGTTTAATAAGGGCCAGACTGTCAGACGGAGTAGTGAGTATGGCGCGAAAGCGACAGCAGCGCCCCGACGCAACGTTACGACAATTGTCGACAATGAACTTGGCGGAAGCCGATGTCACGCCCGTAGCGGCGAACAATGCACCGTGAAATGTCACCGACAGATAATGCCAATTAACTATTCCACGCTCTTCAAAATTAGAACAGCACTTTTAAATGGTTCTTTATTTAAATTCCTTTACAATAATTTAACTGTTTTAAAATGCTGCACTGTTAATGTGGCTATTTGTCATAGTCGTCGTTTATACAAATTCATTTTGTAAAATGTTGTAGTGTTTATTAACTTATGTAACCAAACATACTGTTTTTCTTGTAAACCAAGATCCAAAGGACGTTATTTCTTTACTCTGAATAATAATTTAAAATATATAACTATATTTCGCGCCTTTTATACTCGCAAGTGTAAGCAGCGTCAATAAAGTCTTGACTCATCATTTTCATTTGGATAATGAAATAGGTAGTGAAACAAATTACCGTATAGGCATAAGTTTATCAGGCGTCGATATCCAGTCACTATCATGATTCTGGATCACACTGATTACACTGGTCGTATTCAGAAACGACTACTCAGGCTCTAGTCCAGGCACTGAGACAACATTTAAATTGATCATTAGGCATGTTCATCTTTTAAGAAAAGTATTAGTTGCTCACAAAAAGTATCTACTGAAACAATTACAGTTTTTTTGAAGATTTTTTAACGTTTAAAACATGGAAAATAGCAATTTTTCCTTTCAAATTTAGTTTACCTACAAACTAACTTAAATAACCTTAAATAGCCTTACGAGTATTTACCCGAAATTGTAGGCAGCGGCGAAATCGACTCGTCATTATGTTTACGTCCCAGATGGAATAGGTGGTGAACCTATTGCCATTACACCGGGCATAAAGTCAGTCATCGTCATATTTATTACACATAACTACCGAAAAGAATTTTTGAAAAGTCATTGGTGTGAGATCGGATTCGAACCGCGTTTTCTTGATTTAGAAGCGAGGTGCTCGATCACTGGACCACCGAGACCCTTTTCTTTAATCTTGAAGAAGAAAATAAGTTGGATTAATAAATTACAAAAAGAAGACAAGTGTACTAATTAAATAAATATGATGTAATACCTTATTGACAAGGTACACAGGTATAGTAAAGTGAATGCTCTATTTAACCCATTGTGTTGGTGGTAGCAGGATGGGCCGGTCTGTGTATGTTGCGTGCTGTTAGCTGAGTCAAGTGCAGGAGCATTCGCCCGGAACACTTGGTGGCTCACTATGGTATATTCACGTGACTACAGCACACGTGTGGAGAAAATAACAAAAACATTCTTATGCAAACTTACTCTGTGTACATAAGTAATCTTTATCGATGTTTTATAATCTGTGGAAAATTATTAAAGGAGGGAACTCGGTGCAGGTTTGTGTGTGCTACGATTTTTTTCGGATTTTATCGTCGATGAATTAATTCTATGTAAGTATATAAACAACTTCTTTTCGAATTTCTACATTTCTTTTTTGACTTGGCGCGTAATTTGAAAGAGGTTAAATTATACATATTTTAGTTTAGGTACACGTTAGAGTTCGATGCAAAATATGGGCATAGCTTTTCATTATAAATAAATAAATAAATTATTTTATTTCAAATATTCTGTTCTCGTTGTTATTGAAGAAAATTAAAAAAAAAATTGTTTAATTGTATGAATACTTATAAGTAAAATTTGTAGTAGAAATATTTTTAAGCAAATTATGGTACGAAAATATTACGACCTCACGCAACAATTATTTCGTATATAATATTCAAAAGATAGCAATGGTGTTCGGTAGGAAAAGCTCATTAAAATTTCGAAATGCGTAGTTCTAAGGCCTACATACTCACTCAGACGCTGAGAATAAAATTACATCATTATATAAAATGTTATTCTGTACACTTTTACACAATACATGGCGTTCGATGAATGGTACTTACTGATTATAAAGACTAATCATCAGCTAAATATCTTTAATTAAGAATTTTAGCGGCATTTTTTCAAAGTAAGTCGCGGTGGCCTGGAGGTTTAGGAATTTGTTTCAATTTAGCAACTTCATTCCTCTTGTCACCGAAGGTGTAGGTTATATTTATGGTATGGGAGGGCAAACGAGCAAGCGTGTCACCCGATGGCAAGCAACAAATGCCTCCCATTGACACCTAAACACAGATAGTGTTACAGTTGCGTTGCCGGCCCTTACAATGGGACATAGAAGGAGTCTGAAGTAGGATGGGAAGGGGAAGGTGTTGGACCATCTCTCATGCCGCGATTCGTCCGCCATTTTACATCGATATTCTGAGAGATCATGGTATTTCAGTGGTTGAGTTGGCTCCGCAGCGAACTGCGCGGCTTTACTACTGCTAAGGTAGCTTGGACTCTACCTTTTTTTCAGTGTCAGTAACTTACATTACCAGTTATTTAAACATTATATTATTAACCTATTGGAATATTATCTCAGATTTCTACAATAAAATATCACACCTATGACATTGCAATTTTTTTTCACGGAAGTTATGTGAGATAAATATCTAGAGCTGATAAAATTTTGCCCGATATATTATGACAACAGCTTCCGCATCATATTAGGATCGGGGCATCATTTGTTGCTGCTTAATATAAATATTCGGATGAAAGAAAGATTCGAAATTTGAATTTGTTTGTGACATTTCACATGTCAAAAACAAATTTAAATTTCGAATTGTGGAATATCATCATCATCATCAGCCTATTGCAGTCCACTGCTGGACATAGGCCTCTCCCAATGTGCGCCACAACATGTGGAATATGAATACTGTTTTTTTTTCTTCTAAATATAGGCACCAATAAGTGAATATTTATCTGTGTAACTCTTGATGATAAAATATATGGTTATCTGATATCAGTTTACTGTATTGTTTGGTAAATTCATAAGATCGTGGAGCAAGACACGAGTGACAGTAGAACTCCATTGAAATTGTGTTGTGCAAATGTGTTGTTGGATTATTGTTATTGTTCAAATTTAAACAATATTGTTGTGTAACGTGTTGTTGATATATACCTATGACTGTTTATATACGTAAGTGCACTGTATTTTTCAGTTTTATCAATATAGTTATTTTTAAAAATATCATATATATATACTGTGGGAATACTTTTCGCCATTTCGTTTCAGTGTTAAGAGCAGTTAGTTTCAGGTAAGGGTGTCAAATTCATACAAAATTAAAAAAAATCATTTTCATCTGACATTTTAATCTCGCTAATAAAGTGGAGTTTGCAAGGATTCTTCTTTTTTTTTTCAAGTTTTTTCTACTGTTTTTAAGGCTGTTAAGCCTAAATTTTCCTTTTTTTAAGCCCTAAATAGTACCAGAATCTATTGTCATTATATTATACATAACTACTAAAAATGACTCTTAAAGGTCATTTGTGTGAGCCAAGAATGGAACTTGAGATTTCCTAATTTCGAAGATATAATTAGTTAATCCATTAAAATATTATATTCTTCTAAAGAACTTTCAATTTTCACTCGTTATATTATTTAAAATTATTTACCTATGTGGCAATTGATTGACAGATACTTGATTAAAAATCTGTTGGAGTTATTGTTTTTGAAGTAAACAAAAATAAACGTAAATTTGTTATTTAGTTCTCTAAATGCCATAAAGATGATAAGATAAGATTCCTAACATATGATAATTCTAGAAGTTTTCGAAACCTGCGTAGGTACATGAATAATGAATAAACTAAACACGAGTTTTAGTATATTTTAGCATAATCATCCCTACAATAAGTAGAGCCGTGTTGGTACGCATCACGGCTCTAGGCTTATTTTCATTTTTACATAGAAATTAGAGAAATAATAATTAACATTAAAATGGACTTAAAATTAGTAGGTATATTTTTTTTAGCTTCACGCTCTCTTTACCCGACGGTGTAGGCAACGGCAATAAATCATTGTATGTCGACAAATTTCAAAAAACTTTTGCTTCCATTTCTCTAATAAAGATACACCATATTCGTTTCTCTTTTAGGTATAATTATATGCGTGTTATAATTATATTATAAGTATAGTACTAGTGTATTATAAGTAGGTATATTATATATGATATGATTGAGCAGACCGGCAGTTGTGGCGCTCTATGGGGGAGGCCTATGTCCAGCAGTGGACCTCAAAAGGCTAATGATGATGATGATTATATTATATACTGTTGGAAGTGACTATAATTTCATTTATAACCTCGAGACCTAAGAATTGCATCTCAACCTTGACACATTTTGTTATATTGAAAATATTTTAGATCTAAGTACTATATGATATGATTATTTTCAAACTACAATGTAAAACGTTTTCTTAATCATAAAAACAAATATAGAAATTTTTCGCCCTCATAATCGGAAAGTTACCTGATGTCACCCAATGAATTATTTGTGTAATTATTTGAATGACTGTGGATGAACCCATTGGTAGAGGAAGGCCGAAAAAGAGATGGATGGACTGTATAAAAGTTGATATGAGTATGACGGTAGTAAATGCGGAGATCACGAGTGATAGAAGAGGATGACATGTTGTGGCGACCCTACTTAGAGTGGGATGAGAGCAGGAAAATGATGATGGTATAAGCCGAGAACCCACTGGACTAATTCATAAACAAAGTACACGAAACCTAGACCACGCAAAAGTTACTAAAATATTATCAATTAAAAAGTTCTCTAACAAAAAGTATTTTACAAACCCTTATTTTACGTAACATACATAAGTGAAAGTAAACATGTAGGTATGTTCCATATGTCTATATATTAAACTGGATTAACTGGAAATAACTGTTGCTTTTTTAAAACAATGCGAGCTTATATATCTAGTTAACTGAATACTAGCGACTACGGTTGTTAAAAGAGCTATGCTTGTCTACATAAGTAAGTACTGCTAGGTCCGTTATATGAATGGGTCAGGAATTAGTAACATTTCTCACAGCACATCATTTTACTGTAATTAACCTATAATATTCCATTGCTCTAGTGGTGCAAGATTGCGAGTTCTGACTGAAATATCTCGCATTATGATCCGGGTATATCATTTACTTTTGCCGACAACTATCTATGTTAAAAGAAGTCAAGTTGAAGGGAAACCATTATCAGACCTGTCGTCATGTATCGATGAGAATGTTGGGCCATGAAAGGGATGGATGATAAAAGGAAAATACATATGTAAGGGGAAGCTTGAAAGTTGCGCCATTAGCTTACAGGATAGCGAAACATGTTGCGAAGGAAATAATAAACCTGAATGTCAAAGGAAATAACAGAAGAGAAAAAAACTAATAAAATATGGATAGAATGATATGGAATTATGGTAAAGAATATCCTGCTGTTACAGTTGCGTTGGAGGCCTTTAAGACAGGTAGGTGAAGATGGAGGTGGCTGGCCCTCTGGAAGCTCCTACCACTGACCGAAACGTGTCATGAGCCGCTTGACGTCGATTGTCTGAGTAGTCTTGGTGACAGCCGGCAATCCGCGCACTGCATGGCTCTACCACTGTTTAAAATTGTGCAAAAGTAAATTCGCTCATAGTTGTTTTCTACGTATCTAAATGTTATGTACTTACGAGTACAACTAAATTGAGTAATTAAACATCGTTCCGTGTTTGAGACATCAACAAGTTTCGTTAAAAATACCAAAAGCCTGAATTTTCTGAAGATATTCAGGCGATATTATCTCAATGTATCTTTTTTTATTATTTCATGCTATATTATTTGCGAATGAATCTATCAAATAATATTATTACGATGAGTAAATAACACTACCAACGAAAACATTCCCAAGGTTCACGTCAGGGAGGCGGCTGGTCATAAAACTTATAAAAACTTTTGACAACATGGATAGTTTGAAAGGATGACATGTTGTGCCGACCCCACTTAAAGGTAGATGAGAGCAGGAAAATGATGAGTACCTAAATAACACTATTTAAATGAATTGCATTTCATGCGTGTAACATTGCCTTAGTGTATTGGAACCATAATTTTAGCGCTAGTCTCGTAAGAGACGACAAAGGATTATCTTATCATAAGTCTCGATGATCCGGTGGTCCAGCACTCCGACTTCCATTTCAGAGGTTTAGAGTACAAATGGTACAAGTACGAGTGGTTCACACCATTTGTTACGTCATATTTTAATATTACACTATTTTGATAATCATTCCCTTTATCAAGTTACTTCATTGACGAACATATTGAAGAACATAGATCTATATTAAAGTACTGAGGTAAAATGAAAAAAAATATCCAATAAGATCCATTACGTTGGTACCGGTGAGAGGATGTAGCTGCCCCCCCACTTTCGGAAGGACGTTGCCTGCCTATCGTACTCAATAGAAATCGGGGTTGGCGCTTCCTATTATTATCAATAATAGTTCACTGCGTACATCTATCATCTTTGCTTTTCTTTTTTCCGTTCAACTTTTTTTATTGGTCACGCAAAGGTACAAAGATAAGTAAACAAAGTCGTTCAATTAGATCTTTAAAAGTTAATTTGTTATAAAAACTGTTTATTGATAGGGATAGATTGATACATAATTATTTTTTTCAAATGATAAAATAGGTATTCATTTGGGGCAAGCAAGAAGAGAAAAGATTCCGTAGATGTTTAGATAGTATATTTAAAAAACAAGTCAGGGATAATTAATAATCATGCTATAAATAATATCATAATAATAAATTGATATTGAACAGTTAAGAGAATAACTGTAATCGTGTGCGTCGGAACTGACATACATATTTTTTTCTATTACAGAATTAGCAGCAGGAAATTATAATACTCAAAACATATGGGCAATACCAAAGAAATCGCCAAACACTAATATCGTATATATATTCGAAGTGTATATAGATATAATCATTAAAAATGCCAGAGATAGGTCCGATGATGCGCGCCTTGGAGTTGCAGAGACTTATAGAGGACAAAGTGGCGGAATGGCGCGAAAGGTCAGCACGGGTCGCCGGGGCAACTGTGGCCGACTCTTATCAACAGCCACTCAACTTCAAACGACACACACATAGACGTAAGAATCACGCTGAAATAAACAGAATTATCACAAAGTACTCGAAGACCAATAGGAGAGCGGACGAGCCCTATACATTTGAACGTGCCAAGCCACAAGTTATTCCAGAACGTCCGCCAAGATCTAAGAAATTGTTTTCTAAAATTAAAGTCCTCTCTAAAAGTGAGGATAACCTTACTACCGTTGGTACTATGGAATTACATCCAGAACCGAAGACAGAACTTAAGACGTATTTCACATTAGCAAAGTATAGCACGAAAAGTTGCGAAGATATCACTGCTTTTGTTGATGTGAATCACAGTATGAAGAGTAAAAATTTTGATGAGAACAGTATTCTTAATTCAAAACCAGTGGTGCCACCAAGAAGGAGTCACCTTCATAGCATCAGTGAAGGTGCTGTGGATACTTCAGAGTTTACGGATAGCGGTATCGAAACTGAATTAAGAGACAAATCCTTCATTACATCTACGCCGAATAGTAAAAGAAAAACTTGTCCAGCTGGCGGTTCAGTGTCTGATTTAGTGTTTGAAAAAGTCCCTAAGAAATCAAGTGAACTTAGGAAGGGTAATTCTGAACCTAATATTCTTAGTGCGGATACGGGTAGTGCAAGTTCAGTGAATACAAAGACAATAGATTTTAGAAAGAAGTGGAAAATGTTAAAGCCTCCCTTCAAAAAGGGCACGTTTGATTGTTTACTACTGTGGCGTTCAAAAAAACCAAATTCGGAGGACAAAAAATCTCGGTAAGTTTGTTTCTTAATTACTCATAGATCTAGTTATTTACTGTTAGACGGAACGGAACCATTGTGTTTGGTTCTATTCTAAATATTCTTTTAAATATGGGTATACTGATACAAAGTTTAAAAGTTTAAAAACACAATGACATACTTAACTTCAACCAGTTGCCGGCGACAGTATTTCCGTTTCGCTACGACCTAGGAACCTTCAAGAAACGAGCCTATTCTCATCTGAAAGGCCGGCAACGCTGATATGATGCCCTTGGTATTGCAGACGCCATGGGCGGCGGTGATTGATTTCCATTAGGTGACCCGCAAGCTCGTTTGCCCCCTTCTATCATAAAAAAACTTACTAAAACAGTGGTAGAGCCAAGCAGTTCGCTGCATGAATGGGCCGGCTCGTCCGGTGAAATGCCACGACCTCTCAAAAGACCGACGTAAAGTGGCTCATGCCGCGTTTCGTTCGGTGAGAGAGGTACCCGGAGGCCCACCCCCTTCCCCCATCCTTTCCTATCCCCTATCCCTTTAAGGTTGGCAACGTAACAGTAACACTATATGTGTTGCTGGTGTCCATGGGCGGCGTTGGTTGCTTACCATCAGGTGACACGCCTGCTCGTTTGCCCTCCCATGCCATAAAAAAAAACTTTTCTTTTGAAGTTGCTTAAAAATTTACCACTTCATTTACCATTTCTTCATTTGCTCTACAAACAGTTAAAAAAACTCACAATTTTAGACATTTTTTCATATTTCAGTGCCGTAAGTAATATTAACAGCAATTCATTACTCTGACACTGTATCTTTAAGAAACAAAAAAAAATATATATTTCAAAACCAAATTATCACTAAAACTTCCACCCTTGGAACAGAATTATTGAAAAGTCTCAAACTGTACGATTCATACGTAGGTATTTATTGCAATTTAAAATGAAGATAACGTATAAGAAAATATTTAGCAAGCGAATTAAAATGAACAAACTTGTGGTTGTTGTTGCAAATCTTGTGGGTTTAATGCCTACACTTTAGAAATTGAATTTAAAAACCTAAAATTAAACTTACTTTGATGTCTAACAGACATTCAATCACAGAGTGTTACGGAGAGGATATTTATATTAGTGACGCATACATTATAATACGAGTATGTATAAGCAAACGCAGTATTCCTACGCAAATTCTAGCACGAGCAGAATGCCGTACTAGCAGAATTTAGAATATTATTTGATGCATTACTAACAGTGGTACCCAAAATGTGTTTTTTCCCAATAAATACATATGAGACTCACATTAATTTTCATTATTAAATTTATTGATTTAAATGATGATATTAACTGCTCTCATGAAAAAAAAGTAAAACAGATAACGTTATCACAAAATATTTTCAATAATCATTACATAGTATAAAATAAAGACACTTTTTGCTGTCTGTCCCCTTATATGCCTAGCTCTTTGAAACTACGCAACGGATTATGATGTTTTTTTACTACATAGAGGGTGTCAACGGGGTGGTTTGTGTGTAGAATTAATGTATACTGTAGCAAATAAAAAGTGATAATTTTCGCGATTTACCACTTTAATTACAAACGCTGGCTGAACCCCAAGTGATAGATACACTATAAAAAGGTCTACGAAAAAAATATTATAATTATAATAAATTGCTTCTGAAGCGAAACAAAGTTCGCTGGATCAACTAGTAATATAATAAGTGATATACGAGTCTATTTGTATAACTTACTGATTTTTTAACTAGGGTTCATTTCATATTCATATTTCTCGAGCTATTCAATTTCACGAGTCTCGAGAATTGTTACGGCGAAATGTACATTTACATTTCCTCATATTGTTTGGTTCCAATAACGTCAACGAATAAACTGATTTTCCTCTCAAATTCATGTGTCGATTTAATTATAAGATCATTTATTTATTATCTTCAAAAACATTAATCTTATGAATAAGCTATTTTTTAATATAAATAGTATTATTCAAACTCATTAAAACATGAACATAAAAGAAATCGTTAATATCTAAATCTATATATATATATATATATAAGAGATTTCCACCTATATATTACCTATATATTGACTCATCACGATATCTCTGGAACCATAAGGCGTAGCGACTTGAAATTTGGTAGGATTATTCCTTTCGCCGAGTAGAGGTCAGCTAAGAACGGATTTTACGAAATTCCACCCACAAGGGGGGTTGCGGGGGTGTTAACAATGGAAAATTCCCATTTTTAACCTATAGCTGCTATCGACTTCAAATTTGTCGAAGATATTGCAGTATTAACATAGCGGGGCAGCAGTTATTACTTTTGATGCGAAACAGAGTTCGCCGGGTCAGCTAGTTACCTATATAGCAAGTTATAATTAAATAGCAATCAAATCAACATTTTTGGGTGGTTATTTAGAAACTAAAATGACTTTTCCCCTTTTCTATTAGACAAAAAAAACATTAAATAAAATGTTAATATCTTATATTCACTATTCAGGTATTTATAGAAAAATCAAATATGAACAATATAATATCCCGATTTTTCTTGAGCTTGATTCCTTGGGAATAAAACCTAGTCTCAGCGATCAAATAAATGATATCACAAATAAATTCTACCAATCTTCATATAATTTCCGTTCAATACAAGATAATGTCAGGAATGTGATCATAGATTGCTAGGTCGGACATCTGCGAAAACATGTGCGCGATGTTTACCGTCATAACACAAGTAATCTCTGAAGTACATGTCAATATAGTATTATTTTATTGCTGTCTATAAGCTATTTTGTTTGTATGAGTGATTCGGCATCAAAAAGAGTCAGTCAGTCAGTCACACATAACTTGCAAATTAATAAATTAAAAGCAAAAATCCTTTTAAAAGAAGCTTTTATTTAAGCGCTCTAAAAATAAGAAAATAATATTTCCTTAAAAATTTCAAGTATCAACTTAGAGCCTCACTATCTTATATCTTTAAACGAGCAATTCTTGTATATATATATGTATATAATTGGAATCTCGGAATCGGCTCCAACGATTTTCATGAAATTTAGTATATAGGGGGTTTCGGGGGCGATAAATCGATCTAGCTAGGAATCATTTTTAGAAAATTTCATTTTATCGTGTTTTATCGATAATCAACTTAAACATCAACTTACTTTTTTATTGGAATTCCTGACATCTATTGGCGAATGCTATTATTATTTTAAATTGTGAGCAACTAACTTGCTTTAACGACAACAACACTAAAGCTATTCCAGCAGATGGCGTTGTTTATAAAAAAAAAGAAAATACCGAGCAAAGCTCGGTCATCCAGATATTGTACAATTTATATAATAATAAAAGCTTGTCGCGCGAGTTGTAAATAAACTGTGAGGCTGTAAGTTGATACTTGAAATTTTTAAGGAAATATTTTTTTACTATTTTTAGAGCGCTTAAATAAAAGCTTCTTTAAAAAGGATTTATTTTCTTATTTTTAGTTATAGCTGGCTAGGTTAGTGTCATTTCATTCAACGCATCATTACTGCAAGTTAGTTTACCGCTTAATTTCAAACAGTCCAGCTCTTCAATAAGGCGATCATCTTATTCAATTTCAGCTTAGAGCTTTCTTTTCCATTTAATCGCAATGATGATTTTTAATTCATAGCCATATTGTAGAAATGCATCAAAAATATGTATGCCGTCATCTTGGATGGCCCACCGTATTGTATTTAGAATGACGTCACATTATTTTTCGAGTTATTCTCAACAAGCCCTTTCATTTGATACCCATATTGTAGAAATGCATTAAAAAAAACAATTCCTCTATCTTGGATGATCCGTTATATTAGATTTAGAATGACGTCACATTATTTTTTCAGTTACTCTCAATGAGCCCTTTCATTTGATACCCATATTGTACAGAAGCTTAAAATATGATTTCCTCCATCTTGGATATTCCACCATATTGGATTTATAATGACGTCATATTATTTTATGAGTTACTATTAACAAGCCCTTTCATTTGATACCTATATTGTAGAAACGCAAATATTTTTCCCGCCATATTGGATTTGGAATGACGTCATATTTTTTTTCGAGTTACTATTAACAAGCCCTTTCATTTGATACCCATATTGTAGAAATGCATTAAAGAAAACAGTTCCTCTATCTTGGATGATCCGCCATATTGGATTTAGAATGACGTCACATTATTTTTTCAGTTACTCTCAATGAGCCCTTTCATTTGATATCCATATTGTACAGAAGCTTAAACTATGTTTTCCTCCATCTTGGATATTCCACCATATTGGATTTAGAATGACGTCATATTATTTTTTCAGTTACACTCAATAAGCCCTTTCATTTGGTACCCATATTACAGAAATGCATTCAAAATATCTATTCCTCCATCTTGGGTGGTCCGCTATATTGGATGTAGAATAATGTCACACATTATATCATGCATTGTCGTCCAAAGTAAACGTGTATACAAAATTTCCGCTCAATCGGTTGAAGATATCTACTTCAAAATTGAGTTGCAAGATTCCACCGAACATACATACTTACATACATACAGTGCAAGCTAAAAAAGCTTTTAAAATGAAGATAAATGTATTACAAAAATATTAGCAAGCGAAATACAATGAGCATAACATACATAACTTCACGCCTTTTTCTACCCGAAGGTGTAGGCAGTGGCTGTTAAGCCTCGACTCGAAGTTATGTTTACGTCCCAGATGGTGGCGAATACCTATATTGCCATACAGGGCACAAACTTTTCAGTCATCGATATTAATCTTTATCACACACTAGCAGACCGCGCGAACTTCGTACCGCCATATTTTATACATTTTCCACTAAAAAGATTATTACCGCGATCATACTAATAATACCTCAAAGCTTTCCTCATAAATGGACTATCTAACACAATTTTTTTTTTCATTTCAAGTTCCTGATACATACATACATAACTTCACGCCAGATCCTTTGCGGGTTATGTAAAGGGTACAAAGCGTCATAAGGCACGATTATTACACACCTTACTTTCTTAGCTTTTGATATTAGCGACTAACAACCTAGATATGATGAAAATAATGGCAGTTAAAATATTAAGCAGTTGAATTAATGCATGAATGGGCTCAACCGGTGAAATACCACCACCTCCCAGAAGATTGACGTAAAGTGGCTCATGCCGCATTTCGTTCGGTGAGAGAGGTACCCGGAGGTCGACCTCCCTTCCCCATCCCTTAAAGGAACGGAAGGAAGGGAAGGCCCTTAAAGGTCGGCAACGCAACGGTAACACTATAAGTGATGCCGGTGTCCATGGGCGGCGCAGGTTACTTACCTTCAGGTGACACGCTTGCTCCTTTGCCCTCCTATCCCATAAAAAAAATATTATCAACTTCAATCAATAGCAATACCAGGGACTTTGCCAGAAGTTTTTTGTCAATCTTTAGTTTTTTTTAATACTACCTACTTGAACCTTTTTTTTTTAAATTTGTCATTGTCGTCGATTTAAAAAAAAACCTGGTCACCACATGTTCTTACCAGTATGCCTAACTCACAGTGAGTGTTTTTTGTATATTTTAAATGATGTCGATTTGGCACCTTGGTATTACTGTTATCAAAATAAATTCACTAAATTTTAAAAGAGATCACGATATTAAAAATGTAAATGTATATAGATGGGCAACTATGTGGTATGCAGATGTGTAACAAACTCGCTAAGTCTTTATATTTTAGCAAATGACGCCAAGATTGAGGTGCGTAGATATCTTGCGCTTCGTCCATTTATTTGAAGTTGCAATATTGTAAAGAATTATAGATAATATTATAATATCTGCGTGAAGAACTAACTGTAAACTAACTCTAGCTTTGACCCATGACTTTGGTTAATTAAGTATGAACATATTTTTAAATCTTTTAATATTCGCGTTCCATATTACATAAATATAATAAACGGAAAATTTAGGTAAACAAATTATCTGTCTGCTTGTGACTACGGCCAGCACTGAGTTAAATATACATATATACATATACATATCATATAGGTCAATGACGGCCAGTGCAACCAGGCCGAAACGTCAAGCCAATAATAAAAGTAAGTATTTGTTTACCTACACTTGTCGTGTTATTTCCCGTTTATTATACTCTTAAATAGATCAAATTCTAATCTAATGTGTCTAAATAGACACGGGGTCACAGATGTTACAGGTTCACATCACCTATTAATTATTACAAAATAAATATACATATACCCCAAAAGACGATTAAATACTACAAACTCATTAGGACAAAAAGAAAAAAAAAGTCTAAGAAAATTAAAAAAAAAATTACCTGCCAGCTATGAGCGGCGCTCATGACTGAGTCAGGCGGGTCTCCCGATTATAATATGTGCGCGGAATATTGGCCTAAGAAAAGGATACTTACATTTTGTATTTTGCGATATCTTTTGAATTAAATGTCCGAATTGAATCATACAAAAAGTTCTAGAAAGGTATTGAATCTATCTTTATATTGAAGTAATTTATTTTAAGGAGAGTTAATACCAAAGTACAAAATAAAGAACTTTTAAAACGACCACTTTATAATTATTTTTAAAAATTCAAAAAACACTTATTGTGCGATAACTACAATAGTTAGACATATGGCGTCGCGGACTTTTCTGTTGACAATTATATGTTCTGTGAAAGTGTAGTACATTGTTTTGTTCTATAATCAATAGTTTTTGCAGCGTTCGCGATTTAAGATTTTTTTTCGGGTCTTTTTCTTACACCTTGGGTTACATTATTGAACTTATAGTAAGGATCCCTAATTTATTTGAAAATATAATATAGCCTAAAGCCTTCCTCGATAAATGGACTATACACCAGTGAAAGAATTTTTGAAATCGGACCGGTGGTTTCTGAGATTAGCGCGTTCAAACAAACAAACAAACAAACAAACAAACTCTTCCGCTTTATAATATAAGTATAGATAACTTTGGAAGAGACTTTAGAACTCATTGGTGTGAACCGGGATTCGAGCCCGCGTCTTCTTGATTCAGAAGCAGGGTGCTCGATCACTGGACCACCGAGACTATATAAATAATAAATATATAGAGATGTACATATAGAGTGGGCGTGTTTTTTTAAAATATCAACGGTTCTTCTTGTACATATTGTAATTAAAAGTAGTTCCTCAATTGATAAA
Organism: Euproctis similis; assembly: GCA_905147225.2. Taxonomy (NCBI): domain Eukaryota; kingdom Metazoa; phylum Arthropoda; class Insecta; order Lepidoptera; family Erebidae; genus Euproctis; species Euproctis similis. The sequence continues at coordinate 16,608,245 of LR990105.1, forward strand.
CTGCTATAACAATATTACTGTATCTTATTGTATTATGTATTTAAAATTATCTATAGACACAAACAAAATTAAAGTGTAAGTGTGTGTATAGTATCAAAAAAAAGCTTTATCCTAATTATCAAAATTGATGCCTGGACCAAAATAACTAACTTTTTAGTCTAGATAGGTGCTGGTAATGTCCTTTCTTTAATTTCCCCCACTTGTATCTGCAGTCCTTTGAGACTCAAAAACTAGTTTGTAATAGTTCTCCTTTAAATTAATAAATCTTTTTTTTTGTATAGGAAATAGAAATTAAATTTCATTTTTTAAATTAAAAGTGCAATATAAATTTTAAAGTAAAATTATATTTAATTGGACAAAATATTATGTAAATGTCTATCTTAATTGTGTGTCATTTTACGCACATTTTAAATACATACGTCAAACAGATGGCGTAGGTATTTAAAATACATAACTTAACCTTTCCTGTTGTGTACGAGACAAAGCCAGACATTATTGAGATGCGGCCATGTTGCCACGGTGTTACGTCACTACATCGGAGCTTCAAGACGTCATTTTTATTACGTTACTTTTTTTTTCAACATATCAAGTTATCAAAATAGATTAAGTTTATGTAGTCATTATTTTATATTTCGGAAGCGGATATAGTGTGCGTAAGCATTCGCAGTACGTATAGAAAAACCGTTGTTTGTATTTCTTTTTGTCGCTAACATCAAGATTTCCCCTGGACAGGTAATTTACCCAGTGGCCAGTGAGTCATGGTAACAAGAGAGTGCGGTAAAGATATGTACCGTGTGAAATGTTTAAAGCTTTGTTGTTAATTAGGTCATTTTTAGGCTGTTGTAGACTTTCCTTGTGTTGGTTATTAAGTTTGTAGAAAAACTTATCTTTGGCTCTAGGAACAGCGGAATTTTTTACACAACTTTAATTAAAAAACAATATAATAATACTGGTTTATAAATTTTATTCTTCTGTAGAACACTAATAGGAACTCGTGTGTTATTACGCTAAAGTAGCGCCTCTATCGTCAGTCGGTAGAATTACCATTATTTGTGGTGTGAATCTAAACACGCACAATACGTCTACAATAGTATTACCCGAAAATTTGACTAGATGGCGCTGTATTTAGCAAACTACGATTCTTTATAAAAGTTTGGTAATATAGGTACGAAATAATTGAATCCAATATAAGGTAGTGTTTTTTGTTAATCAATCAAAATCAACAGTTATTAAGTTCTAATTACCTCTCATACGCTATTGTTCTTCTAAACGTTTGCAAATAGTTTGCATGGAAGACATTTTTGTTAGCGATAATGCCGCTATTTGTACTCTTGATATATAACAAGGCTTGTCACTGAGACATTATTAATTTTAAACGATATACAAATAAAGAATTATGTATCTAGTGTAAACCCATACTGAAACATACGTACTTAGTTACGGGGAATGATAAGGCAGCAAAGAAACACACCGCATCTTTATGCATCAGATGCATAAACTCTTTAATCATCAAGATATTATATTATTAATGGTTCATTCGTTCAATTGAATGATTGATTGCTAGCATTTTGAAATGCTTTATGATGTGTACCTAAACTGCGAATCTTTTACTCTTATAATTAATTTACAATGAATGAATTATAATTATATTTGTAAGATATTTTGCTTCTGTCTTATCCGATCTCGTAAATCTTAAAAAGAGTATGTAAGTATGTCCGCTGGTTGTTCGAAATAAACTACCTTGATTACACTAATTTTCAAACATTAACTATGTCATTACCAAGGCTTCTGACTAAATTTTCGACCTTGAGTGAGGCCATCAACTCAAATGTGCACAGGTGAATACCATCTACTTTTAGTCGTGTAATATAACATTTGAGTTTAAGACACATTCTCCACACGATACAATTTAATTTACCGAACTAATTATAAAAATTTTCACTATTCGCTATCTACAGATTAGACCTGCTTAAATCATTATTTTTGACTCCCAATTGAGATTGGTTCCGGAACCTATTGCCATATATAGGGCACAACGTTGTGAGCCATCGACATTTATCACTTTGAAAAATAATTTCGTATAGACATTGGTGTAAACCATGATTTTTCAATTAGAAGCGGGATGCAGAATTCTGAACCACACAGACGTTCAGCTTACTACAACCCTTATTATTGTGAAATCAGTGAAATATTGAATGCAATTGTAATAACAAAGAGAAGAACAACAAGTATTTTACGATACGCGTTTATGTAAAAAGTGAACATAAAACAGTGATAGAATATAGAATTAAACAAAAATAAAGAAAAAGGTACAAAATGATAGAGATATTAAAAAAGTGCTTCATCATCATTCATCATTAGCCCTTTTGAGGTCCACTGCTGGACATAGGCCTCCCCCATAGAGCGCCACAACTGCCGGTCCGCTCAATCATGGGGGGATTTTGCCATAATCGCCACGCTTGGCAGGCGGGTTGGCGATCGCAGTAGGCTGTATTGTCTTAAGAGAGAATGCTGCTGCCCATTCTTCTAGCTTTTCCCTTAGTCGCCTTTTACGACACCCACGGGAAGAGATGGGGTGGCGGTATTCTAAGCCGGCGCCACACAGCATAGCCGGCGCCACACAGCATAAAAAAAAAATTTAAAAAAAAGTGCTTAGCGACACTAAATTAATATTAAATACATAATTTGCATGACCAAATGGAATCTGGAGGAAGGTGATGTTAGGAGCCTCAAAAATCGACGCGCGTGCATGAAAAGAGTTATGAATGTCAACGAAGCGAATGAGGTGTGTAAGAATCGTGCCTTGTGGCGCTCCGTTCTCTCTGCCTACCTAGCAAGGGATTTGGCGTGAAGTTATTTATGCATGTAATTTGCACATGAATCTGTTTAATTCGATATTAGTATATATAAATTTTATCATTCACACTTAAATAATAATGCATTTTGTGATTTATTTGCCTACATAAGTATAATATTACTATGTTATCTATACTGTGGCATATGGTTTTAGTCAACTAACTTGAAATATGTGTTGTATTTGTGACGGACAAACGCGTTTACATACTTTATCTTGTGATAAACATCTCGTTCGTCTGAGAAACTAATCGTAGATATCTAAGAGGCCTCGTTGTTAGTGTTGGTACTTGGTACACACTTGTTCTTTGCAGCTTAACGAAGATACGCTTGATTGAACTGCTCGAATCAGGGGTAGTCAACTGTTTTTTCCCCGTCTCGAACATTTTTTTTTTTTATAATTATATCTAGCTCAGCCGGAGAACTTCGTTCCAGTTCCAATTTTTGCAACGTTTACAATTAAAGTGCTAAATTAAGAAAATTATTAAATTTTATTTTTTTTACTACATTATACATTAATTCTACATACAAACCACCCCGTTGACACCCTCTATCCATTGAAACAACGGCATCAAAATCCGTTGCGTAGTGTCAAAGATCTCTAAGCATATAAGGGGACAGACAGCAGAAAGTGACTTTGTTTTATAATAGGTAATGATATGTGTATCATAATATGTAATAACTTATCGATTTTATTTAAAAATGTTTCAATACAAATTATTAATTTATTTCTTAAAAACAAAGTCCATATTTATCATAGTTAACAGATACCCATTTCATATACCTTCCAATAGCAAAGAAGTTAAAAAAGGTTAGATAATGTTATAAGATATTACTGATTGGGATTGCCAAGCGAAGATTGTTTTCTTTTGTAAATATGGCAATTTTAATTTATTGGCATTTAATATCAGAGCAGTAATGAGAGTACCATAAAATGCCAATGGTTTCTCATCCCATCATTTAAATAGACTGTTTCCTGCTTAAACTGTGAAGTCCAATAGTTGTACCACGGGAACGAGGACTTGTTTAAATACTACCTACGGCCATAAATGTTTGCCGTTACGATAATAAACAAGATTGGTAGCCAGTACTTGATATTCTGGTATAATTGTAAAGGGTATATATATATATACCCTATAATTATACCAGGATGTCAACTTTCGGTTGTAGATAATAATATTAAGAACATATTTTCACAAAAAATACGACTCCTTCCTTCCTGTTTTCACGGTTGTATAAAAATTAGTTCATTCGTTCATTCATTTTGATACGGTAAAAATGCAATTTCCTCATTTTGCATTGTCCGGGAACAGCTGCCCTCGCTGGTCAATGACCTATGACTATACCTAAGACGCGCATGAGTACCTTCTAGTACTGTGGCATTTCCAAGAGAGTTCATTTGTCTTTATAAATTTTAAATATACCTAGTTTAAACGATCAAACTCGATTGTTTTTTGGTAGATTTGTTCCTGGTGGGGGATAAACCACCAACGGAAACATTCCCTAGGAGGGTTGGCGGACGGTCATGAAACCACAGCCAAAACTTTTAAGAACATAGATTGAAAGGATGCCATGTTATACCGACCCCACTTAGAGTTGGAACAGGCCTCCCTTTAGTGTGGAAAAATGAAATAATGATATAGTCTTCTCGAGTAAGTGTATCGTTCTTTTATATCATTACATAGTATAAAACAAAGTCGCTTTCCGCAGTCTGTCCCTTTAAATGCTTAGATTTTTAAAACTTCGCAACGGATTTTAATGCGATTTTTTTCAATTGATAGAGGGTGTTAACGGGCTGGTTTGTATATATAATTCATGTATAACGTAGTCTAAAAACTGATAACTATCGACATTTAGCACTCTAATTGTAAAATTTATTTTGAAGCGGAACAAAGTTCGCAGGATCAGCTTACTAGTAGGTATTTTTTTTTATGGCATAGGAGGGCAAACGAGCAGGCGTGTCACCTGATGGTAAGCAACCAACGCCGCCCATGGACACCAGCAACACATATAGTGTTACTGTTGCGTTGCCGACCTTTAAGGGATAGGGGATAGGAAAGGATGGGGAAGGGGGGTGGGCCTCCAGGTACCTCTCTCACCGAACGAAACGCGGCACGAGCCACTTTACGTCGGTCTTCTGAGAGGTGGTGGTATTTCACCGGTCGAGCCGACCCATTCATGCAGTGAACTGCTTGGCTCTACCACTGTAAAAAGGTAATATAAGAAAGACAGACAGTTTTTTTCGACTTAGTTATAATATGTCCTGAATAATAAACTAAATTAGGTTATGATGTTGCGTATTGAACAGCTCAGAGGTATCATATCATATCACATTAACGTCTAAAATACATCCAATTAGAGTTCATTTAAAAGACAGCTTTTATTATTGCCTCTAATATATAAATAAATATAGCCAGTACCTACTAAAATATTAAAATAATTAATTTCGTTAATGATTTATTTTGTATACTCGTCTAGTCTCAAAAAGTCTTAATGTATAAAACCAAGGAAAATATAAAATGCAAACAATATTATAAGTAAGTCGATTCTGAACAGCTGTAGACTTAATTTATTTGCAACTGAAATAAAAGTTAACATATATAAACATAACTTCACGCCTTTGTTACCCGAAGGTGTAGACAGCGGCTATTAAGCCTCGTCTCGCCGTTATGTTTACGTCCCAAATGGAATAGGTGGCGAACCTCTTGCCATACTGGCCACAAAGTTTTCAGTCATCGATAGTTATCACACATAACTTTCGAAAACAATTCCGAAAAGTCATTGGTGTGAGCCAGTGTCAGGATTCGAACACGGATCTCTGGATCAGAAGCCGTGTGCTTGACCAGTGGACCACCGAGACCGAGAAAGTTACTTTAAAATTAATAAGCGAAAAGCCCGAATACTGAACCGCCACTCAAACATATAAGCGCTACTTAACCGTTTAAGTAGCTGTCACATTAGATAGAATTCGTGAAATCTGAGCACTAAGTAGCACTTTCTTGATTGTCGGATTTGAGTGGCGGTTCAGTATTCGGGCGAAAGAGTTATATATTCTACTGTTTAAATTCTTCAAATACATGATTCATAAGCCATATATAACCATATATAACCTAATTGCTTGTATTGAAGTCTAAATGGTACAATAATGATTCTAAGAATTGCACATAGAAGAAAACAATGACAACAGATACTGCGAAATGCAAATTATCTGCCCACTTAGTGGACATGGACTCACAAACAAATAGATTTTTACATACACATTAAATGTCCCAATAATAATGTACTGAACATTTAAATAATGTCTTAACTGCTGACTTATTTGAAGTAATAACAACAGGACTTTATTGTAAGTGTAAGTGACTTTGTGGGGTAACCAGAAAGCATAGAACTCAATAATATACCATTTTAATGTTTTGTTGTGTAGTTGTGGTTGCTGCCTATAACTAAAAATTACGCCTTTCCTACCCGAAGCAGCGTTGGCAGCCGCTGTTTAAGTGTCAACTCGCCTTAAGTTTACGTTGGCGGAACCTATCGCCGTATACCGTACTCAGTGTTGTCAATCATCGATATTTATAACACATAGCTTCCGAAAAGTTATAGGTTTGCGGCAAGATGTGATCCCGTAACTTTTTGATTCAAAAGCGGCGTACTCGACCTCAAGAAAACTTATAAATTAATATTATCTAAATATCAAATGAAAAATTACTGTAAAATATTTGTAATAGGTATTACTTGGATCACTGGTTCTGCTGAACGGTCACTACATTGTATAGTCGAGCCGGACACATTTGTTCAACGGAAGGTATTCCTATGTAATTTAGTGAAGAGGTCTTTGATCTCAGTCATTTTGTGCACCTGTAATTAATACTTCTTACGCTTGATCAGCTGTTGTTGGTTTTATATAATTACTATTAATTACAGTATTAGTAGATAGGTAGGTATAGGTAGGTTACGGGCTGGGTGGCGCACTCAGTCCACTTATGAGAGCTGCACGGCGTGTGTGCGTGTTAACGGCGGCTTGTCCCCCTGGTTTGACGGCGTCAGACAGCGTTGCGTGCTGTACGCTCGACTATTCATCCTGTACCTACCTAGACATTTATCTCCTGAGAGTAAGATCAACGAATGTAGGGATGCGAATGGGTGACTTAGTTATGAGCTGTCTGCTGCGGAAAGCGGATGGATGTAGGAGTCGAGAACGGCCAAGACACACATTCCATGACCAAATAGAACGTGTTATAGAGGAAGGTGATGTCAGGAGCTTTAAAAATCGACGCGCGTGCATGAAAAGAGTTATGAAAGTCAACGAAGCGAGTAAGAAGCGTGTAAGAATCGTGCCTTATAGCGCTCTGTTCTCTCTGCCTACCCCGCAAGGGATTTGGTGTGAAGTTATGTACGTATGTATGCCTTCGTGGTCGAGCTTCCCGTTTCTAAATCAAGAAGTCGTGGGATCGATTACAGACTTTTTGAAAGTTTTCACGGTAGTTTTGTGTGATAAATATAGATAAGGATAAGTTGTCAGTCAACTTATCCTTGTATCCGACTTCAACGTACTTCATATATATGGTATTTATTTACCATCCTCATAAAGTTGCAGGAGCTTTTAGCCTTAATAATATATACAATTCTTAATAATTGACGTCACTGGGTTCGGTGCCAAGTAGCCTGCGTCAGTGAGCGCAAAGACTTTAAATTCAAGTATCCATGCTGAGAATGCATGTGGTAAGAACACGAAAGGCCAAATCCAGAACGAACACAGACATATTGGAATAGTGATACTTACAGATTAATTTATTTTCCGAATTCTTTTTTTTATTAATTTTTGATGACTGAACAAATTGTTTGTATCAAGGCCATAAGGACGTGAAGGCATAACTACCATAAAAATAACTACAAAATAGAGCGCTAAATAATAACTCTTAATAATGACTTCAAAAATCCCTTGCAGGGTAGGTAGAGAGGGCAAAGCGCCATAAGGCAATATTCTTACACATTTCACTCGCTTCTTTGTCACACACTTGTCAATTTCTTAAGACTCCTAACATCACCTTCCTCGAGGACTTATTCTATTTGGTCACGGAAAATGTGTCGTAGCCGTACTCGACTCTAACATCCTTCTGCTTTTACACACTGTACCTGGTTAGTCAATCATGCATTATACATTCTTTTTACATGACCGAACCATCGCCCTTATTTGTTTGAAACTGATACTCTCCTTCAATCCAACTTCCTTCCTTACAACCTTGTTTTCGATCTTAAAAGTAAAATCTGAACCAAAGTAAACATAAAAATATTTAAATATGGAACGCGTCTGCTTAATTTTTTTAATATTTAAAACCTTATCTAGATGATGAATTATCCCATATGGCCAGTACGGTATAGAAGGTTAATAATTGAGAAGGATTTAACTAAGAGGTCGGATTATTATTTGAGAACAGCGGGCAACAATGAGACCACCTTCAATTAATTTCGTCACTGACGTATACGGATATGGATTAAAATTAAAAAAAAAAAACTTATGCGGGTTGAGTAATTTTATATAGATAATTAGCTACTAGTGTTGTGACAGGTTTCAACAAAATTCAAGTATGTTATATTTAGTTAGCTTGTATGTATCAGTCTCTCTATAACGGAATGTTTGTAATTAATTTTCACAGAGTCAATAATATTTGGATTTAATTAAAACATCGCATACTTTATCAAGGACTTAATAAAATAACTACAATTTAAAGAGTTAATTCTGGTTTAATAATACGAAGTAACAATTTAAAGAAGAATATTTCTGGCGTCCTTATTTAATTGGTTACAGGAATATTCAAACCACTGGGCTACTTAGACGACGAAATTGTTTAAAAAATATATTTATATATTAATAGAATGCCAAAATGCGGAGTCGTTATTAGTATAAAAAGTATTTCTACCGGGAATTGAGCAATGATTTAGTTAGGTAATCCCCTTGTCAAGTTACTATTCGAAAGTAACGCATTAGCAACTTAACAATTGGTTCCGTTGGTAAATTAATGATATACAAAAAAAACCAGTTGTCACACCAGCCACATGCGTTTTTTTTAATATTATCATTGAGCAGTGTTTGTTGTAATGGTACATACTTGTATTTAATTACCCTGATTGTATTTTGATTACAGTATGTAGTTATACTCATAAGAAATCAAGTCAAAATAATAACATGAGGTAATTACGTAATTAACTAAAACCAAAGCTAAATTATATTTTTAACTAGCTGTTGTCCATGATTTTGATCCATTATATCTAATCCTTCGTCTTTTGATTCTTAGACCGACATTTTTAGATCCGCTGTTTGGAGTTTTTTTTTTTACAAACTTGTAACTCTTTGAATCATCATCAGACTTTTGCAGTCCTCTGTAGGACATAGGCTTATCCCAATGTGCGCCACAACATCCGATTCTATGCCTTTCGCATCCAGGCTTTTCCAGCAGCCTTTCCGAGGTCGTCTGACCATCGGGCTGGTTTGCGTCATACGCTACGTTTACCAAGACGCGGTCTACACTCTATGGCTCTTTGAATAAATAAAAGTAATCTAGGTAAAGTTAACTGCTAATAAGCCAGTAAATATTACCTACTCCCCAGTGTGTTTACTAAAAGTTGAACCAGACTTTTTTGGGATTATGACCGTAATGTAGTAAAATAAGAATTTAATAAAATGTTGTAAATATCTATTTAAGTACTTTTACAAAACCTAACAATAAGTACACTAGAAAATAATTAGTTATTACAAATTGACGGTTCTATTTAATTTATTTGTATATATTCAATATTACCGACATTGCTTTATTAACACGTTTCTGGTCTTTTTTATTGCGATCACATTGTTATTGAAAACGTGGGAAAGGTACGTTTTATAAAAAATAGGTTTCGTGTATCGCCATGATGGATCTCTAAAAAATTGGAGTACGCAAGTCTTTGTCATACAAAGCTTACCAGCCAGCGGTACAATTCAGTCAGACGTTCAACACCTCAGCGGACAGTGTAACCTGAAAAATATACAATTCGTATATATTTTTATTTATGTAACGATAATGTTTTACAGTGCTTTAATTATTTAAAATACTTAAATTTACTATACAATTAAAAATATATATATATAAAGTGATTTTATGTGTGAAAATGGATACAAAAACATTGGACGATCCATGGACATTTGTATATAAAAAATTGCAACAGAACAATATTATCAGCAGGAGAAAGTAAGCAAAAAATTAATATTTCAGTGTTTATATTAAAGATTCATAATTCATTAGTACTGTTTTAAGCGATAGTAATTTTTTTTATTGTTTCGTATGTTGCGTTAAATTAAGGATTTACTTTTTTATTATACTCACACAGTATTAACCAAGTATGTTATGTTTTTGATAGTATTATATTAAGGTAAGAGCTAATTAAAATTATCCAAAAATATTTCAATTTTAAAAATCGTCTCGGTGGTGTGGGGGTCGAGTTGATACAGCTGGCGTATTATGGCTATATATATAAACTGGCTGGGATTAAGAGTTCACTCTTAATCCCAGCCAGTTTACGAGCTGCCTTGCAAATTCAAATTTTCAACGACTAATTTCAGCTAGTTGGTGACGAGTAGTCACTGTGAAATTCACTCTAAATTCGATTTATTAAGGACTAATTCCATTTAGTCAGTAATGAGTAGTCTAGACTAGCTGAAATCAGTCCTTGGACGTGCAAATTTGCTAGGCAGCGCGTAAGCTGGCTGGAATTAAAAGCTCATAATAGGGATAGAGGGACTTTTGGGGGAGAAATGGGGTCACTTCTGTATCAATTTTCTTGGGAATCCCCTTTTCAGAATTTTTGCTAGCACTCAGTGAATTTAGAAGATAGTACTTATTTAAAATCTTTCAGCACATCAATCGTATATAGGTTCAATCTGTGCGTTATAAAATATCTTACTCATCTCCCCTAACTAACCCGTTAACATACTTATTGAATAGGGGTGGGGGGAGATCTATTTTATTATCTATGCGGACGTGATAAGGGATGATCATCGTAAGAGGTCACCATCAGGCGAGCCGTGGGTTTGCTTCTATGTAGATAAAAAAAACATTTCAGTTTTACTAAATAGAGTGGATAGTTTTTATTTTAAAACTATATACTACTATTTAGAATGGATGTTAAGCTAACCACCATAATAATATTAGTTTTTATGAGAAAAAACTATACAACATTTCGTAAAAACGAATATTAATATGGCTTTAAGTCAATTTTTAGTAAATAAAATAAAATAAACATGTTCATATTAAAGCAAGAAAGGGTTAATATAAAGGACATTCACCTTTTTCTTGGGATAACATAAATATAGGCTAACTACTTGAACCGACGACAATAAGGAAATGCACTTCTTATAAAATTTCTCGCCTCTTAAAACTTATGATCCCATTATGAGATATTGCATGCATATTAGTTTACATTCAATCATAATATACTATCATATAATAATATCTTGGACACAATACACACAGCGCCCTCTAGTTCCAAACTAAGCAACTAAATGCTTGTGCTGTGGATTAAATTAAAATTAAATATTATCTGGCTGCGGTTAGGGGGCGTCCATAGATTACGTGAGTTTTAACGTCGGGAGGGGGTCGAGTCAAATCTCATCTAACCTTACGTTGTAGGAGAAATAATTAAAACAGAGAATTTAAAAAAACCACCTCACGTAATTTGTAGACGCCCACTTAAGGAAGCTGGGGATATGAAAATCAATTAGATTGTGATTTTTTTTTGGAATAGCTAAGCAACTATCGCCACCCATAGACAACTTCTACTGATAGTGTTACAATTGCGTTGCCGGTCTTTAAGGAAGAGGGATGGGACAGGATGGGGGAAGGCGGGTGGGTCTCTGGAGACCTCTCTTACCAAACGAAACGCGATATGAGCCCCTTTACGTCGGTATTTTGAGAAGTCGTAAAGTACACCGGTCGAGCCAGCCCATTTATGCTGCATAAATGGGCTGGCTCGACCGGTAGCTGCGTGGCTCTACTACGTAAACACTAAGGACTGGAAAAAAGAAATGTTGAACTCTGAATTTAACTGATATTTATTTTTTATACATAAATATACCAAAACAGCCAATTACTTTTTCATATCATTTCCATACAATTATAAAACGTTAATTAATAAGAAAGTGTTGCAATCTACACGCTTAGAAAATTGCACGATCCAAGTGCATCTGTAGCGCCGCGCTGCGGTGGATTCCCGAACTAGAATTTACAGGTAACAGTTACAGTTTAACAAATTATGTATACATACATAAGCTCACGCTGTATCCCATGGGGGTAGGCAGAGACTTTGGCTTTCCACAAGCTACGATCCTGACACACATCTTTCGCCTCATCCACAGTCATACATCTCATCATGCATTCGCGTCGGTTTCGGGTGCTACGCATTTTGCCTTTTTTAAACAGACCATTTATTATGAATCTAAATCTATAATATTACACTATAAATTATGAATCTGAATCTATAATACGTGAAATATTATTTTTCTTCGTGTTGTAATGATTTATGAAATAATTGGTGTTTCAATACCTTTATAGAACCGCTCTATTTAAGCGTTGTGCCTATTCCCCTCTCTTCTACAAATTATTAATTATCATATAAATTATTAGGAATACGTAATAAGGTTATCAAAGAGTATTTGTAACTGCATTCATTTAATTCGTAAACACATAATTAACTTTATTCATATCATTTATTTCTTAATTTAGCACAATTAAAATATCTACAGATTCGGTACAGACAAATAATCAGTGGCTTGTATTCTTCACAACCTTGTCCATGAACTCCATGGTTAGTTATGGTTTTTGGCACGTTGCCTGCTATTCGCAGACGTCAAGCCTGGCCAGATCGATTGTACTCAAACATACACCATAATGCCATGGCGCTATATACCCAGGTTCTAATTTATGTATGTATGTTAATTTAAATTAATAAGACAAGCGTCTTCTTATTATTCATATTATCTATTTGATACAACGCTGACATGCTCTCTGAGTAATAATACCTACTTTAATAGTGTAAATACATATATTTATATAGTTCTTAGCGATATCAGAGCTCAATAATTTCCATAAGAAATTTAATAAGTAAAGATAGCTATATTACTAAATTGTCAATTACAATTAGAAAAACCTCTTTTGTATAATAAAATGTAACGATATTTGGCGAATTTTAAGTAACCTTTAGTATTCTGATTGTGATTAATTCCTTTATGGTGAATTTTTATAGGCTATATTGAAAGTGCTTTTTGGAAGTTACAGTAATTAAACAGTCAAACTCTTTCAAATTTTACAAGTTTCTTTCCATATGCAGGCTGTAAAATAATTAAATGAATTTTGCATTGCTTCTTTCCACGCTGCTCCGCCCGATAAGATAAATGGCATGGCATAGCTACAAATTCTGAACATATTTTGTAAACAAAATAACATAACATAACTTCACGCCTTTTTCTGCCAAAAGCTGCCAAAAAGGCAGCGGCTGTTAAGCCTCGTCTCGCCGTTATGTTTATGTTCCAGATGGAATAGGTGGCGAACCTATTGCCATACCGGTCACAAAGTTTTCAGTCATCAATATTTATCACACTTAACTTTCGAAATTAATATCGAAAAGTCATTGGTGTGAGCCCGGATTTGAACCCGTTCTGTATTCATAGGACGTATGCTCGACCACTGGACCACCGAGACTATTAAAAAAATAGTTCGAAATGCTTTGTTTGTAATAATCTAAATCCAAGTTATGAGGGTTGAAAAGAGGATGGACGGGTTCGAGAAAAGCTACATAACTATTTAGGGCTTACAATACACGCTTACAGGTAGTCTCGTTGATAGAATATAATCTTAGAAATTTAGTTACTCTTCACCGCAAGTAGTTTAGTGTTTTGTTCGACAGGTGGCGTTAGTGGTACATGTTACTGTCAGTTAGCTATGTAGCAATATTTGAAGGCTGTCCATTGTTTTTAATCAAACAGCGTAACGCCGAATCTAAAAACATCTTATAATATCAAATAAAAACGTGGTATTATTTATTCCATCGCTAACAGGAAAGTAGCTCTGAAGTAGGTACCTCATTATTTCGTGGTTAATAATTATACTTGGATATCTCAGAGAAACATAATTATGGACTGAATTCATCTAAATTTGATGGCCTCGACCTCCACTCTGAACTTGCTTTTAGAGGAAATAGATATTAAATAAGTTTTTAGCGAGATAAATAAACATTTGCATGTAAATAATATAGACAGAAACAGAAACTAAACCAGCTGTTGCTTGGTTCGTATTTAAAAACAAACTTACAGATGTCGCTATGAGTTCAATGTTAGCTTGCATTTGCATACCGCTAAGTACGTTCATATTGTTATTAACAATAATAATAATAAGAAGATATAATTTTCGTGTCCTTGGTAAGCGAAGACGGAGGCCTTGATACGGCGGACTAATTTTATATTCCTAAATGTAATAGAAGTCTTGGTGGTCCAGCGGTCGAGCATCCTGCTTCTAAATCAAGAAGTCGTAGGATTGAATCCGTGCTCATACCAATGGCTTCTTCATTTCGGAAGTGTTGTGTGATATATATCGATGACTGACAACATTATGCCCGGTGTATGGCAATAGGTTTTGCCACCTTGTCCATTTGAGAGATATTTCGCTAAGTTTCAAATATCTTAGTCATCCCTTACGACACCCACGGGAAGATGCTACGGCAAAAATACAAAAACCAACATAAGATATGAATACAACATGGTGTTCATTGCTTACTGTTTGTAACATTAGGCTTAACATTTGATGATTAAAATTTGACCTTAAAAAATATTATTATCAAACCTGTTGACGACCTTGTGTATATTTTTTAAAAGTTTGCGTCGTTCGCACTAAACGGCTAAACATTACGTAATTAGAGCAATGATGGCTGTACACACAAGTACATTATCAACATCATATGCGAAACAAACAGAGTAAATTGCATATGTAAATGTATAATATGCAGAGATAGGACTAGGACAAATATCGTCTGTGTCACATAACGGTATCATACGCCTAAGTTTGTCGCTATATTTAGAGGTCAATATATAATATCTATTAACATACGGCGGCTGTTCACCTATGTGAAATTAATAGGTGAATAAATAAAGACATATATAACGTCAAATCAAATCCCTTGCGGGGTTCGCAGAGAGAACAGAACAGAGCGCAATAGGGCAGGTTTCATAAACACCACACTCGTTTCTTTGACTTTCATAATTCTTGTCATTCACGCTTGTCAGTTTTTAAGGATCCTGACGTCACTTTCCGCGAGGACACGTTCAATTTGATCATGTAAAGTGTATCCTGGCCGTTCACAACTGCTTTATCCATCCCCTTTTCTACTGTATATCTGCTTAGACAATTGGTGTGACCACGGAGTCGATCCTACTAATTCTTAATTCAGAAGTGGTTCGCTCGACCGCTAGTCAATCGATTATTCAATTTTGACGAGTATAACGTTTTACTACGTCTTATCACGAAGGGTAAATTATTTAAGGTAATTCAGATATCCTAAATTACATAACGGTTTGGTTATTTAATAGTGTGGAACATACGTATCTAAATAACGTACGAAGTTTTTAGTTTTAAAATCGTATACACTTCTTTACAGCGAATGATGTCATCTCTCATTGCAGTAGGTTGGTAGATAGATATTAAGATGCGTACAAATTTAACCGGGTCTCCCAGAAGTTATTTTTTGTTGTTGCCTTAGAAAAAAACTCCATGACTAACTAGGCTTGATATCACGCAATCAATTATTATTACTTGTTGTTGAACGTGCCACGGTCATATTGTAACAATAGGTAGGTAGGTACTATGCGTTGTGATCGACGTTGAATAATTGTATGCAATAAACGCCATTTTCGTGAGATTTGTGTTAGTAAATGTTTGTTAAAAGTGTTGGTGTGCCTTTTTGAATATTGAACGTGTGGTATTCAGATTTATTCAAGGGACGTTCAAGTATTTACTATAATACTAGACCGTCCCGTTATTAAAAGAAAATAATAGAATATACATAATATATTTTTATTCACTTAATATAAAAATGCATTAAAATTACAAGCACATGGTACTACAAAACAAAAAAATATTGTGTGGTTTTATGAAACCACCGTAAAAGTGAAACTTTTAAAATTGAGTCTTGGGTTATTGATTTTTAAATCTACTTTTTAAATATACATAAACAAAACATTTTTTCAATAATTATTTTTCAATAATTTAGTTAGTAAGTTTTTTAAATTGATGATTCTGATAAAATGATTAACATTTATATTTTTTAGAGTGCAACAGTGTAAAACAGTTACTTCACAGCAATTTTTTTAAAAGTTTGCTTTGGCTTCGTTTAACTTTAAGTTAAAGATTTAAATCAATTAATTCGATAATCTCATCATTTTCAAGTTCTTTGGAAGTTAACGACTGAAGATTAAGAATTCCTAGATGGCGTTACTAGGTTGCTACTATTGATGATTCTGCCGTAATATCGTATTATATCGATAGATGTCGCCCGAATCGACAAGTACTAGGGATAACGCGACACCTATTAAACGTTAACAACATTACAACAAAGGATCTTTACAAAACAAAACGATATTTTTTCCTCCAGTAAATATGATATTTCGATTTATTATGAAAATGTGACAAATACATATATAAAGAGCACTAACTTATCTTATATCTTTAAACGAGCAATTCTTGTATATATATAAAATTGGAATCTCGGAATCGGCTCCAACGATTTTCATGAAATTTCTATTCCAGCAGATGGCGTTGTTAACTAACACGAAGTCAATGTGTGTTTGCTTTGCTTTTATTACAGTTTATCACTGCAAAAAATTAAGTATATGTTTCTAATATAATATGTTAGTACATAGTATATATTAGTATATATTTATTACTAGCAGACCGCGCGAACTTCGTACCGCCATATTTTATACATTTTCCACTCAAAAGATTATTGCCGCAATCATATTAATACCCCAAAGCTTTCATCATAAATGGACTATCTAACACTAATATTTATTTCAATTCAAGTTCTTGATACATACATACATAACTTCAGGCCAGATCCCTTGCGGGGTAGGCAGAGAGAACAAAGTGCCATAAGGCACGATTATTACACGTGTCACTCGCTTAGCTAGTACGAGTATGTATTAGCGTACTGACAACCAAGACATTGATATTATTTACAACTTCAAAGAAAGCTTTATTAGCAATGCCACTTATAAACAATGAATATAGCAATGAACTTGTCCCAAGTTTTTGCTCAACCTTTAGTTTTTTTTAATACAACATAAACAACTTTTTTTATAGGGTCACTATTGTTGACTTCAACGAAAAAAACGGGCCACCATATGTTCAAACCGGGGTAGCTAACTCACAGTGAGTGTTTTTTTTTTATAAGTCAAATGATGTCGGTTTAGCGATTAAGCTTATCGATATAAATTTACTACATTTTAAAAGATATCACGATCTTAAAAATGTAAAGTTTATTACATATATCTAGAATGTATTATAAATCAATCACATCAGTCACACCTTGTCAGTGGTAAAGTCACGCAGTGTTCGCTGCATGAATGGGCCGGCTCGACCCGTGGAATACCACGACCTCTCAGATTATCGCTGAAAAGTGGCCTTAGCCGCGTTTCACTCGCTGAGAGAGGTGTTCGGAGGCCCAATCCCTTTTCCCCTCCCCTACCGAAACCCACTCCCGACCCCACTCATATCCCATTGTAAGCGCCGGCAACGCAACTGTAACACTGCATGTGATGAGGTGGCCATGGGCGGCGTTTGTAACTATCATAAGCCTGCTCGTTTGCCCCTTATACAATAAAAATGTAACCTAATTCCTATCCTATCCTACTTCTAATATATAAAATTCTCGTGTCACAATTTTCCCATACTCCTTCGAAACGGCTTGACCGATTCTCATGAAATTTTGTATGCATATCGGGTAAGTCTGAGAATTTTCAACCCCCTACGATCAACCCCTATTTTTTAAATTTAATTTTTTGGTAAGACAACGTTTGCCGGGTCAGCTAGTAAAATATAAATGTGAATGTAAGTTTGTTTGCGTGCTTTCACGCGATAACTACTCAATCGATCACCATGAAACTTTATACACATATTCTTTAAAGTAATTTACATATTTTTGAACCCGAAGGAAAAACTTATAAAATAGTCTACAACAATATCCTACATACTCTTATAAAATTGTTACAGTCCAAAATTATTTATTTTTGTATTACCGTGTATTATATATTTTACCTTAAAAAAATGTTGTTAGTTTTTTAAACGTCATTGTAAGTAGTAATTTTAAAACCTAATGATTCCAGCCAAGCAATAAAACAGAGTTATCATATTGGTTAACTTCTATAGTAATGATCTTTGATATCTATTTAATGGATTTAATGCGAGCGAAGCCGCGGGTAAAAGCTAGTAACTTTTATGAATAAAAATACCACAAAATACGATTAAATACTACAAATTTTAAACTAAACATAACTTCACGCCTTTTGTTACCCGAAGGTGTAGGCAGCGGCTGTTAAGACTCGTCTCGCCATTATGTTTACGTCCCAAATGGAATAGGTGGCGAACCTATTGCCATATCGGGCACAAAGTTTGTCAGTCATCGATATTTATCACACATAACTTCCGAAAACAATTTCGAAAAGTCATTGGTGTGAGCCAGTGTCTGGAATCGAACCCCGGACCTCTGGATCAGAGGCCGTGCGCTCGCCCACTGCGCCACCGAGACTTTTTTAAATTTTAAATTCTGATTAAAGTATTGAGCGATATGATGACAAAGAGAGAAACAACAACAAAACATAACTTCACGCCTTTTCTACTCGAAGGTGTAGGCAGCGGCTGTTAAACCTCGTTTCACCACTATGTTTTCATCCCAAATGGAATAGGTGGCAAACTTACTGCCATACCAGGCACAAAGTTTATAGTCATCGACATCTAAATACACATAACTTCAGAAAACAATTTCAAAAAGTCATTGCTGTGAGCCAGAACTCGAACCCGCGACTACTTTATACAGAAGTGGGGTTCTCGACAACTGGACCACCGGTACCTTTTAGCAAGAAACAAACGTAAAAAAATCTACCTGCTAGCTGTCGCGGTCCGAGCTGTCCGAGTCGGATACATCATCAGTGTAACTAAATATTTCCCTATGAAATGAATACTTACATTTTGTATTTTGCGATATCTTTGGAATTAAATGTCCGAATTGAATTATTCAAACAGTTCTAGAAAGGTATTGAATCTGTCTTTATATTGAAGTAATTTATTTTCAGGAAAGTTAAATTCAAGGTACAAAATAAAGCATTTTTATAACGACATCAATTTAATTATTTTAAAAAACTCAAAAAACACTTATTGTGAGATAACTACAATAGTTAGACATATGCCATCGCGGACTTTTTTATAGAAAAATTTATGTTCTGTTAAAGTGTAGTACATTATTTTATTCTAGAACCAATAGTTTTCGCAGCGTTCACGATGTAAGAATTATTTTCGAGTCATTTTCTTACACCTTGGGTTACATTATTGGACTTATAGTAAGGATCCCTAATTAATTTGAAAATATAATATAGCCTAAAGCCTTCCTCGATAAATGGACTATGTACCACTGAAAGAATTTTTAAAATCGGACTGGTGGTTTCTGAGATTAGCGCGTTCAAACAAACAAACAAACAAACAAACAAACAAACAAACTCTTCCGCTTTATAATATAAGTATAGATTCTGTCGGTAAGATCGAAAAATATTATTGATATTTCATTATTTTATTAGTATGTAATTCGTACTTAAATATAATTTTCAAAAAACACAATTTATAAAAACACAATTTATAAATAATATAATTTTTTTTTTCTCCGCCTGCAATACGTACGTACGTATATGTATGTATGTAAAAAACAAACAAACAAACAAACCCGATCCTAGAAAATGTGTCGAAATTGGTAAAGAGGACGGTAATTAGACGATTATACATACGGCCCTCGTGGTGCATCGGTAAACCGCACTACCGATAACACAAGGTCGGGGCGGGTTCGATCCCTCGTCTGGGGGTTTTTTTCTACATGTTTTTACGGTATTTATTTACAAAAATAAAGTGTATATTTGGGTAATTAATTAATATAAATAAACGATAATAGACGTGAAAGGCGCTCTGACGAGCGCCTTCACGTCACCGTCACGCGACATGCAACACGCAGAAGTTTGAGACGATGTAATAAAAGTTTCACTTTAATAAAAATTATTATTTTAATTGAATAATTTTTCATTGATATTAAATTAGATTGTATGTAACGCGTCTCATAATTTAGATATAGTTGCAAAATTTAGTTAGGTAATTTCGATTTTTTCCATAAATACATAAATTTGTATTTAAGTGATCAGAACATATTATTAAGAACAGAATTAGATACCATCTGTGTTTCCAAACAATGTAAATATTCTAATTTGAATTAATAATAACGAAAATCAGCAGAAAAGCCGCTTCAACATCAACAAGATGTGGATATTAATGAAGTATCTTCTCAAATTAGTAGAGATTCAACGAATGTTCTTTTTGACGCACGGTGTAGGTAATGAGAAAGATTAATCACTAATTAATTGTCAAATTTTCTAGAAAACCGGATGCCATTATATGCTCAGATAAAAGTTAATGTTTACCCTACGATTATGTTGTCGTTACAAAAACACGTGTGGCAATGCAGAACATGTTAGTCGTGGAGTTAGTCTGTCTAACACCGCCGGAGTGCGCACCACGAATTTGACTGCTTGTTAATATCCACCTTGAAAAACGTCTATACTTATGTCAGTCTGGCTGTATTTAGTGCGACAACTTGTTGAATGCATACCAAATTAATAACAGATTAGAATTATTAATATTTTTGACGTAGTTTATTGAAAATCAGTGTTAAAAGTCAGAACAGGCTTTCTGAAACAGACCTGTGTCAGTGAACTCGTACGGAACAGGCTCTCAGACTGACAGTGACCAACATTATTTCCGGAACTCGGGTGTTTACGTCATTTTCTTACGTACATTGGAACTCGATTGGATTTGTGATTCATTTTGTATATACATAGATGACTGTGTGGGTATAAACAGAAATATTATTTCGGTCTGTGCGCTCGTCGTAACGTGTTTTGTTTTGAGGTCAAAATTTTATTTTTGAGAATCGAGTGTTAAATTTATTTTTTTATCATGGATGAGGAATCAATGTGGAAAGGTTTCTATGATAAATTGCAGCAACAAAAATCTATTGAAGAGCAAGTGCACGACACCCAGTAAGTGTGATTTTTGTGTTGTTTAAAAACATGTGTTTTAATGTTAATATTTGTTCCCATCGAGTTAAGCCTATCCTTAAGTAACTCAGGAATCCTTGTAAGTAAACATTAAAAATTTTGACAGAACCAATTTTCTATTTACATGTATTAATTTTACGTTTATATTAAATATAAGTACTTACTGTAAGTATATATACTTCAAGTAATCCAAAGATTTATATTGAATTCGTCTCGAAAGTGGGTGGCATATTTCATTATTTATTCAAACATTCTTGGTATCTGGGACGTGAGCTGTTTTGTTATTAATAACTTGAGAATGTCAACAATCTAGGTAAAAAAAGTGCAGGGTGATTTAGTGAACAGATTTTGAGTAAGAAATTGTCAAAAATGAGACTTAAAAGTGCTACGAAAAACAGTGTCTCCTTAAAACTACCATTTTACGGAATGTAGGCTAACGAGTCGGATATCATTATCATTACATAGTATAAAACAAAATCACTTTACGCTGTCTGTCCCCTTATTATGATTATATCTTTAAAACTACGCAACGGATTTTGATGCGATTTTTTTTAATAGTTAGAAGGTGTCATTTCATCAAGGTTTTGATCTATATCATTCATATATGATGTTGTAAAGAAAAAATAATAATTTTCGAGATTTAGCACTTTAATTGCAAACGCTGGCTGAATTCTAAGTGATAGATCAAAACAATGTTCTACATGTTATTAAACACCTTCAGAAGTTCTATAAAAAAGTCCGCGAGGGCATATGTCTATCTCTTAGGGATAATGACCATTTTTATTTTTATACTTTTACGAGAAATAATGGCTTATTTGCGAAGTGATTTTAAACATTACAGAATTAATTTTCATGCAATTAAGTGTCATAAATAGATTGTGCATGTAATATAGATGATCCTAGCCATTTACATCATGCAATTTAAGGGAATATTTTCGAAGATATTGCAGTATTATCATAGCGGGACAGCAGATAATTATATGTTTAAGATTTACATGAAACTAGGTATTTATTTCAATAAGAAAAACACATGATCAGAAGAAAAATTAAAAAATATATTTTCGTAAACATAGTGGAAAATGACCAAATTTGTCCTTATTGGCAATATATATAGTATATATACGACTTCTATTAATAAAAATAATTAATTAACTAAATACATAAATAAATTAATTAACTAAATACATTTTTAAGAATTTTTTAAATCTTATATTTCTTCTCTCTTCTTTATGGAATAGAAAAGTAAACGAACAAACGGGTCACCTGATGGTAAGCAACTACTGCCGCCCATGGACACCTACGACACAGTTAGTGTTACAGTTGCGTTGCCGGTCTTTGTGGGAGTAGGATGGTAAAGGAGAGGGATAGAGGATGGGATAACTGTCTAACCAAATAAAACGAGGCATGAGCCACTTTACGTCGATATTCTGAGAGGTCCGGTGTATTTCACCGGTCGAGTCTGCCCATTCACCCAGAGAAGTGCGTGGTTAACCGCTAATATTTAACAGTGAATGTAATTCTCGGCTGTCTGTCTGTCGTTATTGCAAAAGACTATTATATTGACTGCGAATGAATTTTTTTAGGCAAATGTAGAATTTCTAATGTATTTTGTATAATGAACTTGCAACTGACAGTGGGAATCGTGTTATTCATTTCTTGAAGTTTCCTAGGTCGTAACGGTCCGTAAATACCGTTGCCTCTACAACACCAGGGGTGTCACATCAACTTTGCCAGCCTTTGAGATAGGCAGACGCTCATTACTTGAAGGTTCCTATATCGTAACGGACTATGCGAACAGTACTCTACGTGAAGTAGGACTTTCGCTATAGCCACAAGCGATGACCTGACTTAAAATATCGTCCCAAGCAATAAAAAAAAATTACGCGGAGTCCCTACGCGCTACTGAAGTGGAACTTTTTAACAGACAAACGTTTATAACACCCTTATTTTCTAAAGAGCACAACTTACATTCCACAGTCGGTAGTTTTATTAATACACGGTAAAACTACTGACTGCGGAATGGAGATTGGCGGGTTCGATCCCCACTCGAGTATCCCCATCTTAAGGTCTGGGTAGAATTTGGTGACTATTTTATTTAGGAGGATGTGCCATATTCGACGTCGCATTGTTCTTTGATTTAGGTACTCCCCCAAGCTCAAGCCCATTCGATACCCATATTGTAAAATTTGTAAAATGCATTAAAATACTTATAGCATTGGATTTAGAATGACGTCACATTTTCAAGTTACTATCGAAAAACCCTTTCATTTGATACCCATATTGTAAAAAAGCATTAAAACTATATTTGAATGAGTGGCGGTGGAGTTGCACCGGTCGAGCCAGCCCATTCATGCAGCGAACTGCTTGGCTCTACGACTGTTAATAATATTATCCAAACTTAGCGTGTATAAAAACTTTAAAATTGAGTTCTAAGATTCAATACAATATAAATATTAATTACATACTTATTATATACATACTTAGATACTTACATACATTGCAAAATAACAAATATCGATTTAATTATCCTTATAATAACAAATATACGTCTGGCATGTTCGGTAGCCGCTTCGTACCTACTTGTTGTGTTATAAAAAAAATACTAGTACAGATAGCACAAAAAGAATTAATTAGAAAGAAATTGCAATAAGGTAAAAATAATTAAGACAAATCAAAATTTAGTTTATGTAATGAAATTAAATACAAAGAAATTAAAAAGCTCTTATTTTACTAGCTACATATTGCATTTTAATAACTATACTAGTTGTTGCTCGCTACTTCATCTGCGTGGACGCCAAAAAAGCAGGAAGAATACCATGTCTGTGCCATTATACGGGTTCATCGCTCACCCCCAGTTAGTGATAGCGTGATAATATTTAACCTGTGTTGACCCGACCGTCTTATCTATATTTAAGCAAAATTCGACGTAAATGCATGTAGTACCGTTTCAGTTTATCCGTAACAAACATACAGACAAACATACAAAAATTCTAAAAACTATATTTTGAGGTTCGGTATCGATTGTAGATCATATCCCAAGAATTATGCAAATGAAATATTCAATGAAACTCAATGAAATATTCAACTTTCCTACAATTTTATTACATGTATAGATTATTTGGCGGCACATTAGAAAGAAATTATTTATTTTACCCATTTTGTTTTTCATACTTCTTAAACGTATTTGTAATCTAATTGTAATTTTGTACATGTACACTAATGGTTGCAATAAGGTCAAAATAATTAAGACAAATTAAAATTGGGTTTATATAATGAAATTAAATACAGTAATAAATACAGAAGTAAAAAGCCATTATTTTACCTGCGACCTATTGCATTTTAATAACTATATTATTTATTGACTAATTACTTTTTACAATTCTAATACTGAACTAGTTGTGTTACACTCCTGTGTCTGTATGGATATTTTTATTAAGGTTCCCAAGGTTGGTTTTTCAGTTATAGCGACGTCAAACTAATTATTATTTGTTATTATTATTATTATATAGCATTAAAAAATGCCTTGTTTGTATATTCCTACTAATATTTGAATTTTTTGTTTTGTTCTTTTTTTTAAGTAGAATATAAATTTAAAAATTAAAAACAATATTTTTTATGCAGTTAGTACTTTTGAGACACGGTGCGATAAAAACAGTGCCGCTACTAGCTACTAGATGTCTATGTACAGTTTTTAATCACGCTATGGAAATTCTCTTCCTTGGTTTATATAATCTGATTAATGTTTTAGTGTTTTATAATACCTATAATACCCGCGAGGGGGCTTTAAAAGCGTTAAACGCTTTTGCACGAGACATTAGAAGTTCCACTTCAATAAATCAATAAATTGTCAGAATGTCAATTTAACAGTAGTAGAGCCAAGCAGTACGCTGCGTGAATGGGCCGGCTCGACCGGTGAAATACCACGACCTCTCAGAAGACCGACGTAAAGTGGCTCATGCCGCGTTTCGTTCGGTGAGAGAGGTACCCGGAGGCCCACCCCCTTTCCTATCCCCTGCCCCTTAAAGGATGGCAACGCATCAGTAGCACTATATATGTTGCTGGTGTCCATGGGCGGCGTTGGTTGCTTACCGCCAGGTAAAAAAAAAGAATTATTGATTTTACTTCTTATGGTACGGCTCGTAACATGTGAATACGCACATTGCGACAACACATGTTTTGCAGTATGTGGTAGTTCTCTTGCCGCAGACTGCGCATTTTCCTTTGAGCCGATCCGGCTTCCCTTTAGTCGTAACGTCATACTGCGCCGGAACATGAAGTGGTGATACTATAAAAAGTTTTGGATTTACGACTACCGATTGTTTTTTATGTAAATTCAATATCGAGTTAATGAGCGTCTTCCTAAATGCTCTGTGAGGTATCCGGGATTTGCTTAATATGTAAGCGTTTAAAACGTTTACGATAAGGATTCTTTGAAACAACTTTTTATACCAGACGCAGTTCTTCTTTCTCTCTATGGGGTGCATAGAGAGAAGTTGATCCTTGCGTTGGACCCCGCCCATAGAAGTATTGTAATCGAATACAATAGTGGGCTTCATCATTCCGTTGCGCCGGGAATTTACACCGGGAACGTAAACATAACAGCGAGTTGAGGCTTAACAGCCACTGCTTACACCTTCGGGTAGATAAAGGCGTGAAGTTATGATATGTAATAATTATAAAGTGTCAGCCCTGGTAACATTTCCAACTAACCCGTTATTGATTTCAACTCACCCCGATTTGTGAGTGAATTGGAATTGCTTATATTTTAGCGTTTTTTATTTAAATCCACATATCAAACAACTAATTTAATATTTAATAAGTAAGAAAAGAACGAGACTTAAGTATTTTTACTTCTAATCTGTTAAAATATATTTTAGTGATAGAGTTGGAGGTAAATCTGTTATTTAGATGTAAATAACAAAATATTCAGGAGAAAATATATTTTATTTTATACTCATATTAAAATATACAATTAACAACTTTACATGGCAACGGATCGAGAGTAACAAAACACACATCATTCAAAACTCATTTAATCATCTCGGGCATTCTAAGTTTCATACCAGCCAGTAAACGATTGCAAAACCTCTTTCATTTAGTTCTTCTGCAATATCGAATTCAAGTTTCATTTTGTTTCAATTCACCCCATTTGGCGGTACTCTGTACTCATATCGGAGTTTGTATACACCATAGATATAAGAATAATAGAAATAGAAATGATGTATAGAATAATCTATATGTACATAATTTCATTTAATAGAAAATCCTGTTGTTTACTTTTTTTCAAAGTATCGAAAATTTCAAGGAAAATATAAAAAATAAAGCATCCATATGTTAACCTCTATCTGACTTTTTTCGTCTTAAATTTGGGGGGAAAAGTTACGAACCCTGAGTAAATGAAGGAATGGTTAGAAACTGAATTATAAACGGAAGGTAAGATTTTGAGTTTGATAATTTTGTAGATTTAGGTTCAAAACTAAATGGCAGCTGCAAGCTTTAACATCTGAAATAATCTGAATGAATCATTTCTGAGATTCATTCGATACCTATTGAAAAGTACTCATTGAGTAAAAGCATCGAATGCAAAGTATCAAGTACAAAAGTATCGGTATCGAAAGGTAAAGTACTCGATACTATTAAGTATCGATACTTATTTCGTGTCCCTAGTTGTTTGTATTATACATGGGTTGTATCGCCTTTTTGGAGTACCGTATCTATAACAGATTTAGATTTTCAATATCAGATATCGGAACTTTAAATTAAAATATATAGATATTCAAATATCTAGAAGATATTCAAATATCTGAATCTAAGAATACCAGCATTTTGATTCTGTTAGTCAAATACCCATATTTCCTTTCCGCTCTAACCAACTATATATTTTATGTATCCCAATTTTAAGAAATCATCTCTTTTTCAATGAATATAAGATTCAATTAACCATCCATATACTGCTCTATATGCTGATCTATATACTGCTATTTCACTCCAACCAACCTTTTACTTTCAACATTAAAAATCTAAAATAAGCTTTAAATACCTAGCAATAAGTAGCAATAAGCAAATCTGTCTGATACAGGTATCGTGCATAGATTGCTGAACCGCTCTAATATATATAGCTCGCGCTCTGTCTGCTACTCCAAGTAGATATTCGATGCCGATGCGGTACGGTACTGACAGTATCACGGTACGGTACAAAATTATATAATAAAAGTAACAGATTTTTGCAATATTTATAGATTTCGTGCGAGCCAGTAACAGATTCTTAGATATTGCTACGAAATCGGATTTCGTATCTATATACGATTTGTATCACCCATATCTAGTTTGTATTTTAACTACTCTACTCTGTGATTGTGTGATCTAAAATTCACTGAATTAAACAATTCAAGTTATCGTGGTTTTGTTTCTTCAATAATCATTCGTTGTTTTTAGAGTTGTTGAGGTTCACGATAACCTTTTTAGTTGATAATTTGATACGTGACCGGTGTAGTGTGTGGCCTGTGGAGAACAAATATGGAGCTATTACGTACCACTGTATCTATGAACTCCAAACTTTGTCAACAAACTAGACAATTGCACTTGCTCAAGAGTAAAGCTTTTATTAACAATAAATGGGTTGCGGCGCAGAATAATGCAGTATTTCCTGTGTTAAATCCATCTGATGATACTGTTATTACTGAAGTACCGGATATGGGACCCAGTGACGCTAAAATAGCTATTACAGTTGCTGCTGACACGTTTAAAACTTGGAGAGAGGTTACAGCTAAAGAGCGTTCAAAAGTTCTTCGAAGGTGGTTTGAAATTTGTGAACAAAATAGTGACCATTTAGCAGAAATCATTAGTGCTGAATCAGGGAAGCCGTTATCTGAAGCAAAAGCTGAAGTGGCATATGGAAACTCATTTATCGAATGGTTTGCAGACTGTGCACGTCATATTAATGGAGAAATTGTTTCAAGTCCATGGCCAAATAAACAGATTTTGGTATCCCGACAGCCTCTGGGAGTAGTGTCTGTGATAACGCCATGGAATTTTCCTTTTGCTATGATTACACGTAAAGTAGCAGCACTCATGTCAGTTGGTTGCACTTGTGTAGTAAAGCCAGCAGAAGACACCCCTTTAACAGCTTTAGCTGCAGCTGAATTAGCAGAAAAAGCAGGTGTTCCTAAGGGAGTTATCAATATTATTACAGCAAGTAGAAAGAATGCCCCTGATTTGGGGACTGTTTTATGTACAGATAATGATGTGAAATGCATATCTTTCACTGGGTCCACATTTGTTGGAAAAATATTGTATGGCCATGCAGCAAAAGGAATAAAGAGAGTGTCACTTGAATTAGGTGGAAATGCACCATTCATTGTATTTGCTAGTGCTGATATCAAGCGGGCATTGGAACAGGCAATGCTTGCAAAGTTTAGAAATAATGGCCAAGCATGTATTGGAGCAAATAGATTCCTTGTTCATGAAGATGTTTATGATGAATTTGTTTCTGGTTTTAAAGATCTCATTCAGCAGAGGTGTGTATTGGGGCCTGCCACAAAGAATGGTGTAACATGTGGTCCCTTAGTTAATGCAGAGCAAGCAAAAAAAGTTTCTTCATTAGTAAATGATGCAGTAAAGAGTGGCGCTCGATCATTGATTGGTGGGGAGTTTGATAATAGTCTTGGGAATAAATTTTATAAATCCACATTATTGGTAGACGTTAAACCCAATATGACTATATTCAATGAGGAGATATTTGGTCCGGTCGCACAAGTGGTGAAAATAAAAAGTGAAGATGAAGCATTGGAAATTGCAAATAACACTATGTCTGGTCTTGCCTCCTACGTTTTCACAAAAGACCTTGGACAGGCATTTAGAATGTCAAAACAACTTAATTTTGGAATGGTTGCCATTAATGATGGTATACTGTCTGCTGCAGAAGCACCTTTTGGTGGCATTATGGAATCAGGTATTGGAAGGGAAGGCAGTCTTCATGGTGCCTTGGAATACACTGATATGAAATATACTCTGATGTCTGGCTTAGAAAAATAGATGTTAAGAATATCACTAACCTGTTTCTGCATTGAATGTCATTAAAAATGCAATTTTTAGAATTTACCGCAAACTCTATAGGAGATTTAGTTGATAAATATCAGAAATGGGATTTGAAACTTTTATGATAATAACCCATAAAGCATCTAGTAATATATTAATTATTTATACTCTTTATAAACCACTCAAGTACAACTTGGTTGAAATAATGGAACCATACTATGGAATTACCATGCAACTTATTTTAAAGTATAGCAAATATGTTCTTTTATTGTTAATATTTGGTTATTGTTATTTAAATCCAGTGTTATGCAGTTATAATGAAGTTGTGTTCCTTTAAGTCTGTAGTTTTTACATTATGAATTTTGTATTTTATTAATACTAAAGTAACAATTGTGTTAGTCACTCAGATAATTTATCTAGAGACGCATTTATTTTATAACTTAATGATCAGACATGATAAATGAAAAAGTGGTACAACAATATTAAATATTACACAATACATGACATAATTTTATGTAATCTGAATTGTTAACTATTTTATAGACTTAAAATTATTGAATATTTGATTTCCAAAGATTAGGTTTAGATACATATTATTATATGCAAATATATTGAAACTAATTTTTATTTGTTTTTATGCGACATTAAGTGTCTTTATTAACTTTGTATTCATTAGTTGCTAAGTTAATTATCATTCCAATATATTGTTATATAAAACACATTAGCCAATATTTATCCAATGTCTTCCATTTTTGATGTAGTGAGAATTGTTAAAATAAACTTGTTTACTGCTTACTAAGTGATATATTTTTTTAATACCCTTGTCTTACTATTTCTATGGAGATAAAATTCTTAAAAGATAGTTGTTTTTATCAACTACTACTGGTCTTGTGAGTGATAAGTTACCATTTCATTTCAACTTTAAATATGAAATGATGAAGGTATTTTTATTATTTACTGACCTAAAGATGTGATATATTTTTATACTAGTTAACCTAACAGATTTTCTGCATGGTATACCAAGCGATTGCGATATTAAACAAAGTATAAAATAAAAGTCGTATAATATATTAATTGTTATTATTTATTTTAAAATAACATTTTCATTTTCAATAACATTTTTATAATCAATAAATTTTTGCTGAAAATTATTCTAAGCGGCTGGACTGATTTGAATGTTTTTTTTTGTGTTCTCAATTAAGCCTACTGGTTTACTTGCTGTATAAATAAATAACCCAAACACCAACTGTAGCGCCACCTGCCTGGATAATTTCGAAAAAAATGATTACAAATTTTGAACTCTACTTCTAGCATTTAAATCGCAGTGTTTTAGTCACTTCAGTTATCGAGTGTACTGCTTTATCTCCAATGTGTTTAATAATCGCGTCATTATTGAACATATTTAGGTATATATTTTTAAAGTAATGTGGATCCTCAAGGTTATGATTTTACACAACATTTTTTAAGAATATGTACGTCACATAAATTAAATTTTGTGAAAAATAGAGAAGTGACAGTCGAAAAAGATAAGAACCTGTGACCTCTGGTTTCATAGTGCAGTGCTCTAAATACGGGAGGACTTTAGATACCTCAGCAGTGAAAGCAGGTTTTGCACCTGACTGTGCAATGGGTCTGGGGTAAACTTGTTTTGAAACTTATTTAGTGTTATACATACATAACTTCATGCCAAGACTCGTATGGGCAGGCAGAGAGAGACTAGTGCCTTATGGGACAATTCATCTGTCGTTTTTTTGGCTTTCATCACTCTTGTCATACACACTCGTCGATTTTTAAGACTCCTGACATTACCCCGCGAAAGGACACGCTTAATTTGGTCTTTCAAAATGAGTCGTGGCCGTCCTCGACTCCTACATCCTCCTACAGTTGGTGTTATATTGCTCATATTTTCTCATCTGTAAAATATCTATTTATATAAGTGATCGGGTTTTTTTTATTTAAGAGTTAAAAGATTTTTTATTTTTGTTTTATAGAATACAAGAAGTGGACGACAGTTTCTTCGAAAAGTTCGGTTCGATCCTGAAACAAGCATCTCAAAGGGCTGCGTTGGAAGAATCTACGCCATTAGCTCCGCTAAAAGAGGCCGATGAACAGGATCTGGAACGAAAAGTAGAGAGTGATCTGCAGACGGAAATTGGAAGCATATGTCGTGATACGGATAGCGGAAATGAAACCTTATTGGACACAGATTCTGAACCTGATGAGCATGACAAAATAGATCGTTACGCAGAGGCTGTTGGGTGGAATGTGAGTACTTAACTTTACCATTAACACTTACCTATATGGTTTGGAAGTTATATGAAGGAATAATTGGGTATATTGGTACGCGATTACTTGATAAACCTACCTAAAAATAAACTTAATATAAACTTATGTTAGGTATATTAATAGACGTAAGAGAGAATGATAGCGGTATTTCATGCCTTTTTCCACCCGAACGTGTAGGCAGTGGCTGTTAAGCCTCGACTCGCCGTTATGTTTTCGTCCCAATGGTCTTAATAGGTGGCGAACCTGTTGCCATACATCGGGCACGAAGTTTTCAGTCATCATCATATTTATCATAAATAACTTCCGAAAAGAATTTTGAAACGTCATTGGTGTGAGCTAGGATTCGAACCCACAACTTTTTGACACAATCTATAGAAATTAAAATTTTACATAGACGATTATATTTATTACATACGTAAACTGTTCCACCAAAAAAGCGAGAAGGTATATGAGTTTTGTAAAGCAGACAAGCAGATACTCGTCTAGTATACGCAGCCGACAAAGTGCATGCATTTAGGGCGCATTAACACCGACTTATATTTATTTAGTACGACCCATATCTCGTAAGTGGATAGTTTGAGTGCACTTATTAAATGTTTCATCGTAGAGGAAATACTGGCGGTTGCCTCACTCGATGTTACGTTTATCATCAATCAACCGTATATGTAGAAAGATTAAATTTAACTAGACATTAAATACTATATACTTTGATACAGCGTGTTTTATCTCGCCTAAAATGGAGAAAAGAAAATTGACACCAATTTTGGTAGTGTTTTGCTTCTGAGTGTGACAAAGGATGTTTTGCTATGTTCACTAGTGTCTCTGATTGTTATAGTGTATCCTTACAAAAGTACACGGTCAAGCCGTTTTGGTAGAGCCAAGCAGTTCGCTGCATGAATGGGCCGGTGAAATACCACAACCTCTCAGAATATCGACGTAAAGTGGCTCATGCCGCGTTTCCTTCGGTGAGAGAGGTATCCGGAGGCCGATCCCCCTTACCCATCCTTTCCTATCCTACTTCCTTAAAGCCAAGGTCGGTAACGCAACTGTAAGACTATATGTGTTGCAGGTGTCCATGGGCGGCGCTGATCACTTACCATCTGGTGACACGCCTGCTCGTTTGCCCTCCTATCTCATAAAAAAACCTTTTCAAAAATCATCTGATGCCAAGGTATTACAGGCACTTACATAGACCGCGGTAACAGTTTAGCATCTGTCAGTTTTTTTTGGAATAGGGGAGCAAACAATCTTATCACCTGGTGGTGAGTGAGTTGAGTGACTAGCGCATCTCATAGAATCTGGAACACCGAAAGGGTCACAGTTGCGTTGCCTTCCTTCAACATTGGATAGCGAAGGTAAGGGGGAAGAAAGTGAGGTCTTGAATACCTCTTTCATAAAACGAAACGTGGCCTGAGCCACTTTACGTCGATTTTCTGAGAGGTCATGGTATTTCCCTAGGCAACTTTTGTTACGAACTGTGTGGTTCTACACATAATTGCTAGTTTCCTTCCAATGTATTTGTAAAAAAATATTTGAGAAACTGCGTTGAAGTTAAATTTAAACAACGTTAAATCGTTGCAATGACATTAACCCAAAGAAATGTTTTGCTGCGATGGGCAGTATTCCAAGGTGATGTTATAATTGCAACGACGCTCTGTGTGTATTTTAACTGTTTCACTAAATTATCCTAATCAATTGGTTGAAACGAATAATTTCGTAGTGTTGTGAAATCTAATATATAAAATTCTCGTGTCACAATTTTCGTTCCCATACTCCTCCGAAACGGCTTGACCGATTCTCATGAAATTTTGTATGAATATCGGGTAAGTCTGAGAATAGGACAACATCTATTTTTCATCCCCCTAAATCTACAAGGGTACCCCTCAATATTTTTTTGTTATTTTTCGATATATTTCTGTTAGTTATTTTTTTTTTATAAAACGGGATTGAAAAATACATACAACCCTAAATTTTCGAGCCCCTACGATCAACCCCTATTTTTTAAATTTTATTTTTGGGGAAGACAACGTTTGCCGGGTCAGCTAGTAAATATATTTACGTATGAAAAATGTGATACTATGTGTGATACGAGCCACCAAGTTTTGATTGAATAACAAGCGTATACAAGGGTACTTTATTAGTTACAATAGATGTGAGTACAGCTATGTTATATAACGAATAACTATGTCTATTCGCTTCTATTGTCACCTCATCTATTCTTGCTGATCAATTGATAAAATTTAATCTGAGCTTTGAATATTTGGAACAAACATGTTTAATAATGAAAAGTGCAGACGGCAACGAGACAAAGTCATGATATTGGCATGTATCCAAGGCGGTTTTTTTTTTAAATTTCGTTTTTTTTTATTTTGTCAACTTCTTCCACCCAAGGTTGCGCTCAGTCGTCATCTTTAATAGCTATATTTACTTAGGTATACGTCACACCAATGTCATCCTCCTTTTGTCATGATCAGTCTCTTTTTCAATGAGTTTATCTCTGTTGAGTAGAATCCTAGAAACTAACTCTTTTCATACTTTCTTGAATAGAAGTGAAGTATTTCTAATAACATATTTAATTGACTAATACTCGTCTAAATTACGTCGTCATCTTTGATTAAAATGCTAATATGATGCATATACATCTATTACCTCTATCGAGATTAGTTTAAAGTCTGACTTGAAATTCTGTCTGTCTGGATATTCTCAGGAATACATTACTAATATTATTGGCGCCTGCTTTAATCCTCTTTACAAGCTTATGAGTAATTCAATTCGTATTCAGTTTAAATTTATATTTACTTTGTATACAGTTGCTAAGTGTTAAGTATTTGTGACGTTTCAATACCCCGTTTGTAGAGGCTCACACGATTCAGTTACAAAAGCTTAGGAAAATTTAATTTAAAGAAGCTATAAACGATAGTCGTTTCATCATCTTCCTGCCCTGTTCCCGTTATTTGGGGTCGGCACAATGGGTTTTTATTTTCCACACTTACCTATCATTCGCATCTTTCACACTAGCTACTTTCTTAATTATGTCGTCTTTCACCTTCCATATTTTCTTGGGGTCTTCTTTTTCTCTTATTTTCTTCTACATTAAGGTTTATCATTCTTCTCGCATCATGTGTATCATATCCCTCCACATTAAATGTCCATAGCATGCAAGGCGATTAATCTTATCCCCTTAGTTCAACAGTGGTAAAGTCTTGCAGTTTGCTGCATGACTGCGCCGGCTCAAACCACGACCTCTCGTAATATCGGCGTGAAGTGGCTCGTGCTGCCTTTTGTCCGGTTAGAGCGGTATCCGGAGGCCCGACTCCGTTTCCCCTTCCTTTCCCCTCATACCCCATTAAAGGACGGCAACGCACCACGGTTTTCATGGGCGGTGAGTAGTTACGTACTATTAGATGAGCCACTTGCTCGTTTGCCCTCCTATCCAATAAAAAAAAGTTAGTGCAATTTTCAAACTTCCTCTTAAATACTAATGTTAATGTGAAAAATTATGACTCACATGTAAACGGCACTTTTAGTCAATTTGTAATAAGTTTTATTATGTAAATATATGAACAAGTTTAGTATATTTTCCGTTCCCGCCAAAACCGACGGCACGTTCTTAGATAAAATAAATAAAACTATCAGCGCGTGCCAGTTGCTCTGTTAACTACGAACCTTGGATTACGCTTACTAAATATACCTTTAAACATTATATAATATAAACAAACGTGGAAAATTTATACAAGAACTCTAAAATAACAAACTTTTCATTCCATTAGAGTTAATCAAGTTCTATTTATATTTAATTTAATCTATAAATGTATAAAAAAAATGTTTCAAATGAATTCCCTAATTAAAAAAATAATTTGAATCGATTTATTAGATTCGAAAAATTCTTCAAAATTTTTGTTTTTTTTTTGTAAAGTTTGGACACGCAGTCAATTGCAGTTCTATTAATTCCGTAAGTTATCATCATAAATAACAAATTTCATGCATTTATATTACGATAATATAATTGATTTATCTCGATATCCTAATCTTTATAATTTACATATCGGGTTCAAGTGCTACATTTATTAGAACAAATACGAGTTATGATTCCATTAAACTTTTCGTGATTTGTTGTCGGGTAATTATCCTTCACTACTAAAGAGGAACATTGTAATATATCTCTTCTATGCATTAGTGTAAATGTAATTCTCTTTTAAATGATACTAAATGAAATCTATGTAGAGCAGAATGCTTACGACTTGCGTCAAAGATTCACCAGCGCGGGCTGAATGGCAAGCCTCCTCTTGCCGCTGACAAAAAGTTTATATTCATATAAGATCTTGTTTGTTCTTTTTTTAAATACTTCTTGCACATTTAGATCCCAAAATATTTTGGTATTTTTTTTATTTAGTACTTCTCTCGCATTCATCTTCGGTGGCGGCGCTTTGCAAAAATAGAATTTGGCGGCAGTACGGGTTCGATTCGTAGTCCCAGTCGGCCGGACTTCGGCGGTGCATCGCTAGCTCTTATTTTATACAATCATTGAATTGTTCCAAGTTCAAATTTTAAATTGATGACTTTGGAATGTTCTGAAACAAAAATGTCAGAGAAAAGTTATTTTAATTCTTTTGTGTGGTGTTTGAAATATGTGTTATTAAATTGCGTGTTAAGTTTGTGAATGTATTATAATATGGTATAGTGAATAAATAATAATTAGCAAATATGAATGGAACGGGGACACTTAGGACTAAGTTCAGAGGTGTCAAAAAGGAAATGCTGGACCGGCAAACTAGTATGCTTATCCAGTCCATGACAGTTAGTATCTATGGATATATTTAATAATATTTGTATATTGCTATAAGGTTTTATTTATTTTGCTATTGTGATGTAATCAAAAAGGCCTAAGTGTTAGTAGTTAGTGACTACAACACTGAAGTTAATTTGATACATATACCAGGAGAAGTAAGTGTTAGACAGGCTCGATAGCTTAGTAGGACATCTGTAGGTCTTCAAGTTACTTATCTTCTGTCGTAAGTAATATACCAGTAATACCGCACTATGACTTAAGTTCTCGCCTTTTTTCTACTCGAAGGTATAGACAGCGACTGTTAGGCCTCGTTTCGCCCAAATTAATCACCCAAATATTTAACCCCCGCTAAATGGATGGTATTATGAAACTAAAATTTTTCGAGTTAATTTATTTGAAAAAGTCGTTGCTGTGAGCCAGGATACGAACCCCAAGTGTTGTGTGCGACCATCAGACCATTGAGTCGACGATACCCGAATAATACAGCGCTAGGTTTTCAGTAAAAATCTGTTATCAAATATGTTCATTAATGTCATTTGCAGTTCAACATATGCTGACCATACTTACGTAAAGAAACCATTGATTAATCATACCCTTCCCCCAATTCCACTAGATCGATACCGCAACTCACAACGGCGCAGAAACACGACAATATTAAATAGGCCAATCGTTTCACCACTACTACCCTTACTAGTATGACAATTAAAGTTGGTCGGACTGTTCACGGTGTTGGTTCTTTCCGTTGTGGTTACCAAGATACCCCGACCATTCATTATAAAACTATTGTTGTTCATGAATCATTTCAATGTAGATTCAGCTGCAGTGCAGAGGTTAGGCAGTAATATATTTACGATATCGATTAGTTTATGAAACTGAGATATTATTATGATGCCACGGTGAGTGTCATTTACAAGTAAATGGATTGATATTTGAGTCTAGTTTGAATCTACCTACATAAAGTCTTAAATCGCATGTTGCGGTACCCTGAATATTATTTAAATTAATAGTAAATAAATAGAGTTGTAAGTGTGTTTAAACGTTTTAAAGGCACTTTGTACTGATTGTTACTTATGTATTTTTTGTTGTAGCAATAGTATTTAATTATAAAAGTTATTGGTGAATTAAAAAATTAACAGTCGTTTTAGTTTGTTCGAATTTTAAAATTTTCAATGTCTACTAAATGCATTGAATACTATACATTAGTAAGTGATAAATATTTGTGATAATATCGTGAACTTTTATATACGTAGTAGCAACGTCTTAAATATATATGATTCGCAGTACGGCTGAGTGTTAGTTCAGCTATAGCGATTTAAAATTACCTGATGCGCTCTGGACCTACTATAATTTTCTTCTCATAAAAAAACTTATTTTTAAGCTCATTTGAATATTGCTATGAGAACGTAATATGTAAAAAAAAAAAAATGATTACAACAAAACTGAATATATAAACCTATGGTCTTTCAATTTACTGTTATAATTAATGAAACATAATGGGGAAATTTCAATATTTTACGGAATTTTATATTTGACCACGTGAGTTTCGGTTTCGATTTCGGTGTCGGCCGAAACTGAAGTGATTGCGGAACTTTCGGTTTCGTTTTTGGCCGGAAAGTGAGTTTCGGTCGGACTGTAATAAATGTAAAAAAATGACTGTAAAAAAATAAAAATGCATTAAATTCTATATTTTTATAAATTTACAATTTAGTGCTCTTAATTTTCTTACTGGTCTTTTTTTTAGGTTTTTTTTTATTATAATTTTTATAATTAGTTATAATCTGAAACCACGTAACACATCAAATTTAAATTGCCTGTGCGAATATTATATCTAAGCACTGAATATAATTGTCTCATGTTTAGAGATTTGGTTTAAAGGTTTTTATTGATGTAAGTGTTGTATATAGTTTTTGTTAAAATAAAGTAGGAAATTTTAACCATATAAAACTTTTTTTACAGGTCGATGAACTTTACCTGGAAGTACTTTACGAAATATTACACAATGTCGGGGGATGTGACGTAGGCTGTGAGGTAGGACAGCTGCCCATGCTGTCCTACGTGCAAGAAGCCTTCAAAATAGCTAACGAGAAGCACACACAACTGCTTACACAAGCAGAGGCTAAAGAACCACCAGAGCTGATGTTGAACGTCGAGATAGTTGAGGCAAAAGACATCGTACCAAAAGACCCAAACGGCCTCAGTGATCCTTTTGTCACTATATACTTAATGTCTAATCCTACACATAGGTATAACACATCAGTCAAGTCTGCCACACTCAACCCTAATTGGGAGGAACATTTTTCCTTGTAAGTATTAAGTAGAGCTCAAACAATTCATAACACGAAATTACGCAGCGAACTTTGTTTCGCCTCAGAAAAGGAATAATAATGATCATTTTGGGTTATCTGTTTGAGAGACATAATATGCAATCGCGGATTTTTTTGTAGATCTTTTGAAAGTGTATAATGTAGTACATTGGTTTGATCTATTACTTAGGATAAAACAGAGTCGCTTTCCGCTGTCTGTACCCTTATATCTTTGAAACTACGCAACGGAATTTAACGTAATTTTTTTAATAGATGGAGGCTGTCAACAAAACTGTTTCTATGTATATTTCATGTATAATGTAGCAAATAAAACGTGATAATTTTCGGGATTTCGCACTTTAATTGCAATAGCTGGCTGAACCCTAAACTATGTAATGATAACTTACGCTAGTATTTTTCTATCCCAAAAACGAATATGAACATCTTTATGTTACATTATAATGGTATGGTATTCAGGTTCTTTATAAATACGATTTAATCGTTTAAGTTCAGACTTAGAATATACGAGTTATTCATTAATCACCTGTTTTAGATCATCAGTTGAGATCTTTGTGATCATCTCACAATGTTGAACAATGAGCAAACTTTGTTAAGACTAACGCATCAGTCATTGTAGGTATTCAACACCTTATAAGATATGTAAATATATAATTATAGCTTAGATAAAGCGTCGAGTCTCTCAATTAACGCATGATATTTTTCTGCGAAATTAGTATACCTACATATGGTTGAAAAGAATGTCTTTGTCGCCGGTGAGCTCATGGACTAGACAAATATCAACTGATCATAATAGTAACTTAATACTGGCCGCTTTTCGTGTAATTGAAAGTTTCTTTTTTTTATTCTAAATGTATCTTCTCTTTTTAAAAATATCAATGGCCCCATTTATAATATACTCGTGACGTAGGGAGACTATTGAGAGTTATTAAAGAGACGCCCAGTACTATAAATTTTTTATGATTCCATTACTGAAAAAATGCACAATATAAAATACTTTTGGCGAACCCGCTCGCGTTACTGACGCAGGTATATGTTCCATATAGAAAACACTTACGTGCTTATAAAAAATAATGTAACATACTTACATAACTTCACGCCAAATCCCTTGCGGGGTAGGCAAAGAGAACGGAGCGCTATAAGGCACGATTCTTACACACCTCACTCGCTTCGTTGACTTTCATATCTCTTTTCATGCACGCACGTCGATTTTTGAGGCTCCTAACCATCACCTTCCTCCAGAACACGTTTTATTTGGTCATGGAATGTGTGTCTTGGCCGTCCTCGACTTCTACATCCATCCGCTTTTGCATTGCATATCTGCTTAGTCAATTTTGCATCATCCATCCTTTCTACATGTCCGAACCATCGGAGCATGCCCTTTCTTACTTTTAAAAATAATATAAAACATATACTATTTCAAAAAGAATTAAGAATAAAAATTAGAAATATTATTTTTATCGATGATCGACTTCGCGTAAACAATATCAAAAATTTGATTTGCACGACTCCAAAAAACTAATGAATGTTTGTACTTTCAGACCTATGTCAGGCAATGTTCACGAGGACTCCCTATGTTTGGAGGTGTGGTGAGTAAAAACTAATAATTTCATTACAAACTAATTATAAACTGAATGAACTTTAATTTGCGTGACCAAAACAATCATATCGTAGTTACCTTTGTAAAAAGTTCAAAATTCTATATCCAAAGGTCAGTAGCTTTAATAGTAAGATTTTATAAATACTTTTTATTGTGTTTTGCGTCTGATATTTCTATATCTGGCGAATACCTGGAAATGGTGCTTTTGTGTTAAGTGACATGAAAATGGAAAAGTATTGTCTATCTTCTATTTAATCAGAAGTATCTTTTGTTAGTAAGGATATGGTTGTGTGGTTCCAGACTTTGTTGCTACAAACATACTTTGAAAGTAACTTTAATTACAAGAAAAAGTTTAGATTTATTCGCTGTAGCTCAGGATATACAGAGTATAATCTGACTTTTAAGACTCAAAAAGCTGTAAAACAAACGTTATCAAAAGTATTTAAAACCTCTGTAGGCTAGTGATTCAGAACGACTTCAAAATAAGAATTATAAAATTACAAATTATAATTAATATGTACGATTTTTTAGGGATTTCGATCCAGCAGAAACAGTAAAGGAGAAAATGACAAAAATATTTGAGGTCAAAGGTGTAAAAGGACTGAGAAAGTTAATGAAGGAAATAGCAATCACCGCGTCCACGGGTAAACATGACAATGAATTGATTGGTACTTCAAACATACCACTAAAGGTTGGTATATACTACCAAAGAATAACTCCAAAATATTATTTTCTAAAATGATTTTCAAATAATAAATAATGTTAACAAGGATCTCGTCTTATGATGCTGATACTTCGATAGTACAGGTTTTGATATTAATTAAAAAGTCTTTCTGATGTAGCAGAAGTTACAAGCACAGAAAAACAAAGATAGAGATGGACAAAAATCAATTTATAAATTAATTTCACGCAAATCATTATTCATATCTATATAAGGTATTTTTTTCTTTTAGACAATACCAGCCGGCGGTATGACAATGTGGTTCAGTTTAAGTAAAAAAAGCAAATTGAAAAGGCAGGGCGTAGTTAAAGTACGCCTAAACTTTTCTTCCGAGAAAAATTCACAAGTGGCAGCTCAGGAACACCGGCATCTACTCCGTATTATTCTCCTGCACGAACTGGAGAATTCCAAGGTTAGTGCAGTACAGAATCTAACACCGCAAAAGTCAACATTCGCTATCCATGCCTTTTTCATACAAATAAATAATTTGCTGGCACACACCAATGACTAACCAATGAAATTAATTAATTTTGAGAGTTATGTGTGATAAATATCGATGACTGAAAACTTCGTGCCCGGTATGGCAATAGGTTCGCCACCTATTCCATTTGGGACATAAACATAACAGCCACTGGCTTAACAGCCACTGCCTACACTTTCGGGTAGAAAAAGGCGTAAAGTTATGTTATGTGTTAAATAATTTGCTATTAATATCAATCAATCTACAGAAACAACAAACATTGCATTATGAGCATTAACAACTATGC